>JAPTHN010000008.1:20830229-23540229 GCA_026936325.1 Platynereis dumerilii | reverse complement strand
GTACAATGTAGTACATTGTTTGTACAATGTAGTACATCGTTTGTACAATGTAGTAAACTGTTTGTACAATTTACTAGATTGTTTGTATAATGTAGTAAATTGTTTGTACAATGTAGTAAACCGTTTGTACAATGTAGTACATTGTTTGTACAATTTACTAGATTGTTTGTACAATGTAGTAAATCGTTTGTACAATGTAGTAAATCGTTTGTACAATGTAGTAAATCGTTTGTACAATATAGCAATTTAAATCGTTTGTACAATATAGTACATTGTTTGTACAATGTACTATATTGTACAAACGATTTACTAGATTGTTTGTACAATATAGTACATTGTTTGTACAATATAGTAAATGGTTTGTACAGTTTAGTAAACTGTTTGTACAATTTACTAGATTGTTTGTACAATATAGTAAATCGTTTGTACAATTTAACTTTTTTTTTTTTTTGCATGTCCTAAAATGGCTCCCGTAAAAAAAAATTTTTCCGAAAAAAAAAAAAAAAAATTTTCCGAAAAACAAAAAATTTCCAAAAAAAAAAAAAATTCCGAAAAAAGACAATTTCCACAAAAAAAAAATTTTTTTTTTTCAAGAAAAAGAAAATTTCCCCAAAAAAAAATTATCATGGAACAAAACAATTGTGGACTTCAGTTTCAGTCAATATCAGGTTTTACGGACCTGACCTAGTGATATTCACCTCGGCCTTCGGCCTCGGTGAATATCACCGGTCAGGTCCGTAAAACCTGATATTGACCTCAACCGAAGTCCATAATTGTATAATATGTTATAAATATGTGCCTAGACATCACATGCAATCTGTGTCTGGCCGGTGTCTGTATCTAGGTATAGGGTGAATACTGAATACAATATTATTTCATTAGTACAGCATTTTCCTTAAATTGCACTAAAGGACCGAGAGACAGACGAATGGACAGAGGGACGGACAGACATCTGTGAATGAAAACATTAGGCCCGCCGCAGGACAAACAATGAATTACTTCTGGAGATTTGACTTTGAGGTCAATCGACTCAAGACCAAAACGATGCTTCATACCATAGGAAAGAAAAAGAAAAAGATTCAGCAAAGTTTATTGATAAATCGACATGAAATACTCCATCTTGGCTGTTATCGCTAGCACGCAAGGAATCTGGCATCAGTCTGAGACTGCGTTTGTGTAGACGGAAGAGATCAGATTGTTGGAGACTTGTTGGCCTCCAACCTAGCGTACACTTGTGTAAAATATTGTTTTTACAATGTAAATCATATTGCAGGAAGTTTCTGATCAATTACAAAGTCTGTAAATTTGTACTACCCTGCCCATTCATATATGTTGGGCTACTTAAGCATGGATTATACAGGAAATAATTAATATATAAAGTTGACAGTGTAAAATACGTATATATATATTATGTATGTATTTGTGTATATTTAAAAGTGTAAATAGCTTGATTAATGCCTGATCCTCATTGCAAACAAGGGTTGACTGTTGCAATGAGAAAATGACACTTTGTGTGTCATCATACTGATGATTTGTCATAATCATACCAATACTTTCAATGTTAATCTGATTAAGGATATTAATCCCGCTTGTTGGTGACAGCCAAACGAAAGGATAATGAATAGATTTTGACTCTAAAATCAGTTATGTCGAATGGCCTTCTCTTGATCAAGACTAATCAGACAGCCTCCAATGCCCTCCATCATCCTCCCATTGCAGGACTCGTTTACACTCGCCCTGCCAACAGGCTCTACAAAATGCTGAAGATTTTTAAAGCATTGTCAGCTTTTTTCCGGCGTGATTTAATTAATTGTTTATGGTTTTCTACAAAGAAACTCATTGAAACAACATACAGGCAACTATGAAACACTCAAGCATTCATTCAATTGCTTTGAAAAATCTCAAACTGTTAATTATGTTTGTCACACCGGAGGAAAGTTAATCTTTTTGTTACTACTTCACAAAACAGTGTATGATGTGGTCAGGGTAGCTTCCCAAGCTTACACTGAGAAGTGAGGATGGCCTCCATGTCTCCCATGTTAAATGTATGATGGTGACACATCATCATGAATCACAGAATGCATTTTTTACAGTGAACTGGTCCCCTCTGATGGACAGGCTGTAAAAGTTGATCTCATAGACTGTTCATGCCCTTATTATATATATATAAACTTTTAATGACAACAGAAATATCAAATACAGATACATGTGTCAATCAAGAATTGAAAATCGAAAAATCAAAAAATTCAAATCTACATCTACAGTATTCTATGTTACCAAACATAATCTAGTGTCATATCATAATAAATGACAGGTTTCACAGTTCATGTAGAATTGTCTTTCATAGTTCATAAAATATGCACATTGGTCCCAGTTTCATATGTGTTATTGCACAAAAGTCAATAAAAGCAAAGTGAGGATACATATCTCGACATAGACAGCAGCACCGGTGAAAGTAAAGTGCAAGGAGGCACAGAAGTTTTAGATTTTATTCACATTATTTTATTGAGAAAAGAACCCACAGCAAGTATTATGTCAGGGCTTTTATTTGACATGAGTATTTTAAACTGTTGTATGCTATCAAGATCACAGAAATTAGGGATTAAGCTGCTTGCTTTATTTACAAGTTCTATTCTCTGAGCAGTGTTATTGTTGCACACTAAAAGGCAATGTATTTCATCTTCAATGTCACCTGTGTCACATTTGTCACATTTTCTAAGCTCTACCGGGGTCTTGGGTATATTATGTCTTCCTGTCTCAATTTTAAGATTGTGAGAACTTAATCTGAATCTTGCAATATTAGTGTATGTTTTCTTTGGGAGATTCAAATTTAGATAGGCCTATGGTTCCAGGCAGTAGCTTGTCTTAAAGAGTTTATATGTGCGAAGTTTAGGAAGCTTTTCGGAGTCAGTGAGTTCATTAAGAATTCTGTTCTGTTCTTTTGCGTATAGTTTTAGTTTCACTTCCTTTAATATAAATACGTAACTATTTTGGCCGTTTTTTGCACAAAAATACCCTACTTTTACTTCTAAATCTTGACACAATAATTTAAAACAAACTTTTTTCCTCTGGACAACTCCTGTCTTCTCTTTACCTGCATGCATGACACTTAATGAATCCCCCCCCCCCCGCTATCCCGTAATGGAAACGTGATCCTGGCACTTATTAGCTGATGACTTTCGTGATGTACGACAATACACTAAAGCCAAGGACAGTGTCATGTTTGTCACTCACAAGAAAATATCATGAACCTGGTCAAATTCCATGGCTTCCATTCTTTGAATTAAGGCTATATATATTTGATTTTTAGTTTATTGAATCAACCAACCAAACAGACTCACTGCCAACAGAAAAACACATTAGCTTACCCACAGTTTTTATCAAATTGACAAAATAAAGAATATTTTTTATTGTCCCACCGCCCGGAACTACAAAAAGTACCTGGAGAAGATCCGAGAAGCTAAAGATCAATTATGCTTGGCCTAATTGGTGTTGCATCAAATATCTTGAATAAAAATACAAACTAGGTTGGGAATGACAAATGGTATATCTAAAGATTCTTTATATCATTTGCCAACCTAGTTTTTATTTTTATCGTGACTGTAAGGGGGCGACCATTTAATGACCGGGGAGCTCGGAGTTTTAATTCCGAGTTTTCCTCGGCGGGAAATTATTTTTTCAAGCGCTTGAAATCCCAAAATATTCATTTCCAATCAAGCAACCCTTTATTAAGAAAATACCCCCTCCAGAAATTATTTATTTCAAGACTGCCCAAAACGAATTTATTTATTTCACCAAAACTGAACAGGAAATTATTTATTTAAAAAAAAACTCCAAAGCTCGCCTTAAGATTAAATTGTGGCCCCCTAAGTTTCTAATTATGTCCTTGACCTGCAATGTCCAGTCCACCTGGTATTTAAATTACACTCGTTAGTAACACAACACAAGTCATGATTTGGTTTTTCCTTTAATTTGGAGACGAATCCCTGATGGGCAAGCCTGTTGTCATACTCTCAGCATCATATCACAATACATTGTCACGTACAGCGTGGGCCGACTAACAAATCACCAGTAATGTGACTAATGCATTAGTAATGTGATCTGTTTCATAATATCATTAATTAAGCGAATAACTACGAGTAAAATAATGAGTTACATGCAAACATAAAGTAGTGCGATTACGGTTACGTATGTGTTTTAAGTTTGTTATACTTTTGCATTACTTTCGCTGAACATACCATTGGTTATAGTTAAAAACGATCCCCCAAACAGACCCCCAAGCCGCCACACCCCAAACCCACTCTAAACTTAGAGCTCAATAGGTTCACAAAATTGGCTATCTTTGTGCCCTCTGGAATCCATAACAGAAACTACAATCGAACACAGCTTGCTGTTCGTTTAGAGTCTGTGAGCAGACTGCCCCAAACCAATGTTTCATGGGTAGCGCAAGACCATGAGGTATAAACTTTGCAGATGCATTACAGTCTGTCACTTTGATATAGAGAAAATGAGGACCAGTTCACGGTGAAAAAAGCACTTTGTGACTCATGATAGCGTGTCATTGTCTCTACTTTCAACATGGGAAACATAGAGACTATCTGATTAGTCATGATCAAGAAAAGGCCATTTGACTTGTCATAACTGATTTTAGAGTGAAAATCAGATGCATAATCCTTTTATTTTGCTGTAACCAACAAGTGGATGAAGTCTCCTTAAATCAAATTAACATTGAAAGTTTTGGGTATGATCATGACAAATCATCGGCATGACGACAAACAAAGTGCCATTTTCAAAGGTCCACTCTTTTTCTATATCAAAGTGACAGACTGTAATTGCAACAATACCATGCAAGCACGTAAACCCCGCTGCCTACATATATATGTGTGAAGCCACTGAGACAATCAGAGTGTCATTTTCACAGCGCAGCAATCCCAATGAGTCCTCTCTTTTTGTGCATTAAATTTCCTGGCTGTAAACTTGTCCACCTACAGGGTTTAATTGTAATATGCCTAATCATCAGAAATTAATATTCCACAAATTTGAAAGTAAAACAAATCTGCTCGATGTCTTATAATTTACCTCAAATCTTCTTTCAGATCTCAATTATCGGACCTTTGATCAAAAATGGAAGATGGCTTCACGACAACAACATCCTCATCAGATTCAACAGAAAGTGACGTCACTTGGAGCCCACAGACCACAGTGACGTCAGTAGAAAATAAAGGAGTCCAATGGCACATCAGCATCTATTACATCATAGGAGTAGTGGGGATGTTGGACAATGGACTTGTCATTGTTGTCATCATGGCAAGCAAGAAGATGAGACAGAAGGTAAGGTAAAATTATGCAATACAATCCTGGATAGGTCTACATTTATTGAGTCTTGATGCGAACATGTTATAACCAATTAAATAGCCTATAACTTGATTTCTGGCAGATCAATTTAGACAAAAAATGGCTTGAATTACGGCTACAGTTAAGATCTTCTGAGGGTAAAATCCTCCCGAAGAACTCAATTGCAGGTGACGTAAAGCTACAGAGTTCCTTGTACTTGGGTGTTCTCGTTGAGCCAAATTAAAGGACCTGCCCTTTGTCACATTGGCTCTGGGTTTCACTTATTTATCCAACACTTTGGCCTATTTGTAACTCTTGAGTACAGAAAAAAATTGGCAGCAATTTGTCTCTGACCAACTAAAATATCGATCTATTTGATGTGATAATTTTCGTCGTATAATAATTGGTTGAGAATCTATGCTCCCACAAATAGTCTGGTTGGAGATGTTTGGCATTTAAAATTGGCCCAATTTGTAGACTTGTACTTGTAGACAGTTTAGGCCGAAACCGATGGTTGTTGACCCCTCTCAAGCCTGTTGTACTTCGCAGACTTTTGCGTAGGGATGCGCCACGGCCATTTTGAAAACCAGAACCATTCTAATTCGGAAATCAACGCCAAAACCACAAACCACAACCAATTTAATCTTTATGATTTTTATGCCATCGTAATCGTCATCTTTTCAAGCCGATTCTAACGGTACCAAACATGTTTGGGGTGCAAAAAGGGCAACCAAATTAATCTGAATTCCTAAAAAACCAAGACCATTTTAATCCTAAAAGGCCGAAAAACCTAAACCATCCGGGTCTCAAGCTGGCTCTTCTGTGACTGCTCACACTGCTTGGAGTGAAATCTGATGGTATTGCGCATGCGTCTGGTAAATAGGCTCATTTATACGTTTGTCAATGCATAAATTCTGTAATTTGGCCAGTCTACTGAGCTAAGGGTGGGCAGTGTGGCTCGAATGCTACAATTCGGTGCATTTTTTAACATATGGTCTCCCAGTTGACAGATTTGGTCTCCCAGTCAATGTTAAATTGGCATCACTGGGAGACCAACTTTTTTCAGAGACTTTCGCCAATTTCTTATTTGGTCGTCTTAATCAATTACCAGTTTTTTGGTGTATTTGAAATCAAGGCTTCTGCTTTTCATGCCAAAAATATTCTTCACGGTCTCTACGATACACTTTTGCTATATCCGTCTGATTTCCGATTTAAAAAAAAGAATTGTCAAATTGTTTTTGTGGCAATCAGTGCAACTCTTCCATTAGCAGCCAACTCAACAGTTCAAAATCCTTTGGCAAGCAAATCATAATATAAATACATAGTAAAGAATGTACATGTACTGCTGCTGACCTATAAATGTCACGTATCACGACGCTAAAAGTTGCGTTGGTCTCCTAGTCAAAAATCCTTTAAAAAATGCTCTGTGCTACATGATATAGGATGTACCCCAAACCTCGTAAAAATCAACAATACATGCAAAGACAATGGTTCAACCTCCAATATATATAAATTAACTTGCACAAAAACAAGAAATAAGATAAACTTATATTACATTCATCAATATGAATAACCATGAATGGCAAACATTTCAGATACTTTACAAATGATTTATTTGCTCATTAATCAAAATAGTGATTAACAACATGATATTATGGCAAGGAGTCATATTTAGTCACATTGATGAAAAGTCAAGAGGTTCTGACAGTTCAACATGCACCTGTGTGGGACTCAATGCAGGTGATTCTTTCACACCTGCAGAATTTCTTTTGATGACCTGCAGCACATTTTGTTTGAATACTTTGATATGCCTGGAAACTTGAGGTCGCTCCTGAAGTACCATTCTTTTAGGTCTACTAAAATGTCTGTGATTATTCACACTAAGTGGCAAAATCAAAGGTCCATTTAGAATGGCTCAAGTTCTTTTTAGCTGTTTCTCAAGTAAGTTGATCTGTGGCTTCCAGTCACAAAAACAGATTTTTAGTGTGATAATCACTGAAAAGAGCCTCAAGAAATGCCCAGTATCCCTCATTTGAAACCTTAATCACATGCATTAAAGCCCTTAATACCTTTGAAAATGACCTGCATCATCAACATTCTCAAGGGATCAGCTTACTGTTGTCTTCTCTACTTTTTTGTGGCCAATGGCATTGTACACGATTCCTGGGCTGCATGTAAATAAACCCAGGGCCAAATTACATTTAATGAAGGAGACAACAACTGAGCCCATCCCACTCCGGTCAGGTTACATGATTATTTAAAATAGTGACAAATCGCTAAGAGGGAGGTAAATAAAGGTGTTACCTTCCCACAAACAGACATAATGCGATAGACAGACAGATCCAAGGAGACAGAGAGATAGCAAGATAGATAGCAATAGAGATCACCAGATAGATAGCTAGAAAGAAAGAAAGATAGAGAGACAGGTAGATATATTTAGATAGCTAGATGGCTAGATGGCTATATCTAGCAAGAAAGAAGGATAGATGGATAGATAGATAGATAGATAGATAGATAGATAGATAGATAGATAGATAGATAGATAGATAGATAGATAGATAGATAGATAGATAGATAGATGAAGCAACTTATTCGCAAGGGTTGACTGATTAGCAGTGAGAGAAAGGGCTCAAAATGTTACACGTTTACTTTAGGAACAAATGATGGGTGGCAAAAGTTGTTTGTTGCGGATTAAAACTGTCCCAGAATCCCAATTTTGCCCTACTACAATGGGCTGTCGCCTGCAAACCAATTTTTTTTCAAGTGTCAGTCCCCTTTGGCCATCTTTGCCATGCGAAAACACGATACTCGAAAATGAACTTACGCCATTTCAGCGTTCTTATTTTCTTTCAGGTCTGCAACATGCTGATCATCAACCAGTCGATCATAGATTTCACGGCTTCATTTTGGTTAATCGTCAATTCTCCTTCGGTTGTCAATCTCCACATTCCTTATTGGATTTCCGGAGAAGTCTACTGCAGGTAATTAATAACTATATTTATTTCAAAATATCGCCAACCAAAGAGAATGTCTTCAGCCATAAGCAGTACATATGAAAATGACGGCTTCGGGATCTGTTACAAAGAAGTGAGCATTTTGAAACCTCCTCCCAAAAATGGCTATAAATACTGGTAAACACGATGAATACAATACAAAACACCAGCATAAAGCTCTGAATTTGTCGCTTTGTGTAATAAAAAAGTCACGATCATCAAATGGGTAAATGGATATTAATTTTCTACGCCGACGGTGACATATTAGAACAAATCATGAAATGGAGATTGGATTGTAATCAGGTTCGACTTTGGAAGTATCATATGACATAGGCTATCACTCTCCTCAATTCTCTTTAGAAGTGAAAAAGGAGAAAATTGTAATGTACCTCCTGTTACTGTAATCAACCTTAAAGTAATACAAAACGCAACACTTGGTTTTAGCTCATATTTTTGCAAATTCAATTTTCAGCCAAAACCAAATAGATGGAATTGACTCTATCGTCGACAAGCGTAATTGTACCAAAAATCTTTCAACCGCAACCATTTCCTGTCTTTCTTTGGATTGTTTTCTAAAATTTCGCCAAGAGAATTGCTTTGTTGAATTGTAAAATTTGAGATTCTGCACAATAAAAATCTTCCTTACACCTTACAGAGGAAATTAAAATGGTTCAATTTTATGTATGGCAACGGATATTGAGATGTTCTTGAAGGTGAAATAGCTCAAATTAGACCTGCTCTCTTATTTAGCCAGGAAATGTGGCTTTTCTGTATGTTTGTGAGAAAATTCATGGTTTTCGCAGTGAGTCTATGACACAAATTAAAAAAAAAACCTGGTACCAGCTAAGAAGCATCGCATATCTATCATTCTTTAATGACCAGACAAGAAAGAAATGTCTGACAAAGAGTAACGTAACCTGCTTGTAACCGTCACCCAGTGGACATTTTGCACAGAACTTTGACAAATCTCAGAATCTATACGCGTATAATTACAAACCTCATGCTGTCCTCAGATGGCATACCCCTCAGATATTGCAACATCACTACTGTTGACACAGATTGTCTCATCGATTTCCAATATTCAGTGTCCCTTTATGTTTAATAGACAAAGGGGGAATTATCTGACAATCTTGTACTTCAGAATTATCTCTGTAAATCCACAATGTAACAATGTCTTAATGCTGGCATCTCTGGCCAATCATCAGTCAGTTTGGGAATTTTTCGACAATCGATTGCTTTCAACATCAATTTGAGGCAAAAATGCTCCTTTTCTTCCCCTGGCGAGTGAGCGATAATGGAAACTCCAAAAAAATATTGATACATTTGCTTATTCTAATGTTAACTAATAAATGAAAACTATTCCTGTAATCTGGCAATTAAGTCCTGTTTATTTACATTATTGGTATTTTAACTCATGACTCTCCGAGCCTGAAGTAAACGTCCACAGTGTCTGGCAGACTGTAAGACTATCATCTTTAGAGAAAAATTGGTTATTTGATAAGTGATTGCTATCACTGTCACTGACAATTACTTTGTATTAAATTTACAGAGTATGGGCAAACAGTTTTCTGATGTGGGCATCTTTTGTAATCTCCACCGGAAATCTGATTATGATGACCATTGAGAGGTTTGCTGAAATTGTCTATCCCATCAAATACAAGGTGAGTAGTAGTCTGTCACTTTGATATAGAAAAAATGAGGACCAGTTCAATGTAGAAAAATGCACTTTGTGACTCATGATAGCTGATGGATAGTTACCTTCTCTACTTTCAACATGGGAAAAAAAGAGGCTGTTTGATTAGTCATGATCAAAACAAGGCCATTTGACTTGTCATAACTGATTTAGAGTGAAAATCAGATGCATAATCCTTTTGTTTGGCTGTCAACAACAAGAGGGATAAGTCTCCTTAAATCAAATTAACATTGAAAGTATTGGGTTTGATCATGACAAATCATCAGCATGATGACACACAAAGTGCCATTTTCACAGTGCGACAGTGCACTCTTTTTCTGTATCAAAGTGAAAGGCTGTAACTCAGTTGTTTTACAATGGCGAAATGAAAACACCAAGATAACGTCGGAAATTTGCAAACACCTTAAGTAACATTGTTGGAGGTCTCGATGAAATTCATAATGACAAGCGTTCACAAAAGCCTTCCTCCATAATGGCACATTAGTACAAAAGTACATTTTTCCATTTATTATTTCAGTAAGAGTGAAATAAATGTATGATTCACATACATGTGTTTTTGTGTAGGCATATATGCATGCATAGAGTGCAATTGATGAATAGGGTCTTTTAGTCCGGTTGCTGAGGCCCAAAAATGGACCCGAGCGGTAACCGGCTGGAATACATTCATTCCAAAGCAGAATTTTCTGAATTTTTCAGAAATGGTATTTTTATTGTTCTATCTGGGGGCTATCTTGGTCAAAAATGGTTACCATGGCAACCAAAATATAAAAAAATGCTTAGATAATGAAATCTAGTAATTTCCATATCTCTTTGTCTTTTTATCCGATAGACAAAATTTTAGTGTCGATATATATGTTATCAAACATTCCCGTGTCATTGGTGCTATTGGGGTTAAGGTCAAAGGTCAACTTCATTTGCATATGGAATGTTTCTACATAAAATGTACCCATTAAAAGAAGGTGGCTTGTTATATTTTATGTTTCACTAACTCAGACTTGGATATTATTGGGAAATCCAAACACAAATTTATTTCAGCATCCATCCACAAAACGATGAGACCCAAATTGCGATATTTGATTCAGTTATAATGCGAAAAATTTCCATAGAAACAGGAAAGTTGATCTACCTTGCAATTTCTCCGTCATTGAAAAATTGACACTCATCTTTCACGCACCACTTATACATCACTTTAGTTCGATTTTATACATACACAAATGTCACTTTCCTTTGTAAGAATGTTCCAATATGTTGTAGAACTTGCCCTTTTTTTAAATTTACATAATGCTATCTATCATGTTCCCACAGAAACAGTTTTTATATTATACAGAATCACAAAATATGTTCTTCCCAGCATGTATATTTGATCCTGGTGATAAGCAGCCAGAAAAGATTGATTCTAATGCAGATTTTTCTGAATTTTTCAAAAATAGCATTTTTAGTGTTCTATCTGAATGCTATATATGTCAAATATGGTTTTCATGGCTACCAAATTATAAATAAATGTTTATTTCATGAAATATAGTAATTTCGATATCTCAGTGTCTTTTTATCCTATAGAATAAATTTATGTGTCCGTATATATGTTATCAAACATGCCCGTGTCATTGGTACCACTGGGGTTAAGGTCAAAGGTCAACTTCATTTGAATATGGAATGTTTTTTTTCGGAAAATTTACCATTTAAAACATGAAAGTTTGTCATATTTTGTGTTTCACCAAGCCAGGGTTGGGTACAAATGCAAATGCATTTGCATTTGCATTTGCAAATGTCGCATTTGAATCCGCATTTAAATGTTTTTAGAAAAATGCAAATGTATTTGCATTTGCATTTGCATTTGAATGCTAAACATTTGCATTTGCATTTGCGTTTTTAGAAATGAAAACATTTGCATTTGCATTTGCATTTGAGTAAAATGCATTTGCATTTGTCAAATGTTTTTCAAATGCATAGATTATTTCACAAATTAGCAAGAGATATTGTACTGTGAGATATCTTAGAGATAGAAATACTATATTTTGATATGATCATGTACCAATAACCAATTCACAGGATTGGCAAAAAACAATAAAAGAAAGACTATGATTGGGTGTATTATGAAATTTAAAATGCATTGAAATATAATAACTGTAGGCCTAATTAATTTTAGCTTTTTAAGGACTTTTGAAACGTACAGTAGTATGATCATTCATGTTACAAAATACATAATTTCATATGAAATGAGAAATAGTTAACTCTTTTAAAATCAATATGCAATTGTTTAATAGTCTATGTAGTTGCTGTATAAATTCACTGTCAATTGCAGGATTATTATTTAGGGGTTTCCCTAATCATTGAGCCATGAAGCTGTGAATGCAATGTCATGGGTGAGTGATTATTGAGTCTGAGACAAATAGCTATTTAGGGTAAACACCAAATCTCTTAAGTATAAATAGTCTATTAAGTAGCTATCTAATAGTTTTGTGTTTGTCAATATGCTATATTGCAATAGTTAGAATATATAATTTCTGTGTAAATGCACTCACGTCCAATTGCATGACTATTATTAATTTTAGGGGTTTTCCTAATCATTGAGCCATGAAGTTGTGAATACAATGCCATGGGTGACTGGTAATTGAACACTGAAACAAAAAAAAGATTCAGGGGAAATTACTATATCTCACTAATATAAATATCTTTAAGTAACTATCTCATCCATTTTTGCCTGTCAGTATGCAATACTTGGGCAAATATTATTACTGTGTAAATGCACTCACTGCCAATTGCATGACTATTATTAATTTTGGGGGTTTTTCCTAATCATTGAGCCATGAAGCTGTAAATGCAATGTCATGGGTGAGCAGGAATGGAACTCTGAAGCAAATCAAATCAGGGGAAAATCCTTCATCAGTTATATGTAATAATAATAAGGAATATTTTTTTATTTTACATTGACACAAAATTTAAAAAAACATTAGCCATGAGTGACCATGCTCTAAAATATGAAAAAAAGGTGAATTGCATAATAAAATGCAGTTGTTTATTCTACATGTCAATTGCAATAAACAATGCATTTTTTCTTCTTTGCTATCTTTGCACATACTGTAGAATATCTAAAATATTTGAAGTTTTAATTTCCACAGAAATTTAGACACAGATAGATAGATTGACAGATATATAATATGATGGATTCCAGATAGATGGATTGTGAGCTGATTGACAAAGTTATGAGATCAATTTAAGCCAAATAGATTATTCTAAAAAAAAACATACACAATTACGCTTTTGACTAGGTGATTGACTGATTGTTTGATTGCTTTACTGATTGATTCCTATGGATAAATATGCTGTCTGATAGTTATTCGTTTGAACCTTATAACTTTGTGGACCATATTTACTGCTATTTGAATAACATCAACTATTGCTTGTTCTCCCTTTTTCAGAAAATATGTCTTGTTTTGTCGGATAATAAAATCAATCTGAATATATAGCATAATAAGCCTGAATACAACTTGTTAGAAACATCACTAAACAACATAATCAATTGATAATCTGCTAGCAATTGGCCTTTTATTACACAAGCAAAACATTTGAAAAATATCAAATGCATGGTGACCAAGCCAGACTTGGAAATCATAGTGAAATCCAAGCACTAATTTATTTCAGCATCCATCTACAAGAAGCTAGGACCAAAACTGTGATGCTCAATTTTGTTATCATGCAAGATATTGCATAGAAACAGGACAGTTGATTTGCCTTGCGATTCATTGCAGCTTTAGTGCACCACATATACTTAACTTCAGTTCTTAAACATATTAAAATGTGACATATCTTCATAAGAATGTATATTATGTAGAACTTGTCTTTTATTTAAGATTACATAATGTCATCTATTCTGTTGCCATGGAAACAGTTTTGTTAAATAACAGAATCACCAAATATGTTCTTCCCAGCGTAATATTTAATCTGGGTGGTAAGACGCTAGTTAGGTTGATTCTGAAACCGAATTTTGTGAATTCTTTTTTTTTTGCTCAAACTTGGTTAAAATTGGTTGCCATGGCAACAGAAACATGACTAATTGCAACATAAGTTTATCAGTCTGGGAAATTACCGTGTACATGTACTGAGGACTCCAATGTCTTCAGGCCTGGAGGTCTCGCACTCCAGTAGGTACTGTCCTCACTGTGCTGTGAAACTATTGAGGGTCCTAGCCTGAGAAGGACTCTGTTAGTGTTTAGCATCATCTTTCACAATTTAAAGATAACTGTTTGTTGTTATCATTACTCAACTTGGCATGGAATTGTATCAGGGTCTCAACTTTCTCTGTACTTTTCGTCAGGCCTTTCAATTACATAACCAGGAAAAGAACACAATAATTCCAGAGAAAACAAGGGTACTGTCATAAGGGCTAATGAATTAACATGCTGGTCAATCCCAAAGACTAATTTTGTTCAAATGATGTTGAAATTATCTAAAGTAGCCTCTGCCATAGGCCCCTAACCTGCAAGGGTAGGGGCACCCCATGATCTGTTATGCCAAATATCTGTTATGAAGCAGGCGCCCGGCTGGTTGGAAGACTGTCACCTGAGATTTTTCCAGCTGGCAAAGTTGCCAACTGGGAGTCAATTTTTGGCATGATCAACTTTGTCAACTGATGAAATAAACAACCGGGTAACGAGAAAGCAGTTGAGACGGCCAGCTGAACAATTTTCGTATCAGTTGGCTGGGAGTTGCTGACTGGCGCTTGGGCTGCCTGGCAACCCATAACAGATATTTTCACCCAGTTGCATAAAAAAGAGGCATAAACCAGTTGTATAAAAACTGAATATAAGTGTCACAAAAGATGTGCAACCAGGAGCTTACACTGACATGGGAATTATGGTAACAATGTAACAGGCTGTCGTGAGGATATTCTAGTTATGCACGGCAATTACAATTTTGGCACAAATATTTTTATCTGTTTGTAACTCATGCATAGCATGGCATACAAAATGATTTGCAACTCATCTCACACTTTAATATTTTGGTCTATACATATCTGTAGTAAAGCAAATATCTTTTATTTGTGTTCTTTCAGTATTAAATTATAGAAAAGTAGAAAAATAATTTACAGATTTATGCCTTTTTAGCTCCTTTGGCAGCTGTGTGGCTTAGTGGTCATGGTCCATGTCTGATCTGATGGGTTCGAACAATGTGAGGAAAATCTAAATATATTCAGTTGACCTTCACACCAGCAAAATCTCAGATGTATGTCATTTGGATATTAAATTGGCAGATCCTTCATCTCTATCTGTACTGGGCAAGTTAAAGATCCTTCACATGCAACATGTCGAGGACTCCCATCTTGTCAATAAACCCTCATGAGCACTCAGAAGTGGCTTAGATGGCTGCATTTACAACTATATAGCCATGTACATATTTTGACATGGAGAATTGGAGATGGGAGCCAGGTGAGTTGGTAGGATATGAACCATCATGTCAGTGGAAGGAGAACTTCCCTAACCCTCCCCACATAAAACTGGTATAATCTTATGATACCTGATCTTCAAGGTTATGGTAATTAACAGGCTGCTGTGGAGAGAGTGTCTGCAGAGGGTATCTGGAGGGTTTTGGGATCTCCTACTGTCATTTTCTGAGCCTTCTTGTGACAATGGGACCGATGATGTTGTGTTGTTCCAGTTGGATCCTTCTTTTTGATGGAACATGAGGCTGATGTCATGGGCATCCTGCCACAGCAAAACAGTACTGTCAATGAGTTCTGGTCCACGAGTCTTCTTGACTCTGGGAAGGATACGGCTGAAGCTGCCTGCAGCGCCAGAATTTATTTTTCCTTGATTCATTGCTTACAAGTTCTTCCATATGATTAATGAGCATCATAATAGTTTACCAGGCCCGTAGCCAGGATTTTTTATGGGGGGGTGTGTGGAAAGCAATGAACGGGGGAACTGAGGCCCGTAGGGCCGAAACTTAGCGGCGGGGGGTCTGGGGGCCGCTCAAGGCCCCCAGAAGCCAACGGATTTTAGACACTCTGAGACACATTCTGAGCATTCTAGAGAGTTAAATTTGATGGAAAAATTCCCAAAAAACTTCAATATGGTAACATCATTTAAAATGCCAAAGAACACAGTCTTTGTGAATTTTGACCTTTTCTTATAGTCTGGTCTATACTGATGATCTACTTATATTGCAGAGAAGTTTCATAGAATAATGTATTACAAACCAAGTGTTTTGAGCAAGTAATTTTTCAAATCACTGGGTTTTTAATATATATTGTAATGAAAATTCTCTGCGATTTGAGAAAATCATCCATTTTGACTCTTTAAAAAAAGTCAAATTATGATTTTAACATCATGAACCACTTTTGGAGAATTTAATTTAGTATGTGCACTGAATTTGCGAAAACACATAGACATACAGGGTTATTTGCAGGTAAATTGGAGAGGCATTGACTCATGCTATGGTGGGAGCAGTGAGGGTCCTGTAAGAGGGGGTCATTGGAGGAAAAACACAGGAGAGGAGGGAGACAGGAGATTCTACAGAGGGATGCTAAGCCATACTGAAGAGGCAGGGCATACTGAAGAGGCACGGCAGGATGCATGCATCAGTTATAAGGCGAGAGGTAGAGAAGGAGAATGCAGAGAGGGTAGAGGAAGAGAGTTTAGAGGCAAGGATGGAGAGGGTGAGACCTAGGGAGGAGGTAGAGATGAAGGGGACAAAAAACAATTGGGGTGGGGGTAGAAAAGGAGAGTCACCAAGGGAGGTGCAAGAATGGAGGTGACAAGAGCTGGGGAAAAGGGAGTAGCTACTGCTAAGCGGATGAAGAAAGGGAGAGTATGAGTCAGACAGATAGAGGACTAAAGAGGGGGAGGATTGATACTTAAGAAGGCTAAAGCTATCAGGAGGCGGCAAGGCAGCCACAAGAGCTTGTATACAGAAGAAGTAGTCGAAACATTGCTTCTGACTCCAGAAATGTAGTAATGGAGAATGTAGAGAGGTGCAAGTCAGAGAGATATAGATGACTAGGGAAGGAGGAAGATGAATAAACCGGAGGTTTGAGCTAACAGGAGGAAGCAAAAACTAGGGAGGAGTTAGTCTTAGCATTGCTTCTGAATATAGAAATGCAGAAATGTAACTGAGGAGGTGGAAAGCAGAGAGATGCTGTAGGTAGAGAGTGAGGAGACATAAGCTAGGGAGAAACCAGTGAGGAAGCTATTATTACTAATTTATTAGGAGCCCCAAGAACTACGGAGTAGGCAGAAAGGCATACAGAGAGAACGGAGTAATAGATGGAGAAGGCATATATGTCAGGGAGAGGGCAGACAGGGAGGAGAGAAGAATTGTTGTGGAGGAGAGAAAAGCTGTTGAGGAAGAAGAAAGGACAAGGAGGAGACAGATAGGAAGACTAGATGTGGCTGCATTAGGAGGCGGCAGCGAGAGAATAATTAGAGAGGCCCAAGAGATGGAGGAGGGGTGCAGAGACACAGGAAGCAAGAGCTAAGGAGGAGGAAAGAGCTATTGGGGAGGAGACTAGAACTGGGCGGATACAGAAAGGGATAATGCAGGGGAGGGGAGTGTCAGAGATAGCTAGAATGAGAGTATCTGGAGAGATTGGAGGATAACATGGAGGAGGGAATGGCTAGGGAAGAGATGCATGGAAAAGGAGAAACCCAGAGAGAGAGGAAGAAAGAGTGGAAGGAGCCATAAGCGAGGGAGGAGGCAGCGAGGGATGTCTTGAGAGGAAAGTGACTGAAGACGGAGGAGGCACACAGGGGGGAGAGAATCATTGTGTCCCCCCTAAAATATTCCTATTTAAGGGCCTGATTTTAAAACACTTTCTTTTGTTTTTGGAGTTTTGTTTCCGCTTTTCTTCACTTTCCCTTTTTAGAAATTGCCGGAAGTTCTGGTATATATCGGGCAGTGCAAACACACCCTTCACACCCCCTGGCCATAATTTTATTTTGAAATTTCATAATTTAGAGTAGAGCCACATGGACCCTATGTTTAACAGCAATACAACTTTGCATGCTGGTACATGCTCTGTCCCTCAAGACCATTCAGGGTTTCTTTGTGAGGGGAGGCCTCATGATAGGATACACCCCCTGCTCCCTTCTCTTATTCCCACAATATCAGTTATCCACCATTTTGCCCCCCATTTTTCCCACTCTTCCCCCTTCTACCCCTCTTGCCCCTGCTTCCCCCCTCTTGTCCCCGCTTCCCCCCTCTTCCCTCGATTTACCCCCCCTCTTCACCATTCCCCACTCTTGCTCCCGTTTCCCCCACATAACCTCAGGCTCCTCATTTCCCCCAATTTCCCTGCCTTTCCCCCTCACTGCCTCTAATTAAATGTTCTTATCTTAGCGTTATCTCATAGGGGGGGGGGGATGTTGTTTCTTCTCAATACCATTGCCTACTCCAATTTTAGATGTAAAGTTTCTTCAGCCTCATTGTCCAGTGCCCATCCAAACAAAAACGCCTCCCATATATGGATGAGTCACATTGTGTAATTCTTTTCAAGGCAAAAAAAAAAAAAACCCCTTGAAATCGAAGAAGAATATTCTTACACCCCCCCTCTTTTAAAAATACTACAATCTAGGCCTATTTAAAGAAATTCTGATTGGTCCCTCAAATGGTTGCTGTGTTTCTTGAGCAATGCATACATTTATTTTTGTTTGGAAATAAATCCAATCAGAAAGCATATTGCAACTGCGTGAACCAACATTCGCGGATTCTCGCCAAAAACGCGTAAGATCATTGTGGATTCAAGGGGGAGGTTGGGCTGTGGGGGGGTGTGTACACACCCTACACACCCCCCCTGGCTACGGGCCTGTTTACATAATAGGAAGGGCCAGGCATGGCTTTTCTCTTGATTGTGTGTGGTCCTGGGAGCCGCGGCGCCCACTAACATCTAGTCATCTTGTCATTAACACCATTTACTATGTGTCTGAAATGCTGACGTTTATAGCAGCATCTAGGACAGGAGATATCAGGGTTGTTCACTGTTCCCATGTTTGGTGAGTGTTGAGGCTCAACAGATACACTGGTTTCTACAGTATTTTTTAACAAAATATTGATCTTGATAAATCATTCTGATTGCCTTGTTGCCATTGAGCTGGCCAGGTTGATGTAGGACTTCATCTGATGATGACTGCTGCCATTTCCCTTGAGATTCTTGCGAGTTTAGCAAAGAAAATGCGTTTTTTCTAATTCGTCCTCCAAGCTCCCCACCCACCATGGAGCCCAGCGAGAGGAAACTATATTACGGTTCTGCCCAGTACCCTAGTCCCATGTAAACATGGCAAAAAAATACTCTTTAAGAAAGCTTAATCATTAATCCAGCAGCAATCATAATGAGAAACATGTCAGCATATACACACATTGTCAAAACCTTCCTTGGTTGACCCATCAGCCATGGTCAAATAGGACATGCTCTAATGGAAACATGACAAGCCGATTGACTGGATCAGGCAAATCCAGCCTCCCATCTAGGTGAAGCCAGGCCTGAGTAATATATTTTATGGTCAGGACAAACTTTGTCCAGCAAACTCAGGACCCCTTCAATAGGCCTTCATCCTTCATGTAACCCATGGCAAAGGGGTAAGCTTGATGACATTTAATATATCGACACAAAAATCTTGGCTATTGGACAAAAAGACACTGGAATATGGAAATTACTAGATTGCATTGAACTATTACTTGTTTTTATTTTGGTTGCCATGGAAACTATTTTTGACCAATTTATCATTCAGACAGAACAATAAAAATGCAATTTCTGATAAATTCTGCTTCAAATCAATCTTTTCCATCTGCTTAACTCCCCCCAGTCAAAATATACATGCGGGAAATAACATATTTTGTATTTCTGTATCATTTTAAAACTATTTCCATGGCAACAGAATAGCTAGCATTTTGTAAATAAATAAAAAAGCAAGTTCAACAAGATATGTTGGTTCATTCTTACAAAGGAAAGTTACATTTGTGTCTGTATAAAAATGAACTAAAGTGATGTTAATGTGGTCCATGAAAGATGAGTGTCCATTTTGCAATGACCCAGAAATCTCAAGGTAGATAAACTTTCCTGTTTCTATGGCAATTTTTCGTGTTATCAAGCATCGCCATTTGCATGATTTGGGTATCTTCTTTTTTTTGGATGCTAACTGAAATAAATTGGTGCTTGGATTTCACTATGATTTCCAAATCTGGCTTGGTGAAACACAAAATATAACAAACTTTCATGTTTTAAATGGTAAATTTTATGAAAAAAACATTCCATATGCAAATGAAGTTGACCTTTGATCTTAACCCCAGTGGTAGCACTGGTACCAATGACACGGGCATGTTTGATAACACATATATATATATGGACACATAAATTTATTCTATAGGATAAAAAGACACAGAGATATGGAAATTACTAGATTTCATCAACTGAACATTTATTTATAATTTGGTTGCCATGGAAACCATTTTTGACCAATATAGCATTCAGATAGAACACTAAAAAAGCCATTTCTGAAAAAATCAGAAAATTCTGCTTCAGAATCTATCTTTTCTGGCTGCTTACCATCCGGAGCATATACATGCTGGAAGAACATATTTTGTAATTCTGTTTCATATTAAAACTGTTTCCATGGCAACATAACAGATAGCATTATGTAAATTTTGAAAAAATGCAAGTTCTGCAACATATTTGTACATTCTTACAGAAGAAAGTTACATTTGTGTATGTATAAAAACGAACTAAAGTGAAGTATACGTGGTGCATGAAAGATGAGTGTCAATTTTTCAATGACAGAGAAATCGCAAGGTAGATCAACTTTCCTGTTTCTATGGAAAATTTTCGCATTTTAACTGAATCAAATATCGCAAATTTGGTCTTGTCTTTTTGTGGATGGATGCTGAAATAAATTTGTGTTTGGATTTCACAATGATATCCAAGTCTGAGTAAGTGAAACATAAAATATGACAAACCATCTTCTTTTAATGAGTACATTTTATGAAAAAATATTCCATATGCAAATGAAGTTGACCTTTGACCTTAACCCCAATAGCACCAATGACACAGGCGTGTTTGATAACATAAATATCGCCACTAAAATTTTGTCTATCGGATAAAAAGACACAGAGATATGGAAATTACTAGATTTCATTATCTAAGCATTTTTTTATATTTTGGTTGCCATGGTAACCATTTTTGACCAAGATAGCCCCCAGATAGAACAATAAAAATACCATTTCTGAAAAATTCAGAAAATTCTGCTTTGGAATGAATGTATTCCAGCCGGTTACCGCTCGGGTCCATTTTTGGGCCTCAGCAACCGGACTATATTTAGTCTATACCAATAATAGACCTAATTGATCATGTACTAATTTATTAACTTGATCTGATGTTTTGTTCTCTCTTGCCTTTTCAAACATGCTTTGTTATTTCAGGTACATTTCACAAAAGCTAAAGGGTTATTTGCCATCTGCCTTGTGTGGATATTGGGCGCCGTTATTCAAATGGCGCACACTGGTTATACGAGCGTTCCCCGGGGCGAAGCTTGTGCTCTGTACGTCGCTTATCCCAGTGAGGGAGTGAGAATCTTAAACAGCATTGTGCGTTACATCTTAGCCATTATACTACCTTTGACTGTGATGACTTATTGCTACAGCAGGATGATCAGGGCCATGCGACAAATCCAGCCGGCACTTGAAATGATGTCCATTGCGGAGAGGTCGCGACAACAGCGCCAGGATAAAGTACGTCGCAATCTGCTCAAAGCGATGCTCACGGTCTGCGTGGCTTACATCATGTGTGTCGGATGGAATCAGACGTACTTCTTTCTGATCAACCTCGGAGTTCCCCTACCCTTCGACACTCCTTTCTACCACTTCACCGTCTACGCCCTTTTCATCAACTGCCTCATCAATCCAATCATCTACACGGCTAGATACAGGGAATTCCAACTATCCGCCAAGAAGGTATTCAGAAGATGCTTGCCACAAGTCAGCCCTGACAATGTATCCATAGAGAATACAAACAACACTGGTCTTGATAAGGGGGCTCAATGAACAATTAGACGTTGTTTTTCATCTGTCATCGCATGTCTGTGGAATTGTGTGTATGGACAGTATGGTAAATTAGGAAAATGCTGTCCTAATAATCTTGGCTCCCAAGGCTATGTAGTATCATGTACCTTATGGTGCATACTGCAGTGACAGGCAGGGTCTGCCGATTGGCAGAGAGAACAGGGACTTGCTAAAAAGCGGGTTGAAAAAAGCGGGGTAGCGGGTAGCGGATACACGCAAAATAAACACAGAAACAATGGGAAGCACCTTGAACAAACAAAGGGCTATTCAATGGTCATTAGAACAACATACCTGTCTGCCCGCTGCTATTTTACCCCTCTACCTCCGCTACTTCCAATCAGCTGCTGATTGGTCTTGCTAGCTAGCTTGAAAGTGGATTGCACTTTAAATGTGCGACACTGACAGTTACATTTCTTGAATTGATTTGCCATCAACTTTTGGGGCCTACATGCATAAAAACCGAAAATAGATTAAAAAAATATATATATATTCCATTAAGAGATGTTTCCTCCACAGATAGATTGATAAGATGGATCTATACATCTATCCATCTATCTATCCATCTATCTATCCATCTATCCATCTATCTATCTATCTATCTATCTATCTATCTATCTATCTATCTATCTATCTATCTATCTATTTATCATAGATAGATAGAAAGCTTCTCCTTTCCAACAAATTGTTGTGAGTAATGGTTTAAACTTACCTTTCAATATAGATAGATATCTCTTTTCCTTATCATAATAAATGCACCCTCCTGCACAGTGACCCTGCCAAATCAGGGCATGCTTTCCATTAATAAAATTTCAGAGAATACTTAAAAAGTTATAGTATTTAACAAAACACAAATGAAAAATAAAACAGAGCTGTAAACACCAGAACTTAAAACATCAAAATAAAGCATCAGATGAAAAATAGATAGACAGATAGATGGGAGATAAGTGTAAAAGTTGAGTAAGATCTAGGCTAATTATGACTTCAAAATGATAGGTTGTACAACAACAAAAATTTGTTATAATTTTTTTTATTTAACTCAGAAAAGTGGAAAAACATAAATGTCTAATTGTAATTGAGTGGATTAGTTCACTCAAAGATGACACTGATTGCTGTTGAGGAAGTTCAATAATGAATGGCAATTAACTGACATGACCCTTCAAAGTGTGCCATGATTGGCAGTATTGATTGCCTGACACATAGGCCTAATTGAGCAGAGAGGGAGCGGGGATAGGTAGCAGAAGAAGCTACGATGGAGGGGTAGCGGGTGGAGTTGTATCAAGTAGCTTCTGTGTTGTATCAGAATCTACCCGCTACCCGCTACCCGCTACGGCCCAGCCCGCTTTTTAGTAAATCCCGAGAGAAAAGAAGCATGTCATGTCGACAACCAGTAACATGATGCCGCCCTCTCAGTGCAGATAGGAAGAAGTCCGAGTCAATTGTTTTTCCGAGTGCTGCTACAGGTGAAATGCTGAAGGCAGATTCCCAAAGGTGGAGTTCTACAGGTGTCTTCATTTATGAAGAATTTTTTTTCTTCTAGAGCTCCAGACAGAGAACACCAGAACGAACAGATGGCAGCACCAGTCATTTCTTGCCAATTTGCTGAAAACTCCCTCAGGAGACAAGAGCGGTCACCACTGGAGAAATTATACAAAACTGTCATTGCATGCATGCTGCAAAAAGACAGGAACCAATAACTTTCCAAGAATTTGACCAAAAGGAGGTCAGCCAAATTAGTGCCTATTGGCTATTTTCAAGCTGTGCCCCAGCAAATTTTTGAATCACACGATTTTGATATAATCCATTATGCAGGCTAACTATACTATTTATAGTATTAATTCTATCAGAAACCAGCATATTAATTATTTATCACATTTTGGTTTTTGCAAATAGTATTATTATTAGCATATGATCTTTCCCATATCTCACAGAAAAACGCAGTATATCACTTCGAAGTGTGTGACACAGAACACAAAAGGCGAACCAAATTGATAATTTAGCTTTAGTTTTACAACTTGATTAATTTTACTTCGCTGCATTTCGAAGATATCTCATGACCTATTATGTGATTATTTCATGAAAATACATTGATTGAAACAGCAGTAAAAATAATCATTTCCATCATCATGTCTCTGAATTGGCCAAACGCAACATCTGGAAAGTGTTTTGCTAGTTTCAAAAATAAAGCCAATTTGCCCATTTTTTGCCTTTTGGGCTTTCATTATAAGAATAATGCTAAAGTGCCCCTTTTTGAAAAAAGCCAAATGTGACAAACATGGCTACAGAGTCACAGACAAACAGGAAATGGACCAAATGGTCACACTTGAATGATTTTTAGCATAATGAATCTTTAATTATGCTTGTACATACTTTAAACATTAAAATTTGCTTGCAAGGTGAATCAAATAAAAGTTGGTGCGATGGATTGCCTTATCCATTTCAAAATTGACGACTGTCAATCTCGACAAGAGAAAGCCAATGACAATGGACACTTGAGTCCTCATTGTAACTTTATCACTAGGCCGTCCACTTATTTACGTGTATATAAAATTATTTGATGACTGATTTTTGTAACAATTGTGGTTGCTCATAGCAGATTGCAAACTGATGATGAATGTTTTGGGTTAATTTTGATTTTGTTCCCTCTGTCAGACTAATTGCGACAGAGAGCACATGGGAATGAGATGAAGGATGAGTGCACGAAACTGCTGTCTAACATGCGAGAGGTGTTCAGAAAATTTGGACAAAATTCTAACGATATCAGAGTGATACATGAAATTCTTTATAATGAACATGCAATGTACACGTACCCAATGCCTCGTGTCATTTTGCCTGATAATGGAGTGATATGTGTACAAAGTTACAACATAGTGTTTGAAATGAGATTTTTGGAAGAAAAAGTGATTTTGGTCAAAAAATTAGATTTTTTCAAAAGGATGTTCTTGAAAAGGAGAATCGAACTGTCTCCAGTTGAAATTGTCTGACCAAGTTCTAAGCAACCACAAAGAGACCAAACATTATAGACATTGTGTATTAAATGTGTAAACACTAAGACAAACATTATAGACATTATGTAAACTGTAAAGTCTTCATATTGTCTGCTGTAAGAATGCTGATGTCTTTTAGATTGTATTATTGTGATGCATGGGGAGTGAAAAATGATCAGATAATTGATACCGGAAAATCTGGCAACACCAGTCATCAGATACGCGCGGATAAGAACAAGATATTTTTCAAATTGATAGTAAACTCCCTAAAAAGGAACTTTGAAGCATTCGTATGTAAATGCATTATTTTTCCGATAACCTAAAGTTACCATGTTCGCACGGAATGCTGTCTAGTCAAATATTTTTTGTCTATGGACTGAATGTTAATTCTTTAGTTGTTTGTCCAATGTTGTTGATAATATTCCATGGTGTTCTTTTAGTTACTGCAAAATTTCTTTGCAGTATTCTCCGATTTTGGAGCTCCCATTCCTCTGTTTTACCGGATGCTGGATTTCCGGTACATATATATATTATATACTTTGTATAAAAAAGTCATAGTGAACTTTGTAACATTGATTTTGTCAAAGTAATTTGACCATAATAAACAAGATATATAAATATGTTTCTGCCTTTTTTGTATGGTGACAATGCCACAACTGTAGTCTGTAGGTCATATTTCTTGTAAAAAATATTTTAAAAAACCCGAATGTGATAAACAAGGCCAAAGGCAAACAGGAAATGGTCACACTCAAATTATCTTTCGCAAAAATGACACATGTGTATCATGGATCAATAGTAGGCCTACACTCACCAGCAAAATAAACACATCAGTTGATTTTAGCTCACATTTTTGCAAATACAATTTTTTGGCGAAAACCGATTTGATGGCGTTGATTGCCGTTGAATCTTGGGTCGATAAGCATTATGATAGTACCTACAATTATTTGAAAAGCCTGTCACATTGATGACCAAAAACACTGCTTCAGTAACTTAATTTTTAGATTTTGCACAAAACTTTGAAAATTAACACTTCACCAATCTGTGAAACACGGAGAAGAAAAATGATTTTGAGTTATACCTTTCAAACTGTACTATATTTTTGTGAAATTTTCCCACGATGTGTCCACTAAGTCTCAGAGGTGTGAGAAAAACATTCAAGCAGAATATGGATTAGAAATTTTTTTTATCACTTTGAAGGCCAAATTCTTCAAGTGAAAGTGACAATCGCTAAATACATTAAATGTTGAAATACAAAAAGCTTCATTTACAAAATTGGGAGTTGCCTCATAGAGCCACAGGTACCGGATTCCATTGGGTGCATCAGTAGTAATTATAAATATGTAAATGCGAAAGCATGAAGACGGGCTGTCTGAACGCAAAAAAATTAATGTTTTAAGACTCAAAATTGTAATTAACTAATTATTTCTCGAAATTCATTTTTGTATTCAGGTTTGTTCAATAAAGGAAAAAATGCTAAAAAAAAAGTTTTGAGGTAAAATGTATCTTTTTTTTTTTAACATTTTTATTCTTTGGAAAAAAAAATTTTGGGGGGGGGGAAATATTTTTTTGGGGGGAATTTTTTTTTTTGTGGGGAAAAATTGCTTTTTTCGAACATTTTTTTTTTTATTGGAAATTTTTTTTTTCCAAACATTTTTTGTAAATTTTTTTTTTGGGAAAATATTTTTGGTGTAATTGGTTTTTTTTTTGTGGAAATTTTTTTTTCGAACATTTTTGGTAGTCACGCAAGATGAGAAAAATGCCAGGATCATATCATGGGATGTCTGAATCAGTTTTTTTGATTCAAAAACCATCTGGTTCACTGCTCGGATGTTTGCCATAAGGGACGAGACACCTCGCTCCGCTTGGTGAGCCTGAGGCTCTGTCCCGTCTATAAAGGTTGCTCAGCACACAGAACAAGCAATGGTGCAAAACATCAGGTCCCCTGTTGGAAAACTACATTATACAGCCATTGATTAAAGCCATGAGTTTTTAAAAGGTTATTATTATCCGAGACAGGAAGTGGAGGTCTCAGGACGATATTCCATTGCTTACTGCTAATGTTCGATACCCTAAACTCGTCTGGCTTATGCCTACAATTCCTGTCATGCTCGTAAATCTCAATTTAACATTTCATAATTGTTTAAGAGATCTATATTAGTCTCTAGGTTGTTTTTCAGTTCACAGACGGAGCTTCACTGTAAAATGAGGCAATTGAAATATTTATTTTGTGGCTTGTTGGATGAGAATAATCTAATTTAAATTTCACATAGCATGCACAAAATTTCAAAAAGCTATTCGAAGAAAGTTTTTGAAAAAACTATCGAATATAAAGCATATTTTGAAAGAAAAACTCATAACATAGTAGGCAATTAGACATCAGTATCTGGAAATGAAGCATATGAATCAAAACTACTGAACAACGAGGTTGTCATGCATACCCAAGAAACATAACACAGACAATTATCCCATAACAAAACTTTAAAAAAATCTGCATAAAACATCTTTTTTTGAATATTTTAACAAAAAGCTCCTGTATAGGGGGCAGATCAACATTGTCAGTGTTTGACACTAAAATTTTCATCATCTTTAATTGTGGTTGGGTCAAACATCTTTTCTTTTTCATCTCGCCAAGCAAGTAAAATTGTAAACTATCCTGACTTATCAAAAATTTGTGAAAAGAACAGCAAAGTTGTTGAAATTATCTAAGCCACAGGATCTTGACATTTTGTGACTTCCATTTTCAACAACAACCATGACGATTTAATTTGACACAGAAGTTTTGCTCTCAGAAATCTGTAAATTTTTGTTGATATATCTGGTTCCTTCTTAGGCTGTGCAAAATTTCATCGTGATATTTTCAGTGAAGGTACAATTTTTTAGCCATATGGCAATGTTGCATTTTTAATGGCGCTCAGTGCACACTTGTGTTTTTTGGGGGTTTTTTTTTTGTTCGGATGCAACGCATGCAGTTTGTGAAAACGTTATACTTAGTAACCCCACTTACTTTTTTCCATTTTCCAGATGTGGTCTATTTACCACACAAGTTCAACTTATTCACTCATAAGGTTCAATGTTATTCCTACTTTGTCTCCAAACAAGTACACTTAGTACAGGCAAATAGTTTAAGAACTTTGATATATAAGTCAATATGATTTTTTGATTTAAGCTGTCTATCTCATTTTGAATGTTTGCCGTTAAAAGACAGAGTGACCTGGTCCAAATATTGACCTTAGGATATAGGAAATTACATACATGTATAATGATACTTAAGTCACTTTTTGTCAAATACGTATCCATGGCGCTGATTAGCACCATATTGAAGAAATTGTCAAGTTCAGGCCCCGTACTGTGACCATTTCCTGTCTTTCTGTGGTCCGTTTTATCAAATTTGAGATTTTGCACAAAAAAGACCTCGCCTACAACTTACAACCAAAAGGAAGATGTCATGTGAAAAGCCTGCCTAATAAACAATAAAATACCGATAAATTAATTCATCTACTTTATTTCAGAATAGAACCTTATTTACTACACTACACTCTAAAAAATTTCAGACAAAATTGGTTTTTTAGATTCAAAATGGTTTTTTGAAAAACCAAATTTCAATGCAAAAAACCAACATGGATTTTTTTAAAAATCCATGTTGGTTTTGCATTGAAATTTGGTTTTTCAAAAAACCATTTTGAATCTAAAAAACCAATTTTGTCCCGACATTTTTTAGAGTGTAAAATTGCGAAATTTCGCACTAGCTCCCACAACCTTCGAATTGAAACTGGAAGACATGAAAGCCCGAAGTTACCTGCAGAAAACAGAATTTGTAATAGGCCTAAATGCGATTTAATGAAGTTGAAAATGAAATACATTGTTTATTGTTATGTCCTAGTAATGGATTACACAGCAAAAATCTTATTACTATATCATCTAATGTAATATACAACTTTGATCAACTCAATAATTTTGAAAATTTTTTGGCCATTATGACACCACGAGAGCGCAAATTATTAAAAGCTATAGGTCAATTTCTTGTGAGTATTGATGTATAATGATATAGTCTGTCATTTTGCATTTCATTTAAATATATATATATATATATAGCCCATTGAGATTTATTAATTTACTGATTTGTGATGTCTTAGAATTAACATTTATTTAATTGGCTGGAAACATAAATTTTATTGATATTTTGTAAGATTGAAATTGATTATGTCTTTTTGAACTTGCCCAAAGGTATTTCCATTTATTTTTTCTGTGTTGACAAATGTGTCAGGTGTGACATTTTCATTGTCGTAAAAAAAATAAATATATTTTCAGATTTACACAAAATTTGAAAATTTGCGTTTCACCAATTTTGGAACTCAGTGGTGAAAAGGATTTAGTTTCCTAATTTTGAATTCACCCAGAGAATCTAAGGGTCATAAATTTCTGTGGGACATAGATGCCCTACGGTTGAGCTTTGGCAGTCGATTTCCCAAACGTCGTTTTATTTTCAAACATCGCTATTGGCGCTAATGCGCATGCGCGACGCTGTAGCTTAACCTTGCATAAATCACATTGCCCTGTGCTGATTGGTTCAAACTCAGGAGTTGTCTGCTGTATTTACTGGAGGCTTTGCTGGAGTGTTTGAATTATGCTATTTTTGTGAAATTTTGCCAAGATGTGATTAATATGTCTCTGAGATGTGAGAAACAAATTCAAGGCAAAATATTGATAAGAAAAAAATCTTTCATTGCATTGAGGGCCAAATTTTAAAAGTAAATGTGACAATCACTCCAAAAAACAATTAAAATCCAAAAAAATAGCAAAAAAAAATCGTTCAATTTAAAATGTGTTTCTAATCACCATCCAAATAAGTTCATTGACCCACACTCACTGTGTCCCACGATTCACTGTGCCCCGACTCCCCCTACCTTGAAGAAAAGAATCAGCAAGCGTAACATATTATGCCACAAAAAATAATAAAATGTGTATGCATTTGCATTCTGAGTGCCCAAACAGGAAAGCAAATTGCCCGTCCGCTAATAAAAATGTTGACCAGTATTGAAAAGATGTCACAATCAAGGACAGTTGAAATCAGGACATTTTGCTAAAAGAATATAAAACTTGCTTCAAATTCCTGTCCCCTTCGCATGAATGTTTTGCATTTGTTTTGAAGAGAGCAAATATTTGAGAATGTCTTCACAAAAGAATCTAATGGGTTTATCAGTCCTTATATATGTGTCAAATTTCTCTATACTAGAATGTAAGAGAGTGGTCTGTAAGATTTAAAAATGAAGCTAGAATGTGCATTCTTTCGGGATTTAGCTTTCTCTCAGACGTCAGCTATCGTGTTTTAGCTTTTTGTCATATTATATCTAAGACCAGATTCTTGGTGTTGGGCACGGTCAACATTTCAACATTTATGAACCTGTACAGGTATTGGGATAGCGAGCAATATTTTTCTGAATTTCATTTCCAGATCGCATATTTTTTCAAATGACTTATTTTGGGAACCTTGATTTTCCATAATATTTTTTGATTATCAGCAATTATTGGTTGCAGAAGAATGCCCTGTGGATTTTACCTCAGGACAAACTGGTGTTTTTTTAGTGTCATTTGTTTACATGTAACAAACTCAGTTGGTGAAAGGGAATTCACTGAACCAGGTTTACAGTTGTTACAGACGATTTCATATTTGTAGATATTTCTCAAATAACAAAAAAAAAAATACCGTGCAAGCACGTAAACCCCGCCGGCTCTATGTGAAGCCATTGAGACCATTCGGATACTGTTACATGCATACAAAAGTAAGAAATTCCAGTATTGTTTGCAAAGAAAAAAAATACTGTGCAAGCACGTAAACAACTCGGTTGCAAAGTGCGACAGACAACTCCAGTATCATAGCATGGCTGGGAGTGCAATACACATGAAGTAAAGACATCACCAAAAGTCCCAGAATGCACTTTAATTTGGTTGATTTACCCTGAAACCATTATAAAATGTGCTAGCAGTTGTTTTTCATGACAGCCAAGAATTGTGTTCACTTGGGACCATGAATGGAGTGGAGAAAGTATGAAGGTTTTGTAGACTGTGGTAAACATATATATATATGCCTTCTACCAGGGGATTTTAAAAATCCCGACAACTCATTGAATGATTCATTTGGTACATAGGTCCATGGATGCAGAATTGCAGATCTATGCATCACCTCTGCTCTGTTACTTCAAAGGAGGCTGAATACTTCCCATTTGAACTGTTTAAAGTGTTTTTGCAAACAATAACAGTGCAACTTCTTTTTTTTTTGTCTGCGGTAATTCTTTTTCCTGACTTGTTTAAACAATGGGACCTTCAACAAAACACACTGCACCATGCACCCTCTTATCTCAGTGTTGACAGGACATGCATTAACAGGATTTGAAAGGTATTTTTACCCAACTGTCTTCCCCTCAACAACACATGTGGCATGTCACTAGCACCTCAGATTGACAATTTATTGGTTTGTTTTCCCACATCATGACACATGACATATAAGCACGTGCACTGTGAAGGATTTGCTGTAAAAACTTACTTGTTCTTGTTTACTGTGACAGTTCACATTGCAACTTACTTGTTCTTGTTTACTGTGACAGTTCACATTGCCTAAGGTGGAGATCCACATTTCTTGTGTCAGTCCGTGTGTCCGTCCGTGTGTCCGTCCGTGTGTCCGTCCGTCCGTGTGTCCGTCCGTGTGTCCGTGCGTCCATCCGTCCTTGCCTCCTTCCGTGCTTCCTTGTATCCGTCCTTCCATGTGTCCGTCCGTGTGTCCGTGTGTCCGTCCGTCCGTGCGTCCGTCCGTGTGTCCGTCCGTCAAAGTGTCCGTCCGTGCGTCCGTCCGTGCGTCCGTGTGTCCGTACGTCCGTGTGTCCGTACGTCCGTCCGTGTGTCCGTCCGTCCGTCAGTCTGTGTGGCCGTCCGGCCGTCCGTGTGTCCGTTCGGCCGTCCGTGTGTCCGTCCGTCCGTCCGTGTCCACGTGTGTCCACGTGTGTCCACGTGTGTCCGTGCGTCCGCCCGTCCGTGTGTCCGTGCGTCCGTGTGTCCGTCCGTGTGGCCGTCCGTGTGTCCGTTCGGCCGTCCATGTGTCCGTGTGTCCGTCCGTCCGTGTCCGAGTGTGTCCGTCCGTGTGTCCGTCCGTCCGTGTGTCCGTCCGTGAGTCCGTGCGTCTGTCCGTCCATCCTTCTGTCCGTGTGGCCGTCCGTGTGGCCGTCCGTCCGCGTCCGTCCGTGTGGCCGGCCGTCCGTCCGTGTGGCCGGCCGGACGTACGGACACTCTGACAGGTCTGAAGATTTTATTGACACTGACATCACTATTTTGGAGCATGTAGAAGAAATATATAATTCCAGTAATTTTTGACAGTGTACATGAGATTCTTGGTAACAATCAATTACGCACATCTAATTGCTAGAAATGCCTGGAAACTTGTCATTCCCATCTGCATGACAAAATAAGATAACAGGCAAAATTTGAATGAAATATGAGCAACACAAAGTGAGTTATGCTTGACGAAATCCCCAGCAACCAGTCTCGTTGAGCACTGCAGAACCCCGTAGGCTATGTATAGCCTGCGGGGTAAAAAGCAAAATTTCTGGTCTGACATCAGAAAATCCTGCAAGGTGATTGGTCAAGTTGCCCATTGCTTGTCACTTGTTTTCAGCTTGCTTCAAGCAAGTGATGTTCGTTGGAAAAATGATGTCATAATTTTGACCAATAGTATAACACAAAGGCCAACTTGGTATTGTGGCAGTTGTTCACACATGTCAAACCACAATCCACATGAACTCTTTCATTTCTTCATGAACTGTTGTATTTCACACTCCTGTGTACAACTGTTGATTGTTTCAATTGACATAAAATCAGTTTCAAGCTGACTCTGAATGGCTTCACATCTATTTACACTAAGGGACTATTCAGAATGTATGACTGGGTGGGGGAGATGGGAGTTTTACCTTAGTGGATGCTGCATGCTTCAAGGGGGAAACTGGGCAGTAGTAATGTGTACCTTTTGTCCCAAATCTATGTGCCTTGCACAGAAAGTTCCAACAACCCCCCCTCCCCCCCAGAATCATAAATTCTGAATGGTCCCTCTGGACAGGATGGTGGTCCATTGATGTGCCCAACATTCATAATATGTAGATGGCAATGCCATAGATTCGCGGAGCTCAAATTAACTGTTCTTATTTTGAAACCGTATTATAGTATACAAATATTGACTGATTTCTAGGGCATTAGTCAAATCTATTTCCCTCGAGGGTGTGTAAGTGAAAACTATTTCACAGGCCGAAGGCCGAGGGAAATAGTTTTCCTTTCACAAAGGAGAGTAGATAAGCAGACGCATAGCCTACATTGCACTATTATTAATAGTTTTGATGAGTTTTTTTTGGTCTTTACTAATTAATGCCCTAATTTTATTATTTTCCTGCACTATTGCAAATGTATGGAAAATTTCGAAAGAAAAATGTTAAAAAAAACATTTAGGGAAAGAAAATTTTAGAAAAAACAAATTTCGGAAAAAAAAAATTGGGACCAAAAAAAATTGGAAAAAAAATTAGTAAAAAAAACAATTTTTGAAAAAAAAATTTTGAAAAAAAAAAATTTCAAAAAAAAAAAAAATTCTGAAAATTTCTTTTTTTTCGGGAAACAAATTTTGGAGGGCAATAGTCCTCGTCAATATACTAAAATAATGACTGACATGTGAGCAACTCTCAGGCAATGACAGCTCTGCTTTCATGGTCGAGGTATAATAATGATAAACAAGAACACAATCAGTTGGGCCTAAATTAATTGATGCTATTTAAGTACAGTAATAGCAATCAGCTTTTAAAATTCACACCTCAAATAAACTTCACACATCACTGCTCACAAGAAGGCTGCTGATAGTTCAGTCATTTTCCCTGGGTGTGGCACTGCAAGCATGATGCCACACCGGTGGCGACACCTGTTAGCAAAATAAGCTTTTTTTCATGCAGACGACATAAATGAGCATAAATATGAAATTTTAAAAAAAGAATAGGATAGTTAAGAACCAAATGGAATTTTTCAGACACTACTGCAGTATTGCAAGAGAAATTCAGGGATGTTTACTTTTACCGAAACTAACTGTTTAATCAGGGACCAACTCCATGGCAGGTACAGGCAGTCCTTCATTCTCACTCCACTGACAGATTCAAAATTTACTATGAGCTGTTGTTAAGCTAAGTTCGCTGACACGACGGGCGGCTTTGCCGCCCGTCGCTACGCGAATATTAAGAAAATCATAGTGGTGATTTGTAGCCCATGGTCCTGCCACCTGAGCTGAGCCCCTCCTCTGACAAAATGATGCATTCACAATTATTCATGTTTCTTTTCTATATAAACAGTCATTGCATGGATCACCTGATCCCAATCATTGGAATGTACAGTATTGGACTTGCAGAATGTGTGTTCTGAAGATGTGTGAAACACAAACTGAAACTCTCACTTGAAACTGCTAAATTCAGTCCCTGTCAGGAGATCAATGGCTTAGAATGCTATGGTCACCCATGTGAAACGCTATGTCACTTTTCAGGAGAGAGTGGTGTCATACCTTCTCTCGACCAATGGAAATTGCAAGAAAAATGATGTATTTTCCACCTCAAATGTCTACAAATATGAAATCATCTGTAAGACCTGGACTAACTGTTAAAACTATCTTGGTGAAATCGGCCCAAGGATTTTTCACATTGATTTAATTATGACATATGACATCACTTGGCAGCTGAAAACAACTTGGCCTGGTCAGAGGACACATTTACTTAAACTCAAGGAACCACATAAGAAGAGCTGATGGGAGCACTACATGAGGTATGTCCATCACAATGAAATCTGAATTATCTTTTTCTATCTCATGGCTTGATGTCGAACTTTTATTACAAAGTGACGAACAATGAAAAATTAAATAGGCCTACTGACGTGATTTTGATTTTCTCTGGGTGTTGCATAGGCCTATAAGGGCCTGAAGTTGAACATACTTAAGGGGCCACCATTAAACCTCAAGGGGGGGGGGCAGGAGTTTTTTTTTTTTTAATAAAAAATTTCTTGCCCAGTTTTGATAAAATAAATCCTTTCTGGGCAGTCTTGAAATAAATAATTTCTTAACAAGGTGTTGCTTGTTTCGCGGACTTCACATGCTTGAAATAAATAACTCCGCCATTACCGACTCCATGCCCCCTGATTATTAAATGGTCTCCACTTATTCAAACTTCGAACTCTTCAAGTATATTGACTGATATATCATATTGATATCAAACAGGTTGATACCATATTATTAATTGTGAAATGGGCCACTATTTCTAGCAACTTCTCAGTTTTTTAGCCGATGCCCAGGCCCTTAGCAATACAAGATATGTGAAGTAACTTACTTGCCATAGGCGGATATATGTTCACAACCAAGAGTCCACCAGGTGGATTTGTCAATGGAAATAAGGAAACATGTGTGAAGACACATCATCAAAGTTTGTGTACTTTTGGGGAAACCCTGGGCTAAATTTAGACATGTTGGGGAAATGTCAGTGTGACCTTGCTGCAGCTGAGATTCCCAGAAAAGGCCACAACTGCATTGTGGCTCTTTTCATGGAGCAGAGGAGATCTTTTAGAGCTGCCAATAGCAGATCATCTGTCAGATGGTTAAATAGATATAATAGACAGACAGAAGATCTGTAGACAGGTATATTGGTAGAAAGGCTATGAAAGAGATCAGACATGAAGGAACTTGCAGCATTGAATTGAAGCTGTGAATGGAATTCTCATCAACTCCTCAACAAATCTCTTTTAAAAATCCCATTATCTAGCAAAACTAATTATAACTACAAATATCGGCTATATTTTTTTCCGAAAAAAATTTTCTTGTTTTCTTCAATTACTCCAGACTTCTTTTCTGCTGAGGAAATATGAATCTGCAATGGCTTTTTTTTAGCAACATCTTTTAACACGTAGTAAGCTCCTTCTGAGCCTCTTTTGACCGTTTGGCTACTTTCCGGCTCTATCAAATGTGACCATGGCTACACTCTTAACAAAAAGGTTTCATATGGAAGCTTTAAAGGTTCTATAAGCTGGTATGGATAAGGAACCCTAAAGGTTCATCATTCAACTTCTAAAAAGGTTCCAACAGCAAACAAAAACAACATTTAGATAATCCAGGTGCACTAAACTCCCACAATAGAACCCCTTTCTCTCAAGTTGGGAGGATAGGGTCCTATTATAGGGCCTTCCGACCAAGTATTGAACCTTTTCAATTCAGTTGAACCCTTGAAAAAATGCAGAACCTTTTTTTGGCTGTGGGTTCCTTATCTACACCTTCAAGAACCTTTGTCGTTGTACAATGTAATAGTTGTGATGGTTTATCAGCTGCTTCAGTTATTTTTCAGATGTGAACTCAGCTACCATAGCTTTTGCGCTCTTCAACTACTTTTCAGAAGTGAAAACAACAAACCAACAGTTTCTTGGCTACTTATTTGTTAAGTACCACAAGTGACTTCAGAACCACTTTGAACCACAGAACCAGGAAGTTAATGGGTAGCTTTTTTTTGTAAGGACAATTCCATGAAAAAGGACCATTATTCTTTTTGGCTTTTAATTTCGTGAAACTCTCCAGAATATTAATTTGATTGGCGACTTTTCTCAAAAGTAGCTGAGAAGTTGTTTAAAAAACTATATATCTCCAAGCTCATCATATTACAACTAGCAGAAAAGTAGCTGAGAAGTAACATTATGCCTCCACTGTTCGGCTTTGATACTTTTAGCATTATGCTATTTTAATTTTTTGTCCTAAACATATTATACAGTTATCGCACAGCACCGAGTGCAATATCAGTTTTTATGGCACCGAGGTGACTAATATTGCACGAGGGCGCAGCCCGAGTGCAATATTAGTCACCGAGGTGCCATAAAAACTGATATTGCACGAGGTGATGTGCAATAACTGTTATATCATATGGTTTTTTGTGGCAAATGCAAAGAAATAGACTGGAATTCCTTGTCCAAACTCGTTTTGTGTTTCTTTTGACCCGCTTGTTTAAAATGTATCTCGTCAAAAATCAATAACTATTTCACTCACAAAAACATAGGCTGCGCGGCAGCATACCCTCGGCTATTCAGCAGGCCATACTAGCTCATACTGAAGCATGTGAAATACATTGACTTACTGCTGGTGAGGGTTGGCAGCACGATGCGCAGAGCCCCCACCTCCCCGCCCCAACAAAAAAAAGGAAAACTGTTAAAACATGGGCAAAGATCTGAAAATTTAGCACAGGAGAATATGCACTTGGAAGTGGTAGGCTGTATAACTACCATCTTGCATGGGAAAGATGGTAACTAAATGAAATCTGAATAATGAAATTCAGGCAAGTGGGCCTATCGGACAGTGACACCAGAGTTATATTACAGATATATACTCATTTACTTTTTTTGGCTGATGGAAAATGTTGTTTGATGAATGAAACGTTCATTTCTCAATTTTATATGATTTTTTTTTATTGTATTTAACTTTGACAAATTTCTCTGCCCAAGCATTAAAGAGATTCAAGGTACAAATGTACTGAAAAGAGATGTTGCAATGAAATAAAATGGCGACCTCATTGCTATATCCTCCTCTTGTCCTAATGAGCCTACCAAGTGATTAAATACAGGAGGTAAAGTCCTAATCATCCATCTATCCATGATTCTCTGGATGTATTAATAAAACAATATAGATGATCAATCAATCAATCAATCATCTATCTATCTATCTATCTATCTATCTATCTATCTGTCTATCTATCTATCTATCTATCTATCTATCTATCTATCTATATAGCTAGCCTATCTATCTATCTATCCATCTATCTGTCTGTCTGTCTGTCTGTCTAGCTGTCTACCTATGTATATATCTGTCAACCTAAAAACGAATCAATAGTGCAATAGGAAAATCTATTTTCAGGGATACATTCACAATGGATCTATCACAAACAATCAAATCAATCAAACAATCTTCAATCATCTAAACACCTCATCTATCATTCTATCAATCTGTCAATCTATCAATCTATCAATCTATCAATCCGTCAATCTATCTATCTATCTATCTATCTATCTATCTATCTATCTATCTATCTATCTATCTATCTATCCATCTGTCTATCCTACCTTTTCTTATCATAAATTATGAATACAGTAAAAGGCCAGCCTAAAAACAGAAATAATAGGTAGGTGTCTAACTATCCAATCTATTTTAAATATTAAATCTATTTTAAATATTAAACTAAAAACAATGTATGACCTACAGATACTTTTTGAGACTAATACATTTGCTGGTTAACACCAAAAATGTTAAATGCTGTTCAAGCTTCGTGGTACAACAATAGCTGAAAACACCATAAAAAGCTTGCATGGGAGTTAAAAAGTCATATCTCAGCTTCTACTTGGCCTATATTTAAGAACTTCCCGTAGGGAAGTTCTTATTGATATTGTACGTATTCTTATTATAAATTCCCCCGTTAGGGGAATTTATATTGTTTTTGTTCGTTTTTTTTTTCATCATCTTTCTTTCTTTTTTCTTCTTCTTCTTATTTTTCATCAACACTTTGACAGGCTATATTTCAGAAACCACTTACAGTAATGTTCTGAACTTCCAATATAATATTGCTTTTGTCAAACAATTTTATATGCTGGAATTACAGACCGTAATTTCTAGAAGTCTTGTAATTACATTCAAAGTTCTTAAAAAATTTGTGTCACCGGTTCTGGAATAACCGCAATACGGAATTTCACCAAATTTTAACACATTAATCTCTAAAGATATATGCAGTGCGGAAAGGAGCATGATGACAATATCTTGAAAAGTTTTTTTAATATGATTTTTTTAAATTAGGGAATTCCCAAAAATGCTAATAAAATTTTTCAAAAACCAGGACAAAATGCTCCAATTAACATGAAATTGCATGCAGGTGGAGCCTTATGGTAGTCTAGCAATCCACTAAAATTTCAAGTTTCTAGCTTCAGCGGTATTGACGCTATCGCGTCACAAAAACGCGTTTTTCAATCGCCGATAACTCCGTTGCTATAATAGCTACAAGAAAATAAGAAACATCACCAGAAACATCTGTTTCTCAGCTTTCAGATGATATATAGCATGTTACTATAGCTGCGTTCGTTTAAAATCGCGGTAGACACTGAAAATTTTATGTCACTTTTTCACCCCAGAACTGCCTCTGATGTATCAAAACACACCAACAACATTTTTGGGCCATTTCTTCAGTTCTCACAACAGATTCGCTGCATGTTTCAGAAGCAGCCGCAACACGGTGACGTCAACTACCTGCCTGATACCAGGGACCAGTATAGGGGATGGAATGGGGCTAGGGGATGAAAGGGGGTGGGGATGGAATGGGGCCCAGGGAATGGAAGGGGGAGGGGGAATTTATCCTTGTAATTGCGCGCAATTACAGTTATACTAGTTATTATAAATTCCCCCGTTAGGGGAATTTATATTGTTTTTGTTCGGTTTTTTTTTTCAGCATCCTATTATTATTTTTATTTTTTTTCTTATTTTTCGTCAACACTTTGACAGGCTGTATTTCTGAAACTATTTCCAGTAACTACCTGAACTTGCAGAACCATTTTGCTTTTGCTAAACAATTTTATATACTGGAATTACAAAGCGTAATTTTTAGTGAACTGGTAATTACGCAGCAAATGCATAAAAAATTTGTCGTCACGCTTTTACAACAACCAATAAGTGAAATTACACCAAATTTTTACACAATCATCTCTAGAGATATACGCAGTGCGGAAAGGCAGCTTTTGGCAATATCTCTAAAAGTTTTTTTTAGATGAATTTTTCAAATAAGGGAATTCCTGAAATTGCTACTAAAATTTTTCAAAAACTAGGAAGAAATGCTCCAATCAAGCTGCAGTTGCATGCAGTTACAGTCATACTATAGTGTAACAATCCACTAGAATTTCAACTTTCTAGCGCTAACGGTATCGGCGCTATAGCATCACAAAAACGCTATTTTCAAGCGCCGATAACTCGGCCCCTATTAAAGCTACAGAAAAAATAAAAAACACCACCAGAAAGCTCTGTTTCTTAGCTTTCACATAGTATATAGCATTTTACTGTAGCGCCGTCCGTTCAAAATCGCGGTGGACCCTGAAAATTTTATCTCACTTTTCACCTCCCCAACTGCTTCTTATGGCTGGAAACACTTTTTCCTGGCCATATGCCAATTTCATCGCTTCTCATACTTCACTGCCTGCACATTTTCTTTTTTGAAATAAATGCTGACCCAATTACATTTCTGTGTGAATCATCGGATGGGGAAGGTAGAAGGGAAGGGGCAGGGGGATGTAAGGGGGCAGGATGTAAGGGGGCAGGGGAGAGGAAGGGAAGGGGGAATTTATCTTTGTAATTGTGCACAATTACAGGTGTACTAGTTATAATCCCCCGCCGCTTGCGGGCGGGGGATTATATTGATATTCTTCGATTACCTTTTATTATTATTATTATTATTATTATTATTCTCACAGGGAAACTGCGATTACTTCAAAACTATTAAAGAAACCGCTTCATAAGTCAAGGATAATATGCAACTCCGTTGCGCGCTACTTTGAACGAAATTTCATGATCAAATTTTATGATACTGATGAGTTATGAGGAAAATATATAAAAAATTTCCGGCGCAGGTTTCTGAGAACCTAAGTATAACTGAGAGCTGTTGATTTTTTCTAAGATACCTTGACAAAGTCTCCAGTGCAGAAAGGCGTCTCGTGGAGATTTCATGAACACATTTCAAGATATGATTTTTAAAAAAATAGACATCCCGAAAACTGGCCAAAATTTTTCTGGAAAACAGGGAAGGAATGCTCGTAGAAAGCTGAAAATGGGCGTGCTTACAGACCTAGCCTAGTGTACCAACTTCACAAAGTTACGGACCGCTCGGACAAACGGTCTGTGCGCTACGGACGCACAAAAACTCAAAATTCAAGTGGCCATAGCTCAGTCCCTATTGCAGCTACAGACTAGTTTCACATATCACAAGAAAGGTCTGTTTCTCAGCTTTCCAATGGTGTATAGCATAATAGTGTCAGGCGCGCGGCGTAGAATCGCGTCAGACATTGAAAATTTCATGTCACTTTTTAGGCCCAAAAAACCTTTTTGGCTCAAAAAGTCAATGTAATTCTTCATGCACGTCCATCATTATTTTATGTGGGCTACCCATATCAGCCCTCCATATTGTCCCCAAACATGAATTACCTACATTAAATAGTTTGTCCTAGAGAATTTTTTTAATTTTCAAACTTCAAATATAAATTGCTCAGCTTCCCGTTATTCAAATTTCATGAAATTAATACCAAAAGATGCTTAAAATTATCGCCTTTACTGTCCTCCAAGGCCATACAGCTCATAGTAATAGCCAATTTTACATAGATGATTTTATATAAGCCGCTATAACTCCTGCATTTATGTTTCAAATCAGATGAAAATGCAATGACATGTTCCTAATTTATTGCCTGATTTTTCCATGTAGGCACATCTCCCCAACTCTTATGGTTTGCCTGCAGCAAGCCATTAGGGTTAGGGTTAGGGTTTACTCAACATGCACTGCTTGCAGGGTGGTACGCTTGGCCAGCACAGGTGTGTCTGGCAGTCAAGATATTTGATAGGCATATGCTCCAACAACATTGCAGCGTTCATACATGCTTTTAAGAATTCATCATGAAGGACATGAATTGGAAGGGGAGAGTAAGCAGGGAAGGGGAGGCAGGGGGGGCGCGGGGGATTATCCGATACTGCCGTACGGCAATATCAGTTATACTAGTTATATTCCCCCCCGGCGAGCGGGGGATTATATTGATATTGTTCGTTTTATTATTATTCTTATTCTTATTCTTATTCTTATTATTATTATTATTCAGCTCAGGAAAACTGCGATTACTTCAAAACTATTAGAGATATTGGTTTACAAGTGAAGGGTAATATGCAACTCCATTGCGCGCTACTGCTTACGAAATTTCATGATCAAATTTCATGACACTTATGGGTTATGAGCAAAATATAAAAAAAATTTCCGGCGCAGGTTTCTGAGAAACTACGCATAACTGGGACCTGCTGATTTTTTCTAAGATACCTTGACAAAGTCTCCAGTGCAGAAAGGCGTCTCGTGGAGATTTCATGAATACATTTCAAGATATGATTTTTTGAAAATTGGACATCCCGAAAATTGACTGAAATTTTTCTGAAAAACAAGGAAGGAATGCTCGTAGAAAGCTGAAAGTAGGTACACTTACAGACCTACTCTAGTGTACCAACTTCACAAAGTTACGGACCGCTCGGACAAACGGTCTCGGAGCTACGGACGTCCAAAAACCCAATTTTCAAGTGCTCATATCTCGGTCCCTATTTAAGCTACAGCAGAGTATCACATATCACAAGAAAGGTCTGTTTCTTAGCTTTCCAATGATGTATAGCATTATAGTGTCAGACGCTCGACGTAGAATCGCGTCGGACATTGAAAATTTCATGTCACTTTTTGCGCCTAAAAAACCTTTTCGGCTCAAAAAGTCGATGAAATTCTTCATGCACGTCCATGAATATTTTATGTGGGATACCCATATCAGCCCTCCATATTATCCCCAAAGATCAATTACCTACATCAAATAGTTTTTCCTGGAGAATTTTTTGAATTTCAAAATTGAAATGTACATTGCTCCGCTTCTGGTTATTCGAATTTCATGAAATTAATACCAAAAGATGTGTAAAATTATGGCCTTTACTGTCCTCCAAGGAAAAACACCTCTTCTGCATAGCCAATTTCAAATAAATGATTTTATATATTCAATTATAACTCATGAACTATTGTTTCAGATCACTTAAAACTGAATGTACATGTTGCTAATTTTTTGCCCTTTTTTGTGGTATAAGGGCATCCTCATATCTCCAATACTTTGCTGGTAAAATAAAGCTAAAAAAATTCTTCACAGATGCATGTAAGTCATATACTGTCTCACTGCCACCTTTCCCAGCAGCTGACCTTGTGCCTGCCACGACATTTCATAGGCATATGCACCAGCAAGATTACTACATTCATACATGGTATGAAGAATTCATCATGACGGATATGAACTGGAAGGACGGAGTAAGCAGGGCAGGGGAGATAAGGGGGGGCGCGGGGGATTATCCGATATTGCCGTACGGCAATATCAGTTATACTAGTTATTATTATTTTTCTTCCCACTTTTGGCCATTTCTTAAATGTTGCATAACTGACAAACTATTAAATATATCCCCATGAAACTACAACTGCATAGTCACAACAGGAAACTTCTTCAATGGTGGGAATTACTCATGGGAATTACTGACGACATGGGAATTACAGTGATTTTCTATGAAAAATTTCTGCGTTCGGTTTTGAAAAAACTGTTGGTTTGTTTTGCATGAAATTTTTTTCTCATATACTGCAAAGAAATGCGCAGTGCAGAAAGGAGCCTAGTGGTAAACGGCTTGATAGGTCTTGAGATAAAAAATTTCGAATTCAAGGCAAAACGAAATTTCCAGGGTTCATGTCATGAAAAACCATGATGCAATTATCAGATTTTCATGATCTTCAGGAAATGAGTAGTACTACTTGGGTACACTGTCTATGCAAAAGTATGGGACCCCAGGTCCAATAATTTTGGTGCCACAAGGCCTCAAAAGTGCAACTTTTGAAGGTCTGTAACTCCCTTCATATTGAACCAAGAAGGAAAAGAAAACCATTTTTGGAAAGCTCAGAATGTCAGCTTTCCAATCGTATATAGCATTATGCCCTTGGATGTCCAAGGGAAAATTTCGCTTAAGAGTGAAAATTTCATGTCACTTTTTGACCCGATCAAAACACATTAGGGTACAAAAACCTATGAAGATCTTAATGGATGTTCATGGATATTTTTTCGTTCATGCCCAGCCTAGATCTCTATAATGTGTCCAAAGGAAATTTACCTGCAACAAATACTTTTTCCTGGAGAATTTTTTTAAATTTCAAAAGAGAAATGCCAATTACTCATTTCCTAATCATTCAAATTTCACCAAAAAAACATTAAAGGATGTCTAAAATCATGTTATTCATTTAATTTAATGTGACCATGCATGTCAGAGAAAAAGCCAATTTTACAGGAATTTTTTAGTTCAAAACCTATTTTGCCCAAAAAAATTATGAAGCTCTTCATGGATGTTCATGTATATTTTTTGTGGGGTACCCATTGTGGGCCTGCATATTCCCTCTAAAGGACATTGTTCTACTTCAAATATTTTTTCCTTGAGAATTTTTTTAATTTCAAAATTCAAGTGTACATTGCTCAGCTTCTACTCATTAAAATTTCATGAAATTAACACCAAAAAATGCGTAAAATTATGCCCTTTTATTACCTCCAAGGGCATATACCTCTCACTAATAGCCAATTTTACATTAGCAATTTCACATATTCAATTATAACTCATTAAGTATTCATTAAAATCAATTAAAACTAATTTGACATATTCCTAATTTTTTGCTCTATTTTTCCATGTAAGCACATCTCCCTACCATGAATTTTTCTTTCCTATTTAAACTCTTCCAATAATGTTTCAAATCACTTCAAAATGATATGATATGTTGCTAATTTGTTGCCCTATTGTTTGCAAATAACCACAACTGCCTCCCATTAAATTGATGATTAAATTATAACTTGTGAAATACTACTGTAAATCACTTAAAACTAATTTGACATGTTGCTGACAGCTTGCCCTCTGTGTGTATGTAAGCACATCTTCCTAGCTCTTATGGTTTGTCCATAACAAATCATTAGGGTTAGGGTTTCATCAAAGTATTGCTTTCAGGGTGGTACCATCGCCCACAAAAGGCCTGGCTCCATGCCAAGCGATATATGAGTATGTGTGCCTGTTTGTGCAGTTCCATGGACTATTGCAGGCAAGGTCAAAGCAGCAGTGATGTTTCGCTCCAGGACAACCTAAACACACTATTAAGCTATGCAAAGGAAAGGAATGCAAGGAACTAGAATAGCAGGGCAAGGAAGGGATTGGAAGGAAGGGAAGGGATAGGAAGGGAAGGGAAGTTCTTCCTTTAAATTGCTGTGCAATTTAGTATACTAGTTCTGATTGAAATTGGAAATTTCATTATTTGTTTTAGATTAAAAAAAACTAAGGTTATCAATGTTTGAACACACTTCCAACAAAAACAGGGAATTTTGTTAGAAAGATGAGGGTACTACATTGTATGCATCTGCTTCTATACCCTCCCCTTTGTTCTTGGGTTTTGTTCATTAGAGAGGATCAGTGACATCATGTTACATAATGCCCATTCAACAAAAGCTGCACCCCCTTCCATCTTGACACTTGTTCTGTTCAAGGTGCTAAAATATGCTTGTGTTGAGTTTTGTAATGAATTAAAACACAAATTTATCCAATAATATCTTTGTATAAATATAAAACTAAATATTTAAATTCGTAGAAAATGGGTTTTGTTACATACCAAGTAAATTTCTATATAACCCTGTATTTAGTGGCATAATTTCTGCAATCATGAAATGATCACATTTAGTTTTTATGCAAAAATCTAAATAAAAGCAGGCTGACATAACTTTAATTTCTTGTTTTTAATTTACATCACTGAGGTTAGATTTGAGCAAAAGGGTAACATGTGAGTCTTTGAGATTTCTTGTCAAAAGTCTTAAATGGTAAGGCCCCTGAGCAAGCACTATGAGCATAAATCATATTTGTCTATATATAATTTATAATATTAAAACACATAAATTCTGAGGAAGAATGTGATAAAATGTTACACTTGGGACACATTGTAGGGTAAGATTCTTTGAGTCTGACCCTTAGGGAGGGTAACCTTGAGTCGGACACTTTTATTGGTGCTGAATTGGGTAATTGAGAGTATCTACACCAGTGTATTTGGTACCAATGCGTAGCCCAAGATCTCTTTCATCCATTCAAAAAGTATCAGCTTGATATGAATATTTTTAGTTTGATTTCCAAGACCATAAAGATGGGGTAAAAACCCGTTTTTCTCCCAAATTTTGTCATAAAATTGTGTATTTTAGTGACTTTTAGCCATATTTGAAGAATCCTTTGCTGGCCTATACATCAATGTATGTGTTATTCAGTTAGAATGAAGCTTTGCCCGTTTTTTAATCAAACATGAGCTTTTTCAATTGAAGGGATGGCTCTAAAGCACCTGTACCTTTGAGTCATGTTTTTACAACACAGCTGATACCCTATGTAATTTTTCATTTCAGATATTTAACCACAAATTCAGTTCTTGTGTTGTGCCAATTGTCAAGTTTTTGTTAGATGTAGTAAAAACGCTTAATTTGAGGCCCTGGTTGACAATCAATAACCCATAGGCCAAACAAGATATCACTTTTTTAAATTACACAGAATCCAAGTGTCCTACTCAAAGAACATTACCCTATGGCACTTTGAGTAACTAAGATCCAAAATTGACTGAAATGTGACAATTCAATGGTCAACAGTATTTGGCATATTTTTAGCAATTTCTGTCTTCATATTCAAATATCTGATGGTTTAATAGATGTATGCACGAAAACCATGTATTTCACTGATGTTTATCCATTTTGTTCATATTCAAGAACATAGCATGACTTTATTAGACACAAAATGGTCAGGAAGTGGGTATTTTGACATTTTTGTGAATTTTAAACTTGAATATGAAAAGACAGAAATTGCTAAAAATAGGTAAAAACTGGTCTCTCAAAAGTGCCAAACAACATGTCCAAAGTATCATTTTTTATCACATTCTGCTTCGGAATTGAAGTGGTTAAATATAATAAATTAACATTGATAACTGATGTCATATTTTTGTCTTTGAGCTTTGAAAGTCTGTGAAATTGTGATTTGTCCAACTTTGACGTCCTTTATCTCTGGAACTAATCATTGCATATGACCAGTACCTGGCCTTGCTACCTCAGCTACTATAGCAGATTATAAAGCCGAGATTAGAAGCCTGTAGAGAATAGGTTTTTGAGTTGTAGCTTTTTGAAAAAGCTGCATCAAGCATTTGCGCCAAATGGAAAGGCATTTTGAAATGCCTGTAGAAATAATCCAATATGAAAGATTGCCCTTAATACTGGTCCAAGCCACTGTGTGGAACCCAGATATCAGGTTTAGAAACAACCAAGGCAGTATCTTTCACAAAATCCAAAATATTAACATTTGAAAAGTGAATTTCATATGGACAAAAATGCCTCAAAATCGTTTTTATAACTTTTCCAGACAAACCTGAGATCAGTAGAAGACGAGATAGGCCTATGAATTTTTATTGCCCATGCAGGCTTATGGGCCATGTACCATGTGCAATTATACACATTTATATTATTTACATGTATAATTTAAAGAGTAATATCTTGATAACCATTGATTTTCAGTGATGTTTCACATTTGACCCCCCCCCCCTCCTTGGCTGTCATACACATCTGAGTTAAGAAGTAGGCTAATGCACCCTCTATTCTTTAGTGAGACTTTACCCAGATTACATCATCTTATATAAGGTGATTGAGGTACAGCAGACAATGGCCAATTCATGCCTATAGGGGAGAGGGTTGAGCAGCTGGGAATGGGGGAGGCTGAAAGGTCCCTTTAAGAGGAAGAATTGGTGCTCATACAAAATATTGTAATTCTCCAAAATTATCATAACATGTATACAATACAATGATTTATCAGACCACATTTGATTTCACATTTCTCCCAAATCCTGCATTTTCAAAAGGAGTCATACATATAATAATTTCTATAGGCCTATACATGACATTGTATAATTATGCATTTTTGACAAATTCCAGGTCCGTTTTGGACATCCCACTTTAGGCCTGAGGCTTCTTCATTTTTCCTCCGAGGTGCCTCAGACTTTTGATGTGAACTGAAAAATGGCCATTCTAATGCATGTGCTTATTCCATTTCGTGTAATCCCTTTGTCTCAGCCATAATTAATTACTGAAATCGCGATTTCGTATGGCCGTTTCGCTTTTATCTCGTTTTGGACCTCCTATTCAACGTCTGAGGCTTCTTCATTTTTCCCCTCAGGTACCTGAGACTTCCCAGGTGAACTAAAAAACAGCCATTCTGATGCATGAGCCTATTTCCATGGATTTTTTTCCTTCCTGCAAACCGTAATGTACAATTGAAATCGCGATTTCATATAGCTGCTTCTGCTCAACTTTTCTTTCCCCAACTTTTTTTCAATAGAAAAATTTGCAAAAACTGATGCAATGGCTGTGAATATTAGTCCATAGTGTGTCTAACGACAATAAGCTTTAAAGTAAAATAATCTACCCATTACCATTTTGGCTTTTTCGCGCAGAAATGTTGGAAAATAGGGATTTTTCTAATTTTTGGGTTTTTATAAAAATTCATAGGACCAACATTCCAACTGAGTCAAGCTGTTTAAAGAGGCATTAGTTAGACACCTAATTGAAAAATTCCATAGATTTAACTCCAAAATTGACTGAATCATACAGGTTTGAAATAATAGTATTCTTTCATACTTTTGGTAAATTGTCATCCGTTCAACTTTCGAAGAGCATTTAGACCCACAAAAATACATCTTGGGCACTTAATGCATACAATATGCAAATTTCAGTGTCAAAAGTCCAGCAGTTTTTTAGTTATGTCCCAGAAACAAAAAAATACAATTTTTCACATTTTTCAATGATTGTGACAAAAGTATTTTTATCACGGGGATTAGACCTATAAAAGGCTCAACTGGGATAAAAGATACTATATTTACCCAAAAATGATACATGTACATGCCATAGTTTTGGCTTTACACCCAATACACAAAAAAAATATTTTTTCACATTTTTCAATAACTGTGAGAAAAGTATTAATCTCATGTGGATTAAACCCCTAAAAGACACAACTAGGATAAAGATACAATAATGTCCAAAAAATAAAAAGTATACATCCCATATTTTTGGCGTTACTCCCAATACACAAGTGGGACGCCCGTTATCCGGACCAGGGGCGGACTGGCCTATGTGGCAGAGTGGCAAGTGCCACGGGCCCAAACACTCAGGGGGGCCCACACAAGATGCTAAAGAAATAAAAACAGAGAAAAAAAACGAAAAGTCTATTTCTGTGTGCAAGTTTATGACTGCGATACAATGAAACATCAAGATGGGGGCCCCAATGAGAGAGGCCTCTGTATAGAAAAGGGCCCTTCCACCTTGGCGTAAGTGGAGTAATGCCAAAAATTGGAATCTGGGGGCCCATCAACTTATTTTGCCACGGGCCCGAAATGTCGCCAGTCCGCCCCTGATCCGGACGCCCGCCCGCCCGTCCGCCCGCCCGCCCGCCGGACGGACAAATTTTCCCAAAGTAACTACAATACCCGTTGGCAATGTATACATTGCCGAGGGTAAAAATTTTACACACTATCGGAATCCACAAATGATGGATTTTTTTCAGATTTTTTTCTTGAACTTTATAGCAGACTTTAGACCTCTAAACACAACAAAGTCCCTGAAAAATCGGCAAAAAAGCTGTTTTTCGGCCACTTAATGCTCTATTCTGATGCCACTAATACCTACACCAGCACAAAAAGTTGATATTCATGTAGCCCTTTATTAGGCGCATCTTTTGTCGCAAAAACCATCTTCCTATCTGCCTCCGTTGCCGAGCAGTAAATGTTTTAGTAAAATTGAAAAACACAATCTTCTTGTTGGCTTGTGGCTGCAGCAGCATGGAAATATGGTGCTTCCTCTCAGGTCCGTCCAATCTCTTACATGTTAAAATAATCGTGCAATAACATGCGTGCAATATCGTAGAATATTGCACGGCTGTGGGCCAATGAGCAGCGAGTATTTCGGCTTGCCATATGATATTGCTAAATTTATAAAGCATATACTTTGTTATTTTGTGATTATCCGTTGAACACCATATGCGCATAATGCATTTAAAATAAAGTCTCTGCTGAAAATTAGCTGAGAAGTTGCGAAAAAATAGGAGCCATGCTCACATCACAACTAGCTGAAAAGTAGCTGAGAAGTACAAATAATTGAGAAGGTGCAAAAACTATTCGTCAGGTTCACATAAATTTCAACCAGCTGAGAAGCTGTGTCACGTTTCTTTTCCTAGTTTACTGACCTTCAACTACTTTCGATTCCACAGGTTTCTGTAAAGAAGATAGAAGAATGGAGAGTCATAAGGCCACAATAATTCTCAACAAATGAAGAATGGAGATTTATCAGACCACAATTATATTTAAGAAATAATAATGGAGATTTTATTAAGCCACAATTATATTAAACAAATGCAGAATGGAGATCTATCAGGCCATAGTTATATTCAGGAATAATAATGGAGATTTATTAAGCTACAATATATTTAAACAAATATAGAATGGAGTTTTATCAGGGCGTAATCATATTCAACAAAGGAAGAATGGAGATTTATCAGGCCACAATTATATTAAACAAATGAAGAAAGGATATTTATGAGGCCATAATCGTATTCAACAAAGAATAATGACCATTTATTAAGCCACAATTATATTAAACAAAGGAAGAATGGAGATTTATCAAGCCACAATAATTTTCAACAAAAGAAAGTTTTCAATTTTCTTACTTCTCATAGTCAACATTCTTGTGATGCATCTGAATGTCAACAATGATAGTTATTTCGTAAGAATGAAAAAGAAAAAATATGAATCGTGGGCCAGAGCGAGTGAATTGAACTGTCCGAAGTCAAACGATGGATTCTGCCAAACGGAGTGCTGGACAGGCAAAGAAGCACATAAAATTCGTTTTGTACACCAACCAAAATGTGCACTGTACTCCGCCAAATCATTACTGATATTTGTGTATTCTGCGATAAGTAATTTCGACCGCAGACGGATATTAAGGCAGGAGTTTAAACACCATTTCAATGCAGAAACTACGCCAGCTGCACAGTTGTTGTTCATTATAGGGACTGGAAATAATGCGTCGGACACAAAACTACAAAAAGCAGTTGAATTGGAATATGAATTACACAACGACTTGCTCCAAATAGATATGGAGGACGATTACTGGATGTTAAGTTTTAAAGGTATTGGTTTTTTCAACTGGATTAATCAGTGCTGGAATCATGTTCCCCATCTACTTGCAAAAATTGACGACGATGATCCGTATATTTTTTCGACAATTTCACACCACGCAAATTATATCTTGACAAAAGAGGATAAAAAGATACTAAACACATCTATAATATGCCTGAAAGTATTACAAAACCGAAACACTAACATGCTGGATTTCTTTTCTTACAAGCTGCCAGACTACTGCCAAGGTGACAGAGGCATATTTATGACAAAGAAGGTTTTCAAGGATTTATACTCCGCTGTAAGAAACCGGAAAGTATTTAGAATTGATGACATCTACATGTCAGGTCTCCTCCGACAAAGAGCTTGTCTACAGATCAAAACATACCACCCATTCAAGTACACCCTCATAGATTTATTTTATTTCATCGTCAGTTACTATGAAAATTTGAACCATCTTCTCGAATGGAGAAAAGGAATAGGATATGTAAATGACTATGACCGTTGTGTTTTCCAAAACGGTTTTGCCAGCTGTCATCATAACAGTAAGAGCAAATCAAAACACAGGCTACATAAAACTTATTAGAATGTCAACTTAGAAAAATCTTGTAGAATTTCAGTTGAATCCATTCTGTGGTTTTTCCACAATCGTATTGACGGACAGACATACATGCACCTAAACAGTTCAACAAAAGTAAGTCCCCCTTGACGCCTTTAAACTAGAAAAGCACATGGGAATGTGCACCTCCAGAGCTGGATAGTTGGGTTGGCCCTGGCCAGGGGCGGACTGGCCTATGTGGCAGAGTGGCAGCTGCCACGGGCCCATCCTCTCAGGGGGGCCCATGCAAGATATTAAAAAAATACATATGTATAATTGTACATGTGATGTGACCAAATTAACCAAATTATAAGACAGGGCAGGAGAGGGTAGGAAAGAGCTAGGAATGTCTGGGAGAAGACCCAAAGAGGGAAATGTCAAAAATGTATAGGCTAGGCAAGAGTTAGGGAGGAGGCAGGGTAGCCGATGGCAGACAGAGAAAAAAACGTATAAATTAGAGGTTTTTAGAATTTGATGTGGATTATCAGATAATTAGCCAGGAGTCGAATTTATTCCATTCCACGATAAAGGTATGTTCTCAAAAATATTGGCCCCGCTGTGACTTATGTTAATATGTGTGTATGTATTCATTTGATACAAATAAAAGTTCAAAGTTCAAAGCCTTCCATGCTGGAATTATTCTATTTATTTCTATGGTATCACACATTTATAAAGTAAACAACCAGTACTGCCACACCTGGAATTATTTTCTGCTTCAGGATGGTGCTGCCACCAGTGGTCGAAATAGCCCATGTTATTTGGGGGGGTCTTTCAAGTTCCAAGGCCCAAAGAGTTGAAGCTGTTGTAGCCGGAATTCTGCGGGACGACAGAAGCGCTTTAAAGCCGGAGTGTTTCAGATGCTCTAAAAACGAATTCCGAGCACTTTATATGCATGTTTTATCTCAGAAAATTATTTTTGAAAACCCTATTGTTGATGTAAATAAATCAGAAGAGGTTGTAGTTTGCTGATTAGTCTTTACTTGCCAGTTCATGCTTATTCCTCCCACCAAATTCACTATTTGGGGGGTTTTTTCAGGACCCCCTCTGGGTCCTTCTTAAAAATGCATTTGAGGGGGTCCCAAGGGCATTTGGGGGGGTCAAGACCCCCTTGACCCCCCCTTATTTCGACCACTGGCTGCCACCTAGTGTCTATGTAACTTGAAGCAGCCAGACGACTTCGACTAATCAGATCGCTTCATTTTGGCGGGAACCTGTCAGCTATATACAGGCTCTGCTGTCAGCCTGTGCCGACCAATCACATTGCTGCATTCCGACTTTGGGTTAGGGACAGGCAGGGGTAGCAATTGTGGTTCAGTCAAAACTCATCAGAAAAATCTCAATTTGTGACTATTCTCGGCATTGTAGGCATCTATTTAAAGACGTTACAGATAGATCTATCCCTTATCTATCAGCCACATCACTCTGACTCATTAGGATGGCGTTTGTGCAGAGGTGGAGGAGAAAATTGAGTTCTGTTGAGTAAATTACTATATGACATGTTTACCGAAAACAGGAAATGAAGCCTGACGGATCAGCTAGCACTGCCATGCAGCTCTGGAGGAATAAACTTGAATATCTCGAATATCTCAAAGATTTATAAAAGTGCAAGTCAAATTTTTTAATGACAATATCAGGCAAGACAGGCAAAAATATGTACATTGTCAACTTGTCATTGTAAATTAACACTGAACAAAATCAAATATCGCACAATACATTCAATACAACATTAATTAAAAAATATTTTAGTATCGACTTGAATTTCACCAGTCTGCACTCAGGAAACTCACCATGTTTGACAATCAGATATCACAGACTGGCTTGTCCATTAGTCACATCACATCTTCACACCCCAATGCTATTTAAATGCCATATATATATTACGTTTAAACTTTGGCTGTATAATCTTTGCGAGTAAGATGCTCCTATTTTCTTGCTTGCACTTTGACTTCAAAATTCACGCATCACATGTCCAAAAAGCCTTAATATTACACAGGCCTATCCATATTTACTATAAGAATAATTTCATTACCTTAATCAGACAAAGCTACGTGTAATCTGAAATAATTATGTTTGTAAGTATTTTTGCAAAGTAATCTATTTTCAGAAAAAGGCTAGCAATTTGGATTTTATAACAATATATATTTGCATTCAAAGGGTATGAAAGAGTATACTAAAGCGAGTATCTTCTCCGTTAATATTTTGAGCTGTGTTTTACATTGCATTGTTGTCTACACACATGACACTCAACTGAGTTGTTCTCAAAATATTTTGCTGCAAGTTGAAACCAAAATGGCCACACTGGGTTGTACACCACAAAATGGCGCATGGATCATGCCCCAGCTGACAATGCACGTGAAGTTCACGTGATAAACACGGGGGGAAACTGGTGAACATGACATAACTGAGAGTTATCACATGTTTGTGTTCACGTGAGAAAAACTCCCACATTTTCACGGGATAACCACGTGATGAACTTCACCAGATTATCACTTGACTATCTTCATGACATAACTGAGAGTTATCACATGTTTTTCTTCACGTGGTTAACAGGTGAAGATTGCCCCCCCAGAAATATAGATGGAGCCATCTGTACTAGAAACACAGCTGTTTACCGAGTTCCGCACTGAGTTTAAACTAATTAAGCAAATGATTATGATTTCTAAATCTGAATTAATGCACAGTATATGGGGGAATGAAACTTATTGGCTCAAAAAGGAGCACATATTGGATATTATTACAAAAGACTAGCTATCCGAAATGTGAATCATGTACGACTGCAATCTTTGATTCTCGTAACCCATTAAGAAGACTGAAAAGAGACTCACTGCATCACACTGGTTGTGACAAATTTTCAGCAAGTTCTTGTGGCTTTACTTCAGCCCCACAGCTATTGAAAGCCCAAGATATTGCTTGAAACAGTCCAAGTTGACTGGCTTGATGAAGAGCCAAGTTAACCAGTTGGAGATTTTGCCTCTTCTCAAATAATTTTAACTGGTGAAGATTGCCCCCAGAAAATCACGTGGTTAACTGGTGAAGATATTCACCAGAAAATCATGTGGTTAACTGGTGAAGATTGCCCCCAGAAAATCACGTGGTTAACTGTTGAAGATTGCCCCCCAGAAAATCACGTGGTTAACTGGTGAAGATATTCACCAGAAAATCACGTGGTTAACTGGTGAAGATTGCCCAAGAAAATCACTTGGTTAACTGGTGAGAAAATCACGTGGTTAGCGTTTGCAATAACCTATCAGTTTTCCACGTGATAACTGAGGAGCAATTTCACGTGATAACTCTCAGTTAACCACCAGTTTTTGTCAGCTGGGGCATGCCTAGTTCCTACAATGCATTAGGCCTACTACAATCTGGATTCAATAGAATAAATAGAGTGACCAGATATTAAAAAGTGAACAAATTTAACATATATATGATTCATCTACCTACCATCAATGTAACATACAGAAAATATGAACCTCGAAAATGCCTAGGTTGAGAAGCAATCCTCATGACGCCCTCTCAAGATAGCTGAAGATCACTGCACACATCATGCACATATTCATATTTATATAAATATATAAATATACAAATACATATTGATATTAATAAAGATAAATAGACTAGTAAATGTGACTCAGTCACCATTAAAAATGCATGTCAATAAAATGTTGCCAAAAAAATCAAATTAAATTAAATGTTACAGTCAAATTTTAAGCACATATGCCAATAAACCATTATGAAAATTAATGCCAATAAGTTATGACAAGAAAATCACACCAAGAGAATCATGGGTGAAGTGGAAAATCACAGCAATGTTGTATTAATCATTCAATGATTTTTATGATTTCCACTTCTCTGTCAAATTTATTTGAATAAGAGTCATCCAGTCGGTAATCTATGTTAGGCTATACATTTGAAAAATCCTGCATCCTATCAATTACAATTCAACTATCGTAGATACTCTGATCAATTCAGCTAAGTTTCTCTCGGTGGCTGCTGTGACCTGAGTATCACATACAACATTTCACTGGCGTTACTCTGTTTCATATTTTTGCAAACCAGCATTGTTGAGAAACTCTCATACAGTTCTGCAGAGTTTTGCTTATGTGTGACTTAGGGACCGTTCAGAATTTATGACTGTAGGGGGTGGGAGTTTTAACCGAGGGGGTACTCACTTTTCACACGTGTTTCAAGGCGGCGGGGGGGTACTAATTTTTGAAAGACGTCCAAAGGGGGGTAAGAAAATTTTCCAAAACATTTATGTAATGAAACACGAGTACACTCAGTTTATTCGAGGGGGGGGGGTACTAAAAATACACATGAAACCTAAACAATTTTTGATCGGAAGTTCTGACAAAACTCCCACCCCCCCCTAGTCTCAAATTCTGAATGGTTCCTAATGCGAATATGTATATTCAGCATCCATTGAAGATGTGACATTCTGTAGATTCCTTCTGTTCAACATGTATTTTTGAATTAGGTCGTGTTTTTTCCATTGTACATTCCATTACACCATGATCTTCAATAACAATTGAGACTTCCTCTTTAATTTGAGCAGAATCCTGAAATGTATAAATAATAGAACATTAACGAAAATGCATTGATAATAATAAGACCAAATGGGTATGGTGGTATTTTAAGATGTACCCTACAAGTTGAAGAGATCCCGAGTCCTCTGTACCCACGAGTGCGTCAGCATTAGTGAGTACAGAGGACTCAGGATCTAACTGTCGAGTAGAGATCATCTGAGTGAAGTTCAGCTCTCTTTTGAATTGATGGGGTATAAGTAAGACCAAATGGTTGTATGACCAGTGGTATTTTGAGATGTACTCCCACTTGTGAAGAGATTCTAGGATCTAGCTGAGTCCTCTGCACCCATTCGTGCTGACGCACTTCAGGGAATGATGGGTACAGAGGACTCAAAATACCACCAAACCCATTTGGTCTTATTACAATACTAGTGTGCAGACACATCACAACTGAGAGAGGAAGTGGTCAGTATAGGCCTACAATAGGTAACTTTCGACTTCATGTGGGTAGAGCAGATTATATTATTCATGACCGTTAACTGATGAGACGCAACCAAGAGTAGGAGTCCTAAACATGTGACAAATTTAGTTCACCCAATGTGAGGCATCTTTTATTTGGCCAGCATAAACCATGATACATGTACAAAGGGCTACCAACTTTTCACACCTCATCCTAAAGACATCCAGTTGGGAGATTGCTCACAGAAATCTTCATATAAATTGCTCCCTACCGGATTTTAACTCAGGACCTTCCATGGAGCAAGCTGTCACACTGTGGACCAGATCTGCAGCTTCCGCCACCTTTGAAAGACATCATTTTCTAAAAATGTCTTTTAAAACTGAATTACCATAACTTCCACTTCATAATCGGCTGCCTTTTCCACGGCTTTCATGACTCTCAAACACTTTTCATCCTGCCAACGAAGAGAGGCGACCATCACCCCAGCTGGTAGGCCAATGCCGTCCTGCAGCATCTGAATAGACAACAAGAAAATATTTATAACACAATTGACTCTCAAAAGATGATATAATGGTAATCCATTTTTTCACTTTTAAAATTCATGATGTTGGGCCAAGTTCAACATTGTGTTCCTGCAACACTTCAAAAGTTCACCTGTCTATTGGATGTTCCTCTCAGTCTCATACATGTACATATTTCAATTGCAGAGAGTAATTAAAAATAATCTAAAATTTTTCACCAAAAGAATATTTTGAAAAATCCAGGTTTGCATGCACAAACTCATTTTTCATTTCATACTGCCTAATCAAATTAAATATGTTCGGCAATTTTCATACCACATAAGACTGAGTGCTTGTCAAAGACATCAAACAAATGAAACATTTACATAATATTGCTATTCATATTCCAAAAAGGTCCACCAATTAATTCATTGTTTCCCTATTCCCCCTATTTTCATGGACCAGATGAAGCTAAAATACTACTGGATGTGGCAAGAGTGCAAAAGAAGCTCTAGCAAAACGATCACATACTTATTTTTAGTGCAGTAACAGCAACATTTATTAGTAGTTTTTGCAGGGGCGGGATATATATTTTAAGTACAAAATTTATCTGAGAGCATCGTAGTAAAATACTATTTGTTTGGAAGTTTAACAAATTCTAACACTGGATGTCCAGAATTTTTATCTGTCACAGCAGAATCTAACATCATGCTTTAAATCCAAAGCCGCAAATTGCGTGATGTCAGATATTTTTGACTGTATAAAATCATTTTTGCCCTTCCAAGTAAATTAATGAACTAATAATCAAATAACCAACCTGTCTGACATCCTCATGAAACCTATCTCTTATATTATATTTTTTCAACTTCTTGATGTCTTCTTCTGTTTGCTTCGTCATCCGCACAACTCCAGCAGGGAAGTTCAAGACATTATAGAGCATCATGTATCCTGTGCCTCCTGGAAAAATCAATTCATATCAATTCACTTTACTTACAAGTCAGACTTCCAGAGGAGATATTTTATAAAATATAATCGTTTTTGTTTGAAAAGTTAATTTCAGTAAAAATTGCAGTTCACCATATGGCCCAGTTCTCCCTACTTTAAAAGATAGTTACGCCCTTTTTGAAAATTACATAGCTATCTGTTTTAAAATGATATTACTTGTTCAAGACATCAGAAGTTGATGTTGTCTACACTGCTTTGATTGTACAATGTACATGTATATGATCGGTGATACATAAGCACTAATTGTAAAGTGCGCCTGAATGCCTGAGTGCTGGCTCATGATAATGCTCAAGAAATATAAATTAATAATAATTTGAAAAAATGCTTTAAACACTTACTTGTCGACAAATCAGGATTTCCACTTTTCAAGGCGGGATAAGGCATAGGAGGAGATATCACGGCATCAAACCCTTGCCTCTGCCACTCCTCTATCACTTTGTATTGATATTCCTGAAAAAGAAAAACATTGATTATAAGTAAACAGCTTTCTGGATAGGCCTAACAGGTGAAATCTGAAGAGATTTACTCTGGAGTTAGAGTGGAGTAATGTTAAAAATTATTGCATTATTATAATCAAATTACCTTTATTTGCTTCTGTAAATTCCAATACTCTGCAACATTTCTTAATAAAAAAAAATAGTTATATTACAGATGATTTCATAATTGTAGACACTGAGACTGAAAGCGGAAAGCGAACATTTTTCCAGGACGTGTATTCTGCAGGGAAACTTGACATCAAAAAACTTATAACATCATTTTTCCCTATCCTGGCTATAGAATACATGTCCTACAAAAAAAATCTCAGTGTCTACAAATATGAAATCACCTGTAAGGTGCATTGTTGTGTAATTGATACATATCTTTTGTTTTTTCAAAAGTTGGCAAAAGTAAATAAGGCTAGTTTGTGGCTTTTCCAAATGCGGAAATCACCTGGGAATGGGATGTCACACTATAATGCATAATGTTTATAAGTTATGACAACATAATAATATCCTATATAATATTGTGTACAGTTAATAACACAAATTCTAAGTTTTGACTCGCCAGAGCTTTCACCCATATTTCATGGACTTCCTTGAGCAGCTACCAGATAGTTGAGGAGAGCTGAGAAAGCCCAAGAGAGACAGGCGAAAGCTCCGGTGAGTCAAAAGTTTAAACTATGAACTGCACACAATATTATGGAATTCCAAAGGTCAGGATTAAACCTTCATCGTCATAACATTCTTTAAATCTTACTTGCATCCATTAAATGTTTTTGCCACTTCACCATCTTTAGGACCCTGAATTAAAAAAGACAAATACTTGGTTGCGTTTTTCCAATTTTGATTAAATAAATGTAAATTAGTACAGAAGAAATTGCGATGTCAATGTTGATGGCATCTAAGATGTGCTAAGACATGCTTGGATGTCACAGCTTTGCTACATTGGCGAGGCCGTAGCCGCGCGACTTATAACAAAGGCTGAATCAAAATTAAGGAAATTATCCAGTTCCCCCCCCCTCACCCAAATAAAACTATATCAAAACGGTCGTAGGAACTACTGACCAAAAACCTTAACAAAAATTGTAAGGCAGAAATTATCAGGAGTTTCACTGTCTACAAATTAGCATAATTCTTTTTCATTTTTATTTCTCATTGAACAGAAAACATTCAAAATTGAGGCATAAAATCCCATACTTTGAAAATAAAGGTGCGCTTTAAATTGTCTTAAATGTAGGATTGTATACCATAGTCCATCTGGCCAGCATAGGAAGCATGGGTTTAAAGATTTGCGGGGTTTTCAAAGCCATCATAATAGTTTTCATGGTAGGGTCAATTTCATCACCAGCCCTGAAAGATAAAATCAGGAAGATTAATGCACATATTCAAACTTCACCCTTCTTGTTTACAAATAAATAATTAAAATATTTATTTCCTCACATTATATTAACAATTTCAGCACCACCATCAGCCATCAGAACTTGTGATTCCACCAGATCGACGTCAGCAGCATTCGGAGGGCACCATTCAGTGACCTGTGAAAATTTCAAATTATATCATGCATATTGCATAATTAAAGAATGTTCATCATAGAAGACTTTCCAGCCTTTTGAATTTTAGTTACAGTAGACGAAACAACGTTATTTATGTCATGCCCTCGGATCAACAAAATAACTTACCTCATGACCTTGGTTCCTTAGTTCTTGAACTGCCATATCTACAGCCCTTTCACACACTGGAGTGGGAGCAAAATACCCATTGTCTTTGAAGTAACCAATCTTCAGTTTTTTTGAGTCTTCAAACAGCTAAATTAGAAAATAACAAAACATTTTGCACATGCAATGGAGTGACAAACATCTAAATATGCATCAACTGACATTGAAGTTATTGCAAAATATGGATAAATTGTTACCGATTCATTTTAAAATTTGTTTACCATTCACGGGAAGGTTTTCTTTTATTTCAATCTGAAAGCCTGAAAGACTACCTAAATATCTCATGGTCCAATAATCAAGGACAAGTTTGACAACTGGCTTCTTTCAAACACAGATATTTTCCCTTGTCATTTTTATTCATTCTTAATTTTTTATACTCAATATAGGTTTAAAATAGGCTACTAAGTAGTTACTGTACTTACATTATTTTGAAATTTTAAGGGAGGACACAGGGGATCAAATTCAGTCATACTGCCATCCCATAATGCTCTCATTGCCAGAACGAGGCTGTCGACGTCCCGCGCCAACGGACCCCATGTGACAGGTACTGGAAAAAGAAAATATAATAAAGTTTAGATAAATAATATACTCATATTACTGCTCAACTTACATGCATTTTGCGCATATATTAAAAAAGCCAATTAAATATTTTCTGTGCTTTTTATAAACATGGCTACTGCTACTGAGTAAAGTAAGTACAACAGCTATTTTCAAACAAGAATCTACCCACAAGGAAGCACTCTAACAATGCATACAGTCGCTCATAAATTTGCAATAATTAGTCACTGAGGGTGCAATCTGCTATTCAAAATCATTTCAGCTGTTTATGAAAATAAATTTGCTTCTCGGCATTGGTTGGTTTAACAATTCGCAGCCTGAGGGATCAATAAAATTTAATGTTGGTAAAACCACAAAATGATAAAATTATCAAACATGAAACACTGCATGGATAATTTGATAATTACCTGCTGATTCTCCCATGCCCAGAACTTTGTTGCCACGATGACTGCAAAAGCAATTAAATATATATTTGTATATATATTGAAATATTTTTAAATATATTTATATAAATATTATTTTTCAGGTGAACTTTTTTTGTGAACTTTTCTGTTTACTGGTGCCTACTCATTCGACATATTGCAGCTGTCAATATTTAGAAACTTGGTTGATGATGAAATTGAAAAATTGTCAATGCTAGAAATTAATATCATTTACACTCCATACACTGGAGACCCTGTGACGCATGATAGGCCTACGTCCATACATTCGCCTTTTGTCATTTATAAACTTTTGTGAAGTAGGCCTACAGGTATTACTTTTCTCTACAAATATCTATTCAAAGTGCAATATATACATGTATATTAAGTCAGGAACACCATCATTTGAGTAGAGCCTTTTGAGTGCTCCATAGACATGATACATGTTTATTATCATTTTAGTACACATAGTATTAGGCCTACATACCTAATCCTCTCAGAGGTGGGTTTGAACCCACAACACCCACAATTATGAGCAGGTATCCTTATACTCCCTCCTATGTCACTTCCAAACCCCAAAAGACTGCCTCCTCCTCCAACAAGGGCTCCTGAAATTAAATTTAGAAAAAAATAGCAGGGCTGATATATTTAATCAAGTGGTCTTATTTCTTATTTTGTAATTTAATCAGTGCAGCAGCTTAAAAAAAATACCCAATAATTTTGCAATAAAAATTGTGTCAATTTTGGAAATCTAAAACATGCAGATCTTTCTTCTATTGTTATATGAGTGATTTACAGATTTTCGCGTTGCAGTTGACTTGTTGAGTTGCAAACCAAGCTATTTTGCTCTACGTGACGTATGGTAGATAACCACTCATTTGTGACTGATGTCAATTTAGTTATGTGTATACAAGGAAGCTGTGAATTAAAACATTCCATATCAGTTTATCCACTTCAGGTAAACCTCAACAAACTGATATTTCACTCTCATAATCCCCTGTCAGTTATCAAGTATGCTTCATTGAATTTGACATTGATTGGATGGCATTCGTGGATAGCCCTGCCTTCTTGGAACAAGAATTGACCAAGACCACTTTTGCTAATCTCAGAACGCATTCTGCGAAAGCTTGACCGATCAGTTCTGTATTGAACGTATGAGAAATACAATTCTAGATAGATAGATAGATAGATTAGATATAGATAGATTAGATAGGTAGATAGATAGATAGATAGACAGATAGATAGATAGATAGATAGATAGATAGATAGATAGATAAAAATGTTAATAATAAAAGCATTTATCTATTATACGCATCAGGCTATGGTAGAATAATAACGATATCATTTATCTATATACATGTCAGGCAATAAAATAGTAAAAGAAATATTTCTAACAGAGCAGAGCATAGTCGCCAAAAGGCTATAGGCCCACTGAATTGGCATGCTTTCAAAAATATGCGGTCTGGACTTGTCAGATGTGGACAAATTCAAACACTTCATTATAGCCATCTGCTATGTTTGTTTTCTGCATGTTTCATGGTCAGCGTAGAAACCTACTCATGTATGAGCAATGTCCATTAATTTTTTTGTGAGAGAAGGAGCTATAAATTAAAAGCCATTTTTATCCAATGGTTACTGGTCATATTTCTTTCAGTAAAGTGCCAACATAAACTATTTAAATACATCTATATACATATCTATTTATCTCTCTATCTATCTTTATATCTAACTGCATGACTGACTCTATCTGTCCGTCTGTCTATCTATCTATTTGCATCTTGTCATTTATCTATGAAGAAATTAATCAAGTTTTGTCATAACAGTTTCCTGGCCCAAGTATATTATTTTACCACAAAATGTGGTTTGGGTTGGACAGACCACCCTGTTATATCACTGCAGGTTCACGATCATGAGCAGCATGCTGGCATTGCTGCGCCACAGTCCACAAATATATCTGTGGATTCAAGTCTCCATGGCCCCACCACTGTGCAGGCTATATGCAACATGGACTGTCATGCTTCAGTGGCCCTCATTAAGTATGTACCACATGTCATATGTGCACCACACGTCACGAGCTGTAAAACAATTTTGCAGATTATGCTATCATAATCCTTTTAATTAGCAAAGTTTGAGCTGGCATCGTTTGTAAACCCATCTTGCACTCCTATCTGAACTTAATTGAGCAGCATCAGCTGTTTTGTTCAATAAATAGAAGTGAATTACTATTTTGGCAAAAAAAGCAACTCAGTGACCAGCCCAAGTCTACTTCAACGCAAATTCCTGTAAGTAACTTAAGCTATTTTTCAAAGAGGACAATACGTTAATCCTGTCTCAATTAAAGGTATGAAATCCTGTGATGTCATGCTCTCAAACTTAATTGATAAACTCAGTGTGATTCAGTATATTTCCATTGCAGCATTAATTGAAGAAATTTCCAAAAGGTGGCAGTAAATTACAGGACTTCAATTCTTGCCTGCCGAAAACCAAGGGTGCATTCAATTTAGGACAAAGTTGTACTAGAGCATTGGGCGTCTCTTGTGTATCTCTTTCTTTTGAAAATATCAAACTGCATACCCTCCCCACTGGAAGATCCCCCAGGATTCCGGGTCAAGTCATGAGGGTTTTTCACTGGTCCGTACACCGGATTGCCGGCTTCTGCACTGAAATCATAAATCGTCACAAAATAAAAACACCGATACAAAACTTTCGCTTATTCAATTCTTTCTTATACAATTAATTATGTTTGCACTTCCCTGTTTCTTGATTATATAAGTACAACACTGTAAACAGGTTTTTCATGAATAATTTATTTAATAAATTTTGCTGTTTACTTTTTAATGTAATGTTTTGGTGAGTCTATTGTTACAAATCAAGTAACATCTTGGTGTCTTAGTTCAAAATGACTACTTTTTTTTCACAAAAAAAAAAAATCATACATTACAGTCAGCAATTATTTTTAGAACTTGTTTAAATGGGTTAGCATGTGAAGCACCATGCATAAATCACACAATCAGCACCCATAATGTTCCCACTTGAGAGGATCCTTCTTCGCTCAAGTTTGTTTTAATAGCCCCCCTGTGATTCTGTAAATACTTCGGGCTTTTTTTACATCAGGAATTTGGAAACTTCCCTGAAATTGGAACTCTGCTACAGATTTTATATCAAGTTTTCTGATTTTTAAATTTTTTAGCCGATATAATATAAAGAAGACAGACGTGTATTTATTGCAACTTTTACATATCAATTCCATTGTTTTGCTGAATTCCATTGAGAAAGTGTTATGTTTGGCATCTAAACCTTCTGGCTTCCCAAGTGATTTCCTTTTACAATAGTATCATTATCAGATCATTTTGCCTCACGTACATTCCTGAAATTCCTTCACATTACATTATATCTTCTTAGTAAATCATAGTTCAAGTCAGGGTCCAGCCTATCATCAGAGTTATAGTCGGAATTTCGATAAGCAATCAACAAAAAAATAGATTGAAGGAGAACTAAGAGAACTTCAACGTTATTGTTGTGAGTGCTTATCAAGAAAAAGAAATTAATTAAAATGCTGCAAATTCAGGCCTGTTCCACAAGTGCCCACCCACATTTTAAATACATGATCCGACATCCCGCCATTCTGCAAATCATGCCCCCTCTGTATTTTATTTCGACGACGCTAGCCCCCAAACTCAGTCTGGTTTTCCTCTTATCCAATTTGAGGTCAATCCAACTACATACAGGCGCTGCACGCAATGGATGGATGGATGATTGGGGCTTTACATCCTGTATTCATGCCCTTGGTAAGCTAATTAGGACAGGAGTAGGACACAGCAATGAGGCGAAGGATGATTGAAACAGCCATCCAAAATAAGCCCAGGTCACCTGGCAAGAGCTGGATTCGAACCCTGGACCCAGCGATTGGCAACCTAGCACGCTGCCACTAGACCAACCCTCCGTCTCCCCCCCCCCAATGCGCTGAAGTAATAAATATTCACTAAGCTTATACGGTACAGGACTGATGCATTGTCTCAAAAATTTTATTCAATTTCATTGCAAAGCCTTAAGAGTAACGGTTAGCTGGAAATAATTTAAAAGTATGTCGCATGTGAAATGGAGTTTGCACATGACGACGACACTGATAATAAATATATCATTAGGCCTGTATGATATTGTTATCTGCATTTACTTATTATAGATATTTGGCAGCAGATCTGCGTCATTTTCATCAGATGATTTAATTAAACATGTTACAGGTCACAAATCATTTGATGTTGCCCTTGAAAGTGTGTTGTTAATTAACCTGTTATCACAAATTTTACAAATAGTCCTATTTACGAATTTCATAACAGATGCATGACCTTCTTGTAAATTAATCAAAATTAGATTTTGACTATAATTGGTGCATTAAATAAACCACAAAACATGTAGAGGATATGACAATCAGGATGTGGTACTGCCAACAGATTGTGACCTTTAGGCCAGACATAATTGAATAATGGATCTTTAGCTTCTCGGATCTTCTCGGAGGCACTTTTTTCTGGAGCCGGTCATGCACGGATAGTGAAAATAGCCGGATACCAGATAATCCGGCTACACCAACAGCCTGATACCGGATATTAACCAGATAGTTGGAACCGGATAGTAAACGTAAATGTTCCCGATTCATACCCACAGACCAATGCCTGTACCAAGTTTCATAACTCTAAGCAAAATATTGAGATCACAATGGGCAGTTCAGGAAATTAAGAAAGATGGCTGCCAAAATGGCCACCACAAAATTACCATCATCTTGGATTTCGCGACATGTTCCCGATCCATACCCACAGGCCCATACCTGTACCAAATTTCATAGAGCTCTGTAAGTGGAATATTAAGGTCAGAATAGGCAGTTGAAGAATGAATAAAGATGGCTGCCAAAATGGTCGACACAAAATGATCACCATCTTGGATTTATCGACATGTTTGCAATCGATTCCCACAGACCAATACCTGTACCAAATTTTATAACTCTAAGCGAAATATTAAGGTCACAATGGGCAGTTCAAGAATGAAGAGAGATGGCCGCCAAAATGGCCGCCACCTTGGATTTCACGACATGTTCCCGATCCATACCCACAGGCCCACACCTGTTCCAAATTTCATAACTGTAAGTGAAATATTAAGGTCACAATTGGCAGTTGAAGAATGAAGAAAGATGGCTGCCAAAATGGCAGCCACAAAATGGCAGCCATCTTGGATTTCTCGATTGGATGCCTATCCATACCCATGGGCCCATACATATACCAAATTTCATAACTCTAAGTGGAAAATTAAAGTCACAAATGGACACTCACAAAAACCTTAACCGGGACAATGACGCCGACGTTTGTTGATCCGAGAAGCTAAAAATCAAATCTGTCTGGCCTATTAACAACAATAGCCTGTGTCAGTTATAAAATGTAGCCTCTAAATTGTCATAAATTCGAGTGAAAAAAAATTAACAACACTATGACATAACTAGGACATAATATCACAGCCTCAGTAGTAGGTCAGAGAATGCTTTCCTTTTCATTCATGCAAGTTGAACAACCTTCACAGTTTCAGAAATTTTAAAAAAGTTGGGAAACAATTTTGGTAATTTTTTTTTTTGTCCAGAATTTTGCCAAATAAATTCCACAAGAAGTTTAGAACTGTTCTTCAAACATTTACATGGATTCTAAGGAATGAAAACGGTTGTGTAAAGAGAGTTTTATCATGCATGCCTTACATTTGCTCAGGGGATGGGGAGGTTGGTGGGATTTCCAGCAACTAAAACAATTTCTATCACAAGTTCAGCAGTTACCTTAATCCCAACTGAGGCTCATTTGTTCTGGCGAAAATAACAGCACCCTGTCTTCTGAGGACCTGAAAGAAAATTCGAGATTGAAATGGCCATTATGGGATGTCAATGTAATTGAATAGTCTATCACTGCAATATTTCGAAGTAAAAATACATTCAGTTTGTAGTTTAATTAGTTCCAATTTTTAACAAGAACCCAGAGGTTCAAAATGGAGGTGTTGGAATTTGTTAAGAATAGACAATTTCTTGACCAATCAGAGCCAAGTAGGTTGGCCTGTAGGGTAATTAGAGAAATGCAGGGGAAGGACAATCATCTACTAATTTATTGCACTCAGCCAATAATTCTTTAGTCTTTGCATGAAAGTAACTCCCTGTATTGCTAAGACCTGCTTAGTTCCCTACTATAATGTCAATAAAGATTTTACTTAATAATATGCTGCTCTATACACCTGTCAATCGACATATAATACCACACCCAGCTAACTTGTAGAGTCACTTGTATATTTCCAGTTGATAAAATTTGACGAATATTGGCATAAAGAGTAAAATTAAGACATGTTTGTGGTAAATTTGATACACCAGGCCAAAAATTGACTGATGCACGATTATCTGAAAATCCATGATATTCATTTAATTTTTCCAATATTAACCTGTGATTTGAATAAGAAAATTAATATTGTTCAAAATTAGCATGATTCTGATGCGTACACTGTCATGCTAAATATTCCAAAGCCTGGTATTATGCATAAATGAAAATGGAGAGGAAATAAGACATTTTTGACCCTTTTTTTTTGCAGATTAAATCTTAAATTTGCAATAACTCATGCAACGGCCTTGATAATTCCTTCATAGTACGTTTAACTATGATATGCTTTAATTCTAACAACTTAACCATTATTATTTTGGCATTTCACGTAGAAATGTCAGAAAATTGGCAAAAATCATTATTTTTTAATAGTTTTTGGATTTTCATAAAAAATCATTTAGGGTTAACATTCCAACTAGAGATGTTAAAAGAAAGCTAACTAGAAAATTTCATAGATGTAACTGCAAGATTGACTGAATCACATAGTTAAAAAAAAAAAAATTCACATTTTTGGTGAATTTTCATCAGTCCTTGTTTCTCAGAATATTTAGACAGTCGAAAGGCGCATCTAGGGTATTTAATACAAACTTATATTGAAATTTCAATGACATAAGCACAGCAGCTTTTGAGTTTAGTTCCGCAAAAAAAAGAAAAAAATATTTTTTCACATTTTTCAATAATTTTGAGAAAAGAAATAATGTCATGTGGACTGGACCCCAAAAAGGCATAACAAGGATAAAAGATACGATAATGTGCCAAAAATATAAAACATACAAGGCATTGTTCTGGTATTACTGCCCAATACACAAACAGGACACACATTATATATATGCATTCTAGCTAAAGTCACGTCCAAATTACAACATGCCTGCTCTTCATTCCTATACCAGAAGCAAGCTCTATTATCAAGTTAGATAGGTTGCTTGACCCAAAACAATTCCAAAGAAAATGGCCAAGTTATGGTCAAAAGACATTCTGAAAATGCTCAAATTTTGAATTTCCCGCCAAAACTTCCATTCTCTCAACTGCATGAATGGAGGTGTGTTCACACCTCCATTAAAAAATCATATTTGATAGCTAAAGCAGTCTCAGTTGATATTTAGTATTCCTTTATTATGCAACACTCTCATAACAGATCACTCAATTTATGTTTTCATCATTACCTTAACCAGTGTAGAGTCTTCTTGGCATTTGCTGTTCAGAAATTTTGAAGCTCCTGTCGACGAAACAAAACCCTGAAAACCAAATTATAAATTTTAAAACGCTTCAACATTTGACTGCTATGCTCATGATACAATTTCTCGAAAATTGTTGGGGGGGGGGGTGGAGGGTTGGTCTAGTGGTAGCACGCTGGACTGCCAATCGCTGGTTCCAGGGTTCGAATCCAGCTCTTGCCGGGTCACCTGGGCCTATGTTGGACGGCTGTTTCAATCATCCTTTGCCTCATTACCGTGTCCTCCTCCTGTCCTAATTAGCCTATCAAGTGCATAAATACAGGATGTAAAGCCCAATCATCCATCCATCTCGAAAATTGTTATGATTTTTATTTTCATTACTGTCATTGATAAAACAAGAATCTAAGGATTCAAAACAGAAGGGATTACAAAAATCTGGCAATTCAACAGATTTATATTGCCGTCGCATAAATTTCTGTAACTGAAGTTCACATGAGGCAATTTTGAGGTGGTCAGAGTGATGTGGAGACAAAAGCCATAACTAAACAAAGATCTCTGACTGGCTCAACCATCATGTACCTCATGTTATGCAACATGAACGGATGAATGATTGGGGCTTTTCGTCCTGTATTTATGCACTTGGTGGGCTAATTAGGACAGGAGAAGGACACGGCAATGAAGTGAAGAATGATCGGAACAGCCATCCAACATAAGCAAAGGTGGCCCAGGAAGAGCAGGATTCGAACCCTGGACCCAGCGATTAGCAGCCCACCACCCACCCCTAGATCAACTCTCTCCCCTGTAAAGCAGCACTGCGGTGTATTCTTTCTTAGTAGGTATAAAATTGTGTGCTATTTACCTTAATTCCAATATCGTCTTTGATGCTAACTGGAATTCCATTCAGTAGCCTCGGTGAGTCAGGTTCAACATGAGAAGTCTTCTGGAAATAGCAATCCGCAAGTTGCGACCATTAGACACTTTTTTCTCGGTGGAGACACCAACCATATCTATCTATTGCAAGCATTTGATGTGCTTAAATATTCTGTTGTTAAATTAAACAATAATTTTTTTTATTGAATTTCTGGTATTGCCAGTAGGCCTAATAATATAAATCATGGTTTACGTTTGCATTTGCGTTTGCATTTGAAATTAGGGTAGCAAACTTGCAAAGTTTGCTAATTTGCATTTGTGGAAGTACTGAAATTTGGTTTGCAGTTTGCATTTGCAGAAGTCAATTTTGGTTTGCATTGCCCAGCACGTACTGGATATACTTTATTTATCTAAAAAAAAAAGAACTCAAGTCAAACATCTTTTTTCCTTGCTCAAGACTGAAGTACATAAATGTAGTTGTCTAAGAGATAATTTAGAGAAGTGACATAAGCACCCAATTTACTTTACAATTTGAAAATTTTCGAGTAAACCAGGTGCTTCTCCCAATGACCTGTATATATATCATTTGACATCAGCATCAGCATTGTGAGTGCCCACTAAGAAACTTTGTACGTTGTACTTCAGGGGCATCAATGTGCTCAGTACAGTAAAGTGCCGCCTCTAAGACAGTGAAAAAGTTATATTTTGCCATTGGGTCAATGCTAAACATCCTCAACTAAACTGCTTGTGAAAGCAAGGATAAGCATCTGATAACAAAAAAGAACGTAAGGAGTCATAATTTTAAAAGGACAATATTTGAGGCATGTGGGATAGGTACACATATGGCTGCCAACAGATATATCCAGGTTCATTTATGGTAGATTAATCTTTATTGAACATCTCTTTTCAGAAAAAGCACTTTGACACATTTATTATTACAATTTATGGAAAACATGAAGGCCTACTGATAAAAAGTGATTTAACTGATATTAAACATTGATTTTCTAAATGCGAACATACAATTATTCACTATCTTTTTTCCTTATATTATGCCACAACTGTCACAAGACTCCTTCAAAATAAATCCATAAAAGGAAAATTTTTCCTCACTACGAATCTGCACATGATGATGATGATGTCAATCTACTTAATCTATAGATGCTTATTTTCCAGAAGTTGGTCAGCTTTTATTCTTAGAACAAGCACGAGCAGTTTCTTTATACATATTCTATGATTGTGAAACTAACCCGGCACCATGTAATGCACAGATTCATAGATTATAAATGTATATATATATATAATAATTATTTATAATCTACAAAATGAAATTCAAGGCTCAATGACTTCTGAAAGAATTTTTCATGACTCGCTTCATTGGGAAATTTTTCAAGAATAGTTTCAGGATGTTTTTTGTAAAATTTTCGAGAAATAAAAACTTCCCAGATCCTTCAAAAGCTTTATTGCATAAAACTTTAATTTGTAACTCATAATTTTTCCACTTCAGCAAAGATTCTCTGGGTGAATTTTTCTAAAATTCTTGATGACCCTGCCGGAGCAACCTTGCTTGAAAAAAATCCAATTTAACCAGTTAAAAAACAAGAATTTTGCAATTTAAAGGAGAATGGTAACAATTTGCTCACCTCATTTGTCAGAACTGGTTCAACCAAACAATTGGTTCGCTCATGTACTTCAAGTGCCTGCAAAAAAGTAACAATATACCTCAATAATAAGTGAACATATAAATTAGCATGATTGGTGCAATTTGAGATCATCAGTGACTTCATTCACACCAGAAGGTTAAGGTTTATGAAAGCCAGGAAATTTGATTTGAAAAAAGAGTGGACTGCTGCACTGTGAAAATGGCACTTGGTGTGCCCTAATGCTGATGATTTGCCATGATCATACCCAATACATTCAATGTTAATTTGATTTAATGAGACTAATCCCACTTGTTGGGGACAAGCAAACGAAAGGATTGCACATCTAATTTTTACTCTAAAATCCTTTAATCTGAGGAAATTTAATAGTTTTGAGGTTTTGATATATTTCAACAACGATTTGAATTGAATGATATTTTTTGCTTCAGGATTATTTGAATTAATCTAAAATATTATCATTTTTAATCTAAAATATTATCACTTTTCCCAATAAGATTAAGTCAAGTTGCAGTGAAAACTAAAATCTCCATTCAATAAATAAATCATTCAATCAAGTGAAAAATCAAAATACCTGCAATTGAAATGCGTTGAGAACATCTTCGGATTGGAGCTCCCCAGCTTTAATCTGCTCCATGATTTTTGTAAGGCGCTGTCGAACAATTTTGTGGAAGGCATCACTCTTCTTGGATGTCTGGAAAGCAATGGACCCATAATTTATTTTGCAGATGCAACTCGGGCTAAAATATACAATTAGTATAGTTGGTGCCCCACACAGAATCATGTGCCCTCCCAGGTGCCCCCCACTTGAGACCCCCCAGTTACGCCACTGCTCACGGAGTCTGCACCAGTACCTTGTTTCTGCAGCACCGGCAGGTTGTTACATATTGAAATCATTCCAGGGGTGATCCAAAAAATCGGACAATTCCCTCTCTCTGCCATTCTTACTCTCATTATACCTATTATATTATCACGGGTACTGTACTTGCTAGTTTGTAATAAATCATTGCTTAGCACCATTTGCACCAGGTGTTCATAAGTCAAGGTCAAGGGTGCCGGAACAGGGGGGGCAATTGCCCCTCCTGCCCTTGGCCAGGAGGGGCAGGGGGGGCAACGTTGCCCTTTTCATCTCAAAGAAAAAACATTATTATGCCTTAATTTACAGTGAATTTAGGCAAAAATGTATAAGTATATATTCAAAATTGTTATTGCCGCTACATTAAGATATTGTCGCGCGAATTAGATTTGCCCTTTTTCGCCAGACCGCCCCTGCCGCCCTCATTTCCTTCTGGCACCCCTGGTCAAGGTAGGTCTACACTCCACATTTTTTTTTTTTCGTTCTTTCTTTTTTACTAATTCTTTTACGACGTTATCATGCTGTTTTTTTGCCCATTTTGTTTCTTTTATCTCAACTGTATCAGTTGGAAAAACTAGGTTACAAGCGGTAACAGAGCATATCAGACAGGGAAAATTTGAAAATGTGTTGTTTCTGGGAAACTGAAAGCATGCAAAATTTGGAAAGAGCCAAAAATAGCAACAAATAATATCAATTTTTTACATTTAAACGGCCAGATCAAGAACAAGCTATATATAGCTAGCTCTTGGACCAGCATGAAAATTTAACAAATGTCATATTTGTATGATCATTATCTATTGCTTCGAAGTATGACAATATATTTTGGCTCCAAGCAGTATGTTGCCTGTCCTAAAGTGTATAGTGTCAGCAAGGTCTAATTGGACAGTGCACTATCGTTAAATTATATCATACATGTTTTAGCTCATAATCATAGGTATTGAAAAACAACATACTGCTTAAAGCTAAAATATATAGATCAGGAAGTGTATAGACCTGCATGTATGCATGCCATGTACATGAATACAACTGAACTGGAGCGGTTAAATTGTTATAAATGATCACTATAAATAGTGCAAAATCTTACCTTCAATTTATCCTTCAGCTTTCTAATTTGTAAATCGACATATTTTTTCCTCGCCAGCCTCAGCTTTCTGTATTCTTCCCGAACCATTGTATGTTCAGTCTAAATTGGCATCGTACAACCAGACAACAATGTGGATTTTCACATCAGCCCCAAGTATAGATCAATTCGTCTGCAGACTGCAGCGCCGCCATTTGGACAGGTCTGTGATCAACAATCTAACCATTGATTTTACCAGTGACAGACCATTTTTTGGAGCTGACGAAACTAAGCATCACCACTCACTAATTCCTAAACTCCACGTGTAACATGAATCACAAACACATACATGTAGCTTGACTGCTTTAGCAGAAAAAAGTAAAAACATGAGACTATATATATATATATGCATCTACTCTTTTTATTGTACTTTGGCCTAGTAGGCCTATAATGTATGTTCATAGGCCTACATGCTGATGAACAATTTGAGAGCTTATAAGAAGAATGTTTTCGTAAAAATGACAATCAAACTAGAATCGCAAGCGATGTCAATACGACTTTTAGATAAAAGACGTAAGAAAATACATTCACAGTATTTAAGTTCACATAACATGCGCAATCATTTCCAAGAAAAAATATTCAAGACTTTAAATGGATATTTCTCAGAAATAAAGTCTTCAGTATGTTTTGTTTCCAAAGGCATGTGCATACAATTACCATTTTAAAAAGTCAATTGTAGGGAACCTAAATGACTAGAGGTTTGTTCCCAGTCATACGCTGTGATCAGCAGCATCTTTCCCATGTTATTTTCAAGCTGGACCATGGCCCAATGACCCCCTGAAATGCACTAGTAATCTACACTGTAACAGAAACTTTTTCTTAGGCAATATGGCTATACAATCTTTCCCAGAAATTTATGACTCATAGTCAATGTAATAATCAGGCCAGACGTAATTAATGTTTAGCTTCTCCTCGTATCAACCGACCAAACAGATCTGCTGCCTGTAGAAAAAAATTATTGTGATTAACCACAATTTTATCTAATTGGCACAATAAAAAAATAGCGATGGCAGTTTTTTTTTCGTCCTGCAGACGGACCTTCGAACAAGGTCTTTTTTTTTTATAATTAAAAAGGCAATTTTGGTTTGCAAATCGGGGGAACGGGGAAACAGTGAAGTGGTAATATAAAGAGTTTTCTCCAAAATTGCGCAAACTTTGATGATGACATTGTGTTGCCACACAGTTTTCCATTGAGAAATCGACCTGGTGGGCCCTTGGGCCACACATAATTGATCTTTAGCTTCTCGGATTCGTCTCAAGGCACTTTTTCTAGGGTCGGTCGGTAGGACAAAAAAAAAAGGTGAAAAAAAATTTTTTTATAATGTCAAAAAAAAATTTTTTTTTTTTTTTTCAATTTTTTTTTTCCATCGGCAGGAAATCTACTGTGTCGGCGGGTCCGCGAAGCTAAGAATCAATTATGTGTGGCCTTGGTGTTGAAAAGAGTAAGGACAACTTGCAACAATTTCAAGCATCTTTTAAATCTCGAGACAATAAAACTTTTTTCAAACATGTTTAGATCATTGCTCCATATTTTGCAGTGATGTTTTTCAAAATTTTTCAAAATGTGTTATTATGATGACATTTATTTTGTGAATGTCATCTTACAAGACTAAAATATTTGTGGATCTGCTGTTGCCCAATGCTGTTATAATTTTGCTTGACAACTTCAAGAGATTAAGTTAAAATGCCCTTTTGATGGCAAGTGAATCTCATCCAAGAATGGTTATCCAACAAACTCTCAATTGATGACATATAATTTCAAAAGTCATTATCATATCATGTGAATGTCATTTAAGGGATGTCTTGAACAAAAGACGGTTTGTTCAATTTTCCTGCTTTCACTGCAGTCTAGTATTACGAATATCTGGTTGAAAAACACTCTTTTTGGAATTTCAATATGCAAGTGGTATAATTTCTTTCTTTTGAAATTGCTCTATCAGTCTGTCTGGCACTTGAAGGCAATGAAAAGGGACATCTGGGACATTTACCAATTATCAATTATTCTGAAATTGCAAACAATATACTTACATCTCCAAAAGCAGCTTACCTTTTTTTTTTTTTAAAGATTTTCTTGTTATATATGTGTGTGTGTGTGTGTGTGTATTTGAGTTTAACGTCTCATCAGCACCTGAGTGGGCTATTTAGAGACATACTCAAACTTGAAGAAGTTTCACGGTCACAGGTACATTAGCGATCTTTTTCAATTCGCATAATTTCCTGGCGTGAGTGGGGTTAATGACTTGCACCAATAGATTTCCATTATGTTGTCGTTGAACTGACTGTGGTTTGCCAATCATGTCCATAATTGTCTTGTTGATGACATAGGCTGACATACCTTTCAGGCTGCAATCCCGTGAAATGATGACAAGTTTGTGTAGTGAGGATTGTTCTGTTCTGCTAGCAGTCTTTCTCTTGTCCTTGGGAGGTAACAATTGGTTTGTTGAGCATTCTTGTCTTGCTGGAATGGGTGCTTTCTCGGCAGATGATAGAGGGTCTTTTTCCTTACATTTGGTCCTTGTCTGTGAATTATCAGAAGATTGACTTTGTTGGAGCGTCCGTGGTGAGGTGTGCAAAACTTGTCCAGGGCAATTCTCAGGTTCTTCTGTCTTTGGTTGTGCCGGTGTAGGTGTTTTCATTAAGACATCTGTGAAGAGGTTCCTGTCCAGATGAAGCTTTCTCTGGGGTGATGAATGAAGAGTTGGTCTAGGGGAATCTGTTTCTAGATCTGGTTTGTCCGTGTCCAGATGAATTTTTCTCCTTGGTGATGAATGAAGAGCTGGTCTAGGGTAATCTGCTCCTAGCCCAGGTTTGGCCATGTCCTGTTCTACCAGACGTCTGGCTTTGGGAAATGATAGTTGTCTTGCAGTTCGTAGTTGAAGAATTGCTTTTTCCTTCTTGAAGACGCTGCATTCATGGCTAAAGGCAGGATGGTTCCCTGAACAATTTACACAATGTGAAAGTTTAGAGCACGGTTTGTCGTGTGTGTGAGTATGATCACGGTCGCCACAATTGGCACAAATTGGTGACCTGATGCATGTACGACTAAAATGGCCGTATATTTGGCAATTGAAACAGCGTTTTGGATGGGGAAAGAATGGAGAAACTCTGCACCATTCAAAGGCCACAGGAACTTTCTTTGGTACACTGTCGTCTTTGAACGTTAGCGACAGTAACTCATAACCGTTCTTGTGAGCCAGACGTTTGAATTTTTCAATGCCGTGTTTGTTAAACCAATTGGTAAGTTCAGAGTCTGAGCAAGTCTTGCTTTCCTTGGAGAAGATAATGCCTCTGCCTTTGGCATTGGCTATCTCATGGATGCCGGTCAATTTATCTATTTGGTCTGAGGTCGCTGTTTTCAGGAGGAATGTGCCATCAGTTTGGCGCCTCAGGCTATCTGCTACTGTCTCGTCGCAAAGATCTGCAATTGTTTCGTATAGAGCAACAGATGATAGGTCTTCCAGTGATTGTGTGACACCTTTGATAACAAGCAAATTTTCAGTCTTTGACAGCTGTGGGGGACGGTCAGGGTCAGTCAAGTCATCCGAAGATGTTCTTGTCCATTGAAATCTTGGTAGTCCAGTCGCTAACTTTTCGATCTCAGCCTGGTTTCCCGCTGAGGGACGCGCACCTTGGTTACCCGGTTGACGTACGATCCGGTTTTGAAACTTTGTATTTGACATAACCATTGATATTCCCCTGTAAGGTAGGGGACACACCGTGCATGCACACTGTCTCATGTTGGCCACTAAGGTTAGGGGTCTTCACCTTAGTGTTTACCACCCACCGCCATGAGGAGGCCCGAGACCTGCGGGGGCTGTTATATATGTGTTATTATATGTGTTATCTCCTCTTTCTGTTGTAAAAATCGATGAATTGCACAGTTGTAATTTATTGTTTTCCCTGGGCTCCGAGGAGGGAGGGATGGGCCCTTGTCTTGTGACTGGCCCTTGTCTGTACAAACGTCTTTGTATACAACATCCAACAGATGGCTCTTCATACCCTGTGCTTTGACACTTACTGCCACACTGTGTCCCTCATATTATCTTTTTTTTCTGTCCAACACTAACAGCACACTAAATGCCATAACGATGGTCATGTTAGTTTTCATTTTTACCTTCAGCGAACGAAGTTCGAAGAAGGTATTGTAATCACTTGGGTAAAAATGTTGTCCGTCCGCCGGGTGGGCGGGCGGGCGGGCGTTCGGGCGGATAGATCGTTTCCGGGCCAGCACTCGGCCTCTATTGAGCGTACATGGATGAAATTTGGTACACATATAGCCTGTATGGTCTAGTTGTGCCTTTTGATGGACTAATTGATAGATATTCAATACCTTTTGAAATAATTGAGATAATATAAAAATTATTTTTGTTCGTTTCCGGGCCAAATCTCAGTCACTATTGTATGTGCACTTATGAAATTTGGTACAGATGTGGCCTATAGGGTCTAGTTGTGCCTTTTGATGGTCTCATTGATGGATATTCTATACTTTTTGCAAAAATTTGGAAAATAGAAAAATATGTATTTTTTGGTTTTTTGGGCTGAGACTCGGTCACTATTGCATGTAAATGGATAAGGTTTGGTACACACGTGGCCCATATGGTCTAGTTGTGCCCTTTGAAAGGTCTGGTGGAAAGTATTAAATGTTATTTGAAATATTGACAAAAAAGAGAAAAAATACATTTTCTGTTTCTTGCCCAAGACTTGGTCACTATTGCATGTACACAGATAAAGATTGGCACGAATATGGCTTATATGGTCTAGTTGTACCTATTGATGGTCTTACTGATATATATTCTATACTTTTTTGTAATATTGAGAAAAAATATTAATAATTCTTATTTTCTTATTGGAGCCAAAACGTGCCCACTATTGCATATATATATACAGCAATGACATTTCCTACACATATCATCTATACAATGTAGCAGTGCTTTTTGACTTGTATTTAACACTTTTTGAATGATTGGAAAAACTTTGTACATGCATAAAACCATACCATAATATAAGTAAATTAGTATAATAAGGCCTTTCCCTGCTTTTACAAACCCTGGCAAGCACACAGGCAGATCGCAGGGCAGCAGGCAAATAACAGATAATAGAACGCCATTACTCGACCACTATTGCATACCTATGATATACGGAATTTGGTAAACACACCAATTTTATGATGTAATTGTAATCTTCTAAATGTGTTATTCGCTGAAGGTTTGCTGCTGCGCAGCCTATGTTAAAACTTACAGAACACATTTGGTGATGTCTACTAAATGGTCACTTTATCTTGTTTGGTCAGCTCGTCTTATAATTTATACCTTTCTTCACCTGTCATCACTTGTCTTATCTAGTCCTATATTTTCTTGTTATCCCTAATTGTTACTTTATCTTGCTTAGCCATCCCCTCAGACCTGTTATGTCTTGTAACCCTGCCATCTCTTGTCTTGTCCTGTATTTTCTTGTCATCTAAGTGTTACTTTATCTTTCCTAGCCATCTTTTGTCTTGTCATCTCTTTCTAAGCCCATCAACCGTTTTCATGTCTTGTATTTTCTTTTCATCTCTGATTATACCTTGTCTTGTCATCTCTTTATCCCCTTGTCCTGTATTTTCCTGTCATCTAATTGTTACTTTAGCTTGCCTAGCCATCTTTTGTCATACATGTCATCTCTTTCTAAGCCTGTCATCTCTTTTCTTGTCTTGTATTTTCTTGTCATCTCTGATTATAATCTATCTTGTCTTGTCATCTCTTGTCCAATTCTGTCATCTCTTGTCTTGTTTAGTCCTGTATTTTCTTGTCATTCCTATAACTGTTACTTAACTTATCTAGTCATCATTTGTCTTGCCATCTCTTTCTAAGCCTGTCATCTTTTTTCTTGTCTTGTATTTTCTTGTCATCTCGGATTATAAACTATCTTGTTGTGTATCCGTATCTTGTCTTGTCATCTCTTGTCCAATTCTGTCATCTCTTGTCTTGCCTAGTCCTGTATTTTCTTGTCATCGCTAATTGTTACTTCTTGCCTAGCACATCTTGACTTGTCATCTCCTTCTAATCCTGTCATCTCTTTTCTTGTCTTGTATTTTCTTGTTATCTCTGACTATATAGCTCATCTTGTCTTGTCATTTTCTTCCTTGTATTTTTTATTTCTTGTCTAGTCCTGTATTTTCTTGTCATCTCTTAATTTTACTTTATCTTGCCAAGCCACCTTTTGTTTTGTCATTTCTTTCTAAACCTGTGAGTGTCTCCTCTTTTCTTGTCTTGTATTTTCTTGTCATCTCTGTCTTAGGCTGTCATATCTTTTCTTGTCTTTTTTTTGTATCTCTGATTATACCTTATCATGTCTTGTCATATCTTGTCCAATTCTGTCATTTCTTGTCTTGCCTGGTCATGTATTTTCTTGTCATCTCTTTATGCCTTGCCCTTCAGACTTGTCATCTCTTGTTTAACCCTGCATCTCTTGTCTTGTTTGGTCCTGTATAAATGCTATTTTATCTTGCCTAGCCATCTTTTGTCTTGTCATCTCGTTCTTGTCTTTTATTTTCTTGTCATCTCTGATCATATGTTATCACTTATCCAATTCTGTCGTTCTGGTCTTGCCTAGTCTTGTATTTTCTTGACATCTCTAGTTGTTACTTTATCTTGCCAAGCATATCTTGTCTTGTAATCTCTTTCTAAACCAGTCATATCTTTTCTTGTCGTGCACTTTCTTGTCATCTCCGATTATGTCGGATCTTGTCTTGTCATCTTTGTCCAATTCTGTCTTCTCTTGTCTTGCCTAGTTCTGTATTTTCTTGTTATCTCTAACTGTTCCTTTATCTTGCCTAGCCAGCTTTTGTCGTGTCATCTCTTTCTAAGTCAGTCATCTCTTTTCTTGTCATGTATTTTCTTGTCATCTCTGATTATATATACCTTATCTTGTCTTGTCATATCTTGGGCAGATATCACAAAAAGCTGCAAAATGACTTACCACAAGTTACATTAGCACAAGACAGATAAGGCCAGACATAATTGATTTCTAGCTTTTCAGATTTTCTCGGCTTCTTGAACTTTAGGACAAGATTTGTTATAGTACAGTATTGGCTCTGCAGCCAGCATACTATACTGGTTGCCCCATACGAAAAAATTGTCAACTGGTTTGGTCCCCACCATTTAGTAATATCAGCTATCTAGAGCATTACAAAATATCTTATGATCACAAATACTTAATATTGTTGCATTGATGTAAAAGTACACCTGCCACTCATTAATCGACCGATTGGTGCAGATACAATTGTTGCAGGACCTGAAATAATTGGGGGTGAGTTGTAACAATTGGGGGTGAATAGTAATGAGAGCAGTTTGTTCTATTTATAGGTCCAATTTCTAGGTGGCACATCCTTGGGGTGATTAACAGACTGTTGGTGACTTACAGTTAGTGACTTACTGGCAGTTAGTGAATCAACAACAGTTAGTGCTTACTAACAGTAAGTGACTAACAACAGTGACTTACTAACAGTAGTGACCAACTGATGAACAACATCACGAAAGTTTGCACACTTCTAGTAGTTGCCGTAGATTCATGAAAATTTACAAATCTCCAGCTGAATCTCGAAGTGCTGTACTTTTGTGTTAAATTAATTCGTCGTGGTTACAGTCGAAAATGCAAGTCACACACACTGCACTTCAACACAAAATGCATCAATGGAAATATTGGAAGCAACAGAGAGATAACAAAAGGGTTGGAAAGTTAAGGGTACCCTCTGAGAGCACTTTTTGTGAAATCTGCCCTTGTGCAAGTCTGTCATCGCTTGTCTTGCATTTTCTTCATCATCTTATATATATATATATATTAATATGTGACTCTAAAGCTTCTGGGATAGCATGACGTCATCGCCGTTTTCTTCAATTTATGTACATTTATCAGTTCCTAATCTATTTCTAATATAGCCATCTGCATAGATTACGATTTTGTCTTTCCAAAAATACCAAATATGACCCTATCCATCCTCTACCCTTTGCGCTATCTTGCAGATGCATTTTCTATCGAGCATCTAGGCCGCCATGTTTTCTTTTTTGGGCAGTTTTACAGTATTTGCACTCGGCCGATTTTTCTCCTTTAAGCAATTCCTATGACAAAAGTATGACAGGTACACAGAAATTTTTCATGGTGGCAGTCTTGTACTACATTGAAGTCTATGTGTACCAAATTTTACCTTGCTAGAATGCTTAGTTTTGACGCAGCGGGAGATTTATGACCAATTTTTCCACTTTTTTGTGTCTCACGGGCAGTTTCACATATTATTATGGCAACACAGGAAAGCAAATGCAGGCAATTGTGACCCATGTTAATGATGCCTGTCGGGACCTATGTCTTGGGCATAAAACACAACATGTTTCATGTGAATAAGTTATGTACGAAAGGAGCTGTCTCTCAAAATGTGAAAAATGGCATGTGTCAAAAAGTTTTTCTTCGACAGACCATTAATTACTGTATATGCTGTTATGAATCGGTATTAAAGAGTGTGTCTAATTTTTGTGTCAATTTTGTAGCTGGAGACATGTCTCAAGGTAAATCAAAAAGATTCATTTCAGAATCTATACTTGGTTTTCGGAATTTGAGGCTTGAATATGATGTCAAAAAAATGTGTCCTCTCCAGTACGAGGGAAAAAACACTCAGGATTCTGAAGGAAAGAAAAGCAACTTGTGTTTTCTTTGCTTGATTGTGTGCCTCTCTATAGATGTGACAAATGCAAGTTGAAAAGATATCCAGGCCATGCACGTACATTTTCTTAGAAATTAAAATTCACAATGTCACAAAATGTCCTCTCCAGTACATCAGAAGTTTCGCTTTGATTCAAGTCTTTTAACACTGGATTCATTGAGAAAAAGAACATGGCTGAACTAAATAATTTAACCTGGATGCCTAAAAAGGGTATTTATAAATATTGAAAATTACAGTATACGTTTTTAGACCATCAAATTGCACTATTATGACAAAATCAAACTTGAGAGTAAAAGGAAATTATTTTATGTAATACATCAATATAACTGCAATTTTTCATACTACCAGAATGATTTAACAAGATGATATGTAAATATCTTGTTTTTGGAGCAATTCAAGCTTATTTTTTTCTGAGCCTGTGATTTTGGGTCATTTTCGGTGATTTTTCTCCCTAGAACATTATCTTTGACACAAAGGAAACACTATGAGTTCAAATCATACAGCAACAAAACTTGACTTTGGGTTAGTAGGATACCTAAGCATTGTTTATCTTGGCAATCATGTGTCTATTGAGACTAGAACCTTACTAAACACTCCATAACATAAACTTTCAGGGTATGAAATGTCTAATGTCTTTACTTTAGTCATAAATGTTGTTGGAAAAAAAGGTTCTGCAATATTTCATCGGAATTTAAGTTTTGTATTTATTTTGATGGTTCTATGCAACAATATGGCTGGATTTTCATTGAAAAAATGGTTAAATTAGTATTCACACAAATATTTTTTCTGATGAATTTTTTTTTTCAAAAATTCAAACCTTGCCTACTTTATGGAGTGGAATTTGGTCATAAACCAACAAATCACATGTGTCCTTGTTGATTTATGAATGTTTAATATGTTCATTTCATGATAGCATGAAGGAAATTCTCATTTACAAACCTTTATTTTGACCCCCCATGAGACACTCTGAGTGCAGATACTGTAAAACTGCCCTTTTGTTGTGATCCAGGGGATCAACAATTTGCACCTACCACTGCTGTCCTTTAGCCAGTGGGTATTATTATATCCGATCTCTGCAATGCTATAAGCAGGATAACAATGTATCAGAGTCCTGATTGCCATTCAAGTGTCATGAAAAGAACATAATTGCCTAATTGAGCTCAGTAACACATTGGTATTGAACAGGGGCGTAGATCCTGGGGGGGATGGGGGGGATGCATCCCCCCTAGGATGAGCCTGGGGGGGGGATGATCATATGATTATCCCCCCCTAGAATCTCAAATATATCAAATTATTAGTGACAATTATTAGTTACATTTAGTTGTTTTTCCATCATACCAGTTGGATGTCATATGGAATATACAAGCAACAGATCTGTGTCTCAGAAATGAACTTAGATAATGTCAAATATATTGGTTTCGTGTGCCCCCAAGTCCCCCGACTCGCGACGTTCGGCCGGTTGGACCTCGCGCGAAGTTGTGTTCGCCAAAATCATCCCCCCCTACCAAAATGAAAAATCTACGCCCCTGGTATTGAAGTGTCAAGTCTTCAATGTTATGAAGTGCAATTAACCTTCCACATCTTTCAAGAAGATATCCTTTCAAAAACTTCTCAAAGTTCATATTGCCTTTCCTTTATATAACTTTCACTGTCCACTTATAATTTCTTATACATCAATAAATATAGTTGTGGTTCTCTGCATTCCTAAACTTTCCTCTTGAAATTACTTTATCCAATCAATCAATCAAATTTGAAATCGTTATCAGTCCACTTTCAAATCCTGGAAATTCAACTTTCATTGCACCAAAATCACTAACTACTGCATTATACGACTCCACAGTTTACATCCTTTATTTCATTATTTTCCCTTTTACTAACATGCACTTACTGACGCAGTCCTCTTTATTGTATGCATAATGAAAAGCTCTTTGTGCTCAGCATGTCACTCTATGCCTCCTATCTCAGACGTTTTCTGAGACAACACTTTCATTATGCTGATTGGTACACTCATACCTCTCTCGCTACCATTTATCACGGGTAAATGCTAGTCTGTAATTGTTACTTTATCTTGTGTAGCTATCCCCTCAGACCTGTTATATCTTTTAACCCTGCCATCTCTTGTCTTGTCCTGTATTTTCTTGTCATCTAAATGTTACTTTATCTTGCCTAGCCATCTTTTGTCTTGTCATCTCTTTCTAAGCCCATCAACCGTTTTCATGTCTTGTATTTTGATGTCATCTCTGATTATACCTTATCTTATCTTGTCATCTCTTTCTAAACCCATTACCTCTTGTCTTGCATTTTCTTGTCATCTAATTGTTACTTTATCTTGCCTAGCCATCTTTTGTCACATGTCATCTGTTTCTAAACCTGTCATCTCTTTTCTTGCCTTGCATTTTCTTGTAAACTCTGAATATACCTTATCTTGTGCCATATCTTGCCAAATTATGTCATCTCTTGTCTTGTCTAGTCCTGAACTTCTTTTCATCTCTAATAGTTACTTTATCTTGCCTAGCCATCTCTTGTTTTGTCATCACTTTTTATGTCTGTCATTTCTTTTCTTGCCTTGTATTTTCTTGTCATCTCTTTCCAAACTTGTCATCCCTTTTCTTGCCTTGTATTTTCTCATCATCTCTAACTGTTACTTTATCTTGCCTAATCATCTTTTGTTGTGTCATCTCTTTCTCAACCTCTCATCTCTTTTTTTTGTCTTGTATTTTCTTGTCATCTCTTTCTAAACCTGTCATCTTTTTTCTTACCTTGTATTTTCTTGTCATCTAATTGTTATATTAGCTTGCCTAGCCACCGTTTGTCATGTCATCTCTTTCTAAACCTGTTACCTCTTTTCTTGCCTTGCATTTTCTTGTCATCTTTGATTATACCTTATCTTGTTGTGCCATATCTTGCCCAATTCTGTCATCTCTTGTCTTGTCTAGTCTTGAATTTCTTGTAGTATCTAATTGTTGCTTTATCTTGCCTAGACATCTCTTGTCTTGTCATCTCTTGTTCAACCTGTCATCTCTTTTCTTGCCTTGCATTTTCTTGTCATCTCTTTCCAAACCTGTCATCCCTTTTCTTGCCTTGTATTTTCTCATCATCTCTAACTGTTACTTTATCTTGCCTAGCCATCTTTTGTCTTGTCATCTATTTCTCAACCTATCATGTCTTTTCTTTTCTTGTATTTTCTTGTCGTCTCTTTCTAAACCTGTCATCTTTTTTCTTACCTTGTATTTTCTTGTCATCTCTTATTGTTGCTTTATCGTGCCTATCCATCCTTTGTCTTGTCATCTCTTTCTTAACCTGACTGTCTTTTCTTGTATTGTATTTTCTTGTCATATCTTTCTAAACCTGTAATGTTTTTTCTTGTCTTGTATTGTCATCACTTTCCAAACCTGACATGTCTTTTCTTGTCTTGCATTTTCTTATCACTCTGATTATACCTTATCGTGTCTTGCCATCTCTTTCTAAACCTGTTATCTCTTTTCGTGTCTTGTATTTTCTTGTCATCTCTGATTATAATCTATCTTGTCTTGTCATCTCTTGTCCAATTCTGTCATCTCTTGTCTTGTATTTTCTTATCATCTGTAATTGTTACTTTATCTTGCGTAGCCATCCCCTCAGACCTGTTATATGTTGTAATCCTGTCATCTCTTGTCTTGTCCTGTATTTTCTTGTCATCTAAATGTTACTTTATCTTGATTAGCCATCTTTTGTCTTGTCATCTCTTTCTAAACCAATTATCCTTCCTCTTGTCCTGTATTTTCTTGTCATCTAATTGTTACTTTAGCTTGCCTAGCCACCGTTTGTCATGTCATCTCTTTCTAAATCTGTTACCTCTTTTCTTGCCTTGCATTTTCTTGTAAACTCTGAATATACCTTATCTAGTGCCATATCTTGCCAAATTATGTCATCTCTTGTCTTGTCTAGTCCTGAACTTCTTTTCATCTCTAATAGTTACTTTATCTTGCCTAGCTATCTCTTGTTTTGTCATCACTTTCTATGTCTGTCATTTCTTTTCTTGCCTTGTATTTTCTTGTCATCTCTTTCCAAACCTGTCATCCCTTTTCTTGCCTTGTATTTTCTCATCATCTCTAACTGTTACTTTATCTTGCCTAATCATCTTTTGTTGTGTCATCTCTTTCTCAACCTCTCATCTCTTTTCTTTTCTTGTATTTTCTTGTCATCTCTTTCTAAACCTGTCATCTTTTTTCTTACCTTGTATTTTCTTGTCATCTAATTGTTATATTAGCTTGCCTAGCCACCGTTTGTCATGTCATCTCTTTCTAAACCTGTTACCTCTTTTCTTGCCTTGCATTTTCTTGTCATATTTGATTATACCTTATCTTGTTGTGCCATATCTTGCCCAATTCTGTCATCTCTTGTCTTGTCTAGTCTTGAATTTCTTGTAGTATCTAATTGTTGCTTTATCTTGCCTAGACATCTCTTATCTTGTCATCTCTTTCCAAACCTGTCATCTTTTTTCTTGCCTTGCATTTTCTTGTCATCTCTATTTGTTACTTTATCTTTTCTAGTCATCTTTTGTCACATCATCTCTTTCAACCTGTCATGTCTTTTCTTGTCTTGTATTTTCTTGTCATCTCTGATTATACCTTATCTTGTGTAGTAATATCTTGTCTAATTCTGTCATCTCGTCTTGTCTAGTCCTGTATTTTCTTGTCATCTCTAATTGTAACTTTATCTTGCCTAGCCGTCTGTTGTCTTGTTGTCTCTTCCTAAACCAGTCATCTTTATATTTCTTGCCTTGTATTTCCTTGTCATCTCCGATTATACCTTGCAAATCTTATCTTGTCATCACCTGCCTTAACTATAGTCTTTTGATTTCATATCTGATTATTAATTTATCCTGATTCAAAGCAATAATGATCATAATCTATATATAATTGACGTTGGATGGCAACAGGGTCAAAAAGTCAAGCAGCTATGTTGCTCTTTTATGTTCCCATCTTCAGTTTAGAAACCCTGCTTTGCCTGTCATTCTCACAAACTATTCCCCTAATTGGTTCCCTGGGGTCTGATTTTTCCATTTAAATGCTCAAACCACCAACAGCTCAAAATGAAGTCCCTAGCAACGATCCAAACATTTCAAATTCCTCCATTGTAGGTTGGTTGGTTGTTGGTTATCCCTGAACTCCCAAGAGGGACAATGGGTGTGAATGTTTGCCATTGGGTGTGAAAGTTTGCCGATGGGTGTAAATGTTTGCCAATGGGTGTAAATGTTTGCCAATGGCTGTAAATGATTGCCGATGGGTGTAAATGTTTGTCAATGGGTGTAAATGTTTGCCGATAGGTGTGAATGTTTGCCGGTGAGTGTAAATGCTTGCCAATGGGTGTCAATGAGTGCCAATGGGTGTAAATGTTTGCCAATGGGTGTAAATGTTTGCCAATGGGTGTAAATGTTTGCCAATGGGTGTAAATGTTTGCCAATGGGTGTAAATGTTTGCTGATGGGTGTAAATGTTTGCCAATGGGTGTGAATGTTTGCCAGTGGGTGAAAATGTTTGCCAATGGGTGTAAATGTTTGCCAATGGGTGTAAATGTTTGCCAATGGGTGTGAATGTTTGCCAGTGGGTGTGAATGTTTGCCGATGGGTGTGAATGTTTGCCGATGGGTGTAAATGTTTGCCGATGGGTGTAAATGCTTGCCGCTGGGTGTGAATGTTTGCCGATGGGTGTAAATGTTTGCCGATGGGTGTAAATGTTTGCCGATGGGTGTAAATGTTTGCCGATGGGTGTGAATGTTTGCCGATGGGTGTAAATGTTTGCCGATGGGTGTAACTGTTTGCCGATGGGAGTAAATGTTTGCCGATGGGTGTAAATGTTTGCCGATGGGTGTAAATGTTTGCCGATGGGTGTAAATGTTTGCCGCTGGGTGTAAATGTTTGCCAATGGGTGTAAATGTTTGCCAATGGGTGTAAATGTTTGCCAATGGGTGTAAATGTTTGCCAATGGGTGTAAATGTTTGCCGATTGGTGTAAATGTTTGCCAATCGACGTACATGTTTGCCAGTCGACGTACATGTTTGCCAATCGACGTACATGTTTGCCAATCGACGTAAATGGGTGTCAATGGGTGTAAATGTTTGCCAATGGGTGTAAATGTTTGCCTTTAGGTGTACATGTTTGCCAATGGGTGTAAATGTTTGCCAATCGACGTAAATGTTTGCCAATTGACGTACATGTTTGCCAGGGTCCTAGCCACACTTCAGTCATGGGTAGGGGTGTCAACTTATGCTATCAAGCCATAATTTATGCCTTGGCTCTGAAACCTCCCGTTCGTAGAACGGGTATCATGCTAGTTATTGTTAATTCACTGACCCCTCTGCTTACCTCCGACACGACTGTTGCAGGACTTTTACTATCACACAATATATTTGGGGTTGTTCCTTAGTTATAATTCTTGAAAATTGTTTTAAATGAAGTAATCAAAATTTCCATGAAAGGCATGTAAAAATATCAGGGGGTCGACATATAACAAGATCTTTTCTTGTAGTATTGGCCTAATCTTACACTCTTGCTCATAAAATTAATACAGATTACCTTTTTGAAGAAACAGTGGTGTTTGAATATTTCGCCCGGCTGTAGCTGTACCTGAGGTTAATGTTGTAGCATAAAATTTTAATAGTAACATGTTCTTCCCGTTAGGGGTTGGACCCTGGCAACACATGACAGCATATGTTCTGCCAAGGCTGGAAAAAGCAATGGCAATGAAACAGTGGTCCACTTGTAGAAAGTCTCTGACCGTTGATTAAATCCCCCTTCCTCAATAGGTCTTCTCTGCTTATTCTACCAACCGGGTTGGTAGAATGAGAGAAGACGTATTGAGAAACAGGCACAAACTAATAAATAAATGAGACAATTGGCCTCAGGGAGAATAGGAAACGCAGAGAGGGAGGAGACACATGGGGGAGGATGCTGAGAGGAGGAGAAAAATGGGAGAGAGAGGATAAGGGTTAAGATCTGAGAGGAGAATACAGAGAGGAAAGAGGCATAAGCTATAGGCAGATGGAAGAGTGGATTGTCTACGGTCAGAGAATTTCTACTATAGCGGACCGCTGTTTCATTGCCACTGCTTTTTCCAGCCTTGGCAGAACATATGCTGTCATGTGTTGCCACCTAGTGGCAAGTGTGAAATTCCATGAGCTCCAGCTCGCGATCCACATAAACTGAGTGTGGGACACTCACAAAATTTTGTCTGGAAGAAACCAGGGCTTTTTCTGAGTATGCTGATCACGCTGATGGCCTTGTCTACTTCCTTAGAGAATGTGATTGCCGAGTTTTACTCTGGTTTACCTCTATGTTTATTTAAATCTTTGTGAATGTACTATGAAATTTGAACTATTTCTTTGGAGCTGCAATGCTGAAGCGTTCAAAACTAACTTTGTGCCAGCAACATGCATTTCTCTTTTTCACCAGACTGGGTCAGAGGGAAGATGCAGAAACAACAGCGAAGATCAATGGGAGGGGGAGGAGAGGCAACATCGACTGAGGAAGTAGAAAGAGGGGAGTCAGCATGGAAGGAAGGACCAGCTGTATCAAATATACTCACCAGCAAAAGAAACGCATCACTTGATTTTAGCTCATATTTCTGCAAATTTTTTTTTTGCCATTGAAATCAAATAGATGGACTTGATTCTATCGACAAGCACAATTCTACCAAAAATCATTGAACTGCCACCATGTCATTTTTTGGTCCATTTTATAAAATTCGAGATTTTTCACAAAAAATATCTTTCATACACCTTTCAACCAATTGTATTCTTTGACCTTGAAAATGTATATTTTGACACCAAAATCAAGTCTCTATGGCTATTAGAGGCTGAGATATCACAAATAGTCACGAACAATACAATAATATTGCTAGGAAATCATTGATATTCATTAACGTTTATTTAATAGGCCGTGATAGTGGAACTCTCCTTTTTCCAGCTCTCCTGTGTTGACGAGCAGAATAAAACTATTTCCGGGAACAAGTTGCCATTTTGTACCATTGCTGAGTCAGTGGAGCTGGCATTCCAGGCCCCAGGGCACTTTTAATCCATTGAAAACATCACGGATTTGCATTGCCGAGTCTTAAATGGAATGTTTAGCATGGATTGCCACCATATTCCAGTACTGTCAGACTGATTAGACTTTGTTACGGACCTTAGAAACCCCGGCTCCATTGTAAATTCCCAGGCTGATGTTTCCGGAAATAGTTTTATTCTGCTCGTCAACACAGGAGAGCTGGAAAAAGGAGAGTTCCACTAACGCCCGCTATCATCTGCCCAATTTTTTTAGCCTTTTTGCTCGAATCTTAGGGTTTCTCAAACTGCCCCCGCCCCTCTCCTGTACGCCTATATGCCCTATGGACTATAAAATATTTTATGCATCTAAATTAGTGATGTTCCACACTCTCTATCTCCATAATTCCATTTGAAACACTGTGCAAAAATGTAAAATGCAGGATGAACATCGAAGTTCTCAGCAATCTGAGGGTCAACAAATGTGTGTTACCGGTAGCTATTGCTGAAGACAATAAGTCATGATAAAACTTCCAAAATCATCATCATCACCATCATTGTCGATTCATCATCAATTCATCATACCCATCATATAATTAGAATACCAACCAATAAACATTCAAGTAATTTCGTTGGGGGCCACCATTTAATCCAAAGGGGGTGGGCTTGGAGTTTTTTTTTTAAATAAATGATTTCTTGCTCAGTTTAGGTGAAATAAATAAATAATTTCTCGGCGATCTTGACATATATAATTTCTGGTGGGGGTATTTCTTAACAAGGTGTTGCTTGATTTATTTTGAGACATCACCCTCCCGAAATAAATAATAATTACTGTTATTGTCACTGTGAAATAATTAGCCGCCGAGGAAACCTCCAAGCCCTCCCTGATTATTTAATTAATTAACTGGTCACCCCCTTAATTTTTTCCCCTCTCTTGAATGTTCCCATCCTCACTGCTGGGGGCCTGCCTTACTTATCATTGACTTTTTGTGTACTTCTGGGGGCCCCCGGGGGGGGGGGGGGCATTGGGCCATATATGCCCCCCCCCCGCAGGCCAAAAATGAACATGGAAGAGATAGAAAAACCCACGGAGCACCCGTATTCACCCCATGTAATCCCCCCCTCAGGCCATTTCTAGATACGCCCCAGCCCAGCCCCCCCCCCCCAAGCCCAACTTGCATGCTGACCTGGTTAATTTCGGCATTCGGCCATTCTCAAGCCCATGTGACATGTTGCTGCAATTTTTCTATGTCATCAAAGGGGCGAGCCCCCCAGTCTACCAGTCGTCTAGCCCCCCCCCCCCCCAGATCCAGGGCGCAGGGGCGTATCTAGAAATGGCCTGAGGGGGGGGGGGCATTACATGGGGTGAATACGGGGCGCTCAGCGGCATTTCCTATCTCTTCCATGATAATTTTTGGCCTGAAGGGGGGCCATGGCACCATGGCCCCCCCCCTAAATACGCCACTGCCAGGGCGAGCCCCCAAGTCTACCAGTCTACCCCCCCCCCCCCAAATCCGCCAATGAGTACACTGGCACATGGGGAGCTTCTTTGAAATTCCCAATAGGCAGGCCTATGTGTGCATAATTTGGAGCACTTACAACAACATTCTGTTGATTCTCATGCAAGGTTCTGATCGGTATTTCTGATTAATTAAAGGACATTAAACTTACTCACATGCTGGAACAGGGTGATTTTGGAGTGGCGCGAAATGTTTCAGTCAACCGGATTTGTTCTTGTGGGCGAAATTCGTGAGACACCTCGGAGATTTTTACCCAGAAGGCAGTGCGCACACTGATCTCAGTCAGTGTGATATGCATGTGTAAATAAGGCTGATATTATGGGAATTTGGATGGCAATTACTGACATTTAGACAACATGCTTGGTGTATAATGCTCTTGGACTACTGTGTGAAGAATACAACGTAGCTGCGTGTCTTTGGAGGGCCGCATTTTTGCAATAATCCCCTCTGTTTTGGGTGATTATTCGACCGGGCTGCAAAAATGGCTGCAACCAGTGTAAATGTCAGTCTGGACGAAATAGACTTATCTAGTCTGAGAGTAAGTATCATTAAAGGGTGTGGATTGGTGTATTTATTTAGCTTAAGTCTTTCAGAGACTAGTACAACAGTCAAAGACAATCACAATGTTGGTTTAGCTAAACAAACAGGAGTTACATTCACTGCTGTGCCACTTCCGGATTTCAATGTATGTCATTTTGTGAAGTTATTTTTGGAACAAAAGACCAACATTTCTTCTCAAATCCTTGTTGATGTAACAGATTGTTTACTCAGCAACAGTTCCAATTGTCTCAGATCTTCCAATTAGCAATCAACCTTTGTTAAGTGAAGCCTTAAGGGCTGGGCTTCACTAATTGGTTCCAAATACAGTTGACACTTGACAGTTCCAATGTGAGCTGTCAGATGTGTCAGTGGATCATTCCTTTGGTGTGTGTTTACTGCATATGTTGGGACCTGGGTGGAGTACCAGTAATTAGTTGTGTATGCTACAACTTGTGGTTTAAGAAAGGCTATCTTGACTGTCAGAATCCTTGTCTTATCATTCCGTGCCTCTGAAGCATGGATATTGATATTATTGAATACAAGAATCGATGGAAAAATACACTGTAATGTATTGCAGGGTTTCTCACCCAACAACATTTTATCAATTAACTACAATAATATTCCAATAGATATAGTGCCATTTCCTCCACCTATCCTAACTAGCCTACCAAAGGCATAAGTATGGGATGTAAAGCCCCAAATCAACCATCCATGCAAGGGCATTTAGTATCAAATTACCCTTCAGTAGGCTTCTTTTACTACATAATTTCACATATTGGTCAAAAGATGTAACCCAGTCATCATGTGTGAGTGAACTTTTAGCTACTATGGCAATTATATAATACCCATTTGTCCAACATGAATAAGTCCTGTCATGTTTTATATCCATGCATATCAATATATATACAACTAATGGACTTTATTTGTATCATTTACTTCATGATAATAGGCATACAAATATTTCTCTTAAAAAAAGTAATTTTTATGGAATTTGAACTTTTCAGTTGTACTATCAATGACAATGAGTTAGATCAGGCTTATTTGGTCCCTGGTATTCCATTGAACATGTTGAACTTCTAATGAAGTCCATTTAGATAAGAATGTTATCTTTAAATGCTTGATCCAAATGCGCTCTCTGTTATCTTAGAATAACAATAAACCAATTAGTTTTGTCTGTGTTACTCTTTGACATGATTTGTGTCAAATTGTTAGGAATATATTTGTAGATGTTGTTTTGAAATGTGGCACTAATCAGCGAATAGACCAATGATATGAAAAGCAAAAACTATGTTGTTTGGAAAAAGAAAATTCAATCCCCCCCCCCTAAAAAAAAAAATAGGCACAGTGCCACTGAACTTATAGGTATATTACAATTTTATAAATACATTGATTGTAAGGTAAAACAAGAGGTTTCCACTATCCCTACATTTTATACAGCTCAATGAAAGATCTTACTGACTCTGTTGATTTGACGGATTTCTGGTCTCAATTCTCTGGTGTTTCTGTGATGCCATTCTGTTGTATCCTACAGAATAAGTCCCTTGATTTAAATCACAGAATAACATCTAGATTTATCATGATTATGTGTTAAATAATGTTTTCTGAGGTGCAATATTTATTTGCAGTCAGACTATCGAGCAACACAAGAATGGAGACGCTATTGGTTTACAACCTGTTAATTGTTTGTTGTGCTATTTTTAGCCAAATAGTGTGCAGTCCTGTCATGTCTTAATGTTTTTCTTGTGTTATGGGCCTGCCAAGTATCTTCCTGCTGAAACAGGGGCATTACCACATAATGTCAACATCAAGTGTCTATGTTCTGTACCAGTTACTGCACATGTGAAATGAGTAACTGCAGTTACTACATGACAGTTACTACATCATTGAGTTACTTTCTGACTCCCTTCACAAGTTTCGGGGTTGTTACTATGAGTTGTTATATAATGGATGGTTGGTGGATTTGGGTCCAAATTTAGGGTGTACCAGGTCACTCGGTACAGTGTAATAAATTTGGAGGGAATGTCAAGGGTCTCAAAAGAAAGAAACAAAACTCTCAGCATACTCAAGCTAATCTGTTGCAGACTGGTCAAATTACAAGTTCACTGAGCAGAGTTGCTGTTCAATAGTTAAAGAACCAAAAACTGGGTGTTCCTACAGTCAGACCAAGAATTATTCAGACGCTTGCCGTTTTGTTATTATTTTAAGGAATTACCAAGCGAACCAACGAAACACGCACATGAAAACATCCTTGGCATTACATGTAACCTGCACAAAACAAATTTATTGCAAATTGGCAAGAAATTTGGTGAAAAAAACTACTTTTGTTAACTCCACAAACCAAAAATTATTCAGACACTCTAACAATGTTGTAGAAAGTGGACTATTTACTATTATTTGTTAGTATTTATATCAAAATAATGTTCATAAACTACCTAGGGATCATCATGACTGTATAGAATGACAGGTGTGACCATCAATTGAGAAAATTAAGATAAATATTGGAGATAAATATTATGTCCAGTTTATCACATTTTCATGCCCTCTTTAACTTCAAATATGCCTTGTATTGATTCAAATTGCTTTAGTTCACCTTAAAATTGTATTCTTAAAATTTTGGGTCACAATACGAAACATTTGAGGCCGCAAACTAACTTCAGTGCGCTTTTGTATTTATTTGTCCAATTTTACCACAACAAAAACATGTCCATGTGGCACCAAAATCTCAAAAATTTTTTGTAAAGCAAGATTCATTATCTATTTCAAGCTACATTCCATGTATGGTCCGAACAGCAACTCAATGGGGCACTTTGAACTTCATTTGGGTAGGGGGCAAAAATGTGGTTCTTCGGCCTCAATGCTATTCCAATGGAGATTGCTCCAAGAAAGCACACTATAGTTTTAGTATGGCATACCATTTGTAAACAACTGGCGTAAATGGGCGATCCTTTATACGCAATAGAGTGAACAACCTTAGGAAGGCCATGAAACTTTATTTTAAGTGATTTGATGGATTGCAGTGGCTCAATGGGCAAGGATTCAGAGAGCAAGTTGGAGCCAAAACAAAAGGATAATACCAAAGTGCATACAATTTTTCAAATAAGCCTGTATTTCAATTTTATTTAGATAGAACAGTTAACAGTTGTCATTTTATGATATTCTGAAATATTTCCAATTGATATCCGACAGATTTCAGGCACATTAGTGAAGAAAATGTGACAAACTGAATCAGATGGTTATCTCACATATTCATCTAAATTTCCTTAACTGATGATCACACTTGTTATCCAATGTGGCCACAATGATCCCATTGTAGTTTATTGGCAATTTTTGGGATAAATATTAGTAAATAGTCCACTTTCTAAGACTTTGTTAAAGTGTCTGAATAATTTCTGGTCCCTGAAATTGACAAAAGTAGCTATTTTCATCTGATTTGTGTTAGTTTGCAATAAATTTGTATTGGACTGGTTACACTTAATGCCAAAGATGATTTTGACTGCAAGTTTCATTGCTTACTTTGTAATTCCTTCAAAATAATGACAAAACAGCAAGCGTCTGAATAATTCTTGGTCTGACTGTATATTTCAGTACCATCTCTCTTTTGTGTGACAACTTTTTTTTTGTTTATTTATTTTGTGTAGATTTTTGATTAAACATGTGAAATATGATTTGTTTTTGGCTTTCTAGATTATAGATTGTTCCTGATCTATTCTTTAATGGTGTAATTCTTTGTGTATTGACTTGTGTATTGGCTTGTTTGATATACTTCAATTGCAAACTTGTGATTTTGGTAAGTCCCGTAACACGGAGAGGGTCATTTATAATTATTTGGCCATCTTAAGCTATTATAGTGAAATTAGTGATCCGACTGATATAAACTTTTTAATTGTAAAATTTATCAACTTTTAATATCTTTTTCTTTACATATATTTTCTTTGTATTTGCAGGACCCTGCTGGGATATTCGATCTGATAGAAGTCGTAGGAAATGGAACTTATGGGCAGGTTTATAAGGTAAGTCTCAAGAACTGAATTTAAACGAGGAGGAACGTTTGATATCAAATAATCATGTTTATTTTCCAATCATCATATGGTGAAGTATTTTGCTGAATATGCTCTTTCTTATGGTCTAATCGGTTGAAGTACAGGCTCCTGTGATATTGTGATAGTAAACTGTAAACATGGTAAACCAGCCATCCAGTGAAAGTCGGAGGGAGGGTTAGCTCAGTGGTAGCATTCTGGACTGCCGATCGCTGGGTCCCGGGCTCAGATCCAACTCTTGCCGGTCACCTGGACCCATATATGATAGCTGTTTCAATCGTCCTTCACCTCATTGCTGTGTTCTTCTGTCCTAATTAGGCCACACATAATTGATCTTTAGCTTCTCGGATCCTCTCAAGGCACTTTTTCTAGGGTCGGTCGGTAGGACAAAAAAAAAAAGGTAAAAAAATTTTTTTTTATAATGTAAAAAAAAAAAAATTTTTTTTTTTTCAATTTTTTTTTTCCATCGGCAGCATATCTATTGTGTCGGCGGGTCCGCGAAGCTAAGAATCAATTATGTGTGGCCTTAGTCTACCAAGTGCATAAATAGTATTAAATACAGGTCATAAAGCCCCAATCATCCTTCCATCCATTGTCAATCATTGTGCCAAATATGCTCTATAGATGTTATCATGATTAGGTCCAAAGAGTGCACTTGTTCCTGCAGGAGTAAACTGTAAACCAGCCATCCTATGAATCTTTCCCGAGGGTTATGTCATGATTATTTTGATAGTGTCGTTGAGATACAACTTGTTACATTTCTGCCTGAGTCTGTCACCGTGAGTCACTGGCTGAGTGTATACACTGAATTTTATAAGTTTGTCTAAAAATCCTAATAAACATATGATTAATAGTGTACATATAGGTCATTCCTTTTAATTTTATTTCTGTGCATTATGTAGGCGTACATGTTTTATTAAGTTATAAGGATATTGAACAAGTATGAAATCAGTCTGAAAATAGTGTCAACAAATATTTGCTCAGAAGCAGGACATTCTAGTCATTAGTAACAAGAGCAGTACATTGTAATGACCAGGAATTATTTAGTGGTTTTGACTTTTGACTGTTATCGTGATGTTGTCATTTGGACATGATAAATGTCATGTCTATGTAGTTATGGATGATCGATGATTCAATGTTAAAATAGCAATAGTTGTAGGTCTATGTTAAATTGGTGTACTTAGGTCTATGCTGGACAAGTAACAGATCCCGCACATGGGATGTAACTTGTTGTGGATTCACTTTTGCTCTGTCTGAGAAGGGGGTTAGCTGAGTTGGTAGCACATTCAACTCAGGGCTGCAAATAAATGGGTCCTGGGTTCCATTCCAGCTCTGGTCTGTCATCTAGACAAACTAGACCTATGTTGGACAGCAGTTTTGGCCATCCGTCACCTCATGATAATGTTTCTCTCTTCCTACTGTCTTAATTTGCCTACCAAGTGCATAAGTACAGGATGTAAAGCCCCAATCATCCATCCATCCCCTCTCATCTCACTTAAATATCAAAGCTTGTGAGCAGTGAAAACTGAATTAGAGGGCTGCACTCCACCACTATCCATATATCTGTTATCAAGTTTACTAATAATGTTTTTAAGTGATAATTGTAGGGCTATGACTCCACTGACAATGAGATCTAAGATGGAATTATAGATATAGATAGTAAATAGTATTGGCAATTATAAATTCAATGTAAACAAATAAAATTGTGCATCGTGTCATGATCACTGTCCAACCCCCACAATTCAACATGCTAACTTGTAGCTAGGTAACACATTTAACATTTAAAAGGAATTTGGGTTTTTGGGCTCTGATATGACCGTCAATGGCTCAATGCTATTGAAGCAAGTCCAGTCTAGCATGTAACTAGTGGGATACTTGACAAACTATATAGACTGGCACTGAGGTGTCACTTATAGTATACTATGCGTGGTGAATGGCACTTTCCAGGTTGATATTACCTGGGCAGTGTCAGGTATAATGGGTTCTTGTCAAAAAGGTGGATTTATAAAGGCTAAAAGCTGTGATAGTGTGTCACTTAGATGTAATAAATTACTGTTGTAAGTAAGGTATAACTTATAGCGTTATTTATATATTTTCATAAATGAGCAGTTATAAACTTTTTTTTAATTGGTCCATATTTTTTTCCTGGAAATGATTCGAAATAACTATAATAAGGAAACGTTGATGATTATCTTGTTTATTTTTGACAATTCAAGATATCTACTTTCTTTACCAGTCATATTAGAGGGGAGGGTTAGTTCAGTGGTAGCGTGCTGGCCAGCCAATTGTTGGGTCCTGGGTTCGAATCCAGCTCTTTCCAGGTCACCTGGGCTCATGTTGGATAGCAGTTTCAATCATCCTTCACCTCATTGCTGTGTCGTCCTCCTGTCCTAAACTCCCAATTGGCTTCATAGGTGCATAAATACAGGACATAAAGCCTCAAACACCCGTCCATCCTGTTTGGAAAGTCATCTCTGTTCTATGCTGTATGGACTACGCTGATATTTTCTCATCAATAGACCCATTTCACTGAGTGGCCTAAAGTTTGGCCCCTCATAAATTTTATGTAGTTCAAAGATTATTAATTTGCTTTTTGCACAAAGAAGATGTATGCACTTTAGATAAAGAAAAGCAACTTTCAAAATTTAATACAAAAGAATGTTGAATTTATAAAGCCTTGAAGTTACATTAAAATGCACTAAAAATACTCCAGATTGGGTGCACTTGGCTGGACCAATCAGAGGCTAGGGCGGGAAATCTATCAGCCAATACCATTTAAGTATTCTGAACCCAAGCACCATTTGCCCCCTAGTGTTAATTTTGAGAAGCTTCCTTGAAATTAGTCTATTGAATGGACAAAAAAAATGGTGTTTATGAAAGAGTTAGAGCTACCAGTATATGTATTCAATGTACTATTCATGTAGTACTATGTACTGAATACAAAGGTACCTGTGTACATTTTGTTGAGCATGTACAGGGAAATGAAAAAAGGAAGTCGCTTGAAAAAAAAAAAGGAGAAAAAGGAAACTGAGAAAGTTGAATGAATGGACTTATATTATCAAGGATATGAGAATTCAATGTTAGTCATACAAGTTAGCAACTTGCTCACAAGGGGGAGTGCAAGACGGGGTGACACTGGGAAGGGGGGAGTGAGAGCTCTGCTAGCAGAATGACAAGTTAGCTTTGTGTCTATTGTGCAATTAAAGTGATTGCACTTCAGTTTATATTATATTAGATTTTACAGTTGCTTCATCAAATGCCTATTATACCCGCTGCATAATAGTCAGTATTGACTGGGCAGTGTATTATGTAGATTATGTAGATCCAAGGAATTCACCGAAGTTTTCTAATCACATTTTCCTGGGTCGATTCCAAGATCTCGTTGACTCACCTTTTTCAATCATCCTTCGCCCCATTGATATGTCCTCCTGTCCTAATTAGCCTACCAATTGCATAAATCCAGGACATAAGCCTAAACCATCCGTCCATCCTGGGTTCGAGTCCATCTACTCTGGTCAGGTGACTCTGGTCACCTGGGCTTATGTTGGACTGCTGCTTTAATCATCATTCGTCTCATCGCTGTGTCCTCCTCCTGTCCTATTTCACTGAATGGCCTGAACATGGACCCCAAATAACTTTTTTGCAATTTAACAATTCTTAATTTGCTTTTCCCACCTAGGAGATTTATACACTCTAAATCTAAAAACACAACTTTCAAAATTTACACTGAAATAATGACCAAGTTATAAACCTTTGAAGTTCCATTAAAATGCACTAATAATACTCCAGCTTGGAGACACCTTTGCTGGACCAATCAGAGGCAAGGGCGGGAAAGCTATTAGCCAATGGGATTTAAGTATTCACCACTTTTGCCCTAGTGTTAATTGGGAGAACCATCCATGAAATTGGTCAATTAGCCCACCACATGCATAAAAGCAGGACGTAAAACCCCAATCATCCATCCATCATCACATGTCTCCAGTTTCTGGAGATTAGCTTCCTGGTAATCGTTATCAGTGACTATGACAAGATGATATGGTTCCAGACTATCTTATCATGCTTATTCAATTTAGAGAATATCTAAACAACTAAATCCTTATAAAAACATATGATTATCATGCTTATGTCAGTACAAAGTCATGTACTACCTGAAATAACTTGAGAGCTTGTCTAGACTTCAAACATTGTTAGGAATTCTGTTATTTGAAATGTGTGACAATATATTCATGTATATTCTTCGTCCAAGCAAAGAGGTGTTTTGATGACTCATGACCTGTTGTGGTCAGACTGTTTAGAATTTTGGCTTTTTGAAAGTTTTTGAATTTGACCACAATATAGGAAAAGAGAGTGACATTCCTAACTATATGAAGTGTGAATCATACAAAAAGCATAAAATATATTCAAAGTCACTTGGATGACTGAAATCTACACTTTGATAGTCTGATGTCAGTGATATGAGAGCAGTGAAGTCATAGTCATTGTAATAATTTGAATATTGTAGGAGTTTGTGGTGAATAGCATTAGCAAATTTTATTTTCCGGAACATAGTGCTTGTATTATCATGTATAAATTTACATTTTGGAATTTGAATGATAAAATATGATTGTACGTAGGTACTGGTGACTGTTGAGTCAACCAATTAACATGTGAACGTACAAAAGTGTGAATCAGATGACATGATATTGTTTTGAAATTTTCCCTTCACAATAACAGGTTGCCAATGATAGAATTTGGGAATAAATGATGTGACAGGACGGTGCACTCAATATGCCACAGAACTCTCAGTACCGTAACACAAAATAAGAGACTATCTTGCCATTTATCGTTTATTTATAATAGGTCATCATTTATCATAACGCCACAAATGTTATTATTTTAATGGCATAATGACTACTTTGTGTTAATAGCTGCATTCTTGACAGTTCAGTAACTCCAGTTCCTGGTTTGTTTTGCAAGATATTTTGGTGTAAGGAAATGCAGATAGTAGAAGTAGGTCAAGTGGTGACCTAGTTATCCATTGATTGAGAAAGGTTGAGCAAGTGCAAAAGATAGAAAGAAAGAATGATATTCTGCACTCTCTTGAGTTGGCATGCTATTTTGAAAATTATAACGTGTCCTGGACAATGTAAATTTGAACAAGCACCAGTTTGAAAATATACTTGTTATTCAAAAATTGTCTGAAACTCTTGCTAATCAGCTAATGATACACTTGGAACATGACATTGTGTAAGGTGGCAAGAGTGTTTGCACTGGTCAGCTCAGGTGTTTTACTTGGGTCCAGGGTTCTATTCCCTCTCTTTCAGGTTAACCGGGCACATGTTGGACAGCAGTTTCAGTCATCCTTTGCCTCATTGCCATGTTGTCTCCTGTCCAATTTAGCCTCCAAGTGCATAGATATAGGATGTAAAGCCCCAGTCAATTGCAGTCATCCACCCCAACCAAGTACTTGTATGGTTATGGAGCAGATCTATACACCAAATGTACACTAGTACTCATCATGCTCAATTTCTCATCAGTGCCATTGACTACACAGGTCCAATTTCTGATCCATTCATAAAATCTCTGTACTACATTACTACAATTGCTGTCTCAGTGCCAAATGATTGTATACATTGAGTCAATGACTAAGCCACCACATGTTGTGGAAGTCTGGAAGATGACCCAAAGTGATGCAAGTTATTCTCTGCATTAAATGTCCTTTGTTTTTGTGGATAATCTCTCCCAAGTTATCTCTTAGCTACTAAATAGCTTTCTATTTTCTTTTCAATGTTGATAATAGACCTGCTGAAACCAGAGTCTCGACATGCTTAATGGTGGCGTATTACTCGTCTTTCCCTGGCTTTAAGAGACAAAATGTATCCTATTGTCATTCGCCAGGTTCATTGATCCCTATGGGTTGGATCTTTTCATTCTTTCGCCTGGCATCACTGGGCATGACCCTGCCCTGGTAGCAGAAATATTCCTTCTTTGTCTCCCCAAAGGTCAATGGCCAGCAAAATGTCTTTTCGGCTATGACATAGTTCCCAACAAAAGCCTTTGTCTAACTGATTCCATCCACCAACCCAATGTGATTGGTTTTGATCTCTTAGACTTTGATCTTAAGGATTGAGGGAGGAGGGTTGGCACAGTTGGTAGGGTTCTTGGATTCATGCTGCTGGGTCCCAGATTTGCTTCCTGCTCTGGCCGAGTCTGAACTGCTGAACCTACAATGTAAGTTAGGCAGTAGTTTCAATCATCCTTTACTTCATTAATTGTCGATTATTTAATTTGCTCATTTGGTAGAGTTTTGGGCTTCCAATCATTTTCCTGGGTTTGATTGCAGCCAGGGCAGGTCACCTGGACCGATCATGCTGATGCTGGACAGCAGTTTCAATCATCCCTCAATTCATGACAGTATACTCCTCCTGTCCTAATCCACCTACCAAAGTGCATAAATACCGGACGTAGACTGTCGTAGAGCCCCAAATCATCCATCTATCTATTCAATTGTGACAAACAACATCACTGTCATTTCTTGTTTCTAGTCTTTGTCCTACTGATCCCATCGGCTCAAAAGAGGCTCAATGCGATGAGCTTTATTTAATGTCTCGGATCCCATTGATGCAAATTGATGATATGGTTGATAATATCACCATGACACAATATATGGATTCTAGAGTTTCTGGTTGCCATGGTAACTGATGAGTCATAGTGGAATTCCTGTTGCTTGGCTGCAGTTGGTTGTTGCTAGTCATTGCCAATTGCTCAGCATTGGGCAGCCTTGTCATTGCTTAGTATGCTTACCAAGGGAGAGTCAGCCATGCTTCTGGAGTAGTCCGAAATATCTGGCTGTTTGTTGTGATAATTTAACTGGCAGTTTGACCCCGCTACCAAGCTCCATGTTAAGGAGGGGAGAGTGTAGCAATTTCCATTTGCAGCTGGTGACGGAGTGTTTCCGTTGCAGAGCATGAATACATGACTAGTCTGGGAAATAACTGTCACGTGAGGACACTTGCAATTCCAGCAGAGTCAAGGACCTGACATGATGATTGAGTGTGTGGAGTTGATCTGTTGGGTGTCAGAAGCAAGTCTGATCTCTGTGCAGCCATCCTCATCACACGGCAGCATGACAGTAGCGGGACTTATTCTATCCCATTTCGCGAAATACCGCAAAGTCATCAGCAGATGATGACAGTTCCCTGATTTCTCTGGAGCCTTCGGGTTCTTTTCCTTGTTATGCAATGGAGAAGCTTGTCAAAATTTACAGAGACAGTTGAGACCCTGATACATCTCCATGCCAGTCAAAGCTGATTTTGAGTGCTACTGAAGTCCTGGTTGGGTCAGGGTCAATGACAGGGTCATGGGAGGGTGAAGACATTGCTAGGGTGAGAGTCCTGGGGAGCTGAGGACATCGACATCCCTTGCCAGATGGTTATTTCCCTGAATGATGATGTAACGCTCGTATCTTCCAACCATCCTCTGTATCTTTCTCATATGATCCTGACCGTCCCAATTTCTCGGTCTACTCCCCTATTGCTCCTCTGACTCACAGAGGCTACCACTGACACAATCTGTATTGCTGGTTAATCCCCTTTGGAACCCCGGTCTTGAATTTACATCTGGCAAATCGAGTAGACTGACAATGATCATACTGTGTCTACGACTTAATGCAGATATGGAAAGAGTCGTATTATGGCTATATATTGCTTAGGTTACTTGGGTATGACTCGTGTGGCAATATACATGATATATATACATGTACTTGCTTTGGGTGTATATATTGCTTGTGTACTGTTGTGCATTGCATTTGCATTTGTTGTATGGTGCATACAGTATACATGGTATACATGTGCCACAGTGGGTATCGCATATCCTTAATAGACCTTTATTCTATTATGCAAATGAAAAAAGTAGAATTAATGATTATATGACAACTATTTAATGTAGGTGTTGTCAACTTGACAATGTGTAGACTTCAATGGTGTGAAATATACTCACTTGATTGTCGTTACAGTGCCATTCAAAAATATTTGGACCTTAGCATAAATTGCAGAGTGTCCGATCAGATCGGGGCTAAACTCGGCCTGTGTCTTCTTGAGTACATGTCGCTGTGCGATTCCTGCCTAACAACAGCTCTGGTAGAGATGTCATTAGGAGTGAAACCGATGAGCTCGCAGGCTATGATCTTGCACTGGAATGAACCAATGTCTCCATCTCTTTTAACATTGTTTAAGGGGAGAAGGGAAATTAGTTCAGTTGGTGGCACACTGCGCAGCCAATGGCTGGGTCCGATTCCCGCTCTGGTGGGGTGGGGTCACTTGTATCTATGTTTGACGCCTGTTTCAATCATCCTGACCTAATTAGCCTTCCAAATGCAATGCATAAAGACAGGAAGTAAAGCCCCAATCATGCATCCATCGTTGGCATTCTTTGCACAAGAATGAACCTAAGTCTCCATCTCTCTTGACTCCCATTGTTTGTGTTTTGGAAAGATTCATTGTCTGTCTGTTATGACTTGTAAACATTGCTGGACCCCCATTCTATACTAAGACTGCAAAGACTGGTAAAGACAGGGCAGACTCAGCAAGTTAGCATGCTCAAGAAGTCGAGAAAGACTCAAGGATGAACAGATGAATTTACAGAAAGATAAGTCTGGCAGATGCAGCCGGACAGACACTGGCCAGGTCACTGCGTACAACTAACAGTTACTCTGTACTTGACCCGGCTGACCTGAAAGCCACTTTTCTCCCCAGTGTTTAAGCTGAAAGTGGCATGCTTTGCTGCAGTGTGTAAAGCTTGGAGACTTAATTGTACCACTGACCAGCTACTTTCCACATTTCTAGCAAATTTTCACTATTCTAGCAATTTTCCACATTTCTTGCCACTTTTGGGTTATCGAAGCCATTTTCCCACATTTATGATGGCTTTCTAGTTTTGTTACGCCAATTTCTTCCATTTCTACAACTGTTCCAGTCACTGCCTGCAATTCTGACTACTTATATGCAATTTTTTGCCACTTTCCACTTTTCTAGCAAACTTTCACCGTTCAACTTCTAGTTTGCTGATGATCATGATTATTGAAGCCATTTCCAATGACCTGCTTTCTAATTTTGTTCTGGTCACTCTCAGCAGTTCTAGCTTCTGTTGTACATCTAACACTTTCCATCGTTTAACCAATTTCCACAGTTCAAGCAGCTTCGCACATTTCCAGACTTCCAGCTAGTTTCCAATTTCCACATTTATAGCCACTTTATTATACAAGCTACTTCCAATGATTCTGGACCTTCCAGTAAAATCTGTGAATCTCAGCTATGTTCTCCTGACTTGAGGTTTTGGTATCTACTGATGTTATGTACTGTGCACTGTAACTTTGTGTAAGGTCTGTAATTTGTGTACCGTGAGGTCTGTAATTTGTAAACAAAGCACTCGGGTCTGGAAGTCCATGTAGGTTCACTAGGTTGGGTAGTAGGTGGAATCCTTTCTCAACAAGACTCAAGATTATTGTTAATATGATTAAGGACTCCTTTGAACCCAGTAAGTCTGTTCTCATCTCTTCAATTTACCCCAACAAGTGCTAAGGCCAGATATATTTTATTTTTGCTTCTCGGATCGACCGACCCAACTGATTTTCTGCCTACGTTATAAAAATTGAGCTTACACAATTATTTTATTAAATTGGCAAAATAATGAATTGAGATTTCACCCTTTTTTTCGTGCTTCCAAGTTCCAGCAGACCAAAAAGTGCCTCGAGAAGATCCTAGAAGCTAAAGTTCAATTATGTCTGGCCTTTCCAAAAACTGGATGCACAAGAGCAAAAGCTATGACATTGTTTACCTTATTTACATGACTTACGCAAACCTCTGATCAGCTGATATGAGGTCACTGAAGCCCTCATTACATCATGTCCATTCATTTGAAGTATGTTGAAGTCGCTTGAGGATGTTAATAATCATTGACCTGACCTGCCATATACATGTCAATGAAACAACTTTTTCATTGTTTATAAATGTCAACATGACTACAGACTGTACATGTATCCTAGATCCAGAGCTCTACGGTTAGCTCTGATGTATCACTGCATAATGCCTGTTAGCATATTGGACACATGGGACATTCCATAATGTCAAAACTTCATAATGTTAGTGGTTTGAAAGCAAAGGTGACTTTATTATCATAACTTTAGGGTCATTGGTCAACTCCTGTCCACTACATCATAATAAAATTGGCATGGACTTCATTGGACTCTATCAGAGCTGACCTGTGTCATTCTGTATGAATCTGCATCAGTACATGTGCTCCAGTGAGAGTCAATTAGTAAAATTCTACAGATGAGGTCCTCACTTATTAACTTGTGACAGTTATGATGTACAACAAACTACAGATGTGTCTGGTTAATTGCATGCTTATGCACGTTCTCTATTCGCAGTGCTAAAAGTATCTTTGCTCTGGAGGCTCGGGTGGCATGTTAATTATAGATGGAGCCACTAGTTGCTGATACTTTTCACATAGATGGATCTAGAAGTAGGTAAAATTTTAGGTGTAGATGGAGCCACAAGTCGCTGATATTTTGGGAATAGATGGAGCCACAAGGAGCTGATATTTTAGGTATAGATGGAGCCACAAGCTGCTAATTAATTTTAAGTATAGATGGAGCCAGAAGTAGGTAACATTTTTCAAAGTGGCCCAATTGCCATTGCAATGGTATAGAATGAAAATAGCATAGGACATGAAATCAAATGTTATGTGATGCAAGTGCATGAATGTGTTTATATCACTGATGTAAGGCCAATTAATGGGTATTGATGAAGAGGTTTCTCAGAACCTCTTTTTGATGACAATTGTCATTGAATTGTGATGTTCTGTCAGTAACATGTCATGTTAGGATTATGATAGGTTACGTATATGTTCTGAACTTCTGATTATGCTCAGTCTATTCCGAATATTGTGATCCAAATGTTAAAATTTAACTTTGGTGTTACATCTTGACTAACAATATATTTCTTATTTTTTCAGGGACGTCACACGAAAACTGGCCAGCTTGCTGCCATTAAAGTTATGAATGTTACAGAGGTAAGTCATGAGTTTGAAACAAAATAATTTGACATAATCTTTAGAATAGTCCAAAGCCTAATGTTGATAATTGTCCCCAAGACATTTTCGAGAATATATTTGCTGTCTTAAATCTTATGTGGGTTGTATAGTTTCTGGGTTCATGTATTTTTAGCTGATCTTTTGCCATTCAGCGCTATCGACTTACAATAATCTGGTATTGTTTTGTCTATGGGGCAAACCGATAATACCAAATTTATGTTATGCAAATAATATAACAAATGGTATGCATATTGTTCATATTTATACCCTTGGAGACTCTAGCACCCCTCCCCATCTCTAAAGCTCCCCTCCTCTGCTTATCCCCCATCCTCCTCCGAGGTTTACGCAACTTTGATATTGCAGAGAGGATATTTTTGTGGATATATTTAGCCCATTTACCATAGACTATCTGTTTATTATGTGTATCAATTGTCCTGGCAGCGTTTTATTGTTTATCAACATTGTGAATTCAGTGTATGTCTGAGGCTACCCCAGATCTGCTCAAACCCAGTGTAGTCTAGTCATTTGCTAGTCCGAATTTATCTGACTTGCTCTAATGTGCACATATAAAGACTTGGAAATTTTATGATTTTGAGAACTAACGAAGTTTATAAATGATAAATCAAAGTTATCGGACAAAATTTAATACACGTCTTCCTTATCTCCAAACCTGACCAAGTAATAGAATGATTCTCTAAAATGCTTACGTGAGCTGCAGTAACCATGGTAACCATTGCTGCGTGGTTAATGACTTATGGCAATATTATAAAAGCTATTGAGACTAACAAAACTAGTAATGTTGTCTGCTGATGATTTGATATCAAATTTGTTTAACCATTTAATCATTAAGTGTTATCAAAACTTTGTCCTGGTTTTGTGGCTTTCATTCTGAATCCTGGTTTTTAAGTGTTTAGTCATCAGAAGTCATAAAATGTCTGATTACCTAGTATTAGCTTAATGATACATGGATAGAGACTAGACTACCTTCATGGAAATGTCCTATTTATGGACATAAAATACATTGCTGGCTATATATTTTATATATATCTGTCATACATACATGCTACCAATATAAATGTACTCGTATTTGTTGATCTCTGATGAATCTGGAAAGTACCTTGCTGAAAAAAAGTGCTTATACAGTGATAAAGTCTTTTAATTTTTTTATTCCACAAATTAAAGTAAATTTCTTTATTAGTCTTTAATAAAAAGATATTTGACAACCTATTTGAAGTCACTGAAATACTGCAGCGAATGCAGCATTGCTTCAGCAGTTTTATTGCTGATTAAGCTCTGGCCGTGCTGACATAGATTTACATTTAAAAAGTCGCTTTTAATTTAATGGAACATTTTACACAGGCCTCTCAATCATTCAGATACAACAGATATCTTAGGCTGGTGGGTCTCTCATCATGCTCATTTTCAGAACAGCTGATAAGTCTGTGAAAATAATGGAGATTTTTCCATCCCACAATTCCTGAAAAGCACCATGGAATCTATTGACCTGACACTTTTTGAAAATAAACTTTCGTATTGTTTTAGAGCATTCCAGGGGCGGCCTCTATTTGAGTTTTTCTATGTTTTCTTTTTATTTGGGTCTCCTACCATGAAATATACATGTATTTTTTAATAAATGTATTAACGATGATTGCTATTCATAAATAAAATGATCTGAATCTGGGGGGGGGGGGGAGGCTTCTAATTGAGTAAAATTGATAAACTGGCCAGTACTGCGTGCACTAGCAGCTGGGATAACCAGTATATCGGACTAACCCAACCACTGCCAAAGGCCTATCATACCAGTAGCAGTCAGATTGCAGTGGAATGCAGGACAGTTGGTTGCAGAAAAACAAGTCCACCCCTGGATAACATGGATACATAGGTCCATGCAAATTGTGTTCTGTTCTGTTAGATCCATGACCGTGATGGATTAAAGTTGTTCAAAGTGGGTGGGGACCTAAAAATGTCACATTATATCCCTCGGATAAATTTGTGTGTAAATTTATGTTTCATAGAATAATCGGCTGATTTAATTTGTGGCATATATTTAAGAATTTACCATTACATGGTAAATTCTTATTGTTTTTGGTATTATTCTTATTATTATTATTATTATTCTTATTATTCCGACACACTTTTTTTCTCCGATTTTCACGAAACTTGGTCACAAGGTGCCTCTAGGACTAAAACTGGGCCACACCCAAAAAAAATGACCTTGACCTATTTTTCAAGGTCACAGGGCCTTTCAAACATGAAATTCCGGAAATTTAGATGGCCTATTACTCGGCAACTATTGCAGGTGGCATCATTGTACAGGTCATGTATAAGTCAAAAGTACTAGGCTGTATTCAGGTACAAACATTTTTGAAATCACTCAAGCGGAACCGGAGCTATGAAAAAAACACTGTTTTAGGTTTTTCCCAATTTACTCAAAAACGAAAGCAGGTAGAGAAATGCTGATTACACTGAAAGATGGCCAGTATATGGGGCTGTGTGCACGCGTAATTTTCATTTGGATATTTGCAACGGTTACGGAGCAGCGGCCATTTTGGTGAAATGAGTCCGCCGAATATGGGATGTGGGTCATGAAAACACCATGAAGGAGTCATTTTAGGTCATGTAAATGTACAACAAACTACCCTTAACATGCCCCCAAAAACCCCATACTGACCTTCAGATTTGACCTTGACCTCATTTTTCAAGGTCATTTGACCCCTCGAAGTTCAAATATGGGCAATTTTCAGAAATTCTGAAAATTATCTTTTTTTTCACATATCAGTCTCATCTTCTGGTTTCTGGAAGGCACCAGCCAGTTTGTTTCATGCTGGAAATAGGAATTCAGATATCTTTTCATGCTGATTTGTAAAAAAATCACGAATATTGCATACTGCGCCACATGTAAAAACACCCTATTTTTGCCCTGATGACAGGTAAATATTGGTCCTACACAGTTCCAACAATGAAATGACCCCCCCTTTGTCACACATTGCCAATTTGGGGAAAATATTGGTTTTGACCTAGAAAGGTATTTTCAAGGTCAAACTCAAGGTCAAATATTAGGCGAAATTGGACATTTCAGACATTATACTTTTCTTAACAGGGAAGCAATGGAGGGATTTGTATTATCTCTTCAGAATTCGGTGCCATAATACCCTAGAGGCCCCATGCAAAATTTGAAGGCCCTCGGATTGACCTACATTACACAATTGAGGTCAAAAGGTCAAGAAATGACTGCAAAATTGACCTGCTGATTTGTCAACATTGCACATGTACCCATACTTTGACGGTCTGTATCTCCGGTTCTAATTAAGTTACAGGAAAAATAAAAACACATTTGGAAAGCCGAGATTCTTGTCTAGTATTTGTTTTCTATACATTTTAACGTATCTCTACTAATTAAAAAGATCGCCCGACCCTGAAAAATTCATGTTTTTGGTCATGATTTGGCATCTTTGCATTTTTTAAACTCAGAAATCCATCTTCAAAAAATTCAATAATATTTGGGGGTATAGTCCAAACACATTTACAGTAGTTTGTGCAATTTCAAGTCTCTCCTTTAAACCGTTTGCCTTCGGGAGCAAATTGAAGTTCAAAATTTGACATTTTTCAGGGATAGTTTTTCGATGAAATATCACAATTTTACTGTTATTTCAATGGGCTCTATCTCCGGTTCTAATAAAGCTACATGAATGACACAAGCAGTTTTGGAAAGCTCAGATTCTCCTCTTAATTTAATCTAATGTGTATTTTCCTGTAGCATTGACAGCTAAAAAGATCGGTAGACCCTTAAAAATTCATCTTTCCCACACCTTAGCAAATGACTGTAGCTCTACAGAGAGTGGAACATCAGCTTTCACTCTTATTATGCGCTCAGGGTTATCATAATTGTGCATCATGGTGGCACAGTGCATCATGGTGTCACTGTGCATCATGGTGTCACTGTGCATCATGGTGTCACTGTGCATCATGGTGGCACTGTGCATCGTGGTGGCACTGTGCATCATAGTGGCACTGTGCATCATGGTGGCACTGTGCATCGTGGTGGCACTGTGCATCATGGTGGCACTGTGCATCATTGTGGCATTGTGCATCGTGGTGGCTCTGTGAATCATGGTGGCACTGTGCATCGTGGTGGCACTGTGCATCGTGGTGGCACTGTGCATCGTGGTGGCACTGTGCATCATGGTGGCACTGTGCATCATTGTGGCACTGTGCATCATTGTGGCTCTGTACATCACTATGGTGGCACAGTTTTACCAACACTGGATTTTAAATATCGTAGTTTTCTAACAAGTTCTTTTGCCTATGCTCCATAAACTGGAATCATGTGCATGGTAAATTCTTAGTCACTGACCTTGGTCAGTTACAGGGTTCTAGTTTATGATTATAATTAATTGAGTGTTTTGATGTTAATGTGTTGCTGACAGCGTTTTATTTAAGGTCTCATAAATTTTTTTGTACATTTAACATTTGATTAATGAATGAATGATTAAATATTTATATTTTACAATATGTTTAATGTGCATCTTGTTTAGCATTGTTTAAGGTCAATTACTGGGTGGATCCCTAGTGCTCCCGAATAAATGTTATAAACTACTATCAAACATTGTAAACTGCAAATAAAATTGACCAACTGCACATTTAACTTAATGAACTGCTACTAAACATCATAAACTACTATTAAACATTGTAAACTGCTGTTTGCTTAAAAAATCGACTAACTGTTTGAATATCGTCTATTGCTACAAATTTTGCTCTACTTGTAACAGTGACAATAAATTATTATCGTATGGTATCGTATCTGATCGTAACTGCTACATTTCACATAATGAACTGCTGCTAAACTTTCCAACCATAATCCATATACTTCTACTTTAACTGTGAGTGAGTGAGGTTGTGTTTTGCGCCCCATCAGCACCAGAGTGATCTATTAAGAGGCAACCTTCTGCTTAAAAAAAACAACCTTCTGCTTAAAAAAAAACAAACCGTTATGAAACCGCTTCAAAATTGTATAAACTGCTGATTAACTGCTACTAAATGTCATAAACTTTTACTAAACATTACAAACTGCAACATTGTGAATTTGCCACAACAGCTGAACGGCAGACAGCGAACCCCAGACTAGAGAGACTTCCCCAACAATAACCCAAACAATGGGAACCATGCTAACAGATATGTGAGTGCACAAAACACCGTTCAGAACATAATATTTATCGCAGTCAGCAAAATGCCAAGGAAAAAACTAAGCACCCCAAATGTTCTTAGACAAATAATCGGAGAAATCTGCACTTTTCTGCACATAACTGCGGAGCCAATATCAATAGGTAAACTGATTGATTACTGTTTTTTGGTGCCATCTCCAACATGTCTTGAGTAAGTGTATGGCATACACAATCATGTTGGAGGTCTGGACAATAGCCGAATAGAGGTCCTTGGAATGTTTGGAGGGGTGTTGGGCAGTCTGAGACCAGACTGCTTTATCCCCCTTCCAACGACAAAATAACAGGAATCCTGGATGCTCCCCAGAATAGTTGTGAAAGCGCAAAAGGAATTGATCTAATAGGGAATAAGTGCAGTCTCCATATTGAGTATCTCTTTTTAAAATCTCATTGCTTAGCATTTTTCAGGGGGTGGGAGGGACGGTTGGTCTAGCGGTAGCATGCTGGACTGCCAATCACTGGGTCCAGGGTTCGAATCCAGCTCTTGCTGGGTCACCTGGGCCTATGTTGGTTGGCTGTTTCAATCGTCTTTCGCCTGATTGCCATGTCATCCTCCTGTCCTAATTAGCCTACCAAATGCATAAATACAGGCGTAAAGCCCCAAACATCCATGATCCATTCATCCATCCTTAGCATTTTTCGGCAATGGCATGTGTTTGGCAATGACATTTGTCATTGACCTTTTGACCATGGCAATATTATCCTAGGATGCACTTCAGACTTCTGCCTGCTGATCATTGGGTCCTGGGTTCGAATCCAGCTCTGCCAGGTCACCTGGATCTATGTTGGACAGTTGTTTTAATCATCCGTTGCTTCATTGCCATGTCCTCCTGTCCTAATGAGCCCAGCAAAGTGCATAAATACTAGACATAAAACCTCATCCATCCGTTCACAGATCAGCAAATCAGTGTGAAGATAAGATCAATGATCGTATACTTGTGGTAATCAAGGAAATCAAATGATTCAATAATGCTGGAATTATTCAAATTTATTCCTATGTTATATTTAATCTACTATGAATTGCCGTGATACCTCAATTTATAGAATTTGTTGAACTGTTGCGACCTGTACTTGGTACTTGTTCATCTGTTCTATGTATGGTGCAAATCATAGGATTCAGTGCAACATGACGGAAACATCAAAAATTTATTTTGATAATCTATTATCAACTGATTATATTGTTAGATCTATCCTGTTTTAGAAACCTCAATAATCTTGAATGGCCATGTTGTCAATTATCAGTTGCATTTGGTTATTTCGCTAAAACAATATTAATGTAATGAAATTATAAATGGATTCATCATTGCGTGATCATGATAATATTCTTTTATCTAACCACATCCAATTATTTATTCATATTTCGCATGACCCAACGAACGGAATGAGAAATTCCATATTTGACCAAACTTGCTCAAATCCACGTTGCAGCATTATTGCACTTATGTATGGCCCTTAATTGTATAAGTGATTGTTTTGGTAGGCCTATGTCCATATTAAATTTTGTAAAAAGTTTTGATTAATTATTTTCATGCTTTCGTGTGATTGATGGTCTTGATAATAAAATGACATTTTGATGAAGTATTGTTTGGACAAGAACAGCACTGAAATATTGTCTGTATTGAGTATTAGACTCGGAAATATTCAGATAAATCAGTGAGCATGGTAACTAGCTTTAAGGAGAAAGAAGAACTATACAAGTGTACAACGGTCTGATATTCTGATATTACTGCAGTTATTAAATAAGGCCCCCCCTCAAATAAAGGCCCACCTCAAAATATAGTCCTTTGGTAGGTGCCTTTTTTGCTGCCTTACTGAATGTTTTTTAGCATGTTTAGTGTATGACAATGGATGCATTTACTCATCATATTTTATGTTAGACTCCACAAATCTTGTTTATGATTATTAACCAAAAATGTTTTGCATTGCAGGAGGAAGAAGAAGAGATAAAGCTAGAAATTAATGTGTTGAAAAAGGTAATTACGTTATCATGGTTATGATTTAATTCAAATCAATTCTCTGTTTCGCTTCATAATAAATAAGAAGTTTTTGTGATTTGCAGAAATATATAAATTATATCTAGTAAGATTGTGCCTAGAATGTTTTTATGTTTTCAAACAACTCCGTAACACTTTCTTTTAATCAGAAGATATACTTGAAACAACTGAATCACTGTAAGGCCACTCATAATTGATCTTTAGCTTCTCGGATCCTCTCAAAGCACTCTTTCTAGGGTCGTTCGGTCGGACAAAAAAAGGTGAAAAAAAAAATTTCTCTAATGTCCAAACAAAATTTGTTTGTTTTGTTTTCAATTTTTTTTTCCCATCGGCAGGAAATCTATTGTTTCGGCGGGTCCGCGAAGCTAAGAATCAATTATGTGTGGCTTAAATTATAAATCCTATTTTGTTAATAGGATTCATAAGGAACATGTTGGGCCTCACAAGAATAGGCAGAATTGATGCAATGCATTGATCTGCAGGTTGATGTAACAATTTTAAGTATGTGAATGAGCTTATGTTTTTTTTCCTTTCAGTTTTCAAACCACCGAAATATTGCTACGTACTATGGTGCTTTTATCAAGAAGGGTCCCCCTGGAAAGGACGACCAGTTATGGGTATGTTATTTGTGATTTAGCAAACTAACCTTTAGAAGCATTTTGTATGCAAGAATTGTAATGAACTTAGCATGCATAGAGCTATGTTACTGAATAATTTCATCTTTTTGAAATTGACTTAAAGTTACACATAATTTATATTCATTCTTGAAATGCTGTAGTCATAGCATGTTTCACATTTGTCTGTACATGTACCATATAGAGCTTAGAAAAACTATTTTCAAAAAAGTGATACTATTTAAATATTTAGATTAAAGTTTATCTGCAGTAAATAATTAACTGTCCAAGAGTGACATTTGTGTAACATCGCTGTACAAAATTATAGATGCGACAAATTTCTTTTACTCGGTTACAACTTCATTCTGAGATATAACTTTTCTATTTCTTTTCAGCTTGTCATGGAATTTTGTGGAGCTGGCTCTGTCACAGATCTAGTTAAAGGTTAGAGAAGTTGAGACATTGTGTGGCTATTCACTTTCATGTAATACTAGCAATTATCTCAATGTTGACATCATAAGAGACTTTATCAAAAAGGATTGATTATTTTAAGTTTTCATAATAATAAAATCTGATATTATTCTTTTTCTTCAGCTACAAAGGGAAATTCTTTAAAAGAAGAATGGATAGCTTACATTTGTAGGGAAATTCTCAGGGTAAGTATTTTTAAAAAGTAACTAAAATCCTTGTAAAGTTTTAACAATTATCTCTTATTTCTGAATAATCTAGTTAATTCAAATTCCGAAATGTCATTCTATCATGTTGACCTCGTCGCAAATCTCATTGAATCCTCCTGCATATAAATTAAGGTTTCTAATGTCCTGTGAGGCCAAATTAAAAAAAATATTGATGTGAATTCATGTTTTATTTCTTGTATTTCAGGGATTGTATCACCTACATGCAAATAGAGTTATACATCGTGATATTAAAGGCCAGAATGTTTTGCTCACCGACAATGCTGAAGTCAAATTAGGTAAGTCAAGAGAAGGGAATGTAAAATGCCAAATAGAGATATATTCTTGGATGTATTTTATCTGAAAAAATTTCTTTGAACTGAGCATTTTGTCAATTGAACACTCAGCAATATAACTTGCGGATTGTAAGTAGAGTTCTGTCAATAAGACTCAATTCTGAACCTCTGAATATACAATTTTAAAAGTCTTTTTACCCTAGCTTCAGAGCCCTGTATAGTTGTGAATAAAACTCCTTAAAATCAATCAAGAAATACCTATGCTCTCTTAAAAATATTTTTTTTTAAGTTTCTTTGTCAAATATTTTATAACTTTTTAATTTGATTTTTCAGTTGACTTTGGCGTAAGTGCCCAACTAGACAAAACCATCGGTCGCAGGAATACTTTCATAGGAACCCCTTACTGGATGGCGCCCGAAGTCATTGCCTGCGATGAAAACCCCGATGCCACTTACGATAATAGGGTAAGTAATACTAGGGATTTTTCAAAAAAAGAATTGGACAAGTGTTTCCCTTCTAATTCAGTCCATTGATTTAAGATGTATCTGAATTGATTTTTCGTGAAGCGAATTTACTTGTAGCATAAATACAATGTTCATTATCTTTAAGAATTTAAGGTTTTAATCATGTTAAATTATTTCCAGATTTTACAATGTAGTAAGTTTGTGAAGATGAAAATAATCAGTTGAATACTTTTGATTATACATTTTGAGGGTTGCTCACTTTGTGAAGTTTTTCAATTCCTTGTTTTGTTCGACTCATTTCAAACAAATTAAGTTTCGTAAGATTGGTATATATATATGTTCTATTTTTTGTGCCGACGAAAGTCTATGGTCTTCGGTTATTATTCAGTAACTTAATTGGCTTTATGAATTTTGGTAGGAAAGAGAGTTATGTATTTAATATTATATAAGTATTTAAGATTTTTTCTTTTGCTTTCAGAGTGATTTATGGTCTCTCGGAATCACTGCTTTGGAAATGGCGGAGGGAAAACCACGTAAGTAATTTGTAAAATAAATTTTATGATATTTGCACACGGCTTTTATGCAATTTGATTCAAGATATTTTGCCAATTAAGTTTAGCAAGTTATTTTCTTTCCAAGATAGATGTCACTCTGTTCAGCTTACCTTTTCTATAGGTGAACTATAAATCCGCGGAATATGCTAAGCTATTTCTGACTTGACTTGTCACCTTTATACATTCGTCTTGTAAAATTGATTAAATCTTTCCTGTTACTTCAGCTCTCTGTGACATGCATCCAATGCGAGCCCTCTTCCTTATACCAAGAAATCCACCACCTAGGTTAAAGTCCAAGAAATGGTAAGTATTTGTTTGTTTGCCGTGAACATGATAGTAAAATTATTAAGAAATTATATAGGTGTGGTTGACTTGTTAAAAAATCTGTTGCCTCTAAATAGCCCACACCAGTGCTGATGGGGTGTAAAACACAAACTCACTCACTCACTGTTAAAAGTTTGATTGCTTTTCCCCCTGATATCTGGACGAGTAATAAGATTAAAGTGTTCTGTAACAGTAGCCCTCTTGCGCAAAATTAGTGTTGCAGATGTCAAATGTATCGATGTATTTGTGCCTTGAAAGATCTGACGTGCTGTTGACTTGACCATCCACTATCATTTTGCGGCTTAACCTTTGAATACTGATGACTACAATATTGTTATCCGAAGTATTATGTGTGTGCTTTTCCATCTATATTTTAATAGATATGTATTGAGATCGTAATCTTACATGTTTTTCCTTCACAGGTCTAAGAAATTTCACAGTTTTGCCGAAGCGTGTTTAATAAAAGACTACACGAATAGACCCAACACTGAACAATTATTGAAATATCCGTACATTAAAGACCAGCCGACGGAAAGACAAGTCAGAATTCAGTTGAAAGATCACATCGACCGACACAAGAAGAACAAGAAACGTAAGTCATTCTAATGAAATTAGGATTAAAGTTGTTCAAGTAATTATTTTGCAAATGTCAGTTTCTAGTTCTACCTCTTAGACCAGCTCAAAATATGTTTAATGTATATAAGTTAGTCAATGGCAAGCGTACTGCTGCGTTTGAAATGAACTGAAGAACTATTGCTTAGGAAGGATGTTTGGTCGTTTGGGGAAGCTCAAAAGTTCTGCTGTTTCTCTTTTGTCATTTTCATTTTAAACAAAGAAAGTTCGGTTGTTTTGTTGGTCGATTTGTAAGTTGTTAATTTTTTCATGAGTGTGTAAAACTGTTTTAATTCTCTATAGACCCTAATTATTCCTTGCCGCCCATTCCATGTGAGCATGTTATGTCCCTAAAACCATTCCACTCTTCATTATGCATTATTCATTTGTCTTCTCCATTTCTCTTGTTCAGCGGAAGATCACGATACTGACTTTGAATTTGAGGGGAGCGATAACGATGAGGAGCCAGCCAATGATGGAGAGCCAAGGTAAGTCATAGAAACTTGAAACTTGAAACTTTTTTATTATTATAGTGGCAGGTACAAAATAATATGACAAATACAAACATGATCGTAAGATACCCAGCCCGTGTAGAGCTTATCAACCACTATGTAACAGTCTACTTCATAATAGATTTACAAACCATAATTAAAATTTTCAGAAAATTTTAATTAAACCAATGTATATTTGATCCTGACTCTGGGTATTCCATATGAGAGACTATTATAATTATCTCATATTTTTAATTAAGTTTTGGAAATGATGTAATCTATGGTTTTTGGGCTTTGACTTAAAATACCCGTTTTACCAACTTCTCAGAAATAGGGCTTGTTGCGGCAATGTTGCCATAGAAACAAAATTATCTACTGAAATGAGTAAAATATCTTTTTTCAAAATAATTGAAGCCAAGAGTGTCTACTCTCAGGGAAAAAAATTCTAGACCACTGTTTTTTTTCCGAACCAGTAACTCCCATACTTTGGAACTTGTTGGAATTGCTAATAATTACAAGGAAGTCTTATTTTGTTTTGATAATATAAAGAATTGTTTACCTCTTTGCAGCTCCATCATGCAGATTCCAGGAGAATCAACCCTCAAGCGAAACTTCCAGCAAATCCAGGAGAGGGAAGGCCGTGTCACCCCTAATCCTTTGTACCAACCCCCGGCGCCACCTAGAGGAGCCCAGAACCAACAACACCCGCAGCCCCCTAGGGGCCACCCAGCACAACAGAGTCCCAACGAACGTAGGCATCACGATCGAGAACACAGGGACCGTGACAGAGATAGAGACAGAGATAGAGACAGAGATAGAGGTAGTAAGTGAGGCTTTCATTGTACGTTGCGAGCTGTGAGCTGATTGGCTGTTGCAAGCTGTTTGCTGATTGGCTGTTGCGAGCTGCTGTGAGCTGCTGATGGATGTTTTACGAGCTCTGAGCTATGGATGTTGCGAGCTTTGACCTATGTTGCGAGCTGTAGCAAGGGCATGTGTGTGGTCATTTGCATATGGGCAACAACAAGCGAAAAAGGGCCTCTAGTCTAAAGTTTACTGCATATGGTTTAACCTGTTAATAATGCATAGTATTTAGTGAAAATTTAACTTCATACCAATGATATATCTTGCCCTGAACGAAATTTATTCTGAAAACAAAGACAATTACATCATTCAGCGACCTTAGAGGCGGCAACCAAGAATATTGAGGTATCCCAACAAAATTTATGCATTTTGGGTGTAGCATTCTCAGCTACGGGATGAGATATTGATCATTTAATATTCTCCAAAATTGTAAACAGAAGGGAAATTCTCAAGATGAGATTATTTTGACTGCTGCAGTTGTTTAGCTGAGTTGTGACATCACTGACCTCTGATTGTGTTCTATTTAAAAATAAAATTAATTCTTTCTAGCATTGTTGCCCATATTTGGTATTCGTGACTCTTATTGCTTTTCACACATATCACTTTGCGAACACTCTGCATCTTCGGTCTTTCTCCAGATAAGTTGGAATGGTTCCTTTTCTATCTTTTGCGGTTTGATTCTGTTTAAACTTGTGTTGGAATTGAGATTCAGTATATGAATAACATGATTTGTATGAGTGTATAACATTTCTCGCACACTTTGTACTTCTCGCATATTAATTTCTAATAATAATGATATCTATATTATATACGATATGTATATAGTTCACTTGTAACTTTAGTTCTATCTCACAACCTTCGCTTTGACACCTACATAAAATCTTCAATTGTGAAATATGTGTTGCTTTGGCCTATTGATGAATGCAGCTTAAAAAGAAGCTTCAAAGTTGCTTTTTATGTACATTTTGCATTTATATTACGATCTGTATTTGATATGATGTAACTAATTCATTCTTTGGAGTATAAGGCTCATGGCTGGCCAGCTTTTACACAACTACAGCCATCTTTGATGCCACGCGAATGGAGCTATTAAAAATTTGAACTTTAAGAAATAGACTTCCTTGCTTGTAAAATTGACCCATTTCATAATTCCAAAAATGTTGTGAACATTTCATGTGTACACATTACTTATTTGTAGTGGAAATTCGTCAGTGCTTTCAAAAATGGACTTTCGTAGTTTCCCAAAAATTATCTTGGAAACTTTTTGTCCCTTTTCTACTGACGCTACATACCTGAAGAATATGGTGTTATTTTGATAGTTTTTGACGTCACCTCATCGCTGTGCTGTCCTACCAAGTGCAAAGATAAATGATGTGCATAAATACAGGATGTAAAGCTCCGATCATCCGTTCAACCATCCATCTATCTATTGATTATATTCAATGAAATGTTTATTTCAAACTGAAATGTACAAATAGTTTTTGGTTTGGCTGTATCAGTGTACTCTGTGTATTGAAAATTTAGTTATGTAAGATTTGAAATTTATTTATGTTATATTTATTTCTTCAGAACGGGAACGAGACAGAGATAGAGACAGAGATAGAGATAGAGACAGAGACCGAGAACGAGAGAGACACAGGGGTCACGATGACCGGCGAGCGAGAGAACATCACCCGCCCCCTCAACACCACCCCCCTGCTGCCCCCCAGGTGCCACAACCGCAAGCCGTGGCCAGACCCCAACAGCCTCCCCAGTCTTCTAGGATCACAAGTGAGTAGTACTCTTCACTGTCGCTTCAGTGCTGTCCTTTAGTTGACGAAGAATTTACTAGAAGCCCGAGTAGTCTTTTTGCCAAGGCTTGTCCTGCGAGGCGCACATATTTCAGTTTTCACCTTCATCACTCTATGTTCACGCTATAATGTTTATAAGATCAAAATCGACTAAAACGAGACATTTGAAGCCTGTATGAGGGATACCCTTCATCCTTTATTGAAAAAAAAACTTTAAAAAGTAGTTCATAACTTTTATACAAGTCATGTATGTAGCCATTGAGCTATAAATTTCAAGACATTACTGTTTTTGCTGAAGCGACATATTATTTGCACAAGCAACTACTGAAGTTCTATAAATCTCTCTCTCTCTCTTTTCCTACTCCCTAGGTCCTCCATCAGCCAACGCAGGTCCTTCTTCATCGTCTCAGGATAACGGCCGTATTCGTCGTCCTGAGGAGTTGGACGTCCTTGCTCAGGAATTGAACCATTTGGCGGTTGGCAACCGGGTCAACGAACCAATAATGGAGGACGATGATGATAGCGATGACGAGGGGCCATCTTCACAGGCCCAGGATGGAACTCTGCTGGCCTCCGAGCCACCTAGGCCTCTGTGAGTATGGGGTATTAACAGGGTGTGGAAGATGGGGTTGGGATGGTCAGAAAATATTTTCAGTAAAAAATCAGAAAATTTTTATATTGGCGCAAAATCACCAATGTTGTTATGATAGTGCCTGAAATGTGGCTTCCATTTTTGGCCAAGATCAGTAATCTAGTTTCTGGATTCTGCTATGGTGATAGTAACCTGGGGTAATGTCAGGAAAAATGTTTCTGGTGAATCGGGGGAACTTGCTTAGTCACTCTCTCAGAATAATCTCATACCAGTTTGGCCAATTCCTATAGACGTCGTAATTTTAGCTGATCTTAAATCATTTTAGTCGATTCTGGTCATGAAAATTAGGAATTTTGAGTCAAAGCAAAATAACCACTGTTATTTTGTGATGTAGTAACACAACAAACTGATGTTTTGTGATGTAGTAACGCAACAAACTGTTATTTTGTGATGTAGTAACACAACAAACTGATGTCCCTCGAATACAATGAAAATTAACCTTAATATAAATAACTAAATGTTTCTTTATATTTCAGCCCTCCTGGAGGAACGTTAGAAACACTAGAATCTATGATTATTCATGAAGGTTGGTATACGCTCTTTCAAAATTTAGGAAACTTCAATATTTCCATCATAATCTTTCGGCATTGCACGGTGATATTCTCGTAATAGTTGTCCTGTGCTTTACCTTTAAATGGAGGCTATGGCTATGTGAAATCTTGATCTTCTTGGCTAAAGACGTTTTTCAAAAGCTTTTTGTATATTCAAATTTATGTAAATTTTGCAAACAAAAAATGTTGTACAAAAGAAGTATGGTTATCCTGGTCCATGGAAAAGCAGTATTTATTAGATGTCTTGAAATTCTTAGGTTAAGACTATTTGTTCCTATAATTGCTACTTCTGATTGTTTCAGAAGAATCTCCCCCCGCCCTCCCACCAAGAGCTAATCGACCGGCAGCCAATCAGAGTGGTCGAGACGAAGGGGGTGACGATAGAACGCTGGTCGTCAGAAAGGTAGGCACTGTTTTCTTACGAGGGATGCTTTTTGAATTAAAAAGAGTTTCTCGATATATTGTTGTGGTGGTTGGTGTTTTATGAAGAATTTCAGGGTTCGAAATACTCAAGAGAGTCCGAGAATTGGATTTTTTGGGCATGAATTCATGATATTGTTCTGAACTGAAATTACAAAATTTTGGCTTGTGGATTCTCGGAAATTGTTGCAGCTACTTCGACCCCTGAATTTCATTTTGAAGGTCTTGGAAACAAAATTTGTTTCTCTTGTTGCGTTTGTCGACTGAAATTTTCAAGATTTACAGTCCGGCACTTGTTATCCCATTGTTAGATTAGAAGTAAGTCCAGGGAGTTTGTATAGATAGCGTCTTCAAGGAAAGCAAGCTTAGATTCCAAGGTCATCATGTAATTTATTTGCAGTCTTTTGACAAGCTTTGTCAACTGCTTTAGGAGTTATCAATGTTTTCAAGCGAAATTTGTAATTTTATCTGGAAGTTTGATTGGCAGCTTGGCTCTAAAATTTATGACTGACCCATCATCTAAGCTTGCAACAATGTTGTTGTTTTTATTGTGTAGCAGAGTTTCTGATAGATAAATATTACAATACTGAGCTAAAGACTACTGATATTTAGTATTGAGTTTATAGAGGATACATACCTTTATAGAGATTTGTCTGTATTTATTAGTAAGCCATCAAGGATTTGAGGGATTTAATATTGCAGTAAAAAAATTTTGTTGGGATAGGTCGTTCTTTAGGTACCGGGTACATCAATATTTTTATCCAGCAGATTGTATTTATACAATTTTGTAGTTGTCACGTCATTAGGCCAAAATTTCAGGTCACGGAATAGTTAGCAAAGCATGTTTATAATACTCTTGACAGTCTTATGGTATGATTTTATATTTTGTAGCGTGTAATATAATTTTGTTGCTCATGTTTATGGATTTACTTATTATTCTGTTGTTCAGTCCTTAGTTATTCCTTTGCAATTTTTGCTATGATTTGCAGATGTTTTGAATATTTTTCTGACATGATAACTTCAATTGAAGCTTGAAAAATTCCATTGTTATGGTAGTCACAGTGCATAATCAAAACTGCCATCTTCTCTGCAATGTTTGGATTTAAGACGGGTTATGCTTTCATCGTGAAACCTCCCCCTTCAAAAAAAACTGCTCCCTCCCCTAACAAAAATATATACTAAATTATGACTATTAAATATATTAACTAGCTACTTATCAATCATTGTATTATATAACACAAAAAATCCCAAGATATCTTTTTAAAGGACACAGTCCGACACACTTGGCCCAAAGTTATTTTGGAAATATTTATTCCTACTAACACTAGCTATATAGTCCTAACTAACTGACAATAATACATCGACAAAATGCTTTAACAATCATTTTCTTTTTCCTCCGCAAGCTTAACAATATTTTGGGCCAGTGCGATGGACTACTGGTAAGCGAAAATCATTTTCCCGCTTGTCATAATCACACTCCATCCCTGTATTGTAAAAACGCTGTTTTTGGACGGCTACATGTTGTCACCTTTTAGGAGTCTTAGTCGAACTGTCTAACGTTTTTCCAAAGTTTCGTGTCTCTTCTACATGTTTTTGATGCAGTAATAATATATATATACTTCGATACATATTGTGATGTTTGGCAGTTACGTTTGAGGGTGATGTTGGCCGTTATGTATGGCAGAAATGCTTGCTAGTCGTTTGTATGGATTGAAACCAAATTGGGAGTACATGTTGGTTGCGAAGTTTGAGCCTTGTGCTTGAATTTATAAAGATGGTAAAACTTAATGTTTTTGAGTGAAACAATATCACATATTTCTTATAAAGCACAGATATTTTACAAGTAGAATTTCTTGATAAATGGACGTATATAAGGTTAGAAATTCCTAAGGTATATTAATTTCATAGTTGGTAGTTTGGCTTTTTCTAATATTTGAATTTATTGTATTTTTCTGTTAGTTTTCTTTGCATTCTGCATATTCTTTTTGACAGTCATTTCTTGCTCTTTCTATTTTAAAAGTTATATAAGATGGTAATCATCATATCAGCTTGGGTAGTATAGTTGGTGTAAATGGTGAAGAATGAGAAAAGTGATGATTTGCTGTTGTAATTCATTTAATTTACACAAGAGGTAGTGGTTGTCTTATGTTGATGCACTGATCTGACATCTGGTGTTCAGGGTGAGGTGTCGTTGTCATGTTTTATGGGACGATAGCCTAGATAATGCAGTTTACTGACTCAACTAGTTTGTGATGAGATGAGTTTGAACTTGCAAGAATACTGATTGGTCTAGTGGTCTTAGAAGAGCACCGTATTGGGCAACCGATGCCACCTAACGTTGTGGGTTCAAACTTTCAGTCTCATCCCTAGAAGTCTATTTCAAAGATGTGATAATGTAGCCTTTATGGTTAAGAGAGTCGCTTTGGCCCAGTTGGAAGGTGCTTCAAGGTGGCAACCACTCGAACCTAAAGGTGTGGGTTTGAAATACGCTCTAGGAACTCAATTTCATCCGAGCCTGTGAACATTAACTTGTAGCACATATTATAGTCTGGGGCAACTGAAAGAGCCCGCAATTGTGAACTGGGAGTGGCATTTAGTGGATGCACAAATATTTCTTCAACCATTTTCTCACAATGTTCAGCCTTCTATTCGCTTTAACAATCTATAAATCAGAATAATGATTTGAAAGAGAAATTTTATGGAAACAGTGGTTTATCTTGTTTGGATGAATTCAAAATGAAGTATTGTGGAAGTAGTGTGATTTATGTGAAGCAACTGGCCTGATTTGAAATTTGAAATTCTGTTTGAAAGATTGAATATGAATGAATAGATAAGTTATTGAAAGTCTTGACGATGATTTCAAAAATGATACAATCAATAACTGACTTCATTTCAATCATTGCGCAAACCTTCAACAGTATATTTTTATTGATTTTCGCCATTTCTGCTCTTTTACTTTAAACATTTGCTTAAGTGATAAGGTTTATGCCAAATTGAATTAAATCCATCTCTGTGGATAACTAAATCCCGAGGGCTAGCTGTGGGGACCCAGAGAAGAGCAGACAAGAGAGAAAGTAGGGGAGGGGAGTTCACTGCTATCTACAACAGAACATTATGGCTGTTGTCATAAATTTGAGCTATTAAAACCCTTCGGGGAATGAAAAACAAACAGATCAGAGTCCCTAATGATTGAGTAAATAATGACTTCGAACTTGGAAGCTCTTTTATTAGGCTGAGTAATGATTCGACTGAGCGAGTAATGATTTTAACTGCGCAAAGCAGTGAAATGGACTGACAGCTTCTAAAATTTTGGAGAATAGGCTGTCAATAATCACAGGGCCAATGTGAACATTCATGTCTAAGCAATTTAATTAGTGTTCATAAAAAGTGCATTGATTTGTGATATATTCTAATTCGCATCACAATTTTTGATTCTTAAATTGAAGGAGTTTGTTTTACAACTCTTTGAATACAATGCAGTAATGTCTGGTGAATTTACGCACTGTTTTGTGATGTTTTGATGATCACAATGCTAGTTATGAACTAAAGTAAAGACATTTTTCTTTCATTTTATGTTGTGTACATTAATTGGAGAGTATGCTCATTGCTCACATTTATTCTTGATTGTGTGATGATCATATGAAATTCAGCATGTACATGCATGTATTTTGAAAATGTGTATTTCAGACGTCTTTGCCCCTATCCATATTCAGTACTGAATTGCATGTACATGAAAATGAATAGATAAATATATTTTGTTAGAGAATATATAATTAAGTATAATGCATGAAAATTTTTTTCAACAATGAAATTATTAGTTGCATGGTTGGCATTGGTTGCTGATATTAATGAATCAATGACAATACATGAGATTAGCTGCCGCAATTGGTTAATATGTCCAGTTTAGGAAAAAAAAATTGCTTTGCAGTGTAGATCTGCACTTCATATTCTTACTGCTACAACAACTTAAAAAGTGTCAATTGCGTCCAACACAAATATACACTAGAAACTGCAATGACGCCCGTTTCATGGCAAATGTCAATTCCTATAGGGCCTTTGAGACTTTCGTGAGTTAAATGATATTGAAGTCTTCCGTCAGCCGAATACACTGTTATTCTATTGTTGAAATGGTCTGTGAGATATAAGTTTCCTTTCGGGTCGATACTTAATCCTCTAGGGGTCTCTAGCGGGTATCCGTCACCCCCTCTCGTGGTGAACGAGTATAAAAATGTTCCAGCAATGTTAAAGACTAAGATATCTTTGATTTGATTGTCTACAATGAAAATTCTTCCCAAATGGTCTGTTGACATGCATCTCGGCTCTTTTAAAATATTTTGGCCAAAGGATCTGATTCGACGTAACCTCGAATCGTACAAATGAATTGTGTTAATGACGTTATCAATTACGATATAAATATCATACAATTCGTAATAATGGATTAATCCTGGCTCTTGAAACTTTAAATGCCATGTAGTCTTTCTGGTGTAAGGTTTTTGGACTGGATAAACAGTAACTTCACATCGTAGTGCATTCGACATTACTATTAGACCTTGGTGGTTTTCAGAGACACCGTTTACGATCAAACTATCGATAAATCCTGTATATTTGTGAACTTGGGTACCGTCGTCTTTCTTGAATAGGTAGACGCAACCCCCATCTGGGTCTGTTACCAATATCTGAGGAGACTTTTTCAAAAATACCACTTGTGCAGGATTCGAGAAACTCTTATTGACCTGCCAGATTTTCTGTAAAGATTTAGCTTTGCCCCATGGAGTTGGTTTTTCGACTGAGAGTTCTTCGGAAGTAAAGACCTCATCTTTACATTTAGGAACGATCGTGATTTCTCTCTCGAATTGTGCTTTCTTGATGTTATGTGGCATCTCGCTTTCCGAGGGTGGAACGGGTTGATAACTTGTGTACTGTCCCATTGTGAGGTCTTAGATTGGTCGTAAGTGATCTCTTTCTTGCTGTTGACAATCTATTGCTTGTGGGTACAGTCTGTTGTTGATTTATGTTTGTTAAATGGCTTTAATTATAAGATGACTGTCATTCTGTCAATCACAGCAGTTTGTGTAAGTCTTGTTCTTTTAAAAACATCCTCTCATAGCTGAAAAGATTAAAATTAAGAAATATCCAGTTTAAACGGTAGCAGTGCACAATATATCCCTTGCACATATTGCTGAAGAAATAAAAATTTCAAGATTGTCATTTCTCAGCTTCGTGATATGCATCTAGTCTGTCATAAGACATGGACTCAGTATTTGCAGATCAGATTTGATGTATAATGTTGTATCAACAAGTTATTTCTGGATATCTGGTAATCCCCAATAGAAATATCTTTATAATCCAACTTAATCCAGTTTTCTAGTCATATATGACTTACGGTGAAGAATTAACGACAGTTGCTTTAAATGTAGTGAAGTGAAATACAAATCCCTCATATTTTGTATCAAATCACCTGATCACTTGTCAGTGCACATGTTGATGGCAGCCATGTTGTTTATTTGTCTCCATGGCAACTTGCACTCATGCATGCCATTGGCTGGTTGGAGGATCCACTTGACCTTAATGATCAGTCTACCATGACAATAGTAGTATTGATCAATGAACCATGACTGCTTGTCAATGAGTGATCAGGAGTTCAGTGTCTATTTTAAAAGAGTATTGTAAGAGAGATTTTGGTATTTAGATAATCGAATAAGGCTTAAAAACTTCTAACATGAAAAAATACAAGAAGTCTGAAGCGTTACGAAATTTGTACAAAAAGTGCAATATTGGTGAAACCAAGAAAAAAACCATTGTGTTGGAATTAAGCTCACTAGACGAAGAAGAAGAATAAATTAATGAAATCTATTTATTAACTGAAAATTGGAAAATTGAAAAAAAAACAAAGTATTGGTTATAGATAATATCTTTGCAATTTAGAAAAGTTTCTCTTCAGTAGGCATACAAAAATGATCATGATCCAATAGTAAATTGTTATGAGAAAATGTTGGAACTTCTATTCAAGATTTTAGACAATGACATTTATTGTTCAACATTTCTGATTTTGATGAGGGTTTAATCATTCCTCATCCGTTCCAAAACTTTGACAAATGTTTTAAACAATGTTTTGAGAACACACTTTAAAGGTCTGTGAGAATTGATCACATTTTGTTGTCTAAAACTCTTTAGGATTTCTGTTTGATCTTGTAATTAATCAATGAATAAAATCGAATTAATTCAAATAAAATCTAGACCCTTTTGAAAGATCAAATTGCCCTCGTTCTTCCATTCTGAACTTTTGAAATAGAAGATGCGCCATTTGGTTCCGAAATTCTTTGACTAAAAATAATCTTCATTGTTCAGATAATTAATACTGGTGTGAGGTTTCTATTTGTGTGTGAGTGATGCAATGTAAAAATTAATTTAGATGAACAATGTGGGAAATTGAGAATGACACTTTAACTCAAAAATATGCAGAAAGCGCTACATGCCATTATTAGACTGATCAGTTTTCATTTCTAGGTAAAAGTCAAAAACATTGTCTGTACTGCTGCTATCATATATGCCTTTATGTATATGCCAATTAGGCCACACATAATTGATCTTTAGCTTCTCGGATTCCTCTCAAGGCCCTTTTACTAGGGTCGGTCGGTAGGCCAAAAAAAAAAAAGGTGAAAAAAAAAAAAATTATAATGTCAAAAAATATATATATTTTTTATCTATTTTTTTCAATTTTTTTTTTCCATCGGCAGTAAGTCTAATGTGTCGGCGGGTCCGCGAAGCTAAGAATCAATTATGTGTGGCCTTACATTGAAATTGCAAGATAGTTTATACCAATTCACAGAACACAATTAAAACAAAGGAATTGTAAAACATCTTACCGTTAAGTTATTGTTGTTATAGTATTAACCAGGGTACTCATATTATTTCCTGATTTGTTTACTGCTATTATTTTCACATTGTGCAACAAATTTATTTGTTTCTTCGCTTAGCTTTTTTTCCCATGGTTATTTTTGGCTTTACAAAATCAAACCGGCTTGTGTTTCTTTTGTTTGTGTAATGAGGATGATGTGCTGAAAAGATTGCACCGAAAAGAACAAAGATGAAAAAAGATGTTTCAGAGTTGTTTCTGTACATTTCTTGCACTCGGAATTTTAGAATTATTTCAGAATTAAAAAGCAATCTGTCGTCTGGACACAAATTTATCTGAAAATAACCACAGACAGAATTGTGAATCCGCGAATAAAGGGCGAATATCTTTGCGGCGCCCTCAATGGGAATAGCATGGGAATAGAATGGATTTTCACGCTTTTGTGCTACCTTTCACAAAAACCTTTTCATAAAGACCTTTTACAGAACCTTTTCTTAACGTGCTGTGCTTCAGCCTCCTTTTGATGTTAGTGTATGGTTGCCATGGCTACAGTTCCATGGCAACTGTTTAGGAGGTTTTCATTGGCTTTTTGAAGGGGGTTACAGCAGTTTGTGAGGTCCTGTGGTTTTATCATGCGGTTAAATCCTTCAGATAGATCTTCTGATGACCATGTTGCAATTAGACCCCACAGTTAAGCACCGGAGTTAGGTCTTGCCCCGGTATGTCTTGCAGTGGATCTTGTAGTGGTGAGACCCTGCAGTTAGATCCTGCAGTTAAAATGCTATTAGATCCTGTTCTTAGGTCTTGCATTTAGATACTGCAGTTAGACCCCATAGTTAGTTTAGTAGTTATCCTGCTGTTAGATCCTGCAGTGATATCTCTTCATTATAAGATCCTGCAGATGCTAGTTAGATCCAATACAAAGATCTTCAGTCAGATGCTGTTTAGTTACTGGTGTTCAATCTTGCTGCTGATCCTGCTGTTAAATCCCGTCGTCGGATCCCAGCTAGCTCCTGAATATGCAGTTAGCTCTTGCATTTACTGCCTCTGACCTGCTGCTTCATCATGCTGGGTTGTTTAACAAGCGGATGGAATACAATAGGACTGCACTCAGAATCTGAGTAGCTCTGTACTGGGGCGTCTGAAGGGTTCCTCCCTGAAGGACCCGTCTTTTTGTGGTTTTCGATGCGCTACCCTCCTGTATTTAGCAGTTTCTATCCATTCTACACCAGTTCCTCTTATGCTGTAGCCTCGACTGATTACTTTGCTAAGCAATAATGCCTTCATTGGCAACATTCACCATTCAGTTTTGTATTTTCATCAGATTTTGGTATTTTATTCTATATTCCACATAATATTTGTCCATTTTTGGCTACCTAATGCTCCTATCGACTTCACTCAAACACTATTTTCAATACAGCTTGAATAGAACTTGTACCAGAAACTGTCCAGAATTCAATAGTGTTCACTTAGACCTTTGATAACATACTGCAGTAACTGCACCCTCTTTTGACAGCCCTCTTGCCATTGCCAAAGCCCTGCGAAATAAGAGATTGCACTTGGTCGTTGGCCAGCCTCCGGAGCCTTGTCATCTTTTGAGGCGCATCATTGATTGTTCAGAAAGCAAAAATTGCTTCTAATGAGAAGGTGGAGTGTCGAAGAGACAAAATCGTCAAGCAGCAAATTCAATATCAATATTGCGGGGGTTGTGCGAGCCTCACTGTGAAGAGATGAGGGGGATCTAGGATTCTCTTAGGTCTTTAATAACTCATGTATATATAGACTGTAAGTCTTTATGTTTGTGTATTCTGTCTGTTAGGTTATATGGTATATAAGCCATTATTACAATGGATTTGGCTTCGTGATAGAGGTTTTAAGTACCGGAGTAGTATCATGATGTATAATCACAAAGTTTTCTTTTCTCTGATAATGTATCATCGTGCTACAAAGAATGTTGATTATACTGGGGAATATATACATGTATTGTATATTGTATGAAAAACCGTTATTAATTTCTGAAGAAAAGATATGTTGTTGTGGAAAAGTGCTTCCAACTTCAGGCTCCATGGTCATATTCACGTGCAAAATCAATCAAACTTCTAGCTCTTTTCTGTGTGGTCTTCGATATCAGATACATGTGCATAAATGAATGTATACACATGCAATTGTATTGCCATTGACAAATCACTTCAAACTAAACTATGCTTTATAGCTAGTCCTTGATTTTTTGCACACAAAAATGCACTGCATTGTTCTTAGGATGCCTTGATTTCTTGTTCTATGACTCCATGATTTGTCCTGTATTCCCTTGGGTCTCTCTTATAGATTCTTACCCAATCCTTTCCGCTGTCCACCATTGTCCCTCGGTGCTCCTCCCCCTTTCTGTGTCCCACGTCGGTCATTGGCAACGCTACAGCTGAATACAAGTGAATAATATCAGAGCAAAATGCAAGGCAATGCTATGTTATCTCTTGTTACTCAACCTCCTTCATAAGACCAGCTAGACAGCGCTTCTACTTGGAAGGAGCAGTTAATGATATCATACCACTCCCACTAAGAAGTCAGTTTCTGATATCACTCAAACTAAGAAGAAAGTTAATGATATCACTCAAACTTTGAAGGCATTTTATGATACCTATCACTCAAAGAAAGTTTATGATATCACTCCCACTATGTAGGTGGTTTAAGATATCACATTCAGAAGAAAGTTTATGATATCACACGCACTTAGGAGACAATTTATGATATCACTGTAGAGGGAATACAAGTTATGGTAGAACAGTTAATGATATCAGTTCAGTTTATGACATCACTTGCACTCAGAAGACAGTTTGTGATATCACCCCCACTGGTAAGTACATGTACACTGTCTTGTCCAAGAACTATCTCACCACCCAAGTTCTACTGTGCAACCAAACTAATACAACAAATGCAAATGAATAGATCTACAAATGAATGTGAATGAATTAGATGCTGGAGGACCTTCCCTATCCTTTTCGGTCCTTCACAATTGTGGGGGTCCGCATAATGTTTATCTACATCGACCTTCAGTGTCAGCCGAATAACTACAGCCTGAGTACAGGAGTCTCAAATGGAGAGCGCCAGTTGTGCACGAGTTGTTATACGCACTTGAATGTGTGCACTCGCTTGAGAGGAGGCCTTTTCATGAATACTATCATGCTGATTGATGTCAGTTGATGTTAGTTGATGTCAGTTGATGTCGATTGACACAGTGCTTTGCTTACTGCAGTTGAGTTGCTTTATAGATTTAATACTGGTGGATGTGTAGTTATTCTGTTGATGTAGTATTCTACTATATTTATGCGGATACCGAGGGTTATTGCAGATGGTAGCACTCTGGGCTCCAGTCGCTCGGTCCAAGGTTCGATTCTGGCTGTTGACCTATACTGGACGGCAGTTTCAATCATGCTTTGCCTCCTTGCTGTGTCCTCCTCATGTCCTAATTGCTAGTAATTAGCCTTCCATCATACTTGAAATTTAAATACAGGATGCAATGACCCTCTCATCCATCAGTTTTGTGACTGTTATTTTTTGCTTTCTATTGATTTTGTCAATTCATGCTTGTTTCTTCCCATTAAATTGCTTGTTCTATTAGCCATAAATTTATCATTTTAATTCTGATTTCTTTCTTCTCATTGATGGTTTATTGGTTGGACTAATAATTGTCATGAGGTTTCTTTCCAATTAATTGAAATAAATGCCCTGTACTTTTGCACTTGCATCAGCAATTTCCACTAATAGGTTGCAATTTAATGTTGTCCACAATTTTCCAATGCTACATTATCAGAACGACCAACAAATTATAAGAAGAACATCAGGCCCATATTGCCTGAGAAGACTAAAACTGACCAGGGTCCAGTGCCCAATAGCCATGAACAATTACTGATTGCCTTCTGTTCCCGATTAGTATTCAATTCTGTGCATAGTATCAGCCGACCGTTCATAAATAGCAGAGTATTTCTTCCTTATATCTCTTTGAGTGTCTTCTTGGCCTTAAGATTAAGATAATGTATCTGGATGTGTATGAAGATTTGTTGAAGGTTCTGAATGCAGATTGAAAATGCATTTCTAGTTCAAAAGGATTGTCTTCAATGTTCTTTTGCACTTGATAAATGTTGCACTCGATAATGTAATGTTGCACTTGGCATTGTACTAATAAGCCATGTAGTGCATTTATCAATGTAGTGCAAAGGGATATTATTAGACCTTGAGGTATAGAATTTTGATTCTGGTAATATTAAGTAGAAAGAGAGGTTAAGTTGTGATGGTTGTAAAATGGCATGATTTTATACATTTTAGAGTTGTTGTGTCCTCCTGTCCCAATTAGCCTACCAAGTGCATAAATACATGACGTAAAGCCCAATCAGCCATCCATCCGTAAATATGAGAATGTTGGTGCAACTTGTTTGAAAAGAAGTGTCTCATGTAATTTTGTTCAGTTGGTGAAAATCATGATTACATGCGAAAAGGTTGATATGACCAACACAGGTCATCATACAAATGTCATATCAAAGTTCATATGTAATGACCCCCTAATACTACAATCCTCCATATCATACTTGGTCTACCTGACCTAAATATCTTTCTGCAGATATCTTTTGGCAAATATCTGTCATCATCGCGTCTCGTCAAAGGTGACATTCTCATCCCGACATGAAAGAGACATCTTTACCTTTCATGGCCGTGAGCATTATGAGCAACTATTAGATGACATCTATGCTGAGTATGCGCTATGCTGATGTGTGTCAGAATGCACCATGGTGGGTTCTTGGAACAGTGAAAGTATGGCTTATTTTGGTGTCGGTTGGCCTGAATATGTAACTGATTATAAATAGAGGTTATGGCGGATGGATGAATGATTAGGGCTTTACGTCCTGTATTTATGCACTTAGTAACCTAATTAGGACAGGTATCGGTTATGAAGTACGATGAACTTGAAGGTGTCGCAATGTGAATAATATTATTTTTTCGACATTTTGTTATTTTTGTCGTGAGCTGGAAAATCATTCAAAATGGTATGATTTCGAAATGGGTTAAGCCAAATCGTTGGAGATATTTACTTATAAAATTTCTTAAATGAAAGTGTTAAAATTTCACTCCTTTTCGTGATAGTTGGAGGCTCAGAATTCTGAGTTAAATTGATATGTTGCTTCCTTATATTTACGAAAAACCCGTTAATGAAATGATTATTTCCTATGCAAGAGGAAAAGATGGTTTCAAAAGTAAAAATCACTCCAGTATTGCTCTTTCTGATAACTGTTGTAATAACCAACTTACAATGGAATACACAATATGCTATTAAAATGGATATAAAAGAAATACATAAATATTTTTCTTTCAACCCCAAAAAGTTTTTCCTTTAATCAAATTTATCACACAGCAATTATGCAAAAATTTCCAAAAGACCATTGTAATGCATCCTATGCATGAGATATTGCGTGGATTAATGGATTTTAACGTTGTTTAATGGGTTTCAGGCTTGCACCTTGTCGCACCCCTTTAATAGGTTTTGTGTTGCCTTTGAACTTGTGGAATTCAACTGAATTGCTTTGTGAATTTTATGTTTTAGCAGAAAATTTACGGTGTCTGCAAACTCTGCATGCAGCTAACCTGATCATTTGAATCTATTTAGGAAGGTTCTGAATCTTTTATGAAAACATGTTGTAAAAATTTCAATCGAAAACCTGTTACAAAAATCTTTCATAATAGATCCTGCCTTTTTCCTATTCCATTTTGAGATCTAAACGTGTTAAGTGTGTAAAAGGTTGCTTGACAGTGTTTTCTAATTCGGAACACGTAAAAATGGTTTTGGGAGCCTTTTGCTTCGTTTGTTAGTACCAAAAGAGAACGTTTTCCTTTGTAATATTATTTATCCCTCCGATGGCGTGTTTCAAATTCTACTATAACAGATTTTTATGATGGAAATTACATGTGCATAGAAATTCATAGAATTTGATTAAAAGAACACTGATAGCTTCATAGTTTTAAAAGTTGTGTACATGATTTGTGTGCTGTGGTCTAATTCATAAGTAAATTCCAGCTTTTTGACCTCTGTCATAGTTAAAGCAAAGTAATTACAAAGAACAGTCAGGGGGAGGGTTGGTCTAGTGGTAGGGTGCTGGACTGGCAATGCCTGGGTCCAGGGTTCGAATCCAGCTCTTGCTGGGTCACCTAGGCCGATGTTGGATAGCAGTTTCAATCATCCTTAGCTTCATTGCTGTGTCCTCCTCCTGTCCTAATTGGCCTACCAAGTGCATAAATTCAGGAAGTAAAGTCCCAACCATCCGTGCATCCATCATCTGACAATCAAACCCAGTACAGTTTCACCTGGATGGATAGGTGCCATCACAAACAATCTGCTTCTACGATTTGACTTCAGTACATCTTTCAGCCTAGCTCAAAGTTATTTAATCATCTGATTACCAAAACAGTTTACGAGAATCTGTTTTAATCACATTTAGCTCAGAAGGCGCTATTGACAAAGTCATTGAACTGAACCATGGAGCGGTGCATTAAGATATTGGATTTACTAAAACCTGAAAAAAAGGAAGAAAAAGTGACGTGATAGCCTAAAGCAATGCGGAAACACAACTAATCACGCTAAATGCATTTGGTTTCAGCTAGATATGAATCATTAAGTCCATATCTTGAAATATTGTTGCAAATAGAAATAATTGATGTGGGTTTTTAAAAATAGAAATGTCAGATCAAAAATTAGGGGAAATTGGCTGTAAAAACATTAATAGAGGTTTTGTAAGAAGTGAAAGTGTCAGGCTTTAAATACCAGGGAATAATTATGACATTCATGAAGACTTTTCAACCTGTTCTTCAACTTCAATTCAACTATTAGGCTTTTCTGATATGTTTTCTTTGTAAACAGATGAATGACAACTCAAGAAAAACCATTTCCCTTCCATCTGGACATCAGAATATAATTTGATACACCTAGAAATATTTGCTCTACTTCAAATTCAGCAGTTGTTGCTAAATGGTTAAAGTCTGTATCAAAAGATTTTAATTTAATTAAGATCTCTGGGAAAACTATACACCATATGAGCCCCATTTGATGGGACCATAAATTGAATGACCTTTCAGACATAATGCAGTTATAGTCACTTTCAGTCAGTGGAACGATGTGAAGTCATTGTTGCAGCATTTTTCCACAAGGTCAATGAGAAATTTGCATGAGAGTTAGCGTCATCGGCTTCATCGTTATCTGGTTGATGACTAGCCTTTTGCAGTAAAGCTCTGATTTCTATTCATTGTCTGCGTGTTACGGTGTGACTAGCTGGTGACTAGGTCCTCTTTTGATGGGAAATAGGTTTGGAATAGGTCTAGAATAGGGCATTAAAGGTGGTTTTAATCTGTGGAAGATATCTAGAACTGGTGACATGCCCGTTTCGTTGTCTATGGAGAAAGTCAGATATGAACTTATTTCTGAAGGAAAATATCGTTATAGCCCAATAAGGTGCTGTAGAGGCGTAAAACACAAACTGACGAAAAATATTGTTTTCGCCCAGAACTTCGTTATGTAACAAGATTAAAGAGTACTTGGCAAATTGAGATTGATTTACGTCCAGCAATGTCTCATGAGGCGAGGGGTGATTGAAACTACTCTCCAATATAGGCGAAGTTGACCCAATCGGAGCTTGAACTTAACCCGGGACCCATAATATATTTTCCTTGTCGAAGTTAGGGAAAAGAATTGGTGATTGACTATTTGGCTGTCTATCTTGTAAACTAAACTAATAAATTAATCGACAAACCTCAAACTATATAACATACAACTTAACTTGATATAACTTTGTGGTAGATTTATACAAATGAGCATTTCTTCATTAGGAAGTGACAGCAGCTTGGGCAATAGCAATATCATGCCTGGCAGAACAAGCCATGCTGGTTAATGAAAGACTGACACACCATGCATCTTCGTTGCTGGTCAGTAATTATTCATCTCAAGAAATGTCTAAATAAGAAAACTACAAAATATCATATAAGATCATATAACGAAGTCTCCGGTCTCAGAGTCCTGTTTCGGTTCAATGAAATATCACTGGTTAAGATATCGACCTGCAAAGAAGACAACTACATGTATATAAATACACTGCAAGAAATGAGTAAGAAATTAATGAAATAAATTCCAAAGGAAATATGAAGAACATATTGAAATATCTTGAAAAAATAACACAGCAAGACATTGTCATAAGATGTCGAAGTTCTTCCAAACGAAAACCCAATACTTCCAAAGGGATCATATCTGACTGGATCAGATGATTTTGGATCAACAAGGATCGAAACAGATCAGAGAAGATCAAAATGAATTCCTAAAATGATTTATTGCCTTCAGATCTAACTGACAAAATGACAAATTCAGTCCGATAAGTCTTGGAGCAGTGTAGAGGGCAGTTATCAATTATTGTCTTTTTTTTTAAGTTTTTTGGAGAAATTTAATTTGAGCGCTGTTTTATACAAATCAAATCTTACATTTTGTACATATTGTGTGTATCGTTTATTACTGCAGGTTTTATTTTCTACTTCTTATTATTGAAGTTGATTTGAGTAATTCACTAAAAAGACAGTTTTAACTTTAAATTGTCTGCCGTTTTGATGAGAAATTAAGTGAATCTTTATCAAATTAAGTATTGAACGTAATAATGTGAGTGATTTGTTAATGGATGCGATGTAATGAAGGTTGTTCGTAAATTATTTGTTTAAATTGCATTGTATTTAATGATTTAATTCTTGGACCAATTTAGTTAAGTGCAATGCAGTTGGTAATTTTAAAACAGCGAGATGATGCAAAAGTTTCTTGAAACTGCAGCGTTAGTTCTGCAAGAACTAGTTGTAGAGGTCTATTTGGTACTTCAAGTAGTGACTTAAGCTTCTTTCTGTATTTATTGAGCTGTGTTATTATGAGATTTCAGTTATTATTGTTGTCACTATGTGGTGGTCAAGTTTGGTCAAAGCCACATTTTTGGAAAACAATTGTTGATTCCATTTAAGAGTTATCTGCAGTTTCATGTTATATACTCATTTGTTGCTTGGCCTACTTGTGAAAAGTTCTTGCTCTGTAATCGTTATGTCAAGCATGGGTAATGGATGACGCCAAAGTTTCTGCAAACTGTTGATTTAATTTAAAGAGAGCTAGTTCTAGATGTTTTCAAGTTATTTTATGCGACCACATCAAAGGCAAAGGCTTTTACTGAAAAAGGTACCTTGTGTTTTCTTGTGTTTTCCCATTTTTGTCTTGAAATGTCGTGATTCGGCAAAGTGGTGAACTGTCTCATAATGAAATCTCCAAGTGGCTGTCTGCCGATGTCGCGTTGTCATGCCATCTCGTCGTCAATGGTAACGGTTGTCCATAGCAACCGTTGTGGCATCTTTAACTTCAAAGGTTCCAAATGCTCCAACCGACTCTGGAAGCCAGTGCGGAGTGCAGGAATTCTTTAATTTAAAGAAACGAAGAAAAAGACTTTGAGGGAAAAAAAGAATGGTAAAGAATAATAATGGAAGAAAAAAGTTGTTGTTGTCCATACTGTTAAAAAAATATGGATGCCGGTTGGTAGCTAGGACTGGAAGATAAATGCGGATTCCTTAGACATATTGCTATCCCTGCTCTTCGTCAAAATATATATGTTCAGAGCGTGTTACCTCTTCTTTGTGTGACATATAGGCCTAACCTACTAACTGTTTGTTGTCCTTGAGTCTTCCCTTTCTTCCTTTAGCATTTTTGCTTGTAACTCTTTGTAGTCATGGGTTCAACTTCAGAAGTACCTAAGTTATGGGGTTTCATACTGGACTAGGTATATAATAAGAGGATGTAAAACCTTAAGGTAGTAGTATGGTTCGCTTGCCTGACTTTCTTGTTCCACGATGAAATATTGCTTAAAGAACCATGCTTTAAAAGGCACAAAATAAAAAGGAAAAGAAACCTTCGCTGATATTCTCCAAAGTCTTTCTTTAGGTTCTTTACATAACTCTATTACTCCTGCATAAGTTCAATGTGACATTAGACGGATCACAAAAAGATGAGCTTAAAGGGAACGTCTCTTTAGAAATGTCTTTTAGAAAGTTGCGTTTGCTTCCGAGACCGATATCCCTTTTAAGTCTAATAATATTAGCCTTAAGGACAGGAGAAACGCCTTTCAACTTCCTGTGTGGCTTTGTTGAATGGAACTTTGAAAGTAATATATCTCAGTTCTACTTTAGACTTGAGATTGATCCGCGTTCCTTTAACAGGTTCAGTTCTCCTGTGTTTCATTGTGTGAATTTGTGAAGTTGGTTTATAATGCAAGAGCTTACTTTGTTATCATAAAGGTGGGATGTAGTAATGTTGTCTACCGTTGTCTAGATGTGACCTTCAAATTGTCTGTATTTTATAATTGTGATATCTTGTTAGTAATATTCCTTGGTATAGCATTGTTTTCCCTAAAATGTGATTCTCAGGTCTTTATTTGGATGTTGATGCTTCTAGAAAACTTGAGAAAAAGTAAGTTATTTGTTGTCTTAGATTCAATTGGAAGGTGCTATGAAAAGAAAATTCATCTTTACTCCCATTATGTTAAGATGCTAAGCTGCGCAAAAGTCTTTTTGTGAGAATGACCTTCAGAAATATCGGAATCAAAAGTGTTTCACATTGGATTGATAGATTGATGCTTTGGGCTTTATGTCCTGTGTTTATGCACTTGTTAGGCTCATTGGGACAAGAGGAGGATTCAGCAATGAGGCAAAGGGTGATTGAAAGCTGAAACTGCTGTCCAACATGAAGTCCAGGTGACCCGGCCAGAGCATGAATTGAACCTGGTACTCATCGATTGGAAGCCAATAGTGTTACCAACTGAGTTAAACACCCTCCCCCAAAACAGCTGAGGCCTTTCATGCAGACTCAAACGTAGAGAATGAAAAAGTGATACATTGTCATTTGTCACTTCTGAAATCTTTCGATTGTTTGCGGAGTTCTTAAGAATTTCTTTCATCTTCTCCATTTAGATTTGTACCGTTTGACAATTGACAACTGCGTTTGTCTTTTGCCTTGATTCGGTAATCAATGGATCTCATAATAAGACTGGATATGAAGTCTCGAGATCTTTGGAAATTATCCTGAAATTTTCAAAATCAATTTGTGCACGATTGCTGTGGAACGATGATGAAATCCAGCTCCGTAAATCCCGGAAATTGTTTCCGATTTCAAAAAGAAACGTCCGACGTAATTTGAGGGGGCACAATTTGCATGGATTCGAGAGTGATTGAGCTTGAGTAGAAATGGGACCCCCTTGCAAATTATCCTTAATGAAAAAGTCGGAAAAGTAAAACAACGAACAAATGAGTCCTGTTTCGCCAAACGTTTAATTGAACAGTCTCGAAAAAGTAGAATGTATGGTGATGGAGGACTGTATATGTTATTTATGAGGTTTCAGAATATTGTTCAGATTGCCTTTTTGAAAATCGTGAAAATGGAATGACATCAGAGGGGAAAAGTACCCAATTGACATGGTCTTAGATTTCATTTTGATTACCAGCACAGATTTGTAATTCATAAGCTTGCGATGTTGTATTGATGTGGAGAAATCGGATATGTTTAATTGTTTATCTATGCTAAGTGCAGCCCTCATGAGTGCCATTTGAATCTTTGATGGTCAAAGAATTTTTTCTCTCTCAAATAATGCCCTCCTCCTGTCCTAATTAGCCTACTAAGTGCATAAATACTGGACGTAAAGCCCCAATCGTCCATCCATCCATCTCTCTCAAATAATTAATCTGGTATGACACAGAAGTGAATTAAATGATCAAAAACTTTCTCTTTTTGTTTTTCTCATATTTAGCTTTGGAGAATAAATCAAACTTTGAAGTGTCAGCTAATGTCAATTTGACATTACAATTGTCAAATGCTGTCATGCTTTTATATCTCGACTTTTAAAACATAATTATTTGAAGAAACAGGTCTTGAATAGGGAATTCTTTAAGACATGTTGTTTTACGCCAAACCCTTCATTTATTCATTTGTAACCTACTTATTGAGAACAGCCTGAAGTCAATTAAGGAGACATTATCTCCTTAATATTTTGTGGTATTGTAGCTTAAAATTTTAAATGGCAGGAGAGCTTCGTTTTCCATAAGAGATGTATCGCTGAGAGCTATTGAGGCATTATTGGAAACTTTTACAATAATTATGCTGTTTATTTCAAGTTGCAAATGGTTTCGATGACATCTCAAATTGTCTGAAAAATTTTTAAATGACATCTTGATGTGGATCTGCGATTGCTGTTGGAGTTTTGGTTGGGTAATTGGTTTTGGTAATTCTATCATTCAGTTAATTGGACAGGTTATTTGGTGCAGGTGGATTACGGTCTGTACCTGCCTTGTGTTGCAAATTGATTGATCGGTGATTATTTTTAATCATACATGTTTAATCGCACATGCACTCTGATTGTTCTCTGTAATCTGATAAACATCATGTTAGTGTTTACTTAGGTCTACATTTCTAAATGAAATATCCCCTTAGTGGCATTGTGTTAATTAATGCTCCAAGCCTGAGTCAAGTCCGATTTGAAGTCTTATTCTGAGCCTTCGTCATGGCTTTGCTTGCTATAAGCCTTGGTTCTCTGTTTGATTCTTGCTCTAGGCCTTGATCCTGAGTTTGAGTCTTGCTCTAAGCCTGAATTTGCTATTTCTAAGCCTTGGTCAAGGGTGTGATTCTTGCTCTAAGCCTTGGTTCTCAGTTTGATAATTTTTCTAATCCTTGATCAACGGTGTGATTATGGCTCTGAGCCTTGGTCCTGACTTTCGAGTCTTGCACTAGAAGGTGAATTTGCTTGCTCTGAGCTGCCTTCTTCCAGGGCATGATTCTTGCTCTAAGCCATGGTGTTGAGTTTGAGTCTTGCTCTAGGCCTTGGTCTCAAAATTGCTTGCTTGGTCAAGGCCTCCATTGTCATGACTGTAGGAATCTTGTCATAGGTCGTTGGCTCTTGGTCGTTGGTTTGAAACATTCGCAGTGAGCCTCAGTTGCATGGCTGTTTCATAATTTGATAGCAACTTCATAAACCCTTCTAAACACATCAAAGTATGAGTCAGCAGGTTTATTGCAATGTTTATAATACCCCCCTTGCTTTATTTACAATCTTAACCTCTATTATTTGATCTAATAAACATGTGAAGTAAGCTTTTCTTGCAAAAAAGTAGTGACTTATTAGCTTTTTTCTGATACTTTGCAAGCTCAGATATGTTTTTCTCATGTAAAAACATGCATATAAACACTGATTGAGCATATGGTTAATGTTGAGTTGTCTGATTAGAAGGAAGTGATTACAGATTTGTGATCATTTCCAGATATGACTTCTTGGATATTGTGGGTAATGTTGCAATTAGGAGAAGTAGGATTAGATGTGGGTTCTAAGGTTAAAGGAAATGCAATTATTTTTGGATATATATTATTTGTATAAAGGAAGTTTGCTTGGAAGGTGGATAGGTAAATGTATGGGTTAGGTAGATGTAGGTATAGATAGATGGAATTTGATAGATCGATGGAGAGATAGATAGGTAGATAGGTGGATGGATGGATAGATAGATATATCGATCAATTGGTATATTGAAAGAAAGATAGATCAATGTAAGTAAATTTATATGTAGATAGGTCCAATTGATGGGTTCGTAATTCAATGCCAGCTCTATCCTGGTCACCTGGTCTATGTTGGACAGCATATTCAATCATCCTTTGCCTCATTGCCCTGTCCTTCTCCTATCTTTTTAATTTGAGCCTACCATATAAAATATTATAAATAACAGGATGTAAAACCCAAATCATCTATACATATTTTATCCAAGTCAGTTTGTATAGCTTTATGAAAAGCACCTGCATGTTTTCAACAAGTCACTCCTACACAGTTTTCCATTTATCTGCACAAAAGTTTTATAGGCATATCACTCAGTGCCATAATCTTTTGTTGCAATCATAATTCCATACTTCCTGGGTATAATTAGGTGCAGAAGTGTTGAGGAAAGGTTCATAAAATAAAAAAGAAAGAAAAATTCTGAAGGAAAAAAACTGATAAAAATATAAGAAAATGCACAATACAAATATTTTTCACCTGGCTTGTATAGATTAATGTCTAGCTTAGTCTTATTGGAAAATTTAAGAGTTCTGGCAATGCATCAAACTCAAAATTAAGATTAAAATTCATGGAAGAAGAAAAAGATATTATATCGAAGGAGAAAAACAAGGAAATTCATTCGGAAAATACAGGAGAATATTAAGATATTACTGAAGAAACAAGGAAGCACACTTACTAAATAATACACAATGCAAGTATACAGGTGAATATGTTGGCTAAGACCATTTAGAAATTTGGCATTATTAGAAATTTGGCTCTACAAAATAAGAAAAAAAGATAAATATCTTTGCTGGAACACTGATTCATTGTTGAATGGTCAAAAAATAGGTGAACAAGCTGTGACATAGTGAGGTGGCCTCTTGCCAGTCCTTTGTATTATACTACTACTATAGTTTAGTACATAATAGTAAAGAGTCCCTCAATACAATACTAGTCAATTGGATAGGTGTTTACTACCACAGACAAGCTGTTTCCTTGTAGTTTGTCAGTTTTGTGATCGTTCCAATAATTGAATGTGGTTTGGATGAGAAGTGACAGATTCAAGAGAGACTTGCCACTTGGCCAAAATGATATGAACCTACAGTGATATCTGCCAGGTTCGGAGGTTCAACTTGACATTTTGCATTGTCTTGATTTGACTTATCGGCCAATCAGACACAGCTGATTTTGAAAATGTTTGGAAATGTACTTATATGTTATAGATTGATAGACATTCTTTTAGATTGAATTCACCATTAATGCTGTTATATATTGAATCGATTACCCGAGTAAGTGCGATTTAAAGTGATATGTTCAGGAAAAATGTGCTAAATCCCCAGATATGTATGTTAACTGTGAACGCTGACAATTTCTGAATAACTGTTCGAATCTAGGGCTAGGCTTATGACAATGACTTACTGCACTTCATATATTTCTCAAATACAATGTACTACACACCACATTGGTCTGTTGCGACAAGAACACTCTGATATGACACGTCGGCCTCGACATCGCAAGCCACACTGCTACATCATATTTCCAGAGTCACGTTGATATTGTAGACATCGAAAAACAATGAACTGCCATCTCAGGAAGGCTGCCTTGCTCTATTCCATGATACAAGAGGTGTCGGAGGAAATGGCCTGATCTTGGCGATAAGTCATTTGTGAGCCTGTTCTTTTCATGCCATGGTATCGGGAGATTGGCAACTGCAAGGTTATATTATGCTGCTATGAGGGAAATATGTGAGGAAAGGGCTATGAGGAAAAGACAGCGAGGAAAGAGCTGTGAGAAAAGGCTGTTAGGAAAGGGCTGTGAGGAAAGGGCTGTGTTGCTGTGAGGCTAGGCTGTGAGAAGGCTTTGAGGAAAATGTGAAGAGATTCTATGAGGAAAGGGCTTTTGGGGAAAGAAAGGCTGAGAAGAATTTCTATGATGAAAGGCTATGAGGAAAGGCTCTGAGAAAGCAATGAAGAAAGAACCAAGAATGTGAGGAAAGGCTCTAAGAAAAGGTTTTGAGATATTCTGAAGACTACAAGGAAAGACTGAGAAAAACTGAAAAGGCTGTGCAAAAAGGCTATGAGAAAGGACCATGAAGAAGGGCTTCATGAAAGTCTGTGAAAAAGTGTGTGAGAAAAGGCGATATGAGAAAAAGGCTATGAGAAAGGGTTGTGAGAAGGAGCTACTAGGGGGAAGGTTGTGCACAAAGGTTATGAGAAAGGACCATGAAGATTGAAGAAGGGCTTTGAGGGAAGTCTTCGAGAAAAGGTTATTAGAAAAGGCTAAGAGACAGGGCTTTGCACAAGAGCAATGACGAAAGGCTATAAGAAATACTGTGTGATCTATCCATTTCAATAAGTCTTCGTTAAAATTGAAATAAACTAAGGCTTAGACTTACTCGTTTGTATCAAGTAACAGAATGCTTTACAATTGCCTTATCCAGTATGCAGCTAAAAAGCCAATATATTGAACCCTTCTTGAAGATTCTTAGATCTGGCCATTACTTTGCCTTTTAAATTGGTTCACTCTGACTTTAAATGGCCCAATTTGGGGCTGAATCCCTTGCTAGCTTTTATCTCATCAATTTAATGAGACTGTCATGGCCAAGCAATGGTCAAGGAATTGTCCGGAATGGTCAAGAAGGAGGCCTTAGTAGGGTTTAATGCAATGGATGGTCCATTTGATTACAAAATGACCACATGTGCTGTTATTTAGCGTTTACTTGCATTTAATTGCATTTACCAGCATTGGATCGCGTTCCGTCACCAGAAGTGTTGTAGTAATTTACTTGCAATTACAACAAGATAAATTGGTGTCGGATGACTTACACTTTAGGAGCGATCGAAGTAGACGTGATGTTTTTTTTTCGTTTTAGGGTTTGAAAGGAGACCTAAATGTTATTTATGTGATAAAGATAGTCTAGGATAGTGGTCTGTACAAAGCATCAGCAGAAAAAAGTAAATGACCCAAAGTTCCTTTTGAATACTTAGATTGCATCGAAATATATCTCAATTCAGAACTTGCAAATATCTAAATTCTGATCTTGTCTTGTAGTCAAACTTGAACTTCAGCTTCTCAGATGAGCAGCGACACTCAGTGCATTAATCTTTGCAGTTTTGTTGTGACTTCTTGTCACCGTCATGTCTTGTCGTGAAAATCTTTCTTTTTTTCTTGAGACTGTTTTGTTTCATCTCATTTCTATTATACCTCCTTTTCTTTTTACTCTTGCTCATTGACAAGAGACACAAAAACCTATAAAGACTCATAAAGACGGGAGACGTCGAAGAGTAGAGTTTGTGTCAAGGCGCATTTGTCGTGTCTCCAGCCTCTCCGTGTGTCTCCATGCTTCTCCAAGGCTCCGTGAGTGTCAGAAAGTGAGACTAGATTATCTGGCGACATCAATTGATTTGCCGTGATTTAAAGCCATGCCTCAGTGGGACAGGCAAGCAGGCAGAAAATTGCAAAGGATCGAGATGATCTGAGATAAAATGCATCCGCACGAAGAGACTTGCTTCAGATCAACATCAATCGGGGTCGTACAGATCTTGAGAGGAAGGATGGTCGCTATTGAGGATGTGTGCTGTATGTTGTTGTTCACATTGAGGATGTGAACTGTATATTTATCATGTAGGCCATGTTTTCTGTTAGAAATGGTCTGTGTCCACGTCTGGGTGGAGAGTTAAGTCGGTTGTTACTTGGCTACCCATCTCTGGGTCCTGGGTTCGAATACAACCTCTGGCTGGCTCACCTTGACTTATGTTGGACAGCAGTTTCAATCAACCTTGACGTCATTGCTGTGTCCTCCTGTCCTAATAAGCCTACCGAGAGCATGAATGCAGGATGTAAAGCCCATCCATCCTTCCACTCATCTCTCTTAGGGACCGTTCAGAATTTATGACTGGGGGGGGGTGGGAGTTTTGCTGGAACGTCCCGTCAAAAATTAATATGTATTTTTAGTACCCCCCCCCCCTTCCACATATAAAGCAATACACACACATATATACTGTTATATATGGCCACACGTACAGATCCGAGTCATTTCGCGGACTTTTGCACGTAAAAAAGTCGAAATAAAATGAGTTTATGCGTGTTTTTTAACATTTTTTCTTTGTTAAAATTTCTTACCCCCCCCCTTGGAAGTGTAGTCAAAAATTAATACCCCCCTTGAAACCCGTGTGAAAAGTTAGTACCCCCTCGGCCAAAACTCCCACCCCCCCCCAGTCATAAATTCTGAACGGTCCCTTATAAGCTTTATAAGTTGTATTATGCAGTCTGCACTTTTTCCTCATTAAATTATATCCACCATGAAGCATGTGAACTGTATGTTATTCCATTACCATAGGGTGATGTGAGTTGAACTGTTATGTTAGTGGATGCTTTTAATGATGTTGAACTTCCTTTGCTGCTCATTTATCCAACCGGAAGATCCTTGAAATTGATTTTGCTCCAGTACGCCCTTTAATTGAAAATATGATATATGAAGTATATGATGCCTTAGTCTTTACTTTATGAAGTTGGTACACTGTTCTTCTTGCATTGGGCATTTGAGCGAACCAAAATGAAAATACGATACGTGTTTACAAACTACAGCTTACAGCCTTTCACTTTGATAAAGAAAAAAAGAGGACCAGTTCACTGTAAAAAATGTACTTTGTGACTCATGATAGCTGATGAAGTGTCATCTTCTATACTGTCAACATGGAAACAGAGAGGCAGTTTGATTAGTCATGATCAAGAGAAGGCCATTTGACTTGTCATAACTGATTTTGGATTGAAAATCAGATGCGTAATCCTTTCGTTTGGCTGTCACCAACAAGAGGGATAAGTCTCCTTAAATCAAATTAACATTGAAAGTATTGGGTATGATCATGACAAATCATCTGCATGATGACACACGAAGTGCCATTTTCTCAGTGCAACAGTACACTCTTTTTCGGTGTGAAAGTGAAAGGCTGTAATGAACTGTACAGTTCAGGCATTATGTTGAAATTCCAATTAGGCAGGTGTGATCTTGACATTGCAAGACTTTAGACTAGAATTTTCTAATTTCTGTCCTGAAAATATGCCCTCTTCCTCATATATTCAACTAAAACAATTTTCACACAGAGTAGGAATGTTGGAAATGAACCCACTTCATTGATCTTATGTGCCACTTAATAATTAGTGAGAATTACCTTGACTGATGATATTAACAACTGTGCCACTTTATCTGAATGTTGAAAATGAACCTTTTTCCAAGTTCCATATGCATAAGTGCCACTAATAATTGTAAAACTAGTAATGTTGTCTCACATTAGATTAAAAAAATATTATGATCCAGTTATAAACGCTTAAACTGTGTGTCTTTGTTGTTTTCCTTGTCAAAAAACCCTACTTCCATAGTGACAGAACACTTTTTATCATAGCCCTTTTAGCGTTAATGACCAATAACAATGCACTTTGGTGTTGACAGATAACTTTTCATTTGCTGAATATTATACATGTAAATGCTCCCTCAGGTAATGGTAATAGCTACCAGAAATATCCCAGAAGTGCATAATACACCAAAGGCAATTACGAAGCCTTTTTGTCTTTTTTCGCTGAATAAGTTTGCCTCTTCGTTTTTGGCAATTTTTTTTTATATTACTAGTAACATTTCTCCTTATATTGCACGACGTCAACATCCAAACTCTTGACAACATCCGATCTGTCCAATTATCGTTCTCTGTAGCTTTTGGTTTTTTCAATCTTTCTCCGAACCCAAATTAGGGGACAAAATATGACGGCCTGTCATCCTGTTTTCGCTACGACAATTATGACGAACAATTTTCTTCTGAAATTGTCCATGCTGCCTAAGAGAGGAAGTCTGGGGCATTTTTCTCATCAAAGAAAAAGTCCTACAGCACTTTAGTTTCTTTCAGTGCACAATTGTTTACTGTGATTGACAATGGCATCATCTGTAATACAATTAAGAAGCAATGTTTTTCAGTGAACGAAGTTGCTTTTTGTGCTTCGATAGTGAAGAAACGTGGAATTGACAATTCATCCCCGATGTTCCCAATGATAGAAGTCTTGCTTTGCCTCCTTATACCATATCTTTGTTTCAATGGATAATGTAAAGTTGGCCGAGTCCTCAAACTTTAAGAATTTACAACTCCGTCACAAATTAAAATCCTATGTAATTTCTCGGGTTTATGATACTACCCCCAAATTGTCCATTGTGAGTCTCCCTGCAATTTTTGTCCCTGGCCTATCCCACTATGGCTCAATAAGTGCAGAATTTCCTGAAGACGAAACACCAAACTCTCGTCCAAATTTTCCTGACTTGCCGTCGTCACATCTTTCATCTTGATGACTGCCATTGACTCGTGTTGCTATATTTGTGTTGTGAAATCAAGGGTGTAATTGAATAGCCACTCATTAAGTCTTGAGACAAAACCACTCACAAATGATGATTGGCTGCAACATTATATGAAATTCTTGTGTTGAAGATGGCCATAATGGCAAACAGTGGTTGTGGCCATGTTGACAGAGATGATGTTTCCAATCTTAATCTTAGATGGCAGAAGTTTTGGAAAATACTGTAGAAGCAGGCTGTCAAGAGAGGAAAGATGAAAAGTTACTTGAAGTTGCAATTACTAGCAAGAGGTCAGATGCTGAAAATTAGTATCTCTTGGATGAAGGACAAAATTAAGGAGAGTTGTCGGATAGCCATAAAACAAAATTAATGCTTCAGTACTTGTAAACAGTATGCCTGAAATTGTCTTGTGGTCACCCTTACAGCTGTTGCACTATGCCAACCCTAGTTCGAAGCAGCTATATAAGGCTCTCGAGTTTACAATAGTTTTAAGTTAGAAAGGAAAAGAGGATGTACACGTTGTCGAAGGATACCAAATAAATGTTTTAAACCGCCTCACTTTGCAAGAGATGACAAAGTAAAAATCATAATAAGATGCTGCTTCCAAGTAGTAGATGTGGAGTATATGTGTAGGTTAGAAGTTGGAAAAGTAAAGTCTAAAGAGTATATACTTCCATGGCAAGTTGTTCTGGAGCAAAGCAACCCAAGAAGGCTGGAGCCCATGCCTTGGCTGCTATAGTGAGCCTCCTTGCTGGGATGTCCCTATAGTGGTTGTATGCTCTGGTCATGTAACTGATAAATTGAGCGTTACTTTATCCAAAGTCTATAGACCCAGGTCCTGCGCTTAAATTGAGTCACGTCTAATAGGGGACAGTGAGCCTGTTTAAGTCATGGGGTAATTTACTGAACGGGATAGGCTTCTCTGTAAAATATTGGCCCGTCCCAGACAGTGTAGGGTAAGCCGCGTAGGCTGTGTGAGCAGTGTAGGCATGTCGTGGGAGGTTGTAGTGGTTTTGCTTAACTTAGTCGCTCTGTTGTTTTTTGGCATTTGTAGAGCTTAGACATTTTAAATTTGGCATTATTTTGTGGTGATTGCTTAACTTAAGCAATAGTGCTGCGATACTATTGTATTTTTGAGTGATCCAAAGTAACTTTTTGAGAACTGCACAGTGCCTACAAATAGGAATTAATAGGTCTTTTTAAATTGAAAGTCTACTGGCTCAGATGGAATATATTACATGACAAGTATGGCATACTCAGTCACAAAACACTAATTGTTTTGTCACAGACAGAGCTAACAGAGATGGGCGCTTGTCGAATACACTCATCTGACATCAGTAGTAGCCATTTTCACTGGATGATATAGGACACAATTCTTCTCTCCGCAATATGTGCGACATCAAAATGATGATCGCACTTCAAATAAATCCAGTCCCACCCATCAGCCTTGGGGTACCCCATATGTACGGTCTCATGCTTCGATAGTCTCTTCTGAAGTCGTAAAGCATGAATGACGCATTAGTTGTCGAAGGCTGCGAATGACCCTTGAAAGTGTGTCAACTGACAAAGTTTCCTTTCCATTACTCTGTCATTGGTGGCTGACTGGGTATATGAGGTTTGGCACTTTATTCGGATGAAATGGCTTCCAGGGTTTCGAGTCAACTTTTGACTGAGAAAAGCTCCCTTATAAGTTGTGTTATGGATGGCGAAGACCGTGGCAAGCACTATCCTTGGATGGATAGCATTGGATGTGTTATCTATCTATATCTGTCTGTCTTCCTTTATCTGTCTATCTTTTTATCTATCATCTATCTGTCTATCTGTCTATATCTATTTATCTATGTTAAACTTTGAAGTTCTTTTGAACCGATAAATTATTATTTAGTTGATGAGTCTCAAAACTTATAGGAACCTCATATACATGTAAATCCAAGCTGTCGCTGTTTTCCCATCGACCAATTGGTTGATTGGCCGACAAGCCACTGTGCATTTGACAAGGCTTGCGAAGAGCAACCAATCACTTGAGGCAGTTTCAAGTTTACCCCTTATCGACCTCATTAAGGGGGTGATGTCTTTGCCTTAAGAACCTCGCGAAATCTCTCCAAAATTCTGCAAAGAACGCTGCTGTCGCTGCAGGACAGGGATTGAAGGACCAAATCGCTTCGTCGCTAAGTTCTCCGAGTCTCGGAGACTTCTCATTACGGCAGTTCATTAAGATCCCTCTTGATTGTGCGGTGTTCTTCATCATTCATATCAAAGGCAAGTACCCCAGTAGCCCATCTTAATTGATGGAGCTTAATTGATAGCTACACACACTTTTTAGCTTGATGAACAATCAGTGGCTCTCAATGAAGTTTCATGTTGATATCACTCTGGCATCACGCCAACAACTTTGTTTGTCGTTGATGAATCGTGATCACATAGCTGAAAAAATTGCCTTAAATGGTTGTCGAAACAAAACGGTTAAAACAGCATAATAAAAGCTTGAAAAGAAGCCAATGATTGGTTAAGACACCACCTAAAACATAGCTTTTCAGAATCAATTGTGTAAAGAGTATAAAAATCCTATACAAGACTTAAAATGATTTTTAAAAAATTAATCAATAAGAGCTTGAAAAGAAGCCAATGATTGGTTAAGAGACAGCCAAAAACATAGCCTTTCAGAATCAATCGCCTAAACCGCATAAAAATCCTACACAAGGCTAAATTATAGACAAACTAATGCCTCTAATGGCTTCGAGCACAGCCTCAAGTACGGTGTACCGCCACTGCCCTACATGTTTGAGGATGTTTTTTGTGCAAGGCCTGTACCATCAGCACTTATTAGACCCTTCAGCCAAAGGAACAAGTTTGGCATTGACTTAGAGGCTGTAGGAAGCTGCAGAATGCTGAAAGTGGCATCTATGTTGCTTGTCTTGCAAAGTTTTTGTCAGTTTCGCAAAGGACAAAAAAGCCAAAAAGTTAGTGTCAGCCTGTATTGGCCTTCGTATGTCGGATTGCGTTAATGACGAAGTTGATACATTGTTAGTTAGATTGTAACCATATTTGACGTTTCTTCAACTTTTTGCCTAAATATGACGGTGTGTAGTTTGATCAGAACTAAAGTGGAGATTTTAAAATGTAAATGCTGATATTCCATTTTCATATCATTTCTCAATCATGGGTTGCCACTAATAGACACTTTGTTCTGTTGCTTCGACAAAAAGCTTCTGGCTTGTGTTCACTGTTTTATTGTCATAAACAACGTTAAATAGTTTTACCTTACCTTACCTTATATACCTTTTTGCCTTTGCACAAGGTGGTCTTCTTTAGATCAAGCTGGACTGAAAATTGATGGAAAGATCTTTGACAATTCTACTATAATGTAATTGGTCTTTTTCCTTTTCCTAATCAAATTGCGTACAACATGTACATATTCCTTCGAATTTCAACTTTCCTTGCAGCAAATTCATTGTACAATCTCCCATTTCCTTCATTCTTGCTTCTGTCTTTCTACTGTGTCAGAATAACCAGATAGGATACGCCTAAAATCTTACTGGATGAAATGTGCCAATTCGCGTCATTCCTCTCAAAGGGAATTTTGTAACATTTAAGCTTGAGGCCTTTTTCGCATCAGGTGAATTTCCTTCAGAAATGACATTGCTTCAACCCTTTGAAAGATTCACACCCTCCGAGCCTTTGTGGGACTGATGCGTTAGAAATTTCATTGCAAATGCGATTAGACCTTTGGCATTTTGAAGGCGCCATGTCACCAGGGACTCAGCTTAGGGTTCTGAGAATACGATCTGAGAATTTGGTGCGGCTTACTGTTGAATGATAGCTTAAAGCATGTGGCAAGGTATTCTTGTGATACTTGAGGCGAGGTTTAGTTCAAGGAAATGGGTTTAGAGTGCAAAAAGTTGAGGTCCAATGAGATTATTAATAATTTTCTCCTTTGGCATTTTGAATACGGAATGTCAAAAGGGAAAAGCTAAGGGTTCTGAGAATATGATCTGAGAATTTGCTGCGGCTAACTGTGGAGAGTGCAAAAAGTTGAGGTCCAATGAGATGACAAATTACTTTTTCCTCAAATTGAAATGTTTCTTGGCATTTTGAAGGCGGAATGTCACTTAGGGTTCCGAGAAAACGATCTGATAATTTGCTGTGACTTACTGTTGGATGATGGCTTAAAGCATGCTCAAATGTATTTCGATAGCTGCAAGTGAGGTTATTACACATATTTCATTTAATTGAAATGTATCTTGGCACTTGGATGATGTTGAACTGGTAAAATAGAGGTTTGTCCTTATTTGGTGTTGAGAGTTTGTACAATTATAAAATTCAATTTATTTTAAGAGTCATAGAAAGGTGAGAGCTTGTCGCTCTCCTTAACCTTGATTAAATGGATGCCTGACACAGTCTTTGATAAATCTTCACTGGCTGATATTATCCGGTTAATGCATTTTTGGTGTTCGGTAATCCACTCCCTGATGCAGTAGTTAACAGTAACTTTACACTCTACTCAGGACTTACACTTTGGCCAAGAGTGGCCCATCACTCACCTCAGTCTTACCATGCTATTACTTACATGAGCACACATGACACAAAATTTACATAATGATACTCGGGACGCGTATTGGGAAGCTCCGTTCCCTTGGGACCGTTGAGGTGACCTCGCATGAATATGTCTCCAGAAAATCCATGTCCTCAGCTTAATACATGGCGTCTACTACCCCAGTGGGAATTACTCGGGACCGTGCGTGAATGTTGGGGTTCACCCTTGCCGCCAATAGCTCAACCCAAAGTTTTTCCCATTTCTGTATCTTCTATGATGTTCTACATGGTGGAAGTTTCACAAGGCTCAATGAGTGTTAAGTTAACACTGGGGTCAGGTCATCGCCCAGACAATCCTTGTCAGGTGGTTGTTTTGTCCTGGCCATAAGAGCTGTACAACTTGCCGCATTACTGTGGTCCTGTCCCGCTAAGCATTTTCAGTGCAAAGATGCAGGACATAATGCCCTATCAGTTATAACGACATCTTCCCATTTCTAGACTTTCAGTACCTTTCTCTTAGTTCCAATTACTTTTTGCCTTCGTCACGCATCTATAAGACATCTGGGAGTTATACTATACTGATGTCTAATGAACATCCGATCGAAGGCTATGATTCATGACTGAGAAGTTATGACATCTTTTCTCTACGTCTATTGATACCTCTCCCCCCCCTCTAAATCTTCTACCCGTCTTTCCTCTTCCTCGTATACACTTCAATTATTTCTGCGAGTAACCCGTCACAGGCCTCCATCAGGTATCTGTCCGAATGATGAGACGGAAGATCTAGCGTCTCGATGTCTAATGAGATCGTCTCAGGTATTACCACTGCTCTGCTTCTCTGCCACCCTGCTCTATGCTGCTATGCTGTGAGACTTCACCCGAAAGAATCTGAATGATTGATGGATGGTCATGCTCAAAGGTCTGAAGCAAGCAATCAAATGATGGACTTCTTCCTTCTACTTCCGAGCTAGTAAGATATCGCCGAGATGCCACTGAGGTGCTGGTGATATGTAGCAAGATGCTAGCAGTATGATGGCGAGATGCTAGCAAGAGGTAGCAACTAGCAAGATGTAGCAACATGCTAGCAAGATGTAGCAAGGTACTAGCAAGATGTAGCACTATGCTACCAAGATGTAGCGAAATATCAGCTGTATGTACATGTACTTATAGCAAGGTGTAGCAAGATGCTAGCAAGATGCTGGCAAGATGTAGCAGTGTGCCTGATGCTACCAGTATGTATCAAAGTATATGTATTTTTAGCAAGGTGTAGCAAGATGCTGGCATGATGTAGCACTATGCTAGCAAGATGTAGCACTATGCTAGCAAGATGTAGCAAGAAACTAGCAAGATTTACAAGTACTTTTAGCAAGGTGTAAGCAACATGCCAGGAGGGTGTGGCAAGATATAGCAAAATGTAGCACTGTAGAGTGAGATGATAGCAAAATGAAGCAAGATGTGGCAACATGTGGCAAGATATTGCAAGATGTGGCAATGCAAAGCAAGATAAAGCAAGATAAAGAGATATGTAGCACTGTACTAGCGAGATGCTGCAAGATGTAGCAAGATGTAGCTAGCTGCAGTGGGATGTAGCCAGATGTGTCGAGGTCAATGGTTGTTCTTCATAAAGAATCTTCATAGATTGGTAGTTTCTTGTTTGACGTCTAGTCTCTGTTTTATGTCGTGGCCCTTCTGGTTGGTCTGCGGAATTAAATGTGTGAAGTGTTTTGACACCCAAGATGAAATGTTTAGTTCTATATCCCACAATGCTGTTTAGATCTTAAGGGTATTGTGAGGCAAATTCATTTTTCGAACTTTTTGCCCTTTGCTTATGTTGGAAAAGTTCAATACTGACTACCAACGGCCGACTGATGGTATTTTTACCCAGCAATTTGCTATACAAATCCTTTGGAGATTTTCTGTCTGACTTCTGAGGTTTTGAATTCACGGTGACACCTTTCATCTTGTCCTTTTGTCGCTCAGCGTTTTATACTTTTCGTAAAGTTTTTCCCTTCCTTCTTCCGTATTTGTCCCTTTGTGGCTGCATCTAGTCCTGTTGTCATTGCTTTTTGTCCATTTCCTTATTTTTTGTCCTTATTCTCTTGATGTTTGTGTCCTTTTAATGCCGCAAATTAATGTGTGGGTGGACCGCTGACTTTGTCATCTTGATGACTGCCTTCCGAAAGATTATTGTCTGACAATGTCGGCTGATATCCGACGACATCGTCTGGTGACATTTCCGCAGACTTTATGCCCTTTTCGAAATACAAGATATTACCTCTTTTGATATATAATCAATATAAGCCACTGTGTCTGTGACTAAAAGTACTGCTTGGGGGCTAAGAAACCATAAGATCTTTTGTGTAAGAACTCAGTCAAAGCTCTCTAAGAACACAATGGGAAAGCCAGTGGTGTCTACTGCCACTTCAAAAACCAAAGCATTTTGTCTCGGTGATAACCAGACTAAGTTTGCATCACCTGTCAAACAGGTCTAGTGTTTGTTTTTTGTGGTCCACAGTCTCTACATATGACAACATACCAGTGCAACCTTTCTGACCAATGGTCAATGGTCATGTACACTTATCTCAGTATGCAGGGGAACTGGAGAAGGGAAGGATGTGCCTGCATGGTTATATTCTTGACTTTTCTGTTGAATATTCAAGAGCAATTTTGGGTCTGCTGCTCTTGTGCCGAAGGCCAGTCTACTCACAAGGTAGAATTGTTGAGATGGAGTGCTACTCCTCAAAATATTACTCATTTACCCTACGTTGAGGGATTGTCTACACGGCGTAGCCACTGATACAAGGGCCGACCAATTAATGTTTCATCTGGAAAAATCCAGTTGTGATTGTCTCTCTTGAAAATGACATCAAGCTGTGATTTTGCCCTTCTAGATCTATTTTGACAATTAGTGTAATATGTGGATGACCTTTGTTGCTTTTGTCATGTTATCGTATTATCTGACAACAGAAGTTCATTTGTTATATGCCCAAAACTTTCTGCTATATAGTTTTAGTTGGAGATACGATCAATATGTTCTTTGCACTGAAGACACCTCTAAAGTTGTTTTTATGATACTCCGAAAGAGATCGTAACCTCAGTCTAATGAGATATATTTCGCTTCGAAATAATGATCTATGGATCGAGTGTGGAAACTTTCTTTATGCTCTTGTAATCTCATAACTGAAAGGTCATCCCTACAGGTCCTTAGTGTCCTTTGTCTGGCTGGCTTGAGGTCGAATAAATGAGGTCATGTAAGTCATAGTATGACCTTCTGGAAGTTGGACTTAGTTGGAGGAAAGTCAGGAGCTCAAGGTCATAGGTCAAGGTCATAGGAAGGAAGGAAGGAAAAGGTCCTTGGCAGTGGAGGTCCTTGTTGGACCCCTTGTTATCTTGTCCTTGTTAGGGCCCTTGTTAGGTCCTTTGGTGTTCTCACTCGTAAAAGGTCATTGTAGTGAAGATGTGGGTGGTTCTGGTTATGCTTGGAATGAGAGGAATGTGGATGTCCAATTTATAATGTGTAATGTTGGATTGTAGATTTAAGAAGATTTGTAAGAGAGTAGGTGATCTGTTTGCAGCTTCTGGATTTTGTATTTTGTTGTTCACTGTTAATTGTACCTAGGGTATGTACTTCCATGTGAAAAACTAACTTGTTTGCAGTTACCTTGCTTCTTTTGAAGTTGTGCTATTTTCGATGCTGTCCGAGGTATTTTCCTGACCATTGATTAGAATGGATTGTAAACGTGTTATTCTTTGATTGATCAGTCTATCCCTAATAGCTTGCAAAAACTTAGTGTGAAGGGATGCACTATGCCATTACCCTCATACCAAGTTATTATTCGCCTCATGTATCTCTCTCCCTGATCCTTACTGTCCGAGCCTCTGAGGTGCCACTGTTTGGATTTGTAAGTCCGGACTGAAGAGTGAAGATAGATCTCGCTTCATAGATGGTCTTACTCTGTATTTCTTTATTTTTTCCCCTCATTCTTTTGAAGTTTTGTGTTCTGCTGGAACTAATGAAATTAAGGAACTAACCTTCAGATACCAATTTCTTGTACTTTCTCTTGTTCTTGACCTTCACTTGACCTTAGACCTTGACCTTTGCCCTAACATCAAACCCTGCACTGATTGAATGTTCTTTCCAACTTACAGCAGTTTTCGAGCAGGCTTGGTCAGTTCACTGAGAAGACCCTACAAATCATAAACTTCGATAGCCCAGACTAACGCTATCAAGCAATTGACCAACTATTAAAATCACATTAAAATATCAGTCAAGATACAGCAACTGGTTGACCTTGGAGAGATTTCTTTGTTTTTAGGTAGCAAATGGTAAACTTTTCAGGTCAGCAAAGCAGTTTATGGGTCTACCCAGATGTCAGGGTGGACATTAACAAACTTTCAGTCTAAACGATCTTCTCAGTGAACCGACCAAGCCTGCTCGAAAACTGCTGTATTGTAGTGTGGAATTAAATTATATCGACTGATGACCATCTTTTCTGTCGGCAATTCTATTTTGCCTTTATCGCCGTCCTTGAGACGCGAACAATCGAATTATACTTGTCTGGAATGATTTTGATGTTATAAATTCTGGAGTACGTCTTTCTCAGTACATAGCAATAACCGGCATTACAGTCCCTACAAAAATAAGTTGCGTTGTGTTATCATGCAAGGTTAAGTGTTGGTCTTTACTGGTTTGACGTACTCATCGTTGTTCTACCATGGTCTTCTATACTTCAGAATGTAGATTTGAGAAATACGATATTTGGTGTCCGAAGGTTAGTTCCTTGATTTCATTGCAAAACACAAAACTTCAAAAGAATGAGGGGAAAAGATAAACAAATACAGAGTCGAAAACTTGTTGTCAAATCAGCCAATTAGTAGTGAAACAACGACTGATATTCTTATATTCTTACATCCAAATCTAAGACATTAGTTGGGCTTAGGATTAATGGTGGATTTGCATGGAATTGTCAAATTAAATCCACCTCCAAACCAGCAATGATTGGATTGTTAAGAGGTCTGACCTTCTAGAATGTCTGGATGTTGAGTAATTGTTCTTCCTCATGAGAAAGATTCCAAGTTTTGTTATTAATTCATAGGTCATGGGTGGCTTTAAAACTTTTAATCTTATTCTTTGTATAAGTTTGTAACTTATATATTAGTTATAGGTATGTTTGGTATTTGCAAGTAAAGGTTAGAAGAAGCTCTTTGATAAAAAAAAATCTTGTTGTGAACAATATTTCTGTTCTTTCAAAAGGATTAAGATATACTTTTTTCAGAAAAACAAGTTGCCATTTTGTTGAAATTATATAAAATGCCAAAGGTCCTCTATTTATTGGAAGATAAGTTAACCAATGGAGGAATTTTATTCAAATGTTAAATGTTTTATGAAAAAGGAATAATTATACTTTCCACAGCGCTCCTGAAGAAAGATTGGGGTTAAAAAAATGAACCGAAAACAGGACCTATACCGCCTGAAAATACACGATCATACAAACATTTTAAGACAAAAACGAAAAAAATCTGTTGGGAATTTTTTGAGAAATTCAAGTTTTTTAAAAATCTTGTTTATCTCATCACTTGAATACATGTAAAATGGCCTGATCACCTGGACTTATGTTGGACCGCAGTTTCAATCATCCTTCGCGACATTCCATCCTTCTTGTAAAACAGTAAGTTTTCCTTTTGCTGCAATTGGTCGATTATTGATGTCCATGTCATGTGTTTCTATCAATTGTTTTGACCCTCTGCTTGTAGGAATACAAAATGCATGTCCAATAATTGATTGTGATATATTCATTACGATAACCTTTTGTTGGCCATGGCACTTTGACAAATCGAGTGTGATTATTGATTGTCACATTTGACCTTGATGTGACCTTAATTTGACCTGCAAGGTCAACTTGTGTCCTGAAGGTCAGGTGACTGTCACGTGGTCTGCAGGACGTGCTTTTGGAACGTGGCTTGCACGTGCCTTAAAGGTGGTTGCCAAGACAACAGGCCTCGAGGTCATAAACACAAATCTGTTCTTGTTTGATGAACGATCATTGTCAAAGCATTTGGCTGGGTCTACAAGTGACACTTTATCATAGGGTGATCTGACATCGTGGTCTGACAAGGCAGCAGGTGTGATCTTTTATACACAAAGATGGCAAGCGAAAAGCATACATGTGGATATGTTTGAATTTGCTCTTTATATATCCATTATGTTAGCTTTGTATCCATTATGTTGGCTTTGTATCCATTATGTACAATGTATGGGATGTGACACAAGCTGTAGCACATTCAGTAGTATTTGTTTTGGGATGGTAGTGGTATTAATGTTCTTTGTGTGAAAGGCAGCTGACTGTGTATGTGATTTGCCAATGGTTTGGTACTGTAATGGTATTTTATTGGCACCTGAAGAATAAAGATTGATAACATAAGGTACAGGTACACATATATTGTCTGTGGATGTGTTAGGTCTTTTATGTGAATTCCGATCCTTCTCTTCCCCTTTCTATCATTACTTTGGTCAGATGGTAAATATTTTTAGTTGATTCTGGACAGAAAGAAACAAATTCTTGAAGATTAATTAAAAATTTTGCCATTATCAATTTCTGTCTTGACGTCGAAAATCTTTCATTCCAAGTGTTCTTTGAACATTGAACAATTCCAGATCTCAGTAGTTTAGTTTTTCCAGTCACCTTCTTTCGGTGCAGAAATATGTCACAGTCACATAATGCATTCAGATAACTATATAAGTTCTGAATTTTTGTACCACAGCATCTTTGTAAATCTGGATAAACAAATATATATGTTCTCTGCAAAGCAGTCTTCTACAGGAATACTATTGATGTAACTGATCTTAATTGAGCATAATATATTTATGTGCTGTGTCATGATCTCTGTACTCTACAATTACCACTGTGTACCCTCCTAATTGGTGCCAGACGTCTGTATACTTCTGTGTACTTCTGATAATATTTTGTGTGCCTTTTGGCTGTGAATGTACAGTAGTCCCTGCGTCATAAGACCAGCTGTAAGACCAACTTGCCTAATGCAACAGCCTTCCTGCTGCAATTACAAGGATTTTAGAGCATTTTGCACCCCCGGATGATATCGCACTCCAACGAGAGACCGCTTCATGACTGCCAAAGAGGTGATCTTAAGACGCAGGTACCGCTGTTCATCGATTTCCTCACATTAAACCAAAAGCCTTCTGCACATCTCTAAGAAGTAGTCACATAAATTTTACAGTATTTATTTCTTGGATTGGAGGATTGGTATGGTATTGTATCAAATTGTGTAAATATTTTTGTGATGCCCCTGACCTAACTTCAGCTGCTCACTGCTTTACCAAGCAGGTGCTGGGCAGGCCTGTGCATGTGTACCTTAGCTACAGCTGAAGAAATCTAGATGAATATTTAATCAACATTTAGACAGTATGACAATGTGTCACAAGGCCAGCTGTTTCTAGTTTGAGTAAATAGGCCTACTACATAGCTAAGGTCTTGAAAATGCTGATTTTCCATTTGTTTGCCATATTCTGTTGAGGGTAAATAGTATTTACATACATCATTTGGGCTTGACAATTGTGAAATTGCATTATAATTCCCCAGCAGGTGGTCATATTGTGATGTTTATCATAGTAGGTGTGGAGAGAAAATTTAATTTGCCATTCATGCTGGTGAGCTGGTCACTCTTTGTGGTTTTAATAGGTTGTGCCTGTTTTGTTTTGTCATTTTGCCTTTCTGTCATTTTGCAAATATTTTGTTTTAATGGCAGATGTTTTGGAGATAAGCTTATTATGTCCAAGGTGTTATTCAGAATGTTTACATTTATGAGACCTGCATATTGTGGCAGTTACTAATTTGGATAGCAGTTGCAGACTTGCAGTTATCCTTTACCTCATTGCTGTGTCCTCCTTCTGTCCTAATTGGCTCACCAAGTGCATAAATACAGGACGTGAAGGATGGGAGTGTGATATATTTACTCCTTGTCTTGTCATCATTACTTCTCCCTCGAAAAAAAGGAAGGCTTACAAAGGAAAATGTTCCTAGCAGTGCCTGAAACTTTCTGATTGTGTGTGATTGAGAATTAATCATCCCTTTTCCTCATAGTTTAACTCAGGATGCTCTGTCATTAGGGATATATATTTTTGTTGGCTGTTTTGCTCCTCTTTTGACTTCATTTTGAGAGTACTTTTTCAGGAATTTTGAATAACTTTTATGAGTTTATATATTATCATTTACATGACAAATTGTTGCTGTTCTTCTGTTATACTTCAACTTGTATAGCATGTCTGCAGCAGGTGTCAGTTCCCTCACAAACATCCTCACCATAAAAGAGTGCCAACAAAAAATATTTTTGAGCTAGCTAAAGAAAAGAAATGCTGTTACATGACAGTACATGGTTAAGCATCTGGTTATCTTTTTTTACATGGATGAGTTTAAGATCTAGAGATCTCAATTATTCAAGAAAAAAGAAGAAAAATACAAGAAAAGCAGGAGAGAGAATGAAGACAGGTGGGATATGGAAAAAAGGTGTGTGTAAAGTAAAATTATATCTCATGGAATGGTGTATAATTTTAAAAAGTGGAAATGGCGACTGAGAAATACATAAAAGGGAAAAGAAGAATTACATGAAAGAAATAAAAATGGTTTCTTAAGATCTCAAAATATTGTACAGCTCACTGAGTAGGAAACCACCTGCTCACCAAAAACCATCTGCTCATTGGAAACCAACTCACTGAGGCTGATGTCAGCAAAAGTCTTGTGTCAACTCTAGTTGTCAACAGCATCTGCCATGAAGAGAAAATCAAAATGTAAAAAAGAAAAATGGTTTTGCTCTGGATAAGTAGTCAAATTGATGTTTTGTTAAGTGTTATTAATCTACAAGAAGTAGTCAGAGGCGGTCGAGACAATTGCCTAATAAGAAATTATGTTTTCGCAAAGCTAGGTATTTCCGAATTTGTTTTTGGTAGGCCTATATACTTTTTGTGTGATTTTCCTTTTAATATCTTTATTTTAAAAATTTCAAATTCTTTTTTTCCTATTCCTCTAGGGCTATTGGTACATGACGGCCTGAACAAATGCATTTAAATTCTCTATGTTAAATACGATTATCAAATATTACAAAAAGATATTCAAGTAGGCAAACAAAACAATTTATGAAAAATAGAAAAATATCTTTGTGCAAACTTTATAAATCTCTAAAAATTATGTACAAGTTTAATTATCTTTCGTTAAAATTTTAATATTAGGGCCTACAAGAAAATTTAATGACATAATGTTGATGTGATGTCTTTTAATGAATATGGTAAAAACTATCCACCCAAAAAGGGGGGGTAATCACAAGATTTAATTGAAAATTATAAAGAAAATATAAGATATGGGTATTTCATAACGGAGATAATATCAGTAACGATATTGCCGCCTGGGGAATTTGAAAGATAATCTCTTTTAAACTGGTTAATCCCATTAAGATTATTATCCCAAAAAGCTATTATCCTCAGATATTTCTTTGAGAAATGGCATTATGAGCTTAAAATGATGATTAAGTGATGTTTATGGGAGGCCTTTTTCCAAATATTGACTAATTGAGCCCAAAACAATGATTGAAGATTGATAGGGGTATGATTGGCTATGGTTATGATTGCCTTAATGATATTAAATAGTTATGAAGCCAAGGCCCAGCTCAGTGGAAGTGTGCTGAGTGGCTTACCTCAGGGACAAGGGTTCATTCAATTCAAAGTCTGGGCAACCTATGTTAGACTGACATTTCATCCTGTGCCGAGAGTTCACATCGCCTCATTACCGTAGTCTTGGTCCGTCATAGGAAGCCCTCTTGGTGCAAGCGAATATCACATCAAGCAGAGTAACTCACAAGAGATAAATTAGAGGCAAATAGATATTTGTTATGGTTGTTTATCCTATATTGTTCTGTTTAAAATGTCAAGAGTGATATAAGTACCTTGAAGTTTTTCTCATGTAAAAAGACAAAAAAGTCCTTCATGTGATATTGTTTTCCTCATATGACATTTGACTTTTTATGTTTGACCACATTCTCCATCCAAAATAGGATATATAAGAAAGGAACTAATGAATAACAATTCTTGTATTGTTTACCTGTATCCATGTTACAGCTTTGTGCATTTAGAAATTCAAAATATTGGATGAACATGTGAAACGTTGTTTCTCATCTCATTAGTCTACATCTGTGAGCAGCAAGAACTCTACTTGAGAGTGCTGCACTACCAGGAGATCATCCTTATAATAATAGAGACCTTATGAAAGGTAGGAACCAAATATGCACCAGCTACTTGCAGCCATTTCTGTCACAATTCACCACAGACACCTTGCAGAACACCATGACCCACTTATGAGTCAAGGTCATTCACACCTGATCTCGTGACCTAATTAGTTTTGTAGGTCACGAGAAGGTCATGTCATACAAACACTTCGGGGCACTCGGCATGGGCAAAACATTATCTTAGCATGTCGAAGGTCTGACGCGAGTGACGGTAATTACAGAACGGTGTAAAACATGTCGTTGCTAGCGTCTTGTCGTTAGCAACAGATGTGTGCAAGAGCAAGTCACCTGACCGGTCACGTGACCAAAAAGGAAGGGAAATTAGTTGACCTGTCAAAAGGTCACTCAAATGACGTCATTCTAGCTGCATTGGTGTCTGTGGGTCACTATTATTGTGGGAAAAGTGGGTGTCTTGGTGTCAAGGGTCTTGACACTCGACATAATAGAGAAAGAAGGAGAAATTATTGAAGTAAGCAAATAGAAATAGGCATGATTGTGGGTAAACAGCCTGCAAAACAAAGAAATAGACATATAATTGCTTAAATATATGCAGTACCAATATTTTTAAGTAACATTGCTCTACAACCTTCCATTCAGTGCACAGAAGCGGTCTGTATTGACAGTATCTATCATACATGTTAGATTGATGGCCTGATGCAACTGATAGCATTTAGTCTCTTCATATTATTGTGATAGATTCCTGCGATTTGGACTTACAAGTGGTGAGCGAGAACTCGAACAAGCAACGGAATTTAATCTTTTAAGGGAAGCACAGAGTACAAACCGAAAATACATTCTCTTTCGGAAACTTTCATCTGTCTTGTGCAATTGACTTCTTGGTCGTCCGGAGTCTTCTGCGGTCTTTCTGAGTCTTCGGAAGTCTTCGGAGTCTGCCTCTTGAGTCTTTCTGTGTCGGAGGCAATCTGACTTGAGTGTCAAGGTCGTCGCCCTCTGACCTCTTGGGTCAACTCAAGGTCGCGAGAGGTCAAACACTTCAAACAATCATGTGACCCGGGCGGCAGCGCGCGTGCTTCTCCTCCTTTACGTCTCATTTGCTCCACTTCATCTCTGCCTATCAATTATGATAAGCATCTTTTTTTGGATGCCCCTGAAGTATGCCCTTTAAGGATGCCCCTAAAGGACGCTCCTAAGGTCCTTTGGACTTAGATGGTCCCCTTGCAGGACTTGGATGCCCCTCTTAGGTCCATTGAAGTAGTGCAGAGCTGTGCTGTAATACAGAAAATCACACAGGAGACATTTCTGTGGCACTTGGGTTCAGTTGACACAACTAAAAGACTCAAGTGGTAGCACTGTTTTGGCACTTTAGCAACACTCCATAACATCAATGTGGTTACTTAGGCTAAATCAGCACTGTATAAGCTCAACTGAAGCTTATTGTGTCATAGCTAAGGCCAAAATGTACCAATTGATTGAATTCAATTGTTGAAAAACAGTGAAACTGATAAATAGCCAAGGAAAACATAGAATGGCTTGGGAATAGTTGTGGTATAATTTTATATTTTATATAAATTGAAATTGGGAAAAAATCAAGGAGAATCCAAGAAATAACCCTGATTGTCCAGGGGAAACTACAAAATCAGAGTAATTATGAAGCAACCAAAGAGAAACCAAGAAAGAGGTAAGATAGCCAAGGTAAAGCTAAGAAATAGCCATGGGATGTTGAGAAATAGCCGGGAAAGGCTAAGCATCCAACAAATGGCCAAGAAAAGGCCCTGGAATAGCCAAGTAGCCAGTGGTCATTTGCTCAAAAAGCCTTTGAGATATTGGCTGTGAGATAAGATACAGTGCACAGATAAACTGTGGTCTTCCCTTTCAGATAAGCAGCTAGGTAAAGCCTTGTATATATGCAGCTCTGCACAGCACGGAATTCCTAAGTAGGGGAATCCCTGCTGGAGATCCTTGGGAAACCCCTTGCACGCTGGGATGCCCCTTGGATTCCTCTGGGATTCCCCAGGGAATCCCCACAGCAAGAATTCTTGGAGTTCCCCTATTCTACATTGCAGAAACAAATCAAAGAGCTCTGGAAGTTTCCTGTCACTCAAAAAATACATTGAAATGGCAGCTTCTGGAAGTTTCTCTGTGACTTCTTAAGTAAAGGGGAATAACTTCTGTCACAAAGCTAAGGCAGGATATTCGTATATATTTTGAATTTGTATCTCTTATGTGACTCTTTCTGTTGATGTCACTAAGAATTACAGTTAGTCAAAATTAGAAGTAACATGATCACTTCCAGCGAATGACCATGACTCATTGCAGCTCCTATCTTGTACATTAGATGAGATGTGATGTCACGGATATTCTTGAAAATCTGTTCTATGTGTCTTTCTGTACACATATATATACCTGCACCTATAATCAATGCAAAATTAAAGCTATCCATAGATCTATCTATGACGAAGAAAAAACCAAAACTGAATCTTATCAGATTTCATCCTAAGTAATATGTCTCATAATGAGTTGTAAGACTAATTTACTCCATGATTTAGGTAATTCCAACCTACCTAAGCAATCAAGTAAGGAATGTCCATGTTGCATAGGACAGATACTTTATGTATAGAATTTCAACCACAACATTCTGTTGGGGTTTATGTGCTAAATCTTCCATACTTGAGGAGTTAATGGTTTATCACATTTCATGAAGATTCTGGTCCATTACTTCTGGGGAATTTTGATACATGCACGATGCATTGCACATGTTTTGGTCACTTAATGATGTGATGAAGTAAGAATGTCTGAGTTCTGATTCTAAGTTTGAAAGGCAGGAGTAAGGTTGGCTGAGATGGTGGTACTCGTGGCTTCCAATGTTCTAATTGGCCTACTACTAAGTGCAAAAATACAGGACATACAGGGTCAATCATCCATCAATCCCACGTAGGTTTACTCTGCTGTCACTGCTGTGGATGGAAGGATGATTGGGGCTTTATATTCCTGTATTTATACACTCAGTAGGCTAATTAGGACAGAAGAAGGACACAACAATGAGGCAGATGATGATTGAAACTGCCGTCCAACATAGGCCGATATGACCTGGCAAGAGCTGGATTCGAACCCTGGACCCAGCGATTGGCTACCCGGCATGCCACCACTGAGCTAACCCCCCCCTCCTCCATCACTGTTAAATAACCACAGAAATTGCATGGAATTGTTTTCTGGCACTTCAAGTCACAACTGAGGTACTGCATCTTGATTCTTGAGATATATTCATTGTTGCACAAACTTGCATCATGACACTTCTGATTTACACCATTGTTGCTCTGATTGTGGCTATTCATGTGTGGATCACAAAGGTACAGCTCAGCCCCAGAGGTTCCTACAGAAATGTGATCAATTCTTGTGTATTCTTGGGCCTGTGAAGTCTCCTTTAAAAGCTGTGTGAGGTGCATAGGAATACATATACTTTGGGAGTTGATCATGTCCTATAAAGCCGGGAGCAAAAGGCTAAGAAAAGGTTGTATGGACCCTGGGGGTAGTACATTGTACCTTTGGGCAGCTTGGGTCTTTTGGTCCTTTTGACTGGACTCTATAGATCTGTATGAAGTTGTGAAGAATAAGGAGGGGGGTTGTTTCACAGGGGAGGGGGGAGGGTTAGCTCAGTGGTAGTGTGCTGGACTGCCAATCGCTGGGTCCCGGGTTCGAATCCAGCTCTTGCCGTGTCACCTCAGACTATGTTGGATGGCACTTTCAATCATCCTTCGCCTCATTACGGTGTCCTCCTCCTGTCCCAATTAGCCTACCAAGTGCATAAATAGAGGATGTGAAGTATGTAATTTGTTTAATGGATATATATTATGGCTATGTAATATTACCATACTCATATTCCGAAGTTTTAGAAGTATATGGTGATTCAAAGTAAAAGACACAATATTGTTAAGATTCAGACAAATATCTAATCTTTGCTTTCAATGGAATTAAACTTTGAAAAAGTGACAAAACTTAAGAGAAAATAAGGAAAATGGAAGTTGTAGCATTTCGAATTATATTTTAAATTATTTTAGGAGAATGATCAAAGGATTTGTTTTAGGGTTGCTATGGTAACAAATGTTGTTTAAATGAATAGACATGCATCTCTTTCTGTTGCTTCTATTGTCATAAGAAGAAGTATAGAAGTTTCTAACTTTCTAAGTTTGAAGATTATCAAGCTGTTGGTCTTTTGTCTGCCGGGGGTAGCAGAAAGGAAAAAATTCTACTATTTTCTTTTCTGGACAAGCTATTTAACTTGTGCCATAATGATCCCTTCTGGGGATCCAACTGTGTGGAAAAAATGAAAGAAAAACTCAGGAAATTATGAAAAGAGGCACATACCTTTCTTCTTGCAAAAGTGAAAAAAAAATCGAAGCATTCTTTTTAATTTTTTACCTACTTGTATCCTTACATCCTTACATGTTACAAAGCACACACACAAATCTAACAGGAAAACTACCCCAAAAAAACTTGAAAACATTTTGTTACATGTTCCAGGTGTAGCAACAAGACATGCTTGCTAAATTACTTTCTCTGCAAAACATTTTTTGATCCTTTTAAACTTTTTATTCAGTAATTTGCAAAGAAATTCTACAGGCTTTGCTTAATTTCCAGACAATTTTTGAAAGCTTGCAATATATCATTGTCAACTTCATGCAGTTTTGGGAATCCCCAACAGATGGTAGTTAAAATGGTCACGTGCCTTTACCTCCCATTATGAGAAGATCACTTTGGGTTCTTGTTTCTTCCAGTTGCTAGGGAATATGCTGCTATGTAATAACACATATAATTGTTTTTTTGGGTGATTTTTTCCACGGGGGGGGGGGGGGCTAGCTCAGTGGTGGAATGGGCTGTCAATCGCTGGGTCCAGTGTTCGAATCCAGCTCTTGCCGGGTCACCTTGGCCTATGTTGGACGGCTGTTTCAATCATCCTTTGTCTCATTGCTGCATCCTCCTCTTGTCCAACTCTGCCTGCCAAGTGCATAAATACAGGACGTGAAGTCCCAATCATCCATCCATCCATTCCAGGTAACTGTCAACTTCTCATAATTTCTGGAATACATGTCTGGTTCATTTCTATAGTTCTGAGTGATCACCAGTACATGGAGGACTTTTAGGTGATTTGCCACAGAACTTCGTTATGATTCAAGAACCAGCAGACCCCATCTGGCATCAAATGTAATTGCTCCATGTTGCATGCGTTGTAACTCATTGAGCAGCTGGAATCAGCTGTTGTGTGTGAAAAACCCTTGATAAAAAGGAATAAAAGAGGAATGAATTAGAAGTGGAAATGGCTGGGAATAAGAAAAATGCTGGAAAATGATGTTGAAAAGGGAGGAAATCAGTTGTTGTTTGCTTCCGGAGTGAGTTGGAGATGAATGATAATAAAAATCGAAAGGAAAAAAAACAGTAAGTTTACACAAATTTAAGTTTTTGTTGGTAAGATGTATTAAAATTCATGATATATTAACCTGTAACTTATTAGTTAGTTTGAAGTACCTTTGGATTTGAAGTTGAATTGAGGCTAATTTTAAGTCTATTGGCTTAAGTTCCTGGATGAGTTTGCAACTTGGCATGGACCCTTTATCTTGACAAATGATGGATTTAAGCTGTAGGGTTTTAGGATATGGGTTGAGGCTATTGGTCTATAGCCCAGCATGTCACATATTGACAGATTTTGGATGATGCACAATGGGTATTGGTGGATTTGGCTAAATGATTTTGGCAACTGATATGGCTATCATAACGGCTGTGGATGGGCTACTGAGGTACATACAGTGACGTTTCATGGCAAGGCTACTTGATTGTTGGCCTAATTAGTTGGATCTAAAAATGATAGATGATAATGAAAAACATACAGTAAATGTGAAGTTATAAACATATGGTGCCTCCCTTTCCCATATTTTTGCATCATTATAGAGGAAGCATGTCAGGTCTTCATGCATGTTCTCCAAAGATGAAGAAGCTATGAATCACTTTAATGGCTGCTGCATATTATACCTGATGTAATAGACCATGTGCAATAGGGCTGGCCCTTTTTCAACTTTTTTTGAAAAGTCCTGCTCCATCATTCTAATATGAGGCCTTTAGGTCTTAGAAACCACCTCATACCAAAATTTTGCAAATTTGATGAAAAAAACCCAGGCCCCTGGGCCATTTTAGAAATTACGTTTTAGACAATAAGAAAAAACGCAAAAATACCCTCTATCTTGAGAACTAAAGCAGCTAGAGACATGATATTGACACCAAAATCTCCGGAATACCCACATTCATATTCATCATCAATACATTTTAGGGCCCTAAACCCAATACTTTTTGAGTAATTGGCAAAAAACCATATTTTTGCCTTTATTTTCATGAAAATCGTCAGCAAAAATTCAATTAATTGTGTAAATCATCAAAGATAGGTACCTGTTGTGCCTCTGTCTATCTCCAGTATATATTATGTAATATGAGCCTTTATTTTTGTTGTTACTTGTACAAAAATGCTATCAATTAGTTATTGTGAATGAGTATTACATGCATTATTTACATCAAACCACTGCCTCGTTTAACCAAGTCGCTGTAAAAGTAAGAGGAGTTGCATTCTTCCAAAAGTTACAAAGGATCTGCCCTTACTGTAATTTATGTCCGATATGCTACTGAAGCAGCTCTAGCTGTTATCAGAAATTATGTATGTAGGTGTCTGTAAAATAATTGGTTATTTAAAGGAGGTATGCTTAGTGGATGGTTTACTCAGGGGTCTACCATCACTCGCAGTGAAAAACTAACAGTGACACATTTTGGTGACCAGCAATTTGATGGGACTTGAAAAGGGTAACTTAATGCAGCTTGCAGGTGTAACATAGGTCTACATTTAAATTTTCTAATTGAAAATGTTTGAACTATTCCCCATAAATGAATAATGTATATCTTTCCTATGATAGAATTTGCATGCAAAATAATATTCTAAAACTGTTGAGTTTCTGCACTGACTCTACAGTCTACAAGTATGGTATAATGCTGATTGCCCATTGTGGTTAGGATATTTTTCATTCAGTATTTAAAGCTTTTGAATTTTATGACAAAACAATGCCAAGCATTGATAAACAGAGAGCTGATTCACAGTCACAAGCCACTTTTTGGCTGGATTGTTAAATATTTCTTTTGTTGGCAAATTGTTAATTCTCTCTTCTTGTGAACATCTATGATATAATAATTGCTTTATCAATGACAGACAGTGTCTCATGGCTGAGTGCACCCTTTTTAAAATTACCATTCATTGGGACCCACTTGATCTTTAATCAATTATCTTCAGTTATGCCATCACCATATGTACTCATGCCTTGGATTATCTCATATGAAACAAAGAGTGTTGCTGAATCTTTTGTCAATTTAGTCTCTCTGGATTTATTTGCCATTGACCCTGTTAAATGTTTTTGAGTTTGTAGTCTATGCTAAAATACCTAATGGCATCCACTGTATTATCCACCAGAGATAACAATTTGTTTTATTCTCATTCATTATGGGTTCATTGGCTTCAAATTTCTTGACATTTCTAAGAATCTTAAATAAAACATTTTCTAAATATTTATGGTTGGTCAGTCCATTCCTTAGTTTTCACAAGGAGAAATTAATGAACCACAAGAACAACTTCAAAAGACTAATAGCATACAGTATTACATCTTTGATTATGTATTGCACTAATTTACCCTTCTCAAGTTCCATCTCATTGTTGCCGGTCCACAAAATGTGCCAATTCTTGTTGTTCACTGCCGATGAAGGCAGACTCCTGAGTCATGAGTAAACCATCCACTAAGCATACCTCCTTTAAATAACCAATTATTTTACAGACACTTACACACATAATTTCTGATAACAGCTAGAGCTGCTTCAGCAGCATATCGGACACAAATTACAGTAAGGGCAGATCCTTTTGTAACTTTTGTAAGAATGCAACTCTTCTTACTTTTAGAGCGACTTGGTTAAACGAGGCAGTTGTTTCATGTAAATAATGCATGTAATACTCATTCACAATAACTAATTGATAGCATTTTTGTACGAGTAACAACAAAAATAAAGGCTCATATTACATAATATATACTGGAGATAGACAGAGGCACAGCAGGTACCTGTCATCAATGATTTACACAATTAATTGTATTTTTGCTGACGATTTTCATAAAAATAAAGGCAAAAATATGGTTTTTTGCCAATTACTCAAAAAGTATTGGGTTTAGGGCCCTAAAATGTATTGATGATGAATATGAATGTGGGTATTCCGGAGATTTTGGTGTCAATATCATGTCTCTAGCTGCTTTAGTTCTCAAGATAGAGGTATTTTTGCGTTTTTTCTTATTGTCTAAAACGTAATTTCTAAAATGGCCCAGGGGCCTGGGTTTTTTTCATCAAATCTGCAAAATTTTGGTATTAGGTGGTTTCTAAGACCTAAAGGCCTCATATTAGAATGATGGAGCAGGACTTTTCAAAAAAAGTTGAAAAAGGGCCAGCCCTAATGTGCAATATTCCATGGCTAACTTGACAAGTTGACATGCAAACTTGAAGTTATAGAACCTATTACCATTTTTATGTGGCCCTCCTGTAGACAAACAAATTAAAAGGCAACCTGATCAACCTCTGTTCTTGTGCCAATAACCTGAGACAACAAAAAAGGGTGAAAAAGAAAGAAAAGAGAAATGAATAAACATTGAACAACAAAAAGATTTAAATTACATTTTTACCCCCAACTCCACTCCATTTGCACCTGCCACACTTCTACAGTTCAGTGGCTTTTGGGGAGTACAGTTTTCAGACTTGAGTTTCTTGAGTTACTGGCTGGTGTTTTGTTAGTTGGGTTGTGGGTTATAGGAAGGATGTGGTGATCATGCCTAGAGAGGGGCAAGAATTTGCCTCTGAGGGATGCACTATGATGCCAATATCTAGTTGCAGTATGTGGCTGAACTGCTCTAGGTTTTCATGCCCTTTTTGGCTTCCATATTGCTCCAGCCTCTTCTTAATTATCTATCCATATCTTTGTTTCTATTATATATAGGGGAGGGTTGGTCTAGTGGTAGCGTACTAGGCTGCCAATCGCTGAGTCCAGGGTTCAAATCCAGCTCTTGCCGAGGTCTCCTGGGCCTATGCCAGATGGCTGTTTTAATCATCCTTTGCCTCTACGCAGTGTCCTCCTCCTGTCCTGGCCTACAAAGTGCATAAATAGAGGACATAAAGCCCCCCAATCATCCATCCATTCTATCTATATATCTAATCTACTTTCCTTCCTTCCATAGCTTCTTTCTTTCTTCCCTCCTTTCTTCCCCTCCTAATGCAGAGATTCTGGAAGTAAAACAATACTACTAATCTTCCTAGGCTATCCATTTCTGACAGCTTCCTTTCTCTCTGTCATCTATGGAGAATGATCACTTTGGGGCATGCTCATCTCCAGTGTGACAAGAACTAGGTCACATTCTCTTTTTTCCACCACTAGAGGCAGTGCAAGCATGTCACAGGTCATGGCGCTGGCAGCAACCCAAACAACATCAGCATGGTGGTGAAGATACAGCTGGCTCTCTATGGAGTCTATTCATTCATAGCTTGGAGGTTGTAGTTGTCACATGTATATATGACATGCATTGTCATGACACTTAACATGTCACCAACTGCTGTCATGTCATTGTCTTTGACACTGTCTTCTGACACTTCATATTGATGTTGGTGTTAACTTTTATTTCTTGACCTCCTGAAGTTATTATTGGATATTTTATTTATCTTGGTGGTATTTTTTCTATAAAACCATTATTGATGAAGTGATACCTGTGAGTTACTTACAACAAAGTATATGGATATGTATCACTCCATGACAAAGAACAAAAGGGATTACTTTGTATAGTTACCTGCAGTTGCCTATTGTTACAAGGTTCCATTGTGCATTGTGACATATTATTTGGATCTATTGCATAAGGATACCACTTTCATATTAAAGGGAAACTCATTTATGGACATTGTCTTGTGGAAGACAGTTAATGAAGGAATAGTCAATATTGACACTTTGTTAAACATTGTCACTCCATCAATGTTGTCATTTGCATTTTTTGCTGTCATTGATATGTGATGGATTATAAACACTGTTTGATGAATTGATGTAACTATTCGAAGATTGATTGGTTTTCACCTTATCAGACTGACAACTGCTTGTCACTAACTGTGCAGTAACTGATGAGTGATTGTCACTAACTGTCAGTAGCTGATTCAGTAACTGCTTTGGATAACTGATGTTGATTTGCCAACTGATTAGGAAGTGATTTACAGGATTTTGTCTCGAGGGACTGTTCAAGGGACATTTTGTGGATACTCGGAAGCACGCTTACGCCCTCTTTACCCCTCGCACCCCGAAGTGGGCCGGAAGTATTCCTTCGGGACTTGTATGCATTGATACGCTGCTCCCATGCTTTGATTTGTTGTCCCTTGGAGACCACCAGCTAAGTTCTAGACGACTCCTTGTGGCATCCTAACTGAGTCGTAGCTGATCGGAGCATCGTCTAGCTGAGTCGTAACTGGTCGAAGGAAGTCCTAGCTGAGTCGTAGCTGAGTCGCAGCTGATCTGAGCAAGTTCCAACTGATCTTAGACACAATAAAGACACTTCCTACTGAGTTGCTGTGTGTCTGCTTATCAAAGCAGAGTTGTGCCAAGTTAAAAGGGAGTCAGATCTGTTCTGAGCAAGTTTTTGCTGAGTCGTAGTTAATCTGAGCATCTCTTAACCGAGTCGTAGCCGAGTCGTTACTCACGAAGAGAAGTGGAAGTTATCGGTTGGACCATTGCTATCGGTCAGTCTGTGATGGCCACTGCTGAATAATGCTGAATGGGACTTTGATAGCAGTCCGCTAAATTACAGGCTCAGGGCCGATGCCACAGACTCAACTGTAGGACAACTCTGAATGTGGAATGATCGTTAACACAACCATTGCCAGGCAATCAATGAGTGATTGAACGCGGCTCAGAAAAGGCGCGAGGTATTGTTGACCCAAGTTGCAGCCCCCCTAGCAACACAAGCCACTGCCTAGCAACAGCTTTGGTTGTCATGCCAAAAGGTTGTTATAGAAACCGGGATCACAAAAGCGCAACATGACATCACAAGGAACAACTATTGTCGCTATTGATTGATCCGTCGTCAATCATTTGTGACTCCCAAGTTGTGTCGGAGAATTTTGTCGACGTTGCCTCAAGTCTAATGCTTTATGACAAGTCTCACAGATCTTAAAGTTGTTTTCTTCTAGTCAAATCATCTGGATGTGTGTCTTCATGTCCTTAAGTCCTGAATCAGCTGGATTTCAACTAAGATCTGATAGTTTTGTCAGTCTGGAGTTAATGACATTATTTTGATAAATTGAAGAACAGGAGCCTTGCTGGCATCTTACCTGACCTTTAAAAAGTGGGGCAAATTAATTGGTGTGATATCTGAATTGTTATAGTAAAACAAGCTCAGACTCATCTCCATATAAGTTATTGTACAACTGATGACATTAGATATTGCATTACAGGAATCTGTCTCTTTATGTGTACTCCACCAGACAGGTAGAACTATCTTAGTGAATCATCTGTGTTCATTGACTATTCAACCTGATATTTTGTTGGATGCCAAGTCTATTGGAAGTCTATTTGGCCATTTGGTTTGTGATCAAATCTTGTAATCAAATCTAGAAATCAAATCTAGAATCAAATCTGGAAATCCAGCTGGGACCTTAGTGTGACATTATTGAATTGGATCAGTGTACTTATCTAGTTTTACTTTGTGTGACTACATTTAGAGTCTGTATTTGGAGACTGGTATCCTTTTGGATTAAGTGGAAGAATAAGACTCTTCTTAAGTGCATTCATCTTGGATTACTTACTTCATTTTCAAAGTTATTTGTCAAAAGGCCTTTGGATAAGCACAACCCCTATCTGAGAGATACCTGATACTAAGAGCAGCATAATTGTGCACATGCTATTTGTTACAAGGCAATAGCACTAAGCTAAAAAGAGTGCATTCTGAGGCATTTCTTGTATGTTTTGTGCATGCTGCAATTACTGATGCTATCTATACCTGCCAAGGGGCCTGGCTCATTAAACGCAGGTATTTCGGTGTAATTTTCTTGCTATAATAACAAGAGGAAAAACCGCAGCGAAAAAGACAAAAGAAATACAGAAAAAACATCGGAAAAAAGAAATACAAACTCATTGCCTGGAAACCCATGAACTGTAAACTAATTGAGGGCAACAACATGAGCCTGTGAGTTGGTTTGCAGCTTGAGCCAGCTTGACACAAGTCCCATGTGAGAAGAAGACCAGCAACTGCACACCTGCCACTAATCATTGCAAGCAGAAAAGGAAAAATAAGAGAAAAACCACAAGAAATACAGCAAAAAATACAAGAAATATAAGAAAAATACTACCAAAACAGCATGATACTGAAAAACAAACAGCAATAAACTCACCGACCAAAAGAAGTGTGCCACAATTAAATGGATAAAAACTGAAGTATTTTTTCAAAGCACCAAAGGATTTGTTTGTGTACAATCGATACAGATCCGCCCTAATTCCATAGCGTTTGAGCTGTAAAAGAGACAAAAATTCAGAGAAAAATACTCTCATTAGGTCACATAAAAATTGTTGTTTATTTTAAGGAGGACTAAATGCTTGCATTGGACTAAAGAGGAATGCACATTTCAAAAATTTGACTAGATTTGTCACAAGTGGAAAGGAAATTACACAAAACCACTTCAAAGCGCTATATAACTGCTGGATATAAAATATAGACATCAAATTAAGAATCGCTAATTGGGAGACTACCTAGATGTGCAATCTAGCCGCGCTATTTGATTAATCCATTTGCTTGACGTCTCCATATCTTCATTGTGACATTTTGTTATTTGCCGTTTGATCCGAGTTCTTATATCACATGATCTCTTCATTAGTGCTGTCACATGATCTCATTAGTCACGTGACAGGTTGGCTATAAATAGTCTTTGATGGTTTGCTCTTCCTTTCTTTCTTTTTGATGTTTTCGGAATCGTAGGAGTACACTTCGGAACAACCATTTGGAACATTGCGGAACGTTTTTGTTCCTTTTAGAGTATTTTGGAACATTTGGAATCCTGTGACATTTTGAGATGCTAAAAGATGCCTTTTGGAACATTTCTGAATCCTTATTGAATCCTTTAGAATCCTAAAGATCCCTTGGAATCCTTCAGTACTCTTTTCTGCGAAACACTGTCAACTGACATGAACATTGATCGAAACGCACGTGCATTTTTGGGTTGTTAGCCGCTGCTATAACATTGCTACCCCTGAAGCTGCTGCTGCTGCTGCTGCTGCTGCAAATGAAATTGATGCCACTGATGCCCAGCCACTGATGCTGAAAGTGAACCGATGCAGCCAGAGATGTGGGATGCTGTGATGCTATTTGTAGGATGCTGACACGGCCTATCACAAAACCCTTTGATGCCGCGAATTGAATGAACTCAGTCGGAAGGGGAATTTGCATTCGCCAAAAGGCTCAAGGCAAACCTTATCAAAGACATTATCAATGGTATTATCAAAGTATTGCTTGCAATGCTGTGAATGACCTGTATGGTTCCCCAAAAAACATATCAGACCTCATGAATGGGAATTACGATTGAAGAGTAAACGCTAAAAAGTTGCGCGTCAGTGCAAAACGCAATAAAGACATTATCATGATTATGAGATAAAAGGTTTTCAGAATCAAAGCTGAAAATATTGCCATAAATGAAAATGTTAATGAGTTAGCTTGGCAAAAGATATGAACTTGGGAGTAGAAATACATTTCAAGATTAAAGAGAGGAGAGACAAATAACTTTTTAAAGACATTATTTATTGTTGATGACAGTGATTTGTCAAGAAAAGAACTGGAAAAGCTATGAATACAATCAATGAAGTGATAACATATTAAAGACGCTCCTTTTGGACAGCGAGCGGAAACGCTTTAATAAAATATCTGTCTTCGATCAGTGTCATCCATCATTTGTGATTCTATAGACTTTCGGAAAGATTTGGATGCAAATCCATAAAGGGAATATCATATGATCTCCAGATTGATATTATAGATTAACTTGTTATCTGTCTGCGGCTGGTATTTTTTGCAACGCCATATGTTGATCACTTTCGGCTGCCAAAGTGATTGCGTTGCCAAAAAAGAGGAATCAGTTATCGCCAGCCATCCATTGACTTATCGCTGGGCTGCAGGTAGAAAGGCATAATCTAAAAAGTAAAAGCAGTAACTCTCCTCTTGGATGCTGTCTGCAATATTGTCATTTCACTTTATGAATGACATGTCTGTCCGAGGTCAGTGAACTGCATTCTATCACTGACAATTTCAGGCATATTGTCAATGACGGCAGCTGTTATCATTGACTTACAGCCTTTTCAAGATTCTTTCCGATTGGCATTGATCGATTCTACGTAAGGATTTAGATTTATGTTTTTATTTGCTGCTCCTGGATTGCTGTACTTTGACATTTTGATAAGGGTATGACTTAAAAAAGGATTATAAGGGAGATAAAATATTATAAGTCACTAATTGGGAAGTGATACTTACTTTTTATTTACATAAATATTTACATCTGGGATAAAGCTACTTAGCTGCCAAATTTACATTTATCATATTTTATAGGATCAGCAATAATACAACAAATCAAAGTGAATTTTTGCTGGATTACATGGTGTAAATACCCCCCACTCTCACATGAAGCACTCCCACCCCTGAACACCCCTCCGATTGCTCTTGCGATCGCGATAACTCGTCTGATAGCCTTCGTTATTCAATTTGGAGAGAAGTTGTTTCGGAGTGCCGCCAAGAAATCGATGCTGACATTTTGATTAATACTCGACATGAAACACAGAGTGTGACCAACACTTTTCGCTGCTCGGCTTGTGCTCAGCCCGTGGCCCCTGGCATCTCCAGGCCTCCTCCGGTCTCCCCTTGACATTTATGGGCAATGGATTTGACACCTATTCCCCCACACCACACAGTCCCCACACGCTTGAGACCTTGTGCTTAAGACCTTGGTCCAGATCCATTTAGTGTGCAAGCAGAAAAGAGCGCTGCGGAAAAGAGCAGCTCACATAAAAGGTCTTCGGAGATATTGCTCTTAATGTAGCCATAGTTCATTGGCAGCTGAAAGACTTGAGACTCACCGCAATAATATACATCAAAGCTTAACCATTACCTATCAAAAAAGCAGACCTTTAAGTGGATTTAAAGCTCACAAATTATCTGGAGATATATGTTAGTTGTTAGAGTTATCCATTTCACAAGAGCTCACTTAGTTTCTCTTTTATGACTTGAGTGGCACCCCCTTATTTGTATAATATATTGTTTGGAGTCTATTCTCATGCTTTGACAGGTTAATACCACTGCATGCCCTCATAAAATTGCTTGTATATCTTCTGATTTGATGCAGTATCTCCTATACAAGTTGAGACATCAGTAGATTCTTGTGATACATCACTGATACATCAGTAGTGTAAAGGGGAATAGACCTTGTCACTTGTACTTCAGGACATATCTGCTGACCTCGTATATTTGCCCCATCTAATCGGGATGTCATAGGGTGCCCCTTCATTGGTAATTCAACTCATATATCTGAGGCAGCCATCTCATCTTTTCCTGATTGTGACGGATGATTTTGGCCGACATTTCCGATCTATCTCAATCTCCATCTTGTACTTGATCTGGTATCTCTTGTATTTTCCTCCTATTTGGCCATTTTCCTTCGGACAAGTTATTAGTGACTTCCCGTGTCGAATGACATAACCCTTCAGTAGCCTCCAACCCCCGGTAACCTCCGAGCGATTCGGGTAATAGCTCTTGATTACTCTAAATTATGGGAATGAAGAATTAGAGGTTCTCTGCTTCGGCCGGCTGATAGCGAAAGTAGTCTTGACTCTCGCGAGTTCTTAGGGTTATCCGAATCAGCCGTAGGTCTTTGAGACGTCTTTGAGATTGATGTTAGCTTTGGTATGAGCCCAAGATATTTGCAAGGACTTATCCGTAAGACCACTCGATTTGCTTGAGATTTCGCTGAGGACATAGTTGTGGATATTCAGTTGAACTTGATTGAGAACTCACAGCAAACCCTAAACTTTGTGATTTTGGGGTTGAACTTACAAGCATATTTTCCACTATTCGCCAAATTCACAATCTCCCGTAGTTGCGATTACAGAATCCAATAGCAAATCCAGTTGCTTTCATGAGCTATTTAGTGAGATCTGTAGGGAGGTCTTTAGCGATCAGAGGAACGATCTGAGCATTGTGATTAAGTCAATGTCCTGACAAGTAAGATTACACTCCCTGGAGCCCAAGCAAGAGGTCTAGGGGTCTTATCCGTAACACATTGCTCATCTAAAGTGTTGACACATGACAGACTGTTTAGATTGGAGAATGAGCGATTACCTTCACAATGAATCTGTCCTATGATGGACTGCTTGAAGATGGTTGCATCACAAAACGACCAATTGTGTGCTGAATGCTGAGGAGTCGTGAGGACTTGAAGAGACGCGTGTTGGAACCTTTGAAGAAACCTTAACGGAACCCTCGCTGAGATTTGGAAGTCAGGAGATCAGTCACAAGGTCAAAAGTGAAGTCCCAAGCAACTTTCAGAACTATATTGTCAAGGAATGCAAAGAAGAATAGGATATTACACACTTTAGCTTGGATGGATTCCTTGATATGTTCTTTAAACTTTGATGCTTTAAATTGCAATACAAATTCCATGAAGAACTGTTAATCAAGTGAGTTATTTAATTGCTTTGCCCTTTGCTGAGGGCAAGTGCCAGAGCGAGTTGCCCCATTACAAAGAGTACTGTCCATTTCTGAAGCCTTTCATGCACTATGCGGTATTGCCAGTGACTGTTGTCCATAGCCAATGACCGCTTGCCATTGCCGAGTACCGTTGAGAAGGCCATATATCATTTGGCATTGAGAGACCTAAAAGGAAGCTGCCAACGGTGGCTCCTCATCTTTGGTGACTGGGGAAGATGCTCAGCCTGCAGATGACATGCAGTCGATTGCCTGCATCTTCCTGCAGGTGACAACCCCTTAGCAACGCAGCACGCGCGGCCTAGCAACCACAAGCTGTGTCTGACACTTTTCAGAAAGGAGTACAGTCTGTCTGTCCGTCTGCGGAGAAATTGCCAATTGCATGTCGCTCGCCTCCCAGACGTGTGCGTGGCTCCGTGTGCTCATTTACAGCGGACGTTTACACCGCGGGAACACATTTACTCTCCTGCCAACACATTTGCACCACAGGAATCCATTTACACTGAGAAAAACCATTACCGGACACCATGAGGCATCATCATGCAGCTTCATGACCCCTTACCCTCAACGGACTACATGTTACAGTACTTGACAAAGTTGATCAAAGCTATGTCAACTGTATCTTCATTACTTGTTCTAATTCCATAAATGCTACTTTGATCAGCCTTTTTTGCACTGGATACTCACTTTAATTAACTTAAAAGGACTCTTCAGTGGATGTTTTCTTGTGATTAATACATCATAGTGGTGATAAGGAATTGTCTTACAAGGATAATCTGACTCTTCTGAATCTTGTTTTACGAACTTCAACTAACTTAAAAAGTCGGTTGTGCACATTGAACTTACCTTGTTGTTGTTAAATTTGTGAGACTTCTACCACACAAACAACTTATAAACATACAAGTTAAGAGTTTCCTGGGCGCAGAATCTGTCTAGAATGACGAGTAATCTACATAGCTTTGTCACTCTTCGGAAAACCCCCTCGACCCACAATGGGTCGCGGCAGGATGTCGCAAACAGGAAGTGGGGCCTCGGTTGCTAAGCGATCTCATCTTAGCCTCTTTCTGAATCTCTGATGATGATGCTTAGTCTCGCGAACCATCTGGGGTCGCGATGTCAACAGGTCTCTGTTTGGTAGATGGAATACTTCTCCCAGATACGTCTTCGTTACTTATATAAGCATTTATTTGTGTATCAGTTTCATGCTTGTGAAATCTCGAGAATTAACTCGTGAATAACGATTCAACAATATTGAATCGGACTCAGAATTGAATACATTGTGATACTAAACAATTTTATCAAGCAATCAAAGTAGCTTTAAGAAGTATCACTAAAACACTTATTCTCTGTGATACTGGACATCAAAATATCCAAACATTTTGTCTTAGATCTGATACTATGTCTGGTTCAATATAGTTCCATTGTACATATTGTATATATCTAACTTATGCTTGCCTGTGATTGACCATTATTAACTTATTTTAACTTATTTATTTATTTGATACTTAACTATTCCATCCATAAAATTATTAAACTTACGAAAGTCAAAAGTACTACACTCCTTGTGGAAAAATATGTGTGTACAGTTGTATGATGCTAAGATAACAAGTTGCAAACATAAGTTTACATACAAACAAGTTGCTGTGATCTCATACAAATAATACATTGAACTTTGGATGGAATCGGATTATACACAGATTACACACAGATTACTGTGATACATCTGGATATAATCTACAAAAGGAAGTGATACAGATATTTATAGAAATATAGAAGGATATATTGAAATATATCCTACAAATATATTTCGCAATGTTCGTTCCAAATCTCATACGTGATGTCCTCCTGGACAACAAACTGCAAAGAAAGCGAAAAAAGGAAAAGGATTACCGAGATTATCGAGACTTATGGACGTACAGCAGTGATCTTTTTCTATTTTTCCGAATCGTGGATAATTACTATTACCAGCTTATTAACTGTGATCAGGTGGGTGAAATCTTGCTTTTGAGTTGTTAACATTTTGTTTTATTTATTGAAATATTTGCATATTTAGGTGTACCAACCATTGCTTTGGATCTCTTGATTTTGATCTTGATGATAACTCCATGGATGCTGCCAATGGCCCGGCATAGATCAGTAAATTTCCAATTGCACTTCAGCATAGTGAAACAGATTTATACCAGGTTGCAATCCATGCAAAGTCTTAATGGGCAAGATATGAAAGAACTTAAGGGACACTCCAGTTTACTTTTGTAAAGATCTAGGGTTCGAATACACAGAATTGTGACTTAGAAGGTAAACCTATGTTTGCTACTTTATGATAGTGACAAAAGACTGGTTTACATGGAGTATCAGTTACTTTAAACATAAATAAATTTCTTTGTCGTATTCATAAAAGAAAGGGTTTTATGTAAGAGATAGTAATATTATGACTGTATTAAGCTGGTAAACTTTGCATACCTTATGGAATCTTTCAGTTTTGTGACTTCTTCAAGAAAGTATCATATCCATATCATATCATAACATTGGAGTTTATCGCTACAAGATTTGACATTTTCAATTACTGCCAAGACAGCTACAATTTATACATGTCTGTTATGTTCAACATCTGCCATGCTTGTTGTTGTAGTAGTCAAAAAGTTATAATGTATGCCAAACAGAATGATATTCTACATTTACTTTCTTGAACTGTGACATATATGAGAATGATATGTCTGCTATATCATGTCCACGAAGGTCTCTTAATTGTCTCTTATTATTGTCAGCTTAAGATAGTGGAATCACTTCATAATTAACACAGATGGTATGGATTTCCTATTTTGCAGACAATTACTGCTCATTTTGAGGCCAATTGCCTCCTTAGGTGAAAGTATATACTTTAATTATGGGATTTAATTTAGTCTTTCGAATGCCGAGAAGTATTGTTGATGTTGGTATAGGTGTTGATTTCTCAAGTATGATGTAGGATATTTCAAACTATACCATAATGTTGAACGATAATTTGGTGATGTATATGTAAGTGTCACGAGGAACACTTTAGTTTAATTTGATAAAATAAGGGGGGGGGGGGACAGTGATGAAGTGATATATGTATATTATTTCTAGCCAGTTTGAATATTATTTGACTTAAAGAGATATGATTGAATCCTATTATTCTTGCGGGAATGGAACTTTAAAAGTTATTATCACCGAATTATGACAAGATGTATATAGATTACTGTACCATATAAATAGAGTAGATTATTATTATGACAACTCTATGAATGTATGCTATATATCTTATTATATTGTGTAGCTTTAACCTTGAAAAAATGTACTTTGTTGAATTAAATTGTTGGGAGAATTTCCTTTGAAAAGCATGAAAATTTGCTTGCACCTGCGACCGTCAGTGTCTGCACTCAGAGAGTAGTTGTTAAATAGACGCGTCCCATTCCTCATACACCATCCTCCCAGAGTACCTTAGCCTTGAAGGGGATGTGAAGGAAATGACTTTTTCACATAAAAGGTCTTTCCGGGGATTAACGAGCTTTTGAAGGATTTGGCGTTAGATGGGGGGACCTTGATTTTAACGTCACACGCCTTGTGTCAGAGCGTGCCGCCCACTAACTCAGTGAATTTGTAGTCGAATTTCGCCTATGAAATTTGGGATGGATTTTTGGAAGGATTTTTGGAAGGGATTCAGAGGATGAATTTGGTGAATAATAGTGATGCTGTGAAGGGCCTCAATTGTGATTAAGATGAAGAATTAATGTTGGAGAGAGCGAGAGTTGCGAGGCTAGTGGACTGATGCCTTTGTAAATTTGGAGGGGAATTTTGTAGGTGAATTCCGGATGGATATTTTGGAACAGTTTTCAGGATGATTGACAGTGGTGCTGTGAAGGGATTCATAGTGCTTTGTATTCTGGATTGTGATTAAGATCAAGAATGAATGTCAGGTGAGAGGTGCGAGGCTTTAGGTGAAATGTCACATTGATGCGAGGATGATGCCTTCGTACATTTAAAGGCAAATTTGGAGATTAATTTGAGACTTGAATTGAAGATTACTTGGAGGCTTGAATTGCTTCGCAACCTGACAGATTTTGTGGAGTTTAAAGTCCTTTAGTTTAAATTTACAAATTGATGCGATGCGAGATGGATATTTTCTGGAAGTTTGACCCACACCATTTTCAATTGCCAACTTTACAAACAAATACTTCTCGACAAAATTAATACCAAAACCCGCGAGCTAGTTTTGCAACTTTCCTCAATTTACATTTTGCATCTATTGACTCTTTTTGTCATTCTCTTTTGTACAATCTAGCTAGATTCTGTTGCTGCAGGTGAGAAGCATTCAGCAAGGTGTGTAGAAACTGAGATCTACATCTTAATTGAGGCAAACAAATGAATAATGCAATACAACATTTAACCAAATAAGGCTGCAGAAGATGTTAAAAGAGCTCCGCGGAGATCCGCACTTTTGCAGACGCAACTTTTTGTAATCGCCTTACCTGGTGCGTCTTTATTTTTAGACGAACAGCAACAACACAAATTGAAAACAACAACCTGTATTTCTCATTCTAATTAGGTGAGAAATGTACCTGCTGGCAACCTGAGTAACCCCATCATGATATCAGCTTCTGCACTGGCACCAAGCAAGCCTGCAACCAGTGCAAGAAGCCTTCTGGAGGTTGTTGTGGCTCCATGTCTTTGTTTAGCTACTCCAACACCTGTCTTGGAGTAAGTACAGCAGCAGCTGGAACTGAGCTGAGGTTGATGCCTATCAGCAGCTCTTACTTGGTTGTAGTTGTAATGAGGTCTGATAGGGTATCCCCAAAATTCCCATACATGCACATGGATATATAAACATTGCATTGCATTTGCAAGAAGGATAGATCTATAGATAGATAGATAGATAGATAGATAGATAGATAGATAGATAGATAGATAGATAGATAGATAGATAGATAGGGCTTCTGATTGCTGGTCCCTAGTTCAAATTCAACACAGCTGTGGTCATCTTGACCCATGTTGGACAGCAGTTTCAATTGTCCTCCTCCTGACCCAAATATCTGGCCAAAGTGCATAAATACCAGACGTAAAGCCCAATCATCCAGCCATCTTACCTGTATGTCGGAGAGTCAAAAACACTTTTATACCTTGTAAACAACATATAGGTAGACCTACTAATCTAGACATGTGATGCCACTTATGTCATGTGGACAAACAATGCCAAACAACTTCACTTTGTTACGAGTACTCTACATACAAATTTTGCATGTACTTTGGCTGACAATGATGATGTTGTCTCTTCAGTAGAACTTCACTGCCTAAAGTCTACTGCAGCTCTACTTGAGGTCTATTTCAATGGGGTTCATTTGTCTAGCTGTCACTCTTATGGAGTTATGGCTTATTCTCCAACCTACACAATACCCTGTACAAGGCTAATTGCTCCGTTGTTCATTTCAATGAGATTTAATGCATGGAATAAACATAGCTACAAGGACGCTCGATATTTTAGCCACCTGAATTAAATGTGTGGCGTATCGATCCTGCCTTTCTCTATGCTTAAGGCATTGGGTAGGAAAGAGGGTAAAAAGTAAGGTTTTGAGTACAGTATGGAGTATATGCACACGGTGTAGGTAAAGTATAGAGTAAGGTATATGATTTATGGACTGTGGAGTAACTCGTAGGCTATAGAGGAAGGTTTAGAGTAAGGTATATGATGCTTGACTATGAAGTAACATGTGGAGTAAAGGTTTAGAGTAAGTTTAAATTATATATGATGCATGGGCTATGGAGTAACATATATGTAAAGAGAGTAAGGTTTAGAGTAAGGTATATGATGTATGGCTGTAGAGTGAGGTTTAGAGTAAGGTAAATGATGTCCTGAGTAAGGTATAGAGAAATGGATTGAGTAAGATATGTCTTGAGAGAGGCATCGAGTTAGGTGCAAAATAAGAGGTATTGAGTTAGGCATGGAGCATGGCATTGTATAGGGTCAGAATGAGTTAATAACTATGGCGTTAGGCATTGAGTCGGTATGGACTATGGCATGAGGCAGAAACTTTCATAATCCTTTTCACAGGACAACAATTGACTCTTAATATAAATTACAAATGTGACTCTACCACGATCTTTGCTTCTTCACTATGGTATATAGAATATATGTATCATGTATGTCGTATGTATTAATGAGGACCCTAACAAGCTAAAAGTCACAGCAGAAAAAATCAGGAAAATAATGGACTTAATCGAGTGCAGCTCCCCGAGAGGGTCGAGCACCCCAGCAGATCCGGGCAGGCACACCAACTGAACTGAACTGTATGCCCCAACATAGTGGGAAGAATGACTTTATGATGTATTTTTCTTGTGGCATACATGGAGGCTTTTGCAAAGATATTTTTCATTCGCAGAGAAGATTACATGTTTCATTCATGCCTTTGACTTCATAAATTGCCTCACAAGGAGAAAAAAAGTTTGCTATGGCAGCTAGTTAGTCACTATCATTAGTGCCTCCTTTGTTGGAAAGAAAATGTATCTTTGTGTAATATGTTTTCTGTTGTTCTGAGTAATTTGAAAATTGGGAGTTCAAATGTATTTTTGAAATATTGTTAAAATTATAAATTTTTTCTGAACTGATATGACGCCGCTATCAAATAGTACTCAACTATTACTATCTTTGAAAAGTAAACAAGTCTTGTTTTCCGCTTTAATCCAATATCATAGTATATTTTTGTGCATGATTAAGATTCTCTATTAAATCTACTGCTTATGTAGAAATCAATCCAGCTAAGAATGTCTTCAGAAATTAACCAAACAAAAAGTTACTTTGTAAATGGAAGAATAATGTAGTCTCTTTCGTGGAGGCATTGAAAATAGGATTTCGTCATCTAAAAGTGTGATTGTGTTATAAAACGGTGAGGAGTAAAAAATAGTCGCTTTAATTGCGATCTAAAAAGAATGGACGTTGATGGTGAACGGAGCTCGACATATTGAAAAATTTCAGAGACCAGGTGTGATCTGCACTGCAACATTAAATGTCACCCACCTGGCTTTGTCTGTTATATATGCTCTTTGAAAAGCCATTTAACGCTCAGGTGCCACTTTATATTGTAAAAATCAATTTGTCACTAAAAGGTTTGTCCTATGAATCTGCGGTGTGCGTTTGCAACCTACATTTGCTGTTTGCATTTGTCACGTTTGTACTCCATTCTAAAAGGTTTGTCCTATGAATCTGCGGTGTGCGTTTGCAACCTACATTTGCTGTTTGCATTTGTCACGTTTGTACTCCATTGTATTTTCGCCGTATTTGTGACCACATTGTCGTATATTTTTGTGGCTGATAGTTGCTGATAGCAAAGTAAAGGTCGGTACACATGCCATATACTCGTTATTGAATAAAAGTAATGTCATGGCATTCAGAGTATTCGGAAAGGCTGTAACTTTGCTGCCATGTCTACAGTGTCATAAATATGAGTATGTGAAAAGGTTGTTTCCTATGCTTTTGTATTGCCATTTAGATCTGCAGTTGAAGCATTCATTCTGATTATGGCATAATGTTACAGTAGATCCTAAAATGTACCAATTATTAAAAACGCCAAAAGTATGTACAAGTTAACAAAATAACAAGTTGCAGCAGACCACAATGCTGCAAATGTCTTGTTCTTAAATAGAGCAATGCTTTCACTGTAAAACCTGAACAAATCACTTATAAAATGATGCTGTAATACTCTGAACAATTATTTATAACAATAGACAAAACAATCGGAAGTATGCTAAATTTCACTGTGGTAAATATACTCATTTGTACCTACTGCCATTATTTATAACAATAGACAAAACATATGTTATGCACTAAATTTCATATTAATTTGTGCCGACTGGGTGTTTTCTTTTCAAACAAATAATCTGGCTTTTCTATTTTACCTTTGCCTAACCCAAACACCAATACCTGTGTGGCCAAAATATCTTTCTCCTTAGTAACACCAAACACCAAAACACAACATTTCAGCACCTGTATTTATTCTCTGCAATCTGTTTTACCACCTATGCTGGACATTGATGGGTGTACCTCAAGGTATGACAGTAATGCCACAGATATTTTGCAAAAATTCTGGTGATTTAGACAGTAACAACACTTGAAGACTTCTTTGCAATTCAGAGTGTATTGGTTTGGAAGTAGGAATTCTTTATTACACTGGTTTCAGAATTTTTGAATGATCACTGAATTAGTTGATTAAAGGTTTTTGGCGACGATTAGAAGCCCTCTGGATACATGGAGTTACTTTAGAGAGGTAGCATAGCATATATAGTGTGAAATATCCAGTTGGATGATATTCATGTTGAATTTGATATCTATACTATATATACATAATTGAACAAGTAAAAGTTAACTATTTCACTCAACATAAAAGGAACTTACAGGAAGCTTTCATGCTCTATCCAGTAGCATTTCATCAGCCTGAATGAGGGTATTGGAGGTGTTGTTAGCTGTTGTTGGATGTTGTTGTTGTCACATGACTCTTGCTGTTCACAGCCATGTGACATATGATGGAGTTGCACGCTGCTGGTAATTGATGGACCATATACACTTTCTTCGAATAGCTGAATAAAAGTTATGTAACAAGAACAAAATGATACTGTACTATCAATTGTATCAAACACTGACGGATAGTTACAGTGAGATACATAAGATTAATAATAGTTACCTTTTGTCCTGATATAGCCTTAGCGCACCACTAAGATACAGCATTTGCAGTAGAATATGTGGCCACGTCTTAAATCTGGCCAAGTCTCAAAGCAAAATCTTCGATGTAACATTACACAAGACATCACAGATTGTGTACTGATGATGTCAGATCATGGCCTCTAGCTGTAGAATTCCTCTTTGATGCTTTTGTATGTGGAATAAGCTGGGCATTATGTCTTCAGATTATCAAGACATTGGAAAATAGCTTCTGTAAACACCGAAAGAGGAGAAATACGACTTCTAAAGGAGGTCGACAAACTCAGGGATGAGAGTGCGACAAGGTATTACAGTGATGGACCAAGACAAAATAGAGTAGGATGATGAAGAAGAAAAGGAAATAAATACAATATAGAAGACAGAACCATCAAGATAGACTTCCGAGTAAGAAAATGACAAGACAGAGAAAAACTTTTGAAGACAGAGAAAAGTCCAAGTAAGGCAGAAAGGAGACAATGCAGAACCACTGCAGAACTATCAGAGTACAGAAAATAAAGCCAACCAGCTAAAGAGATAACTAGAATTCTAAGTATGATGGAAAGAAACTTTCAAGATAGAAGAATTACTGATTGTTCAAGAAAGTGAAACATTAAGCAGAAAAGGATAGAATGGAACGATACAGAAGAAACAGAAATTAAAATGCATGATAGAAAACCAAGCCGACTTAACAGACTTCCGAGTAAGACTGACAACAAATGACAAGGTAGAGAGGAAGGATGAAATATAGAAAAACATCAATCAAGACTGAAACAAGAAAATAATGATAAAGAAGAAGAAAAAAGAGAAATCAGAATACTACCGGTAGATAGAAAATCAGCCAGTGAGACAGAATTACACAAAAATACAGATAAAGTACAACACAAGATAGAGAAATCCCGAGCAAGACAAAATAGAAGACAACAATACAGGAGACAAAGGATCGTTGGCATGTAAATTTGCTTGAGCAGTTGGATCAAAGGAATTGAGTAGGGCTTCCTGCTGAGCAGAGTAGTGGCCAGTAATCACTCTGTTTATAGCCCTTAGCAAGCCACTTAGTCCCCATAGCTCCTAGCCAGTGTCCTCCCTACAGATAAATGCTTATCTGCCTTCCATGGAAATTGAATGACTGAATACTCCCACTGTTCTGCGGTGACGGACCGAGGGTCTGAGGAAAAGAATAACGAAAACGATAAGATAGTTGTCCGTTTGAAGAACGATAGAAAAGCGATTAGGTTAGAATTGGCCCAAATTTATTCATCAATTGTAGCAATTGGCAAAAAGAGGCTAATCAGCCGTGACAATTGTTTTGCGTCAAGCATTTATTATAGTGGAAATATAGTGGATGATGTCCAGCAGTTTTGCGAATCAAAACATCTTCTAGGAATGTACATGCACCATTGTTCCTGTGTATTAGTGTGACTCATCCCAAATGTCTTCAAGATCTTAGTGATGAAGAAATAGACATCCAAGGATGATCCTTGCTCACTTAGATGTCATTACAACTATCCCCATCCAGCCACAAAAGCTCAATACATATGCTGACATGTTTCCGAATAAAAGTAACAAGATTTTCTCTAATCTAGAGTGGATTCATTTCAATTTCAAACAAACACCTCCATCACACCCTGTTGCATCACACAATGTTCCTGATGTTGCACATTTCTAAGCCTGGTACGCCTACAAAATGCTTGCAAATAGGAAATGTCTATTATCAAGGGGCCTGGAATTGCCCGGGGCTCCCTTACAAATGAGATTATGGGATGTAAGCCGCAGCAAATGAGAAGGTGATTGGCTAATCCGTTCGTTTACCGACCCAGATAGAGCGCAGTCACTGGGACAAGTCACTGTTGGCTATTACTATTATTAACTTGGAAGAGATTACTGATTGGTACTAAAATAGCAATGCAGATTAATTAGCTTAGATATAGTTGTGAAATTGTAGCTAATGATACTTGGATGTATCATGAGGAAATGACTGTAACATCTCAAGATATCGGTTCAGGATGTCTTGAAACTCAATTTTGAGAATTTTCAGAGATAGCAGTTTATAGTTCTAGACTTCAATATAGTCTTTCTTATATTTTAAAATAATGAACCACATAAACTCATTGAAATAATTGTGCCACTTGCCCAATTTTGAATAATAAATGAATAGGAATGTTTCAAGAAAACATTAGAGTCATACTGGAACCTTGTTGGACATGAATCAAATGATAATGGCATAAAACCATCAAATAACGGGAAAAAAGAGAGCGAGATATATGTTGATGGCACTCTATGTATTCTGGCTTGAACTTCACTTACGGTGCTTCAACTGTGAACTGCATTTAGGGTCTAAGATATAAGATGCCACACTTAAGATTGGAATGAGATGGAAAGAGGAAGGTGATATAATTGTCAATTTTGCATTTTAGATTCATATGTGGTCTGAATAAAAAGCTATTATCTCCAAATTTGAAAGGAGGAGATTTGTCAAAGTTGAAATATCTTCATAGAATACTGAAGTAAGCATCTTGGAAGTTTCGTTTATGGTAAGAAAACACAGCCCATTAATGACACCAGCAGTATTATCTTTGTTTCTAAACTTCCAAACTTCTTATTTTCTGGAGGTGGAAATCGTATTGTTTCATTCAAGTTGCTAAAAGCTGATATTCTGGCTTACAGTTTTAATGGAAAGCTGCTGTTCTTATTGGAATGGCAGATATTATGACATAGACAGATATCGCAGTATCCATGATATGTTGATCAAGTTGATGATAGTGCTGAGGTAACAGCCAATTAGTCATCATTTTCAATTTGATGTCTCTCTGACATGAGTAGTACAGGGCACCACCCAGATTATGTACTCTAAAGTTGTTAAGTTGATGATATAAGTAGGACTAAATAAAAGTAGCAAGCCATGGTGGCCAATTTGATGTCGTTTATGACATAATTATTGTAATTAAGGCACTGCCTAGAATATTTTCTCATTGGAAAGTTAATGTAATATGAAGGCCAGTTAACTTAGACTCTCCTCTGAAAATTTACGGACACAAGAACAAAACTTCCAAATGTTGTTTTGCACAAAATCCTCACTCTATGTTCACAGTTACGGTGGGAGAAACAACTGTCGAAAGTGTTGTGTGTGGCACTGGAGTGTGAAAACTTCAAATGGAACTCGGAGGAAGGCAGCTTTGAAATTCTACTTCAAGAGGAGAAAACTTCAATAAATAGGATGTGAATATGAAGGCAGAAATAAACATAAAAGAACAAAAATGGGATAAAGAAAAGGAAACATGAAAGTTACAAAGACACAGTCGCCTGTCTGAAATGTTGCGTCAATTGTTTCTTTGCTGAGGAAGACTCTTTGAAAGTTGCTGAATATTTCAAAAGGTGAGAAGTTCTGTAAAGAAAAAGAGTCAATTTTTTGTGGAATTTGTCTTTTATTGAGGTCAGTCGCTATGTTAAGCAGATAATATCGGGAATAGGCATTATATAAGAACTTGCTTCATTAAGTTGTTTTATAGGGATGCACGGATATCCGGCAAGGTATCCGGTATCCGGCAGGATATTGGAATTTGCAGGATATCCGGTATCCGGTTTAATTAGAGTGTCAGAACCAGATATATGGGATGCTCGAAAATAAGTGTAAAGCTGAAGAAACTTAAGTAAATATAAAAAAAATTTACTAGAACAGTCAAAAACATGATGTAACCATCTTTAAAATTCAGTTACAGGACATAATGGAAAACATTCCATCAGAGGAACAGTCCTCCTGCCGGACAGATATCTCTCGGCTCTCAGAAAAAATTTATAATTAACCGCGAATGCTGAAAAACTTCCCTTTTCGTATGTTTATTATCCGGTTCCAACTATCCGGTTGCTATCCGGTATCCGGCAGTTGGTGTTGCCGGATTATCCGGTATCCGGCTATTTTCACTATCCATGCTTCACTATAATGTTATATTAACTTCCATTTCCTTCGATTCTTGCTCTGAAATGTTAGTTGGCTTGAATCGCCTTGTTAGGTTGCCCAGGAAATGGTTTTTTCCTGCCCGAGGAAGCCATAGTACTCTTTTACTTTTAGTGATTCCTTAATCCTGAATCATTTATTCCCATTTAGAGATATGTGACCTTTAGCAAACCTTTAGCAAATGCCACTTGTTTAATCTCTAAGTGATTAATTTTGTGCAATTGCTTAAAATTGCTTAAAGTGCATGTGCTGAGGTCTTTAAACTGGAGTTTCTCCGGCGTTCGCACTAGAAATCTTCTCTTCATAAAAGATTTTGTCGAACAAACACGCTCTGTGTACCAGTGTATCGCCCTCTCTGTTTCAGCTCGATTCATTAACCTCAGTGCTTTGCCCTCCTCATTCTTGTTTTATTATTGATATGCAACGTCATGAACCCGTTCACACTTCCGAGAACATTTATCGTTAAAGTATTTAAATCTTCCCTTCAGAAAAGGTGTTGTGGAACAAACACGCTCTGTGTACCGGTGGACCACCCTGTCTGTTTTAGCTCTATTCATTTAGTTCAGTGCATCGCCTTCCTCATTCTCTATTTTATAATTAAGATGCAGCGTCATGAACCCGCTCACGCTTCCGAGAACTCTTTATCGCTAAAGAATTCAAAGTCACATTCGGCGTAGAACAACCGCTGAACAATCCAGTGAACCTAAAGGGCCATTGCCGAAGACCATCTGAAAAGGCTGGCCACTGCATGCGATGGACTTATGATTAACTCTATTAGTAGTAAGGCAGGTTCCCAACTCGTGTGTGTCTTGGCTTCAACAAATATAGAGTTTCGTTCGGACTTATGTGCACTGGTATTGTCCTTGTCTTGACTCGTGTGGTCCAATGTTGACTCCTGTATTGGTATTCTGCACTTGCGTATTGGCATGAACTTCCACGAAGGTGACTTGTATTGCGCTCATGGTAGAGTGCTTACTTGTCAAGCTGTGTTAAATGGTTCTGGGTTCTATCCCTGCTGAAAGTAGTTTTGTAGTATTAAAGCTGGCCACCTAGTTGGTAAAAGCACTGGTCAAAACTGATGTTGCGGGTTCACTTCCCAATCAGAGAAAAACTTGGTGGATCCTTATTGGTGAGATTCCAGCCGAGTTTCATTTTGATAGGATGTTTAATTGGAATATCATTTATGTGTGAGCTTCATCTTTTAAAAGTGATACATTAAATGTGTATTAAAGTTACATCATTTAGTTTAAAACGCTCTTTTATCTCAATTCTAAAATACAACAGCTATTGATTAATATGTAAATGGCACTGCCATGAAATTCGCGCAGCACTTTAAAAAGTTTTTGTAGGACTTATATATAGTTTTACCATAACTTTCATGTTTATTTCATATTCAATGTATGAAAGGAGTTATGTAACTGTTTCAGAAAATTAGAAAGACCGATACATGGAAAGACAGAGAAAAATGTAGAATAGCAAGATAAACTAGACAAAAAATATAATAGATAAATAGATAAATATCGATAAATAGAGAGATAAATAGATAGACCGATAGACAGATAGATATAATGACTGACAGATAGATAGATAAATTGATAGATAGATATATATATTAAATAAATGGTAAAAAGGCAGACAGCACTGAAAGCTGCCAAAGTCAAGTCTATGTTAGATTGTTGATATTACATAATAGTATAAATATATATACAAAAACAATAACATTGCATGTAGATTATCTGTTCACTGTTACATAATCATCAGTTTATAAGATTACGTAACTTTAATTTTGTTATGTTTTCTTGTTGTCTGATTGAAATTAAATGAATCACATGTTAATAATTTGATTTAGCTTGTCAATGCTAATAATTAACTATTTCATAAAAATTATTGGTACAGGATATATTACTAGAGAAAATTGAATTTTTAAGACACTTTTGAAGATGAATATGTTACGTTTTGTTAAATACGAAACTAAAATCATTGATAAGAAGCTGGACCCACTTGACCTAATTCCAAACTGTGGACTGTTGATGTTGAGACCATCACTGCACAGATTCTTGAGTCTTCTCTTGCACTCAATTCGCTTCGCTCAACGGCCTTCGGCCGTTTCGCTGCGCGAATATTAACTGCTGCTTAGAGACTTCTGGACTAATGAATTCAAGGCTCTTGGATTCACTTGAAATAATTTCATTGAATGAAATGTTCATCCTTTCTCAGAGCCATAATCTGACTGGATTTACTGTTTATCCCTAATTTTCTGGCTTAAGCCTTAAATTAGTGGAGCCACTGAATTACCCTACATGATGCCAAGGTATACTATGAAGAAACAAGGCATTGTCAGTAGTCTTAGGTTGTTGGAAATTGAATTGGGTAGAGTTAATTGACAGATAAGAAATATTTTGAGTCTTGACTATTCTGTCTTATTCAAATTCAATGTATTTCCACAAAATATTGAGACCATAAAAAATCTGAAAAGTTACCAATTATTTCTGTCCTTGGTGGTGCTAGCTGTCTGATTTTACAGTGATTTAAAATCATTAATGAGCAATTTCAAGGATCTTTACACTTCAGACCTGGTTTGAAGGTGTTCTAGTGTCAGTTAAGGCATTAAAACATGACGCGAAACCTGAACGAGCTTCGCTACTTAAATTAATGGCTCCATGCCGGGTATTTCAAGGTGAGACGTTGTTAAAATTGTTGTTAAAATGTGACAAATCTGTCCGATTTTCCTTGGCAGGAATCGTAACGAGAAAAGCTTTTCCATGTAATGAATTTTTAGCATCCCATCAATGATTCAAAACATTTCGAGCACTCGTCTCTCTTATTGAGTGGGTGCGAAATGGCTTAAGGACAAGCTCTAACGGAATTCGGTTAGTAATTTCATTAATTCATTAGGGCAATTGAAACGCTTTCTGTTTTGTCGGTCACAAAAAATATTGGCAATGAATTTGTGGATATGTGTCACTTACAGGTGATTGCCTTGATTGACAGAGCTTTATATTAATATGTAAATGTCACACATAAGAAAGAACCTGATGCATATGAGTAACAATATTTTTGTGCATGTTTGTTCTTGTGATGAGGACCTACAAAGTTCCATTTCATGAGAATCCATAAACATTCATATTTATGTTGTAACATTGAAGATGCTACAGGAAGATATTCAAAGAATAACATGTTGTCTAATGTGAACTTTTGCTTATCTTAAATCATTTAGTCTAGGTGCAATTCATATACTTGTTAGTGTAAACATCACTAATATTCCTCCACTTTAAACATGTGGTGATGGATGCTTGAGACAGGTGATAGACCACCCAATAGGTAAAATACATACCAGCTTACATATACGTGACCTGCTCCACCAAAATGGGTTCAAAGTCGGCCTCCTGTCATATTTATTTATGAAATGACTTTATTCTACTGGAATTGAGCTTTAAAATGATGTTTAGTATGTTTTGATATCTCCATCCAATCCAAAGATATGGCACCTCAAACATTGATGATAAGAAACATCAAACTCTCAGAAAATGGGATTTGAAATTCCCGCCATTGCAATGAAAGAACTAAGAAAATCAAGAAGGATGCCTTATTTAGATAATTTAAAATCAGTTACTGGTTAAGATGGTCTTAAATAACCAAAGCAAATTACTTTTGCTAATATGTGATACCAACAGCTAAAAATCATCAAAATGTGACCTTTTGAAACATTTTGCTAATTTCTGAGAAATATAGAATGCCTACTTTGAACTCATTTTGGTGGAGCAGGTCACATATTGTATTTCTTACATAGGTGAAGTAAAGTTTCTCTGACATTGGGGTTGACTAGCTTCTGATGCACTGGGAAATTTGTAGAGATATTGTTTCCTTGATGACTGTGGATGGAAGTCAGTTTGTTATCCGGTATTTCTGCACCTGTTTGTTTACTTCGAGTTTGAGGGCTGCGAATGTTATGACTCTACCTACCTTTAATTATGTGCACTGTCACATGCTTTCCATGGATGCTCCTGAGTATGACAATTGTCGATTGAACTAAATCGCTGCCCGTGTTGGTATCTTACCTCTACTTCTATGAACTGATTTGGTGTACTTTCATGAAACATGCTTGCAGCTATAGGTACTGCCCAGCAGAATCTGCCATCATAAGCCCACCTACATTTAATATTTGTAATAGGTAGGCATCTGCATACCATACCTATATCGGTAAGCTTCGCGGTCTCCATGGACTTACAAATGTGACACATCAACTCCCATCAAGCCCAAACAGGAACCGGTTGTTTACAGCATTCCTAGTTGTTGTCATCATGTTGCCATGGTAATAACGCAGCCTCGTCTTGATTACAGTGATAGGTGAAGCCTCGGTTTGAATTCCAACATGCTATGAGTGATTGTTGTGGAGAAATGGGCACAAAGAATGGATTAATAGGTTGGAAATGAGCTACAATAGAAAAATTGTTAGGATATTTGGTTTTGCTTCCATTTATTGGTGGCTGTGTTAACCATAACATATTATCTCAAGGGGATGTCATAGGTCAAACATTTAGGGAGTCCTGCGGCCGAGTTGTTCTGAGACGAGCGTGCCGCTTAACTAATAATTTCTTCGTTCTATGATAATTTGGTGAAGCTTTGACCAACTGGTGCAAAGATACTGGATGTGACGGTCACTCAACTCATTCCAATCACAGCTTTCACAATTTCCATGTGCTACAGTACAGATGCCAACTTAATTAAGCAGATGGATAGATCAAGCTGAGCCTCAAATCCCATCAATGCCATGCCTCTAGTCTGTGTCTTAATTAGCATTCATGTACAGAAGTACACTGGCATCTAAACATGCTCTGCTTAAAATGAATCGAACTTGAATGAACTCTGCTGTTTTAAACAAAATTATCTTTAAAAAGAATGATTTATAGTGTCTGTAAACTGAGATTGTATCATCGATGAACAACCGACTCTGTGCAGAGTAGCGGTGAATATGGTTGACGAATCAACCTCTTTTTCTCCTGATTTGCGAACGGTTAGACACTCAAGGATCTAGTATCAGGCCTCCTTCACATTGAGGACAATGACCTGCTTTTATGTAGGTCAAGTAGGGGTAAATGGAGCAAACTGCCCACCTGGGTAGCATTCGATTGCTTTGTGTGTTTGTGACTTTGTGGCATGCAAAAGCTTACCCCTATGGTGAACAATTATTTGAGCACTCGCTGAACAAAGAACGGGCCATTCAGATCAAAAGCTCCGTAGTGTGCACTGCTGGACCGCTGTACTCAAAAACTGCTCAAAAGACTAAAAGTGTCACTGGAGACCGTCGTATAAAGAGTAAAGGCCATAACAAGACAACGTCTTTATTTGACGACAGACTATAAACGTGAAAACATCTTTATTTGATGGTTCGCATATTCAATTACAGCAGCCTTCAATAGATTTTATGGCTTTCGGTTGGATGGGTAACTACTTGACATAAGAGATTCTGGTTCTGAAGCAGTTCTGCCATGTCAGGCAACCATCGTATTGTGATGTCATAAACCTAGCTTTGTGTGGCAAGTACTACTAGCAATTGTTGTGTGACTGCTTTATGCCTTCAATGACCTTTGATTAAATTACCAATGTTTTTTATGCATCTCCACTCTCCACTACTTGCCTCAACAGTCAACATGTTGATTGCCTTTTTCAGTCCATGTTTTGAGGTATTTTACTTTGAACTATTTCTTATCAAGTTTTATTTCAAATGTGACTTTAAATTTTCTGATAATAGTTGTTTTTGTACCCACATTATCTTGGCTCCTTGTGGTTGTTCTTTAGCTGAGCCCTGTTAGCCAAAACCTATTAGCATTCTATGGAAAGTGGTTAGTAGTGGTCAGGTTGCTGACCACTTATATCTGCCCCAGTCCTCCTTTTAAGGGTCGTAAACCATCTTAAGCATCTGAAACCATTTGTGTAGCAAGCGATTTACCATTTCCAACACAGCTCGAGACTTTTTGAGACTAATGTTTGTGAACGCTGAGACTTCGTAAGTGGTGTCGCCGAATGGACCTCGAGAGGTGGACCTCTTTTGAGTCTGAACGGTGTAACTTGCAATAAGTCACTATGTAGTTGTTAGGAGTCTCTGGATGTGTTTTGCCTCAAAATGTATTGAGTGCCTTGGAATGTAGCGAGTGCCTCAGAAAGAAGCTTGTGCCTCAGAAAGAAGCTAGTGCCTCAGAAAGAAGCTAGTGCCTTGAAATGTAGTGAGTGCCTTGGAATGTGGTGAGTACGATGCAATTTAGCGAGTGCCTTAGAATGTAGCGAGTGCCTCAATGTGTAGTGCCTCAGTATGTAGCCACTCACTATGTAGTCCTATGTCGCCTTGATTGGAGGAATTGAAGGCAGTCAATTATGGGATCAGAATAGCCCAAGGCCAGTCATTAGACTCTTTCTGATGCAGGCAACTGGCCCTCAGGAATACCAAGTAGTTCTCAAGACTCCGATGGCTCCGAAAGACTCCGATGGCCGTCTTAGCAATTGAGAGTCTTGCAATTGAGCGTCCAAGCAATTGAGAAGACGAAAGGCACTTGGCTAGACCACTAACAATAAATGGCCAAAGAAACACCTACCCTCGGTGTCGGTACTTTCAAAGTAGGTAGAGAAATTGCTGGGAAACTATTCACAACAACTCCAATGAGGCTATCAACAAAGCTCGCGGGCAATGACGGGCATTCCAAAGGGACCAATTTGGCTCTTATCTATACCAGTGGGACAAATGAGCTACTTAGTGAGCCAAATGCAGTTAGATGGTTGTTGTGGCTGTTTTAATTGTGTTTCGCTTAATTGCTCCTTTGCAATACTGTGTCCTGTCCCTCATAAGTATGTCCTCAGTCTGGCTTTGCCTGCCAAAGGATGTGCCGCATGAGTGTGAAGTGTGAACTTGCAAAGGAGCAGGGTGTAAAACTATGACCATCTCAATGGCAGATGTAAACCTGAACTTCATTTGCGGCCCATGCTGCGATTTGGGGTTTGTGCCTGGGTGCAAATCAGTCCTTCAGTGAGACAAACTTCATCAGTGCCCTTGCTATTGATGTCAGGGTGACCTGGGTGGCCTGTTAGTGACCTATCAGTGACCTATTGGTGGTTTGTTGGAGGTCCTTGAATTGGCTGTTTGCTGTGGTGATGTTATTGATACTCTGCCATGGACACCCGGACACCCAAGGACAGTGGTCCTTTTGAGCTAGTATTGCGGGGGCATCGCCTGAGCTATTGAGCGAAGGACATAGCAGCGAGGTGTACAGAATGCTGTTCCGAAAGGCCTCTGGATTAGGTGTTGGGGTAGACTCTCCTTGACATGAACTAATTGGGAAGCGGCTATTCAGGCTGTCCCCCCTAATCCCTGCCTCCCAATCCCTTCATCATTTGCGCAATGATGGGCCGCATCACTACACTACCGGAGGCAGCAGCAGCAACATCAGATTTAACATCGACTTGGACAACCATACAGCGAGGGATTGTACAATGTACAGTGAGGTCATCTACTTCAGAGAGTTACTTGACTTGGGTGTCTCATTACTGTATCCAAAAATGTTCATAAATATATGACAGTATGATAAACTGATCATAAGCTAATACTATAGAGCTGAACTTTTTCTGCACATTTCTCTCTTTGCTAGCACTCTGGTCAGTCAGTGTTTGCAATTGCTGGTTCCCTGAACCTATGTTGGATTGCAGTTTCAATCATTCTTCACCGGGTTCACCTCATCACCTTGCCATCCTCCTGTCGTAATTAGCCTATAAATACAAAACATAACGCCCTAATCATCCATCCATCCGATAGGGAGAATTCCTTATCAGGTAGATGTCGTATCCACTGTTACTCATCCGCCCCGCTGTATCATTAGCAACTTGTGCCTCGCCACCTCCTTCCGATTCAGTGTATTTGGTATCAGAATCATAGCTTATTAGTGCTAATGGAAATTGCATAACTCTCACAAGCATAACAAGTTGTATGCAAATGGAAATCATTTGCCTCCAAGTGGGCGGATGTTGGCATATGTGCAGGAAATCACCAAGGCAAATTGATACTAAGTATCTACTAAGAATATGCTGTATTATGCACCTTGTTACATAGTCTATTGTTGGACTAGATTATATGTTTTATATCTGAATCATTCTATATTTTTGGTGAAAACCATACCAAGAAGTCTTATAAAGTAGACAAGACTAACTATATGAAGAAACTTTACTTCTTCCGTTTTGATACTTTACCTTGTCGACGACTAGAGCTTATAATTCTTGATCTTTCTGAAGGGACTTTCCTTGCTTTTTTCCCTTCGGACTTTCTTTGCCTTTTTGTTACAGTTTGAGTCTGCATTTTACATTAAAGGCAACTTTGTAGCTTACTCTTCATTTCCACTTGCACTCTACCTGCAACTTGTTCTCATTTTGTCCTTTCTCTGTCTTTAGAATTTGTCCTTTTACTCCTCTACTTTTCTGCCCGGCATTGGACCGCTAGCAGTAGCCTTGCGCTGTTCTTCCGCCAGCACTTACGGTGTCCCACTAACTCTTGACCACTTGCATTCACTCTCACTACACTATAGTGTCCAAAACTGTCCATGCTGTCTCTGAAAAGTTCTCCACTGCCACTGTTTGCTTAGTGCCTTTACAACGTAGGATGCAGTACTTCGGTTATCTGTTGTTGTCTTGCTGTGCTCTTAGTCTGCGTGCCATACAGATTTCCCCTCCCCCGACCCGACTGTGTTGTTTTAATAGTTAGTTGTCTCCACTTTTAAGATTCATCATAGTACATCCCAAAGAAAGATTGTAGGTCGCCTCGTTAATGTTGCTCATGCTTGTCTTCAGTGCAAAAATATTGGATGTAAAGCAATCCATCCTGGTTCGATTCCCAATCCGGGCAACTTGTGTTAGACTAATCTAACAGAATGTAACATTGTACCTTTATTCCTTGTACGCCCCCCCCTCCTTCCAACTTACTCTATCTACTCTATTTTAAAGTTACGCTCCTCTTCTGCGCTTTCTGTTAGTCCTATTTCTATACATTTGCACTGTTCTTCTACTTGCACTTAAAGTGTCCATCTACCTTCCGCTACTCGACGACCACCCACTATCCTTCTCTCTTCTTTTCTGGTCCTGTTGTGGTCCTGTGCTCCTGTAGTGCTATGGAAAACACTTGTCTGTAGTTATGTTTCAGAAGGTCATTGTGGCTTAGGCTCTTTGTTAAGCATCCAGGATTTGCTTAAGCAATCTCTTTACCCGGGGGTACCTCAGGGTCCTTGGATTTATCCTGAGCCTTTCCCAAATCTTATTATCCCGCCAAGGCCATTGTTCAGTCTATGCTCTACTTTGCCTTAACATTGATGTAGCTTTGCTGAACTATTGCCGGAGCATTGTCGGCCTATATGTACATACTAGCTGGTCACCCGTTAGGGTTTCTTGCTTTTCAAAAATGCACCGAGTTCCAGGTTCTTCCCAGGTTAGAGTAATGTGAAGGCAGGTCCTATTTGCAGGTTCCAGTCAGCTTCCAGTTAGATGAAGTAAGGTGGATTGTTTGAAAGTACTACAGCGTGGTGGTGTACATCACTGCAAACACTGAGAGACTGGAGTTGTTGGAAAATATGAGTTTCTAAATGCATGACGCAATTTAATTTCTGGAAGCTGGAAAGTTATATTGGACATAGAAGTTCAATGAGTGTGCCAAAAGATGTGGAATTGAATGGCCTGCAATATGATATATATATATACTGCCCTTGGTGTGGCAGAGAAATATATAGCTTCCAGATTTGTATGTTGAAAATATGTTTTTTGTCAAACTGCCAACAGGAATATCTGGTAACTGGGTAGATATATTGGCCATAGAAGGTGAGTGTGCATGTCAAAAGATGCGGAATTTAATGGTCTTTAATATTAAATGCTTTACAGTCCTTGTTGTGGCAGTTAAATGTACAGGTGGGATGTATTTAAGTGAAAAAACGTGTTTTTTGTAGGAAATTCCCAAGATATATTTGTGTAACTATGGAAATAATGAATGTTGAAAGGTAAAATTTGCCCTATCGGGAACTTCAGATGAATAGACAGGCTCAGGAGTGTAATTTAAGATGTTATGGATTAAGAGAAAAAAGCCTTATGAGTGAGATGAGATTCCTGCTATGACTATTATTATGATTAGATAGGACCGACTCTGTGGTGAGGCTGTCACGTTGTAGATCATAGATTTTGTCCAGCCATTTCTGTCAAAGTAGCATTGCTTACTTCACCAAATATCATGTAAGATTAATAAAATAATGTAGCCTAACTTAGGTCCCTGTACCTACTTGCATACATTGCAAAGTATTTTCCCTCTTATTTTGCATTTATTTCACAAATTCACTTCCCTCTTCACTTCATGTCCACACAGCAAGCCCACCGCTTGCCGACTGAAGAGTTCTTGGTAAACATGGAGAAATATTGGCGCTTGACCCTATCATGCAGCCACATCATGGCTAGCCATCTGGTGGATTGTATTTGAACTACAGCAATGACCACTGGTTGGATAGAAGTGGGTTGATAGAAGTTGGGTAGATAGAAGTTGGATGGATAGAAGCTGGGTGGATAGAAGTTGGGTGGATAGAAGTTTGGTGGGAGTTGGTGGATAGGAGTCGGGGATGGATAGGAGTCAGGTGGATAGGAGTCGGGGGATAGGAGTCGGGGGGATAGGATGGAAATCGGGGGATGGAAGTCGGGGCAGATAGGATTCTAGAGCGGATAGGAGTCGGGAGTGGATAGGAGTCGGGAGTGGATAGGAGTCTGGGGTGGATAGGAGTCGGGAGTGGATAGGAGTCGGGAGTGGATAGGAGTCGGGGTGGATAGGAGTCGGGAGTGGATAGGAGTCGGGGTGGATAGGAGTCGGGAGTGGATAGGAGTCTGGGGTGGATAGGAGTCTGGGGTGGATAGGAGTCTGGGGTGGATAGGAGTCGGGAGTGGATAGGAGTCGGGGGCGGATAGGAGTCGGGGCGGATAGGAGTCGGGAGTGGATAGGAGTCGGGAGTGGATAGGAGTCGGGGATGGGAGTCTGGGGTGGATAGGAGTCGGGAGTGGATAGGATTCTGGGGCGGATAGGAGTCGGGAGTGGATATGAGTCGGGAGTGGATATGAGTCTGGGGTGGATAGGAGTCTGGGGTGGATAGGAGTCAGGAGCGGATAGGAGTCTGGGGCGGATATGAGTCGGGAGTGGATATGAGTCGGGAGTGGATAGGAGTCTGGGGTGGATAGGAGTCGGGAGTGGATAGGAGTCAGTAGCTGATAGGAGTCTGGGGCAGATAGGAGTCTGGGGCGGATAGGAGTCGGGAGTGGATAGGAGTTGGGAGTGGATAGGAGTCGGGAGTGGATAGGAGTCGGGGGTGGATAGGAGTCGGGGTGGATAGGAGTCGGGGATAGGAGTCGGGCGGATAGGAGTCGGGAGTGGATAGGAGTCGGGAGTGGATAGGAGTCGGGGGATGGGAGTCAAGGGGATGGGAGTCAAGGGGATGGGAGTCAAGGGGATAGGAGTCGGGGGCGCGTAGGAGTTTGGGGCGCATAGGAGTCGGGGGCGCATGGGAGTTGGGGGATAGGAATCGGGTGGATAGGAGTCGGGGGTGGATAGGAGTTGGAGGTGGATAGGAGGCGGGGGTGGATGGGAGTCGGGAGTGGATGGGAGTCGGGAGTGGATAGGAGTCGGAGGATGGGAGTCGGGGGATGGGAGTCAGGGGGATGGGAGTCAGGGGGATGGGAGTCTGGGGGGATAAGAGTCGGGGGTGGATAGGAGTTGGGGTGGATAGGAGTCGGGTTGGATAGGAGTCGGGGATGGTTAGGAGTCGGGGATGGTTAGGAGTCGGGGATGGTTAGGAGTCGGGGATGGTTAGGAGTCGGGGATGGTTAGGAGTCGGGGATGGTTAGGAGTCGGAGGCGAGTCAGGGGATAGGAGTCGGGTAGATAGGAGTCAGGGTTGGATAGGAGTCAGGGTTGGATGGGAGTCTGTACATTTCACTTCACATATTTGGCCGACATTTCGTCACTGTGGGACAGCATTCCATGCACCAGACAGTCCCTTATCATATGCTTCATCTAGTTTCCATAGACTCTATTCTGACCTAGCTGAGGCAAGCGCCAAGTTGAGCCGAGAATGACCCAGAGATTCAACAGAGAATCGGCCGAGATTCGGCCAACTCTGAGCTGAGATTGAGGAAAGACTGAGCTGAGATTTAACCATAACTAGTCCAATTTAGCCCAGACTCGGCTCAGATCGAGTCAGACGAAAATAAAATTGAACCAAGACTGAGATTTAGCCAAGATTCAGATGAGATTCAGTCAAGACTCAGCTGAGATTCAACCAAAACTAAACTAAGATTGAGGCAAAACTTAGCTGAGATTGAACCGAGATTGAACTGAGAGATTCAAGCCAAAACTCCACTGAGATTCAAGCCAAGACTAAACTGAGATTCAACCGAGACTCAACTGAGATTCAGCCAAGACTTAACTGAGATTCAGCCAAGACTCAACTGAGATTCAGCCAAGACTCAAATGAGATTCAGCCAAGACTCAACTGAGATTCAGCCAAGACTCAACTGAGATTCAGCCAATAAAGACTCAACTGAGATTCTGCCAAGACTCAACTGAGATTCAGCCAAGACTCAAATGAGATTCAGCCAAGACTCAACTGAGATTCAGCCAAGACTCAAATGAGATTCAGCCAAGACTCAACTGAGATTCAGCCAAGACTCAAATGAGATTCAGCCAAGACTCAAATGAGATTCAGCCAAGACTCAAATGAGATTCAGACAAGACTCAACTGAGATTCAGCCAAGACTCAACTGAGATTCAGCCAAGACTCAACTGAGATTCAGCCAAGACTCAACTGAGATTCAGCCAAGACTCAACTGAGATTCAGCCAAGACTCAACTGAGATTCAGCCAAGACTCAACTGAGATTCAGCCAAGACTCAACTGAGATTCAGCCAAGACTCAACTGAGATTCAGCCAAGACTCAACTGAGATTCAGCCAAGACTCAACTGAGATTCAGCCAAGACTCAACTGAGATTCAGCCAAGACTCAACTGAGATTTAGCCAAGACTTGACTAAGATTGAGCCAAGACTCAGTCCAGATTCAGCCGAGACACGGCTTAGGTGAGCCTTGAAAAGTCTGTGAAGAGAAAGAGCCTTAACAAAAAAAATTGGACAAATTGCACTAGAATATGTTAGAAAAATAGTACCAAGACAAATAGCACCAAAGAAAAATTGCTAAGGAGAATGAAATATTGGAGAATAAATGACGCAAGGTTAACAGCGGCAACAGTAAGCGTTTCATGAAAAGCCTTAAAAATTGGCCGAAACTGAGACAAACTCAGTAAACTTTTTGACTGAAACAGAGGAGGGCATGGATTTGGAAATAGCTCTCTGGGAAAATTGATATTTATAAGACTAATATTGCCACAGCACTAATATACTTATCATCACTTTTTGGTGCCTCTGTTTTGACTACGGAAGACTGTGAATACCGAAATAGCTCTGCGGAAGATTGCATATATATGTAAAGACTAATATTGCCATAGAAATAGATGCCCTATATGGCATATTTGCATTGTTACCACCTTATTTGGAAGTAAGAGTAAGTCTGTAAATCTTGGTAAGCCAATAATACGAATGGGGGCCAAGTTCTCGGAGTACTTAGGCATTTGTTTAGTTGACTGTAAGACTGTCTGAATTATTCTCAGGTGGTAATGGTTCCACTAGAGCTATCCATGGCTCTTGGATATGATTTAGACTTATTTTAGAGATTTGAAGAATTTTGATATATTAAGAGAAATAGCTCTGAGCTATGGAATAGTTTCAAACATATTTCTACAAGTTAAAAATAATTTTGCTGCATATATAGATTTATTTTTAGAAGCAGAAACATAACATATATGTGAAGCTCATCTACCATATTTTGAGAAGAGTTGATTTTCTCTTTAAATATCTAGTTATAAGTGTAATATGTCCAGATATTAGTTGGCTGAATGCAGAGTTTTGGAATTCACAGTTCTGCAACTTTTTGTAAAAACTTATAACCACGTCAAATTTACTGAATGAAAAATACCACCTCCAGAATGAAAAACACTTTTCCTTTAGTCGATTTAGCAAATATGTTGCTCCCAGTATCATTGATCAGATTTGGTGAAGGTGTGTAAACATCAGCAACCGAATTAAAAAATTCCCAAAGAAAAAATCTATAGAGGATTCCTGGAGTCTCCAGATTCTAGTGAAGCAGTGACAGGATTTGCTTTCAGCAGATTACCATGACGGTATCCTCGTCTCAGGATCCCTGCAGTGCAGTCGTGTTAACCGTCTTATTTCTCTTTTCTCTGATAATCTCAATGTATCGGGGCGATCCACTGCTTTGTTGCTGTCGCCGAGTTGATTAAGTCTCTTTCAACCGACACACGATCAACAGGGAGAAGATGGAGTGGAGTTTTTTACCAATTCTAGTCTTTTTATCTGGAGTTGATCTGAGTTATCGGTAAGCCAGCCGACTTGGGGAGGTGTAGAATCAGTGCAGCAGTCAAACGCTGTAAACAGATGGTTGCTAGGGACATCGCCAGGGAGACGCGAGTCGACAGATGTCTATTGGAACTCTGCTCCCTTAGCAACTGTTGTCGTCAAGGTAAACAATGAGGAGAAAAGCCAACTTCCCCTGTTTACATAGTCTGCTCCGTTGACATTCTTGCTTCGCTGTGTTTACTCTGATCACAAAAGGCCACCCCCAGCCCTTTTACCATATCGTTTATCATTGAACCCGGCACTTTCCACTACTTTCCATCGACTGATTTCCATCCGATGCTCTCCATGTATTGGTTTCCACGGTTACCATCCAACAGATTCCATAGCGACGAGAAAAACTTCAGCAAACTTCGCAGCTTCTGCTTGCTCTGATTGCTCTGTTGCTCGATAAATACTGTCAGAGCTCTTCGCATCTGCCGACTGCTACATTTCTTTATGGTCAATTCTTCAAAGGGCCACTCTCTGCTCTCAACTAAGTAAACATTTCTAATGTATCCATAACCATATTGCTTGACAACTAAAGGCAGGAGTCCCCACTCCCCAGAGCTCTTCTGACTCTCTGTGGACTTGGCCCAGATGTTTTGAGATGCTTTAAAGCAGCAAATCTACCTAAGATAGATAGATAGAAAGATCACAAGATAAATTGATAGACTGATAGCCAAATAGACAGTCATATAGATCTACATTAATATGATTGATTTATTGATAAATCGATAGATGATTGCACAATAGAAAGATAGACAGGTTAAGTAGGCATATGGGCAGATCAATTTATGAACACAGCTCGTCAAATTAAAATGTGATTAATAAATCTGGATACTGCAACTCTTTGGGAGAAAATTATGTGAATTTTGGATTTGTGGTGCTTAGCCAATTGCTCCTTCCACCTTACCCATCATTTACTAAAAATTTGTTGACAATATCCTAACAAGAAACCATGCTATAATATTTATGGAGGACCTTAGTATTTTTTTTTCAAGTTTGCATGTCTGAGAAGATAACCAATCAGTTTGCCAATTAATGGCCATTGTTCTTGTGGGCAAATGTCATGTTCTCTCACATCTCATACCATGTTCTGGGGTTGTTCTCTGTCAACCTTCAATGTCTTCTAGGTTGTTCTGTGGTCAGAGAACTGTCATGTACAATACTATTTACCATATATAGATTCTACATGTACCTTTGTTGTTTATGTCTTGGGAGGTCTTCCAAGAGATGGCCAAGACATTGATAAGTTATTGCCAAGACACTGACAAGACACTGCCATATGTCATGTGTGATTTGTCATGTCCAATTTGTCTTGTATGGTTCAGCATTTGTCTTGTGAATCTTGTGAGGTCTATGGTCATGAAATGTCTGTTTGTCACACATTTGTCACACATTTGTCACTCACCCATATTGTCCATAATCTTTGGTCTTTTCTTTTGACTGTGTACACATGACAGGTCGTCACTTTTTCATTGTCATGCCATGCATGATTCATGTATCAGTGTTGTATCTGACACTTTTGAGTCTTTGGTACTTAAACGGGACTCACATGCAGTTTTGTGGTTAGATGTGCTTCAGTCATTGTCTTTTGGTTGTATTGACCATGTTGTCTTATTTGTTGTCATTTTGGTTTGATTAGGTCTGGTGCGAATGACTTTAAGGTGGTATTCATTTGGAATTGGGTATATGCACCCAGAGAATTTGAAGGTCAGCTAGAAAAAAAGAAAGGATATAGGCTGGAAAAAAAAGAAATGATATAGGCTAAAAAAAAAAGATATAGGCCTATATAATCATTTGGAAGTTTTCATCTTTGAAATGTCTCATAACTGTTAGATTGCCACAGAATGAGATTACCTCCAATTTATAGGCTTTGTTTCTAGCAATCGTATATTTATAAGCATCACTTCTGTCATTACTGACACTATTGGTGTTTGCCACTCTACACATTATAGATGTAGTGACTTTCTGACCCTAATTTGTTTGGTGCTGAACTTTGTGACACCTACAAGATGATCTGACCTGCAGATCATCAAATATATGAGACGACATCAGACTATGTGGGTGTCATTCACTAGAGACTAAAGATTAATTGCTGTAACTGGGAACTAATGACGTCGGCGAGAATTAATTTCTGTTGGCAATTGCTGACGGCAATTAGTGGCATCTGCGGAAAATTAATACGGTCTCAAATATTAGATTCATGCTATGGTGCAACCATCATTTAGTTATTTGCTCTGCCATCAATGTGTTTGCGAAGACATTATCATCAGAGCAGTTTGCTAGTGTGCATTATGATGTTATTTGATATTCTTGAATTAATCGGAACAATACTTTTTGGCAGACCGTAGACGGTCAACATCGTTCGAATGTCATTTGCGACGTCTCAAGTTTCTCCAATGTTTGGTTAGTTAACATTGTGTAACATGCATATTCAAGTGATATTCAACTAATTATTCATCATTTGGTTGTTGGTTTTATTGGTCAGTAAACAATGGCGCCTGAAGAAAGTTTATTAATTAGAAACTTGATTAGCTAATCTGCTAATAGTTGAAAATGGCCATACTGCTTAAGTTAGCTAAACAACACCATTTTATTCAAAATTTTATGTCCGAAAACATATATGTTAGCTCAATTGGCGTTATTCTTTGCTTCCAATTGCTGGGCCCTTTCGCCTTGACCAATCATTCTTCACCTCACTGCTATGTCATCCTGAACTAATTAGCCTACTGAGTGCAAAATACAGGATATAAAGCTACAATACTCTACCTTTTTTCAGTTCCTTGCATAGTCTTTCCAATAATGGCATTATAAGCTTTTGAAAGATTGTATTTCCTCCATTGAGTTGTGCAATTCAATTATTACCATCTTTGTGGTACTGCTACCATTAATTTTCTTCTCCGATGGAATGCATTGTACGTTTCTTTAAACCTCATTTATCTTAAACCTATAATACCCATTAATCTTAATACCAGGTAGTGTTACAAACATAGCTATCTTATTAGTTTCCTAATAGATGGAGCACCTACAAATTCTCCATACTAATAGTAGTAATATGGGAAATGATTAAGTGCATGGTCCGCAATGCATTGTCATTGTGAGGTCGTGGGGTTGCCATTTCGGATGAATATTGGAGAATACCAGAGAATACCCGAAAGATGCAATAATAAATCCTTTTGGAGTTATTGACATGTTACCATGGCAACAGTGTGGGTAGATCTAACGAAGGTTGTCAACTGGGTCAGAGGCCGAAAAATGGGGTGAAATGGGGTGAAGGTTGGTGGCGGGATCAGTAGTTGGACAAATAAGGTCGCGTGGGATTAGCAGGAAAGGGCGATTACCTACTAGTAACCCAGGGATTGTGCCGCTTAAGAATTCCGGCCTCGTGCTGTAGTGTGCGTTAGTGGTGTCTTATAGTCTCAGAAAAGGTCACCCTTAAGGAGCCTTAGTGCATCTCTTGTGACATTTTGTGATGATCAGGAGAATGCTCCTATGCTCTTGGACACTCACTATGCTCCCTTGCATGCTCATTGATACCATGAGATGCTCTTGGACACTGTGGTGATCAGGGACACTTTTTGGTGCTGTAGCCTACTTTTTTAAAACAATTTGCTATGGTCTTTGACACTTGATAACTTTAATTTTAAACTGTCACACTGACGCTTTAAGGTTTTGTCAATGAGCATCAGTCCATCTTGATAGCTTTGTCGAGGAGGCGGGGACTGGCTGTCGTGCTTCACATAACATGGATTGTGATTGAGCCCTGTGATCGCGAGCCTCAGCTTGGGTTGTGGGTCATCACATTATTCTGGTGTCACTGAGCATCGATGGCAATGCATCTTGGAGCACCACACATTGTCTGAGAGTCACTGAGCAACCAAGCAACAGGGTGATTCACTGATTCTCTTGTAGTGTGTCCACGAGTCTCACATTGTTAGTAGAAACACATTTCAAAAATTGTCGCAGAGAAACACTGCATTGTAGCATTCCTTCCAAACTCCACAGAGTACTCCTGTGAGGACAATTGCCTCACCCCTGAAGGTCCATGATGAATTCAGTGGCCCATAACCACCCTGAGGTCCTGAGACTCCTGATAATCTCCTGGGTCTTCAATGCTCTGCAACAAGTCTCGACAACCCTTCAATATACCTTCTCACCCCCTTCGGACTGCCCTTTTCCCCACCTCAACATGGTGACATCACTGTGTTATGCTCCGTCACACTGGGTGTTACACTTTGTCACTCAGCGTCGCATAATGTCTCTCCGAGTCGCAGTGTGTCACAAAGTGTCGCAGTGTGTCACGACCCAGCCCGCCATTCCTCAAACCAAGGTTGTCATTACCCAAGCCATCTTCAAGGCTTCTGCCCATTATTATAGCCATTATTATAGCCATTTCCTATTATTTATAGGCCTATCAATCGTGTCTGTTGTATTATTAGGATTCTGGACAAATCATGGGTTTTGCCCGCTATTATCTGCTTCATTCGGGTTCTTGTATTGGTGAAATATAGGCCAAATATTTAGAAATTACTTACCAGAGGTTCATTAAATGAAAGGATATGGAGTGTATGATTATACAATTATTTCAAGGTGATATAAATGTCTATTATAAATTATGCTGCAAGAGTTAGGTCAGGATTTAGGATAGAAGGTGGATCAGATTATGATGTAATTGTGTTAGTTATGTACCATGCAGTAGAATTGGTGAATATACTAGATATTGCACAGGTTTTGAATTAAACTGTGTTGGACAGACTCGCTGAATTTGATAACAATTTCAGTATATATGTATGTTTTTTTGGATGTTGTTGTTTCCTTTTCTGTTTTCATGTAAACGTTTTTGTAGAAAGGGATTGTTCCTGATTTCCTTTTGTCAATGTTTGAATACGTTGGAGTGTTTTCTGATGAATGTTATCAACTAATTCTCTTTTTTCTTTCCAAGCAACTTTGTTTCTAAATTTATCATTAAATATCTGTTTATTCTTCTCGTTACAGAACCAAGGTGATGAACGGAAGAGGCACCACTCCGACCAGCAACGAGACAAGGGCACTCCTCCCCTGGTGTCAAGACAGGATTCGTCATCATCATCGCCATCTGGTGGTAAGTTATATCATATAATTTGTTTGAATGTCTGGAAAATGTATCTGTTAATCTCCAATGTCCAAGGAGATGTATAAAATCATGTTCTTCAAAAGATGTTTTATCCTCCCTTTTTAAGTTGCATTTAAAAAGAATACAGAGAAAAGTTGGCTTGTTTGTCACAAAAACTCAGAAAGTCAAAAGTCTTGCCTCAACATGTTTTCTGTAGAGCCCTGCTAATTCACATACAAGTTTACTGAATTATTTAATTGGTATTGCTTTAAAAGCACATTTTAGGACCTCGTGGTCAATATTATATGCGCTCTGTCACCCTTGTATGTATGTAAATGTATGTAAAGCTTTATTTAATGTCGTATTCAATCAGATACAATCGTATATCATAAGTTCAAGACTTCTGTACGACTAATTATGAAAATATACACGTTTATAGAGTTAATGAAAAAATAAAAAAGAGTCCAAATTCAATAAAAAAAAGAGTCCAAATTCAAATGAAATTGAAGTAGTGTCCATATAAAAAGTTCCGTTGATTTCAATTAAATATATATCCGTTTCAATATTCAAGAAGAGTCCAAATTAAAGCAAAATTGAAACATAGTCCATATTAATACAACGGAGTAATCCTCATCCCTTTGGTAACAACAAGGGGGTTTTAATCCATGGAGAAATCCGAGCTCTTTACACTCTTTGGAGTGTCTGTGGCTCTGAAAAACAAATTAAATAATATGAATAAACTGTGTGAAGCCAGACTCTCATAGGCTTATAGCATTGTCTTCGCACGTCAACAGCCATGCTGTGACACCCTTCTTGAAGGTGCTGAGTGAGACACTATTTTTTAAAGTTACTGGAATGTTATTCCATATTTTTGCTCCTAGATAGCTGAAACTATTTTTACCAAATGTAATAGTATTAAACTCTGGTAGCACCATACGTTGGTTGTCTCTCATTATATATCCTGAGTCCTGAACACTGAATAGTTCAGTTATATAATCAGGTGCAATACCATGCTTTACCTTATAAATTTGAACAGCCATGTTCTTGATACACCTTTTGTATATACTTAGTTGCTTTTCTTGTATACATATTTCCTCATAACTCAAATGACCTTTATTCGTCACAAATCTTAAAGCTCTCTTGTTCATTCTCTCTAACTTATCTAAACTTGATTTATTGGCAAACAACCATACAACAGAACAGTAGTTAAAATTACAGTTAATATAGCTGTTATAAATTGTCATTTTAGAGTCCTTTTCTAAGTGATGCTTTATTCTTTTCAGTGCATTTATCTGCTTCCCTGTTTGACAGCATAATTCATCGATATGAGGGGTGTATTTTAGACATTTGTCTAATTCGACCCCCAATATATTTATGCTATTTGAAGCCTGAATTTCAGCATTATCCAACACAATTGTGCCATCAGAGACTTCATTGTTCCTATCCAAGTACATCAATTGGAATTTGCTGGCATTTGCTTTCATATTGTTTTGCCTGAACCATTCCATAGCAGTTTTACAGTCATCAGATAATTTGTCTTTAAGAGTTATAAGATCAGTTTCAGCACTAATCAGTGAGTTATCATCAGCATAGTTGTATGTCTTGCTATTGAATTTTTCACTCAAGAAATCATTGATGAATATATTGAATAACAGAAGGCCTAAGATGGAGCCGTGTGGGACACCCTTGATATTATTGACCCAATCTGAGAATGTTTCACCTATTTTCACTCTTTGTTGTCTACTCATTAAATATGATTGCATAAGTTGGCACGAGTCTATGTCGAATCCATAAGCTGACAGCTTTGCCAGTAATAGGCCATGTGGCATACAATCAAAAGCCTTTGATAGATCAATTGCAATTATGCCTATTGTGAGGCCCCTATCAAGTGATTGTCTGATGTCCTCTGTCATCCTGAGAAGGACATCTTGACAACTGTACCCTTTCCTGAAACCTGACAAGTATGAATGAAACATTGAGTTAATGTATTGATAAACCTGATCATACAAAGCACGTTCCATTATCTTGGAAAGTATTGGTAACAAATTGACCGATCTATAGTTGTCCTTGTTCAGTTTGTCCTTCTTCTTAAAAAGGGGTGTTATATTTGCCTTTTTCATTTTGTTTGGGAAGGTCCCCTCTAGTATACACCTATTCATAAGTTGTGTTAGGGGCTTTACTAATTTGATGCTAATCTTTTTCACAAAACTTGCAGGAATCTCATCATAACCTGCTGCTTTCTTTGTTGCGGTCTGTCACCCTTGTCTTGCCAACTTGCAGCAAAAGACAGTACTTAAGTTCTGTTAAAAGTTAAAAATCAAGAATATGTTGACACTTTCCTTCAACAACAAATCAGAAAATTTGTGCCCATGCACAATTTTTGTCGGATACTTCTAGACAGTGTAGTGATACTGCTAATTTTAGAGCTATCTTAATACTATTCTTATCTTATAATTGAAGGACCAATAGAATCCACATTTGTTAAACCTACAGGACACCCTGAAGTCCCATAATGAAACTATATATACAATACATTCTTAGTCACACACGGTCCTTGTTATGTGTTGCTGCATATCGTCTATCTTTTATGCATCGTCTATATATCGTCTATGTATCATAGCAGTATGTTAAAAAGTGGAACATCAATTTCCTGCGGAGGAGAAGCCATCCATTTCCAGAATAAGCCACCATTACAAGATGGTCCCCAAAAAACATATTGCTATGATCAAGCACATATGAAATGGCCCAGCCCTTGAGTAAAGTATCAAAGATAGATTACTCCTACTGGCGATTCATTAAACTTGCAAAGTAAAAGAACATCCCTATAAAAATCCCCAAAGATAAGTGCGTTTAGATCAATCATAGCTTTTTGCTATAGTAATGTGACTTATGTCAATAGTTTTGTTGGAATTGCTCATTTCTGATCAATAAGGCAATAGAAGTGTTTAGGGTCACTGAGTGAACATGTGTGTCTCAAACAAGAATAACTATACATGTGTTAACCTTGAGAATTTATCATTTAAAAGAGACATTGATGCGTAAATCCTTTAAAATTATAAGTTAAAAAGACATGTCAAATGTTTGATTCTGTCATTTTACAGGCAAATTAAGTGATAACACAAGATGGAAAGACGACTTCAGTGTATTTCTTTGCTTTGTAGCCTTTAGCAACTCCTCTGAGCTCTCAATAGTTGAGTCCTGGGATCGATTCATGCTTTTGCCGGCACTGCTGCACCACTGAGTACGGTTGTTGGACAGCGGTTTCAGTCATCCTTCGCCTCATTGCTGTGTCCCTGTACTGTTCTGATTGGCCTATTGAGTGCATGAATACAGGACGTGAAGCCTCAATGATCCATCCATTTATCCATCTTTCATTATGTTATAGTTAAATATATAAAAGAACATTCTCACAAGACACAAGACTCTCAGGAGCCAGGGCTAAGTGCAAACACATGATTGTGAGGTTGATCAATTCTGTCTCGGCGGCAACTTCGCTGTTTTGCTTTGGTCATTTCTTTGCTCGGGAGCTCTGCTTGAGCAGAATCAACACTTTGCATGTGGGAACATTGCTTCTTTCATCCGGTCGCAGTCCGCCAATCGATCAGTCACAATAGGGGTGTTGCAGTGCTGGATTTTCGAGTGTAGGGGTGCGTTCCTGGAGTCTTGCTTGTTCAATGTTCTGGATAGTTCATGCTGGGTGGGGTGTCTGTTAAAGCTGGACCTGTTCGCAAGAAACATTGCTGGACTCAAGAGAGTCTCTTTCAATCTTTAGACCTGTTTGCTGGATGTGTGATTTTCTGAGAATGTGCGATTTCCTCTGCTGATCGATGCATCGTAAAACATGTGAATACTATTCTTAATTGCTGTTAAATTGTTGTAGTGGAACGGTTTCCCAATACAGAGTATGGATTCCCTGCTTCATCTAAAACATTTTCGACTTGATCTCTGATATCTTATGCACGGATGGGTTCTAGCTTAGTAGGTAGCTCTACCTGAGTCACCTGGATCTATGTTAAGTGACTATCTCAATCATCCTTCAACTCATTACCATGTCCTACCAAAGGTGCGTAAACACAGGACTTCAAGCCCCAATCATCCATCCGTCCGTCCATCCATTGTAACAGTGCCTGGATTCCCTCCGTAATGCAATGTACTCTTGCTCCTTCATACCCGAAGTCTATCAAACTGGGCTCAATCACAAAAAAAACTTTACTAGAATCTACCCATCTTCCTTCGTCCTGTATGCACAACGTTTGCAGCATGTGTGATTTCTCTGGGAACGTCAGATTTCCTCTGTGTACACACACTGATTAGTGCGCACTGCAGGCATTCAATATCTGTGAATGACCATGCGAAAACCATCCATAACAGGCTGGAGAACTTGAAATAGAGCTTGTTTCCAAATACAGGATTTGCTCCACTGCTAGTTCTTGTGGGTGCTGGCTCAGTTGGTAATGCTCTTGGCTTGTGATTGCTCGATCCTGGATTTGATTCCTGCTCTGGTCGGGTCACCTGGACCTATATCGGGTGCTAGTGTGCATAATCCTTCTCCTTATTACTGTGTCTTTCTCTTATCCTAATTAGGCAACACAGTGCAAACCAGAAATAGATCATGATGAAACATGATGGAACTTGAGTCAGTCCAGAAAGAATGGTAGGTTTGAAGTAAACCTGCATCAATTATTATTAGAAAATTTATGGGCAATTAGTGTACTATTCCTGACACTGATACTAAAGCTGAATATTTCCAAATGCATTCATCATATTTTCAGCTTCATAATCATTCAACTATTTCTGGTGGTATCTGAATGGCAGTTAACTTGTCTAAAGTAGGATATGCCAAGTCCCCAAATAACCCAGACGTATTCAATAGTATTCAGGCTATTACTATACTGATTGGTCCGTAATCCAAGTGTGTTGTGAAGTCAGAAATACAACTTCTGATATCCTTTCTGAAGCAGTATCATATTGCCAGACAATATGCTCCAAATGATACCTCCGGAAATCTTATGAACAGACTTATTCCTGACCGGACAACCCAGATTAGCAACAATTGTCATTGTACTATTTTGGGAACAGAGAGTGCCATAGAGATTATCTCAGGACATCGAAGAGCATAAGAGACCCTCGAAGAGCATCGTAAGATATCAGAGAGCATTCAGAAAATCAGAGAGCATCAGATGTTGCTTCAGTGACAAATGCAATTTACAAGCTGATTGGGTACACACCGATACATTGTGATACGCAAATGTAGAGTAGTTCTCAATAGGCACAAACAGCATGACTCCACCTGTTTCGACTCGACAAAGTATGAAGCTTGAGAAGGAGATCTGTTCTGATATACATGGTGCAGCGTACACAAGATCTGATGCATCTCAGTTGTTGATGATACGAAACAAAATATCATCAACAAACAGACAACCAACTTCATCTTGATACTTTTACTGTTTTGTCATATATCTACTGCAAATATACGATGTATACATAGCAATGTTTGTAATGTTTGTGTCATTTTGAACGTTCAAAATTAGCTTTTTTGTGTGCATGGAATGGGTGTAACTCAATGTAGAGTTTGTATATATTTTCTTTGTCTTCTCTCAAGCTAATGTCTATTTTAATTGCTGACTTACAAACAGCATCAAACTTACTTCGTATCAAATGTAAGCTTAGTTGACACCATACATGCCGATAACATAATTTGTGATATCAAGCTGCAATATCAAACGAACATTTGATTCTAAATCCTGATTCTAAATCCTGATTCTAAATCCCGATTCTAAATCCCGATTCTAAATCCTGATTCTAAATCCTGATTCTAAATCCTGATTCTAAATCCTGATTCTAAATCCTGATTCTAAATCGTGATTCTAAATCAGTTATGAGGAGTGCAATAGCAGATAACTAACTTCTTAACTTTGAAATGTGATCAAGCTGATTGATACTTGGTACAATGTTTAAGATGGATTGCATTGATCTATCATACGATGATGAAGTAGATTTTTTCAGTCTCGATTTTCCAATCCCTTTGATTTTGTCTCTTTATGAAACTTCTGAAAAGCACTGAAATTCATTAGACTGGACCTCATCAATGCGCCGTACATGCAATTTGGAAGGAAAATTAGAATAAAAATGAAATAAAGATGAAATAAAAATGCAAATTTCAAATCAATCTGAATCAATTTGAATCTATTGGGAGATCATTTTATGCAATTTGTAACATTCTGAATTGCATGCAAATCCCTGGCCAAATTCAAGGCCTAGATTTATCATCTAAATTTGCTCGTCAGAACTTAATTCACGCAATTTCACAGTTTAAATTCAAGGCCTCAATGCAGCAACAGAACCTGATCAGTAATTTTGCTCTTGACATAAAAATTTGCAAAAATTTTAACGTTCGATTGGTGAATTCGGACTTCAAAGAGAATTGGGAATTTGGAATTTTCGCGGGAAGAGTAAAATCGATATAGAAATGCGTTTCACTGAGCAACAAAATATCTTCAATATCTTCAAAGAGTGTATGAGCCTGACAACTTCCATCAAAACGCAAAAAGCAAAACGGCAATTGATTATTTTGGAGCCTGGTGTAATGTTGCAACTCTCGGATTAAAGCATTGGGATTAAAGTGCACCTATTGTGGATTTAGTAATATTAATTTTGATTATGCAAATTTTGTGATGCTCTTTGATGATTGGCTAATTGTCTTTTTATCAAATTTGTGAGTTTTTGGCGCCGGCATATCGTCAGATATGCCAGCGTCCTATGTTTTGAGCTTGTCACATGTTGTCGTATCGGAGAATGAACTCTTTGCTCTGCCTCACTTGGCCTTCTCTCCTACACAACAAATACACCTTGTTGCTTATGCTAACTCTTTTTTAAAATTCTAGTTGCATTTAATAGGAATTGATTCTTAAACTTCCGAAATTGAAAAAAAAATGACCACAGAAAATGGACGAAGCAGGGGAGTTTCCTTAGTTTCCAGCTTCCAATTCCATTGCTGGGTCCCGGGTTCAATTCCTATATTGGCAGGGTCCCCTGGATTTCGTTGTACATCAGTTTCAATCATCCTTTGCCTCTCCTGTGCTGTGTCCTCCGCCAGTCCTGATATTAACCTACCAACTGCATAAATGGAGGATGTAAAGCCCAATCATCTATCCATCCATCTTTTGAAAATGATGATAGATTTCCTTGTGCATAGGTAATAATAAGGAGATTTCTTGGAGTTCTCATCCACTTGAAAATATCTTTTCAAGTCACAGAATTGCATTGGACAATCAATTTTCAAAAGGTCTTCAAATAAAATGCTAATAATTCTTCTCATGGACAAACATATGACTGTCTTATTTCTTGTGAGTAGGGCTACCTCTGTGAATTTTATGCTGAAATTACATCGTACGCAGTATTTTTGTAGAATGATCAATAAAAGTTGCCCTGTTTCATTAATCACTTTTATCTATTGTTGGTTTGGCACTCTCCCTCACTGGAAGTGTTGAAACTAGAGTACAAGTTTGATTACCTCAAAGATAGCTCCAAAATCGAAGGGTGTCTGAACTCCATGATCTTGATAGGGTCTTTGCATGCTTCGTAGGAATTGATTTTGTAACCAATTTAAAAGGTCTTGTGCCAATTTTTTTTCTTGATATCTTTCACGACTATTTTTGCACTCAGAAGTTCTACTTGTGTTTAGCCTCATGCCAAGTGTTAATTCTTCTTCAACATTGTTCTCATCAAGTTTTAAGAAATGTGTCTGTTGCTCTAAACTACCTCCTTTTGGGATTATTACTCCAAACTTTTCTTTCAACCTCACTTTTATGTCACTGTTTATTTTGACTTGGTATTTCTCCCAAGTTTATTCTCTCGATTACTTTTCCTGTTTCTCTGAACTTTTTGGGAAAGAGGTTAGCCCAGTTGGTAACTCTCTGGCTTTCCAGTTGCTCGATCCTGGTTCGATTCCCGCTCTGGCCAGGTCACCTGGACCTATGTTGGACAGCAGTTTCAATCGTTCGCCTCATTGCTGAATTTCGCTTTTGCTTTAAACTTTCTATCACCCAAGGCCAAGCTTGGAAAGTTAACTCCTTTTCAGGCTATGACTCCAAATTGTTTCTGTCAACTTTACTCTTATGTCGCTGTTTCTTTTCAATCTCCCATCTCTCACTATTTCTCATAACTGTTACTATTATCAGGGGGGAGGGTTGGTCTAGTGGCAGCATGCTGGGCTGCCAATCGCTGGGTCTAGGGTTCGAATCCAGCTCTTGCCGGGTCAAACGGGCCTATGTTGGACGGCTGTTTCAATCATCCTTCACCTCATTGCTGTGTCTTCCTCCTGTCCTAATTAGCCTACCAAGTGCATAAATACTGGACATTAAGCCCCAATCATCCGTCCATCCATCTATTACCCGAGGCCAAGCTTGGAAAGTTAACTCCTTTTCAGGCTATTGCTCTAAATTGTTTCTGTCAACTTTACTCTAATGTCATTGTTTCTTTTCAATCTGCCATCTCTCACTATTTCTCGTAACTGTTACTATTACCCAAACTGTTTCTATTTCACCCACTAGCTCTTCTGCTTCTCAGAACTGTTTCTATTTTTTTACAACATGATCAAAATCATTAATGAATGACGTGCGTGTTCTGCTTGGCGTGGAGAATTTTGGATGGAAATGGTTTAGCTGGAGGCAATTCAAGAGCTGATCAATTATTCATAGGGCAATTCCAAAGTGAGAAAAATCGAGGAAAATCAAGATCAGCCTTCGGACGTGTGAAAGATTTTGCTCAGATTTGGTCCAAATCTGGCAGATTTTGTGTCCGATTTTGCGTTAATTTCTCAGGTTTTGCTCGAATTACACTCGAGAATGTTGCTCGCAGAATGTCAGTTCTTTTGTTGTCACATTTTTCTCAAGACTTGCTGAAATTTGCATAGAATGTTTAAAATTAACAGCAGCTGAGCTCAGAGAGCTCGGGGAGCTAGTGTCATCTCGGCCTGATCCCACCTCCTAAATTACGTTAATTGCTCATTAGACTTAAACAACGTTTCCAAATTGGCTCACTTGAAGTCTGCCACATTTTCATGTCGCAGAACAACTTTTACCAAGTTTTAGCCACCACAAAGACAAGTGATTGTCATTTTTGTCATTCATAATGAAAGTCTCCTAGTTCTGTATTAAATTTTCCTTGGTCAGCTCTGTGGTAAGGCGCTGCCAGTCGCTGAGTCCTGGGTTTGAATCCAACTCTTGTCGATTACCTGGGCCTAATGTGGCACGCAATTTCAATCGTCCTTCACCTCATTGCCGTGTCCTCCTCCTGCCCTAAGTAGCCTACGAAGTGCATAAATACGGGCCACAAATCCCCAATCATCCATCTATCTTGGATGAAGCAAGGTTTTCCTATAGAGGAGTGCATCAGCAATACCTGAAGACGATTGTCATTCTCTCTAGAGTCTAGTGGAGGCTGTATCCTTCTGCCATCCTCCTAATTAGCCCAGCATTGGCCACAAAGTGCATGAATACAGGATGTATGGCCCAAATCATCCAGCCATTTGTTTGTACTGAATCACAAGGATTATTGTACTTGTCCAAGTTGCCCTAAGCATCCTTGTCTTACAAATTTTCAACTTGCACATGTTTTTATTCCTGTATTATACTTTGGTATTCTATGAATCTAATGTTTTGCCATTGATGTCTTTGCAGGAGGCTACAACCGACAGAACAGTGGAGTCTTACCGGACCTTCTTCCTCCGCAGACGCCCCCGAGGCAGTCCAATGCAGGAGGCAGACCCCATGACAAGGCCTCTTCCGAGGAGGTCAGTTTAAATTACTTGAAATAATTTCATACTTTGTAGAGGGGGGAGGGTTGGTCTAGCGGTAGCGTGCTGGGCTGCCAATCGCTGGGTCCAGGGTTCGAATCCAGCTCTTGTCGGGTTACCTGGGCCTATGTTGGACGGCTGTTTCAATCATCCTTCACCTCATTGCCGTGTCCTCCTCCTGTCCTAATTAGCCTACCAAGTGCAAAAATACAGGATGTAAAGCCCAAATCATCCATCCATCCATTCTTTGTAGAATGTGTAATTTTGAAAAGTTTTAATAGTTATGTTCAAGCAGTACTTATATAATATAACAATAAAAATTCAACATTCCTACTTCCTAGAAAAGTGTAAAAGACGAGGTGGTCAGTGAAATAATTTTGGGAGAATGTAATTTTGAGAAGTTTAGACTGTGTTCAAAAAAGTTGAAACATCCCAAAATATGCACTTCAAAGTTCTGATTTGAGTTACAACATGTACAAGGTTTTGCACTTTCGCTTTTTGGAAAATAATCAACATACTAGGTTTGGTAAAATCATTCTGTTACAGCTTCCAAAAATGGCAAACTGACAAGGTGACCAATTGACAACATGTAATGGATATAGAAATAGTCATTCAACCCAAAATCTGAAAATAGCTAATTTTGACATACGAGCACTTTCACCATCGATAAGGAAACTATCTATGATCTGATGAAATGAACAACCTTCTACGTAATATACAGTGTATGGATTGTATGGTGTTTCAAAAACTCCCATTTCCTCTCCTTTCAGTATCGCTCAGCGGTCAATGCTGCCGGTCAGATGAGGAAGAACGCCTCTTCTCGGTCCTTCCAAGCGTTTGGATTTGGAGCGAACAGAGGATCGGACGCCCGTCCTCCAGATACCCAATCAGTGACGAGTAATAAGGACGCTAGCCGCAGAGGGTCACAGATCCACGTCAATGTCCAACCCACGACGATTGATAACGACACGCCGGAGATTAGAAAGTATAAGAAGCGGTTCAACTCCGATATCATGTGCGCTGCACTATGGGGTAAGTATTTCGAAGAATGACTAGTTGGCTTTTTGTCAAGTTTATTAATATTCTAAACCATGTGTTGCCTGTTAATTTGGAATGTCTGATATAATTATGTTATCAATTGGCACAAGTGCTGTCAACTTTCGCACATTTGAACACGTCTGCGACGACCCAAGGGTACAAGTTTTAGATCACTAGTGTGTCCATTAAATGTTTCACTGCATCTAGGATATGTCTGAAGTATGTTGAGGTATTAGAATACAAAATGGAAATTTTGTTTGTGATGGTCTATAAATTAGAAAAAAGATATTTTGTGATGAGAATCAAATAGGTGGCACCTTATAAGGATGAAATATCATGAACACTTAAAATGCAGAACGCCTCCCAAAATAATTTTAATGTTTTCACCACCCTGCTCCTCCAAAGACTTGATCCCTCCTAACTTCAATAGTTCAAAATGTTTTATTTTGATATTTTCTTTAACTTTGTTATAATGCTTTTCCTGTGTTTTTTCAGGTGTCAACCTCCTCATTGGCACGGACAATGGCTTGATGCTGCTTGACCGTAGTGGCCAAGGAAAGGTCTACCAGTTGATCAGCCGTCGGAAGTTCCAACAAATGGAAGTGTTGGAAGGACAGAACATCCTTGTGACAATCTCCGGAAAGAAAAGCAAAATCCGAGTCTATTATCTATCCTGGTTGAAAACGAAGATCTTCAAATCCGAAGGAGTCCAGGATAAGGTATGTGGATTTATTGGTTTGGAGTGGCGAGAGTTGTGTCAAAAGAAGTTGATCTGTGACTAATAGACTCGACATATTTGATCTGGCCTATTTTTCATATATTTTTTGTCATGATAACAGGACTATGGAATTTTCATGTTTTTATTGACTACAGGGGTATGAAATTTTCAAAAATGAGACAATATGTTAAATTACAATTTACTGAAACTGCAAGGGAACGTAAAGAAGTTTCATCAATTTCCTTTTTTTCGTCGACAGAATAATGAGAAGAGAAGCGGATGGACAAATGTAGGAGAACTTGAAAACTGTGTTCACTTCAAAATAGGTAAGCTGTTGCAGATTTGTATGGACATTCACGCAACAAGAAATATTATACAATATACATCTATATGGACATTCACACGATACAAAATATTATACATATTTTCGAAAATGAGAGGCAATCGGCCCAACTGCAAAATGATATTTTCCCAAATTTTACTCTTCTTTCGTTAACAATTTTAATAGCGTTACTACATTTTACTCCATTCTTGAGTCTGATGAAAAAATGATACACATTAATTACCCTTAGATCATAACATAAACTGTGTTGTGCAGTGAAATTGTCTGAGCTATCTGAATGGCAAGTTCTACATGTGTTGTGGCAAAGTTTCTCTTCCAATGGAATGTTATCGTTTTGTTTTACTGACCCGTGCTGCCCTCTTGTGTTTTTGCAGTCAAGTACGAGAGGATCAAGTTCTTGGTTATCGCCCTCAAGGAGAGTATAGAAATCTATGCCTGGGCCCCCAAGCCGTACCACAAGTTTATGGCTTTCAAGGTAGGTGTAATTTTGAGAAAATATAGGATGAGTGATCGTTTTTTTGGTAAATGCCGTCATTATTGCGTTGTTGAGATACGATGCTCAGGTAGAATGGCTTCTGTTGTGAAGCATACTTTGAATTGTTATAAAATTTGACGTCTGAGGTTCCACGATTAATTAAGCATAAAAAACATAACAACATTGGTATCATTTATCACATCAGAGAATTTTAGAAACTTTAAAGCATAAGGTGGCATTGAGGATACTGATTTCGAAATCTCTGGTTTACTGATTTATGTTGTTCGCAGTTGAGCTGTAAATGTATAGAGATGCAGATTAAGTATACCTTTAAATACTGGCCAGTTGTAGTGTCCCGGTTATTCATTTCAATACAATTGCCCAAAATTTCATGTAGAAAATAGTAAAATAAATGTTCAACTTTCTTTGCAGTCTTTCAGCAGCCTCGTGCAGAAGCCTTTGTTAGTTGACCTCACAGTGGAAGAAGGTCAAAGGTTAAAGGTCATCTATGGGTCAAGCCACGGTTTCCATGCCATCGACCTTGACACCTCCCAGGTCTTCGATATCTACATTCCTTCTCATGTAAGTCGCAATTTTGTGTGTTTATTTACAATTTTATATATTTTTGTATTGCTATTTCTGCTATGATTTGTACTTATGAGCTGTACATTTTGTACATTTCTCGGTTTGAAAAATATATTATTTGTATATTATTTGAATACAGTGGTCCCTGCAATTTGAGAAAAGAAATTTGGTTATTTTATGGTCGTAGAGTGGGCTGTAGCACCTGATTTCCGAGGGCTATTTAGTTTCAAAACTTTTGGGGGCGGGACAAGCGGATACACAGTTTCAACAATAATTTTTTAGGCCCTATTAAAGTTAACAAATCGAGGAGAAAAAATCTAAAACAGTTTGTCATGGTTTCATACTTCATTCTGCTCGACTAATCAATTTGTATGTTGCGTTTTCTATAGCATGGGAAATGAGAGTGTTTGTGGTTCAGAAAGAGAGTAAACAATCATTTGATTTAGTTGTCCCATATCGCAGCACTGTTTCTCATATCATATCAGTGGATGGTCCTATACCATAGGATGTCCCATGTAATAGGCAGTCCCATATCACAGGATTGTCTCTCTTTGGGGCTGACAAAGCCCTACATTATGTAACATATCACAGATAATGTTAGGGATCACTGTATTGTAATTTCTTGCTATTTTGTCAAATTTTATTATCGTTTCATTATGATTTCATATGATTTTCTGTGGCAGCTTTTCTAAACGTTGGCTGCGATTGTACTGTAGTTGCGTTGCTTGGTTTTTACATACCCCTCAATAGCGGCAAGTGCTTGGCGATCGAGTTATGTTTACCACTTGTGCCTGCGGCTGTCTAGATTTTTGTCCCGTGTTTCGTTATTTGCACAGCTACTGTTTCAATTTTGATTGGCAATAAAAGAAATCTTGATTGGTTGTTCAGAAAAGCTTTTTGTTTGCAATGTGTGGCAAAAGAAAAACTTTGAAAGTGATGTATACCTTGCTTAGAACTGAGTCCTGATTTTCTTTTTGTTCTGTCTATATATTATATATATCCTGGATAGTGACTGATTCTTCGGGAGCAATTACTTTGATGATAACATTTTTGCCGAAATAGCTTCCTAATTTAGGGCCCTCCTGAAACTTACTTTCTTTCTTAAAATTTACACAAGAATTGTCATTTAGATAACTTTCTTTTTCTGTCCGTTTAAAAGTCCATTAACTGACAGAATATTAAATAATTTTCATACTCTACTGCCTCTAGTATTAAAAATTGACTGAATATTATATCCCTATTTTCTTAAAAAACTGTCCTTATCAATTTTGCTGTCTAAAGTTTTGAAAGTGTTCGTGAATTAGGCCACAAATGTCTTTAACACTCAAGCTGTGCGTTTTTGTTTCTTTTTGTACTTTTTGCGATTAATTTTCAACACTTTTTAGTGTTTTAATTTCCTGTCTGGTTTGAGATGCCTATGAACATAGTCTTTTTATAGACAACAAGCTTTTTCTAATTGGTATTTTGATATCTTTTCACTTCGCCTTGGTACCAACAGTACAGGGAGCAGGTATAAATACGATTTAGTCCGTGGCATGTCTTGTTGTACGATATTTGAGTTAACTAATCTTTTGTAACTGTTACTAGTAGCTAAACACAGCTATGTTGTCCAGTGAAGCCTTTTGAATGTCATATTGTCTTGACGCTGTGTAACGATAGTTTACATGCTGGCTTGACGCTGTCTTAGTTGTTAAAACGTTCTTTTAGCGTACGCCAAAAGCCATCTTTGTGATTTGTTAATGTCCAGATATTTTTGCGATGTTTTTGAAGTATTTTGAGTATTTTAGTCCTGTCATTCGCTTCACAGTCATGTATTAAAGTTGTTTTTTTGTTTGGAAGTTTCCCCTTATTTTCCGCAAATGTGCCCTTTGTTCGTTAATATGTTCTGCTTTCAGTTTGTTAAATATAAGTTGTTCGAAGTTCTTGAACCCTTTCAAGAAATATGATTAACTGTATCCGAGTTCTGTTAAAACGTTAACTCCAAAAGTTACGTGAAGATGTGACTTAACACTGTTTGCATGGTATCCTGTTGAAGAGGCCACTAATATAAGTTATATTTCTTGATTCCGCCTAAATTCCCATACTTGGTTGGTGTGAGTTTAAACTAAATACCCAGAAGACTGAGGTTTTCGGTTATTCTTCCAATTAATTTAAACTCTGTTTTGTTTGAAGTTGAATTTTGAGGCAGTCCAAGCTCTCTATACGTTCGCTAGAAACACAGTCACCAATCAAAGCTTGTCGGGGCCCAGATGGTTCATCAGGCCTATTAAATAGATCTGAAAAATGTAAAGTTCATTTAAAACAAGACAGATATATCAGAATGATAAATTTCTAACTTTTCGGAATGTAGGAGAAAAATTACAGACCGGTATGTATTAACTGGCTACGGTAAACTGCAGTGGTTATTGGCTACTTTTAGAAATTCGCAAGGCCACTATTGCTTACTATTTAAGAACTTGTAATGTCAGTCACCACAGGAACATAAATTAGCACAAGTTAGAATATTAGTTAGAATATCATATGGGTAATAAGGTTGCATTAAGTGGAATACATGTTTGAATATCAATGATCAAGATGGAAATTGCAGAAAAGTTCAAATGTAAGATGGCACAGCGAAGTTCTGTTCCAATGTAAAGGGTTAGATAATAAATGAGTGACCAAGTCATGAGAGCATACATAAGAGCTATATTCTCACCATGGTCTATTGGATGGAATAGCTTTTGTGAGAAATACTCATGCATTCAAAAGGTTTAAATAATGAAAAGAAGGTATTCCTCTGAAATGTTATTCTCCAACACCTTTATCTGTTTAAGATAAGATAATATATGTTCGCCTAACTTTATTATAATGTACATATTCTACTGTTAAGTTTCGGAAATCTCTAAAGATATACATAATTTGTTAAGTTGTATGTATTTTAATGGAATGTGAAAAAACCATTTTACTTCCATTACCTTGTACAGAAAACGGTCAATGCATTTTCACCCTGTGGTTATCACTAAAACGTCAGACTCATATATTAACACTGAAAGTTCACTAAAAGGATTGACATTTCTTTAATGTCCATGCCAAATCACAATTCAGTTCACAAATGACAATAAGTAGTAGATCACTGTTGTGAATCATTCCTGTACAGCTGATATATTCCACAATTCACATATATATATGTATGATTTTTATAAACAATGGTCAATTATGTTACAGGAAACTTAAAAGCTATGATGCCAAATTGGAAATGAAGAATTGAGTGTCATTGAACTTTTTCACATTTTAAAACTATCTTCATTGAGGTTAGGGCTCCTACCAGGTTATTAAAGCTCAATTGAAATACTTGCTCCAAAGTTACTTTAGCGCATACTATTCTAGTGGTTACGGTGCCAGAATTAGATTTACTCAGCAAACGTCATGAACCGAAATTATATATGATACTCCTCTGTCTTGTTATGCCACAAAAAAAGATAAAGTAAAGTTTCTACAGAAACAGACAAAATTATGTAAGTGAATATTTGTTTAATCTTTTTTCAGACACAAGGGACAATCACGCCTCACACAATAGTGATTCTTCCGAATTCTAACGGAACCCAGCTCCTCTTGTGTTATGACAATGAAGGGGTGTACGTGGACACTTACGGCAAAATTGCAAAGAATGTCGTACTGCAGTGGGGCGAACTGCCTACATCAGTTGGTAAGGATGTTGACAAATTTCATTTTGATCGTGAAGTATTTCAACCCATCAGTGGTTCATAAATGTCATATCGTTCCAATTCTATGTGAAATTAGTTTGTTCCTTTATTTATTAGTTTTCATATCACATGAGTTGAAACCATTATAAACAACAATTTTGTCTAGCATTAAAATATAACTGTGGTATTAAATTACTTATGTGAACATGTGTAGTATAACCCGAAAGTATTATATATTGCCCCTTATTTTAAAAAAGTACAACTTAACTCTGCTGAATTAACATTGTTGTATCTCATGAACTTGTTCAAGTGTGCTCTAAGCTATATGATTTACAAATATAATTGTTCGCTCACCAATGAAAGCCAGTATCTATTCTTTTAGTTTCTAGAAGTTTCTAATTATTATTTTCCTTTATTTTTAGCGTACATAAGCACTGGGCAGATCATGGGCTGGGGAAACAAAGCCATAGAAATCCGAGCTGCGGAGACTGGTCACCTGGACGGCGTCTTCATGCACAAGAAGGCCCAGAAACTGAAGTTCCTCTGTGAGAGAAACGACAAGGTAGGATCAGATAAAAGTGCAATTTATAAAATAAAAGGATTGTTAGATTGTGAGACAGGTATTTTTTAAAACTAGAGATTGAAGGAAGAGCGTGGGTGTTTAATTTTAGTGCTTGTTTTTGGCTGCTGTAAGATTGTGTCGTTTTGAGGACGAGTGTTTAATATGGAGAAATTTATTCATTTGTTAAATTGGAAACTGGTTTGGAAATTCCAGTTTTGTATATGACAAATGCAACTAAAATCTTATCAACAGACATGTTTCAAAATTTTTGTGAAATCTGCAGACAGAATGCTATTTCTTTTTTAAAATATATATCATTGAACGTTTGTTCCTATTGCTTATTCGGGGGGAGGGTTAAATCAGCATGCTGGGCTGCCAATCGCTGGGTCCAGGGTTCGAATCCAGCTCTTGCCAGGTCACCTGGGCCTATTTTGGACATCTGGCAGTTTCAGTCATCCTTCGCCTCATTGCCGTGTCCTCCTTTTTCCCATTAGTCTATCAATAAATACAGGACGTAAAGCCCTAATCGTCCATCCTATTTTATTTCTTATTCACTGCAATATTTCTTTTCTATTTTTTTTTCAGGTGTTCTTCTCTTCAATACGAAGTGGTTCATCTTGCCAGATCTATTTTATGACTCTAAACAAACCGGGACTAATTAACTGGTAATGACACTTACAACTAGTTACAACGTAACCACAGCGTAACTGCAACGTAACGAGACCTTACGGTCAAGGTCTGATAATGCTTTCGAAGATACACCACCTCCGAAGAATTGTAGCCTGCTTTCGTCCTGAAGAATGGTTTCGAACAACTGAGAACACACCCATGAAAGGGAAGAAAATAAAACTCTTACCTTTCCAGTTCGAATGACGGAAGATTGCTATCACAAGTACAACTTTAACAATTAAGAAACAAAATGGATCTAACCTGTTTCTTGGAAAAGCTGTGTTCCTCAGAAAGGATGCCAGTCACACCAGTATCAGTTGGCATATATGATATCAGTATCAGATGAGTGATAACAATATCATGTATTGATACATCAATCTCAAACTGATATATGGTGATGGTATGTGGTTTATCTGATATTGTGGCATTAATAGATTGGAAACAAAGAAGTTAGATGTCTGTAATGAAAGGAAATTGTATCAGTTTCCGTTAATAAAGATACAACTGTTGGATTAGGGTGATATTAATTCACCGGATATCAAGGCCTGATACAAATTGCCGCTGATATGTGTGATGCTTGATTGAATTATCATTCAAACGATCGTGTTTTTACGTCTTAGCCTCTAAGGAGGCTAATAACTGAAGGAGTGAGATAAATGGAGAATGAAATTTTTTAATTTTTTGTCTCCTTGGCTACAAAAAATGGAGGAATGCGGAGTTCTGCAGTCTACTGTTAAATGTGACAATTGACTAACTTCCGCTTAGAGAGATAAGTCTCTCTGCTTATGGTATTGACTTGTGTCTAGTAAACTTTGTAATACCAAGGGTTTCCAAGAGTGTTCTTCAGTGCCCTTATAAGGATTTTAATCACATGCAAATGAGATGATAATGAGATGTTAATGACATGCATGCCATGCATGCCATGCAAATTAGATGTTAATGAGCTGTCCTAATATGCATTCATACGTCTGCTGTCTTTGATACGCCATAATTCACGCAGCTAAGATAATTTATTTTGACAACACTGAATGGGACGCTTATAAACTTATACTTGTAAAGATCTTTTTACACACAAGATGTAATTTATTCTCATAATGATACAGTAATAGTACAATATTTTAGTGTTTTTCGACTTTCGCAATTGAGATGCATGTGTCAAAGATTGAATTGTGAGTCTAATAACAGTGTATTGTATTATAAATTGCCGAACGGTTGATAAACTTACAGTTTCGAAATCCACAGAACATTATTGATAAAAAACATTGATTAAATATTATAATGATGGTACACTTGCATTTCTGAATTGATCCTAAGCTAAGTATTTGTAGCTTGATTTATGTAATCCGAGCTTCATTGCTTCAGTAAACGTCTATAGCGATTTTCGGTGTTGTTGAATTGAAAGAAATCATGTGTGAAGTTTATTATAAAATTTGGAAAGTTCACAAGCAACTGGCTTTCAATCAAGCACGACATTGATATTCATAACTATGTACGATATCAAACATACTGACGTATGATGTTTGCGTCTGTAAAGTTTGATTCCACTGTGAATTTTTAATATGAAATACCAATACAATATGTTATAAGATGAAATGTTTTATAACGATTATGCACTCACTCCTATTTGCCATATATATATGATGTTAGCGGAATACATAATAAATGTATAAAATGATATCGTGTTCAATCTTATGTACTGTCAGTGCTTAAAGAATATAGCATTTTATGTATGAAACATTTAAATGTGAAAAATGCAGAAATGTGAATTAAATATGAATCAAATGTGACTAAATGTATCAAAATGTTATTCAGAAACATAATTGAAGTTACCAACACAAATATTGTTGATTTATCAATGTTTTATTATTTAAATATTTTAACAGATTAAAATTCTGATCTATAAACTGCAAATTTATTTTACACTTTTAATTTGGTAAGTTTGTGCTGTAAGTGTTTTAGTTCATAATATCTATGTAAGTTTATTACAAAAAAGCCGGACTTTTTTGCTTTGAGTTTATTCCTGACATTTTCAATGCATGATCATGTTTTACATCTTAACAAGCTTAAAGAAGCTAGCGACTGCTTTATAACGTTCAGTTTTTAACGGGAAAAATTGTAATGTATCGTAGATAACCAATTGTACAGCTTCTGATTGTGTAGTCCACGTAGATGCGAAAAAACAGGGTTTTTAATCATAAAACCTTTGTGTACTAACTGTATTGCTACCTGGTTTTGTAAAACTTTTTGTAAAATTTTTTGTAACATTAAGTTGTTATGAGTTCTCTCTGTGTACATAGTTTTGTGTATTTTTTCCATTTTGCGTTTACTTTGTAACCTGTCCACGTGCATGGTGTTTTTCAGCGTGCAATATTTATGTATTAAGGCATTAATAATTGCTATTAATTATTTTGATATTATTAACACTATGGTAATTTGTTTTTACATTGAAATTGTGTGTACACTGATGTGAGTATCACTGTAATTAATGTTTTAACCACTTTTTCGCTCTTTTTAAATATTTTATTTATTTTCAGAGCAATGTCATTTTAATTTAACCATCTTTATGAAATTTATTTGAAGTTTTCCTTTTAGGCAACTTAAGAATATGAAATTTAAAATAAAATTCGAGATACTAATTCCTTTTATGTTATGATAACATCAAAAACAGTGATTTTAAAATTGACTAACATTGATTGATTGTATATTAATTTATCGATTGATTGATTTCAAAACCAGCAGCCAAACGGTGTGCATTTTGTAATTTTGTAGCTGATGTGTAAACATAACTGTACATTGGCGTACGTCGTGCTGTATATTGTGCGTGTATGCTGATGCCTTATGATTTGAAAATGTTACCAATTTTAATCCCGAGGTCATGTGTCTGTAACGTTCTGTATTATAATCATGTAATAACCAATTGATCGATTGATTTTATTGATCGATCTGTCTTGATCAACTGATTGATTGACTGATTAATCTATTGATGTATTGATTGATCTGTCCTGATCGATGTGTATCAATTGATCGATATTTAGATTGATCTGTCTGATCAATCTTTTCAATGTAATGATCGATCTGTCCGATTGATATGTTGATTAATCTATTGATGTATTGATTGATCTGTTGATTGATCTGTTGATCGATCTGTCTTGATTTGTATTACCATGTATGACCTTCGCAGGGTTATGAGATAGCCTTGGATGCTACGTATCATAATTATGATCATGTATTAACTAAATACAGTTTGAACAAAAAAATTCAATTTTTGTTTTGTTTTACTTCTTACTTAATTGGAAATTTCAGTGAGTCTGACTCTACTAGATAAGTGTAGGCAACTGGATGGCCGTTTTGGTGAAGGAAAGAGCCTTTGGCTGCTGCTCTAAGCCTATTGGTTGTGTGTTCAATTCCTTATGGAGGAACAATTTGTTAGTACTACTATCTAGACCTTTATTATGTCCGTGGTGTCACTCTCTTGTGTTGGGCAAGTTAAGATTCCTCATGAATGTGCAACTTGTGAAGAAATCTAGAGGTCCAGATGAATTGGTTCACATAATGTGTTTGCTTGTAAATATCTGTGGCACATTTTGCCAAGTCTAGATTTCCCTGTTGGTCTTTGATCAAGGATCTGATCATCTTGTACCAATGACACATGCGGCCTAGGGTGATCCACATTCCTATGGGAAAAATCAAATCTCCTAAAACCCCATAATATTATTTGAAAGCAGAAATTGACGACCATTATGAGTAAAACAAACACATGCAAAAAGTTCAGCCAAATCATTTAATATTTAGAGGTGGCACAATTGCACAAAGCCTTCGAAATTTATCATGTAATTCCCATTTGCGGAACTGAAAAAATGGGCAATTTCCCAGATCTTTCTATGAAGCAAATATTTTTTTGCGATTTTTGGCTGGAGAATTCTGGAGAATTCTCTAGCCTTTTTAATAATGGGTTTTGGGGGTGTGGTCGATATTTGGAGGTGTGGCGCATAATGACAGGTATGCATTTTTGGCCATCATGCGTTGAGTTTGTGTTTGTGGTAATTGCTGGTTAGAAGCAATCTTAGTTGGCTAATTTGACAGCATTAGGCAAGGTGTAATGGGTTGACAGTTGTTCGGTTGAAACTGTGGCAGTACTTAAAAATTTTTAATTTTTGGGGATGTGGCCATTTAGAGCCAATGAGAATGAGGGACTTGGTGGGAGTGGCCATTTCAGCCAATAGGGAGACATGTAGAATGCAAGGCCGGGGGGGGGGGGGGGGGGGGGGAGGACACATCCAGGGGGGTACTTGCAGAAATTATTTTTTTTGCTAGTTATACTTCTAGGCTGGGGGTCACCTCGGAGGGAGGTAATTTTAAAAATTTTAGATTTTAAAAGTCCCGAGGGGGGTCACCTCGGGGGGGGTACTCGCAAAAAAAAAAATTTTCTGCCTGTTATATTGCCAGACTTGGGTCACCTCGGGGGAGGTATTAAATTTTATATTCTATACAAGGCCCCGGGGGGGGGGTCACATCTGGGGGGGGTACTCGGAAAAAATTTTTTTTTTTGATAGTGTATCTCTAGGCTTGGGGTCACCTCTGAGGGAGTTGTAATTTAAAAATTTTTAGATTTTACAAGTCCCGAGGGGGGTCACCTCGGGGGGGGGGTTACTCGCAAAAAAAAAAAATTTTCTGCCTGTTATATTGCCAGGCTGGGGTCACCTCGGGGGAGGTATTAAATTCTATATTCTGTGCAAGGCCCGGGGGGGGGGGAGGACACATCCAGGGGGGTACTTGCAGAAATTATTTTTTTTGCTAGTTAAACTTCTAGGCTAGGGGTCACCTCGGAGGGAGGTAATTTTAAAAATTTTAGATTTAAAAAAGTCCTGAGGGGGGTCACCTCGGGGGGGGGGGGTACTCGCAAAAAAAAAATTTTCTGCCTGTTATATTGCCAGACTTGGGTCACCTCGGGGGAGGTATTAAATTTTAAATTCTATACAAGGCCCCGGGGGGGGTCACATCCGGGGGGGGTACTCGCAGAAATTTTTTTTTTTGCTAGTGATATCTCTAGGCTTGGTCACCTCTGAGGGAGGTAATTTAAAAATTTTTTGATTTTACAAGTCCTGAGGGGGGTCACCTCGGGGGGGGGGTACTCGCAAAAAAAAAAAATTTCTGCCTGTTATATTGCCAGGCTAGGGTCACCTCGGGGGAGGTATTAAATTCTATATTCTGTGCAAGGCCCGAGGGGGGGAGGACATTTCCAGGGGGGTACTTGCAGAAATAATTTTTTTTGCTGGTTATATTTCTAGGCTAGGGGTCACCTCGGAGGGTGGTAATTAAAAAATTTTGGATTTTACAAGTCCTGAGGGGGGTCACCTCGGGGGGGATACTTGCAAAAAAAAATTTTTTTTTTCTGCTAGATATATTGCTCGACTGGGGTCACATCCGGTGGGAGCTTGCAGAAATTTTTTTTTTTGCTAGTTATGTTTCTAGGTTGGTCACCTCGGAGGGAGGTAATTAAAAAATTTAGGATTTTACAAGTCCCGGGGGGTCACGTCGGGGGGGTACTCGCAAAAAAAAAAGAAGTTTATTTCTGCTAGATAGGCTGGGGTCACCTCGGGAGGTATTAAATTTTATATTCTATACAAGGCCCGGGGGGGAGTCACATCCGGGGGGGGTACTTGCAGAAATTTTTATTTTTGCTAGTTATATTTCTAGGCTGGGGCTCTCCTCGGAAGGAGGTAATTTTAAAATTTTATATTTTACAAGTCCGGGGGGGGGGGGTCACGTCGGGGGGTGTCCTCGCAAAAAAAATTTTTTTTGCTAGTTTTGCTAGTTATATGCTAGGGGTGAAAGCAGAAGAATGAGTAGCCTACCTGTCGAGACAACTGAGATAGCGTGCATTTTAGCAGCCATCTTTCTTCATTCCTGGACTGCCAAATGTGACCTTAATATTTCACTTAAGAGTTATAAAATTTGGTTCAGGTGTACGCCTGTGGGTATTGATTGGGAACATGACGATGAATTCAAGATGTAGGCCTTTCTGGCAGCCATCTTTTGTCATTCTTGAACTGTCCATTTGTGACCTTAATATTCCGCTTATTTTAGAGTTATGAAATTTGGTACAAGTATTCCACATTATGAATTTGTCGGCCCATAGCTCTATATGGGCAGCGACTCTGTTAGACACTAGTGTCTGCTGTCACGCTCTACTCAAACACTTGCGCAATGCTCACTGTAGCAAGTTGCACCTATACTTCATTGCTATACCCTCACGTCAAGAGAATCTAGTTCACGCAGACATCACCCTACTATACCTCAACCTCCAGTTCCACTGTTCCTACACTCATATTTTTTGCCTCAGACGCTCTCGCATGCTGCAAATCACACCTTCTACTTTCCCATAGGATTAACCAGCCATTGTATCCGAGGATGCTTGTTTAGTATATGATAAAGTTGGCATGGCAAAGTAATATATGGGGGTTATTTTGGATTTATTATTCATAGTGAATGAAATATTTTCCTGTTTTTTTTTTTTTAATGCTTGAAAATTGACCTGTGTAATATCTATGCTGACCTTCTACAAAACTTTGTAAGTCAAAAATAATATCAGGACTGGATTGGGCATCCTTTACATATTAAAAAAAAAAAGGTTATTTGATCAAAATAATTGGTCATCATTGCAAGATTTGCAAATACCGGTGATTTTTAAGTCTGCTGCAGGCCAGTCACATGTTAAACTTAAACGGCTTTGTGCCACCCTTAAATATCAATTGATTTTGCTGAAATTTTTACTCAATACCTTCTATCGATGTAAGATCAGAATGAAAGATTCAAACCAGAGAAATTTAGAAGAAAGTGTTTTTGGACCACACTAATGCGGCCTACTTAATTAAGATGCCACTGTTCTTCCATCTAACAAGAAAGATGTGTATAATGATTAATTGTTCACTGGAACTTACTTTTTTTGGCATAACGTTTCAGCCTCTCAGCTAGAGGCCTTGTTCACATGTGAATGGAACACAGGATGGCTTGTTGTGTTTGGTGTTGTTAACACTCAGGAGTTGATTGTACACAGGGGGGAGTTGGTAGCCTTGGTCACGGTTCATGTCGGGGTGTTGTTGCCTGATGTATATGGATTCCTTGATCTTCCGCTTTATCCAGTCTGGCTCTCTACACAGTATCTTGGCATTGCGCACGGAGATGGTATGTCCAGTGTTGATACAGTGTTGGCCAACGGCTGTGGGGTTGTCGAACTTCTGGTGCTCTTTCAGTCTGGTGTTGAGGGACCTCTTCGTTTCTCCGATGTATGTGTGGTTCTGATCTTGATCACAAGTTATATGATAGATTATGCCACATTTGTTTACCTCAGGTGTTTTGTCTTTTGGATGTACCAGGAGGGAGCGGATTTTATTCTGGGGCTGATGGTAAGTGCTGATGCCATGTGATCTGAAGAGGGCGATATCTTCAAAATCTTCCATGTATATGTTACAGACAATTGGCGAAACAGGGGAGCCATTGCAGCTCCATGTGTTTGCTGGTAGTATGTATTAGAGAGGTTTTGCTTCACGTTTCCGTGTGACGTGTACTTGGGAGTTGCCATGACAACAATGTAATAAGATAGCACTTGTACACGTATACGTCACACCTGAACGTGTAGCAAAACCTCTCTATTGTCGTAGACAAAATAAGTGGTGTTCTAACAGAACTCCAGAAGCTCAGTTAGCTGTTCAACTCCTGAGTGTTAACAACACCAAACACAACAAGCCATCCTGTGTTCCATTCACATATGAACAAGGCCTCTAGCTGAGAGGCTGAAACGTCATGCCAAAAAAGTAAGTTCCAGTGAACAATTAATCATTATATATGGATATATATACCTGGGACCAAGAACAACTTATTCTCCAGAGAAAGATGTGAAATTCTACTTGTAACTTTAAAAGTCGATTGATTTGTAAAAAATTTTAGATAGAAATTTTTATGAAGCAGTATAATGCAACATTTCTAAAAAGAGTTTCATTCGTAGTTTGTGTCGCAAGTGACTCCCAACGCATTTGTCATGCAGTGTCATGTAAACTTGCATTAAAACATCAAGTCTCTTTGACATGAACTGTATGGTTCAACAAAAATAAGTCCCTCCTTACGAAAACTTCAATATCTCAAAGACCTCTTTTCCGATTTCTGTTAAAGTTCTCGTATTTGTAGGCCTGCATACTGACATTATGTCTGTGTAATTGTAGCTCGATTGCTTCATGTTTGTCTGAGCCAGCCGACCCTGAGTGCACATACCCCTCTTTTCAAAAATTTGAAGTTTTGACTCTTCCAAAATAATTTTTTCCAAAATGTGCTCAAACTCCACTCAAATAATTTCTAATGTCACCCAGGGAACCTAAACTGTGAAAAGTTTACAAAAGAAGTCCTCATTTGTCCACTAAATATGATTGAGAAACAAATTTTCTCCAGTATCATGATGAAGCATGCCCCAGCTGGTGGCTCCCCTGCTTGGTCAAATTGTTCATATCCATTCGAAAAGCCACAGATTTTTGAAAACATGGGTAGGCTTGAAGGCTGCTGGGTCAGCCAGGAATAATGCCACTAAACTACAAATACACATTTAGGGTCGATATACACTATTATACAGGCCTATAATTTGATCCAACTTTCATAAAAATCGGAGAAGGAATCTTTGAGATATTCAAGTTTATTTAATGGGGGACTTATTTTTGTTGAACTGTTTAGTAGTGAATAGAAACTATTTCATATGTTTAATACAGATTTATTTCGAGCAAAATACAGAATTATTCATGATTGAATATCATAAACACTATAATAGGAAGTTCTCATAATACTGTTAAAAATAGGAAATGGAAAGCTATGTGGATCAGGAATTAGGATAAAGGTCATACATGAGTACATGTACATGTATATTGGAAGTATTTTAACAAAACATTGTAGAATATATTCTGAATATATATATGTTGCGAAAATACTTTCAGAAACAAATCTGACAATCATGGAAGTTAAAAATATAATAGAAATTTAAAATTTCTGAATAAATTACAAAAATAACGGGAATATAGGAAAATTCATCTTTGAGAAGTATGTATAGTTAAACTTGTAACATAGTGAAATCAGCGATTGCAAAAACAAATTTAGAGAAAACAAAATTTATGGCTATCCCATTTGATACAATGTATGTCAGTTTCAAAATTAAGACATTTGGAAGTTTCTACAGAGAATAGAGATATTACATAGTATAGCAATTTCATTACTTGAAATAATATTGTAATTCTGTACAGTGTACATGGTGAATACATGAATCATGCAGAATTCTCAACATTAAAATAGCTTATAGATGTTGATCGCGAACCACCACACTCAAATTTTTACACGTTTTTAATAGATTCTAAAGATGAATACTTGATAATGAGACAGAATCATCTGTGATTAATGAAATAATTCGATTTGAAGAAATAGTAACACAAACACGTCAAAAGGAAATTCAATGAAATTTCAAATGCGGCAATGCCCAACATAAATATCAGTCCACCATAGTTGGCCAAGTCACCGAGGGGGCCAGCACGCTTTCACTGGATCAATGTCCACCTGTGTTTTTAATGATATCTTGCTAAACATCAACCATAAAATTTAGAAGTTGTTTTGTCAGTTTTGATAACTTTCACACCTCAGAATGACGACCAGTGCCTCTGTTGTCTTTCACTGGAGTTGGTTTACATGGAGGTTGATCCGCAGCTTTCAGAACAGAAACTCCGCAGATTGTATTTCGCCTTTGGAAATGATGCTTTGCATTATTCGCGTTACTATTACGCTGATAATGCTGACTTTTAGCAGCAGTAGATTGTTCATTTGGTTTTGGTTTTATTTCCACGTTATCTTCTTGACATTTTATCTGACTGTTGCAGAAGGAATGGCGAAAGTTTGACTTCAAGGTCGCGGTGTCTTTGGAGAGACTGATATTTTCATCCTTTGGGAACACCACACACCCTTTACCATCTTTTACCACATTATCTTTAGACGTGTGCTTGTGGTTGAACGCTCTCCTTATGATGTTATGCAGAGCTGCGAAATGCTTGTTTTTCGGAGGGTCTGGCTTAGGTTTCGTCTTTAGCGGTTTCAACGACGGTCCCGCAGCGAAATTCGAAAAGTCTTTGCACGGTTTATTGGCCACTCTTGCGATTGGTATACCTTGATCGAGGTATGACTTCAATTCCTTTCTCTTGTTTTCAATATGGTTATGAGTATAAGATGTCACTCCATTGTGAGTTTGTGTGACAAACATCTCGGAGGCTATCGGCATTGGGGGAGGGGGTAAATCGGGAGTCGGTACAAATCGCTCATCTTGGGTAATCGGAGAAGGCGGTGGGAGATTCGGAGGAGGGGAGGTTATGTACCTCAAATCATTCCTGGCATCTTTCTTCAAACCAGTTCCAGGTATTAGTTGATTCATCATCTTCTGTTTATCCATTGATACAACATTCTCAGAAGTTATCATTTGGGGCGATTTCAATGTTGACTCATTTTGCCTTATCAAAGCCTCGTAAGTGTCTTCTTTCCTCATTATTGGACTCATCACAGACCTCTGAGGCTCAGTAGCATATGTTGGCTCTGTAGAGAGTTGCCCTAATGACTGGGGAGAAGGAGGAGGTGGAAAATCAGGACTTGCGATTAATCTCTCTTTGTATCCATCCTTGGATCCCGCAAGATTTTGGGCTTGGGTGTAACCAGACTCGAAGCTTTCCACTCTGTGAGGAGAAACCGTCCTCGTTCTTTGTACAACCGGTTTTTCCACATAAGTGTTTCGTTTACCTCTTTGGATTGTATTACAAGGTGATGTAATTTTGCCTTCACTATCTATGATAGCCTCTTCCTCAACTGCACTTTCTTCCATTTCCATTGGAAACTCTGTAGCATCTGATGCTGAAGATTTGGCTTGTTCCTTGTCATGGTCAAGACCTTCGCTTTCAATACCATTGGCACTATAACAATCTTCATTTGGTGCCTGATCTGTGACATCTTGACATGCCATCTGTTGTTGCATGACTGGATCATCTTCTTTACCATCAGTCATTCTCGTACTTTCTTGACAATCTTCATTTCGACATTGTCCAACATCAGTTCCTCGAGACACATCATCAGTTTTGGCAATGACATCACTTCTTGGGTGGATGATCCTATTGCTTGTTATGGCCTGAGCTATCGCTGCTTGTATGGCTAATTTATCCAGTCCAAAATCAGGTGTGGCGCCATCTTGTTTTGACGATGTCTCTTCAGCAGCCTCTTCCTCATCCTCAGAGATGTAACAAATAGAATCGAGGACAGAATTGACCCGTTCATCATCTGTCGTATCAATCTCCCAAGCTGGTTTGGCAACAGAAGCCTTGAGTATCTTTGCTAAAGCTTGAGCTGGACTGGATGGAGTGTAACTCAGCAATCTTCGGGTTGTCGCTAAATTTTCTGATTCTTCTTTCTTCTGTTCTGGCTCTTTTGGAAGATGTTGGACTTCAGCGATGTGTTGTGGCCTCTGCTCATTTGGCTTCTCATGATAAGACACCGTCTCTTGCCCTGTAGTTTGGTAAGCACCAGTCCCAGATCTAGATGTCATCTCTGAATGAAAATGCCCTTTTCCAGATCTAGTTGTCATCTCTGATGAACTCGTTTGATGAAAAGGCTCTTTCCCAATTCTAGACATCATCTCTGAATTTGATTGATGTATAGGCTCTTTCTGTGGATGATGTGGATGGAGATAAGGACCATCCATTTTCTGCATCTTCTTGACTTCTAAAGGATCTTTCTCAAAGTTGACTGGCTGTATTGGTAGTTTCTTTTCAGTATCTCCAAGATGATCTTCAAAAGATCTTTTTGTATTCTGCTTTTCATCAAACATTTCCAGGCAAGGCTGCTTCTCCATGTTCTCAGTCTGACTTTGGTGAAATTTTGGTTTCTCATCGTGAGATTCACAAACTTTCTGAGCATTCTGCGTTTCATTTTTTGTTTCAGAATTTTGACGAAGTGGCAATGTGGCAGCATCAGACCATGATATGACAACCTGTTGATGCAAATTCTCATTGTCAAAATCCTGGTCAACGTCGTCAGCATACCTTTCATTCTCGACATCTTTCTCACTACTCTCAGCCATAGCTGGTGCCTGGAGAGGAATATCAACAACTCTTTCTGTTGAAGAAGCTTCAGATGATATGGTGCTAGAACTGTACCTAGGATGAAGTTTTGTCTTGTCAGGTTTCTTAGCCACAGGAGGTGGTGCTGGTTTGGGGCTTCCTTGTTCTTCAACATTTCCAGACTTTGCAGACTTTGCTAAAGAGTTTGACAAAGCTATTGATAACTCCTGATGAAGCTGCTTTCTTCTCAAGCTTGGATGCAGAACTTTGCCAATCAGTGGTGGAGCTGGTGGTGGTGTATGTTTTAGCATATGCTCATTAGAAGTCATTTGACTGATGCTTTTTTCTTCCAAATTCTGTGATTCTATACCCACAGCTCCTACATTGATGCCATGGTGTTGATCGGTGACTTCAACATGATTTCTTGGCTGTACCTTGTCTGGTATTGGAGGACAAATACTGTTGCTGATGTTCTTTGTATTATCCAATTTACTTCCAACACTTTCCACACTATTTGGCTGTTCATGGCTTGATGCTAGATTTGCAAGCAGTTTTCTGGTTTCTATTCCATTCTCTGGCTTTGTTTCCATCTCTTTGTTCTGATCCTTGCCTTGTTCTCTGATTTCTTCTCTGATTCCTTCTTTGATTTCTTCTTTGATTTCTTCTTTGATTTCTTTCTTATCATCCATCACATCTTCATCATTCGATTCATTACTCCCTTCCTCATCGTCCAGCTTCAAAATGTCATCGTAGAATTCTGTTATGATGTCGATCGGATGTTGGTCTTCGACTTCGGCAGTTGGCGGCAGGGCATGATGGTGGGGAGACAGCAGGTGCCTTTTCAAGTAGTTTGGCTGCATTGGTATTGGAGAGACCTGGTATGGAAGTGTGCTGTCAATTGATTTGTTAGTAGAGTTTGGAGAAGGATGACGATCGGAAACATCAAAAGGCGATCTCGGCAAAGCAGCGTGTTTCAGGTATCGGAGATCGATGTAATGTGGACTGGATGGATTCATGTCATAATAACAGGGGCTGTAAGGCTCAGATCTTGTCGCTAGAGAGCTCTGTGATTGATACGCCCAGGGATCAGGGCTGTTTAAGTTCGGCTGTGAACTGTAGAATGACCCACGACTGTAACACATGTACGATTTACGAGCGTCAGGAGTACTCGACTCGAAATCCAGATAAGCGCTCTGATCCTCTTGGCCATCGGACAAATCAGGGGTTGGATTTATGGTGCGTTGGACATCCGCTGGGCTGAAGATTGGGTTGTAAGTCGTCTTGCGTCCGCTTGTGTACCCTCGGAAGTATTTGATCCCTCTTTGGTAGATAACGTTCGGATTATCTTGCATCAGCTTTGTGTTTATAGGAGTCGGATAGGGCTGAGGAGTATCTGGAAAAAGGGGTGTCCCGATATCACTTGGTTCCGATGACGAAAATTTATCCAAACTGTTCTGCAAGTCTTTCTTAGGGTAGTCTTCGTTCTCCGAAATAGTCTCACAGGGAGACCTCACGAAAGGAGTGACTCTCTGTATCTTGGAAGTATGCATCATTTGATTTTGGTTGTTTAAGAGAGCCACTTTGGTTTGAATGCTTTGGGCATTTTGGACATTCTGGTTGTGGTTTTGATGTTGCAATTGTTGATTTCGACGGATTGCTGTAAGATCGTCGTAGACCACATCTACTTCTGCTGTTGAACTGCGTTCTGATGTGCTTCTAGCGGGCGTGCTTCTATGGGATGAGATATTCGTCCGAACTGCATCCTTGAAGGTCAGCTTGTACGTCAAGATCTTGTAATTTCCCACAGCGACAAGGACGTTGTCACGGACTGCGATGCCTCTCAGGCGACATCCAGCTTGGGCCGGCCAATTGAGGACGAGTCCGATATAACGACCATGGCGAGTCCACGCAGCAAGACGTGATGCTTTTCCTCCGCTAACACTAGTAATATCATGACTGACCAAAATCAAGTCGTTCAGTAGACATAGTCCTTTTGGAAATGACAGTTCATCTCCTGGCCCTCCTTTGATGCATCGAACTTTGCGTCCTTCGGGCGTGAATACCAGGATGCTGTGAGAGCGAAAGTCACTGACGTAGATAAGGTCCCGAGGTCCAACGACAACGTCCCAAGGTTTGTCCAGACCTCCTCGCCATCTGAAATGGAAAAATAACTTTGAAAAAGATATTGACTTGCACAGAAGATACAATATAATATATACAGATTAATTTTGAGCCAGACATGATGAGATGAAACAATGAAATATAAACAGAAAAATGTCCCAGCCTCAAGTCGTAATGCTGAGTCAGAAGGCAGCCTCAACCTCTTTACCTGTCCAAGTTCCCAATCAACCAACTGTGTTCAAAAGAATGCACAGCCAAATAAACAAAAAGCTAATCAATCTATACTATTCTATTGTCATTATGTCCTTGGATAAAGTTTTCACTGAAGATGACAGTGATATCACCTTTCATTTGTTTTTCACACAAGTTTAACAGTTTTGTGTAGATTTTTATGCATATAATGTTAGTTTTTTACCATTCATTTGTGATCATGTCTAACATCCATAAAGAACTCAACCAGTTGTCATAGTGACGACAGCCTGAACACATGTCGTACAGTCATACGTTCGACCTGAGCATCGCTATGTACACAAACGGTATGCGCACTATGGTTAGATGAATTTACGATTGACATTTTTTCCTCACTGATTAACACGCGCAAGTTAATTAATGAGGAGACACACATGTTGTAAGAGCTTTGTGGTCTGCCGTCCGACGAGAGTAACCACTTGTTACTTTGAGTAACCGACATCTATAATGATATCATAGAACAGGCTTGTGACCAATAAGTATCAAACTTCTAAAGCTGTTAAACATTGCTGAAATCCTCTTGAGAGCTTCAGATTAGTCCAGAACCAGCTAGTTCCAAGACTTCCCACCAGGTGTCACCAGTGTGCTGGGCCAAGCAAGGTCAAATTAGGTCAGAGGTCATGTGTCACATGACCATAACCTGACTGTCATAAGGCTGTGTCAAGAGCTTTACAACAGTCCACATCAAATTGACATTGTATCCACATTGTTGAATCAGATGTCTAATTATGTCCTATCCTCACACTGCAATGTAACACACAGACAGTCATACACAAAAAATTTCAAGAAAAATATGCACACAATTGATGTAATGTTTTTTCAGTGCTTAATGAGGTGCAGACGACATGTGTGGCCTCCTGTAAAACTATGTTGCCTCTTGTGACAGATTATACTTTTGATTACATCACACACATGATTTAAATGTTTCCAAACATATTTAAGTTAAAAATACTTTCTCATTAAGTTGTGACAAGAAAAATATTTGATGACTGTAAAATGTTTGTTGTTTGTGAAAAAATATTTGATCCATGCTGTGTCAAGTGGTTGACCTTACTTTTAAAGTGTTATCCAAAGATGATTTCAAAAGTTTAGGTAAACCAATGTTCATCCATGTTCAATGGTCAGCTGAACTACTCCTAGTCAACTGATTTTGTTTTTCGATTTTTTTAAATCACTTGGAAATATAGTTGAAGTAGATGAAAGGGCTTCTAAAGTTCTTATAGGCTGCAAAAAAAGTGCTCATTACTTACACTTTATGAAAATTTTTTTAGACAAACCTTTTTTTATTTTAATTTTGCTCAAGGTCTTTTCCAGGTTTGATCGTGTTTTCTCCTATATGTCATACAGCACATAGTGCTGCCTGTAAGTAAGTGAAGCACATGAAATGGTGCCATTGCTAAACGTCCTCAACCAAACTCTTTGAAGCATGAATTCTCATTAATGACAAGAAAACATATTGGGTCATAAAGGCCAATATATGTGAGGCATGTAGGATAACAATGGCAGCCTACGACAGGTTTTTTAAAAGATCTTGGTAAGGACTTACTGCCAAACTCACAACTTTCTAGCTTACACAACATTTATTCCTATTTCAGCCTATCTTATGTAAAATTTTGCAGGAATTCAATTTTGAAGAAAACAATGCACCCAATCTTTTATTTCTGAAGTTATATCCATATTTGTAAAGCCCCCCTTAGTGGGGTGTGCCAGATACCTCTAAAATTTAGTAGTTCTATGGCTTCAGTTATAAAGCTGCTCTTATATCACTAATTAATATACTTGAATTCTATGATGGTCCATCAACAACTACGATGACTGCATGGGTATACACTTTTTGTTGAAATGACAAACATTTTGCAGTGGTAAGTCGCGGTTTCTTTTATTAAGCTTAATTTTCACTTCACACGCATAATTTTTGCACCATCATTCTCAGCAGAAAATAAGGTTAAATTTGAGTACCAACAACCTATATTTCCGATAAGTTTAACCCGAACCAAGGAATTTCGGCTTTCAGAAATAAAATTATTAAAAAATTGCATTTTTTTATGGAGGCAGATATCGAAAAACTAACACACACTCGTTTTAATAAAACTATCTGGGCATAACGAGTTTGACTTTCAGACCTGCGTGACAACAATTGACGAAATGCAAGTTATTTAGAAAAATTACATATTTTTTTCACACACCTATAGAAGAAAAAAGCAGCGGCTCCATGTTTTGTATGTGTGAACCTAATTATGCAAAGCAAGGACATTTTTATGTAATCTGTTGCCTTCGTCTAGTCCATCTGAACACATTGATATGTAATTCATGTCCATAAATAAATATCTCAGATGACGTTGAAAAAAATCAAATAGGAGCTTCACTTCATTTTTACTTTTGTCACCTGACTTTGTTTTGATATCCTGTTCACAGAGCAGCATATATTGAGACAAATTATTAAAACTGGGCGTCATTGTAAACTTTAGACAACATGGAATGCCATGGTACTCTCAATTATCATTAATCCTTGATTTCTATAAAGGAAGAGACAGTCAAATTTTGATGTCCGAAAAATGTGTCACAAAAAATTAGCATTTTTCGCACGTTTTTCCACTTAAATTGTGAGATAGCGACTTGAACACCACCAGAAAGAGCACAATTTTGTACACAAGATAGAATATATTTTAGAATCTGTGATTCGTTTTTGTGGCATCGAGACTTTTTTCACACTCGTGGCAGTAACTCCTGACTAAGATCTTGAAGCCTGTCCTGTGTTCTTTGCTGTAGTCAAAGTTAGGTATGGGTCAAAGTCTTTGATAAGTAAGTGAACCACCCTGTCCTATGAAATAACATTGGGCCTGTGTTTCACTTACTTATCAAAAACTTTGACCCATACCTAACTCCGACTACAGCAAAGAACATAGGCTGCCATTGTTATCCTACATGATTCTCATATCGGCCTTTATGACCCAATGTGTTTCCTCTCATCTGATGAGAGTTCGTTCTTCCACAAGCAGTTTCGTTGAGGATGTTTAGCATTGATGCAATTGTACAATATCATGCGTTTCACTTACTTACAGGCGGCACTGCATGGCACTTTTGCCCTTCACATGAATCCATCATGGGTTCAGCTGAGCCAGAGGACCCATCGAGTGGACCCCGAAGGGCCCTTCAATTTCAAGAGGATGAAGAGGAGCATCGCTCTTAAATCAGATCCCTGACTTAGTGCCCATCATATAACTGAATTTTTTACATGATTTTTATCTCACATTAACAACGATTGGTGAGAATCTGAAAATTGTACTCAATAGAAATGACTGAAAAGTGACTTGACAATAAATTAACAAGAACTTGTCTATTACGCTGGAAATCTTATGGTTGTGCCTTAGAGGCGGCATCAAATCACTCAACTCTTGCCTTTTTTTCCATTTTTAACAAGAGGTCGCAAATTGTTCATGCATAGATTGGAGCATCCTACCTTTTTCTTTCCTTTCCCTTGAGGTCAATGATAGCAGCGCCACCTGACCACGTTCCATGGAGTTTGAACATTCCGACCACAACGAGGTCTCCACAAGAAAGGACGCCCACTCCGAAAGGTCTCATGGACACCTGAAAGGTAAAATGATCCCAACCAAAAATGTACATCTTTTAAATTATTTCATTTCACTTGGAGGGTAAATTAAATGACTTTTTAACAGTTTTTCGGTCTTTGTAAACTTGAAAAAATTTAATTTCCGAAAGTTTGTCAAAGTTTCCCAGAACTTTAAACATAGAAATAAGGTGGGAGGCAAGATTATCTTTTAACACATTTTTAACAATGTTAATTTTGAAACATTTTATGATTATTTCCAAAATTCTTAAGATCTAACCATTCTTTAAATTGTTAAATTCATGAAAAAAAAAACAAAAAAAACAGTGAATTTAAACTGATATACTAAAAAGATAAATTAAAGCATAATATTTTCTTTATACATTTATCCTGCGCAGTCTCTTCCGGGCGTCGGATGAGAGCATGAGGAGGCGTCCTTTGGTCCATTCAGTGACTATTAATCCAGCTTCTTGCGGATGGTAAGCCAAGCCTCTCGGGCAGGTTAGTTTCAAGCCACCCTCATGGCTGCTACTGACTCTTATGCCAAGGTCATTGTAAATGATGACTGAAAAAAGAACGATAGAAAAAGAAAAATGTGAAGGATAAACATTTAAGACAACCAGCTTTTAATGGAAAGATATGGTGCATTGGCCAAACTGGACAACTGACTTTTAAGGGGAAGGTATTGTGGTGCATCAGCACAACTGGTTAGACAACTGACTTTTAAGGGGAAGGTATTGTGGTGCATCAGCACAACCGGTTAAACAACTGTCTTTTAAAGGGAAAGCATTGTGGTTTATCAGCACAACCAGTTAGACAACCGACTTCTAAGGGGAAGGTATTGTGGCGCATCAGCACAACCAGTTAGACAACCGACTGCTAAGGAGAAGGGATTGTGGTGCATCAGGACAACCAGTTAGACAACCGACTTCTAAGGGGAAGGTATTGTGGTGATCAGCAAACCGGTTAGACAACCGACTACTAAGGAGAAGGGATTGTGGTGCATCAGGACAACCAGTTAGACAACCGACTTCTAAGGGGAAGGTATTGTGGTGATCAGCAAACCGGTTAGACAACTGTCTTTTGAAGGGAAGGTATTGTGGTGCACCAACACATTGGTCAGACAAATGGCTTCTAAGGGGAAGGTATTGTGCAGCATCAGCACAACCAGTCAGACAACTGACTTTTTAGAGTAAGGTGTTGTGGTGCATCAGCTAAAGTGGCTAGACAACCAACCATTAGGGGGAAGATAATATGGTGCATCAGCACTACTGGTTAGACAACCAAATTTTGAGAGGAAGTACTATTATAATGCACTGACTCAACTTATTAGACAATTGACTTTTAAGGGAAAGATATTATGGTTCATCGGCTCAACTGGTTCAACAACTGACTTTTAAAGGGAAGGTATTGTGAATTAATTAAAGTTTCCAATTGGCTAAAAGTCAATAGGTTATCACTGAATCTTTCCAAAACAACTTACATGGTATTCCATTCGCCAAACCGAACTGTACCACCCATAAATTTGAAAATGGATGATGTTAACATTACGAAAGTTGACAGTTTTGATTTTCTTGGAATAACTATTGATAAGAATCTATCCTGGAAACCCCATTTGAGAAAAATCGGACAGAAGATATCCAAAGTAATAGGAATTATGAACAAAATCAAAAACTACCTGCCAAGTGAGACATTGAAAACAATATATTATTCTCTTATTCACTGTCATTTACTCTGTGGGGTGACCCTATGGGGTTGGAAACCCAACTCAGTAGAGAAATTGCAGAAAAAAGCTGTAAGGGTTATTTCCAAATCTAAATATAATGCCCATACTGAACCCCTCTTCAAACAGTTGAGTATTTTGAAGCTAGCTGATATCCTGAAAGTTGAGGAGTGGAAGTTATACTATAAGCTAGCGCACAAATGCATCCCCAAATATTTTCAAAATATATTAGTCCAGTCATTCTAGGCCAAAAATGCTCTAAACCTAGACATAATTGCAACACGAGCAATTTCAATGGTATATATACCAGAAAATCCTGCAGATTATGAAAATAATACTCATTTTTGTGTGGCGGTGGTGGAAAATCTTCAAAAATGCGTTTCCATGGCAACAAGTCTATATCAAAATAAATCGATGAATTTGAGCTAAAAAGCTGCCTAGCATTGACAGATATTATGATATTTGCAATCTGATGGTACAGCTTGATTAGGTATGAGATCAGTTATCAAAAATTGTAATCATTTTGAACCCGCAATTTCCTTGGTTGCCATGGTAACATAGTTGCATAACAAAATCAGGATTTTTTTTCTACTGTGATGAATGAAGTTTTGCTTTATTCAGCTGTTATTAACATTGCAGAAATGATAATGTGACTGTTAAACATGCTATACTCTGGGCATTTCAAAAAGATCATGTATGGGTCTGAGACTTCATTACTTTTCAGGAAAATGTTGCCTTAGTAACACAAGTCTTAGATTTTTCAAAATACCCTTGAAGATTGTTATTCCTTCTGTTGAATTGTAAGATAAAGGCTAGCAGTAATTTCTTTCAGAATAACTTAAAATCTATAATCTAGATTATAGATACACCCTTAATTTTAATTTTAACAGTTTGGTTGCCATGGAAACATGTAAAAAGAACAAATATTATATATTTTTTAAATATACAAGATTTTTCAACTTTTTTCAATGACATTTCCTTCGATAATATAGTAGCAAGTTGGTTAACATGTTGAACAATGTAAGAACATCATTTCGTATGGTAACCAAGACCGAAATATTGTTTTTATGCATAGCAACCAGACAATAATAAGACTTTACTGCTTGTAGGTCGTGTCTAAAGAACAAAGACGAGCTACAACTCATATATTAGGTTAAAAATTGATGTCTTTCAGCCTAAATGCATGTAAGAGAACAAAAATCTAACTTTTAAAATACATTGGATTAATAATACTCTCAAATGTGGAGCTTCTACCAGAAATTTGCCTTTCAAAAGCGCTATTTTGAAGATTATTAGTATTTTCTTACAGTTTGTCTCCCCATTTCAGTACAAATAATGAGGCTGTAAGTAAGTTCACATTTTGTAGCTTTTAAAATGTGTATGTGGTGTAGTAACCAAGGCATAAATATTGTTTTTTTGCTTAGCAACCAGACAACAAGTTTAGTAAAGACGGTTTAAACTGTTGTCCAATTAGTGGATCTTAGTGCATGAAATGACACAGAGTGTACATTTCGGGATAAAAGTGTGAAATTTGGCAGAGGGGTAAATAAGACCTAGAGGAATATGTTTTTTTATGTAAACAGTTTGGCACACCCTTGCTTCCATCCGCCATCTTGGATTACAAAATGGCCACCATTCTGAACCTCTTTTCATCAATATCTCAGCCTATAGCCTTGTAAATAAATCAGAAATACAAATTGGATATTTTAGAAGTGCTAAGATGGCGGCCATATTGATTTTCAAGATGGCTGCCTCTGAAAAACTGTTTATTGCCATATCTCGGAAATTACTTTAGTTAGGGAGTCTGTTTCTGCGGCTATACCCTGTGTTTGGGGTCAACAAATCAGATTAACTAACTCTTATTTGTGATGCAATGGTGGCCATTCTGGATTTTTCAATATTTTGACAAACACATTTATTATTTGATTTGGAGTTGATGAGGAGTTAGATGATCTGTAGATCTGTAGGAAGTGATCTGTAGATCTTGGCCATAAATTTGTTTTTTCGAGAATATTCCAAATAAATAGTCGTATTTCTTTCAAGAGAGGCTCATTTAAATGTTGGTTTTTACATCTAACCAAGGCAAGCAGAAGGAATGGAATGTCTTAAGACATAGCCCAACTTCTGGAACCTTCCATTTCCATGTCAATAGTAAGCCTCAAAGCAGCCCGATGCACATGCAAGTTCTGCTCTTTTGTTTGTGACAAACACACATAGTCACACACATAGTTACACTTTTCCAAATGAATCAATAAGGTGTTCCACAAACTACGTTCAGATCAGGGGTGCCGGAACAGGGGGGGCAGGGGGGGCAAGGGTGCCCTTCAGATCTTTAAGAAAAAACCTCATAAGGCCTTATTTTACTAGTTTTAGGCACAAATTAGTAAGTATTAGTTTGCATATTTTCAAAATTATTTGTGACTCTCTATTTAAATTTTGTCACGCGAAATTGGTGCGAACATGATTTGCCCTTTTTTATCCGCCCCTGCCACCCGCGATTCCTTCCGGCACCCCTGGTTCAGATACCTGACCAAGGCTATTTCGCTTGCTATATGTGCCTTTGGGGGAATGATGGATGTTTATACAAAAAGTACCATGATGCACAATTGGCAGAATCCTGGTGTATACAGTTGAAGTTTTACAACCGGTCTTGCCTTTGAAGCCTTCTATGGTCAATGGTCATTTGTGAAGATGCAAAGATGGATTGATTGTTTTGTTGACTCTAGATGATGTCTCCAGTTCAAATGTTCATTGATTCCACCAAAAGAATGGAAAGGACTTGGGCAGATTCTCATAAAAATGTTGGGGGATAGCAAAAAATAAGGGATAGCCTTATTCAAACCAAAGCTCTCCCAGAGAGCTTTTCCAGTTTCAAGTATAATTTAACTTTATTCGGAAACCTCTAAAGGCAAGAAGTTTGAAAGATTAAGTTATTTCCAAGGCAAGAATTATGAAAGATTAAGCTATTTTCAAATGACTCTGACCTTGTTTCCCCTAATCTAAATTGTCAAGTATTGAGACACCTGACAGACTGGTAGATATGTCAGCCTCATCACTCCAACTTCTCTCAACAACTTGTGCACAGAAGTGGCAGAAAGTTGAGCTATATCTCCAGCTATTCAAAAGGTGAGCTATATCTCCAGTTATTCGAAAGTTGAGCTATATCTCCACCTACTCAAAAGTTGAGCTATATCTCAAGCTATTTGATTATTTCTACTTGCTGTGATATAAAAGGCAAAATTTGAAGTGTCTTTCTTAAATAAGGCTAGATTATTAATTTGTCATATTCTTGAAATAAAGCGGGATTCAATGGAAAGCCAATAATAGGTAGGTAATTGACGAAATATACCCTTGGAACAACTGTAGCTTCATTGTGCAATTTGGTGGCTACCAGCTTTTTTGTTTCAATCAAATTAGATGTGTTATATATCTCATGGTTATTTGACAAGGGTTTGAAACTGAAATGAAATAATTTAGTTTTAATAATTAATGTTAAAATGTGACACTACTCTATCCTGGAAAAAAAGTGCAGTTGTGTTATTTCTTCCACATCCCGCAGCCTGGAAATGTGTGTTCAGTCAATGAAATAATCACTATATATATTTTCAATTTTCTTATAACAACAGACAAATAAACTTCATGATAACCCTCTTGTGCACTCAGAACTGAACTTAAAAGGCTGAAGTTACCATAATCTATCTGTGTCTATAGCACCACCTACCCCCTCTGAACTTATATCCCATCACATAAATGAATGACTTATTATATAAATTTATCTAAAATAGAGAGTACAGTCATGAAATCGGAGCCATTTTGGCGTTAAAGACGCTAAAAGAAATCAAAGAAATATGGTGGCCATCTTGAAAATCAATTTAGCTACCACCCTGCATAAGAAAATTTTTCTTGAATCAAATATGTTGACCTAAATTTGAAGGAGAGTCACTGAAATCCAGTTTATAGCTATTTTATATTTTGAAATATGGCAAATAATTAAATGTAAATGGCAGCCATATTTAAAAATTAAATATGGCTGCAATTCAATCACATAATAGTCAGTTTTTTAATTTATTGACCCAAAAATAGGGGTATAGCCACAGAAACAGACTCCCTAACTGAGGTAGTTTCTGAGATATGGCAATAAACAGTTTTTCAGAGGCAGCCATCTTGAAAATCAATATGGCCACCAACTTAGCACTTCCAAAATGGCCAAAATGTATTTCTGATTTAATTACAAGGCTATAGCCACTGAAATGAACATTCTACCTCCCTTTGTTACTGAGATATTGATGAAAAGAGGTTCAGAATGGTGGCCATTTTGTAATCCAAGATGGCGGATGGAAGCTAGTGTGTGCCAAACTGTTACATAAAAAAAACGTATTGCTCTAGGTTTTATTTACCCCTCTGCCAAATTTCACGCTTTTATCCCGAAATGTACACTCTGTGTCATTTCATGCAATAAGATCCACTAATTGGACAACAGTTTAAACCGTCTTTACTAACCTTTTTGTCTGGTTGCTAAGCAAAAAAAACAATATTTATGCCTTGGTTACCACACCACATGCACATTTTAAAAGCTACAAAATGCGAACTGACTCACGGCCTCAATATTTGTACTGAAATGGGGAGACAAACTGTAAGAAAATACTAATAAACCTCCAAATAGCGCTTTTGAAAGGCAGATTTCTCGCAGAAGCTCCATATTTGAGAATATTATTATTCCAATTCATTTTAAAAGTTAGATTTTTGTTCTCTTACATGCATTTAGGCTGAAAGACATAAATTTTTAACCTAATATATGAGTTGTAGCTCGTCTTTGTTCTTCAGACACGACCTACAAGCAGAAAAGTCTTATTTTTGTGTGGTTGCTAAGCAGAAAAACAATATTTTGGTCTTGGTTACCATACAAAATGATATTCTCACGTTGTTCAACATGTTAACGAACTTGCTACTTCATTATCTAGGGAAATGTTATTGAAAAATGTTGAAAAATCTTGTATATTTAAAAAATATATAATATTTGAGCTTTTTACATGTTTCCATGGCAACCAAACTGTTAAAATTAAAATTAAGGGTGTATCTATAATCTAGATTATAGATTTTAAGTTATTCTGAAAGAAATTACTGCTAGCCTTTATCTTACAATTCAACAGAAGGAATAACAATCTTCAAGAGTATTTTGAAAAATCTAAGAGTTGTGTTACAAAGGCAAAATTTTCCTGAAAAGTAATGAAGTCTCAGACCCATACATGATCTTTTTGAAAAGCCCAGAGTATAGCATATTTACCAGTCAAATTACCATTTCCACAATGTTAATAACAGCTGAATAAAGCAAAACTTTATTCATCACAGTATAAAAAAAATCCTGATTTTGTTATGCAACTATGTTACCATGGCAACCAAGGAAATTGCGGGTTCAAAATGATTACAATTTTTGATAACTGATCTTATACCTAATCAAACTGTACTATAATATCGGTCAATGCTAGGCAGCTTTTTATCCAAATTCATCTATTTATTTTGATATAGACTTGTTGCCATGGAAACGCATTTTTGAAGATTTTCCACCACCGCCACACAAAAATGAGTATTATTTTCATAATCTGCGGGATTTTCTGGTATATATACAATTGAAATTGCTCGTGTTGCAATTATGTCTAGGTTAAGGTGACTCAACCGTGGTACACTGCACATACTTCTGAGCAGCCTGGTTGCCTAGCAACATAGCGTCACAACTGCTGCAGGCCCTGAAAAAGTTGTGACGTCACCATTTTCTGCTCTCTTTTTTTTAACAGCATGACAGCCAGTAATTTGCTATTTAAATGAGATCCAATGCAGCTAGAAGCATAATTATTTTTTTATTGAATGCAGTAACACCTACTCTATGCCAGTTCAAAGTTTCAGCTTCTCATCTTTATCAAAAGAATTTCCTCAACTAATTTCATTCAACTGCGTCTAAAATTGTCTTTATTTCTTTAAATTGACATTGGCATAGTCATGGCACTGCAGTTAAAAAACGACTCGGTGAAATTTTTTAATTTTTGGCCATTTGTTTGACAATAACTTGTTTATGATATATGCAAATTTTAAAAAAAATCTGTATGATCGTTTTCCTAAAATTTGATTACTGCCAAAATTGATGCATACAAAATCAGCAATTAATTTGTGTATTGGTGCCCTTTGAGCTCTTACAGAAAAAAGTATTTTAACCTTTTTCTTCAAATTTGTGGAAAATGTATTGGTTTACATCCATGGGAATACATTTATGACATTTTTGTGTGACAAATGCATGTAATGCTTTATTCTGTGGTACATAACCAAAAACTCAATTTATGACTTTTAAGCAGTCATCAGGCCAAACATACAGTTGCCATGGCAACAAAACGAGTCGGTGAAATTTTTTTGTTTTTCATTTTTGGAATGTATGGGTCCCATAGAGTAACTGTGCAAAATCTAAAAAAAATCTGTATGATCAAACTACCATGCATGAGTCACCTTAAACTCTATTTTGACTGGACTATATCTTTATTAAGAAATAGTGATCTTCATGGCCACAGAACAAGAAATTGTTCCTTATTAGTTACACCTCGTATAAGATGCAATACCTCGAAATGTGCATTGCGAATAAGGCTGCCTTCAATCATAAACTCTGCCTCTCCAAGCATTCTTGAGAAAATTCAAACTCACTCTCTTTATGGTCTCAAATTCTATTTAAAAAGGACTTACTTGGACAATTATAATTATAATTGTTCTGTTGTGAACTGTTACATCTGCAGGACTACCATCAATACCTAGGCTAAACCATCAATTAACTATGTCATGATCCATCTGTGCTATACTTTATTTCATTAATGAATGTCTATTACTGTATATAGCGATCAATAAGTCCTTCACTGCTTATTCCTTACTGACAGTTAAAATTGTTTATTTAGCCAATGCATATTTCTAAATTTGTAAAAATATTTTTTGCTCCTTGGTGGCCTGCATGATAGCGGCTCTTGCCTTAATGCAGGTCTCCAAAGACCGTTGATAATTAATTGGTTGTTTTTTCAATTGTTTTTCTATTATGGTCTGAATAAACGAATATTGTCTGTCTGTCTATTGTGGGCATTGGGCATCAGCCCAAGTGGTTAGACAATTTACTTTTACGGGAAAGGTATTGTGGTGCATCAGCTCAACTTCGATATAGCCAATAAGGTGCTGCAGAGGCGTAAAACACAAACAAACGCATCAGCTCAACTCATTAGACAACCAACTATTAAGGGAAAGATATTATGGTGCATTGGCTCTACTGGTTAGACAACCGACTTTTATGGGTAAGGTATTGTGGTGCAGCAGCCCAAATGGTTAAACAACCAACTATTAAGGGAAAGATATTGTGGTGCATTAGCTCAACTGGTTAGACAACTGACTTTTATGGGTAAGGTATTGTGGTGCAGCAGCCCAACTGGTTAAACAACCAACTATTAAGGGAAAGATATTATGGTGCATTGGCTCAACTGGTTAGACAACTGATTTTAGGGATGATTATGTGGTCCATCAGCTCAAGTTGTAGGACAATTTACTTTTAAGGGGAAGGTATTGTGCTGTATCGGCGCAACTGGTTAGACATTAAACTATAAAGGGGATTGTGTTATGGTGCATCGGCTCAACTGGTCAGACAACTGATTTTTTAGGGGAAGATATTATGGTGCATCAGCTCCACTAGTTAGACAACCGATTTTTAAGGGGAAAATATTATGGTGCATCAGCTCAACTTGTTAGACAACTGACTTTTAAGGGGAAGATATTATGGTGCATTGGCTCAACTTGTTGGTCAACCCACCAGACCAATTAAGCGGAAAGTTTTATGGTGCATCAGCTCAAGTGGTTGGACTAGGAGTTTTATAAATAATACTATTCCAATGCTTCTTCAGTCACTTACTGTTGTGGGTTTCGAAATCGGAGACAGCAACATTTCCGTTGGGCATGCAGACGACTCCCATTCCCTCTCCAATATCAAGGTCTTTCCAGATCAACATATCCGGTCTACATTCGGGAACTTTATCTTGCTTCTTTAGAGTGTTGTTCCTTTTGTCCATACCAATAGCACTGTCCGCACTCCCACTGAAAAGACTGGCTGTGCCGGCATAAGAAGCTGTACTGTATGTGTCCGTGTAAGCACTTCTTGTACCACTCGAGCTCCTGTCTTTGTATAAATCCTGGGTGGAAGCGTATGTAGATGCTCCGCTGTACTTTTGAATGCAGTCATATTCTTTATCAATGAAGTCATAAATGCTCGCTATGCTGACGATATCCTCTATTGAGCACTCAGAAGCGCAGTCTTGGTTGTTCGTGGTGCTTTTTGACGGAACAGTCTTCGTACTACCATTCATATTGGCAATGACTTGAGCGCGCTGGGCTTCTAACCCAGGTCTCAGCAGGTCCAGCAGAGTCTTGTTGTTCTCCACTGGTGCAGCGTGGTCAGTGTTTCTGAACTCATCACCGAATAGGCATGCCATCCGGACATCGCGCAGCTGCTGTTCGGAAGCCATCTTGAATGTGACCCTAAGTAGAACTGTAAATAAGTTACAGCTTCTAAATGATCATCTTCAGTAATTTCTGTTCATTCTCCTGTAGACTTTCATTGGTCATACTGAATTTAGTCAGTCATTTTCAACCTCTTAAATATCACAGATAAGATTTAGTCTGGATCTCTTCAAGCGTTTGTGTGATGTGTCCTTCATTCCTTCAAATGTCAGAAATGTTTTATTTTCCTCTGTTTGTTATTTATTAAAAAGCAATTTCATTATTATTCCATCCAACTGCTGTTCACTTTTTTGTCTTTTTGATAATCCCACCATAAACTGTTTTCTCATATTGGCTCCTTTGAGTTGGTTATCTTTCAGCTTCTTTTGGAAAATCCAGGTTCCAGTTTAGTAGACAATTCTACATTTCAAGTCTAGTTGTCCCTTCAAGTTAGCATCCTGTTTCAATCATCTATTTGCAAAACCAAACTGTGATTTAAGTTTTGTTTGATCACATGTTTCTGGTCAATTGTGTCTACAAAACAACAGACTGACCACAAACTCAGACAGACTGTTGCAGTCCAGTGTGCATGGTCAGTGTGTGACAGTGGTTAGTCCATCCATTGTTTGTCCCATCCAGTTAGTGTTATACAATTTGTTTTATCACATATTTAAAATCATCCATTTACTTTAACTGTTCCAACAAATGTGTATTCACATAACACAATATCAAGAGCTATCAAGAAACCAGCCTTTGATTGTGTGATAAACCTTAGTCCTTTAATAGTTTCGTTGTGTTATGGAGTTCTTATCAACTTTTAATCATCCATTTGCTAATTGCTAATTTTCTGGTCAATGTTGTTCGACAGAAGAAATTGTGATTTCAGTTTGGTTGATCAATATGTTGCATTACTTAGTCCATTTTCTGTTAGTCCAGTTTGTGTTCCGAACATTTCATCATCCACTTAAAGTTTTTGTTCTGGACTGTTCATAATCCATTCATTTTAATAATCCATTTGAGAATCCAGTTTCTAATCAATTATGTTTCACAAATAAGATGTAGATTTCAGTTCAAACTGATCAGTGTTGAGTGTTGGATAGAAGTAAGTCCAACCACTGTTTGTTCCATTCACTGAGTGTTTATCCCATCACATAGTTTGCCAATTTTTTTGTCTTTTGGAGCAAAATCCAAAAGTTTCCTGCACAGCTTGGAAGACCAGTGCAAACAGAAGAAAACTCATTGCCAATGGTGATCTAAATGTCAGTTCACATGCAATGTCCTCAGTCTTGCCAACTTTTGCCAGGGCAAGTGCAAAAAACACACACACTAGTCAGTCCATAGTACTCATACATGGTATTAGAGTGTTAATTCAGTGGTCAGTAACTCTTATACTGGACACACATGTTGCTTGAGGCCCTGAAGGGATATCCCTCCATCCTTACAGACACAGATTGTCATCTGAGGCCCATGTGGGTGATCCCAGAGCAGAAGTATTTAAGTTAATTAACTCCACAGATGACACATGCCATTTCAACATTGTTAGAGGTAATTTACGAGACCTCACAAGGTCCAGTCCTAATGTGAAGATTATAATTCGAAAATATATTCCCAATTAGATGGTTTTATGCCTGGTGCATCTGGATGACATTTCTTCTGTCTGTTAGCTTCTAATTTATTTGTGTCAGAAATTAAATTTCAGATATTACTTAGTTACTCTTTAGCTTATTAACCATTGGCTCATTGGATCATGTCTTTCAGTAGAATGTCACACTGTTTATTAACTTGTCTGTCCTGCTGTCTCTATCTATCTTTCAGACTTTCATAGACAGGCAGAGATAGATATTGATTGATCAAAAACTTTTTGCCATGTCATATTTCATGATACAATATATATTTTGTCTGACCGGATGGGAATTCCTGCTTCCGCAAGCAGTTTGGTTGAGGATGTTTAGGCCTACATTGTATTTTAGTGTTGACTCAGTGGCAAAATATCAACTGTTTCACAAACTTTCAAGACTTAACTTCTGCTGTGCTGGTATATATACCCCAGAACATCCAGGGCAGCTCAACCTCCATCGCTATGCTGACGATATCCTCTATGGAGCAATCAGAAGCGCAGTCTTGGTTGTTGGTGGTGTTTTTTGATGGAACAGTCTTCGTACTGCCATTCATATTTGCAATGACTTGAGCATGTTGGGCTTCTAACCCAGGTCTCAGCAGGTCCAAAATATTCTTTTTGTTCTCCACTGGTGCAGCAAGGTCAGTGTTTCTGAATTGGAGGAAGCTGCACCTTCATTTTTGGTGACCTTCGTTTGATGATGAGATGAGAAGACTGGGAGTCTGGCACATGCCCTATTGATTCAGGGATGCCCAGTTTCTTTCAGTTGCCCCAGCATAGAATACTGGATACAACCCGCCTCCATTTAATGTCCCATGGGCTTATGAGTTCAAAGGGTGAAACTTGAACCCATGCCCTAAGAGCAGAGGAGTGTGCTTAATCATAAGGCCACAGAGGACCATATAACTTGTATCTGTTGAATCCTTTAAAAAAATTTGTCGCACAATTTGGATTTGCCCTTTTATCTGGCATCCCCTGTAATCCTTAATTCCATCTGGCACCACTGGCAAAGGTCTTGCGTTTGATTCAAGGAATGACTAGCCTTCTTTTGACATTTCATCACCATTTCCTTTAGACGTACTACTATTAGTACTAAGTTACTAAGAAAATATTAGACTAGTTCAGGAAAACAACCATAACCACACACATGATTAAAAGTCAGTCCTCTGACTATGTCACTTTTTCAGTATGTATGAACTTTTGCTAGTCTCATTCAAATATTTGTGTATCACAACTTGCATTGTTTTTCACACTGCATGTTTATTTGATTGAAGTTCATCAAACACTGCATGGTGTGAAAAACTGATCAAGATGTTGAAAACAAATGTTGTGAGTTGGAGTTGAAAACAAATGTTGAAATGAGAAAAACAAAAACATACTCAATTGTCAATATCATTATGAATGTGACAACTTGAACTCCGTGAATATAGACCTATTAGTTGTTGCTTTACCCAGTTTATATCTGTCCTGGTTTAAAATTAAGAGAAAACATTTTTATAGAGAAATAATTTTTAAAAGCAGGATTCCTCAACATATTGCGCCTCTACCCCATCGTCCCCGTGTGAGGGATCTTTTACTTGTACAGCACAGACACTGATACATTGGGCCGCCAATTTAACATCTAAAACGACATCCACCTGGTATTTTGCTCATTACGGTTAACTGGGGTTCGAACCCAGCAGGCAAACACCTTCACCGGAGCAGACATGAGCTTGAACCCCTCAGCAACCTGAAAGCCACTGAAAGACTTTCATTTCCACAAAATGATTTACCCAATGTGAAGTCAGTGAGCTTTTTGTCGTATTATTCTATCTATAGGGTTTTTCTTTTCCAATCTGTCATTTTCATTGAGGGGATTTACTGTGTAACACTCATTAATACAACTTTTTTTCTTCTTCTTTTAAACCGCAGATTTTTTTCCAATTTAAATTTCCTTTCTTTGAAAACCACAACTTTTTTTTCAAATTTCTTTCCAATTTTTTGCATAATTTTATGTTGTCAGATCAAGGCAATCCTGTCGTCTGCTCCATGCAAGTGATGAGTCGTTACATAATAAATGGCGCATGTGCACGTGCTGTTGCGTAACAGGTGGCCATTAGAACAGGTGCAGACGACTTATCAATTGCAAAACTTTGAGGTATTTTTAATCACTTGAATGACTGCGGCTGTCAGTGGTGCATACAGACTGTAACAGGTGATGTATATGAATTGTCAGACAGTGGTTAACATTTTTTTTATGGTTTGTGATTAATTTCCCTGATGCATTTTTTGCAGGACTTTGGATTGGAGTCGGAGTCGTGGAGTCGTAGGTTTTCAGGTGGAGTCGATGTCGGAGTCTGAGTTCAAATATAAATTGATGACTCAATCCTGACTCCATGAAATATTATCATAATTGACAAAAACACTTCAGGAACAATGTGAACTATATCAAAAATTTAGAAGAACAAACACACTAAACTACCTTAAACAACAAGAATTGACGTACACACGTAAAATCCAATGAAAAAAAAAGTGCAATTAATTATTTCTTCAGCGATCTCTGTGATACTCCTGAGGTAAAATTTCCAAAAATGTGTTTTCCAAATTAATTTTTCACTACAATTATTACCACATTTTTTCTCCCAATTTTTTCCCAATGTTTTTTCCAATGTATATATATACATATGCCTTGTAACAGTGTATTGTCCCTGAAGGGCTTAACTAGCATACATACACACCATGCACTAAATAAATATTTTTAAACATGTAAAGCTTTAAATAATATTCATTTCTAAATCAAATTTAATACAAGTTTACAGTGTTAAGAAGTCTATGCAATGGAAGCTCATAGAAATCATAGAAATTATTTATTTCAAAACGGCCAGCAAACAATTAACTTAATTCACAACAAAACCTGAGCCGAAATTGTTAATTAAAAAAAATTCCAACGCCCTCCAAGAGAGACAAAATAGGCCTACCACCCCGTCTATACTGAAGTAGCACTGTAACTAAATCGAGAAAAAAAATCTGAAATTTTAACCCATTAAAGAGCCAAACTTATTTTGCTGGCCCATGCATTGCAACAGGGACAGAAGCAGGGGATGGGGGATGCATCCCTCCCTAATAAGAACGGAAATTCTTTATATATGTCACATTTTGTCGATGGCTATGCATTCTGCGATGCGATAACCAGATAGACCCCCCACTGAAATTTTCCCCTGCATTAAACGTTGGTTTTTCAAAATTCGGGGACCTCTTCATTCCGTAAAAATCATGCCCAATAAGGGACATCCCCATTTACCCGCATATATTAGAAGAATTTAATGTCTAATTATTGTCTATATATAAGGCTGCCTGGCCTGCCACTATCCCTGTTTTACAAATATGTGCAACTCCCCCCTCCACTCAGATTTTCTGCCCCCCCCCCCCTCGGCACTGGGCCGGCAGTACGTGTCGGGGATGGGTAGACTACTCTTACAAATCATTATGGTGTTAAAAAAGTCATAGACTGTAGAATCTAATATTCTACATCAAGGGAGACACTTAAAATTTACCTGGAGGCTAGGGTACAATGTAACTTGATGAGACCATAGAGACATCTGTGATCAGGGGGGGATCCAGAAAATTCCGGTGGGGGGGTCTGTCGGGCTATCGCGTCGCGGAATACATAATTCGCGACATGACGCGACTGTGCGCTGATAAAATTAACATGTGATTATATAGATTTTGGTTTGGTGGGGGGGGGGGGGATGCATCCCCCCCCCTGCGTCCGTCCCTGTCTGTGATGGGCATTTTTCTTGGCGCGAAATTTCCAACATTCTCGTTCGGTGTCTCTGGCTGTCCGATTGAGCCATCTTCAGGAAAAATTGTGTACTAAAATGGAAAATAGCATCTGTCATGAAACCATTGCAAAAAATATTTTTCCCTTCGTTTTTCCGAAGTTCTCGCATTATCATTTCATACAAAATTTAATTTGTTTTAATTAATGGTATCTTTTTTGAGAACATATTAGATTATGTAATAATTATAAAACAGCATTTACTCTCGAGGCAACCGTTATGCAGACGACATGGCTTGTTATACAACAAAATTTTCTCATAAAACGCCTTGTCACTCTGAAACTAGGTACTGTCTCACTTTGTCTGTGGTCTGGTGAAGTCACATGAAGGTAGGTGCTTGAAAATAACATACTGGTTAATCGGTGGTATTGCGCTGACTATCTTAAAAACAGAAATGAATGCTGGCTGTCACTTGTCAGTTTGACAGTTCATTGCATTGAGTTTGACAGCTCCTGTGACTGTTGTGTTGAAGTTCATTGGCATTGGCATGTAACTAATTGTTAGCTCCAGGTCTGTGTGTTAGAGATCATTCTGTTGAGTAGTTGGCATTAAACTATTTAATTAAATATAATTAAATACTAGTTAAGCTTGGGAGTAAAATCTTAATTAAAATTTACCAAATTTACCATAGCAGTTAATTGACTTTAAAAGTTTAAAGCGAATGAATTGATTATTTAACATTTACCTTCTACACTATCTACAGCATAAGTAGGCGTATACACATATTAATTACTAAATTATTGTTTTGCCCATCTACTTATGAAGACCAGATCGATCTGTTGTGGTACCAATTTTATTAACATAAATGCATTATTCAGATCCTCGGACGCCTTGCTGTAACCCTTGCCTCTTTGTCTTCTGCTGTCGGCCTACGATCATCATACGGTGGAACTTGTGTAGTTCCTGCAGTTTCCAGTGAAGTGACAAGGTAAAATTAGATCTAATTTAATCCTCAAAATTAAATTGATTTTTAATAAAATTTGATTTGAGGCATATATATATACATCAAATCAAATCTGCAAAAAATTGTGATTAATGTGACAGTCACATTTTTTTGTGTTTGTAATGCAGTTTGACATTTTTTAAAGCTTTTCAAGAATAGTCTATTAAAAACCTCATCTGAAGAAGTGTTATATATTTTATGTGCCCAAAGTACGCTCTATGTAGGCACTCATTTTGATTGTAGCCTGGTAATAAAATATGAAAGAGTATGTTGTCCATTGAAAACATATAGTAAGATTGTGTGATAGATAACAAATTTTAAAATCTAGGAAAATGGACAACAGTGTTTCGATTGCTGTTCTTCATTGACATGGATTAGCAATTAATTTAGCAGTCGTATGTCTTTTGACCTGTGCAAAGCAATTTACCATATTGTAAAATTTTGGAGATAAAAACTGTGACATTTTTTTTGCAGACATTGTAGCCAGTCAAGCCACATTATGGGGGATGACAGAGAGAAAAGAAAACAGGTATTTCTCTGTTCTTGTTTTTATAAGTTTTGACACACCTCATATAGATTGGCATGTAATTAAAGAGAAAGATATTCAAACTCTCTGAAGTGATTAATTAACATCATGTTATGACAGTGCAGCTATTGTATAATTCAAAATATGACACAGGGATAAGCACACTGTATGTGCTGTTTCTTGTATACCTGCTTGAATTATTAAGTATTTACTCTGTTTAATTTTGTAACTTTCAGGCGGCCATGTGGGGCTTGTTTGCGGGGGATGCTGTAGCGATGCCAGTCCATTGGTATTACAGTCCATCTGACATCAAAAGGGGCTACGGAGGCTGGTTGACCGAGTACAGGGCCCCTGAGAAAGAGCATCCTGGCAGTATTTTGACCATTTCTGCTACTGGTAACTCACCATTTACACAATTTGGAATATTAATTTTTCGGAAAATGCCACGGACATGATTATTTATTTTGAGCATGCAAGGTCTGAAAAGGTCGTTTTAAAAATAATTTTATTTCGAGACAGCTTGGGAAGAATTTTTGTATTTCTCAAAAGTGGGAATGATTTCCGAAAAAAATATTTAACCCTTACTGGACTAAAGGGACATTTATGTGCATCCCCAGCTTACTGCCTGAAGGGCCATTTATGTCCCTAAAATCTGCTGTTGTCCCTGATGACGTCACAAGCACAGGATTGTTTTTGTGGGACTGCTCAGTAAAATAACTCCAAGGCCCAATCCCCTTGGAAATCTAATGGTTACCCTTTTATGCATAAGCTTTTATTTAGTGCCGTTTCTGAAAATTTAGTTTTTGTGTAGATTGACATTTACCAATCGATAGACCAATTTTCATGGAAGTTTCCCTTCACTGACGCCAGGAGACCTGAGCCATTATACCACATATTACCGCAATCCTATTGGATGATAGATGATATGTTTTCTGTCCTTGCCTCTGATTGGTCTAGGCTATTTGCTGCCATGTGCTTCCAAGCTGTAATATCTACAGTGCAGTTTAACATAACTTTCTATTACTTCATTTTGTGAAATAGGTTTCTTAATTCTAAATTTTCTAATGTTTAATTTATTTTTTACTTTTCAGATGGAAGTGGCAGGGTTGGCTGGCACTCAAAATCGAAACGTGTCATTGGTGATGTCATCCTTCAAGATAAACTTAAATTCTGGACCAGCGGAAAAAGGGGAACTCATTATCATCAAGGTACAAAGTTTCTGTGAAATAATTTTAAACTGAATTTTTATGTGCAAGACATGCCAAATGGGAAAGAAATTTATACTTTAACTGTTATCTTTTTATCTGCTTATTTTGTGTTCATTGCACAAATGTCTGTTATATTTTGAGTTTTTAGCCTGGCTCGCCAGGCTAATTCAGGAGTAATGGTCTGAAAATATTGTCTGTCAACTCTACTGTTCAATAACTGTAGGTTCAATACATCTGTTTTTGGGTTTTATTAGCTAGTCGACGAGTCGACTAGCTCTTAGGAGAAATGAGAAAAAGCCCGCGAAAATCGGAAATTCAAAATACCGTAATGTAGATTTGCCCCAGAAATCGTCCTTGGGGTCAGGAACTATCTGAAACCAGCCAGCGTCCTAGGTATGGCCGAAGTGAACAATCCACAATCATATTTTCGATCGATAGAGCTCTAAACAATCCTGTAAGTCTTTCCCAATGATGCATGCGCATGATAATGCATGCAGAAGGCCGTGGGCGGAAGTAGCAGACGATTATTTGCGCAAGCGCAGTACCGTCATTTGCGGGGGACAGTCAAAACGGCCAAAACCATGACGGCCAATTATCTAGAACGGCCACTAGCCAGGACGGCCACCAGGATTGGCGGCCACTGATTAAGACGGCCACCACCCAAAACGGCATGATCATGCAAAGGCATTTGAGGTAATTAGGCAACAGTTCACAGTCCACTGAAGTGGAATCGAATGGCAACATGCCATTCCTTATTCCAATCAGGCCAATTGACAGTTCATCACAGAGGTGCACTTGCCTTGACGTGGGCCAGGTGTGAATGTGGATTGCAATAAATAAACTTGTGTGAGCTCCTGGGATTGACAGCCTGTAGACCTGTTATGTTTGATTTATTGATCAGAGAATACACAATAAATTGTGAAAACAGAAAATATTATACATTTAACAATGCGTGCACTCTATGGACACTTCTGAAGTTAACAGTGTGTATTAGGGTCAGGGGCGTATCTAGAAATGGCCTGAGGAGGGGGCATAACATGGGACGAATCGGCGGCGCTCCACGGCCCTTCCTATCTTTTCCATGTTAATTTTTTGCCTGAGGGGGGGGGGGCCATGGCACCATGGCCCACCCCCTAAATACGCCACTGATTAGGGTGTCCGAAAAAATTGTAAGTCTGGTATTCATTGGGGGCTAACCTCTAAATGTGTTCTATAGTCCCTCTCTGACACCCATGCAAAATTTCAGTTCATTAATTTGAAGCTGTTTTATATGTTGCCCAAGAGCCACAAAGATATATGAGCTAAAATAGCCATTTTCGCATGAAAATTCAATGTTAAATACCCTTCTATCTTTTCTTCACTTTTTTGTATTCAATTCCCGGGATTCAATTCTTGAATTGTATTGTGTTGTATTCTATAAAAAAATGAATAGGCCTACAATAAAATACAATTCAAGAAGTGGCAATCTACACTGCACCTTCTGTTGACCAAGATACTTATGCAAGTACCAAATATATAACAAGAAAATTCTTATTCTTAGAAAGAAGATAATTACATTTGTCTTTACTATTCTTTGAGTTTACCCATCATAAATTACCAATATTGTCAACCAGAAATAAATAAATGTTTCTCCTTGTCAATGACAAATTATTGTGATCAATAGGCCAAGCAAGTAGAATTCATAACATATGATTTACCTTTTTTCCTTAAGATGTCCTGGAAGGCAATTATCCTCTTTTTCCTCATCCTCTTTGACACGTTTTTTTTTTTTTTTAATTCTCTTTTTTTTTTCTTCTTGAAGTATGTCTTGTTGTACCCTGAACTGATGCACCAAGGCTGGTCTTTATATACCATTTACTAAGCAGTCACGCATTCAGAGTTGACAGCTGGTGTCTAATGATTGCAATCACTCATTGAGCAGTGTCATAGAAAATATCAACTTAATTGGCTTGAGTTGGCTGGTTTTGACAAATGATTGCAATTACTCATGGAGCCCAGTCAGTGTCAATGGTAATATCAATTAATGGCAATTATTCATTGATCTGTGTCAAAATTAAATATTAAGTTATTGCAATTGTACAATTTCTTGAAAGTATAACACTATGCTTTTAATTAATTGTAATTATTTTATGTTTTATATTGTAAATTTCACCACAGCGTGAATGAGAGTAAATAATTTAAAAAGTGGTAATTAATGTGATATCAAGTTGGTCAGATTATAGAATAAATGTCAATTCAATTGCACTTACATCATAACTTACATGTCTTCTTTGATTTATTTTGTCTTCTGTCAAGTATAATGATGATCCAATAGAGCAAATTTATGCAATAAGTGCTATATTTTTGATTGATCAAGACATAACTGTGTAATTTTTGGGTTCCAATATTTTGATTTCCTGCTGCACCACATCACAACAATAGCTTGTTTATGTGTAGGCCTATATACAAACAGGCCTGAACTCTGTTTCATTGGTGTTACAGCCACAGTGCTGTTGTTATTATCGTTTTCATAGCTGTGTGTTTTTCAAATTTGTACTTTGCTTTATCTCAAAACTGTGATGTCACAGATTTAGTTGCATAACTTTGTATATTACAAGCACATATTTCAAGAAACTGACCAAAATACATTGACACATGGATTATGTATGTTTAGCTTGTTTGGCTTTCATACCTGCACCAGTTGGCTGAGAGATGCTTCAATCAATCGTAACTGAATCAAACAGACCACTTATCCTCAAAGGAGAGTTAGGGACCATTCAGAATTTATGACTGGGGGGACTTCCTGTCAAAATTTGACACCCCCCCCCCCCTTGAATTTCATGCAGATTTTTAGTACCCAACTCTTATGTTTTCTCGGTATTTTTACAACCTCCCCCTCAACGTACATAGCAATACACACATGTATATACTGTGATACTTGTGCCCTTGGACTCACGTGTATCCTTGGACTCATGTGTATCCCAAGAGAGCAGTGTCTTTGTGAATGTGAGGAGGACATCCAGACCGAGGCACATGTGGCTCTTAAGGTGACTCAACCGTGGTAGTTTGATCATACAGATTTTTCTAACATTTTGCACAGGTAGTCTATGGGACCCATACATTCCAAAAATGAAAAATAAAAAAATTTCACCGACTCGTTTGGTTGCCATGGTAACAGCATGTTTGGCCTGATGACTGCTTAAAAGTTATAAATTGAGTTTTTGGTTATGTACCACAGAATAGAACATTACATGCATTTGTCACACAAAAATGTCAGAAATGTATTCCCATGGATGTAAACCAATACATTTGCCACAAATTTGAAGAAAAAGGTTAAAATACTTTTTTCTGTAAGAGCTCAAAGGGCACAAACACACTAATTAATTGCAGATTTTGCATGCATCAATTTTGGCAGTAATCAAATTTTAGGAAAACGATCATAGAGATTTTTTTTAAAATTTGCATATATCATAAACAGGTTATTGTCAAACAAATGTCCAAAAATAAAAAAAATTTCACCGAGTCATTTTTTAACTGCAGTACCATGACTATGCCAATGTCAATTTAAAGAAATAAAGACAATTTTAGACACAGTTGACTGAAATTAGTTGAGAAAATTCTTTTGATAAAGACGAGAAGCTGACACTTCGAATTAGCATAGAGTAGGTGTTACTGCATTCAATAAAAAAATAATTATGCTTCTAGCTGCATTAGATCTCATTTAAATAGCAAATTACTGGCTGCCATGCTGCTAAAAAAAAGAGAGCAGAAAATGGTAACGTCACAACTTTTTCAGGGCCTGCAGCAGTGGTGACGCTATGTTGCTAGGCAACCAGGCTGCTCAGAAGTGTGTGCAGTGTACCACGGTTGAGTCACCTTAACTGTCCCTTGACTGAAGACTTAAGGTCTCAATTCCCAAACTTGAAGGTCACTTCCATGCATGTGTGAACTGATGCAGAACAATGACGTTCACCAATTAGCTAAGTTCTGCTTTGATGTGTTGAACACTTATAAGTGATAAACAGAGGTGTCACACTAAACCTCTGCACTCATATTAAAATATATAGTAAATTTTCAGTGACATTCTAGTATTCTTGTATTAGTTCATGTATTACCGTATGTGTTGTATAGTACTACCGACCTGTCTATGTGAACATTCTAAATTTCCACAAATTATCATACACATTATGTTTACTGTCACCTAATTTGTAATTTTAAAATGATTCATTCATGTCATTTCAAGACTGTATCTTTTTGTAAATTGGTCCGTTGGACAATAAACTACATACATACATACATGTACATACATACAGATTTGCGCATACAAAGCGCCGATGAACTGAGTGTATGTGCGTTTTGGACCTTCTTGTTTTTTTTTAATTTTTTACCCCCCTTGGATATGTTGTCAAAAATTAGTACCCCACTTGAAACATGTCTGAAAAGTTGGTGCCCCCTCGGGCAAAAGTCCCACCTCCCCTAGCCATAAATTCTGAATGGTCCCTTACCATGACTGACGACAAATTTCTGGAAGTTATTTGCAATTGTGATAACTAGTGCCTTGTGAAAAACAATAACACAAAACATTGAGACTCTTCTTTTGATGTGCAACACTCGCCTTAGACAAATGTTGTTTCAAATTCCTTTGTCAAAAACTGTGATGTCAAACTCTAAACTGAGTGTCACAGGTTGACGATTAGACCAATCACATTCACCAATACCCTCTGAGGTCACGGTTTAACTGCAAAACGAAGTTTTCAGAAAACACACAGCTATGATAACGATAGTAAGAAATTTCACACACAAGCACAGCACATTTATCAGACAACTAATCAAAAAAATGTAAAAAAACACTACAGATCAACAAAAATGTGCAATTGTAAATGAACACAGCTCAGTGCAACTGGTCTGCTTAGTGATATATATATATACAATGATAAGTAATGCACAATGGACTGCAGCATCACAATCTGTTGAGTTTCATTGAACAATATTAAAATAAGGAATTCCATTCCTGACACATTTCTTGATAACTATTTGAGATCAGGGCAATTACTCCTCACTGACATATTTTTTGCATAATTCACATTATTCAAAACTATGACAACCATATCTGCAAGACAGATGTAATAGAGGCGTATCGCTATCCCATGTTAATCACTGTTCTATCAATATAGGCCTAATACCGAATCGACTAGCTTTTGAATCCATGGATTCTTGTTGGTTTGTTAGGGTAGCTAGATGTATGGAAATTACTTTTTTTTTTCAATTTCAAAAATTTTTTTTTTCCCAAATTTTTTTTTTCCAAGATTTGAAAAAAAAAAAAAATTTCATTTTTTTTTTCAATTACACTAATTTTTTTTTTCAAAAAGAGGAAATCGGGCAACTTCTGTTTTTCAAATTTAAACATTTTTTGTTCCAAGATTTACAATTTTTTTTCCTAAATTAAAAAAAAGAAAAAAATTGTTTTCCTCGATAAAAAAAAAACAATTTTTTTTGTTCCAAACTTTTTTCAATTTCGCCAATTTTTTCAAAGGAGGAAATTGGGCGAAAAATTGTACACATTCTTTTCGTGGTTATTTGGATATTATTTTGTACATGGAACAACTACAATAACAACACTTCACTTGCCGCAATTCAGAACCACCTTTCTCTGCCATTTCCAAACCATAAAGTAGACTTAACTATTTCCCCCACATTGCTACATATTTTGCCGTCATCACTGCCACTTGAGCCAGGCTTTGAATCCGCGGATTCTTGTTCAAAGGTCAGGATTAATTCTTCATAGTTATATTCAATTATGTTTGGTTTCGTTATTAAATGTTTTTCGATGAAAAGTACAGAATGCTTAATATGTGTTTTGTTTTTTACCAATCAAGTGAATCAATATTAAATAAAGTATTTTATTCTGTATTATTTTATTCTTTATTACAGGTATGTCTGCTGGAGACAACACTCTAAATGCCCTAACAGCATTACAAACTTTTCAAGTCTTACAATCCAAGGACCCAGAAGGGACGCAGCCAGCAAAACAAATGCGAGAAGCAGTTATGGAGAATTACGTCAAATTTATGACGACCCCTGGCAGCCATAACGACACCTATGCAGAATCATTCCATCGACACTTTTTCCGAGATTGGATCTCACTTGAAAACCCTCCTAAAGATGGCGCTGGTTTACTTGAATTTTGCGAAGAGAGGTATTTATTTCTGTATTATCAGTTACTTAAATTGTTTACAGATTCTGCTACTAAGAAAAGACACAAAATGACACTCAAGAATAAGCAGGATAGTGCAATTCTTTACTATCAAACACTATTATTCGTTTTAACTTCAAATTTTTATCAAATTTTACTTTTGTATTTTGAGATGTTTCAAATATGTGTCTAGATGTGAGGCCATGATAATGGTGCAAGACATAGTATTTGTGAATATCAAAAATTTCTTTGCATAAGGTGATGTGTAGTTTTTCTTCAAATAAATGCTTAGGTTTCTTGTTGCTTTAGATATGAACTAGCAAAGACAGAAGGTACGGACAGTCAGATTCCTCAGATCGGAGCCCTTCCTTTGGCTGTGCCATGGATTCTTCACTACAGCCACCTCTCTGCTGACGAATGTGCTGAAAATACTGTTGAAGCTATTAAAATGACACATCCTGGCCCTTCACTGATGCCGTATGTGGACAAGTATGCAAGGTAACTGTCGATGGCAAACTTTTTTCAATTTTTGAAGGTGGTGCTGAATTGAAGAAATATTTCTATTTTATGACTAAATGTATGAATAAGAGAATTTAGAGAGGTTTTGCCACACATTTCTGTGTCTCTTGAACTTGTAGGTTACCACAGCAACAATGATATAAGATAGCACCTTTTTTGCCGAAGATTTTGAAAATATTTGATTTAGTATTCTTTGCTTTAATTTTCAGAGTCCTCCATGCAGTTGTTAATGGACAAGATCTCCGCCAGGTGGCACTGGATACTTTAGGGTCAAATACTCTCGGAGGGTCAAGAAAGAAAGAGGCCGTGTTGAAAAAGATACAAGAGGCTGAAAGGTATATGTATGCTCGTTTGTGGCAATTGCCAATATTTTGAATTTTAGAAATAACATTATAGGCCTATTTACTCTTTGTGTTGATATTTATATTTGATTAACACTTCATATTGCCATGATATTGGTTATTGTACTTATATATTGGAGATAAAGTTGTTCATTTATTAGAGCTTGAAATTGTGAAACGATACTTTCAAATCACTAAATCTTGAACCATTTGAAAATTCATGACAATATGAAACTAGGTCTTCGCATAAGTTTCATGCATTGTCATACTTGTTATGGGCATAATATTTCCATTTTATAATCAATTCATTGATTATAATTTACTGTATTTTCAGACTTGAAGTAACCAGTGAAGAAAGACTCAAACTGAACCAGAAGACTGTCTCCATGCTGGGCCTGGCCTGCTATATTGATGGTTCTTTTCCTTCGATGTTGTTCCTGGCTGCTCAATTCCATGACGACTTTGATAATGGGATACTGACTAATGCAAATTGTGGAGGTAAGAGGGATTATGAAATTTTCAACAAAAAATGTTTTCCTACTTGGTTATACTTTGCTCTCTGGTTTTTAACTTCAAAAACTTCAAAGGTTCTCTGCACCTTCGTTATGCAATCCATGGATTCTTGTTTCTAGATTTTTCTAAAATTAATGCCAAACCAATAATAAAATGAAATTGTTGATGCTCTCTGCCTCAAAAATATCAAAAGAAGATTCTGATGTGGTAGTTGTGCCATTTGTTTTAAATGAAGGTTTGAATCCAAAAGCAGAATAGGCAGAAATGGACTGATTGTCTCAAATATGTTTTGGCCATAAGATGCTCTATTCAGTGCTAGACCATTCTGCTAAATCACATTTTCAAATCGTATAAGATGCAATATTTCTTTTAATTTCTAGGAGAAAATGCGCACAGAGGTGGAGCACTGGGAGCATTGTTAGGAGCAAGTATTATCAATCACGGAAAATCAGTCAGCGATAAATGGAAGGAAGGGTTACAAAGTGCTCAAGAAGACATCAGGAAGCTGTTGAATTCTCGGATATAAATCGTTGATATATGAATTATTATTTCATAATTCGGCTTGACAGAACACATTCTTTTACACGTTCATTTTACTACTGACTGTCTCATTATATCTGGCAACTAATCTATTTTAAATTTATTGTCTATTTATTTGTTTTCTATTTGTCTGTTGTGTTTATAATTATACTTGTTGTGTTGGCAGTACCATTTAAGTTGATTTAACACTCTGGGGACGAAGGAGTTTTATTCCCCCTCTACAGATGGATTGTTCCTTCTTGCATAAACTATGCATTAATGCAACATAAAATGTGAGGTTCACAAAAATTATATTTTGAATGCTGTAAATTTATTGTTGTAAAATCGTTCACATCTCATTGATGTTCAAAATAGATTTTTGTGTGTCTGATGATTACATGATATGTAAATGTGAAATTAACTTTACCACAAGCTCCTTTGAGTGTTGGTTGGAATAGCTCTTGTACTGTGTATCATTTTAAAAGAATGATTTTGCTGTATGGTATGTTTAATATTGTTATGTTTGATTGGTTATACACTCATTTGTTGACCTCACTGATGCTTTGAAAATAGTATTGTTTTGCAAGTGATATACATTTGTGAACAAATAATGCATGTCAGAGATTATCAATTGAAATGGTGCTCATGTATAAAACTAACATTTTGAGTTCAATGGGTTGAACGAATAGTCTCTTTTAAAAAGCTATTTACACAGAGAAAAATAATAACCAGATCTGTATAGTTTTACAGCTTTTTCCTTAAAAGTTGAATAGCAGTGAGCGATATACATTTTGGTATAAATTTATTATATATTTAAATGCCTCTTTTTGGTTAAGTTAAAATCTAAGTCTTGTGTTGGTCCAATGCAACATACTTTATTTTATCTAAATAGTATCTATAATTGCAGAACTCTAAAGACTGTTTGTCAAAGAATAATATTATGCACACTCTACAACTTGCTTAATTGTAGCTATTGATGCAAATTAATGTGTTCAACAGTTATATGTAATCATGTGGTTCAAATTCTATTGTTCTTTTGCAAAAATATGCATTAAAGTATGGCTTCAATCCAGTTATATCTGTGGTCCTGAGTTTGAGAATTTCTGAAATGCTGAGTATATGAATTATATCAAAACACTCTTGAGCATGTGAATTTCATCAAAAAACACCTTGGTATGGTGTTGAGTTTGTGAATGTCCTTAAAATGCTCATGAGTTGTGGATTTCATCAAAATGGTCTTGAGTTTGTGAATCCCATCAAAATGGTCTTGAGTTTGTGAATCCCATCAAAATGGTCTTGAGTTTGTGAATCCCATCAAAATGGTCTTGAGTTTGTGAATCCCATCAAAATGGTCTTGGGTTTGTGAATCCCATCAAAATGGTCTTGGGTTTGTGAATCCCATCAAAATGGTCTTGGGTTTGTGAATCCCATCAAAATGGTCTTGGGTTTGTGAATCCCATCAAAATGGTCTTGAGTTTGTGAATCCCATCAAAATGGTCTTGGGTTTGTGAATCCCATCAAAATGGTCTTGAGTTTGTGAATCCCATCAAAATGGTCTTGAGTTTGTGAAATTCCATCAAAATGGTGTTGAGTTTGTGAAATTCCATCAAAATGGTGTTGAGTTTGTGAAATTCCATCAAAATGGTGTTGAGTTTGTGAAATTCCATCAAAATGGTGTTGAGTTTGTGAATTCCATCAAAGTGGTCTTGGGTTTTTGAATCCCATCAAGTTGCTCTTGAGCATGTGAATTTCGTCGAAATGGTCTTCGGTATGTGAATTTCATCAAAAAACCCTTTTGCCTTACTGTGCGTGTGGCTGACAGTGTAATTTCTTCATCAGGTGGTTTCCAATTCTCTCAACTAGGTGTCTCTGATGACTGGTAGATTGATGTTTTGTCCTCTGGTGGACGAACAAGAAAATTTGTGACAGCATGCAGGGTACCAGTGTACAGTACAGGCTATTGCTTGCTTATATACTGAATATTTATTCCACCAATGGACTTGTAGGCGTTCATTCGCTTCTGCCCAGCTGTCCGTTGATTATAGTCTTGATGTTGTCATCCTGGAGCAAAATTTTTTTCTCCGTTTCACTTTGATGGATTTCCCGCAATGACAAGAAGGTTTTTCAATTGTGGTCAAGATCTGTGAAACGGATAGAGCAGACTCCTTAAATTGGATTGTTTTGATTCTCCAAAAATGTTAACTGGCCGGGTTAACTGGTTAGTCATGTAACTTTTCAAAAACATTTTTATATGTCCAAAACACTTTTTGTGATTACTTATCAAATCTCGTAGTAGTTGTTGCGGATCTTTGGCGTAGTAGGTCAAAAGGTCATTGGAGGTCAAAAGTTCATCCGAGGTCGTATGATCTTTTGACCTGTGATGACCTTTTGACCTCAGATGAACTTTTGACCTCCAATGACCTTTTGACCTCTGATGAACTTTTGACCTACTACACCAAAGATCCGCAATAACTACTTCTTAACATGTCACTTAGTTCTGATTCTCTCAATTTCACTGTATAGGCCTAACTTTCAGAGGCACTGACAATATTACTGTTATTTGTAACAATTAAAGATTCCCAAACTATGAAAGAAAACAATTTGTTTCAAGTTCATTTTGTTTCAAGTTCACTCTGCCATATATCTTAAGAGTGACAGAGCAGTAGCCCCCAACATGTTACACTTTCACCCACTGTGAGGCATCTTTTACTTTCCCAGCATGGAAAGTGACACAGCTATCATACAAAGTGTCATCAATATTGATCCATCTGAACGACAAATTGTTTAAAAATTGGCATCCCTTTATATCAATGTCCATATGCTGGGCAAGTAATAGGCCCCATTTAAGCATGTAACTCCCAGAACTCCTTGACGTCCTGCAACTCCCCCTATGTCCCACTAACTCCTGCTAACTCCTGCTAACACCCGTAACTCCCGCTAACTCCTGCTAACTCCCATAGCTCCAACTAACTCCCGTAACTCCTGCTAACTCCCGTAACTCCCACTAACTCCCGCAACTCCCACTAACTCCCATAACTCCCGCCAACTCCCACTAACTCCCATAACTCCCACTAACTCCCGCTAACTCCTGCTAACTCCCGTAACTCCCACTAACTCCCGTAACTCCTGCTAACTCCCGTAACTCCCACTAACTCCTGCTAACTCCCGTAACTCCCACTAACTCCCGCTAACTCCCACTAACTCCTATAACTCCTGCTAACTCCCGCTAACTCCTGCTAACTCCCATAACTCCCACTAACTCCTGTACTTCCCACTAACTCCTGCTAACTCCCACTAACTCCCACTTACTCCCGCTAACTCCTGCTACCTCCTGCTAGTTCCCGTAACTCCCATAACTCCCTTAAGTCCCATTTGGAGGCTCTGTTTGGGAGTTACATGCTTAAATGGGGCCTAGTAATTAGAAAGCACAGTGAAAGCAGGGTCCTCAACATGTTACACATTCACCTCTGTCTACAAGTGGACCGGTGTTACATTGCCACTTCATTTTCCAGCCTTGGCAGATCAGAACATATACATGTATGCTGTCATATGTTGCCACCTAGAGACTAGTGTGCTATTCCGCGAGCTCCTGCGAGCGGTCCACATTATTTCAGTCTGAGGAACTCCCACAAATTTGTCTGGAAGAAACCGGGACTGTTTCCGAGTGTGCTGACGGCCTTGTCTACTTCCTTAGAGAATGTGATTGCCGAGTCTGACTCTGGTATGTTGAATAGAAATTTTGTGAATGTGCAATGAAATTGGAACTATTTCTTGGGACAGCAATGCTGTAGCATACAAAATCAACTTTTGTGCCAGATGGCAGCAGCATGCAGTTCTCATTTTCACCAGACTGCATTCACCTCCTGTTACTTGCCCAGCCTAGAAACTGAAAAATCATGCGAAGTTCCATCAGTTATATGTCCCATCTGAACGGCAAATTGCTAAATTGGCATCCCTTTATAGCGGTGTTTATGCTGAGTTAGCAAAGACCTCTCACGTTGGGTGAATGTGTGACATTTTGAGGACTCCTGCTGTCTCTGCAATCTCATTAATTTGAGTAGGGAAGAGTGGGGCACGTTGGACCTCGGGGCACGTTGGACCATCCGTAATATTTTTTTAATAAAAAATGCGCAGTTATCCAAATCCTCAGTGAAGAGACCTTTAGTGGATGCCTTTCGTCCAAAATATTTCATGAGCATTGAAGGAAAAGTGTGAGTTCTATTTCAGGTTTCCTGATTTTCTGCATAAAAAGTGACTTTTTCCAAGTCTCGATGGTTAGGGTCCCCTTCTTAAAATATGGGAGATCCAGTCAGATAAGTACATTTTCAGAAGAGGTGGGGACGGGGCTGGTTGGACCAGCATGGCCGGGCCACGTTGGACCATTGTAAACGGGATTGACTGACAAAAAATAATCTGCAAAATGCCAGCTGTGTAATTTTTAACATTAATACAGCACCTAAGTCATTCCTGTTTAATATGACGGTAAAATTGATTCAGTTGACTAATTTGCCAGCCCTTCTAGCTGAAACAAGACTTATATTATTAAAATTATCAGGGTAAATATTCCGAAATAATCATTCTGCAATGACATTGACACACAAGTGTGTATTGTGATCTGTGAGAATAAATGTGGTGTTTGCTTACTTTCTTTTACTTTCCTGGACTTTTATGCCTTGGTCCAACGTGCCCCACATGGCGGTCCAACGTGCCCCATCTCGGGGCACGTTGGACCATAAAAAAAAAAAAAAAATTCAAACTCATTTTTCTCCACAACTATAGAAGGTAGATCGACTTGGTTTGGCAGAAAGGTACTGTAGATGTTCAAAAGTCAGTCACGAAAAAGATTTTTCAAATATTTAGGGAAGTTTTTGATTGAGAGCCAAAAAATAAAAAAGCGGTCCAACGTGCCCCACTCTCCCCTACCCAAAACTGGTTTATAGGGCTAAACTTAAGTTACCATGTATACAAATACATGTATTGTAGACAAATTTAATTCATGAGGGTCTGAATAAATTCAAAAAGAACAATACTGACTCCAAAACCATTATAGCTCCCCAACCGCTCAGATGAGAGATATCTCACAAATTGATAAAACAGAACTTGAGAAATATTGCTAAGAGAAAAAAGAATGCCAGGATCTTAGACACATGACCTCGGGGTCTGCATGTTTTCCTGCCATTCACCCTTTTATTTCTGCTCGCGAAGGTCCAAGACCCATAAACTGAGTGACCTCGTCTGCTTCGGATGAGAGCTGAAAGAAAGAGAGAATTAGGTAGAAATATGGGAATACATTGTAGCTACTGTTTGTTTGATGATTTTCTGTGGGGTGACTTCTATGTATCTATCTTTTTTTTTGCTTTTCTAAAAATTAAATTTTTGGATAAGATTATCTTCAGTTGGCTGAGTGGTCATGGTTCAGACCTGCTCCTCTGAATGTCTTTGCATGTCTGCATGAGTTCAAACCCCAGGTGGTGAACCCAAATATTTTCAGTTGACCTTCATGAGCATAATTCCAGCTGGATGTCGTTCGAATGATACATTAAATTGGCGGCCCTTTGTGTCGGTGTCTGTGTTGGGCAAGTAACGATCCCTCACTTGGGGTAAATTTGTAGGCCAAAAAGTTTTGCCACCCCTCAGATATTCCTATGACTGCAAAACAAGAATTTAACTTGGTATCGAGGTGACCAGGAGCACTCTACCCACTAGGCCAAACTGAGTTGCTGCAAATAGTTTGGATTTGAACCCATGTCATTGGAATATGACACATGATATCAGCACAAGTACAGCATCTTGTCTCGTTCCACCCACTCAACATGCTTAATCAGGTTTTTCAGTGCATTAAAAAAAAAGAAAAGTTTTAGAACAAAATTTGATTCAACCGTACAATTAGTGACAATTATTTATACTTAAATATACATTAAAGTGTGATTAACACTAGTGAATTGCTATTTTGGCAAAGGTGTCAATCTATAAATAGATCGATCCATAATTTATCTATCAGCTGTGACGTTGAACTCCCAAATATAGAATATCTTGCATTGCGAAAGTTTATTGACCACAAAATGGAACTAGAGTGTGCTATTGCCCAATACCTGTACCTGGCAGTGTACCACTGTGGTTTAGGGTCTGGTGATCTTGAATTTTAGTTATTGTGTATCTAGGATAATGCTTTTATGATCATGATAGGCCTAAATGATAATATTCAAAGTGGATTGCTGACACAGGTACAGTGTAAATGCTAAAAAAAGAAGGTTCCCCTGCACGTGATGCAGGTGAATTATCCGTAACACAGAAGAGTCACTATATAGTTGGTGCAGCAGAAAAATCCTGCCACCTACCAGGGAGGCTTACTACGAGGGGCGTTCAGAAAGTTCGAGGCTTTTTTTTTATATGGACACTTATTTTCAATCTAGAACTAGGAATTTTTCACAGGATAAAATTCAGCATATTTGGAATGGATTTCCAAAATTTTGGACAATTTGGACATTTTAAAGTCATTTTGTGGTTGCCATGGAAACTGAAAGTCCAGCTTCTCGGGGCAGGTAATACTGAAACAACTAAAGCCAATGAATTTTGGCTGTGAGAGACCTCTCTCTATCACTTGCATTAATGAGATTGACAATATTTGACACAAGAAATGTAATATTAGCCTTAAAAAATATGCCCAAGCTCATCAAATCCATTGATTCATACACCTGACCCATTGAAGTAAATATTCCTTGAAGTCCTCCAAACAAAGTTCTGTGAAAGGTCGCATGTCATAAGGTGGGCCACAAATGTGTGACATGGTCAAAATGGCCCATTTTTCAATATTCCCATATATTTTTGTAGGCCATCACACGCATCAAATACAGCAAACAGATCTTCATTATCTTTATTTATAAGTGAGATATACTAGTTATTGTGCAATTAATTAACAAAGAAATGCACTAAAAGCTTGATATAAAAATGCATTTTTCTCCATTCGGACCTCTTTTACAAAAAACAGCATTGCCAGGTCGAATCTGCATAAAATTGACTCTGGTTTGTTTTAAATTGAAGATTACAAATGGGACTAAAAGATAAAGCCAAAATAACCTGATTTATCAATATGTAATGGAGTATGAATTGTAAGTAGAAAATAGCAAACATTTTGCAGACGTTTGTAGAGAATATCTTCTCAAGTTGACTCTTTATGGCTCCTTTGATCTAATCATAGACCCCAAATTATATCAATATGTCATTCTGAATGCCTTTCCAATGAGCAAGTGCCCACTGACACACCTAATTATGGAAATAAGTGCTCACAAGGCTCTATTGAGCACATTATGTACTAATGGTCGAAAACAGGCCAAAAACAGTTTGTCAGTGCCTGTGGTACCATAAATTTCCTTTAAACTACACAGATATTACACCACCAGAGAGATCTGAAAGGCCTAGTAGAGACATTCAAGGAACTGAACTATACACTGAGACAGTCTATTCAGGTTAGAGTCAAGTACTTCAGAGTTACAGAGCATTATAGGCTTGATTACTGTTTTCACCTCCCGCCTCCGCCACCGCCTCCGCCACCGAACCACCCCTGGATTTTTTCATTTGCATGGTAGCGGGGCCCAAACTATTCCATCAATTTAAATCAAGTTGATGTCAAATTGAAGGGAACTTTCAGGGCTACAATATGAGACTACAATCACATTGATAGACCTTTTAGTTCTTGAGAAATGGACATTTGAATGACAAATTTCTTAGCAGAGTGTCACAGAACCGCCCTTTTTAGGTGCCCACCTCACGACATGCGACCGAAAGAATTTCGGTCATCCAAAGGCTTTTCTCCTCCAGTGCCTGAAACTATCGCCCCTATGGACTAAAGTAAGGGAAAACCAGGACTTATGTGAAGCAACATGTCACAGGAATAGCTAGGATGGATAATGCTGTCCATTTTGGTCTCTTGTTCATACTAGTGAAGCCATGCTTTCACAAGTCCTTATGTAGTCAGGGAAACACACCTTTGACTCCTGAATTTCCCTCACCAAATCTGGCATGCAGGAGTGCTTTCCGACATGGGTTCAGTGTAAGAATACACACATTTGGTGTGCTTAATAGTATATTTAGAAGCTAATATCATATTTCTTGTGTAAAATATTGTCAATCTCACTAATGCAAGTGATATAGAGAAGTCTCTCACAGTCACAATTTCTTGGCATTCTTGGTTTCAGTGTTACCTGCCCCAAGAAGCTGAACTTTCAGATGTGTTGATTGATCTATTGGGTTTGAAACACCCATTTGACTAATTTTGTTGGTCATTTGACTAATTGAATTAGTCATTGATTAATAACAATGGGTCATATTGACTTATTTAGTTTGTCATTTGACTAATTTAATTATTTGTTTTGACTGATTTAACTTGTCATGGACTTTGGTGCAGCGCAGTGGCTAACAATCTCAAGCAGGTCTTAAACTGGCTTGAAAGTTGATGGGTCAAGCCTCACTTCTGATTTTTTTTTTCAAATACTTTTCGATGTCAGTTTGATCCGATTAAAGTGCTTGAATGTTATCTTTATCATAAGCTAATTTTTTTTTACCAATTGAATTTGTAAGAACTCAAAATTAGGCAAGTGACCATTCACATACTTTAGTTGACATTTTGGTGTCGTGGATAACACTCACACACTGGGGACCCCACTTTGAATCCCGCTCCTGGAGTTGTTACAGGGGCACCCGATGTAGTGACCAGTGGACTCATGTCCCATCTGGCCTGGCTAGGTAAAGCAGCCTGAGGTACCAGCAAGCCTGCTTCATTCTAAGGAGTAGATTAAGCAGAAGATGAAGTGAACATTTCTGGTTGGTTGCAGGGCGCTTCCCTTGCACCAATGAGTGACTCTTTGGTGTAATGGATACTGCTCCTATAAGCAGGCAACACTGGTTAGCATAGCAGGCTCAATGTTCAGACATCCAAGCTAACAACTAACTACTTTTCCCTCATCCATGGCATAAGTTCAACAGTTCAACATTAAAGCTCATGTTCTGGTCCGCATCCCCACCCGCAAAACATTGCTATAGCAGATACTCATTAATAGAAAAATATATTTGATCCTATTTTTATCAATAAAATACCTTCCTAGAATATAATATTTCTTTTTTCATCAATTTCGAAAGTACTTGTATGTGAAATCCACTTTGAATATAAATTTGACAGGCTCATAAAAGCATTATCCGAGATACACAAGAACTATAATTGAAGATCACCTGACCCTAAATCATGGCGGTATACTGCCAGGAACACATATTGGGCAATTGTACACTCCAAGTTTATTTTTGATCGATGAACTTTTGCAAGACTTGGTTCTATATTTTGGAGTTCAGTGTCACAAACTGATGGATAAAATAAGTAACAATCTATTTATATGTCTGTGTGACAATAGGCAAGGTCTACATGGTTTTTTGAAATAGGATTTTTCTGTGTTCAATAATTATTTATCCCATTAAATTTGGAGGTTTTGATAGCTCAATTAGTCAAAATATTTTTAGTGTAAATATATTGCAATTGCAAATTTTCAACTCCTTATTGCGTTTAATTCCTATAATTTAAATCAACAGTATAACACAACCTTCATATTTTGTGAATATGATTTAGATATATCTTGTGCAAAAAAAGGTGTGAAGGTTATCTATGTCAAGATAAGAGTGATAAAATTATCAAAGTGTCAATGGTTATGGCCATGGTGAGAGTGATTTATGATTTATAAAGAAATCATATTTAAATGCAGAAATATATATGGGTTCATGAAAATTATAAATGTAAGTTTTGTTCTAAGTTTTAAGATTTTACAACCTACGTTATTAGATCCAGGACTTCAGAGTCGGGATGCAAGTGAACCGACTCCGACTCGGACTCCAGACTCCTTTGTCTTCCTGAATAACGACTCAGGTCTTCAGAATTTAGACTCCAACTCTCGACTTCTCTTTTCGGCATTATTTGGACGAAAAAAGAAATCTAGTCCACAATGTTTAAATGGGATTTTATACAACATTTGATATTTGAAATTTTGATACAGTTCAGATTATTTTATAATGTGATTTTGTTAATTATTTAGATAATTTTTAGGAGTCAGGAGGCACCAGATTAATTTCCGACTCTTGACTCAAACTCGACCTGAAAAAAAGTGAGACACCGACTCGATCTACCATCCGGCTCCATGACTCCGATTCCTGACTCTGAACTCTGTCTACAAGTGGACTGCTGTTACATTGCCACTTCTTTTTCCAGCCTTGGCAGATCAGAACATATGTGCTGTCGTGTGTTGCCATCTAGTGACTAGTGTGCTATTCCGCAAGCTCCTGCGAGCGGTCCACATCATTTCAGTCTGAGGAACTCACACAATTTTGTCTGGAAGAAACCGGGGCTGTTTCTGAGTGTGCTGATGGCCTTGTCTACTTCCTTAGAGAATGTGATTGCCGAGTCTGACTCTGGTATACATCAATGTTGAATAGAAATTTTGTTAATGTGCAATGAAATTGGAACTATTTCTTGGGACAGCAATGCTGTAGCATACAAAATCAACATTTGTGTTAGGTGGTAGCAGCATGCAGTTCTCATTTTCACCAGACTGCTCCGAACTTATATATCTGCAAGCTTGCTAAAGGCAGTATTAGTATCAATGATAAAAGAAGATCTAAAGTTAGTGATACACACATGGCAAAAATACAATTACTTATGTGAGAAAATAAAATTCAACCCTCATTGGTCAAATTTGATAAAGTGAAAAATTTTGTATTTTTTTCAAAAAAGACATAGAAGGACTTGATTGATTTAGACATTGCATAATACATAGCCCATATTTATATATATAATTTATACTATCTATTTTTGTAATGTAAAGTAGCAGATATAGATTGATAGACCACTTTTCATTCTACACATGAAGTCACTTATCAGATAAGTCAGGATGTTGTCAAGGGCCCTTGAATTTGAAATATTTTTTTTAGGTCAGGGAACATTAGACATTAAAGCTTATGGCTATACACGTGATGACTTAGTGAAAGTCACCTTGTATTTATATGTACATATTTAGAAAAAGGTGAAATGTTTCATTTTAGATTTTTTCAAAAATGTTTATTATAGAATGTAGGTAATTTCTTGCAGTTCCTTTTTTTTCCAGCCTTTTCAGTATCAAAATATATTTAAAATGCTTGTAACTGTCAATAATATGCAATTCAATAGGTTGAAGTTTAGACTGTTTTTAAATTCATTGGAACCGTTAAATTCTGAGTTTTTTTCCAATTTTTTGTTTGTATATTTTACAAAAAACCTCGTCTTGACGTACCTCCTTTCCTTTAATTTTTAAACCAGAGTCGACTTTATGGGACAGAAATTTCATTTTAATTTTCAGATTTGATTTGATTTTTTGATTTTTATTTTGATATTGCTTTTTCTTTTATAACATTTCTAAATACCTATTACTGCTATTAATATTGCATTAGATGTATATTGTGTTTCTGCTGAAGGTGATTATAATGTCATCATCAATTATGTCTGCAATAAAATAGATAAAACTTGTATTAGGGATAAACCTCAACTTTATTTTCTGTAATGAAAAAATATCCTAAATTGACATTGTAATAACTGTATCATTTTGATTTATTATATAAAGATGAAGTGATCCAATTTATTACTCACTTTATATTGATGATATTAAAAATTAAAAAGTAAATAATGCATATTTCATGCGTATTTCTTCAAAGATTTTAAAAATTCTGTTCATAAGAATTAGTTTCGGAATGATAATGAATTAATTAAGTTATTGCTGGTAATAATTTTGTCACGATTTTGTTACTATATTTTACTTTTGAATAAAACTTTATCATGCACAGTTTTCAAAGTGGTATTTAACAAATCATGATTATAGTAAGACAATTTATTTCATACCTTCCCGTCAGTCAGAGGCATATTATATTGGAGTACACCTTTGAATTGCTGGTTGTTAAAACAAGAATTAAGACTTTTTTTTGCTTTTCCTCTTTTTTTTTTCAACAGAATTTTACAACTAAAACCCTGAGAGTACAATCACATACAGTGCTCATGTCTCTCCCATGTACTGTAATCTTTATTTTGTGAAGGACTTTTGATCCAGATATGATATGAATGACATTTTTAATCTTTTAAGATCTATGACGCAATTCGTGATCTGCAAAATGACTTCTGTTGGGCTATATCTCAATTAATGTGCAATAAATCTTTTTCCATGGTGTCTTAATTACTTGGTTAATCTCAGTATGATATTTAACTAATATAAGCACATTAAATGCTAAGATCTATGGTTTATTTTAGCTGAGTGATTTTGATAATTAAGTTATTAAAATATTTTTAAATCAGAATGACAGATATGTCTTTAATATGTTGCCCTTGCAGAAATTCGATCCTTTTATGTTTTATGATGCTTTTTTTTTTAAATTATAAATCTTTGGTCCTTTTTGCGCAGGATTTTTTTTCAAACAAAAATACAAAAATTATACATAGGAGATCAGCACAAAGTACTGACTTGTCCGTTGCGCTTATCAATGACAAGATTGGGGAGCGACCCACCAGAAAGGATTTAGGGGCAGACCTGACGATAGTTGGGGGCTGTGGAGTCTACCCCCGGGACAGACATTTTTTTTGCGTATTGTTGATGAACAATTTTTTCGCATGAGGATAAACAACAGACATTTTTTCACAATTTTAACACTATGGTACCCTAGCTACTGGTGGAAACAAACTTTTTTTCTGTGCTGAACAAACTTTTTTTTCAGTGTCAAGTGGGAAACAAACTTTTTTCACCAAAAATCCATAGTCCGCCGGGGCCCAAAGATCATCTGGTGGTCGGCCCCTTATTTCAAGACTGATGAAGGATTTTTTTTTCACCTAAACTGCATTGGCATAATAAAAAAATTTAAAAAAATTTTCTACCCCCCCCCCCCTTCAGGATTTAATAGTTGCCCTGTTTCTTTGCAATCAGATCTCAGGTGTACCACAAGGATCCATTCCCTTTCCTGTTTGTTTTTTTAATTAAAGAAAAATAACATATCATAGGCCCTAGATTGTGGTCACCTTATAGCTATTCACAAGCTTGCCTACCCCCCCCCCCCAGTTTCATAGTCATGGCAATACCTGGCACTGAATTGCCATTGGCTGAAGCGAAAGATTAGATAAATCCTATTTAAAGGACATGTGTATCATTGGGTGTTCCCAGTTGTTGAAGTCTGTTGAGCTGAGGCCCAGAGGAGTTACAGGGGTTAGCCAGGAATACCATAGCCTAAGCTGGTGGATTGGAGTGGCCCAAAAACACTTATTATTGAAGCACTGAGCCACAACAGGTCAAAGGAGACAGACACACACTCAGGACAGCTCAGAGGATAGACAAGACAGCAGAAAAAAAGGGCGGGAATTTAAAATTATTAATTAGTTTTCATACTGCCCGCTTGGCGCCGTCCCAATCGCTCATAGACTTATTGTACATCCGGGCACTGCTTGCCTCATTCCGACCTTATTCCGGTGGTCAACATGGCGTCTACAGAGATCGAGTACAAGGATGGGACACAAGAAAAGCCAGGAATGGGAGGCCGAATGTCAAATTTCAAGAAAGGCATTTGGGATGGAGAGAACAAAACATTCATCGGACGAACTGGCAGCAGCTGGGGTAGGTGGCGTCTTTACAATTTGTGCAAATCGCCTTCAAAGTCGGGCGATCGGTAGCCGGTCTGTATTTTGTCTCAGCAACGGTTCAGTAAAATGACCTTGACGATAAGCCTATGTCAAATGGTAGAAAAAGCATTCATTCAAAATGAAAACACCTATATTTGTAAACCATATCTGCAGTTTGGTGTATTTCTGGCTCGATCTGACGCCGTGGTGACTGATAAGCTTTCAATGTCACCTTAGAAGATCGCATGAACTGGCTTCGCCTCATGCAGAGGTTGCGGCTTGGTAGCATTTTCAGTAGCAACTCATTGAAACATGTTCGACCCCTCCCATTTATATTTTGTGGACTTGCATATTCCCCGGGTGCTGGTTTATTAAAATAGACAGGAATTTGCAAGAATGGGACAGTTTTACATTGTTATTTTGCAGCTTGTTTCCCTGCATACATTAAAGCCTTGCAACATAGGCCACTCTCTTTTCAATGTCAAATGCTGTGCTGTAGTTAAGGTTTTGTCCTACCTGAGTTATACTATGCCAAATGCAGGCTGGGATCATATGTAATCAATAAATGCATTTGGCATCATAGTTTGCCATATTTTCTTGCCAATTTGCTCATCTTCAATCCATTGTACCATTGTTTGGAGCTTGTTTTAGGGGTGGATTTGCTTCATTGAGCACAAGCTGGGGTCAACATCAAACAATTAAGAGCTTCTTTCGATTGCCCCCCCTGTTACGAATGGGTGCATTTTTAGGGCAAACTTAAACTGCATCCTTTTCTGGGCTTTAAAATGCCCATGTTTCCAGGCACTGTTACTGCAGGCCAATAAATAACTTCATTCAATGCAATATATAGGCCTGGTCCAGCCTCTGAAATTTTAATGAATCCCATGTATATTTCAATGATACTGGTGCAGATTCATTGGAAATCATTTAAATGAAATGTGTCATAGTGCACCTTGCCGTACTAGTACGATTAACAATTGCAATTTTATTTTAATTTTGATAAATTGAAATATTTTACCCATCAATCAATATCGAAGTACTTGCAAACTGCTTGTGTATTATAATGTGTATTGGCTGTTACTGGTTTTCTCAAATGGAATTGAATAATCTTTTAACATTCTAGAGAATTTAGGTCAGTACGTTAATATTATTATTATAAAAGTGAATGTTTCTTTGATGTTCAAATTGTTTTTCTTTTTGCAATTTCAATGCAATCTGAATATTTGAAGAAAAAGATGTGAAGTTTGAGATATTAAGTGGCTTTTTGTGCAAGTTGTGCTGAAGTTTGGGATCATTTTACCAGTTGTATTTGTGTTTCTGGTTTCTTCTGACATTTATTATATAACTGCATTTTCAAAAGTTAATAATTTTGAAACTTTCATTTTATAACGAATGTATTGATCTTAACCTTAGCTTAATAGTTGTTCACCTGATATTGTCCATGGATGCTTGAATCTTATATTTATTTTGTATCTTTATTTCAGCTAAAATTGGAGTATTTTATTTGATATACTACATTTGCCTGGCTGGCTTCTTTGCCATATCCCTCCTTATTTTCTTCACAACCATGGATGACAACCAACCATCAATGAGGGGCTATGAGAGTCTTATCAAATCTAATCCAGGTATGTAAAGTTTTGCTGTATACAGTGATCCCTGTGTTATAAGAAAAATATTTTAAATAAGATCTTCCCTGCCTTATGCGACCACCTGTTAGAACTCATAACCTGATAGTGAAGACTGAATTTGTCTTTATAGAGGATGCACTGCAGTCTCCGGAGTATCTTTCGTGCGTCTTTATTAAACTTAACCCTGTCAATTAAACTTTTCTGTATGAATTAAGCAAAACCGAGGCTGTCTTATAGCAGGGGTTCAGCTATTGTAATTGGGTCACGGCTGTGAAAATTTCAAATCATTGAATATTTGGTCAAATTTCAATGCAACTGGTTGTTCAATCCAGGGATCACTGTAATTTATTTCTCTTATTTTATGTAGAGCTTTGTAAATATATATGCTTTGGTAGTAAGAAACTTCTTAAATGACATAATACAAACTTTTAAAAATGTGAAATGCATAAAACAGGTATAAGACTATCAACTGGATGCATGGTATTATCAAGATTAGTGTTTCTATTAACATGATTGAATCATGTATTAGGACATGTTCAAGCGATTTGTTAACACAATTCACTCATTCGCAATTGAATTGAAGATTAGCCAACCAATCCGTCTTAATTGTTCAGGTGTATTGGTGATCTGCTGAGACTTGTACTTCATTGATTTGCGACACTTTTTATGTCCTGCTTGTTTAATTCAAAGATTGCTCAGTCTTGTTCAATTCAAAGGTTGCTCAGTAAGCTGATACACTGCAGTCTCTGATCATACTCATCAGTCAATATTTTACAGGATATATCATTGACAATGTGTAACTTTTCCTGAAATATTTTTATGCTTTCCTTATGATGTTTATCCTAAGAAAATGCTCATAATCTGGTATGAATCTGTATGAATGAAATAGTTCTTTTCAAAGTTGCTTGGAAGTTGAGCGTCATATTTTTTTGTTAAAGGAATCTTAATTCAGTGCAAAAATGTAAAGTCAATTGAATTGAATTTGTATGAACGTGTGTGAATTTAGAGGCATGGGAATATTCCAGAAGAGGAACAAAAATTTCAGTATTTGTTGCGATTTCTGTGACATTCTCTAATGTATGTGACATAATCATGACACGGTGAAGAAAAAACATGGAAATAACACGAAAAGGAGAAAAAGAAAGAAAAAATAACTTGGCCGAAAAACTGTAAAACCAATGTGACAATCTGCTGTTATTATCATCTATTGCACCCAGTTCATGATTGAATCGATGGGGCAAAGCAATTTATATGTCAAAAATGAGGCTTTATGATAAAATTGTAAGTTATAACCTTGGCTATATTGGAATAATCCAAATTTAGTATATTCACAAGAAAAAATCTTGGGAAAGGTCCAAAATATGTTAAAATTGCAAGTTGTTATGTATTATATATAGGATTTTATTTGACATCAAATATATAAATGAGTTTATATTCCTGGATATCCTGGAACCAAGAAAAACTTATTCTCCATGGTGACATATAGTTTATTTAGTCTTCTATAATTGCTGTCATTCTAGCTTCGTCATCAAAAAATACAAGACGATGCAGATGGCAGGCTCTAGAGAGTATTTATTAGACAAATCATAGATTTAATTCATCTTGAAAATGGACGATATCTTTGTTCCTCAATTAAACTATTGTAGCACTTTGAAAGTATTTGATTGTACAAATGTGTATCAGTCTGTTAAAGGCTTGTTTGTAGTGTCCTTGTGAAGGACATAGGACGTATTCAAGGGTAGTGGTTAAGTGGCACATATCTATATATTCAATGTCGTATCTCAGCATATAGATGAAGTAGAAGTCGTGTATTGCTGAGATAGGCAAAGATATGTCTGATATATATACAGGGGCGGATCTAGGAGTTATATTGGAGGGGGGGGGGTCCTAATATGTGTTATGATATGGAGTATTCCACTTATGATGATTTATGAATATTTTTTTGATATCTTTATGCAATTAGTTTATCTGGGGTACCTGGATTGGCAAGGAGGGGGTTAGTCAGGAGAGCTGCCCCCCTTAACCCCTTCCTAGCTACACCACTGTACTGCAGATATTTTTCGTGATAGTGTATTATAGGAGTTTTGTTGAATCAATGTTGGGAGGCAGTTCGTTCGATACAGGCTGATAGGCATAGCATAAATTCTAGGTCATTGACTGCTAATATAAATAGATGAATTTGAGAACTTGGAACCTGGAACAGGTGAAAATATGTGTCGCTCGATTGTTAATTGTCTTGGAGACAAGGCAAGACGGGACAGAAATAGGGTTATATTGTACTTACACACGTTGGCAGATGGACTATAATAAATTTGCTGTCATTTATCTTAGGGCTCCCAGTCATGGAGGTCATTTATGATTTTATGAAATTTTATCAAAACTTGGGTCGACTATCCCCCATCTCATTGCTGTTACTTCCTTCTGTCCTAATTAGCCTAGCAGTGCATAAATACTGGACGTCAAGTCATTAAGTCCCAATCATTCATCCATTTCAAAACTTGGTAATTTTATCAAATTTTGTCAGATCTTACTTTTGGATAGATTTGTACATTGCATATATACATCAGATCTCTCTGAAAATAGAGTAAAAACACTTGTGATTTTCAATGATATGACTGACTGGAGTGTATGTGGGATTATAGGTCTCTCGGTATCAATTTGTCCCTGACATGTATGACAGTATCATTATCATTTTGACCCACACTTGGCAAAAACTGGATCGTAAAAAAAAATCCCATTTGATGCAATATGCTGCTGTTCACAATTTGCATTGATATATGCATGACATAGCATTCCAATTTGTTCATCGGTGCATACTTTGTTTCATTTGGTTCTCTGTATATTTGATACATACCTTTTCATTTAGATGTTCATGGCAATGATGAAATGTCACTCCATGTAGAATGGAACAGTTGGAACTATATATACCTATGGATATGAAAATTTTGTTTGTTTGCACAAATTTACAAATTTGGCCGCAAATCGAAGTTCACATTACAACGATAGAATAATTTTTGTAGCAGTCTTATCATTTCTGTTGACAGTCTTATTATTTGTTAATTGAAATTTGTAAGTCTATGCACATGGAATTAAGATAATACACAATATAGTGACGCTATTGGCGAGTACGCTCTTTGAAATGTACATTAATTGATTAAAATTGAATGGTTGTTTGAACTCGTATTAATTAATCATACTTATTCCAAAATTCCTGTGCAATTTCACACCTTGTGCACCTGGCAATCACATGGCTCGACTTCTGTAATCAAAAGCAAATTTACTTATCTTTGAATGACTGTATTTTAATCTAATGATACGGTCTATGGTCAAGTATAATCAGTTGATATAATCAGTTTAAATATGTCATAAGCCTTATGTAACAGGCAGTCGGAATCTTCTCAGTGTGGCTTTTGAACAAATGTGGTTTGGAAGAAAGAAGGGGGGGACCTAAGTTTCGATTTAAAGATTATCAAGTACATGTGAGCTAACACATTTCTTATAGTATCTACTGATCTAGCTAGAGCTAGGGAACTTTACAATTTCTCAAAGATACTTGTAACACTGCGATTTGTCCTATCATCAGCTATCGGCCTTGTGATCTGATTAACAAATATTAGCTTTCTTAGATATGGGTTCAAACGTATCCAGTATGATATCGGGTTATCGTTTGTCAGCTTCACTGTTTAACAACCAGAGATATGCTGTTAACACAGCAAATAAGGCTGTTGGTGTATTATTGTTAACTACCGAAATATTAGCTACTCAAATTAGTATGCTGACCATGTAGCAATAAGACTATCATAAGTTATATCCTTTGAAGAACAAAGAATATAGGTGGTCTTGTCCGCAATCTTGACATTGTTGTAAGTAATTTGATACCCAAATATTTATGATAAAGTATGCGCTATAGTATGAATATATGATAACTTTAAGATGTTTTTATGAAATCCCATGAACTAACTGTACCTGACCATTGGCCATGAATTACTAGGTTATAGCAGTCTTTCCTATCATGGGGAATGATGCATTTAAAAAAAATTATATCAAAATTATTCAATATAAACTTTAATATTATTACAGTTTGAGAGCACATCAAGAAACCGTAATCGGTATGTTGCACCTCAAATGTTGCTTTAATTATTACAGTGAACTAGGTCCACTCCGTAAAATTCTGCACCACCATACCGTTATGCTGATAGCAGATACAAGGTAATAATCCATGCTGGGACAGTGGTATATATACACAGATTATAGGCGCTCAATACATTATTTTATGGCTTATATTTAAAGGAAGTCAATAGATATAAGGCAGTTTTATTGATGTCATCCTATGATCTTAGCCCCTCTAGGAGACTAAGACCTTCATAAATTGCTGGAAACCAGTTAAACCAGCAAAACCACACTAATTGAAGGTGCATGATCACTTTTAATGTCCCTTGATATTAACTCTAAGTAGCCACAATTGCTCTCTGTTTGCCTTGCTTTGTTAATGTGGTTTAGCAATTTGGCCTTTTCATGCCAGGGTAGCTAAGGGTCATTTGACCGTGAAGGATACTTAAATTACCCTACATAGACTGAACAGATACCCTGTGTTTGGTATACCCCAATCCCCACAATGGTACCCTTCCAGGGTCAAGGCAATTTGTGGTTAGTGCCCCCTTAAGGCAAAATGAAACTTTCGGCCGTCGTTAAAATGTCTGAAATTCAGAAGATTTACCATTCGCTATTGGAGCATAACATTAAATGCATATTTGCATTTTAATTTCAACTCATAAATTGTTTTAGTTTTGAGCAATGAACAAATAAATAAGTTAAAACTTTTAAAAGTCTGCGAAAACTGCAAATAAAACTTTTGTTTGCGCTAGTTTTTTTAAAGTGTACATAGCGTTTTGAGAGCTTTTATAATTTTTAACAAGCGAATCAATGCCAGTTATATAATAAGAAATCTTATGTTTGTACTTTGTAATCTCTTATATGAATTATCCGTGATTCCTCAATATATTTTCATATTTTTTGCCACTAATTCAAATGCAGACTGTTTTTTCATGCATGTTTATATATCTAGAGATCAAAGTGATATTTAAATGAGATGCCTTTAAACATAAATGTGACTATGCTGTCCTACCAGCTCTATTGCATGATCTACAAAATGTAAACCTATTATGAAACCTTGAAACTAGCAAGTAATGGATTTATCAAGCATGTAAGAGTAAGCTATGAAGCATTTATAAATTGTATACACCCAATATAAACATTAATATTAGTTTCATACTCAAACCTATTCGAATTTACTACATTAAATGTTACAGTGTTTGCTGTGAATAGATTATAGGTCAATCTGTCATTCGTTGAAGGTACATACAATTCGATACAATAAATACAGGAAAAGATAGACTAGTCGATAACTGAAATGCTTAGAAGTTTGCATGTATAAAATCGGATATATAGAATTATAGATGTATATAAAGTCTCTGTGTGCAAATGGAAGGTTATACATGCCAAATAATACTTAAGATCTCATAAAAAGGCAAAAATCAATAAGGTTGCGAGAGGTATTTTTGTGGGTATGCATTGACATGCGATTCTGTGTTCAGAATTAGAATCAGTTGGGTGTGGCATGTTGGTACGCCTATGCTTTTTAGGTAATTATGTATAGTGTTGTTACAAACTTGTGGCAAACTGAAAAATAAAGAGATTTCAGTATTAAAAACTGTTTACAGATGTAATACCTACGGCGTACAGGTATGAAAGGTTAATGTGGTCACAATTTGCGAATGCTGTAACTGTATAATCCATACAAAAAGTCATGTATGTATCCCATTCCCGTTGTTATAAGGAGAACCAAATGTTGGACGGCTGTTTCAATCATCCTTTGCCAACCAAGTGCATAAATACAGGATGTAAAGCTCCAATCATCCATCAATAAGGAGAACCAACTTCCTCACAATGGCAGGATGGACCTACATCTTGTTGCAAGTGAAAGATACTCATTGCCATTTGCCATTGTGTCATCGGACATGATAATTATTATGTTTTCTGTTCTATTAATTATTAACATGGTTAATTGCCAGCACTTTCTCCCTGTTTAGTAACTGAATTATTACCGCCATCACCTTGAAGTAATGAAATGGTATTTAGTGGAGTGTTCAACTTATCTTTACAACAAGTTTCCATGAACAATCTGTAACAATTTATAATTTCTTTATCCCCACACAATTGATAAGATGGATAAAGTGACTTCAATTCTCTTCTGTCTGTGCGTCTTTACTTGTTAATCTAGTAACAGGTAAATGATTGTTTTTTAGTTATCAGTGCTTTTCATTGGTTAAGGTTGTTGGTCAATTAAGTCTTACTAAAGAGTTATGGTGTCTACTTTGTATTTTTTTTTCAGATTGTCTTGTTATAACAATTTGAAATCTTCAAATCTAGGAGTATTTGCAATTATGAGTTTTATGATTGATGTAGCTGCAACTGTGGAGTCTGTAGTCGAGGCCTGGGGTCCTTTTCATCTTGAAGATGAATAAAATAATATATTGGCCTGCGGCATTGAAAAAGAAAAGATTTACTGAAGTGTGGTCCAGATGTGGAAAGTTTCTGCCTTGAGGAACTAAATTTATATTTTGTACGTTTTTGCTCGTCAGATTGTCTCTGTAGTTTTTACAATTGTCTCAATCTACTCTTTGTTTCCAGTTTCATTAGTCATACAAGAACATGTCTCAATACCGTTCTGGAGTCTTGAGCTGTATAAATTATACATCGATTAAAGCTGCTCTTAGAATCTATTGATAGAATCGAGCATGTTTAGTAGACTATAGTCTATAGTCAAATATTCCTTTGAGACTGGGAGCGTGTATTCTGGTCTTGCTGGAAAGTAATTTTTAATTTGATTGCTACAACTCTTTTCTTTTTTTATGGTTCAGTACATTATTGGTGATTGGTTCATATTGTCATCACATGAAAAGTATGATTCTAGTGCATGAAGGTTTGTAAGTTTATATGGGAATGGAAATTGGGAGGCATTTACCCATATACACTTGATATATGAGTGATAGTCAGATAGTTTACTTTAATAAAACATCATCAGGGTATAAACATTGATAAAGTATATGTAGACAACTGTGATTGTATCACATACATAGGTGTATATTTAGCATATCCTGGAATTGCGAAATGATAAATAGATCAATGTCACAATGTCATATTACAAAGGATAACATGATGTTTTTCTGGAAATGTGGTGACTCATTTGCTGTGATGAATGTCAATTTAACTGTTCCTGTTACTAGGGTTTGGTCTAATTGAAAATCCTGGAATTTGGGTTGAACTGAATTCCATTTTGGTCTGTGTACTTTTAATTTCAAAATTTTCCTAATTTGTCTCCGAGTGATTGCAATTTGCAAATTTCACATTCTTTCAGAAATTATCAGTGATTCAGCTAGATATTCATTATTGTTTGTTGTATTAAATTTCTGTCCTACCTGCACTGTATACTTCATAGTGCCATTGACTCTGCTGCATGTACCCATACTACCCAATCATTGAACAGAAGGTTGTGGTAAAGTACTTATGCTAATCCCACTTGTGTAAGTCGTCACTCTATACGATTGTAGTTTGTAGGCCTGCAGCCAGATGTCAGTGTATGTCAGCTGAGATCAGTATAAGATGGAGCAGATTGGCAACTGGGATGATGAGCCTGTTGGGTCGAGCCAACTGGGTTGAGCCGACTGGGTAGAGACCGTAGAGCTGACGGTGATGAGAAATGCTGAGAGATGGATGCATGCGGCTGCTGGCCATGCTGGGCGGAGGTGCTGCACTGAGCAATGCTTAGCTGGTGTGCTGGGAAATGCCATGCTCTGAAATGCCAAGAGCATTGAGTAGATGCTCAGCCCCAGAACTGGCAGAAGATGCTCCGCTCGAAATGCTAAGCTCACTTCTCAATGCTTAGACCTCTATGCTCAAGTCTCGATGCTCGATGCTTAGCTCCCAATGCTTTGCCCTCAATGCTCAGCTCCCAATGCTCTGCTCTGGATATACAGCCCTAAATGTTTGGACCTTAATGCTAAGGCTTAGAACCTTAGATGGCATAGCCTGGCACGGCTTAAATTCTAATCCCTGGCTGTCGGTACCAAGGTCAAGATCCAGAGCCCTTAAACACAAGCTCTAAATGCTTCTTGCTGAGTCTAAATGTGCGCTCCAAATGCTTTATTGTTAATCATGTTGATGCTTGCCTCTCAAGGGTTATGGACTCTGGATGCTTATTAGCTCTTCATGCTTGACCCTCAGTGCTAACCTCAGTGCTTTGGTCTTAAATGATGCTAAGCTATCAATACTTAGCTCCGAATGCTTAGCTATGAATGCTTAGCTCTCAATGCTTAGCCCTCAGTCCTTTGCTCTCAGTGCTTAGCTCTCAATGCTCAAAGCCTTCAATGCTTACCTCTGAATGCTCTTGATCTGAATGCTCTTGAGGAAACCTTGACGAGTATGTTTGGTCAGGCAGTTGTAGATCATAAATCACAGGTCGATATTGCTTGCATCTATCTGTGTCTAGTCGATGCTTGGTATCATAGTAAGCTTCATATTCCAACTTTGAAGTGTGTACAAACTTACCAATGACTGTATCGACTCCTTAGGTTTTGTTGTCAAAGAGTGAAATCTAGAGAGTACTATCTTTCTCAGTGATGAATCACACATGGACTGGTGGTATTGATGAGAACAGTGGTTGGCAGTGGTTTGTCTGATCATCTGTTGTGCCTTGACTGCTATGACCCCTGTCTGATGGTTGCTCTTAGTGTCTGCTGTTCCCTCATTCGCTTCATTTTCAAGGGCATGCTGGCATGATGCTGCAGGACTGCGCTTCTAAGTGCAACAGCATACTGTGCTTAGTATGGTGCTGAAGTTAATTCACTGCAATCAGTCAAGACTCAGTTACATTGTGCTATGTATTGACTGATGGTTATAATGAATGTACAAATTGTGCATTCAGAAGTATGTCTTACGAGTGAGCTCAGTGAGGATGTATTGATGCTTGGTACCCATTGTATACCTGTGGCTCAGTGGTAGAGAAATTGGGCGTTTGTATCACTGATTCGGGGTTCTAGACTCCATTTCGGGTTAAGCTGAATCAAAAGAAGGTCAAAAGTGGTCGAGTTATTTTCCTTGTAAGTTGTCTTTAAGTTCCTCCAGAATGATGATGAAAAGGTCCAATTCATCAGACTTCGAAACAAATGCAATTATGGGCCAAATATATTTGGAGTACCCGAGAATATACTGACACTCTTGAGATTTTATTTAGAAAATTGAAGTGCTTGAATCGTGCTAAGATGGTTCCTCCTTGGTGAGCTCTAAATTTGCTCATGGTGTTTTCGATAATTCTTGCCATATGTAGTAATTCTTAGGTATTGATTAATTCTTGGAGTTTTTTTGCTCCTTTCCATTCTTGGATGGTCTGCATATGTCTACTCTTCTTCAAAATACACGCTATACAGTAATATTACAGTATATATTCCAGCTTGTTCAGATAATTCTTGGAGATTTCTAAGATGCTGCATTGTAAATTCCTCTTCCTTCCACCAGACAGATAAATGGGGTTATTTTAATCCATAGACCGCCTGTGGAAATGCTATTGATTTTGTAGTATTTTGGGATTCCTACTAGAAGGTGGAGGTGCGAAGCCGGACATTAGGGAAACATAAGTGTGGTTTATAGGTCTGCGAATTGCAGCTAATGCTCATGGTAATAGCAAAAGATAAGTTCGGTGTTGAGTTTTTTGTTGGTCGATGTTCGAGTACTCATTGCTTACAAGTGCATTACAGTGTATGGAGAGATTCTGCAGTAAATTAAAGATTTCGTCTTGTTTCTTCAATATGTTTTTAAAGTGGTTCTTTTGAGATAAAAATTGCAAAATTTTGCAGTGTTCCTTCATTTCATGGTATGCCTAATTGGTTTTAACCATCAGGAAATCGAAACGATAATGAGACAAGTTATTAATTTGGATTTAACAGATTACAAAGTCTGAATAGTCTTGTTCGAATGGGTTTAAACCCCGATTTCCTTTGTGTGTCCTGCCCAGATAAGTTGTGTATGGGTCTCTGTCAGTGGCAAGGACGTCTCTTGGAGGGTTGCACTGTCCTTATCTTATGTCTGTCTCTGGCAGACTGCTCTTTTCTAGAAGTATATCCCATCCTATTCAGCTATTCCCTATTCCTAATTTCCTATCTGATGCAGAACTTCGGGACGTACAACTATTGTTTTTCACATTCTCCCACACCTACCATACTACTTCTAATATATTACTTCCCTTCCACAAAAAACTTCTCCATGTTGTTTTTGAGCTTGAGGCAGATTGATAAGATGCTGCTGAAAAAGATGGATCTCCTTTTTTCATCCTGAGTGATATTGAATGTAAGTAACACCTTCATTATTTAGGCTTTTAGCTTGACATTTTGGAAGGAGAGTGCTAGTAGATTTATTGGCCATTTAATACACCTTCTCAATGATACAAGGTTGCTCTTCTAAAAGTCTTCCTAGTGTAATTTACTGCTGGAGCTTAATTTCTTAGGTGGCTGCTTAATTTCTTACATGGCTGGAATATGCCTGGGAAATGACTTTTAATGGCATATTTTTTCTTCGTCACAAAAAATATGGAAAGCCAGAGTCAAAACTGTTGTAGATGCTTCTTATCCCCAATAAGTGTTTGACTGTGACTACACTGACAGGAAAGATATTTATAAGTTATATCATTATGGAGATATAATTATGTAGATATTTTGGTAAAAAGCTAATAGACCTCAAGAATAGTCATCTATTTCTTTGGAGCATTCAGTTGCCACCGCTATTTCTGTGTATGACTAGTTATTAAGGAGTGATTCACCTTTGCGAGTTAGTCTCGTGTACTTAAACGAAAAAAAAAAAAAAATTAAGAAATGGTTAGCACTGTTATTGGCAATAAATCACTGAATTTTAGGATTCTGGAAGTTACCCTGTAGGAAATATTTGCTGATCAGTCAAATTTCTAGTTCTGCTGCACCCAAGCTGCACTTAAACCTTATCTGAAAAACACCCAAGTAAAAAAAGAGATATTTTAAGCCAAATTCTAGGCTGGTTAGCATTACGTGTACTTGTGATTGCCAGTTCAATAACTGCAATTATCAGTTCTAATTATCGGTTCAATTATCATGATTGATAAGGCAATGTCTATTTATAAACATCGATCTAATCATGTTAGTAAGGACTGTCCCCTAATTACCTGTGTGATTACTACATCAATGAGCTTAGATGCTTAATTTGGTGTTTGAGGAGAGGAGAAAGAAGAGATCAGAAAGAGGATGGAGAAATGAGAGGGGAAAGAGAAAGAGGAGAGAGGAAAGAGGAGATAGAGAGAGAAGAAGAAGGAGATAGGAGGAGAATGAAGAGAATGAGGAGGGAGGAGAAGGAAGTTGGAGAAGGAGATAGGAAAAGGAGGAGAAGAGAAGATGAGATGAATAGGAGATGAAGGAGTCAGGAAGGAGTCGGGAGTAGAGACTAGTGAGAGAACTGTAGATGAGAAGAAAGAGCTAGGATAGGGAGGAGAGGAGATAAAAGGGAATAGGAAAAGTAAGAATGAGATATCACAGAAATCTATTAGAATTGGTTTTGTTGTGAACTTGTCACAGCATATAAGATACAGCTTTATTGCCTATCAAAAGTATGATTCACATTTTCTTGTGGTAACATAAAACTTGGTTGTGCTGTGAAAATGTAATGAAATGTCAAGACAGCATAATAAGAAATGCCAAGAATTGTTGGAAAAATGTCGACTATGATGTAGGAAGAGTGTAACAGGGTAGTAAGACTGAGGTAGTAAAGTTCAAATGTAAAATGTCGACTAGATGGTCCATAATGATGTAAAACCCACAACTGGTACTACCATGGTGCGGGTTATAGTTCTGAGATCTCTTACTCTCTGTCGGTGCACTTTATGGATCCTAAGGTTCTGTAGAAAATTGACGAAGGTTCAAAGGGTTCAGATCATTGGAAGGCTTTGTTTTCAATGTAGAGATGTAGTCTATTTGGAAATTGTATTTCTCAGTCATAGGTTAGTTACTCATTGTCACAGTTATTTTGGAAAAATATATTTGATCAATTTATTTGTTGGACAGCGCTTTCAATCGTCCTTTGTCTCATTACTGTATCATCCTCCTGTCCTAATTAATCCCGGATATGCTTAACTACAAGATGTAAATGTCCAATCAGCTGTCCAGTTGATCAAATTATAGAATTGTACCCCATCTAATCATAGAAACGCTGGTTACACGCCTGAATTTCAAGCAAATTAAGGATTAGAATGCAATATGTACAACAAGGTTGTGTTGCATGCTTCGGAAGTACAACGTTACTCCAGATGCATTTAGAGCTTCGTTAAGGCCAATTGAATACCTCACTGGGGTCTAATTGGCTGAGTAAATGCCATAGTAAATGTCAGTATGAATACCCTGAGGATACCTGAGATAATACAATGGATGCAAGAATGAATACCACATGCAAGAGGAATACTACGCCAGACTGAGTATCACAGTCGCGACCAAAATACCCTGAGTAAATACCAAGTATTTCACATAACTATCATGAGTGAACTGTGAAGGTACAGTGAGGGTAATGGTGCTAAAACTTCATTCTTATTGCTAGTTTCTGGTAGTAGATAGGTGGTGTGCTCTCAGAACACACTCAATGAAGACGGATATATTCTATAAGATTTACCCACAATATTCAGATATACCACATCACTATGTTGAAAGACATGATTGCTATACCAATGTTAGTGTGTATTTTGCTGACCTTTTAACTTTCTGTGTTACTTCAGTGAGGGTTTTACTTACCTCATAGGCATTAGATTTAGCGTAGAATAGTAGATAGTGCCCTTTTCGACAGAAAAATTGGAAGCATCAGTGACTGCTCCAAATCTGATGTGGAGATTTTACTATTGAGTGCTTTTCAGAATATTTGTATAGGTTTCTATGGGTCTATGGGTTAATACTGCTTGGTTCTGTGAGTGCTCTGCCCTTTTGAGAAAGGGTAAGGTAACTAAGTAGGGTTCATGGAAAATTGGAAATCCCAGAATATATCGGAAGGTCAGAGATTGAAATATAGAAAAGAAATAGCAGGATGACCATTGAGATGCAAAGATTGTTCTTCCATCAACGAGTCTATCAACGAGTCTATCAATGAGATTATGAGAATTTCTTCTATTCGTGAGCCATGGTGAATTTTTTTCCTAGTAACGAATGGCTTAGGAATTCTAAGTGGAGTGTAAAACAACATCAGGACAGGCTCTATAAATCTTTAGAGAAGTCCTCTCTTTCAGTCAGTGACCACTGACAAATGTCATCTCATAATCACAATTTATCTGGTTCATACTCTTTTGGTCTTCATTACCAGTTTGTGTATTGAATACACCATTCAGCCCTACCAGCGTCTTCAGTGGACCTGTGACGATTGAATTCTGCTGAGCAAGCCTGAGCTAGAATTTAGCCAGCAAATATGCCATGGGTGGTGATTGAATAAGCCACATGCTTTCCGACACTTGATGGATCTAGCGCTGTGCTTGCTCCGGAGCTATAGACTCCGCAAGACACTGTTTCTCGTATACTGTCGAAATTCTGAAAAAGAAAAATAGCTACAAAAGAATAGCAGCCTAAGTTCAGCTGCTCTTTTACTTTGTCTTTTGCTTTGTCTTTTTCCCTGTTCAAGTCTGTTCCTGTGATGCCTAATGCTTTTGGGGGTCTAAATTATTAACCTGTTGTTGTTTCAGCGGAACAAGTTACGAAGAACTTTTTGTTACTCTACAATGGATGTGTTGTTGCTTCCTGGTTGAGAGCCTTGCAATAATGCTACAGATATAAAGACAAGGTGTGACAGTGTTCTAGTGATATAGTGTGTTGCAATACATTCAATTTTGATAATGTTGAAAAATGGTGACAATATCTTGTAAACCCAGATTTCAATGATCTGACATACCATAGATTTGTTGAATGATCATTGTGGTCAGTGACTCACTATGTTAAACAACATTATATCTAATATATTTGATCAATACCTTGCAGCTACTAATCAGCGTTACTGTGCACTTCATTAGGTTAGGTGTGTAACTTTGATGTAACCCTTATGTTGACACCTAGTTGTCTGGATGTAATTGTGTCATGATTTCACACGCAAGTCAATTAGAGCTCTGATCCCATGTAGATGTGCTGCTGCTCTAATACATGTATTTTGCATTGGGCTATGAGCAAATCGGAATGTTAGATGGTTCATATCTCCAGATCAGTTTCGAAATGCGCAAAGAAACCAATTGCTTTGCACATGGCTGCGATGATGGTATCTACATGAATGTTCTCAGGACATTGCTGATCTTAACTGATGATAATATGAACCCATGATGATTTGGTTACTTTATTACATCATCATGGCATCATGTACGGAGTTTTCTGGACAGGATCTGTGATATTACAAAACGCTCATAATTATGTCTAACTGAGCACCATAAAATCCTGGCTGATGATGATCTAGTGCCTCAGAAGCAATGCTTTGTAAAGTTTATTCAAGACACATGGTCCAAGTTATTGCCTTTGCTGAAGACACATGGGTGACCCATTGCTTTAACGAACAGCTTCAATATCCTATAGCCTATTATGGGATGGCATTGCGTCACTGCTGGTCGATTGAATAATCCGTTGTTTCCTAAACAACATGATGGATCGAGGAGTGCTTATTCCGCAGCTCTCAAGAACAGACCTTCTGCAGAAACTCTGCTTTATTAGCAACCCAAATTGAGGGTTCTTAGCCATTCCCAGCAGTTCTCTTTCTATGCTGTTGTGAGCCTTTCCATGTGCTGCCGCTTGGTAATTCCTTGTTATACTTGGTAATTTTGGTAATTCCTAAAGGCGCCTAATAACTCTTGGCAATTCTTAGTGTCAATGATTGTATCTAAGTGGCTCTTGAAAAGTCCCAATTTGCCATTCTCACCCCCAAATCTCTAAAAATTGTAGCAGATTTGTGAATTTTTGATATAGAGATGGGGATTGATAAAGATAGGACGGAAATATATAAGTATGGCCTTCTGGGGTGTTATTGTAGTTAAAATCGAGTCTAGAATGTGATTTGTTCAGCAACAAATTCAATCTATAGAAATCCCAATTCTGGGCCGAGGAAGATTAAATAATATCATGCCAAAATTCCCCAAAAAACATATTTGTTGCTGTTCAAGGTGAAGTCGTTGGCTTCATTTATGAAGGTATTTCATTGATATATAGGCTGTCTGGGATCGGCAGTTGTAGTTAATCGGGAAAACTATGCTGACTCCATTCTTTCTCAATCGTTACCTTGAAAAACTAAAGCTTTGTCGTCTCACGCTTCTTTAAATATTCTCGTAGATTGGTTGAGACATGCTAATAGCAATAGCTGCTAAGTAATCATTGTTACGTTTGAGAATTTAAAGAAAACAAAAAATTTGTTAAATTCAAGTTCAGGAAAATTCAGGAATTTCTTGTAATCCCAAGAAAATAATTGGCTGGTTTAGCCATTATAAGCAAGCTTGTTTAATTGATGAACTTTTCAATAAAATTGTCATTTCATAAAATGTCCATAATCGAGAGAAAAAAAATTGAGTAATTTGCTGTTAAAAGCGACGTTAAGCTTGTTGACATTGAAGTTCAAGTCGGTTGTGTTAATTTTTCAAGACGACTTCAGAAATCGATTGTCTAGTTGCTGCTACGAGCTTTGCTACGACCGAAGATTTATTACATGACCTTGCGGTAGAAATGGCATTGACAATGTTGGCCAATGACAGCTTTTGGATTAATTGATTTGGCCGATCGATTCAAGCTTAGTTCGTCCATTGATCTGTAAGCGGAGAGCAGAAAAATGAAGGTTAGTACTAAAGAATCAGTGGAGGTTGGCCGAGGTGAGCGGAGGCTACTCGGTTGGCAGGTCTACTGAGGTCTGAATATTCCTATTCCTCTTTCAAATATTTGTCATTGTCAAAATAATCTGGATTGAAATTGGGGTTGTTTTTACGATTGTATTGCCAGAAAAAATTCCTGAAGGCCTAAATTAGATATTTTATATTTTTCCTATCCATTTGGGAGTTTGCCTTATAGTATAGGCTTATACATTAAGAAATACACATAAATGTATCATGACGCCTGCAAAATCATTTTCAAAATGAAGTTGATGTCACTTGAGTCACCATAATGGCATAGAATATGTTCATTATTGACAGACAGCCACTTGCCAAATGTAGTCTAATAAGTGGTCTAATAAGGTATTGTTGAGATTGAAAATAAGAAAATTCTGAGGTTGGTTTTACCAATATGGCTTTAGAAATCAATGATTCAATCAACCTATGAAGTGTTCAGTGTTTCAAGTCTCTTTAACTTGCCTTGAAATACCTTGTTTCTCTGGTGTTTTTCTTTTCAGACCTTTGCTGGTTGTTAGATCTGACATATCCAATGATTTATGGATTGAGAGTTACAAGATGTCATTTCTGCTGGCTAATTGTGAATTAAATCACTTCAAAAGACGAATAAAGAAAGATTTTCCAAAGGTCAATTGCCCTAATGACGAGCTAATGGCTTCAGCCGAAGATTCTTCTCCGCAGATAATTAATGAGAATCTAATCTAAATGATATTTCGATTGACATTACAATTTGATAAATTAGTCTCACATTTCTGAGTAATTGTTACTCTGGCAGACTGGCAGTTAGGTAACTCCTTATGTCAGGTCTTCTGAAATGTCAATCAATGTTTGATAATGATATATTGATATGAAAGTGATTATAGATAACAATGTGTCAACTACTTAGAAGAAAGTGCATTGTTTGGGGGTGGGTAGTACATGCTTTGATGTAATTGCAAGGTATGACTGTATCAGCTTTGAGGTCATTCTTCATTCAATTGAATTAAGAACTTCAGGTACTCGGTCTGTGTTCTCCTGAAACAATGTGAAGTGGAGCTTTGTACTCGCCTCTGATATATATGTAATGTGCAATATATCTTGATCTTCTAAGACTAGTTATTTGTTAGCTATAAGTTGGATTTTAAATGGGGCGGAGTAATTTTGATTGCCCCAGAACCCAGAGCGAAGATGCTGATTCAATGGTGTGTTTGAATAGCACTTAATTGTGATCTCATATTGTCATTAAATGTCTCAATTCTGTGCCTCAGCCACAGTGCAGTTCTCAAGGGTGTTCAAGAATCGAATTTCAGATATGCTCTTGGAAGGAGAAACGTCCCTTCGAGTCGTGGCCTTCGTATGTCACTAGGGAATCTGTATGTCACCGAACGACACATATCTTTAGATACAGTCATCTTGCTGCAGGACTTCCCAAGTCTTCTGCATCAACATCAAGCATTGCTGGTGTATATATATACTTGGAGGCAGCACCACATGAACAAGATGAAAGGCCTGCAGTATAGAGTCTATGGACCACATCTTGTGCAGGTTGCTGATGCCTGTGCTACTCTCTGCCAGTCTCTGCAGCTGCTGCAGTGCTTGTGCTGCAGGGGCCGGCCCCACTACAACATGCCATTGCTACCAGCCAGCGATTCACTGCATCGGATGACAGTGTATTTGATGGCAGGGTATAGGATGGCCCAACGTCAGCTGTTGTTGTTTGAGGCTGTACGTGGTGACTAAATGATGTGGTGCTCGTCTAATGCTATGTGTCACCCTTGCTGTGTATGCTATACATGGCATGCTGTACACAATGTATGTCCATGGTACCTAACATTATGATTGATATGTTTCATGTTGTACCAAAATATAATGAGACCTATACGCTCTTACGACGTTTCGGTGTGCTTCTGAACTTAAACTGTTTAGAAAAGAGGCTTCATACATTTTTCCCAGGAGTTGAAAAAGGCACCAATTCATTGACTGATAGACTTAATTAAAGCTGACATTGCAATTTGGGTAACGGTAGACCCAATGATGGAAGTGACTTATTTTGAAAGGTGTGTCATTTCAACCTGATACATCGACGAGTTTATTGATGCTCAAGTGGCATCGATTGTACAAAATCTTTGATTGCTATTTAGATTTCTAAAGCCCTCTCGCGTTAAGGGTGTCATCAAAATTGATCTTTGAGGTTGTTCATTATTCTGTCTCTACCTGAAATTGACTTAATTGATTCCTACTAATTCTATGGTAGCATCGGCATGTACAGGAAGACTTAAATGATAAGATAAATCTTTCTTTGTTGCCGGAATATATTAGAGAATAGTCGTAGAATAACATAGTCCTATAATGACGGTTACAGAAAATTAGGCCCCAGAGATGCTTGTTGCCTTTGTGGAAGAATAAAATGATCTTTACCAAGTCCAAATGGTCTTCAAAATGTCAATGAAAGGCCAGTGTCTCTTGCAATGGCTAATAGATGTGCATGTTGTATGGCATGAGTGTATATATATTTCTAAATAATTGATAGGAAACCAAAATAATTGATAAGCTATAATAGATTTTGTTATTGTCGTCCTACTTCAACTTGTTCTGTGATAATGTTATGATAATGGTTCATTGTAGTGCGATTACTGGCCTGTTAGTCTATTAGTTTGTCCTTAGAAAGTATCAAAAAAGGAGGATCTGTAATCCCTGTATTTTCTCATTAAGCCAGTGGTGTATTATAGCTACACAATAGTCAATTAGTGGATTCATACCCTCTGAATGGATGGATATTTTCTGACCTCGTGTTGCCTATTATTGGTTAACTAGTGTGCGTTGTAATATTGATTTTGTGTCCAAATACCAAATTGCCTTGGTTGTACGAAAAGATTCTAGTTATCGATAAAGAGGGTGGTATGGCTTACTGATGGTGTATTGTATTTGCTTTGTTTCTTCTTGTCTGAATATGGGGGGAAGGTTAGCTTAGCAGCTTAGTGGTAGCTTGCTGGGCTGCCAATTGCTGGGTCCAGGGTTCGAACCAGCTCTCATTGCCATGTCCTCCTCCTGTCGTAATTAGCCTATCAAGTGCATAAATACAGGACGTAAAGCCTAAATCATTCATCAATCTTGTTCCAACGCGGTTTCTTCGGCTCAAGATGAGATCATTAAGTGCATGCTTTTCATGGATGAGGGGCAGACATAATGATGACATTACCGGTATCTTTTTCCAGCTACTATGGCAACATTGTGCTGCCTTAACTGTAACAGTGTTTTCATAGATTTTGACAAATTTCTTGCTTCTGGGTAGACAATAAGTAGTCATATGCCATTTGACAAAATATTTGTAGATGTCTTGCCATTCAGCAATTCTCTTTGAAACTGGTGTATTCTCTCTTCAAACACATTTCGCAGCTTGTGCTAAATAATTTACGCAGCTGGTCATTAATCAAACATACACGGTAGGGTCCTACAGGCAACATGGGTTGGTCGATAGTAACCTTCATATTTGATTCAGGCCTGAGGAGTTGTGGGCCTACCACATGCTAGGTCCCTGTTCTTGGGCTATTTTTAGCCCATTGTGACATAATTACATTAGCCCTGATTCAGTGACAGCCTTCAGTGACAGTGTTTGGGGACTGCAGTGCAGTGGTGATACATTGTGGTGAGCCACATACTGTTACTCACACTGCGACACCTCTTGAGATTTGCTGCGACTCCTTGAATGCAGATCTAGCTCCGACACTTCTTGATAATCTCGAGGTTCAATGTCTTTTGGACGTTAAGTCGTTAACTGTCCTCCACCAGTATGATTTGTAATAACTAATAAGTTCTCGTTCTTGCATCAATTTATTAGGAGTTCTGGAAGACCTTTAACATTTTATTTTATTCACAGTGATCTCTGAATCATATTGCTAAGTTTGGTTATTTCTAGAAGTGTTTCTCAATGGCTGAAAACTCTATTGAGCTCTAAGGCCAGTTAATTGAACAGTGTCGGTAAAGCAGGACAAGTCTCAGTGCTACCTTGAAACAGAATACTATATTAACCTTGAATCAGAAATTGGTATACCGCTGATAATGTAGCAGTCTACGAAGTTCTGTGTGTTTTGCGTTTGTACTTTCGAGTACTTTGATCGGAAGTACTCTTCCAAGATTTTGTGTGTCACTCTTGTGATTTGGCGATTATAAGCGTTGTATTCTGAAAGTAAATTTAGAAAGTGATCAGTATTCTTGAAGCTTGCTTGGTTCCAGGACCTTCATGGTTAATTGAATAGAGGGAAAGATTGACTTTCAGCCTCGCATACTAATCACCACATGCTCAAAGGCAATGGCAACAATAGCATAGGAGCAATGAACATGGCTTCGTTACCATGGAAACTAACTGTTCATCTATTGAGCCTCGTTATGATTAATTGTGAACCGCATTGATCATGTAAGTTGACATGACGTGACATAAAATGCCTAATGTGCCTAATGTGGGTAGTCACATCGTCAACTCTGTTGTAATATCAATTTGTTTAGAGTAGGATAACATTTTTACAAAACGGAATTCTTGTGACACACATGTGAGATTATTATGAAACCTAAAATGTCCATTAATTTTAAGAAAGCACTAATTGGAACTTGTCCAACTTGCATTATGGATGCTATCTACACATCAAACACTAGAAATACTACAACTTTAATCTTTTCCTCGTCTAAACAATAGCCCGCTATCTAAACTTTGAAGCCATAAAAAGTCATAAACGCTATAAAAAAGGATATTGGTATTGACAAATTTTCTTTGATCAATGACGGTCGTCATATTTTACCTGTTTTAGTTCATGTGTCGGGCCTCTTGGGAATCACTATAGGAGTGCTATTCCGCTATGAAATTCAGCAATTCTCAGTTGTTTGAATTGTAGTTTGTTGTGAAAGATCTTGAGTAGTAGCGAAAGTAAAGATTCGATTTCCAATCAGTTGCATTGATTGGATTCTTGTTTGGTCACCGGCCTTAAGTTGCTATTGATTGGTTGGATTTAGAAATGAGTCAAAATGTTGTTGTAAGCAGTCCTTGGTTGTCATAGTTTGGTCATGATGATGTTTAGAGACTCGGGATGTCGGAAGAGCCTTGAATCGTGTTTACATTAGAGTAATTTACAGTGGTTTGCTAAGGTGATAGGCACTGATAGCATCCTCTCTAAAAAATGTTGAGTGAAAAGGAAAGTAATCGTCCCCTGTGAAATATCTGTCCAAATTGCATACTTCTTCACTTGATAATATATATCGAGTTCTTGGTATTGTCATGAAGTACATACTACATGGATGAACTAATGTCACCGAAATTGATGACTAGAGACCTTGAATTTGGACTGCAACTATTTTCATTGACATGGCAAATTTTTTCCTTCAGTCATGTAATCACATTGGTTGAAATTCTTCGCTTCCACAATGTTGTTATTGTTTAGGATGATAATATGAGAAAATATCAACAGAATGTTCTGTACATTTTGCACGAGTCTTTTGTTATTGATATTATACAGGAACTGACCTTTAGCTTAGTGTTGAGTCTCATTACTCTTTCAACCTTTTCTAGTTGTAAGACAAAGCTTTGAGAAAACATACAATAAAATACACAGTAGTAAATAATAGTAACATTTAGGATTCTCAGTAAAAACATACAAAAAACATAGAGAAATCTATGAGGAACTTGTACTGTGCAAAACAACTTGTAAAGTAAAAAGGCTCAGTATATGAAGTAGGAATAATACCACCGAGTCCAGAAATACTTGTAAGACCATCGAATGGTGGTTTGGCATTTTGAAGGTCTGAAGATTCTGCATGTTGGCCTTGGAATTCTGGCTGAGCTAGAAGTTTCTCTGTGAAGAATATCTTGGGGTTCTGTGTGCTATATATATTGTAGATTCAGTGTACCAAGGTAACATCAGATTTGTAACATACATGATATAACAAGTTATAATTATGCTGAAGTATTGGAACTGCTGAAATGTACAATATTGTGGAATTTTGTATATGTGGTTGTAGAAAATATTTATTCATTATTAATTAGGACAGGTTGGCAATGATGTTGTGATTTGCATACGTAACCATACATCTAATTCTGAATGTGTCGAAAGTGCCTTGAGTTTCATTTGTATGATTTAAGGGTGTACTTGTTGTAACTGTTAACATCTTACATTGAACCCATGTATCTTGATCATTACTCAATAGCCAGCTTTGTGTATGTGTAGTAACCCCATTGGTTGGTTCCTCTGCTGAGCCAGCAAATTTGAGCAAAAGGTCATTCACGTGTGTGAATCGTGTAGCTCCCCATGGTTCCTTCATGTTTCTCCAATCTTGGCTTCTCTACCTTTGTCACGATTGGCTCACAAAAACTAATTTGAACATCCGATTACTTATCATTGATAGTGGCATGGGCTTACTTGAAAGGGCTGTCAATCAAATATATTTAATTGTGACATCGTCTTAAGAAATTTTCATAAATTTCTTTTTCTTTAATTTCTTCGTGTATTTTGTCAATTCAGCATTTACTCTTAGTTAGAAATACCCCATTTAATGAAATCCAAACAATAGTGTATAACATAGCAAATTGCAATAGTGTGCAGATGAGATATAGAAGTAATCTTTTGTCTCTGAAGTTTACAAGTTGGAAGTATATGAAGTATTGCTGTTATTACCACTGCTACTGTTTTAAATATAGAGTAAAACACCCACTGCACAGTTGTAGTAACTGAGTATATAGTCTGAATATAGTTTTTGGGTATCTGCAACTTTACAGTAAGGTGTAAAGAATGTTATACAGGTGCAAAAGTCAGTTGCTGCAACACCCAGGGTAGCCAGAATAATGTATGTAACAGGGCCTGGCAAAAAGAAATATATGTAAAAAGAAAATATCCACTTAGCCTCTTAGCAACATGATTTATCCTTGTTTTTCTGCATTTGTTTATAAAGGTTGTGAGATATAATTAGATTGTGGTATATGAAATATGTATTACACCTGGATTTTGTATTTGTGTGATATAGGTTATGTTTGCCTCAAGGGTCAGGACTTCCAGTAATATTGACCTTTGAATTGATGAAATATTGGTTTTGACCTTGAGAAATTGAAATGTGGCAGTATTAATGTACAAGAATGACCTTAGTAATTTTAATAAATTTGATACAGATTTTGGAAGAAATATGCTATAGGTCCAGAGGCATGGGAACTTTCTATGGATTTTCAGTTATGTGAATATGGGTAACAATATAAAAATTTGGAAAGGAATCCTTTTAAAAGTGTGTATGTGGTTACTGAGAACGCTAAAATATTGGAATGAAATTAATCAAATTTGTTGACAAAAGCAAAAATATTTATTGATCAGGAACATTAAAACGGATGAAAACTTCAAGAACAGATGATGCTGAAAATATTAACAACTTTTGCTTTTGCTGTCTGAGAAATGCGAAAATAACTCGCTAAACAGCACCTACTGTCAGATTTTGGAAAAATAGCGCTAGAACAGGTGAAAATTCTGAAAAAAGTGACATGAAAAATGTGAAACATAATGTGGCAGATAGTCGGATAGAGGGTGTTTATTATTTTTCTTGTATCTTAAAAATATGTGTAAACTAATAAATGGTACCTGTCTGGTGCTGAAATAACTTAACAGTTGTTGATGCCGAAAACACTGTTTCAACTAAGCAGTTCCACATTCTAAGAGTATTCTTGGGGGTGCTGCTTGCTTGGCACTGAGCAACCAGTAGCCGTAAGCAACCTTTTTTTCTCGTAATGCAGCATCTATCCGATTTTATCGACTCTGCTTAGTGATACAGCCCAAATAGCAGTGGAGATAAGACAATGTTAGGGGCCTATACTGGTTGCTTTACTTGAGTGACTGTTTGGCGAACCACTTTCACTTAGTCAGCAAACATGACCCAATCAACAGTGATGAAGCTGTGAAACTCCACACTTTTGCTCACTGCAGAGTTTTTCTCTTCGTTTTGTGGCCATTAATGATGATTTCAAGTTTCTTGCGAGAAAATAAGGAATTAGTAGTTAACTAAGTAAGATATTGGCTCTTCGGAAGTTAACAAAACATGCTAGATTAGAGACATGAAGTTGTGATGTCTGTTATTAGGTGGGAATTTACTCATTCATTATGTGGGGATTACAGTAAAACTGAACTGCTCATTTACAACCAAAGACACTGGTGAAACCAATTTCTTCCGAGTAAGATTCATTAATAGCGAATGTCTAACGAATCCAGGGTGACAAAGTGACTTGGCATCTTATTCCCCTTTTCACCTATGGTACGGGAAAGAAGTCCGCACTGTTACCACAGTAGGACTAGCGAAAGAAAGTTTTATCAGGAAATTATATATGTCGAGGATGAAAATTCGATACATTTCTCGAAGGTCTATGGCCTAATCACAATTTAATAAGTCTGATGTATTAATTAGGTAACTTGATAAGTACAAGATACCTGGACAGTGTTCCTTTGTTATCAGAAGAAATACTACCAGTGTGTCTGAGGGAAGAGCTGGAATATACTTGAGTCCTTACTTAATGAATATTGACTGGGATCGTCGAGTTCATAATAGGTTCAAATGTTTCAGCCTCGTGATAAAACTGATTTTGAAGGTTTTCTGAGGAATTGTTACAGATAAACTATTAGTGCAGCTTCCCTTTACAATATTCTACTACATGAAATTAGTGCTGTGGGCCCACCCATAGCATGGCATGGGCCGCCTTGCACCACCCAGATCATGGTGTAGATGGATGTTGCCTTAGTGAATGAATAAGGCCGGTAATGATAACAAAGGGTTAGAGATCACCTGCCGGGTTACAAAGTGGGGTTACAAAGTAGGCTAAAGGGGGAAGGGACAGACAGACGGATAGGGTTCAGTATGTCTCGCCTTTCTCACTGTTTGTTGTCCGAGACGGACCGAAGGCTTGTGTACTTGCCCCTAAGTTACTTGCATCAGGTGTTTCGGATGATCTCCATATGTTGGTAACATTATCTATAGGGTCTTTGTGGGGTTGTTGTATGTCCACTGTATTGTGGGTCAGCAGTGTTATATGCGTTGGCCAGAAGGATAGTGTATTATCCCATGACCAAGCATGTTTTTTCCCTCATACAAGCCTTTTTCCCTGGGTGATATTTTTAGAGGGGGGAAGATCTCAACCGTCTTCCCTGAAACTGAGGGAAGATACAGGCCCTTTTCAATTTGGAGGGAAGATATCAGTCTAGCAGGGAAGATACCAAATCTGAGCCATCTGATTGGCCAATTCAGAGGGAAGATATCAGCATCTCCAATCACCATGATGACGTCATGGAGATACAGCTCTTGGCCATACAGTTGTGACGTCACAAAATTATCTGAAGTTGTTATGCAAACAATGGGTAGTGATTGTTCATGTCATGACATCACTATGGGCTGCTGATGACGTCACAACAAACTGCTGCTCCCAACTTAGAGAGTTTGAAGTTATCACACTAAAATTGTGTAAAAATCACTGGTAGAATTATTACAGGATTGTAAATAAAACCCCATAACAGTGTATTTCACAGCTATGAAAGTCATTTTTGTCAGGTCTGTTTCTGAATTAACACTCGTCATTTGTTTAATTTATGGGGGATCTATTTATTGAAGGTTTAACAGTCAAAAATAAAATTCATGGGATAAATAGGTTATAACATGGCCAAGAGCTGTATCTCCCTGGTATCATCACCCTCGACCTGTATCATCCCTCGACCCTTCGGGTCTCAGGGTGATACAGGATCTCGGGTGATGATACCAGGGAGATACAGCTCTTGGCCATGTAATAACCTATAAGTATCTTGCTGTAGAATTGGAGGATATCATGAATATTAGAGTGTAGGGTAGAATGACCCCTTGTATCTGTGTCTATGCTGGGTAGGGTGATAGATAGCTGAGTCCACATGGCGAGTAATCATGTTCTGTTTTCACAAGTCAGTGTATTGGAGCTGTGGGTTGATGATGGAGTGACCTGTTGTATCAGTCTCACAGTGTGTATGTGTGGTGAGAGATAGGTCTGGACCCATAGACCATGGCTATATTATTGAGACCGTTGACATAATGATTAGGTACTGGGATAGATATGTTTGTATTTTCTGTTGCATTTAGCATGTTTATTGTAGGGTTATCGGACTAAGATGTCTCCTCTAATTAATTATAATTAAAAGGCAACCTGTTTCACTATTTCTTTTAAATAATAGAAAAGACAACCTGCTTCTGTATTTGGTGTAATATGCTATATAGTCGGTGGGACTCTATTATAAACTTGCCCAGTCTGCCGTTACTTTGCTGAATGTTGTTTTTTCAGATGCCATGGCTACCAAGGTTAGCGAGCTTTGGTCGTTTCAAAAATAGACGAGAAATATGATTGCTTTGATGAGCTAGCTTCTGCTGCTGATGAAAAAATACTCAATTATCAAGAACATCGCTCATAAGAATTCAGACAAAGCATGATCTATACCTACTGCAAACCTTGGGAGGATTAGAGAATTTTTGGTTTTTCCGTTTTGCTTTAGAACGAGTCTTTACTGGTCTACTTGGAGTGTGTCCCATCCGGTCTGGAAAGATATGAAAGGGTATTTCCTAATTCAGGAGGATTTTTGAAGGTCTCTGGGTTAATTTGTAGTTTCCTGAAGACTTGTGTACTCTCTTGATATGGACAAATACGCAGAGTAATGTGTCAGAAAGGTGGTCAGACCTTGATTCCTTTAATTCCTTACATTAAATGGTGCCTTTTGCCTATGTCCTTTTGTGAGGCAAGTTAAAGACAATGTGGTCAGTGTTCGAATCCAGAGCCATATTAGTTAAGTTTTCAGGTAATTAAAGTACAGCCCTGAAGTTCATGCCACTTCAGAAGGCGTGAATGTTCAATCAATGTCATACCGTACTTACAAATTGTAACAATTCTCTCCTATGCTATGAGCGACTAATGACGTCCCTGTCATCATAGTGAGAGTCACAGACCTTCAAAAAGCAAAGTAGACTCTACCAAACCGCAAGCACCATAGCTCTACACAGCCACACCGGAGTCAACCTCCAGCCTGTATACAGAGCTCGCTTGCTACTCTGCTATGGCCATGTACATCTCCTGGAGCTGTCTGCTAAAAGCTGTTAACCCTTTGGTTTTGGCTTGTCTTTACAATACCTGCAGTTCACAGCTAGCGGAGCTCTCTGCTCTGTAGAATGTAGGTGGCTTGGTCCCCTTGCTGCAGCTGAGTCATGGTCTTGTGAAGGAATTTCTCGTTAAAATTTCAGATTTTGTATATTTGCTATATTAAGAATGACGGAATAGGTCGTGGTTTTATATGGAAGGATGGGTCTTTTAGATGATTTGTGGCTTTAGAGTTCGATTCAGCAGTAAGGGAAATTATCACCAGCTGATGACAATCAATGTCCTCAGTCCCACATGACAATCACCGTAGCACTGTCATCAGCCTCCCATGACACTCTCACAGTGTCATGGCCTAGCCATGACTTTGGCAGTGCTCAAAATCATCTTTGACTGGCTATTTAAAAAGAACTACTACAACTATCACTTCCAAACTTGGTATAAAGTTGTATCACAGTGTCAACTCACTCTATGAATTTTGTCAGACCTATCCATTACATAATGAGGAAAAGAACCCGAAGGCTCCAGAGAAATTAGGAAATTGTCATCAGCTGCTGATAACTTTGCAGTATTTCATGAAATTGGATAGAATTAAGTTCCGCAACTGACATGCTGCTGTGTGGTGAGGATGGCTGCAAAGAGATCAGAATTTCTTCTGAGACCCAACTGATCAACCCCACACACTCAATCATCCTGTCAGGGCCAGGACTTGGCTGGAATTGCAATTGTCCTCATATGCTGGTAATTTCCCTGACTGTTCAGTAGTTAACGGACTGCTGTGAGTTATTAGAAATATCCCTAAAATTAAATATTCCAAAGGTGTCACCTACTTTGTTCTGTGCTAGAATGATGGCCCGTCTCAGCACTCAATATACATGATATATGCTGTTTCTGCTTGTGGCATGATTGATAAAAGATTATTGAAGTGGTATAGATCTGAACCCATTTGTTTTTAATTTAATTTCTTACAAAATGTACTTTCAAATCTGGGCCATTTATTGAAAGCCTGTCACGTTCCCCTCCTATTACTCAAATTAAGACAATAGAGTCTTCAGACACAATGTCATGCACTTCCTGCACTCATATCTTCACAATTAAGCATGTCTTGAGTCAAGTTGAGACAGAGATTGCCCGAATTTCTATGATATTTGCCCTCTATTTGCCCTGTGTGACTTACGCGCCATGATGCTAAGAAGTCGGTCAGTATTGATAAATCTTTGCTCGTCGACCCTTCTTGGCCACGTTTGCTCAATGTGACTGTCCCAGACTGATTCTGTTGGTCAGAGTCTTCGCTGCTCAATGACTGTCTCTCTCTGAGTTTCTCTGACTGTCCGTCTCCTTGGCAAAACATTGATATTCTTCATGGAGGAATCCATTATTGGATCAGTCGAGTTCAAACATTAGCTCGAAATCCTGTATCGATCCCTGAATGATCCTTGAATGAATTGGGTTTACTTCCCATAAGATTTTTCTTGGCTTTTGGTGCATACTTGTCAAATAGATTGTAGAGACTACTGGAGAAAGTTAGCTTTATGTAGTCATCCTATCAAAGTACTTTTGTCATTACGGTAATTAGTCTTAATTAGTTACTGATAATTCAGCACTATAATGATATTTTACGTCGAAATCCTTTATTGTATGAATTATGTGGTATTCAGGTGTTTTAAGCTTCAATTTGCTTGGTACTGGATTCAAATCCGGCCACTGGCTGAGCGCTGCTAAAATGAGTGTTTTCTGCTGCCAGGACCCCTTGACCAGTCAGGTAATTGCTCAAGTTTATGCACAGCAAAGATCCAAGTACAAATGTCCTCAACATCAACTTTGCCTAGCAATGTCACCTTGGTTTGATAAATCAACCTTACAAATTAACCTAGGCAATCCCCACTTAATTGTACGAAATAAAAGTCAGGATGAGGTACATAATATTCAAATAAGTACTGCAATTTAATTAACTTGTGCATACAATGTATTGTGAGTAACGAGATACTTTGAATTGTATACAGTGACTAAGAATGTACTCTTGACAAAATTTAATTAGCTGTAGAGCACACACGATCATAAAATGGAAGATAGCCCACATAGTTATCTTTAAACGGTCTTATAAATAATAGCATTTCAAGGTGACCCCGTAAGTCACCTTTACGTCTGCACTTCACAAGTGGCGTTATTTTTGAAGTCTTACAAATTTTTTACACACTAGACCTCTAGAGGGTGATGCTCTGTTGAGCACAGCAAATAAGTTTCTGATGGAAATATTTTGACACACTAATACCACGGCTCACAAATGAAGACTTTTTTTGTCCAGTTCTCATATAATTCTCACACTAGCAGGGAGTTATATCCCCCAAAAGAGACTTGAATTGACGTGTTGTAACAGCCTTCTTAGAAAGAGCCATCAAGCATGTCTAGCAAAGGCAATTTCAACCAGGAGAGAAACTGGGGAGTGATATAATTTGCACTTCACAGCAGGCCCAGCGTATAAGGAGAATACTTGACAACTCCATGAGCTTCCAAGTCTAAGATTTTTGATATAATTTTGATATAATTTCAGACTGTTCAGCATGCCATTAATGATACTTCACTATATTTCAATGTTAAATTACCTACTATGTCATTCATTCAAAATGTATGAAAATCCATTCCTAATTGGTGAAGTATTACGCGCAGGATTTGAGAAATTCTTGACATAGAACTTGACTTAAATCTCTGAACTGTAGACCTTAAATGCCACTGGGTGGGGTTAATGGTTCAGCCTTTACATCCTGTATTTATGTACTTGGTAGGGCTAATCAGGACAGGAGGATGACAAGACAATGAGGCAAAAGGATGATTGAATATGTCATCATTTTTCAACCATACTAATACTATAGGTCGAAGTGAGATGATGGACTTGTCTCATGTGACTTGGTTCGTCTTTCGTAAAATATAATTTGTAGATTATTTTGCACCCCAAAAAGGGACCAGGCATCCGCAGGAGAAGCTTCATGACCACTGAGGGGACAACCGTATAATGATTGATGGGAGAATGCTATGGCATGGGAGCCTTGGGCAATGTTCCCCTTGTCTCTGCCCATGGGCGCCGTACTGAGGCTGCTGCCCTGGGCTGTATCATTGTGGAATTCTCACCACAAATTTCGTGCCTGCATTGCAGTGCATGACTGTTAGTATATTATACAATACATTACAACAATACAATTAGGAGTACGAAGTAGCCTGTTGCGGTTTGCTATAACCAGCAAGATGCTGTAAATTCAGTCACTCCAAATTCAGCTGCTCACAATTAACTGAGCTCTTTTACGCAAAGCTTGAAGCCTCGAGACAGCAATGAAAGCGTCTGCAAGATACATTGTTGCGAGAAGAATTGCAAGGCCTCTAGCTCCTGAGAAAACGGCTTCTTTTGAGAGAAAGCGTCTAGGACGTCATCGATTTATTCGGTCCAGTCAGCACTATTCTGCATCAGTCTGCTACATTTACAAGGTCATTGACGCGATTAGCATGCTGTGTGAATCACCGTCTTATATCAAACCGGCGATACTGCTTCCTTTGGAGAGAATACGGGTTAGTGAAGTTTCGATTTCACTGCATTAGAGTGCGGCAGAGGTCTCAAGCTGCAGTCGTGGAAAGTTACCGAATTTGATTCTTAAGAATTTGTTGGAGCCCTGGATTGGTGCATGTGATTGATTTGCACGGAACTGAAAATTTGTGAATTGTATAGCAACAGGAATTTCTCAGTTACGCTTATAGCAAGATAGATATTGTCTTTGTTATATTTGCTGCTATGTGCCCCTATCAATAATTTCTTGGAGTTTGTTACTTTTCAAAATTAACGCACTGCTGTTTGACTGACTTTGACTCCGTTTGTTGAATCTCTTACGAAGCTTGCTGCAGAAATATGGGACGTAAGTCATAAGGCTGGTCATGTTGGTCATGTTACTTTCTCTATTCACTGTTAACTCTTGTATTTGGCAGTAAGCTCTGTAGATTTGCCATTTATAGATGATGGATCTATATGTGATTAATTGCTAATCTCAGTGTAGTTAATGCTACTGGGAGGCAAAACATATTCGTCAATGCTTTAATTTCCTTCAGGTTATTAGTTGCGATCAATAAACTTTTCAGTGTAATTGCTCAACAGCTGCTGCAACGAAATTTGCAAATCTTAGAAAACCTGAATTGTTACGTGTTTAATAAGGATATGAAATGTGAATTCACTGTATACATAATATAGGTTTATAGAATAATGTTGGGTTATAATTAACGCTCAGTCCTCTGAAATCATTGAATATAGTATTAAGTATATTGTTCATCAATGTCACATTCAATGTCTTTGATACCGTTTCACATTTGACATCATATTCTATTCATGTAGTGTGATATCTCTGGATAGTTTAAAAAAAAATTATCTCAGCATGTTATCAATTTGAACTGAACAATTTGGAACATTTTTATCACTGACGTGTTTCTTGAATTGATAAGGGTGACAGAAATAGTTATTTAAAGAAAAATAATTGATCAAGTGTAAAGTAGTAGGCCTCGTCTTTGCTCTTCCAATATATCAACTTGTCAAACAGTGATAGTAATTTGATAAGGATTATGCAATACCGAAGAATGCAAGCTATGTTAGATGATTGATTTATCTTTATTTGCCAATATCTGCACTATGGATTGGTTTTTCGGCTTAAATATCTGAATCGAGACTTGTTACTGCTCTACAGAATTAAAAATCTGATGTAATGAATTAGTTTTAAATTCAAAATGGTTGATTTAGACAAGCCGGTCATCAATTGAAATGAATTGTCTCTGTTCAGTCAATTTAGAACTCTGGATATCTCTGCTACAGTGTAACAAATAGTGCACATGGTTGAATGGTAATGGAAATCAGCAGTGTCGTTTTAGGAAATCATTAGTTCTACTTCGTAAGCGCTTCGTTAAAGTTCGGCGTCATTCGGGATCTCGTCGCACGTGACCTTGCGCGAGAGTCCTTGCCGCCTCAGTCGTTTGCTTGCGCTTGAACGGAGCGGACCACTGCAGCGAAATATGCCTTCTAGCTCGAACAAACAGTCGAACAAACCGTCTGATAGGCATCAGACGAGGAGTCAAGTGGATGTTGAACCTGAAGAAAAGACGTCCTCGACGAAATCTTCCAAGGAGAGGAAAGACAAGCCAGAAAATGACAGGCCAGTTGTCAAGGAAGCCAAAATGGCGGCGCCGGGCGATAATTCGTCTACGGCGGGAATCGCAGTTCCAGCACAAAATGGACAAGGAGTGGTTCCACAATTGGACCCCACTGCTCTTTTGACCACTGCTATGTCTAAATTAGCAGACAACATGGGCTCTTTCAATACCAGCTTGAAAGACAATATGAAACAAATGACAAAACTCTCAAACAAGTTTGAAGAGTGGTCTAGACAACGTCCAGATGACAGTGTGCTTGACTATAGCCAGGATGAGTACAGTGATGGCTATCCAGACCCTGAAGAGGAAGAGGCTTTACTAGGCAGTCCTGATAGAAGACAAGATGGCTCTAAATCTGGAGAGGCTTTTGGGGAGCCAGCAGCTGGAACCAGCTCCGGGGAACCCCCCAGAAAGAAACACAAGTTTCTAAGTCACATGAGCGCCGAGGCGAAATGTGCTAGTCCACAGGGGCCGGAGATTGATACAGAACTTGCAGAAAACATTACCTCCTTTATGAGGTCTAGACCTGATGAGCACAAGCTCAAAGAAGTGTATGAGTCATTGCCACCACCGGCAAATTGTCCGGGGTTGGAAAAGATCACGGTCAACGAGAATGTATGGTCTAGGATCTCAAGTGAGGCGAGATCTCATGATGTCAAACTCCAACGAGTCCATACTGCTATGATCAAAGGTATCACAGCCATGGCGGTTGCCTATGATAAATTGCTTTCTGCGGCAGAGTCGGGGGAGTGCACAATTCCAGAGGCTTTTCTTAAGGATGATTTAACTCCAGTGGTAACCAAGGCGCTTCAGGCGTTTGGAGCCGCCAATTTTGAGATGTCAATGAGGAGAAGAGAAGCCATGAAGAGCACTATATCCAGTGACTACGTTCCACTATGTGCCCCCTCCGTACCCTTCTCGAATAAACTTTTTGGTGATGACGCAACCAAGACTATCAAAGAGATTTCAGATGACAACCGTATCAACAAGAGAGCCTTTCGTTCTGACAGGCCGAGGCCACGGAACAAGGACAGGCAACACAATAATTACAGGAGTGATAGGGACCGTCATCGTCCCAGGAGACGCCTGAATGACTACCGATATGAGAACCGGTACGAGCGATCGGGGTTTCAAGATCGCAGCCAGAGGGGCGGTCGTGCAGGATCCTCCAACAACAACAACAACAACAACAGCAATGCTCAGAAGTAGTTACCATGTCGCACCTATGTTCTAGTTCTTCAGCACCTTTAGGTAAGGTAAGCATGCCAGGTAAGACAACTGGTAGACTGCCTCATTTTGTCCATAATTGGCAAGAGATCACTTCTGATTCTGAAGTCTTGGAGACTGTCAGTGGTTTGAAATTGGAATTTGAGTCAACACCGCCAGATCAGACGTTCATACCACCGCCCATAAAGTTTTCAGAGGCGGAGATTCAGTTTATCTACAGTCAAATTGCACTGTTGCTAGAAAAAGGAGCTATTGAACAATGTTCCCATGAAATGGGAGAGTTCATCAATAATATATTTCTTAGGCCTAAAAAGGATGGCTCTTGGCGGTTGATATTGAATCTGAAACCATTGAATAAATTCATAAAATATACCAAATTCAAAATGGACACACTGAGGACAGTCATACCTTTATTGAAACATAAATGTTTCCTTGCATCATTAGATTTACAAGATGCGTATTATTCTGTAAAAGTGCACGAAGGTCACCAGAAATATTTGAAATTTGAGTGGGGCAATGCGCTGTACAAGTTTGTTGTGTTGCCATTTGGCTATGCCCAAGCACCAAGGCGCTTCACGAAGCTTATGAAGCCAATTTATTCCACCCTGAGAGAGTCGGGTCATACTCTTACAGGTTATATTGATGATATAATTATCATTGGGGACAGTGAACAGGAATGCACAGAGTCTGTTGAGGCTACGAGATGCTTACTTGAGAAATGTGGTTTCGTAATAAATGAGAAAAAGTCCGCGCCAACTCCTACTCATGAGTTGATCTTTCTGGGTTTTGTTATAAATACTCAGGCTCAGACAATTACTATTTCTCAGGAAAAGAAAGACCACTACATCAAAATGTGTAGGGAGTTGTTGTCAATGCAGCAATGTACGATTAGACACCTGTCCCAAGTCATAGGCACTCTAGTGTCCACTTTCAGTGGGGTACAGTTTGGGCCCCTGTACTATCGTGAACTGGAAAATCATAAAATTGTGGCTCTCCGACGATCAGAAGGTGATTATGAAGCAAAAACTACCTTGTCACCGCCTATGAAGGCAGAGTTACAATGGTGGGTCGATCATTTGCCACAAGCTTATAATCTGATACAGAGGCCTCCACCGGATCTCTTCCTTGAAACTGATAGCACAAAAACAGCTTGGGGATGTAAGCTTGGGTCGCAGACTACTGGAGCTTTTTTCCTGCCTGATGAGGTTAACAGGTGCAGGGATAACATTAATGCCTTTGAGTTGTTGGCTATTGCTCTCTCGTTGCAGTCGTTTAAGAGAGAGATGAAGAATAAGCATGTACGAGTGAAGAGTGACAACACAACTGCTGTTGCGTATATTAATCACATGGGAGGGTCACACTCCCCACTTTGCAATGAGATTGCACATGAAATTTGGACATGGGCCATCAGCAATAATACATGGCTGTCCATTGAGCACATCCCGGGCATTATGAATGTCCACGCTGATTTCGAATCTAGAAATCCCAATGAGCGCACTGAATGGTCTCTCAAGCAGGCTGTTTTCACTGAAATAACAAATATTTTTGGTGACTTCGAAATTGATTTGTTTGCTGCTAAGAATAATGCTAAGTTGCAAAAATTCTGTTCATGGAGACCAGAACCAGGCGCTTATCATGTCGATGCTTTCACCATGCCATGGCATTCAATTAATTTCTATTGTTTCCCTCCTTTCAGCTTAATTGCACGTTGTCTTCAGAAGATAAGGAGGGAGGAAGCAGAGGGAGTGATCATTGTTCCCCTGTGGACGACACAGAGTTGGTTTTCCATCATGTTGAAAATGTTAGTGGACCATCCAGCACTACTGCCGAAGCAACGGGATCTTCTCATACTTCCACACAAGCCTCAGTTAACCCACCCGATGCATCCCAAGTTGCAACTGGTAGCCTGCAAAGTGTCCGGCAAGACCTCCACATGCGTGGAGTTTCGGAGAGGGCTGCAGACATTATCATGCAGTCATGGCGACAGGGCACTCAGAAACAATACCAATCGTTCATCAAAAGGTGGCATCAGTTTTGCAACGAACGGGACTGTAATCAGTTTCAACCAGATGTAAGTGAGGTCTTGGATTTTCTAGTTGAACTTTTCGATGCTGGACTTGGGTACAGCGCCCTGAACACAGCTAGGTGTGCTCTATCCACCTTTATCACCTTAGGTAACTTCACTGCTGGGGCACACCCTTTGGTGTGCCGGTTTATGAAGGGAGTATACAACCAGCGCCCATCTATCCCGCGTTACAATGACGTATGGGATGCATCGGTGGTACTGAACTTGCTAAAGCAAATGTCACCTGCCAAATATTTATCCTTAGAGGATCTTTCACTCAAATTGACAATGCTTATGTCCCTTGTTTCCGCCCAGAGAGGCCAATCCCTCCACTGTTTGTGTTTATCTACACTTGTTGAGTCAAAGAACTCGTTCACGTTCACACTTACTGCACCGATTAAAACTTCGAGACCTGGCAATGGTCCACCTACACTGGTATTCAGGAAATTTGCACCGGACAAGAGAATTTGTGTTCATTTTTACATTCAACAATATCTACAGAGAACTAAGTTGATTAGGAAATCTGACAAATTTTTCATAAGCTATAGGAAACCACACGAGGCAGTTTCTAGAGACACCATTAGCAGATGGATTCGTGTTATCCTGAAAAGAGCAGGCATATCAGACGATTTCAAAGCACATTCTACCAGAGCTGCCGCGGTATCAGCAGCACACAGAGCTCAGGTGCCAATTGACGACATACTCAAGGCAGCTGGCTGGTCGTCATGCTTAACATTTGCGAAGTATTACAAGAAGGAGGTCAAGTCTTCCACCCAATTCCAAGCCGCCATCCTCTCCACCTCTCAGTAAGGTAAGGAGACAAGTTTCTTCATTATTGTCTTTGGCTAATGACTAAGTTCATGCCCAAAATTGCTTTGAAGTCTGAGGCGGCAAGGACTCTCGCGCAAGGTCACGTGCGACGAGATCCCGAATGACGCCGAACTTTAACGAAGCGCTTACGAAGTAGAATCCCCCAATTAAACGAACCCCGTGAGGTTTGATGGGGATTCTACTGATTTAAGTGCTGAGTTAAGGTTTGGTAGTCATTCGCCCTATCCCGCCCTCCCCTGAAGATGGGATGTGGCGATGGCCTAATTTTGGGCATTCACACACTATTGAGACGGCAAGGACTCTCGCGCTACGGTCACTAAGCAACGACATCCCGAATGACTACCAAACCTTAACTCAGCACTTAAATCAGTAGAATCCCCATCAAACCTCACGGGGTTCGTTTAATTGGGGGATTAGGACACATTTAGTTTCAATTAGTGCTCCGTCAGCAGATGTCAAGCTTATCTTTTCGCAAAAGGCGGAATTGGTTATTTTAGTGTTTTTCTGTTATTGGCAACAACAACGGCCGAGGTTTCCAGGAAGCAAAGATAATTCCTTAAGTTCTAATGGAACACCTGTAGAGAATGTTCTTTTAGTTCTTTTTCCAGATAAGTGAGCTCTCCTGTCTGGGAGAGAGCTCGATAAATCATGACGTCATCACTAATTGCTGACTGACCTCTTTTTGAAGTGGGTTCTGCTGTGTAATGCCTGAGAAAATAGATTTCTTCTGTTTTGCTGTTAATAAACTGGTAGGAAGTTGCTTTTAAAACTCAGATCAAGTATTATTTTAATTTATTACAAAATTGCTGTTGGTATATCCTCCTTATCATATGTATGATTAGTACATCCGCTTATGAAAAAATATTTGAACATCATTGCAAATCAGTGTGGCTTGGCAATGATTCAAAATTATTGTTCTATTTTGATAATTGCTGCTATTGATTTAGATCACCAATTTCAGTTATTGTTGGCATTTTGATTATTGGACAATCGCTCGGTCATTGTGAGTTTTGCAGGAACATGATTGAAACCTCAAATTGATCATCAAAACGACATTGATCTCAATATTGCATGTGATGTACATGAAAAAAGAAAAACAAATCTACAGCTGTACTATGAGAAAGAAAAGCAAAAGAAAAATGCAACAACAAAAATTACTACAAAGGATAAATGTTTGGGCTTGCAAGTAAACACAAAAATTGCGAGCATTTTTTGTCCGTTTACGAAGTGATTCGCTGATGGTTGCATAAATATTTTGGTTGCGTTTGTTGTATGCTTGTTGGTATATCGTTGATATGGCCATATTTTGTATTCTGTGTGTATAGTGTGTTATGAATCAGATTCAGAATATGAAAGACATATTGTAATACGGTGTATTTAATGCAGAATGAGTGGAAAATTTGCAATGGTATTGTGAAATTCTGAGGGTTTCTAATTGTATGAGACTTCTTTTTGCCTATATATGCTGATTAACTCCCAATTTTATGTGTGTATGTTTAGATAAGGCATTGACTGTATGTTTACCAAATAAGAATTTGTCAAGCACTATTTCAAGGTGGAAAAGTACCCAAGTAATTGCGAAATATTACTGATGGTAAATTATGCATCAGTGGTAAATTATGCTTTAGTGATATATTTTAATTGTCTGATCTGGTTGCAACATATGAATCAATCTTTGTTATGAATTGACTGATGTTAGCAAAATTATGACTAATTCATTGGCACATGGAGCCGAGAACCCTGGAAAAATACTATATCGCTTGTATTGTGAAATAGTTTTCAGATATTTGCATTACTGGTCTGGTATACAATATATTGTAAATTTACATAGGTCCTGTTGAGCCAATATTAGTGTACTCACAATATATTGCGTTAGTTTTAGAGACATTGCGCAAATTAACTTTTGTAACCTCTGTGTGTGTAGTGTTACAGCTCCCTGTTGCGAATTTAGGAAACAGAGATAAAAGAAGAAATAATGGAAAAAGAAAATCATGTAAAGCTACAAGTCAGCGAAAAGCTGTATTACTATATAATGCTCATGACATGGAAAACAAATATGTTGTTAACTTTGTTGTAATCATGTTATGATGATTGAAGTTGTACTGTACTGGAGATAAAAAAGAACTCCTGGAAAAAACACAATGTAGCTACCAACTATTCAATTATTACATACATCGTGTGTCTATATTAAACATAAGGACTCAATTTTTTGTGTGCATCCAATTAAATTGGCATGGAAGACCTGATAAGCTGACATGAAAGACTTTATATTTGGGTTCATGTTGTCATGTTAAAGATATGTATACATGCAGTTCAATTTAGTTTTGTAACATAATTGAAAGGGTTATTTCTGTATCATTAATAGGCAGAATATTTTGTTGTTTAGAATTGATAGAGATGTGCGTTATCAGGTTACAACAACTGAATAGAGAAGCTCTGTTTTCATGATAACTCTGAGGTCTATTGAATATTCTATCATTGTATCATGGTCCACATAGACTCCCATCAACATGATCAAGGGAAAAGAAAGCCCGGTGGGTTACCCTGATATTGTGTGTTAATGTTATTAGCTAAGAGTGTTTTATTATTGATGAGAGAATATTGTTTGTGCCATCATGATTGCGTTGTGGGGGCGAAATTCATTCAATCGAGTGTTCTTGGGTGATGGATATTTATTTATATATATTGCATAATGAAATATTGATGTGCAATTCATAATTCCTTTATATTTCCAACATAAATCATGCATTGTAGTATGTTATATTGTGTTTGATGGTATTTTGTGGATATATATATGTGTCAACTCACAAGAAGTATAAAGAATAGATTGCTTTGTATCTCGCAAGTTGCTCTAAATTTAAATATGAATATATTTTGGCATTTGTGTGATTTACTCTATAGTAACAGAGTCCAGCGATTACGGCTAATATCATTCATCATTATTGACTGTGAAAAGCAATTTAGCTTTGATGTTAAAAACGGTGAAATGACATGATATATTGTTTTGGGTGTCTGCTAAACATGCTGAATGACCCTTAAACAGTGAAACTGCTGCTCTCAAACCCTAGATTTGACTTTTTTGCCCTGGGTGATTCACCCAGGGTACTTTTTTTGAAAAACCAGTCTGAGAGGTTTTCTGAGAAGTGTTGTCCTGGCATGAATAGGGGTGTGGGTACAGCCAATATGGCCACTTCATGTTCTAATGATGTTATAGTAAAATGCGTTTCAGGTTTGGGTTGAGTTGGGTTGAGTTGATTTTTTTTTTTTTAATTGAAAAAAAAAAAAAATTTTTTTTTTTTTTTTTTTTTTCTTTACGGTTTGTTGATAGATTGTTTGAGTCTTGAGGGACTGTTTTCAAGCTGACTTTGCATTATAATATCGCCCACATGACAATCGTCCATGCGTTTCAAGGAAGGCCAATAATGCATTTAGCATTTGCTTTTTGCAGCGCATCTATTCTCAAAGCAGTCTAACAGTACTAATTGCAATTCTGCAAGTTCTAAAGCCTATTTTCATCCTCAGTTTACCAAATTGCCATTGAGGAACAGCACTTGAAGGCAATCTGACAGGTGTCAAAGCTGATTGCACTTCGCAGTGCAGTGCTACACTGATGTTATATCCATGGATCTTATGCTTAGGCCTATTACTCGTTTGAATCCTCGGATTCTTTTTTTGAATACCCCGAAATAGTGTCTGTTTGACATTGTGCTTTATACAAACATAAGTCCTCTATGTGCAAATATACCCACAAACATATAAATGGTTAATGGCAGTGTCATTTCATTTTGATCCTATTCACGTTGTATTGTTAGCATGAGGCATTGCATACCTTTGTCATGTTGACAAGAATTGATACATGCATGAGTCCCCCTAACAATGGCTAACATGTCACATATATACATATTACCAATACAAGAAGCATTGACCTGGGAGTTATGCAAAGTTGACTAACTTAGACTGCTACCAAGCAATGGCCTGGTAGATTTACAATCTTCTAACTTTACGAGTAGCTGACTTGGGCTACTTTACTGGCATTTTCCATGAATTTGCATGATTTTGTGAATGGTGTATACTTGTAATACTGACCTGCATTTAGGTGCACTAGAGCATTAACTTTAGAGCACTCTTGACATTGTGTACCCTTGTCATTGAAAATATAGGGCATCTCAAGGGCATTTGAATAAATGTACTTCATGGAAATGATTGATAGGTATTAGATTGTATGGGGAATTAAAGGTTATGGGTGCAGCACTGTGCAATTAGTTATTGCCTATATGTAATATAATGTTTCTGCCCTACCTTTTAGTTCTTATGGACATGATATTTGTGGAAAAAAGTATACTATGCATTGTAGTAGACCATATCTAAAATGAGGCCTCTCTGATCAATATGTGTACAAGTCTGGGTTATGGTAATCCACTTTTATTTTGTATTATGGATTGATAGGTATGATCTGTATTAGCCCTGTACATGCTGTATGCTGTTTACATGTTCTATTCAAATAGACATGCATTTAGTGACTTATCTCAAGGATTATAGGTAGCATGTTGTAAGGCTTGTGGTTGTAACATGAATAACTCAACTCATTGCTGAGGTACTGACAGAGCTTCACAAACATGAGACAAAACCATAAGTTGATTTTGTTGCAAAGAAGGAGCTTAACCCTCAAATAACCTCAACCGAAATGGATATGTTGGACCGTCCACCAAACCATCAACTAAACCATCATTGAGCTGTGAAAGTTTACCCCAAACTATTTAGCTAACCTTCAAATATCAATGGTCTGTGTGATTCTGTTTTATCTCCTCCAAAGCTCAGTAAAGGTTAAATAAATATAAATTTGCAGATAGTTCACCCAAGTGGACTCTTCAATTACCCCATTATTGAAACCGCTTCAAACATAAACACAATAGCCACAAAGAAGATAATCTAACAATCTACCATGATATAACAATTTGGTAGTGCTGTAGTATAAGGCATAACAATACAAACACAGTCTTTAAAAGTGTTTAGAAGCTATGCCTATGACCCTAGCTATGACTTGGTCTAAACAGGATGGGTCGTATGTATAAACATGCCCTTGAATATGATATGGGGGTCTTACAAGTCTTTTTGCTGTAATCTTCCAAGTATTCTCTCTCCCAGGTCGTTTAATATGCTACCAGATATTCTTGTTTGTGAGGTCGCAAGTTTATGTTGTGACATTTTTTTGCGATTTGTGTGTATTATATCTGTCTTTTTTGGCAATTGTAGTCTTTTTCGACTGACTTTTTGTGACCCTTTTTGTGTCGAATGTAAAGAACTTAAGCATTTTCTTTCATTTTTCCTGCATTTCTCTGTATTTTTCCGATATTTTTCCAGTTTTAAGTAGGTGATACTGCAAGACTATGCATATAATGATGCTTAGCTGCTTTGAAAAGGCATTTACTTGTGTGTACAAGTAATGTACAGTGAAAGGTCTCTTCCATCTGTAATGTGCAAAATGCACACACTCAAGACTGGAAAGAAAGTCTGTGAGGGCTGCACTTTCCATGCTGTTGCGCCTTTCCATCTCTATAGTACTTACCAACTTTTTTCTCTTACAAATTATGCTTACATATGATATACTCTTTTATTGCTAAATTATCTTGTATATTATTGTGCTCTTCATTGCATGAAAGCAGCGTTTACGAGTCTACTATACTTGCACTGACTGACATTAATTATTTAAAGGAAATTTGGCACACCAGTGATGAAGTATTTATAGAGTAATGATTTTGTCTACAACAATTTACTAGTAACAATGTAATAGTATTTTAGTGTATGCTTCCGATGAACCGTATCTTAAACTTTCTTATCTTAAAAAAAGAAGAGTGGCTAAGGTAATATGTCTAAAGGTTAAGTACAGATGCTCATTAAAATGGTTTGTCTTTTGCCCTAAGTAGGCTATTTTCTGAATTAAACAAACATTGACAGCTGTTAATAAGTGTTCCATAAGAGTTTATAAAGGAAAAATTTGTGTAAATTAAGTTTTAACTCAGAGAGCATCAGAAAATTGTTACTCTCAGGAGCTGTATAGATATCTTTTCTTTATAATTGTTTCTTTTCTTTGTCTATCAAAAAAAAATTAAAGAAAAAACTCTTCATCACGACTTAGATTAATCATCATCAATTATGTAATATATTTGATATATTAGCACAAGATTGTACAAGTACTTTGTGATGAATGACAGAAATGATGTTACGTACAAGTGACTGGTACTATTAGAATGAATAATTGTACTCAGGATATGAAGCTTAATATCTCATTGTTACAGTGTCACCATTGATGATTGATAATATTGAAAAATGAGGATGTCAAAACGAAATTTATTAATCGAGTACATTGTATTGTCTCATTTTTTGTGTTCATGAATTCTAGTTCTACTTATCTAAAAGTAGGATAGATATAAGGAAGTTTATTTAATTTCGCTACACACTTAGTCTGCTTTTATCTTAGCTTCAGTTTTTATTCCTCTTTGCGTTTTTGGTACCAAGTTTTATTGACTAGTCCTGCAAAATTAATGGTTTGGTCCGACACGCCAGATTTTGAGGAGCATCTAGTCTGCATAAGTAATCAACCATCGTCAACTTGAATTAGGTCTTTGACTCTTAGACATAGGCCTTACCTTTGATTAGTTGAATCGAAAGTCTTATTCTGTGATATTGTATCTGCGTTACATGTTAAGATCAGTTATTCTTAGTTCGGATACTTCCGCAATGAGCCTATCATGTGAAGATGTATCATGTGTATTGATTGGCTGAAAACCGGGTTCTAGGTCACTCGGTTACGCCACCTGGTTTATATCTGATCCAAGATGGCTTCCAGAAAGCAAGATGGCCACCTGGACAATAGCTAGGTGTCCGTAATGTGGCGTCTGTTTAATGCAGCCTAACAGCAGCGAGTTGATGGACAGTCAATCTTAGTGTTGACTGTTGAGACTGCTGTTGCAGTCCTTCCAATGTGTGCCTATACTGATGTTTGAAAATGATTGCTTGAAAAAATATGGTCAAGAAATTGACCGGACAGTACATATCTTCAGTAAGTTTTACCTCTGAAAGCTCAGTAACTCAGTTTAGAGAAATATGAACATTATGAACATTTATTATTGTGCCCAACAATACCTATAGTGATGGTGCGGATAAGGTTGTTTAGCACAAACTCCCTCACTCTTTGAACAACATCAGAAATCCTATATTCTTGCAGTGTAAAATTGTAGGCTATGTCTATGATATTCATAGAAGTACCACTTGGTCCAGGAGAACAGTTACATATAACGATGCTCTAACCTTGTTGGTATAATAAATGAATATTTAGTTCCACCAACAAAGCCTTGAACTGTAGCTAGTACATTTATTAGATTTTGCATGGATTCACAAATGGCTTATAGGTGGTGGTTGGCTGGAGGTCGTCTGATCTTGCTGTGCTATAAATAGCTCATGGCTGGGGTCTCCCTTATGACGTCATAAGGTGATGACGTCATTCTTCTTTCACCTTGGCAGCTGGGGGATCTAGGCAAGGTGGCTGGCCAGCAGTGGCTGGTAGCTTGTGTGTTAGCAGCAAGGATGGATGAATGAAATATTTTTGCTGCTACTCACTGCTATGATGCCAGTCCAATGAGTCCATTTAGTGGTTGTTGAGGAAGTAGGAATGAGAAAAGTAATAGATGCTTTTATGTCTCCGGCTAGTTCTGATCTCAATTCTGGACTGGGATGCTATTTCTGGAGCAACCAGAACCAGGAAGTGGTGATCATTAGCAGACCGCCTCTCATTAGACGTGTGGTGGGTATAGATCCCCAAACAGATAGATGGCTCAAATTGATAGATAGCCAGATAGATATCCAGATAGATAGATATCCAGCCAGAGAGTAAGCACCTGATAAATGATAACCAGATAGATAACAGATAGCCATGATAGCAAGATAAATGAGATAGCCTGATAGATAATGCATAACTAGATAGAATAGACAATAGACATCAGATTGATGACACAACATAGATAGATGGCTAAATGGACAGATAGCCAGATAGATATCTTTATAGATAGCCAGATAGATAGCTTTGTAGATAGCCAGATGGATATCTATATAGATAGCCAGATAGAGAGATAGAGAGATAAATCGCTTCGGCAGACGGATAGTCGATGGACTCGATGCTCTTAAACAATTGTATTGATTAGTCAAAGGTTGATAGATACAGGGTGCAGCCTTCTGAGGCTATTTCTTATTTGACCTCATTAAATCTGTCTGATGTGCTTCACAGACATTTTTTGTTCTCCTTAAAATCTAAGTTTAAAAAAAAAGACAGTTATTGAGCTTAAAATGTAGGCTGAAAATGGTATTAAAAACATGTTCAGAATAATTCTATGGAGATAATGCCTGGAGGATAACAGTGATGGTTAATTGATATAATTGGCTTACTTAAGATTAACAAGAAGACAGCAGATGCTAAAAGGGAAATGTGGTGCTCTTTGACATATTCCGATGCTGCTGCGAATGATGTAAAATTAATACAAGTGATGCAGGCAGAAGATGGAGAATGGCTCAGTGGTTATAGGGTTGGATTGTTAAGTGAAAGTATTGGGTCTTGGGTTTGATATCCTGATTTGACCTGTAATTTGCTTGTGAGGCGGTAGATAATATTAGCCTAGATTTTGAAATATTGATTCAATTGAAATAGGGTCAATGATACAGATTATTTCTGTAGTCTGACCTAGACACAGAAACGAACTAATACCATAATTGTCATGATTCTCAGCTATCCCGGATAGATTTGAAGCAGTTTACTGTCAACTTGAAGCCAATGCAAAAATGTAACACAAATATACACAATCAAAGTTAGCCTGGAACGCTTATATAGCACACATATTTTGCCAAAAGTGTTAACAATACCAGGATAAAAAGCCATACTCCCACAACTTGAACTTAAATACAATAGGTTAATTTACGACCACTTCTGAATGTAACATGTGCTATATTCACATCAACAGATGTGATCCAGGTACACTATCCCATGCTATATCAGGAGAAACTCAAGTAGATAACAGGTATGTAATGCTTGATATAGGACACTGCACGATTTAAGAGCCCTATAACTTATGCTCCTTATACAAATACAAATTTTAGTATTGTTGTCAAATACACTAATTGTAGTATTGTTGTGCAAGTAATATATGGTGAAATCCTAATCTTCAATCAGTGCTCCAGCCTCCAGGAATGGGGGGGGGGAGTTAAGACGAGGAAAAATAAGCATTGCAGGCATCCGTAATGACGAGATAGGATGTCTTTTGACAGTAATCTCCATGTTGTCATGTGTTAGTCAAGACTGGCTGCAGTGAGAGTCCCGTGAGAGGCAGAATACAGGTTTGCAAATTGTTTTATCACAATATTATAAAGGTATATTTTTCTCTACTTTAATTAAAATTATAAATTACAATCTTCAAAAGCAACAAGAACTTCAGTGTGACGATCACACTTCTAGACTAACCTTTTCAAACTTCATTGATACTAAATCGCTTTAGATTCAATATTGTTTACCGGATAACATTGTTAAAGCTGAAAACAACACTTGGGAGCTCAGCCATTTTGCAACACGACCATTTGCTACACAACCGACTTGGCAAGTAGCTCTTAAAGCTCAGAGCCTTCCAGCAATGTATAAAATGTAGCCTACTTGCCTGATTAATCTGTGTCCAGGTAGACGGATATCACTTCGTTCAGGTGCGTATTGGAAATTCTCACCTGTCATGTTAAAACAGTATCACAAGTGACCATTAGCCCGGTGTGGTATTTCCTCAAAGGCAGCTCGATTGATACTTTGTCTGAGGTCATGTGTGTGCAGTTTACTTGGTATGTTTTGTGAAATTAAAACGATTTATACTGCTGAGTTACCGTTTTAGACCAAAAAATTAAAAGCATCATTGATGTGATGGAAATTTTAATGATCAGATTTCCTCAAACAAGGTCCATTGCTCCCGAAGTCATACCAGGCCCTTGGAGAGGGCACATAGGATGATAGGAAGCAGGACATCTTGACTAGAGACAACCTATGTTAATGTAGAGAACTAACCCCCTTGAGACCATGAGTCCACGACACTGGATTGTACCGACCTATCAGTAAGATGCACTGGAGATATGGAGAGTGACCTTACTTGGTAGAGACTGGCGGAATCTCTTGGGAGTGAAATTGTAATGCTTAGTGACTTGATTGGAGTTGATCAGTTGATTGGTCGGGGGTATACATGGTCACTCTGTAGACTTAAGTTTGATTTTGTTGATACTTGTCAACCTGCAATCTGTCAAACTTAAATAGTTCAACTTCAAAAGTAGACCCTTAAAAATTTTTGAGACCGAGAAAATGACGCTATCACTTACTTTTCGACAGGGCTTTGGATGGATGATTGCCATTGATTGGGGCTTTGCGTCCCGTATTTATGCACTCGGTAGGCTAAATAGGACAGGAAGACGGTGCAGGAAAGTGTTGAAGGGTTATTGAAAGTGCTGTCCGACTAAGCTCCATCCCGCACAGAGCTGGAATCGAATGTGGCGATTGGAAACCCAGATCGTCAATTACTGATCTAGTCGGCTCGAGCAACCTTATTAGAGAGAAGTTTTAACTTGTGCTACAAGGTGCCCTCACCTCTTTGCTGTGGTTTACCTTATCAGTTCCTGTCCCATTACTTGGCTGTTTGGCCTTATATGTGCAAAAATACACCCTGTAAAGCCGTATATAACCCTGGATTGAGATTGAGAGTGCGCCAAAGAATGAGTCTTTATCTCAGTGAACGAGAGTAGGTTAGTCTCTCAACTTATTTATGAAGTATTTGAAGCAAATTCAACCTCAAGATGACACAAATCCATTAGGATATTCGATCATGTTTCCATGCTTGGCTCTGTACCATTTAACCCATCATCCGAATATCTCGCTTTATTGATTGTGGTACTTCTATGAAGTAATGAGTAGTGCAGGTGTATAGTACACTGTATACCCTGGATCTACTCAGTTCTCATTGTCTTACTTATGTCTTAGGTCAGGTCTTGTTTCAGTAACTATCTTCAAGGTACAGTGCCTAAAAAGGTATTGAATTACCTTATTTATAATAATGCAATATCTGGAGATATAACTGGAACAGAGAAGTCGATGGCAAAGATGCTAAGAATTTTCCGTAAGATTTTTGAAAGAACTCATCAATACTTGATATTTAGCCGCGGAGGCCTAATGACAGTAATGTGTATGTATTAGTAATTGTATCCTACCGTAAGTTCATGGACCCCTTCGTTTTCCCTTCCAAAGTCTACGGTGCCCATCCACAAAAACCTGCGTCACTGCTGCTTGCATCTTTTTCTCACCCACAAGAAGGACAGGCTGGGTTTTATATTCAGATTTTATATTTGATATTTTGCCCCTCCCCTACATTTCACGGGATCATGCTAATTGCATATAATGTGACTTGTTGGACGTTGGTTTCCCCTGGTGGTGGAGATCGATTAATTGATATCAAAGATCAGGTGCACTACTCACCTGAGTTACCTGTATCTTTCTGTGCAAACTAAGGGAGATGTGTACTGTTGGTCATGCAGGTAGAAAATTATGTTTGCATGCAAGACTTAGGTGTAGCACGTTTGATATGGATTTACTAGGGTTGAAGCTTGCTAGGGCTGCTACTACATGCGATGAAATTCTTTTATGAATTATACTGGTGGAATACCTATCACTTCTTATTGATAGTCTGATGTATACATTGCAAAAAAAATATTGAAATTCAAGGAAAAATCAAATATTTGACCCATGTATTATGATATAATCTGTTATAAATCGAATAAATCATTACTTTCTTAACTCTGTGTGGGCTCAGCCTCGGGATGAGCTGACGGTGCTAGGTCGAATTTGGCCTGGGACTTGTAGGACCACGTTTTGTGTCCTTATATCGAAACTTGAAAGGATAAAAGCATTTTATTCTTCCGTAAACAATACCTGTTTGGATTCAATGGATTGACTTGTTGATCTTATGACACATTGAAAATGACAAATTAATCCAGCAGATAGGCTGTTATACCATGCATCCAGTTGATAATGTTAATATTTGAATTATTTGCTTTTGCATTATGTTAACTTCGGTCGTATGTCTTTCTTATAAATTCTGTTGAAACTTACACAAGATGTTTCTGTTTTGCAGGTCTGGCATTCCGCCCTATGCCCAATATTGAATCAACTTTAATCCATTTCAATCAGGGGAGAAAAAAGACGTATCTGAAGTACACGGATAATATCCAGAGTTTCTTGGATAGTAAGTACTTTGGTTTTGCTGTATATTAGTATATAACAATAAGAAAGCTGCTGCAGAATATGTAGTCTCTTAACACGTCCTTTTCATATCGAATCCTGGGTTTGGAATCTGAAAAAAAAAAGATTTTCTTGTCAAAATAGTAATTCCTAACTTGATTCGCCATTTTGTCAAAATTTCATTCACTTTCATAACTGTTGATAGCCAACAGAAATTTTTTCAGGCAAAAATGACTGTCAAACTCAGACAGCAATTTATATAAACTAAACTGATCGGAATATTTTGCCTGAATGGTTTTCATTATTTGTAAAAAAAAAAAAAAATTTTGGAGTGTTGGTTCCAAGAAGGAGAATGTTCAATCTTAAACCAGTCTTTGCTACTTTACATTTATAACAGGTGTTTGCCTTAGATAAGAACTGAAGTTAATGCTCTCTTGGACTTGTGTTTCAGTTGTATTAATTGTTCAATGTACCATGGTTCTTGAATTTAATCGATGCGTCCTAAGCTGTCGTCTTTCTGAACATCAGTGAACAATAGTAGAAGCCAGGATTGAAAAGCCTAAAATTAGCTTCCTACTTATAAAAAAATTAATTCGCACCTGAATTTTCGGTAATTTCTTGTGACAGTCAGCCGGCAATAACATTTATTAGATGTTCAGAAAAAAAAAAAGTCTGGTGCATGGCTTTTGTAACAATTCGCTGAACGATTGGCCTTGATTTTGGGAAGTATGGTCAGGGAAGAGCCTGGAAAATCCTGGAATGTGGTTTCAAATATTTTGCAAACACCGTGGGACAGCTATTACTATTTATGGAGGCTGATTTCCAGCAGGCAGAACCTAGTCCCGTCCTCCCTAGGAGCCAGGCAGCGGAGGAACTCAGTCTCAGGGCGCCCACTCCTCCCATATTTCCTATAATTCCTATATTTTTTTTTTGGCCTCCTATAATTTCCTATATTTTGGAAAAATTCCTATAAATTCCTATACTTTTCAAGTTTTCAAGATATTTCGCGAGTGTATGCACGTTTTTGTCTGCTATACGAAGTTTTAGAATCTTTTTTCCCCCCCGATATTTGATGTTTTAGGCACGTTTTTTTCCACGGCATAAAGTCTTCGGCTGATGATGGAAGCGATTCTGTGATTTACTGTCGGTTTCGTTACCGAATAATTCCTGTATTATCCTATTAAAGGTAGGCAAAATCCTCATTTATTTTCCTATATTTTACGGTAAAAAATTCCAATATTCCTTTTTGCGACGCGCGGTGGGCACCCTGCAGTCTTGCTCCTTCCTGCAATCTCTGATCTGGGAGTCTGGGACCCCATCTTATCACATGTAAAAGCCCTAAAAGCTAAAATTTCTTAAAGATTTGTGTATGATCCAAGATGGCATGTAACAATTAAACCTCTTCTTCCCTCTAGGATATGCAAAAACTGCAGAAGATTCAGATTTTCTTCAAAAATGCGAAGAAGGGGTTAGGCCCGAAAAAGATAAGGCATGTGAGTTCAATCCAAAAGACCAATTGGGCGAAAAATGTACTCCCGAGAATGACTATGGCTACAATGAAGGGAAGCCTTGCGTACTTCTCAAAATGAACAGAGTAAGTAATTAACGAAAAATTTGAATGCTTATTTTTATTCATTTTGACGATAAGTTTGTTATGGTCTGCTAAAATACTGTCTCAGTCCTACTGCTGTTTCACCATATTTATTATTGATATATCTATTAGACTGAAAGTCTCAGATGTTTGCATCTATCCTTCTTGGTAAATTTAACATATTTTAAACGAACTGCTTCGTAGAAATGGAAATTTAGTCATACAAATAATGTGCAATACTTAAGCTTAAAATCATCAATTCAATATTAAGATGCTTTGTATAACATTGTAACAAATAATTTTCATTTGATTGAGGTTCGTTAGAGTTAAGTCAGGTCCCAGAGACCGTTTAAAGTTCCAAAATGTAGGCCGAGGACGGCATCTGTGAACCACAGAACTTTTCTGTTGTGGATGACCAGTGAATTGTATAAATTTTTATGTTTTTTACTTCCAGGTTTTTGGGTGGGAACCTAAGCCTTACAATGACACTGATAAACCTGTTGACCTAAAAAATCACACCATTCCTGCCGGGGGTGGGGTCTTCGTGACTTGTGAGGGAGAGGTTTGTTACATTTGCTACTCCTTGTTTTTATATTACTAAACTTCAGATGTCGTAATGCGATAACTGTAGATTTAGTTATACTAAACTTCAGATCTATAGTATTTATTTCCAACATTAGTAATTGGTGTGTATTTCTAAATTTGTCTTGTATTTATAGGTCAAAATTACACATTGATAACATTATTACACAGGGTACATCATATTGGACCAAACTTTTGATTGTCTGTCCCCAAGTTCTTGACCTAATATCTGTTTCATATATTAGTGTGTTTAAGTTAGTTCATATTTTATCAAATTTGTGTAAGTGAGGCCAATTTTGTTTGCCCCATGAAGAGTTTTTTGCTTGTTGATATGGGGAGTACCTTGGACAGCTGACATGCAGCCCCAATCACCCATCCGGATGGAGAGTGTCTTTTAGTTTTAGTTTTTTCCAAGGCCGAGCTCGTAAAGTCGATTAACCTGTATTTCTCTATTAAAACATGTTTGCTGATCTGTCCTCTGCTGTCTGATTTCAGAATTACGGTGACATTGACAACCTGGGTGAAGTGGAGATATTTCCCAAGGAAGGGTTTAAGGCGAATTTCTTTCCTTACACAAATGTCAAGGACTACCAGTCGCCCATAGTTTTCGTAAAGCTAAGCAATTTGAAGTCGGGCGTCATAACCCAAGTGTGGTGCAAGGCGTGGGCCAAGAACATCAAGCACCACAAAAACGACAAAGCGGGCAGCACACACTTTGAAGTCCTCGTGGATTAATGTGCTAGCCATACTAGGTTATTTGCGCAGCAGCAGCAGCATCAGTGGAAAGTATATATGTATATCTGCCATGGCACTTTTGTACCTTTGACCCCTCTGCATTCAGATCATTAATGCCATCAACATGACTGTATAATTCAAGCCTTTCGAACCCATCCCTACTGACTGTGCTAGGGCATTTGATAATGGCGAGCTATTCGATAAATTCATCATAATGTAGACACTTGTAAACACATAGTACACACATTGTACACACATTGTTCAGGCAGTAAAAGACTACTGTAAAAATTCAAGGCATCTCAATTGCTGAGGCATTACACGGGCGAAGGCTTCGTGCAACATTATTGAAGTGTTATTTCCGAAGCCCCTATTTTAGAATGTCCAATTCCAGTAGTATCATGATATTTGTCAAATTGGCACAAGTGGTAAAATGACCTCAAGGGCATGACTTCATTCAATAGTAGATTAACATACATTACAATTGCAATTGAATATTCAAATCAGAAAAACATAAAAATCCCGAAAACATCCAGTCCAACATCCAGTTTAATATTCAGAAGTTATCAGTGCGACTTGATGATTGCACAGTCAGTGGGGATGTCCTTGATCAGGTGCTGCTGCTGTCCCCATCATTGTGAAAAAGAAAGATCACCTCACAATGCCGGAGGGATCATAAAAACTCTTTGTCTTGCTGTGTGAACCAGTGGGCAGAGGACTAGCAGCTGGCATACTAGTGGGATACAACCACGCAGTTTGAACTTTGTAATCATACATGAAACATTGATTATGAAACGTTGAATCATATTATGAAATATTGAATTTTATCCTGCATAAATAACGTTGGTAATTTTTTATGCTCTCTGTTTGTGCTTTCTTGCGCAGGCAGGTTCCATCGTTGATTGTTTGGGAAGACCAGTGTGATAGCAAGTCTAATGCGAGTAAAACGTGAGTGAAATGCAAGTAAAATGCTGGCATATTACAAGAAAGTTACGAGTATGATACTAGTAAGTCTTTGTAAGCGAGCGTCGCTAACATAATCAGTGATTAAGTGATATCATAATTGAGAATTACTGATGTGAGTCGATAGAGACAGCAGATACAGGATGAATTGAATGAATTGCGAAGAAAACGGTGGCTAGGAATATCAGTTTTATGACCACAAGGGATTATAATTGTATTTACTTATATATGATTATACACAAGTCCCTTTGAAAAGGTTAAATCAGTCAAATGTGACATGTTGACATTAAAATGTAACATTATGATGTGTAATTTATCGCCGTTTATCCTTGAAACCCTTCAAGCACTTTCCCTTCTTTCTAAATAGTTGAAAAGTCACCTAATTAGGTCCTGATAATAGCACTGCATTTTAGCATGGTTTCCACTTGTAACTTCCCTCGTAATTGCCCCCGATTCCTGCTCCTTTTCTCACACAACAAGGAACGCCTTGATCGACCGATCGCCGTTCGATCATCGTTAAAAGTTTCCACGTGTCCTGTGATTTTTTAGTACGAGATGATTTTCATCGATTCATTTGTAAACGAGCTTTTTTGATGGAGTGCGAGTGAGAATGAGGTTAAGTTTTACGTGGCGTCCTTCGTCCTTGACTCGAATGTGGTTGTCTTTTGTCGTCGTTGTTCTGGTTGGTTGAGATGGCTGACACAATCATTAACCGCGCCGTGGTAACATGGTCGTGTTCTGTTCTATATGTCTTGAGCTTTGGGTCTACTCCGTTGGGTCCCCGGGGAATGTCCTATAACAACAATAAGTGTCGATGTATAATCAGGGCCCTGTTGTATAACTGTTTTCTTAACAGAATAGGCCACCCTGATTGAATATATGTTGATCCAAATAGATGAGTATTAAAAGTACAGTGCGAGAATGAGTGGATTGCTAGTTTTAAGTCCGTATACATGAGAATATTTCCACCACAGGGAGCAAGGGTTGATTAGGTGTTTAATAAATGAATTTATATATTGCATGTCCACTCCTAATTTTTATATTCGAAAGAAACCGTTAAAGAAAATATTTCGGGGTATTCCTCAATGTATAAGACTCGCCAAATAGAACTTAATAGAAATGACAAATTTTCATTATAAATCGAGTATATATATGTCTTAATGCATGAAATGAAATCATTCCCTGTCATTAGATTTTGCCAATGAGAAAAATTTCACATAAATTTAGTCTCAATCTATGAACTTACAACCAACCGTCTCAATTCTGAATGAAATATTGTGATAGCGTTCCAAATTTAATATACAGAAGATAATTATGAAATATATCAAATAATAGAGTGATGTATCAACTATCAAATGAAATGATTGTGATTATATTATCCTCACATTGCTATTCTCAGTGATTCAATGTTTTAGCTCATCTTATATGCGTCGTCTATGAAATTCTTAAGATATGAGCATGATTTTAATTAATTGTAAGTGATGATGAATGCAGTTATTATATATATATATATATATGTATATCATTCAGGCCCTACAATTAGTGAATTTGTTGTCCCTTACATATATATTCATATCGAATGTTATGGAAGTCGGGATGTGTTAGTAATGAAATCGCCCACTATGAATGCGGTGTGAATGATAACTCTGCTGTAAATATTCTATAATCCAAGTTCGACTCTGAATGATGATTATATATTGATCATAATTATGTGTATTGTCTTGTGACATAGCTAACATTACCGGCCCAGTTCGTTCATTTTGTACAGGATGTCATACGTTTTTAGTTGAGTTGTTTAATTTTTGTAGCACGCCAGACCGTTATTATTATACACAGTAGTAGAATTGTTCCTTGGTGATTGAATGATTATTATTAAAATACGATTCCACTGTCTAATTAGGAGACGCTTGCTGTGTGCTGTTTTTTGGTCGAAAGGTTGAAAGTACCACCAAAATCAAGAGTGCTGATTGCAATCCAGTGATTGATAATTGACTGATTGCACTTGGGGTAGACACTTGAGTGCAATTAGTTTAGTCAATTACTGATTGATAATCGACTAATTGCACTTAGTTTACAATTAGCGTATACCGAGTGCAATTAGCCTGGTTATCAATGCCCTCCATTGCAATTACCAAATTACCAATTACTCGTGGATGCTATTAAGAGTTACTTACCTACACATTATACACAGTGTATAACCCACACCATATGCAATGTACAATAAGTGTACAACAGATGAGGATCATTTAAATGGTATGTGAACTTGCCGCCTGTCTGCCGCCTGTCTGCTGCCAGTGCTGGTGCAAAGTGTGTCGACCAAATCAAGTCCCGAGATTAAAACTAGTAGGGTATATATTGTCATGATCTCTACACTTAAGATATGCACCGCACATATATGAATGGTATTTTGAGTGTGTAATGTCATCTTTGTATTATTTCATTTTTAAGAATCTTCAGCTTATGATAATGCGACCAGTCCCTTATTTTGCCATGTGTAGCCCAACACTCGTGGATAGCAAACACTTAAAATTATATATCTAACAAACTGTACATAATGACTGCATAAATATAATGGATATATTATATATATATACATATACATCATACAATCAATTTTCTTTATATTTCTTGGAAATAGCACCTTCGCTACCACTCTCCTCGCCATCTTGAAGGGGGCATTTTGGAATTTCAATTTTTGGAATGTTGTTTTGCAAAATGGCCAGGGGAGTGGTTAATGTTTTCCAGAAAAGGTATGAAAAAGGAATTGTCTAATGTAGTGCATGTCTGAAGCCGTTATGATTTCCAGCTTTGGTACAAATTACGTGGTCTGTGTCGTTGATGTCTATAAGTGGAAAAATATGCGCTTTGTATTAAATAAACAAATTATTATGCATTAAATATTGTTGACCGAAATAATGTAGGACCTTTAGCATATCAATGCACTTCAAGTGGAATAATATTGCGCATTTAGGCATATTAAAGATAGGGTTGCAGAGAGGTATATATATACTATGTGTTAATGTGTACTTTGAAGCACGTTTTGAGTGTCGACATTTTCTGAGTGTCCATTTGGGTGGTATCTTGATATCAATTATATTATTACCTCCAATGTTTTTCATCATCATTGTAAATGTTTTTCAGTGTTATTTTAACTGTTCTATTCCATCTATTCACACGATTCACACTCCCCAAATGTTTCTTATGATTTTGTCATGTCCTATGTGTGCATCAAACACGTTGATTTTAAGTTGGCAGTGACCAGGTTTAGTTGAAGCGTCGTGTAGATAGTCTCGTTTTTAGCGTTTATGAATGGTTTTGAGATGGGGGATGATAATTGCATCTATATTAACGTACTACATATATGTATGAGATACTATCAACCTTAAGATCTATTACAAACTCTCTAACGATCATTGTGCTGAAGGATAACATTATTATCTCACTATTGACTGTTAACAAAAGTGAATTCCTTGTATAATTACGATTATGACATTTAGGTACTAGTATAGTCTTACTTCGCTTCACACTGAAGTGTTATCAATGTAACTAAAAGTGACTTAATTGTCACTAGTGTTGTTATCTACTGAACACTGTACATATTGTTTGAGGTGTCATCATGCTCTGTCATCCGTCTTTAACATTAGCCGAAATGTCATCATCGTTAGCCGAAACGGTTTGGTATTGTGAGAATGAACGCTGTATATGGTAGAGCTGTATATCTATATATATGAATGTGGCATTTAAGGTTTTATGTATGACTTGTTACAAGCGGAATCATCCGTAATCTCACAGGTGTAAATTTCAAGTCTTTGGAGTCACCCAGAACAACGTGAAAAGTTCATTTTGAAACGTTGAAATGTTTGATTAGTAGGCTATCGCATAGATCGAATAGATAAGGAGGTTTTATCAGTGTCACAAGGTGTAAATGTCCCATTAAATTGTTACTATTCTGTGTGAAATCATTGTTATATATTATGATCTCTTGTATTAGACTTGTAAAATCATTATAAAATCATTGATATCTTCAAGATCGTGTAAAATTCTCTCTGTACAATTCTTTGTAAGATCATTATGTCATCATACAAAGCATTTTGACATCTAACATCCATGTATATTATATGATATTATATGACTATGACATGATTATGACATGTGTATGATGCAGGATGGTAGGAAGATCTAGAAGTCATTACATACATAAATTGTAACATCATCTTACGATCGACAAGGTTAAAATTATATTAATGCTATTTTTCTCCCCCATCCCAGGTCCATCTGTAGGTCATTGTTAAATCAAATGAAATAAAGCTATGAAAAGGAAAGAGTGGATTGAATGTAAACATTTTACATAAAGGTAGCAAGCCTGTTGAGTTGATAATCATTGAATAAAGGCCATTTCTGTTTCCTTTAGATATACCGTCTTGTGTCTTCTTTATTTGTGAAATAGTATCAATAATATATTCCATTTTCACATATGCATAGTCATTAGTCAAGACTCACTTGGGCTGGACAGGTGTTCCAGCTCACAATGGACGTCCGACGTTGTGAGTACTTGTGACTTGTGAGAATGTTCACTATTTGGAAAATGATGATCAAGGATTACCTTTCGACTGGACTTCAGAGTAGCCCGTGTGACCAGCAGCATCAGAAATTTATATTGGGAGAGATAAGAATTGACTCCCGAGATACTCACTTAATGTACCTTGCACTGTATTAAATACTTCGAAGGTTACGTTTAAATCGTCCAAAAACTTGTGAAAAGATGAGCGTCGAGCACATCACATTAGAGGAAAAGTATCAGATGACAAGTATGACCTATTAAAACTGCGCTGTATAAATGGGTTACTGGCTGCAGAGTGTCACTGTGTGCACAGGCAAAAACAATCTGTTTCATGTGGTATGTTCCAATCCACTGCCATTCAACTCCTATGCCTATTATTAGAAAAGGTATGACAGCTTGCTTGAACTGTTCCAGACCGATCTGGTACGTTGTCACTGTAGCAGACGAAACAGGTGTCTATAAAACCCAGCAAAGGAGAGCAGACCAGGACCTTGGACAGCCCCCCCCCATCTGCAAAATGAACAATTTCACAAACACGAATGTTGTCATTTGTCCACCACAGTTATCTTAGTTATAAAGCTGAGAAAACAAAATGGAGAAACTGCGGAAAATATTAAAGTATTTCACAGGATTTGTTAAGCCAAGTGACCCATTGTCAATCCTTTTCTATCAGACCTCTGTGCTGATTGGCTGGTTGTTAAATCATTAAATCAGCCACATGAAAAGGGACCTTAGGGGTGAAATTATGAAAAATCAGTTACAGGTGGTAAACTTAACTTATATTACTGTAGTTTATAAAAATACAAAAGTTTTTGCTATACCTCACATTTTTGGTATTTTACAGGGCGTTTAAATTATGCAAGTCAATTTGACAAAAATCGTCCTAAGTGAGAGTCAAAAACAGCCGACAGAGAAAATCAATCATGAAAACAAATCCAGGGAAAGTGTGGTTTAGGTGCTTTGATCAAACTTTCTACACATGCTCATTATTAAAAGTTACATATTTGCATTTTATTTCTGAGATATTATTTTTGGTTACCATGGAAACAGCGATCGTAAAAAAGGACCAAATTTGCCATTTTGACAAGATTTGGGTGTTTTTATTTTTGATGCAGCATTAAAATGGTTTCAGTTCATTCATAAATAATTGTTCATATATTATATATCTCTGAAGTACTTCAGTTCTGTGTATTTCAACAGCGACAAGGTATCACACACATCAGTGACTTAACAATGCAGCACAAGGTGCTGCATTTTATACAAGAAAGTTCACACATTTGCATACATACTGTACGACGTGAAGAATGATGACCATGACTGAGTAATCTTATCCCTTTGTTAGAATAATTGCTATTGACTTCTGATTAAGTGTCACTTTATTACTCACCAGTGTCACCATATTTCTAAACAAGAATTGGTGGATTGCCAAATAGTAGTGACATGCTGCAGTAACTATTGTTAGTGAAATACAGTTTGCCTCACGCAGCACGCCAACTGGACTAAAGAGACTTGAAAATTTATGACTGGGAATCAGAATTTTGCAAGGGGGCATGAACGTTTAATGTGTTTCAAGGCGTGGGGGTTATTCTGGGTGCACTTTACAACGCAATCAATTGTCATAGATTTTTTTTTTTTTTGCAGTCTTCACAATAATGTTTGGCACATAATGAAGCACAATGCTAAACAGCTCTGCAATTTGCTGAACTTTTGTAAAACGGTCCTTTGCAACAGCAAGAATTTGATAACAAGAATTCATAGCATTCAAAGCTTGGGCTTTCGTGGTGCTGGCAAACTTTGTGATGTCTTAGCCTGTTGTTTAGACAAAACACCATTTTGGTGAATGTTCATTTGATGATTAAGGTGTTTGCGGAGTGACATCTTACTCCAGAGAGAATAATTGAGACACACACTGGCATAGGCAGATAGACAGATAGATATGATTAGTGCAGCCCTGCATTCCAGTTCTGGCAAAGGGTAACTGATGTCATGAAATAGGAGAAAAAGAGAACCCAACTGTTCTAACCTATAATAAGTATGTGAGGGATCTTTTACTTGCCCAGCACAGACACTGATACAAGGTGTCGCAAATTTAACGTCAGATCGACATCCAGCTGGTATCTTGCTCAAGAAGTCCATTGGAATTTTTTGGTTCCTCGTCTGGGGTTCGAACCCATGCAGGCAAAGACCACCTCTGGTGCAGATCGGAATCTTAACCACTCAGCAACCAGCTGCATATTTAAAGTCCTCAGGCTCAAACTTAAAATGTTAAAGATAAGTAAAGCCGAGGATGCAAATGATGTACTCCAAATCAAAATATGACCATAATCCTTCTCAATGGCTACAGGCAGCTAAGGGAGATAGGGATTATTTTCTTTTAATGGAAGTAAAAGAAAAATCCAAATAATGCTATATCTACAGTGGCTTCATTCAGTGGTCAGTCACAGCTACAGTGAACCATAATAATGAATATTCCCTACCCTAAAAGTTGGCCCACACTGGAAAAAATGTAGCATCCATTGTGGCTGTTGTGGCAAAGCAATATACCTGGGACACAATCAAATTAGTCATACATAATTAAATCTAATGTTTATTCTACTATGTGTGACACCGAAGTTGCAAAAATACTGCTGTTTTCATACGAAAAATCTGGGGTCTACATTCCAAGTCATCACTGGCATCAGGCCTTCCAATTTAGTATTCATCAATATTTCACAAGCACGCCTTCAATCTGAGAACAAAACTTAGGCCCCGTCATAATCAGCAAACAAAAGTTGTGCAAGAATGCTGAAGTAGAGAAGCTGAACTTATTATTACATATATTAATATATATTATTTGCTAATGCCACATTTATTATGAATTAAGCCTAATGGATATGTTACCACATAATTAATTGCAATTTTTTTGAGAATAATTTCGTCAAACTTTTTTCTATTTTTTTTTTTTGGAACAATCAACTGGTCATACAAATATATTGGCCATTGACCAGGCGACAAAAAAATTATTTATGCACTTGAATTTCACAGCCAATCATTTTGGTAATCCACATATCAGCTGAGCCATCATGGAAGTCAATCAAGTGTATCCATAATTATAAAACAAAAGTTTTGCACAGGCAGTGATATGCTTGATAGCTAGGCCTATTATGCAACAGTACTGGTTCAGTGTCCACATCATGAACATGACATAAATCTTATTTCATGTAGGCTTTAATGACCAATCTATGAAATGTCTACACTGGGCCAAAGAAGCAGTAAAGCATTCAATAGCTGATAAAGTGGTTGTTTTTTTTAATGCTTTTACTTTATATTGTAATCTGTTGAAGATTTCATGTCTTTATCTTGTTTGCACTTGGTATATGTGTGTTGATCGACTGTATATGCCTCTATTAATCTATTTAGACCAGTTTAACTTTATTGCCATTAAGTTTGCACTCAAACTTCTTTAAACTTCAAATCACAGCTTGACACCTGGGCTTAAGAGTTAGTGCTGGTAAACATCAGATTATAGATGGAGCCACCAGTACTGCAGAATAGCAGTTCACTGACTTCCACACAAGAGTTACTAAAACTGAGTTCTATTTTATTTACCTGCAGATATCTTGTTGAAATATAGATGGTGATACAATTTAGAGTATATAAGTGCCAACTAGCATGGCAAGCAGCATAGTTTCAAAATCATGAACAAACACTAGTCATCTAAAGTGTGGCTAGAGTGGCACCAAGATCTCTGATGCAGGCTGGGCATAAAACATCTGCAAATGCCAAATATTGCTTACCGAGGTTGAGACCTTGAACAGGTAAGTTCATGTTCCATGATAAGCCAGTGGCAGTGCATTAGAAATACTTGTTAGCAAAGCCTAACAAGTGTAAGGTGTTGCGCGTTTTTCCTTGGTTTGGTGACGTCAACTTTCCCGGGCACTTTCTGTGATATGACGTCACCACCCGTAAGGTCCCTTTTCACGTGGCGCGCCACATATATATACCTGGATATTAAACTTAGATGAATGAATGAATGAATAAATATTTGTTTTCAACTGATAGTAATGATAGATAGGTAGATAGATAGATAGATAAACAGATAGATAGATAGATATGGTAAGTGCAGCCCTCTAAGCCCAGTTCTGGACACTCACGGGGATTGATTGATGAGATGGGAGAGAGAGCGTGAGTCCATAACATGTTACACATTTACCCCATGTGAGGGATCTTTTACTTGCCCAGCACAGACACTGATACAAGGGGCCACCAATTGTGAAGACAGACAGTAAAGATAGACAGTAAAGATAGATAGTAAAGATAGTAAAGATAGATAGTAAAGATAGATAGTAAAGATAGATAGTAAAGATAGATAGTAAAGATACTGACTGACCATTCGTTTAAAATTGGTTGATAAGCTGGAATTTTAATATCAATGCAATGTAGAAACTCCTTAAAGCATGACATACAGCCATATAGGCCTATTAAAAAAATTGCGGTCTGGACTTTCAATTACTGGGCCAAGTCAATCACTGTTCTTTAAATTCATTCATAAACGTCACTAAAGCGTTTCACCAATCAGAATGCAGGTGCAAGTTTCATGGTTGATTGAGAGAAATTAAGACAACACCTGTCTCTTGTTTTAAATTGATATGAGTGGTTTATTATTTTTATAACTTTCATCCCAGTGTTGTCAGTTCACAGATAGGCTGAGATTTCATAACTCATTGTACTGACTAAACGTGTATCACAGTTCTTTAAAAATAATTCACTTACATGTCAGCATGTTCCTTGTTCCGTCTGAACTGAATTTCACTTAAATCTGTGAATTTTCTGTTTGTGTTATCATGCTTGAATGCCCTCACTTCGATTTTTTAAACTCTTCTACACAATTCTAAATAATCTAATTCGATCTGAAAATTTTACACCACAATACACTTGTTGTTCTGCAAATGTTGTGTGAAAATTAGGGTTATAAATGCAGCAATTAATATGACACATTTTTCTTATTGTTGGTGGGGCAGTCACAGTAATTTAACTTCCGTCCAGTTCAGGTTGGAATTCAGATTTTAGATTAACTTTTTGGTTAATTTTGTTGTTTAAAACAATTGTCAACACTACCAGGTATGTTTCGAATCTAGAAAATGTACCAGAGAAAGTTATGCATGGCACATCCAGGTGTTTTCTTTGTGATAAATATGAATTTAGAGGATTTATATCACTGACTACGGAGAAGGTCGTCTGCTGGAATCTTCAAGCTGTCATACCTTGTAATATGAGCGAAGCGAACGGCTGCCGAAGGCAGCCGTGAGCGTAGCTCACTTAGCACAGCAAGCAGACAATGATCAGTTGACAGCACAGTGGACGAAGAAACATTGATGGTCGACAATTTATGTAGGTCAAATAGGTCCAGCAACTGAGCAATCTGTTGGTTTCGAATCCAATTCAATTAAAAAACATACCTCTTTTGTTCCTCAATATATTGTTAAAATATTCCAATTGTTTTGTAGCATACATTATTCCAGTGTTTGATAATTATTTACGGCAGATGAGCGCCTGCGCGCCGTCCTCAGAACTAGGTCAGACAATTTTTGGCAGAGCCCTCCAGAGGGCACCACGTATAGAGTGCTGACTACAGTCCCCCTGGTGGCAGAATCACCAACACTATTGACTGGCTTCAGGAGTGCAGATTGGGCAGTCATGCAGTGCTAATGGCAATTATTATCATTTTAGAGGGCATTGTCTGGCCATTAACGCCCAGTTCGCGGGCGTTAATTATACAATAACATTTTTTTGGAGGGCATTATGGCGTATTAATCAGTTATGGCCAGAGGGCAGAAATCATTAACTTAATGCCCGAGCCGCCAGGCGAGGGCATTAAATGATTTTTGCCCGAGGGCCATAACTGATTAATACGCCATAATGACCGACAAATAAAATGTTATTATCATTATTATATACTTTAAAAATATGTTTGAACTTTTCAAATTTTATATTCTGAATTATGATTTTATCTTCCGTCACTTTTTTTTTTCTATTAACTGCGGCATAAAGGTTTAAAGACAAGACCTGATTGTCTAAAAAAAAGAAAACAAAAAGACATTGTATGTATGGTACCGTACTATGTGGCAATGAGGCAATTCTGGGAAAAAATTCACTATAGCGGGCCGTGAAAATGACCATATTTGGCAAGTGAAAACGATCGTTTTTTGGTGGTTCACGTTGGGGCTACCGCCCACAAACCCCCGCCTATTGGTTTCCATGGCATTATTTTAACAAACTTGAACTAAAATGTTGCTAAAACGCACGTTTTTAGTCTATTTTGCTGCTTTTTGCGTCACCAAACAAGATCGTCGTCATCTGTTGATTGCGTCATGTAAACATTTTTTGCATGGTTACAATGACATGACGTCACGAATCTATTGTTCTCCAAATATGGTCAATTTCACAGCCCGCCAAAGTGAAGCATACCCCAATTCTGTAAGCGCTGACGTTTTTCAGGCTGAATTTCCGTGGCCTGGAAGTCCGTTTTCATCGCGTCATTATGCGAGATCCAATGGTGATAGAAGCCTGTGCTCTGGTGTGGTGACAAACGGGCTATCAGGTTATATAATCCACTATTCAGAATGACTGTCAATTGGATACGTCCTGAGATAAGAAGGTTTGAAGTTGGTCGATCAACCAGCGAAAACAGAGTCCTCTCTGGCGAAAATCCTGCTGTCAGAACTCAAAGTGACGTCACCTCCATACCAGTTGTTTCTATGACGTCATGTATGGTGACGTCACGACGCCATAGTACACAAGAGGGCACCACTTGCCCATGTGTTAATGAGATTATGGCCCCCATGTGTTAACCAGATTATGGCCCTCCTTGAATTATGGCATATGAAGGCCCTGAAAAATCCAGTTAACGGCCTACTTAATGCATGGCCAAGTATATAATAATGGCCGTTAACGCCCGCGAAAACGCCACCTGGTGTATTGTGATGTCATCAGAAGTGACGTCATGGTGATGTTGCTGTTTTTTTTGGGCTAAAACGGCCAAAAATGGTCAGAATTGAAAAATTTAAAAGCCTAAAATTATCTCCACAAAGAGGAGAACACTGTCATGTAATCGGTTTTGCTCTAGATTCAATAATAAGAGCGCGATAACGCGAAAACGGAGCGAGCGTTAATGAATCCAAAAATAAGGGTAGCTTTCTTAGAACTTGGATATGGATAGTCTTCAAAATGATAATAATGATAATAACATTTATTTGTCGGGCAGAAATCATTTAATGCCCTCGCCTGGCGGCTCGGGCATTAAGTTAATGATTTCTTCCCTCAGGCCATAACTGATTAATACCCCATAATGCCCTCCAAAAAAACGTTATTGACCAATTAATAGACGGGACAGAGCCACCGGCTCACCTGTGACTACAACTTGACTACCTTCTTCTTCTTCTTCTTCTTCTGTTTGATATTCCGCCAAAAAAAAAAAAATTTCCAAAAAAAAAAAAAATTTTCGAAAAAAAAAAAATTTCCGAAAAAAAAAATCCGAAAAAAAAAAAAAATTTCCGAAAAAAAAAAATTGTTTCCCAAAAAAAAATTTTCCAAAAAAAAAAGAAATTTCCTACGAAATAAAATTTTCCCGAAAAAAAAAAAAAAAAAAAAGATATTGTGAAAAAGTACAAGCGAAGCGAGGTGTCACGTCCCGTCTTCCATGCTGCGGCATCATCGTATTATGCTTTGAAGAGCAGGTTGATCTATTTCTTAAGTGCAACTGGACACATACAATACAAGATGGTCACTTTGGTCAAGCTGTGAACTGTAACTGCAATCAGCCATCAATGGCACTTATTGGGTCCCAGGCTGTTACTTTCTTTTAAGTTTTATTTGTACATATTGAATATCTAGAGTGAAAACTTAAAAATCTGAATCTCAACATAATCACTTCGCGAATCACATGGCCGTGCCATTATCATATTAGTTATTAGTGAGAGGAGTCAGTGGACTGGCCTAGCCTAACAATACACGAATCACACTGTTTCTGCCTGTGCTGTGTGAAAGAGTTCAGAAAGATTCCAAACTCAAATGTCAACTTGAGATGACAACTGCCAAATTTGTCAAAATTATGATTCTGATAAATTTGTGAGGAACATTTTGGTTTGCGCTTGGATCCACAAACATTTCTTAAAATAACTATTCACATTGATTATTAAATGGATATTGCAAGATATATCCTGTGATTCTCATCAAATTGATAAAATCTGGTGACAAACCTTAAGGTACATTCCATTTCAAGAGAGCTGTTGACCTTTTTCCCCTGGATAATTTTGACAGGTGCATCGTCTGCTAAATGTTGTAGTTCTTCCCCCAACCACTAGTGGCGCCTTGGTGACGTACTTTGGAACACCTTATGTCATTATTGCATAAGCAGGGAGATCCCTGACGTCATTTGTGGCTATTTATAGCTTGGGACAACCTTGTGCACGTGGTCTCAAGGGCAAAGCATGCTTCAGAAGGGCAATGACCAAAATGTACTGAACTGCCTTGGTCAGCACAGTATTTTATGCAAATGTTCTGAATAAGCAGATGAATTTCCATTTATCTTGCAGACATGGCCATGCACCAGTTGCAGTTTTAACAATGCTCTACCAGTAGGCTTAATTATCATTTCTGCACAGGGGGGGATCCAGAAAATTCCGGTGGGGGGGTCTATCGGGCTATCGCGTCGCGGAACGCACAATTCGCGACATTCCGCGACAGCGCGTGGATAAAATTAACATGTAAAAATATATAAATTTTGGTCTGGTGGGGGGGGATGCATCCCACCCATCCCCCCCCCCTGCGTCCGTCCCTGTTTCTGCAGAAAAGCAAGTGCAGACTGACTTAGTGGGAAATGTTGCATATGAAAATCTGGATGGCCAGAATAACCAAGGAGTTGGTCTGTTAAATTCACCAAACCTGCTGATGATTTGGCTTGTGCATAGTACTTCATACCATACTACAAATACTGTGAAATACAATGTGAACTGAAAACTTCAGCTCAAGGACCTTTGATAAACTGAAAATTGATTTACATCGGTACAAAATATGTATTATCAATATTGTATTTAACATGGCCAATGATCATCAGACTGTTGATCAACCATCTGATAATAGATCAGATAGATGGCATCCCCAACTGATCTAATGTTTATTGACAGAGGTCTATCAGTGGAGACATCTGGTTGAGATTTGGGAAGCTTTAGATCATTTCATGGGTGTTGGAAGTTGATCAAGATATGTATTGTCAGATGAAATGTGCAAAAAAAATTGTTTTTTTTTTTTAGAAGTTGTTTCGATAAAGCATTTTAAACTCGAAACGAATTGGCAAAAGATTGGAAGTTTGCTAAAAAGTAATTTTTTGTTTAAAATGGGAAAACCTGAAGCATTTTGGGAGACATCTGCTTTTTCTTGGGTTATTTGAGCTTACATCCAAAAGCCGAGGTGAATATCACTAGATCAGGTCCGTAAGGTCCACTTCTTATGATAATTTTGTCTCATAGAAGAACATTACAATTGATGTAATATAAGAACTAAGTGATGTAAGTGCAATGATGCCCAGCCCAAGTGCTTTATAGTGAATTTGAGGGTGAATCTTATTGGGGACGGGGATGATGCGATTTTCATCTTTTGCAAATTTCAAGGAAAATGCTTTGGTAGGCATTACATCAAATATTTATCTTGTCCAACCTTTGAGGAAACTGCTTTACGCGGCATTCATTTGGATTTTCATCTTTGTGTAGGCCTAAATTTCGAAGAAAATTCACAGCTGAACATTGCTTGGGGTTTTCGTCTTGTGTAAATTTCAAGGAAACTTCTTTGCTGGACATTGCATGTGATTTTCATCTTGTGTAAATTCAAGGAAACTTCTTTGCTGGACATTGCATGTGATTTTATATTGTGTAAATTTCAAGGAAAATGCTTTGCTAGACATTGCATGTGATTTTCATTTTGTGTGAATTCAAGGAAACTTCTTTGCTGGGCATTGCATGTGATTTTATATTGTGTAAATTTCAAGGAAAATGCTTTGAAGGACATAGCACAAGATTTTCATTTTGTGTGAATTCAATTTCAAGGAAACTTCTGTACTGGGCATTGCATTGAATTTTCATCTTGTGTAAATTCAAGGAAACTTCTTTGCTGGACATTGCATGTGATTTTATAATTGTGTAAATTTCAAGGAAAATGCTTTGCTTGACATTGCATGTGATTTTCATTTTGTGTGAATTCAATTTCAAGGAAACTTCTTTGCTGGGCATTGCATTGAATTTTCATCTTGTGTAAATTCAAGGAAACTTGCTGGACATTGCATGTGATTTTATATTGTGTAAATTCAAAGAAACTTCTTTGCCTGACATTGTATGGGATTTTCATCTTGTGTAAATTCAAGGAAACTTCTTTGCTGGGCATTGCATTGAATTTTCATCTTGTGTAAATTCAAGGAAAATGCTTTGCTGGACATTGCATGTGATTTCATCTTGTGTGAATTCAAGGAAACTTCTTTGCTGGACATTGCATGTGATTTTCATCTTGTGTGAATTCAAGGAAACTTCTTAGCTGGGCATTGCATGTGATTTTCATCTTGTGTGAATTCAAGGAAACTTCTTTGCTGGGCATTGCATGTGATTTTATATTGTGTAAATTTCAAGGAAAATGCTTTGCTGGACATTGCATGTGATTTTCATCTTGTTTGAATTCAAGGAAACTTCTTTGCTGGACATTGCATAGGATTTTGCATTGTGTAAATTTCAAAGAAAAAGCTTTGTTTTGTATTGCTTGGCATATTTCTTTAGTAACATTTTAAGGAAAGTTATTTGCTTGGCATTGCATGGGATTTTCAAAGCAAGTGAAATGCTTTGCTGGACATTGTATGTGATTCTACCTTGTGTCAATTACAAGGAAATTGCTTTGGAGGACATGTATTTTTATCTTTTGTGAATTTCACGTTGTGTGTTTTTTTGTCTTGTGTAAATTTCAGGGAACTGCTTTGCGTGGCATTGCATGGAATTTTCATCTTTTGTAAATTTAGAGGAAACTGCTTTTTTTGGTATTGTGTAGGATTTTTCTCTTTTGTAACTTTCAATGTAACTGCTCAGCCTGGCATGATGCAGTGTAACAGGGCCCCTTAATACACTGCCAATGGCTTCCAATTTGTTTGCTCTACTAACAGTTACATATGCGTCAAAATATTTGGTAAGTATCAAAGTGAACAAAATTGGCTTTGTGTTTCACTAAGTTATCAAAGACTTTGATACCTAATTCTTGAGTACAGCAAAAAAAAAAAGAAAGGAAAATTTGGCAGCCATATTGCTATCCCACATGCTTCAAATATGGTCCTTTACGACCCAATATTTTTTCATCTCATTGGATGAGAATTCATGTTTCCCCAAGCAGTTTTGTGGAGGATGTTTAGTAGCTGCAACTCAATGGCAAAACATCATCCGTTACACTTGCTTACAGGCGACACCCTGTCTTGTAAAACCATCCGTCATTTGGGACGAGGTCCCTCCTTGGAGTGCAGTTTCTATTTTGGTCTAATAACAAGTCGGTCTTATAACGGGGGGCCTTTTTGCAGGAACAATGGTATTGCAAGTTTGCAAAAAGAGAACGAAAACTCAAATGAATGTTTCACACATTTTTATTCTTTGTCAGCAGTGCGGTGTACAGTTACAAAAAGGCGGGGTAGAAACTGACTACATTTTCTCAAGTACAAGTATTTTCTCTCTTTTTTTACAGTTTTATAGGCAATACAGATGTCAGTCACAGTTTATAAATGACAAAGTTTATTAATTACATAGGTTATATTTTGGATCAGGAGTATCGGGAGAAATAGAGGAGTATTTACACATTTCGGAGGATTTGTATCATGACATTTTTTACAACAGTGCAGTTGTTTTCAAATCAATAATTTTTATTTTTTCGTATTACTGTGGAGTTCACCAAAGGGTTATTAAAGAGCTTTCAGATGAATTGTGTTATCGCCGACTTATCGGTCCAAATGTCTTGAGATGGAATATGTTAAAAATGTTTCGTTAAATTGTGATACTAGTCACTGATAGGCCAGTGATATTATTGATATAATGTGTTTTCAGGCTGCAAATTTTTGTGCAAAAAAATATACTAATTGGCTTTTGTTTGATACGATTTGTGCAGTTAATATTTCTAGAGCATTGGAACTCAATTTATGAACTGGAGTTACATCGAAATGTCATGTAATCAGTTTGTTTTTCATGAAATTCATCATCAGGAAATTGATATTATTTAAGACCTGGATGATATGTGGTGCCCTAGGCCAAGGCAAATGATTGTCCTTGTTTCTTTCAGCTGTCAACATTCAAAGAAACAAGGAATCTATTTACTTGGCCTAACACATAGAAACCAAGTCTTATTTTAACATGTTTTCATGAATTCAATTAGACATAACTCCATATCACACATTTTTAAACATTTTCATACAATTCATACATGGGTATGGTTCAGGTATAAAAAGTCATTCAACATCATCAAACATTAACAATATACATCAATTTGTTTCATAACAATGTCCTATGACATAGTTAAGTTCTTGCAATTATATTCACATCATCAAATTCCTATTACGTCACACATTTTTACTTAATGGTGCAGTCGCTGGCTCACAGAGGTCGCTCCGACCACAAAAGTACCCATCGTTTGATGACATCATGATTTTTTGACCAATGGGATACAAATTCAGACAGTAAGATTATTACATCATAACCCTTGAGTTTACCCATGTGGTCTTGGGTGCTGCCATCTATGGGCTGGCGACCGCTTCGTTCTGAGACACAATTTTGCATCATTTTCAGTCTTCAGTTTACGCATAAAGCTTCTCAACGTCTAGATAACATGATTCGCACTCATTAATATCATAGCTAGTTGATTTTCATTACCTAAACATTGATAATGCTGATATATATTTTAGTCTTGGCAAGAAATGTTCAATTGTTTTTCGTCGATTCAGTCAATATGCTTCTGACATAACTCATTCATTTTATACTTCACCAAATGTTTTAACTAAAGGTGACCAGGATCAAATTGGGTCAAATTGGGGGACCTTTCAATATGACATTTAAACATTTTTTGTGTGTTACTCTGATTTCGTTCCTTATAAAATGATTAAATGAAAGATCGTAAGGTACCAGATTTAAATCAAATAACTGGGAATGAAATGCTAATTTAGATTTTGGACAGAAATTACTGTGCAGCTTTTACCATCAATTTTTTTTAAAACAACAGGAGATCTGACATTTTGAAGCAAAACATCAAATCTGCCAAAGGCAAAAATGTCTGAATTAATCTGAAGATAAAATTGTCTTGATTTTGGACTGCAAAGGTAAGTTCCACATAAGTATCATATAATAATTCTTTCCTGGCCATCATTAGTTAGAGGATTTGGTTTTGGTCCATTAAACTCCACAACTATTCATATTACATTTTTGAAGACATCTAACTACATCTAAATGGGTGCATATTGTTAACATGTGTTCATGATTATTTTGGTCATAATTAATTGACTAAAATCGACTAAAAGACATAAATCAATAGGCTTTTTCCCAAATATGGCACATTCAATAGTGATTATGACATCACCAAATGATGATGTCATCACCAAATGATGATGTCATGCAAAGTGAAGTTTTCATTGGTGCCTTTTGTTCTCTCAACAATGACTTTGGTAACTGTTATTCTTGTAGACAATGAAGACGTAACAATTTAAGCATTGGATCTGAAACGTCACTTTTACATTATATATTTACAATTGCAATAAAACTGTTTTATAACATCAACCTCAACCATTGTAATAACATAAAGCACTTGTAAAATGAGTTGCATCATGACTAGCCGGTAAACCAAATTGGCTCAATTAGTTCACCAACAGCACTTTTAAAATTTATCGCTAATGTTTTCTGAAATGTTTGTTAATTTATCCTAATCCCGTTTTATAGCATTTTTTTTGCTTGTCAAATATTGTTTTATAACAATTCCAACTGCAATTTCTGTCATGAAAAGTTGAAACAGAAAGTGCAATTGAAAATCGTTTTAACTTTAAAGTAATTGCACTCAAATTAAAAAATCGGAATGGATCATAACTAACTAAACTAAGATGCAACATAACTTATTATCATACATGTTATAACACATTTCTAAGCAACTCATTTTGAAAGGCAGCACATATGATAACATCAAATAACCTGTAACAATTTCATACATAATTGCAATCAAGTTGTTAAACATCAACAATAAGCAGTAGCAGTATAACACAAACTATTTTAACAATTAGTAACATGAATTTAGGTGAATAAAAAAAGTACAAGAAAGTTATTGTCAATACAATTCTGTCAATGCCTGATAATTCAGACTGAGATGGAAGAGACTGGTTTGAATTTTGGCAAATATTTGACCCTGTTCGTTTAAAAAGAGTTGTTGAAATCCAAAGGACAGTGATCTGACAGCACTTGGGAAGGGGTAGGGGGCTTTGTTACCAAAATATTTCTTTGCCTTTTGGCAAACTTTGACCAGAAGAAATCGATGTGAAGACCAGCGCACAATGGACACTGGTGAAACTGTTCTCTTATGATTGGTCTCAATTTCATCAAAGATTTTATTTGAAATTTTTTAGAATATACATTATCTAGCTGAAAGAAATGGCTGGCGAAAAAAATGCATTTTCGGTCAAAACTAAAAGTGATATTTTCACCTTCGAAAACTTTTGAAAGGTGGCGACAACATTCTTTCTGAAAGATAATACCATTCTTGTTAAAGATAATACTAGGTCATTTGGCTTGAATTTGGCTATTTCATTCTGGCACAATAAGTAGAACATTATATATACGCTCATACAAAGTGAGGGTTATAAAGGTACCGGACAAAAATAGTCATACAGCAGTAGGAATAAACAGCAGTTCTGGAAAATTATAAAATATTCTTTGACAAATTTGTGAAGAAGCACCTTTGTGGTTTAAGTCTTGATTATATGCAAATCGAAAGTTGTAATATAATTTTCAAATTCTAAAAGTCTGGTTAAGTCTACATTTGTATTAAACATGAGGTGGTGTCAAATACTGCTGGAACCTAATGCTTTGTGTTATATAAAATATAATATTGTTTGGAGTTTTGTATTATTAAATGTTTCCTAGTTTCGAAAGAGATCTCATGTGTTATGACTTATAAAAAAAGTGAGACATTTTACGCAGGACATCGGGTAAAAGTAATACATTGCAGAATCAGCACAATCAGTATTTTAAATTATCACAAATGAAGAATGTATCAGACTGTATTTCAAGGGTATCTTACTAGAACATTTTACACTGTTGAGGTCAGAAGAGACTCCTTTCGGTGACTTCTAAAGTTTCCAAGAACAGTAAAGAGTTAAGATGAGACATCAGAGTTGATATCAGACAGTTTTTCTAGGGTACCTTATGTTACAGCCGAAGTCAAAAGGACTGATTTTCCTTCAGATTGATACGTGCATAAAAAGAGTATCTTCTATTGGCTGAATTGGTTGAGAGAGCCTGTAATAGCCCTGTATAAATAGCTAAATGATTTAGCATGACTTAGGTAATTTCACAGCCAATTATATAATTAGATAGAAGGGCAGTTAAGCTGTTATAAATTAATCAAATGCTTTGGAAAAATTACATCATTGGGCTCCTTTTCCACTCAAGTTTTACTTGAATCAGTCCTTTTGACATTTGCTGTAAGATTTTGTACATGTGTGTTAAGAAGAGACTACTTATGATGACTGGAAAATTTCCAAGAACAGTGTTATGATGAGACATTTGAACACACTGGAGAGGTCCATGTTTAAGGGTATATTCGACTTCCTAATGTAACCAAGTGCATTACGATGTACAGTTATATGAATGACATTTTACTACAGTTAATTACATGTGAACGTCGTCAGCACATATACTTGAAAGCTCTCATACTGTTGACATGTAAAGTTGCTGTTAGTTTACAAATGCATCCTCGAAAACTACGAACGAGGGTGCGGTTATCAACACAGTCTTCAACACGCAATTAACACAAGTAAATTAATGACATCTATATATACGTCTTACATGTAAACAATGTGTTTTAAGTCTCAGCAGAAATTGTAATGAGTATTATTATCGTAGGTCCATATACAGTCACGCTTAACATGAACGATAAAAATGCTATTTACAAAAGTTCTCCTAGACTTTTTAGTTGAACAGTAGTTTATAATCATACTTGTACAGCATACGTCCTGTTGTTTAATTAAATTACTGCAGTCTTATTGACTCTGTCTCTCGTATTTATTTATTTATTATAATTTAGGTGGTTTCATGGTTATTCCGTGAATTTATGTTAAACATTCGGAATGGTAGGACTTGTCCTTTCGTTAAATTGTTAAAAATCCGTCTGAATTGACACTTCCATCCATCCCATTGGCGTTAATGTTCCCGTATAAGACTGTCATCACACTGAGAATGAAACTCATCAATTGGAATCTAAATTTGATAATTATCAGTTTGAAATTCCTTTAATAATCCAGTATTTCACAGAAAGTTAGGTCATGTCCTCATGCATCACATGTCGAAAGGAAAGAATTGCAAATGCTGTAAACGGCTCGTAAAAATGCGAACTCAAAACCACGCACACTTGTTGTAAGCATTCTTGGCTTAGTCTGCGATGAGTATGCAGCTTCTGGTGGTGTCATCATACTCTTCAAAGTGTCTTGAAAATCCTCAAAACACTTTGAAAACTTAACGTTGGTGTTAAAACGTCTCGAAACTTCAAGAACGGAGCCAATGTGCCCCTTGGGACTCCGTTCATTGATCATCATCCATAATCCAGACTAAGCTTGTCAATCATTTACAGCGTGTACTCTCAGAATTTTATCTTGTAATCAAGTTCAATTTCACTTTAAAACAATCCGTTCAGCAGTTGGCTCAAGCACTTTACGGTGTAAGAAACTACCTAATCAAAGTTGAAACAACAAACTGCAACTAATCTAAGAATGATGTCTCCTAAAACTGGATTTAACAGTTTTTGTGCTTATTAAATATTTAGACAACCTTGTGATTGATGCATCCTTTCTTGTCTTCCTGTTATCCTAATTTTACTGGATCCTTCAATATGTCGGCTGATAACGTGCTATGCGCTGTCTCCGATATCACTACAGATTTGTACTGCATGACATCCATACTACTGTGAATTTTTCATATCCTGCAACGACGCTTCAGCTCTCCGATTGCAGTAAAATTGTGTAAATAAAGCTTTTCAAAGCCATTTCTGTCTCCGTGGTTCCAGTCCACCAAAATTCACTAAACACGTGAATTGCAATCAATCTTAAAAGTTGCTGCTATACATTGTACGTAAATCTGTGTTTCCGCAACACAGCGTTTCATGTTAGACAGTCCTTGCTCCAATTGTTTCACCAGTGACTGAAAAACGTTTCGTTCTTCTTCACTAAGAGCAAAATATAACATGTGGCAAGTCATTTCGCGAGAAATTTTCTCAATCGACGGTACTTATATGACTAGTTTAAAGCGATTGACTAGTCTCCACAGTCACAAACTTGTCACAGACTTGTCAGAAACTTGTCCGAGCATCTTTCCCCTTTTCTCATCTCACAGAAGGACTGGTATACCAGTGGATACCCAGTTTATACAGCTGATGAAGGCTTTGTTGGTATTATTTGCTAGGGTAGATTACAACTTATAGCAACAGACTACGGCATGGGGGAAGGGTGTAAAATCAATTTCATACCGACATACTCCGATACTCGTTCAGTCTCTCGTACAGTATGTTTCTTACACATAATACTGCGTTATTCCATATTATTCCATATTACCATGTATGTGAACGGTACAGTATCATAACTTCATGACATCAAACTGTTACAATATTGGTACAATGATATATTAAGAGGTCTATTGAGTATTTTAATGGTTGTTGTTGTCAAAAGTCAATTGATAACTCCACCCTCTGTTCTATTATTCGCTCTCTTCTCTTCATGAAGAATCCTCCAGTTCTCCATTCTCTCTCCTTATTCTGTACTCAGCAATACAATAGCACATTATTGAAAGGATCATAAGGCTGATGATAATATACAGTTTGACCGCAACGCACACGAACGCTCCCAGCATGAAGGCAAGAGCTGCTCCCAGTCCCTGTAACATGCGGAAGTTCTGGAAAGCTACGTCATGGTCATCCGGGCAGCTCAAGTTGACGAGACCTGTAAGTAGAAAGATTATTTATTTTTTATTTAAGTAATTTATAAAGTTTGTAACTATTTACCTCTATTACTGGTTTGTTGGATTTGCACACATTCATGCATTTTTTTTGTTTTTTTGGAGCAAATGCACCAAATCATTCATACGGAGTTTCCTAACAGTTTGCCCCATTCCAACATGTATACTGGCCCCGTAAAGCTTCATAATGACTCTTTAGAAATAGGCACAAAAATTATTACCAGATATCGGCGGAGAGACTGAGGTAAGAAAACAGCCAATTTCCAAGGTTTGTTTTTCCAAAAGAATTTTTCTTAAATAACGTTGTTAGCATTTGTATAAATTTTTTCCCGGAGACGGGCGACTTGCCAGTTCAGTTGTCTCGCTGCAACAAATGTATAAGTAGTGCATATACATCATTGTCACACAGATTGGAAGTCTGTGCTTAATTTTTGAAACCTAGTTTCTTGCAGTTGCATGACGCCTCATGTTTAGCTCTGCTAGGAAGTAAACTATTACATGTAAATTGTTGTAAATAATTGGGACGAGGTCTAAATACAACAAGTGCAATATAAACACATTAAGATTTGTCCTTGAAGTGATGGATTGGCTAGAATATCGCCAACCACCAGAGCTCTACCACCTGTCCCTGATTGCGAAATGAACAAGCCGCAGAACAAGCCGCTGAGTGTGGTTATTAGCTCTCAATTTGTGACTTTGATTACATTTTCACGAGATGGTTTCGCCAACTCTAAGAAAGGAGACAAACAAATGGATAGACGGAAAGAAGGGAATGGAAAGGATGGAACAAAATGGAAGAGGAGCTTTTGCTTCAGTCTTCAAACTCTTTTTGCTGTTGTTGGCAAGCTTCCTTAAGTTCTTAGATGCATTAATAGAATGGCTGGTTGCAACTTGGACGAGGTCATTTTGAGTAGCGAGTCGACTCAAGTCCGCACTTTTTTTGGTATTACTTTACGGTGATGAGTTGTTGGGAGATGCGGAGATAAAAGGTCCCTCCTGTAATGGATATTGATGGATGGATTGGCCCAGCGGATAAGGACATAAGGTATTGGGCTTTATTGATTATTTTGCTACCAGTGGCGGATCCAACAGGAGGGCTTAGGAAGCCCGGCCCCCCCCTCCCCTCCGACCACTGAGATGGAATATAGCATTTTGTAGAAAATATGCTACAATATGTTCCCACAAATGACGACAACGCCCGGCCCCCCTAGACTGCCCTGTCTAGATCCGCATCTGGTTACCTCTGGTATCCTTGATGACACAACACTTGTCTCGATTAATCACATTTTTGTACTTGTATCACTGTGTCTTGCTTGTAATTTGTTACACCTATCAACTAAAAAGTGTCCGCAAATGGTGACTAGCCCGACCACCCTGTCTAGATCCGCCACTAGCTACCTCTGATATCCTTGCTGAGACGATACTTGTCTCAATTAATCACTTTTTTGTACCTTTTTTGTACCTGTATCACTTGTGTCTTGCTTGTAATTTGTTACACCTATCAACTAAAAAGGGGAACAACAGAGGCAACAGTTAATGAAACAATCCCCTACCCTCCTTGATGTTTTTCTCATTTGATTAAGCACTTGTTTTCTGTTTCTTACATGTTCTAGTAATTACTTCAACAGCAAACAGGTGTTCCATTCTTCTTTCTGTAGGTACAGGCCAGCACTCTCGATTACTTGTATCGGTTACTTTTATCAGGTTTGATTCTCCCTTGGCTTGTTTAAATGTCTGCACCCGCAGATTTCATATCTTGTCTATATTGACTAGTAGCATTCATTCTAAGGCGTTTTGTAAAGATATTGTAATATCAATGGTAGAAACAACACAATTGCACAATTTTGAAAAAAAAGAAGACCTTCTTGATCTGAAAATGTTGGCTTTACTTCATGATGTGATGAGAAGGGTACGATGATGAAGCTGCCATCACAACATAAAGGGCACTTTCTTCGACTGAAGGAGAATTTGACCCTGAACCATGCGAATGAAATCTCAATGTGCTGTCACAGTACTAGTTACCTTAGAAAGCTTATACTGACTGCTCTGCGGCAGATTTTTTGGTCACACTGTACTAAGATGGTGTATTTACCAAATATACAGACAACCTTTTTCTGCACACAAGAACCCGAATATCCTAAAGTTGCCTGCATACGATTTAAATGACATCGTATGATTACATTATTATATGAATACTATTACAGTAATGGGATACTCACAATTACACTGAGTCTGCCAGATTGCGTCGCAGATGCCCCACAGACCGGAGATCACGAAAAACACAGCGAAGAGTTTTTGGTCGGGGATCCATACGAGGAGGAACACCATTATACCTATGTGAAGAATGCTGCCAATGCCTACAAAGAAGAAATATGAAGAGTAAGGGTAAGTACATGTCATGGATTGTGATTGTTATGTACAGGGTTCTCATGGTCTTTGAAAATTCTTAAAAGTCCTTAAAAAAATTGTCATGGAAATTCCTAGAAAAATCCTTAAAAACTGCAAAAATTCAGATTTATTAACATGCAATTCAATTGCAAATCTCTGAAGGGTGTAAAATTTTACTTTCGAGAGCAACTGTATTTTATATATTTAGATAGAAAGTACATTCAAGTTGTCTATGAGTTCTCCACAAGTCTCTGGTGGACAATTTTTTCCCCCAACGAGTAAGGTTTCCGAAGCTAAATAGATTTTCCTTTTAATTAAACTCCATCATTTGGAGTAATTTTGAGACAAACTTGGATTATATATCAAGTTTCTTAAAAAGAAACAAGTTAAGCATTTGTCGGGCAGTCTGATTAGTGCTGACATAGATGCACTAAATTGTTTTCGCGTCAACTTACATCACATGTCAGTAGGTTTTTATAAAAAAAGTGGAGCAAATTAAATTACTTGCTACGATAACAAGAATTTTTAAAAATCTTGCTGATAATATTTTTCCATTTACCACTAGAGAGGATCTTGTTACATCAGCATCTAACCTTGTAACTGTCTATGCAGACCAAGTCAGATCTCTCACCCATTGGTTTACATGTTGAATGACAGTTTCATTGTGAAAATTGCACCCTGTGATTCATTATGCTGATGCTGAGACCAACGCTTTTCAAGAGCACAAATACTGCTTAATTGTTTGTGACTGACAAACAAAAGGATTATCCATCTGATTCTTGCACTAAAATCAGTTTTGACAAATCAAATGGCCTTCTCTTGATCATGATCACGACTAATCAATCATCTGTATGGTTTCCATGTTAAAAGTAATTGATGACACATAATCAGCTATCATGAGTCACTAAGTGCATTTTTCTCAATGAAATAGTCCTCTCTTTTTCGCAGCAAATTAGTCAGCTGCAAATGTTGAAAACTTTGTATAAACTGAATTGTTTTATCTGATATACTCAGTTACTCACCAATAACTGCTTCGCGGGGAACATGGCGCGACACCATGCCCACGATAATGGAGAAAATGGAATTTGCCGTCCCCAGGGTGATCATGTTGTAGCCCACGTACTGAACGCCTATTGTACATGACACATAAGACTGAAAAAGAGAAAAAAGGAAGATGATTAATGGTGTGGACTGTACAGTGGGACCTGTGTTATAATACCCAGGTTGTAAGACCAACTTGCCTCATGCGACCACCTTCCTCATGCGCTAAGTAGTATTTTTAATGCACTTTGACCCTAAGGAGAGACCGCACTCTCACAAGAAACCACTTCAGGACTGCAGACGCTGCACACAGTGTCCCATCAAGAAAGTTATCGATTTTCTAAATGAAGCTTGAAAACTAAAAGTGCTCCATTGTAGGCTAGAGCAAGGTCAGGAGAACATTTTTTGAGAAAAGGAAAATTCTATCTGGAATTTTGAGTAATGTCAATTTTAAGATTTTGGTTTATCACACTCTTATTTCCAGGGTCATATATAAGCCAAAGATGTTGCTAGTCCAACGGACAAGTATCCTCCAAAAGTTACTCGTCCTCCCAAACATTTACTCGTCCTGAAAATTGTGTTATTGTTTTTATTACCAGTGTTCATATTGGTTAAAACATGCCAATTCAATAGCAAAATTGGTATTTTCGTTAATAGTTGCCTTTTTATTGAAAGAAAACTATTTTATTTTGGTGTATTAGTCAAGGAATTATTAAGTATATTAGATGATTAAATTAATTTTAATGTAGTAAGAAAAAAATCCCATTCAAATCAGAGTGATACAAGCAGAGTTCTCATGAATCCTGATTTTCTTATTAAACAGGTGAAAATTAATTAAAAGGTCAGAGAGTTTAAGAAAGTCTTGACATCTTTAAGAAAGTGGTGTGATTAGAAAAACACAGATATGAGTCCACATAAATTTTAAAGCAACAAAAAGTCAGAGATGGGACTGGAAACAAATGGCCCTTATCACTTACATAAACATCCATAACTTTAAAAGGCCAGGGAAATGTAAACAATAACTCAATGCACAGACATCACAAGGGAGAGCATGTTTATTTAACAATTGGTTACTGAATGTTACACTTATATGGATACTGGTTGCTGGTTAAACTGATCCCTCAATAAAACAAAATATTTTCATTTTGATGTTACTAGTCTGACGGACAAGTAGATAAGCAAACTTACTCGTCCTCCTCAATTTATACTCGTCTCAGACGAGCGGACGAGTACTTATCTTGGACCCTGCTTATTTCCATGCTTAAATGCAGTTATAGAAGGCTGTTTATTGGGTAGAGGTAATTTTATGAGACAGAAATTGATGGAAAAACATTTTTCTTTAATTTCCATGACTATTTGTGATAGTGTTTGGTATGTTGCCAGCAGAATGATTGTTGCTTGTTCTACAATCGTGCAGTTTCAGTTTTCGGGCTTCATTTTCAAAATCAAAAACTTGCTTGAGGAACGATTTGGGCAGCATCACAATACAGGGACCAGTACTGTACTCTATATACGCTTATACGGTTATGGATTAGTTTGGTCATTCCGGTTGATGGAATTTGTGGCCGTCCTATGACCACTCTGGTCTCTGTCCTATATCTTGATGTTGTGATGTATGATCAGTCTGGACACTGTCTGCTATGTTTGGTGCAAGGTCAAGCAGTCTCAATAGTAGGTCATTGCAGGAAATGAGAAACACTGTCTGCCAATGCATGTCAGTCCATAGTGTAGTCTAGACTTCTGGCCATTTGAAGAGAGATGTCCGCTGATATTGCCATTATCGGGACTATTTTCGCCTTGAACGTTCCGGGTCGAAATACTAGAAATAGGTCAATTTGTGTGCAGCAAGGAACTTCTTCAAAGTTTGAAGGCAGGCCTAGTTGGCTACTGACCTCTAGGACCCGGTTAAGAGTCGTGACCTGGCCAAGCCATGTTAGGTGCTACTACCTGTCCTTTTATATGCCTCGAAAATACAGGAAATGATTCCCAAGCTGAGTATACGCTGGACGGCAATAGTATGGTGGCAGCAGCAGGTAGTTATTGGTATGTAATTAATAATGATCCAAACAAACGTTAGGCCAACATACATAGACGTAACAAGGAGCAAGAACGTAACTTAGAGGGTTGCGCTGTCCATACCAACAGATGGACGGAAAGAATTTGATCTTGTTCGACATTCACATATGCCCCAGATTATAACTCCCAGCGTACAACTATACGAGTCTTACGGCGTGAATTCTGATGAAGTTCTTGTCCGGATGTACTAAATTTTTTGTTGCGAGTCGGCAGAGTCGGTTTTCACTGGCACACCCTTTGGCAGAATACTAGCAGACTGACAAGAGCTCATGTTCTCCATGAAGGGAAATAGGAGAGGACCTCCGGGATTGGCGGTTGCCCCAAGAAAGTTTCTTATGTATTGGTTCACTGTCCTCACTAAGTACAACCATAATGTCATCAAAGCTAGCCTTTAGATGGAAATTTGAAGCAGACTTACACCTCGCCAGAGTGCCGCAGTGACTTGAGTCGTAATGTTCATTTGCAATAAGATTCCGCCACACCAGACTCCCGAGTAGACGACTTGCAGCATTGCTTTACATTGGACTCCGTATTTTGATGCACATCGATTGCACCGAGTCACCCACGGTCAATTTTGCCAACAGGCAATTTTCTGATTTGAAATAGACAGTGCAATCTCTTCACTCTGATAGAGTCTTGTATTTGTTAGCCCTGGCAGACAATCAAGGTCAGGGATCACTTCATACAATAGTGTAAGGCAATACATGTATAAGTCATTCACTTTTTTTTTTAAACATTTTCTCAGAAAACTGTCCAGAATATAATAAGAGTTGCTTCTCAATTTTTACTGCAAACTGTCTTTGGAAATCTGGTCGAACCTTGCTCGTCATACATTTTTTTGGTATCGCTCCATTCCAATACCACTTTTTTAGTCCCTCTGTTCTGGCACTGTCAGATGATATTGAGCTGTGCTGGGTCCACCGACTTTTCTTTTCCATGGAAACAGAAAAGTCATTCAAACACTTATATTAATTATAATATTTTCTGATAGGATAGCAAAATACCAGTACTTAGTTTTGTGAACATTTCAATCAGAGAAATTGGTCTGAAAAGCTTTTGCAATTGACTTCAGTCCCAACCTTACAAGTCTTAGTCCCTTTCCTGAAGCACCCCATTACATGTGTTATCTCTTCTAGTCCAGTATTCTAATCCCACTCTGTTTTGCTGATTAGTTTGGTTTTCTGGACTTGCCTTTACTGTGTATAAGGTGGACTGTTTGTATTTTGTGTGTGGATTCATGTGTATCTTTTATTTTGGACCATTGTAATTCTACATCATCATGAAACCTTTTGATTTCCGGACCACTTTTGACAATGGCTGCAACATTTGATCGCCAATCGGCCCCCTGCTCATCCATACCCCCGGACTATACCCCTGCGATTGCGTTATAACATTATAACAGATGGAAGAGAAAGATGAAACTATGTGCAGTCCCTTGAAAGTGTTTGCTATTCAGGGAAGACTGAAGAAACCTAATTTGTCATTAGATGTCTATTCTCCAGAGAATGTGTCCTAAAATGAATTATATGAGAAAAAAGCTTTTGCAAGTTTGGTTACTTTGTAGCAAGTTTCAGGACCATCAGGAGACTAATTAGGGTCTGGCCAATGTTGACAAGTCTCTAGTTCATTCAATCATTGCAGAGGGAGGGGGTTCGGTAGTCCTTTCCATAGTCGGCTCGTATTGTATCGGGGTACATCCAATTTTCAATTTTAACCGTGTTGGCTAATGATGTATGGTGTTCGGAGGAGATGCTGGACTCCAAATAGAGTTACCGGACACTGTTGGAGTTACTGGACATTGTTGGAGTTACTGTAGTGGAAATGTGATATTGTCAGGCAAGCGATACATAATGACTCTCACTGATGCGACATGACATCATATATCATAATCCCATTTTTTTTGCCTTTTAATGCGGCTCTGGACTATGCCATATGTCACTTCACCCTATGAGATGACTTTGACCCCCCTCACGAGGTAATTTGTCACCCTTTTATAAATCGGCCGTCAAATAATATATGGCATTCAATTGGTTAGATGATTCAGGTTTCTGACTTGTGCAGTGTTCACCGTGAATTCAGTTGCTTCGTTGAAATATGGTTATTCAACCTGTTGAAAGGATTAATTAAAAGTCTTTCAGACACCATCCCCTGAAGAAGTACAAAATGAGTAGATTGCTGGTGAACTACTGCTGAATTTTCTTTTAATCGTATGAATTTACTCAGTCTCTATATCATATAACCTGTGTGAAATGTACGTGTAATTACCCGACATATGGCACGCCTGTCATGTTGCCTTGGTTGATACTGATCTTATTACTTTGTATATTGGTCAAGGCCAAAAAGATTTTGCACAATTTTTTCATGATTTTTGCTCTGAATTGATTATATGACAGTTTGGTGTCATGGCAATCGCAGCTTACCAAGGATGGCAGCTTACAGGATAAATGTATCAGTCGATTTACCTTTCCTCTTTTATCTCTCCTTAACATAATTAAATATTTCACATTTCAAATTTGCCAGAATGCACAACCGTATTAATTTTTTTTAACCCCTTCACAACTTCTTCCGTATTGCTTTTTTACCCCTTCACAACCAGACCACTAACGACGCTATTGAGGGAACAGCGAAAATTATGGAATTTTTTTTCTACTATTCTCCAGAAGGTAAATTCATCGTTTTGTAACATTACATTGGTTTGATGATATCTTACTCTGCACAGCGAGCTTGAACAAACTTTGGGGTTAAAAAAATTGACCAAGAAAACGATTAGCGCAGTGATGTAGAGGAAGGTCAGACGAACAATTTAATGTATCAAACGAAAAAATCTGTTGGGAATTTTTTTAGATACTTGAGTTTTAGATTTTTTATTTATCACACCCTATTCTTAGCATGTAATCTTCATGAAAAAGTGATCAAAACTGTCACCTTCCTGTTAGGTAACATCTAAGATAAAAGTCATTATTCAGAAGTAAAAATTTGCAGACATTGTCTCTGCAGAAAGTATGTACCACTTCATCCAGACTGACAGGGTGTGATAAACCTATAACAGCTAACATTTCTGGCTAAAGGCCTGAGAAAATGTTTGCAATACCAGGTTGTGTTAGTTACATAATTCTGGTAAATAATTTCAGCAAATTTGGTCTCATCATCTCATTGTAACAGGCTTTGTTGAGTTTTTTGTGCATTTTATCACAAATTTTGCCATGGTGAAACAAGCATTTCATAATAATGTAAAAGGATAGATAAAGTTGAGTAAATTATCAGACAACGCATGCATAGAATGTTTGTAAGTATCTGCTTCACTATGAAGTTGAATCCCCTGATATTACATGAAAAGTCTTTGCAATTGGACAAAAAGTCAAAAATGAGATTAAAAGCGATAAATAAACAGTAATATTCATGCTTAATGTATTTTGAGTACTCAAAATGGATGTTGGGTGTTTAATGTTGATGTAGGTTATCTGGCATCCAAAATCAACCAATCTTTAATTGTATAGAACAACAAAAATAGCATAAATTCAGTAAATAATGTGAAAATGTAGTTAATACAACCATGTACAACTATTGCACATTAAGACTGCAATGTCAAAGTATTTCACTCCATACTTAGCTAGATGCTTCCATACATTCTAGCTATGCGTTTTCTGACGATTCACTCAACATTGGCTACACTTTACATGGTTGCAAAAGTACTTGTTTCACAGTGGTGAATTTTCTTAAAGAACACATGAAACCTCAATAATACACCATTGAGTTCACATGTGAGGTAGATTATACTACAATTATTCACCAGAATGATAAAACTGAGTAAAAGCAGGCAAATAAACATATTTTATAATTTTTTTGAGAAAATTTACTGTTATAGGTTTATCACACTCTGTCAGTCTGAATGAAGTGGTATGGACTTACTCTTGTGGCAATGACTGCATATTTCAACTTCTGAATAATGACTTTTATCTTAGATATTACCTGACAGGAAAAATGGGCAGTTTTGATCATTTTTAAATGGAGATTCCATGCTAACAATAGGGTGTGATAAATAAAAAGTTTAAAACTCAAATATCTCAAAAAATTCCCAACAGATTTTTTCGTTTGATACATCAAAATGTTTGTCTGACCTTCCTCTACATCACTGCGCTAATCGTTTTCTTGGTCAATTTTTTTAACCCCAAAGTTTGTTCAAGCTTGCTGTGTCTGCACTACATCATTACAAGATAAAAAGATGTTTTTAATAGTATATTTTAATACTTACATTGGTATAATCAGCATAAACAAAGCCCTGCTCAAAGCCGTTGAATATGAGAAGAGGTATCAAGAGACGGTAAGTCTTGTGCGTGGCAAGGTGTCTTACGTTACTCCAGACCATCTGAAAAAATAAGAAAATACTGGTTAGAATTAGGTTAACTTTGGTGCATGAAGCTAATGCATAGTTGAACAAGTAACCTCTTGTGCAAGCAACAAATTTAAAATATGGATATCTGCCACAGGTTTTGTAAATGTGTGATTGAAGTGGACAATAATGGACTTCTGAAACATCTTTTGTAAAGAATAAAAATGCTTCTAAAATATATCCAATGAATGTTTGTTTGTTTGTTTGTTTGTTTGTGTTTTACGCCTCTGCAGCACCTTAGTGGGCTATATCGAGGCGGGCGATCGCCGTATGATGATGAGATGAGAAGACTGTGAGTCTGGCACATACCCTATTAATTCAGGGATGCCCAGGGTCTTTCAGTTGCCCCAGCATAGAACGCTGGATACAACCACAGGCAAAAACAATCAGTGTTTTTTGGTGGGGTGTTCCACTCCACTGACCATTCTCCGGCCACCTCTATGATTCCTATTAATATTAGAAAAGGTATGACAGCTTGCTTGGCAATGCTCCAATTTTCCAGACTGAACTGGTACGTTGTCACTGTAGCAGACGCCAGAGGTAACTGTAAAATCCAATCCAAAGATTGTGAGAGCGGACCATGCGGGTGTATCTCCCCCTCTCGTCCTCTAATTAAATGCACAATTTGAAAAGAAAACTGAGAGGCACTGTTACTTTGTTCACTGTGATAAACAGTAACATATTAAGAAATCTTCTAAATTGATATTGACCCAGCTGTGAATAGACAACAATAGGATGAAACTTAGTTGTAAATTAACACAGAGAAACTGCTTATATAAATACCAAATGATGTACACATCATTATGTTAATAACATTTCTTGCGACCAAACATGGACCTCAAGCCTGATTGGTGGTTTCTCTGGACATTATAAATGAACAGTGATTGACTGGGCCCACAACATGTGCAGTTGTGAGAAAGCAATTCAGGGTAAATTTTTTGAATCCCTCCCGTACCCGCACCGACTCCCCCTCATAGTTTCCAGCGTTCACCAGAGAATGAGAATCACTTCAAAAAAGATTCAAATATTCGGCACTTTTGGTTATCTGACATAATATATATATTGTATGATTGTCTGCTTGAGGTTATCAGAGTTCTATCTATCTATCTATCTATCTATCTATCTATCTATCTATCTATCTATCTATCTATCTATCTATCTATCTATCCACTCTTACTACTCCTCTACCTGCCTCTACCACTCCACTGTCTATCTCACTACTCTGTATTCATATATGAACAGCAGTTCACTTCACATTACATTAGACTTGACTTTTTGTGGTGTTTCAGGGAAATCTATTTCTTTAACACAGATATTTCATAATCCAAAAGCATAGCGTTATAGTGCTATAAAGAGGGTAAAGTATCCATTGATAGAAAAAGTAGAAATATACCTTGATTAAAAACATTACAAAGAGGCCTGCAAATTAATTCTGCATAAATGCGATCTGAACTTGTCAAATGTGGTCCAAGCCAGTCACTGTTCACGAAACTGTCTTGAGAAGCAACCAATCAGATCATATCTTTTATGATTGCCTGATAATGATTGACAGCTACACACAGCTCTTAGTTGAAAAACAATTCACGTACCAACAGAAGTAATCAAATAAGAACATTGAACAACATACAGATTTAAAACAACCACCAAAATATTTCACTGTTTTCCAGTTTCAGTTGTCCTCAAGCTGGTTTTGCCAGCTTTATAAATTCTCCGGCCGAATCAATTTGCTGACTTCTCACCTTGTTCTTTTGCCCGTCTGAACTGAATTTTACTGATATCTGTGTAATGTTGACATGCATGGATGCCCTCACTTCGATTTTTATAACTCTCCTTTACACTTTAATACTCATTCATTTAAGCTGAAAATTTTACACAGCAATAAACTTTTTGTTCCGCAACTTTTGTGGGTGAAATTAGTGTTTAAGATGCAACAATTAAATTGATATATTTTTATAATTGTTGGCAGTGGCTGCCTAGCATTTAACTTCCGTGCCAGTTCAGTGTGGAATTCAGATTTTAGATTAATTTTTTGCTTAATTTTGTTGTTTAGAAAACCTGTCATCACCACCCGGCATGTTTGATATCAAGAAAATATATCAAAGAAAGTTATTCAAGCAAGATTTGGGTGTCTTCTTTGTGTTAAGTTTGAATTTAAAGGGATTATCCTACTGACTCGACCCATGGTCGTCTGCAACCATAGTTCAGCTGTCATACCTTGTAATAGGTAATGAGTGGAGTGAACTGACCATACGTAGGATGCATGAATCACATTGTTTTTGCCTGTGATACAACCCGCCTCCATTTAATGTCCCATGGGCTCGGACTAAAGTGAGTTCCGGGGTGAGATTTGAACCCACGCCCTCAAAGCCAGTTGACAAGCGCACTTACCAATTAGACCATCCAATGAATTTTTTAACATACTTTTGTCCATTCACGACATTGCCTTTCGAGGAACTTTCGGTTTCTGGATTTTGAGCCGAGTTGGACATTCTGAGCAACAATTACACTGGAGCAAGGCAAATTTAAGAGAGTGGTTGATGTGTGCAAAGAGTGAAAATATTGAAGGTTGTTTGATGGTTTTGCAATGATCTTCAAAGTTGGCTGTTGTCATGGCCATGAACGGTGCCCAACAATTATCACAAATTGGTATGACAGAAGAACCTACTCAATTTTCACCCTGACCTTTGTGATGTGGTCTGTTATGTGTCAGATTCCTAATGGAATGGAAGATTGGTGGACTGTGTTGGTGGACTGGTCAAATTTCAGTTCATTGTGTGTTTCATTATGTTCAAAGAAAGTTATGCATACGAAAGCAAGTCGATTTTTGATTTGAAAGTTTATATCGAAGGGCCATATACATATCCTTCTTGGGTTTTTGTCATGACTTATCTGATCTGTACTGTCTGTTATGTGTCAAATTAATGACAGAATCAGAATTATAGGATTGCATTTCAGTTCCTTTATTTCAAAGTGAAATATAACTTTACGTCATATTTGAAGGGCCATATTGGAGGGTAATATTACGACTTTGGAACTTTTTGCGAAGTGGAATTTTGATATTCCTTCTTTAAAAAGACGTAAAAAGCAGAGCGAAAGTAGGGCTTTAACCCTAAGTGATGTAATTGTTATTGATATCTTACTCCCAAGATTCTGAAAGCTTGGTAAAATTCTGGCACACAATGAAGTCATTAATCACTCCATGAAACACTGGGCAATTTTCTTGTAATTACCAAGTCTCTGAGAAACAACAAGATTTTGTCATCAATCCTTGCGAGGTTCACCCTAAAAATCATCACACTTTCTGGCTTTACTTGGTTGCAGCCTGAGGTGTTTGTTTTTCAAGCTAAATGGGAGACATGAAGTAGCCTAAAAGTACTTTGTTCTGACTGGAAATAAACAAAATAAAAGGATTAATGTGGGAATTGTTGTTGTCGCTGCGCAAAAATTTGTGAAATTGTTGGTTTCTTATTGCTGGGGTCAGTTGTACTACAACAAAACAGCCCAGTGGGCCCACTCACTAATATCGTCACATTTTTGGCATTTTTTGACCCAAACATAAATGTTTGTAACAATGATGGTTTACATTGAAGTTTGTTACGCTGCTTGGTGCAACATTTTGTAGTAAAAAAATTTGTTTTTGCCATTATGACCTTCATTATCTGCTGCTAAGCTGGATATAGTGTTTGTACATGACAGAAATTACAGGGTGTCTACAGAAAAAGAGGACAGTCAGCACAATTTGATTTGTGTTTACAGTTTATTTTGTGCCAAGCATCATTATTCAACAAAACATGATTTGTGTATGAGCAGTATTATCAGAACAGTCAAATTACCCATTATTTGTACCCCTTGCTGTGGTAACTTTCTGCAGATGAGACCGAAATGATGCAAAAGCATGTTTGATGCACTCCACCAACATTTTGCCCCATACAGACATGATGGAGGCCTTTAACTTTACTGTGAGGGTTGGGATAACTTGCTGGATTCTGTCTTCAAAGTTGCCCATACCAAGTAATTCACTGGGTCCATCTCAGGAGGTGGCACTCTGCGTTGCTCAGCAGGTTTGCTTTGAGGCACTCCTAAGTCTTCTACGCAATATGAACAGCTGCTGCACCTTGTTAGAAGATGATTTTGCCAACAAAAAATTTTGTCTTACGACATGGCATCACAAATTCTTTCAGAATGTTATTATAAACATTTGCATTGATTCCGGCGCCCTGATCAATGGCTATTTGAGACATTTTTGTGATTTTCTTGTCATCAGGGTACCCCATGTTGAAGACCAAGTGTTGGGTCCTGAATTTGAATTATGGGCAGCTGGGGCATCAGCAAATGTCCCACTACTCATGCTCGTGTATGATGCATTTCTACTCTTACAAGCACCATAAATTTCTCATCAACAATGAGGAAAACGGGATGACCGCTTGGAGCAACGCAAACACTTTCACATATCATGCTCCCATTTTGCCTGTAGTAGTGATCTAATTCACAAATGAACTTATTTGCAATAGAACACATATATGGCTGACTAGCAAATCCACACGTCAGACTTATCACCAAATTCTGAACTTTTATGAGGTCAAAAAAGAAAAGTGACTGTCTTCTTTTTCTGTAGACACCCTGTACACACTGTGTAAAATTTCTGCTTCATAGGTCATACTGCCTTCACTTCCAATGTTCCCCTTTCAATATGTTTTCCAGGACACCATTCTCCAATGTGTAAGACCTTAAAATATAATATCAGAGCCCCCACATTTCCATAAATGAGTAAAAACTGTCATATTTTCACTGTATTTGTCCACTGTCATAATGCTCCATGGCTCCATGCTCCTAATTCTACCCCCCCCCCCTTTTGGTACACCTTCTTTTGGCTCTTCATTAGGGGTCTACACCGGTTCGATAAATACCGGCCGCACCGGTACAGTCTGGTCCGTTCCCGAACCGGTTTTCAAAGCAGCACTTTTGGTTCGGTTCAATAATGCTATCGATGATACGACATTGATACGTATCGTATCGAATGTCGGCAACGATATAGAGCCCTACACTTCATGCACAAGACTAGTGCTTCTTGGAGCTGTAACTGGAAGGGGGCACATTCAAAAAAAGACATTTTTGGTAAATCAGGGGGGCACTATCAAAAAAAAATTGTGAAACTTAATAAAAATGAATTTCAAAAACATAGATAAAAACACAGTATAGAGTACAAAGTAATAAAAAACATACATTGTGATTAAAGGAGGAGAGGAGAGCTGCACTCAGCTGCCGCGGATTGCACCCTGCTGGCAGTTTGTATGGGTGACCCTCTAGTATTGATGTTGGTTGTTTTCACAATGATGGCTGTCTTAGACTCTTAATACATAATAACAATAACTACAGACTTTCACTGAGCTAGTGTGGTAACAGAGACAAGATTAATATCGACCCGCTCATCTTTGTCATCAATCAAGCACTTGAGAATTTTTGGAAGTACATAACTTCTGAAGTTTGATTGGAAGAATTGTAATGACATTGGGCCACACCAAATCAATTTTATGGATGACGGATTTTTTGAAGAAAAAAATGGAGCAAGCGAGCGAATTTTTTTTTAAAAATAATTTTTAGATTAATTTTTGACAGATTTTCAAATGCAAGCGAGCGAATAATTTTTTTAAATTTTAATTTTACATTGCAAAAAGGTGCAAATTTCGAGCGAGCGAAAAATTTAAAAGGACTTCACGAAGCTCAATCCTTCCAACTTGAAGACTTAAAAGTGAGTGACAGTTTTTAGCAGTGAGTGTCTATGGTTTGTCAGTTATTCAACCAAACCAGTTGTTCTAATGCCATTATAAACTTCTGGTTGACTCGTCTTGCGTGTTGAAATACTGGAGATTTACATGCTTCCAAAATGATTTGACAAAAAAGAAGTTTTTTCATATTTGCTGATGAACTATGGCTACTATTGGTTAGAATAATTTCTTTACTTAGGGCTAGATCCATTAATATTTTCATTTAATTCTTCAGTTTGTCATTCGTATGTTAATGATGGGTGGCGAATCAAAAATTTTATGTGAACCTTCATGAACAAAATGCCTGGATATATTTGTGGCTTCTTCAAGCCTCATTGTATTAGTGTGATAGTGTCTATTTTAGGAAAGTAAAGATCTTAAACTTGAGGAGATTGTATAACATGTTGAGGGCTCTTATCTCAACAATCAATTGGGCTTAGAGGGCTGCATGTAGAACTGGGGTAGGAGGGCTGTACTTACCATATCTAGATAATGTTAACAGTAGCAGGCATTCAAAGTGATAAAGCAAAGGCAAAAGTAGATTTAGGTAAAGTTAGAGTGGCTATAAGGCAAGAGAGAGAAAAACTTGGTGCTTACCCGAAACAAATGAACAATGGTTCTGATTAATCCAACAATCCCTTTTTTAACTGTCTCTAAAACATTTAAAACCCATCCATACAACTACGAATATGCTTTGAGCAAGCTGAGCATAATCTGCCATTTCTAAAATGGGGTCTACCATTTTTGTACACCCAATGGTTGTGTTTTGTGTTCATTTGAACTGGAAAAAATTATTTTTTTACTAGACTCTCTGAATCCATGCGGGCGCAAAATTAATTTAGAAATTAATATTAATTTTAAATTCACAATTTTAGGAGCGGCGATTCCGTCATCCATAAAATTATTTTGGTGTGGCCTTAAGACTGATGCAATTAGAACTGCTGGCAGTTTTCTTTGTGATTAATCTCAGTGCTTGAGGAGACATCAACGACAGTTTAAAATTAGTCAAGACCCCACTTGTCCTTTGTTGACATTCATGTTATGATTATTGTAGGGAGGTTCTGCTACACGATGTTTACATATCCAGTGTATTAAAATGTTTTTTTTGCTATGACACCTCTACGTTCACGTATATGTGTCGCAAAACTCAGTTCGACTGATCACATTTTGTGCTTCACAAGTGAGGACAAGGTAATAGTCTAGTAAAAAAAAAGTTGTACTGTACAAGCTGTTAACCTTGGGAAACAGGTTAATTGTTGACGTTAAGTGTTAGACAATTGCTGTCATTGTTGGTTTCCAGTCATTAACACAGTTAAGATGAAGAGAAAAAACATTCGGAAGGACAAAGACTGGGAAATGGTTTTTCAAGTGCAAAGCTATGTTGTTGCTTCCCTCAGGCATTTAGTTTCTTTTGTTGGGATATTGAATTGGAGAATTGTAGCTGGAATCAACATGGTAGTCCTCAAAAAAGCTCTCAAAGCAAAGCTTAGGCCAGACATACCTGATTTTAGCTTCTCGGATCTTCTTGAAGAACTTTTTCTTTGGTAAGTCAGTAGGACCAAAAAAAGCAGTTTTTTTTATTATGTCTATCAATTATTATCCATCCAATAATTATATATCCTTCGAATTTGCTTCATTGACTGTGAGCATGATGTTACGCTGAGGCTGGTTGAGGATCGTCCTTTTGTTTGAACTTTGCCAGTTAAAATTCATTATACATCACCAAGATAATCATACCATTGGAAAAGCTGGTATCTAACTGACAATTTTGCATGTTAGCGCCTGGCTGGGGATTAACTCTGTTTACAACAGCAAACAAACAATCAGATTATTGTTTATTTTGCAAAAATTATAAGTTAAAATGTATAATAGAAGAAGCGTATGATGTCCGGTCGGGATCTAACTTACAAAAATGCATGTTAGAACCCTCCAAATCGGTGTCTAACTAATACCAAAACCAAACTCTGGTAATCAATAATATTTTAATTTACAGGCTCAGGACTAAACATGTGTATGGTTTGTTCTAGTGATCTTTAACTGCGGAACACCAGGATGATCCAGATCCACAACCAGCCTCAGCATGACGTCATGCTCTCAGTCTATGAAACAAATTTCAAGGATGCATTGTTATTGGATGGATAATAAACAAAATAAGCTTTCTGTTCTGTTAGGTTGAGATGAGGGCGTGGGTTCAAATCTCAACCCGGGAACTCACTTTAGTCCGAGCCCATGGGACTTTAAATGGAGGCGGGTTGTATCCAGTATTCTATGCTGGGGCAACTGAAAGACCCTGGGCATCCCTGAATTAATAGGGTATGTTCCAGACTCACTGTCTTCTCATCTCATCATCATACGGCGATCGCCTGCCTCAATATAGCCCACTAAGGTGCTGCAGAGGCATAAAACACAAACAAACAAACAAACAAACAAACTGATAGGTTGAGAAGCTAAAATTTCCTTATGTCTTGCCTTATGAAAGCTTCTTTTTTTCAAACTCTTGAGTGGTATTTGTTTGGAGAGCCATCGCCACAATAGATAATTTGTCTCACATTTTAGAGTGGATTCTAAGGTTTCATTTGATTTGATGCCACTAAAGTGTGGGTACTTTACAGTCTCTCTCATCTGTCTCTTTGTCAAGTCTCTCTGATCTAACAAATAGCATATTTTACATTCCCTGTGTTCTGTGAATGTTGTTTTTTGTATGAAATTATTTTTAGTGAATTGCATTTGAGATTAAGGGTTTCTCTGAACTTACCACATTAGAATTCTAGTGTACCAGAAGTGTTTTTTGCGGCTGAAGAATAGACAATGTACTTTACATTCACTGTGCCCTGGGAGAATATGTCTTTTGTGTTTTGGAGTGTCAGGGTTGTTGTGAACTTGATCAGATCAGAATTGCAGGCTGCCAAAAGTGTTCTTTGTAGCTAAGAAATAACATACTTTGTGCAAACTGTTTTGTGAGAACATTTTATTTTGAAGTATAGGTTCATTTTGTTTTCGATATTGATTTAATTCAAGCAGGTTTGTAATTGACATTCAAGTCATTCAGGTTTGAAGTGAAAAGTTATCTCCTTGACTGAAGTCTTTTTTCGAAATGCACATTGAGGAGAGACTGAATGAATGAACCGCATATAAAATATGGATTCACCCCAGAAGAGATGGTTGCACAAGGAAAGGACCGCGGTATGATGAAATTGTACTACTGATGTGATTCTAGTCATCTTCAATATTCCTGTGGTTCCTGGAGAGAATGACCTGGCAGAATGCACTCTGAACCAGCAGTTTATCTATGAGACAGTTGTGTTGGATTAGTTCTGTTTTTTGAAATTATAGGTATGTTGCAAAAAAATTTAAATCTTGAATTTCACATTGAAAATATTTTTATGTGAAAGACACTTCAATAAAAGAAAAGTAGCCACCAGAACCACCTTAATATGTAAATTATTAAAGAAGTTACAAGCATTTTTGTAGTCTAAAAATGAAGTAATAATTTGCTATGTTTTAGCATTGTATTTACAAAAAGTCTGTGATCAACGACTGTGATCTTCATAACTCTGTTGAAACTGAAGATAATTGAATGAAACTTTCAACAGATGGTTATCGAATTCAGTGTCTTTGGTAGACTAACCAATAACTTTATTTGCTATAGCTGAACCCGACTTTTAATGGCAACCAACAAACACACGGTGAAGTATACCACTTATTTAAACAATAAATACCATTCCAAAGTTCTGGGGTAAATTCAATTAATGTGAACCAAAATCTAAAACAATGCAAAGCATCTATTGTCCATTTACGACATCTATTGTCAGAGAAAACAAGGATGGATGACTGGGGCTTTATGTCGCATATTTATGCATTTGTTAGGTTCCTTGGGACAGGAGAAAGTAACAAGGCAGCAGAAAATGAATAGGTCTATTGATATTAAACCAGGTGCTTCGCATATAGAGGCTCAGCTTTTCAGCTTGTCCACCAAGGCAAATTTTTAACCAAATGAGAGTGACTTTGGAAATTTAGGCCTCATATAACTTTTCCCCTACTCGTACAATTTCCTTCAAATTTTGCAGTAATGAAGGTAAAAGTGTAACTTAAATGGCCATATACCTCTAATCAATGGCCATAGCTTACGAAAAAAGCTGTAGCAAGTTGATATACACTATCACTTTCAAATGCGTGCAGAAGACAAAATACTGAACGGAATTGCAAAATTTGAAGACTGGGCTGTAAAGGATGATCCCAACAATATTCGCTATTGAAATCATTAAGCTGTGTTGATCACAGACATAGCCATAGCTATTTTTGTGAAGTACGTTTTCAGACACACCGATTTTTGCCAGCACATAGCTGACAGAACTTTTTCTGGGTCATTGCAGCAGATTGCAACATACCTAGAAATTAGTTGTGTTTCTGAGAAGCTGTAACAATGATGGGATGTTTTCAGAACTGTTTACTGGAAAAATGAGGTCATCGTCAACATACATTATTTATGGAATAGCAGTTAAATTTACATTCTTTGAAAATGTGAAAATAATGCCATATACAACCGAAAATTTTAAATCCAGTATTCAGACAATTTATAAAATTTTGGCAAAACCGTAATGTTGGACAGTGCGCCTTTGGCACACCGATGTAGTTGATGACAGATGAATAGAGAACTACACTCGTTTTATTAGATGAGAAACTACTCGCTTTATTAGATGAGATTAGTGTCTAAAAGCATGGTCTAATCATGACAGTTCATCTTTTAAAGAAATTCGCAATCATATTCTCATTAGATATGACCTTCAATTGAAGAATGCTCGTAAGTGCCCAGCAATAGATCTCTCCACTTAAAAGATGGATTGGAGATAAATGGCAAGCCTTGAAGATGTTGTCAAAGTGTGTTCTTGTACGAAACAACTGTGATTAATGGTTCATTTCTCTTTTGACTTTTTTCCTGGATTTTGTGTCTTTGATGAAACCATTCAGAATGGTGGTGCCAAATAATTATTGATAAACATAGTTGAATGGCAACATGCAATTGGGATCTGGCATTTTGTTATGTATATACAGTATGTTATATATAGTATACTTTATATTTGTTTTTTGTTGATCGTTTTAATTTAGATACGAGAATAACTGGTGCTTTGCGTCGTGTATATTTATGAACTTGGTAGCCCAATTGAGACAGAAGGAACATACGACTAAATGGAGAATAATAATTGAAACTGCTTTCAGACATAGGTAATAAAACCTGGGACCAAATAATGTATCATGTATTCCAACTGCATTAACTCATTTTTATATTGAAAATACAACTAGTTACAACATATATGCAGAATTATTGCAGATGTTTAAAAAATGTTTGCTCAGATTAAAAATGAAGCTTTTCATTGTCTGGATAACTGACCTTTTACCACATACATGTAAGTCTGACTGTTTCGAAAGGCAAACAAGTTTCAAAAATGCTCCACTGCTGTAGTATTCCGTCAACAGCATTGATTATTATAAACTGAACCAAATTAAAAATGCAAAACTATTCCCAGGGCTTTATTTTTCTAGATATGTTTCACATGGGCTGTTGAGTGTATGCATCTGTGAAAGCAGGTGTCAAATGATTCTAGTTGGATGAAATCACTCTAGTGGGACAATTTTTTGCATGTCTGTGACCAAGTCACATTCGCGTATGGTGAGTGGACAGGGGTTTTAGGCACCCCATTGGGCAAATCTAATAATTTCATGTTGAAGAAAATGATGCAAAAGGCCACACAATACACTTCTTTACGGCCACCTGACTTGTTAAAAAAATTTATTTTTGAGAAGTCAAGTGAAAGTTTTCCAAACATAATGATATTCCAATGGAACAATGCAACTCCGGAAGTCCTCAAACAGCCCAGACAATAGCTGCGGAAGAAAAAGGCTTAGGATTTTTCAGAAAGGCTTCACAATACCTGTGTATCAACGGTAGAGATAAACATCAGCACTTTCTGTGCCCTCCTTTTGCTATTCTCCCAACCACACATCTGCCGCCGTAAGAAAAGCATAAGGAAAGCACACATGGTACTGATGTTTGTCCTATGGATGCTATACAGGTTGTTAGAGGTCTTTTGATAGACCTTATGCCTTTTTGACTCTGTTTCATGTGTTTAGGCCGTTTGTTGACGTGTTTCCAAAGTGTGTGACAAACTCTGACCTGACTTCTCAAACAACAACACTTTAACAAGTCAAGTGGCACCAACTGAAGCAAATTGTATGGCCTTTTGCATAATTTTCTTCAAGCATTTGCTCTGTCAAGTGCCTTATACCCTGTCCAATGACCATACCCCAATGTCATAACCTTGCGGCAGATGCAGATGCAATGGTCAGAATTTAATGATTTTATGGAACTGAGTCCTTTAACACCTTATTATACAGATGCATTAACTCAACAGCCCATCTTACAGAAAAATACAGCCCTGGAAATAGTTTTGCGTTTTTTAATTTGGTTAAGTTTATGTACTTACAGTCTGTCACTTTGATATAGAAAAAGAGTGGACTGTTGCACTGTGAAAATGGCACTTCGTGTGTCATCATACTGATGATTTGTCAGGACCCAATACTTTCAATGTTAATTTGATTCAAGGAGACTTATCCCATATGTTGGTCACGGCCAAACGAAAGGATTATGCATCTGATTTTCACTCTAAAATCAGTTATGACAAGTCAAATGGCCTTCTCTTGATCATGACTAATCAAACAGCCTTTATGTTTCCCATGTTGAAAGTAGAGAAGATGACACTTCATCGGCTATCATGAGTCACGAAGTGCATTTTTCACAGCGAACTAGTCCTCATTTTTTCTATATCAAAGTGACAGACTGTAATACGTACATGTTTTATTTAATTGTATTCTCTGAATCTCTGTATTCACTGCTAAAATATGGACGGTTAATCTAATCTGACAGTCATAGAAACTTGCAAATTGGATTATTTCAATTAACATTTCACAATACTAAGAACCCTTCAATCAAATAGCGTGCAAACTAAATTAGATTACAGTGTGTTATGGTCCTTTTCATTTCATTTGTGGCACTGATTTCTTTGCTAATAAGATTAGTCCTGTGTTAATGACAAATAATGACTGTTAATTGATCAATAATTTTAAAATAAACATGCATTATTCTGGTAAATGTCAATGTCTGGGTTAGGCAAGAGAGAGGGCTGTGATTTTAGAGTTGGAAAAAATGTAAAGAATTTGCCACTGTATTTTGTTGAAGCAACTCTATTTTGCCTCATACCATTTGACACCTCTCTCAGCAAATCACAAGCCAGTAGTTCACTGCGATAAATCCCATATTCGTTGTTTTCCACTTATTATGCAATGTTTGTGTGTTTGGATGTTTTTCTCGTTGTATAAGCAGGTTATTCACCATGGGATCAGGAATATGTGTTTATCACAGCTCGAGCTAAAGCCCTTGCTGGATAAATCACGTATTCCCTCTCCCTAGGTGAATTACCTATACTTATTGTCTGACAGAGTTTGGCATGAAGATTACATTGCAATTTGGTTTTGCTTGACATATTGCGATTGCGAAGTTGTGAGCTTTGCAAGTTGTCACAGCGCTGGTGAAATTAAGAGTGTTATCAACTAAAATTGATTGTATTATCTGTTTCAATGAGTTTGGTTTTGATGCTTTTGCTTCTAATGGATTCATTTGGTCAACCTGACCGAAAAAGACCATACCCGTAAGGCAAGTCTAGGGTTACACAAAGCGAACAAAGCCAGGAAAAACTGTCCTTTTTGTATGTGCGTCCGAAGAAAAAATCTTTGTTTCTCTAATGTCTGGAATTCTTCTAATCGAGCGCACTGCATCTCAGCTAATCCCAACCTTGAGAAACATTGTCAAACCTGCTTCATAAATTCTTGCCATATGAATTACATGAATCATTAATCAGCAATAAAAGCTACAATGAAAGCGGACGTGTCTGGCCAAGGTTGATTTGTTGGCTTACGAAATCTTCTTAGTCCTGCGGAAGTAATTGTAACACCCTGCCCCCCTCTCCCCCAATGCTTCTCTATCCTCCAACCTTCCTCTGCCTTCAACCTTCCAAATTCCATCACTCCAAAACCAATCAGAGGAAGTGCCCCTATTTTCCTGCCCGGGCAACAAATCAAATTACTCCAAATTAGGTCAGTGACCTAGTTTCCATTGAACACCTGCTGACAATTGGTTGAGCCTTGGACATGTGACGAGTCATGTGACCGGTGTGAAATTGGATTCAATCCTAAGGGTTTTTCACTGTCCATTTCAGCTGTAGGACAATTAGGCTCGCTGGTTGATTATTCTCCAATCTGAGCAACTAGAGAGAATGGAAGTTCTACCACCAGGGCTGGCTGGGTTGAGGCCATTGTAGACCACTGTATTATTTCTAGCCCTTGAAATAAAGCATCTAAATGGTGTAGGGATAGAGTGTTCAGAAGGGATTTGTTGCATCATAGTGGATACGTAGATCTGTGGTCTGTCAGAAGACTCCATAATAGCCGAGTTACTCACAAATAATTGAAGGTCAGGGTGTTTGATGCATACATGACAAACATCTTGAATAAATAAGGTTGTTTCTGCAGGAATTTAATTCAAAGATTTTTTTTTCTAAATTTTGTTACAAAGGAAGTGAGCCAATTGAGAGATATTTGCCCATTATGCCACAATGTCTAAATTAAAGTCGTAACTTAAGCCAAGGGTTGTCCAAGAAAAACTAAGTTACTATGATATGTAACTACAGAGTTCTTTCTTCTGTGATATAGTTTACATTTAAATGATTTAAACGAGAAATGACATGATTTTAGACAATGCGCCAAAAGAAAAGACGATTATTGCACCAGTAATTGCAGACTCTATATAATAGCTCTGGAGGGAACTACAGGCTAAAGTTACAAACAAAGAATGATGGGTACTTACATTCAGCTTTTTATGGCCATCAATGACCTCACAACAGACCCTGCCCATTGCATTGAAATGAATTGTCAAGTTTAATAGCATTGAAGGTATAGGATATTATTTCAAAAAATGCTATTTAATGAATAATGAGTCATAGAGAATAACATGGCATGGATAGGGATATATGACCTCACAAGGAACATTTCAGTCCTATTCTGTAAGCATTTGAAATTCGTTAACTGTAAGAAGTGTGGGGCTGTGCGCGTGTTCTTGAGGGTTAGAGTAACCGGAAAATATTTAGGGTTGTATTGTATAATTTTGCCGTACCAACATGGCACCAATATTTCTTCAACAACAAAATCGATATTGCATCAAGTGAAACACTTCATCTACGAGTTGTCGTCCGACGCATCCATGTAGGACTTTCTCCTCATTATATGACAAGTCTGACACTCCACTGGAGCAATGGAATTACTCTAAAGCCAGAACAGCCCAAACATTCCTCTCACACTCCCAAAGCAATATTTGATGAACCCAAGGCACTTGTAATGCTATCTCTAATAGGTTGGTGTATCCGAGCATGCTCCTCATCCACAAGGACATTTATGGAGGTCATTGACCTCTTTTCGGATGCCATTGGTTGGTCAATGTTGAGAAATAAATATAAACATTGAAGATCAGTGAATTTATTTGTTTGATGACTTCTTTGATATCAATGTTTCAAATATGTAATGAAAACAAACAAATTTGCTAATTTCCCAAAGATTTTGTTGTCAGATATGACATTGTGATACTACATGATTTTAATTTATCAAATATATTTTTACAATATTTTAACAACTTTCAGAATAATATGTAAAACTTGTCTTCTTGATTGCCTATCGATAGCAGCTCTGGTATTTTGTCTTTGAGAAGCCTCCTCATAATGAAGAGACAATTGCAATAAGTTAGCTATTATTTAAAGGTTGTCTTTTATGCAATATGTATCTTTACCATGCCTGCCTCTTTCTTATAGATAAAATGACTGTTTGCCATGATGAATCATTGATGATACATGCTTAAAGCTTACAGATTTCCAAGTTATTATTAGTACATTTTTAAAGAAAAATGAATGTTTATCTTGGCACATCTACAGTGAATTCTTCACCTCATTGCATGTTTGGTTGCCAAGGCTGTTTGTTGTTCTACATCATCCGGACTCTGTGGGTCCATGTTACATGTCGCTTCCTGTCACCCTTAATGCCTTGTACTGAGTAGTTGAGCAACAGGATTTTATCAAGATTAACGGCTCTTGGCGCTTACCCAATTTTCATAAGATTCCCATATATTGACACACAGAATCTCAGGATTTGTAATCTGTTTCCATGGTAACATGATATTCTCATCTTGGAGGTTTTGTGTTACCACGCCGAACCCGGAAAGCAATTCCATTAAATTGACTGAGACAGATAGATCTTACGATGGCTGATGCTCCTGTTTACATGCAGGTAGCACAAAAATACCGATATTATTGTTGGCCTTTTTTGGTATAAAAAAAAAACTCATACTTCATTTTGTGTCTCGTAAACTTATTCGTTCCTATTAACTGGAATAAATTGCCACACTCTTACTTATCTTTGAGTAATCCTTACAAATAATTTCCTCTGGATGCTGTCCACAAATATATTTTTCCTTGCGTCTTCTTAGGAAGATGTGCCTTTAAAGAAGAGATACCAAGAAGAGAGTCACAAAGCAGAGAGGACTCAACAGAAAAGTAAAACCAAGAGAAGTTCATTGGTAAACAGCTCTGTATGCACTGTAATTATGAGACAATAAGTGATTTCATAGGTTGACGGTACTGTTAGGTTTGTAGGCCAGAGCCGGGTGTCATTGGTATAGGGGTTCCAAGGAGAATGAGGCATTAGGAGAAAGAGACACCAACAGGGAAAAGGCGTCAAGGTGGCAGAAGAGCCACCAAGAGGAAAGAGCCACCAAGAGGAAAGAGGCACCCGCCAGAAGGAGCCTCCAAGAAGAAAGAGCCTCCAAGAGAAAGAGGCACCAAGAGGAAAGAGGACCAAGAGGGTGGGTCTATACCCTCCTGTCTTGGTCCATCTTCTCCATCAGTACCTCTCCTGCCTTGGTGCCTTCTTTTATCAATCAGCTCGATGTCTGCATTGGGTCACTCAATAAATCTGATTAGCGACAGATCATGTGACCTAGTTGTATTACACTCTACATCTGGTGCTATACTAAAAGCAAGCTTTTTCAGGAGATCAGGCAATCAGGCAGACTAGTATTACTGATCCAACCTCAAGTTTAACATTTAATGTTTTTGCATTATTACATTAATTCGAGTAATACTCTTTTCATTGTACATATTGATAAATGTGATTGATTTTATTGCGACTACTAGAACTACATTAATTAATTACAGATAATTACAGATTATAAAGAGAACACAATCTATAATATTTTATCACTAATCTTTGCAGAAGTGTAATAAGCCTATATCATCCTTTGAACCTTTAATGTGCTGCAGAGAAAGGCATGTAGTAGATAATACCCGAATGTTCACAATAAATTGATCTGTCAAGCTTTATTTGAGATAACCCAAATGACACAAGATACCACGGACAAAGAAGACACGCGTACGGAATGACAGAAGCATTTGATAGTGACAGATATTGATGAAAGCACATTTCAGCACAAGCTTCTCGCATTTCTATCACCAGTCCTTCTGTAGATAAGTCTGTCAATAAATTGTGTCTTTCCACAACTCTGTCTTTGTATCTCTTTCCACAGCACCATATGTGGCTTGTTTTTAGAGCTATGTTGTCTTAGAGCTCTTGGCAGATTTGCGGTCCACTGGAAAAATTCGCTATGCCACATCAGTGAAAGTTTTCTGGTGGTCTCCTAATATTCTTATTTAATGAAGTACCTAAAGTTGTTTAATTAAGTTTGTTTATTGTCACCTAGATGCTTCTAGATATGATAAGCACTGATTATAGACTGATTAACCATAACTGACAGAAACAAACATTTTTAAGTGACATCACTCAACCAAGTTGAAAGTTGAGTTTTAAACTGTTTGGACCGCTAATCCACATACAACTCTAATGAATAATGTACTGATTTGTGTGTCTATAAATTTCTTTCTATAGATTGTATGTATGGAATCATGTACATACCTAACCATCTCTAACTGTGGATTTTCTGCTATTGCCCTGGCTATCCTTATTCTTGGCCTGTGTGTTTTCTGTTCATATATTTCTTGCAATTGCTGCATCTGACCTAATTCCTGATCCGTCTGTAGATTTCTCTCTATATTGTCTGTGGCATTGTCTTCTATTTCTTTATCTGTCTATTGCCCTGGCTGTTCATATATCTTTTTCAATGGCCTCATCCGTCCTAATTCTTGGCTTGGGTGTTCAGAACACAACTGTCAGATGCACATGTCTGATAATCCATGCATTGATTCATGTTTTTGGTGTTGCATGTGTGTGACGCTGTCTCCTCTCTTCTAGCCTTTCATTTAGCCTTTTATTTGGCTCTTCATTTGTTGTGATTCTGGCTCTTTCTCCAAAGGCCAATACCTTCTTCCACCCCATTTCTCTTCTAACTCTTTTGCTCTTTTTCTTTCTTATATTATGTTTTTCGCAGTCATTTTTCTCTTTATTCTCAAATCGCTCTGATGTCCATTTGGCATTCATTGCATGGTTTGTTTGGTACAACAGTCAATCTATGAAGAGCAAAAATGTTTAAGCATGGAACAGATGCATGTTTTAAGTCCTGCCCAGTCTTTATTTTGTAATGTTCATTCAGTGAATTCCATCTTAGTCAGTCAGTCTGTCTGTCTGTGGATTTTTACCATCAATTAACAAAAAAGCAGCGGTAGAGACAGAAAAATGCTCTGGCCACAGACAAGAATAAACCAAAGTAGCTCCAAGCATGGTCTGGCCTGACTGATCTGTTGTTATTAATTTGTTATTTGCTTCAGTCAGCTGCAATATGCAGGCTTTTTTTAGCCTTTTGTGGGGGTTCTTTTGTAAAAGTTTTCAGGTAACTGCAAATATTACTATTAGGTAATAATGAATAAAAAAGCTTATTCATATGATTTGTTTTTTGCAACCAGAAAGAGTATATCACAACTGTACAGTATTATATAACAAGGATGTAATTTTATGTGCTGAAAATCTATACCTTATTTGAAACTTTAAAAGAAGTCTTCAATCCATTTTAGCAATTTAGGTTATTGTAAAACATCGGGTAAAGTGCCCATGGTTGATTGACAGGTCTGATCTAATGATACGGGGTTCCTCCCATGAAAACAAACAATTTATGAGACAACCATGGCGTGTTCTACATCTTCAAAAAATTCTACCATTCAAGCATCAAGTAGATTGTGGGTACGCTGCATGTCATTGTCTGTCATCCTTAATGCCTTGTACTGAGTAGTTGAGCAACAGGATTTGATACAGATTAACAACTCTTGGTGCTTTTTGCCAATTTTCATAAGATTCTTGTGTTGTGACACCCCGAATCTCAGGATTTGTCATCTGTTTCCATGGTAACGTTGCGGACATTTTGTGGTATCAGAGCAGGAAGGCAACCCCATTGAATTGACTGATGTGTCCTGAGATTGCTCATGCTCTTCTGTTTACAGCTCGGTTCATGCAAACACTGACTTTTTTCCACCTTGTTTTGTTTTCGTCCTTGTTTTTTGGGAATGTTTACCTTCAGTTTTGGCCTTGATCTCATTCTCTTCAAGGGCAACTGCAACATAATTTAATAATCTTTTTTTTGCAAAATATAGGGTTCCTGCCTTTTCTATGTACTTGGTAAAACATCGAACAAGTCTTTGCATCCAACTAAGTATGGTTGATTTATATTACAGCAAAGATTGGTGGTAAAAATGTTATTTGTGTTGTGGCGTATCCTTATGACCTGCATGATTGTGTTTTCTGAGTAGATTCTGCAAATTTATGGGGGATTGACTCTCGCATGCATTTATCAATGTCTATTATTAGCAAAAGGACTAGACGAGTCTTTTTAGAGACTAGAAATTTGGTTGTTTGCCTCCAACGAGCAAATAGACGCTGTCAAACAGCGAGCTTAGGTCATCCACACACCCGATTGGATGAGAGAGCCTTCCTGATCTCCTGAAAAAGCTCGCTTTTAGTGGCACCGGAAGTAATACAACTGGGTCACGTGACGGTCGCCATGACAACAAACAACACGTGCTGATCAGTCTCTAATTAGATTTATCACAGGAGTCCTCTGTGCAGACTCCGGGCGAGGCACTGAGGGATAGCAGGAGGCACTGAGAGTTGCAACTGCCCGGGAGAGGCACCAAGAGATATAGAGAGGCGCCGTAGGGTTTTATTGGAAGGCGCCTCGAACTGCTAGACACTAAGAAATGGATTTATGGGGTAACTTCGAGGCGGGATCAGGAATGCCTCCGAGACACCCCCGTGGTTGCCCAGTGGTTTTCCTTTGGTTAGCAGCCAGTGGCTAAGTGGTTAGAAGGCATGGGGGAGTGTAAACTTGTAGCCACTAGTCAAAAGGAACTCCATCTAGCCACAAGGATCACTATGGGGGGAGTCAGAGGACCTGCAGGGCTTCAGTTAAACTAGATGATATACATCATTTGTGTCAGGGCAAAAGACAATAAAATCAAAGGAAAGAGACAATAAAATCAGCCGCGAGACAACAAAATCAAACCGAGAACAAGGAACTGTAGCAGAACTGCACTGCAAGTCTCGAAAGAACTTCTGTAACTATATTTAAAATACATGTCTCCATCTGTCTGTCTCAATATATTTATCTATATCTATCTATATCTTTATTTGGCTATCTGAGACTATAATGCTTACAGACTACAGTATGCATCTGTTGTGCTATCTATCTATCTATCAATCTATCTATCTATCTATCTATCTATCTATCTATCTATCTATCTATCTATCTATCTATCTAACTATCTAACTGTCTATCTAGCTATTCATCCACCGACAATATACCTTCTCTTCTTTCAGACTGGTTTGAAATTCACCCTTGGATTATTGTACAGGGTCTAGTGAAGTTTGATCACACCTTGCTGTTATTTATTGGAATTACCATCCAAGGCCAGGCTTGCTTTGGCATTAATTTAAGCACACACATTTTTATTCTGTTCAGGCTGTACAGTGCATCTCTAACATCCATTTAACAGGGCTTGGGCCTTGCAAACATGGTATGGACTATTTTCTTGTGGTCTGAGCGGTAATAGTGTTGGAAATAGAAGTGCTTACAGCTGGATGGATAAACCCTTGTTAGCATCCAGACCTGGACTCCGAAGGCTGCACTTATCATATATATCTGTCTGTCTGTCTATCTTTCATGCTACTCCTGGTCCTATCTCTGTTTTTATACCTGTTTTTATCAGAAGATCAAACCTCTTAGATCTGATACTGCTTACTTTGAATTGATGCATGAAAGTCAAAACGATTCTTTTATCTTTAGTGATGGCCTAGACTTTACAATCAAATGTCAATATACAGTAATGTGATGATGCATTTGATGTGAATGCATTTAACTTATTTAAACCCTTATAGAAATCAGTAACTGGATGGCTCTTCCCTTTACAAAATGTAGGTCTATTAATATGCTTGTACAACTGTCTACAAGTGGACCGCTGTTACATTGCCACTTCCAGCCTTGGCAGATCAGAACATATATGCTGTCATGTGTTGCCACCTAGTGACTAGTGTGCTATTCTGCGAGCTCCTGCTAGCGGTCCACATCATTTCAGTCTGAGGAACTCACACAATTTTGTCTGGAAGAAACTGGGGCTGTTTCTGAGTGTGCGGATGGCCTTGTCTACTTCCTTAGAGAATGTGATTGCCAAGTCTGACTCTGGTACACATCAATGTTGAATAGAAATGTTGTCAATGTGCAATGAAATTGGAACTATTTCTTGAGACAGCAATGCTGTAGCATGCAAAATCAACTTTTGTGCCAGGTGGCAGCAGCATGCAGTTCTCATTTTTACCAGACTGCTTGTACAATGTGTCCATTCATAAATTTTCTGTGAATGCTTACTGTACTGTTTTTGTTATTGTTATTAGTGATTCATTGTTGTGTCAATGCAGTCTTAGTAGAGTCAGGTGGACAAGTCTGTGGTTTTTTAGGCGGTTCTCTGACCACAGCAAATCGCAAAGGACCTGGCACAGTGTCAAGAAGATTGCCGGACTGGCAAGCCACACCAAAAATTAGCAATTTGATACATGTTAAAAATTGAGATTATGACCAAAATCTCCATTCCGGTCGGGTATAGGTTTTCAGATTTAGCAAGGATGCAGTAGTGACACTGGGTATAGTTGTTATTTTCTGGCATGTTTTTATTTTTTCATGATGCAGTTTAGGTCGTCTGACTATTGAGTAGATCTGCACCATATAATAGTTTTTTTAATGCAGTTGTTTGAGAGGTCCAAAAAGGTTGATGTTAAACTAAAATGCAGTGTGGTTTTGGCACATGTGATTGAGAGAAATTTCAGCTGGAAGTATTTTTTGTTCACTCTTGTATTCATGCATGTGGCTTGAGCTTTTTAGTCAATTGAGTTTTTTAATTTGAGGCAAATAAAAAAAACACTGTAAATGGACAGACTGGCTGACTAGCTCAAATGGAATTTACTGGATGAACTGCATACAATAGGGATTCTACAGGATTTCGCGTGTTCAGTTTAACAGTTTTGCAACAAAAATTACAAAATTAGACTGTATAAAAGGTAAGAGCTCAAGAAGAAATGTAAGAATATCTTGTCAACATAGATCCTAGTTTCAAGACATTTCAGTTGTTTTTTTAAATATATATGTAATATACTGTGTAGCGTGACAGCAGTCAGGTTTAGTGTCCTTGTGATGGGAGTAGTTTCAACTTCCCAGTGATCAGATTTGGTAACTCAGTCATCTGCCAGTGTGTGTATTTGCAGTTTATGAAGTGATGAGTATCCTCCCTTGGAAGTAATAAGAGGCCCCCTGAATGCAGATGCTTTTTAGTGGCATTCTTGCTTCAGGAGCACTATGAAATGCACCAGACAATATGTTATTATAAAATTACAGGAGAAAAGATAACAGATTGTCTGATGCATTACAAAGTGTTAAGATCCCAGAACTTGACCTGGCAAAAGGCAGAGGAAGTAAGCCAAAACAAACCAGAGTCAGGTGTAAGGAGGTGTGAGACTTAGGAGTTAGGACTTTAAGGACTTCCAACCTACCATCTCCTCTCACACAAGACCCTGTAGTCCACTTTCAAAACTATTTTTCTCCAATTATTTATACAAGAGTCCTTATTTGTACTGATCACTGTAGACCTAGTGCAAAGCATAGCAAAGCAACTGTTGCTGATACTGAGGGGAAAAAAGCAAAAAACTCATTTTATATATTCATCAAACTGCTATTGATCATATAGATCTTTTGGTAGAAGGTTGTACCAGTTCTGGCAGCCCAAGATTTGAGTTAACCATGCATGCAATGAAAGCTAAATGACATCAGAGAATTCGGAGAAAAGAAGCAAAAAAGCAGAAAGTAACTAAGCGCCATTGGTAACTCTGAAAGGGTCCTTTAAAAATGCAGCAAAAAACTACAAAAATGATCTCATACACAACATCATACAAGAGCTAAAGCAGAAAGATAGAGATGATTTGCTAACTAAACTACACTACAAAATAAACGCATGAGTCTGAACTGAAAGGAATGAACTGATTTGGGGACATGGAGTGCTAGGCACAAGATGTAAAAAACCCATAGAAAAGCCTATTTATCCATAAATCATTCAGTCGCCATTATGGATGGATTGGTTGTACCAAATAAACCATGCAATGAACGCCAAAAAGACATCAGAGCGATTGGAGAATAAAGAGAAAATGACTGTGAAAAACATAGCGTAAGAAAGAAAAAGAGCAAAAGAGTTAGAAGAGAAATGGGGTAGAAGAAGGTATTGACCTTTGGAGAAAGAGCCAGAACCACAACAAATAAAGAGCCAAATAAAAGACTAAATGAAAGGCTAGAAGAGAGGAGACAGCGTCACACACATGCAACACCAAAACATGAATCAATGCATGGATTATCAGACATGTGCATCTGACAGTTGTGTTCTGAACACCCAAAAGCCCCCGCAGGTCTCGGGCCTCCTCGTGGCGGTGGGTGGTAACACAAGAGTGAAGTCCTCTATCTCTTGTGGCCAACACGAGACAGTGCGCAAGCACACGTCTCCCCGACGGAAATGGGGCAACCTGTTTGCCGTGGGTTGCGACCCGTGTTGGAGGATGAAGGGGTCCTGGTAGTTGAGTTGGTTGGGACAAAGTTGGTCCCTCCCATACAATACACTACTTTGGCCTGGATTTCTCCCAGACGGGAGGCTGGATTGGCCCGGTCCAGTCAATCGGCTTGTCATGTTGTCATTAGGACTTTGGTCCTATTTGGCCATGGCTGATGGGTCAATCAAAGAAGGGTAGAAACCGGATATTTGCCTGCCATGGTTATTTTCTCATGATTGAGGCTGTATTGCAGGCCTAGCCTTTAGAGAGTATATCCTTCATGTATTCCTGGGACTAGGGTACTGGGCTTTGCCCTACCCGACTTAGTCTCCCCGTGTTGGGCTCCGTGGTGGGTGGGGACCATGAAGGATGAAGAATGGAAATCTGTATGGATTTTTTCAACCATAACCTATCTCAAGGACTTTTTGACTGTGAACCTGAACCTTGGCCAAGGTATATAGTGCTAAAAGGCAAGGACGAGGCATTCCAACAGATGTCATCAACGATACGGGCGAAAGCCCTTCTTCAGGCAATAGGCAAACCAGAGGATGTAAGACGATTCCCTGGTTCCCTCTTGATTAAATGCAGGGATAGAGAGCAATCTCAACGACTACTGGACATGGAACAACTACATATTGCAAAGGTGGAAGTGGCTCCACATGAAAAGTTAAACTCAATCCAAGGAGTGATACATTCATTTGATAGCCACGAGAACACTAATGCGGAGCTCCTCGACTGGTTCGAGTTCCGCAAAATTCCGGTTGTCTCCATTTACAGAATGTCGCAAAGAACAACAAAAGATGGCTCGGTAGTAGAGACTCTTTGTCTCACCTTTAAGGGAAACCGGCTACCGGAAGCTGTAGAAATTGGATTTGAATTCTGTAGGGTGCGCCCCTACATCCAAAATCCACGGCGCTGTTACCGATGCCAGAAATATGGTCACATTACCAAGACATGTAAAAGCAGAGTGGAGGTATGTGCCAACTGTGGAGGCTCGGATCACACCCATACTAAGGATGCTCCGTGTGGTCTCCCTCCAAGATGTGTCAACTGCAAGGGAAACCACTCATCGTTCAACAAGTCATGTCCTAAATGGACCTACGAGAAACAAGTCCTTGAGATCAAGGCAACCTCAAATGTCTCATTTCCTGAGGCTAGACGAATAGCACAATCCCGATATGGAGCTCAAAGTTATGCTCAGGCCGCTGGTGAAGAGAATGCAGAACTACCAACGGGATCACAGTTGTCCCATGGATCTTCCATTCACCGCCAAGCTGGACCCAGTTCATTTCCTCGCACAACGCCAAGATTAAGAGTAGACCTGGATCCAGATTTCAGCTACTCAAAACATTCTCTGACAAATAAAGACACAAACAAATCCAATTCACAAGAACATGATGACAAATTCCTTAATCTTTTTGAACACGCACATATGAATGAACTTCATAACGTGCACGAAAGACACTTGACACAAAATCGAGAGAAAACAGACAAAAATCAACAAAAGGACCTGCAGAACAAACCGACAAAAAGGAAATCTGATGACAGAAATTCTGACGAGAGAGCCCCAACGAAAATTCAAGTGACAGAGGTCGAATCTGACCTAAATTCCTCTTTTGAAACGGTTGACTCCCAGCCATCAGATGAAGAAAACCCAATGGAACTGCAAACACCTCCTACAGTTCCCGAGGTAGTTAAGGCCGATGCTGGTTTTCCCACCAAGGTGGACAAGCCAACTGACAACACCTCCCAGACCCCATCTGCTGCTCCAACAGGTCGAAAGCAGGGTCAGGGAGGTCAACCAGACAAAACAAAAAACCCTACACAGGACAAACTGCAACGCAGAACTCCGACAACTCAAACACATCACCAAAATAAAAGTCCCGACTCAAAGAACACGAGTCAAACACATCCAAAAAGTACAAAAATACCTGGCCCACCAAACACAAATATGGGGGGAAAATCTACTAACACCAATCAAATTCTGAAACGTGACAAACATAAAGTCACGAATAGAGCCCCGTTAATAAGATAACATCTATGACTGAACAAACTCATTCCATGGACAACATAGTTCAGTGGAATTGCAGAGGTTTAAGAGCAAATTTTGATGAAATAAAAATATTGACATCTGAGCATAGGGCCAGCATCCTATGTCTCCAGGAGACTTACTTAAAACCATCCGACAACATTACTATCAGAAATTATCATATGTATAACTCATATGGAGACATTGTCCATGATAGGGCAATAGGTGGTTCTGCCATTCTGGTCAGGCAGGGCATAATACATACTTGCCTTAATCTGACCACCACTTTGCAGGCTACTGCCGTCCGCCTAACGTTACGTAGAACGATTACCGTGTGCTCCCTTTACTTGTCACCGAGTTCCCGGGTGACCCTACAAGATCTAAATAACCTATTTGACCAATTACCTGCCCCCTCCATTATTCTTGGAGATTTTAATGGTCACAGCCCTTTATGGGGTAGTGCAGACCTGAATAGTAGAGGTGAACTGATAGAGGACTTTATAAATGGAAATAATCTTTGTGTCTACAATGATGGGTCAGATACATTTCTACATTCAGGACATGGCACTTACTCTGCTATTGACCTAAGTATAAGTGACCCAAATTTGTTTTTAGATTTTGAATGGAAAGTACTAGAGGATACACATGGAAGTGATCATTTCCCAATCCTATTGAAATCGTTAGATGTTGGTCCTAACTCCGGTTTATCAAGGTGGAAATTCAATAAAGCAGACTGGAATCTCTTCTCAGAACTCTGCAACAAAAATATTACCCAACAGAAATATGCAGATTCCGATTCCCCTGTAGACCATTTCACAAAAGATATTATAGACATAGCAAATAAAGCGATACCGAAATCTCAAGCCAATCCTCACCATAGCCCTAAACCTTGGTTTGACACAGAGGTCAAAGAGGCTATCAAAGCCCGCAAAAAAGCATTACGTGCCTTTAAATCTCGCCCAACATCAGAAAATCTAAATCAATTTAAAATCTTCAGAGCAAGAGCGAGAAGGATAATAAGACAAAAGAAAAGGGCTACCTGGCAAAACTATGTCTCTAAACTTAATACCCGTACACCTAGTTCAAAAGTATGGAAAATGATAAAGAAGATACAGGGTAGAGATACATCCACACATATTCAACATCTTGTCATCGACGAAGAAGAGATAACCACAACTGAGGAAATTGCAAATAGAATAGGTGACCAATTCGCATTTAACTCCTCATCGAACAATTACACCCAAGAATTCCAACAATTTAAAGAGAGGGCCGAGCGACACAATTTGAATTTCCAGTCTGATAACTCTGAAGCATATAACATGCCCTTCTCCGTGGAAGAGCTCATAGCGGCATTGAATAAGGCTAAAGACTCTGCTACTGGAGCAGATGAAGTTCATTATCAACTACTAAAGCATCTACCGGAAGGAAGCCTTAAAATTATGCTTCAGATTTATAATAGAATATGGGACTTTGGTACATTCCCAACGCTGTGGAAGAAAGCGATAGTAATACCAATCCCAAAACCTAACAAAGACCTCAGTGATCCACTTAACTATCGTCCGATTGCACTCACCAGTTGTCTTTGTAAGACCATGGAAAGGATGGTCAACAATAGACTAGTATGGTATTTGGAATCAACTGAAGCCATAACAGAATATCAGTGTGGTTTCAGGTCCAAAAGAAGTACATTGGACCATTTAGTATCATTAGAAACCTACATAAGAGATGCCTTCATTAAGAAAGAACATGTAGTTGCAGTATTTTTCGACTTAGAAAAAGCTTATGACACCACTTGGAAATTTGGAATTATGAAGGACATTCATGAAATGGGTCTCCGGGGAAGGCTTCCTCACTTTATAAATTCATTCCTTCAAGATCGAAACTTCCAAGTCAGAATAGGAAGCACACTATCCAACAATTTTAACCAAGAAATGGGAGTTCCTCAGGGAAGTATTCTCTCTCCGACATGTTTTAATATTAAGATTAACAACATAGTCCGACATATCAAGGAGAATATCAAGTGCTCTTTATACGTTGATGATTTCCTTGTTGCTTTTAAGTCAACCAAAATGACAAGTGTGGAACGACAACTGCAACTTAACCTAAACAGGTTGCAAAAATGGTCATATGAGAATGGTTTTAAATTCTCCAAAAATAAAACGGTGTGTATGCACTTCTATCCTCCCAGAAGCTTTCAGCCGGATCCAATCCTAATGTTAGAGAATTCGAAAATCAAAGTAGTAAACCAGTACAAATTCTTAGGAGTTTTACTGGATTCTAAATTCTCTTTTATTCCACATATCAAAGAACTTAAAGCTAAAGGTTTAAAATCTCTTAATCTTCTCAAAGTAGTCAGCAAGCTCAGTTGGGGTGGAGACACCACTGTATTGCTACGACTATATAGGGCTATAACCCGATCACGTCTCGATTACGGGAGTATTGTATATGGATCAGCAAGACCGTCCTACCTCCGATGTCTAAATACAGTACACCACCTGGGCATTCGCCTGTGTCTTGGAGCATTTAGAACATCGCCAATAGAGAGTCTATATGTCCTTGCGAAAGAACCACCATTGTCACTACGGCGTATAAAACTTTCGCTGCAATATTTTGTTAAACTGGCAGCATGTCCAACAAATCCGGCTTTTTACCCGGTATTTCAGCCAAAGTACCAACAAATTTATATGACTAAACAAAGTGTTATAAAACCCCTAGGTAATAGCCAACAAGCAGGTGGAAACCCCTCTTGTATTAGACATTCTTTTTACCTTAGCAGCAATGAAAGAAAACAAGGATATTATATTTTGTTGGATTCCAAGTCATGTTGATATCAAAGGAAATGAGATGGCTGATCTTCATGCGAAGAGAGCCTTAAGTAAAAACTTAACGGACTATGTTGTCCCTTATACGGATTTTAGAAAGCATATCAATGATTTTACCAAGTATAGTTGGCAAGTACGATGGAATGCTTGCCAACGAAACAAGCTACGCACAATACTACCACACGTCATGAAAGATATAAAAATTGATGTGAACTCACGCAGAGAGCAAATCGTAATTCATAGATGTCTTATAGGGCACAGCAGATTAACCCACTCACACTTATTAAACAATGATGCAGCACCAATATGCGAAGGGTGCCAAGTACCACTTTCGATCAAACATATCTTGATAGAATGTAATAACAATCTACATCACCGACCCTTTCAATCAGGTAATCTCAAACACTTATTCTTAGAAAATTCAGCGTCCAGTATAACACGGTTCCTCAGAGATAACGACTACTTCTACAAATTATGAGAAATTAGTTCCAGGATAATCTATCTAACCAATGTTGCCTCTAAATAGCCCACACTGGTGCTGATGGGGCGTAAAACACAAACTCACTCACTCACTCACTCTGAACACCCAAGCCAAGAATTAGGACGGATGAGGCCATTGAAAATGATATATGAACAGCTAGGGCAATAGACAGATAAAGAAATAGAAGACAATGCCATTGACAATATAGAAATCTATAGACAGACAGAAGAGTAATTAGAACAGAGCAATATTAAGAATTCTATTTTGATAGTTTTGTTATAGACAAGCCTCTGAGAGATAAATCAACAGACATGCAACCAATGAAGTCTTATCTGTACTGCATGGGCTGAACAGTCTGACACCAAAGTGAAGAATTAGGACAGATGAGGCCAAAGAAAAAGAGATAATATTATATGAACAGCAAGGCCAATAGACATATTAAAGCCATAGACAGACAAATGTAAAAAAGAGAAATATAGAGACAAAACAGGAATTTGGACAGATGTGGGCTACTGTAAGGAAGAGATACATAGACGATAGATGGTTAGATATATTGGGAGAAATTCATAGACAGACAATTCTATAGAACAATCCACAGACAGAGTCGGAATTGGACAGATATGGACTTTTTTTAGTGTTGATGAAAGACTATGATATCTAGTAGGCCTAATGAAAGAAAACAACAAAATATTAATGTTGCAGAGATAGGGTTATAGAAACAGGCTGAGAAGAAAATTGGCAAAGACACTGGAAACACAAGTTACACATAATATATTCCTCAGACACTCGTAGACATGCAGGCTTTAAAGCACCAGGCAAATCTATATGAATAGAAAGATAAGCTTAAGACACACCCGTATATATAATATAATATGTTATAAGAGACAACCCTATTGAAATACAGGCCTTTGGAATATTTTTATCTATATTTCTCGGTAGTATTATGTTGTAAGCAGCTTGTCGTGTCTTGCAATTACACATATCCTGTTTTATAATGTGTTGGTTGTGTTTATATTGTCTGACAGTCTGTGATTTGGTTGTTTATATTGTCTGATTTGGTTGTTTTTATTGTCTGTGATTTGGTATTTCTTGTTTCACATAGTAAGATTTGTGTTTGATGACATTCAAGTTTATCATTTATGACCAGTTGATATGCATGTGTTACACCAAACACAAGCATCTACGTGTGTAACCGCAATTATAACATAAGCTGTGTCCAGAGGTTTTTTGTTAAAATGGTGCTTTGAAATACGATTCAACAGTAAAAGTTATTACAGGCACAAAAGAAAGATATAGAAGGATAGAAAATTCTGTCTATCTCTATAAATCTATTTATCTTTGTCTAACTTTCAATCAATTTTGCTATCTGCCTTTCTGCATTTTTGTATTTCTTATTGTTTTTCCATCTTTCAATAAATTGTACTGGGCTGTCTATAACAAGCAAATGACCTCATTTTATTTGTTTGTCAGTTTTTACTGAAGAATAACGGTTGCTGGCAAGTATCTTAATCCTTTTACACCTATTTTTAGTCCCTAGATTTAGATCCTTTTATTGGAGGATTAAGGAGGGATTTAAGTCTCACAAGTTCCTAAATATCTCTTCTAGTTATTTTTTTTTATCTTTTCAAATGAAAGAAGAAATCACAGAACAAAGAACTATTTCCTACTACTTCCTGAGGCAAGACAAAACTAAGCTTTTTGTAAATGTCTCAAATAAAAGATTTTGAAACATACATTTGAAGTGTGTTTTATTCTATATATATCTGAATGTGAAACTCAAATGGGATTGACAACTCAAATGGGATTCCAGGGATTAACAAAATGTTGTCTCTAAGTGATTAACAAATGTTGTCCAATGTGATGAATTGTTGGTTCATGTAGCTGTATTCCAGATAATTGATGCGGTGCATATCCAAATATATGTTGCCTTGTGGTAATTAGACATTGCACAAGGCAATTAGACATTGAGAGACCGTACCCCATTATATGGAGTGTTTTACTCAATGACAAGAGACTGTTCTTGTCTACTGAATGCCTAAAAACTGACGTAAAGTCCACTTATCCATTCATCAGTCTCACGAGTCTCACGTCTCGAAGTCAGAACTTAGGTAGATTTAGTCAGCCCAGTTAGCTCAGTCGGTAGAGCACTTGCCTCACAAGCGAGGGACCCGGGTTCAATCCCCAGGCTGGCAATCATGTCATTCCATGGCATTGTCGTTCGCATCAGACATTAATTGGAGGTTCCGTGGGCCCAGCTGTAAATAAGTCTCTGACTTAGTCTGGTTACCCATGTTAAATAACGTCTACCTTTACCTTTACCGTCACTGACTCTACATCGTTGTTCAATACATAAAATATACACAAATCCAGGTTGCAAAGTTACTCGAAATATCGACGCAATGCACTTGTCATCAGAAGCAAAAGATTAAGTGCCTTAATCTTGGAAGATTTCTGTGGAGTTAAGCTTAACAAAGGATTGAAAGATTACCCCTGCTTGTAGCAATCAGCAGTTATTATGGGGATTATCCTAATCCTGCTTTTCTATTGTTTGGACCTGAATAAGTGGATTGCCTAATCCGACGAATCTGTGGGATTCTCGATGCCATTATTTCACATTAGGCACTTATTCTGGCTGTCATTGTTGGCTCGGCCTTGTGCGTTGATAAAATATAGATAAGTGAGTACTGTAGTAGTAATGCCATGTTGTTGACCAAATATTTATATGCGTCTATTTCTTTCTTCTTGTTTATTTGTGAAGTATCTTAGCCTCATTTACCAAAAGGCATTGGAGGTTATTGGAAATAAGATGCTTTTGAACATAACCGACTCTTTGCATTGTTCACTTGTTTGGTATATGTTTGCGGTAATGATGGAGACAGCTTCTTAATCAGTGCTACGTATACTCTTCAAAACACTGTCTTTGTTGAAATATTAGCTTTCATTTGGTAACTAGAAATTGCACTGTCAGGGCTTTCTTTTGGGGGTTTCTGACCCCTTTTTGAATTAAAATTTGAAATTTTGAGTTAGCTCAAATGATTGAGTGAGATGGTTGCACAATTTGTTTGAGCCATGATAACTTGCCGTTTTGAATTATCTTTATGTTATTATAACTTGCAAACAACAAGCTCTGTTGGCTCAAAGGAATTGTTCAACCATCTCACTCAATCAATTAAGCTTTAGAACTCAAAATTTGCAGTGTACTCTGAATTACACCAGTCACACTGGACTAATTCTATTATTGGGCAGAGACATTTTTATTCACATGAAAACTGCTGAGTAGGTGCTTGAATCTTAGAACTTGTCAACTAAATTTGGTATGTTTTAAAGACTGTTAGAGGCTGTTTTAGAGGCTGTTTTAGAGGCTAGCATAGTGCCTTGTTTAGAGGCTAGTCACATGATAGCATTAGACAATCACACCAGAGGTCATCCAGTGATACATCATTTAATTTGGCTCCAAATCAATGTGTCTTTTACTGACACTGGCAAGCTGGATAATGGACAAACAAAACAGCTAGCCGGTGTAGATACTGCAGTGCCATCCGTGAGTAATGAAACCGGTGATGTTTTGCCATTGTGTCTATGCTAAACATTGTCAACCAAATTTTTTTTTTCTGATTTTGGAGTCAAGGATACTCTTAGTTATACGATTAGAAGAAAAAAACATCACCTATTTCACCTTCGTACAAGTGGCACTGTAGAAGATTACATTCAAACAGGTGCGTACAAAATTCATTTGATTAAGATTCCACATGTGCTTTTAAAGAATGTTAATAGTAAAAGTCTCACCTGTAAACACGGCTTCTCAGGGTCACTTTTAGCACCTATCTTTTCCAGAAACAGCAGTATAAGGATAAAACCGGTGAAGGCAAAAACGATATAAGAGCCCATCAGCTTGAGAACATCTTCAGAGGCCGAAGACACTGGAAAGAAAAGGAATCTCATATTAGATACAAGTAATGACATTGGTATAATTTGCAATTTGGTTTAGGAATGCTGGATTGATGAGAAAACCAGAGGATTGATTGTAACTTATATGAGATGGTTCAAGGTTTTAAAAGTGCTTGAAGGTTATCAGATGAGCTTGAGTGTTGATGAATTTTTGGTCAAAATAAAAAACAAGGGTTCAGCTCGCTACTTCAGGCGAAAAAGGGGTCACAATGGCAATTTGAAAATTAACACTTTGCACTGTGCCTTCAACACACTGCCTTGGATGGATGATTTGGGCTCTACGAAAGTTTGTTTTATTTATTCACTTGGCAGACTCATCAGGACAGGAGGACAGATCAATAAGGCGAAGGATGATTGAAGCTGCTCAACTGTCACATGACATCAATAATTATTTCTACAGTCAATCCGCATACATTGTAACTTGTGCTCCATAAGATCTGTAAACATATGCCAGGTTGCTCTTAGAAATCTCCCAACCGAGTGTAAAAACATTCGATTCGAAGGTCAAAAAGGTGTGAATTACGGTCCGAAATGGTTACAGGCTCTCCATGCGTCCACATGAATTAATGATCATCTAGCTTTGTGTGTGGGAGTCAAAGCCTGTGGCTTTTCCAGTTTAGGCACACCTAAGGTCATGTGACCATTGATGACGTCACAGGCTCTACGTCGTTTATTCATGCGAGTTTCACTTCAAAGTGACCATTTTTTTTGCCTCTTCGCTAAGAGAAAGGAAGATGGATGCTTCAAATGCGATTTACAATCAGATTTTAAGTTTTTTCATCGTACAGGAGTGCTTGAATTGTCAGGTCACCCTTTTCTGTGGTCATGAAGTTGTCTTTCATGGGGCTGTGGTACCTCCTTCAGGTGCAAAATAGGTATAGGGCTACTCTAAAAAATACAATGTTCTATATGCTAGAGGAAGGCAGTCACATGCATGAGGCAGTATGTCTTATAAATAAGGTGTCTTATAAAGCAGGGCCCAAATTAATGACTTCACTGCATTGAGCCTGTTTGCATAGAGCTTAATTAACTTTCTATTGTAGAATGGAGCTATTAAAATTCATGTTGCGCTAAATAAAGACGTGAAACATAATACGCAACGACATATCAGGACTATTCATTTGACTAAACGAAAACTGCTCTTTTCTTCCTGAATTATTTATAATCTCCCTTTTTTAGATATAGCTTATCCATTTTAGGTCAAATCTAATTTGTGCGATGTATTTCGAGTTGATGAAAGACTCCTTTGCTGCCATAGATGGATCTAGGTCAACCCCTTTTCTGTATTTTGCCCAAGTCATTCATTATGTAATTGTTATGATTCCATCCTGAAGTGCTTTCAGAATGTTTTGTTCTGAGTGTACTTTTTGCAGATGAGAAGCTTTTTTGCTCATTTATCAGAACTGACTTGGTGTGAGCTGCTCAGCGACAGGTAATATTAACATAATATTGGCAAAATTTAGCAACTCTGAAATTTGCCCCTATTGAAGCATCGAGTCTTCTTTTATAAATATACTGGTGATATCTATATTTAAAGTGAGCCTCAGTCTCCATGCTACTTATTGTTCTAACATTTTCACAAAGGTTGAATAAAAACTGATATTCAGCACATCCATGCAGTATAGACCTAACAAGAAACAGGCAGATACACCCAGAAAGTAATAAACAAAAGACACCAAAATTGGCTGAGACAGATTGAAACTGACAGAAATGGAAATTGGCAGACACCAGCAGAAACTGACAGAAATTGGAAGAAACTGACAGGAATGGTCTGAAATTAGCAGAATGAGGCAGAAACAGTTTACTGCCATGCATACCACAACTGGCAGAAACAGAAGCATCAGGAAACAGCTAGGAACATTCAAAAACAGTTGGAAAGACAAATTTAAATGTTCAGTTCAAATATCCAGAAGAAGCGGGTGAAAATAACAAGAAACAGAACAGCAACAATTGCAAACAGAGGAACAACACAAGGGGCACCACACATAAACACAATGTTGCTAATTGGCAGAGGGCTTGTCTGTTTTCATTAGAAATTTATGGTAGACATCATGTTAGCACAACGTGAACACAACATTGAGATTATTTTGCATGCTAACGTCATATCTTGACATCATTGTGACAATGTCATTTCTACCATACAATTCAACGTACACCAGCATTGCAACGTTGTCACAATGTTGTCAGGATGTTGCTGCAACTTGCACAGAATCTGATGTGCCAATTGGGAAATAGAATCAAACATTCAGAAAGAGACTAACAGAAAAATCCAGAAAACATCTAGAAAACATCCAGAAAACATCCAAAAATATCCAGAATATCCATTGTTAAACAAGAAGAAAGAGAAACACCCAAAAACAGCCAGAAAGAAGCAGAAAGACAAAACGAATTCCCCAGTAATCCCAAGCAGTCTTCAGTAAATCAGGGGGATATCAGCTCCATGTAAATGTTATTCTGCATATAATCTGGATATTATCCAGGGATATTATGAGGGACTTTTTCCGCCATGGATACTGATCCCTCATGACAACTGGATGTTGTGGATGGAATCCAATGGACTCCTATAAAACAGACCTGGATTTCGTTATTATGTTTTGTTGCGATGTGTTGCGAAAATTTGTACTGTTTCATGTTATGGTGTTCTACAGAATGTTTTATTATTAGGTGCAATGAGAAATATTTTATCATCACTAAGAAATCTCGAAGATACCAGTGGTTATGTCAGTGGTTTAAAGGTAAACACAACAGGGAAGGACTACAAAGTAGGGAAGTGGATGTCATAAGGTGGATTGAAACAGACTGATAGAAATCATACATAGACATGTAGAACAAAATATCTTAACAATAATAACCATGCCAAGACAATGGTTATAGTACGTGTAATCATATACGATTAAACAATTCTTCTCCATATGACTGAATTTCACTTCAAATTAATCGCTATATCATCTATATAATAATTTGTATGATGGGATAGCATGACGTCACATCGCTAATCCCTAATTTCTGAACCTATCCTTCTCTATCCCAACTTTACACATGCCCTTCCAGATGCATGACACTTTTCCCTATCAATTAATACCAAATATGACTCCATTCCTACTATATCTTTTATGTTTACCCAATTTTACGTTTCCAAGCGAGCGCATTGCCGCCATCTTATTTGTTGTGATCCAGCGCCATAGGCATAGGCATGCACAGGGACTGTGTACAGAAATCTGTCATGTGTCGGGTACAACTCTAAAGGCCAGTGGCCTTCATTAAAAGTCCTAATTGTCATTTTACATTGACCAACTTTGCCTAAGTGTCAAACATGTACTGATTGTACTCAAGTGCAATTACGCTTACAGATCTGTGATGCAGATTTCTTTGCTACACTTCTCATCTTTTCATACACTTAATTATCCATAATCTCAGTGCTCATTTTCTATTACGTCATATAAAATGTATTCTTAAAGATCAAAGATTAATGCTTGACCAAGCAATAATTTTGCGCCCTGCTGATGTAGGCCCATCATGTATGATTAGTGTCAAGCTGCAATGTTGAAGGTTATGTCAAACACCAGGATCACTAAAGAATATGTCTGAATGCAATTGACAACTCAATTGGATAATATTGTACCCTCATTGCTATTGAAGTGTCAACTCTAAAGACAATGACTGATCAAAGTGCATTTTTTACCTTCTACTTCTCTGAAAACTCTACATCAAAGTCTTTTACAATTTCCAATAGGGACCATTGGCCCAATCATTATTTTTATATTGTTATACTATTCTTCCTTTCCATAGTACTTGGTCATTATCTTTTTCTAATATCTTTTGTTCAATTTCCCTCATAACAAGTTTGTTGGGCACAAGTTTCCAAATCAAGTCTGCTTCATTCCATTCACTGGTCAACACTGCATGTGTGCTAGCCCTTCACCATGTTCACCCCACTCTCACTATCCATTTACCAGGCTGCAACGGCCATGATACCCATAATTAAAATGCACAGTGTATCAGTACCATCTTACTTCATCCCTCCTATCTCACACACACTTTTATTCTGCAGACCTCAATGTATATTGCACCTCTCTGACTGCCATTTATCACGGGTAAATGCTAGTGTTGTAATAAGGTTGTAAAGAAAAGTGCAGGAGAAAGTGGTGCCCCTTGAAAAACATAATGATCACTGTAATATAAACCAACAATTCTGTTCCATAAAAAGGTCAAATTTCACAACAAAATAACCACTACAGGTAGGCCATACAATGTATGAATGTTGTCATTAGATAGTAACTGATAGTAAAATTATTCTCCTGGTCCATACATAATTATAAATTTCACAAAATTATTACAATGTCATGTTGCAATGAGGTAGTCAGTAACAGTGCAGGAGAAACCACTGTCCCTTGCTGTACAAAATGATCACTCTCCCATATAGTGAAGAAGGAGGGTGGTCTTTTATTGCAAGTCGGTCTAACAACAGGGGACTTCTTAACGCGTAGAACCACAGTACATATATTTATTAAAGTAGAGTGCACTGCAATGTCAGTAGAATTCCAGTATAAGGATGTATTGTAAGGGGATGCTTGTTGTGTAGCCATTCCTGAGACTTGACTTGTGTAGTTAATCTTGTCCTAAGGCACAAATCCCCCTGCAGTGGTCATCCTATTTGAATGCAGCTGCTGTGACCTTGGTGGGTGCTAAAAATAGCCCCAAGGTCACTTGCAAGTGGCTTAAGATATAGTCTACCAATTATACAGGACGGTGATCATGTTGTACAGCAAGGTGCTGTTGTTTCTCCGGCACTTTTAGTTACTGCCTCATTACAGACATTTTACAATGGTTATTTTGTTTTAAATTTTATAATTACACAAAGAAGAATTATACTAAATACTAGTGTTAGCAACTGCCTTGTACACATGAGACATGTATAGTGTTTATGTTGATGTTAAATTTACAATCAATTGAAAAAGAATTGTTAAATCATATGATGTTGCATGATCATTTTGTAGCAAGGGGCAGTGGTATCTCCTTCACTTCTAGTCACTACCTTGCACCAAACATTATGTAAAACAATGGTTATTTTGTTGTGGATTTTATAATTAGATAAAGAAGAATTATTCTATCAGCTACTACCTTGTTACAAACAAGGGATATTTTGTGGTTAAAGTGGTTATTTTGAAGTGAAATTTTATATCATATGAAGAAGAAGAAAAATATTGAAAATATGGTAGTGATCATTTTGTCCTCAAAACTTAAGGTTCCCATCTCTTCAGATTTCTGCTTTATCTGACCAATGTGACCATTTGAGATGATTTCAGCACACAATAGTACTTCTAGTACTTCTAACAGTAACAGCGAGCAAAACTAATGAAAGATACTCCAGAAAGTCATTCCGGCAGGTTATTAGTTATTTTTCTGTCTGGCAATCACTGGAGCAGAATAAGACAAGACAGTAATTGGATGACCAATTACAACTTTCTGGGAGTTTGTTGATGTATTGACCATTGGGTTGATAGTACTAGATGACATTGCCAGACTCATACAATAATAGTCCTACTTGTCTTTTTCGTAGGTTGCGAGATTGGCAAAAAATGCTTGGAAAAGATACCGACCTTATAATAGTTTCCGTTATTATATCTTGAAAAAACTTTTGTCCAGAGTTGTTTGTTTTGTTGACACCACCAACTTGACATGATATTTTACCCTACCTTATGGTTTTACATTTGGATATACCTCTTTTGTCTGAATAAATCCCTGTTTGGATATCTTCAGACCATTAGTCAATCTGGCAATGTATTGAATCTTTTGATAAAATACTTTGATCAGGCAGTCAATCAGTCAAATATATTTTCAATGATATTAAGTGAATACAAATTTTCTTGTATTTAATATTATAATGAGATTCCATCACAAGTATCAAAATTTTGTTCTTTCTTGAACCAAAAGGGATACCGCTCTTCTCTGAATTTGAAACCTTCTACCAAGCTCTGATTTTCCAAAAAAACATTTGAATCAGTGATGCTGTCATGCAACCTTTCAATTCCGATGTTTGTGACAGAGTTTTAAAAATGACCCAGATCAAACAACCCTAATGATGAGTCTAAAAACACAGAACCCAAATAAGCGACATCAAAACATCCCACCAGAATCAACTGTGATGATCTCTCAGATCACTATAACAAGCACCATCCTTTCAAGTTTTGTGACTATCATGAGGAATCTCTTCCTCTGACAACAAAGTATAATCCAGGAATTTCTGCTTAAAACAGTATACATTTTCCCTATTCAAAGTGATTTATATGGAAAAATGCCCTGCATGTTGAGACCCATAAAAGATCCCTCTGTATCTGCAAAAGGGGAAGGATGTTGCCTGGGCTATTCCTAAATTATTTGTTTAAAAAACAACTACAGTAACAAAACAAAACTGTAACATGGATGTGCACTCTCTTTTAGATTCAGCGACTATTGACTTGGACATTCTTTTTCAAATTTAAATATATTTTTGCAAGAATATATTTTGTAGGAGTGCTTTCTGACATGTATGGTACAATGTAAGAAATAAATATTCATTGATTCAGTCCATATCCCATCTACCACCTACCCTCCTCCCCTAGCTCCCCAGCCAAGCTAAATCACCCCACTAGCATATCTCCCACATAATGTGGACTAAAGCAGTTTAAGGCTATCTGTGACTAGCATGTCACTTGGCATTACAATACTATCATTTACAATCAGTTGTGTGTCCCCTGGAGGCAGGGAACCCTTGTCATTTCACCCTGGATTTCCTTGGAGGGGACAGACTAGTCAGAAGCACTGGATTTTTGCTTTCGAAGTTGAGAAATGTTGAGAATTTCATTTGGGATGGTAGTGTAAATTTATAGAAATTTGAAATCTGCTCTGGGCACATGTGGTTTGATGGTGTTCTAGGAATTATTTTCATGGAATGGTCTTGTAGGATTAACCATTCATGTGTAGGCCTATTAACCCCAAGGGATTGCCATTTTCACAAGGGATCACCATTTTGATGTCTGATATGAACTAACTCCAATTAATGGGATAGTGCTCATGAAGGTTATATTAATTAGCTGTAAAATGATGTCCAATCTGGAATTGAACCATGGACCTACAGCAGAGCAGCCTATCATGTTTCAGTGATTTTGAGTCAGGAGTTGGGGAGTTGTGGAGCTGGCGGTTAGTCGTCGGGAGTCGGTTCAATGACTTCCCAACTCCGAAGCCCTGATTTATACAACCTTATCTCAAGGTCAGTCGTATTGTTACCTGACACTATCCAAACCTTCAATAACCCAAACTTCCTCGAAGTTCCTTCTACTATGCATCCAAAGTTTCCAAACATAGCTTACATAAGCACATCTTACTTTCACCATCCAAACTTCCAAAAGAAGTTCCTACCGTTCAAGCATAGCTTCCTGGTGACACTTCTTCATCTAAATTTATTAAATCAAATGCATGTGTGTATCCTTTATTTTCTGTTGGTCCTTCACTCCTTCAGTTCATCCTCTAGCATCTTGTACAACTATAAGTTTTGTGTTGCCTTAATACCATACATTTTACCATCCAACTCTGGAAGCTCTTACAATCCCAGCATAACTTCCTGGTGACATTTCTTCAATAATTAAATCAAATATCCCTTCTTTTGTCTCAGTCCTTATATATTCAGCCAATACTATCTTACATATAAGCTACATTCTTGCCTTGTGATATTCTACATTCAACTGTCCAAACTTCCTGGAAGTTCATACAATCCTAGTATAACTTCCTGGTGACACTTCTTCAATAATTAAATCAGTCCTTATATATTCAGCCAATACTATCTTACATAAGCTACATTCTTGCCTTTTGATGTTCTACATTCAACTATCCAAACTTCTTGGAAGTTCATACGATCCTAGTATAACTTCCTGGCGACACTTCGTCGTTAATGAAATCCCCGCAGCCAGCCATCTCTTCGGTCTAAGCCAGATGTGATGTGACAGAGTCTCATCTTTGGAAATTACCCCATTCTCCAAGGAGACTATTTTTAGCATCGGCCATAACACCCCTCTCCTATCGCCCTCCCATCTGCACACTGGCCGCATCTCTTCATCTGCTCAGTCTACAAGCAGGGCTGCAAATGACACTACAAGTGATGCAAGCAGATTGTGTGGCTAAGACAACAAGTTGTCTGTTGAACAGGATACATTGTCCAAACATGTTGATACCCACATATCCTGCAAGTATGACTCCACAACAGTCGTTTTAGAAGTGATTGACAACAAGCTCATTGCGCTACTAATTTGTTATTACTACATGTAATGTGTATAGATACACAAGTCGCATGACAAAATATTCAGTTATTGACAAGCAGGGCTGCAAATGACACTACAAGTGATGCAAGCAGATTGTGTGGCTAAGACAACAAGTTGTCTGTTGTTGAACAGGATACATTGTACTAACAGCAAACATGTTGATACACCCACATATCCTCCAAATAAGGCTGAATAGTCATTTCAAGAAGTTGTTCAGTAATTGGCAACATTTGCAAATGACATAACAAGCTCATTGCACAGCTAATTTGCACATCTGCAGATACACAGGTAAGATAACCCCGGGCCCGGGGGGGGGGCAAAATAGTCATACTACAAGCGGGGTTGCAAATTACACAAGTGATGCAAGCAGATTGCGCTGCTAAAAGACACAAGTTGTCTGTTGAACAGGATACATTGTACTAACACCAAACTTGTTGATACAGCTCAAATATGGCCTACAGCAGAAGCATGGACTCAAAAGCCGCTGACTTCATCATGCGTTCACATCGGTCTTCTTAATCCATATGCTTATTACATTTTCTGTAAACACTTATTCTGAAGGCAGTTCAGTAATTATATAATTGACAATATTTGCAAATGAAAAAGCAAGCCAATTAAATGTATACTGCTACTTAGCTAAAACAACAAGTCAATATTTAGCTAAAACAACAAGTCTATATTTAGCAGCAAATGACTAGACTGCACGCAGGTATAGCCTATAGGGACCAAAATAGTCATTCTACAAGCAGGGCTGCAAATGACAATAAAAGTGATTCAAGCTGCTGAGACAACAAGTTATCTGTTGAACAGGATGCATTCTACTCACAGCAAACATGTTGATAGACACTCATATCCTTCAAATAAGGCTGAATAGTCATACAAGAAGTGGCTCAATGATTATATCAATGATTATATAATTGACATTGTTTGCAAATGACATAACAAGCTCATTGCACAGTTAATTTGTTTAAAAACAACAAGTCAATACAAGAGGAAAATCTGCACATACACAAGTGTGACACCCTATAGAGGGGCCAAAATAGTCATTCTACGAGCAGGGCTGCAAATGACACTACAATTGGTGCAAGCAGATTGTGCTGCTGAGACAACAAATTGTCTGTTGAACAGGATACATTGTACTAACAGCAAACATGTTGATTGACCCACATATCCTGCAAATATGGCTTGAATAGTCATTTCAAGAAGTTGCTCAATGATTATATAATTGGCATTGTTTGCAAATGATATAACAAGCTCATTGCACAGCTAATTTGCACATCTGCAGATACACAAGTAAGATACCCCCAGGCCCGGGGGGGGGGGGCAAAATAGTCATACTACAAGCGGGGTTGCAAATTACACAAGTGATGCAAGCAGATTGCGCTGCTAAAAGACACAAGTTGTCTGTTGAACAGGATACATTGTACTAACACCAAACAGGTTGATACAGCTCAAATATGGCCTACAGCAGAAGCATGGACTCAAAAGCCGCTGACTTCATCATGCGTTCACATCGGTCTTCTTAATCCATATGCTTATTACATTTTCTGTAAACACTTATTCTGAAGGCAGTTCAGTAATTATATAATTGACAATATTTGCAAATGAAAAAGCAAGCCAATTAAATGTATACTGCTTCTTAGCTAAAACAACAAGTCAATATTTAGCTAAAACAACAAGTCTATATTTAGCAGCAAATGACTAGACTGCACGCAGGTATAGCCTATAGGGACCAAAATAGTCATTCTACAAGCAGGGCTGCAAATGACAATAAAAGTGATTCAAGCTGCTGAGACAACAAGTTATCTGTTGAACAGGATGCATTCTACTCACAGCAAACATGTTGATAGACACTCATATCCTTCAAATAAGGCTGAATAGTCATACAAGAAGTGGCTCAATGATTATATCAATGATTATATAATTGACATTGTTTGCAAATGACATAACAAGCTCATTGCACAGTTAATTTGTTTAAAAACAACAAGTCAATACAAGAGGAAAATCTGCACATACACAAGTGTGACACCCTATAGAGGGGCCAAAATAGTCATTCTACGAGCAGGGCTGCAAATGACACTACAATTGGTGCAAGCAGATTGTGCTGCTGAGACAACAAATTTTCTGTTGAACAATGAACAGGATACATCGTACTAACAGCAAACATGTTGATGGACCCGCATATCCTGCAAATGTGGCTTGAATAGTCATTTCAAGAAGTTGCTCAATGATTATATAATTGACATTGTTTGCAAATGACATAACAAGCTCATTGCACAGTTAATTTGCACATCTGCAGATACACAAGTAAGATACCCTATATAGGGGGCTATTAGGACCAAAATAGTCATACTACAAGCGGGGTTGCAAATTACACAAGTGATGCAAGCAGATTGCGCTGCTAAAAGACACAAGTTGTCTGTTGAACAGGATACATTGTACTAACACCAAACTTGTTGATACCCCGCAAATATGGCTTACAGCATGCAGAAGTCGGAAACATGGACTCAAAAGCCGCTGATTTCATCTTTCTTTCACATAGGTCTTCAGAATCCATGCTTATTACATTTTCTGTAAATACTCAGTTCAGTAATTGACAATGTTTGCAAATGAAACAGCAAGCCAATTATGTTCACACTGCTACTTAGCTAAAACAACAAGTCAATACCTAGCACTGAATGACTACACTCTGCAAGCAAACAGAGGGGCCAAAATAGTCATTCTACGAGCAGGGCTGCAAATGACACTACAATTGGTGCAAGCAGATTGTGCTGCTGAGACAACAAATTGTCTGTTGAACAATAAATAGGATACATCGTACTAACAGCTAACATGTTGACTGACCCGCATATCCTGCAAATGTGGCTTAAATTGTCATTCAAGAAGTGGTTCAGCAATTGGTAGTATTTGCAAATGAGACAACAAGCTGGTTGCAGTGCTAATTTTTTTAAACATCAAGTCAATACTCCATGCAAATGTGTTGCAGTTACAGAAGTACAATGCCCTGTAGAGGGGCCAAAATAGTCATTCTACAAGCATGGCTGCAAATGACACTACTGTACAAGTGTGCAAGCACACAGCGAGCCTGAACAAACTTTGGGGTTAAAAAAATTGACCAAGAAAACGATTAGCGCAGTGATATGTAGGAAGGTCAGACGAACATTTTGATGTAATAAATGAAAAAATCTGTTAGGAATTTTTTGAGATATATATATTTGAGTTTTAGATCTATTATTATCATGGAATCTCCATCAAAAAGTGATCAAAATTACACGTTTTTCCTGTTTGGTAATATCTATGATAAAAGTCATTTTTCAGAAGTAAAAATATGCAGACATTGTCTCTGCAGAAAATATATGTACCACTTCATCCACACTGACAGGATGTGATAAACATATACATGTAACAGCTAACATTACTGGCTATCTATCACAAATTTTACCGCCATGAAACAAGCATTTTATAACAATGTAAAAGGATAGACAAAGTTGAGTAAATTATCAGACAATGCATGCACATAATGTTTGTAAGTAACTGCTTCATAATGAAGTTTAATCCCCTGATATTACATGAACAGTATTTGCAATTGGCCAACATACAAAAACAACATTTAAAGCTATAAATAAACAGTAATATTCATGCTTAATGTGTTTTTAGTACTTAAAATGGATGTTGGGTGTTTAACGTTGATGTAGGTATTGTAGGTTATCTGGCATCAAGAATAAATCAATCCTCAATTGTATAGAACAACAAAAATAGCATAAATTCAGTAAATTATGTGAAAATATAGTTAATGCAAACATGTACAACTATTGCACATGAAGACTGTAATGTCAAAGCATTTTACTCCATACTAAACTAATTGCTTCAAAACATTCTATCTATGGTTTTCTGGTGATTCACTCAACATTGGTTACACTAAATATATGGTTGCAAAAGTACTTGTTTCACAGTGGTGAAATTTCTTTTAAAAAAACATAAACACCTATAATACACCATAAGTTCGAAAGTGAGGTAGATTCAACTACAGTTGTTCATCATATTCACACATTTTTTCTCAGAAATGTTTACTGTTATAGGTTTATCAACCTCTGTCAGTTTGAATGAAGTGGTGGTATGTGGGGGAGAGCCGGGCACGGTGAGATGGCAGGCGCAGTGAGACTAAGCCCATATTGTCTAACTGGTACAGTTTACAGAACAACCCTCTTTTTTATAGTACAAAAAGTAAATAAGTGAGAGACTGTCCTATGTCCTGAATGGCTACGCAGCATATCGAGAGTTGAATTTCAATATTTTGGTTTTTAGCCAGTAAAGGTAAATAATTTTCTGTTATAATTCCCAAGAAAAATGGTATAATGCAAATCAAGTGTCAGGGTTACAAACCTTGATTATTTGTCTTAGTTTAGTGAGATGATGAACCACAATGCAGGCATCCGGTCCGCAGGATTAAAAAAATTTAATAAAGAGAGCTGCGCGGGGCACAGTGAGACAGTTTGAGGCGGGCCACAGTGAGACATCACAAAATACACTCAAAAGACCTGCATGTAATGTATAGCTCACAATTCACCATTAAAAACAAAATGACTGCTATAAACTACTGGTTTTAAAGAGTCATATCCAAAGGGAAGCATCAGAGAAGAATTTTGATCAGTATGTCACTGGTGCGGCAGGGTAAATAAGTCGTGTATGTGTGCAGTGCCATGAAGTTTCGAAACATGCTCAAAAAAGGACCTGAAAAATCATCTAGCCAGCTGTTTTTATTAGGGTACAGTAGTTTCTGTAGCAACAATTGAAAGAACAATTTCGTAGGTCCTGAGTACCAGCAGTTATGGCAACAGATGCCCTGTCTCACAGTGCCCCCCCCCCCTGCTGTCTCACAATGCCCCACCTACGGGGCACAGTAGGAAACTTAACGAGCATGGACGTAACTCAAAATTTCTCCATACCTGTAAAAGGTAGGAACCTGAAACTACTGGACAATATATAATTATCTATAATGTGGACCGGATCTCATTTAACTTGTTACTGCCAACATTTTGGAACACTTGAAAATAAAAACATAGGCTGCGCGGCAGCATACCCTCGGCTATTCAGCAGGCCATACTAGCTCATACTGAAGCATGTGAAATACATTGGCTTACTGCCGGTGAGGGTTGGCAGCACAATGCTCCGAGCCCCCACCTCCCCGCCCCAACAAAAAAAAGGAAAACTGTTAAAACATGGGCAAAGATCTGAAAATTTAGCACAGGAGAATATGCACTTGGAAGTGGTAGGCCGTATAACTACCATCTTGCATGGGAAAGATGGTAACTACATGAAATCAGGATAATGAAATTCAGGCAAGTTGGCCTATCGGACAGTAACACCAGAGTTATATTACAGATATTATAACAAAACAACCCAAGTCAGGGTCACTGAGTAACAATATCACGAGCTGTTGTGTGAATTAATATCACTCGAGCCCGCAGGGCGAGAGTGATATTAATTCACACAACAGTGAGTGATATTGTACGAAGTGCCCTGACGCGTGGTTGTTTTGTTTTTATCACCTGGTTTTACCTCAAATTTTCGATTATAAAGAGAGACTATTTTCTGCCATAACAAAAATGTGACGTCACCATGGAGCAACAATGGAGGTGACGTCACAATCCTATTGTTTTGGCCATTGCTTGGTTTGTGACGTCATCAGGCATCTGAAATGCCGGTGTTGTCATAACAATGCATTGTTAAGAAATATCACCCTTGAAGGGTGGTATTTTTTACAATATCATAGGCCCTGATATTTTGACTGTAAACAGTGATATTCACAGCCAACCAGGTGATAAATACTCATTTACTTTTTCTGGCTGATGGAAAATGTTGTTTGATGAATGAAACGTTCACTTCTCTATTTTATATGAGTTTTTTTAATTGTATTTTTAAAACTTTGACAAATTTCTCTGCCCAAGCATTAAAGAGATTCCAGGTACAAATGTACTGAAAAGAGATGTTGCAATGAAGTAAAATGGTCACCTCATTGCTATATCCTCCTCTTGTCCTAATGAGCCTACCAAGTGATTAAATACAGGAGGTAAAGTCCTAATCAAAAACAATATAGATGATCAATCAATCAATCAATCATCTATCTATCTATCTATCTAGCTAGCCTATCTATCTATCCATCTATCTGTCTGTCTATCTGTCTAGCTGTCTATCTATCTATATATCTATCAACCTAAAAACGAATCAATAGTGCAATAGGAAAATCTATTTTCAGGGATAAATTCACAATGGATCTATCAAAAACAATCAATCAATCTATCAATCAAACACTCTTCAATCATCTAAACACCTCATCTATCATTCTATCATTCTATCAATCTGTCAATCTATCAATCTATCAATCCGTCAATCTATCAATCCGTCAATCTATCTATCTATCTATCTATCTATCTATCTATCTATCTATCTATCTATCTATCTATCTATCTATCTATCTATCCTACATTTTCTTATCATAAATTATGGATACAGAAAAAAAGGCCAGCCTAAAAACAGAAATAATAGGTAGGTGTCTACCTATCCAATCTATTTTAAATATTAAACTAAAAACAATGTATGGCCTACAGATACTTTTTGAGACTAATACATTTGCTGGTTAACACCAAAAATGTTAAATGCTGTTCAAGCTTCGTGGTACAACAATAGCTGAAAACACCATAAAAAGCTTGCATTGGATATAAAAAGTCATATCTCAGCTTCTAAGTACTTGGCCTATATTTCTGATTGAAATTTGAAATTTCATTATTTGTTTTAGATTAAAAAAACTAAGGTTATCAATGTTTGAACACACTTCCAAGAAAAACAGGGAATTTTGTTAGAAAGATGAGGGTACTACATTGTATGCATCTGCTTCTATACCCTCCCCTTTGTTCTTGGGTTTGGTCATTAGAGAGGATCAGTGACATCATGTTACATAATGCCCATTCAACAAAAGCTGCACCCCCTTCCATCTTGACACTTGTTCTGTTCAAGGTGCTAAAATATGCTTGTGTTGAGTTTTGTAATGAATTAAAACACAAATTTATCCAATAATATCTTTGTATAAATATAAAACTAAATATTTAAATTCATAGAAAATGGGTTTTGTTACATACCAAGTAAATTTCTATACAACGCTGTATTTAGTGGCATAATTTCTGCAATCATGAAATGATCACATTTAATTTTATATTATACAATAATCTAAATAAAAGCAGGCTGAAATTACTTTAATTTCTTGTTTTTAATTTACATCACTGAGGTTAGATTTGAGCAAAAGGGTAACATGTGAGTCTTTGAGATTTCTTGTCAAAAGTCTTAAATGGTAAGGCCCCTGAGCAAGCACTATGAGCATAAATCATTTTTGTCTATATATAATTTATAATATTAAAACACATAAATTCTGAGGAAGAATGTGATAAAATGTTACACTTGGGACACGTTGTAGGGTAAGATTCTTTGAGTCTGACCCTTAGGGAGGATAACCTTGAGTCGGACACTTTTTTTGGAGCTGAATTGGGTAATTGAGAGTATCTACACCAGTGTATTTGGTACCAATGCATAGCCCAAGATCTCTTTCATCCATTCAAAAAGTATCAGCTTGATATGAATATTTTTAGTTTGATTTCCAAGACCATAAAGATGGGGTAAAAACCCGTTTTTCTCCCAAATTTTGTCACAAAATTGTGTATTTTAGTGAATTTTAGCCATATTTGAAGAATCCTTTGCTGGCCTATAGTATTGATCTGACATCAGTGTATGTGTTATTCAGTTAGAAGGAAGCTTTGCCCGTTTTTTAATCAAACATGAGCTTTTTCAATTGAAGGGATGGCTCTAAAGCACCTGTACCTTTGAGTCATGTTTTTACAACACAGCTGTCCGACTCAAAGATACCCTATGTCATTTTTTATTTCAGATATTTAACCACAAATTCAGTTCTTGTGATGTGCCAATTGTCAAGTTTTTGTTAGATGTAGTAAAAACGCTTAATTTGAGGCCCTGGTTGACAATCAATAACCCATAGGCCAAACAAGATATCACTTTTTTAAATTACACAGAATCCAAGTGTCCGACTCAAAGAACATTACCCTATGGCACTTTGAGTAACTAAGATCCAAAATTGACTGAAATGTGACAATTCTATGGTCAACAGTATTTGGCATATTTTTAGCAATTTGTCTCTTCATATTCAAATATCTGATGGTTTAATAGATGTATGCGCGAAAACCATGTATTTCATTGATGTTTATCCATTTTGTTCATATTCAAGAACATAGCATGACTTTATTAGACACAAAATGGTCAGGATGTGGGTATTTTCAAATTTTCGTGAATTTTAAACTTGAATATGAAAAAACAGAAATTGCTAAAAATAAGTAAAAACTGTAGACCTTTGAATTGTAACATTTCAGTAAAATTTGAGTCTTCGTCTCTCAAAAGTGCCAAACAACATGTCCAAAGTATCATTTTTTATCACATTCTTCTTCAGAATTGATGTGGTTAAATATAATAAATTAACATTATTTCATATCTGCATAATTCAGAGAACCTTAATGAAAAGGATTACCGCAAAGAAACTTATGTGGATGATGTTTACTCATAACCCTTTAAAATGGCATTGGTTTGACATTGATAACTGATGTCATATTTTTGTCTTTGAGCTTTGTGTGAAATTGTGATTTGTCCAACTTTGACATCCTTTATCTCTGGAACTAATCATTGCATAAGACCAGTACCTGGCCTTGATACCTCAGCTACTATAGCAGATCATAAATCCGAGATTAGAAGCCTGTACAGAATAGGTTTTTGAGTTGTAGCTTTTTGAAAAAGCTGCATCAAGCATTTGCACCAAATGGAAAGGCATTTTGAAATGCCTGTAGAAATAATCCAATATGAAAGATTGCCCTTAATACTGGTCCAAGCCACTGTGTGGAACCCAGATATCAGGTTTAGAAACAACCAAGGTGGTATCTTTCACGAAATCCAAAATATTAACATTTGAAAAGTGACTTTCATATGGACAAAAATGCCTCAAAATCGTTTTTATAACTTTTCCAGACAAACCTGAGATCAGTAGAAGACGAGATAGGCCTATGAATTTTTATTGCCCATGCAGGCTTATGGGCCATGTACCATGTGCAACCATACATATTTATATTATTTACATGTATAATTTAAAGTGTAATATCTTGATAACCATTGAATTTCAGTGATGTTTCACATTTGACCCCCCCCCTCCTTGGCTGTCATACTGATCTGAGTTGTGAAGTAGGCTAATGCACCCTCCATTCTTTAGTGAGACTTTACCCAGATTACATCATCTTATATAAGGTGATTGAGGTACAGCAGACAATGGCCAATTCATGCCTATAGGGGAGAGGGTTGAGCGGCTGGGAAGGGGGAGGCTAAAAGGTCCCTTTAAGAGGAAGAATTGGTACTAATACAAAAAGTTGTAATTCTCCAAAATTATCATAACATGTATACAATACAATGATTTATCAGACCACATTTCATTTCACATTTCTCCCAAATCCTGCAATAAACAGCATTTTCAAAAGGAGTCATACATATAATAATTACTATAGGCCTATACATGACATTGTATAATTATGCATTTTTGACAAATTCCAGGTCCGTTTTGGACATCCCAGTTTAGGCCTGAGGCTTCTTCATTTTTCCTCCCAGGTGCCTCAGACTTTTGATGTGAACTGAAAAATGGCCATTCTAATGCATGTGCTTATTCCATTTCGTGTAATCCCTTTGTCTCAGCCATAATTAATTACTGAAATCGCGATTTCGTAAGGCCGTTTTGCTTTTACCTCGTTTTGGACCTCCTATTCAACGTCTGAGGCTTCTTCATTTTTCCCCTCAGGTACCTTAGACTTCCCAGGTGAACTAAAAAACGGCCATTCTAATGCATGAGCCTATTTCCATGGATTTTTTTCCTTCCTGCAAATCGTAATGTGCAATTGAAATCGCGATTTCATATCTAGCTGCTTCTGCTCAACTTTTCTTTCCCCAACTTTTTTTCAATAGAAAAATTTGCAAAAACTCATGCAATGGCTGTGAATATTAGTCCATAGTGTGTCTAACGACAATAAGCTTTAAAGTAAAATAATCTACCCATTACCACTTTGGCTTTTCGAGCAGAAATGTTGGAAAATAGGGATTTTTTCTAATTTTTGGGTTTTTATAAAAATTCATAGGACCAACATTCCAACTGAGTCAAGCTGTTTAAAGAGGCATTAGTTAGACACCTAATTGAAAAATTTCATAGATTTAACTCCAAAATTGACTGAATCATACAGGTTTGAAATAATAGTATTTTTTCATATTTTTGGTAAATTGTCATCTGTTCAACTTTCGAAGAGCATTTAGACCCACAAAAATACATCTTGGGCACTTAATGCATACGATGTATGCAAATTTCAGTGTCAAAAGTCCAGCAGTTTTTTAGTTATGTCCAAGAAACAAAAAAAATACAATTTTTCAAATTTTTCAATGATTGTGACAAAAGTATTTTTATCATGGGGATTAGACCTATAAAAGGCTCAACTGGGATAAAAGATACTATATTTACCCAAAAATGATACATGTACATGCCATAGTTTTGGCTTTACACCCAATACACAAAAAAAAATATTTTTTCACATTTTTCAATAACTGTGAGGAAAGTATTAATCTCATGTGGATTAAACCCCTAAAAGACACAACTAGGATAAAAGATACAATAATGTCCAAAAAATAAAAAGTATACATCCCATATTTTTGGCGTTACTCCCAATACACAAGTGGGACGCCCGTTATCCGGACGCCCGCCCGCCCGTCCGCCCGCCCGCCCGCCCGCCCGCCGGACGGACAAATTTTCCCAAAGTAACTACAATACCCGTCGGCAATGTATACATTGCCGAGGGTAAAAAGTGTCTCACTGTGCCCCGCTCTCTCGTACTTGCTCTTGTGGCAATGACCGCATATTTCTTCTCATGAATAATGACTTTTATCTCAGATATAACCTGACGGGAAAAATGGAAAATTTTGATCACTTTTTGATGGAGATTCCATGCTAAGAATAGGGTGTGATAAATAAAATATCTAAAACTCAGATATCTCAAAAAATTCCCAACAGATTTTTCATTTGATACATCAAAATGTTTGTCTGACCTTCCTCTACATCACTGCGCTAATTGTTTTCTTGGTCAATTTTTTTAACCCCAAAGTTTGTTCAAGCTCGCTATGAACTGCTTGTCCTCCTGGGAGACCCCTCCAGACCCACTAGTTACTCCACTGGTCTGCACCCCCATGAGAGAACACTTTTAAAATGACTGTAAAAGGAGCATTTCACGGGATGGTCGCTTGTCGGAGGCTGTTATAGCAGGGGATACTGTGCATAGCAGTGCGCAGTGTATTTGGCCCCTAGCTTTGCAGCCAGTTTGCATGCATTAATATGTTTTGCCCCCAGAGTTTTTGTGTATATATAACTTGTCATATTTACCCGATTATCCAAAGGGTAATTGTGCGTGCACCCCGAATTAAACAGGAAACTTGAGTCCTGGGAAAGTTCATGTTTCCATGGTGATGTAGTCAGAGAATAAAACAAAAATAGAACAGATTGAAAGTGGGATAAACACTGGTCATTTGCAGTCGGCTGGGGTATAGTTTTGGAATGCTACATACCATCATGTAAGGGTTTTGAATATAAACTCCGTGACCAAGAGAAATAGGTATGATCAGAATATATATGACATTAATTAAATCAGAATTGTGTACGTAGTGCTTAAATACATGTTTTGGTGATGTATCTAAGCAAATTTTGAACATGAGGCAACATGAATATCTCAAGCTGCTCATTCCAAAACCGCACATATAATGATATTAGACCCTGTAGATGTAGAATTGTTCTACAAGTGATAGATAGATAGATATATGGATAAATCCTTCATATTTCTATTTTGCTAATTAATTAATCACACTGCTATTGATATTCAGCAGTATTATGATACAGCTCAGGCTGAAGTAACTTTGCCACTTTTAACACAGACACAAAGAAACACTTGTAACACCACACCCCCTATACATTTTCTATATTTAGTGCATATGTGCTGATCATCAAACATTTAACCTCACATCCCCAAAATATCCCCAAAAAAGATCACTGAAACAGCTTGTTACTATAAATAGTAGTCCCAAAGGTATCTGGATAGCTATTTCTGTTTATAGCTCTGCTGGTAGCTATTTCTGTTTTCAGCTCAGTTGGTACACTAATAGCCAAGCTATCATCTATAAAGCATGGTCAGTAGATCTATCCCATGACAAACTTCCGGTTCCTGTAAGATTTACCACTTCCGGAGGATATCCTGTCCTTGTTTCAACAACACTAAGCAATAACTCAATAGCATGCAGCACTTGATTGTTCATGGATAGGCTGGTCATTGTAGGGTCAGTAGCCCTACTGCCTTGATTAATATCTCAGGCAGTGTCGACTTGTTGTGGGAAGATAAGTACTATGGCATATTTTGCAAAGGGATCACCTGGAAGATATCTGAACAATCTGAACCTTTGATTGGGAATTTAATTATTGTAATTTTTGTAATTCAATCTGCAGGTAGTGGCACTTGCACATGGTGTCATCTATATAACTGAAGAAGTTTCACCTGAAAACAAAGTAATTTACAGACACGACTTTATACTGAGCAACTTTAAGAATTTGTGACTGTATGATTTCCAAAGAAAATATTATCTATATTGATCTATCTCATTATAGATGATGTCATATTTGTAGACACTATCATTGAATGTGATTTATTTTCTAGGACATGTATTCTATAGGGAAAAATGACGTCATGAGTTTCTTTATGTCACTTTTCCCCATATGTACTTGTATGTCCTAGAAAAAAAGTCACTTTCAGTCTCAGTGTCTACAATTATGAAATCATCTGTAACTGAATCAAATACTATGAAAGCCAGAGGCAGAGCTTTACAAGTTTTGCATTTAGTACACTGCCATGAAGTTTCGTAAAAGGACCATTTTAGCCATCTTTGTCGAGTGCCAGCAACAGTTACTGTGCCTGAAATTTAGCACTTGATAAAGTGGCAAAAACAAGGAAGTTTCTGAGTTAATGTGTTTTTTTCCTTATTCTGAAGTCTGAGTTTTTTCCTTTGGTGCTTTTGTCCTTTAATCATTATCAACATTTTAACATCCCACCTATTTGGGTTAAAAAGCCACATTTTGCACTTGTGGCTGTGTTTTCTCCTCTGCTTGCTTCTGCTTGCTTGGCAATGTCAGAGATTTGAAGAAAAAGGTTCCCATGAACATCAGGAAAGTTTCCCATAAGCACGATAAACCTAGGAACCTTACACCCACAACTTAAAGTGCACAAATGCAACTTTGAAACTTCTTAATTTGCCCTATAAAGCTACACTGAAAGATGTGCACAATTAAACATAGAATTACTTTTCCGCAATGTTTCGGAAATAAAAAGAGATGCATATCTATCTAAAATCATCGCCATTCGTGGACCTTGTTATAACTATGCATCATACAGTATCTTACTCAATGACCAACACTTCAACAGTTGTAGCATTTTGCCCAGTCTGAGCTTGTGAATGACATATTTCCTTAGTCGCAATTTGTGCAAATAAATGTTATGTCACCAAAATTAAATTTATAGATTTTTATTCGAAGAAAAATGTTCTAAAACAGTATGAAGAATAAAGAGGATGAGTAATAATATATTTCATGTATTTTTTAGATTCAGAAGAGAACAGAGTTATCTTAATTTAACGATCTTCATAAATACATTTGGAATTCCTTCAACGTTTTTTTGCTATCTCCTCCCCCGCTTTTTGATTCAGATAGCAATGCCTACAGGCGGATTCACATATGATTACTGATAACGAAGGTTGTTTGAAGTTTTAAAAAATTCATATTAAGCTACATCATTATTTTCTTGATATTTCACATCTGTGGAATGGAAAAAAAAACAGGTTTGTGGTAGCCAAGAGGCACGGAAGAAAATATAAGTGCAGCCCTCTTGGGGGGGGGGGTTGTTGTGGCAATGATAGATAGATAGATATGGTAAGTCCAGCCCTCTATTAGCTCTACGCCCAGTTCTGAGTGTTCGCGATGGTTGTTGGTTGAGATGGGAGAGAGGGCTGGAGTCCTCAACATGTTACACATTTACCCCATATGACAGATCTCTTACTTGCCCAGCATAGACACTGATATAAGGGGCAGCAAATTTAATCTCATTTTAATGAGAGGCAACTGAAGGCTTATTGATGCAATGAGAGGAGTCCACAGTGTGTTGGATATTTACCCCTGTAATATGTTGGATCTTTTACTTGGCCCAGCACAGACACTGAAATAAGGTACTGCCAATTTTGGGTCTCATCAAAACAGCATCCAGAATGTTTTTCTCGAAACCCTACCATAAAGAATCAAACACGCGGCCCTCATGACAAACTTATATCCACCAGTTGTTTCTTATAATTCATGTAAACCGTAAAAGGCCGCATAGTTATTATCATCAAATATTATGTCAAATCAGTGATTCCGTAAAATGTAAATAGCATATTTATGGTGTCGAATATAAAAAAAACAAAATAAGGACTGTAACCCAGACCAGTAGAAGTCTTTCCACTTCGATCATGCCCTCAATATTATACTGATAGTCACATCTACTCATCCGGTGTTAAGGTAAAGTTTCTATTTGGGGAGACACCGTAACATCACGAAATTCATATAAGACTTGATGGATTAGTTTTGCCTCATAAATTGCAAAATGTCTCACTCCTAAATATTTCTAAACATTTGTATGTCAGAGTAGCAGTGAGGCTTGAACTTGAGGAGCTGCAGTGATCAATAACCTCTGAATTTAGTGTTACCATGGCAACCGGTATATATATTCAGAATTTCTGAATACAGTTTCAAGCCCCTAAACCACTTCTTGTGACACTGAAGTTATAATTTCAAGAAAAAAAAACTCAGAATTTAGACATCTTTCTAAGGAAGAATTGTAAGATAATTTATTTTTCGTGATACAATGTATTTCTGGGCTTTTGGCTGACTAGCAAATTTATGGCAACGCTCTGTTCCACTAACCTCTCGAAGCTGGGTTCCGATCCTCCACCCGGGAACCCTTGATAGACTCATGTTTCATCCTGTGCCAAAAGTGCACTTCATGGGTATCTTACTCAGCTTTATCGGTGCAAAAATGCACCTGGGATGTAAAGCTATCTCCTCACCATACTCTTTGCCTCTAAATAGCCCACACTGGTGCTGATGGGGCGTAAAACACAAACTCACTCACTCACCCCTTACCATACTCTTGAAATTCAAAGGTCTGATGTTTTTTAAAAAGGCATCTAATCAGTTTTATTGGAATCAACGTCGAACAAGGTTTTGCACCGAACTGAATTTTTTCTGCCCTCAATTGTTCAACAATACAAGTGTATACTGCCAAGTATAATATATAAGTCAGGACTCAGGAAGCAAGCTCTTTCCAGAACAAAGGGCTGCAACCCCTTGTAATTGGGTTTGGTTTGATTCAAGCTTGAGGCTGATGTGGGGCAACAGCTCAAATCATTACAGATGCCCAGACAGTTTAGTTTAGTTGCAATTCCACTGCAGTAGAACAAAACTGGAAGATTGATGTACTGTAGTTGTAAAACATCCAAAACTGGCAAGTAGCGATAGACAGAAAGATACGGTAAGTGCAGCCCTCTAAGCCTAGTTCTGGGTGCTCATGAGGCTTGATTGATGAGATGGGAGAGAGCGCAAGAGTGCTCAACATGTTACACATTTACCCCATGTGAGGGATCCTTTACTTGCCCAGCACAGACACTGATGCCGCCAATTTAACTTCTAATCCAAATGACACCCAACTGGAATTTTGTTCACAGTAAATAAATATTGGCCTGCTCCTTCTTTGGTAACCCATTAATAAAGATAGATAAAGAATAGGATCTTTCAGGCAAAAGCACTCGTTGAAAAGTCCAATTTAAATCATGAGCTCACGATGAGTGGCTCATGCGACATCATCCATGTATGGCGTACTTACCGGCTGAAACAAAATCTTCTTATAATATCGCCCAATATGTTCTTTTATGCCTAGTAATTACAGACTGGGAATTCCAAATTTCCTTCATAATATCACTAGTAATTGTATCTGCAACATGATCTACCGAATCATATGAAAAGCTCTCGGCTTCGAAATATGTTGTATACGAGATACGTTGTATGAAATATTTCGTATGAAATGGGCCGTTTACTTCAATTACAAGGTCTTGCGAGGTTATGCGGCGTAGGTTAAAGGTTCCGTATTCATGAGCCATTAGCGAAACAAAATAGTGCGTTGCCATTCTATTATGTAATACCCACGTGTTGCTCAAACCTTATTAGTAGGTCAATGTACACACCGGCTGAAGACCCCAGAAACCTTTTCACAAACTGTAATGCAGGCCTTCCTGGAATCATGAATAGCTGATGCTGTTATTGAACAGCCCTGCTGCAACCTCTCTGCTCTATAGCTCTCTATGTCTAAATTGTCTATAGCCTTTCCAAAAGCAATTTTGCTGCATTAAACCTTGCATTCTGTCTATAGACTGTCTATGTATATATCAATCTCTTTTTAAAGGTTTATATGTTTTAATTACAATATAAATTTCCCAGGCTTCTTATATTTTCTTGCAATTTATTTTTTGAAAATATAATATGTCTGTTCTAGTTAAACAAGAACCCACGGGTTGCAAAGCCGAAGGGTGATGAACAGAGGTGGCGGAGCGCTTCGAAAAGTGGGGGGCACCGGGCTCGGGGGCACACTGTCTACGGTAATTTCAAGGAGAAAAAGGGGCATTTTATGGATTTTTTTGGCCCAAAAGTGGGGGGGCACGTGCCCCCAGTGCCCCCCCAGCTCCGCCGCCCCTGGGGATGAAACTGGTCTGGATAGTTGTAGAATGGCAGTTAAAATCGCATTGCTTTACCAATAAGACAGAAATTTTAGATTGTGGTTTTCTGATATTACATTTATACATACATAGCAGTCTGATGGATTTCAGCATGAATTGGAATCATAGGGTGGGGGGAGGAGATATAAAGTGAGTTGAAAATATTACATAATGGTACACAGTATCCAACTCTGCATTAAATTTGAGATATTCATACACTGTAGCACTTGTATCTGGCAGTTATAAGTTTAAATATAAGCAGACAGCCAATGGCAGTTATTTGGATCATGGATGCCACATGTGGCACCATCTATACCTACACTGCTTTTAATGTTAAAAGAGCACCATTCTGATCAAAATGCTTGAATTGTGATTTTGATAAGATCTGACAAAACACCAATTTGGAACTTCAGTTTTGAGATTATTTAAATTTGGTACATGCAGGTGAAGTGATTTTAATTGGATTGTGTGCCATTTCCCATTTCAGACTGTCCCTCCACCAATGGTGGAGGCTTTTGATACTGGGGAGGATGCAATGGGAGGATGATTATTAGGGGCACGGAACAAATTGTAGCCACCCAGTGAAGAGAGCAGATGCTTCTGTCCAGGAATTTGTACCAATTCCTGCATGTGATTGGAGTTCTCCTATCAGAGACAATTTTAAAGCCCAATTAAAAGCCAGAATTGACTGTATGAAATGTATGTGAAACTAGAATGGAGTGCATGAGATGCACAAATAAATAGCTTGTCATCGCTCATTCCTCCTTCTCAACCCACTCATAGCGTTGGCACTGACAGCATCCAGTTCTATCTTAATCTCAACAGTCACTTTAATCCATTTTTATCCACCCATTTCTACTCAATTCTATCCATCCAATTCTATCTAATAATTCTCTTGCCGATCCAGTCATTCTCATGTCTATCCACTGAGTCTCATGTCTATCAACGTAATCTCAAGTCTATCCACTCAGTCTCATGTCTATCCACTCAGTCTCATGTCTATCCAGTATCCACTCAGTCTCATGTCTATCCAGTGAGTCTCAAGTCTATCAATTCAATTTCATGTCTATCAACTCAATTTCATGTATATTCACTCAGTCTCATGTCTATCCATTCAGTGTCATGTCTATCCACTCAGTCTCATGTCTATCCACTCCGTCTCATGTCTATCAACTCCGTCTCATGTCTATCAACTCCGTCTCATATAGATCTATCAACTTCGTCTCATGTCTATCAACTCCGTCTCATGTCTATCAACTCAGTCTCATATAGATCTATCAACTTCGTCTCATGTCTATCCACTCAGTATCATGTCTATCAACTTCATCTCATGTCTATCATCTGAATCTCATGTCTATCTACTCAGTCTCATGTCTATCCACTCAGTCTCATGTCTATAAACTGAGTCTCATGTCTATCAACTGAGTCTCATGTCTATCCACTGAGTCTCATGTCTATTCACTCAGTCTCATGTCTATCAACTCAATTTCATGTCTATCCACTCAGTCTCATGTTTATCAACTCAGTCTCAAGCCTATCCACTCACTCCTATGTCTATCAACTCAGTCTCTTTTCTGTAACCTTCTTGCTAACTCCCATCTCCATTTACATCCACCCATTTCGATGTCACCTTTTATGCACCCATTTCTATCCACTTGTGTCTATCCAATTTTTTCCACTGATTGATATTCCTTTCTATCCATCCATTTTCATTCATCAATTTATGTCCATCCATTTCTACACAGAAATGTTTATCCACCCAGTTCTATCTATCTATCTATCTCTATCTATATCTATCTATCGATCTATCTTGCACCAAGACAGTACTCTATCTATCAATCAATCAATCTATCTATCTATCTATTCATCTATTCATCTATCTATCAATCTATCTACTATCTAATATATCTATCTGTCTATCTCTTGCACTTTAATGCAAGAAGAATCACAGAGGATGAACAATGACTGCATTGCGTGATTGGAATTAAGAAAATTCAGTGGGTGAATGATCAATCATTGATCATAGCTGAAGCAGGGTAATTGACTTCTGAGAGGTAATCAATTGATAGAGAGAGAGAGAGAGAAATTCTTTATTTACGTGAAATGGGCTCACATTCTAGCCCCCAGCCCTCTTGGGCTTACAATTCACTTCAAAAACAATAATACATCAAAATAACAGAATTTTCGTTGAATAATACAAATTTGAATTAAATTTGAAATGATTTGTTGATATACATATATACATTAGTCCAATATGTAATAGCAATCCCAAAAAATATAAACTTTGTTCGAGTTATACTAGTAGATATATAATTCAAACTCTTGGAATGTTAATTTTCATTAGGTCTATTTACATATTTACAAATATCATATTGCTAATTTGATGTCGACATATATAATTACAAGTATCGTATTGTTATTGGCAAGTATCGACAATTACGTAAATTAAACTATGTATACAAAGCACTTTGTCTTTTTTCAAAAGCGTTACATATAAAATTAGCTGTTTCTTTAATACAATCATCTTTCATCAGGAATTCAATTTTTCTGTCATCATTTAATAAGTCAAAAAAGAAATTAATTTGTCTTATCCTGTTGAAGAACTCAAATCTAATATCATTATAAAAGGGACAATGAAAGATAAAGTGCATTTCAGATTCAATGTAGTTGAAGTTACAAAAAAGACAATATCTGTATTCTATTGGAGTGTCTTGAAAACGTCCAGTTTCTATTCTTAATGGTAGAATACCGTATCTAAATTGTGATAAAAGGGCACGCTTTCTCCTGTTTTGAATATTAATTACAAAATTTTCTACATTATAGCTCTTTTTAAAAATACTATAAAAGCGTAATTTTGGTACAACAGTGATTTCATTTCGCCATCTCTCACAATAATTTCTGTGTAGAATTTCTTTGGCATTCTGTACATTGATAAAAGTGTTATTTTCAAAATTTGTCAACATACTGATTTCTTCACAAATTAATTTGATTTCTTTACTCCAATTTTTGCATATTGACTTATCCCATACAAATATTTTCTTAACTATTCTATCATTCTCAATGTTCAATAATCTGTTCCATAATCGCAACATTTCTAACTTATGACGTGTAATACAAGAAATCCATCCCATGTCCCCATTAATAGCTAAATTTGATGCAAATCTGTGAACTCCTAAAAAGAATCTTATGGCTCTGTTCTGGACAATTTCACTTCTTTTAGAAACATTAAAACCCCAAACTCCAGCTGCATAATCTAAAATTGGAACAATTCCTGAATCATATAATTTAGTATAAGTCTTATATCCAAAACCATTGTTTGCTTTGAATTTTGTACATAAACTTCCTAGTGCTCTGTTAGCTGAATTTGCCAGTGAATCAGCTGTTAATTCGAAGTTTAGATGGGTATCTAGAATTGTGCCTAAATACTTGTATTTTTCCACGTAACAAACTTCATCATCACCATAAACAAATTTGTAGTCTGATTTAGTTTGAGTCTTATTTCTGAAATGCATTATTTTTGATTTATCAATGTTAACTTTCATTTTCCATTTGCAACACCAGTTTTCAAGTTTACATATCATATTCTGTAAATCAGTCTCAGTCTCACTTATTAACACCATATCATCAGCATATAACAAACATTTCAAATTTGTGTCTCCAATTTTAACACCAATGCAATCATTGAACTCGTCCACAATATCATTTATAAATAAACCAAACAGAGTTGCTGACAAAGAATCACCTTGTCTTACTCCTTGATTAACTTCAAACCAATTGCTAATATATCCATTAACACAAACACCTGCATTTGCATCAGTATAAATACATTTCAATATATCAAGAAATTTACCAGATACACCATAATTCAGTAATTTGTGAAATAGCAAATTTCTATTTACTCTGTCAAAAGCTTTTTCAAAATCAACAAAACAAACAAATGTAGGTAATTTTTTAATTTTCCTATTTCTAATAATGGATGTTATACTGAAAATATGTTCTAAACATGACCTTTTCCTTCTGAAACCATTTTGTTCGTCTTTATACACCTTTTCATTCTCTGCAACATTTATAAGTCGATTGTTCAATACAGCAGTGAAAATCTTATAAATTGTTGATAAGAGTGTAATGCCACGGTATTGAAGGGGAATTCTAGGATCAGAAAGCGAAGACTTGGGTATAGGCATAATGATTCCAAATTTCCAATATTCGGGGATGATGCATAAATAAAAGATTTTATTAAATAAAGAGGTTAAAGTTTGAATGGATATCATATTTTTTAGAATTTCATATGGTATACTATCAAGACCTACAGCCTTATTATTTTTTGTATTCATGACAATTTTGTGAACCTCGTATTCAGAAAATTCATGATTCAAACCTTCTAAACCAATTGTAACATTTCTTAAATATGACAGATTATCAGTTACTTCTTGATAAAAGTTCTCATCAAAATTACAATTAACCAAATTTTCATTATATAATCCATGATAATCATTTTTCCATTTGTTCATTACAGCATGATGTGAATTAACTACATTTCCATTTTCATCATAAATTTCAAAAGGAATACAATATTGCTTTTTAGGACCAAGATTTTTCAATAGTTTCCAAAATTCATTTGGATCTTTGACAGAAATATTTTCTATTTTTTCCAAGTTTTCCTTTTTAAATTTCCTCTCTAGTTTTCTATACGTTCGATCAAAATTATTTTGAGCATCATAAAAATCAAGTCTTTCCTCCCTTCTGTTATTTTTTTGTTCTTTTAAGAAAACATCTTCTTTTTCTCGTAAGATATTCCATAAAGATTGCAGTTCATCACACCAAAAAGGTTTACAACATTTTTTTAAACCTTTTTTCTGATTTGGTAATATCTTCTTTTTTTTAAAACACTTGTCCATTTCTTGATAGTAAATTTCACATAGATTAGCATACACACTATCTATATCATTGAGATTTGAACATTGTTCAATTTTTTCTAAAATATAATGAAAATCAAAATTTACTTGGTTTGATGAAAGAAATTGTTCAGGAATATCAGTTATTTGAAATCGCTTAAAGTAAGTATATGGTACGTGATTAAAAATATCATCACTTGTTATATCAATGGAATCAGGAGTGTGTATTGTTGACAGATCTATTACTGGTATTCTAACAGTTATGTTTAGTAATGAGTGGTCAGGAATACAACCAGATATATCAGCATTTTGGATATTACATACATCTTCAAATATATTTTTAGAATTAAGTACTTTAAAAGCTACACAAGTATTAAAGCTGTCAATGGATGTAATAAAATAATCTACAACAGATTTCCCTCTGGTAGAAATAAAAGTATAATTATCATTTTCATTATTCAAACGTCCATTTATAACACACAATTTGTTTTCCAACAAAAATTCAATTAAAGCTTCACCGTGTTTGTTTGATATTTTGTCTAGATTTTTCCTTTCTGGTACATTGTCTAACACTGATATAATATCTTGCTTGGATCCAATTCTAGCATTAAAATCACCACACAAGTACACAGAATCACATTCATCAGCATTTTGGTAAATCACATTTGTAATAAATTCAAAGAATTCTTCCGCATTTCTACCCCATGGGGAATTTTCAGGTGGTAAATATACAGCAACAAATAAAAATTTATAAGAAGTATCCTCATGTGAAATTATAAATACTGAGATACCTTCAAGAATACCTTTGCATTCTATCTTGAATTTGTTTAAGAAAGAGTTTTTAAAAATGACAGCAATTCCACCAAAGTTACGTCTTGAGTTGACATGTCTATGAGTTCTATTATTACAATATGTTTCATATCCGGAAATTTCAATTTTATCATTTGGTTTCAGATGTGTTTCAATTAAAACTAATATATCAAAATTCAATTCATTAATAATGCTAATAAAATTGTCACTCTTTCTATCTGTCCATCCATTTATATTCCATGATGCAAAATTTAAATCACAAAAAGAGGGCTGGGGATTGTCCTAATGTCTTTGGTTCCAAAAGTTGTTTCTGAGGGGGCGATCATCTTGACGGGAGGGCATGTGGTGTTGGTGTAGATTGTTCTGGAATGGGCGATCGTTTTGGAGAGGGCGCATGCGTTCGCGATTTGTTTCGTGCTCTAGAAATTGTTGACCATGTTCTTTTTCAAGCGTTGCGTTGTTGGGCATGGGGGGTGCTGATGGTGGGACATAATTGTTGTATCTGGGCCAGTTGTTTTTCACGAGTCTTCCGTTTCCAGTAATGAAGTATTCGTTTCCGTCGGGCAATAGGTCAAGTATCGTTCTCAAATTTTGCTCCATCAGTCTCTAATGTTGGCATAAATGTAAATTTACTGTGAACCTTAATTGCACTGCAAAAAAGTCAAGAGCAATCCAGTCGCTTTGAAAGACAGAATCAAAGAAGTTTACGCCTTGGATTGTGGGTGTTAATATAATTACTTAATACACACAGCCTGACACAGATGATCACGATAGCTCTAGCCAATACATGACGGCGCGACATTTTTGGCTCAACCGCAGCGCCCGTAGCGGCGGCTTTTGGCACTAGTCCATCTGATGTGATCCCTATCATGTATGACTGATATTCGCTGGTAGGCCTACAAGCCAGCAAAAGTGGCGGGACACCCAGCTTGGAAGCATCAGCAACCCTTTTACCCACGTAGCCGAGCTAATTCCAGCCCTGAGAGCACATGGGCAAAGGGAGGGGGAGTGGCCCACATCGTGTCCTCTGATTCGTCCAGGCTGATCATGTGATCAGTGATCCAAAGAGAGGTCAGCCCCGGGTCAAATGACACAGTCGCCCAGCGCTTGATTCAATTCAGTTGGCCGATGATGTCGGCCAGTGTAAGATGGTGATCCCTACTGACCTAGACAGCAAGAAATTACCGCTAAGAGTACAAAAAGCCCAAATTTACTTCCAAATTTGTATGCTCATAACCCATTAGACTTAACCCAGAACATTATTTCAGCCCACAGCCCCTTCTGCCAAACGTTTTTGCGTATAATTTGCAACAGAGGACTTCACCACAAAGGACCAGAAACAGCCAAGGCTGGCCTTAAGGCCAGCCTTCGGCTAAAAACAATTCTGATAATTTTTCTTCACCAAATATTTCTCATATAGGTAAATGCATGTCTACTTGTTAAATATATTGTAGATGGTTTCTTTCAAGATTGTCAAACAATATATATATATATGTCTATCTGCCTGAATATTGCATCTGACAAGTCTATACCATTGACAATTTTTTCTTTCATTAATATATATAGTGTGTATCTGGTATACATATTGACAAGTCCGTCTATGTCTGAGATACTGCCCACTTCTTTATTAATAGCCAATTCCTCATTGAATAACAAAGCGCTATACCAACCTTTCTTCCTACAGAGCCTTTTTGCGCAGTAATTTCCCAGAATTTTCTGACGATTCAACGTGGTAAACAACGAAACATGATATCAAAACAGCAACACAACAACAAATGCTAGCCTATATGTTTTCCAGGGGAATAGATAGATAAAAACCCATTATTTTTTCATTGTAAGAGGAATCTCAGTGAGAGATACTTTGCATGTACAGTGTAATCCAAAATATAGTACGACTTCCTCAACAGGAAGGAAGAATCAGCCACTACTTTACTTTACTCTTTTACACCTTCGCGCTCACCCCTAATAACTTCCTCTTTACATACCTTTTTACCTACTTAAAACTACCTTTTAGAATTACAGTAAATTTACATTTAAGCCAACACTAATTCAAACTCCATCACCTGCATTGTGTTTGATTTCTTTGATATTGTACCCCTTTCCTAATTGCAATTACATTGCCAGCTGTCTTAATAGAGTTTTAAATATGGGATAAAGTTACGGTGCAGAGTCAAAGGTTGTTGTAAGGAGATTTGGGGTGGAGAGGAGAAAGGAAAGAAAAGGAAAAACAGGTAAACAGAGGACTTCTGACAGAAAATGTTCTTACTTTATTTTGAGTTGTACTGTACCCTGGGTGAGGGCCCTTTTCCTTATCCTGCTTAAACAATGATACAAGGTCTGCCATTTGAATATCTCATCCAAACAACATCTACCCATATTTGTCAAGTGACAATGTCACATATACATATACATAAAGAGAGGCAGATATATATGGAATTTTCATTCAGTCTTTGACTTTCCTTCAACCCTTATCAGTTTCTCATATGCATAGTCACAGACTCCCATCCAGTTCCAACCCCTCATGTTTTTGCTACACATTCCTTAAGCCTCCAATGCCCTGTACCCAATCAATTTGCTACTCTCCATCTCATAGCCATACCAAGCTGAAGTGCCCAAATTTCTCATCACTGATATCACCAAATACTCAGTCAAGTGCCACACAGCATACACACAGCAAGGTTACTGAAACCCAAATTTTAGATGGATTTTAAAAGAAAATTCATTGCATCTATACTTTAGGAATAGAAGATGTTGCAATTGTTGCATGTTTGGTGAATAACTTATCTATGAGTTAGACAATTTCACTGGTAATGTAAATAGATATATACTTCCTATTAAGCTGCAGAGTGCATACTCCAGTTTTCTCCTCACTGACATCAGCAATTGCTGCAGCCATGCAGATGAGTTACTGTAACTGAAGCTTAAATTTGAGATGATCTTTTAAAAATTAAAACCTATTCCCTCTTTGAGTACAAGGTGCTGTATGATTCTGATGAATGCAAGAAAACATTATCTCACAGTTGTCTCATATAATTATAAGAGATAGAATACAGATTGTTATTTTCTAGAGACATTCTTTCCAGAATAGCTCTGAGGCCATGGAATATTTGATGAACCAGAGCAAAAATCTTCTTGGGAAAATATCCTGAGTTTTTCATCAAATTTTGGGGTTACTACCCAGTAGTACCCTGGATTGCTGTATTTTATTTATTCTATTACTATTGAAATACTTAAGTTTTCATCACTAACATCAACAAGGTGGGTATACTTGCTTGTCTACAATATTATTGTCCTCTCTCTAAATCAGAATACACCAAAGAGTAATAGGTTGCCTAAGAGATTATTTTGCAATTGACTTGTTGAGTGATAGTTGACCACATTGAAAAACTGTTAATTTCAAATATCCTTCAGAATTCATAAAATGTCATAAGCTTTTTTGGCTGGAAATAATGAAAACAATGCTGTGCTCATGTGGAGCCCTGTAGGTCTTTAGGCAAAGACTGTTATAACAATATAACATTTGTGTGTGCCAATAGGCCTGTAGTCCTTATACCCACAAGAGGAAACTTCAAACTGTAGCCATTGTCTGCCAATGTCTGGGCACTAACACATTCTGTGAGGCCCATACGAAATTCCTACTGTTATGCCCTTTAGTGTCAGCCTACCTCAGAAATCAGAGTTGCCCAAATTGAATAGTATCTCCAGAGAGTTATATGTGTTGTTGATTTCTATCTGAACTGACAGATGAACAGATACAGAAAGCTCCCCACATACATTATAAAATGTCCCCTGACAACCAACATAGTCTGCACATTGACACTATTATTCTTTGTGTTGTATTGTGGAGTGTGTCTTCTTTTCCATACATATGTTCTGACAGAAAAATGGCAGAAAAATATAAATAGCAGAAAAAATAAAAATGGTAGAAAAATAAAAATGGCTGAAAAATAATGACAGAAAATGAAAAAGAGAACAAACAAATCGTATCATGACAGTAATATACTTCGGATGTACAGCCAGATTAATTCAGTCCAAAACTTGTAAATATTGTACAGTGCTCGGTGTCTGCTCCCTCGTATTGTGCAACCTCTTCATATTTGCACAAATTCCTATGTTGGACGGTATAATTTAAATTCTCCTTTGCCTCATTTCTGTGTCGTCCCCCTCTCCTAAATAGTCGACTAGAGTATGTATACAGGATGTAAAGCCTTAATCCACACTTGACTTAATTAAATTAACAGAATGATTTGTGGAAAATCAACTAATTTACTAAACATCAGGGTCATTCCACCGTTCCATGTGAAATCAACCAAAATTTGAAAAGTGCCCAACCTCACCATCTCAGATTTTCACGAAACCGCCCAAATTTGAATAACTATATATGGAATGAATGTATGCAAAATTTCAGTTCTGTAACTGCAAATTTGAGAAAGTACTGACCAATTGAAGTTTGAAAACTTGAACCGAAAATTGAAAATTGTCCCTTCTAGAAATTGCTGTCATTTATTGACTGCTCAAGATAATGCCCTAAAATATTCTAAATGAATGCATGATATCTCAATAAACAAAATGGCTGAGAGCAACTTGCTGAAAAAAAGTTTGATAACCTTCCACAAATTTTCAAAGTTAGAAGGTTTATCACACTAAAACTCCAATTTCAATAATTTCCCACTCGGTCACACAGCTTCCAAAAGTCAAAGGTATTTTACAAATTTGTTCTTTGGGATGAGAAGAAAGGGTAATGTTGATTTCATATCCCTGGCTGATGTTTGCTGTGATACAGACTGAGCTCAAATTTTGAAAAAATCAAATTTACCAATGTTCGGAGTGAAAAATCACAATGTGGGATAGGTCATAGCAACAATACATGCATATCACGCGAAAATAAAAATGCAAAGGGGTTTTCATTCATATAAGATACGTCTTGTGTATATTAATTTTTTTTGGTCATATTCAAGCTTTAAATGTAGTCATTTAGGCTGTAATTATGCAGATATAAAATGATGATCAAAAGATATCACTTATATATGATTGCAAAATTGGATATAAATATTGCCTTGATGTACAGTACGTTTTTTACTGAATACCAAAAATGCCACGTTAGTTCATTTAAGCACAATTATCTTGCATCACAACATTGCAAAATAATGGAAAAATTGCACAAATTGTAAAATCAGCTAATGCCATGTGGGACATGTGATATAATGAGAATAGCTGGATATATACTTTGTCCATACTATGAACTTTAATTTAGAACCAAATATGACAAGTGTATTACATTCTGTGGTTGTCAAATCCAATAAGTTATCAGCGTGACAGCGTGACACAGACAAAAATTGCCATAAATGGCAAAAGCATAAAATACAGTTTCCAATTATATTTAGTAGTAGATAAAAGCCCTTGATCAAGGCATAAAACTTGAAAATAATTTTGTTAGCTGTCCATCTTTATCTTAGGTAAAATCACATTTTCCCAAATACGTAATTAACTAGGATACCCTCAAAAAAACTTTTTTTAAATATTTTCAAAAGCAACCCTTCACAATTTTTTTTTTTTGAGGACCTAATATTTTTCTGAATGATAAAATCACATCACCTGTCCCGCATGAGCTTTTGAAATTTCATAATTTTTCCTTCTAGAAAATTATTTACCCAAAGAATGCTTTAGTAGACAGTTACAAAAGGAAATACACTGGTAAGATTTGATATCAAATCGAAGACCTTGGTCAAAATATAAGTTTCAGCCAATTTTAAAACTCATCATCCCTCATGATTTTGCTGTCATTTGAAATCCAAACATAATGTTGGAAAAGTGTAAACGACCAAAATACAAAGTTAATTTCACAATGAAGAATTCATATACACAAACGTGGCTCATATCAATCAAAAGCCCGTCTTGTATACTTTCCTATGAAATGTGTCAGCAGTTTGTGCTACCTATCCAACATGGTGATATTTTTCTCCCAAAAATGGTAAAATTCAATTTCTCAAAATTTTGCGGGGTATAAATCGCTGCCATCAATACCTAGAGAAGCAATTTTACTTCTACTAATTGTAATTGCCCCGAAGAACAAATGTGCAGAATATTTGACATTTTGATAGTCACTTGAAGGAGATAGAAATTATTGAAGTCTGGGAATTCGGTGTGATAAATCATACACATTTTAAACGTTCTGGAAGAGTGGAAAATTCATCTGGGTTGAAAATTCTTGAACTGAAATTTACAATAGGGTCATACAGTGTATGTAAGTACATGGGGCTATGTCAGATTGTTATATAAACAAACAAAAGAGATATTAAATTTTTAGAAATGGACAATTTCCGATTTTCGAACCACATTTTTAATCTTCAATTGGCCACAACTTCCTCAATTTTTGAGATACAGCTTTGAAATTTCATACAAATTCCTTCCATATTGTGTTCTTAATATGTGGCTAGTTTCTCAAAAATCGGAGAAGACGAGGTGGGGACCATTGGTTGATTTGAGATGGAATGACCCATCAGTGATTTCAAGTCCTACACTGCAATAACATTTTTCAGGGCACCCACACTCTAAAAAATTCCAGACAAAATTGGTTTTTTAGATTCAAAATGGTTTTTTGAAAAACCAAATTTCAATGCAAAACTAACATGGATTTTGCATTGAAATTTGGTTTTTCAAAAAACCATTTTGAATCTAAAAAACCAATTTTGTCCCGACATTTTTTTGGAGTGCATACCTTTTTAATCACATTGCATAGAGGCTATTGAAGCTGAAATCAGCTTTATATTTAAATTTATACTTGATTTAGGCCTATGTGCAAGCAGTGCCAGAAATGTATGGTTTAAAGGTTTAAGGCTTTATTTTTCTAAAACACGAAAAATTAACAAAGGGATTAAATTCACAGGCTACCTCCCTCCCTCCCTTTTGCAAAAATAAACCAAGCATCACAACTTTCGACTTCCTGTACAGACTGTACAACAACGAACAACCGAACCAGTGCCATATTTGTTATTTCTGACAATAACAGATGTTACACATGCTACATGAAATGCTTAGATTACCACCTGGACTGTTTATTTGATTAAACTGTACAGAGCAAACTGTGACATGACTTTTCAATATTTTTTTAATCATAAGGACTATATATAAGCCGATACATGGCGCCATCATGTAGGATAACTCGCTTAAATTTCATGCAATATTCATATCAATTCATATTTTTTCGAATAAAATAAGCATTAGAATCATGTATACATCTTATGAAGTGAAAGTACACAACAAACACAGGACGCAGCTGTGAATATGACATTCAAAGCAAGTACATGCTGTTGCTATAGACACTATTGATAGATCTCACATAAATCGCACAAAATCTCATCAATTCTCGCAATCTATGAGAAACGGCGAGATTTGCAGATAGTGGCCTCTTGTGAGGAGGGCTTTTGTTGGATAATGGGGGCTAAGACTGATCAATATGGCTGATTATTGAGTTTCTATCAGCCAATGATGTGCATGAACATTGTGCCAAGTGGGCTTCTGTGTGCCAAATATTCCGATTGGACATATATATGTGTACACCACAACCAAGCGACAAAAACCACCAAGTGTTCCATATTTTTAACAAGAACTTTGGAGTCGTGAGTCGGAGTCGAAAATGACTCTGATAATTCCTGACTTCTTAAAATAATTTCTTAAAAAACAAAGCAAAAACAATGTGAACGGCTATGGAAAATTTGTGAAATAAATTTTTTTCTGCTAACCCACCTGATATTTGTGCACAATGATGGTGAACAGAGATTCGGGAATCAGAGTCGATTCTCAGGAAGCCAGAGGAATTTTGAGTCAGAGACTTAGTTTTGGTTCAAATGCTGTGGTTGATCAACTAAAACTGTTATCAATATTATATATTTACATGGTATGTAAACAGCACAATGTACTATTGGTTGGATTCTTTATTTGACCTGGCAATGGACCAAGTTTCCAAGTGAGAATGTCATCTAACTTAGGCATAAAGAATTAAAAAGAAAGATACATCTATTCATCCTAGCTGTTGCCGAAATCTAACCCGCAACTGAAAAATCTGAGGATCAGCAAGCAACCACTCCACCTCTCTACTCCATGGAGTGTCACTGACTGCCAGAAGAACCATCAGACCACAACAGTAGACAGTCACAGACAGCATTTCAAGTGAGAATGCCATCTAACTTAGGTGCAAATTCATCTCTTTTATAATTCATCTTGTGCTGCTGAATCGAACCCACAACTGAGAAATCTGAGGATCAGCAAGCAACCACTCCACCTCTTCACTCCATAGAGTGTCACTGACCTCCAAAACAGCCCTCAAGCCACAGGCAGTAAACAGTTGTGGACGGAATTCCAAGTGTGTCCACACATTACTTAAAAGTGCATGTCACCTAGCTATCAGGGGCCAACAGAGCTCAAGAGACTTGGTGCAGGGAGGCAGGATGCTATCAAATGACCCCTGGTTATTTAGTGGCCAATTAAAAGACAGGGGGTGACCCATGCATAGATTGGGCATCAATACTGCCCCCAGTGACCTCCAATCTGAATGACAAAAGAGCTGCTAGGGCAATAAATGTACCCTGGCTTAATTAGCAGTATTGACCAAGATACGTGAAAGCGACGCCAAGGTTTCACATTGTTTTGGGGTCCAACTCCTACAGGCTTGGACAGCTTGGTATAATAATAGGCCTATACAATGCATTTTTAATTATCCGTTATTCTGGAGAATCAGCTACAGTATGCTGGTGTCTTGTATTCATAAAAACATTTAAACATATATTGTAACGGTCTGACAAAATAAATGAAAATTTCAAGCCAATTGTGGTCCATTTTCAAGACATGTGATGCATCATTTGGTTCTCCTGCCTCAATTTTGTTTGATTTATCTTTAATCTTTAAAATATATAAATTTAAAGTATTTCGATGGAGTGTTTGAACTACATTTTTTACCTCATATTACGTTCTACCTGTCCGGACTTCAACTTGTAAACTTTTTTATCATTTTTGTATTCTAAAACTGGCCCTTGCATTTTTGACTGCATTTTTGACTTTGGAACTGTTTATCAAATCACCAGTTACTGTTTATCTTGTCACCAAACATCTACAACAAAGTTGTCAACTGTTCTCTGCTTTCTTACTCTTCTTCTTCCATGTCTTTTCACTGTTTCTTGTTTTCTCCTGTTTCATCTCTATGGACACCATGCATGTCGTTTTCCTGTTCAATAGCTCCAGTTGCGACTGCAGAAATATGTCATCCCCCACCTTTCAAGACGTAAATGTTACAGTTGTAATAAAAAGAGTCACTTTGGTGATTTTGTAAGGAGTTTTGAAGTGGTAAATACGTTCTTAATTCTAAGGATAGTTAGCTTATAAATAGAGCAAGGATAGATAAACAGATTAGATAAATAGATAGATAAAAAGATAGGTAAATATTTAGATAGACCAATAAAAGATAGACAGATAGTTAGATAGATGGAAAGATAGATATATAGATGGATAGATAGATAGACAGACAGATAGATGATAGATACATAGATTGATTGATTGGTTGATAAATAGAATCTATAGATGGATCAATAGACCTTAAAGCCTTTTAAACAACAGTGACACACCTTGTTAGTAACCAGTGATGGAAATGGAAAATTTTCGTCGGAGGAGCTATCGGCTCTTACGGCAGCGGCTCGCCATTCTAAATTTCTAAAAGGGAAATAATTCTTCCACCAGAGCATCATTTTGGCTAAAAATACCATGAGGTAACATGATAATTGTAATTTCACCACTGATCATTGGGGGAGCTGTAGCAGGGTATAGCTCCTCCTGTTTTTTGGTCAAGGGAGCTCAGCTCCCCTGAGCTCCCCCCCATTTCCATCACTGCTTGTTACGCAGACCTATATTTGTCTCAACCTGACAACAATTACAACATTTATACGTATATCGTCAACCTGGAAATCCTAATAAACTCTTTCTCATTTTTCTTGGAACAAACCAGGATGTTGTTATTCGATAACTGGACAGATAGGATGAGCAAAGATGGCAAAATATCACTTAGGTCAGCTGATATGTGGGTTGCTTCCGGATAAGCAGGAGCGCAAGATGTTATTATTTGACCAACAACAAAGACAGCTTCCCTTATCTAGTGATAATAAAATCTCTTATTGCCACTAATGGAAGATGATATCAAGTGATGTTGGTGGAATTTATACATGTGATCGTTCGATCTATCTGTCGTGTGTTTGGTTTATCTGTATCATAACAATTGCGTATTTGGTTTTATCTGTATCCTATTGTCTATAGCTGTGATACGGCTGATATAGGCCTATTGGTCAAATCCAATGGGAACAGGAAAAGAGAAGGACACTAGAGCAAGACTCAAACTTGTATAGAATTTCCATATTTGTATTCAAAGATTGTTGTACAGTTGTTAGCTTCGAAGTATTGCATACAGTATTACTTCGCTTACAAGTTTCATTCAAACAAATTAGAGAATTGATTCAAGATGTACTTGAGAGAGAATGACACAATGAACATATATATGGAAAACCACATCATCTCTTCAGTGGAGGTGGTTAATCTAGAAACAACATCTTGGTTTGTTTCAAGAAAAAAGGGGACACAGTTTAATAGGATTTCCAGATTGGTAGATATACTACAATATTGTAATTATTGTTGTGGGTAGGCCAACTGACTAATCGGCCTACGCATTTAACAATATTCCAGACTCCTTTTATCTTGATCATGTCAATTAAGACACAAGTCAAGATTTAAAGTAAAAATCAATAAAACCTTTCAATCAAATTCAACGGCTATACGAACCTAACATAATCGTCTGACCGTCCATGGTTAAATGAAGGTTTCAAATTTTCAACATACTGGGTATTATTTGATGACGGAGGTTGGGAAATATGAATTATTTTTAAATAAATCTGAAAACTTCTAGCGGAACAATACCAAATACCCTTTTGAAGACAGTACATCAGCTATACATTTTCTTAAGAAACCACATGTCATATTTTGGTCATGTGACACGTCCAAGGCCGCTATGAATTATGGGATTGAAGGGCAAGAGGTCACGTGTCTTGTGAAGTGGAAGAATGACCTCAAGAAGGGCATTATTGGGTATGACCTTGGATTTGACCTTAGGTGACCTTGACAAATGAAAGGGTCATCCATAGTAATCCCATGGATTGAGATAGTGCTGTTGGCCCTTGCAAGTCAAGGCATTCATCCCCAAAGATTAGGCTTAAATGTAACAGCTTTAGGTTGTATGGATTTTGGAAGGGTGACATATTTTCACCAACTACAGAGCACTATTGGTTTGGTTGGTAAGTTTAGCCAATGCATTGCAGGAAAATTGCTAGAAAGAAACTGGGAAGTGAAATAGTATAGTACGTTCTACATTGTAATAATATTGATACTCTTTTGTCATTTGAATTTATATATTTAGGGATATATATTTAGGGATTTCAGGATTTATAAATGACAGATTGAGAAGGAAATCTTATTCTGGGGAAACAAGTAGGGTCCTATTGGACCCAAGTGTGATAAACAAGGTAGACGCATTTAAAATGGTTGCACTTAGAATGGTTTTTTACCACAGTGACGTCATGTTTTGGTGCTTACCCAATATATAAATAACAATTTATATAATCTATTTGACCTACTACCCCAAATTCTAGGGTTAATGTTGATATATATATCCAGTATAGAGCACATCTAACCCACACTTACAATGTTCATTTAATGAGGATGTAGTCTCAGGAGTGCTTATAATGGGTGATAATTGGACCCCTAGTAAGGTGGAGAAGTTGTATACACACTTAAGGCTACTAGCCCAGTAGCCACAAGTAGCCTCCTATCAGCCATTGCATGTATACTGAGTCACTTTTTATTCAATTTGGTTTCCATGGCAACAACACTTGGTGCATGCAAGACAAGTCACTCAATTTGGGAAATTTTGGAAATTTCAAGTAAAAGCTAATTTTATACAGTTGAACTTGAAGCTCTTCCAGATGTTATATACCTTACTATACAGCTTGTCCAGTAGCAAGGTGTAACTTTATAATGTCTGTAGGAGCCTTGGAGGTCAGTTATAGGTTACCACTTTGGATATTAAGATTTGGGTTATCCATTTAAAAATGATGTATCGAACAAAAAATCTATGTTTAATGCAGAAATATTCACAAGGCGTTGATAGCCGTTGAACTATCAATGCAGAACTTAGAATAGAATCATGTTATTGGTGGCACTTACAAGTAAATTAGAACCTTTTGGAAAAATTATAGTTAGAAAGGGTTCACATTTGTCCTGGACAGGTGATTGAGTAGTATACTATAGGCACTTAGGCAGTAATGTTGTATAATGAATCATATAGCCAGCAAACAGCAATCGAAAACATAAATTTATGTCAGCGCGAGCATTTCAGCCAAATTCGAAATTGGAACTCTCAGGAGTGGATCTAGGATTTTTTGAAAGGTTTTTAGTTATAAATAAGTAGGCTATATATGAGTCTGCATTTACTATATTGTGGCCCACAATTCCAATGACACACCAAGGGTAGACTAGAAAGCTGTGCAATAGGCCGGCCTATATATGTCAGTTAAATGTAGACTGGTCAAGCACTGGTTAGACTGGATGGTTTGATTGATAGTAACTTTACATAGTCCCAATCTCATTACAACACTATGCATATATATTGTTTCTCACTATCTAGCTAGTCATCCCACAAGTTCAAGGGCACATGATGCTTATCATGGGTATAGACTAGAAAGCTGAGCATTATATGTTGGTTATTTGGCATCATGTCGATCACTGGTTAGTCTGGACAGTTTCATCGGTTTGATCGATACTAAATTTAGATGGGCCCAGTCATATTGTGACACTATACTTATAAATATATACTGGTTTCTCACCCTCTAGCTAGTCACCCAATAAGTTCTAGGGCACATGATGTACATTATGAGTATAGATCAGAAAACAGACCATTATAATTATGTCATTCTACTGGAATCATGTTGGTCACTAGTTAGACTGGACAGTTTCATCAGTTTGATCGGCAGTACCTTTACATTGTCTCTGTCACATTGCGAGAATACTAGTCAACTAGTTACCACGCCAAGTAGGAACCAAACCAACTCGTAACCATTTTTCATTTTTCCCAACCAACTCGTAACCAAGAGATCTTGTAATCAAGTGACCCTGACCAAGTAGTAACCAAAAATTAAAAATTGTATACCAACTCGTAACCAGTACTCATCGCCAACTCGTAACCAGGGAAGACCAACTCGTAACCAGGGAAGACCAACTCGTAACCAGGGAAGACCAACTCGTAACCAGGGAAGACCAACTCATAACCAGGGAAGACCAACTTGTAACCAGGGAAGACCAAATCGTAACCAGGGAAGAGTGACATCAAACTTCATTCATCTTAGATTGCAATAATAATTGGTAGGGCCTTGGTTACGACTTGGTAGGGCCCTGGTTACGACTTGGTAGGGCCCTTGGTTACGACTTGGTAAGGTCAATAAATTGATTTTAGTGAGTGGTTACCAGTTGGTAACCCACAAAAAATGGATGGTTACTAGTTGGCAGAAAGTTTGATTACCAGTTGGTTGGTTACCAGTTGGTTGGTTACCAGTTGGTTTGGTTACCAGTTGACATGGTTACTAGTTGACTTGATGCCCATTGCGACAGTATACTACCTTCGCACTCTGTAAATTTCCAAGAAATCAAAATGGCAAGTCTAACCAGTGCCCTACAGTCCACATGGTTCGAATAACCAACTTATAATGCTCTGCTTTCTAGTCTTACTTGGACAATTTGATCGACAGTACCTGTATAGTCCCAGTCACATTCTGACACTATACATATACCGGCTTCTCACTCTCTAGCGAGTCACCCCACATGTTCACAAGTCCACAAGTCCAAGGGCACAGTATGGGTAGACTAGGGTCCATATATGAATATGGAAAGGTCATGAATAAGTTATAGTGATAAACAAGCACATCTAGTGAAGTGAAGATGGATGGCAAGAGGTCAGCTGGCTTCATGAGTTTCTCCATAATGGAAAGAGCCACTTTGGCTGACATCCTCACTCCTATCTTAATGCTAGCTAATATAGGGTATATGTATAGATGGACCTATATATGTGGACCTAGGCCTATATATGGTATGTGGTGAGTAGATTGAGTGAGCTATTCCAGTGCTCTACTTTAGCTGGAGTGTATATTCACAGCAATAGGAATGGGTTGTTGGGGAAAGGATCTATAGCAACTCAGAGAAGCTAAAAGAGTTAAAGTCAGATATATTCTCAACCTAAAGCATATCATGATATCAATTATATCAAAGCTTTACATAGTTTTGGAAATTACCATGTCATGAATGTTCAGAAACCTTCAGAATAAGAAAAGGAATGGGCCTATAGTGATATTTAAAATGTCGAATTTTTTGTGGAAGTAACACTAATGTTTCGGCATTCCGCAAGCTCAATCTGGGTATTTAAAACTAATAAAATAGTTACACATGGATTAATATAGGCCTACCTGTAAAAATTATTGTAAAATGGATCTTTCTCTAAAATCAAAGAGGTTTTTTTTTCAACATTTAGGCATACAATGTCAGATATACAGTACAATAACAAAACATGCATGACTACCAACAGGCCCAGATTGGCTGCACATAGGGTAGGTAAAGTTACCAAGGAAGTGAAGTGGTATGTAGGTCAGGCCACAGTGGCTCCCCTGGTGGTGACTTGTAGCACCTTGGGGAACCAGAGATGAGAGTAAAATACATTAAGGAAACACAGGACTGCAGCCAGGCAGTGCCTTGAAACCCAATGAGCTACCGACAAGAAAGCTGCCCCTAGATTGTTTTCGCTTTTCTCTCCTCTGAATACTAGGCTCTTACTAAGTCTCGGGGTGGTCCAAAAGTGTGTCTACTAAAGAACGGAGGGCTTATAGTTACTGAAAGGCAACTTACGACTGATAAGTGTATGGCCGGTTGAAATTCTCAACATTTGAATAAATAAATATAGACACTATTGCAGAGGAAAAACTTCGAATAGATTGGTAGAGAGATTAGATGATTGACAGATACTTTAATTAAGATAACTGGTATAGAAAATTTTCAAAATTAAAATTGACTGATGTATAAGCTATAATATAGAGGAAAATGAAATAATATATTGTGTGTGTTTGTGCCCCAGATCAAAACTTCAATGAGCAAAGTTATGCAAAGAATTCTGACAGTATGAATCTCAATGAGATGACCAAGTCTCAATAGCATTCTTTTTTAAGTAGATACAAGCATGTCTAGACTCCCTCCTGAAGCAGACAGAAAAAGGGAGAGTAAAATGTGGAATCCCTGAGGAGGTTTTGATAACAAATGATTGATATTTGACAGTTTCCTTTTTAAAAACACTTCCATCATCTCCCCTTTCTTCTTCTCTTTTCCTTTTTTGCTCACTGATCAAGAATTGACAGTTTTTCTTTGCAACTGGACAGCAGCAACCCCTTTCAAGATTTTTCCATACTTCTTTCAAGCTCTTTTATATTTTCCCCCCTTCTTTATCAGCTTCCTTTTCTCATGAGACTGGTATTTCAATTTTAGAGTCGTAAAGTGAAACTGTTTTAACACCGACTTGTGACAAATATATAATGCAATTTGTTACTTCTCGGTCGATTTATAAGTACAAAAGTCGTAAAGTCTTCAAATTCACTAACATAACTTATGCAAATGAAAATTATCTTTGGATTATAAGATTATCCCCCAGTATATCAGCATTCATAGCCCTGGCACTTAACAGCTAATAGCCATGTAGTACAGTACTGCTGGTAGGCCTGGTGTGTAGCACTTCTGCAATTCACATTCTACACCCACTCAGTACCCATGGAGCTCCCTTTCAGCCCTTAACCATCTATACACTGGATGACCTAAGGACAGAATGGGCTGCCTCAAGGAGCCCTGCTGTGGCCAAACACTGTCTTGTATAGCAGAGAGTGGTGCTTGATTCTTCCACTGAAACCAACCAAGCTTGCAAAAAGAGGAGCACAAATTTGTCTGAGCAATGTGTAGTTAATTACTTGAACAAATGGACCATGTGATTCTTACCAAACGTTGCAAATTGCCTTCTTAAGGGCTACGTTAAAGCTCACCCACCATTGAGCGGCTGACGCTCAGTTTTCCGCAATTCGCCAACTTTTTGATAACTATTTGCTGCCGACTGAAGCATCAATGCACTCTTAAAGCTTCTTCAAGTCATCAGAAATGGTAGGAAAATTGTTTCATACTGTCAAACCAATGCTGTAAAAGCTCAAGTAAGCATAAAGTTAAATTTTCTTTTTAACTGCGTGGTTAAAGAAATTGCTTGAAATTGAAGGCAACTGGATTAATTATTTGGAAATTTGTAGTAGACACAAGAGCAAATCATCTCCTGCATACCAAGTGGGGTTTTTTCTTGAAATTTGGACTATGTTGGCAAACAAATCAACAGTCTCTAAGCCTTGGTTTCACGGAAATATGTAATTGGCCAACTTGTTTGAAATAAGACTACTTATTTGAAATTAGACTCTCTCTTTCTCACTTATGGCAACCGGTACTCAAACACTTTTCAGGATATATATTTCAGCCTTACTTCAGCAAATTTAAGTTTGATTTAAATTCAAGTGTCATTCTCGCAGTTGCAGAATACAGGAAAAGTTTACAGTGTCACTCGCGACTCACCCAGTGTGCGGCTGGCAGGTCTCTCAGACTGCGGCTTCTGGACTTAGCGCAGATTTGGGCAACTCTTATCTTTTACTTCCACGACTTGGACCGGCCTTGTTGCTACACCGAGAAGAGACTGCAAACTGAGATAGCGCCTCTTGTCGCCTTTAAGACCACCGCAGGCTCCAGGCTTTCACTTGAAAATCAGTTCATTCTCAACGCAAACCAAGCCCTTCGACTAACTTTGAAAAGGCGATACCAAAGGACGATGTAAAGAGTACAAAACCAAGCAAGGTTGGAATGTATAACCAGCTCCGCGCTCTATTGATCAGTTCACTCAGTTGACCTGCCGCAACACTAATTCCTGTAGTGAGATTATCAAAGGCAGATTTAGTAATTTCCTGCATTTAATTATTAATATTGGTGAATTCAAAGGTTAAATTATATGGCTAGGCGTAGGAGGTCAATTAATTTTTTTTGGAGGGGGAACGCCAAAAAAATAATGCCCAAATTGCCCGAAAAATCTCAACGAAATTCTTTCGGTTTTTGTGTAAAAATGGGTAGAAAAATCCGTAACTTACTATTATCTCACGATGAACATTGTTGTTTGGTCTATATGAGCATTAATTTTATTCATGGAATACATGGGCCTACTGGAGTTGTACATCTGTTATGGTATAATCAGTGAACAATGGCACAGAAATTCGTAAAAATAATGCATGTAAAATGATGAGGAACAACAAACAAAAACAAAATTGACCAACAAGAAATAAACACATTTATTTAAATAAAACAAATGATAATTTTTATTTCAACATTTTATTACACTTGCAAATAACTCAAAATAAGCACTTTACAAATAATACAATAACAAAAAGGAAACAAGCATCACCATGATATGTTAAACATTAAAAGACTTATGTCACAATCACAGACAAATTATTTATAATGAAAATCTAAATATATACAAAATATGTGACAACGAACAGCCCAACTATATATATATATGCATGATATAATTCTGTTAGCAAACACAAGCTAGCATTTTCCAGCAAATGACATAATACACACATGTATTAATAAATATGGCAATGTTTTATAAAACAGGCAATTAGTGCATGCTGTGATGTCAAATAATAAGGAATTACAATACCAACAACAACAGGAATCTCACTTAATAAGATGATACGCTTTCTTCCTAAATAATATATTCAGTAGGTCTACCTATTCCTATAAAGTTGAATCTCACTATAAATATAAAGAACAATAGCGTCAGAACTGCTATTTCGACAAGAATTATCTATGTGTTTGGATAAAAGTAGTGATGTTGGTTATCTACCAGTATTATCATTTTAGGGGGCATTGTCTATGGGTTAATGCTCATTTCGCGGGCGTTAATGGCCGTTAACGCCCGCGAAAACGCCCCCTGGTGGATTGTGACGTCATCAGAAGTGACGTCATGGCGATTTTGTTGATTGTTTTGGGCTAAAACGGCCAAAAATGGTCAGAATTGAAAAATTTAAAAGCCTAAAAGTATCTCCACAAAGAGGAGAACTCTGACATCTAATCGGTTTTGCTCTATATTCAATAACAAGAGCGTGAGAGCGCGAAAACGGAGCGGGCGTTAATGAAAAGGTATCTTTCTTCTTGGATTTGGATTGTGTCTTAAAATGATAATAATGATAATAACATTTATTTGTCGGGCATTATGGGGTATTAATCAGTTATGGCCCTCGGGCAGAAATCATTTAATGCCCTCGCCTGGCGGCTCGGGCATTAAGTTAATGATTTCTGCCCTCAGGCCATAACTGATTAATACCCCATAATGCCCTCCAAAAAAACGTTATTGACCAAGTGATACATCATACTTGTGTCCCACCAATAAATAGCTTTTGGAGGCTCCGATCCGATACCAAGTACTGGTTTCAGTCTGGCACAAAAAAGCAGTATCGGATCGGAGACACTCCTCTATATAATATATATAGTATCGGTATTGGTGGTATCGGCAACAAAATACTAGCATCAATATCGGTTAGTAAGTGAAAACGTAGTTTCGGAGCATCCCTTAATGGTTATCCTTATAATATCCTTCCATATTGCTTTTGATATCGTTACCAAATTTAATATGGCTTACTTCTTAACTACTATCTTGGGACATTAAATGGAGGCGGGTTGTATCCAGTGTTCTATGCTGGGGCAACTGAAAGACCCTGGGCATCCCTGAATTAATAGGGTATGTGCCAGACTCACAGTCTTCTCATCTCATCATCATACGGCGATCGCCTGCCTCGATATAGCCCACTAAGGTGCTGCAGCGGCATAAAACACAAACAAACAACTATCTTCGACTTCTTGGTTATGACAACCGGTTTTTTAGTATAAATATTCAACATTGTATTCTGTCATCCAGTCTGTTTCCCGAGGTATCTGTCTATCTGTCCAACTACCTTTACTACCTAACACATATAGGGGGAAGGTTAGCCCAGTTGGTACATGGTAGTGCACTGGGCTTGGTCAGTTGCTTGGTCCCGGGTTTGATTCTCACTTAGGCCTAGGCCTACGTTGGATAGCACAGCACTTACACGAAACCTTCATCTCATTGCTGTGTCCTTCTACTGTCCTAGCCTACCAAGTGCATGAATACAGGACATAGTGCCCAAACCATTCATCCATCCTAATATATAATTAAGCATATGCATGCAGTTCCCTATACCATGTATACAGGTCATACTCATTCTCCAAATACAACCTGTCATACACACTCACAATCCCCATACTGGCCATACAACCCTTACAATGAACTATTCTGTGGCATACAATATGTATTCATGCCATGATGATACTAAATAGTAGACAGTTCTACACACAGGGACAGGGTATAGAGTATCTATTAGATACCAGAACCTCCTACATTACCCAAGTGACAATGACAAAGTGTGCTGCTTGGTGAATGCATAATATACTCATAAAATAAGGGATGAGGCTGACTGAAACAGGTGGTTGGCACCTCAAGGCTGTTGTGGGCTGAGGTGAGGCTGGTGTAACATAGCAGTGTAGCATGCTGTGTGTAACATGTACATGACATTGTTGTGTTATAAGTAACATGCTCCATTACCAGCTGTGTTATGTACTGTGTAACATGACATTGTTGTTTTATAACATATTTGCTGTGTTACATAATGTGTTAGCCTATTTGTCGTGTTACATGACATTGTTGTGTTATAACTTGGTGCGTTATGTGCTGTGTTAATGACATTGTTGTGTTATAACTTAGGCCTACATGCTGTGTTACATGATGTGTTATGTACCATGTTACATGACATTGTTGTGTAATAGGGCGTCATTAGGGCCTAACTTATATTGCATGTTACATGCTGAGTTACATGATATTGCTGTGTGATAACTTACGTTGAGCATTACATGCTGTGATATGAATCATATTACATGACATTGTTTGCTACAACTTGCATGCTGTGTGTAACATGACATTATTCTGGTATAAATTACATCCTGTGTTACAGGCTGTGTTACATAACATTGTAGTGATGTAACTTGCATTCTGTGTGTTACATTACATTGTTGTGTTACAACTTTCATGCTGTATGTTAACCGATATTATTATTACTATACATGCACTTTACCAGGCAGATAATGCTCCAGACCCCCCATGTTAATCCACCATAAAGAAAAACATTAATCTCATTAATGCCCTGCTTACAGGGCCATAACGATATTATGGACCAGGCAAAGAGGCCCCCTGGTGTATTGTGCATGTCCTGACGTCACCTGGCAGTGACATCATAGTGACGTCATGGCAACGTTATTATTTGTGATGTCATTGCATTGTGACAGCTTCAAAAGTTCACTTTTGGCTAGAATCTGATGATCACAATCTTATTTTGTTGATCAATGCAATACTAAGTAGGCCTAAATTTTTCTAGATAGGCCTATATTGCAACCTTGGTATTATTCAGAATCATTCAACACTGGTAGTGGCATGATCAGTTGCCGATGCCTTTATTTTTGGTGACACTACAACTCTGGTACCAATTTTCTTCTTTTTTTTAAATGAGTTAATTTTCCTAATCATTATAATAATAATTAGGGTAATGTTGAAATAATGTGATGGCAACTTACTCAGCGGCCGTTTGAGGTCATTGCTGGCATTAGCACCTAGAATCCTAGTAAGGCTAAATTATTCAATTAACCGTGACAAATATGTTGTTTTTAGTCGACCGATCTATTGTTTTCCTTGTCTAAGTCTTGACTAAGGTCATTAAATTAATTAAAACCCTTACTGGACTGAGCAGTCCAAAAAAAACAATCCTGTGCTTGTGAAGTCATCAGGGACAACAGCAGATTTTAGGGACATAAATGGCACAACGGGCAGTTATCTGGGGATGCACATAAATGTCCCTTTAGTCCATTAAGGGTTAGAAAAAGATCTGATTCTCAGGTATGCAGATTTGAAGTAAATAGTAACAATAATGCAAATAATATTTTTTTGTCGGGCATTACCGGGATTAATGACTGGCAGCCTCGGGCAGTAAAATCATTAATGCCCTCGCCTTCGGCTTGGGCATTAATGATTTTACTGCCCTCGGCTGCCAGTCATTAATCCCTGGTAATGCCCTCCAAAAAAACATTATTGTATAATTGTTGTGTTACGTGTATGTTGTGTGTTACATGATATTTTTGTGTTATAACTTACATTGTGTATGTTATGTACAGTGTTACATAACATTGTTGTGTCATAACACAAATGCTGTGTCATAATTGTGTAGTGTTACATGACATTTATTGCGTAATAACTTGCATGTTGTGTTACATTGAGTGTTACATGATGTTGTTATTATAATCTAGTTTAGGTAAGACCATAGTCCGCACATACAAGCAGAGTGTTGAATTTGTTTGACTTTAAAAATCATAAATGAAAAACAACTGAAAATCTATGTGATATATATTGTGTCGCATGCCGTGCTATGATCATGTGTCAGTGTTATGAGCAAGTCTGCTTTAGCTTCCAAGTTTTATATTGGAAATAGAAATAAAATGAAATTTCAGTGCATGTTCAAATGCCTCAACTAAATTAATCAATGGTATGATGTTTCTCGATGATGTGAGTTTTATGCAGCACATATGTTACATGCTGTAATCTTATGAAGTGTCAGTGACACTCAGTGTTATAAGCAAGGTTATGTCCCCATTTTAACGATATTTTTGGAAATATTAAAAATTATGAAGTAATCATTGGCAAGTGCTTTTGTTAATGTATGTATGTATGTATTTATTTCTTTATAGTGGCAGGTACATATAAACGAAACAATAGATCATATTACAAAATGATGTCACCCAGCCTTCTAAGGCTTATCTACCACTCCATATCTATCATCTAGAAGTTACACCAGTTGCTTCCACACATAAGTATTTACATTGAGAGTAGTTTTAACAAATATGAATAATAACTGAAGTATACAAATAAAAATGAAACAAATAAATAAATATGACTAGTTAAATAAAATTGATTTCCGTTTTGTCCAAGCATTATCTATATATTCAGCAGTTTCAAAGGGCAAGTACTTCATTACATAAATAAAAATATCCTCTAATGATAAGCTTTCAACATTATCGACTCTGTTAAACAGTTTCAATCTAAAATCAGAATAAGCATTACAAACACAGATAAAGTGAAATTCATCCTCAATTAAATTACAATTGCACGCTTCACATATTCTTTCATTGACATCTATATTTCTAAATCTGCCTGTCTCTATACAAATTGGTAGAATTCCTAGTCTAACTTGAGCTAACAATGACCTTCTTTTCCTATTTTTAATTGTGACATATTTTTCAGTATATGTTCTCAATTTAGGTTTTGATCTTGACAGATTTCTCCATTCACTTTTTCTTATTTCAAATAGTTTCCTTTCAATAACTCTTAAATCACAAACTAACTTATTATCAAAAACATGTGTCATATCAACAGATCCAAAAATTTGCTTAACATCCTTCGACCATCCTAATCCAAGCTTAAGATCCCAATCTAGCACTGCTCTAGTTAGTCTATCGCTGTTCATCAATAACAATCTGTTCCACAATCTTATCATACTAACATTTTGTCTTATTTTAAAAGATTTCCAACCCATTTCACCTTCCAGACCAAGTAGCGCTGCCTTACTGTGTACTCCCAGAAAGTATCTTGTTGCCCTATTTTGTATCTTGTCCCCTTCGATGTAATTATTGTATCCCCAGGTACTAGAGCTGTAATCCATAACTGATACAACGCTCGAATTATACATTCTTAAAAGTCTTAAATTTTGATATAATACCCCCCAAAGCCCTGCCTGCTGCCCCGGCAAATGTCTCTGCAGTTTTCTTATAATTTAAGTGTTCCTCTATCATTATTCCTAGATATTTGTAGTGACTAATAACATCTAACAGTTCACCGTTAAACTTAAATTCATACTTAGTTCTATCTTTTCTTCTTGTTCTAAAATGAATTATTTTGGTCTTTTCTGTATTGACTCTAAGTCTAAATTTGTTACACCATGTTTCAACACATTTCAGTATTTTAGAGAGTTCCAATTCAGTATTTGCTATTAGTACAATGTCATCTGCAAAAGCTAGTAGTGAAACTAACTGATTATCAATATCAATTCCAAGATGCAATTTCTTCACTTCAGCTATTAAATCATTTATAAATATACAAAACAGTGTTGGCGACAATGGGTCTCCCTGTCTCACTCCACTCTGGATCTTAAACCAATCAGTCATCATATTATTAATTTTAACACATCCTACTGGATTGGAATATAATGCTTTTATACTATCATAAACTCTTCCTGAAATACCATTCTTTAGTAAAACGTAAAACAAAAGTTCCCTGTCCACCCAATCAAACGCTTTCTGCATATCTACAAATGCACAGAATGTGCTGTGACCCAAGCTTAACCTATTACGAATTATTGTTGTTAATACAAATACATGGTCTTCACAGGAACGCTTTTTTCGGAACCCATTCTGTTCATCATGGAATACTCTGAAATCTTCACAATAGGTGCTTATTTTTCTATTTATACAACTTGAAAACACTTTCCCTACATTAGATAATAAACTTATTCCTCGGTAGTTCAATGGTACATTTGGGTCTTTTGACGGACATTTAGGTATTGGTGAAATTACTGCTTTGGACCATATATTTGGTACCAGGCCAAATTCAAAACATTTACAAATCAAGTGATGAATATGCACTAATATATTTTCTATTTTCAAGATTTCATTAGGGATAATATCTATACCAGGAGATTTCTTATTTTTCAATTTACGCAGGACATTCTTGACTTCCATTATGCTTATATCCATATTTAATTCACCACCAGCAATACTTGTTCTTTCTAAGGAACTCTTGAAATTACAACATTCTACAAAAAAGTCATTATCAAATGAATTATCATCTGGTCTGTTAAGCAGAGTTGAGAAGTCTTTTTTCCATTTACTTAGTACAAATGCAATGTTGTCTGTTAAATGTCCAGTATCGTCATATACAGAGGTAGGGATATTTTTCTTATTTCTAGGACCTAGCTTTTTAACAAAATCCCAAAATTCTCGGGGGTTACTTGTACAAACTTTCTCTATATCATTTACAACCTTGTAATTGTAATCATTTTCTGCTTTTCTCAAGGCCTTGTCAAATATTCTTCGTTTATAGATATAATCCTTTCTCAAATTTTCTTTAATATGCCTTGGGCCAATGAATTTAATAAACATTTTTTCTGCTCCTACCATATCTTTCCAAATAATGTGTAATTCTTTATTCCAAAATGGTTTGCTTTTTTTCTTTGGCTTAAAGGATTGCTTATTTGTTTCTGTAAATTTCAGGTAATTGTCCATTTCACCAAGGATATTTTCACAAAACCTTGAATAATATGTTTCAAATACATATATATTAGATACAGCTGTATTATGATATTAAATGTGTTAGGCTCACATGCTGTGTGTGGCAACAGCAGCATGCTGTTTTTGAATTGATGTGTGTTTTAGGAATCAAAACTCAAAAGCATGCAAATATATCAAATTACCTGTGACCTCTCTGTCACAAAGTTATTTGTTTGTGTTGCAGGACAGGGGGGCACACATGCAGATATTGAAGTGTACCAATTCATGAGTTCATGAGTGCAAGCAAAATGCATACAACAGAATAATAACATGATTATAAACATGAATTGCATAAAAAGTAACAATATAAGATAAGATATACTTTATTACCAAACTGGAACTTTTTTGTATATAATTACCAAATTGGAACTTTTTTATATATGACACAGAATATGTGCAGCTCATATTAGGGATTTGATTTTCTAGTGTTACGTGACTACATCATATAATTTCAAGCACATGCCTTAAAAGGTAGGCTATTATTAGTCCCTGGGACCCAGAATGATCGCTAACATCATTTCACAAGAAAAAATATGTAGGTCAAAATGAAATATAATACCTAGTTTAGTAATTCCAGATGATTTACTTCATTGCAAATTAATTCTATCTTGCCTCTTTCAGATTCTTTCTAAAGAAAGCATTTATGATGTCATGACTCATGATGACTTGCATTCATGGTATATGGGCCCTATTGTAAATGAGTTTCCAAAACAATAAATTAAGAGTGAAATTCAGAAGCTTATCTAGATATTTGTTTGTCTATCTATCTATCTATCTATCTATCTATCTATCTATCTATCTATCTATCTATCTATCTATCTATCTATCTATCTATCTATCTGTCTATCTATCTATCTATCCATCTATTTCAAGTCCTGAAGGACCACTTGTCATGAGGGAAGAATGTTTTTTTTTCTAATATTTGGACAGTAAATGTTTCAGTCTTCTGATGAGGCACTGTACACGTTTTTGGGAGAATGACCCTGCTATCTTAACTTCACATACCTTCCTCCAAGCAGATCCATGCAATCATTTCTCCAATTGAATATCATTAAATGTTTAACTTAAATCAGACACCACCAGGCCTGGGTAATTTAAAGGTATCAATATATAAGCCAGAGAAGTTTATGAAAAATAAGAATAGATTTCAAACTTTTGAGTCTTTGAGACACAGGCAGTGAAGACTCAGTTACTGTGAAGAACAGTTATAATCCTCTTAAATTACCTCTACTGATTGACAACTGTCAGGTCAGCAGAGAGAGAGGATTACTTTTTGTCACCATTAAGAGAACTGGTCCTCTTATAGATCTTTGTGGATCAGCAGCCCACATCCTTTTCAAAATTAACTTTCAACTTGGCCATGTGATGTCACTGGCTTAAAAGTGTTTTAATGATTTGTTTGCATCAGTTAGTGTTTATTGGTTAAGTTAGCATGTGATATGCCTATCAGCATAGGTGTCAATAAACAAACTATTTAACTTTGTTTGCAAGATATGCACCTGATAAGAGGATTAGAAGACAAACAGGTAACTGTGAATGACGTGGCAAAGCCAGTTTGGAAGTTGAAAATGAAAACATAGGCTGCGCAGCAGCAAACCTTCAGCGAATAACACATTTAGAAGATTACATTACATCATAAAATTGGCGTGTTTACCAAATTCCGTATATTATAGGTATGCAACAGTGGTCGAGTAATGGCGTTCTATTATCTGTTATTTGCCTGCTGCCCTGCGATCTACCTGTGTGCTTGCCAGGCAGGGAAAGGCCTTATTATACTAATTTACTTATATTATAGTACGGTTTTATGCATGTACCAAGTTTTTCCAATCATTCAAAAAGTGTTAAATACAAGTCAAAAAGCACTGCTACATTTTATAGGTGATACGTGTAGGAAATGGCATTGCTGTATGTGCAATAGTGGGCACGTTTTGGCTCCAATAAGAAAATAAGTATTTCTAATATTTTTTCTCAATATTACAAAAAGTATAGAATATGTATCAGTCAGACCATGAAAAGGCACAACTATACCACGTAAGTCATATGTGTACCAAACTTCATCCATGTACATGCAATAGTGACCAAGTCTTGGGCCAGAAAAAAAAATTATTTTTTCTCTTTTTTTTAAATTTCTAATAGCATTTAATATTTTCCACCAGACCTTTCAAAGGGCACAACAAGACCTTATGGGCCATGTGTGTACCAAACCTTATCCATTTACATGCAATAGTGACCGAGTCTCAGCCCAAAGAACCAAAAAATACATATTTTTCTATTTTCCAAATTTTTGCAAAAAGTATAAAATATCCATCAATGAGACCATCAAAAGGCACAACTAGACCATGTAGGCGACATCTGTACCAAATTTCATAAGTGCACATGCAATAGTGACTGAGATTTGGCCCGGAAACGAACAAAAATAATTTTTATATTTTCTCAATTATTTCAAAAGGTATTGAATATCTATCAATTAGACCATCAAAAGGCACAACAAGACCATACAGGCTATATGTGTACCAAATTTCATCCATGTACACTCAATAGAGGCCGAGTGCTGGCCCGGAAACGATCTATCTGCCTGCCGCCCGACCGCCCGCCCACCCGCCCGCCCGCCCGCCCGGCGGACGGACAACATTTTTACCCAAGTGATTACAATACCTTCTTCGAACTTCGTTCGCTGAAGGTAAAAATCAAGATTTCCACTGGATCGCGAATCTGCAATGAACTCTAATGAGTTTATTCGTGGAAACGACGACTGATTCTGACCGCGTCACTGCAAATGTGACTGCATGTCCCCCAATATTTTCCATGAAAATTACACCCCTGAGTATGAACTTAACTTTGAGGCCCAGTGAAAAGTCCTTAATGTGTTATATTTGACATGCAGCATGCACTTTTATTGGTACCTACCTGTAGTATTCCAGATACTGGTGGAGGCCCTATCCTCGCAAAAGTCGTACACCCCACACGGGGGCAACATCGGAGGAAGCATACCGTCCGTGGCGGGCTCAGGCTGGTAAGGGGCTAACATCAACGAGGATATTACGTTACCCCAAATGTGAGTTGTCTGGAAGCAGGCGAGAAAAATCCCGTTGAATTTCGACAACTCCTGGTGTGTCAGTTCTTTTGACAAGTGAGCGTAATCCACGGCCAGTTTTTGGATGTACGTGACCTGCGCCCCCCACGCCAAGCTCTGGCCGAACCCGACTCCTATGGAGGTCGGGATGAGGGTGTAAAAGTGAGGGTAGAAATTAGCAGCGATCCAGAAGAGGTAGAAAAGTAGGCCTAATACTATCGTCCACTTTGACGTCAGTTTGTTGATGAGTACAGGGGCGAACAGACATGTCAAGAACATCGTAAAATGAACGCACCCCATAGCTATGACGCCAAGATGACCCGCCTGGTTCAAGCTCGACTGCAAGTTCTGAATGGATCGAAACGCTGTAAAAACCAGGATGAAGCTTAGGGACAACACTATCAGGTTCTTCCTGTACTTCCATTGTGATTTGTTGAAGACTTTTGGGTCGTCCGTCGACTTGAAAATCGTCTCCCCTGGGCCGTCCGGCTCCTGGTCCTCTCCTCCGTGTGTAACTGAAGTCCCTCCTAAGTTATTGACTGGCACGTGGATCGTAACCGCACTGATGCCGCCAAAAACATCTTCACTCCCGTCTTTCGACTCGTAATCGCCCTCGTCCTCCTCGTTTGGGGTCGAGAGGGCCCTCGGTCTTAAGGGGCCACCTACATGGTTGATTATATCAACCTGTCTTAATTCTATACCCTCACCCGGGCCATGAGCCTTGCCGAACTTGTTGGGGCAATGCTCTTTCCTCTTCCTCTTGGCCTGTTGAATGCCCTCGATAAAATCCTCAGTTACAGGTTCACAGGAACTGTCCGATTTAGTGGCATGACGGTAACTTTCATTTCGTCGTCTTGCTGATTGAGTGGCATAGACATAGCTGGGCCGGCGTGGTCGGTAGAGTGAAAAATCAAAGCTAATGTTTCCACTCAGATCCCAGGGAGATAAAGACATGATAGCGATAAATGTAAACCTGTGTTTGTAGACAGGCACTCAGGGTGCTCTCAGCAACACTGCAACAATTTGCATGAGAATATGCACTGCTCCTAAACAGGCTTCTTCCAACAACGCCATTATAGCATTCACTGCTTCCCACAGAAAATAATGCTTCCTGCAAACAGCCTCTAGGCCATAGCCACTGCTCCTCCCCTTTTTGCCTTGTCTGTGGTGCTTGTCTGCTGCAAGGGGGCCCTAACCCCTTCCAATGTGCTCCAAGCTATCATCCTGCAATCCTCGCATGAAAATCCCGATTTTTCATCGATTTTCGGAACCCGCAAGTCCAAGTCCTAGGACGGTGGGGCAAGCTCATTATTGCGCGGGGGACGAAGGGGGATACTTTTTCAGAAAACCATGTGACACTGCTAAGCTGGCCAAATATCCTCAATGCCATATCTTGATTCATGTTTCAATCGTTACATTGAAGACATCCAAGATTATAACGCCTCATTAGCCCATTAATTAATTTTTTCGCGCTTTTTTTCGCACCTGTCAGAAATGAGAATGCCCAAGAAGCACACAGGTTGGATCAATTAAATCAAAAGTATTAAAATGCACCCTCGCTACACAAAACAAACCCACCCAGCTTATTATCTTAAGTAGTTGAATCTTTTTTCTTGAAGTCCGCATGGAAATTGCAGTATTTTAAGAAACGATTAAGATATAATTTTAGCCAATCCTGGCCTGCCATGTGGCTGCCCGGAACTGCAAAAATGGCGACAGCCAGAGAGGTAAACTGATTGAATGAACGCTTACATTTCTTGGATTTTATAGCTGTTAAGTGTTAGCTATAGACCAGAACAAGGTTGCGATACTTCAACGGGAATATAGGGTAGTGTGTGGTGAAATTTTATTGGGGAAATAGCTTTCTGGAGTTCAGAAACAGGTCCGTTTTGTTGGCTGATGCCACGTCTGGAAAACCAAAACAAACCGGTTTGCCTCAAATCAACATATTATCGCTCACAGGAAAATGTCAAATGAAGCACCGATTTTGTGGATTAATTGCAATCAGTGGTGATTGGTGTTAATTGGTACCACTGCTAGAACAAAAGGGGTGCACGGTTGGTGTTGTATCAAAGCTGCAAAGGAAGCCACGCCTTTTTCCCTGACACAGAACAGAGGTGTCAACTCACATTGACTGCTTCAGCTTGTCAAATCATTTTGACAGCTTGTCACTTTTGAATTTTGACAACTTAATTTCCAAATAATTTTTTTCTGACTAGACTCTAACTATAGAGTAAGATAATCAGTTTGGTCGATATGACATTGCTAATATTCCAATGTAATCTATTCAAGACTTCAAGTAATTGTTGCAAACTGTTGATCTATTTTCTGCCTCTTTTTATAGATCTTTGCACTAGGTTAAGGAAATTTAATCTCGCATCATTTGATAGAAAGAGAACATGCTGATAAGGGTGAATGAAAACCGCAACAATGCACAGGCACCGAAAGATTGAAAGATTCATTCAGACTCTTTAACTTAGCCTAATATCAAGACATTAAGAGACACAGGAGTGATGGTAATTGGCTAATTGCTCCTGCTGATCCATAGAAAGAGAACTTGCTGATGTAGGCCTAAATCCGTATTGGCCTACCAGGCCTACAATACGAGGTTAATGACAATGAGAGGCATCCGTTTATTTTCCTTAAGAATTCATGTCTTTGCTGATCAGCATTTCTTCAGGTTTGTGTTATTTCAACTTTCAGAAAATGTCGCTGTTTTGGGTGACACTACTATGCTTCTCACTATTCCTGAACCCTTGCCATTCCAAATCGAAGTCGGTTTCTGTGAATCTCAACTCCAAATGGGGATCCACCCCTCTTGTGTTGGAAGCTAGGTAAGCTTTTAAAATATTCATGTTCAAAGCTTCTAAGAATCTTCAATCAACAGTAAATTTAACATTTGGTGAGATTGTTTAATGATATTTGTCATGGGTATTGTGTTTCCTTTCAGTGAATATCTTGCCAAATTCGGTGATGACGTATTTTGGAGTTTTGTCAATGGTTTAAATGAATTAGAAGAGGGATCTTATGACAAAGGTAAGGGAACTTATGACAATATTTATCTGCAAATTAGATTGGAACACATAGTTTAGTTGATCTATTCTTAAAGGAATCGGGAATGTGCTCAAAACGTGCAGCCTGTGTGAGTTTTAGTCTCCAATATATTTCATTCTGTATTTATTTATTTAAAGGGAACAACTTGAAATAGTTCAGTTTGACTCTTGTTCGTTTCCTTCTTGATAACTGGTCCAGGGTTCGAATCCAGCTCTTGCCGGGTCACCTGGGCCTATGTTGGACGGCTGTTTCAATCGTCCTTCGCCTCATTGCCATGTTCTCTTCCTGTCCTAATTAGCCTATCAAGTGCATAAATACAGGACGTAAAGCCCCAATTATCCATCCATCCATCCCTGAACTGCTGAAGTGAGAATGGTCACGTCAGAGTTGTGAACAGTTTTAACTCATGCGATCTTGTTTGTTTGTAAATAGCACTGATACAACAATATGCATCACTTCGGTTATTTTGCAGACAATGAACGTCACATGTATGAATTGGCACTGAAGGTCGCCAGTGGTCTGATTACCCCTCTTCAAATGGGATTACTCAAGTTTTCTCTATCAATGAGGGCTCAGTCTCCCGGCATAGAAATGTACAGTCAGGTGAGTTGTCATTTTGGTCTTATTTCTGAGTCAGCGAAAACATTCCATGCATTGAGGATAATTGAATTTATGATTGGTCCTGGAATTATTTTAGGACTACAATGAGTACTCGGTTCGAACAGTTTTGATTTTGGAAGCCTAAATTTTCTGTTTATTCTGTATCTGCATTTCTTTCACATTGATTATTTATTTATGTCCTTCACAGCTTGCCTATGAACTAAGGCCAGAAGCAGATTGCGAGTCATTTGTGGACATTCATGGAGAAATGACCTGTACACCTAGTGAAGTGGCTGCCATTGCGAAGTCTACAGTGAACAGGTAAAGTCTTAATCGGTTTCGTTTTCTGAAATTTTGGTTCCATCCAATTCTGACAATCACTTGCAGTACAATTAATGAATCAATCTGCCTGTCTTTCTATCTATCTTATGCTGTCTGTCTATCTATCTATAGATCTACCTATCTGTCTATCTATCTGATCTTTTCTAAGTCTAGTTGGTTAATTTAGAAAAAAAAAAAAAAACTTAGTTAATTTTCACAAGGTGTTATTTTTTGCTTCAACTAACATTCTCCTGTTGCAAGCACAATAAGCATAACAATAAATATATATATTATTAATATATTGTTTTCATCTGTGCGCTATATGAAATTTTAATAAATTTTCTTAATTGCAGTATTAAACCCAGACCAATGATATTAAAGGGAGACCACCACTACCCAGGCAGCAAGGATGCCCCTGTGACTGTAATATTGTACGGAGAAATGGGGAGCAGCACCTTCCGTTCTTTTCACAACGTTCTAAGGGGTCTTGCTGATAAAGGAGAAATTGATTACATTGTGCGACATTTTGTTCAGGTGAGAACGTCTATTCTTGCAAAAATATTCTTTGATTTGATAGACATTTGTCTTTGAAGGCAAAATACTTGCTGATAAAGGACAAATTGATCTCATTGTGTGACATTTGTTCAGGTGAGAATTTATCTATTCTTGCAAAAATATCTTTTTTTATTTGATATTCCTTTGTCTTTCAAGGCAAAATAACATCATATTGTGTTTGTTTATTATCCACGGGTAAATGGAAATTTGGAATTTAATTTTGAAGAGGTAGTTATTAATAAATAGGCCTATATAGATTAGTAACTTAATAAGTACATCAGTAACTTAAGTGGATAGATTACTTTCTGAAATGGATAGACTTGTAACTTCAGTTTAGTTTGACAGATGAGTAACTTAATTCTACAAGGGTGAAACCGTCTAAGGACATCCAAGATGGCTGCCACATAATTTTCGATGTTCATGTTTTATGGTCGTTTATTCAGTCTGAAAATAATCCTGATATGCTGGGCCAATATTTTCTATGAGATGTGGTTAAAAAATATGATTGTGACAGTGAATACTCATGATAAAAATCATTTCAAATTTATATCCACTTATTTCAGAGCACCACTGACATACCAGTAAGGCTCTCAGGTTATGGAGTGGAACTGGCCATTAAAAATCAAGAATATAAAGCAAAGGATGATACTAAGGTTGAAAGTAAGTATTTTACAATTTGCTATCCTTTCCAAGTATTTTATAAGTATTTGTAATGTTTCTTTCTCATAACAGCTTTGATGGGGCGTAAAACACAAACTCACTCACTCACTCACTCTCATAACAGCTTTTTCTTGATGTTTAGAAGTTCATTTGTGAGTTTTCAAAGAGTGGTTGAGTCAACTTGAGTGGAAATTACTTGGGGGACTCGCGCTAAAAACGTATTGAAAATACTTCTTGTGAATAATAGTTCTTCATATTATGCATATTATTGCATTATTGTGCATGAGTTCTTGTAGAATTAACCCCTCCCTTGCATATTTTATCTCTATTGCTGTTGTAAAACGTCTATGCATGTTTTATTAGATATTTGGGATAAGATATCAGATGGATATTCTTCTGCATGCATAAGAGGTTTGGTTATCAATATAAATGACTGCAGTCTGAGCGCAGTGTCTGCATGTGTGTTAAATTAATGGTGTCTACCGATGGTTCTGGAAGCACCAAGAAGTAGAACTAATACAAGAGGGCAGCACTTGCCAGCATTTCCAATGAATAGGTCAGACTATCTAATGAATACTTTGCTTCTTGCCTGTTTTGTGATTGATAATAAATTCCGTCTTTGATGCTTAGTCTCTCCTAAAGATAAGACTAAAGGTATGTTTGAGGTGGTAGAAAAAAACGGAAATTAGTTGTTGAAATTAGAAATCTTGAGGTGATCCTGTACCCCTCCCCCAAACCTGGTTGAAATGGATATATCCCAAACCCATTGTTCCATAGTGCATAAATACAGGACATAAACCACCAATCATTCATCCATCCCTTATCCTAATCTTTGGTTTTCAGGTTTTCAGAGTTTTCAGTAAATTATTCATTTCTGTTAAATAGCACTACAATTCTCCTGAGAAGTCCTATGCTGCTCATGGTGCCTTTGTCCCCATATATTTTGGACGTCTTCTATGTTTTTCCTCCCTCCCCCTAGATACTTTTTTCCATTTCATAAATCTTCTTAAAGACTTGAATGTAGATGACGCATTGCTTGGTAAATTGTAATTGAGTTTTTTTTCCAGATATTATGTTTGTTCAGTAAATTAATTATTTTTTTAATAGGACATTATGGCCCTTTAGAAATGGTAAAGTCCAATTTGATGTTATCCCAAATTACCTTGTGTTCAGGGTTATGGAATTCTATGTGTGTTACCCAGTTGGTATGAGGAGGGTTGGTCAATTATTGGAATTTCACATTTTCCTTGGTATATCCATATATATACATTTAATCGATCTGCAAATATCTATAATTTAATCAATTTGAAAAATTATTCTTCAGACAAAGACGCTTCGGAGGATGATGACGAGGATGAGGAAGAAGATGTCCAGGGATTTCTCTTCAAGCAATTAAAGTGAGTCAAAGGATAAATCATGAATATTTTAGCAAAACAACCCATGTCAGGGTCTCTGCATAATAATATCACATGCTGTTGTGTGAATATAATGATAACGAGACTTGTTAGGGCTGTATGGGATTTTGAGAGCCCAAAAGCAGGGCCATTTCAGCTTTCAGCCCGAAAGTTCATTGTCCCTCATAAAAATCTGTATTAGTCAGTAACTTTGTCATTATAAATTTGGTATATTTTTGCAGATCTATGCATCCGGACTTGCAAGAAAACCTGGACAAATACAAAGACCATTTGATTCAATCAAGCAGCGAATTGGCGCCTCTGAAAGTGTGGCAGTTACAAGGTTAGTTGCTCTTGTTGTCGAACCAGCCCTTTCTGGGATACATATGATTTTTAGCTGCGTCAAGCAGCTCTTACCCCAAGCATTTTGCTCAAATCTTGTTAGCACTCCTGAGATCGTCCTCTCTCACCAATCTCATTCAAACTTGAAATACAGTCTCAATGGAATTTTTCCTAAAGCCCAGTCAATTTTGGCTGCCCAGCGTAACAAAAAAAATAATAAAGAAAATAAATGGACTGTTGCTTTGGGGCTCAAGGGTCAAGCTATCAGAGATGCGCGCGCATCTTCTTCTTCTTCCAGCTAGCACATCCACTCTTTGTTGGGAGCGCCCTCAATTGAATCATATAAATTGATATAATTGAAGTTTAAACAGGGGATGTTCAATAGCAATTCTGTTTCGAGGATCAGTTGAGGCAGCCAGAATTACATCTTATCAATAACTGAAGGGTAATTCACTAATTGCACTTCAGAATCGCACTTGATAGTTCAATACCAATCAAGAGCCAAGTAACTATTATAGTCAGATAACCTTAAGTGTGACACAAATCCATTGACTATTGATTATAAATAGATAGACCGACAAAAAAATTAACGGCAAGATACAAAAATAAATGCATAAATACATATCTATACATAAATAGATAAATAACCAGGTAGATAGACAGTTAATCAAATAATAAATAGCAAGATAGACAGCCAGAAAGACACAAACAAAGAAATAGCTAAATAGAAAGAAAGATACATACATACATAGTATTACATACATACATACATACATACATACATACATAGTGAGAAATTGTACAGACCGAAACTAGATTGGTGAGCAATGTACTGCAGTTCTCAGCACTGGCAGAGGTTGCAAAGTGTAGAAGTATCAATTGATTAACTCTCATTGATAGGTGATAGTTCAGAGGTGTTAAGGTAAATTACAATTGAAAAAGTCTAGGGTAATTCAAACATTGCTGAATCTTCTTTATGCAAAAACAATCAACTTAATTGGTAATGAGCAAAAAAGACCACTGTCTTTTCAAAAACATTCGATTGCTCTTCAAATCTTGAGAGTGAAATTTTGGTTCACACCTACAGCCAGATAGATAGATATATAGATAACTATTGCTATCGATCAGTGAGAAATTCTAGAAGTTCCACCAAAGGCTGATGACAATTCATGGACCTTTGACGCAGCTTAAAGTGCTTGCACGTTTTGTTTTTTTTTAATCGAAAGTGTCTTAGCAGTTGGCTTGAAAAGGAAGGTGTTGCGTAGCTTGTCGTGATGAATTCAAACACTTAAAAGTAGAGTTTGCTTGCTATGTTTTCATCATTCTAAATCTCTCCAGTTTCTAGGCAATGACTGCCTGACTGGCTTTATGCTAAACTGAATGTCAGTTTTCACCAAAATGGGATCTTGGATGTAATTGGAGAAATCTTTGGAAATTGATTGATGCTTTCAATCTGCAGATGCACATACTGGCCAGTAAAGGTGTCAATTTATGTATTCATATTGACTCCACCATGGTGTGTATTCAGTCAATAGGCATGACAGTGAAAATCCATTCGCCTGCTCCAGGCAATCCACGGGTTCTTGTTTGATTGTGTATGTTGCTTTCAGACCTGAGTTACCAAGCTGCTGCTAGAGTTCTTGCAGTTGAAGAAAAGGACCGATTACAAACCCTCAGGGATATCAGCCAGAACTTCCCAATCATGGCCAGGTAAACAAAACATGGAAAATTAGGGCAAACATAAATATGTGTCTTTTGCACATTTGTTGGTGATTCGTACAACTTGATGGTTTATGATGGAATATCTTGTAACTTTTCTCCATGAATTTTCTAGGGCATTGATAAAAGAACCAGTTACTGATGACCTGCGAAAAGAAGTGAAGAAAAACCAAAAGGTGAGTTTATTAATATGTTGGTGTCCGAAAAGAGTATTAAATCATCTGGTTGATGGGGGGGGGGAGGGTTGGTCTAGTGGTATTATGTTGGGTTGCCAATCGCTGGGTCCAGGGTTTGAATCCTGCTCTTGCCGTGTCACCTGGGTCAATGTTGGACGGGTGATTCAATCATCCTTTGCCTCATTGCCCTGTCCTCCTGATCTAATTACCCTACCAAGTGCATAAATACATGATGTCAGCCCCAAATCCTCCTTCCATCACTCTATTTGCCACTGATGTGTACATGTAGTATGCAAAAAGTAATCTGAACTTATTTTCTCTTAATTTTCCAGTATTTTGAAAGCAAGTTTGGAGTGATGCCAGGTGAATCTGCGATGTTCATCAATGGCCTCCAGGCTGATCTGGATGTTTATGACGTCTTTACTTTGTTGGAAACTCTGCGGTCGGAGGCTAAGCTGATGGAAGGTCTCCATTCTCTTGGAATCCAGGTGAGAAAATATCTTCATTTATTTGTTTGTCTCCTTCTTTGACAAACTTCCACTTTTAATATTACAGAAAGATATTGTTTTAATGCTATATTTGACATTGTATTGACTTTGTAGGGAGAACACCTCGCCACTATGCTGAAGCTTGACCTTAGGGATGGTGACACCAACTACGCTGTGGATATCCGCGACGATTCTGTTATTGTGAGTTGAATTCACTTTATATGCTTGTATATTGGCTCACCAGTCTCCGGAAAACGTTAAAAATCAATCAGCCGGGGATTCAGCCCTTGTGAGCAGCAAGAGCTTGCATTAGAGGGCTGAACTATCATAATTACATTGTACTTGCCATATCATACCTCCTTGTGACAATAGAATCTCAGCTTTAAGCCAGTTGAATTTATCCAGGAAGAACTTAAAGAAAACAAGTATATTGGAATAGATCCTACATGTAGATCATGAAGGCAATCTTTTAAAACCTTATTTGGTTGACATCCTGTCTTTTCAAATTTTGCATGGATTTTATTTATTTATTTATTACATCATTCAAACACATTTTAACCTTTACTTTTTTAAAAACCTTGAATATATTAGCATAAATTTCACATGTTATTTGTAGTACATCAATGACCTTGAGAAGGACATCAGGTACTCCAACTGGCCCTCTAGTGTCCAAGATTTACTGCGACCTACTTTCCCCGGAATGTTGAGACACGTCAAGAAGAATATGTTCCACCTGGTTTTTATGGTTGACCCAATTGATCCAAATAGTAAAGATCTTCTCAAAATGGCGGAAGCGTTCTATGTGCACAGTGCACCCATCAGGTTGGTAAATAACAATTTTAATTTATTGAAAATTTTAGTTGTTGTGATCACTTGATCGTAAATTTTTTTTTCATTTTGCTAAAAAGGATTGTTGTTTTATGTTGTACTGCATTGAGTTTAATATTCACTTAAAGAAAGTTTTGGGTTTTCGTTGATTGTTTCCATAAATTCTTTGCAAATATAAGAACTTCGGTCACCCTTATGCTGGTATGGGCAATGTATTTTTGTATCTGATTAGTAATATTGTTGCAATGTGATATTTCACTTTCTGATGTGCCATAAAAGTTCCCGAACTTCACATCAAATAAATGAAAACATTTTTAATTTCTATCCGGTGCAAATTGTCTTTCCCACTTTTCATTTGAAATTGTACTGGCGTTTGTAAAACTTTTTGAAAATGAAAACACCCACATTTCATTAGAAATTGTACTGGCATTTGTAAAACTTTTTCTGTTTTCTTTATTTCAGGATTGGTTTGGTGTTCTTAGTCAACCAGGACGATGAAGTGGATGCAGATAAGGACGCTGGTGTTGCCATGTCGAGAGCATTCTATTACATCAGCAAAGATGATTCTGTTAGAGCTCTCAGTTTTGTCACTGATGTAAGTGTACTTGAAATAGTTGAGTCGGGGGGGGGGAAGGTTAGCTCAGTGTGAGCGTGCTAGGCTGCCAATCGCTGGGTCCAGGGTTCGAATCAAGCTCTTGCCGTGTCACCTGGGCCTATGTTGCATGGCTGTTTCAATCATCCTTCTCCTCATTGCTGTGTCCTCCTCATCATGTCCTAATTAGCCTACCCCAAGTGCATGAATACAGGACGTAAAGCCCCAATCATTCATCCTTCAATCTTGAAATAGTTGCAAAAATATTCCTGGTGTTCCTTACATCACCACTTTGACATCATCTTATGCTCGTAACATTCAGAATGGATACCGTAAAACTGGGTAAAGTTGGCAATCCGGGGTAAAGTTGGCAAGCTATTTTGACCCACTTAATGGCAGAAATGCCAACTTTTCCTCACTGATACGTATGGCAACTTTGCCAAAGATACCTGTGTCAGTGAGGAAAGTTGGCATTTCTTCCATTAAGTGGGTCAAAATAGCGTGCCGAATTTACCCCGGATTGCCAACTTTACCCCGTTCTACGGTAGTATATTTTTGTTCATTTTGTTTGGACAAAAATTTGCTTTTAAAGTTGCCGTCAACTGATATGATTCACCTTGTTTTCAACATTGTTACTTATCTTTCCTGCATATTTCAGGTATATGAAAAAGCCAAAGGCCGAGACATCACTTCTCAAGACATCATCAGTGAATTCAATGATGAATATCCTGACGTACGACCGAAGGATGTTTTCAGCACTTCTAAGACTTATGACAGATGGAGAAAGGTATGGTTCGTTGTTTATTGTTTGTTGTATACTTGAATTGTAATGCAAAATGAGAATTCTATGAGAAAGTAATATCTTTAGGAATCTGAAACTGGGACTGTTTCTCCTATGTTGGTGAACTCAGCACTTTGGAAAGCTGTGTGGTACTGCGGAATATTCTTCATTATTTGGTACCTGAATGTATCTTTTTCTACTCTACATGAGAAACAGAATTAAGTAATCTACATGAAAAATTTATTGTGTTTCGTATTGCAGCAAATGTCATTGTGGTCTGAGGTGTTCTTGGTCTATTTGTCAACTGCCACTGTACTTCTCAGAATAAATAGTTATTGAAATTTGGTGTCAGAAGAAATCCAGTGACGAGTATTGAAACAATATCCTTCATCCGGTCTTTAATTACTAGCCGGCAACATTGTTTATTTCAGGACTGTGCCACATTCTTCAACAAAGTGGGACTTCAAGATTCCCCTCAAGTTTTGGTGAATGGTGTTCCCTTGGCTAAGGGTGAGTTGGGCCTGGACTCATTTGAAGAGGCTGTTGTGTCTGGAATATTAAAGAATACTCCCGAACTGCAAAAGGCTGTCTATCAGGTAAAGTGACTTTCCGAATTTGTAGTCAATTATTAATACAGTAATCAATTATTGTGAAGAGAAAAAAACGATCAATCATGAAATATTTGTGATCCTTGCAGTGTTTATTTGTGGCATCATTCTGTCTTATAACTTTATATCATCTAATGTGGCTGTCACACCTTGACGATTGAGGGGACGTGTGAGTAACTTACTTAAAACGTTGACTCAAGGGAAAAAAGGGCTGCTCCAGCTGAGTTAAAACGTGTACAAAACGAATGCAAACCGTGTTTAAAACGTCTACAAAACTCATAAAAACCGAGTACAAAACTTATAAAGATCGTGTAGATAACATTGGCCTTTAATGGGATTGATTTATTGAATATTTCAATAATTTACTAGGGGAGATTTACAACGAATGAGGAACGTGGTAGGTGTGTTAGAAACGTGAAAAACGTGTTGAAAACGAAGGGAAAACGAGTGAAAAACTATGTTATTTTCTCTAATGACCTTCTAACGTGCCCGTAACTTGTTCATTCCTTACTGACCATACGTTGCTGTGCGCAGTGATTTTTAAAACATGCTTAAAAGTTCTCCGTTCTGTGGAAGTGTGTCAACGAATTTCAAGTGTATCAACGTGTTTGTAACGTTTGAAAAACGTACACATAACTTATCCAACGTCCGCAGAACGATCACCGGCGTGTTAAGCAGGGTATGCACACGCACTCTAAAACGGCAAGGTGTGACAGGGCCTTAATATCTATGACTATGATTATTTTCAGGGCCACTTGACGGACAGAATGAATCTCCTTGATTTCATGATGACGCGGAGCAACGTGATGCCACGATTAAACCCTCGCGTTCTGGCTCCTGCTGGACGCCATCTTGATTTCACTAAAGACAGTGGTGAGAAAATGATTTGTTACTTGTGGTCTGTGGCTTTTAGCTCAGTTGGGGCATGCTGGGTCACCGGGTCCCGGGTTTGATTCCTACTCTGGTCGGGTTGCTTGGACTTATGTTTGATATCAGTTTCATTCATCCTTCTCTTTACTATGTCCTTCTCTCCTGTCCTAGTGGCTAAATACAGGACATAAGGCCGCAATCATCCGTCCATCCGTACTTGGGATCTAAGGTGTATTGGTAATTTGACAGGTTTCCATTCACAAGAAGAAAAGAAATGGAACGTTAAAAGAAGGACCACTTGCTTGTTAAAATAAAGGTGCTTTTATTGTTGAGCGGCAATGAGCGCAATGTCAAAAAGATGAAATGCACTGTATCTCAAACGAACAGATATTCTTCATTCACCAGTTGAATTTTGCTGAACAGATGTCTCTGATTTTGATGATTTAATTTTGTGTCCTAATTGTTATTATAAATACGTATTTGTGTCTATTTCAGCTCCAAGTGTTGTGAAGAACGCAGAAGCCTTCTCCAATTTACCTGTCATTGAAATGGCGGCGGCAATGAGAAAATCTATGAAATACATCTCAAAGAAAGGTAAATAATATTTACTAAATATTAGCGTTTTAAGATGACAGAAAACAACATTGTTAGGAGTTCAGTAATAAAAAGTTTGAATTGCAAACGGTTTTAAATGCTGACTCTATCTTCGCTCATGGCCCACAGACTTATTGTCACTCATCTAAGAGAGTGACAACGCTTACTTGTGCATATATCCCTCGAACAAGCGTTCATGCGCTTGATCCGGCTGAGAAATTAATTTTTTGGGTGCCTGTCAGAGCCTCTCGCTGTCCCACAATGCATTGCGCATCACTTCCTCTTTCTCTCAGCCGGCCCAGCACATCGGACGTATGTCTGGCCGGCCGCTTTTTTCGGTTGAAATACTCATTATGGGGCATTCTTCTTGGTGTCATTACGTTGTTAAACGTTTCAGGTAAGTGTTTCTTAGTTTTCGGGTCCATTTGACGCCGGTAAGTCGTTATTTGGGCTCGATTTAGTCGCCCCTGAGTTCGTCGATGTTTTGGCGGGTCCAGTGTCATGGCGCCCGTCGAAGTTTACATCGATCTGCGCAGTGTTTTCGGGCGGATGGCGCCCTTCTGAGCGGCCCATCTCCCTCAAATCTTCACTGCTGGTGCTATTGCTGCTTATTTCTTCAATCCTACGTTCGTTTTGGGTTCCCCACTGCCCGAAGCGATCGTTTTCGTCCGCGATTTCGTCTGGTCCGTTGACAGCGAAATCCAAGATGGCGGACATTGTTTTGACAGCGCCGCGCATGACGTAGCCTGTGCCGTGCTGTCCTGGTCCTGGGTTCCAAACCCACTCTTCACCTAGCTCCCATAGCGTTCAGGTGTTTAGATTGCCGAATACATTGCGTTTTGCTGTGTCACCCTTGCCTTGCTGTGCGTCAAGTTCAGTGTTCTTGCTTGCTGCTGCTTGCCCCCTGCTTGCTGTGCAGTTTACTGTGGAATTGCCTTGCCTTTTTCCTTTGCCTTATTACTGTGTTGTAGTACTTGTACTTCAGGGACCCCAACCCCCTGTCTTCAAGTTTGCGGTTTTTTGTTGGCCTGGTCAGCTCCCTCATGTCTGACCGTCACGCCAAGGCCCAGGCCACTCTCCAGGCTGGGCGCCGCCTCAGGTCGTCTACCCGGTTGTCTCCGCCCCCCTTGCGGACTGACCCGGCTAGGCCGGACCCTCCCCCGTCTACGGTGGTCTCTGGCATTTCTGCCAAGACTGCTACCGGGGCCCCGGATTCCAGGCTTCCCCCTGGGCAGGTTGTGAGCATGCCTCACATCCGGACCTTCTGCACCCCGGAGCGGCCCTCCCGTGTGGATTTGGACCTCTTCGCCCGGGGGTCTTCGGCTTTGGACCGGGAGATTTTGGGCTCCCCTCTCCCCCCGGGGGGGCAGGGGCCGCCCCGACAGCTGGACCCTTCAGCTACGGATCCCCCTCCTTCAGGGGCCCCCTCCTCCAGTGCCTCTGCCACTCTGTCTACTCAGCCTTCCTCCGCCTCGGCTGAAGTGGCTGCCCTGCAGGCGCGTCTGGCCCTGTTGGAGGCCCAGCTGGGACCTTCTGGTTCCACGCGCAGTTCACCGTCTCGGCGCCGGGGCCGCACCCCGACTTCTCCTCGTCGGTCGGTGATATTGGGACGGCATGCCCGCAGTCGGTCTCCCCGACATCGCAGCCGCTCCCCGCGACGACGCTCCCCACGGCGTCATTCCCCTCCTCGCCTGTCCCCTCAAGTGACCCCTCGGCGTCCTCGGGACTCGTCCCCGGAGGGCTCGCCCAACTCCCCCCAGGGGAGTGTGTTTTCTCGGTTGGGGGCGCGACGTTCACGGTCCGCCTCCCCGGCTCGTCTGGATGATACCGATGATACCGCGGTTTCCTGGGCCACTCTGGTTGACCTCGGTCTGGTGTTGGCGGGTCAGGCTCCGCCGCCTTCCCCACCGCCGTCGGGCCACACAGGCTTGCTGGCTGAGGCTGCGGCCCCGCCCACTCGTCTCTCGTTTCCGCCCTCCACTGGGGTCACTCGCTCCCTCGAGGCCGCCTATGCGCGGTTCTCTCATCATCATGACCTCACCCGGGTCCGGCCGGGGGCGATGCCTGGCGACGTGACGACCCAGGTTCCGGCGACCAAGTTTGGTCCCGGTTTTCGGACTAAATATCACGGGGGCGACAAGTTCCCCCTGTCGTGCTGCTCCGCCGCACCCACTCCCGAGGAGCAGTCCTTCCTCCGGTCCAATGCCGTTCCGGCGGTGCCCGTCAAGAAGGTGGGAGATCTCGAATTTCTTCTGCGGAAGAATATCCGCTCGCTGTCCTCCCTGGACTGGCTACTGAAGACCCTCCACGAGGTGTCTTCCCTTCCACATCCCGATCCGGCCGTCGTCGAGGCCCTATGGTCTCACATCCGTCGGACTTTGTCCTACTCGACGGATTTCACCGCCGGGGCGTTGATCTCGTCAGTCATCCTCCGGCGGGAGGCCTTCTTGAAGGCTTGTGATACGGTTCGGGTTCCGCGCCGTACCCACACCTGGGCCACCCTACGGCCCGTGTTCTCCACCTCGGCTGCGGCGCTCTTGGGGGATGCGGCGACGGTCTTGCGCTCTTCTGCCCGGGAAGATCGGGAGATGGCTCTTATGTCATCCCTCTCGTCTTCCCGTAAGCAATCGGGTCCCCGGGGCCGTTCTGATGGCCCGTCGTCCGCCTCCTCTGGGCATCACGGCTCTTCCGGTCCTCGTCAGTCCGCCACGAGAGGGGCTCGGTCTCACAATCAGTCGTCCCGTGGCTCTGCCCGGGGCAAGGGGCGGGGGGGGTCCTTTCGTAAGGGCTCCTCTTCTAAGTCCCACTAGCTCCTCTCGGCTTCCCCCCGGCGGTCCGTCCACTCCCGTCGGGGGAAGATTGAACGGGTTCTTCGACGCTTGGGCCTCTCTGCGTCTTACGCCCTGGCACCTTCGCCTCCTGACGACAGGTCTCAGCTTCTCGTTCCTTCGTCCGCCCCCTCTGTCCCTGTCTCCTCGTCCCGTTCAACTGCCACTCAATTCTGCCAAGAGGACTGTCCTGCTGGCCGAGGTGGATTCTCTCCTGGCCAAGCAGGCTCTGGAGCCGGTGAGAGATGCCTCCCCCGGCTTCTACTCTCACCTCTTCACGGTTCCCAAGAAGAGTGGCGGTTTTCGGCCGGTCATCGACCTGAAGCGCCTCAACGGTTACATCCGTTGTCCGCGCTTCAAGATGGAGTCGGACCGGTCCATCCGGGACCAGCTTCGGGCGGGCGAGTGGACGACGCGTTTGGACCTGTCGGACGCCTATCTACATGTCCTTGTGGATCCGGCGTTTCGCCACTATTTGCGTCTTCACATCCGGGGGGAGTCCTTTCAGTTCCGGGCCATGTGCTTCGGTCTGAACATTGCCCCCCGGGTCTTCACCAAGCTCCTGGAACCCGTCGCCTCCCACCTACGGGCCCAGGGGGTGCTATTGCATCGGTATCTGGACGACTGGCTCTTCCGGGGCCCGTCTCCAGAGGTGGTAGCTGCCCACACCGCCTTGGCGGTGCAGCTCTTTGCCCGTTTGGGCCTCTTGGTCAATTTGGCGAAGTCGGACCTGACCCCCCGGACCAGGTTCGTCTTCTTGGGCATGGATCTGGACCTCGCTGGGTCCTGGGTTCGGCCCACCACCGAGGAGGTCACCAAGATCCGGACGCTATGCTCTGCGCTGATGCGCAGTCCGTCGGCTCCGGTTCGTCTCCTTTTGTCACTTTTGGGGCTCCTCAATCATGCCTCTCAGTTTGAGGCCTTGGGGCGCCTTCATCTTCGGCCTCTGCAGCTGTATGTCAAGGCCAAGGCCCCCAACCTCCATGCGATGATAGATGTCTCTATCCCGCTGGAGGATCCCTTCCGCTTGGCACTGCGGTTTTGGCTGGACGACCGGCGCCTCCTCGCCGGCGTCCCTCTGCACCCTCGGCCTCCCACCCTGACGCTGACGACGGACGCCAGCCTCCAGGGCTGGGGGGCATTTATGGAGGGCCATTCGGCCTCGGGCCTGTGGTCTCCCCAGGAGGCCACTCTCCACATCAGTTTGCTGGAGTTGCGTGCCGTTCGGCTCTCCCTTCAGGCCTTACAGCCTCAGGTCCACGGCCAGTCGGTGCGTCTCCTGGCGGACAACACCACGGCCGTGGCCTACATCCGGAACCAGGGGGGGACACATTCCGTGTCTCTCTTCCGCGAGGCTTGGCTCCTGTTCCTTTGGTGCTCGGACCATCAGGTGACCCTTCGGCCTTATTATCTTCCGGGTCACCTGAACTCATTGGCCGATCTCTTGTCTCGACAATCCCAGGTGCTTGGCACGGAGTGGACTCTTCACCGGGGGATTGTCGAGCGCCTTCTGCAACTTGTCCCGTCCCTGTCGGTCGACCTGTTTGCTACCCGCCTGAACAATCAGCTCCCCCTGTTTGTCAGTCCCTGCCCGGATCCCCTGGCCTGGCAAGTGGACGCCTTCTCGTTCGAGTGGACGGATTTCGTCGGTTTGGCCTTCCCTCCGACGAAGTTGATTCCGGAGGTCCTCCGGAAGCTCCGTCAGTCCTCCGTCCAGCTCTTCCTGGTGGCCCCTCACTGGCCCAACCAGGCTTGGTTCCCGGAGTTGTTAGATCTCCTCTTCGATCTACCTCTCCAACTTCCTCCGTGGCATCGTCTCCTCCGGCAGCCTTGCCAGGAGGTTTTTCACCAGACGCCAGCCCTCCTGGCTCTTCACGTCTGGCCTCTCTCCGGCTTCGCATCCGACAGGCAGGATTTTCTGAGCGCGTTGCGGGCTATGCGTCCGCCTCGCAACGTGACTCATCGCTACGCCTGTACCAATCTCACTGGCGTAGCTTCTCCTGTTGGTGCGAAGAGCGGGACGTCGATCCATCCTCTGCGACTGTTCAACACGTCGCAGAGTTCTTAGTCTACCTCTTTGAGGAGAGGCAATTGGCACCTAAGACCATCGCCAATTACCGCACGGCGATTGCGTCTACCTTGGGCTCAGTGGATGGAGTTCCCCTCTCCCTCCATCCCTGTCTTTCTAAGCTCCTAAAGGCCTTTTCGACGTCCCGCCCCCGGGCTCGTCCCCGGGTGCCGGAGTGGGATCTGGCGCGGGTACTTCGCGTACTCCGCTCTCCTGCCTTCGAACCCCCTCGTTGGGATTCCTTGGAGGCCCGTCAGCGCACGACCTGGAAAACCGTGTTCCTGCTGGCGCTGGCCTCCTCCTGCCGTCGCAGCGAACTGCAGGCTCTGTCGCGGGACCCCCGCGATCTGGTCTTCTCCGACCGGGGCCTGTCGCTGCGGGTTGTTCCTGGCTTTCTTGCCAAGACAGCCATTCCCGGGATGGATCCGGCCCCATTCACAATTCCGGCCTTGATCCCCTTCTCGGGTCGTGACTCAGCGGATCGTCTCCTATGTCCGGTCCGGATGGTGCGTCTCAACCTGGGCTTCACCGGTGGTCCCTCTGCCAGGGAGCGCCACTTCTGCAAAGTCCGGGGGGGGGGTGCTCCTACGGTGCAGACGGTGGCCAACTGGATTAAGGATACTGTCCGTTTTGCCCACCAGCACCGCCCGGACCTTCCAGTCACGGCCCATGAGGTTCGGCGGATGAGTGCCTCTTGGGCTTTTCACGGGGGCTCCCATTCCGTGGATGATATTCTTCAGGCGGGCACGTGGGCGTGCCATTCCCCTTTTACTTCATTTTATCTGGCCGACGTCCGCCTCCAACCGGATGGTCGGCACAGAATGCATCCAGTGGTGGCCCGGCGTCAGCTGGCCAACTACTGATGTCCGCTCTTCCTTTGCCGGATTCTCGTCCCCTTGCGGCTCCGAGTTCCGGTTTTCTTCCTCGTCTCCCCCTCTTCTGCAGCCTTCTCAGCGCTCGGGCGGGTGGGCAGGGGCGAGCTATGCAGCACTCCGTCAGACCTCACGGCAGTCCTGGGCAGCAGCATTTTTTGAGTTTTCGCTCTGCTTCTGGTGAGTTTGCCTTGCTTTCTTTTCAACCTTGCGGGTTCCTGGCCCCTCCGCCACTTTGTGAATCTGCACAAGTAAGCGTTGTCACTCTCTTAGATGAGTGACAATAAGTCTGTGGGCCATGAGCGAAGATAGAGTTTGGGTCCTCCCCTATCGGGATAGGACCTATCTCTATGAGCTCATGGCCCACAGACTTATTACTTGAGCTTCCCACCCACCTCCCCTCTGGTGGTATGTTGATCAGGGTTCCCACGCCTACCGGGAAATCGGGAAAACCGGGAAATTCGGGGGTTGCTTTTCCCGATCGGGAAAAGCCTTGAAAATGCTGTATTTCTGTAAAAAACCTGGAAAAGATCGGGAAAGTGGGATATAGAAAAACGGAGCATTAGCGCTCTCCCGTAGTCATCACGCATCGTAGCCGCCTAGCGTGAAAACTGCGTACTAGCGCTATTGGTGAATTGAGGGTTTCAAAAGATTTACACCAAAGAACTACCAATCTATCTAGTGGCACAACTGATCTATTGTGGCAAATTGGTGAATTGCACTTAATGAAATTCACACCTCTTGTCCTTTACCAGAAAACCCCTCTCTACCTAATTACAATTAAGATAGGCCACCCCATCCTCCCAATCGATTGCCATTATGATAGTCAAGTATAATCAACATGACCATGCTGCTTGATTCATGAAGGCAATCATAGCTGGAGAAATTACAGAGAACAATGGTTTTTGTGTTTAACCAAATAACAGCAGATGATTACACAAAAATGAAGTAGTTTAAGAAAAAGATCTTAAAGTTATCTTTATTATGAAATTTTGTGTAAGGTCTAGGCCTTTATAATTTTTCAAAGTTTTAAAATCAATCTAAGGTCCATCAATGATTGATCCTATATTGGCTTTTGAGGCTTTTCATTTTTACTGAAACGTAAGACTGGATATTGCTAATTTTGACCTTGAAAATTGGTCTGGGCAACCTGGAAAAACCTGGAAAAAACCTTGAAATTGATCTTGATAAAGGAGTGGGAACCCTGGTTGATGTGCTTCGGCCTCGTGAAAGAGGAAGTGATGCGCAATGCATTGTGGGACAGCGAGAGGCTCTGACAGGCACCCAAAAAATTAATTTCTCAGCCGGATCAAGCGCATGAACGCTTGTTCGAGGGATATATGCACAAGTAAGCGTTGTCATTCTCTTAGATGAGTGACAATAAGTCTGTGGGCCATGAGCTCATAGAGATAGGTCCTATCCCGATAGGGGAGGACCCAAATATAGCTCTCTTTATTAAGTACATTTGTTAATGAAATAACTCTTTTTTTCCTTTCTGAAGTTGGCCTAATTTTTGATATCTTCTGTATTTTTATTCAGACGAAGCTGGTTTTTACGCCGTTACCAACTGGTTGGTTGCTGACCTTGAAACGGAGGATGGAAGAACATTTGTCTACAATGCTGTGAAGGGCTTGGTATGTGGATCTTTGGTTCAACCTTCCGCCGTGAAATCCTTGCAAATATGCTAAAGATATCAACTGCCGTATAATTTTATTGTCTCGTGAAGAGGCACTGTGTCATAAGCAGACTTGCCAAGTCTGACTCTTTACTCTCCCTACTAGTTTTGTAATTGACTCTATCAAAACTCCTCCCAAAAACTAAGATTCCCGATCCTAACTTTTGACTTGTATTTTCAAAGCCCTCGGGAGCATTGTTCACATAACCTGGTATAGAAAAATCGATGACCAATATTTTGTCTATCTTTCCTCATGTTATCTAACATCAACTTTCTCTTACGGAAAAAGTCAAAAGTAATTAGGGCTCTAGTCTATTTATTATAATAAATCTTGGTTCCTTTCTTTCTCCCGATTCTTATCCAATCTTTCTGTCGTGTTTGGGGGGGGGGGGGGTTGGTTTAGTGGTAGCGTGCTGGACTGCCAATCGCTGGGTCCAGGGTTCGAAACCAGCTCTTTCCGGGTCACCTGGGCCTATGTTGGATGGATGTTTCAATCATCCTTCACCTCATTGCCCTGTCCTCCTATTGTCCCAATTAGCCTATCAAGTGCATAAATACAGGAAGTAAAGCTCCAATCATCCATCCATCCATCCATCTTTCTCTTGATTCCTATCAAATCTTTTATCTTGTTTGCAGAGACAAGGCCCAGAAGTGCGAATGGCTGTCATCCACAATCCGACGACCTTACCGAAGAAAGATGACCTCCAGTCTCATTGGTTATCGAGGGCCTTCCAAGCGGCATTGCAGCAAGGAGTAAAAGCATTTGCCACCAAATTACTGAAGAAAGAAAATATCGATGCACTCAATAGTGGAGAGAAGAAGCTGGAAGACCTTGCAGCGAGTGTAAGTCGGATTTTAAAAAGTTATTGTATTTTGTTGGATTGTTGATTTTTTAGACTTACCTTTTGGTTGGTCTGACAGCTTATTGTAGCCCCTATATTAGTATAGGGGGCTACTCTGTAATCACTGTGATCGTCGTGGAATGGAATATTTTGTAATGACATCTCCTTCAACAGGACACTGCATATTCCCTCAAATGTCATTGAAAGTTGTTAGATATATCTTAACTTAGGTATTTACACCTCTTTTCATACAGTCAACACAGAAATTATTTGCACATCTTGAATTTTCATCATATATATAGTCACCAAGATAAATAGACCCATACGGATACATATTCATGTCGAGAGAGTCATATTGATTGATAGTCACACAGATATAGAGATAGAGACATAGATTACATAGATGAATTTATTGTTTGTCTTGTGGAAAAATTTAAAAGGGGCTACCATTTCGTCCCTGTGGGACAGAATTAAAGGTGTATTGAGCGATCCTTTCTTCCATATTGCATCTAGTTGTCAATTGAAATCCAAAACCGAAAATTTTGAAATCTTTAATTTGAAAGGAAGAAATTAACTTGTAGGCCTATTAGTTGGAGAAGTAGTAGCAGTTAGTGTCAGATCTCTTAAAGTGAAATTACTATTTAATATTTCCAATTTGTTTGAGGATGTTCCATTCCTGGATAGGTTTACCGTTAATCTTTTCCTGAGAATTGTCTGATTGTTCTTTATGTTCTGCCCTAGTTTATCACTATGCCGTCAGTTTACAAATGCAGGAAATAAACAGACTTCTTAATTATGTAACCAACATCTACCTTGTGTGAGTCTACATCATATTATATTACTTCCAGGGCCAAGATATTGCAGAATACAAGAAGATCCTGGATAGCCTTGACAACTCTTTCTTGTCCGTTCACAAGACTTTCTGTGAGCGAGCATTGGACTTGCAGGGAGGACAACGAGCTATTGTGACAAATGGAAAGGTATGTCTTTTTAACTCCTTCAAAGCTATTTATGTAATCATGTTATTATGAGTGGTCAAATCCAGGGCTTCAGAGTCTGTCTAAAGTGACAGACTCCCAACAACTACTCTGCCTCTTTAAAAATACTTGCATTACACCCGTCAAGACATGTTAGGGAGGGGGGATATGTTGACAAGACATCACTTCAATTTCCGTGGCTGTAATTTGGATGTGAAACATAGCTAAGGACATTGTAGGGTATTGTAGGAAGACTCTTACAAGTTTTCATAACTGGGCAGTCAGTAGTTTTGCAGGAGTAGCGTGAGGGGTCCATGAATTAATAGTATGATGACTCCGAATCTTGACAACCAACTTCACCCTTTTGCATGGACATTTCAAAGTTTCTGTCAGTAGTTTTAAATGATGATTAATTAATATAATTTAATTTCAGGTCATTGGCCCCTTTGACTCTGATGAGCCATTTTTGACGGAGGATTTTGTGTTGTTGGAGAAATACACTTGGAAAGTGTCAGCAGAGAAAGTCAAGTCTAAGGTGAAGGCTATGGGCTTGGACGACAGCAAGTAAGGAAATTGGAATTTTGAAAGTTACCTGTTAAGTTGTTAATAAGTAATTTATATATTCATCTGTAGCATTACTATGAATCTGTGTGTTGCATTAAGTCATTCTTACCGATGATAGATGAAAGAAGGCTGGAAAGTATGAAAACAATCTTTTTAGTGGCTATCCTTTTCTATCAGTTTTGATGCAGTGGTTCCTGCAGCAATCATCCTATTGTTATTTTAGAAAACACTTTGGAAAAGAATTGTTGCTTGGAACTATTTTGGTTGGCAGTTTCAGTCATCCTTCGTCTCATTACTGTGTCCTCCTCCTGTTCTAATTAGCCTCCCTGTTGCATAGATAGAGGACAGATTTAGATTTAGATTAGAATGAAAATCTAAATCCTTGTTGCATAAATAGAGAACATAGTCACACACTGCCTCAATCATCCCTTGATCCTAATTCTTGATGACATTTTAATTTCAGAGCGAGTGATATGGTGATGCGCATATCTTCTCTATTGTTATCTGTGCCTCAGTCCGAGTCCAGGAAGGAAGTAGAGTACCATTCCGATCAGCATTCCGTGTTGAAAGTTGCCGCAAGGAATCCGGAAAGTCCGGCTTATGATGTAGTGGCGATTTTGGACCCCACCACCAGGGCGGCGCAGAAATATACTCCACTGTTGATGGTGTTGCAAAACGCGACCAATGCCAACATCAGGTTGTACTTCAACTGCAGAGAACAACTGTCGGAGATGCCACTAAAGAGGTGAGTTTGAGTGTTTGACTTGTTAGCCTTTTAGTCATGGAGGGTTTCCAGTTTCTCTCCTGTTTATATGACGGAGAAGAGAGAATGTGTCATTGACCTTTGTGTTAAACCAGGCCTGTAGCCAGGAATTTTTGTGGGGGGGTGCTTTTAGGGGAAAAGTGGACTTTTCTGCGCGAGCACCGAAGGTGCGAAGCCAAGCAAGGGGGGTCTGGGGGCATGCCCCCCCATAGTGGACGGGTTAAGTGCAAAATATAGGCCTTTGACTTCAAGTCATGATGCAAAGGTCCCCTTTGGCAGAGATGTTCCTTGGGTCAAAACAAAAGATTTTATCCTGAGACACACGCTATATCTCAAATTCAAGATGGCTGCCGGCGGCCATTTTGAATTTTGCCACAAATCTCACAAGTTTGCTAATTTTGATCACAAATTAAAGTGTGACACATCAATTTCAGCCAAAATAAGGGTACCAAGGCCTTTGAAATAGTCATAACTATGATATAATGAATTTCAAAATGGCCACAGGCTGCCATTTTGAATTTGTGTGGCCAAGATCCACAATAGATGGGTAAAGTTTAGGATGACTTCAGGTTATCATACAAATGTCCTCTTTGCAATGAAATTCATTGGATAAATACTTATTTTAAAGGTTTAACCCCAAAACACATCTTTGATCACCTTTTCCCAAGATGGCTGCCAGCAGCCATCGTAGATTTCATAGATTTGTGTGTTAAAGAAGTTATCTATTGCTACAGCGAATGCATCACTATCGAGTATCAACTCTCTGTAATGTGATTGTCCTCACTGAATTGATTTATAGTCCATTACAATATATATATATATATATATATATATATATACAAATGATACTAAATGATGCATTGAACTCACTTCAAGATGGCGGCTGATGGCCATCTTGATATTTTCCTGTAAATTTATAAATCATGAACTATTTGTCACAGAATTAAGTGTAGTACCTCCTTTTGACGTATTTTTGAATGACAAGTACACTTTTTAACTAAAATAAGTAAAATTACCTTTTTGCAAATAGGCAGCCAATGACTATGGGCTATCTAAGGAATATTTGTTTGCGTTTTAGTATCAATAGTTTCAGTAGATTTCATGCAAATACTTTCTCAGCCAGGCTTTTCTTTGGGAGGAGGGATGTGCAGTTGCTACTGAGGACAATTGAGGTCCGTAGAGCTTAAGACTCATGGCAGGGAGTGTGGGGACTCTTTAAGCCCCCAGGAGGCAACTAAATTCAAACAATCTCAGATGTGGTCTGAACATTCCAGGGTGTAAATGTGATGAAAACAGTCCCAAAGACCTTCAAATCACTACCATTTTAACTATCAAAGTCAGAATGTTTTAAAATGCCCCAAATGCTGAAATCTCCTAGTTTCACAACAGATATGAATTTAATACATATATAAATAATGAAGTACTCATTATTTGCCGGGAGATTGGACTTGTACTCCTATGGAGGGGATAGTAGCGATTCTTTGAGGAAGCAGGGATGGACACCATGGACAGGGATGGACAGAATAGGGAACATTAAATACTCAATAGAGTAAGATTCATGGAGACAGTTAGGATACTTTACACAGGGATGATACAAGAATAATAGGGAGAAACCAATGAGGCATGATAGGGGGAGGCATCAGCCTGGCAGGAGGCAGTGAGGGAGGACAGAACAACTATTAACAATATCAGAGAGGAGGAAAGAGCTTGAGGAAAGCAGAATGGTAGAAAACAGGGTGCAAGGAGGCGGAGAGGGAGAATGCAAATTCTAGGGGGTTGCAGGGATGGAGGAGTGAAGATCTGTTGGGGAGGAGGCAAAAAATGAAGGGGAAAAGAGGAGGCCGAGATGGAGAAGGCAAATGCTAGGGAGGATGCAAGGAATGGAGCATAGTTGGAGGAGAGAAGAACCTTTGCGGGGGAGGCAAACAAATGGAGGGGAAGAGGGCAGGCAGAGATGGAGAAGGCAAATGCTGGGGAGGAGCAGAGATGGGGGAGAGAAGAACTATTGGAGAGGACGCGAACCTGGAGGGGCAAAGGGGAGGAAGAGATGGAGTTTGGAGAAGGCAAGTGGGAGCAGAGGTAGGGGCAGAGAAGAACTACAGTGTATTGGGGAGGATGCAAGGAATGGAGGGGCCAAGGGGAGGCAGAGAAGGCAAATGCTAGGGAGGAGCAGAGAAGAACTGTTGGGAAGGAGGCGAGAAATTGAGGGGTATAGAGGAGGCAGAGATGGAGGAGAGAAAGACAATTGGGGAGGAGGCAAACAAATGGAGGGGCCAAGAGGAGGCAGAGATGGAAAAGGCAGATGCTAGGGAGGAGCAGAGCTGGAGGAGAGAAGAACTAAAGTGTATTGGGAGAGGAGCAGAGAGGAAGGAGGAGAGAAGAACTGTTGGGAAATTGAGGGGTATAGAGGAGGAGAGAAAGACAATTGGGTCAGAGGCAAACAAATGGAGGGCTATGAGGCAGAAATGGAGAAGGCAAATGTATGGGAGGAGCAGAGATGGAAGACAGAACTATCGAGAGAAGGGAGGAAGTTGAGTCCTGGGCAAAGAGGAGGCAAGTGCTGAGGAGGAGGGAAGAGCCATCGAAGGCAAGAGCGAGGCAGATACAATGTACAGAAAGGCAGAATGCAGTCTTGAGTGAGAGAGGTGACAAGATCATGAGAAGATGGAGAAGGTATATGCTGGGCAGAGAGGGAGGGAAGATGGAGGGCAGAGCTTGGGAAGAGGCAGAAAGGAAAATATATTCTACGAAGAGGTAGAGTAGAAGATATTACTAGGGAGGCCCACGAGCTAGACAGGGTGAATACAGAGAGGAAGGAGGCATTGATGGAGAATGTAAGAGCTTAGTGGCAAGGAAGGGGAGGCATAGGCAGAGAACCATATTCATTCATGTCTGGCTGTATGTATGTGATGTACTATTAGGAGTTCAATGGGTCAAATTTACCTCTTTGGTTTTGTTGGTAAATAAAACCTAGCACATCAATAGCCGCTATTTTACTTCATCTACTACACATGCCTTGTTATATTCAGTGCATACTTCATAGTTCATATCCAATGTTTTCTTAATATGGGAGAAACGTCAGATAAGCAGGCAGCCTTTAACATTATAATTTTAATCTGAAAAAATTTCTGAGCAAAATCCAGTGAACACATAATATTAAAAAATACCCCAACTGAGTATTTAACAGGTAGCTCCTACCTTTTGTTATCCATCTTTAAAAGAGTTATTTTGCAATTCTGGATTAACAGAAGTATCTCTTATTCAAAATTATATCAAAAAGAGGTATTACACTTAATTCTAGGACAAATAGTTCATTGTTTACAAATTTACTTGGATATATCAAGATGGCTGATGGTGGCCATCTTGAAATGAATCAAGTGCATCCTGTAGCATAATTTATTATATTTGTATTAAATGAATTTGGTAGGGGTAAACACATTACAGTAAATTGATAGTCTGACCTGATGCATTCATTATATTGCAATAAGTAACTTGAATAACGCAAAGTAACTATTAAAGCAAAGATGGCTGCTAGCAGCCATCTTGGAAATAATGATTATATTCTGTGTCTTGGAGAGAAATATAAAATAAGTATTTACCCAACAAACTTTCACACCAAACAAGACATTTGTATGATAACCTGAAGTCATCCTACACTTTACTCGCCCACTCCTGATCTTGGCCACACAAATTCAAAATGGCAGCCGGCGGCCATCTTGAAATTCATTATATCATAGTTATGACTATTTTAAAGGCCATGATACCCTTATTCTGGCTGAAATTGATGTGTCACACTTTAATTTGTGATCAAAATTAGTAAACTTGTGAGATTTTGGCAAAATTCAAAATGGCCGCCGGCAGCCATCTTGAATCTGAGATACAGCGTGTGTCTCAGGATAAAATCTTTTGTTTTGACCCAAGGAACATCTCTGCCAAAGGGGACCTTTGCATCATGACTTGAAGTCACCATGCACTTAACCCGTCCACTACCAGGAAAATTTTGGAGAAACTAATAACAATGGTGCATTCTGAGCCTTTCTAATCATGGAAAGGTTGATCGATTTTAGCTTTGGGTCAAACTTCATTTGCACTAATTCACACAAGAAATCCCTGAATGGGACTTATTATTTTCGAGCCACAAAATGAGGTCTAAATGCATGGATTCAGAAATAATCAAATAAAATGTGCAGAATCATTAAAATATGTCCTTACATTATGAAGGCCGTAACTAATAAGTTATTGGGAAGCAGGCACAATGAGGCACTATGCTTCCTCTAGCTCTACCTCCTCCCTCTCAGCTTTCTCCCATTCTCTGACTCCTCCCCCAGCTCGTGTCTCTTTTTTGCAGTGTAGCTATTATATTGGCTTCTTGGATTGCGCCTGTCTTCTCCCTCTTCTCTCTTCGCACTGCCTCTTCACTTTATGGCTTCTCCCTCTCTGCCTCCTCCTTCTCTGCCTAGTCCATCTCTGAGTCTCTGCCACCTACAGCTCCAATTCTGACTCCTCCCCAATTCTCTTCTCCTTTCTATAGTGTATATACATATCTCTTTTCGGATTGCTCTTGTCTCCTCTCTCTGCCTCTTCTCTCCATGCTTTTTCCCTCTCCTCTGTCCTCTCTGATATCACCCATTCTGACTGCTCCTTAGCTCTTGTCTCCTTCCTACAGTGTGGTTCTTGGCTTCTTGGGTTGCTCTTGCCTTCCCTGTGGTCTTTCTGCCTCTTTTCTCTATGCTTTCTGCCTCATCTGTCCCTGCTTTCTCCCATTCTTTGCAGCTCTTGTCTCCTTACTAAAACATGTATAATGTTACTCGTGCCTCCTTTACAGTCTGTCACTTTGATATATAGAGATAATGAGGACCAGTTCACTGTGAAAAATGCACCTTGTGACTCATGACAGCCGATGAAGTGTCATCTTCTCTACTTTCACCATGGGAAACATAGAGGCTGTTTGATTAGTCATGATCAAGAGAAGGCCATTTGACTTGTCATAACTGATTTTAGAGTAAAAATCAAATGCATAATCCTTTCGTTTGGCTGTCATCAACAAGCGGGATTAGTCTCCTTAAATCAAATTAACATTGAAAGCATCGGGTATGATCATGACAAATCATCAACATGATGACACACGAAGTGCCATTTTCACAGTGCAACAGTTCACTCTTTTCTATATCAAAGTGACAGACTGTAATTGCTCTTGCCTCCCTCTCTGACTTTAAGTGCAATATACATGCAAGTGCCGAATAGTTCCAGAGTGTAACAAGCACTTTCTTTGGTTAGTGATTTAATCCCAAGCCAACAAACAGGTGTCTGGGAGCGGTATAAAACCTACATAAAGGTGACATTGTGACAATTTTAAAGACATTAGACATCACCAAGATACTTATACCATTGGAAAAGCTGGTATCTAACTGACAATTTTGCATGTTAGTGCCCGGCTAGGGATTAACTCTGTTTGCAACAGCAAACAAACAATCAGATTATTGTTTATTTTGCAAAAATTATAAGTTAAAATGCATAATAGAAGAAGCATATGATGTCTAAGTCAGTTAGACACCTCTTTGTCGGGTCCTAACATGCATTTTAAAATGCATGTTAGAACCCTCCAAATCGGTGTCTAACTAATACTTGGAACTACATATCTTTACATTGGACTTGAATCCCTCTATGCTTTCACTCTCTGCCTCTTCCCTCTTGTGTGAAAGTTGTGTCAGTTGTGTCAACCTCCTCTCTACCTTCTCCCTCTCTACCAGTTCCCGGGACCCCTGTGGCCTAATGGTCAAGAATGCTTGTCCACTACTTGCTTTTAGGGCGTGGGTTCAAATCTCACCCTGGGAACTCACTTTAGTCCGAGCTCATGGGACATTAAATGGAGGTGGGTTGTATTCAGTATTCTATGCTGGGGCAACTGAAAGACCCTGGGCATCACTGAATTGATAGGGTATGTTCCAGACTCCCAGCCTTCTCATCTCATATTCATACGGCTGTCACCAAATAATAACAGTGCAGCTCCCTCAACAAAAGAACGTGGTTGAGCTGCCCCGGCTGATCCGCGGTCAGCACAACACAAGTCAGTTAGTCAGTCAGTGAGTCAGTCAGTCAGTAGTCCCAATATTGGATCACTGGTCCAATATCAGGAAACAGGTGGTCCATTACAAATTCCATGTGCCTTAAATTGGACCAGTGGTCAAAACTTAATTTTTGCATTTTATGCAAAATATAAGAATTTTTTTTTTTACCTCAACCTGGCTCATGCTGAGTCCGTGGCCTGCCCCATGTACATGATGTATTTGTCAAATAATTCACCTCTCAGGTATTACCCTGTATGGGAAATAGGGCCTTGAAGTAGGTGGTCCAACATGTGTAGGCCTACACTTCACTTGTATAGCCCTACACAACTCTGGCAAGATTTCACCTGCAAATCTATTGAAAGTAATCATAGCAAAAAATTATCATGGTTATCAATTGTAATTTAGTAAAACACAATACCCTGCATTGACCAAATGGGATAAATTGCAATTAGGATTGGGGGAATTCATCAATAGGTGTGAATTGCAATTCAGAAAGGCTGTGAAGTCTATGACCAACCGGGCAAGTCAAACACACTGAATTGCAATTGGGATTACTTGACATGAAGTCAGGTATATCCTCCTGATTCTGGGACCATTTTGGACCCAAATAGTGGACCTTTTGGGACCATTTTCGGCCGTGGGGGGGTGCGTTCGCACCCGTCGCACCCCCCCTGGCTACGGGCCTGTAAACGGTTGTGCATCCTGAACCAGCTGGTCAATTTTAGCAAATGCATAGTGACAATCAATAACCTATGATATCTACTATTTGACATGATGAGTTTCATGACCACTATAACACCGTAGGTCCATAGGCCTACCATGCAAGACTAAGCTGGGATTAATTGTGAGATGTAACCTTCCAGCCGTGAATGAGCCAGCTATTGCATTGTTACAACTCTTTCTTACACATCAAGAATTTTACAACTTCTACATTATTTCCTCTCTTTCTGTTTCAGCTTTTATCGCTATGTCCTTGAACCAGAAGTGACATTTATGGTTGACGATCGTTTATCCGCTGGTCCAGGAGCGCGGTTCCATGGAATGCCCCAGAAACCACTGCTTACCCTCGGAATGGACCCTCCGGAGTCGTGGCTGGTGGAAGCTGTCAACAGTCCTTACGATCTGGATAACATCCATTTGGAAGAAGTATGTATAACAAGATTAATATATTTTGAAAATTAGACCAGAAACTGTATAACGACAGTCTCATGTTTAGTAAATAGTTGATGATTCCGTAAAGAGACTCAATGGATTTCACGTCCTTATTGTCGAGATTGATAAAGTGTGAAATCTTCGTATCCCATCAAGTCCGATAAAATCTTGACTCAAAATGAAAGCTTAGCGGCAGTTTGAGACACGCCAGCATTTTTCGGTCTATATCCTATCAATACACAATATGACAAGTTGATTATGATGTGAATTGAATTTTGATTGATCTATCTGATTATGTTTTGCCTTTGGTGGTGAGCATGCTAATATCACTCCCTCATTCTTTTTTTTTCCAGATTGACAATAACGTCCACGCTGATTTTGAGTTGGAATATTTACTGTTGGAAGGTAAGGAAATTCTGAAATAATTGGTGTTCTGTCCTCTGAGATGCTATGTGCATGTTCTTGGAAGTTTTGTTACCTGGAGTATTGTAAGCTGATAGATCACCAACTTTCCCAATTTTTTTTTTAATGGTTGTGAAAATTAAATACCTTTTTATTTTACAGGTCATTGCTTTGATTCTATGTCTGGTCAGCCGCCAAGAGGACTCCAGTTTGTTTTGGGAACCAATTCAACCCCCGCCCAAGTGGATACCATTGTTATGGCTAACTTGGTCAGTATATGATGAAGTTATGGTTATATGTATACTCTGAAAACTTTGTATTATTTTTGGCAGCGCTTAATATTTCGTCGAGTTGTTATTTTTTGCAAAAATTCCGTTAAAATTGTAAATGGAAGCTAACAGTAACTTTCTTAATGAATAACTTCCAATTTAATTTGTTCTCCAAGCTCCAAGCCAAAGATATTTAATTTTACCGTAGTGGCCTGTTATTGGTGTGCCCTGGTTTCAATGAGGCCCTCTCAGTAACTTACAGAGGAGAGGATGTTATGTACAGAAGCACATAAGTCGGAAAAGTTATGCACAATGAAAATTGCGGTTACTGAATTTCCCATAATAATTATGTGAATTTGTGTTTCAGGGTTACTTCCAACTTAAAGCCAGTCCCAGAGCGTGGATGCTCAGTTTACGCCACGGACGATCCAGTGAAATTTACCAGATCACAAGGTGATTATTTTGGTGCAATGTGCAATTTATGCATTGATATATTAGCATAACAACATGGAGGACCTCGGGCTCAGAGTGCTGACATTGAGTTGTAACTGTATTTATGATTTTATTTTCAGTCATGAAAATACAGACTCATTGCCAGATGCACAAGATGTGATTGTTACAATCGACAGCTTCAAGAGTAAAATACTGAAGATCAAGGTATGTCGTTAATCACTTGCTGTAAACTATTGAGTTTCCTCTTACTTCTTCAGAGGGTAGGGTTAGTCTAGTGGTAGCGTGCTAAACTGCCAATCACTAGGTCACCTGGACCTATGTTGGACGGCCATATCATTCATCCTTCGTCTCTTTGCTGTGTCGTCCTCCTGTCCTAGTTTGCCAATACATCCTTTGTCTCTTTGCTGTGTCGTCCTCCTGTCCTAGTTTGCCAATACATGTGCCTTCAACAATAACTTTCAAGCAGCTTATAAAAAACTTCAGCTTATAAAAAACTTCAGCAATTACACAAAACCTTCTTTTTCAGGTGTCTAAGAAGACAGGAAAAGAATCTGAAGACTTGCTCGGAGAAAACGAAGAAAATGGTGGAATTTGGAATTCCATATCAAAGTAAGTTTTACAAGTACATTTCTCCGTTTTGCACGATTTAATGGCTGATATATTTTTCTGTAGTACTGTTTGTAACATGTCTCCTTGTATTAACGTCTTTAATTTTTATTTTGTTGGTTTGTTAGGTACTGGAAAGAAGGGTAAATGAACCAAATTTGCTTAGTTACAAAAAGTTGTTTCCGTGACGTATTGTTGTTTTGTGTTATAGTTATTATTTCATTTGTGTGCATGTACATATTGAAGAATTATACGTTATGTCTTTTTCAAATGAGTTCTAGTGATGAAAATGATCTGGGAAATTGCGACTGACTGTAGAATGTAGCAAGGCAGCTTGGCAGAGGCACAACCAGTATTTTGGAAGAGTGAGGGAGGGGGCAGGGGCAAATCACTGAAATTTTAGGAAAGCTTTATGAATCATTAAAATGATAATGGAAACTCCAAATTCCACTACCTTTGGAGGGGCGGGTTGGGTTAGCTCAGTGGTGGCGTGCTGTGCAGCCTGGGCTGCCAACCGCTGGTTCCAGTGTTAGAATCCAGCTCTTGCCGGGTCACCTGTTCGTATGTTGGACGGCTGTTTCAATTGTCCTTCTCCTCATTTCCATACCCTCCTCCTGTTCTGATTAGCCCACCAAGTGCATAAATACTGGACATAAAGCCCCAATCATCCATCCATCCACCGCCTTTGGTGTACCACAGTGAAAGAGTCGCATTTTAAAAGCAATACTGTTGTCCCCAAGCAAGCCGTTGTGGGTATAGTTGATCATTGTGTTGCCGGTTTATTCGTGATAATGATTTTGTCAAATGTCATGCTGGTAAAATGATGAAAAATTGTGGTTGAAAGCTATGTGTTTTCAGTCGTGCAATTTTTTCATCAAAATCGTCGATCACGTTTGTGTTGCTCACCATTGCTATAAAATGGATAAGTTGGAGACCAGTTGTTTTTATTTTTCAAGAAAGTTTTGTTGTTATTTTCTTTGCTAATTACATTCACTATAATTCACATGAAGTTTGTCATTTTTGTCTGAACACTATATATATATATATAGATTTTTGTTATTATATTAATTAATAACACTTTAATTGTAGTGTTTCTGTCTCATTCATTCATACTAGAAACTGCATGTGTCAAAATTAAATTTTGTTACTTTTTGACGTCTTCACTGTTATACTTTCTACTCTGAAATGCATAAATATCACTGTCAAATTTTGATCCCTGTCATTGAATATTTCAAAGTTATCTTAATCCGAAATGCTGATTTTCTAATTTCAGGAAATTTGGTGGCACCGATACTGAGACAGGCAAAACTGAGGTCATCAATATATTTTCTCTCGCATCAGGCCATCTTTATGAGAGATTTTTAAGGTAATATCAATGTACTCTTGTTTTTAGGAGAAAGATGATATGGATTGATAAGATTTAAATTTCTTAATTTTCTGATCTTCTGTTGCTTATATTTTGTCGGTTTTTATCTTTCAGAATTATGATGTTGAGTGTTTTGAAAAACACTAAATCAAAAGTGAAGTTTTGGTTTTTGAAAAACTATTTATCGCCAACATTTAAAGTGAGTACAATCCTTATTCTAAAATATTCTAAAATACTTTCTTCTTGATGCTATTAATATTATAGAACGGGATGCACAGATTTAATCATGTCTTTCTTCTATTTCAGGATTTTATACCACACATGGCAAAAGAATACAACTTTGATTTTGAGTTAGTTCAGTATAAATGGCCCAGGTGGCTCCACCAGCAGTCCGAGAAGCAAAGAATTATTTGGGGGTAAGTTTGAATAATGATAATCTGTTTTTTTTTTTAAACCTATTTCTACGGAATGAACTTCATCTGAGGGCTGAGTTTCTACAATGCCTATAAAGTTTTGAACTTTTTGATGTCATAAATGTGGTGTCTTAAACACTACCTAAAAAAGATCTGTTGCATTTTGAAGAAATTGCAGACATATTGGCCTTATATCTTCCATCTGTTCATGAAATGTATTTTGTTCAATTTCAGATACAAGATTTTATTCTTAGACGTACTGTTCCCTCTAGATGTTCAGAAAATTATATTTGTGGATGCTGATCAGGTAATTATTTGGTGCTCAAGTACTGTTATTGCAACTTCTATTGACTTTGTGCTCTTCTTGTGTCATTGATGCTAATATTACCTTATTTTCTTTCACAGATTGTACGAACAGACCTAAAAGAATTGATGGAGTTTGACCTAGAAGGAGCTCCGTATGGTTACACTCCCTTCTGTGACAGTCGGAGAGAGATGGAGGGATTTAGGTATGTCTTTTTTGGGAATTTGCTCTCCTCCTCCTGTCCCAATTTGCCTACAGAGTGCATAAATATGGGACATAAAGCCCCAATCATCCATCCATCTTAAAAATGCTCAATTTTCATGTGAATTCATAATATCAAGATAATTATTTACATTTTTGTGTGAAAATGTTGGAACTTTTGTGGTTAAAAGTGTTAATCTTAGTTATTAAAAAAATATGTGCCATTTTGTGTTTCCTGTCATATTTGTGATGGATTTTGTCAATTGATTTTCTTCAGGTTTTGGAAGTCTGGCTATTGGGCCAGTCATTTAGGCCATAGAAAATATCATATTAGGTAAGTGTTGCAGTGATTCTCGTACTGTTTCTCTGCACTTTTGTTCCCCCAAGTTTAATATTTCAGATATTTTTGAACACACTGTTAGTGTTATAAGAGAAGTTAAATGTGTACCACAATAGTTAGAATGTATGACAAATGATTGATTTGTAGAATTAACAATTTACCCTGTTTCACTGTTCACCTCACAGTCATTGTTCCCTCCTGTCCTACTTGGTCTACTCAACATAAATATATATCTCATACTTTACTTTGTTTTCAGTGCCTTGTATGTAGTAGATCTCAAAAAATTCCGCAAAATAGCGGCTGGTGACCGGTTGAGAGGGCAATACCAGGGACTCAGCCAGGATCCCAACAGTTTGTCAAATCTCGATCAAGTAAGTTCCTTTTAAATATTAATTATCTTATTAAATCATTATTTGTTAATCTCTGTTGCCAGTTTAAGATACTAAGCATTCTAAGGAGGGAAAATGCTTGTGTCCTTGCATTGAGTTGATTTAGAAGGTATCTGAAATATTGCAACTCTTTCTGATGCATTGAAGCTGTTGGTATAAAGCACAAGAGGGCAGCACAATCCAGTTGAAGACCGTCAAGCTTGCATTCTTCTCTGGCAGAATCATTTGCATTTTCTTTAGAAAATACGATGATATACTGAAGAGAGAAAAACTATTCATGTGGTTTTTTTCAACGTGCATGAGAAACCACTTTAGGCTCAGTCGTCTACTGAAATTATTGTTTACTAAATAAAATAATTGCTATAAACCAATATGGTAATTCTTTGCATTATGCTTTATGAAGAAATTAATGCATATTTTCTAGAGGCAGCAAATTAGCAGAGACTAGTGTTTTAGCATTAGGACTAATTAATTGTTTGTCACTTTGTTGCTAATGTGATTTCTCCTGAATCTTTTATCAGGAGGCCAAGCTACAAATTAGCTGTTAGAAGTAATTAGCCTTAATAAATGTCTGTTTGATGCCAAGATAATGTGTTGCAAAGATGCATTCAAGTACTTCTCGTGTCTACTTGTCAAGACACAAAAAGCTGTCTGCGGGAATACTGAATACTGATTTAGGACCACGAGTATGTTTAATTAATGACAAAACTGTAAAAGGAAAATTAGTTGGGAAAATGTGCATAATAGAGATATATAGCCCATATAAATAGCTAGATAGACAAGATAGACAGATGGGGAATAGATAGGGATTGTGAATAGACAGTGAATAGATAGTTGATACAGATAGATCGATAGATAGACAGATAGATAGATAGGTCAACAGACAGATAGATAGATAGATCAACAGACAGATAGATGGATAGATCAACAGACAGATAGATAGATCAACATATAGATAGATAGCTAGATAGATAGATAGATAGCTAGATAGATAGATAGATAGATAGATAGATAGATAGATAGATAGATAGATAGATAGATAGATAGATAAAAGATAAATGATGTTCTTGCAAGGTGGAAATGAAGCGGCACCCCCGAGTTACTATTTTCATATATTTTGTCAATTTTTTTTCAACTTGCTCAGAGTTTAAATTGTTCTATACAATCTCATACAAATACAAGTAGCATTAATCAATTACGACTGTCAGACATTGTCAGAATTACCCAAGGGACCAATAATAAACCCTGTATGGAATGGGGTGCCCAGATGCCGTACAATTGCCCCCCTCAAATGTTACCCCCTGCTGAGTTTGGGCTACCCCTAAAAGGTCCCAATACAATGGTTGAAGCAGAATGACCAACAAAAAGTGGTAAATACCCCTTTGAATGGCTGTTGCCAACCACAAAAGGCTGCAAAAGACTTCCACATATCTGAGTCTCTCTTAGTCTTTGAGTGTTATGGATGATATCAGAACTTTTGTATTGTGAATGATCGAGTAGGTAAACATGCGGTTGGCATACATTTAGAATTGACGGAGTTTGTGACTGAAATAATGCTTGTGGTGCAATTGGTTTAATGAGGAGCTTGTGCTATGGCATGAATTTTAACTTAGATAGATTGATAGACTGAGAGATAGCAAGCTAGAAATATAGATAGTAGTTTGTCTAATTTGATAGAAATTTTTATTTCGACCATAAATTTGAGAGTGTAGAGACAGAAAATAGATATAAAATACATAGATAACAGATGGATAGATAGGTAGGTAGATAGATAGATAGATAGATAGATAGATAGATAGATAGATAGATAGATAGATAGATAGATAGAAGCTGGATATAACCTTAATTGAATCAGAAAGTTTTAAGAAGTGTAATAAAATTTACAACTTCATTTTAACTTCAGAACTGAAATATTGATTTGGCTTCTGAAAAATAACAATCTTTATTGTCATCTTTCTACATCTAAAAGCAACACAAAACTATCTCAACTCTCCACTCCCATACCAGATACTCTCATCTTGCTCCGAACAATGGCACAAATCTGTGACGGTCTTACAAATGAAAGCCTCCCGTCCCAAGGGGGTGTTTGCTCACGGAAAATGGCTGTACGGCATTAATATTGATAGCCAATGAATAAAGAAGGCATTAATCAATTAGCTTTATTGGCTATGGCTTGATTTGAGACACAAGTGTAAGAGAATATAAAGTGGTTTTGTCTTGTGTTAGGTGGTTAGTTAAGCAGTTAGCTGTTGTCGACTTGAATAGATTTAGGGAGTTGATTGAGGCTGTGGTTGATTAGAGTGTGTTGATTTGGCCAGAGTGGTTAGATTGTATTCTTTAGGTTATTGTGGTAAATTAGAAAGATATAAGTTCTCAGAAATTAAACAGGGGAGAAAGCTCAGTTGGTAGCACACTGGTCTGCCAATCGCTGGGTCCGGGGTTCGATTACTGCTCTGTTCAAGCCTCCTGGATTTATGTTGGACAGAAGTTTATCTAACGTAGAAACACAGTCTACCTCAAGAAACCTACAAAGTCTACGAAGTCTACTGTAGAGAATGAGCATCTCCAGGTGGAGCGACTGCTGTATTAAAATTATTGTTATTTTCATGATTTGATATTTTGTTAATTTCAGGATTTGCCGAATAATATGATCCACCAAGTAGGGATCAAGTCATTGCCACAGGAGTGGTTGTGGTGCGAGACTTGGTGCGATGACGCGTCATTGAAGACTGCTAAAACTATAGATTTGGTGAGGAAACAAACATTTTAAATCTCAGCTTAGTTCGAAATATTCTTAAAAATTTTATGTCAAACATTGCTTGAAACTAAAAGTTTTGATTTTTTTTTTGCATTGACGAATAACTGCTTGCTTTGAAATTAGTGTTCAATGTTTTCTTTATCGGTAACAATTGAGTAATACTAAAAAATTTATTTAATAGTGCTGTCCCCTAATACCTACCTGTGTCTATGCTGGGAAAGTAAAAAAAACAACATATTGATACAAACTTAAATAAATCTTTAAAGGTAGTAGCCCTACTAATTCTGTTATAATTTATTATGTTTGTTTCTTTTTCCAGTGTAATAATCCCAGAACTAAAGAGCCGAAGCTTTCCGCTGCTATGCGTATAGTCCCTGAGTGGAAAGACTATGATGGCGAAGTTAAAACGTTATGGGATAAAGTATATAACAAGAAAACTGCAAGTTCATCAACTAAAAAGCCCACGAGTAGCTCAACTAACAAAAAAGGTAAGTCAATATTTTGATTCTTTTTTGGGGGGAGGGGATCATTCATTTGACAATGGTCCCCCTCTCCCAATTAGATTTCCGTCCTGTTCCAATAGTGCACTTGGGGAGGGGGAGGGTTGATCTAGTGGTAGCATGCTGAGCCGCCAATCGCTGGATCCAGGGTTCGAATCCAGCTGTTACCGGGTCACCTGGGCCTATGTTGGACTGCTGTTTCAATCATCCTTCGCCTCATTGCCATGTCCTCCTCCTGTCCTAATGAGCCTGCCAGTTGGATTAATATAGGTCGTAAAACCCAATCATCCATTCATCCAATAGCACACCTTGCCGCATTAATACTGTGGTCCCTGCTTGGTCTATCAAGCTTATAGCCAGTGAATTGATACAGGAAGTAAAGCTCAATCACCCAACTCCCCCCCCCCCCGCTTGTGCTGAGACTTTATTCTTAAAATATTTATCATGTATTTCTGTGGTGTCTTCCATTAATTTCAATTTTTCTTTTCAACTTGGATTTTAATAAATGTTCTCTTTTTCGTTCCATTGCAGATTCACACACCGAATTATAACAGAATGCAATCTATAGGATGTTTATTTAGAATATTATCAAAATTGTCTGTAATACTGAGAACATTATTATGTACATGTACATTTGTTGAAGCCTACCATTTTCAAGTCACAATGGTAAATTTGTCGATGTGTGTCAATTTAGTACTTCTCCATTTTCCCAATTTCCATATTTGATCCTACATAGCTTATTATATGTATCATTAATATGTGTAATTGTTTCAATGAGAGAGACTTAATTTTACAACTACAGCTGCCAAAAAAGTATAATTGCAATTTTGCATGTTTCGCAATTTCACAAATGAGTGACCATACCACGATAAGCAGAATTAAAAAAATCACTTTCACTACAAAACCGCGACTGGTAAAAATTTCTAAATATCTTTATTCTGTGATATATCTCTTTTGTATGATTTTGTGTGATTCATAAAGGTATAAAGACATGTGAAGTTCTGAAGTGATAAAACAATGAAGAGGCTTTGCTAAGCATATATTTAAGAGTCCCATGAACATATGGGTTGCCATGGTAACAATGTAATTAGATAGCACCTGTACACATAGTCACATAATTTCTCAATATGTAGCAAAACCTCTCTGGTATTTTCGTTGTCTCTTCTTGATTGAAATTCAGATTTCTATTTCATTTGTCTGCACTTTAAATTATTTCCTCGGTCAGTGTATCAAGCTTGTGTGTATTTTTATCATCACTAAAATAACTGAAATTCACTGAATTGTTGAATGTATGCACTATTGTTCACCATAATTGAATGAGACGCATAATCAAAGTTTGAACTGTCTTTGTCCCAAACAATTCAATATGAAAGCCGAGTATTTTTAAATGAATTGCTTTATATCGTTCAGCCCCTTTATTGTTAGTCATCAAAATGCACCATGTATTACAGGTACCCTGACAAAATTGATGTAATTATTTACATGTAATGTAATGTATCGGTGTCTGTGCTGAGCAAGTAAAAGATCCCTCACATGGAGTAAATGGGTAACATGTTGAGGACTCCCTCTGTCTCTCTCATTCTCCCATCTTATCAATCAACCCTCACCATCACCAAGAACTGGGTTTGGAGGGCTGCACTTACCATATCTATCTATCTGTCTGTCTGTCTATCTGTAAATAATTGAACAATGATAGTATAGTTAAGGTTGACCGATGAGACATATCAACTTAAGAATTTTGTTCTCTGTCTCAATATCCCAAAGCTGTCCCTTTTCCATATTAATTTTCAGTCTTTAAAATTTTACTTTTTCTATGTAAGTTACTCTTTTCTCCAGTAGACTGAAATATTAGTTCTCTACCAATTACAATGGCAAACTTAGACTCCATAAATCTTCTTGAACATATTAAAATGGCATAAATTCCCAATGATATCAGTGCCATTTATTATTTTTCAAACGTAAATTTTGTCAACTGTAGTTATGCTTCAACTATCATAAACAATTGTAATAATTATTTGGTATGTTGCCATGTTCACCATAAATTTCAGCCATTCTTGTGAATTTATTCTAATACATGTTTTTTCGGATTTGCTCATCTAAGAACATTACGCAATATCATTTCATCACAGACGATTGAATCACTATAGATTCCTAAGTAACTATATTAATTTTATTTTGTATTGTTACAGAAAATGTTGTGATAAATATATATACTATTCCATTGATTTTCATCATATGATTTGTGATTTGAGCCACAATTGCACAATTGCAATTGAATTGTCAAATTAATATATAACCCATGTGAATTGCTGAAAGTATGTACATGTAACACTGTAACATGTACCCGCCATGGCATATATATATATATTACGGTTTTTGTCTGTACAGCTGTATTATGATTTTATTTTAAAAATAATTCTTATGAAATTTGTCTTCATTGTAAAACGTGTTGAACTAATAGGCCCTGATCTGTAGTTCATATGCTTTTGTAATTTTTACCACCTTTAATTAGCACCTTCTGTGTAATCCTGTTTAGATTTTCGTTCAACTTCCGTGATTTTCATGAACAACTGGTCTTAGTGGCTATATAACTTGCACTGGGTAAACATTTAGGGGTTTGTTGCAGAAAGATTGTTACAATCAGATCTCAAATATTCAGTTTCTTCAATCTTTATACTACTAAAAAAGATTTAGAATTTTTGGAGTGTCCAAAATCCTTCAAAGAGTTTATTTGAATGGTGAAACAGAAATTTTTGTTTGAGATAGTTTTCAGATTGCAAACTTCTCATAATAATTTATGGAAAGACCTAGGAGTAGTAGTACAACTTTCCAATGTTACCACATAACTATTAACTGTGGACAGTTGTAATATAAAGATGTATAATTTTGCCTGTAAATAACATGTAAAATAATACTTCTGTTATTTCGTTCTTTTATAAATGGGTCAATAAATATTCAAGTGGGATGTGATTCTGAATGTATAAATTTTACATTTAAGATAATCGATCATTTATATAAAATGCAATTGGTATTTGAATGAGACGAGGTGTAAAGACGTGAAAATTCAATGTATGAATGTTAGAAATGAAATGTATGCAAGGATGGTATCGTAATATAATTGTACGAGGAAGGTCTATACATGTACCTGATGAATGATGAGACATGATGAATGAATAATTATGAATGTATAGATCTTTAACATGAAAATATTCCATACATGTATTATATTAAATGGTGTCAAATCATGAGTAAAGTAATTATGGAATTTAATTATGGAGTTATTTGTCTTTCTGTTTTTAAAAGTTCCTGTAAATGTTTGATTCTTTCAAAATAACAAAGTGATTGGCTGACTTAAAAGCTGTGTGGCCCAGTGGTTAAGGCCTTCTTCATCTCCAGGTTTGGGGTTTAATTCCTGATATACATATTCTACTGATGGCTTGGTGTGTTTCTAGTGGATGTCATGGTTCATGGTTTCTATCTTGGTCTATAAAAATTATTCTTGAATCTCTAACTTGAGAGTGAGTTCCGTCAGTTGATAACCACTCTGGCTGGGTCACCTGGACTTACGTCAGTCAGCAGTTCCAAATTCCAACCATAGTAAGTGTATGAATTCAGGGCGTAAAGCTCGACTCATTAATCCATCTTATGTAATTTTACTGCAGAAAAGTTGTTTTTGGGAGGTTGCTCATCACAGAATTTGCCGGTACATTGTACAACCGACTTCCTTGTCTATCGATTGCTGAGCTCTTCCTGCCCTTCCTGCTTCTTCGGTTTATTTGTCCTATTCGACCTCCTTTTTTCCGTATGGATGTTTTATAAAAGGGTTTATTTGTTGGTATCGATGTCATTCGGGTGCAGAAATCATGTTATTTCCTGTACATGAGAAACACACTGGAACAACAAATGGGGGAGATAATTTTGCACTTTCCAGTATAAGTGACAAGAATTCATAATACCCTTTGTTTTCTCAACATGTTTTGAACAAATAATGTCTGCCATTTGTTTGTATGACTAAAAGATATTCTTCGGCGAAACAACACAGAAAAAATATTCTCGCAACTTGGCGAAAAATGAATGCTGTGATAGAGGCAGCGTTTGTTGGCCCTCCTTGAAATTGTGATAGAAATTCATTGTCTTTTCTCTGTGCTTTCACAATACTTCAAGAAGATCTACGTAGAAGGTTATTAGTCAGTTTACGTCAGAGTGAGAGGTAGTGATGGTATCATAAGATTGTAGGTCTACGATTTCTCTATGTTTGGGGTCCTTTCACCTGCATGGGCGCGAGTGAAAGGTCTCATTCAAATGACATCCAGCTTCAATAATTTTCATGAAGAGTAGTGATTGTTTTCGTATTTGGTCCTTTGAAATAATCTTTATTTTTGAATGGCTTTTAAAAAGCTTTATTTCTCTTTGTAACTGTCTTTGGCTTTTCCAGTTTTTAAAAATCTTCAATATGCACAGCAGTGAGGAACTAATGATGTATCAAATTTGAAGGTAGATTGGAGAGCCCTTGTTTCCATTCAAATTGAAGTGCTTCTTATTTAAAAATATTTGGGTAGGTTGTTTGACACCTTTCCCTCTCTTTATGGCATTTGTCTTGGCATATTTTATGCAATAACACTGTCTTATGCTGCAAATACAAAGCATGGATCATGAATAGGATACATTGTAGATCCTAGACTTACACCTTTCACTTTGCACAGCTTCCAGTTTGACACACACTGTAGAGGGATCCCCCACTCTCTTGAAGCAGCTATTGTTTCACTTCTGGTGCACTCCTTCACAGTTAGCAAGGTGGTACTAGTTACAAAATCCACAATATTCCATTTCGCGTCTTGTGTTATGTTTTGAGGCGGAGAAACATTGGACACCAGGCGACTAACCTCCCGCTGAGGAGGAAGACTGCAAAACAACCGGACTACTTTCAAAGGGTCAAAGGTTGCACTTCAGGAATTTAAAAATATATGAATTTCAAATTGTCAATGATACTTCTTTTTGATGTGATAGAGACAATATATACCATAAATATTTTGGTTTTATCAATAAATGGATGGTGGTTCTATAAAGAGTCCATTCATGTTTTGAGCTGGTCCTCTGTGAGGATAGTCCGTATGATGACACACTTGTAAAAAAAAGGTTAGCGTAAAATAGACAACACAAACGTTAGCTGGTGTCCGTCCAAAATTTTGTGTATATCAGACAAGATTATTATGTGAAATAGACAAGGAAATTGTCAATTCTGATCAATTTTTTGCATGATTTGATCAATGAAATGTTAAAAATAAGCGTTCCATTTGTCTTAATGTGCAAAAATTTTGGACGGACACCAGCTAATGTTTGTTTTGTCTGTTTCGCTCAAACCATTTTTTCAGTGCAACACCCAGGTTAAAATTAGCTTGCAATATAATTTTCAAGTTGCCTTTTATCAAGATGTGGTGTGAGTCAGAAGTCTGCAAATCAGACATCAGCAGAACTGCATCGCCTTTCCAAACTGATGCATTTTCTAGGCTTGTTACAGTGCTGCGAAAGTCTGGGTCCTCATATAAATTTCTGGGCCACAGTGCAGAACTTTTCTGATAAAGCTGGTAAGTTCATCATCCATATCTGCACTTTTAAGTTTTTTGGCCCAATTTAGTAAATATTGTCTTAATTATCTTTTGTTCAACCTTTATTAGGGTGGCCCAAAAAACAAAATTTTTGATTTTCTATTCGCATACCCCCTCATTTTAGGAGAAATTGTGAAAAAAGCACCCTGTAAAAATTTCAAGAAAATCGGTTAAGTCTTAGGGGTCTCTCAAGGCCCCTCCATTCTTAGCAAAAAGGAAAATTTCAACCATTTTCGCAAATACGCGGTTCCTCATAACTTAGTCAATTTGTACAGTACTGCATTTCCAATACCATGGTTGGATAGGGCTAAAAAAGAGCTTCAATTTGCATACCAACATTATTGGTCTAAGATAATATCTCAACTCCCATGGTCTTTTCAGTTTACACTTTTCGTGAATGAAATTGTTGCTGAACGACCGATCCTGATAAAAGCCAGGCTTTTTTTTTTTTTGCTTTAAATTGCCATGATTCTTATTTTCCCAGTTCAAGAATGACCAAATATTTAAAAAGAAAAGATATTTGACCATGGGAATGCCCGGTTTATGAGTGATGAAATTTTATGTTGAAGTTTGTCGCAAACACATAAAATAGCAGTCGGGAATCGTAGTATTTCAAATTCATATCTTCATCCAAATTTATTACAGGGCACCATGATGGGTACCACTTGAAAGACAATATTCTTATGTTTCACATGATATAGATTATGTTGTCCTATATTTAACTCTTATGAAGTTAAACTATGAAATGCAACAGCCCCTCTCCGATGTTTTCAGCACTTTTGACAAAATCTAACATTAAAACTTTACAGCTCATAAAGCGGGTTTCTCCATGGTAAAAAAAAAAGTTTTATGCTTTATCGGGTCATCCTGCCTTTTGGAGAATAAGAACATGTTAATTGACAGTGAAATTTAATGGAAATCTTTTCTTGAACAGGTTTAGTCATTCAGTAAACACTTTCGCACATTAGCACTGTCAGCTGAAGAGTCCATGGGAGTCAAGATATCATCCTAGACCATTAATGTTGGTATGCAAATTGAAGCTAATTTTGATACCTTTCCAACCATTGCAATTAGAATGTTGTTCATTAAAAATTCACAAAGTTGTGGCTAACCGCGTATTGGCGAAAATGGTTGAAATGTTTCTTTTTGGTGAGAATTGAGGGGCCTTGAGAGACCACTTAGACTTGACTGATTTTCATGAAATTTTAACAAGGTGCTTTTTTCACCATTTCTCCTAAAATGAGGGGGTATGCGATGTGAATTTCAGAAAAAAAAATTTTCCTGTACATTTTTAGGCCACCCTAACCTTTATCAACGCATCTTGCTCTAGGTATAGGCAATGTTTCAAAAACTCTTTGATAAATTGTCTGAATAATAAAATCAACGACCAGTCACTTTTCAGCTCATTGCATTACAGCCAGGAAATTTGATATGCAAAAAGAGTGGACTGATGCACTGTGAAATTGGCACTTTGTGACTCGCGATAGCTGATGAAGTGTCATCTTCTCTAAATTCAACGTGCGAAACAGCTGTTTGATTAGTCATGATCAAGAGAAGACCATTTGATTTGTCATAATTGATTTTAGAGTAAAACTCAGATGCATAATCCTTTTGTTTGCTTTTCACCAGCAAGCAGGATTTGTCTCCTCAAATCAAATTAACATTGAAAGTATTGGTATGATCATGACAAATCACCAGCGTCACGAAGTGCCATTTTCACAGTGCAGCAGTCCACTCTTTCGCATTTTAAATTTCCTGGCTGTAAGACCAATTCCTTTCTAAAATGCATAAACTAATGGACATGAAAGCTGATAGCATTTTTAAATCAGTTACATTGCTCTAACTTTTGCTTTTGAAAATGTCTTTAAAGCTTCTTTTGAATGTTCTGGTGCCACAAATATCTACATGTCAAGTGGGAACCCTTCAAAATTGAGGAAATCTCATTGGTATAAATGTCACAGTTAGCAAAAGACAAAATATGAACTTAAGACACCTCAAAGTTTCAGTCCAAGGTTAAACCCCAGGAACCCTGAGCACTTCTCTGTATTAGGGTGGCCTAAAAATGTACAGGAAAATTTTTTTTTCTGAAATTCACATCGCATACCCCCTCATTTTAGGAGAAATGGTGAAAAAAGCACCTTGTTAAAATTTCATGAAAATCAGTCAAGTCTAAGTGGTCTCTCAAGGCCCCTCAATTCTCACCAAAAAGAAACATTTCAACCATTTTCGCCAATACGCGGTTAGCCACAACTTTGTGAATTTTTAATGAACAACATTCTAATTGCAATGGTTGGAAAGGTATCAAAATTAGCTTCAATTTGCATACCAACATTAATGGTCTAGGATGATATCTTGACTCCCATGGACTCTTCAGCTGACAGTGCTAATGTGCGAAAGTGTTTACTGAATGACTAAACCTGTTCAAGAAAAGATTTCCATTAAATTTCACTGTCAATTAACATGTTCTTATTCTCCAAAAGGCAGGATGACCCGATAAAGCATAAAACTTTTTTTTTTACCATGGAGAAACCCGCTTTATGAGCTGTAAAGTTTTAATGTTAGATTTTGTCAAAAGTGCTGAAAACATCGGAGAGGGGCTGTTGCATTTCATAGTTTAACTTCATAAGAGTTAAATATAGGACAACATAATCTATATCATGTGAAACATAAGAATATTGTCTTTCAAGTGGTACCCATCATGGTGCCCTGTAATAAATTTGGATGAAGATATGAATTTGAAATACTACGATTCCCGACTGCTATTTTATGTGTTTGCGACAAACTTCAACATAAAATTTCATCACTCATAAACCGGGCATTCCCATGGTCAAATATCTTTTCTTTTTAAATATTTGGTCATTCTTGAACTGGGAAAATAAGAATCATGGCAATTTAAAGCAAAAAAAAAAAAAGCCTGGCTTTTATCAGGATCGGTCGTTCAGCAACAATTTCATTCACGAAAAGTGTAAACTGAAAAGACCATGGGAGTTGAGATATTATCTTAGACCAATAATGTTGGTATGCAAATTGAAGCTCTTTTTTAGCCCTATCCAACCATGGTATTGGAAATGCAGTACTGTACAAATTGACTAAGTTATGAGGAACCGCGTATTTGCGAAAATGGTTGAAATTTTCCTTTTTGCTAAGAATGGAGGGGCCTTGAGAGACCCCTAAGACTTAACCGATTTTCTTGAAATTTTTACAGGGTGCTTTTTTCACAATTTCTCCTAAAATGAGGGGGTATGCGAATAGAAAATCAAAAATTTTGTTTTTTGGGCCACCCTACTCTGTATTGTCACAAAAAATGTTGGTGTTCCCCAGGGTGCCTCTTTTTGCCCACATTTCTTCATATTTGCTTTATAACTTGTTTTCTGGGGCAATACTGGGCCATACATGAAGTTGACATGTAAAAGACCAAGTTACACGTTGTTACTAGGTGTCACGACTTCATGATTTCATTTTCAATGCAATTCTTCAAATGGAGATATGGAGATAATTTTTATTATCTCATACTTTGGGTATGTACATGTACGGATCTCTGATACGCCTTTCTGAAGGTTTTGTGGAGGACATTTGGAATTCATTGAAAACTTCAGGTAGGTTCAGATTTACAGTAGTCAATATTTGAAGTGGATCAAAAGGTTTTATCACATTAATTAATAACATCATACACCTTCCAGACTGATTACCGTGGTCCGTGGATAGTATTGATCCTGTATAAACAAGCATTCTTACGCCAAATATCATTCAAGCGTGGCCATTTCCTGTTAGTCAGTGACCTTGTTATCACATTTGGTTTTTTTCAAAGAAAACTGACCTTACACATATCGCACAAAAAACACTGGATGGGTGCCAATCGCTGGGTCGCGGGTTCGAATCCAGCTGTTGTCTGGTCACCTGGGCCTATGCTGTTGTCTCTAAATTGGCCAAATGCAACATCCAGAAGTGTTCAGTATGTTTTAAAAGTGAAGCTAAAGAGACCATAGTTTTGACATTTAGGGCCCTATGTCACACAGTTTGAAATGCTCAGCAGTATCTCCCTGGCAATATCCTCAGCCACTGTGGAATGTGTCTGGTCACCTGCCCTGAACTCCTGAACTATGTAACTGCTGCTGTAACTAATAGTTACTAACTACCCACATACACCAAAAAACAACAGAGTTAATTAAGGGTTGGGGTTAGGACAGGGGTTATAAGGAAACACTTAGAGATTGGCAGAGGGCAGGAGATCACATGACAAAGGGTGTTGGGTAGTTCAGGGGTGAGGGTGTCTGACACTGGGGGTTGGGAGTCACCCTAGAAGCTCCTGGAGCCATAGGGGTTGGCCTTGAGGAAAGATAGAAGGAAGAGAGGAGAGAGGGTTGCAGGTGGAGTCTTCAGACAGGAGGGATCTCAGTAATTTAGAAAATATATTGTTTCATTGAGTTTTTTGCTCCAAATGAGCAACCTGAAAATTCTGTTTTAGAGGATCAGACTGCATCACTGGTCAGTGTATACCTGCAGACTTGTGTGACAAACTCATCAGCAGCTTGAGAAGGTTTGACGAGCTCCATCACATGAATGTTATTTTGACTATTTTCTGACAACTTCTTCCAGTCTTTTGGGCCCGTTTTCACCAACATGGTATTAAGAGTTAAGCCTGGTGTTGACTCCTTTAAACCTGGTATAACTAAGTCCATTTCACCAAGAGTGTGCTAAGCATGTAAACCTGTCAAGGTTCAGTGAATCATACACATTGTCACCAAACTCAAGGATCAGCCATCTCAAACTGATTTGGTGTCAAAAAGTGATTAGGCCAATGAAAACAGAACATATGTTTCTTATGAGATGGCATGACAAATCAGTATTAAGATTTTTTCAAGAAAGATATGTCACATCATGAGATATAAAGTTTGCAAACCAAGAACACACACTTACCTAGAAAATATATTTGTTGAAGTGACTGTTGCAGATATACTAGCCATACAGCATTAAGCACACTATTTAAAAGTATTTCATGAATGAAACTATGTTTTTATAGCATTTGCCTATGATATTCATGACACCAAATAGAGGCAATTCTTCTGTGCTGAGTTGTACAAAACCTCTGCACTTGTTGTTGGTCTTAGCACAGGGGTACTTTCGAAGGGCAGGAAATTCGGACGTGGGTGCAATCTATGCATCCTATAACTCCCCCGGAAATCGGGCGATTTCAGAAAATTCCAATTTAGCCTCCCGTGTGACTGGTCCACTGGGCATACGTACATATATGGGTTTTAATGAAGCGATTGCATGACTAACACGCTTCACAATCCTTGAAACTGAGGCGACACTAATATCACTCAAGTCACCAACGACTTGTTGGTAACTGCCGGTAGCAAAAAATCGCAGGCACGTCAGCCATTCTGGGTACATCAGATTTTGAGGACCCTTATCATTAGATATTCAAAGGGATTCAACCATTATTGTAGTTTCATTGTGCAAAAATACATGACCGGCTGATTTGTATTAATTTATTGTTTGAGGGGAGGGGCTAAAGAAAAATGCATTTCTGTCACCAACACTGGACAGACAACTAATTAATTTTCTTTTTTATAAATTTCCAAGCCCACCCCTCTTTTTCTCTTACCTTGTCATGTGGCCATGTTTGGGAACTTCAGAGATTAATTGTGTTTGTAGCAGTTGAGTTGTTTAAATACTATGTGCAGACTTTCACTCAGTAAATGTTCCTTGATCCTGCTCCGCTTGAGTGATTGGCTTAGCCAGACCAGGTCTTAGCTAAGACCTGGCATAACTCTTAATACCATGTTGGTGAAAACGGGCCCATGTGTTCTTCTTTACCAAGAAGCCTACAACCTCTTACAAAAGCAAATGTATTGTTACCTGTGAACTCCTAAACCTGCTGATGTTGTGGTCAAGAGCTAAAGTGAGAGGTCAAGAGCTTGGGCCGAAAGAAGCCACAACTCTTGGGTTAGCTCTTAAGCACTAATTGGTTGGAATGTTGCAGAACTCAACAGAGTGATAAGGCAGTTTGTGGATGGTGTAGCTGAATGTATGGCTTAAGAAGGCTGACAGACAGTCTAGCTGCATGGATGAGTTGAGGTTTCTTATTGGTCCAATCTGGATGAATTGAAGTTCCTTTATTCCAATCCAGATGAGTCGAGGTTTCTTAGTTGAAATTTGGTTAACTTCAGGATTCTTCATCCAATGCCAATGAGATGAGGTGTCTTTGTCCCAATTTAAATGAGTTGAGGTTTCTTAGTTCCAATCTGGATTAGTTGAGGTTTCTCAGTTCCATTTCCGAGGAGTTTGGTTTCTTAGTTTCAACAGATCTGGATGAGTTGAGGTTTCCTTATTCCAATTTGGATGAGTTGAGGTTTCCTTATTCCAATTTGGATGAATTGTGGTTTCTTAATTCCAATCAAGAGTACATATTTCTTGCTTACAATCCTCAAGAATGGAAGTTTTTTCGCATTCACATAATCTGAGGCTCCTTCATTACAATTTAAATTTCTTTGTTACAGTTTGGATGAGTTGAGGTTTTTAGTTCCAATCCGGATGAGATGAGGTTTTAGTTCCAATCCAGATGAGTTGAGGTTTTTAGTTCCAATCCAGATGAGTTGAGGTTTTAGTTCCAATCCGGATGAGTTGAGGTTTTTAGTTCCAATCTGGATGAGTTGAGGTTTTAGTTCCAATCCGGATGAGTTGAGTTTTTTTAGTTCCAATCCGGATGAGTTGAGGTTTTTAGTTCCAATCCATGCAGATGAGGTGAGGTTTCGAAGTTTCAGTCTCATGAGATGAGTTGGAGCTTCTCAGTTCCAATCTGGATGAGTTGAGGTTTCTTTATTCCAATCCAGATGAGTTAACTTTTCTTAGTTCTCTATGTCTGGATGAGTTGAGGTTTCTTAGTTCCATGTTTGGTTTAGAGACTGACAATTTGACGATCTGCTATTGGCAGATTCCACATAAAGACATGGTGAGAACTAATTTATATTCTAAAAGCACCAGCATTGGTCCCGCAGCTTGGGACTTTATAATAATAATAATAATAATAGGCATTTATATAGCGCTAATTCCAGTAAACTGCTCACTAGCGCTTTCTGTTTTATTTGCCGGAAGTGTAATTTTTAGGCATCCCAATGCTGTATTAGGCCTTGTAGTTCACTGTGTTCAGTCGTTTTGGGGGAGTCTTTTAATGACAGACTGGTTCTCACAGGTTTATGAAAAGTTGTATTTGTCATATAATCCGGATCACTTCAGGTCTTTCCGGATTCCGGAACGACATATCATTGTCAAATCACAACCGACAAGCTATGTTATGATGGTTGCACTGTATATGTACATAATTCACAGTGGTCGATTAGACCTATACAATGCATAATGATCCTAAAATCATGCGAATAACTTCAAATCACCTTTAATTGCCCGTATCCTCCATACAGGTCTCTCTCCATCCCACCCTCATCTACCCAATCTTCCATCCCACCACAGTCATGATACCCCCCCCCCCCATGAGCCCCCATGCCTGTTCACCTGCACATCTCCACCTGCCCTTCCTCCCCTGCTGCAGAGGCAAGCAGCTCCGCATCCTTTGATAAACAAACTTCAACCTCCATTCGCATCAGTAGTTTTGCAGCTGATGCAGGCACTACATCAGCAGACATCATATTGTGCTGAGGATTAGAGGATTATCAAGAGGATTATTGCTGGGGATTAGGAATGGATTAGAAAAAAATGGATTACTGAATGGTTTGGACTCTTTGAGACATGTTTTTATACCAAACTTGTTGATTTTGTTGAGGTGATTAAAAGTAACAATCATCATCATCAAAAGTGGAATATCATTAACGACATTATGGAGGTTTTGAAACACTATCTGAATAGTTGTTTTTACCAACTTGTTGAATTAAGGTGATGAAAAGTAATATAATTATGGAGTTATTTAAACACTAATTCAGACTGTATATGACTAGTTTTGACATGAATTCTGATTAATTTATATCATGGTGAACTAGGTGAAGGCATACTTGCTACTGAGAATCTTCTGATATGCAAAATTACCTGTCTAGTTATTGAGATGTGAACTTCATGGTTGCATTATAAATTTGTCAGTCTTTATGGAACTTTGATGATGTAGTGACTGCAGGTGTATGGCATGAATTTATGGATACTTTGGATAACATTTAATAAACTTAATACCAAAATCTGAATATTTGGATCTGCTTATGGTGTGATAAACCTAATTTGGAATTCACAACTTCATGTTGATAAACCTCACTTGGTGTGATAAACCAAACTAGGTGTGATAAACAGTGATTTATCTCGCCTTGGAATTGGATAGGAACATACCTGATAATCTTTACAGTTTCTAAGGTAAGTTAATGTAACCATTTATAAATGTTTGGTAAATTATGTGGAAATTATTATGTAAAAAGTGTGCACAGCCCAATTTGACACAGTGACACTGAAATAATGTTTGTTTGTTTTTGAGAGAAAACAAAACAGTTATTGTCAGAGTATTGCAGAAAGGGGTGACACAATTTAGGCCATGGCAAGTTGACATATTGCATTTTTTCCCTCCTCAGGCCATCTAATGTTTTATGAGTCAAAGCTCTTAAAATTTGGTTGACACTCACAGAAAACTTTTCATTCGTTTTCCAATTTAGCAGGCGTACACCACTTAAAATACCTTTTTTACTGTTCAATATCTGATAAGAATAAACCAATTTTTGGAATGATTCAAAAGCATTTTTCCTTTATCTAGGTCTCTATGGTAGATATACCTGCAGCAACTTATCAGGCCTATAACCGATAACCTCTTAAATACCTTTCATTTAAGTATCAAAAACTTTCATCTGACATAAATCCTTTAGATGATCGACAGAAATATGTTTCACTCTTGCAGCCACCAATTGTATCTACCTGCTGTAGTTTATGCAACTTAACAGGCGTCTAGCCTCTTCAATACCTTTCATGTATTAAATACCTTTCACGTACAGGGTGGTCAAAAAAAAACTTTACACTTATGAATATTTTTTTGGATGACGCTCATTGTAACAAATGCTTATTTTTCAATGCAAAAACAACTTGTATAGCAAAGAATAACTCTTCTAGAGACAATTTATTCATTCGGAGGTCCTTTTGGACTGACGACTTTTCTGCAGTGGGCCTAAATGATGCAGAGGTGTCAAAAATGTAACTTTGTGTCCGTTTTTCTCATACAAACGTAACGGATGCCTTTATTGGGCGACTAAGGTCAGTGGTGTCTTGCAGGGATCTGCCTCTAAGTTTGCCAGTCCGGAATAAACACATTGATTGAGATCTTGTGATAACAGGGGCCATATTGTCCCGCTGAGAAACTTGACAGAGCGAACCTTGATTCAGTTCTGGGCTTTCCAAGGGAGTGTGGCTGATGCCCCTTCTTGTTTGAAGATCAAATTATCTGTGGCACTGTATTTCTTATCTATCCAGGGCTTTAGATGCTCTTTCAAGATGTTAATTTGTACTTTTCATGTGATTTCAACACCCTGATCATCCACCTTCAGACAGCTTTGTTTTAAAATCTTATAATTGCCATAGTGAAGTCTAAATTTGCTCTAGCACCTTCTGGTTTGTGCTGAATTGTGCCTCTGTCTTCTCAGTTTCATTTTTTATATTGTATTTATTTTGTCATGTGAAGCTCAGTTGCTTCAAAATTGCTGATGGGCCATGAACAACCCAGAGTAGTAAAAACGCAGGAGCACTCCTGGCTTCCATTTTATCTGCTATCAAAAAAGTAATGAACCCCTTTGATTATTGACCAATTTTCCAAAGATCTAACATACTTGGCTTGTATACACAATAAGTACCCAGGCACTGACTCAATCATGGCAGCCTGGAAAATGAAATATCAACTGTAAAGTTTTTTTTTGACCACCCTGTAATATTGATATTAAACCTAAAAGTAAATCTTATGACAATTTTGAAGCTTCCATCTTTAACTTACATAAACCATTATTCCATTAGACATCAATAAACAACTGACAAAAAGCCTTTTTCCCCTCTTGAAAACCACCTATTGTATCTACCTGCTGTAGTTTACGCAACTTAACAGGCGTCTAACCTCTTAAATACCTAAGTGTGCGTGTGTAATACTTCACCTCTAGACTCATATCACAGGCATAATGCTCGCGTAGACTTATAACAATGTTTTCCAACAAGCAGCATTGCTAGCACAACCCAGACAGTAGTTTGAATCAACATTTACATCTGCTTACCACAGTTTTAATGCACTCTCTAGTGTTTTCGGCAACAAGCTCGCGGACACCCTTAAAATCTAGTTCGTTCCACGTGCGACGTTACGGTATACCCCAAACAAATTAAGAAAGTTTACGAAACCCTGAAATGCGATAGAAATTCAGGCGCAAAAAGTGTTTGCAAGTGAATACTTTTCTCAATCTGCCATGCTTTTCTGGACTTTGTATAGATAATACTAAGATTTTTGTCAAGTTGTCAATATCCAAGAAAGATCTATGTATTCCATTATTTATGGTAAAGGGTGCATGCAACAGAGAGTACTGTTTCTATAGGTAGATCATAACCCATTTTAGTGAAAGTCTAACTGTCAACGATGTGGAAAAGCCAGTTTTTAAGCTGGAAAAGATTTCTAACCAAAGCTGCAGACCTGCAAGCTATTCTGAAGCAGTGTCCAGAGGATTGGTACATGATGATTCTTCTCCATATTTCCAAAGAGCAACAGATAACAGTGTATGTGGCCTAAATACATTGTTCTTTCTTCATCTAAGTTTTGACTCATGTGAACCTGGTGGTAATTAGTTTGTTTAGACGAAAGAACAAGTTACAATGCTGGAGGTTCCTGCCTCAGTCCGGATCTGCCATCCAGATGCTTGGATGGTATGGACGGGGAAGCCATTTTGGAGTGACACATCATAAATTGTCATAATACCTCAGAAGTTTCACTGTTACACATTAAATGGGGAATACTTATAGTTCTTTGCGGATTGGGGATCCACTGGAAAATTGAATTTCTTATTTCAATTTGCAAACTGGTTTTGTCACATCATCGACAGTTTTCTCTTGGTCTCCTAATCTGCTTATTTGATGAAGTACCTAAAGTCATTTAATTAGTTTGTTTATTGTCACCTTGGCTGGAAGATATGATAAGCACTTAATCAACTGGTTAACAAAACATTTTTAAGCCAGTGACATCACACGACCAAGTTAATTTTGAAGCAAACAGCTCTAAGCAATCTCTGTATAATTTTTAACTGGCAGCTTTTGCTGGAGCACATGATGGTCCGATTCAATCATAACCACTTCCAATGATCGCATAGGGAAGAACATGTGGTCGCATGTCACAAGGTCGTACAATTTGCGTTACATGGCCGTTTTGGACCAAAAATAATTTTCTTCAAAAATGTTTAAAATGGATTGAGGACAACCAATTAAAATAGAAATCAACCAGGATTAGGTATGCAATAATTAGGTCTGTATATGGCATTAACAATTCTTTCACCACACAAATTAATGTAAATTCCAGATTTCAAATGTGTTTTTCTCGAAAACTACTTTATTCCACTAAAGCTGTTGTAAAATGCAAAGTAGGGGAGACCGGGGCTAGTTGAATCGCGGGGTTAGTTGAATATTCGCTCTTAGTCCCCGGAGTTGAATTTTTTTACCCAAATTTGACTTCTGGTAGATTACTTATTCGTCAAGGCATGACATCACTTCCTACATGAGCAATATTTCGAATTTTGTACTTCACTAGGCTGTTAAGTTGATTTTTGTGCTCCTGAAGTAAATATTTTGAGTTGAAATAATTTTGACCTGTATGCTATTCGAACTATCTAATGCAGCATTTTTTACGATAAGTTGGAAGCCTTTGGTATTGCAAATCAACAGGCAAAGACATTTTTTGGTAAGCCTTTGATGAAAGTGCTATAATGTGTGACCTAAACCACATGGTGGGTTGGGGCTAGTTGAATCATTTTTCGTGGGGTTAGTTGAAACACTGAAGCAATGCTATGCATAGTTTCGTTATTAACAGCAAAGTAAATAATCATTGCTGCATTGTATAGTTTGATCCTATTGGTGTTTTTTGCTGAAATAACATACATCAGAAAAAAGGAAATAGGATGAGTGCCTCCTGAAATACCCAGGCAGCCCCTTGAAGAAGCCTTAATTGCTAAATGATAATGTTGAACAGTAGCCCAAGAGTGTTATATTCTTCAGGCAACAATATATTATTTATTTATACAATATCAGTGTCTGAAAGCAGAAAAAGAGAGGGTTTTGCACTGGTCATTTCAATAACCCAGTTATAACCAGCAGCCAAGCCGGCCATTTGCTGACATTGTAATGAAGCGTTCACACCTTAATACAATGCAGGAAAGAGACAGCATCCAAAAAGCCATTTCTCCATTGACTTGTCTCCTTACAAAGATCTCTCTTCTCAGTTAACATCACTGTCTGAATTACTTTTCATACTGCACAACCATCTCATTATTTCCAAAGATTCAAAAATTTTCTTTCAAGTTTGATATTGCTTGTTATACGTTTTGTATTAAATTCTGAAATACATAAATCCTAATGTTAAACCTAATTGCTATTTAGGAATCAGTTGTTGTATTATAAATGTTTATTGAACAAATTTTTATCATTAAATATGATTTTTGCTAGTTTATTCTCAATGATTCAACTAACCCCATGCGGTGTTTCAACTAACCCCGGCCCCGGGGTTAGTTGAAACACTTGGTCTCGTGGTACTTTCAAGCTCATAGTGAGAAGTTGTCAATATTTTAAACAAAGTTGTTCCATGGAATGTTGAGTGAATACTGTTGCTAGCACTTGCTAAAATATTGTACCTGTATCTACCACCATAAGCTCAGTACAACGCGACAAAAAATTGGCGATTCAACTAACCCCGGTCTCCCCCACTCTATGTATCACCATGAAATCATCACTGAAGTTGGCCAAGACGATCGTCTTACTGACGTGAGCAGTGAAAAGAAGTAGCTCTTTTCCAAAATTAATACATAGATCCTCAAAGTAAGTTATGTACAGCAACCCACAAAAAAACGTTTTCAAACATCATGTGTATAACTAAGCTAGAAGCCTGAGTGCATCTCATAATCTCAAGGAAAAGGTTTCAAAACATTACCAACATATCTAAGAACTAATTCAAACATCTTCCTTTAATAATTATTGAAAATTTACGTGACATCTCATGTATATATATATCTCCAGTGTCAATTTTTTTGCGGTGATCAGAAATCAATATCTCAAGTGAGAATGTAATATCAGAGCAATCCTTTTATTCTAATAGAAATTCCTGCCCTTTTTCATTATATGAGGGCACAAAAGTTAATTATGACTTGTTATTTACTAGTTTGATCACTTTTTGTTCATTTTAAGTCCAGCAAACTGATATGAAGCCAGCATGATAATCTGTACCAGTCATGCGGGCATGTGCTACATTTTTTTCAGGGTTTTTCAGAGCATTGCAGAAGTCACAAAATCATTGCAAACCTAACCAAATTTCATGCCACAGTAAACCCTGATTTATGAGCATTTGGACAATAGCACTTTCCACTTTGTATGATTTTAGTGGTTCGAGTTCTGATGGGTTGAAACTTATAAACCCTCTCCAACTTGAATGATTTTTTGCAGGTGTTACAAAAATTTCAGGGTAAACTAGACAAGCTGTACAGCAAGTGGTTTACCTGCACAAAAAATCTGAGATATACAATTGAAAGTAGAACTCATGAGCATTTATTGAATGCATATTTGAAGTTCCTAGCTTCAATATTAACAGTTTCAGACTAAATTTTAAAAAACATGTTGATTTTTTCGGCAAGCGGGACAGGTTGACATTGCTTTGCATTAAAGGCTCTACAAAAGACATGATAATACTTAGATAGGTGATATAAACTTTTAGAGCTTTATGAGATATTGGGTATTACTACAGAGAAAACCAGAACAAGATATCTTTTGTCATTGCCATGCAATCTCACTTTTAAGATGATTTTTTCAAGTCTGATGTAACGCGGGACACAAAAAAATCACCTGTTTTCTCAAGGTTTTTGGTGGCTAAAAGCCTTATTCTGCAGGGAAGATACATTTTGTGAGGTTGATATGAAACAATGGAAGCTAAGCATTCCAGTGATGTATAATAAGTGATGGTACATACAAGATATGTACAGGTTATTATCACATAAGTGTAAAATTACTCAAATTTTACGACATTACGACACACGACCATGTCACAGTTAAACATTCATGTTATAGTGTTAACCTAAGGTTGAGCTACAGCAGAGTGGTATGTTTAAATTCAGGGAGTTCTAATTTCTTGCTTGATATAATAAGAGAAGTTTTCAAGTGAGTCCAGTCTTTTCAAGTCCTTTCAAGATCTTGAATCTTGAATCTTGAATCTTTAACAGAATGACTTCAATAATTCAAGAATGTATAACACATCATTAAATCATCGAATCACGTTGTCGATGTCTAGTTAACCTTCCAGACAGTATCAAGTCTATGTCTATTACTTGTGTCTGGACAGCTAAAATATCACAAATATTAACAAAAAGGCAAACCATAACTTGCACAAACTTTTCCAAGCATAGCATGATTAACCATTTCGTGGGCCACACTATACCAGTGTGGTAATGTCAGCCCCTGCCTGAAGGCATCATTGCCATTTGTAGATTGCAAATATCCTGTTTTTGTCAGCTGATTGGATGATGGGTGGTTTGCTTGTGGTATGGTTAGAAAAGTGGGGCTTAGTTCACTTACATAATCATATTGGAGTGTCATTTTGTTATGTAATCTTGTTATACAGTAGACTCTGGAATAGCCTAAGTACCTATCCCCCAAAAATTTAAGTGGGGAGGATTGGTCTGGTGGTACCATACTAGGCTAAATTTACAATTTACACATTACACTTTAATGTTGTTACAACGTAAAAAGGTTTAACATTTTAATGTTATACCAACATTGTGAATAATGTTAATGCGATGTTTGGCACAACATTAATATGACATCGATATAATGTTATGACATTGTTATGTGTTCATTGGGAAGCTTCCGATCGTTGGGTCCAGGGTTCGAATCCAGCTCTTAACGGGTCACCTGGGCCTATGTTCCACGGTTGTTTATATTATCCTTCGCCTCATTGCCGTGTCCTCCTCCTGTCCTAATTAGTGCATAAACACAGGACACAAAGCACCAATCATCCATCAATCCAACCCCCTCCCATTATATTTCGGGGGAGGGGGCTTCTCGCTACTCATTTAGTAGGGCTCTGGGCGTCCAATCACTGGTTCGATCCCAGCTTTAGCCATGACAACTGGACCTATGTTGGACAGCAGTTTCAATCATCCTTTGCCTCATTGCTGTGTCCTCCTCCTGTCCTTATTAGCTACTGAGTGCATAAATACAGGAGGTAAAGACCCAACCATCCATCCATCTATGACAGACAGTCACTAACTTGATTCAGACAGGAACAATTTTTTTGCTCTCTGTAGTGTTTTTTAGCTATCACCAATCACCTGTCTACATATTGCTTTTGATGCGTTATAATATCTTTAACAACAAACAATTCTACCTGGTAGGCCCTTGAGGAAGCTTACAGGCAATTTCACACTCATGTGATCAAGGCAGTGAAGTTAACAATAGTTAATATCTTGGACATCAGACAATCTGCAAATAACTCACAAATCTTGCATCATTGGTCTCACACAGTCTGGTGAAAATAAGACCTGCAAGCTGCTGCCACCTGGCACAATAGTTGATTTTGTCTGCTACAGCATTGCGGTCCCAAGAAAAAGTTCCAATTTCATTGCACATTAACAAAATTTTAACATTTCAACATTGATGTATACCAGAGTCAGACTTGGCAATCACATTCTCTAAGGAAGTAGACAAGGCCATCAGCACACTCAGAAACAGCCCTGGTTTCTTCCAGACAAAATTGTTTGAGTTTGTCAGACTGAAATGATGTGGACCACTCGCAGGAGCTCGCGGAATAGCACACTAGTCACTAGGTGGAAACACATGACAGCATATGTTCTGATATGCCACGGCTACAAAAGAGGTGGCAATGTAACAGCGGTCCACTTGTAGATCAACGTCCCTTCCACATAAATAAATGGATGATTTCAATTTTATGTCCTATATTTATGAACTTTTATTAGCTAATTAGGACAGGAGTAGGACATGACAATGGGGCAAAGGACGGTTGAAGCTGCCATCCAACATATAAGTCCATCCAGATGAACCAGCTGGATTCGAAGTTGAACATGGGCCCAGCTATTGGAAGCCCAGAACACTAGGAATTAGGGAAGAGTATTTCAGGACAAAGTCGGTTTTAAATATACAATATGGTTTTTTGAAACAACATGGCGGTTTTTGCATCGCAATTCGGTGCCTAAAAAGCTACATCATTCATAACAATACAATAATATAACATTTCTATAAACCCAAATATGCATTATATGGATGACAAACTACTCTAAAACCAATTAGGGTTTTTAAAAATTAGTTTTATCTTTTATAGTGAAGATGCCTCAGGCAACCATGCAGTGAGATACTGTTTTGAACTTGGAAAAGTCTAACAGTCCCTCACAGATGATTTCCTTCAACTTCTGCATTGCCCCTTTGACTTGACAGTTGGAGCACCATCCTGACATCATGGGGCAGCTTGAAGCTGGCAATTTCAAAGCAGAAAACACGTGTGTGGGGGAAATGGCAATAATCTGGGAGAACAGCATTCTTAGCATTTTAAGCCCTGTTTATATTTTGATTAGATATTGCTTGGTATTTTTGGCATATCTCTACTATTTGGGCTGTGTTTCCAGCATTACTGGAAGACTGGAAAATTGTATCCAGACACAGTGTCCTGATTTTGTATCAGACTTTGACTTTGTATCCAGATATATATTGTATCCTGCTATATTGTGTCCAGATATTGTATCCAGATATTGTATCCAGATATTATATCCAGATATTACATTCAGATATTGTATCAAGATATTGATGAGATGTTGTATCCAGATATTGTATCCAGATATTATATCCAGATATTACATTCAGAATTTCAGATATTGTATAGGATAGGATAGGATAAATTTATTTTCGCAACATATGTACACACAGGATATAAACATAAATGATACAATTTGAGAACAATTTCAATAAATGTTGCGTTGGAGGCCACCCGAGCAGATGTAGATACTGCTATAACCAATAGGTGGGTGGACCCCCTCCCCCTTAGTTACCCCATGTAAGTATCGTAAGTAAAACATAAAGATTCAAATTATAATTACTAATATCAAATAAGACCTACTACATTTTGACACATGATGCATATCATAGGAACATATTTACGCAAATATAATCACACACAAGCATTTAAAAAACAATATACAATCAATGCAAGTATTTGGTGTGCAATGATATACCTTGTCTGGTGCACAGTAGCACTGCAGAGTCAGCATAACAAAGTCTACCAAATTATAGTAAATAAAGACAAATTATAGTAATAATTATAAGACATGGAATTTGCTAAATAAGTATCACAACAGTTGAGGAGGGTCTAGACCGACCGCTACCTACTTCTAGTTGTGACAATGACATAACTAAAATAATGTAAGTAAGAATTATAAGACATGACATGAGCAAATAATTATCACAACAGTTGAGGAGGGTCTGGACCGACCGCTACCTACTTCTAGTTGTGACAACGACAAAATTATCATAATGTAAGTTAATGCTGATACTACTTGGGCCTGGACCATCCATTTAGTTAGGTTTAGTAGGTGGGTCTGGAACGACCACTGCCTGTCATTGCTATACACCTGTTTAATAATTTTGAAGTTTGCAATGTGTTATACATTTACTGAAAGACTTGATATTTCTTTTATCTTTAATATACTGGGGCAGATTTTGCCATAACTGAGGGGCTCTAGCAAAAGAAAGCTTTTATTATATATGTCTATACTGTGATGAGGTGTTCTTGGATTGTTATTGTTTCTGGTATTATGATGGTGATTTCTGAATTCAAAAATATTTGCTATTCTCTGTGGTAAAATATCATTTGTATATCTATATGATATTCTAAGTCAGGAATTTTCTACTAAATCTTCAAATTTTAAGAATCCACCTTTTTTGTAGTACGGCAGGGTTCTGACTCGACGTTTAACATTTGATACAGCCCTAACTGCATTATTTTGTTTGACTATTAATTTCTTTATAGAACTGGCATTCAACATTGGACCCCAGGCAGATAGGCCATAGAGTAGATGGCTTTCTACATTTGTCACATAAATTAATTTTCTTGAAAAGTAAGGTATCATGTTCTTGGTCATATATATACTATGAGTACCCATGGTTAATTTTGATAGCAAGTGTTGACAATGGGTATTCCAATCTAAATGTTGGTCAAGATAAACTCCAAGAAATTTTACACTGGTGGTTTGCTTCACAACGGCTCCTCCAATTTGGAGGTTACCTTGATAGTTGGCAAGTTTTTTCTTTGGTTTGAACAATACATAGAATGACTTATCTACATTCAAAGAGAGGGAATTTTTACTAAACCATTTGGTAAGTCGTTTCAAATCCTCATTCATTTTTCTGAACATAAATCTCAAATTTTTTCCTGATATGAAAATTGTCGTGTCATCTGCAAACATTATGCTGTTTGCAAATTTCAGACATTTGGGCATATCATTAGCAACTATGATATAGAGTAAAGGGCCTAACACTGATCCCTGTGGGGTTCCAAAAGAAACTGAAAAATCATCAGATAACACATTATTTATATTTACTTTGAGCAATCTATTACTTAAATAGCTCTTGATCCAATCTAAGGCTATTCCTCGTACCCCATATAGTTCTAATTTCTGGAAAAGTGTTTTGTTTTTGATGCAGTCAAACGCTTTGGTCATATCTAAAAACAATCCTAAGGTATACATGCCATTATTAATGCCATCTAATATGTTGCCAGTAAGGTCCAGGATTGCATCGGAGGTGCTCCTATGTTGCCTAAAGCCATACTGCCCTTCATATAGAACTTTATGGCGATTCAGAAATTTGATTAATCGAGTGTGTACTAACTTTTCAAGAACTTTTGATATTACAGGTAGTAATGATATGGGCCTGTAATTACCAATCTCACATTTGTTTTTTGCTTTATACAGAGGTTTGACAATCGCCAGTTTCATGTCATCAGGAAATTCACCACTAGATAAAGATTTGTTGAAAATGATATGAAGTGCTGGCAAAATGCTTTTATGAATAGCTTTAAGCATAATATTTGACAGTCCATCATGGCCTTTACTGTTTTTCGACTTCAATCTAAGTACAATTTTTTCAATCTCCTTCTCTGTAGTTGGATAAAAGAAGCAAGTCTCATTGATTCTAGATGTCCCATCACTTACACAATCTTCAACATCATTATCTATTTTTTCAGCAAGTTTTTTACCGACTTCGCTATAATACTTCCCAAATGCATTACCTATTTTGAGTTTATCTGTTTCCTTCACACCATTAATTATCATTTCCTCACTGATATCCTTCTTATTATTCAATTTTCCTGTAATTCTATTCAAAATATTCCACATTTTTTTGGAATTTTTTGATTGTCAGTGATCAGCTTATGGTAATAGCTGTGCTTAGCTTGCCTTCGCAGTTTGTTGTACAGTTGTCTGTACTTCTTATATCTTAAAAATTCTGCACTATCACGTGGAAGACGACAGACATCTTAGTACAATTTTAAGCATTTAACAGATGACGTTTTTAAACCTGGCGTAAACCAAGGATCTCTAGGTTTGTATTTTTCTTCCCTTTGAAGGTCTTGACCGGGGCACAAAAGTCAAAAGCCTGTTTTATTTCGGAATTCAGGGCTTTACTTGCTTCATTGACTGACATGTGTTCAATGAACCTCCAATTAATGTTGCGTAGTGCACCATTAATATTACGTAGCACATTGTCATTTATTTTACGACACACAATCATTTCCCCATCAGTTGTCCTAACTGAACAATTCTGAATTTCTACAAGACACATAAAATGGTCTGGTATCAAGATATTGAATCTAGAATTCTATAGATACTGTATCAATTTTCAATCAAATACAGTCCATACTGCATCAACAATATAATGTATCACCAAACTGTGTCATGTTGGTATCAGCACACTCCACATAATTGTACTGTATCCAGATTAGAAAAAAATGTATCCAAGAACTATCCAGATTCCACATACTGTATCCAGATTGTATCCACATTGTAACCACATTCTGAATCCACATGTATACTGCATCAAAATACTGTATACACATGTATCCACATGCATTGTACATATGCACATTTTGTATCCAGCATCCATGCACTGAATTCAGATACATACTGTCTAGATTAAAGTATCAACATGCCACTCCACCAAAACATGCTAGGCCCATGCTGTCAGACAAGTGTCAGCATTTCACTCTTGTCTGAACATATCAGATGTAAACATTGCTACAACTTGCAAGGTGCTTATACACCTGATGATAGCACTTATCGTTTGATAGACAAAATGATAACATGCTTGCAGGGGTGAATTGTGGTGGTGATGTTTCAATAAATCATATAGCACCTCTAAACTGCAACATGTAGAAGTAGGCCCAATACGTTTTCGAGAATCAGCTTTGTTTTCTAGATGCACGGAGATGGAGTACTACAAACAGCTACAGACTGACGTCATCTTCCGAACAATGATGATGTCATCATATTCCTTACATTCCTTGTGCAGAGTTGGAGAATAAACTAAACTACTTTTGACAATCTGGAGCATGACATCATGAAGTCTAAAAGGTCAATGATTGGTCAGTTGCCCAAGCTGTGGCATGAAGCTGAGAGCATGACATCAAGCCAAGCAGCCCAAATTGAGACCATGACATCATGCCAACCAAGCTGAGAGCATGACATTAAGCCAACCAAGCTGAGAGCATGACATCGTGCAACCAAGCTGAGAGCATGACATCATGCCAACCAAGCTGAGAGCATGACATCATGCCAAGCAGCCCAAGCTGAGAGCATGACATCATGCTTGTCCAGCTATGAATGATACATAGTATCTGACATCAAATTCAAGTAAACATCAAATTATTCATCTTTGTATGAATTGCAAGGGGTGTATTTGTATATGAATAAATAAAGGCACGGTCACATGAATATTGAGTACCCACAAACAATTGAAAGATACACTGAACGCAACTACTTCCCGATATAAAATTGGCATTCTGTTCAATTTATTCTTTATTTATTTGAACTTTATGAATGTTTTTACCCTTTCTTTCTTGTTTTTACCTTTTTATATTCTAGTCATTACATTGTTCTCAGCTTAAATTTTATTGATGTTTTTAACTCTTTGTAAATAATTACTCTATCAATTGTACAATGTTAATGGGCCACTTTGAAAAACAGTTGTCACTGAACAGTGCATGCACCCAGTGTAAATATATTTGATAAATAAATAAATAAATAAACTTTTGCATGGATTAGCCAACTTTTAAAAGGAATAAAATGCTGATGTTGATCTGTGATGGAAGTTTGAGATATATATAAAATTTGTATCAGGTTATCACTAATGTTGCAAAGTATCTTAATCGCCTCAGAAGTGGCAGAAGTTTTCTCATTATTTTCTCTCTGAAGTTCTGAACCTTATATCAAAAAATGATGTTGTAAAAATATTTTCACAAGGCAAAATTGAGGAAGTGCTTAAAAATCTGGTAATATTACAAAGGTATCTAAACAAGAGTACACCTTCAGAAGTTGGTGAAAAGACTTCAGAAGTGGCTGATTTCTTCTGTTCCATCTCAGAATCACTTGCTGAAGACACATATGTAGCTTTGCAGAGGGGTAGTCCTGGTCAGGTCTGTTTACCACAAACAGAGCCACACCGCCTTTTGTTTGTCGTACAAACGCAGCGGAAATGTGAGACATACTTCGGAAATATTGTCCGTTCGACTCTGGATATTTTCTAAAACGTCTTCTCAAACACTAAAACTGTTATCTTACAGCTGTTACCAAAACGATAACACCCTCGACAACCAACCTCAAAATACCACCACCGTCGCACCGGAAAGAGCGAATATATTTGTAAGTTTACGTCATATCGACTAACATTATGTACCAATATTGACGTTTTGTGTTTTTAAATAGGTCCGCCCTATTTTCTGTTTTCATGGTGGTACTATACAGGTATTATATTACTGCCATTTTGCTCGTATTCTCGTATTCTTGGAATTCATTCCAATTCATTTAGTTTTTGTGTCCGAGAGCAGGGCCTCGGGCCCTTTGTCGTTATCAATGGGATTGTCATATCAAAGTTAGTGTGGATCGAAAAGCATTTCACAGATGCAAGAACAACCCAAAGTTATGATGCCATTATGATGCCCAGTGTTTACACTGTTGCACTAGATGCCCTGGCTTTAATCTTATGTCTCACTGCTCTAAATAGTTAACTTTAATCCCCCAAATTCCTCCTTGCTCAGCAGACGATTCTGAGAAGCATCTTCTTCTTCTTCCCTTTGGCCCTTCCGCCCTGAGACAAAGTGGGGTGCACCACAACCTGAGATTTATACTTCAGCCAATTACTAAAGATAGACAGATAGACACATAGACACATAGATAGACAGATAGATAGATTGATAGGTAGATTGATAGATCTATAGATAGAATGCAACTTTTAACAATTTATAGAGATGTGTTAATGTAATGATCATATCCCATTGAGTTATAAGGGTTATTAAATTGCTCGAGGACACGGTGCATGCATTGCATGCTATTTTTTTTTTACACCCGGTCTCTAGATTTTGCACAATGGGCCTATTATGTAATCTATTTTAATTGACTCGATTCTTCAAAATTGTGAGTGCTGAATACAGCCTTATCAATTATAGGCCTACCCCATGGGGTTTTGAGGTTTATGATGTGACCTCAAAATGAAATGATATGTTTTTACAACAATCATATAATATTATGTGAAAAACTTTATGTATGACATTCTCATTTAATATACCTTTGCAATTCCACCAGTCTCCATGGTTTGGAATGAAAAGGAGTAATATACATATTATTATTATAAGGAGACTGCTCTGCAACCTACCATGCAAGGTTAATCTTTGCATATCCTTTGGCACAGCATGTCCTACAGGATCAATACTGAAATTGATCCTTGGTCGATGGTGCCTTTGGGTTTAGTTTCTTCACACAAAGTCAAGATTGTAATCTGAAGACTGGACAATGGATTATGGACACTGATAAGTCCTTAAAACAGCTTTACTATTTCAGTGTACACCAGAGAATTGAGCAAAATTGCAAGCACATCCCTAGGTGCATTGCTTATGCGTGTATTTAGACTGAAAATTTTGAATTTTGGTAGCTACACAGTTTATGCAAAGGATAATTTATAAAGATTTAGATTGCAATGCAGATAAAGAGACATTTTATACCAACTTAAAGTTTTCATTCTCCACTTGTTATTTGTGATTATAGTATAATTGGTTCGAATTGAAGGATTAGGTGTGGGTTGAATGATCTGGGTTGAATTATAGATCTTTGCGGATTGGCGGTCCACCAGAAAAATTAATTTTCTTATTTTCAATTTGCAAACTGGCTTTGCCACATCATCGACAGTTTTCTGTTGGTTTCCTAATCTTCTTATTTGATGAAGTGACTTAAGTCATTTAATTAGTTTGTTTATTGTCACCTATGCTGCTAGATATGATAAGCACTGAATCAACTGATTAACCATAACTGACACAAGCAAAACATTTTGAAGCCAGTGACATCACACGACCAAGTTAAAAGTTAATTTTGAAACTGTTTGGACCGCTTATCCGCAAACAGCTCTAAAGGATTAGTTAAACTACAGTTTGGAGAATTTTAGACTGCACTGAGCACCCAATCAAGCTGAGCAACTCACAAAAAATTCTTCAATACTTAACCTCAATGGGATATGTTGGATAATCCTTTGCCCCAATCTTTAGGGCTATTCTGTCTGCATTGGTCAGTGGGGACTCTACTGAGGGAGACCTAACAACAGAGGAACATATGTGTTGAGATCAAGTGCCCTCTCCAGGGGTACATTGTCCCAGAATAATAAATAAAACCCCCTGAGACCAGCACTGCTTCATTCTGACAGGGGAATATCCCACCCTATTTCCCCCTCAATCCCCCAGGACATGAGAAAGGCATAACTTCTCATTCGCCCAATCAAAACACGACCTCTCGCAGAATATACCCCTCAGGCTAAAAAGCAGCTGGAGATCCAGAGGTCGAAAAAACTTCCTAGTATCAAAATTGAGTTGAAGTTGGCCTAACTCAGAGGATATTTTCATTTTGTACTAGCATATGCAAGAAATGGAACATGGAAAAAGCCTAAATAAACTTTTTTTTTTTAATAATAAATATATCCATGTATGGCCTGGATGTAACTGACTCCTCAATCAATCTAAATACTTTTCTGCTCTCCTCTGCTCTCCTCTGCACGCTCTCCTTCTCTCTTCTTCTGCACCATCCTTTGCTGCTCTCCTCTCCTCTTATCTGCTCTCCTCTGTTCTGCCCATCTCTGCTTTGTCCTGTTTATTGTGTTTCCTCTGCTCTCCTAAGCTTCCCTCTACTTTCCTCCCCTCTACTCCCCTCCACTCTGATATTAGAACTCTGCTCTCTTCCAGGGCTTTGGAGTCGGGAATTAAGTGAACCGACTCTGACTCCCGATTCCTTTGGCATTCTGAAAACCAATGCTGACTCCGACTCTGACTTGTTATATCTCCTGAATTACAACTCCGACTCCGACTCCAGACTCCACTTATCGGCATTATTGCACACAAATATTACATGGTTGATGCTGGAGAAAAAGTTGTTCTACAAAGTTTTCATAGGATTTTGTACATGAATACTTCTTTAGGATATATTGTGTAAAACTTGGGAAACATTTTGCATTTTTTGTAACTGTTTTTTTTGTAAATTATATCAAATATTATTAGGAGTCAAGAGTCACCAATGTAATTTTCGCCTCCGATTCCACCTGAATATCAAAGTTCGACTCTGACTCCGACTCCACCCTAAAATCTCCGACTCCACGACTCCTACTCCTGGCTCCGACTCCAAAGCCCTGCTCTCTTCTCCTCTGCTCTCTTCTCCTCTAGCTCTACTCTCTTCTCCTCTGCTCTCTTCTCCTCTGCTCTCTTCTCCTCTACTCTCTTCTCCTCTGCTCTCTTCTCCTCTACTCTCTTCTCCTCTGCTCTCTTCTCCTCTGCTCTCTTCTCTACTCTCTTCTCTTCTGCTCTCTTCTCCTCTGCTCTCTTCTCCTCTGCTCTCTTCTCCTATGCTCTCTTCTCTTCTGCTCTCTTCTCCTCTACTCTCTTCTCCTCTGCTCTCTTCTCCTCTACTCTCTTCTCCTCTGTTCTCTTCTCCTCTGCTCTCTTCTCCTCTGCTCTCTTCTCCTCTGCTCTCTTCTCCTCTGCTCTATTTTCCTCTGCTCTCTTCTGCTCTACTCTCTTCTCTTCTGCTCTCTTCTCCTCTGCTCTCTTCTTCTCTGTTCTCTTCTCCTCTGCTCTCTTCTCCTCTGCTCTCTTTTCTACTCTCTTCTCCTCTGTTCTCTTCTCCTCTGTTCTCTTCTCCTCTGCTCTCTTCGCCTCTGCTCTTTTCTCCTCTGATCTCTTCTCTGCTCTCTTCTCCTCTACTCTCTTCTCCTCTGCTCTCTTCTCCTCTGCTCTCTTCTCCTCTGCTCTCTTCTCCTCTACTCTCTTCTCCTCTGTTCTCTTCTCCTCTGCTCTCTTCTCCTCTGCTCTCTTTTCCTCTGCTCTCTTCTCCTCTGCTCTCTTTTCCTCTGCTCTCTTCTCCTCTGCTCTCTGTCACTCTCTTCTCCTCTGCTCTCCTATGTTGTCTGTGCTCCACTCTCCTTGGATCTCCTGTGTTCTGCTATCCTCGGCTCAAGATCTCCTCTGCTCATCTCCTCTTGTACAAATTTGCACTATATTAAAACGAGAATCTCGAAAATTAAAATAAGTAAATTTACTTGGTACTGATGGCCATTGTACAATGCAGAAGGTAAGACTAAAGTACAATGGTACAGTATGAGAGACTATACATTGGCAGTATACTGTACAATGTGCCGGGTACAATGTGGATCCCATAGTATGCGGAACATGCAAATGTGTATTCAACATCTGTGACACATTCACTCAGATGCAAACCAGCTAAAAATCTGACTTGAGTCGAGCACTGAAACTCCTTCAGGCAGCCTGCAATGTGTTTGGCTAAACCCAGCCTCTGGCATGCTTTGGTAATGTGTGATACTGTTCTTCAAATTATGAGCTTAATTCATAATTTGTACCAAGTTGTTAGAGCTATCACCAAATGCCTTTGGAAATACCTAGTCGTTTGAGCTAAATTCAATGACAATTAAGTCACCAGAGCCTTCATTGAAAACCTTGAGTCATGTCAAGCCATTTGAGCTTTTCTCAAAAGCTTCATTTCATACCAAGTCATCAGAACTGTCATTAAAAGCTTTGTGTCATACCAAGTCATGAGAGCTGTCATCAAAATAATAGTGTCATAGCCAGCTATTAGAGACTTCGTTGAAAACTTGTCATTCCAAATCATTTTGCGCTTTTATCAGGCCAAATGTTATGCCCAATAATGAGAGTTTTATCGAGAGCCATGCAAGTGCAACGTAACAGGTAATTTGACCTTTTATTGTAAGCCTTGTGTTTTAACAAGTTTTATGAGATTTCCTTTATAGACTGAAGTGTCGTACTAAGTTATTAGAGCCGTCATAAGCCTTGTGTCACACCAAGTTATTTGAGTTCTCAACAAAAGCCATCTGTCATACCAAGTCAATTCAGCTTTCTATCATGGACTAGTTTCATATCAGGTCATTACTCCTCAGTGTCTCTAATGAAAGCCTCACGTCATACCAGGTCATGCATTGGAGCTTTTGTTAAAAAGCCTTTAGTCATTTGAGCTTTCCATCACAGACTAGTGTCATACCAATTCATTAGAGCCTTCATTAGGCCTCATGCATTGGTGGTACACAAAATCTTTCAGGTCTTTATTGAATGTCTATAGATATAGTGTTGCAAAATATTGTATTCCAAATTATAAGAGTTTTAACATGTGCTTAGTGACATACCAGGTCAATTTGCCTTTTATAGTATAGGAAACCCAATGTTATAACAAGTAATCTTAGCTTTTATCAATTGATGAGAAATTGCAATTTCATTTTGGAGCATCAGGTCAAGTAGGCCTACAGTGATTGGTCAATGGTCAGTTGTCACATATGCTTCATGACTTTAGGGCTTGCTCGTCCAGTATCAAGCTCAAAATATGAGCAAAAAATTAGTGATGGTTCACTCTTGCTCATATGCATGGAATACTTTTTTGTGGAAAAAATGGCAAAAAGGACATTTCTGAATTTTGTTGCTAGCGAGGTCCACTATGAAGGTCCAGTTATCTTCCCTCCTCAACTAGTATAAATCTTCTGTAATCACTCTAGAACAGCCTAAACTAATATTTCAGCAAGAATTTTGAAGTTTTAGTTGGATGCACCCCATACAGCACCATAAACCCCCTGAATTTCAATAGTTCACCATGCTGTAGCTCAACCTCAGGTTAATGCTGTTACATGAGCTTTCAATGGTGACATGTTCTTCTCTATAGTGGTCAGTGGAAATGGTTACAATTGAATCGAACCATCATGTGCTGCCGCAGAAGTTGCCAAAATTATCAATTTCTATGGAGATTGGTGAAGCATTCCATATTTATAATGAAGGGATTATCTATTGCAGCCACTTCTCTGGGTCACTGCAGGGAGAATCATAATCATAATGCATCGGATAAAAATTGACAAGGCTCTGGAACTGACTTCACTCAAAAAGTTAGCTTTTTGAATCTAATTGAAGCCAATGTGTAGCTATGAATCCTGCAGGGATAGCACACCCTTCAAAAGCTTCAGCATCATTTGAGGCAACCTATTGACTTCTTGCAATACTTTCATGCATGCTTAGCAAAAAGCCTTACTCTAGCACTCGAGTTTCACTCAGTTTCACTCAGTGGAACACTCCAGTGATACTCACAGCACTCCAATTGCAATCTATGGCACTCCAGTGGCACTTTCTAGGAGCACTCCACTGGCACATGTCAAAAGCTGCCTGGAGAGTGGGGATGGACTAAAGGCTGGTGTGCTGCAAGGAGCAGTAATCTCTCCTGCTATTTATGTATTCTGTGCTATTGAAATACACACAGATTGAAAAAAATGGTTGTACACATTTCAGTCATGGACCAGCTGAATTTGCCCCAGGCTTCCTTTGAAATGCATCCAGATCATGTGCTTGGTGCCTGAGTAATACTAAGAGAGGAAAAGGAGAAAGAAGAAGGCAGAAAGAAAGACAGATATTTCAAGGTTTACAAGAAAGAGTAACAACTAACTAACAAGTGGAAGTGTTTTACGATTAGACAGACTGACAGAGAGAAAGACAGGATAGAAGACAGTCAGAAAGGACAGCTGGTTGGGTTGGAAGGATTGTAGAGAGGTATAGGTAGGCAGATTTAAGATTCATCTTCTTAAGTTCAAACATTGATCAAATGAATCTTCTAAAGTAAAACATTCATCAAATGGATCTTTTAAATACAGAAATTTGTCAAATGAATCTTTTACAGTACAAAAATTGATCAAATGGATCTTTTACAGTACAAACATTCATCAAATGGATCTTTTAAATACAGACATTTGTCAGATGAATCTTTTTCAGTACAAACATTCATCAAATTAATCAATCTTTTACAGTTAAAACATTCAGCAAATGAATCTTTAAAAGTACAAACATTCATCAAATGAATCTTTAAAAGTATGAAAATTCATCAAATTGATATTTTAAAGTACGAAAATTCTTCAAATGAATCATTTAATGTACAAACATTCATCAAATGATCTTTTAAAGTACAAACATTAATCAAATGAATCTTTTAAAGTACAAACATTCATCAAATGAATCTTTAAAAGTACAAACATTCATCAAATGAATCTTTTAAAGTACACACACATTCACCATATTCTCCAAATTAACATTTGAAAGTGAAAGTAAAAATATACATCTAAATTAATGTTTTGAAACACAAACATTCAACAAATCCATGAATCTTCTAAAGTACAAACATTCATCAAATGAATCTTTTATAGTACAAACATTCATCAAATGGATCTTTTAAAGTACTAATATTCATAAAATGGATTTTTAAAGTACAAACATTCATCGAATGCATCTTTAATATTGCAAACATGTATCAAATGATTTACTGGGGGTCATATCACACATCTATTCTATAAAATATTTGTATTTGTTTTCAAAATTGATGCTTGACTCTCTATACTGTCCTCTTCAGTACTCGTAGGTATAAAATACTGAATTTTCCAATCTTCCCATTGATGCCAAAATCTGTTATCTCTTGCACACAAGATCGGAGTAAAATGGTTGTTAGTACAACTTTCCTAAGCATAATATTCGAGGATTGTACCCTAGTCCATTACCCTAAGTTGAGAATGGCACAAATGTCTATATCAACCCTTTAGTTATGCATAACATGTACCCTATTGTTTTTACCTTTGCCTAACCCTATTTTTTCAACTCTTCTTCAAAGAGAAATTGTTGTATTTACCAAGACATCACAAAGCATTTTGCAAACAGATATGTTACTCATTCTCCCAAGCTATCATTGCTTTCCCTTCTTGAGTTTGATATGTAGTGTGATAAACACCAGAGAGGGTGATATACTATTTGTGTGTATCACACTCATGTTGGGTTGACTGTGTTAGAGTATGTCATTTCATGTTACTTCACACTTTTGGTTCTTTATCTGATTATTGATAAATTACAAGTGGGTGATCAAGTCATTTTACGACTAAAAAATATTTTCCTTTGTCTTAACGGTTAAGACTGCTGGGCTGGCAACAACTGCTAAAAGAGTAAATACGTGACTCTGGGTATCTCTGAATGAATAAAGTAACTGCCAGACCCCCAGTCTTCTCATCTCATTGTCATACAGTGGTCACCAAAAATGAATGTGCAATTCCCTCCAAGAAAAAAATTGAGGATGAGCTACCTGGCTGATCCGCAATATACCAGCACAGCTGAAGCAACAGCAACCAAACATGGAATGGCATCGTGTGTGCCGGACTGCAAAACCACAAGAAAATGGCAAAAAGTCCCTTATATTCACTTACAGAGTCATACATGACTTCAGAAGGTCCTGGTATGCCACATAGTATGCCATATAGTACATACAGCTACCCTTCTTCAGTCCTGCATGCTATTACCTGAAACTGTTGGTTTAGCACCCTCAAGCAAATGGCAGCCTGTTTTAATTTACAGATGGTATTCAAGAAAGTGCTAATGGCCTGAAAGAAGTGATGCTTGGGTTTCAAGAGTTTTTTCTCTCATTCTTGTGGGAAAAAATTAGGTGGAGTTTATAAAGCGTTTACGGGTCCATGAAAAACTTTACAATGTATGTGTACTATGTAATGTATGTAAGTACTACTACTACTGCTAATACTGCATTACTATTAATAATTCCATTATTATTTTTTAGCTGTCATAGCAAACACTGTGTACATTTTGCTCCATGCGAAGCGACCTAGTTAATCATAATGAAATTTTTAATTTTTGACTAGACACCAATTCAATTACAATATAACATGGCCAGTATGCAGTATTCATATATAAGACATCCTGATGTGAAATTAAAAGTATTAAATATTAAAAGCAATCAAAAGATTTGGAGATTCTAGTAAAAGATGCACTAAAAATTTACTAAAACTGCATAATCTCCAGAAAACTGGACTGATTGATTACAATTTTTTATGTGTATTCTTTTTACAATAAGACAGCTTACTGGCTAAATGGCACAGTTTGTTGATTGCTCTATATATGAGAAGTTAAACAAAAAAATCCTTAATTAAGTCACTTTGTGAGTATACAGCGCCAAACTTCGTAATTATACACTCAAAACAATTTAGGACAAAATCGGTTTTTTGGAATACCAATTGGTTTTTTGCATAGAAGTTTGATGAAATTGGTGTTTCCCAAGAACCTTCACCATTCATGACAATGCTGCTGTATAGTATTCCACAAACCCTAATTAGAATGATATGGAGGACAAGCTCAAAAACCAATTAGGGTTTTTGGATGAGATTTAAATTTTTAGAATATATACATGCAACTCATTCAAAGCCAAAGATCCTTGTGTTACCTTGAAGGATGCATAGGACTGAATTTATTCTACTGTCCAATTGAAAAAGTAGTAGAATGTTGGTTAACAACAAATACCTTTTACAGCAGAGAATCTAATCGGTGTAAAAAGTTCTCGATCTTGATTGATGATCAACCTGTTTTGGTTGCAGCAACTTCCTGTGTCATGCAATCCCATCATGCAACTCTCTTTTCGAATTGAAGGATGACATGTTAATAACTAGCGTTGCAACAATGTGCCTTTTAACTTGATGGATTCCGAAAATTGTTTCAATTCAGCCGCGATCCGAATTACGGACTTTTAATTTTTCACGAGGACTCGAGGAGGTGGTGTTTAAAGTTTAACAACAAGTGCATGGTGGTGTACTGCATTTGAGTGGGCAGTTGTTTTGTGAGTTTGATGGTATTTCCAGTATTTCTGCAGATATTGAGATTCCCAGGTTGTACAATCATATTGGCAGCTGGGTGGCTCAGTGATTAGAGTCAAGGCCTGCTCTGCTGAATGTCTTTGCCTGCATGGGTTCGAACCCTGGGTTTGAACCCAAAAGTTTCAGTGTACCTTCATGAGCAAAATTCCAACTGGATGTCATTCAGATGAGATGTGAAATTGGTGGCCCCTTGTATTGATGACTGTCGGTGCTGGAAAGTAAAATACCCCTCACATTGGGTAAATGTGTGACATGTTGAGGACTCCCTCTCTTGCTAAGATCTCACGGCACGTTACGGAGAACTTTAGGCGTCGGCGGGATGGTATTTCCTGGAAATTTGGATGAATTTGGGTGATCCGCCGTCGACTTTTCACATCCCCCAGGGGTAGTTTTTGTTCCCCTCAGGGGTTCCTAGAAATGGAAAAACTGCGCCGTGGATGTCAAAAAAGATTCAACAGGTTCAAACTTTTTTTTCATGATGGCGGAACAGAGCCCAAAATTTTCTTGATTTTTGGATGTCCGGCGGGGATTTTTTCAGTGAGAACGTCTCAAAAACATCTCCGGCGGGATATTAGGACATTCCCTGCCCCTGAGGGGACCTCTCCTGCCCCTGCGGAGACCTCTCCTGCCCCTGGGGGGACATTTGCAGCCTCGCCGGCAGTTTTTGACATCCCGCCGACGGTCTTTTGACATCCCGCCGACGGTCTTTTGACATCCCGCCGACGATCTTTGACATCCCACAGGCATTTAGATCTTGCCCCCCAGGCATTTAGATCTTTCCCACAGGGATATGATGTTATCGCGCCGATTTACAATCTTATCCCGCCGTGATATACTTTTAATTAATTATATAATAGTTTTATAAACATTGTATGTCAACGGGATGGTCACTTTTTTCCTAGAATTCAACTGAAGCTACCCTTCAGTGGTAAAAAAGTACTCCGTAACGTGCCGTGAGATCTCAGCATCTCTCTGCTATCTCATCAATCAACCCTCATTAGAGGGCTGAACTCACCATATCAATCTATCTATAGTGTGAGCAAGCTTGCATTCAAACTTTATTCTAAGTAGGGGAGAATGTAGTGTTCTCGCCACTTCTTGGTTTGGTTTCCCTTGCGAAAACGAGTGAGATGACTCTTTGGTGTAGGCCTAATGGTTAATGCTTCTGCATTGTGTGAAGGCGATCCAGGTTCAAATTCCTCTCCTAGAGCCGCTACATGCACATCATGTTGTCTTACTGACTTTCAGGGCTAGAAATCTTCATAACCAGAACTCAGTCAATCATACAATAGTATGTAGCTAATTTTGGAAGCTGAGGCCCTTTTTCTCAATTATTTCTGATTGTTTTTTGGTCAAATATTTATGTGTGACAAACATGCTTAAATTAAAGTTAAATTCAAATTTAATACAACTTTGTTCCATTCGAAGGCTTGCATCAGAAACTGAGTGAGTAGAAAATGAGAAAATATGAGAGTGCCATTAGCATGACAAAATTCCATTTTAGCAAAATGATCATTTGGCACCCTGTCACCAATTCCATCTAAAATAACTGGTTTTAGAAATTTGATGGATCACAGTGGATAGCTTGCACCCAAATGCTACACATTTAAACAATTCCTGGGATCATTGCTTGCAGGGCAAAGATACAAAAAAGGGTCCACCAAAATAAAATACTCAACCTAATATGTAGGGGGAACTGGGGCTCATTGGGACACTGGGCACATTGGGGGTGGTTTTCTTGTTTCTTGACATGGCTATTTTACGGTTATGTCATCATATCTTTTTCAATCCCATCAAGATGTCTCTATGCTTTGGTCAGCAGAGATTTCTCCAGATGCAGAGATTTGGTGAGAAGACGTTTGTCTTCCTACAACTCGTCTAAATTCAAAGGGGTTCTAGTTGAAAAGTTCTCTGGACAAACCATGAACAACCGAGCTTTATCAATGCGATATAACTTTAAGCGCTATGTACTAGACTGCAATCGGTGTCGATTCAGGTCTGTTGCTCTAGTTGGACTTGTTCAAATATCCTTTCTAGTGTCTTGTTGCCATCACAATTACATGTATTGATATAATAACCAAACTGAATAACCAATCAGTCCCATCAGCTAGGTTCAAAGTCATCACCTCTATCCCATAATATCATTATTCTGCTCTAAAGAAGCTGATCTCAAGTTCTTTTACACAACAGAACTATTTGATATCATCAGAAAGAGATTCCAGTGCTATCGCCAATATATCACCTTTGCCCAAGCTACCCCAAGTTACCCCAGCTAAAGCAGTGTTGAAAGGGGGAGGCATTCTTTACCTTTAACAAGTATGCCCTCTTTCACCCCACCTACTAATTACCCCTTTCAAGTTGTTTTTGTCCTGACAGTTACCCTATGTCTTATTACCCCTCTGTCAATAGAGGGTAAATATCTGGGGGTGTTATCTGCCTACTAAAGGGTATTAAGGATCAGCCATAGAAAGCCCAGATAAGCCTGATGTTATAGGATGCCCTGCAGTCAAAGTAGATTAAGATTATTTTGTCTGGATCTGCAGAAGTAGGAGATGATATTTTCTCAGGGAATTAGTATTTAGTAGCCTTGAGCTCCTATGTCTGTGTTGTTTGGGTTGGATGAGACGTCGAGGTAGCACAATTGTTAAATAGATAGATAGATATGGCAAGTCTTGTCACCTACAGGGTGTCTACAGAAAAAAAGGACAGTCAACACAATTTGATTTGTTTACAGTTCATTTTGTGCCAAGCATCATTATTCGACAAAACATGATTTGTATATGAACAGCATAATCAGAAGAGTCAAATTACCCAATATTTGCACCCCTTGCAGTGGTAACTTTCTGCAGATGAGACCAAAATGATGCGAAAACATGTTTGATGCACTCCACCAACATTTTGCCCCATGCAGACATGATGCATGCCTTTAACTTTACTGTGAGGGTTGGGATAACTTGCTGGATGCTGTCTCCCAATTTGCCGATACTGAGTAATCCACTGGGTCCAGCTCAGGAGACAAGGGGTGGCACTCTACCTTGCTCAGCAGGTTTGTTTTGAGGCACTCCTGAGTCTTCTATGCAGTATGAACAGGTGCTCCACCTTGTTGGAAGATGATTTTGCCACAAAATGAGTTTTTTGTCTGACGCCATGGCATCACAAATTCATTAACAATGTTGTTATAAGCATTTGCATTGATTCCAGTGCTCTGATCAATGACTATTTGAGACATTTTTGTGATTTTATTGTCATCAGATGACTCCAAGTTGAAGACCAAGTGTTAAGTCCCTAATTTGAATTGTCGGCAGCTGGAGCATCAGCAAATGTCCCCCACTCACAAACATAGGCGTACGGGAGGTGGGGGGCAGGGGGGGCGGTCGCCCCCCCTAAAGTTTGGGAAACAGTAAGATTCGGGCAAAAAGGCTAAAAAATTTGGGCAGATGAATAAGTGAAAACTATTTAAAATTAGTGATTTCCAGGCAATTTCATTTGAAATGGTATTAAATTTAGATCTCGAAATTCGGGCAAATGTCGCTCGCCCCCCCAAAAATCGTGCGTCCCGTACGCCTATGCTCACAAATGATTGATTCCTTCTCTTACAAGCACCATAAATAAAATGGTGACAAATTTCTCATCAACAATGAGGAAGACAGGACAACCGTAGTCAGCTTGAAGCAACGCAAGCACTTTTGCATATCATGCTTCCGTTTTGCCTTTAGTAGTGATCTAATTCACAAATAAACATATTTGCAATAGATCTAATATGGCTGACTATCAAATCCACTCTTATGTCAAGACTTATCACCAAATTCTGAACTTATATGAGTACAAAAAAGAAGACAAGTGACTGTCCTCTTTTTCTGTAGACACCCTGTATTGCTGGGTCCAGGTTCGATACTCGCTCTGGCTGGGTCACCGAACTTATGTTGGTTAGCAGTTTAAATCATCCTTAGCCTCATTGCTGTGTCCTCTTCCTTCCTAATTAGCCTACTGGGTGCATAAATATAGGATGTAAAGCCCCAATCATCCATCCAACCATATCTCATCCCTAGGAAGTGTATCTGCTCGGTGTGGTCCCTCATCTGTGATGTCCCTCCTTTTCGTCAAATCTATCTTTCTATTTTTCTATCCATCTACCCAAGCTATCTGTCTATATATCTATCAAAGAAATTCTATACCTGCCATTCACCAAACCTACAACCAGAGAAAACTGTTGATTTCGCCCTTATCTTCGTCTTCACCCCTGAAATCACCATATATTGTCGAGAGTGCTCAGGAACCCCTCAGTGTATTTCTTTTGGCTTGGGAGAGCGTTAACATGTGTATTTGTTTTGGAATTGTGTTGTTTATTGTGTCAACGCGGTTTCAGATTTTGTTCAATATTGACGAAATTTCTCGGAAAATGTTTACCGGTTATTGAAAAGGGATTGGGCGCGATTGACATTAGAAACCCGCAGTTAAATTAACAGAATGAACGGAAAATTTGAAGTGAATAGAAGTGCCCGAAAAGAGTGGAGAAATTTAATTAAAATCCAACCCTGAATGAATTGTTCTTGGCTTTCCCATGTAAATACCATTGTCCTGGAATACTGTGAAACATCTCCTGTAAACTTTACAAATTTTACATCAATGTGATTGTTGTTTGTCAGGGGAAGAGTAGAAAAAAAGAGGAGAAAAAATACAGTATTTGTCAAGTTCAAGTTATGCAATAAAGCAATTGATATGATTGCATGGTACTTTTGGAAGTGTGCGATATATGTCTGTTATAACCTGTCACAGTTTCCCAGCCAAGTCAAAGCATAGCAGCTGGGTGGCAGAGGTTCCCACCTGCTTCGCTGAATGTCTTTACCTGCATAGGTTCGAACCCTGTTTGGGGAACCCAAAATTTTCAGTGGACCTTCATGAGCAAAATCCCAGCTGGATGTTGTTTGGATGAGACTTTAAATTGACGGCCCTTGTATCAGTGTTTGTGCTTGGCAAGTAAAAGATCCCTCACATGGAGTAAATGTATGACAATAAGTCATGTAGATGACTCCCGCTCTCTCTCTAAGCTTGCCAATCAACCCTCGTAAATGCCCAGAACTGAGCTAAGAGGGGGCTGCACTTACCATAGCTCTCCATCTGTCTGGTATCAGTCTGTTGTGGTGAAGTTATTTTAGCTTTCTTAAGTTCTTATCATGTCTCTGACTACTGGTTGACACTTCATAGCAAATGGAAGATGGGGGCGCCTCCAAGTTCCTTGAGTTAAGGGAAATTCGGCTGATGGTCGCAACAGTCACCGCACGTCCTTTGATTTCTTCAAAGCTCTTCGATTTCTCGAAATAACTTTTTTGACACACTTCGTGATTTGTGATTTTAACATTGTTCAAATTACAGTCAACTTTCACAGAGTGCTGCCACACACACAACTTATCAAAGATGGCGCCCTCTTGGAATGTCCACAAGTTTTGGTGACGTCACACCATGGTAATCCCCCTGTGCCTCGTTTTGAGCTAACAGCACAGAATGGAGCTGATCAAGACTCTTTGTTTTCTTGGGGATATCCCTTACAAACCAATAATAAATAGAAAAGGATTATGCAGCTGTAAGATGGGCCACTTTGGCTGGATGTGGATTTTTGTCCTACCGATTCACAAATGATATTTCGTCTCTTCAGGAAAAACTTGTTTTTCAATTGTGAGACTTTTTGAAATACTTTTCCAAATACGATGTTGGATTTTTTCCAGTATGTAACATGTATATTATAGATCTACATGTGTGACAGTTTCCTGTCTATATTGGAGGATTATACATGAAAATTTAATTAGACAAACTTTACCGCTCAGAATCTGAAGACAAAAATTGCCGTTCAGAATCTGAATATGTTATAATTACCACGAATGATATTTTTAGGCTTATTCATTGCAAAATATTTGTAAATATGTGTTTTGTATATTGTTTGAAAAACTTATTTTAATTGTGATTATCAAACTTTCATTTACAACAAATTTGGATTATTTTATCATCCCATAAAAAAAAAGACCAAAAAGGTATGTCGTAGATTATAAGCTTTGTTCCACACCAGCATACATATATACACAACCTTTTTCATCATGGATTTTCCAGGATTATTCCTATTTAAAATAGGCTTTCGAATATAATCACATACGAAATACACTTTCTTTTTGTCGGAGGTTGTTAAAAGCTTGTACTGACTACTTCCCGTCAATCAAAAATTATTACAAAAAATCATTGGAGGTTTGAGAATTTTGTTGATCCGAATGCATTTGAATGTACAGGCCAATACAAGAGATTGCCACCCTAGTCGGTTCCATATTTACCTAAGAATTTTGACGTCCTTCCCAGGTTCAATGGTTGACAGTGAGATTTGTGTATACAAATATGTCTTGCGATTAGTAAAGTTTGCCATTCTATGTTGGAAGAAATCACAAAAGCGGATCCAAGTAGCGACAGGTTGGAAAAGCAGTTTTCAGTTAAGTGTATGTCTATATTTTCTATTTCATAAACTTTTCTAATTCATTACAGCCTGGAAATTTGACATGCAAAAACAGCGGAGTGCTGCACTGTGAAAATGACACTTTGTGACTCATGATAGTTGATGAAGTGCCATCTTTTGAATTGAATTGAATATTAATTTATTTGTCATTGGCCACATATACACACACAACAAGCAGGTGAATTTAACATTGAATTTTAACATATACATTTAACATCGAATTTTAACATTTAGATATCCTATGATGTGCCAATGAGCAGGAGATCCCTAGAGCTAAAAGCTGTGAGGGGGACCACCCTCATGGATAAAGAATGATGATAGATGGAGATGATGAAAATGTTTAGCACTGAGGCATGATATGAAACAATAAAAACCGGTAATTGACAGTCTGTTACACAACGGATATACAGAAAATAGAAACATTTATCATAATTATGCATATGTAGGTATAATACCAAGAAAGACAAAGGGAACTTTAATTACTATTCGACAGACACTTGTGATCACAGTGCAGGTGTAGTCTAGTGGACACATTCTCTGTGCTGATTGCAGTGCATTTGACTTCACAACAGGCTACAAATCACTTTTTTCCTCCCCGTGGGGAGGACTGGGGATCTTCTCTGGGAATCTCTGCGTTCAACTTGGTAAAAACAAAGAGGCTGTTTGACTAGTGATCAAGAGAAAGCCTTTTGATTTGTCTTAACTGATTTTGGAATAAAACACAGATGCATAATCCTTTCGTTTGCCTGTCACCAACAAGTGGCATTAGTCTCCTTAAATCAAATTAATATTGAAAGTATTGGGTATGGTCATCAGCATGATGATACAAGAAGTGGAATTTTCACAGGGCAACAGTCCAGTCTTTTTGCATATCAAAGTGACAGACTAATACTTTTAATTTTATTCCCAGTCCTCCACTATGAAGAGTATGATAAAATTACTAACATTTGGACCAGTGAAGACCCACCCAAACCCTTGTATTATGACATCACATTTGTTTGGGGTTTCCCTTTGAAATCACATCAATAGCATAGATGCTGCATGCTTACCATTGTCTTGGAAAACTAGGCTAACCACTGTCTTGAAACAATAAATCCAGTTTTGAATTTCATAAATATTGTAAAATAATATTAAGAACTAAAGAAAGACTGTCTTTGTGGCCAAACAGTAAGAATGTATTGTATGTTTGTATGATGTTCAGAAATGTATGGTAGCCAAGCATTATTTGTTTACATGGATATCTGACTTCTAGGGTAAATATTACAGGGGGCAGATATTCAGCATAAATGGCATTATTGGGCAACTTCAGAAGGTAGGTTTTGGGTGGCTTCTTGTTGTGAAAACTATGTACAGAAAGGTGGGTAGGATGGCAATAGGGCTCTATGTCCTGTTTTCCTGCACTGGCTCGGCTTAATATAATAAGATAGAATATAGATAGATATGGTAAGTGCAGCCCTCTATGTGCAGTTCTGGGCCTCACAAGGATTGATCGGTGAGATTGAAGAGAGAGAGAGTAGGACTGTAGGAGTCGTCAACATGTTACACATTTACCCCATATAACAGATCTTTTACTTGACCAGCACAAACACTGATACGTAGGCACAAGGGGACACCAATTTAATGCCTAATCCGAATTACATCCAGCTGGGATTTTGTTTATGAAGGACCACTGAAAAGTTCATGTTACACACCTACCCCATATTTATTTTATTTACCCAGCACAGACACTGATGCAAGCCTCTCGACCAAAAGCAAGACAATGAGATACGTCATGCGAAAAGCAATTAAAAGCGATTTGTTCTCATTAAAAAGGCAGGGACACAACTATCTCAATAACCAACTTAATTATAAACAAAAACCAACATACAGTTGTACCTGTAATCATCAAGACCCAGTTCTGGATGTGCTCCAAAAAGGTGTTCTAAACAACACACCCCCATTGTCATAATTTACCCGGTTTGCCATTTAATCACCTTTATATTTGCCCCTTCATCCCTCATTATCTGCTGATGGTGTTACATTATCTGGTATCTTGTCTCACACTGCTATTTGTTATGTTTTTGTTTGATACAGTCTCCCCCTAACCTTCATACTCCGGGTGTAGATCAATCAAAGGCAACACTGTGAAACATAGATGTGATTTGTCTGGAAGGAACGATGGTTGATTGGAGGTTACGTCCTGTATTTATGCACTTGGTATACTAATTAGAACTAGAGGGGAACACAGCAATGAAGACTGATTGATTGCAACTGCTCTTCGTCACAAGTCCTGGTGACCCGGCCAGAGTGGGAATTGAACCCGGGACCCAGTGATTGGATACCAAGTGTGATACCAACTCCTCCGTATCATTTGTCCTGAAAGATATTTTGAGCAACACTATATCATTCAAGTGTAGGACGAGATTGTGTGGCAGTGTCAAAAATGGATAGCTAGATAGATAGATATAGAAATGATAAGTGCAGCTCTCTATGCCCAGTTTCGGGCACTCACAAAGGTTGATTGACGAGATGCGAGAGAGCATGGGAGTCCTCAACACGTTACACATTTACCCCATGTGAGGGATCCTTTCCCAGCCATGTGAGGGATCCTTTCCCAGTACAGACACTGATAAAGGGACTGCCAATATGACATCTTATCTGAACGACATCCATGCAACTGGGATTTTGCTCATAAAGGTCCACTGAAAGTTTAGGGCCCTCCAACTGGGTTTCAAAACCGTGCAGACAATGATCTTCAGCGGAGCAGGCACGGACCTTAACATGTCATCTGGACTTATGTCAAACAACTGTGTCATCTTCCTGTCGTAATTAGTCTACCAAGTGCATAAATACAGGACATAAAGCCCTGATCATCCATCCATCCATGCGAACCCCTGAGCCTGGGTAACCCCTGTACATTTTATAGTTACACTTTACAGTGCACCTAAAACCCAGTGCTTATCCCATAGATCAGGTTTATGGAGCTGAAGTGAGCACACCTATTCTATGATCAAAGGTTTTATAACAAATTGTGAAATGTTGCAGGGGCATAGGTGGGATTCTTATTTGGGTGGCCTTGTCTGAGGAGCACTAAATGTAAGGTATAACTGTAGCTTGTATAACAAAAACAATGTAGAATGTATGTAGACTGAATGTAAATGAATGTAAAAATATATGTTGGGATGTTAATTGTATGTAAGGTGTATGTAAAATGTATGGAGGTGTGTGAAAGAATATGTATTTTTTCATTGATTGAATTATGATGGGAAAGGTTAGGCAGGGTCTTCTAATGTTTTATAAAATAAGTTTTGATTAATGTTTGGTGTAGTGTTTATGAAGAGGGAAAGGTTTATAAATGAAATATTGAGAGTAAAAATCTTCTTTGAGTTGAATGGTAAATAATTATAGTTTTTAACTATATATACATGTTTGTGAGGCGAAAGTTAGAATTTAATTAGTTTAACAAAAAGTCATATTTGATTGATTATATTTTTGAATGTATGCTTGTAAAAGTTACGACAAATCCAAAAAATACTCACCAGGGAGAAATAAGTCTGCAAAAAGCTGGAAAATAAACATGTTTGTTTGATATCTTCAATTATCAATACATATATCTAGATTTAAAAAGTAAGTTTAGTTATATCTAAATCCCCTCAGCACAATCAGAGATAAAATGTTCACACTGCCCAGTGATCCTTTGAAGCTAATCATTCATGTATTGTCAACTGACTGAGAAATAAACATGGCCAACCGTTTTTATGACGTTGGCCTGCTATCACAAAATATTGATCATATGTATACTTAAAAAAAAATTATATAGGCCTAGGCCCTAACATGATTATTTTGCCTGGTGTTAATCAGATAGATCAGATAGATCAGATAGATCAGATAGAGAGGTTAAATAGTAAAGAGACACATACCAAAAGATTCATAGATAGGCCTACGTGATATTCCATGTGATATAATAGGTAAGTACGGAAAACCCAAGGGGCACACAACAATAACACAATGTTGCTAATTGGTGAAGGGCTCGTCTGTTGTCATGTTGAAAATGTATCGTAGAAATTATGTTGCCACAATGTGAGCACAACATTGAGATTTTTTCACATTGTTGTGACAATGTGAACAGTGAATACAGTGTCGAATGCGTCACGTCTTGATGTTGCTTCACAACAATGTTACAATGTCATTTCAAAACATACAATTCTACAGAATTTATACCAACATTGCGACATTGTCACAACGTCGTCACAAGGTTGATACAACATAGGATTGCCCATTGGGACACAGATTAATGAAGTCTCCAGATAGATAGATAGTTCCAAATGTCTATCTAGACAGTAGATAGATAGATGGATAGATTATAGGCCTATCTATAGACATAAGATACCCTGGTATCACTTCTTAGATGTTACCTCTGAAATAGTGTCAACCTCTCACACTTCCTTCAAGTCCAACCATGTCTTCAAATCTCCATTCATGAGCTTCCTCAAGTTCCTGTGTAGACCTGAGTTAATGACGTCACTAAGGCATGCCAAGAACGTCACAAGAGCATTGTTTCGTCATGCAAGGAACGTAAAAACGCAGCGTGAAGTCTTGCAGATATGTTCCTTGGCTAAGTAGGTTTATAAGGTCAAGTGAGAAGAAGGTTCCAGCTAAAATGTTTGTATCTTTAGGTCTAAAGGAATTTAGAAGATATTGTGTAAGATATGGCAAGAACAAGGGAGAAAAAAAATCTTCTTTTTTTTCAGAGTCACATCTTTTGATCTGCTTCCATGATTTTTAGTGTTTTGAAAGGTTCTGCTTTTGTAAATTTGATATTCTCAATTTGTCATGTAAGAAAGATGATGCACTTCCTGTTAGTTCGAGGCGACCTCTCTCATCGTCTCATTACTTTGAGACCAGTAATAAACTATGTTTTCCTGTATCAGTTTCTATGAGGACACTGATTTACAAGACAAGGTAAGACAAATTCTACTATGGCCATGTCAACACTGAATGTTTTGCCAACTCACATTGAATCTGTGTTCGCTGTTAATCAAATATCAAAGATGTTTCAAGGTTATACTTTGAATAGGTTTGGTCCACAGTGACTGCATACAAAGTTCTTAGTGGTTTTTACAGCTGCTTGCAGCCTGTATTACGAGAGGGGTTTCAGGAAAACTTATGACAACTGCCCTGGTCGTGCTGTTTCACCTATGTCATTAAAACTTGGCATGCAGTCTGAATAGAATATTATCTTGCTTCCATCAACTTTTGGTGCCTCTCTAAGATGGAAAAAATCATTAAAGAAAACAAACAGGCTGACTATCTTGAGGTCAAAGGTCAATCGTGGCAACTGGGTCACACTGACCTACTTTTGCCAGTGTTGCTGGGGAGCTCTGACAAGGAGGGAAGGAAGGGAGGGAAGGAAGGGAGGGAAGGGAGGGCAGGAAGGGAGGAATGAAGGAAGGAAGGAAGGATGGAAGGAAGGGAAGGAAGGAAGGATGGAAGGAAGGAAAGAAGGGAAGAAGGAAAGAAGGAAGGAAGGAACATATAGATACATAGATAGATAGATGGATAGATAGATAGATTTATGTAGTAGATTTGTAAATTATAGATAATTGAACTTATATATCTATACAAGCAGCTGTTAAAGTGCTTGCACGTTATTTTTTATAGCTGACAGCAATTTGATTATGAATTGACTTTTTCTGAAACATGTGCTCTCTCTAAGCCAATGTCTTGATCAAACAGGAAGTCATGTAAAGTGCTCAGCGAAAGCTGCCACGTTGTTGCACCATGAGAAAACAGGCAAATCTGTCCGTAATGCAACCTCATTGTGCTCCTGGAAGCATTAATGTCAAAACCCAAATTCTCAATAGTAACGCTGCATGTGGAAAAAGTTCACTATCCCATGTTTGGCGGCATAGACAACAAAGTTAAAGTCTTTTTGTTAAATGTCGAAGTTTGGAAGGCGTATATGTCTTCAAAAAAGGCTGTAACAAGGCATTTTTTAGCTTGAGCACTATATTCAACTCCAATTTTTTTTTCACAAAAACTGTAGGCCTATTCTCATTTTGCATCATTTCTGTTGCAATTGGCACAGCCCAGTTGATCCTATACTATAAACAATTACCCCCAATGTCAGCACATGCAAGCACTTTTCAGAGAAAATTTTCATTTGGATGTGCATCACCAAAAATGGCATGACAGCCGTCACCAGAAAAATTGTTGTTGAGCAGGTTTTGGATGGATCATCATTGTTATGGATGTTTTGTATACAGGGCTGGGGCCAAGTTCTCAGTACTCGCACTTGTTGGTACTCGAGTACTGAGTTCTATATACATGTTGAGCAAATTGAGCAAATGGGCAACTATGTGCTGAGTGAGTTTTATGCATGGTGCAACATGTGGCAGCACTGTACATGCTGTACATGACTTCCTGTTCGATCAAAACATTGGCTTGGAGAAAGCTCATGTTTCAGAAAAAGCTAATTCATATAAAATCGAATTGCTGTCAGCTATCGAAAACCACTCAGAACTGTGTATGAAGTCACTTTTGACAAAAGCTATGTGAAGTGTAACCTTGAAAAAACTTTTATATTTGACTAACAGCCTCCAAAGTTTCAATCTGAGTTGGAGAAAAATTCTGTATTTACATGGCCATAGGAGAATTTCTCTTACCTTCTTTTGAAAATTGGTATCCTACAATTTGTTCTGTTAGCCATTCCAAATAATAGATATCCCATGCGATATATAGATATAGTCCATGAACAATTCCATGGGTACAAATGGATGCTCAAAATTTCCAATTACAAATTCTTGGGCAAAAACTCCCTGGCTCTGTCATATATTTTTATGATCTGACAGTGTTTTAAGGGCCCTGTTACAAAATAGCAAGCTGGATTATCTTGTTTAGCATTGTTTGGCATTGGCGGTTTCTTGTAACAACCTCTTTCGAACCTCAGTTCAGTGGAGTGCGTCAATGTAACTGTGAATTCCATATGTGTGGTTGTGTGACCATGTTCATGGTCATGATCAACCAGTGATTAGATAGTTTAAAAGCCATTTGTTTCAATGCAAATAAACTACATGTATTCTTATTTCCTGACTGGAAAATCTTCTGTTCGTAACTCTGCTTGTCTATCATCAATTAGTAGGCCTAGACAAATAATCCTTTTCAATTTTGGAACAACTTTTAAACTCAGTCCTCAAGTTAAAATAAAAAGTAACAATCAACTTGGAACAATCCATATCCCAAACTAGCATGATCAAAATTCCAACAATGAAATTGAACCATTTGTTTAATTTGTCATCATCACATAATTCCCACATTATTACAAATAACCAACATTTTCATCATAACCTGAATTGCTACCATTCTCTCCAAAACATTTGACATTTTCACACTAAAAAGTTACTCCTGGTACACCCTGGGGACTGTGTTCAACCTGATGCTTGCAATGCTGACTAGTCCTTAGCCAAATTCACAAAATTCTTGACAAATGGGTTAAAAGAGCAGGCCACCTCTTCACACAGAAGGAAACTACAAGTGTGTCTATATTTCCTACAAGGGCATGGAATTTGAAAAAAAAAACGTTCAAAGATTTATGTTAGAAACAGTATATGTATGTTTAGAAATTGTTGTGTGGAACAACATCATCTACATGTAATTTTTATAACAATTTAAATCCCTGACCACAGTGACATTTCTGTAGGCACATATATATATATATACCGTTCCCCGCCATGTTGTAGTGGTGTTTGCCAGTGATGTAGTCGTGCCTGGGACATCCGGCACTGAGACCAAGACCGAGGCATGAGCCTCCAAGACCGAGACGTAGGCCATCAAAATGTGACATCAAGGCTGACATCGAGGACGAGGCCAGTCCTGAGACCAGTCCCGAGGCCTCCAACACTGCCCCAAAAACACCCAAGACCGAGGCAAGGCCAAAGATTTGGCATCCGAGACAGATCCAAGGCCAAGGCCATAAAAATATGGCCTCAAGGCCGGCCTCGAGATCTACGTTATTTGCACGAACATTGCGACATTGTCTCAACATTGCTGCAACATAGATGTGCCCTTTGGGAAGTGACTCTTTGTCTAATGGGTAAAAGGGTGGCCTAATAGGCCTTCCACACGTGAGAACCATGTTCGATTCCAGGTTGGCCCTCCCAATTACAACATTAGTATATATCACTATATGCGTCTCCCAATTTAACTATAATGTGGCGGATACCTTCATCTCTTCTTTCAATGAGTTCTCAACTGGGCACTCTGTAGCCTTTTGTCTATCTTTTCTGTAGACATATCCATAGCACCTTCTTTATACACCCCTAGGCTCATTGCATAACAGATATCAAACATCACTAAGAGATACTAAGTGGTTTGTCATAACAGCCAACAGAAAATATCCTACAACAAGTGGGGTGAGACAGCATCTCCCTGTTCATGCCTTGTAGGAGTTTGAGGCAGACAAAACATTTTGGAAAGAAGATAGAAGCAATGTGTCCAAACAAGTGCTTCCAGAGACATGTTCACTCAATGTGGAAGTTTAATTTACACCCAAATCGTACACTACACATTGAGAATGCATGGAATAAGTTGAAAATGTTCATTTAAAAATCAATTTTACGAGCAACTCCATATGAAAAAATGTTCAGACTTTTTACAGAATCTGATGTTGGTCAATTGTTTCTGAACGTTGCTTGCTTAGAAGATGTGACACAGTGACAATCATCCAAATGACACCATACATTTTCATTACCTGTGACAAAAATCCAAAATTTCAACAAGATATTTGCAGAACTGTGACAAACCTTTAAATTTCAACCAAACCTTTTCAAATACTGTGACAAACGTCTAAATTTCAACAAGACACTTGCAGAACTGTGACAAACATCTGAATTTCAACCAAACACTGGTATAACCTGTGACAAACATTTAAATTTCAACCAGACATTTGCAAAACCTGTGAAAAAATGTCCCCATTTCAACCAGACGTCTACAAAACAAAGTTTCAACAAAATGTCTGCAAAACCTGTGACAAATGTCCAAATTTCAAACCAGACATCTGCAAAACCTGTGGCAAATGTCCAAATTTCAGACCAGAAATCTGCAAACCTGTGACAAATGTCCAAATTTCAGACCAGACATCTGCAAAATCTGTATCAAATGTTCAAATTTCAAACCAGACATCTGCCAAACCCTTTGACAAATGTCCAAATTTCAAACCAGACATCGGCAAAACCTGTGACAAATGTCCAAATTTCAAACCAGACATCGGCAAAGCCTGTGACAAATGTTCAAATTTCAAACCAGACATCGGCAAAACCTGTGACAAATGTCCAAATTTCAAACCAGACATCTGCAAAACATGTGAGAAATGTCCAAATTTCAACCAGAATCTGCAAAACCTGTGACAAATGTCCAAATTTCAAACCAGACATCGGCAAAACCTGTGTTCATCAGGAAACTCAACTTGGTACTCATTTGAAGATAACTGGAGACGTCCAAATTGGCTGATGATTGTTTGTTTGTTTGTGCTTTACGCCTCTGCAGCACCTTAGTGGGCTATATCAAGGCAGGCGATCGCTGTATGATGAAGAGATGAGAAGACTCTGAGTCTGGCACATACCCTATTAATTCAGGGATGCCCAGGGTCTTTCAGTTGCCCCAGCATAGAATACTGGATACAACCCGCCTCCATTTAATGTCACATGGGCTTGGACTAAAGTGAGTTCCCGGGCTGAGATTTGAACCCAGGCCCTCAAAGCTAGTTGACAAGCGCGCTTACCAATTAGGCCATGGGGGAACTAATTGGCTGATGGCATTCAAGAATTTGGTGAAAATTTAATTTTAAACGTAGTTTCATAAAAAAGTTCAAAGATTCGTAAAAATTTGGTAAATTTACTAGAGATTTTGATTGTGATCATCAGGGTTCATTTTAATTAGTTAGACAACATAATTATATTCTTCCTTGATTTTATAAGCAATGCGGCTAACATCATTGTATGAAACTAGCACGCTAATCATCTTCCTCCCAAAATTTCATCAGAACATTGTTACGAATTTTGATTCTTTCACCAGTAGATAGTACTCCAAATTGAATGTGTATTCCCAAACTGGTTGAGTGTAAAGTCATCATGTCACCAAGAATACAACCAGTCTACCACTTTTCTGAACATTTTGAACCAAAAGGGACAAAACCTCTTCTTTTAGCCTTGTATCATCCTCCTCAAAGGCTATCCAAAAACTCTTCTTAGTCCTCCATAGTACCATACCCTCCCATATTATCATAAACCATGATAAACTGTGAAAAGATGTTACCCAGTCCACTTCACACCTTTGCTCTGCATCCTGGCGTCCTCTGGTTGTTTTGGGAGGAACTAGAGATCACATGTTCATATCAAAGGGAAAAGAAAGGTCTAGAGACAGTTATCACTGAGTTATGGAATGTAAACAAAGATCAGACACTACCACGCCCAACTAGTTAATATTGGAATATGGTGATTTTTGTTGAGAAGAGGCTTTAAACGTAATTGATTTTTTTTGGTTTGGGCATGGAGAGATTAATTAAAGAAACTGAAGGCGTACTTCTTGCGAACTGTGGTTGAGAAAAATCCTGAGCAGGGTAGGAAATTTGGCATGAGCAAAAGCTTAAAGCGCAGTGGCTCAGCAGCACGGTGCGATAACCTTTGGTACCAGGTTTGATTTCAACAGAGCAGCCTCATACAGGATATTTTGACCTGGGCCGCAAGTGCACCATGTCTTATAACTGTGGTCCATGCCTGTCCTGTTAAGTTTATTGGTGAAGAAATGTTGGATATAAAATCGTTTCACCTGCACAAATCTAAAGGGATATATGGCATGGGCTTATCAGCACAAGTGAGTCGTTTGACGATGAATGGATCTATAGCGGACTGTATACCCGAAGGACAGATCGTTAACGAGAAATCCTATGATATGTATGGACCTGTCACAAGTATACCTTACATCTTCATTGTGGCCCCCAACTGTCCTATTAAGGTTCTTGGGGAAGAATGCAGGACATCAAACCTTTTCGCCCTATAAGCCATAGTATGCATGGTTCTGTCACAATTGCTTCTTGCCTCATTGCAGTAGTCTGTTTATGTCCTATTAAGCACTGAGCAGTCTCGGTGAAGAAATACATGAAGAACATCAAAACATGAATTTGCATAAAACATGGATTGCTGTTTGCCTAATACATGAATTGCTGTTTGAGGGATAAATGGTCCTGCCACAAGTACACTGTGCCTCCTCCTCTTGTTCTACTTCTCTCTTTGTGCTGACATACCTAGGATTACCTGGTTGCTCAACATTTGGTGTGAGGGGACTGCTCCTTACCGTTACTGTGATCCCTGCATGTCCTATCAAGTCTTCTCAGTGACAAAATGTTGGGCAAGTGCATTACCATGGTCCCTGCCTGTCCTGTTAAGCCTTCTTTCCTGGGACCACAGTTATCCCTGGTGAAAAAATACAGAACATCGAACCAACTTACCTATACCCAGGTTTGGCACATTAGGACATCAATTTAAAAATCATTTTAACACTCCATGTGCAATAGATATTACGACTACCAGGATTACTACAGTGACTACCCCAGTGAACACTACAGTGACTACTAGGACGTTGGCCATGACCCCAGGGCCGCAACAGCTCTGAAAAATGCAAAGATAAGTACAAATTTTGATCTTTGTCATGAAGTATCAACCTGCACCAATGTAAATTCTAATGAATTGCCTGATAGTTTAACTTTAGAAAACAGCAATTGCATAACAGACAATGTAACTGGTGGTGCTACTGATGCTGGTAATGGAAATGATACAATGAACATAAATGATGATTCTGGTGAAATTTTCAATGAAGTAAAAATGATGCGATCCCAGAATGCAAACAAATTAATCATTAGTCATCTCAATGTCAACAGCCTTGGGTCTAAGATCAATGAGATCAAAGAACTCCAGAAAAGGTGTAAACTTGAAGTGTTGGTGCTGAGTGAGACTAAGCTAGATGGTTCCTATAAACAAGAAGTGTTAGATATAGAAGATTATTGTTGCATAAGAAAAGATAAGAGATCAAACAGTGGGGGCTTACTTGCTTACATTTCAAAAGATATCCCATTTTCTGAGGGTAGCATAAGTATATGCAATGATGAAATAGAATGTATGTCCATTGAACTCAACATAGCAGATGAAAAGATAATGCTTCTAGGCATGTACAAAAACCCCAAAACAGATCCAGTCATATTTAAAAGAACCTTTACTGAAATATGTGAAAAAGTATGTGATTCATATGAAAATATAGTTATCATTGGAGACCTAAATTTCAACATGTTGAAGGAAAACATGTTATCCCATATTATGCCAGCATTTAGTCTTACCAATATTATAAAGGATGTGACATGCTTTAAATCATGTGATGCAACACTTCTAGATGTCATCATTCTCCTTGAGCACCGGAATTAGTGACTTTCATAACTTAATAGGTGGAGTCTTTCGATTGAAAAGACCTGTTCCAAAAATAAAAAAGGTGTATGTGAGGAAATTATCAGAAATAGACTATGATCAGGTAACAAAAGATGTAACTGAAATGGACTTGTTAAACTCAATTGATAGTTGCATCAATGTTAACACTGCTTATGACATGATGCATGAAAAGTTATGCGCTCTGCTTGATAAACATGCTCCTAAGAAGCAGAAAATAATCCGGAAAAATGATTTCCATTGTATGTCTAAAGAAATCAGAAAGGAGATTCTGTACAGAAACAGACAGAGAAACAAATATTTTAAATTTAGATCAAGCAACTATCTGATGCTATACAGATTACAGAGAAATAAAGTTAATGCTTTAAAAAGAAAGGAGATAAGCAAATACTTTCAAGAGAAGTGTAAGTCAGGGACACGAAATAAGGACTTCTGGAAAGCTGTGAAACCACTTTTCTCAAAGTCCAGAACAAAATCAGACAGCATTCCATTACGGGAAAATGGTGAGATAGTCACAGATGATCAAAAGGTCTGTAATATTTTTAACAGGTTCTTCCAATCAATAGGATCAGATATTGGGCTTCCTGAGAACAATGATAAACCTTTGCAGGATATCATTGATCATTACCAGGAGCACCCAAGCGTCAAGTGCATTGTGGAAAGTAACAGTGTGCAAAACTTTGTCTTCAGGTTTGTGTCAGAAAGAGAAACTCTTAAATACATTAAACAGCTTACAATTAAAAAGGCTGCTGGTTATGATGAGTTACCTGCTAAATTTGTGAAAAAAATAGGCAAAAACCTGGCAAAGCCCCTTACCAGCCTTGTGAACAGGTGCATATTGGAGAAAACTTTCCCAAATAAAATGAAAATGGCAAACATAACTCCTCTATATAAGAAAAAGGACAAATTAAACAAAGATAACTTCAGATCAGTCAATCTATTGCCAATACTTTCAAAGGTTATGGAAAGAGTTCTGTATGATCAGGTTTATGAATATATTAACTCTAAATTTCATCCCTATCTATCAGGTTTCAGAAAGGGGTACAGTTGCCAAGATGTGCTGTTACGGATGACAGAAGACATAAGGCAATCTCTAGATAAGGGTCTCACTCTGGGTGTCATTGCAATTGATCTATCAAAAGCTTTTGATTGTATGCCTCATGGCCTCCTATTGGCAAAATTGTCAGCATATGGATTTGACATGGACTCTTGTGAGCTTATGCAATCTTACTTAATGGATAGACATCAAAGAGTGAAAATAGGTGAAAACCACTCTGAATGGGTTAAAAATATTAAAGGTGTCCCCCAAGGTTCAATATTAGGCCCATTGTTATTCAACATATTTATAAATGATTTCTTATTTATCAAGTTCAATAGCAAGGTTTACAACTATGCTGATGACAATACACTAATAAGTGAAGAACATGATATTGCATACCTTAAAGACAAGTTGCGCAAGGATTGCATAACTGCTATGGAATGGTTTAATCAAAATCACATGAAAGCAAATGCAGGCAAGTTTCAATTAATGTATCTAAGCAGGAACACTGATGTCACGGACAGCACAATTGTGATCCAGGACACCGAAATCCAAGCCTCCAATAGTATAAATATTCTTGGTGTTGAGTTAGATCAGCAGCTGAAATTCAACTCTCATATTGATGAAATATGCTGTCAAACAGGAAAACAGATAAATGCGCTAAAAAGAATAAAGCATCACTTAGAAAAGGAATCAAAAATTACAATCTATAATAGTTATATAAACTGCAACTTTAACTACTGTTCAGTCATCTGGATGTTTGCTAATAAATCAGCTCTAGAAAGGTTAGAGAGAACAAACAAAAGGGCATTGAGATTTGTAACAAACAAAGCTCATTTGAGTTATGAGGAAATATGTAAACAGGAGAAGCAACTTAGTGTATACAGAAGATGCATTAAGAGTATGGCCATTCAACTTTACAAAGTGAAGCAGGGTACTGCACCAGAATACATCAATGAACTGTTTATCACACAAAACTCAGGTTACATGATGAGAGATAATCAAAGGGTGGTTCTGCCAAACTTCAATACAGTTAAATATGGCAAGAATAGTTTTAGTTACCAGGGAGCTAAATTATGGAATAATATGCCTGTTGCATTAAAGAATAGCGCCTCACTCAGCACCTTCAAATCAGCACTCGCAGGTTGGCTACTGACATGTGATGAGAATGTCATAAGTTAATGACAGAGTTGTTAAGATTACCACTAATAATGACGTTATCTGTTCTTTCAGAGCCATAAAGACAAAGGATCCATGTAAAGCACTGGATATGTACATGTACATTCTTCCCGTGGATTATTGCGCCGAGCATGGACAATTTAGATTATAATATATTTTGAAGTGGACATGGACAATTGAGATTTTAAGCATTGTGAAATGGATATATGGACATTTTCGATTTTTAAACTTTTAAAATGGACATGGACAATTTAGATTTTTAGACTTTTTGAAATTGAACATTTTTACATTTCTTTGTCGTACAGAAGTTTTATACTTGCATACAAATTGATGTATCAGATTATATGCGACGTTAAATAAATTTTTACATACATACATACATACAAATATCGTGTAAGACCATATACAGCGCATGAACACCTTGTAGTTCCAAGAGTTATTAACTTTAAACAGTTTTAACATTTAACATAAACTGTCCTGAGTACGGACATCAACATAAGTTACACATAGTGCTTTGCGATTAATTTGTTCACAGAGCATGGTAATCCACTATACCTCTATTCACTGTGGCCTGAATACCTATTGTGTGCTGTCCCAGGTCATTCAGTTGACTTGGACACTTACATTCTGCCATATTAAGTGCGTCCCAATGTGCCCCGAATTCACTGTCCCAATGACTTTTATGCCAAAATGCTAATTTCTCGGGCACCAGTGAGTGTACTTATAAATTAGGATAGCAATTCATAACTGTTCGTTGTGATGTATCAAATTCATACAAGCATTGAGAAAGCCTCATTGTTCATGGTTTGTCCACAGAATGGTTTGAATTGAACCCCTCTGAATTTACTTCAGTAGTAGGAAAACAAACTTTTCCTCGCCATACTTCTGCATGTGGCTGTAATTTGTCAATAAAACGATAGAAACATCAGGATGTGAAATTACAAGATATGATGGCACTACCATATCATATACCTTGCCAGGAACCAAGAAAACCCCACCGTCCCATAGTGCCCCATGTCCCAATGTGCCCCGGATCCCCCTACTTGCCTGTCCTTAGGCCTTGACTGTGCATATGTATAGGACATAATGTCTTTTAGTCCAGTGATCTCCCTTTCAGGATTTCCCAGACATTGAGAGTGCCATATTTCAGCTATTGTCAGACAAGGCAATAAAAATTCAGAACAGGATGAAAAATCCCCAAAATAATAATTACTTACCATCATAAATGACTCACATTATATGAATTTATTCACTGATCTTTTTTAAACTTTCACTTTATGGTAGAAAAGTATAGAAGACTGAATTGAGCTCTATAAAACAATTATGTAATACAGCCTTTAATATCATACTTAAATTTTGTGTATCAGTGAAATGGTATGCATTTCATAGAATGTTGACCAATTTGAAGAAATGGAATTCTATCACAGACCATTTCAACAATGAAATCTTGTAGGTAATAACTATAATAGCTTTATTGCCTATATGCCTGTTGACTTTAAACCCCAATTTCAGCCAATTTTAGAAATTTCTCAGATTGAGTCGAATTTAAGTTTTGCATGATTTCGAATTTTTTCACTTGTATGTTACTTTTTGGAATTATGTTGGAGCTATTCCATTATTTCATGCTGGGTATCTCACATGGTGGTCATATACTACAATTATACACCCTACAGCAGACAAGGAGAGGTTGCTCAAGAGGGTGATTGTTGGGGGTAAGTGTTCAGTATAAAGTTAACATAGTGATTGTTGAGGTTCATTTGCAGAATGAAGTATAACATAGTGATCATTTATATAATAGGGATAAGTTTTATTTAGTACAGATAGCAGTGGTGGAGGTCTCGAGTCCGGCCTCGGGGCCATACTTTGATGGCCTCGATGCCAAATCCTTGGCCTTGCCTCACTGCCTCAGTCTCGGGTGTCTTTGGGCAGTGGTGGGGGCCTCGGGACTGGCCTCACCTCGAGGCCAGCCTCGGTGCCATATTTTGATGGCCTTGGCCCAGGCTCAGTCTCGGATGCCATATACTTGGCCTTGCCTCGGTATCAGGTGTCTTTGGGCCGGTGTTTGAGTCGTCAGTCCGGCCTCGTCCTCGAGGCCGACTTCGGGGCCATATCTTGATGGCCTCGACCTTGGCTCGGTCTCGGATGCCAAATCCTTGACCTTGGCTCGGTCTCAGACGTCCCGGCCTCGACTGCATCACTGACAGATAGTGATAATCTGGGGTAAATTTTCTGTAAAAAGTTTTACAAGATAGTGATCATTGAGGTTTGTTTTAGTATAAAGTTAGCATAGTGATCGTTGGGGGTAATTGTTCAGTATAAAGTAAAGATAGTGATAATCGGGGATAGCTTTTCAGTTTGTTTTAGTATAACATTACCATAATGATCGTTGGGGTCCATTTTTTAGTGTAAAGTTACCATATTGATCATTGGGGAAAGTTTTAGTATAAAGTTAACATAGTAATCGTTGACGTAAGTGTTTAGCATAAAGTAAACATAGTGATTGTTGAGTGTACTTTCTGGGTATGAATTTAACATAGTGATCAGTGGGGTTCATTTTTAGTATGAAGTTAACATGGTAACTGTTGAGTGTTGAGATAGACAGTTACATGGATAGATATATAATATATGGATAGATAGATGGATTGATGTATAGATAGATGTATAGAAAGATAGATAGATCTATAGATACATAGAGAGATATGTAGACACAGATAGATAGACGATTAGATAGATAGATAGATAGATAGAAAGATAGATAGATGTATAGAAAGATAGATAGATTGACCGACAGATAGACAGATAGATAGATGAATAGATAGATAGCTATATAGATAGATAGACAGCAGACAGATAAACAGAATCTGATGGACAAATAGAAAGATAGATAGAAGATAGATATATAGATGAATTGATAGATAGACAGAAAAATAGATAGATAGATTGATAGACAAATAGATTTACAAATAGATAGACAAGTACATAGACAAATGCATAGAAAAATAGATGGACAAATAGAAGCATAGGTGGATAGACAACTTGATGGATAGACAATTGATACTTCACATTACAAACTATATATTTCTCATTTACATTGCCACAAAAAGGAGATAAAGATAGAGAGAAAACTGAATAAATTAGCTCATAATAAAATTTCTTTTTCTTTATAGCCTCAGACAAAATAGTCAATATTCTGGAATTGAGATGCTTTTGGTGTCAGAAGGGCCTTCTATCTTGAGGCCAGTCATGAATATTCATTAGGGGGTGGGGCTTGTGTTTTGATTGGCAGCTGGAGTGACGCTCGTTTGAAGTGCTTTGGTGTTGTTCTCTGTGGAACTGCAGTGCTGCCCATGTTGTGTTGGGGTATAGTTTTTGGCCAATTTTCTGGATATTTTGGCCCATTTTCTGGATATTTGGACCTTTCTGGATTATGCAAAGTAGTATTTTGTATACATTTGTAGTTCTGGAGTATCCTGGAGTACTGTTAGCTGTCTGGAATTCATAAAACCATAGAAACATCAGCTTTTAGAGGTAAGAAAGTCAGAATGAATGTATGGAACGTGTCTGAGAACCTGAGATTTGCACATGCTTACCGAAAAATCTGTATTTGCATTTTAAGTATTTTCACACAGATTACATTTAGTCAAGTATCACAATGCACATTTTAATGACCATAACTGAAAATTAATGAGAAATTAAATTAGTTCACAGTTATTGTGGATGATGAGTATGTCATAGGTCACCAAAAAACTCTTACATGTACATGTGCCAGCTATTAAAACTGTGTTTGTTTTGAGAACGTGTATATGTTTCATGAATTGCCTGTAGCATATACAGGGAAATGTTTCATGATCCTGACATGGATTTTAGTATCATGGAATTTTGTTTTGTTTTCTCTCTTTTTTTTCTTTCTTCTTTTTTTTCGGGGATTTTTTCCATTTTTTCTGATCTTCCCTCCCCTGCATTGATCCTTCCGGTGTTGGTTTAGGAACTTTTATGGGAATTTTTGATGGTGACTTTAATTGGTTAGCTTAATCAATTTCATTTCATTTATTGTTTGTTGCCTATACTTCTATAGATAAGACTTTTAAGTTATGAATTGTGTTTTATAATTTCAATTTTTGCATATTCCTTGTGGCATGTAGATAGATAAATAGATAGATAGATAGATAGATAGATAGATAAAAAGATAGATAGATAGATAGATAGATAAATAGATAGATAGATAGATAGATAGATAGATAGATAGATAGATAGATAGATAGATAGATAGATAGATAGATAGATAGATAGATAGATAGATAGATCATTACCTCTCTCAAAAGTTAATTGCCCATGTAGGCCTATACCATTGTAAAGTCAATTAACTGTTTGAATGCATAAACCTTTCAGTTCTTTTATAAACAAACAACCAAACAAATAAACAAAACCACATGGGTATCACTTAAAACGCTTAATATCCAATCAACACACTTAAAATATCACATTAATACTAATTTGACCTCAGTGTACGATTGGGGGGGGGGGGTTGGCTTTTGGGGCATTTTGACAATCTAACCCCGGCCTTCATTAGCCGACGGCAAAGGGTGTCCCCTCAAACTCTATGCCTGACTGCCCCTTGCCCCCTGACTGACACTTCAGCAGCTCTGGTGTGGTGGAACTCGTATTTTATTCCTAGAGGTGGAGAACTTGTCTATCTGTCTATGTAGCTGTTGTATCTGTCTGTCTAGGTGTTGCTTGCAAGCCAGGGTGTGGCCCAAAGCACTTATTGGTATTTTTTGCTCTCATAAAGATGCCAATATATAACGTATACCTCAGTTAAAACTCATTTTCGCAGGCAAATCTGCTGGCCTGGAGGTGTAAAATTTTTTTTAAAGGTTCCATCAAAGATTTAATATTTTTAGGTGCAGAAATCTTTAGAGACGAATTCAACCCCATCCTACCATCATTATTCTTGCAATATGTGAGTTTCATAGAGACCTGCAGGCCTCTTGGTGTAAAATTTGAAACTTCCATCCAAATATCAACTATATCTGTGTATACAAAATGTCTAGAGACAGAGTCAACATTGTCATTTCATCATTACTTTTGCCTGAAATGTGAGTTTCATGAAGTGAGCATCAGAATCCAAAATGCAAGGTAGTAGTGAGAGGACCTTCTCTTGAATGGTGTGACAATGTGACATTGAGTCCACAATTACCATGGTCTGGTTGATTGACTTCAGCATGCGATGAGCAGTTGAGTTTCTTCCTTGGAATCTTCTGGAAGAGGTCTAGAAGATGATGCTAATTGCTTTCTTTCTTATTTTTCAGGTTGATACCCAAACATTGGACATTCTCTAGAAGTTGAAAATCGTCTGGGACTGGATCTTTACCAAAATCGCTGGACTAGCTGAATCACAACGTTGGAAATACCAAATAAGTTGACATAAACATCAACTTCTGCTTGTCAGCTTCTCAAATCTGGATTACACCCTTCTGGAGCCCTTATAGGGCACGATGTAGCTACCTCAGTGACGTCAGAACGTAAAAGATAGACGTTTGGATGACGTTTTTATGACGTTCTTCAAGAGACCGGGGGCTTGAGGATGACGGGTGTTAGGGCAGTGAAGCACCGGGGGGTGGCGGGCTCTCTATTGCCCGGCCTCTTGATCCTGATCATCGGTCTCCAAGGCTGTGCTGCTATCAAATGGCTGTAAGTACAATTCTTTAATAACCAGAACAAGAAACAAAACAGTTATTTATCTCATAATTCTCATATTCTTGGAATCGGAAATGAATTAATTTGCGCTCAAATGGAGAGAATGAAGATAGATAAACCATGCATCTATAACTTACATGTACTGTATATTTACTAGGGCTCTCACGATTAACCGATTAATCGCCGCCGATTCGATTTTAGTTAAAATCGATTCTAATTTGCAAAATCGATTAATCTGTTATGTGTATACAAATGTATTTGTACCTGGAAGACACTGTAAGGAGGTGTTAAGAGTGAATTGCAACTGGATTGGTCAAGTGGATTGGCTTATTGGATTGGTTTTACCTGATTGAAGCAGATAGGGAGTGTATGAAGTGTGAAGTCCTAATTGCACTTAATATTTTCAATGGAATGTCTACGTCTCTGAATGCTGAGCTCTGCTTCAAGACAATGATATAAAAAGGAACATGACTTTCCTAACTGTCCACAATGGCGGGAAAACTGCGATTAATCGATTACGATTCGATTTTAGGCCATAGATTAATCGATTTTGAAATTCTGTAATCGTGATAGCCCTAATATTTACTAACAGAGTGGACATGCTAGCTGGCTTAATAGATAAGAAGATAGATAGATGAATGGATATATAGACAGACATACAGACCTGTAGATAGGTGGGGGTAGGTTATTGAGAAATATATAGATGAGTAGATAGATAGATAAATAGATAGACTGACAGACAGATAGATAGATAGATAGATAGATAGATAGATAGATAGATAGATAGATAGAGATAGATAGATAGATAGATAGATAGATAGATAGATAGATAGATAGATAGATAGATAGATAGATGATGCAGACTTATACCTTAAGTAAATATTAATCAAATGCGTGACAGTTTGAAACTTGCCCTGAAAACCATATTCATAACTTGACATTATCTTGAAACCACAGCCATCTGCTACTCAGAGTTGACCTGACACACAGCCTTGTCTCCAATCGTGAATTTTCTAGCTATAATTGGTTTGGTGAGACTAAGCAACCTGATACAGAAGTCTTGGAAAGACTGGCCAAATGATACAGAAGTCTTGGAGAGACTGGGCAAAATGATGCAGAAGCCTTGGAGATACTGGGTATAATGATACAGAACAGAAGTTTTGTATAAACTGAACAAAATGATGCAGGGAGCTTGGAGATTTGAGGCAAAATTGTGCAGATGGCTTGAAGAGCCTGGGCAAAATGATACAGGGGGGGGGGTGGCAATTTCAGGCAAAATGATACAGAGGGCTTGGAGAGACTGGACAAAATGATACAGAGGGCTTGGAGAGACTGGACAAAATGATACAGAGGGCTTGGAGAGTTTAGGCAAAATTATGCAGATGGCTTGAATAGACTGGGCAAAATTTACATGGGGGGGGAGCTGGGGATTTGAGGCAAAATGATACAGAGGGCTTGGAGAGACTGGGCAAAATGATACAGGGGGGGGTGGGGTGGAGATTTGAGGCAAATGATATACAGAGAGCTTGGAGAGACTGGGCAAAATGGAGAGTTTAGTCAAAATGATATAGAGGGCTTGTAAAAGTTGTGTAATCTGTAACTTTTGTATGAGAAAAGCAACCAAAAAGAAAATTTAAAAAATATCAAAACTGCAGGTCGACCAACTATAGCTCAGTTTGGCATAGAAGTATCACAATACAACTAGACTGGTTATGAATTTGATAATTCCTTTTTTTAATCACAAATGTGTGTATATCCTAGGGCTTATTTTATACATGTAAATAGTTGTTTCAAAGTGTCACAAATGCATAGCCCAAAGGCTATTTGCTGAAGGATACTCATTAGTAATGATTGATACTTATTATAACACATGTATAGTCATGTATGGACTTATTATACTGAAATATGTGGACATATGTCACTGTATGTATTGTATACCCCCAGGAAATTAATTGTAATTCAATGAAAATTTTAATTAATCAGATCACATGATAAATTGTACTTTTTTCCAATAATCAGAATTAGCTTTAGGCCATATATTGTGTATTTAATGCAAAATATACGTAAAATGAATTTCAGTGTTAATACTTGTGAAGCGAAAAACTTGTAACCGTCCAAAAATGTTTCGCTGTCCAGTCAACACGGACTGCGGAAACTGGAAGTACACATGAAACTTTTAGGTCGTAAAAAACTTTTTTGCTGTGGGTGTATACATTTTCCCTTTTCCTCCAACTTCCCTCCAGTCTTTTTGGCTTGGGGTGTACAAGTTGTAGACAAATTCACTTCATTGTAATCACATGTAAAATAGATTAGCAACACTCTTTGGAAGGCGCTTTAGGCAATTTGACAACATAGCCTGAAGCTATGGGACAGCTCTAATATGTATAATTAAAGCATTTTGTTTAGAAGTAAGAAAGCATAGATGCTGCAGTTTGCCTTCAATAGTAAACATTCAAGATATACTTTGCTGGGGGGTAGTTTTTGCTACCATTAGGCCTACTCCCAGAGTGAATAATTTCACTAGGGCCTATTTCAGATTGTCTGGGGGGGGGGGCACCATATATTTAGCTTCATGGCAAAGATGGCAGGTCATTTTGGCAAGGTAAATAAGATAGGATTTTCATTTCCATGAAGACCTCTTCGATCTTCTAAACTCCAAGCATTATCTCAACTGTTAAAGCACTGATAATGAAAAAACAACAACAAAAATTCAAGTTTTTAAGGAACTTTTCCATTCCGCAAAAGAAGATTTAGGCTCTAATCATTCAATCAATAAATTAATTGTAATCAATCAATCAACCAAACAATCATTCAGTCAGTTAGTCAATCAATCATTCGATCATGGAGGTAATAGATTAGTACGTCCATGATTCAGTCAATGTTCATAGTTTTCTGTGGTTATTTTTAGGCCTAAAATAAAGAATAAATAAGAACACAAAAACAATGCTCCAAAATATTCAATTGTACAAACACATTCTGCGTAGTAGAATTTTCTCAGAAGAAAAATGATGACATATTTTCTTAGGAATGATATGGAACCAAGCTGGTTTTTGACAACTTGCTCTGTTTGAAGCCAATGGTAGGTATAGCAGTTTTAGACCCCATGTAGTCTAAGCCACCTGGAGCTGTAAGTGGTCTATACCTTCACAGTTGATGGTCTTATGATGGATTATTGAAATGTGGAACACATCAGATCAAGTTGTGAAGTTGAAATTCTTCGTATTATCTTCAAAATAAAACAAGAGATTCAAGCTCTGTGATTCCAATTTATTGGCATATCTCCATAAGCATTATCCCGCTGGATGGCTTTCGGATGAGGAATTGAGGATGGATGATTGGGACTTTCAGTCTTGTATTTATGCACTTGGTAGCTTTATTAGGACAGGAGGAGGAAACTGCATTGAAGTGAAGGTTGATTGAAACAGCCGTCCAACATAGGCTCAGGCGACCCAACAAGAGCTGGATTCGAACTCTGGACCTCATTTCAGGTGAGGCGTTATACTCCTCAACCCTTAGTATCAGAGTCAGACTCTATGCTGAACAATTAGAAGCCCTGTTTAATTTACTTACTTTGCTAACTTTCAAACACAAATTATTTCAGTGAAAAAAGTCGATTTTGAATGGTAATCCTGCCATACGCCCAAAATATTGAATTTCAAAAATTTCCAAAGTATATATTATATTTCAATATTTATAACCTCGTACTGTATAAACTTGTATGTAGGCTATGATAGAATTCGCTGGATGTCTATATAGTTTGATGATGATACCTAACCACAGCAATGTTGGTGTGGCTCTAGCTAGAGCACAGTAACTTCAGCAAGCCAATTTTGCTATTCCCATTTTTCAAGTTGACCTACAATTAAACTAATTACAATGTTTGAAATGGTTTGAATACCAGGTATTCTATTTTATGGTAGAGTCCCATCTGCCTGATACATACATTGGTCACCCAGACTATACATGCTAACCCCTCATTGAGAGCAAACAAATTGTCTTAATTGTTGGGTTGAACTGTAGTAGCAAGCAGTCGTAAAATAATTATAGATTTCATCAAATTTGAGGTGAGGGTGCTAAAAAGTGAGAGTGAAAAATGGATAAGATAGATAGATAGCTGGATAGATAGATAGCTAGATAGATAGATAGACAGATAGATAGATAGATAGATAGATAGATAGATAGATAGATAGGTACATAGATAGATAGACAGGTAGACAGGTAGACAGGTAGATAGATAGCTAGATAGATAGATAGATAGATAATCTTTATATTGAATGATTGGTTGATTTGTATTTTATTGATTGATTGATTGATTGGTTCAATGATCTATTGATAAAGAAATTGATTGATTGATTGACTGGTAGATAAATAGGTCCAGATAGATTGATTGACATATGGTTGTTAGAGCTTGCAGGGTTGGATTGATTGATTGATTGATTCATGGGTGGACTGATCGATTGATTAGTTAGTTTATAATAATACATATACAATTTTAGATCTATAAATTTCCAAAATCTACTAATATTCTACAGGCTTGAACCCCGAAAGCATTTTTCGGTCTACCCTAATGTCATTCCATTGGAACAGTGCATATAACTGTGATCTTGTGACGTGCGATATGACACTGTGCAGCATGTCAGCCCTTTGGCGGCATCTTGCATGGTAGGGGTCCACTACACTGCTCTCAAACAACAAAAGAACAATTTGAGTCAGGTACTTAATATATAGGAGTCAGCTAGTTAGAATAGGAGTCAGCTAGTTAACATAAGAGATAGGTATAATTGAAAATAGGAGTAAGGTAGTTAGAACTAGAGGCAGCTACTTATAATTGGAGTCAGCTGACCTAGAATTGGGGTCAAATATGATGGGAAATTACAAACATTTTTTTTGGAGTTGGTTGATTTGAATGATTTATGATATTTTCTTCGTATTTTGCAAATTTCATGGGTCATTGTATTGCTCAAACTTACACTTTAATTAGAAATTACATTAAGGCATATCCCACCGCAAGTATTGTATGTAATCATATATACTTATTAGGCCTATTCAAGCATTCAATTTATCCTTTAGTTTCTTTAAAGCTTCATCAATTAAAAATATCACAAATTTTGTGATTTTTACTCACCATTACACCTAAAAGCATTGTACCTATACAGAGCTGCACCAAATATGTACCAAATAAATTCGACCCTTCCATATATGACCTTAGAATAAGTCAAGGGCTGGGGCTTGAAAAGATCAAGGGGGGGGGGTGGTAAAATTTTTGAGTGGTAAATATCATAAATGACCACCCAGGATTTATTCACTTTGATCAAAATGTTGCTAAGGTTACAGAAAATTTAGCACGCGAAGTGTAATTATTGCATTATAAGTTCAATGCTGATTTATATCTGGGCTGATATCTGGGTAGATTTCTTGATATCTTTAAAGGTGATCTTGAAATTCTTTATGGACATGCAAGATTTTGCATGCATGTAGGTCTATAACCTGGTGGGTGGGGTTTTTTGTTGCCTCTATACTGGCACCTATTTAAGGACTAAGTATGATAAGGATTCTTATATAATGGGATGGTAATTTGTATGCTTGTAAGTACGTATGTATATATAATCTCCACCAAGTGAAGTACCATGATTATTTAGAAGAAACAATATTGGCAAATAATACCGAAGGACAATACTACCACCCGCAGTGAAACTGCTTGACAGATGAATTGCCAGAATTTGTGAAGTTGTAGATCCATTGGAACATGTTGGAGGCAGTCAAATTCTTCTTCAAAATCTCTTTTTCTGAATTGACCTGTTTGAAATATCCTTGTGACAAAATCATTTTTATTGTCAGAATCAGGATATTTGTAATTTTTAGTTAAGTTAACTAATTGTAACAAAGCATTCACAGTAAATTATCTGGTCTGCATGTATACAAATCAAGTTATTTGTATAGACTTAGTAATTGACCATGGGATCTATTTTACAATCTGATTTCAAAGACTGGTGAATGCTAAAACAAACAATTGGGGTATGTATCCTATCTTTTCCTGTTGTTTGAGACAAATCTTCTCAATTTGGTACCAAAAAAAGTTGTCAAAATGGCCATAAAATACTCGTTTTACGACATCAGATTAAAACATTCCTTTTGCGACACTAAGATCAAACAGCCCTTTGCGACATCAAACAATCCGCGGCGTTTTAGTTGACACCTTTTTTTAGCTTTAGGTCTGAATGTTCACCTTTAGGCTAAATTTGTACTTTAGAAGATTTCACCAATAACCTTTTGTAGAATTCGCCTCAAAATAGAGCTCTATTTGAGAGCAACTTGTTCATATAGTCTGTTACAATCTTGTTTAAAAGACATATTCAAAACAGTATTCTTCCTCCAGAAAAGTGGTAAATTATTACTATACCTGTAGGCTATGCTATTTTCATTAGTCTTTTGAAGCCTTCTTAAAAATAAACACAAAAATAAACAAACAAGGAAAAATTAAAGTGATGTGAAAAATAAAGAAAAAGTACATTTTCAATTCCGGCTGTCCCAACGCGCATAATGACAGTTTAGACAGTTTAGTACCTTTAAAAGTAGTTTTCACAAACTTGACAAAGTATGAAATATTGAATTATTTTTTCTAGGTATAATGTTTCATGTAATTACTCTAAGAATGTGGTAAAATTCAGTGCAAATTGTTAAATAATAGGTCACATGCATAAGGAGGTATTATTAAGACATAAACATATGAAAAATTAAAAATGATGTAATGCCATTTCCTTCGGTAGTTATGACATTTTTAGTATAAAATCCATATTTTCTAACTTCAGTGGGAGGCTGTCAGACATTGAAATGTAGATATTTCAAGCAACATTTATAAGTAGGCGATGTCGTCTGAAAACGTTTTTCAATGGTCCAAACTGAAGTCACAGCAATGGCGTTTTGATGTGACCATTAGGCCTGTTATTTATATAGGCCTAGGCTTATTTTAATTAAAAATATAAAATTGTCATATTCAAATTAATTTTAAAATTCGGCTGTGTGTCCTAAACATAAACCTGGACTTTTTAAAAGTCTCCATGCATTGTCAAAGCTGCAGGCCACTGAGGCCAGCCATCAATTCTTTTTTGGCATCCTCAAGCGCATGCAATGCATTTCTCGATTGTCTCAAAGCTGGTCTTGGCTCTTGCTCTAAAGCAATTCAATTTTGCTCGAAACCCTCCAACTCAATTTGCTCGATTTTGTAGCCACTTCTAATGGATGTCTTAATTGTTACCAGTCTAAGAATTCTGGTGACTTCTTGACTTGTCCATTGATAGTTAATGGAGTGTGTAGGATAAATGTGGCTTCGTCTGGTCTAATAACTTGTACACAAAGGCTGGAATTTATACAGAGAATTTATACACACCACTAATATCTGTATACACAGCATTTATACTCCAAACACTTAGTGTAGGCCAAGTGGCCACTTGAATATAAGGATATACACATTGTGTGTACAAATCTAGCTTTACAGCTCTATATAAGTTGGTTGAACCTTTGGAGTTGTGTACTTTGTATTTTGTTTGTGCATCTAATTACATCTTTATAGGTTTTTGTGTAAATTTGGTTGTCAAGCCAAATGTTGTCTTTTCAACCCCCATTAAAAACTAATTATCCCGATAGCTCCTTATTTTGGGTTTTGTGCACACTAATGTGTGTAAAAGCAGTAATGAGATTAGGTTTAGTGTATAGTGGTTTTAAGGTTTAATGGTATTATTTTGAAATTAGAGTTGGTTACCAGAAGGTATCCAAGTATCCAGTGAAGACTGCAGTTTGTTGAAAATTACTGAATGGTACTAAACTGTCATCACACAATCAGTCTGAATTCTTTATTTTTCATGCCGCTTATTTTCCATGTTTGTTAATTTTTGTGGTTATTTTTAAGAAGGCTTGAGAAGACTAATGAAAATAGCATCATCTGCAGGTATGCGAATAATTTACCACTTTTCTGGAGGAAGAACAGTGTTTTTGTATCTGTCTTTTGTAACTGACTAAATGAACAAGTTGCTCACAAATAAAGCTCTATTTGGCAGATTTCACCGCAAAAAAGGTGATTATTATAATGTTTGCCTATCTATCTATCTATCTATCTATCTATCTATCTATCTATCTATCTATCTATCTATCTATCTATCTATCTATCTATCTATCTATCTAGCTATCTATCTATCTATATATCTGTCTATCTATCTATCTATTTATCTATCTATATATCTATCTATCTATCTATCTATCTATCTTTCTATCAATATATCTATCTATCTATCTAGCTATCTATCTAGCTATCTATCTAGCTATCTGGCTATTTATCTATAAAAAAATTCTACGACACAATAAGACAGATATGTATGAAGTAAAATAAACTACAAAGTATTTTTTTGCTAATTACTTTGTGATATGAGTTGTAACATGATAATTAATGAAGTGAGATCACGTTTTGGATCAGAGTGACATCTGTTTGGAAGTGTGATCTCATTAGGACCATCTTATAAATCTGTTTTTGGTTGTCACATGTGCTCATATGAGGGGGTAATTAGGCCATTTTTAACCCTCAGCTTTTTAAATATTAACAAACCCTTTCACACGTTTCAGGCCTCTGTCTCCCCATTCCTGAGGGGGGTATTTATGACCATATATCACACTGTGGGGTGACAGACCACACCCCTATTGTAATTACCCCATGAATGCATGATTAGGGGGTGGTGGCCATTGATTTTGTACTCTGGGGTGAAATATTTTGATCTTCAGGGCACTATAAGTCATTGCACCATTTTGTAACATTTGTCATAATTTTGGCATAATCTTTTGGGTGCCCTTAAGGGGGTTGTTATGAGGATGAAAAGGGTGTTGAAGGTCGAGAGGTCTTAGGGTTTTGTGGGGTACTGCTCTACAGGGTGTTGTGGCTTGTGAGGTTCGTTTGGGGTGGCTTTAGGATGGCTTAAGGTAATTTTGGCTTGTTGGAAAATGTGGTGATATTTTTTTAAGCAGTTGACGAGTTTATAGACCCTGCTCAGTGGATGGATGGATGATTGGGGCTTTACCTCGTGTAAAAGCAACTGGAAGGCTAACTAGAAGAGGAGGAGGACAAAGCAATGAGGCAAAGGATGCTTTAAATTTAAAAATGAGTGTCAGGACAACAGATGACCAATTTCTGGACCTGCAATTTGAAGTGCGCAGAGCACTACCGGTTGAGCAAACCACCCAACATGTTCACATGTAAAAATCTTCATATATTGCTGAAATTGACTTACAAAAATAGATTGGCATGCATTGAAGTACTTACAATTTTTTCTGATTTTATGAATATGACCAGTTCACAGACATTTGCACCCTTGAGTGTATCGTTGCCAAAAGTTGAACCATTTTTGTCAAAAGTAAAAAGACATCAGAAAAGTATTGCACCAAAATTGGAACCTAACAATTTTAGATGTAAGCATAGGACCTGTACAGTGCATCTTTGCACAAACCATTACCAGACCAATTAAAGCACAGATCCGTGGCATAGCAGTCTGGCCATTGCTTTGCTTGCCAGAAAATTTCATTCTCACAAAGCTGTTGGGGAGGGTTAGCTCATGCAGTGGGGGCGTGCTGGGCTGCCAATCGCTGAGTCTAGGGTTCGAATCCAGCTCTTGTCGGGTCACTTTGGCAGATGTTGGACCGCTGTCTCGATCATCCGTTGCATCATTGCCTTGTCCGCCTCCAGTCTTAATTGGCCTACCGAGTGCACAAATACAGGACGTAAAGCCCCAATCATCCATCAGTCCACAAACCAAAACCAGACCAAAACACAGATCTGCAACTGCTTTGCTTGCCAGATCATTTCATTCTCACAAAACTGCCAAAACACCACATTAAAGTGCTCAAAACAAGGAAGTGATAGTTTGTGGGAGGAGGTCAAGATCTATTGAACCTGTTCACTCAAAACTTGGCCAAGATTCAAGAGGTTTGCACTTGTGCCCAGGATTCAAGTCCTGGATTCAAGTGCAAAACAAAGAGTGCACTGCAGCACACCCTCAGCTGCTCAGTGCAAACAACATTTGTGAGAACTGTTTTGTGATTGTTTTGGTTTGAGTCAGGTGTTGTTTTTGATTGTTCTTGAGATTAGCATTGGATTATGGATGTGCTACTTGGAAAAATTGTATTATGGTCTGAAATCTTAAGTTAGCCAATGATCTTTCTGAAGGGATTGCAACTCCAATGGGCACACAACCTAAACACAACATTGCTAACTGGTGGAAGGCTCGTCTGTTGGTCACATAGAAATATATGGTAAAAATGATGTTGCCACAATGTGAACACAACGTTGTGGTTTTTCACAACATTGTGAAATGTTGCTGTAATGTCGCATGCTAATGTCAACATCGAGATAACGTCATTTCTACCATACAAATCTAAATTTTCATAATTTTCACAATCATTGCAACATTGTCACAATGTTGCTGCAATGTAGATGCACTGGGACCATACAGCCCATGTTACTCTCTCCTTCTTTTCAAGGTAAACTCTCAAATCAACTTTTTTGGTCAATTATTTACTGCTTAACATCCTGACTAGTGGTTTTAATTTATTGCTCTTAATAATTCTTAAGTTTTAATATATACATGCAGTCTATTTACTGAACATTCAGTGAATGGTGCCATTGTTGTTAAATTCATAAACATTTTTCAAAACTAATGCTTACTACCTGGGGAACTTGGTTAGTAACTCAAAACTGTTGTTCTGCCTAGTTTCAAGCCATTTTACTCTTTCATAAATCTTTACTCAAGAAACTTGATACTATAGTGTTTAGTGGCTGACATGTAGAGACCGTTTCCTAGTTATAATAACTATTATTACTTAGTTATTCACCATTCATAGTGAAGTTTTACTAATGCCACAAATGATATATCTTAAAGTGGTTTTATAACATAGAAAGTGTGTGTATGTCTACTAAAACTCTTCTTCCAATGGGATGATATAGCATAAGTATATGACTGTTAACATACAAACAGACACTGAGTAAATAAAATATCATTGACATTTTCCTTGTAATACTATATTCTTGCCCCCCCCCCTCAAAAACCACCTCAAAAGCTAGCAAATAAACTTAAATAGGATTTTATCACTTGTCAATCTTCAAAAAGCCTTTGATAACTTTACTTCTTTGGTGCATTTGGAAAAACTGCTATTATAGGTTTTTAAGTTTAATATGTAATGATGTTAGATCTAATCTGATTTCTGAATTCTATAAAATAAATTATATCATATAATCGGGTCTGTACGTAGTACACTAAGTATAAGTTGATTTATCTTGCGACTTGTAAGCCAGGCGCAGTTTTGATAAAAAACATTCTAAGTTTGTGAAAAGTTGAAAGGTTGTCCTTCTTATAAGATACTAATTCTGTACCAAAGACTGTATTTTGGAAAGACAGGGCACTTGGACCTGTTTCTGGCACAGGAAGTACTGTGGCCTCCTGTGATTTGGTCCCTGAACTATACTTGTGAATGTTGTCTTATTTCTACGGAACTTGCTAGGTCTCTACAGCAAAGACTGCATTTTGGAAAGACAGGACTCTTGAGGCTTGTTTCTGGCACAGGAAGTACTATGACCACCTGTGATTTGGTCCCTGAACTACATATCAGGAGCTTTGTCATCCACTTGGCCTACCCAATGGCTATGAAAGCAGGACATGTATATGAAACACAAAAGTTGATAGCTATATTCATCTCGTACACTGAAAAAAAGGTTTGCGTAAAACAGACAAAACGAACGTTAGCTGGTGTCAATCCAAAATTTTTTGTATATCAAACAAGAATTTTCTTTGAAACAGACAAGGAAGTTGTCAATCCTGATATATTCTTTTGTGTGATTTGATCAAGGAAATGTCAGAAATAAGCATACCCTTTGTCTGAATTTACACCAAATTTTGGACGGACACAAGTTAACGTTAATTTTGTCTGTTTCACACAAAGCTTATTTTCAGTGTATGGTACGTATAAGCTCTCATCAATCGGTGTCAAAAAACGGGAAGTAATGCCATCTCCAAGAATATGCTGCCACTACGCATCACAATCAAAACACTCCAGACCACCTATAGAGAATTTTAGGATTTGGGGATGATTGTCACTTTATCATTTATTGATATTGTCCCTTTTTTGCTCAAAATCCACTGCGACTTGTCGTTTTTGTGGAAGAACGAACAAACTGTTCCCTTCAGCTATATTTTGACTATTCATTTTTCTTAGACTGGTCTGATGATACTGGAACAGGTTTATTTGACCACCTGTCAAATATCACATGACCAAGTCTCAAATATCGCGGGGTTTGGCGAGATGTGTATTTACATGTCTAGGGGGCTCTGTTTATGACCACTTGAGCTGTTCTAAATGTTTAGGTGACCCCCACCTTATGGGACCAGACCTTAACACTTTATATTATAGACATTTGTCCTGTAAACTGATCTTAGCATATGGGTGATATTATACCTGCACACTGGAGAAGATTGTAAACCTAAGGCCCCCTACTTTCATTGCAGAATTAAGCGAAACCTTGGAATTCCTCGGTGCAGTGATATCCATCGGATGTGAGTCACGAGCCTCCAGGCCTAACCAGTTCATTCCAAGGGTTCATTTTAGCATTATTCATTTATAACATCGTAGATTACACCATTTGTGTCTTTTTTTAGTTAAATTCAATATTATAACATCTATTGACATCCTCTCTAATGACTCTATTGCACAGCGCAGGGCAGCTCAGACCTATTTTCCGCCGCCATTTTCGACACTCTAACACCTGGGGGGGGCACTCTCATTGAAGTCCTACTACATAATCTGTGCCGCTATGCATAATACAGGGTGTTGATATCTTTTATTGTATTTGCTTCATTCCAATCAATCTTGTTAATTTCTGTTCAATGACTCTTCCATTGTACTTAATTGTTCTTCACCGTATCGGCCTTTCATCTTTCACTCCATGCATAAAATAATCTTTATATTGGGAACATAAAGTATTAAGGCCGAAGTATTGACATGTCTTTCAAAATATACATCATTTCAAGTGAAAACCAAACAAGACTAAATATTTGGCCCTGGAAGAACAATTTTTACCTTAATTCAATGAGAAACAAAATGAAAAGAAACAGTTTTATGACCAAGTTATTTCTGGTATTAAATAAAATTACACACAGTCGACCAGTTTATCTAAACATAAAAATAAATTCCTTTTTTTCCGCATCCACCATACATGTACATGAATCAAGTCAATTTCAAAGAAAAAGCATGTGCAGCATGGCCGGTGCTGTGCTCTAAGAGTGCTTGTTAGAAGAGGAGGAGGACAAAACAATGAGGCAAAGGATGCTTGAAATTTGAAACTACTGTAGACTCCAACACAGTCCAGGTCAACAGATGACCCGGGTTGACATAGAATCTCTGCGATTGAAGTTCAGAGCACTACCAGGTGATAGAAAGATAGATATGCATGGTAAGTGCAGCCCTGTAAGCCCAGTTCTGGGCGCTTACGAGTGTCGATTTATGATGGGAGAGAGAGCAGTCCTGAGTCCTAAACATGTTGCACATTTACCCCATGTGAGGGATCTTTTACTTGCCCAGTACAGACACTGATACAAGGGGGCACAAATTTAACATTTCATCTGAACGACATCCAGCTGGGATTTGCTCATGAAGGTAAACCGGAAATTTTGGGTTCCCCAACCGGGGGTTAAACCCATGCAGGCAAAGACCTTCAGCAGAGCGGGCGGGCTTCTTGACCACTAAGCCACCCAGCCAGCTGCTTCCTAACCACCGCCCAACATGCTCACATGTAAAAATCTTCATGAATACATTGCTGAAATTGTCTAACAAAAATTGATTGGCAGGCATTGAAGTACTGACAATTTTTTCTGAGTTTATGGATATGACCAGTTCAAAGACAGAGGTGGCGGAACGCGTCGAATAGTGGGGGGGTACCGGGCCCCGGGGCACCTCGTCTACGGTAATTTCTAGGAGAAAAAAGGGCACTTTATGTGTTTTTGGGCCAAAAAGTGGGGGGGCACGTGCCCCCAGTGTCCCCCCAGCTCCGCCGCCTCTGTAATCAAAGACACTTGCACCTTTGAGTGTATTGTTGCCAAAACTTGAATCATTTTTGTCAAATTGCAAAAAGACATCAGACAAGTATTGCACCAAAATTGGAAGCTAACAAATTTAGATGTAAGCATTGGACCTGTATGTACAGTGCATCTTTTCACAAACCATTACCAGACCAAAGCACAGATCCATGGCACAACTGACAATTGCTTTGCTTGCCAGATCATTTCATCTTCTCACAAAACTGTCAGGGAATTGTTACCTCAGTGGTAGGGTGCTGGACTGCCAATCACTGGGTCGAGGGTTCGGATCCAGCTCTTGCCGAGTCTCCTTGGCCTATGTTGGACAGCTGTTTCAATCATCCATCGCACCAATTCCATGCCTTTCTCCGGTCCTCTTTAGCCTACCAAGTGCGTAAATACAGGACGTAAAGCCCCAATCATCCATCCATCCACAATCCTATACCAGACCAAAGCACACATCTACGACTGCTTTGCTTGCCAGATCATTTCATTCTCACAAAACTGTCAAAACACCACATTAAAGTGCTCAAAACAAGGAAGTGATAGTTTGTGGGAGGAGGTCAAGATCTATTGAACCTGTTCACTCAAAACTTGGCCAAGATTCAAGAGGTTTGCACTTGTGCCCAGGATTCAAGTCCTGGATGCAAGTGCAAAGCAAAGAGTGCACTGCAGCACACCCTCAGCTGCTCAGTGCTAACAACATTTGATGCGAGAACTGTTTTGTGATTGTTTTGGTTCAAGTCAGGTGTTGTTTTTGGTTGTTATTGAAATTAGCATTGGATGATGGATGTGCTACTTGGAGAAATTGTATTATCGTCTTGAATCTTATGTTAGCCAATGATCTTTCTGAAGGGATTGCAACCCCAATTTAAGGGGGACATTACTATAACTGGTGGAAGGCTTGTCTGTTGGTCACATAGTATTATAGTAAAAATTATGATGCCACAACATGAACACGACATTGAGGTTTTTTCACAACATTGTGAAACGTTGTCGCAATGTTGCATGCTAACGTCATATCTTTGACATATTGCTTCACAACGTCATGATATACAGTGGTGCCTGCGTTGTAAGACCCCCTGTTGTAAGACCGACTTGCCTTATGCAACTGCCTTCCTCCCGCACTAAGTAGTATTTTTAGTGCATTTTGCAAACTGACGAGAGAATGCACCCCCACCAGAGGCCGCTTCATGACCGCAGAAGGGCAGTCTTATAACGAAGGGACCACTGTAAAGTCATTTCTTCCATTTCTTCCATACAATTCTAAATTTTCATAATTTTCACAATCATTGCAACATTGTCACAATGTTGCTGTGCACACAGTGTAGATGCACTGGGACCATACTGCCCATACTACTCTCTCCTTCTTTTCAAAGGTAAATTCTCAAATCAACTTTTTTGGTTAATTATTTACTGCTTAACATCCTGACTAGTGGTTCTAATTTATTGCTCTTAATAATTCTTCAGTTTTAATATATACATGCAGTCTATTTACTGAACATTCAGTGAATGGTGCCATTGTTGTTTTATAAAACATTTTTTCAAAACTAATGCTTACTACCTGGGGAACTTGGTTAGTAACTCAAAACTGTTGTTCTGCCTAGTTTCAAGCCATTTTACTCTTTCATAAATCTTTACTCAAGAAACTTGATACTATAGTGTTTAGTGGCTGACATGTAGAGACCGTTTCCTAGTTATAATAACTATTATTACTTAGTTATTCACCATTCGTGGTGAAGTTTTACTAATGTCACAAATGACATATCTTAAAATGGTTTTATAACTTAGAAAGTGTGTGTATGTCTACTAAAACTCTTCTTCCAATGGAATAATATAGCATAAGTATATGACTGTTAACATACAAACAGACACTGAGTAAATAAAATATCATTGACTTTTTCCTTGTAATGCTATATTCTTGCCCCCCCCCCTCAAAAACCACCTCAAAAGCTAGCAAATAAACTTAAATAGGATTTTATCACTTGTCAATCTTCAAAAAGCCTTTGATAACTTTACTTCTTTGGTGCATTTGGAAAAACTGCTATTATAGGTTTTTAAGTTTAATATGTAATGATGTTAGATCTAATCAGATTCTTGTATTCTATAAAATAAATTATATCATATAATCGGGTCTGTACGTAGTACACTAAGTATAAGTTGATTTATCTTGCGACTTGTAAGCCAGGCGCAGTTTTGATAAAAAACATTCAAAGTTTGTGAAAAGTTGAAAGGTTGTCCTTCTTAAGATACTAATTCTGTACCAAAGACTGTATTTTGGAAAGACAGGACACTTGAGGCTGTTTCTGGCACAGGAAGTACTGTGGCCACCTGTGATTTGGTCCCTGAACTATACTTGTGAATATTGTCTTATTTCTACGGAACTTGCTAGGTCTCTACAGCAAAGACTGCATTTTGGAAAGACAGGACTCTTGAGGCTAGTTTCTGGCACAGGAAGTACTATGGCCTCCTGTGATTTGGTCCCTGAACTATACTTGTGAATGTTGTCTTATTTCTACGGAACTTGCTAGGTCTCTACAGCAAAGACTGCATTTTGGAAAGACAGGACTCTTGAGGCTTGTTTCTGGCACAGGAAGTACTATGACCACCTGTGATTTGGTTCCTAAAGCTATACTTGATATCAGGAGCTTTTTCATCCACTTGGTCACCCAAAGGCTATGAAAGCTGGACAATATATATGAAACACAAAAGTTGATAGCTATATTTCATCTCGTACACTGAAAAAAAGGTTTGCGTAAAACAGACAAAACGAACGTTAGCTGGTGTCCATCCAGAATTTTTTGTATATCAGACAAGAATTTTCTTTGAAACAGACAAGGAAGTTGTCAATCCTGATATTATTATTATCATTATTATTATTATTATTAGTCATATTTATAGTGCCACCATTTTCCATCACTCAGGCATTCAGGTGCACTTTACAATGTAAATGTATGTACAATTGAAGCAGAGATGACTGTCCATGTAGACTTCTGTCCAGATGTCCTCATTCCATGTTTTTCTTAATGCTCATCATGGGCCACTGCTCGTCATTCGGATGGAGTCTGGTTGGGACATTGTTGCATACATACACCAGACAGGAGGATGGACCTCTGCCTACACAGTGGCCATCCTCCCCCGGCCACAACTGTCTCCAACTCACTCCAATTTAGTTCCAGGACCGGGATTCGAACCCATGTCCTCTCAGGCCAGTGGATTCAAAATCAACTGCTGTAACCATTAGGCCACGGAGGAACTTACTTGATATATTCTTTTGTGTGATTTGATCAAAGAAATGTCAGAAATAAGCATACCCTTTGCCTGAATTTGCACATAATTTTTGATAGACAGAAGCTAACATTTATTTTGTCTGTTTCACACAAACCTTTTTTTCAGTGTATGGTACGTATAAGCTCTCATCAATCGGTGTCAAAAAACGGGAAGTAATGCCATCTCCAAGAATATGCTGCCACTACGCATCACAATCAAAACACTCCAGACCACCTATAGAGAATTTTAGGATTTGGGGATGATTGTCACTTTATCATTTATTGATATTGTCCCTTTTTTGCTCAAAATCCACTGCGACTTGTCGTTTTTGTGGAAGAACGAACAAACTGTTCCCTTCAGCTATATTTTGACTATTCATTTTTCTTAGACTGGTCTGATGATACTGGAACAGGTTTATTTGACCACCTGTCAAATATCACATGACCAAGTCTCAAATATCGCGGGGTTTGGCGAGATGTGTATTTACATGTCTAGGGGGCTCTGTTTATGACCACTTGAGCTGTTCTAAATGTTTAGGTGACCCCCACCTTATGGGACCAGACCTTAACACTTTATATTATAGACATTTGTCCTGTAAACTGATCTTAGCATATGGGTGATATTATACCTGCACACTGGAGAAGATTGTAAACCTAAGGCCCCCTACTTTCATTGCAGAATTAAGTGAAACCTTGAAATTCCTCGGTGCATCTCCAAAGGCATATCTGGCAATGCCAGCTCAGCAGTGAATGGTCTGGTTGCTTTTCGGTAGTAGGCCTATTGCAATTCAGTTTGTGTGTCAGCCAATCGCAAGCCATGCAGTCTTTCATAGCAACAACTTCCATTATAATTTTTCTTCGTTGTCCTCTCACCCCATAGTGTTTATACATGTTTGAGTGTTTGTCTCGTGGTATAAGCCAGTTATTCACCATGGGATCTGGAATATGTGTTTATCACAGCTTGATGAATCACTCACAGCATATTCCTTCTGAAAAGGTGGATAACCTATACCAGCTATCTTGTCCTTCACTTTACTGCTCTTCTGTTCTCTTGCCCACTTGCTTTTCTAAATTGCTTCATTTTTGAGATTCCTTCTTTCTTTTCTTGCTTCCTTCATTGAATCCTGTCATGGAATCATATATGTAGAATGATGATGTTTAATACAGTCAAAGACATTACAGGTTATCTCTTTTCATAACCTAATGGGCACATGATGTGCACAACTATGTTGTAGCAACGTTGGAATGTTCGTGAAAGTTATGTAGAATTGTATGATAGACATTAAATTGTGACAATGTTGTGAAGCGACATCAAAGATATGACATTAGCATGTGACATTGTGGCTATGTTTCACAGTTTTGTGAAAAAACCTCAATGTCGTGTTCGTATTGTGGCAACATAATTTCTACCATACTTTTCAACATGACCAACAGATGAGCCCGTCAACATTTAGCGATGTTGTGTGTAAGTCGTGTGTCCCATCGAAACTGACCAAAACTGAGAAGAAACTTAGCATTTGTGCAGATCTATCCTCTGTATAGAGAAAACACGTTTTTTGTGAATAAGACCCGGAAAATTATTTTCTGATTCTGTGACAGATCAGACCAATCAATGACTGAATATAGTCATCGGTTAAAAATCCAGTTGTTCCAGGACCTAGCATAAAGGCTCCAAAATGCAAGTCAAGGCATATGCCTTGGGTGGCAAATTGGGACCAACCACAAGCTAAGCTTGCAAATTCCAGTCTAATTAGTTACAAAACCAAACTTTATGACTATAAGGGGTTTGAGTAATTTTAGCACCTTTTCTGTACAATGTACAGAACTTTATGGAGTGCCAATGCAGGATAAAGCATTGGTCATAAAAATCAAGAACTGTTTAGGGGCGAACAAATAGATTTAGACCACAATTAGCCACATGAAAACAATGGCTCTCTCGCATGAATTCTCGTAGTTAGTGAAGCTTTTCTATTATCGCCCAAGTGTGAATTGCCTCCCCTCCACCTCTGGAGAGTTCCACTGCCGCCATATTTGTCAGTTCCAGTTCGTCTGAAAGCAAATTTGGAACTTGACGATTTCTGCACTTGGACAGGCTGGTCCTGAGCTAACTGTGGGTGGTCATGAAGTCAGTGCAACTTTGTGCATCTATAATTAGACGATACATCCCTTAGTCACTCTTATGTTGGGCACATCTATATTGCAGTAAAGTTGTGACAACATCATGTCAAGATGGCAAAGTATGTCAAAATTACATAGAATCCTATGGTAGAAATGACATTGTCACAACGTTGTCTGGCAAGGTCAAAGATATGACATGAGCATGCGACTAGCAATGTTTCATAATGTTGTGAAAAACCACAACATTGTGTTCACGTCGTGGCAGCATAATTTCGACCATACATTTCTGTGTGTCCAACAGACAAGCCCTCCACCAATTAGCAATGTTGTACAGATTTTATGTTGTGTGCCCCTTGGAACATAGGTTCACGTCACTTGTCAGATCCCAAATTGAGGTCCAGCAGATAGATATAGATGGTGGAATCTTACTGACAAAAAAAAAACAAGTTATAATCTGAAAAACAATGTCTATGTAGTTATAAGACCTCATGTGCTTCTTTTACAAAATATCTTATTCGAGGTGTCAAATGTTTAAATTTATTCATAAATACTGTATCATTTGATATCTTTGTCAGCCAATCACAAGCCAGTATTTCACTTTTCTTTGTTATCTACTTATTCTACAATGTTTATGTTTGAGTGTTTGTGTCATGGTATAAGCCGCTTATTCGCCAATTTTTAAATTTCACCATATCGGCAATTTAGAAAAAATTCTCACCGTACACATCAGTTTTTAAATAAACTAGAATATCTGCAGTATGGACCTGCAATGATTCAAACAAGATGACAAAACAGGATTGGCATATGCAGTAAAGCCCTGTGTAGACAGCCAAATAGCCAGACAAACCAGACAGACTGACAGAAATGCTTTATTGACTAATTAAAAGTCCCCAGCTTGGTAAAACCTATTGTCATCCCAGTTTCAAAGACCCCAAATGATTTTTTGTGTCAGGTAATTGAATTTTTTATGATCCACCAATCTTATACCCTGTAATAGACAGCTATCTTAAGCATAAAGTCAATTCTATTTGTAAGTTTATTTTAGACACCCGCATATATACATTTACCCCAATGGGTGGCCTGTAAAACCTGTATGTGGGGGTCATTATCAAATTGAATACACCCTTGGCTCTGCTAAATTGAATAGAAATGTTGATTTCAAGATTTGGGTAAATAGTTTTGGTCAAAAGCCCTTTAACTGCTTAAGTGGTACTAAGTTAGTCATCAAATACATAAAGTCAAGATAGATTAAATGATTTTTGGCCACAATACCTGCCCTTAGTAATGTATACACTATTTACCCTGCAAGATCACAGGAAATTGGGAATGGTGTTAAACCACAAATACCCAATTGCTTTTCTGTCTTTTTGTATTCTATCGTTGTATATGTGGCATTTCCGGAAGGAGCAAGTAAAGGTTATTCACCCAGAGAGATGCAATATGTGATGTATCCAGTAAAGGCCTGAGCTGCGATAAACACATATTCCGAACCACTATGAGATTTGAGATTGTTGCACGTATGGTGAGATTAAAGAAGAAGAGAAGAAGAAAATACAATTTCGAAACAATGTTGTCATTATGAGGTTTAAAGAGTTGCTAGTGGTGAGATTTGAAGAGTGTTGCCTATCAATGTAAAACAACATTTCAGAATTACCACCCTGTCCCACCTTTAAATATCTTAGTCCTCCATAAATCCAATTATTCTTGTAACAATACTATTGCAAAAGGGTGTTGTACTCCATTTCAATTATGTGAGCCTTAATATAGGCCCTGGGGTACAGTAACTGTAGTCACCTTATGAGGTTTAGTACATAATTGTGGTCTAAGGTGTTACATGACTCTAAATTACTCCTAATTTGTTTACACACGATTGTACCACACACTAGAATACCCAAATGGAATACCCTAAAGGCATTATACAAGTGTACAACTGACAATATAATTGAGAACAAGAGTTATACAACTTTGGGTTGTTTTTGGTCCAACACCTTTGAACTACTGACTGCTAAACCAGTTTATGGTGACTTTCCAAGTCCATTATATCTATACAGGCTATAGTTGCTTAGAACCTTGTTTTCTTGTGAGTTTTCTTGCAGTTTCCTTTCTGGTATCCTTACTTCTTTCCTTCGTCACTTTTTTTTGCTTCTTTGCTTCCTTGCTTGTGTGATTCAAGTTGCTTGTTTTTTTCCTTCTTTCCTTCTTTGATAAATGTTTTCCTACCTTTCCCCATTCCTCCATTGCTTCAGTCATTGCTTCTTACCTTACATCTTTCATTTCTTTATCACCCTCCTCTCTTAGTTTCTTTCCTGGTTTTCTTCTTCCTTGTTTCTTCCTAGTTCTTCTCCCTTCTTTGCTTTGACACTCCTCCTCTTTTCCTTCTTCCTATCTTCTTTAATGTTCTTTCTTTTTTTTCTTTGTCTCCTTGCTTCTTTCTTTGCTTGCTTCCTTGTGTCACTGTTTCTTCCATGCTTTCTTGCTTCCGTGCTTCATTGCTTCCTTCCCTGCTTCCTTCCTTGCTCCCTTGCTTGCTTGCTTCCTTTTTTGCTTGTGTGCTTGTTTCCTGCCTTCATTCCTAATCTCCAATCATCAAGATTTAATTTGCTCCAGAAAATAAAGACTACTAAAAAACCAAGAATATTACCATCCTACTTGTAACAATTTTACTACCATCCTAAATGAAACTCCAAGATATCACAGACACACTTGGTGACATCTCATCTGTATGTAAATTGGGTTCTTGGGGCAAATTGATCTTAAGAAAAGGCTCAATTAAGGCTATGAATGTAAAAGAAGGCTCTGAAAGCTTAGAAGATTGGTTTCAATAGATAAGAAATATTCTCCAAAAGATGTGAAGATAAGATTGTCAGATAAAGTGCTAATAGTTTTAGAATGGGAGTTTGCCATCAACAGATACAATTAGATTGAAAATAGTAACAGTTATGTAATTGATAGGGGTAGTGGTAGTCACTGGTAGATCTAATTATCAATTTGTTACAATGAGATGGTTTATGTTATTTATTTGGTTGTTTTGTTTGCATACATTTAACTTCCAGATGGCATCTTCTGCAAGAAAAGCTGTTTCCTGATGAAACACAAATGACTGCTGATTGTGCAAAATTACTCACTAAAACATGAGAGAATTTACTGAAAGACGTTAACTATTGTAGAGATTATTTGCAACTTGATTTGCCCAATCATCGACAATTACTAATCATCCCTTCCGGAGGAACACACAACTTAAAACAAATTGTTGCTAATTGGTGGAGGGCTTGTCTGTGGTCACGTAGAGATGTAAGGGAGAAATTATATGTCACAACGTGAACACAACTTTGGGATTATTTTACAATATTGGTTGTTGCCTTACACTTTAAAATTTGAATTTTGAGTCAGCTTAAATGATTAAGTGAGATGGTTGCACAATTCCTTTGAGCCTAGATAGCTCGTTGTTTTATTTGATGACGACAAACAGATTATCATAGCTTGCAAAAACACGCTATGTTAGCTTACAGCCAAACACTTTGATATAGAATTTGAGTGAAGTGTGGCACTGTGAAAATGGAACTTTGTGTGTCATCATGCTAATGATTTGTCATGATCAAACCCAATACTTTCACTGTTAATTTGATCGAAGGAGACTTATCCCACTTGTTGGTGCCAGCCAAACGGAAGGATTATGCATCTGATTTTCACTCTAAAATCCGTTATGCAAGTCAAATGGCTTTCTCTTGATCAAGACTAATCAAACAGCATTTATGTTTCCCATGTTGATAGTTGAGAAGATGACACTTCATCGGCTATCATGAGTCAGGAAGTGCCATTTTCACAGTGCCACAGTCCACTCTAATTATTATCGCCCATGCTATGCTATGCATAGGGCGATTATGCTTTAGTGCTGAAATCTACTGAAGGGGTGAAACAACCAATGCTGTGACCTCAACCAGCCCACTCTGGAAGTTCTTATCATATGCATAACACATTGATACCATTGTAGATGTGCACAACGGTTGGTATTTTCAGTTTAATTCAATATTAGAAAATTAACTATTATCAGTTTTAGAGGCTATCAAGGTCCAGAAAGCCTGCATTGTGGTGGCCATTTTCCCTTCCACAGGGTGAGTTTTAGTACACAGAATGGCCACTGCAAGCAGCAACTCATTCACATACATTACACAAGAGGGCAGCACCTGCAAGTCCTTTGCCAGTTCCTCCCTTTGCACCACATTCTATTTCTGGGAAACTCAGCAATTCCTGCATCTCAGTATAGTTCATGCATCTTTCCAACTAATTATACAGGTAGCACGGGCTTATATTGTATCTATTTCATATTATTCTATTCTCTTCCCTCCAATCTACGGGCAACTTACTATATATTATATTAATCTGTTTTATATTTATGTAAATAAAATACTGGTTATAATATACACTCATGTAAACAAAAGATAGACAGATAGATAGATAGATAGATAGATAGATGCATGGATAGACGGATTGGCAGACAGATAGGATAGATGGATGGGATATACAGTAGGATAGGATAGATGGATAGTACAAACTGATAGGATAAACAGACAGGATAGATAGACAGATAGATGGAGGAATGGATTGACAGATGGATTGATGGATATATGGGTTGAAAGACGGACAGGATAGACGGATGGGATAAACAGATAGGATAAACGGATAGGATAAACAGATGGGATAAACAGGTAGGATAAACGGGATAAACGGATAGGATATACGGATAGGATAAACGGATGGGATAAACGAACGGGATAAACGGATAGGATAAACGGATAGGATAAATAGAAACTTAGATAGATAGATGAATGTTTGGATTGACGGATGGATTGAATGATAGATAGACGGATGGATAGACAGATTGACAGACAGATAGGATAGATGGATAGGATAGATGGCTGGGATAAACAGATAGGATAGATGGATAGTATAAACGGATAGGATAAACAGACAGGATAGATAGATAGATAGATGGAGGAATGGATTGACGGATGGCTTAATGGATAGATGGGTTGACAGACGGATAGGATAGACGGATAGGATAAACGGATAGGATAAACAGATAGGATAAACAGATAGGATAAACCGATAGGATAAACAGGTAGGATAAACAGGTAGGATAAACAGGATAAACGGATAGGATAAACGGATTGGATAAACGGATTGGATAAACAAATGGGATAAACGGATAGGATAAATGGATAGGATACACGGATAGGATAAACGGATAGGATAAACGGATAGGATAAATGGGATAAATGGGATAACGGATAGGATAAACGGATAGGATAATGGGTAGGATAAACGGATGGGATAAACAGATAGGATAAACGGATAGGATAACAGATAGGATAAACGGATAGGATAAACAGATAGGATAAACGGATAGGATAAACAGATAGGATAAACAGATAGGATAAACAGATAGGATAAACAGGATAAATGGGATGAACCAATGCTTATGGGGTACTGGATAAACGGATAGGATAAACGGATAGAATAACGGATAGGATTAATGGATAGGATAAACGGGATAAACAGGATAAACAGGATAACGGATAGGATAAACCGATAGGATAAACGGATGGGATAAATGGATAGGATAAACGGATGGGATAAACGGATAGGATAAATGGATAGGATGAATGGATAGGATAAACAGATAGGATAAACGGATAGGATATATGGGTAGGATAAACGGATAGGATAAACGGGATAAATGGGATAAACGGGATAAATGGGATAACTGATAAATGGGATAACGGATAGGATAAATGGATATGTTAAACGGATAGGGTCAACGGATAGGGTAATGGATAGGATAAATGGATAGGATAAACGGATAGGATAAACTGATAGGATAAACAGATAGGATAAACAAATAGGATAAATAGATAAGATAAACAGGATAAATGGGATGAACCAGTGCTTATGGGGTACTGGATAAACGGATAGGATAAACGGATAGGATAAACAGATAGGATAAATAGATAAATGGATAGGATAAACGGGATAAACAGGATAACGGGTATGATACACGGATAGGATAATCGGATAGGATAAACAGATATGATAAACGGAGAGGATAAATGGATAGGATAAACGAACGGGATAAACTGGCTAACGGATAGGATAAACATAGGATAAAACATGCGGGGCATGGGCGATGCTGTGCCATTATATGTGCTTGTTCTATATCAAAGTGTTTGGCTGTAAAGGAATTGTACAACCATCTCACTCAATCATTTGAGCCTCAAAATTTCAAATTTTGCAGTGTATCATACCTATAAAGCATGTAAAATTCCTAACTACTCCAAAATGCCATGTTCACTGTCACAGTAACTTGGTTGTCACCATTGACTTTTGCATTATATCATAGAAATTCATTTGTGTGATTCAGTGGGATTTTCCAGTCATTTTGACACCATAAAACAATTCCAAGTGAGTGAACAGCCCCAGTGCAATTTGCCATCTAGAGCAATTGAGGGAGCTGCTGGGTTGGCTGTTGAGGGGGAGAGGGGGCTATCTTGGAGACAAGTGTCTTGGAGAAAAGAACAGTCTCATCCACAGCTGATCAGCCAAGTATCTTGAAGAAACCATAGGCGTATCAGAGGGGGGGGGGCGATCGCCCTCCCAAAAGTTTGGGAAACAGTAAGATTCGGGCAAAAAGGCTGAAAAAATTGGGCAGATGATTAAATAAAAACTACTGAAAATTAATGATTTCCAGGCAATTTAATTTTAAATGTTTATAAATTTAGATCGTGAAATTCGGGCAAATGTCGCTCGCCCCCCCCCCAAAATCGCGTGCGCCGTACACCTATGGAAGAAACTATATTGTGTCTTGGAGAAAATGGAGAAAGTATTATAGAAATTTTGATGAAGTAAGCAAGCATAAGGTTGGGCGGTCAGATAATTATGTAGTGTAGACTTCGAGGCCTGCTTGCAGACCAATGTCTCTGCCTGCATGAGTTTGAAGTTCAAACCACTAGTCGAGAACCCAAAATGTTTTCATTGGACCTTCATCCACATGTCCCAGCTGGATGTCATTCGGATGATACGTTAAATTGGTGGCCCCTTAATTGTATCGTTGTTTGTATAGGGCAAGTAAGATATCCTTCATATGGGGTAAATATGTAACATTTGAGGACTCTCTGTCATCTCATCAATCAACTCGCGTGAGCACCCCGAACTGGGCTTAGACTGTGCCTACTATATTATCCATCTAACTAACTGAAATGTTGTAGCAATGCAATCAATCCTAAAATGTTTTTCAGAGAAATTAATGAAACTATCCTGGTCATCATGGTAAAGACTAAAGAGAATTTGTCACACAGACAACCAAAATTAAACCATGCAACTTCTGAACTGCACCAGTTACCCAACTGTTACCCTAATATCTTGAAAATAACTCATCTTTCACAGGAACCTAATAGAACACATTTTGGGAGGAGCTGATTGGCTATTTCCTATAAGGGGCGTGGCCTAATGTCACAAATGGAACGTTTCATTCATTAGTCTTGTGTCACATGACTAGTCACATGGGAATCATGTGACCTCAAATCAGCCAATCCACAAGTCACAAGGGTTTATGGGTAATAACTGAGCATTACAAGTCATAAAGGGCCAAATGGTAAAGATGATAGAATCTATTTTTAGCTCTGATGTAATGGACATGACAAGTTGGTCACATTGCATGGTTAAAGCAAGAACACATCCATGGTTTCCTATGGATTTTCTCATGGCTTTTTTGAAGACAGATTATTGTCCCGTTTAAATTCCAGCACTGGTTGGTCACCTGATCCAATGTTAAACAGTAAAAGGAATTTATATGACATGCATGCACTGCATGGTGCTACAAATGGTGCATGCTGGTGCCTTATTATGGGGCGAGAAGGGGGGTTAGCTCTGTCTGTAGTTCTCTTGGCTTCCCATCGCAGGGTCTTGGGCTCAGCTTCAGCTCTGGCCAGGTCACCTGGACCTGTGTTTGACAGCAGTTTCAATCAACTTTTGCCTCATTTTGTTATAAACCTTATGCGGATTGGCCTACCAGAGTGCCTAAATACGGGACGTAAAACCAACTGGGAACAATCCAACAATAAATTCAATGAAAGCTTCAGTAAATATTCCTAGCTTTGCTACTTTGATATAGCTGAACCCCCATGCGCTTTGCATTTTGAAATTGTTACATTTTATTTGGTTGGATGGAAATTTCAATGGGCCTGTTTTTGCACCTAAACACGTACAAAATGTCAATAAAAAGCCTGCCAAAAATGTCAAAATTGAGTTAAAATGACTGTATTTAACTTTTGTAATGCCAAGTACTGTATACTATTATGCACACTCGGTATTTGTCAATTTGTAACAATAAAATTCTGCAATTTTCTGCAAACTTTCCTGATGTTTGACCTAATAGTGCGATCGAGTGTGCTTAACATTTCAAGTGGAATGCTTTCGTGGTCAAGTGTTTCAAGTGCTATTGTAAAATATTGAGAGCAACACAAAGTCAAAAGCAAAATCTGATTTATTTATTGTCAACTTTGGCATATACATGTATATATATATGTGTGACTTTGATCTATCTATCTAATGATCTACCTATCTACCTATCTACCTATCTATCTATCTATCTATCTATCTATCTATCTATCTATCTATCTATCTATCTATCTATCTGTCTACATAAAATCTAGTATCTACCAACCTATCTGCATATAATAGGACATTTTCAGGGGATAATAATGCAACTGGGAACCACCTGAGGTAATGACTGGTTGTCATGATATAATTCTCTATCTCTTAAAAGAGGTAAAAGTGTAACATTCTCAGATTTATTTGCTAGATTTTATCTTACTTTTGACTTTATGCCATTTGATTTTGAAGATATGGCTTTGGCAGGTATCAGGATATCATGTCGCCAAATTACTGCTAATAATGATGGTGTATTAGCTGCATGCATGTGGTAAAGTGAAGGGTTACATGAACATTATAATGTCAAGGAATTTATATGACATGCATGGTGTTACAAATGGTGCTTGCTGGTGCCTTATGGGGCGGCAAGGGGGTTTGGCTCTGTCTGTAGTGCTCTGATTTCCCATCGCAGTGTCCTGGGCTCGATTTCAGCTCCGACCAGCAAGTCGACCTATGTTGGATGGCAGTTTCAATCATCCTTTGCTCATTGTAGTGGTCTGCTCTTGTCCTATTAGCACATATCGAAAAGTTCATTGTGGGATGTAAAGCCCCAATTTATTCTTTTCCACTCAGCGTAATCAACTTCTTTTATTTTTTCCATACAACAGCAATTGCAGTTTCAAAATCAACATGTAAATCTCTCCTTTTTCAATAGAGTATAGAATGATATACAATGTATACATTACAAATCTTCATAAAAAATCTCTTCAAACAAGTGTCGACAAATATGTTGTCTTGTTGTTGCTCTGAAATTTGCTCTCCACTTGTCTCCAAGCATCCAGTCTGACTCTTACACAGGAACTCTGCAGTAAATTGGTCTTTCCGAGTGAATTGGGCAGAAGATCCAAATTGGCATCCAGAGTGTCATATCATGAAAGAGTGATGTGTGACCATTTCAGGCCTCGTGACTTGGTGGTGCAGTCTGGTCACAATTCTGATTGGAGACTGCGTGACTGAGATATATTGCATGATACTGGGGATGGTTGTGACTTGCTATACTTACTTTGCAAGATTAAATAAGGGTAGATCTAAGACAAGACTATGATTCATGGTTGTGACTTTCTTTGACTTATGCCTATCTATCTATCTATCTATCTATCTATCTATCTATCTATCTATCTATCTATCTATCTATCTATCTATCTATCTACCTATCTATCTGTCTATCTATCTATCTATCTATCTATCTATCTATCTATCTATCTATCCATCTACCCATCCATCTATCCATCTATCTGTCTATCTATCTATCAATCTATCTATCTATCTATCTATCTATCTATCTATCTATCTATCTATCTATCTATCTATCTATCTATCTATCTATCTATCTATCTATCTATCTATCACAGGAGGTTGTTAGCTCAGTTTGTAGCACTCCGGCCTTCCAATTACGTCCCGGGTTCGATTTGAACTCTGGCCGGGTCAGCTGGAGATATGTTGGACAGCAGTTTCAATCATCCATCGCTTCATTGCTGTGTCCTTCTCCTGTCCTGATTAACCCACCTAAAGTGCATAAATACATCTATAGCTTGTAAACTTTGTCGTAAAGTCCAGTCTTCAGTTCATATACAAATATATGTATCTATCTGTCTATCTATGGAGCCATGATCTTGAAACAATGTCTATGCTGTGGTTCTGCCTTCAGTTGTAGGGAAGAGAAAGACTTTTTATGTAATATTTAGATAAATGCTTCAAATTTAATACCTCACTCTTTTCACAATTTATGTTTACTTAGAAATAAGACCAGCTCACTCAAAGGCCCTCTTAGGCCTCCATATTTTCTTTCAAGTGTACTACAGTGTTATGGCCTATTGCTGTAAATCGTGAAAAAATGTCAAGGAGATTATCAGGCTACGATTGGGGTGAATTTGGGGTAAATTTACAAGTGTAGGGTAACTCACAGAACCCCTATCCCACACAGGAGGTAGCAGTTGTTATAGTAAGTTGTTGAGGTGTTCTCTAACAATGGCAGAACTGCACTGGACACAGGTTATCATAACTTATTGACTCACTTTAGAGCCTTTATCAACAGAAATGATCATCACAGAACTTATCAATAGGCCTGCTAACTTCAACCTGGTCTTTTGATGATGGTCATGTTGGAGAGGGGTTAGTTAGCTCAGCTGGAAAATTGTTCTGCACTCTTAACAAAAAGGTTCTATATGGAACCTATTAAGGGTTCTATAAGCTGGTATAAATAAGGAACCCTAAAAGGCTCATTATTAAACTTTTAGAAACTTTGGAAAGGATCTAACAGCAAACAAAAACAACACCTGGATAATCCAACTGCACCGAACTCTCACAATGGAACCCCTTTCTCACAAGTTGGGAGCATAGGGTTCCATCATAGGGCCTTTCCACCAGTATTGAACCTTTTCAGTTCAGTTGAACCCTCAACAAATTTCGGATGTGGGTTCTTTATATTACCATCAAGAACCTTTTGCATTAACAGTATGGGCTGCCAATCGCTGGGTCCCAGGTTCGAATCCAGCTCCCCGTATGTTGGACCACAGTTTCAATCATCCTCCGTCTCAATGTTGTGTTCTCCTCCTGTCATTGTTTTGTGGGGGACAGTTCAAGGTAGCAGTCAAATCAATCTAAGTTGGAAGCCTAAGATGATCCATGATTCATGCAACTTGTTGATGTACTTGACACATGGATCCTGTTACACCTTGTTACGCAGTGTTACACTAACCAGTGCAGAATTGCTTTTTGAGCCAAAAATGAAGTTGTTGTGAAAAGAAAAACAATCATCTTAATATTTTCTAACAGCCAGACGTGACTACATGTAGAGATACTGGCAGATAGCAACTTTATCACAAATAATTGTTACTAGGCAACACTTTTTATAACAAAGTTTTGCCATATTTCTCCCAGTTTATCAGCTCAACCTTGCAGATCATTTTCAGAGGGGATATGGTCAATGTTAACTAACACCAAAACAAATTCCTGATTCATAAAATGGAAGAGAATAGGAAAGGAAGCAGTATTTCTAAATAAGAAATTAACACGATATATCAATCTCAGGATTTGTCAGCTGTTTTGCTACTATAAAATGTCCGAAATTGCCGAAAAATTAGAAAATCTTAATTAGCGCTACCCTCGTCCGCTATTTTTTAAGCCGAGGCTTGCGCCGAAAATCTCGTCCAGCCAGAGAACGTAGTGTCATGGTGTCAGAGAGATGATAACAATGTGGATTCGAGTTGATTTCTTGCAATTTCTTCTTATTTATATTGGTAAATGCCGGTCAAATTTATGACGAGGAATGTGCGTTCTAGAAATGAACAGACTGTTATGACGAGGAATGTGCGTTCTAGAAATGAACAGACTGTAATGAAAACTTATCACAAACTGTGCAAATAAATGTTGGAAGACTGTAATAAGCCTATTGGGTAAATCAGCTAGTATTAAATACCTGCCTTTCCACTTCCAGTACTTAGAAGTTTGAACACTTGCTAACACTTGGTCTATTCGACAAACAGCACCTCAAGTTATAGTCCTTATCTAACACTTCTGCAGCAAACTGTATGATAAATGTTTTTGGCAAAAAGAAATAAGCCAGAAATGACCTGTCATAACACCCAGCCTTGTGTTACCCCTATCAGTTTAACACTGCTGTAGGCATTTGTAGAGATTTGTGAGGGCGGATTGTTACAAAAGGTGCTATGTTACAGCCTTGCAGGAAGTGTGCAACTGGATGGCAGAGTGGTTGGGAGCTGTTGTTTGTATTGTGAAGGTCCCAGGTTCAATTCTCAAGTGAAGGTTATTGGTACATGACTCTTTGCCAACTCTGAAGATTCATTAAAATTCACTGTCTTAGACAGTCTGTCTATATAGTATAGTTATACGCAGGTATTTTAAACTGATTCGGATGTAGAAGTCCGGCCGCCTGCCCCGACATCAGTCTAGAGTTTCGTGACTTCCGTCTCTGGTGAAGGGAAACTGTACCTTTCGGGCATCTTCATCTAGAGGTCCTTTTTTTAGCTCCAGAAGGTCAAAATTGTTGTCTGTCTAATATAATTTAGGCCTATTGGTGCCACAGTTTCAATGCAATTCTCCACATTAGTCTGCAATGCACTATGGTGTCAAACCAGTTCTGAGAGAAAGTAAGTGACCGCAATACGAACACCTGAACGATAAAGTGCATTCGACCTGTTTTCGCAATTCGAAAGATTTTACTTGATCATTTGCACTTGTGCTCTAATCTTCGGTTTCTTTTATTTCTTCTTGTTGAAATATTTGTTCCAAGAAAAAACTGTCTGTAAAATAGAAGAACAAACACTACAAAAACATGAAATAAAAAATTGCAAAAAGAGCATCTGTTTTTGGAGGCACACGAGGCAAGGTCATGCTATTAGAATAAAGGTCAAGAGGTCAGAAGAGGTCAGTGAGTGCAAAAAGGGTAAAAAGGAAGTGTTCATTGACAAGCACTGAGAAAGTGATCATCTGGTTCACAAGATCAACATAACCCTTATGGGGGTAATCTTCAGTGCAGGGGGCTACAAGTGGTTGAATTGGGTCATGCACTTCTCAATGAGGTTGCAAGAGTGCTGATATAAGGTGGATCATCTCTCTGTGGATCATCTTCTGTGAGATATAATTTAAAAGGACACTTTTCAATTCTTCAAATGATATTACCAGTATTGAAATCATTCAAATGGTATTACTGGTATTTAAAATTGTATTACTGGTATTTTGAATCGTTCAAATGATATGACTGGAATTTGAAATGATATTACTGATATTTTGAATCCTTCAAATTTATGATATTACTCGTATTTGAAATCATTCAAATGATATTACTGGTATTTGAAATGATATTAAGTACTGGTATTTTGAATCCTTCAAATGATATTACTGGTATTTGAAATCATTCAAATGATATTACTGGTATTTGAAATCATTACTGGTATTTGAAATCATTCAAATGATATTACTGGTATTTGAAATCCTTCAAATGATATTACTGGTATTTGAAATCATTCAAATGATATTACTGGTATTTTAAAAAACATCCTATAAAAGGTATTACTGGTATTTGAAATGATATTACTGATATTTTGAATCCTTCAAATGATATTACTGAAATCATTCAAATGATATTACTGGTATTTGAAATCCTTACACTGATTGAAGTGTTATTTATATCGTCAATTTCCTCTTAAAATTTCTTTCAATGTTTGTAGTATGAGTTGCCAGTTCTGAAAAGAAGGAGACAGCAGAACATTCATTATGAATCATACATGGACCAAATGAGCAGCCAATCTTTTTGTTATAGCTCGATGATTCACTTTGTTTAAATGTTTAAATGGAAATTGCACCTTCAACAACTCAATTCAATTCAATTCAATTCAATTCAATTTATTCCAAATGTAAACAGGATACATGTATGTATTGAAACAATAAAAATAACAGTTACATCTGGGGGCAGATGTCCGGTGGACATATTTTGCCCAATTACAATACATAAATTGATTATACAATTAAGGAGAACAAGAACAGCAATAACAAGTTCTTTTTTTTAAAAGAAAACAAAAAGACTAGGGCTACAAATAAAAACAAATTGTAGGATTAATATTATTTGATATACATACATTAAGTTTAATAATAAGTGACAACATATTCAGGAAGTGTACCGGTGATAAAAACAAAACAGGAAATAGTTTACAGAAAATCGGGTAGGTTATTATTATTTAAATATAGTTTGGTCTTTTTTTTAAATGAGTTTAAAACAAGGCAATTACTGATCAAAGAAATGAAATAATTCCATATTTTAACACCCATAAATTTTAAAGATTTCTGACATGTAGTTAAGCGCATGCTTGGAGTATGGAAGTTGTTAAATGATCTAGTATTGTGCCTATGTATAGATGTATTATAGGAAAACATATTTGAGAATAATGGCGGGAGTAATTTATGGTCAATCTTATACATAAACAAGAGAACATGATAAACATATAACTTGGATAAAGGAAGAATATAATACTGAGTGAATAATTCGGCTGTATGGGCTAAATAATGGGAGTTTGAAATAATTCTAATAAATTTTTTTTGTATCTTAAATAAAGGGTCCAGATAAACAGCAGCAGCGCTTCCCCAAATTTCTATGCAGTATGTTAAGTAAGGATAAATAAAACAGTAATAAAGTGTATTTAAGGTATTTTTGTTAAACAGTTTTTTAACTTTATTTATGATCCCATAGCCTTTAGATATTTTTTTTCTAATGTAGTTTAGATGACATTGCCAAGAAATATGAGAGTCTAAATGAATACCAAGAAATTTCACTGTATTAACTAAAGATATATTTACTCCGAAGTGACAGTGCTGCTTCTGATTCATACATTTTGGTGTTAGATCCTTATTGGGCACTTTGATATCATGATGACGTCACTTATTCACCATGACGTTCCATATTGACGTCATAATTTAGGTAAAACTGACTAAGTGTCAACAAAGTTGTAAAAAAGCAATAAAATAACCCTTCTAGATCCTTACAGAGTAATGAAACTACCCTTACTGTCATTGGTAAACAAGTGCAAGAACCCTTACTTGATTTTCTGTGGGTGCACTCGAAATTAGGTCAAGTTGTTCACTCCTTCTGTTCCGGAACTAGTACGAAATGCCTGGAAGAATTGTTGATATTTTCATGTGCAGGTGTCGAGTGTTTTGACAGGATAGAGTGTTTTGAGTTCTTAGTGTTTTTTACCCGAAGTCTTCTTCACTGAGTTAGCTCAAGATTCAGTCTTCATTTACGTGGGACAGATAGGCCAATATTTAGTGTTTCAAGTATTTTTACAAAAATTAAATCGAAGTTCCAGGTATACACGCTCTAAGATTGGAACTACCCTATCAGCATGCCTCGGCGTTCCAACGTCGGCCCGAAGCTGGTCAGTCGCTGCTGACATCGGACTGACGCTGGGCCGACGTTGGACCGCCGAGGCATGCTGACAGGGTAAAGATCTAAAATGACTTCTTTCTGACCTTTTTTAAATATTAAACCTGATTTTTGGTTCTATTTGGTTTAAAGCTACTTGGTGCAATATATGTAATGACTGTACTTTAATTTTTTCAGCTACTTGGTTTAAAGTTGCTCCTGCTTGTAACTTCACCCAATGCACAACGGCTTAACTTGACTTTAATTTGGTTTAAAGTCATTCTAGTTGTAACTTCATTCAATTGCACAATGGTTTAACTTGCCTTTGCTTGGTTCTCTACTTGGTTCTACTTGGTTTAAAGTCATTTCTTGTTGTAACTTCAACCAATGCATAGTTGTTTAACTTGCCTTTACTTTGGTTTAAATAGTTGTAACTTCATTCAAATGCACAATGGTTTAACTTGCCTTCACTACTTGGTTATGCTTGGTTTAAAGTTAATTCTGGTGGTAACTTCAGCAAATACACAATGGCTTAACTTCAATTACTTTGTTTGAAGTCACTGTTCCTGGGTGCTACAAAACCAATACAATTGAATACATTAGATTTACTGGAATCAACTTAGTTCTGCCAAGCAGGTGGCATCAAAATGACCCATGAGTCCCAGAAGTGACAATTTCTATATTGATTGGCGGGTCCAGTGGTCCAAAGAATCTCACATTTTTATTTATACCATTCGACACCTCTGTCAGCCAATCATGAGCCAGTATTTCACTGCAATAAAACCCTTATTCTTTGTTGTCCAGTTATCCTCCCATGGGAGAATAATAAGCGAAGCTGTGAAAAAACAACAGCAACAAATGACAAGTTTCAGTTTTGTCTTATGGTATAAGCCAGTTTTTCGCCGCGGGATCAGCAATATGTGTTTATCACAGCTTAGGCTAATGCCCTCGCTGGATAAATCACATATTGCCTCTCCCTAGGTGAATAACCTATACTAATTCTTCTCACATCTATTTAGTTCTTCTTGGTTTTAAGTTACTTCTGGTTGTAACTTCAGCCAATGTACAACTGTTTAACCTATAAATTTACTTAGTTCTACTCAGTTTAAAGTTACTTCTGTTTGTGACTTCATCAAATACACAATGGCTTAACTTTGATTTACTTTGTTCCACTTGGTTTGAAGTCACTTCTTCTGAGTGGGACTAAACCAGTGCAATTGAATCTTTAGATTTACTGGAATCAACATAGTTCTACCAAGCAGGTGGCATCGAAAGGACTCATAAGTCCCAGAAATTACATTACTATATCAATTGGCTGGTCCAGTTGTCCATAGTATCCCCATAGACATGGACTGTGGACAGACCCACAGAGCAGAACAGGACCAGGAGGGTCCATCCCACAAGGGTGGACAGGTCATCCTTGAATTGTGGGTTCATGCATCAACGTGTGTCAGATCACCCCTCCCCCTGCACTGCTTTGCCAGGGTGCCTTATGACCCTGTGTGTGACCTGAGGAGGGTGACTGGTCAGGGCAAGAAAGGGCCAAGTTCATATTAATAATCAGAACAGATACTGATGTCTGATGATATCTGAAGATATCAGTTTTATTTGGGATTTCCAATGTGGTTTCTGAAGGTTTGTCAATATATGAGTAAATGAACATCCATTATCTGGAGGTAGACCTATAATGTTTTATACGTGATCAGTAAAACTGAAAATAGCTAGGGTTACACACAGTGATAGGTTGAAATGGCAAAGACATAGAACTTGTCATCAGACTTGTAGGAAAGCTGAACCCTGCAGATAAGTAATTTAGGAATATTTCAGTTTTATTAGATACTTTTCCATTGCCTTTGGTAGTTTGGAAACAGCAAATTGGTGCAAAGTGATAATGATCATCCAATGACAGAAATGAGAGTGAACAAATAGCTAGAATTCATAAATCCAATGCTGAAGGTGTTTACAGAATTACGAGAAAACCATTAACTTATAAATGTCTTTTAAAAACACACATCTTGTAAGTTGTTTTTCACATACATCTATTTTCTACCAAACATATTCTAATTCACTCATACAGGTATCTCCACTCATATGGTGACTGTATAGCATGAAGCTTGGGTGATCTTTGTCACTTTGTTCATGGACCTATGCCTTCCTATGACTCCCTGACCTGCAGAGGTCATAGTTGTGACCTTTTGACCTTGAAGACACAAGGTCACGTGACATGGTGTTTATAGGGGACTATTGTATATATCTTTTGCCAAGAAGGAAAGTAAAGACTTGTTATGTTGTTTTTATAGACTTTTATAGACTATATAGTTGTAGTTGTACATCTATAGATGTGTTTGCCATGATTGCTACTGAAAGATATAGTTGATTCAGAACTGTGTGTGAGGTCCAGCTTGTAAGACACCACTTTTGAGGGTTTTAATATGTATTTTTTTCTGTTAGATCCCAATCTATGACATAAATCTTCATTAAAGATTAATAAAGAATAGAAATATATATATATGTTATTAGTGGTTAGACACAGATTTTGATGGTTCTGACATACCTTTTGTCGAATCGCTCTCTTCGGTCAGGATCGGGTCAGGATCTGATTGACAAAATTATCTGTTAGAATGGCCCCTTTTATCACTAGTAATATCAGTGTCTAACAACCATAAAATATATCTTCTTTCTGGAACCACATTTTGACATATGACTGATAATTTCTTCTTCTTCTTTTCAGAGCCCTAGCCAAAACACACGAAAAGGTCTGGAACAATACGAAACTGTGTCAAACGTTGAAAAGAGACGCTGGATTAACGAAACAACAAGTGCGCATGTGCAAACAAAATTTAGAACTTATGGGAATTGTTGCCGGGGCAACGCGGGAAGCTGTACTTACGTGTCAATCATTATTCGCGGACAGAAGATGGAACTGTTCGTCAATCACTTACGCACCAAATTTCTTGGCTGATTTAACGGGAGGTGAGTCTTTTGCAATTTTTTTCCTGTGTATATTATAATGATTATTTCCTTATGCGAATGCTTCTTGAAATTGTAAGTGCATAATTGTTACATCCATGTGTGATATGGTTTTGTCGTAAATGCTACCATGGTTTAATTTCATAGACTCTACCTTAAATATGATTGATAGTTGCAATCCCTTTTATTTAGAATATGTATGATCTTCCTCAATATGTCCACAGAAAATTTGCAAGTTGTCATCAAGTTGGAGTTCAGCTTTTATGCATCTTTGAATTTATACATGTATATCTTGATTTGAGGTACATGACCAATGATTGGCCTATTCGACCTGATGATGCCATGCTTCCAAGTTTAAATTGCAGACTAATTTGAGGAGTGCAATATGATTAAAAACAGAGGAATATTTCAAAAGTGTATATAGGAAGCCTAATTCGTAATGTATAGATGTTCTATGAAAGTTTCTCTGACGACAGAATGAAGACTTGGGCCTGAAACTCTTGCTTTCTCTCTCTGTCAACTGATGTGTTCTGACTATAATAGAATCAAAGAAGTCAATTGCTGAGTGCTCTTTATGAGCTTGCTGACATGAGTATTTTCTTCTAATGAGTGATTGGTCAATACACCCTTCCAGTTTTGGGGTTAAGCTCCGCCCCCTGGCTCACCCCCCTTCCAGCAGGCCAAGGTCCGTCAAGCTACCCTGTTTTCACTGTACAAAATGTACTGCCACTGGTGGTAAACTGGGTTTTAAAACATGCCTTGTTTGGGGTTTTGGTCAAATTAATGTTTAGAATGATGAAATAGGGCGAAATACTCATTTATATACTAGTGAGGTTACATGGCATTAATTATACATTGTCCTGTTATCATATTCTCATGCATGATGAGATGTATCCATAGACCAATGCCTTTCATTATAATGACAGAGAACAGAGAAAACTTCCAGGCTGCATTACATTCTGTTTATGGCTGAACTTTATTCAGATACACATTGATCATTGTTTATTCAACACATTATTAAATGTCATAACATATATAATTGTATAGGCATATTCTGTGAAGTATAGATCTATGTGTAGATGTAGAGTTTCCTATCTACCTTTCTTCGTGATTTAAAGTCTCTGTCTGTCATTAAAAGGTGAAATAGTTCTTATACTTATTGGTCATAACAATTTGTGTAGCATAAAAGGTAAAAACAATTTATGAGGGTAGTGAAATAAAGTTGTCTTCTGTAAAATAAATATATATACACAGTGAAGAAAAAAACACCTGTAATTGGTATTTTACAAAGACATGTGCAGGTAAGGCCTACGAATAGACCTATTACCTTCCATTGTATAAAAAGTTATTAATTAATCTATATCTTGTCATATACAGCCAATTTATTCATGAGGGCCATGAAAAAGAATGATAATTATATGCCTAAATTGCAAATTTGTGAGGTCTGTTAAAATATACAAATAATATTGTATGTATTTGAAGATTATCTTAGAAATGTTGATTGGTAACATGTTAACACTTATAAATCACAAGTTTCATTTATACAGGCCATGTATTTGTCTCAAAGTATATATACACTCTATAGGCCTACATGCATACTTTAGTTTTAAAAATAAATCACATATTCTTCATTAAAATCATCTATAACTGGCCAATTTTCTTGGGAAAATAAGAGATGGTTTCACAATTGTCTGGTGGTAGAGTACAATTATCAGGATTTCAGGTTACATAACAATAATAAACTTTTAGCAGTTCTTAAAGCCTCCAAAACAACTCAAAACTGATGTCTCCCAGCCTTTTAACATGGGGTTGGGGCTTTGTTATGACGGACCATACAACACGTGGGCTGGGGGTGTCAAAGTCACGTGACAGGCCGAGCCCATTTCATTGGCTGGCCTGCTTGGAGTGACCAGAAACCTGGAAGGGTGTATTGTTTACAATCAGCCACTCCCACCCCAGATGGGGTAAACTAGCTATACCCCTCAGGGATTAGGGTGTTGATGGCCTGAGGGTATGATTGGCTTCTTATAGGGAAGTCGCCCAAGCATGGGATATCAATGTCTAGAAAGCCAGCAGCATGGAATATGGATAGCTATGGATGGTTTAGATGATCTCAGGGTGTTAATAAGGGTGTCTGTACAGCCATAGATTAGTATCAGTAAAATAGTCTCTTGAATGAGTTATTAGTTTTTCTTTTCTTAAAAAAAGGTGTCTGTGATTATGCAACTGGCTCCCCCTTGTTCATAACCAAGAGCCCCCCTGACACCAGCTCCCCCCCCTACACAAATGAAATAAACCAGTGTTCATAACTGTGTATTTAATTTTTTTAAAGAAAGTAAAACGTAAAACGAAACAAACCCGAAGAAGGGTCCGCACCAGAAGGAAGAGAAAGATACCTCTGTATCTGCTAAGTTGATTGTTTATTACACGGCCTCTCGATAATTTTTCTGCTGTTTTAGATGAACAACAGCGAAAAATGTCTTGTTTTAAAGTAATGAGACATCTCGAAAATGTTGAAAAGCGATGGAAGCTTCTGATATGATGTGATTTTGTTAATCTATTATAATAAACACCAGTCTATAGACTAAAGTAAGTTCACTTCCCGATTTGTTTGTCATTTTGACACAGGACAAGTCTTATTAATGAATTTGTAACCAGTATCATTGCATTTTTAAATTAATAAATGGGGAAGATATACTGTACAGTGTAGTGTATGTACAATTTTGCTCACCTTCTGTCACTCCATGGTGCTGCTATACACATTGCTGCACAACCAGCCAAGCAGAAATGCATGCATAGTATGGGAGTGATTAGTGCCTTGTGGTACTCCACTCTGGTAGCTTGAGGCTAGGCCTTGTGCATGGCTTGGTTGGAAGGTCTATGAGGTTTTCATTAGGTCTGTCTCTTGTGGTTTTGCCACTGGTGGATTTGCCACCTGAGTTGTTTTAAATCACACTCTAAAAAATGTCGGGACAAAATTGGTTTTTTAGATTCAAAATGGTTTTTTGAAAAACCAAATTTCAATGCAAAAAACCAACATGGATTTTTTTAAAAACCAATTTTGTCTGAATATTTTTAGAGTGCAGGTAGAAGAGAAAGTGTAGGCCTATGTGCATGTACTAAGTCAATCTTTAGCTATCTTTCAGGAGAGGAGGTTGAGCTTGCCTTTTGGTACAACTTATTTGTTTATGTCTATTTAATCTTGTCGACTGTTGCATTGTGAAGATGTCTGAAAATGTATGGATAGAGGTATTTCTAGTGTAGGCCTAATACAACTTTGTTTTTAAAACAAACAGGCCAGCACAGTTGGTTGCACTCTAGGCTTCCGGTAGCTGGTTCTGGATCCCGGGTTCAATCCAGCTCTGATTCCAGCTCTGCTGGAGTCACCAAGCGGCCCGGACCTGTGACGCATAGAAGTTTCAATTATCATTTGCCTCATTGCTGTGGACTGCTGTGGCCTACTGTGGCCTCTCCCTGTCCCAATCAGTCCACAAAAGTGTATAAGTACAGGAATAAAGCCCATATATCACCGCATTCATCCCGGGCCATCCGCCGAGTGACATACATTTTTACCAATCGAACATTTTCGGTACTCCCAGCTGATCACTAATCCTTGGAGGCATGCAGGCATTCCAATGGAATTGATCCACAAGATTCCTCACATCTGTTTAGCATCCAATAGAAACTGGATAAAGCAGAGGGTGGTCAAAGGAAAATGCAACAACTTGATATGTCATTAGATACCAAAAGTGTGAGTGATTTGAAGGAATCCAGATCAAGAAATGTTTTCCTTCAGGGTATTGGTGAGGTAGATTGAAAATTTAATAAACTGTTTATGTCATCAACATTCCTGATGTCTTGTCCTTATTCGATGAAAAGAAATTTTTGATAAATTTTGCCCTCTATATGTTTTAAGTATACATTTTGCAGACCTATCTATCCATCCATCTATCTATGTGTCTGTCTACTTGTGCCTATCTATCATGCAATCTGCGGTACACTGCTGATCCATTTATCGGTGTATTCATCCATCTATCGATCAGTCGATCAATCCATCCAATGATCAATCAAACTATCAATCCATCTGTCGATCCATCTGTTGATCCATCCTTTGGTCTAGGTGACCAGTATAGAGTTAGAATTGAAACCAGGACTCAGCGATCAAAAGCGCAAAGTGCTGCCAACTGAACTATACCCTAAAAACAGAAATTGAACCAAATCGAAGAAATAAAGAGTCCATAAAGACAAAAAATCAAATCCCATTTTGCCCCTTCAAGTCAGAAACTCAAGAATTCTGCTCATACTAGGTGCCCAGAATCACTGGTAAATTCTTCCTCAAGCCATCAGACAGTATTTGGGGTTTTGTTTACTATAGACTTAGTAGTGGACTGATTTAGGTGTCTTTTTTTTTCTAGTCTCTCTCCCATTTCATTCATTCAACTTCTTGGGTTTTATGCTCACTTAAGAGGTAACATAATCCCCTTAAGATTTATGCAGAGTTTATTTGTCTTCCTGGCATTTTTATTCACTTTTTAAGTGACTTTAGTCTGATCTTTGAGATCTCTAGGACCTTTTGGAACCTTTTGAGATCTTTTGAGGTATTTTAAGCTTTTTTTCTAGTCTGTAATACTTTGTTGTGGTGTACCTAACATTCAAGAGCTTTTAGAGGTTGAATGACTGCTCACGCCATGACATTTGGTGGAAAGGTTTCTTCGTTGTAATAGGTCTGCTTGTAATGTTAAAAGAATTGTAGTTCTAATGCTGATCCATTATTGCAGAAAATTTACAATGACAATGGTCCAGTTTTGAAGATATTTTTGAGGGCATATTTGTAAATATTATGCATGTCACATCCATGTCTATGCCTATAGTCATTGTCTATGTAATTTGTTTTTGTCTCAGCAAGTAATATTGGTTTCGGCCTCCGCCTCAACCAATGTATAATGCTTCGGCCAATAAAACTCTACCAATGTTAGTGCTTCAGCCAATAAAACTTAAAACATGTATTGCCATGGTCTTGTCACCATCCACTATCTAAATAATGTAGCAAAACATGAAAGAAATGCCAAATTGTAATCTGTATAGATGAAGAATGTATGCCTAAATTCTAGAAACTTGTCAGGAGAGCTTTGGAACCACCATCAGGCTTACCATACAGCTGTGCTGAGTGTACATTTGCTCAGAACATGCAGCCTGTACTTCCCATTTGTAACATGCACGATCCTGTGAGTGTACTGTACATGCCTTATCACAGCTGAGGGTGAAAGTCTTAACCCCCTGTGCCCCAGGATCCTGACACCCTTTCTTAAAAACCCTCAGATCCCTCCTGGATCCTTCAAAACCCCAGAAAACCCCCCTTCTTTCGTGCTCTATCAGAAGCATGTCAATTTGGGGCAAAAGGCACCAAGCATGTCTGACAAAAGGGTCTAGTGGGAGGGTCCTGATAAGAAATGATAATAATACCCTCTCTACAGACCCTCTACTTATCTTAACACCCTCTCTGGCTTATCTGCTTATCATAAAGACACACGTTTGAGATATATATACAGATATGGCCAAAGATATGGTGGATCACTGCTCTATAGATAAGACAGGTTTGTACAGATATCTGGGGATAATGTTGGATTTGTATGAGATAAATAGATTCTGTGATTGCCCAATCATTGAATAAGCACGTTTCCCATACATTTGGAGATAATTGTGTACATTTGTGATTTGAAATGATTTCTTGGATCAGTACTGATTGTATTGGTGTCTCAATCAGGATAAGGCAGGCTGTGCCTTTGCCTCACTGGAATGGATTAGTGCAAGGGTAATGCAGGTCAAATCGTTGCACCTTGCAAGACTGACTTTGGTTCAAGTGGTTATCAGGCTGTTGGCTGCTCAGGTTTGGTATTGATGTGGAAGCCAGGACAAATATTGAGCACTTGGAGATATGTTGAGCAGCTCATGATTTATAATGTCAAAAACCTATTCAATACTTTTGACATGGAGTTTATTGTAATTTGGTTGGCTTTATTAAAGAGATTTATATTTGTACCAATTTACAATGGGGAGATAGTATTGTACCTCAGTTGATAGAGTCCAGGGCTTCCAATCACTGGTGTGATTCCACTCCAGCTCAGGTCAGGTCAACTGGACCTATGTTGGACAGCAATTTCAATCATCCTTCGCCTCATTGCTGTGTCCTCTTCATGTCCATATTAGCCTACTAAATCTATTAATATGGGATGTAAAGCCACAATCAACCATCTATTCAGTATCCATCCTCTTTTGCAAGGCAACAAAAATGTCAATAAGTTTATCATTGCCTCTTCATGCATCAACCATTGGAAAATGACGTTGTATTATGTTCTCAGGGACCAAAATACAAAGACAGTGGCGAAATATTTTGGAAGAATTCTCTGAATTTATAGTCATGCTTCACTCTGTAGACCTTGCCTGGGGCTTGATGAAGTGAGATTAGCTTTACATGTAGTTTTTTGGAAGTTGTTTATTTGGGATAAAACTGTCATGTTATATTCCATTCAACAAAGAACATATTCCAGATTATCTTGAGGATTAGGACTTGGCATTATTGTCATCACTTTGAAATTGCCTGTCATTCAAGTGTGGAATAGGGCCAACAGAGTCCTAAGGGGATTGATAATGTCAGCATAAGCAGTATTGTCTGTTTCAGTATGACAGAGCCTATACTGGTCTGAAAATAGTTAGAATGTTGACATAATGTAAAAAGTTTTTGTAAATAAAATTGTCATCTTTAGGTGTTGAGAACTTTTTTAAAGCAAAATTTAGTTAATAGTTGATTTTTTTCTTTAAGTGAAATATTGCAGCAAGTATAATATCCCCAATTCCCCATTCAACTGGATTTTTTAAAAACCGTTTGATGATCTAATTTACACATATTGATTTATTTCTCTGAGATCTTCAACATCTAGTGCAGATTTTTGGTTGACACAAACAATATATGGCAGTATTTCTTAATAGACATTGTAGTACATTGACACATGACATTTCTCGCTTTTGACGTCTTTTTCCCTTTTATATTCCAGGAAGCCGAGAGCAAGCATTCGTTTACGCCATCTCATCAGCAGCGATTACGCACGCTGTTTCGCGAGCATGTAGCATAGGAGCTACGACAAAATGCGGGTGTGGGAGACTCCCGTCAGAACCCCCGCCGGGTGATTTCAAATGGGGCGGGTGTGGAGATGACCTACGCTTTGGTCTCGCTTATGCTGACCTCTTTGCAGCCCCTGGTGGGAAGGGCAAGAGACGGAGCAAGCGCCACCTTGTGAATAGTCATAATAACGCTGCGGGTAGAAAGGTAAGTTTCTTGAATCTTTATTTTTTGTTACACGGTTTTGTTTCAAATGTAGCTTTGATTTTCTTTGTTGGTGGGTTTCAAATTTATAATAGGAGACTTATTTAGCATACTTTTCTTCCCTGAAGCTTTATATTCTTGAATTCTACTTGCAAGCAAGCCTGAATGAAAAATAGCTTCAAAGTCTGTACTTTCAGTTGGTAATTGTTTTCCTGTGTTGTCTAATGACCATAAGATGATGGTATAGATATTGTCAAAGTCAAATCTTGCATCGTATACTTTTATGGTCATCTGAACAGACTATACATATTTACAGTTTTCTCAATTGTTTTGATACATATATGACTAGGCAGACACTCACACTGTTGATAGCCAGATACAAACTAATCTGGCGATAGCCTCTATTCATCGACATTTTCCTCATTTGATTTGACACATACTCTGCTGATACTGAGGTACATACACACTGTACTTGAAACTAGTCTCTACAATACCAACCTGAAAACTGCAACAGAAGCAAGTCAAGCAACCCCACTCTTATACATTGTATATGAGAATATATCAAGTGGATGGAGTGCTACAGGGATGTCTATTGCTCCAGGGCATATCCTATGTTCTTCACACTTTGTAACTTGCCCAACTCGCATGCTTGGCATGTTTACTTTTGTTGGTGTCAGCTTTTGAGCTGGTAATTCACACTCATTGTGCTTTGTGGGTGTAGAAAAGGATTGTAAACAGTCTACGGATAAAGAAACAGGTGTAGATGTTCTCTTTGTGTTTCCCGCATTCACCTTGAGTCTTCCCCGTTTTCGATCCGCTGTTTACGTTTCTCCCTCTGTATCGTTCGACCGACATCAGATCGGATAGATCACTGGAATATTTATATGAATTAGTCGCATTTCTCGGACTGATGCCAGTACTCGAGTGGGTGAGATACACAAGTTTGGCTTGTGATGTATGCATCTTTTGCATCTACTAGTTCATTATACAGTAGTCAACTTTCGAAGTGGATCAAGAATTTACTTATAATTAATATTAACACCAAAAAAAAAAGTTAATGGTCTTAGTGCAGTATGTTGGTGTGATGTCTTGGCAAAGTTTTGGCCAACAAAACTTCATGCTTCACTAATTTTTTAACCTTCAAAACGATGATTGTTTGTCACAAGGTGCAAAATGGTCTGTAACACTAATAAACAATGTCGACCTTCATTGCAAACAGGTTATCATTTCTTTTGTAACTGTGCAATAAACCAGGCATTGTTTTGTAAACTCTATTGAGCTCAACTTTTGATTTGATTCACTGTTTTCAAAAATCTGTGGCTTTTCCAATGGATATGAACAATTTCACCAAGCGGGGGAGCCACCGGCTGGGGCATACTTCATCAAGTGACAGGAGAAAATTTGTTTTTCAATCATATTTAGTAGACAATTGAGGACTTCTTTTTTTTTAATTTTCACAGTTTAGGTTCAGTCGGTCCAATTCGACATTGTTTGAGTGACCAAGGCTCTGAAGTCACCACTCTATTTTGGTGCTGCTACAGTGTATTCACTAGTGTGTGACAAGTCATTTTGCACCTTGCTTCAAACAATCGAGTCTGGTGACCATCAAAGTCACTGAAGCCTAACAATCTCGTTCAAGCACATTACCAGGATATCAAGGTTAACATTTTACACAAAATTATACAGCAACAACAACTGATTTCAGAATTGCTACGATGTAAATTCTTGATCCACTTCGAAAGTTGACTACTGTAGTAGTGTTTTATACACTGTGTTGTCCAAGATTTGTAAGGTTGATCTAGTTCAGGATGTCATAGATATTGTATGTTTCTTCATCCGTATTGAAGTCTTGATACATCGTGGGTAATTATTACCATATTTATATGCTTGAATTGAAGCGTTAAAATATTACACATGTATACATATTTTTATTCAAGGCATTTTCTGTTTATGACTTGTTTTAGAATGGCTTGGTGACTCTTTTTGAAGTGCCTTGAATCATTAAGCTGTTAATTTGGGATTAGTGCAATATAATCTTAAACTTGTAGATGTCGTCATTGTTATATTTTACATATAAACTACATGTGCAAATGTAAATTTGCTTCTTGCTTTTGATCATCAATATCTGCATTTGTAAATTACCAATCCGTGGTTTCACGTATCATTGCGAAAGCCGAACAAAGACTACATTGTCGTAATCCGGTGACGCCTTCGTCACTGCATGTCTTACATTGGACCACAATTCTCTTTGTATCTTCCCCTTTCTTTGAAGTCCAGGTGATCCCAGTCCCTTGACCAAACTTTCTTGAAGTCAATCTTTTTATGATCAATATTTACACCAAAAACAATTGGAAAAGAATCTGAGTTTCTAACATAACTAGTGTCAACAGAGGTTGTGTGCCTTGGCCAGAGTGCTATTTGAGTAGCAACCCTGTCCCAGCATAGACCCACCCTCCTGTTTATTTTATCTTGATACAGTGTCAATCCTCTATTGAGACCATGGAGATTTGGTGTTCTTACATACCAGGGTGAGCAGTATTTAGTACACTGTAAAATCGGAGGCACTGATTCAGCTAAATTGATTGAGTGAGATGGTTGCACAAGTTGATTGAGCTAACATAGATTAATGTTTTAAGCTGAAATAACTCAAAATACCGAGCTGAGATAGCTCAAAATACTAAGCTATGTTGACTAAGGTATTCAAGCTGAGAAAACTCAAAACAATGAGCTGTGTTGACTTACAGCTCAAAATATTGAGTTTTGTTGACTTATTGATCCAAGCTGACACAACTCAAAATTTTGAGCTGTGTTGACTTATTTTTAGTTGTTTTTGATTTATATTTGTGTGACCTGTCTTATAAAGTTATTTATGAATATGGGCTGTAATCCCAAAGTATTGTTTGATCTCTCAAGGGGATCCACCTGATCCAGTATGCTTCATTTTAGCACACCATGGACAGGCCCAAGATGCATTCAACAAAGACCATTGCATCACAAGGAGATTTGAAAAATTAATTTCTTGTAAATAAATCCCAATGGCCTGTGGCTCATCTCAGTTGGTATACAGTGCTAGAAACCTATATTTGAACACACTCTGACTAGGAAATGTTGGTTGACGTGTGAAAGCATGCATCTAATTACTCCCACAAATTAATTTAAGAGAGATAAAAATAAAAAAGTAACCAGCTAAAGTGGTGTGCTACTCATTTTTTCTCTGGGATAGTGTAATATAAATGTTCTTTTTTCTTGTAAGTAAATAATTATTTAAAACTAAATGCAGTCTTATGAGGAGTGCTTGTTATAGATGGCACTATATGTGGCATGACTGAGATGTCGAGCTATCTGCAACAACTGAAGCTTTATGTTTTCACAGCTTAATGTTATGATTCGTTTGGACAACTTACAGCATTGAGCTATCATACCTTGACAACTTATAGGATTGAGCTATCATAGCCTGAAAATTATTAACATTCTCATACAGATCAAATTATTGCTTCAACACAGTTTTCAAATTTTACAGTGTATGGTGTAAGGATGTAAAGGCTTACGTCAGTTGACATTTCTGAAATTTTGGATTATTTTGCTTCATCAACAGTTTGAGTTAAAATATATTGTCTCCAATTACCTGAAATAACATTTTCCTTTTCATGCATTTTTTAAAGTGAAGAATGTACAGCCAGTAGACCTGTGGTTCAGTTGCCTGTTTTATAGAACATCAGTTGTTGAGATTATGTCTTAATTTCTAGAACTGTCACAAATGCTGGCCAACAAGAACTGTTAGATCTTTGGCAGACTGTACTGCTCCAAAATGTTGTCAATTGATTACAACATAACTATCTGCAAGGAAATTGAACCATTGGTATTACAATGTATCTCAAGGAGCAGTGCTGACTCTACCCCTACCAATTGCTACCATACCAAAGTCAGACCATCCCATACATAACTCCTCATCTTGCTAAGCAAACACAAGCATGCCAATTATAACGGTTCTTACCTGAACTACTAAGGTTCATTACTCTAACATTTGAAAACTTGTCAGTGATCTTCTGATCTTCAGAGCATGCAACTAACACATCTTTGCTCATCATCTTTTGCCTCAGCAACTTTTTGGATTTTGGAGATGGAGAGCAAGTACAGCAAAGCTTAGATCTATACAAAGGGAGAAGTTGGATAACTGTGTGCGATGTTGGATACAGTTTGGTACTAAGCGAAACTTTCAGACCGATTGATGTCTGGCAAAGTTGATAAATTTACAATGTGAAAACTTACATCTTAATCTTTAAATGTAGCTATAAATCTGAAACACAGATCTTGGAATTATAAATTTGCCACACATCATCACTTTTTTGAGAAGATAATAAGTAGCCTTAGTATAATTGGAAATGATGCTTCAATATACCTTATTGGGAATGAAGCACAGTCTTGCTTTTTGTGAGCTATGGTAAACTGCCTTTATGTCATTGTGCAATTGTGTTTTTGAAGAATGGGGAGAATGTAGTGTCATTTGCAGTTTACTGTTTTAACGCCAGAGGGCAGGACGCCCACCTAGGGAGTTCTCTTGTCAAGGAGGCGTTTTCTGAGCAGAGCAGACGATATTCTTTGACCTCAGTGACGTAATTCACGTCATTATGACGTCATTATGGCCCCCTAGTGGTGGAAACTATCAAGGAAATTACCCCACTAAGTGAATTCTTTCTTTCTCTGCTTTTGATAACCTCTAACCTCAAACACACTGTTACAGAATTCTGAAAAGAGAGACTGTGTATAAAATGAAGAAAGTAGGGGAGAGAGCAAAAGGGGGCAAAGGTGTGTTATCCTGGAGGAAGGGGAGGTGGGGGGAGGGTAAGGTTGATGTTACCACCTGCCTAGTTTAAAATGCCCCAGGAGTAGTTTTATTTAGACCTCAGAAAAAAGTATTTGAGTTTCTGCAATGTAAAACTTTCTTGTTGTAACATTGTACTTTAATTCAGCCTCATTCTCAATTTAGTCAATAGTCAACCTTTTTTTTTAAATTTTGACAAAATTGCAAAAAATTGTATTTGTCCTTGTGATTTGGAGTTTTTGTGAATTCTGTAATATTTTCATGATGGCTTTGTATGTGAGATATCTAATACTACATTAATTTCAATTCAGAGCATGCAGGTTTTACGGATTTTCCCTGTAACATCACCTTAAAATCTAAGTTTCACTGTGCTGGTTGCATGAAGCTATTATCATGTGCACAGACTACAAGGTGTCAAAGCATGCCAAGGAAATTATGGCTGGTAAAAAAGCTAAAATAAAAGTGGGATATTTTTTGTGAATTCTCGTCTCCAGAAGTGTTAGAGAATATAAAGATAAGGAAAATGGAAAAATGTCTTACCTCTAGCCATGAGCAACAAAAGGGTATTTTGTAAAACTTTTTGTCAACATTTTTTTCTTTGACACCTTGTATCTAAATAGAACTTTGTGTTTTCTTCCAAAATTTGTACAGACTCACTACAAGTGTAGTAAATCTTAAGCCAGAGGCATTTTGGGAGCTTGGGAGGATTTAAAAGCATTGTCATAATAGCTTTTTCTCTTGGTTGACATTCTTAAAGGTAAACCATGTCCTTATATACATAACCAGGTCTCTCAAAATTTATTGTGTATATATTTCTGAATTTGTTATTTCTCTTAAACATAATTTGGAATATTTGGAATCATGATATAGATGCTAGTCTTATTCTGGTCACTCTGCATTTGATTTTGGCTGGAGGATCATGAGTCTGTCTCAGAATGATGTTTTGGTGGAACATTGCTAGGGTGTGCATAAACTTTTACATTGAACAATTTTGCCCATTCGTTTCTAAATATCAAAAATATCGGCAGTATTTTTTAAATGATATCATCGAGCTCAGCTGACGTACAATATATGATTCTTGATAAATGATTCTATAGATTCCAAATGGGTCTCACTGACTAATTCTTGGCAATTGTCCAAATTAATAAAATTTAAGAAAAGTCATTAGTTTTGTAATTGGTTTATTTTACCATTACCAAAAACCATAGCTGCACAGAGCACATGCATGTATTTGTAAACTTTTTACATGATGCTCATGCTATTTGTTCTCACATTCCTGTAGTAACTGTTGTTTTCCACTTCAACTTTATTGGTCATTAAAGTCCTAAACATTGTCCTGTTACATCACATGTGAAGAATGCAGCATGTGCAGCATGCAGCATGGTTTACAAATTGTCAAGGAGTGCTCAGAATTAATGCTTCCTGGGTGGGCTTACAATCAGTCGTGAGGTGTCCCAGGAATGCAGCTTTTGGCTATCCAACATCATCTTGAGAGTTGAGTGTCCAATACTATAGATATTGAAACATGATACATCGATATTGATAGAGTGGGCATAGCAGCTGAGTGCATGACAGAGCGGTTTTAAAAGGTGTCCGCCTGCTCCGCTTAGGTCTTTGCCTGCATGGGTTTGAACCCAGGCATGGAACCCAAAATTTTAAGTCAATTTTCATGAGCAAAGTTGCAGTTTGATGTCGTTCGGGAGATGATAAATTGGTGGCAACTTGTACAAGTGTCAATGCTGGTAAAAGATCCCTCACATGGGATAAATGTTTACCATTTTGAGGACTCCTGCTCTCTCTCCCATCTCATCAATCCACCCTTGTGAGTGCCCAGAACTTGGCTTAGAGGGCTGCACTTACCATAGCCTATGTATCTTTCTATCTAGATGGGTGGATGATTGGAGCTTCAAATCGTGTTTTTATGAACTAAGTAGGCTAATTAGGACAGGAGGAGACACTGCCATGCGGCAGAGGATGATTGAAAGTGCAATCTGAACAAGGTTCAGGTAACCTTCAGAACCCGGGAAGAGGGTACATTTTTACCCACCACCTAAAGTTTGCAAAATTATATTAAATTTATGAGTAACCTGTATTCAAGAGACTGTTAACATGACAAATATAGGCTTTAGTGTTTGTATACCGAAAGAATCAATTGAATGATTATGCGAAGTTGTTGTTTCAAATAACCGCTTTCAAGCTTACCGAAAGAGAAACAAACATTGACAAAACACTGCTTTCAAAGCATACACTTTTGCAAAACAAATGTTACTCAACATTAATTGTTGGGCAATTAAACATGTCCTTTTTGGGGCAATAATTACCAGGTTTAGTAGTTATAAATGACTTTCATTGGAGCTCCACCCTCTGAAATAAATTGAATATTTCTGACAAACTGACTCAGTAATTAGTTGAGATGTGTTGACATTTCTGCAATTATTACTCAGGCAAATTGTGAAATAAAAACCAAACTAATCACAGGAGTCTGTGTACATCAACTTTTCACTTAAGAAAACTATCTCTAAGTTTTTACATCATGTAATTGAATATCCTCGGTGCACGGACGCCTATGTCGTTAATAATCATTTAGCAAAAAGTATTCGCTTGAAGTTTACAATAAAAAAGATAATTTATTGAGGCCTGTTTTTCAGTATACTCATAGCACTAGCTTTCGCTTTGTATAATTTCAGTTATTTGTTAAAATTATGCATTATGGATGTGAAATTATGAATACTTATGCGATGAATTCGAAACGCATAAGCTCCGATTGCTCTAAATAACACCTTAAATTTATGGCACAGAACCTTTGGCGGGAAAGGCCTGTATATGGATAATATAATTTGTCATTTGTATGTATGGAAAAATTTTGTATGTTTTTTGTCTAATGATATTGTTACAAGATTAGGCTGGTTTTAAAGAAATTCATACACGAATAACCAACGATAGATCTTGAGAATGTTGCTTGAATGTTGCTTGACACAGGTAATTGATTGCATCGAGTTTTCTACTTAATGAACAAAAATTCACTAGATTAAAACTCTGATATTACAAATTTAGTCAGAGCAGTTCACCGTCATCGAGAAGCGAATTTCTCCGATTTATTAGCCGTAGTTTGAAATATAAAGGCGCAAAGATAATTGTTTTTAAACGTTTACCCTTCTCATCAAGTACTGTGATCAACTTAACATGGAGAAGTTAGATAGACGCATGAGAAAAATGGAAAAAAAAATAGTAATGTTTTTAGGCAACTTCAATGTTTCAAAAACGTACAGTAGAACAAGAATATTGTCTTGAAGAGATTTGGCAAATCATTTTGGGCGCTGGAGCGTTTCGGAGGGGGTGAACTTCAGAGTGTAACCGAGGAGACCTCTTACCAACATTTTACCCCCTTTTGGGCAGTTTTATGTATAAATTACAAATAATAAAGATACACAGCAAAAGCAAGTCAAGAATTTCTTTTAGACTCCCATCAATCTTTTGACTCGGCGTACATCGATACGGCGTACTTGTCTTACGAATCCTTCTAAGTTTCAAGACGACAAAGGAAATACTATGAAAAATACTTTAAAAGATCCTGCACAATCGTACACAATCTCCTTGTGGCTGTCCAAATTGAATACCATTGAAAATAATCGCAGGGCGTAAAATATTTCTGCGGTAATTGATTTTAAACTTTCTCCGCAAAAATTTTGTGCTCCGTATCAACAATGTATCTTGTTTCTCTCCAACCATATTTATTTTCTGCAAAGCAAATAACTTTACAAAACGCCTCATGTGGGTCTTCAAATATGTATAGTCCAACACTAGCAAAAATTCATCTTTCCTACTATTATGTCTATTAACTAGCCCTCAGGTATTGTAATATCCTTTTTTCTCCATTTTATTTATGATGGAAAATATGACTATAAATGTTTCAAATCTAAAACTAGTTTTTTTCATCAGTGGTAGATATGACTTGGAATTATGTTGTAAACTTGATTTTTTAGATAAAATCATGCAGTTTTGCAAGTGTCTAAGACCACATCAAATGCATATATAATATAGAAAACAGAATTAAAGTATAATATGACATTGCTTCTTAAATTGTTTTCATGAATTTGTGACATTTTAGCTTAAAAAAAAGTCTGTTCTGAGAAAGTGGCCTACAGTACAATATTTCGAATAATTTAAATTATTTAGAAATACTATGAATAATTATTTCTTTCTAATGTTTCATTGATACTGACATTTTTATTTCTTGTTAGATTATTCTATCAATGCATACCACCAATGTGGTAGGTACTTGCTACCTCGAGTCCTCAAAGTAAACTAATTACTTTCAATTTATTTTTGGTGAATTTTTTTGTCAGTCCTTTTTTTCGAAACTTTTCCTAAAAGAGACATATCTTCTGATACTTTGATGGATGGTGATAAGTTTACTTACAGGAAAATAAGAAAAAAATTCAGAGAAAAAAAAAGGAGAAAAAAGGTCTCTATTACTGAGTATTACATAGCATTTTGACAATGATTGATGTTTTCTTCGCATTTAAAGAATCATTTAAATTCATTTTCTAGTTTCTTTGGCACAGAGGCAACCTTGAATAGTCCGACAAGTTACTAAGCAAATATTTTTAAATCTAAGTTACTATCGGTGCACCGACTATTTAATAAGTATATATTAAAATTGTGTATTTTTAAAGCTTTTCTGCAATTTTTGTAGTTTTCTTTTTTGGTTGTAAACCATTATTTAACACTTCTTTTAAAGTTTCGCACTGTTGACGTGAAACTGACTTTTGACAGACACTTCGCAAAACTTTTTTTCTGGCAGCCAACACAGGCCATCAGTAAAGTTACACGTATGTTACACAGTAGATATATACAGTGCTCTACGTATTATAACAGCGCCCGTTCGGCATAAATGAAGTGGTCTCTCGTGGGAGTGCGGTCTCTAGTTGGGGTGCAAAATGCAATAAAAATACTATTTAGTGGAGAGGAAGGTGGTTGCATAAGACAAGTTGGTCTAACGATGTTCAAGGTGATATTATAATGCAGAATCAGACACCAAGGCACATTTAATTATATTTGCACTTTCTTTTCAAAAATATCCTGCTCCTCAGTCTTTACATAGTAATTGTGTGAAATGCTAGCTTTGTCATCTTTACACTTGCCACTTAAAGTGTAAAAACAAAAAGCGAAATGAGATAACAACAAGAACGAACACTCAGAGAGTGCATACGTAGGTCTGCCAGCCTGTGTTGACAATATGCAGCATTGTGGAGGTCTGTATAAATGTAGTAAATCACCAAATACTCAATGTAGAAGTTACAGAGATCTGTCAAAATTGAAAAGGGCTTTTAGTGTGTCACAAGAAAGCATACTGCAAAGACACGGATCCTTGCAGTGCATAGTTTCAACAGGATTTGGTGCACAGAGTCACACACAGGATAATCTAGTGCATCACAATAGGCCTGCTTGCTGAGCTGGCGGACCTAATTAATTTATCGCCTTAGCAAAATATATAGCCGAGGGATTTCCAAGGCGGAAGTGGAATAATTCAATTTAGTCCAAGAAATGTTTCTACCACTCTCCAAACCAATAAACTACTGCCCCTGTACCTTTCGCCTTGCTGTTCCTTTAGCCTGGTTGGTACGAAAGATTTTCAAAGTAAAAACATATTTTGAATGCGGATACTTGGAACCTTTTGACTTCGCAAGTCATTGCTCCGTCTCAAGTTGGCTGGTAAAATTTTAAGAATGACCTTGTCTAAATCATTCTATTTTTGTTAATTGCTTTTAGTTAAATCATATTAATTTAGAACATATTAATTTACCTTTACAATATATAGTTTTTGGATTTATAATTTCAATGCATTTTTTTTTTCAGTTGCTTAAGTCCCACAGAGCAATGCAACATATCAAACAAAAATTCAAAATTTCTGCCATTTCTCTTTCAACTGATTGGACAGGCAAGTGGTTCAGAATAAAATCTCAGCTGCTCAGTTGTACCTAGGACTTTCATATAGATCCACGGTTTAATTTATATGACCATTTATCAGAAAAGAGCAGAGCAAATTGTAAAACCAGAATTCTTACAAATTTTTCCCAAGCATCCTATGCACTGAAGACTGATTTTCAGGCAAATCAAAGAAGTTAAAAACATGAAAGCATTCCACTGATTATATTCCTGACACAGTCCATCTTTGTTTGCCATTTCTCAGAGTCTACGAGATTTCAGTTCTCCTTAGCAACGCATCCTTGTCTGATTAGTAACGCTCTGTCAGTCTTGACAACAGTTACTATGGCAACCAGACGCCACTACACAATTTATTAGAGGCTTGTCAGTCTAACCTTTTCCATATTTCACTCATTATCACCCAGGGATCAACTGATGGTGTTCACCTTTTTCGACAGGTGGCCCTCACTAGTTTCGTGATTTATCACCAGGTGGGATTTTGATTTGTTCTAAATTTGAATCTGGTTTCTTCTAAAAGTTATACTCAAGCAGTACAGAGAGTACACCAAAGCTGCATATATTTATATTTGGTGGTATTTGTGGTATGCCTTTTCTTAGAATTGTAAATCATTGTGATGTTCATGCAATGTACAGCTTTTGACCAATGTAGGCCTATGTTGTCTTTGTCGGCAGTCGTATGAGTGGGTATCGTTCCGAAAAAAAAATTTGGACAGGAAAATGCGTCTTCAAAGTATGCTACAATGCAATTTCTTTATGGGCCACCTATAGGTTTTTGTGCATTTTTCAATACGTGAATAAGTGAAAATAAAAAGTACCCACGTTGATATAGTTGCCTTTTTGACCTGAATAATACTGGTGCTTCTATTATAACCTTTTCAAAATTGAGTTAAATTCGAAAATTGAGTTAAGTTTGGAGGTTTAACAACAGAAGTCGTGTGTTTAGCCTGGGGGCTACATCTAGGGTAGATTTAAAAGGGGGTAATATTTACTTGGGAGTTGTTTAAGTGAATCTAGCCTGGTGATACAATGTAGCAGTTGACTTTTGCTTGATGTTTGCATGCTGAAAGCAATTGAGCAAAAATTGTAAAGCCAGAAAGTGAGTTAAGGGGGGGGGGGTCTAAGTTGAGGAAAGGAAGGAACAGGTCTACCTCCAAATTATTTACCCCCTACCCTTCAAAATGGGACCCCCTGTTCGCCAGTTCACTCTATATGGTGCTTAAATCCAACCCTCTGACAACCTGTAATTTCAACAAATTCAATTGTGCCCTTCAAAGCAATAGCTGACCAGAAATGACTATCTCTAAGCTAAAATGACTATCTCTAAAGATAAATAGACCAACTTTCACGGTGGTCATCCTTTTGGTTATAGCTCTGTGCTGTGACCCTGTGTTCCATATGGAACCATTAGAATTCAAGCCTCATTAATTTTCGCGCCATTTGTTTTGTTTACGTAGTATTCGTCTGCTTGCAGAAGTGCAGTTAAGTTCGTCTGCTGGTGACTTCTGTATTGCAACAGATGTAAAAGTTTGTCATGAACTGATGGAATTTGAATTAGAGTTATGGAACGAAGCTATAATAACACAACATTTTACAGCAGATAGTATTATAGGTCTACTTAATGATTGATCTTTCCCCAGACACTTTCTTTTTGAATTGTCAGCTATATCAAAGTCATATTCTAAAAACTTTCACTTTATAGGCATATATAGTATCTTTGAAAGTTTGAAACTTACACATTCAAAGTAACACCCTACGTATGCCGGTGTTGCAATAATTCATTCCGTTTTGATAAAACCAGCATATCTAAAAGATAATCAGCTTTGGACAAAGAATGGACAAAGGTGTCAATGGATGGCCTCTGGGGTCAAGGGTTTGAAACCAAAGCAGTGGTTTGTTTGAAGTAGATAATATCTTACTCAATTCAATAAAGGCAGGTAGCTTTGCCTGGTGCAATGGATAGTCAATCAGAAATTTTCAGCAGACTTGAAATCCCGGCTGGATATTGAAATCATTCCAGAGACATTAAATAGGCAGCGCGTTGTATCAGTGTCTTTGTTGGGCAAGTGAAAATCACTGACATGCGGTAAGCGAGTAACATTAGCTCTGTTGAGTCAGATGTTTTCAACTCTGTCTCTCTCTCATCTCTCCATGCAATAACTAATTATTTCTCTATAGGACTTCCAGAATTCAGTTAAGAACTGGCATTTCAGGGTTACACTTTCTAAATTTATGCTGTTCTATTCAACCAATCGCTTAAACTTTTCTTGCTCTCAACACCAAAATATCTTCACCGAAAATCTCCCATCGGAGAACGCAAGACAATTCTATCTCACATTTGTCTGACAAGGTTCCTCGCTGCGATATATTTGACCCCTTGGAGAGATATGAAGTTGCTAAGGTGTAAAGTTACAGTTTATTAATTCTCTAACCTATATTCATTTCACTAAAAGGATTTTTTCACAAAGTAAATACCTTTTAAATTGTTTCTGGGGTCACACAGTGCCAAGTGCAAAGGTGTAAAGGGCCCAAGCTCCCTCAGAAAAGACAAGTGTAAATGTTCCAAATAAGGGGTATGCAAATTGTTAGCTGAAGGATGATACTAGGATAGATAGATAGATAGATAGATAGATAGATAGATAATTCGATAGATAGATAAATTGCAATTGAATATGGATTAGATACACACATAGATTTATGCACAGATAGATAGATAGATAGATAGATAGATAGATAGATAGATAGATAGATAGATAGATAAAGAGATAAATAGATAGATAAATAGATAGATAGATAGATGGATGGATAGATAGATAGATAGATAGATAGATAGATAGATAGATAGATAGATAGATAGATAGATAGATAGATAGATAGATAGATAGATAGATAGATAGATAGATAGATAGATAGATAGACAAAGAAGAGATAAAGAGATACATAGATACATAGATAGATTTTATTTACCCAAGTTTTAACCACCATCTAAATCAGAGCATAAATAAATTCCTTCACAAAAAAGGACAAAATAGATAAAGGGAGCATTCCATGACAAAGGGCATTATGTAAGAGGCCAATTTGTCCCGCTAGATGGCTCTGGTGGGCATTTCTTGACAGGTCAGCTGATCAACATTCATGAAGTTGTAGCAGGGGAGTATCATGGCGCCAGAGTAATGGGGTAAATTTGCCCAGAAGTGACACAAATGTCAGCTGGAGAAAGATATAGCAGTCCCCAGAAGCATACAGGACTCTACAAGGGGTTTAGCTGCTGTGAATCAGGACTGAGGGTGCATGGTTTTATCTGTAGTCTACTGGATCCAATTGTGTCTGTGTATCTATGAGATCACCTTATCCTAAACAACATTAATTGAAAATTAAATTAAAAAGGTGTTTGCTAAATTTTTTTAATTTTTTTTATTAAATTTGAAGTGAAATGGTAGCAAAATGAAGTCAGTAACTTCAAAAAGTAGGATAATTCAATGTGGCTTGACACTAAGATGGGATGGTTGGATTATTGTAGATTTACATTAGGACTGTATTTATAGCTATTTATGCACTTAGTAGGCTGATTGGGACAGGAGGAGGATGCAGCGAAGAGGCGAAGGATGATTGAAACAATAGTCCAACATGAGTCCAGTATACAGGTGATCCGGCCGGAGCGAAAATCGAAGCTATAAGCTCTACCAACTGAACTGATCTCTCTCCCCCTCAGGACAGTTTCTGAACTAATCACAGAATTAAACCAGCTTACATATGTTGACAAGTCTGTTGGCACTGCCATACCCTTCTACTTAAAACACTTAAATTGTTTAAAAACAAATCATCTATTTATTCTTGACATCAAAAGCCAATTTAGCCTCTTCACTAGAAATGCATTAGCCACTTTCCCACCAATGAATTGACTCCTTGTTCTGTAATCTGCTTCTAGGGGGCAGTTGATGCAGACAAGATAGAGGAAAGAGCATTTGATGAGGGTGGTCTGTGAACAAGTTTGAAAAATATTCCAGTGTACAAATTACTTCCTTTAGGGGCTGACTAGATTATGGTTTGGGGGGGGGGGGAGGATTATGGATTTTACTGGAGACAAACTTTTTGTGCACGCAAAGCAACAACAAACTTTTTTTCACACTGTAGGAAGCAACAAACTATTTAATCACAGTTTTAACATTGGGGTACCCTAGCTAAGGGTAGAAACTACTCTTTTAAATTATCATGCACCAAATTTTTTTTTCAGTGTCAAGTGGAAAACTAACTCTTTTTTAAAATCGAAAATCCATAGCCCTCCCCCCCCCCCGCCAGACATCATCCGGCCAGCCTCTTACACCTTTTATCTATACAAGCTTTCAAATAATTTTATTAATCCTTTTCAACTTCCAAGTACTGCTATTTGCCATTTATGCAAAAATATTTGTCGCCTAAGTTGTGAAACTCTTTTGCTATTTTTTCTTTGTCGAAAAAGAAGCACAAAACTTGGTGTAACCCAAAATTCATTGAAGAAACTACTTAAAATAGTCTTAAGAATCTAATTGCAACACCAAATAGACCTGCATTATATATAACACAGATCTAACCGTAGATTCTTACATTATAAATACTTCATTTTTCAGTATAAATAGTCATTCATAAAACTCACAAAATCCAGATGGCACAGATTGATAATTTGGGGTGATAAAATTACCCCATAGTGAGATCTTTTAATAGAGGGGTAAATTAGCATTGCTCAACTAGTATTTCACCCTTGTAGGGTAACTTAATATGCCCCTTTTCTGTTAGGACAGGTCAATGTTTAGGATATAATGGTTAGAATGAATTTTGATACCATGACCATAGGTCCATACTATCAGGCCACCTTAGCAGATAATCAAGGCAATTAAAACCATGGGCGTAATTTGGTGGGGGACGGGGGGGACATGTCCCCCCCACATTTTTGACCCCGGGGGACATAATATGAAATGTCCCCCCCACTTTTTTGTGTGAAAACAAAATTTGTTGTCACAGTTGTGGTAATGGCCCTTTGGCACAATTTGGTAGGGTGCTGTTCTAATAGACATGTCCCCCACCTTTCTGGTTCGGCAGGTTACCGTGCCATACAAAAGTTTGGAATTCAAGAATGTAAAAAAGACTGACTCAGATATTCGCGGATCCGTCAGCCGATTCCGACCGCATGACCACCGTGTCCCCCCCACATTTTCCGCGAAAATTACGCCCCTGATTAAAACCTTTTAATGTTGTTGGAATGGTTCTATATATATTTGTGTACCTGCAGATCTATGTTAGGGGCCTAGTTGAGTATGTAAATAAACAAAATTGTAAAATAGTTAAAACGAATCAGTATCTTACAGTAAATATGACATTTTAATTTCGGAAATTCATAATCAATTAACCATGATGTTTTTTTCAAATAGTAACTGTTTTTGAGCAATACTTGGCAATTTCTTGATGATTTAGATTGTGGAAAAATATTACAAAGTTCTGCCCAATGCGGGCTTTGATTTGAAATTTAGGCATTTTCATTGTTTTGTTTATTTGACAGCTTCAATTAGCAACTTAAAGCACGCTTGCTCGGATGTCCTTAACAAGCCTAAATTAATCAGGTCAGTTACGTGCACGTGAATGTATTGGTAGTAAGAACAGTTTGTAAATCAAATGTGAATTAGAAGAATGCCAGACTATCTAAAACCAGAGTTTCTGAAAATTGCATGTTTTTTCATTTCTTCTGCTGGCCCAAATTCTCTGTCATCCGCAGGGACATGCGACCTGTGACAAAATGGTGAAATTCCAGGATTTTGTTTTGGAGTAATGAATTTGATTCGATTTCACAGGGACCATTGCCAAAAGCCTACAGATAACTGGTCCTAGACTAAATCTTTTATAAATGTGGTAAATGGAAAAGGCGATGATTTTGGTACATTGTTGGATAATCATGCATGCCACTTTCAACTGAAGAAAATAAGTGGAACGGTTAAAGTTTCCATTCAATTTGATCTTCATTTTCTGTGCAAAAAAGAAAAGGTTCCACCAGACAATTATTTCCAGATACCAAAGTTAGAATTTATACAATATAATATTTCTAGGATACCATTTATTCACTATCACCTTATTAATATCAATCAAGGTTCGCAAGTAAATTGTATTTATAAATGTGGGTTTAAATAGTTCACACTATAAACCCAAAACCATAAATTTACCATTTTTCATAAAATTTGGCTTATAGAACCTATAGAGTCTTGCTTCTCAGACAGAACTGGCTTAGAATCCATTTTGCTCAGACCTAAATTGTCTTAAAGTGACTGATAAGCCAGATTAATTAGGCTCAGATAGATTGGCTTGATAAATTGTGTTCATATGAATAAATCAAGCAGAAACAGGCTTTACAGCTTGATTAAGGCATTTTATAGGGAGGCATTGACAAATATTGCAGGCTACTCCTGGTGGGTACACCCCCTTCATGAATATTAATGAGAGGGCTGAGGCCACGCCCCCTACATTTCCTCCCCTCTCAAGAATAGATAGAGAACTCTAGAATGTTGAAAAGATGTGTTTTTATAGTTGGTTGTTGGTGCATGGGGTTGGTTGGTGTGTAATAGTAATTTTTTAAGATATTGAAGATAAAACTACAGACCCTATTTGTTGTTATCAAATTTTTACCAGCTAATTACTTACTAAAATTAGGCCAATATTTTTATTCATGAAAAATATATTGATGACTTTGCACTCAGTGAACTGAATGATATTATCACTATAGAACAGGAAATAATTAAATTTTGGAATAATCTAATTTTATAATTATAGATTAAGAAGGAAGTGATGTACTAAAAATTGGGATTTTAATCTTGCTTAAAAAAAAATTAATTTTATCTCAGATAAATTTGCATATCAACTTATTTTTGGTGCCAAGAAAACAGTAAGAGCACTGTTTAATTCTTGTGAATAATTAGTTTGAATATATTTTTTAAAGTCTCAAATCTAGCAATTGAAGATTCTTCACAGGAAACCACAATGATGTGATTGTTTTCACAGAAACATATGTTGACTGGGGGGTTATTACAAGTTACACAGCTTACAGAGAATACATCATGGTGGTGTAATTGTATTATAATTGTTGTACATTTGGGTGATTATTTCGTGCTTTGTAACTGTTTTGTGACACAAGCATTCTAAATAAATCTCACAAAGCTAAAAACAAACCATTTGGTGTGGATATTCATATGTGTATAGGGTGCTGTTTCATTTTAGAGTGATATACAGTGCAGGATTGAATAGGCTTGCTACCCCTGGACCCCCGCATAGCCATTTCTATAGAACTCCCTCAACTAAACGTATTATGTCTTGACATGATTAATGTATGTCTACTGTTTAATTGAATAAAATCTCTAAAGTGTTTCGAAAATGTCACTCACTAACTAAAGCTAAGAATTCAGCTAGTTTTAGTCTCCCCTGTAATTAAGCTGTCACCATTTCTAGATGTATGAGTATTTTCTATAGAATGAAAACTGCACACAGATCTAAGTGTAACACAATATATAGAAACATATACAGATGAGGATATGGGGTTAGCCAAATGAAAGCAAAGTTAAAATACACCAGATAGATATCTAATAGATAGTTGTATATAGCTAGATTAATAAAGAGGTGTTTTTCTAAGCCAGATAATGGTCAGTCAGTCAGTCAGCCAGTCAGTCAGCCAGCCAGTCAGTCAGCCAGTCAGTCAGTCAGTCAGTCAGTCAAACAGATCAGGCAATAATGAAAGATGAAAACATGCATTTTTTGTCAATTGTCAGTAAGTCAAGACAGTCATGTCAATGAGTCTAGTCAGCTTGTCAGTAAATTATGCATTCTTGTATGATTGGCTTGACAGTCTGACATATCTTGACATGGCATGCAGACTTACAGACTAAAATCCTGCCACCAACATACCTTCATTTTCTATAGATACATTTTGTCTCAGACATTGTCAACATAGATATGCATTTCCCTGTTTTCCTATTCAATCAATAGTTACCAATTGATGGTGTTAGTGTCACATAGTGTGCTGGCTATCTATACAGTATTCTTCACTGATAATAGAATCATTTACACTTAGACTATAATCATTTACACCTTGCAAACTTGAACTCAGGTGACTTGGCAGCCATCTTTGATCCTGCTGTCAGATTCTGTCATTTTGACTTCAATTTATATTTACCTTACAAATAGAGAAATGATAGTCTGAGGGCATTGAAGAGGTTTAATAGGATTCCATGACTTGGAGTGCAGTTTGAGTGTAGTGTGAAAGTGTATGTATAAGTGACAGTTAAATAAACAGTCTTTCAACTTTGCCCTGAGGCCAGCTTAAGTCAATAAGTGTTGTATTGGTATCTGACCTGTCTGGGGCTGTCTGTCATTATTTGCTGCCCTTTGTATTTGTATTTGATTTTGCCATGTATTTGTATTTGCACTGTACTCTGATTGTATTTGATGTTGCTCCAGACGTTGCACTCTTCACCTGGTTGTAATCTTTGAGATGTTTTTCATCAAATATTGGAAAAACTTGTTTGTCTTGCAAACAAACCCTATAACCACACTCTAAAAAATTTCAGACAAAATTGGTTTTTTAGATTCAAAATGGTTTTTTGAAAAACCAAATTTCAATGCAAAAAACCAACATGGATTTTTTTAAAAATCCATGTTGGTTTTGCATTGAAATTTGGTTTTTCAAAAAACCATTTTGAATCTAAAAAACCAATTTTGTCCCCACATTTTTTAGAGTGAATGCATATCTAAAATCTTACTCAGATGAATAGACTTATGAAATGTGAAGAATTTCAGAAGAAATATGAAATATCATAATTCCTTAGAAAAAATGTTAGATTACTATATAGTTCCAATCATCCTTTGCCTCATACATTGTAGGGACATTAGTTTTCCGCTTCAAATTTGTTCAAAATCCGTTTTTGAGAAATGCTAATTCCGTTTTTTACCGGATTCCGCATTTCAGGTCCGCTGGGACCACGTTTTACGTCCTACCGCTCCGCATTTTACGTCTTCCCGCCAAAAAAAATGGCGGCTGTCAACCTTTTTTTGGCAAGTTTGGTGGTTTTGCTCACATTTCTTGACCAAAATCGCTAATAAAACAAGTTTTTCACCAAAAGCGGCATGTTGCAAGGATACTATGGCACCAGATTGAAACATCCAAGCACTTTATATCGAAAATTAGGCCTTTTCTGCTTCAGAAAGCATGTGATTTCACCTTCGTGAGTGATAATATGAGTATTTTACTGTGAATTTGTCAATTCCGTTTCAGACAGCAAATTCCGTTTCAGAAGGTCAATTCCGTGAATTCCGTCCGTTTTCCGCGATCACGGAAAACTAATGTCCCTACATACATTGCAATGATTCATTACTCCACCCATCCGTCTGGTTCAAGTCATTGTGGAATTATTAGATGTAAAACAATTTCCCCACAAAAATATTTGACGTACAACAATGTTGGTTGTAAAGCCTTTTACCCCCAAAAATATTGCAAGTAAAGCCCTTTACCCACAAAAATATTGCAAGTAAAGCCCGTTACCCACAAAAATGTTGAATGCAAAGCCATTTATACCCGCAAAAATACTGGGACTTAAGCCATTTCTCCACAAAAATATTGGATGTAAAGCCATTCACCAACGATTTTTTCTTTCTCTTTTCCAGTTAATCAGCGACAGTTTGCAGACAGCTTGCAAATGCCATGGGGTTTCTGGCTCGTGTAGTATCAAGACTTGTTGGAAAGCCTTGCCGGACCTCAAGGAACTGGGAATGATGCTCCAGAAGAAATATGCTATCGCAGTTGAGGTACGCAAATACAAATTATTTGGCTGTTTCTCATATCATTTTGGAAATTTTGAAGTTTTTAAATTTTTTTTTTGAAAAAATTGAAATAATTTTTGGAAGAAAAAATTAGAAATTATTTTTTAAACATTTTGATTGTTTTTGAAAATTTTTGATATTTTGGAAAAAAATTGAAATTATTTTTGAAGGATTTTACACGGATGCTAGTAAATATCACAAACATCATCATGAATATTTAGATTTCTTAGACAAGTAAGACAAGTCTAAACATTCAAATAGGTTGACCATTCTGAAATGTCTGTTCTATCTCTAGCAAAGATGAGGGGAAGTTTAAGAAATGCATTTTTGTTAGAAAATTCTTATTAACTCAGCAGAAATTTGAAAAATTGGCTGGATATTTTTGTTGGTGTATTTTTGGACAGTTTCAGAAAACACTATCAAGAAATGGTAGGTTTCATTTAGGAAACAAGAAAATCACTTAAAATATAAATGCACGTTTTGATATTGGTACAATTAAGGCTTTTGCTTTTGTGATTCTATGTGATTTTACACTTGCATTATTGCACATTTTAATCTGAAATTTTGCACAATTAAATGTACTAATATACTGATATTACTAAGTATATTATTGATGACAATCATTGATTGATGATACTCCAATCATACTAGGCTTAAGACTGATTACTTATTAAGATTTGCACTTTTCACGATGTTTGATTTATGGTGACAGCTGCACCAATATTAAGCAATTTTTCATTTTAAGTAGAATTTAAGACCTAACCAAAATTACCACCATTTGATACTTACATGTTTTACATGTCAACCTGGTTGTGGGAATAATATCAATTTTTAAAAAACCCTTCTTAATATGTATACTGCCTATTTTTAAACCTTGAGCAACAAATTTTAAGATTCGAATGAGGTCATATTTCGTCCATTTTTGGTTTCGATCGGAAGCACCAACGAAAGACGTTTGATAAACTTTATTGATCTCTTCAATGATAAAGACACTGGAAAGCAAAATATAAAAAAACTCTTGAATTTTGCTTATAATTATTATTGAACATATTTCCTTTTACTCTAAACCAATTATATAAGTAAGTATCGATCACCAGGTAAACATTACACGTAAACACTGAAGTTTAAGTTACTTTAACAGCATCATTGCGCCAAAAATCATTGTGACCATTTCCTAATTACCCCTGCCCTTGTTTATCAAATTTGGGTTTTAGTCGAAAATAGGACCTACACCCAAAAAAATTATATACAAAATGATGAGCAAAAATCATATATATGTTCTTTTTTCTCATTTTGCTATTGAGTGCTTCTTTGGATCTGTAAATCAGTGTAATTCAAAGACTCGATTTGAGTCATTATGTGTTCAAGGCTGCAAGTCTCGGATAGTTAGCAAGTTCGAAAGTGAATTTCATAAATGCTTTCGGTATGAAATGTTCCACTAATTGATCAACCCTCATTAATGAGCGCCAGAATTGGTGTAAGAGGGTAGTACTTAGCGTATCGGTCAAAGTAAATGTATAGGAAGTGTTTTCCACATATATATCCCATATTATAATATCATAATATTCTCTAATCATCAATCAATGTCCATTCTTCGTGTTTAACATATAAGCGTAACAATTTTTTGAGGGAGTTTCCGGCAGAAAATTTGGGAATTAAATTTTATCGGTCAATTCTTTGGGAAACCCCCCTTAAGTTATTGACCTCCTATGGAATCCTATGCCTATGACTCCTATTCCATAATCCAGTGATAATAAGATGTTGCTCAAGGTGCCCCACTGTCTCCGCTTTTATTAATGTACATACTTACGATCACGCTTGCTTCCTCGCACTCGCCACTAATCCTCTGTTATGTCTGTTTGTTTCAGGTTGACCTTAAGGAAATTTTTTTGCAGGTTAATAAAAAAAGGATGCGAGGATCCCGAGAGAGGAGATTGGTGGCAGTCCATCGGCCGGACAAACGCAAAGATTTCCAAGCTGAGGAACTCATTTATTACACCAAGTCTCCCGATTACTGTCTGCCCGATACGACACTCGGCAGTCTTGGCACCCGCGGCAGGTATGAAACAAAGCTTCAATTGGATGTTCTCAAAGATTTCAAGGCTGCTTTTAATGGTTCCTACAATAGGACCTGATAGTGGAACTCGTCCTTTTTGCTGCTCTCCGACGTCTCCGAGCAGAGTAAAACTATTTCCAGAAACATCGGCCTGTAGATTGTCGATGGGGCCAGGTTTTCCGAGGTCCATAACAGTCTAATCAGCCTGACAGTACTGGATAATGGCGGCAATCCATGCTAAACATTCCATTTAAGACTATGTAATGCAAATCTGTAGTGCTTTGAATGGATTAAAAGTGTTCTAGAATGCCAGCTCCACTGACTCGGCAATGGTACAAGATGGTGGCTTGTTTCCGGAAATAGTTTTTTTGTGTGTGGCAACGCCAGAGAGCTGAAATAAGGAGAGTTCCACTATCAGGCCCTATAGCACACGGTCATAGAGCTTAGATGATCTTCAAATATTAGTGATCCTATAGTTCCTGGGTTTGTTTTCTTCTCCTGTAGTTCTCAAATCACGACGATCACAGAGGTCCATCGCAAAGATGCACCGGTCTTTCAATGATTTTGGAAATACAAAATGTTCTGGGATATAAATCAAATCAATCGTATTGGCCTTAGTTGAGCCAGTGCTAATGTTGTCATTTTGTACCATTTTGAGCTACACAATGCCTTTAAAATAAAACATCAGTTGTTTCATAATTTCATATTTTCATCGTGAGAGCTTATTTGTGAGTTCAGAAGCTGCAAAGTATAATGTAAAAGGTTGCAAAACTTTTTTTCTTCGCCAATAGCAACAGCAAGTATTTCCTGCTTCAAAAGTCACCCTGTTAAAGTTGGGGTTATTAATTACCCCAGTCTTGTTAGCTTCTCCTCCTTTGAGCCTGGAGTATAGCTGCTGCCACTTGGGCGATATTAAATGCTTTTTGCCTTGATTTATTGTGAATTATAAGTAGGTGGGAGTTTACCTGTCCTCAGTTCTCTATAAGTTTAAGAATTGAGAAGAATTTCAGAAGAAAGCTGTCTCATGGCCACCAGACCTGAATTAATGATAAAATAAATGATGAATTAAGACCCATTTGGGGTGGGTTGCTATTGTCAGCAAGTCACTGGTAGGCAGCTAGTGATTCTTTGCTATAATAATTCAATTAAGGATGGCCACATCAAAAGACCTTAAAAAATCCATAAATAAACCTATAAATAACATGATTGTTTATGTTCACTGGGATTTTCGGGCTCCGTGGCATTGCTATGTTGCAAGCGGCCCATTTGTTTCGGTGTCCGCCTCCGAAAGAATGACTCTATTCAATCCTAGGTTCAATTAAAACTCCCTACGTCAAAGACACAGATATTTAGCACTCCCTGATGTAATTCTGGAATGCAGAATGTCAGTCACAGTGATCCTTGGCCAATCAAAGTCTTCTTGAAGGAACTTTGGGAGTTTCTGAGGGGTTTCTCACAATAAATTTTGATAACCACCTTATTTGAGTGGCCTGTCGACATCAAATTCCAAACGATGTCTTCATTTCAACCCAGCATGCTCCCAAATCATTCTGGGCCTGGGTTACTTCGAAAACACTCTTTTGTCATTTTAACCATTTAAAAATTGTTGAAATATCTGCTTGCAGGCCTGCATGCAAGACTTGTCAGTATATGGCTCATATCTTTAAATCCTATGATTGTTCAGAATAATGGGTATTCCAAATTTACTGAAACATCATTTTTAATTTTATTCTAGACATCAGAACTCCATCGCATTCCTTCAAAATTGAAACATCTTTCCTTCATGCCACTCAACACTAATTGATTCTAGGTGGTTGGACATGCCATTAAATCCTAGGTACACAATCCTCTTGCTGATGTCTTCATTAAATCACTTTCTTTTTTGTTAAAGTGGCACCAGCTTGTCTACATTCATGATAAAACATAAAGGAAAAAGTTAAAAGAAGTATATTCTTTAAAAGGTCTGGCCTGCTACTTGTCAGTTTCTGCCATATTCTACCATAGACACTGTCATGGACACTGACATCAAGATATAATGAAATATTATGATAAATCTCTCTGATAAATTCATGGTGTATCCATGCTACACTCTAAAAAATTTCAGACAAAATTGGTTTTTTAGATTCAAAATGGTTTTTTGAAAAACCAAATTTCAATGCAAAAAACCAACATGGATTTTTTTAAAAATCCATGTTGGTTTTGCATTGAAATTTGGTTTTTCAAAAAACCATTTTGAATCTAAAAAACCAATTTTGTCCCCACATTTTTTAGAGTGTAAATCCATGATATATTCATAACACCTACATATTATTTAGAATGTAACTTTAGCCTAAGAATGCCAAGTTTGTCTGACTTTGTCAAGTGGACGACAAAGCATAATGTAACTTTTCACTTGTTGACTTTCACAAAGACTCCGAGGGGGTAAAATTGATTGTTGGATCTTCCAGTTGAATTCTCCTGATTACCCCCTTATATTTTCACCCTCAAGAGGGCCACTTAGCACCCTCCATTGAAAAAAGGGTCTTTATCAAGCCGCTTCACCTCTATGCCACCTGTGAGTGGAAATTTTATGTTATTCGTCTGAAAGCGACTAGCGACAAGTTGTGTGATCTTCATTTTGTCTGTTTTGTGACTGTGATCTCTTAATTTTGAGACTTTTTGATCTCTGAATTGAAATCTTTAATGGTAAGAGGATGGTACACTGTCACTGTATTTAATGCTTTTGCAAAGAGGCAATCATGACTTACAGTCGACAAAAAAACAAGTGCTTACAGAAAGGCTGTTGGTGGCCATCAATGACCTCACAACAAGCCCTATCAAACACATAGAAATAAGCTGTCGCCTTGTCATTGAACAACTTATGTAACCTCGTTGATACTTAGTTGGTCACTCATTTTGATGGCATTGCAAGTGTAGGCTACGACCTCATAAATTGCTTATGACTCATAATGAAAAACATGGCATGGAAAGGGCTATGACCTCACAAGGAACATTTCAGTCCAATTCTGTAAGCACTCAATTAATGTGTAGCCAAACACATTGAAACTCCTGTTTTTCTTAAGCAGAAGCCTTGTCCTGTATGACTCATTGGCATTGCCTTTTGAATTTAGGATTGCGATGCCTGCTCAATGACATACCATCCCCATCACCATTGTAGACAACTCGCACAGTCATGCCATCTGTAAAAGCGCTTTACTTTCACCCAAGTGATTACCGCATTGATGTGATGTCACCAAACAACCATCAACGCAATTACTCCATTAAGCACATCTTTCGCGTTCCTCTAAATGTCGATACTATGATACGTTATTGTGAATTTTTAAGTTTGGTGTATGATTTCGTCTTTCTTTTGCAGAGAATGTAACAAGGACAGCACGTCATCGGGAGGATGTCGTTCGATGTGTTGCGGCCGCGGTTACACCAGCCACGTGATGGAGATAAAACAGCGTTGCGACTGCAAGTACTACTGGTGCTGCTACGTCAAATGTAAGACGTGTACCACAAAAGTGGAAATAAACAGGTGCAGATAAAGTACAAGGATATCAAGGACATTTATGTCCTTCAAAATTACCTTCGCAACAAGATTTTGATGTTGAAGGACATCTTATGCTATGTGATTATTTGGACGTCATGAGTGACGTCAAATGGACTATTGTCTTCATGTGAATAATTACGGATGTAGAAATGTAGAATACATGTATTTTCCGGACTTTCGATAAGACTTTCGATCAGGATTTTCCCAAATATTCTTTACATATATGTGTACGTACTTGTACAATGTACATGTTTTTAGATGTACCTCGATGTGTTGACGTAGTTTCTGAAGATGTAAGCCCAGATGAAATGATGTAACACGATATTTATTGGAATATCATCAAAGCTGCTGAAACTTTCACTGATGTCAAACACTGGAAGATGCAACGTCACATGAATTAACCTCAGATATGATGCAGACATCTCTACATTAGTATGATGGCTTCAAATGCAACCTGACGTTGAAAGACATCATGACATCAGCACGACGTTTTAAAGGAGTACACTGAAAAATGTTCTTGGAAATACAGGAGATGTTCTATGTTACTTTCTAGACCAGTGTGACATTCATTGTCATGAATTAAAACTTGTTTGATGGCAGATGAATCTGATTATATATTGACTCTGTACATCATTTGACTAGACTACCTCTACGAACGAGAATGTACTTATTACGAAGAACTTCTGATTCAAATTGCTGACATCAGAGTGAAAAGAGGATTACGAATCATATGTGCTTCCTATAACATGACGTCATCATGATGTCATTTTATTATGACGTCATGTGTGCTTCCAGACCATGTAACGAAGAAGACGACGGAGAATAAGCTGGTGTTACACAACATTGTTGATGATGTTCTGCCAATGGTGCACTGATATTGCAGAAGGTGTCATTTTGATGTGTGTATTATACCCCAGAGGGCACACCTATCTGTCCTCCAGCCAATGAGCATCCTGTCTGCTATTCAAATTTCAACAGCGCACACAAATACAATAAATATACCAACTCAAAAAATAGTGCTACTGGTACTGATAATATTTTTTATTTTTGACACATGTTAGATGTATGAGAATTTTCTCCACAATACGCCTGTTCATTGTTAAGTTACTTATTATAATTTTTACCTTTTTAACAGAGGTGCTGATCTTAGGCTCTGAATTCCTTCACCGACAAATATACTTAATTAACCAGGGCCGGCCTTTCGTTGACAATAATTGTTATGCTTTATTAAGCAAAACTTTTAAGCTTAGACATTTTATTTTCCATAATTATACAGCAGCATCTTATGCATTATGCAACCTATCTTGCATTGGTAAAACACTTGTTTTTGTGTATGCACAAACTGTATATAGTAATATTTAATTTCGTGATATATTGTAGCATATAGATATGATTAAATATGCAAATTATATGCAAATGGAGATATAAAGTGTTTTCTGTATATATAGTTGAGGCAGTCCCTTAAATGTCTAGTATTAATTGGTTACTATAATATTAATGTATTCGTCAATATCGGTGTCAATTAATAATTTAGAACGTCGAACAAATAGTGTAACATTGTCTGCTGTCAAAAATAAAATCAATTGCAATTTGTTACTGGTTGTTCGGAGTAATTGCACTATAATTCTCCATTACTCCTTCTTATCTATATCCATAAATAATTGAAATTGTTGAAAGCTAGCATTTTCTTTGGTACACTGTTACAATATATTTTCAAAGTTTTGTAAACCAATTCTTAATTGAGTGACAGTGACAAATGCAATGATGACTATTCTAGATAAATTATACTTTTATTGCAAAGAAATGATATAATAATGTTGTTGGTGTACACAAAGTAGTTTAATTTCTTCTAGATTTGTTAGATCCCCCTTGATTATATATATTCCTTTTTGTAAATAGTAAATTATATTGTTGATAACCTTTGAGTAGAATAGTTACCATGGTAACGTTTATTGTCCATTGTGTATTTAGCAGCAAACATTTACAATAACATAAAATATATATATTCAAAATTGTGATTGATAATTAAAGGTAACTCTTTCATAATTTGGCATATTTCTTCAAACAAACATAAATTAATTAATATTGATGGTCAATTGCAGTTTCGATGGAAATTGTTTGTATTTCAATTGCAATTTCTACTTCAATAAGCAATAAATTTTACTCAAACATTCGTTAGAACTCAGTCGTTTAATTTTGTCATTTCAATATGCTGTACGCACAGGAAAAGCAATGGTGCAAAAAAATGCCAAAACATCTCCCCTACTGTCACATAGAAAACTGGAATTTGAGCATAATGAATTTCAACCTTTGAATCCAGAAAGAGAAGACCCGACAAGCAAAGAACTATCATCGCCTACACATGGCAGATTATGACCTTACCTACCACTCTGAATACTGCCGGGGATGTTACAGAGTCTGTGAAATTTACTGTTTACAAAGGATTTTCTGAAAAAAGACTGAGTTCCATTTGCTGGGCCATTTTGTAAGACTATTATTACCAGGTGGCATACTTGCATGGGGACTTATCAGTTCAGTTTCTGAACAGGCTAAGTGAGCATTGATTCATGAACTGCCCAAAAAGTGCACGTGGTCATTAAATAATTACCTTTAGAAGTCCAAATTTTCACGTTTTTACAGATGAAGGCTGTTATTCAGACACATGTCAGTTTGCTGGCCAGATTTGAACCCCAGACCTCAAAATTACCAGGTTGGCTTGCAGACCACTCAGCCACACAGGCTTTTGACCAAGGGCTTCCCAGCATTCTGATGATCAGGGCAGCTGAGGACTTACTCATATAATACCAGGGGAATGAAGCTAGAATGCCATGCTTCATTGACCATGGCTAAGAAAGAGTCAAAATAATACACTTAGCCTCAATAAATTCTGTCAATTTTTGTTCTGAATAAAGTTTACCTCACCTTTGGTTAGTTGTGTGACTTGCAGGCCTACCTGCTGTCTGTAAAGGTCATAAATTCTTCAAGTCCATTTTGAATCCATTGCTAGGTAAGCCATCAAGAACAGACTTGCAAGATCAGAAGTGGCCTGCAGAAAATTCCCAGGCACAGAAAACTAGATATATTCAATATCTGCCAAAAAAAATCCAGTTTCAGCTTCATCTGGTCCATTTGTGTATTTGAATCCTGGGGGATTTGAAGATTTGCTCCAATAATCCTGGTTAACTACTTATTTCCAACTGATTATTTCATAAATGATTGAGCCCTTACTGGGTCAAATATCATGAAAACATTTTCCACATTACTGTGCATGTCATGCTCCATTGACTGCTTTGACAAAGCATTCAGTTGGTATCACTGATGAGGCATTTGCTGATCCTATTGTGATTGTTGGCTGTGCAAAACAGAAACAGCCACAAACAACTATCAAACCATTAAAAACTATCCAATTATCACAATAATACTGATCTGATAGAGAGTCATGCCACAGAATATATTTCTTTTAAAATTAATATATATACAGGCTTTCTAACTACAATTTAATGAAAAAATCCCAATTATTGCATTCAATATTTGTTGAACTATTTACCCACTTGCCTGAAATCACTTTTCCATCAATTTTATCTGCAAATTCGATAACATGTGATATTGATGTACTGTGTATTTTATTAATATTTCATATCATGTTTAAGAGGAGAATGTCCAGGTCCTTCTTTTACACCTTTACATGTTGTGATATTGAGACAAAAAAAAAATTGATAGAAATGTATAGCCTGTCCTTATATTTCATTATAGCTTATATTGCATTGTTGAGTACTTTTAATGATTCAATTATCCTAAAGTAGGTGGCACCACCTCCTGGTGACCCTACTCATGGCAGCTTCTTTGATATTACATTCCCATTATCAAACCATTGATAACCTTTTTTCCTATCTAATTATTTAATTCTACTTTTGGCCCACAAATACTTCTGACAGTCCACAGTTAAGTGTATGACATATATATATACATATATTTTTTTTTTTTGGACAGAGCAATATTGTTCTGAGAAGGTTATTTAATGTCAATGAGTTAGTCACAGTTTTATTCCGCTCAGTCAGTTAGAATGTTTGGAACACAGTTGGTTGTCATGCACATTGATCACCAAACTGAGCATGTTATTCACAGCTTCACTAAATCCTCAGGTTGAAGTGATCTAGTCCTCTTGAGGTGACAATTTATAATTTAGACAGTACATGGGTGACATGATGGGTCAAAGGATTACCTTGACATTGGCCAACCACTTCCTCTAGGCTCTGTCAGACACGACTTGTCCAGATTTCCTTATCAGTTATTTCGCTTGATATCTCCACAGAAAAACCCCAGAATATAGTTTTGACACTTCTCACAGTTGAGGTAAGTTGTTAACTAAATTATGCATTAGTGCATCTTTTTTATCAGTCAACTATCATTGCAAATTTTTGGCATTTAGTTAGAGGTTGTCAGGAGCTACAATCCCTGTTCCATATGTAAACAGAAGGATGGATCATTGATGAGAATTCCCGTGCTTTTGACACTTCAGTGGATAAATCTTGAGGCTAATATAATATAGATCTTAAACAAATATTAAATTGAGATTTATGAGCATGACAGGAATTGGAGGCATAAGGCACGGTTGGTTTAGTTGAACATTAGCAGTAAGCAATGGAATATCGTCCAGAGACTTCCAGTTCCTGTCTTGGAAAATATTATCAAATCATGGCTTAAATCGATGGCTGTATGATGTAGTTGTTCAATCCACAGAATATTCCAGATGTGTCTAGTCTATTCACCAGAGGGAGTAACCCACCCACCAGTGTTTTCAACTGCTGCCCTCTTCAGGATTTGATATCGTAAAGATTCTTTGATGGCTGGTTTGGGCAGATGTTCCATTGATGACGAATTAGTTCCAATTGCAGATGGGTCAGTCTGAAATGCAACAAAAAAATTAGTGTAAGAATTGACTTAAAATTTAAATAATATGAGACTTTTTAAAACTGAAAATTATGTAGCGTATCATTTTTAAGATGTTTGGGCTGCTGAAGTTGAAACAAGGTCCTACTTTATTAGTAAATTTGCCAGAGGAGGTTACCAATTTAAGGCTATAATCCAGACTTGACATTTTGCCAGATAAATGATAAAAGCACTTTCCTTAGATGTGTCAACAGTTAAATGTGCAATGCACAGCCAAAACGAATCAAGAAGAGAGTTTAGGTTCTTACTTCATCTTCATACATCATTGTTGCTCTCCTTTTTGGTGGAAGTGACCTACTTCCAAGGTCAGAATATGACCTTTGACCCATAGCCAGAGAAGGAATCCGTTTAGGTTGGAGAAGAACTTCATTTTTGGCGGAAGTCGGTCGATGAGATGTCTGAACCATATTTCTATTCGCTTGAACCTCTTTGAAAGCTTTCAAGATGGTGGTGTTACTGCTTGGTTGGACCGTTATCATTCTTGGACTGCTGAATTCCTCGTTATTCAAATCTGCATCATGTTCTGCACAGGAATCTGCACTGGAATTGCTTATGAAGCTGGTATCAAGTTTTACTTCAGGCTTGATGAAGGAAGGTGTCTTTGAATCATTGATGGAGTCGGTATCCATTTTTGTCTCCGGCTTGATGAATTCTGCCTTGGAATCATCCTTGAAACTTCCCAATGTGACGTTATCCGAATCGTAACTTCCAGCTGCACCTTTGGAGGTTACATCAGGCTGATACTCAGCTTGCTTCCCGTCATTTCCTCTTGATGGCCTCCCTGACTTTCCTCTTAATGTCTTCCCTGATTTTCCTCTCGCTCCTCGCGATTTAGCTGATTTGGCTGTTTTGCTTCTTGACTTGGCGGATCCGGATCTGGATTGAGAGGTACGTGGACGACCTGTGGTAGGTCTGGAACTCACCTATGAGACAGGAGAGAATAGTTCATTATCAGAGCATAATATGTAAATGGCACTGCCAAGAAATTCGCGCAGCTCTTTAAAAAGTTTTTGTAGGATTTATAGTGTTACCATAACTTTCATGTTTATTTCATATCAATTTATGAAAGGAGTTATGTAAATTGTAACTGTTTCAGAAAATTAGAAAGACAGATACATGGAAAGACAGAGAAAAATGTAGAATAGCAACATAAACTAGACAAAAAATATAATAGATAAATATATCGATAAATAGAGAGATAAATAGATAGACAGATAGATAGATAGATATAATGACAGACAGATAGATATATTAAATAGATAAATAAGATTAATAGATAATCAGCTAAATGGTAAAGAGGCAGACAGCACTGAAAGCTGCCAAAGTCAAGTCTATGTTAGATTGTTGATATTACATAATAGTATAAATATATAATAATACAAAAACAATAACATTGCATGTAGATTATCTATTCACTGTTACATAATCATCAGTTTATAAGATTATGTAACTTTAATTTAGTTATGTTTTCTTGTCTGATTGAAATTAAATGAATCACATGTTAATAATTTGATTTAGCTTGTCAATGCTAATAATCAACTATTCCATAAAAATTATTGGTAGAGGATATATTACTAGAGAAAATTGAATTTTTAAGACACTTTTGAAGATGAATATGTTATGTTTTGTTAAATACGAAACTAGATCATTGATAAGAAGCTGGACCCACTTGACCTAATTCCAAACTGTGGACTGTTGATGTTGAGACCATCACTGCACAGTTTTTTTAGTCTTCTCTTGCACTCAATTCGCTTCACTCAACGGCCTTCGGCCGTTTCGCTGCGCGAATATTAAAGTAAATATCCCAGAAACAATAAAGAGATGCATGATCAGTATTGATTACATGAATCAAAGTAAAGCAGACACAAGACTTTGTGCAGATTCTCGTGCCCGATTTCACCAACAAAGTTGAGCCAGGTCTAAGCCTTAGACCTGGACTAAGTAGTTCCAAATTAAAACCAGGCCTATAAGGTAATTTCAGTGACAAAATGGCAGCACCTCCTAGTTGACAGAATACTAAAGACCAGGTTAACCTTAAGCCGGTCTTAGCTGTGTTGGTGAAATCGGCCCACAATGTACTACTTTATATGCCATTGAGCAGCAGCCATTCTCACTTTGTCAACGACTTGCATGAGATTCTAATGACTCAGAATGCTCAATGCTGCTCAAATGTTGATTCTATTCAAGGGAACTAAATACTAATCTCATTTATTATTATAGACCAATGGAAAGTTTAGTTACTTCATGCAGTTTTAGGTCAAGAAAACAACACTCGCAGATGATGGAAAAGTCTAGAAGCAGCGTATTATACCACCAAGCAAAGTAATCAGCAAATGAAAGATAATGGAACGATGGTATCTTTACCAGAGATTCCATGTATGCCATGGCATCTAGATCCTTTGCAGCCATCTTCATTTTCTTGTATTTCTTCACCCACTGCCAAGTGACAATTGCACTCAACAGTATTCCGGCTACAATACCAACAACAATTGCAGCGATTTCTCCCGAACCGATTTTGGAATCCTGGTATGATGCTTTTGCTCTGTAACGGCAAGTTTTGCTTTGATAGTAAAGTAAATTAAGTAATATATGATGAAAACTGTTTAGCCCTTACATTTCTGAAAAAAAAAAGACAGAACTCAGAATATTCTGTTCATATTGGATTGAGGTATTTGTCTTATCAAAATAACACAAATATAAAATCACTGTTTTTTCTAAAGTCAAATGACACATTGCTCATTAATTCATTAAAACAAAACATGACGGACATGTTTTAAGAAGCACTTTTGATCCAATATAGCATAATTATAAAAAAATTTTAAAAATTAATGACACTACTCAATAATAATGAGCAATGGTCGAGAAAAGTAATCATAGGCGTATATGCCTGCATGATGTAGTTATTGCAAACCAACTTACCTTTCAAGTAAACTACTGTAATTTATTTCAAAGTACTGGTCCTTTTCTGGTTTTGGTGTGGGAGGATTAAAATCGATCACAAATCCCGGATCAGACAAATTGTGTGCTGGATGTGCGTGATATTTTAGCAAGAAGCCGCCATTGTTCCTTGTGTCGTCAGACCGGAAGAGAATGTAAACGTCACTTCCTGATGAAATGACAGTTTTGTTCTCTGCCAGTTTGCCACACCATGTTGTCAGCAGGGCCTTTGGAATGAAACCTATTAAATAGAAAAAAAAGAAAGGGAAAATTAACAAAATCTCATCTGTCTGATGCTTCCCAAATTAGTTTGACGCCAGGAACTCGTCAGTTCGCGTCTTCGCGAAATGTCAACAACTGAAATTAGGTCATTCTCAACCTCCTTTAGTCTTTGCTCTTGAGATCTCTTGAGCATGAAAGATTTTATTTTTTGACGAACAACTCCGATACTCAGGTTTGTGGTCAGAAGTTCACAATGGCTCTTTTTCAAAATTGCACCCAAAGTGACCAAGCCTAAATATAATTTATAGATTTCATAACCAAATGACGTTTTACTAACCATCATAGATTTCCAGGTAATCCGCCCAGTTGCATGGTGTGTCTGCTAGTTTTTCCAAAGAGAGATATTCCACAGTTGTTGAGACTTTCAAGCCATTTTGTGCTTTTATTATCCAACAAATATTCGATTTCCTGAAAGAATTTTCCAAAAAGCAAACAAAATTATGTTAAGACTATTGCAAAACCAAACCTTGGTTTACAGATGATTTCATATTTGTAGAAACAGAGACTGAAGGTGAATTTTTTTCTTGGGACCAATCCCAGACCATGTCATGTTCCATCGGGAAAAGTGACATCAAAAAACTTACGACATAATTTTTCCTTTTGGAATACTCTGAATACATGTTCAAGAAATAAATATTTAGTGTCAGTATCTACAAATAGTCAATACGATATCATCTGTAATACATCCAAGTGTCTGAAATATAATCTGAAAACTTCATTTAAATGAAATTGCCAAATGGAAAAATGATTTTAGTGAAATGAAAATATCTGAAATGGTGGAGCTTGAAAATGAAGATTATTTAATTTTTTATTAGGAATTTTGATATTATGGCGAAAGAGGAGATAGAACATTCCAGATAAGATTAGAATAAAAAGTGAAAGGAACAATAATTGTATGTATCCATAATTTTATATATAATATTACGAAAACTGATTTAAAAGCAATTCAATCTTACGCAGGGTACTTCAAAGGAAATCCACCAGGGGACGTCATGTATCGAACTTCATCCGTGTTTGCCCAGAGGGTGCTGCAGTCACTTGGAAAAGTCACTGAAAGTTTTGAAATAACCAATGGTGCCACATTGTTTGAGGGAGCCGTATTTCTCATATTTTGAAACTTTTGAAACGCACGGAAAAATTTATAATTATTTGAAAGTAGATATTTGAACTAACCTGCCAGAGTAATTGGAAAATTTCCCAGCAACAGGAGCAGTATCATATTTGATGCTTCGTCTGTAAGATAATGATTTCAGCTTCACTTCAAAGGTGAAATTTCCCTTAGACTGGTACATGTATATTCAACTGTACAATCAATTTTATAAAAATTAAACTTTTATTCACATTAAGAATTCCACCTGAAAAAGACAATATTTCTGTTAAACAGTTGAGGAAAACCTTTGCTTATAACTTATCACAGACCCCGCCCCGCTGCAGTGAACGTCAGACATGTCAGACATTACTGGCAATTTTTGCGAATGCCTGACCAGCTTCAAGTTCAGGTCAGACAAATTTTCTGGCAAAAAATTTGCAAAGGAAATACTGAAATAGCCTAATTAAGTGCTTCTCCAATCTGAACGCGAATTACATTATAAGACCTTGACAAATGTTATTGCGATGATGCAGAACCATATTTAAATAAAAAAGAACACTGTGTTACAAAATATGGTAAAATTAAATTAAAAGACCTTTCAACTATTTGACAAATCACAGACTAAATTTGTTGTGTTGTCTGATCGACGAAATGTAAATTTGTCTGACCAGAACTCTCTCGCTGTTAGACAAAGTGTCTGACCAAAGTCGATCTGTTTTCGCGTCTACTGGGTAATCAGGGGTCTATTGATTTAGTAAATTGATGCCAGTAAACTAAATATATTTTAAGTAAGCACTGTGTACCGTTTGCTCTGCACGAAGTGACCAATATAGTTGATCATAAAATCTTAAATTTTTACTAGAAACCAATTCAATTACAACATAACATAGCCAGTGTGCTGTATTTAAGTATTAGACATCTTGATGTGAAATTACAAGCATTAAATATTCAACAATCAAAAGATTTGGCGATTCTAGTAAAAAATTCACTATAATTAACTAAAACTGCCTAATCTCCCAGAAAACTTAACTGATTGATTCCAAAATATTCATGTTTATTACTTGTACTATAAGACAGCATACTGGCTATATTGCAAAGTTTGTTGTTTGCTCTATATATGAGAAGTAGAAAAATATAAACCAAAAAAAATCCTTAATTAGGTCACTTGGTGAGTACAGTGTAAGTATTGTAATATCTCCTTAATCATAAGAACAAAGAGCACCAACCTTTCAGTTCTGCGTCCATCATACAAAAGAAAGTAGACAATATTCATATCTCGCATATAATATGGAAATCCGATATTATTTCCAAAGCAAGGTATCCGAAGGTAACCAAGAAGTGTCTACAATCCTGACAATCCTTCATTATTAAAGATTCCCAGCAGGTGCAAGATTAGAAAAATTTGTAAAAATGGATTACTGAGCAAAACCTCTGACTTGTGTTGAAATTCAGTAAGTGGATTATTTTATGTGTCGGGGTCACTTTGTTATGAGTAATAAGAGTCAATGTGCGTGCTTGGTGTCAAGGAAAATTAACTTGGCAAATGGGCAGAAACATTCGACAAGGGGGCTCCCTGAATTACTGTTGTTACAGAAATTTCGTCAGGCAAAACGGATGAAAATCCCAGCAGAGAAAGTCAAATGTGGTGCTGAGGACTGTACCACTTTGGACCGGTATGGTCAAGTACCACCACCTCTTCAGTCTTCAGTACTGGACCCCCCGCAGTTAAAAAAACAGGTTCAGAGGTTGTCTGACCGGTAGAGAGAGAGAAAAAGCTATTCTTTTTCACAACTCAATTTTCTGACCTTTTCCTATGATTTTTGAAAAAATTGGAAGCGGTACGTTTGTACGTATCTGTGTCTACCGGGCCGCCTCCTCCTGGACCAGAATGCTTCACCACCGGAATTGGACAGGTTGATCGTGAACCATAGGTGGGGGGGGGGGTGTAAGTCTGGTCCGCAACACTAGTCTGATGATGTTACATGTTATTCACATGTAATAACCTATGGCAGGCTTGGAATACTGCAAGCTGTAAAAGTATTTACCTTAAAGGTAAGATAACAGGAGAACATTACTTTTTGAAATGGGATCAAATTCTACTAAGTGACAGACTGGTACCTATTGAAAATCTGGGGCCGATTTCACCAACATAGCCAAGGCCAGGCTTAAGGTTAAAACTTAAAACTGGTCTTAAGTAATTTGCTTACTTTGAGGTGCTGCCATTTTATTTCTGAAATTGACCCTATAGTTTTTTTAAAAATTTGGAACTACTTTAGTCCAGGTCCAAGACTTGCTTTAACTCTGTTTGTGAAATTGATCCCTGATGTTTACTGAATTTCATGGATTTGGGTTTTCAAGGTGTAATTTGCCTCAATAAAAATAACCCACAGAATGGATAAGAATTGATTTTATTTTTTGGGACGCGTAGGCCTAAACTTTCAAGCAAAACTGCACAACACAATGAGTCATAATGCAACATGTCCTAAATATAGCTTGTACATTTACATAGATATAATACCAAATATTTCATAGATCAGCAGCTGAGGAAACTTTTTAAAATTTGTTATGGACAACTGCTTTCCCAGGTCCCTTGGTCTTGCGTCTGTTCTGGCCTGCTCTAACATACCTTTAATCTCAAGCATTGTTTATCTCATGGTGTACACAATATATTATGAACCACCAACATCAGACAAACCGGGCATCTATTTGAGCTGAGCAATTATTTAAAGTAATATGGTAACAGATCTATTTACACAAGCATTGCACCACTTCATAGTGTCACATGACATTCAGGTGTGTTCAGAAATTTTCAGTTGTGAATGCTGGGTCGGCGCGGCCAAAGGGGTTACTTCGTTTCAAACGCTACATTCAGGATGTAGTTAGTTCAATAACTAACAACCCCTGGCGCTATCTGACCCTTTTGACTTGAATCACTGAGTCTTATGCCTAGTTCACACGGAGACGTAACAGAGGGTTCTTGTCGCGGCGCTTCTTGCTTTTCCAGGAAAGTGGGAGGTTCTTAAACTACATTCAACAATTCGGCGACGATATTTTCGTCTACGGCACATCTTAAACTTCCTCGCCAAAAGTTCCTAGAAATCACGTGACCTTATGGTGAAGCAAGAACTTGTTTCACGAAAGATTCAACCTGTTGAATCTTTACGAAGCAAGAAGCCACGATGCAAAAGACCTGAAAGACCCCCAAAATGATTGGGCGAAGGTAGAGACAGCTTGGGCAAATTTAGAGGCAGCTTGGGCGAAGCTAGAGAGTGCTTGGGCGAGGCTACTTATCATTGAGTCAATGGAACTTCGGCGAAAAAAGAGAACAACTCGCCGTCGCAAACAAGCTGTTGAAACGCCGAAACAGCTACTTGCTTCACCGTAACAGGTATTTGCTTGGGCGTAATTGAAGATTAGGGCGAAGTAAGAGGATGCTAGGGCGAAGCAAGAGGATGCTAGGGCGAACCAAGAGACTCCTTTGGCAAATCTAGTTAAACATTGAAGCAATGGAACTGCACCGAGGCTCCTCACAACTCGCCGACACAAGTCTCTTCCTCTTTGGGGCTTGCCTCGTCAGTAATTACGAGGCATTCGGCGTAGAAAACGAGAGCCTCGTCGTAATAGGAAGCATCAACGACGATGTATAACCTCTAATTGATTATATAATTGTCCAAAAATGGCTTGAAACGCCGAAAGTAGGCGAAACTTAACTTCCTGGCACCTCTACAGCTTCGCCGTCACTTAACCACTCTCGTGAGAACTAAGCATTAGGGTCGTCCGCAAGTGATTTGGCCACTCTTTTTGTCTGCTACCAAATTAGTTAAAACTTAAAAACTTAATAGATACACTACCCTCCAAAAGTTTGAGTACACCTGGATAAGGGAGGTTTCTTTCAAAAACAATTGATTTTGAATGGAATTTTTGTTTAATATTTACATCAAACAATATATAACAAGTCACATTGAAGTCAGAAGTTGTCTTTATTTTGTCATTTTAGGTCGTTTTGGTAGAAATTTATGGCCTCTCTCGATATCCCAAATTTTGGTATTTTATAGAAAATTGTCAAAGCCGAGTTATCTTCTAGGTTTATGAAATTTAATCATATTTAAGCGTTTCCAGAGTTGTAACATGATCGTAACAGTTATTTTTGACCCCGAAAAGACAAAATTGGATATCGCCCACCCTAAAATACAAAATTTAGATAATTTCAGCTCACCATGAAGTATAATCATAGAATGTATCTTCTCTAGTGAAAACCATGGGGACCAATGGGCCATCCCATTGGGTCTGATGGACCATGTCAATAACTTGCCAAAGTGTAGAAAAGAATTCGAAATTTGTTTCCGAGACATTTTTGTTAATCCATCTTAGTGTATAGGATAATTAGAGATCTAAAAAATATAGATATGCTTAATTTTACTCATCGAAAAAAAGCTTAATTTTCACAAATGTCATGAGTTACTTTTTTGTAGTCATAGTAAATCTATTGAGATATATATTTTAGCAGTACATGAACAGAGGCATTGGAAACTATATGGGAGAATTCCAGAACGATTATATTGGTTCATTGGTCACTATTAAAACAGAAAACAATTATTTGATATTTGGTAGACACAGAAGTTTGGCTTCCATCGTGACCATCAAAATCTTGTCTTATACCTCAAATGTGTTGATGCACATTATGAGCATATATTTTTCAATTTTTTCTCCATCAATAATAATTTCTGACAACCATTTAGATTTTTAGGGAATATTTAAAATGTTTGCTTTGTGTTTCAAGCCATTATCAAGGCAAATGCCTCACTGTAAATTTGAGGGCATTCCTTCAAGTCGAAAGTTAACATTTAAAGATGAAGACTGAAGTTCTATTGTGCTTTCCCCCTAATAGACATTAATACTCAGCCAATGCCAATACGCCACCTACAGAAAATTTAAGAAATAGTGGCCCATCGGTCCCCATGTTTGATGGCCCATCAGTCCCCAAAAGCTTTCAGAATAGTTAAACCCCTCTTTCTTGGTGAAATATGGTTCTTGTTACTAAAATGTAATGGGTAAGTTGCCGCCAATATATAGGGAAAATCGTCACAGGAAATATATTGCATCGAGTCTACTCACATTTGAGATATTAAACTTTTTCTGAATCAGTAAAAATAACAAGAACCCAGGGGTTGCAAAACTGAATGATGCCTATATGTGGTATCACAAGCCACCCAACTGTACTCAGGTTTTGACACCCATTTTCACATATTCAGAAAATCATGGTCCTCTGAATTTCAATTGGTATTTAAACAAGATGTAATGCAACTAGAAGCAGCTCTTTTTTGTTGTTGAACATGGTAACGTCTATACTCAACTCCTTTAAAGTTACAGCTCCCCAGCTTTAATGATGTACGCACATATTTCAGAATCCATCTTCGTTCTCTTTAGTTAAAGTTTGACAACTTCCAAAATTGATACATGCTAAATCTGAAATATTAATTGTGCAGTGGTTCTTTGCAGTGTTACATGAAAAAGTATTTTAGCCAAATGGGCAGGTCCCATAGATTAAGTTTGCAAAATTAAAAAAATATCTAACTGTCAAACTACCACGTCAAGTTCATGCAACTACATTCCTAGTGGCTCCATCTATAATACAAAGTTGGTACGACCAGCTATTTATCAGTTTATAAATAGACTTCTGGATCTGGATAATTACTCAGCATTGTCACTTGGATATTTTGCTGAGGGTTGATCGCTGTGTGATAAATGAATAGACAAGGCTGAGAGTCAGGAACATACCCTATTAATTCAGGGATGTCCAGGGTCTTTCAGTTGCCCCAGCATAGAACACTGGATACAACCCGTCTCCATTTAACGTCCCGTGGGCTCGGACAAGGTCAGGGGCTACTTATACATAGAGGCTCATAGAGAGGCTGACCCTGCCTGTGTTCGACCATGCAGGCACAGCACTTCCCCATAGGAAGCTCGACGCTCTACCAACTGAGCTATTCCCCTCCTCTTAGCAGCTTAGTCTAGTCCATGCAACAGTTAGTCCTTATTGCAACTACAGTTCTAGTCGCTCCATATATAATCCAAGGTTGGTACTACCAGTGACCGAATGGAATAGTGAACTACCTGGCTGTTGTAATGATCCGAGAAACCTAGACTTGATTTTACTGACTGTAAAATGTATATTTAAGAAAGATTTCAATTGCAATGATTTTAGACTATTTAAGCAAATTCAAGACTCTGAAATGCTGAGTCAAATATACAGACTGAACAGTTTTTAACAAGCAATGAAATCTATTTTATTTTATTTATCAGTTTATGCTGTGATTTACCTTTTACATTTTTAATTATGTATTTTTTAACATTTACAGACATACATGTACATGCCATGCTCTTTAGAAAATGCATTAATAACTGATATAATAGTATACATAACTCCACATGAGTACTAGATAGTATTAATTCAAATGTTATATTTTGTTTACAAAAATATCAGAGGAATGTCGTCCTTCCCTCCTAAAAACATTTTCATATTCTCAAAATATCCATGATGGAAGAAATTTACATGTGTATAGGCCTAGACTAGAAATATATGGTAAAAGTGATGGTAATCAATACAGACTTGGTGGCATTTTTATTTATTTGAAACCTCTGTCAGCTTTGACAGCTTGGCAATGAAAATATTTGCTATTAGTTCTAAAATTATTGGCAATTCCTTCAACAGACATCAATTGGCACTCTGAGTTACTTTCCCTGAGTGTCAATTGGATGTCCTCAAACCTGAGCTAGTTTGCATCTCTGCCTACAGGTGGCCATGATGGCTAGTTTGCAACTCTACCATCAGGTGGCTGATCACTGAACCATGGGTTGCATTCCTGGCAAAGTCCCAATATTTACATATGGAGGGCTGCCAGTTCTTGACTGGCTAGTGGAGAGGCAAGTCAGTGCTGGAGTGCATCAGGATAAATATCATCAAAAACACCATCAAATGCACTCCAATCTAATTTTTGCTTCCAAATTTTTTTTGCACATTCACTTCATACATCAAACTAGCCACTAAGAAGCCCAAACTCCTTGCCTATCTTGAGATTTTGCGTATAATTTGCCATTGGTGAGAACCAGCCAAGAGTAACCAGAAGAACTGAAAGAGCCTATGGCTCATTCAGTTAAAAATTAGATGTTGAAAATTTCATTGATTGATTGATTGATTTATTTAGAAATTCAAACAGAGTTACAATATTAAATCGATGAAATGAAAATGTAACAATGGGTGAACTTCAAGGATGACACACAAAAGTCCGAAGACTTGTTTCCAGTGCGGTCCTGTAGTGAGGTGAAAAAAACGCAGGATGGAGTCGATGAACAAATGGGATGTATGACTAGAATGAAGAATAAATATTGATTAGATTGACATAAATATAAATAAATTAATTAAATTAGCAAAATAAATAACATGTAAAATTAATATAATAATGAATGGATTGTTCTCACTTGTTTCAGATCTTCTTTTTAACAATTTTTGATTTGGAGCTTGAAAGCATCCTTACTGTTACACAGTTTGATTTGATTGGGGAGCTCGTTCCACAACTTAGCCCCCTGATATGTAAAATTAGATTGGTCAATGCTGAGTGGTCTTGGCAGGAAAAAACTCAAGGCAGCTCTTCTTGTACGGTGATGGTGTTCAATTCTACCAAATTTGTCACATAAGTATTCAGGGGCCCTTTTATGATAGATGTTGAACATATGGCCCAACATTAACTGACATGCTCGGTCTCTGGTGTTAAGCATGTGAATTTGGTTAAGTTCATTTTGGCCAATGTGGCTTCTCGGGCCTAAGTTAAGAATGAACCTTACTAGTTTGTTTTGAGCAACCTGGAGTTTTTTCTGTCTGCCTTTTGTGAGACTTTTTAAATGTTTTTTTCCAGCGCCAGGAAATCTATTGTGTCGGCGGGTCCGCGAAGCTAAGAATCAATTATGTGTGGCCTAACTTATCGATCAGTGATTAATATGATATCATAGATGTGATAAGCAATGCTAAAAATGCAAATTAGACTTTTTTTTTTATAATGTCAAAAAATTTTTTTTTTTCCAGCGGCAGGAAATCTATTGTGTCGGCGGGTCCGCGAAGCTAAGAATCAATTATGTGTGGCCTAACTTATCGATCAGTTATTAATATGATATCATACATGTGATAAGCAATGCTAAAAATGCAAATTAGATGCTATGAAACATTTTTGATGTGGATTTAAGAGGGTGGCCAATCGGTCCCCACGGCCCATCAGTCCCCATTTTCCCCTACCACACTCCCTCGACCCAGTCATAATATTTAATTCTGAATAGTCCTTTACTGTCATCACAGACAATGCTTTTGGTCAAGGCATGATAATTTAGCGTTCAGAGATGTGAAGTCATTCAGAGTCAGCTTGAGACTGATTTAATATCAACTAAAGCAATCAACAGTAACACAGGAGTGTGAAATACAACAGTTCATGTGGAAATGTAAGAGTTTGTGTGGATTGCGGTTTGACATGTGTGAACAACTGTCACAATACCAAGTTTGCCCTTGCAACAGTTTATTGGTTGAAATTATGGCATCATTTTCCCAGCCAACATCACTTGCTTGAAGCAAACTGAAAAAAAAGTGACAAGCTATGTGCACTTTACCAATCTGACCAATCACCTGGCAGGATTTTCTGATGTACGAACAAAAATTTAGCAAATTTTCTTGTTATTTGATCCTAGTATACAAATATGAAATCATCTGTAAATCAATAGCTGTTTGATGTAGTTTTCCAACAGAGGACCGATTTGATTTGCACCATTGCTTGTTCTGACTTCTGTGTGTAATGTCTTCATCGAATGCGGCCACTCTCAAACATATTTTTAAATACCCTGTTTTGCCACAATGGGCATTTCTAGTTCGAACATATTCTCATTCTTTCTTCTACTGACCTCTTTTTCTTCCCTCTTTCCTTGCCTCTAAATAGCCCACACCGGTGCTGATGGGGGGTAAAACACAAACTCACTCACTCACTCTCCCTCCTCCTCTTTCTTTCTGGAACTTGCTGTATCGGCAATTTCTCTCCAACCCACCAGGGGTATATAGCATTGGAAAGCAAGTTAAGAATTGCTTGAAAGGACATCTGCACGCATGGTATAAGTTCATACTCATCCATTGTTTTCTACTACCACCAGTGGCGTAACCAGAGGGGGGCAGGGGGGGCAACTGCCCCCCCCTGTAGCCATTCTTGCCCCCCCCCCCTCTTGCCCCCCTGTGAGAATTGATAATATTTAGCAATTCTTAACTCGCGAATGCCCCCCCTCCCCTGAAAGACCGCTTGCCCCCCTCTTGCTCCCCTCTGGAAAAAACCTGGTTACGCCACTGACTACCACTGCTAATGGGGTGTTAAACACAAACTCACTCACTCACTTTTCTACTACCAGAGTTAAAACGTCCTAAGATCCTTCATCTCATCCATGTGTCCCCCTGTCCTTAGTACTCTTCTTGTGCATAAATAGAACCTACACCCAACCATTTCATTCCGCTCTCATAATGGGAACCTACATCTTACAATAATGGTCAAGGGCCTTTCAGCAATGCTTGCACCATAGCCACCATTGTAGCCGGTCATTAATTTCTATACGAAATAGAAAGCTGACCGCTTATTCACATTTTCTGTCTTCCATTCTTAGTGGGTATTTTCTAGTGTACCTAATACTACCTATGTTTGTTGATGAAACAATTAAGTAATGTGTCATCTCATCTCATATAATATGTATATATGTATAGGGGAAATCCAGCTACCATCACAATGCTGATTGCAATTAGATGTCACTCTCGATTACTTAGCATTACTTAATTGCAATTGACCCAATTAATGTGATATCTTTTAATTACCAAAACAACATGCATTGTAATGATAAAGAACTTCAAACAATTCAATTGTCTTGAGGTGCCCCAATGGCTGAGCCATAAGCTTTGTTAATTACATTGTTTGATGCATTGCCATTTAGCTTTTCTTGCAGTATTCACACATGTATGTGGGCGTTTATATCACTGAGCACAGTGCGTATACAGAGTTGCATAATATGCACATCTCACTTGTGGTATGTTTCAGGTCATCCTCACTTGGCATAAATCAACCTACAGCATCCAAATCGTATGGATTAAAGATTTAAGGCAGTTCACAGGTAAATCAGATTTTTTTTTATAAACTCGCACTGTCACAGTCCTTGTCATACTTACGTGGAATCTCAAGTTTTTTTTTCGATGCAGTTGAACTGTGATGTCAGAGATGACTCTATTCTAGCATTGCGATATATGTTAACTAACTACAAGCTGTGATGTCATTTAAAACTGGGTCAGATTCCCCAGCGTCTAACCAATGCGAATCCACCAAACTGAGCATCACAGTTTCAACTCAGTGTCAGAGTTAAAATTGGGTCTGGGAAAACCCATGCAAGTTTGACATCACAGCCTCTCAGCCAATGGGCTGCCAGAACAAATATACATAACATAAGCCGCGTGTTTACAAACAAATTGTCAAAGCCTTCTGTTTATACCAACTTCCATCAAAGTTTAAAGTTGTAAGTTAGCAAGTTTGTAGATTAATCAAATAACTCTGTGGGGATTATAACAGTTGTCTACTGTGAATGCTCACAAAGCTGCCCTTAGGTAGGATTAGACTGGTGATTGCTGTGATAAATCATTGAGATCAAAAATGTAACGCTTCCTTCAATATATCAATGTTTGAACTGTGATGACATAGTTTACGGTCAGCCCATTGGCTATCAAGCTGTGATGACGTAGTTGTAGGGGCTATCCCTGATAAAACTCTTACTCTGACACTGTGTTGAAACTGTGACGCTCAGTTCAGGAGGATCAACATTGGCTAGAAGCTGGTGAATCTGACCCAGTTTGAAATGACATCACAGCTTGTAGTTAATTTACATATATTGCAATGCTATAATAGAGTCATCTCTGACATCACAGTTCAACAGCATAGAAAAAAAACTTGTGATTCCATGTAAGTATGACAAGGACTGTAAACTGCAATGATGTGATGTATGAATAACAACTTCTGAGTTTTCAGTTTTCCTGTTAAAAGTGTTATCACTGCACGAGATTTTCCAAAGTTTATCTAAAGTTCTAAAGGAGTGTATTTTTTTTTAATTCAGATTTTGCAGGTTTTTTTTGTCATGGTTTACCTTTTCTCATCACTCATTTATGGGACAGCTGTTATAAAATTGTTTCTATGAACAAAGTTGGCTCAATAAGAAAAAAAAAGCAAAGTGGCATTGTGTCAAACTAAACAAATATGCTTTTTTTTCTGAATAAAATTGGTTTACCTTTTCCTCATTTATGATATGGCATATCTTCTTAAGCATGAAATTGGTTTACCTTTTCCACAATAGATAGAATGAGATAGCATACAATTTGTTTAACTTATATATATATACCATCGATTTCATAATTGGCTGAATGTCTACAATTATGAAAATGACTGTAAGAGATACCTTTCCTTCTTTTTGTAATTTGTTGATCTTCTCCTGGCTTGAAGTTTTCCTCATTTATGAGACAGCATTTCTTCCCTGAATAAAATTCATTTAAATTTTCCTCGTTTATCAGATAGCATTTCTTCTCTTAATAAATTGGTTTACATTTTCTGCATTTATGAGTGATTGAGTGAGTTTGTGTTTTGCGCTCAATCAACACCACTTTGGGCTATTTAGAGGCAATTCTACATTTATTAGAACACATTTCTCACTGAATAAAATTGGTTTACCTTTTTGCATTTATGATATTGTATTTCTTTTTTGAATCAAATTGGTCTACTTTGTCGTCCCCAACAAAATTTGTTTACAATTTCATTTATGAGATAGCATTTCTTCTCCAGCATTTATTAGATATTTAATATAGCATTCCTTTACCTTTACCTAATTTGAGAGATGGCTTTTCTTCTTTTATCTAGAGTAAAATTTGTTGACCTATTTCTCATTTATGAAGCAGCATTTCTGTTCTGAATGAAATTTGTTTATATCATTTCTTTTCAGTGATTTTGTTGTTCTGGAAGGAAACTTTGGATCTTTGAGAGCTCTTGTCCCCTGAGCAAAGGAGTCTTAAGCGCAAAAGTGATCATCACTTTCACAAAATCAAAGTGGTGAATCCTTAAAGATGCTTGGTACAGTGTAGCTGATGGTAATTGGAGTGATTCATGATGGACGGACACGTGGAGAAACAATATGGATGTTCTGTCTGTGGGCAAAGGTTCACCACGAAAGGATACCTTAGATTACACACAAGAAGACACACTGGAGAGAAGCTACGTGGATGTTCCTTTTGCAGTAAAACATTTCTCACCAAAGCAGATCTTGAAAGACACACAAGGACACATACTGGAGAGACGCCGTATGGATGTTCTGTTTGTGGGAAAAAATTCAACCACAAGGGACATCTTAATACACATTTAAGAACACACACTGGGGAGAAGCCATATGGATGTTCCGTATGTGGGGAAAAGTTCAGTACCAAAGGATATCGAGATATACACACAAGGAGACACACTGGAGAGAAGCCACATGGATGTTCTGTTTGTGGTAAAATGTTTTCCTCAAAAGGAGAACTTAGAATGCACACAAGAACACACACTGGAGAGAAACCTTATGGATGTTCCATATGTGGGCAAATGTTTGCTCGACAAGGAAGTCTGGATGCACATTCGAGAACACACACTGGCGAGAAACCATTTGGATGTTCTATATGTGGGAAAAGATTCAGTACAAAAGGATATCTTAAAATACACACAAGAACACACACTGGAGAGAAGCCGCATGGATGTTCTGTTTGCGGTAAAGTGTTTAACACGAAAGGAGATCTTGAAAAACACACAACTACACACACTGGAGAGAAGCCATTTGGATGTTCTATATGTGGTAAAAGGTTCAGCACAAGGGATTATCGAAATAAACACTTAAAATCTCATGCTGGCAAGAAGCCGTATGGATGTACAGTTTGTGGTAAAATGTTCCTTACAAAAGGAGAACTTACCCAACACTCAAGAACACACACTGGAGATAAGCCATATGGATGCTCAATATGTGGCAAAAAGTTCACTACAAAATTCGGTCTGGATACACACAAACACAGGCACACTGGAGATAAGCCATATGGATGTTCTGTTTGTGGAAAGAAGTTCAGTTCGAAAGGAGATGTTAGAAGACACACTAAGACACACAGCGAAGAGAAATCATACAGCTGTTCTTCTTGTGGAAAACGGTTCAGCTCAAGAGAAGGATTAGTTATACACACACGAATACACACCGGTGAGACGCCATATGGATGTTCCATGTGTGAAAAAAGATTCAGGTCGAAATCCCACCTAAACAGACACACAAGAACACACACAGGAGAAAAGCCATATGGATGTTCCATTTGTGGAAAACGCTTTATCAGTAGTGCTAATCGCGATAGACACACAAGAACACACACTGGAGATAGGCCATATGGATGCTCAATATGTGCTAAAAAGTTCACAACACTCAGCATTTTGGAAACACACAGACGCTCACACACTGGAGAGAAGCCACATGGATGTTCTGTTTGTGGCAGAAAGTTCAACCAAAAATCTAATATGATTCGACATATGCTTACCCATAGGGAAGAGACATCGTAATTGAAAAGCGCCTTCAATGAACCACAAGAAAAAAAAGTTTGGGCTTAAATATTACCCTTTCATGCCATTTCGACGACATGCAGAACTTGTCTGATAATGCAACACTTCAGAAGTCTTCATGTGAAGATTAACAAACTTATCCAAATTCGTAGATAAATCAGAACCCTAAATAAGAAATTGTAGAAAACCATTGTTGGTTTGCAGCATTAAATCTCCATAGTTATTTTTGATAAAGAACATAAGAAAAGTCAGCCTGTAATTGTACAGATGTGCAATAAAGCATTTGATCTTGTTCTGTTTACTTGGACGGTTGGACCCATTTTGCATTTTATATTTATGTACAGTGCCGCCTGTAAGTAAGTGAAACGCATGACATTGTGCCATTGCATCAATGCTAAACATCCTCAGCCAAACTGCTTGTGGAGGCATGAATTCTCATCGGATGAAAGGGAAACAAAGTGGGTCATGAAGGCCGATGTGTGAGGCAAGTGGGATAAAAATTGCAGCCCATTTTCTTCGCTGTAGTTGGAGTTAGGTATGGGTCAAAGTCTTTGATAAGTAAGTGAACCACCCTTCCCTATCTTTTAACATTGGGCCTGCGTTTCACTTACTTATCAAAGACTTTTGACCCATACCTAACTCCAACTACAGCAAAGAAAATTGGCTGCTATTTTTATCCCACGTGCACATATCGGCCTATATGACCCAAAATGTTTTCCTCTCATCAGATGAGAATTCTTCCTTCCAGAAGCATTTTGATTAAGGATGTTTAACATTGATGCAATGGCACAATATCATGCATTTCACTTACTTACAGGCGGCACTGTATATTCACAAACTTATAATTACAATGATTTATGATTTGTTTGCATTGTATATAGTATATGTGAATTTTAATTGGTTACATCTGTTTTCTATGTTTTACTAGAATTTTATGTTGTATTTGATTGCTCTTGTATATGACATATATTATTTTGATATTTCAATGTTTAATAAAATTTATATATATAATTATGTGTAATTTCCATGACATTTTAAATGTATATGTTGTATTATAACATTAGCTTTCATGAAATCATATTTGAAAACCATTTAAAGCAGGCAGGTGATGCTAAGTGATGGTAAGCATGAGGGTACCAGTATTATTAGTAATAATTTTATTTTTTCCTAACCAAATTTTGGCTTCAGTGATATAATTTGATAAATTTTGAGGTTTTTGGAAGAACTAGCCAACTAGGGAAGAGTGGGGACCCAGGGGCGTATCTAGAAATGGCCTTGGGGGGCATTACATGGGGTGAATACTGAATACGGGGCGCTCCGCGGCTTTTCCTATCTCTTCCATGTTAATTTTTGGCCTGAGGGGGGGCCATGGCCAAATGGCCCCCCTCTAAATACACCACTGTGGGGACCGACGGGCCGCTTGACAGATTATTGACCATGGAGGCAAATCTGCTGCAGATACAATGTCATGATTCATAATGTGGACCGTTTTAGCAAGTGTATTTCTCTATAAAATGATATCAGATTTACATAGATCAACATTTGGGTGTCTCAGAAAAAAATTCATAGCCAATTAATTAAAGACAAGGATATCCTTTAAGGGCCCCTTGGTCAACTAACTTAACTGGATCATATAGGTCATTCTGGGCTGCTAAATTTCTCATTGAGGTTCTGGCCTTCTGCAGCACTTTCAACAGGAATAACAAGATGCTGAGGACGCTATTTTAGCAGGTAATGATTCAAAACATTGTCAAATATTGTTAGAAACTTGTGCTAGCCAGATTAGTTATGTTCTCTGCATAATAGTGACGTGGGAAGCCCGCAAGTTACCGTTGTTGATTTGAGTGATGGGCCAGTAAGCAACCTTGTCAATATTATTAGAGGTTTTTCAGAATCATACCAGAAACTATCCCAACCTCAGAAATTGCCCCAACCCAGTGGCAGTCACCTGTGATCTAAGCGAAATATTAAGGTCACAAGGGTAGTTCAAGAATGGAGACGGCTGCCAAAAAGGCCACCACAAGATGGCCGCCATCTTGAATTTCTCGACTTTTCCCCGATCCATACCCACAGGCCCAATACCTGAACCAAATTTCATAACTCTTAGTGAAATATTAAGGTCAGGGTAGGCAGTTCAAGAATGCGGAAAGATGGCTACCAAAATGGCCGCCATGCTGGATTTCTTGCCATGTTCCCCATCAATACCCACATGTACCTGTACCAAATTTAGTAACTCTAAGCGAAGTACCAAAGTCACAGTGGGCAGTTCAAGAATTAAGAAAGATGGCTGCCAATATGGCTGCCACAAAATTTTCGCCATCTTGGATTTCTTGACATGTTCTTAATCCATATCCACAGACAAATAAATACCTGTACCAAATTTCATAACTCTAAATACTTAGGTCAAAAATGGACACTTACACAAACCTTAACAGGGACAATGACGACAACGACGGTGATCGAGCGACAACAATAGCTCTTCGTTTTCAAATAATACCGTCGAGCTAAGAATTATCCAAGTCTGTTAAACCATTTTGGTGTTTCACGCCATGCCATCGATATGGAAATCCATCACTGCAAATTTGAAGGCATTCCATTCAACATGAAACTTCACTTAAAAAGATGCAAAATAAGGTTCTATTCTGCTTTTAAGGGCTATCTGGACAACATTCTATTTGCATGGCCCCGAATCTTAAATAGCACCAGCCACTGGATACCACTTTGCAAAAACAATGCCACTCTGCAGAGGACATCCAGGTTTCATAATTACATTAATTACCCTGCTCCTTGCTCTCTATTCTTTTTTTGAATGTATTTTGTAACTTCAAAATAACATTTCCTCAGTGACTGTAATAATCAGCCTCATCAAAGAGAACTTGGCTGAGAGGGCTGCACTATCGACCTACCTATCTATCTGTCTATTAATCTATCTGTCTATCTGTCTATCTATCTATCTATCTATCTATCTATCTATCTATCTATCTATCTATCTATCTATCTATCTATCTATCTATCTATCTATCTAAGATTAATCTATGAAATTAATGTATTGTGTTATTTCTATCTATCTATCGATCTTTCTATCTATCTTTCTATCTACCAAATTCATGTATTGTATTATTTCCTGAGAACAAATAATTCTGACCTGTTGCCTTCAGGGCTGCCAACCTTCAAATGAACTGAGGAACATGAATGTGCAACAAATACAATGAAATATTGTCAAACAAAGAGGATTGAAGGCAAACATGGAGATTTAAATTAATTTCTTTTGTACTTAGTGGTATAAGTTAGACAACACCCTTGTTTGTGACGATATGCAATAATCCTCGGGCTAAAGCCCTCGGATATATTGCATATCGTCACAAACGAGGGTGTTATCTATTACATGTGTAATGTCTTTTTCTCAAGTTTTGCTCTAGTTTTGAGTTAGTAGAATCATGTAATCTTTGACCACAAAGAATATTTTGAAATAAAAAAAATATGCATAGGATTCGTGAGAATATAATATAGCATACTGGCTGTATTGAAATTTTATTGAATTTACTTGAAAATGTAATTTGACTTAAGGAGCAACATACCCCTGACAGACTATCAAAAGTGTTTACTGAAGCCAAACCCAAGCCTTAACTGGGTCGCTTCGCATAGAGAAAACTATAGGGAGAGCGGGGCACCATGAGCCGCTTTTAGCCTTTTGCGCAAGTGAGCCTTAAGGTTCAACAGTTGCTTTATGTAATCTTAGTAAGACCTCTTGGCTACAATATTAAATGTTGTTACATAATATTTTCAGTTTTTAAAAGGTTCAAATAGTGTCTTTAAAAATATGTCAAGCGGCTCATGGCACCCCCAGCCCTGAGGCACCATGAGCCAAGGCCTGGGGCACCATGAGCCACCATAAACTGAGCATTATTTGTCAATATGGGACTGCATTTTTAATCACATCGGGAGAAAACCTCTTCATACCAATCGTCATTGTCTAGCTGTTATGTTTGCCAGATGTAAATTTTAAGACCATTGGTAAAAGACGAAAAAGTTAATCATAAGTTTCATTGACCACTACAACAACGCACTGCTGCATCGGTTCTAACATGATTATTTTTGGCAGCATATTGAATTAGGGGAGACTGGGGTAAGTTGTGCCATTTTTTGATCAGGCTGATTTTTCAAAAAAACCGAAGCTTAATCATGTAATCTGAAAATCAGACATCAAAATATAATACATTGGCCAGAATCGACCAAAGTTTCAGGGCAGTCCAACCATTGGGAAGATCATGGTAGGCGTTTGAAAAAAGTAGGTCAAGTGGCACAACTTGCCCCGGTACTGGGGTAAGTTGTGCCACATGACGGGGTAAGTTGTTCCACCTAATTTATTCCAAAAAAACCTTGCATTTCAACCGTTTCTTCAGATAGATCATTTGTATTATATTTTTAACTTATGACTTAGGTCTGACAAGTCACATGAAACTAATCAAACATTTTATTTGCTATTTTGTGCAAAAGTTAAAAATGCTGCTAAAACTAGAATTGTTTATTGTTAAGAAGGTGGTGTAACACTTTTAACACATGTTCCTTTCAGTGCGAGTTATTTCACAACATTTGTAGGCCTTGCTTCGTATGAAAACACACAAAAATGAGTAACAAATTCAAAGCCCATGTCATAACATTGGCACAACTCACCCTGATCAAAACGGCACAACTTACCCCAAATAGATTTTCTAGATAAAACTGGCTGTTGAAAGTAAACAAACAATGCGAGATGAAATCTATTAACACAGATGTCTAGATGTACCTCCTGACTCCATCCTACCAGAAGGACATCATCTTATTACAAATACCAAATGACTGAGAAACAAGAATGTCAGTCCTCTGTACTTCAGAGTTTTCAGCAGCAAAATTGAATTTATGTGTGTGGCTTTTCATACCATTATATTTGGTAGTTTTTTCCTTGGTGCCTAATGATGTTGAACGAGGCCGAGTGGGTATATATGGGTGGCATTGCCTTCTTTACCAGGTTCTTCATTTCTCCCCAACAGTTGGCGGAACAACTTACCCCATGGCACAACTTACCCCGGTCTTCCCTACTCTTAACGGATTTTTTTTTTCATTGAATTATATAAATTGCAATATATTTATTGATTTAGATTTAGATTTTATTTTATTTTTCATTGAATTTAGTCAAATTTAAGGAAAATAATTTTGACAATGCTCTCAAGATTAATACATCACCTTTAAAAGCTGTTGACATATTATCCCATCCATCCAACTGTAAAGAGACCTCATTAACCAGATAATATACTTCAATTTTCCCTTTGCACAAATTAACACATTACATGACTCAACTGGATTATATAGGCCTATAGCAATTCTGGTGACAAGACAGATGTGTCCTTATGTCTGGACTTACAGGAGTGAGTTGTTAGCAACTGAGCTTCAATTGGATCAGGGAAGCATTAAACCTTTGTTGAAACTGGCTCAAGGTGCCCCATACCAAATGGCTCATGGTGCCCCATTTGCAAATATCATCTTTTTGTGCATCTCACCAGATTCTGGTTTATCCCAGCATCAGTGCTATGACATCATCCTAGCACATGTTTTACCTTCTTGAAGCAGTCTTAGTTTTGTGAAGATGCTAGAAATAGTTTAAGTACCAGGAGAAAAAGTTCCATCACGAAAAAATTTTACTTTTCAGTGGTCCAAATTATTTTTCAGTCCTCACGGTATTTTTAGCCACGATTATGCTCTGCTGGAAGAATCCTTTCTCTTTTTAAAACTTTTGAATGGCGAGCCGCTGCATGCCGCACGAGCCGAGAGCTCCCCCGACGAAAATTTTCCATTTCCATCACTGGTCCGGATGCCAACATGAAGGACCACCTATAGATAGGTTTTTTCAGAAGCATTGTCAATGTTCTTATTGTTATATCTCTAATCATAATTCCAAAGTGGCCACCAACAATTCGCGTACGAAAAAAAGTTTTTCCTGGTAAAGTCCATAGCCCCCCCCCCCCGAAATATCGTCTGGTCGGCCCTAAATAGGACCACAGAAGAGGTAAAACATGTCAATACATGGTCATTAATCATGACTTCAGTTTGCACATGTAAAACTTTAGAACATATCTATCAAACTATGTCAAACTCCTGGGAGTGCCAGAAAATGTGAGGATATACCTTTTGCATTGCCTAAATCTACCACAGTCCATAGCAGTCATAATGCCTTCAGCCATAATCTCGCCAGGGCACACTACCTGTCATGAGGTGCGAGATTAGCACGTGATTTGCACATTTTCGCCACTAGGGCATAAGCTTCACATTTTTCTAGTGCATACAGACAGATTTCACATTGTAGACTATATATGACATACATGAAAATATCATGAGGAATTTAAACTAAGCAGTAGGACACACAGTACAGCTTGGATTGTGTGAAAGGGAATTATACAATATGTTCAGGTAAGTTAATTTTGTTTTGAACATATTTTTCTAATTATGGACAATTTGAAGTAACTTTTTTAATTGATATAATCATTTTTCCATTGTTGCATAATTTGTTTTTTGTCTCTTTACTTTTTTGTGTGGTTATGTAAATTTAATATTTTTGCTGTTTTTTTTATTTATTGAGTTTCAGCATTTTCTCCTTTAGATGCATTTAAAATGTTGTATAAATTTATGATCTGTAATTTAGAATAATATTTTTCTATCTGAAGAAAAACAAACTTTACTGATAAAAAAGTGTCACTGCTTTATTTTTCATTCTTATGTGACAATTTACTTTATAAAATACAGAGGTAACTAATAACTAACTATATCTCTTTCCTTGATGAATTCATTATGTGTCCTCCTAAAGTCAGAGATTACTAAATTAGAATTACTTTTCTTTTGAAAAAAAGACGAAGAAGAAAACAATATCGAGTTGATAAAGAATACATTTATGTAGTTTCTTTTTGTAATTTCCAATTTGTTACACATTTAAGCGATTTATCTGATTTTTTAATTCCATCTTATTTCCAGATGACATTGAATAACATTGAACTTTATTCTTGCAATGGATCTCAAAACATAGGATATAAAATTACTTAAAATAACAAAAAGGTAAGTCTTATAAAATTTTAAATAATTTCTAATAACTCCTGTCCCAATCCCTTTATTTAACACTTGTATAATTATACCATAATTACAATATAACCACCATTAATTACCTCATAACAATGATGCTTATACTTCTATTAATGATTAACATTGCATTAATATTCAAAGTAGCTGGTAGAGGAATAGTATTATGTTTAATGGTGTTATTTAGATCATAAAGTTTGACTTTAATGAGTTAGATCAAACTTGTCTATAGGTGATATGTTTCATTGATAGAGGAAATGAGCTAACTTGAAAACGCCTGAGGGCTACACTGTCATATTTACTATTCATTGAATGGGGCATTTGTAGTACTATCCATTCATAAATTGACATACACGTAGTGTAGTGTCATTCATAAATTGTGTATATTTGGCACTGGTTCCTTGCTGTTGGAACAAAAATAGTACAATAGCAAATTAGCATAAACAATGCTAATGTGATTTTGCTGAATATATCAAGTGGTCACTGTAATGACTGCCTTCTACAAGAGCACCGCCTCCCCTCCTGAGAAATATGCAAAATCTTCTTTCTCGAAAAAATTATATTTTACCCGTAAGAGCACTCGATAACCAACAAGCATCCTCCCCATAAGCATTGTGTCTGCCGAAGTTTTTTTTGGGGGGGGGGGGGAGATTGACTTTTTTCCAAATTTTGTGGTCACAATTTTATACAATTTTAAATGTCACATCTTGAGAACCATTGATTTTCCATTATATGCATGTATTTCATCATCTTCCCCAAATTTTTAGTCTCTTTTGTTAAAACTTGCATAGTTTATTTATGTTTGACATTTTTATTCGAAAAATCAGTTGGGATGAGCTGCTCCATTTGGATCGTGGTGAGCTATGCAAATGGTATAAAATAGGATTTAATTTTTCACCCATCAATTTTGTGCACTTGAAACCCAGCCTAAACATGCTGTGAAATAACTTTACAAAAGAGGAACATATTAAAAATTTTATGCCACCCTCCAACCAATATAAATAATTCTAGTCTTTGCAGCATTTTGAATTATTGCTTTAAATGGCTTATAAACATATTCGATAAGTTTCGTGTAACATATCAGCCATGTACACTAAAACATGATACAAATGATTTATTAGAAGAAGCTGCATGGTTCAATACAAGGTTTTCTTTGAATAAACTGTGCGGAACAATTTGCATCTTCATGCGGCACAACTTACCGCGCGGCCATAGCAAGTTGTGCCACTTGAAGTGCCTACTTTTTTCAAAACACCTACCATTATCTTCCCAATTTTGCGACTGTCCTGAAACTTGTCTCAATTCCGGCCACGGTATTATGTTTTGATCCCTAATTTTCAGATTACATGATAAAGCTTCAGTTATTTGGCAAATCACCCTGAAGCAAAAAATGGCACAACTTACCCCAGTCTCCCAATGCACACTAGAATCGCATGCGATCCAGTTGGATGTGATGCTGTGGCAACCGCAGGGATCGCAAGTTGGTGCACACACTCTAAAAAATTTCAGACAAAATTGGTTTTTTAGATTCAAAATGGTTTTTTGAAAAACCAAATTTCAATGCAAAACCAACATTTTAAAAATCCATGTTGGTTTTGCATTGAAATTTGGTTTTTCAAAAAACCATTTTGAATCTAAAAAACCAATTTTGTCTGAAATTTTTTAGAGTGCACTGTAATCCCTGCCTGCCATTATATCTCAACCGCTTGTTAAGAAAGTGGTGAAAACAGGCTCTCCCCCTCTCTTACCCCTGATTTTTTGCTGCGACAGGCTCGCAACTCATGCAATGCACACTTGGATTAGTCTGGGAAACCCATTAATAACCCATTAAAACCTGCGCTGCCAGCGCAGAATATCTAGCAGTGTTTGATATTCTGCGACGGCATCGCAAGTCAATTTAAAAATACCATCCCAAGATGGTGCACACTGTTTTGTTTGTTTGTTTGTTTTGTGTTTTACGCCTCTGCAGCACCTTAGTGGGCTATATCGAGGCTGGCGATCGCCGTATGATGATGAGATGAGAAGACTGTGAGTCTGGCACATACCCTATTAATTCAGGGATGCCCAGGGTCTTTCAGTTGCCCCAGCATAGAACACTGGATACAACCCGCCCCCATTTAATGTCCCATGGGCTCGGACTAAAGTGAGTTCCCAGGGTGAGATTTGAACCCACGCCCTCGAAGCCAGTTGACAAGCGCACTTACCAATTAGGCTACAGGGGAACTAGATGGTGCACACTAGTCAAAAAGGGGTTGCAACACCATTTCATGCGATGACATCGCAGAAATGATATCAGTATGCATTGGGCATAACATGTTGGGGACTCCCGCTCTCTAGCCCATCCATCAATCAATCTGGGCTAAGATGGCTGTACTTACCATAGCTATCACTCCATCCATCTGTCTGTTCCACTCTACTGTGTCATTTGGGGTTTCACCTAGCCAAAGTGTTTTTACATGGCAACTATGGAACAATATTTTGGAAATGCATTCCAAAATAGCAGAATTTTGTCAAAGATAATTGTCCAAACTGTCCATGTAAGAAAAGCTTTTAACTCTCTGAACATCCTTCGTATATGTTGCTATATATACTCCATAAAATATAGCAGAACTATTGAAAGCATACAACTTGGATCGGAGGCAAATGTCGGTTATTACAGGGCGGTTGCTCTGGGAGAAAACGCTTATTGCAGGGACCACTGTATATAGCCAAAAACAACTGGCAGCACCAGTTACAGTAAAATTAACAATGCATTCTGATAGACAATAGCACATTTGGACAGACAACACAATAGCACATTTAGACAAAAATATACCATTCCATGATGACACTATATCAATCACACTGCGCTGATACAATGGCACCATTTGACGAACTAGATTGACGTGTTTCGTGTATTTTACACCAATGCGCATTGTTGCCTATGGTGATAAAAGTGAAAGACCCCCCACCATGGTAAATGATTCTGAAAGTGTAGTGGTTGAAGGAGAAAGGACTTCAGACTCCGTATTTTTACACTGCAAACATAGGCGTACCGGAGGGGGGAGGGCAGAGGCCCCCCCAAATATTAGATTAAGAAGGCTAAAATGTAGGGCAGATCAAATATGCAAGCAGTTTCATTTGAAATTGTTTATATATCTAGATCGTGAAATTCAGCAGGGCATTTTTAGCAAATTTCAGCGGCGGGGATTTTGGCCGAAGAGGGCATTTTACTATCGCGTCATAGAAAGTGACGTGCAGGGTGAAAAGATTTCAAATTGAACTATTCTAACAAATGAGTAATTCAATGAATTATAGATTAAAATTCCATTAAATTTGCCGCGGTTGTACTGTATTACATTTTAGCAATTTTAGAGTAAAATTTAGAATTAATGGGCACTTACTGCATGGTGAGGCAAATTTCTGTCAGCGGTGGGGATTTTGCAGGGGCTGGTGGGCCAAATCCCCACCACTTTTATACTTAAAAAACAGCCTGAAATTCAGGCAAATATCGCTCGCCTTCCCAAAAAGTTTGCACCGGTGCGCCTGTAAAGGATGAAAAGGTCAAGCAGCTATAGCAGGGTAAATTGTGCCATTTTGCTTCAGTTGATTGTAAAAAAAAAACTTACTTTGTTAGGCAATCTCAATATCACATATTAATTATAACATCTTAGCCAATACTTCTAGCACAATTACACGTATACCATCAGGCATTTGACAGTAAGCATTTTGAAAAATTAGGTCAAGTGGCACAACTTGTCTCATCGCATGGTTGAGTAAGTGGTGCCCAGCTTATTTGCATAAAACCTTGTAATTTACGCCAGACATAATTGACTTTCAAAATTTAGCTTCTTGGATTATCCCAGATCTTCTCAAGGCAAGTTTTCTAAGGGCGGCCAGTGGAACAAAAAAAGAAGCTTTTAAAGTTGAATCCCACAGAATACAGCTGCTCCACCTATTGTACTCCACAGTTCACCAAAAATGCTCCAGCTGGTGGCTCCCCCGCTTGGTAAAATTGTTCATATGCAGTGGAAAAGCCACAGATTTTTGAAAACAGGGGTAGGCTCACTCGAAGGCTGCTGGCTCAGCCAGGAATAATGGCACTAAACTATAAATACGTACATTTTGGGTCGATATACAGGCCTATAATCCAATCCAACTTTCATAAAAATCGGAGAAGGAATCTTTGAGATATTCAAGTTTATTTTTGAGGGGGACTTATTTTCGTTGAACTGTTTTTCATAATTTTCTCATACACCACGTCACTCTCAAAAAACATTGGTAACCCCTTCAAAGACTTGTTTTTCAATAAAGTGTATTTTCAGCTATATTCCTTTAATTTTTCATAAATATCTCATGGATATTTTTCGAGTAATGTTGCTTTTCGTTATAAATCCCGCACTTTTTTAGCTTTTTACTGTATGTTTTAATGTAATGACATAAGGTTTTGAAAAGATCATTGTTCGAAAAATTACGTTGGATAGCCCGCCTTTTTTTTTACGTTGAAAAGCTTTCTTTTTGAAGAACTTTTGGCAAAGTTTCATGAATATCTCCTGGATTTTAGATTTCTTGCCAAGTGTGGGATACAACTTTAATATCATTATCATTTATTTTATTGCGTTCATCAATTAAATAAAATTGGGTGTAGGCTTTTTTTTAAATTGTGAATGTAGCTTTCCACTGTATTTCATTTAGTAGTTTTTGTCATGGTTTGTGGTGATGTTGGTTGGTTCTTCGTCCCAAAAGTGGGAGGTGCAATTCATTCCTGCCCCCCCCCATGTCACTACCCCGGAAACACTGCTTGTCTCAGAGGGAAGCACAATGTATATATCCTCTGATATCCGTACCTGCCGTACTTTCTATAAGCCATGATTGATGACATTGCCACCATTACAGCCGGTCTGTTCGTTATGTGGAATGAGATGACGGTTAATTTTCATGGTGTGTCATTGTCATACCAATACTTCCAATAGTATAGACCTAATTTGATTTAAGGAGACTAACATTTCTTGTTGGTGACTGTCACTGACTGACAAACGAAAGGATCTGTCTCTTGTTTCTGACTAATCAAACAGCCTCTATGGGTCCTATGTTAAAGGCACGATGATGACGCATCATCGGCTATCATGAGTCAAAAAGTTAATTTTTCACTGTCAAATGGTTTTCTCTTTTTGAAAAGAAATGGACCAGCTGCAATGTATCTATACCATCATACAACCACAGCTTGTATTAAAACTAGAAATGTCATAACCGGAAACCGGTGATTGATGCGCTGCCCGGACTGAGTCCTAAGGGTGAATCACCTATGTATCCGTAGTTAGTGTATATCCCTCTGTGTAATATATCAGTCAAATCTTGGCTCACAGGATCACTGCTGTCTTGGCTAAATACACATTTCCTGGCCATCCCACTGACCCAAACTATCCACCTGTCTTTGATTTTACTCTCCTGTCTTTCTGCCCAGGAGTAATTTACCAGCTTGTTATTGCTCTCTTATTTACGATTGGCAAGACTGCTCTTGCATCTATCTATCTATCTATCTATCTATCTATCTATCTATCTATCTATCTATCTATCTATCTATCTATCTATGTGTTTAGCTGTCTATCTATCTGTCTATCTATCTCGAGGCCTTCCCTTCCTTCCCCCACTACATTCGGCATAATCACGAAATAGCCCCCGCCCTCTGATAACGGAATGCGTGAGACAATTGAAAAGCATAGGCTGCCACTCATTCCGTCAGAGGTGCGGGGCTTATTTCGTGATTATGCCCTACATTCCTCCCTTCATGCCTTTTTTCATTCCTTTGTTCATTCCTTTGTTCATTCCTTCCTTCATTCCTTCTTTTCTTCCTTCCTTCCTGCATTCTTTCTACCGAATTTGTAAACACAGGATCTAGCTGGCACTAGGATGCTTTTAGGACAAATTTAGTATAAACAAGTTGTTGATAACAGCTAACTTTTACAGTTAACATCAAACAGGACTGCTACAAGGTGTTTCATGTTTCTCAGACCTAGTTCCATGTGATAAATGGACATTCTTGAAGTATAAAGTATATGCTGACCTGCTTTTTTCACTTCTAAGGGAATACTTGATATGTGAACAGGAATTAAGGTATGTTTTTCTTTAGGCATTCTTATCATTGATTCTTATCATTGTCAGCTAATAGTAAATAACATGTCACATGAAATATTGTCCATTAGATTTGTAATATGATTGCACCACTTTCAATAAACTTCCTGTTGAGATTAATTGAGTACAAGCAAGCACTGACATAGACCAACTGCACAAATAAAGTTAAAAAAAATCATTGTACTTATATTTGAAATTAAAGATTAGATCTGCCAATTCTACATAGAATTCAACTTGCATTAAAATAACACAAACTGGTAAATTCATGACATTGGGGTGATATGAAACAATACCGATCAACACAATTGCATGTTTTTCAGAATTAAGTGAGTTCAATTCATTTTATTAGTCCAGTAGAGCCCCACTATGTCATAGGAACCCAAAAAGCTGTAAAACAAATCTCACTGAATTGAAAGCGAGTGCCCCCCCCCCTCAATGATGACTGTGATGCAGCCATAGTCCTGTGCCCTGCTATGTGAATGCATACAGGCCAGGAGACCAGGCTAATGCAGCCATAGCCACACTGGGGGAGTGTGTGTGTAGAACTGGGCAAGAAATACTTTCAAAATGTCACAATAAAGCCACTAAATGTAAGTTTAAAGATTCGGGGACAAACTTTATGACAGTAACGTAACATACAGTGAAGAAGGGCTCTGAAAGTAGTGGCAGGTGCCCAGTAGCTTTTACAGAAAATTGGGGCAAGAATGTTAACATTTCAGTGTGTGCAAAAAAGCTTGCTTACGAAACCAAGGACTTGCCCAAGGGGGGGCACCCCCAGGGCAGCGCAATAACCAGTCAGTATAGTGACTCCACTTGCCAAAAGATTTTTTTGTCAACTCACTGTTTGCACTCTCTGAATTGCTTCCTGAAGCACGGAACAGATATCAGTAGCCTACACTTTTTTATCCAAAAGATAAATTCTCTGAAATGGGATAAGGTCAATGTCACTTCAGTAAAATCAAACACAGCTAGGATTCTATCTGAACCATTTTTTGTTTCCCCCTAAAGTATTTCTTTTAAATGAGAATTTCTTAGATAGACAGATAGACAGATAGATAAAACGATATATATATATAGATAGATAGATGGAGATAGATAGATAGATGGAGATAGATAGATAGATAGATAGATATATAGATAGATAGATAGATAGATAGATAGATAGATAGATAGATAGATAGATAGATAGATAGACAGATAGATATATGTGGTAAGTGCATCCCTCTAAGCCCAGTTCTGGGCACATGGGGGTTGATTGATGAGATGGAAGAGAGAGCGAGACTGCGAGAGTCCTCAACATGTTACACACTTTCCCCATGTGAGGAATCTTTTATCTGCCTAGCATAGAGACTGATGCAACATCTTATCATTACGACATCCAGCTGGGATTTTGCTCATGAAGGAACAGTGAACATTTCTGGTTCCCCGCTCAGGGTTCAAACCCATGCAGGCAAAGACCTTCAGCGGAGCAGGCAGAAACCTTAAGCACTCAGCCACTAAAAAATTGAGTTTTTTTAATTTGCTGTAATAAACCTTCTCTGAAAGGCTGATCTGCTGCCATTTTGAATTTGGGTTTTTCCGACACCCCATTGTTATTAAGGCAACAATTTCCATATTTCACCAGCTGAAGCTGTATCATCAATGTGTGCTGTACAACATGCAATTTTGACAGTAATATTTTCCTCAAAATGGTAGTCATTGGTAGTTGATACAATAGGGTCGGGCCATCATCTGCCAAAGCAGAACTTTTCTTATAGTTATTTGTCAATAAAGAAAATGCAATTCATGATAAAGGTTGTGGATCTTGGATTTGTATTTCTCAAATTTGCTTACATTTTCTGCCGTCTGGTCATTATGTAAGAAATATATTATGCAATACCAACAATGCAACACAGACTATACCATAGCCATAAGTATATTATAGACCTTAGCCAAAAGGCCAGGAGGTACTGACAAAAAATCATTTACAATACTGTACATGAGATTATGTAACATTATGTCAGAGTTGGGGAACACAGGTGAGAGGAGGAGGTTGCCCAAAAACAAATACACACTTGTTAGATAACTCATATATTTTTGTATGCTTATGCTAATATGCCAATAGAGTATATATACTTAGCACACTCACAAAAATGGTGCCATTCTGAGAAAATGGGTTTCACAGATTCAAGTAAGGATACTGCAATCTATAGGTAAATAGAACTTTTTTTAGATCAATCTGACATATACTGCCATTGCGCCTGTGAATCTACACTCGCCATGAATTTAGATACGATGACATTTTCTTAGAGCGCTTTGCGTAAAAGCGTCCCAAACAGTTTCAAAATTGACATTCGACTTGGTCTTGTGATGTCACTTGTGATACCACTGGCTTAAAATGTTTTTATGATTAGTTTGTGTCCGCTATCATTTTATCAGATAATTCAGCATGTATCATATCTGGCAGCCTAGGTGTCAATAAACACACTCATTAACTTATTTTCTAAAGGCATACATGTACTTAATAAAGATTAGGAAACCAACAGGTTTAACTGCAATGACGTGGCAAAGCCAGTTTGCAAATTGAAATATTTTTTTCCAATGGACCACAAATATGCAAAGAGCTATAAGAAATTGATATCTTTGACAGCTTCTACCTTGGAACATAATGGTTCGACCTAATTGTAACAACTACAAATGACTACCGCTTTGAGCAATTTATGATGGATGATTTTGAGCAAAATATCACTGTTGGAATCTCATGTTACACAAGGGTGAAACTTCTATCTTTATTTGAAAATTTTAATTTAATTCAATTTATTTCTCACAGCTAAACATCATCACAAAATCTGACATAATTTTGACACATAATATTCTTTCAAATTTTACCAAAATACATATATGCATACTTGCCAATGTTAACAGAAAATTCTTACAAATTTTAACACCAAATATATTTGTGAATACAGTTTGACAACAGAAATCATACTAATTATTTTTCAAAACAGGAAATGCATGCATACAGTGTATATATATAAGTATGACAACTTCCATGTTGTTTGATTGACTCATCAATAACATGTATCTGCCCATGGGAATATTTCCCTGATACTTTAATGAGGCATTGATGAAATATTTAGCACATGTCGAAATGGTTGACATGAAAATTGTAAATATATTTCAAATGTATGGTGATAAATGTCAGTGACTGAGTGACCTGATTGGTCTCAGGTCACTGTACTTATACATATATAGCTCATTGTATTTTATTATTGCCTGAGGGTATGAAGAAAAAGGTTTTCACCGTTAGCATATAATACTGCTTGGGGTCCTTTTGCTGGCTATTATACAGCATTTAAATGGCTAACAGGTCTTTGTTTTAATTATGTTGTAATAGAATCAATAGAACAGTTGTAACAGTTCAGGAAGTGGATCTTATATCAACTTATGCTCAAACTTTCAAACAGAAATCAACTTTCAATTTTAATCAAATACGTGCATCATTTTGCCATGACCACATAATGCAGTACACTTAGATTTCTTCCTGCAGCTGCATATTCTGCAATAGAAACTGCAGAATTCTGCAGAAAACTGCAGAATTCTGCAGTTCTGCAAAAAAATTCTGCAGTTCTGTAGGAAACTGCAGAATTCTGCAGAAAACTGCAGAATTCTGCAGAAAACTGCAGAATTCTGCAGTTCTGCAAAAAATTCTGCAGGTCTGCAGGAAGCTGCAGAATTCTGCAGTTCTGCAATAAATTCTGCAGTTCAGTAGGAAACTGCAGAATTCTGCAGGAAGCTGAAGAATTCTGCGGGAAGCTGCAGAATTCAGCAGTTCTGCAATAAATTCTGCAGTTGTGTAGGAAACTGAAGAATTCTGCAGTTCTGCAGCTCCATTAATACCTATACAAGAATTAGGACTGTGAGGAAACAAATTGGATTACAAAAATGTCATTTTACAAACTGCTCTATCAAAATAAACTTCAATGGACGCTTTGCCTCTCTGCTCGGTCAATTCTCAACCAAATTTCATTCAGAAAAATGTTTCAGGTACCTAACAACCAGGTCTATTGACTACACTAGTCAGTCTTTGTCCGTCGTTGTTTTTTTTTTTTGCCGTACGACCCGTTTTTCGGCGATCGGTCAGCTCGCAAAAATGTCATTTTATAAACTACTGACAGTGCTCTATCAAAATAAACTTCAATGGCAATTTTGCCTCTCTGCCAGGTTAATTATCAACCAAATTTCATTCCGAAAAAAGTTTCAGATACTCTGCAACCAGGTCTATTTAATACAATAGTCAGTCTTTGTCCGTCGTTGTTTCTTTTTGCCGTACGACCCGTTTTTCGGCGATCGGTCAGCTCGCAAAAATGTCATTTCATAAACTGCTGACAGTGCTCTATCATAAAGAACTTCCATGGACATTTTTCCTCTCTGCTCGGTCAATTCTCAACCAAATTTCATTCCGAAAAAAGTTTCAGGTACTCTGCAACCAGGTCTATTTAAGGTGGCTCGCTACTCATGGTGCAGCAATGGCGGCGTCACCATAGCAACAAGAGCCTGCTGAGCTCTGTGGACTGCTTTTTACACTGGTGGCGTAGCCAACTGTGTACTGTTTCGCTCGACGAAGTCAACAGGCACATGAATGCTGGATGAGGATTTCGCGGAGTCTAGCTAAATGTGTATCGCACCTATTGCATGGAAACTTTCTCCCTTACTTTATTTCGCCATGAACTCGTGTATGACATGCGTTCAGCCATGTGTGCTTCTGTAATCCATCGTAAACTGCGTTTTATGCGACGCATTTCAATTTGACTGCACTCTCTCCTCCGACATGTTTTGATCTGATACGCCGAAGGCCCGGATGTTCAAAACTATGCATAGTTAATGAGGCCGACCGGTGGCGAAGAGGCCCGAAGCGCCCCGAAGCGATCCGAGTGCCTAATGACAACATTTCTGGGCCTAAATCGAAGATTTTATTACTTTTACAAATGTTTCTACCCGTATATGATGCGAATTTATGCAAAATAAGACCAGTGCAAGCAATTTCGTTAATAATTGTCCGCCCGATTCACGGCGAAGGTACCCGAGTTCAACCGAGTGTCAACACGTCAACATCCGGGAATCACAGCGCACATGGATATTTCGTCAACAAGCACATTCCTTCAAACATCGCTACTAAAGTTAACAAGAACAGTGTGCTTGACGTAAGGTACAATACAAAATAAGGTCACAAATAACCAGCCAACCTTACGCATACACAAAAAATGTACCGAAAGCCACCAGTGTTTACGTGCTTGCACGGTATTTTTTGGTTTTTTATAATTCCGTGCGACTGCCACTTCGTTTGTCATTTGCGTCACTTCTATTAGGGTTAGAAACTTTTGGTTTGAAGCATTAGATGCGCTATGAACAGCACTATAACATGCCAGAGATTCAGCTTTATGGTCTGAATAGAAACTTTTTACAAGCGATTTTCGGCAAGCAGGTCTAATTTCTAAAAATTGACTTTGAGATATAAATAAATTTTTATCTCAATTTCTATCGCGGTAGCAAACCTTCTCTTATGCATTTTATTGTTCCTAACAATATTTGGAAATTAATGACAAAAAAATGAGAAATCCTATTCCGTCAATTTTTTTTAGCGCCATGGTTTATAAAAAAAATTTAAATTGTCAAAATCAAAACTTTTATTCCGAGCCCCTTGGAAAGTCCTTAAAACTAAATATACCTCTTTGAAATTGTAATCAGCAGTTCCATTGAAGTTTTTTCTTCAATTTCATGCTTCATTTCATAATATGGGATGCATGACCACTGAATGGCAGGACAAACTTCACAGAAAGAAAGATAAGAAAAAAAATTGAGTTTTTCAGGTTTGCGTGGACTGACTTTCTTGTACATAACCTCAAATATTTTGAAAAAAAGGCTGGTTGCGACCACTTTTTTTTACATATCCTTGCTATAAACTTTATTTTGGATCATTCTAAACTATTTTTGAGAAATCCTATCTTAGAAAGTTCACGAGTATCGAGCCACCTTAATACAGCAGTCAGTCTTTGTCCGTCGTTGTTTATTTTTGCCGTACGGCACTTTTTTCGGCTGTCTGTGTGCTCGCAAAAATGTCATTCCACAAACTGCTACCTGGTAGAACTGCAGAATTTGCTACAGAACTGCAGAACTCTGCAGCTTCCTGCAGAGTTTTTTTTGAAACTGCAGAATTCTGCAGATTTTTTTGGAACTGCAGAATTCTGCAGCTTCCTGCAGAATTCTGCAGCTTCCTGCAGAATTCTGCAGTTTTCTGCAGAATTCTGCAGTTTTTTGCAGAACTGCATAAAACCTCCCAGGCTGCATATCTCCTACAAGATTACAGATTTTGCTGCAGAAACTTTTCAGAAACGCTGCAATGACAGAGGACTATCAAAACCCAGACCCCCCAAACCACAACCCCCCAAACCAACCCCCCAAATAAATGTTTCCTTGGTAGCGGCAAGCCCAATGTCAAAGAGGTCTGAACTGTACAGATGCAATACACTGGAGGAAGTAACAGAGGTTCAGAAATCATGCAGTTAGCTGCAGAATTCTGCAGCTTCCTGCAGAGTTTTTTTTTAAACTGCAGAATTCTGCAGACTTTTTTGGAACTGCAGAATTCTGCAGCTTCCTGCAGAATTCTGCAGTTTCCTGCAGAATTCTGCAGTTTTTTGCAGAATTCTGCAGTTTTTTGTAGAACTGCAGAATTCTGCAGCTTCCTGCAGAATTCTGCAGCTTCCTGCAGAATTCTGCAGTTTCCTGCAGAATTCTGCAGTTTCCTACAGAATTCTGCAGTTTTTTGCAGAATTCTGCAGCTTTTTGCAGAATTCTGCAGTTTTTTGCAGAACTGCAGAATTCTGCAGTTTTTTGCAGAACTGCAGGAAGAAATTATATACTCCTCACATAATGGCAAATACACTATGGTTTATACGCTCTCTCTCTGGGACTTTACTTTGGAGGCCTTTCACATTCTCTAAGGAAGTAGACAAGGCCATCAGCATACTCGGAAACAGCCCTTATTCAGGGGTGCCGGAAGAGGGGGGGCAGGGGGGGCAATTGCCCCTCCTGCCCTTGCTCAAGGGGGGCAGGGGGGGCAAGGGTGCCCTTTTGATCTTAAAGATAAATTCTTTATTTGGCCTTATTTTATTAATTTTAGGCACAAATTAGTATGTTTATATTCAAAATTTTTATTGACTCTCTATTTAAATTTTGTCACGTGAAACTGGCACGAATATGAATTGCCCTTTTTCTTCTGACCACCCCTGCCGTCAACGATTCCTTCCGGCACCCCTGCCCTTATTTCTCGGAATTTCCTTCCTGACAAGATTTGTGTGAGTTCCTCACACAGTTTCTGTTGACCGCTCACAAGAGCTCGCTGAATTGCACACTGTAGCCACAAGGAACTACTTGGTGGCAACCATGACAGCATATGTTCTGCCAAGACAAGAAGAAAGCGCTGGCAACGAAACAGTGGTTAACTTGTAGACAGGCTTATACCATGGTCCCACAACCATACATACGGAATTCACAGTAACAGGTGATTACAACAAACAGTCGATGCTAAACAAGATAATCCAGCTTGCTATTTTGTTACAGGGCACCTTTAAACATTATCAGACCTTAAGAAAATGTGACAGAGCCAGGGACCTTTTTCAAAAGAACTTCTAATTTGAACATTTGAGCATCCATTTATCCACATGGAATTGTTCATGGACTAAATCTATATTGCATGGGATATCTATTATTTGGAATGGCTAACAGGACAAATCGTAGGATACTAATTCATAAGAAAAGGTAAGATGAATTCTCCTATGGCCATTTCAACACAGACTTATTTGCTGACTCACATTGAAACTTCGAAGGCTGTTAATCAAATATCAAAGATGTTTCAAGGTTACACTCCGCATCCCCAGGGACTAAATACAGTTCTAAGTGGTTTTCTATAGCTGACAGCAATTTGATTTTATATGAACTGACTTTTTCTGAAACAGCCAATGTCTTGATCAAACAGGAAGTCATGTACAGCATGTACAGTGCTGCCACGTTGTTGCACTTTGTTATATGTGTAGCCAAACAATGCACCCTGGATAATGTTGGCTAATGCACTTTGATTATGAATACAGAGTGCAAAGGCTTCGGTTGGGCCATCTGTTTACTAACCTGGCAGGTAGTACCTCTGTGCACTTGGAACCTTATCATGTCTGGGAAGAACCTTTTCCTGCTGTTATAGACAATGCAAAAGATATATTCCTCAGCTTTGATCTACAATATATGTGTATCCAATTAATGCAAAATTAACTCAATTTCTTAAGTACTCATTTTATTCTCATACAAGAAGTTTATTAAGGTGTGGGTTTTGATTTGGCCAGCCCACATTTATATTGCATTCGGTAAACCCAGCCTTGGTTCAACTCAGGCCTGGTCTCAAGACATCTTTATACCACTCCTTGAGTCAGTGATTATTTGAATCAATATAATAACATATGATGGGTGGGTGGTTCAGGTGATTTTAATAGTTAGGCCCATTACATATTTGGGTTTACAATTTGAACAACGAAGAATACCCATAACATGTAGATCTGGGTAACCCGAAAACTTTTAAAGTACCTCGTTAAGACTAAATGTAATACAATTATTCAGAACGTACAATGTTACCATGTTTCGCTATTATTTAAAGGAGATTCGTGTTTGTAGCGAAGTAAACATGAGACAATCATGCGTTAAGTTGATTGATGGGTTTTTTCCCTTAGTAAGCATGACTTGTAAATTGTGTCCATAATTTAACATGTATGACATGATTGTATGTCATGATCATTGTTTTTTCACATCATGATAATCATTTCCCCTCCTCGCTCTCCTCTTTTCCAAACCAAATTTTACAATTTATGCAAAGGAGCACCACACACAAACTTTTTGGGAGGGCGAGCAATATATTTTCCTGAATTTCAAGATCACGTCACTTTGAAACCATTGGTTTTCAATAAAATTTATTTGATCATCTACCCGAATTAAATGTCTGCTTGACTTAAGTTCAGTATTTTCCAATTTTTTGACGGGGTGATCGTCTGCCCTCCTCTCCGGTACGCCTCTGAATGTAAACTGAATGACAAAAATAAGTTATCACCTCTTTAGGAGACTGTCGTATGAAGTCCTGGATGAAAAATACCCGATTGAGCAGGAAAACAGTTGTAAATCTGTCTTTTTCAACAAATCAGATCAAACAAGGTCTGGGGTGACCCTAGATAATGGACTTCAGGGGATGATACTCCATCTAGGGTGAACCATTTCACTGCAGTAATGAATAAACATAAGGAGTTTAGAAAACATAATTCAAATCTGTCAAAATAGGCCCTTTGCATTGGTGTCTGGCTGCCACTCACTCTAGGGTCGGCAGAGCCTGGAATTTCAGCAGCTGTGGATATGGCGGTCTTGAAACGGTCTTGAAACGGTCACCCAGATTCTTAATGGTGTCATGCCTGTCTTGATCATGGGTCATGACTGCAGGTCTGCCTGGATTTGGAAGGTCGTTCATTCAGCCTGTTATACTAAACTTCATCATGAGCTTACTGATTGCTGTCTGGGGGCAGTCCCTCTGACACGCAACCTCATACTGGGACATGCCAGCCACCAGCATCCCAACTGCTGGGCCTCGTTGCTCAACAGAGAATCTACCCCGATGGCAGTCTGTTGGTGTATCCCAACTCAGGAAAGATCAAGGAACTTTTCTCAGTGCTTTTTTTCGCAGTTAAGGATCAATCTTAACTTCTTAAGGATTAGGCTAATTACTGCATTTCATGACCTGTACCAATACAAAGGCTGCCAAGAATATAACAAGAATATGTAAACATGACTAATTGGTCATTGTTAATGTCTAAAACATTGAACACACAACAAATAAGTTTGAAGAATTTAGATTATGTCAAATTGAAAAGTGATAACTTATATTTGTTCTTCAGTTTATAATTCTCCTTCCTGGAATACTAGCCACATTCAAATTATTGCTGTGGTCTTCAATTTTCTCTCTATTGCCTCATGTCATCTTGTCGCGTTCTCATATTTTAGTCTTCTGCTTTCTCCTCTTCTCCTCTTCTCCTCTTCTCCTATTCTCGGACTCCTCTTCTCTCCTCTTCTCTCCTCTTCTCTCCTCTTCTCTCCTCTTCTCTCCTCTTCTCTCCTCTTCTCTCCTCTTCTCTCCTCTTCTCTCCTCTTCTCTCCTCTCCAGTCCTTTGTTGTCTTGTCACTCAAAACAGTCAAAATTCTTAAACATGTATATCCATGACAATATAACTTGTGTAGTAACTTCTCTAATCCCAGAAATGTATTCTGTGAAGTGTTCTGTTGACTGAAGATGACTGGTAGAGACTAGTAGTGCTTAAGGTTGTTGGGGACACATGTTTACACTGATATTGTTTTTGATACAAGGGAGACAAATATGAAAAAGACAGAGGCCTGTTATGCAGTATGACTGTGAAAGAAGTCCACATCATGGTAGAACTACTAAGATAGATTGATATGTATGTACTTATCAGTGTCGCAGGTCTCGAGGCCGGCCTCATCGGTGTCATTGTTGAGATAGCGTCAAGGAAATTATTTAGTGAAGTTGATGGAAAACCTGTATGGATTGGGTTAGACTTCCTGTACTTTTAAAAATGAACTTGACAGGCTAATTAGGACAGGAGGAGGACACAGCAATGAGGCGAAGGATGATTGAAACTGCCATCCAATATAAGAAAGTGGCTAAATCTATTGTTCGAATTAGGTTTATAGAGGTATTTTACCTGAGGCAGCAAACAAAAGGGTTTTTTTTTTTTACCAGTGTAAGTTTACTACTAATTTACTAAACAGTTTGTCGAATATTATGACAGACAGTCCACATCTTGCAAATCTACGAACCTTACCTTCTCCAAAAAAATAGATAGATAGATAGATGTGGTAAGTGCAGCCCTCTAAGCCCAGTTCTTGGCACTTACAACAACTCACGAGGGTTGATTGATGAGATGGGAGAAAGAGTGGGAGTCCTCAACATGTTGCACATTTGCCGCCGGTGAGGGATCTTTTACTTGTCCAGCAAAGACACTGATACAAGTGGCCGCCAATTTGACATCTCATCAGAATGACATCCAGCTGGGATTTTGCTCATGAAGGTCCACTGAAAATTTTTGGGTTCCCCACCCAGGGTTCGAACCCATGCAAGCAAAGACCGCGGAGCAGGCGGGCACCTAAGCCACTTGGCTACCCAGCTGCAAAAATAGTTGTCCTTGTTCGCCTTAATAGGATTAAATTCATACATATTCACACACATGGCACTACCACAACAAAAATTGAAAAAGTAATCATCAAATGTGATGTCATGTTTAAGTGTCCCAGACATGAAAAGTCATTTGTTAGAAATGGACACATCTAATGGACGAGTTGTATCTTTGCAATTTATTCGTTTTTCTGAAGGTAAGGACATTGTAATATTAGTGTTATTGCTTTATGTAGGAAATGAAAGGGGGTAAACTCAGTTTGTAGCGCTCTTGGCATCTATTCGCGGGTTGGAATCCAGCTCTGGCCGACTCACCTGAACTTATGTTGGACAGCATTTTCAGTCATCCTTTGCCTCTTTTCTGTGTCCTCCTCAAGTCCCTATTAACCTACAAAATTGCATAAATGCAGGACATAAGTGCCCAACCATCCATCAATCTGTTTTACTTAAGGGAAGTTAAAAAGATGAGAGCTATCGTTCTTTCATATTTTATTGATGCAAAACTATCAGAAGCGATGAATAATTTTGAATAATAGACACAATTTTAGAAAAAGAAGCAGCCTAGGCCATTTCTATGCATTGTTGATATTTGTAAAGACGCAAGATCCTGTATTCCTGCCACCTGACCTGTAGTTTTGACTCTTTTGATAGGAAAGCACATTTGTTTGATTTTCCCCAGTTCAGGGACCTATCTAACTCTCTTGTCACATATAAGGTTGACCTCAGATTTACCAGGGTGTGACTTTCCATAATACATGTAGGCTACCCTAACATAAGTACCCCCTTCAGTTGTAAACATGGGGGGAGGCACTTCATATCCTCTCATTAAGATATGAAAACAAAACCTGTTAAGTCTGAGATTATTTATTTGATAGATAGATAGATAGATAGATAGATAGATAGATAGATAGATAGATAGATAGATAGATAGATAGATAGATAGATAGATAGATAGATAGATTATTTATTTTACCAACATCACATGTACAAGTAATTTCTGAATTGGACTGGGTGATGACATGATGTTGGAGGGATGCCCAGAGAAACTCGGGAGTTTGTTTTTTGGGCACCCCAGGTGACATGAAATGAGATGAAATGATATGGGCATGGATTGATGAAGGAATGATGCAAAGAATAAATAAATGTGATTGAATTTAAGTGATAGAACTTTATACGTGTAGATAATTAGGCAAAAGTGTATTGGGAGTTTAAAAGTTGGGAAGAACTGTCACAGTTCCAACACAGGCATTCACCTGGACTGACTGCACAGTCTGAGAGATTACACTGATTTATCAGTCTGGTGAAAATGAGAACTGCATGCTGCTGCCACCTGGTACAAAAGTTGATTTTGTATGCTACATCATTGCTGGCCCAAGAAATAGTTCCAATTTCATTGCACATTCACAAAATTTCTATTCAACATTGATGTATACCAGAGTCAGACTCAGCAATCACATTCTCTAAGGAAGTAGACAAGGCCATCAGCACACTCAGAAACAGCCCCAGTGTCTTCCAGACAAAATTGTGTGTGTTCCTCTAATCGAAATGATGTGGACGCTCGCAGGAGCTCGCGGAATAGCACACTAATCACTAGGTGGCTACACAAGACAGCATATGTTCTGATCTGTGGCAATGCAAGAGCAGTCCACTTGTAGACAGCTGATTTATACTGAATATCAAAATTTTGACTAACACAGGAGTGTGCCTGTTGTTCTAACTTGCAGAAAGACACCAGCAACAAAATGCAGCACAACAAATATTTCTTATCAGTTCAAATAATAACTAGCTGCAGAGACCAAAATGGTAAATATTTGACTTCATGGTCAGCATTTAAAATGAAGAAAAATATCCTCCTCTCAATATTGTTTAGGTTAGGTATATAGGTAACCTATATTATTTCTTGTTTACAATATACAATTATAGGAGATAGTATATATATAATTGTGTATTATTCAACAAGACATATAATAATTAATAACACACGTTACATGTATATATATCTGGCAATTTCCCCCCCCCCCCAAACTTTCCTTTACAGCTGTGCTATTCAAGTTTATGTAACATGTAGTTAACATTTGGATCGTCACACCCTGTGGGTTTATATGCTAAGAAAATAACAAAATGGAACTCATACTAAAATCATGTTTGTGAAGCATCTTTCACATGGAATATTACGCCAGGATTCATTAATTGTTGATATTTGTGTTTATAGAACTTGAAAAGCAATTCGAAATGTCGATCGACTTTTCGAAGTTCCCAAAAATTGGGTACCGGTAAGAGAAATTTTGTTATTTACTTGCTGTTGAATCTGCTTCAGTGCTGATCTTCAATTTATTCAATCCAATGTAGTTGGTAATTGAATAATATTAGGATGATTGGTAATTTTTATAATTTTATTTTTACATTTGTTTGTTTACTTTTTATCTGCTGCAAAATAATTTTGATTTTTGAACTTCGAAATATGTTTGACACCTTTCCAAGTTTTCCATTTTTTTTTCATACATTTAGCAACTTTTGGTTCATTGTGTTTCTCACCATCTCACCAACTTACTCCTTTGCGCTCTGTTTCACATTATCCGGTTTGATCCAGTAAAATCCAGATTTTCAAGGGTGCAAAATGGAAATTGAAATTCTGAATCGCGACATGCAATATAAAAAATCAATATGTCCACTTGATTCTCCCAAAAAATATACACGTGTTAAGTGCATGAAATTTGAAACACACAGAATAAGGGAAACCAGTGGAAAACAAAATGAAAAAATGACATAAATCACATAATGTTTTTCGAAAGCAAATAAATGTGCCCGTGAACCTGTATATGTTATTGTCAAGGGCATCAGAAAATGTGGAAATGGCATGCTCATGAGAAAAGTCAATTCAGCAATTATGAAAAACATGTTTGCAATACCCAGCAAGAGAACACCCATAAAGTTTTAAAGAAGACTGGACAATATGGTCCATTTTGGAAAAACGCCTTTTTTGAGTCATTACTTTACAGTTTCAAAATTCTGGACTGGCTAGTTTGAAAAATGTTATGATTATTTTGAAAAATGTTATAATTTTACTGTTTCATTCACTGCACACGTGCAAACCCAACTTTTCGCTTGTTGCTGGCTGTGAGCTCATTTGAACAGAGGAACAAAAAGTCTATCCATGAAATCAAGCAAAAACATAGTGTAGGCGCAAATTAGGCAGTAACCGATGATAAGTCAACATTATAAAAATCCATTTCCAGTTCGGAAATTGTCTTTTTGGCAATGCCTATTAAAAAAAAAGTTTTGTTCCTATTGGCATTGTCTATTTTAAAAACAGTTTTGTTCTTACTGAAAAAATATGAAGGCACCAGGGGGACATGAAAATATATACCTAAAAAATTGCCCTAGCTCACTATGTTTATCGTGCTACATCGTAAGTCACAAAAATACGATCTGTCAGATTCCCTCATGAGAAAACTCAGTAACCGTCGCAAGGGAACACCTTTTTTATTATTCCTCTGAAGGGCTCTGTATAAAAAATGACGGTGTTTTCCCGTAAAAATTGATTGATGGCCATTGCTATTAAAGAAATGCAATGGGTTTTGCAGCTGTATAAAACCTCTCATCAATTGTTATTACCATGGAAAATAGAACAAAATGTTCTCTTAATTTTTATTGACATTTTTAATCACATAGTCTATCAATTTATATTATTAGTTATCAATGCAGTATGTAAAACGCCACTTTTTAAAAACCTGTCTTACATACGGCTCACTCATGGTATCCGTTGTATAACACACCGACAATTACAGGCACAAAGACTACCTGAAGGCTCAATTATATTTCTATATACTTTTTTCAGAATTTTCCTTTTTCAGAATTCTCCTTTTTTCATGCTTATGCAATGTCAAGTGCAGTCCTAGTTTACAAATAGGCAAATACATATTTCACGTTTTGTCCCAAATTTCCAAATATTCCTGCATCCATTGATATCACCTTACAATATAAAAGCAGTCAAACGCAAAAAATTGCACGAAAATTAAACAAGGTAAAAAATAAAGCTTCTTCCTGAAGACTGTTGTTAAACGTTTCGAAATCAACTTTAGGTTGAAATTTTTAATTTGGCCAAGTGATGTTACACCTTTTTTCCGATACACGACCATTAGCTAATTCAATTATTATTTTGATTGTTGTTTATTTAGTTAATTTATTATTTCGTCATTGTTTATCAAATTATAAATTACAAGAGCTGAGGGTAGGTTGATATGAGAGCAATTAGTACTAGATATCCAGGGAAGTTTTTTAAATAAATAATTTCTAGGCAAATTTCACAGAAAAAAAATTATAAAGCTTCTGGAAAGTGGATTTGTCAACAACATTCTGCTTGATTGGGAACAAAATATTTTAGGATGTCGCGAGCTAAACATCCTCCAGCACTTCAGTGAAATGAATAAATTCCCATTGAGAAGGACCCTTCCAGAATATCTAAGGGTTACCCTCCAATGTCTCTGATGTGAGATAGGTTTGGACATTTAATGCCCTGTATATCACCTCACCTTTTTCAAGGTGGTCATCAAGATTATGATTCATATTCTGTAGGGATGTATGCAGTAAACATTAAATCTAATTTATACCAGGTCAAGTTGACCTAAATATTTTGTAAATAACACCAGCTGTTTCATAAGAAGAGGTCATTTTCGTGATGTAAGAAGAAAATGACAATAAAAATGTTAAGCAATAAGCAAATTTGTGATCACATATAAAATGTTCACGAGACTTGGGATGAATCATAAGCCGCAGCTTGTGCGCTTAGCAAAATTCACATCACTGGCTGGTATACGATATTGTCGTTGCTGGCTTTTAAAACCGATCTTGTACAGATCGCAGCCTGCAAATCATTGGAAAGTATGCCATTCTTCTGTAATTTCGCCATTGAGGTAGGCTCTTGTTCACAAAATTTTTTACTGTTTATATATTGGTCTACTCAGACAAAATGTGTTGTCATCTATGTATCTTCACCCCACACTCTCAACAAAAAAGTTTTATAATTATGGAACTTTTAAGGGTTCTATAAGCTGGTATAGATAAGGGACCCTAAAAGGTTCCTTATTCAACTTTTAAAAAGGTTCCAACAGCAAACAAAAACAACTTTTAGATAATCCAGCTGCACTGAACTCCCATACAATGGAACCCCTTCCTCTCAAGTTGGCAGAACATGCTTGCTATATAATGTTCCATCATAGGGCCTTCCCACCAGTATTGAACCTTTTCAATTTAGTTGAACCTTTTATGTTTCATTTGTGGTATCTAATTTTCTGTATTGCCCTCTGACATGGCATTTCTGCTCGAAAAAAGATACGAGAAAGGTAGAAAAGATGCAAGAGCGAGCTTTAAGGATTCTCTTGAAAGATGTTGAAAGTGATTATAAAATGTTATTGCAGAAGTCTAAAAGGAACTCTTTGTATATAACTAGAATCAAGCTTATTATTACTGAAATGTATAAAATTGTGAATGGTAATGCTCCAAGATTTGTTCAAGAACTCTTTGACAAAAAAGAGCATATTTATTCTCTCAGAGACAATGATGTATTTGTGCTTCCTTCCTACAATACAGTAGCATATGGTAAAAACAATCTATCTTATTATGGTCCGTTTTTCTGGAATTCACTTGAAGCTAAGTATAAGAATGCAAATAGTTTAAATGAATTTAAGGAAATGCTCAGAGGCTGGTTGGGACCAACATGTAATTGTGGCTTTTGCTTAGTATGTCTACTTAGATAGTGTCCTTTTGACCAAGTATGTTTTAATGGTGTTTTATGATATGACTTGTTTTTAATGATGCTCTTATGAATCTCGTTTCATCTTTTCATCTCTCATTTGTATATATTTCATACTTTTAACTGTGTTTTATCATGGATAAAAAGCACCTGTGCTTCTGTTTTTTGTTGTTGTATGAATCCATGTAAAATAAAGATTACTTTACTTTACTTACAAAATGTAGAACCTTTTTTCGGCTGTGGGTTCTTTACCATCAAGAACCTTTTGTGTTAAGAGTGTGGGTCATTCATTTTAATGTCAGCATGAGTGATCATCGGATGTCAAAACTTCAGACGTCATCTTAATGTCAACAAAAAATTGCTATGTTGTCACAATGTTGCTGCAATATGGATGTGGCCATTTGGGGTTCTCAGTTCTCTCTTGACTTGATATGAAGAATGAATCTTGTTATGCCATGGACGGTTGAGACAATTACAACATATAATATCTACACAATAAAGTTACAAGCAAAAAACACACAAAAACATCATTGCATGCATGTATGCCAACCCTGTTTTATTTCTATTTTCACTACTCTAAACATGCTGAAGAGCATTTCAAGTTAAACATTAAAATATTTCCTGATAATTCAGGATAACTGCTGCAAGTTTCAGAAGTTTGTCACAACAACTGTCCAGGTCTATCCCTACATAGCATAACAGATTTTATTTTATTGCAAAGACAAAAAGACCAACCTGTTTGTTTGTGAGGAAGTTTTTGTCAATATTGATTGATTTATTCTTTAAGATGTTAATGACTCATTTTATATATGCGAGTGGTAATGGAATATTTTTGTGCTTTTAAAATATCCGTTCAAGTTTCTTAATTTTTGATTGTTCGTTTCTTCACTTCCAGGTCTGGCATCATATGAGAAATCTTGTGAAAAGTCAAAACTCTAAAATCTTTAAACTTCATTTCAGTATCGTTGATATGGATGACCCAGATGAGGATGGGGATGCCCCCTCTGATGACATCATGGACCAAAATGAGGCTGGGAATCCCCGGGCAGAATGTTCCATCTGTTTGGAATGTACGGACGATCCGCGACGTCTGCCGTGCGAACACATATTCTGTCTGCGGTGCTTGGAAGGATTATGGCAGAATATCGTGTCCGAGAGTATGGTTAAATGCGAGACATCGGTGTCGAGGGAGTTCATAAAATGTCCGAATTGCCGGAGAAATGTGGAGTTACCTGAAGGCGGTCCCCTCAACCTTCCAACTTGGAACGAGGAAGAAGAAGAAACTGAAGATGCCGATGAAATCGAAGAGAACAATTTGAAGAATTTACGCTCAAACGAATATCACTCAATGCACGATGTCATGGGCAGGGTGGAAGAGTGTCGTATTCACGTCGAACTGTACCACGCGAGTTCAAATCTCGAGCTACCCATGTTGAACAGTATGCTAGATCCATGGAGTTATTACCGAAGACAATCGTTACATAGTACTCACGACTCCTTGCACAATTCCGTCCACGATTCCGCTCAGACTAATGTGACGTCATCTATCTCCTCTTTAGATTTGGAGGAGAAAGAATGTTATTACGACACAGACAATTTAGACAATTACCGCCACATGCCCTGGACTGTGGACAACATCAGTAAGGGATATGACGTCACTTTCTTGCCGGGGTCCAAGATGGCTGTCAGCGATCAAGAGCACAATTCAGGTTTGTTTAGGAGTGGGAAAATATTTTAAGGATGATTACAATTGGCAGTTCGAGAACATATGTATGAGGTGTCGTGGCCTAGTGCATAAGGTATTCGCCTGGTAACTGAGACATTGCAGGTTCGACTCCCGCCCCTGGCACGGAGGAACTGAGCAGATCCTCCATAACTCTTTGCTTCACTTCACCCAGGTTCACCCCGGGAACTCACTTTAGTCCGAGCCCATGGGACATTAAATGGAGGTGGGTTGTATCCAGTATTCTATGCTGGGGCAACCGAAAGACCCTGGGCATCCCTGAATTAATAGGGTATGTTCCAGACTCCCATACTTCTCATCTCATCATCTACAGCGATCGCCTGCCTCGTTATAGCCCACTAAGGTGCTGCAGAGGCGTAAAACACAAACAAAACAAAACACTTCACCCAGGTGAAAATGGGTACTTGGCTATATGCAGTGATGGCGATTGTAGAGTGACTTAGCATTGTGTGCGGTGGAAACGGCTGCCTGGCTGTATACTCCCCGGGGAGTTGAGAAAGGCTCATGCTTGAACAGGCCTGCCAAGGGTGTAATTGTAAAGTCTGTTGAGACTGACTTCGTCGGTGTAATGGACTATAAAAAAGTCTACATTTACATTTAATTTACATTTAACATATGATTTCATAACAGGTAAATTATATTGAAATGAGTCGGCAATTCGATATGATACCATTGTGTGGTAGAGTATATGACTCATTAAATGACATAACTATGTTTTGTTTGACATTATTTCTAATATTGTGTCAATTTTTTTGAACAGTCATAGATGGTGTAATGTATTTATAGTGAAAAGTAATAATTTACATGCTTTTATAATTAAGTGGCCAATGTCTTCTTCATATGATATTATTTTTGATGATAGTTTAATATCAGCAGAATCTCTATGCATGCTATAAAACCATCTCATTAAAGATATCATCAATGTGTTTCACAATTTCAGTCCACTTATTTGGTCCCCATGGCAACAGACTCCAATGTACTCTGGATTACAACATTGAGCTTCAGTCTCCGTACCGAATGGCTTACCATCCGCAGAGGGATGTTCTCATTGTGTGCGAGTTCCAGCCAAGGACATTATGGTAATTGATGATTGGTTAGCTTAGATTTTAATAGATTGCATTGTAAATTCTAACATGTATGCCATATATATGGTTGTTCATTAAGGTCTGGGGCCTATGATACTAACCTCTGGGCCCTAGGTTCGATTCAGAAAGATAACACAAACGTTTCATCCTGTGCTACAGTGTACATGCGCACCTCGACATCGCCTTATTGTCATTGTTCCATCCTCTTAATTCTGGTCACTGCATAAATACAAAATTTAGAGTCCTTTTGATTCTTGCCATTGAATAAATACAGGATGTACAGCCCTATAACTTTCACCGTCCGTCCAACCATTCCCCGAACACCAGAAAAAGTTGTTTTTGTTTTCTTGGAACAATTTTGCAGAAAAGCTCCCTAATAGTTAACGCAAAAAACTCAAAGAATATTGTACTATGTGTGTTTTAAAGAATAATATGACCTTTTTTCTGGACAGACTTTGGGGGGGGGAGTCTAGAGGCAGCGTGCTCAACTGCCAATCACTAGATCCAGGGTTCGAATACAGCTCATGCTGGGTCTCCTGAGCCTATGTTGCACAGCTGTTTCAATCATCCTTTGCCTCGTTGCCATGTCCTCCTCCTGGCCTAATGAGCCTACCAAGTGCATAAATACAGGACGTAAAGCCCCAATCATCCATCCATCCATCTGGACAGAATTGTTGTGTTTAAGAAATCCGCACTCAACAAAAGACTGTCTACTCATACTGTAGAAGGGTTGTTTTACAGACTTTGTTCCATGACCCCTATGTAACAAGCCCCCTGATTGGCCAACAACCCACCTGCATAATGTGATGTTCACTTGTGTGCGGTGGTGTGTGACAGGCAGGTCAATAACACATTTGTTATTCACTGATCAGTGAATATCACATCTGTTATTGACCTCCCTGGAAAAAAATTATCAAAAGAAAAATTTTCCCAAAAAAAAAATATTTGAAAAAAAAAATTTCCCAAAAATAAAAGTTTTAACATTCCGAAAAAAAAATTTCCGAAATCAGGTTTTAAGGACCTGACCTTGTAATATTCACCGGTCAGGTACGTAAAATCTGATATTGACCTCGACCGAAGTCCATAATTGTATAATATTACAGCTGTGGTTCTTGTAAACCGATATCACCCACTCCTTTCCACTTTGAGTCATTCATATAACTTTGGGCAAATTTACAGACTAAACCCCCTGTCCCCGAATAGCCTCTGTTATAGGCCTAAGCCAGACTTCAGTGTCACCAGCACGCTATGGCTAAATACTATTGTAGTAATACTGAGCTGCCAAGTGGGATTACAACCATTGCCATGAATCGCAAAATCGGCTTATAACAATTTGTTTCTTTTTTTCACTTTTGCTTTCACTTTCAGTATTTTGTCTCGAGACTTACGACACATCAGAAGAAGAATCAAGTTAGACTGTCGACCACTAGGGGTTGCTGTTCTCCACACAAACCACCTGGTGATAACGGCGAGATTCGCTTATGGAAGTGACACAGGTCGCGTCATCATTATGTCTTACCAAGGAGTTATTCTGTCAAGGTAAATTGTATCTTTATGACATCCTAGACTTAGTTATTGGAAGAGAAGACTTGATATTGTCTTTGTCAGGCTGTATTATGTATATTTATTCAGCTGAATAGCATTGATGACCCGGAACTGCCCAATGATCAACACTTGAGCGACACCTGCCGACATTTGTAATCTGACCTGAAGCGGGCAATATGAAATCAATGTGTCATTTACAAAAATTTTAATAATTTTATAAACTTTCACTTTTAATAAAACATTCAGTTTCTGATTAAGGACCCATTCCTCCATGTCTCAATTTCATCCATTTTGAGAGTAATTTAAAAACCTTCTTCCAGTTGGCACGACGGCTTAGGGCGCCCCCTAGGAGTAGCCGTAGACAAAGATGACACCATCTACGTCAGTGACCATGACAACCACAGGGTAATTATGTACACAGCTGAAGGAAAGAGACTGCGACAATTTGGAAATTCTGCAACGATGCATTCTCCGCGAGCGGTCTGTTCATCTCCTGAAGGACACATTCTAGTTGCCCACGATAGCAACATCAAGAAAACTGATAAGGTATGAATTGATTTAGTAAGTGCTCAAAAGGATGATAGATGGCAGCATTGGCTGGCCCTTCTAATTTAACTATTTGCTTTAAATGGGTGAGGGAATAATATTAGCTGAGTTGAGCCCCTATCACTTGATCCCGGCTTCGATTCAAACTCTGACCGGGTCACCAGGACTGATCGTCCATCCATTTTGCTTTAGACAGTCACTGACAAATGATTCCTCCACCAATTGAAATATACATAACAGTTATTTGGGTTATTGAAAGCATAATTTTTGCACATAAGATTAACAATTTCATGATACCATGAGCTATTGAAATTTGATGATGTTTAACTTTGAATACTGAATCCTGTTTGTGCACATGTTCAACCTGCTTGAGGCACAAGTTGCAAAAGCTTTTTTAATCATTTTGCTGAGTCGTGAATTCAAAAAAAGTTGCGAAAAACATCCACCTGACCACATCCTGACCTATACACAAAATCATTCAAATATACAAAATTACTAATGAGCTTCGACATGTTACAAGACCAGTTTTTTTAATGCCTCCGAACAAAATTAATTCACAGTGCATCGGTTCTATTACAGACCAAAGCAAATATGTCATATGGCATGATGTGGACAGTCTCATTTGGATGAGATTAATGACTTTAAGTTGTGACAATTCTTTGCTCCAGGGAAATTTCCTTCTAGTTGTGTGATAGTCACATGTCACTTAACATAACCAACAGACCTGCCATCATAAAAGTATGACTGCCATGGCACATGACATTTAACTTTAGCATGACGCGTATAGCATGCGCTATGACCATGACTCCCATTTTGAGAAAAAGTTTTGGGAACGATCACGATTTGCTCATCACACACTTTTTTTGCTGGACTGTTTAATTTTGATTTTTACAGTAACTTATCAAACTAAGTGTATCAACAGCCTCAGTGCATGTATGCCAGAGGAAAGTTCAAATCCCACGTTCTGGCATGTTCTAGTCTTGAGTTCTCTTTAACCTGTCTTGAGGAAACTGCACTACGTGTGGTAGGTAGTAGCATGCTGGCCGGGCTGCCAATCACTGGGTCCTGGGTTCGAATACAGCTCTTGCAACAGTTGCATGGCTGTTTCAATCCTGTCCCAATTAGTGCATAAATCCATACAGGATGTAAAACCCTAACCATCCATCCAATCTCCTTTACATATGAGAAGGAGGTATCATTCTGTGTTTGATAGTTGAAACCACCAGGGGTGATTGGGCTGGGAGCAGTGACTTCTGACACCATCTGTACATTATTAACATGGTGTCAGGAGTGGGATTTTTACAAAATAAATTGAATTTGTGTATTTTCTTGGAAGCTTCTTGAAAAATCCACTAAGAGGCAGAGGCATTCCTATTGTAGCATAGGCATCCTGCTCTTGTCCCTGATTGGTCCAGCCACTTGTGTTCCAAGCTGGAGTATTTTTATTGCATTTTAATGTAACTTCCTCAGCATTGTATTGCAAAATGCTGTTTGGAGCCAAAATTTCGACCGCGCTGTAAATGGACCTATTGTAATCCTTGTGTTTCTATTTTTCTTTTTCCAGATCTCCATGTGGAGTACAAATGGCCGGGCATTAGGACATTTACTTGAGATCCAACGCAATGCTTCCAATCACAAAGTGAACGGAATTGGTGTTTACAAAAACCGTTTGGCTATAATCTACGAAACCAAATTGGAGTGCAAAAATCTGGACAGACTCCCTCTTAACGAAAAGGCCAAGAGCCTTCGAAGGAAAAAATGGATTTTGGTTTTCGCTGCTTGTATCATTGCTGTTGGAATTTTACTGGTCATTATTTTGGTGACGACCAATAAGTTGCACATTGAATGAGTGCCTTTTTGGTGTGTTAATATTGTTGTTTTTTATATCGTTAGTAAATCCACATTTTATAGAAGCTTAGATTAAATCTGAAGGTAGGTTAATAATTTATTGAGCCACCTTTAAATAACTTCAATTGAATTGAGGTGAGAATGATGTTGCTGAGAGAATAAGATTTGGTTTTAGACTTGTAGGTCTCAAAAATTCAATTTATTACTTGTATTGTCTACCCTGGCTTCAGTAATTTTTTGTCTAGGTCACAGTTCAGCATTAATTCATTACTTTGTTATGCACCGAATTTGATCAAACAATATGATATCTGGTTGACAAACAGGGTGCCCCATGAGTTATTCCTGGTCTTATAATTCTTAATTTTTTCCATAAATCAAACTTATACATTTAAGAGGCATTTCAAAGCATGCTGAGTCAGTAGCAAACCATGGACCATTTCTCAATTTACTGGTGGTACTAACATAGAATAGACTAACATTTTTTTACGAATTGTGTCAGTATTATTCACACAGGGTTTTCACAGTATCGTTGTAACTTTTTGTACCTAATCCTGTAAAAATGTTTCATTTCGATTTATTATGTGCTTGTACAGCCGGACATTTGAAAAAATAATGTGTTGAGAAGTTTGGTGCCTGCTTCATTGCATTTAAAGCAATAAGAATTTTTTCAACTTTGTTGATTGTTGATGATAATTTTACTTTGTGACTTATTGACAATGTTATGTTATAGGAATTTAATAAATACATAAATTATGAAAGTTTCGAAGTTTACTTGTGGGATGATTAGTGCAGACGGAAGTCAGACCCATTTTAGACAAAATGGTGTATATGGAGCAATTAGAAAAAGTATACACCCCTCTTCAGTGGATAAATATGAGGTATGTAGCCCTGGACTGTCCAAAGCGCTTTGGCATTGTCGTCAGTAGTTCTGAGGTTGTCTGTATGTTAATTACTTCGGCTGTCTACAAGTGGACCTCTGTTTCATTGCCACTGATTTTGCCAGCTTGGCGGAACATATGCTGTCATAGGTTGCCACCTAGTGGCAAGTGTGAAATTCTGCAAACTCCAGCAAGCGGTCCACATAAACCTATCATGGGGAACTCACAAAGTTTTGTCTGGAAGAAACCAGGGCTGTTTCTGAGTGTGCTGATGTCCTTGTCTACTTCCTTAGAGAATGTGATTGGCGAGTCTTACTCCGGTTAATCTAAATGTTGAATAGATACTTTGTGAATGCGCTATGAATTTGGAACTATTTCTTTGGAGCTGCAATGCTGAAGCAATCAAAACTAACTTTTGTGCCAGGTGGTAGCAGATGCAGTTCTCATTTTCACCAGACTGGTACTTCGGTACATTTCTCTACACACACTGTTTTATTCAAGGAATCTACACACAACTCATAGATCTGGATATGTACAACCTATTTATTCCACATTTCTACAGAGGGACAGATAACTTACAAAAACACAACATGAAATGGTGCAAAAAAATCGAAAAAAAGAGCTCTTCAGTGATGAGTCCATATAAGGCAAAAAGGGACGATTCCACTGCTGTATGACGTCATAAGAAGTACTTCCGGTGGAGCACGTGCACTGGCAAGGGTGTGCTCAGCGCCCCAGACGAAAATCACAGTTAAGCTGCTGATCTGAAAAACAAGGAATTAATTTTTAAGAAGAAGCCAGGACAAAAAGTATGGCGTTTGTCAATTAATACTCAATGGTCTATGGAATTTAATCCTGAAAGTCTACCAATTGTTAATATAACATAATTCATAGAAATTTTGTCAAAACAAATTAAACAGGCCTTCAATGTACAAAAGCTTAAAATTCTTATGTATACATGCATTTTGGCGTCACACATCAAAATTTGCAAGATTGAAGTCTCCTTCGTATATGCGCATCAGGGTTAGCTCTTTTGATATTGAAAGTACTCGTAGTATTTTTAGGTACTTTATCAATGTTAGAGGGCACCACCAAGAAAAGACAGGCTCTGGTGCAGCCCTCCCTATCAGCGTGCCTCGGCGGCCCAACGTCGGCCCAAAGCCCGTCCGATGCTGCTGACATCGGACCGACGCTGGGCCAACGCCGGACCGCCGAGGCACGCTGACATGGCTCTAGCATCATGAAGTCCTGAAAAACACTATGAGCATTTTCAATACCAAACTCCCAACAAACTGAGGGTAACCCCAGACACATACTTATGCAAAGGATCGCGACACTTCAAACTTGCAATTTATGATGTAGATGGTTTGACGTAGCAGTCGCCAGGTCAGTATTTTTCATCAGACACTCAAACTTCTATAACTTATGACACGTAGTTGATAATATATATATAATTTAATTATATTTAATATAGGTACTAAGCAGCAACTCACCAATTACAATTTGATTCAGACATATGGCAGTTTTGGAGATCGTCTAGTGCTGGTTCTCAGCAGCCTGAAGATGGACGGAACAGAAGTCGTAGAAGTAGTGGTATTTTCCGCTCTGGAAATCTTCGTATCCGGGATTTGCGGTTCCATCAGCGCAGGGTTGGATGGTCTTGGTCTCTCCGGAGCAGAATGCGAAGCTGCGGTCATCGACGTAGTACAGACCATCTTTCTGTCCCTTGCAGGTGCCTGTGAGAGGAAAATGATACAGTCACTGTGAAGTACAAGATAATTTGCACTGAATATGATTATATAAGAATTAATCTATCCCACATGAAGATGTTGGTCATTTCCCTAGGCTCCTTCATAACAATTCAGTGAAAACAACACACAAGTCACCTGAGCTCTCTCACAATTAAAATTTTACAAAAGAGATGAACATCGGATACCCATCTTCTTTCGTCACGTCTAGAGCAAAGGGAAAGGTTGGTGGTTCACTGACTAAACGTAATGATTCACACTGAGTTCTAATTTTTCCCGTTTTACTCAAAATGAAAAAGAAATTACTCTAATCTATAATTTAATTGACTGTGAATAAATATAATTATTATATGAAAAGTATGCACTCTCACACACAATTAACCCGGTCAACATGGTCAAGTGACCCGACATTGGCCAAATGTCGTTCGGAGCTTGTCGAAACTTCGCTAGCATTGGGCTAATGTTGGGCTGCTTAATTGGAAAGTGTTGTTATCATACATATTTCTTTGCAAAATCATGATATTAATTTATCTTGAATTATGATCTCCAGCTAGTCAGCACTTGTACCTTCCTTTTCATGGTCCAATCATTGGCCCACCAGGTAGTGAATGACATACTTGTACTACATCTTGTCAAGAATGTACATCTGGCACCATACATTCCACACTACAATATGTATACATGTATGTACCAATTGGTACTTCCATAAATCCCTTACACATATTTCCTGGACCAGCTGTTGTATCCTGCACATTTTCCACAACATTTGGCACATTTCCTTGGCATGATATTTTTACTGTTTTTTGTGACTTGGCACATGGACATTATTAAACCATCCCAATATTTTTACTGGAAAAATTTAGAGATGTCCAGGAAGTGCATATAAATGATTATTCACTTATTATTTTGTGTACAGATGTAAATGTTGGATCACAGATATCAAACTGATTATTATCTCATGTAATTTACATCAAATGGAAAGACTTATTTAAAACCAAACTGGGGTGTCTACACTGTTGAGAGATGCACCGAAAATCTGGCAGAAGTGGAAAAGCTGCCAAGAAAATTTTTTATCGACCCTCATTGGCATTTGTCACCTTTTTTAGCGAGAGTGAGGCCAACCGCAGCACATCCATTTCTACTGGAATTTTTTGTTTGAAGTTTCCTCTATATGTATGCACGTGTCGGTGCTTACGTTCTGGTCAGCTGAGTTTCATAGACCTTCAATATCGAAAACTTACTCTTTTTCAAAGACTTGGTAGATGCTAGAGAGCAGCACCAGTACTGTTCTTTTCATGGTGCTGCCCTCTAGCATCCATAAAGTACTTAAAATACAGTGAGCATTTTCAATATCAAAAGAGGGTAATCCCGGACAATGTGGACATGTGCATAAGCAAAGGAGGCTTCAAACTTGAAATTTATTATGTGTATAGCAATTGAAGGTGATGAATTTAAGGCTTTTGCACATTGGAGGCCTGTGCAACTTGTTGCGACAAAAGTTCCATGAACCGTGAAAGACCAATTTATAAATTTTCAGTATTCAATTCTATAGATAGATGACTGCTGATTGACAAACTGTATTTTTTCTCTTGGCTTCTTCTTAAAAATTAATTCTTTGTTTGTCAGATCAGCAGGCTAACTGTGATTTTTGTCTGGGGAACTGAGCACAACCTTGCCGGTGCAAACGTGCTCCATTGGAAGTACTCTTATGATGCACTAGAAATGCCCATTGAAGCAGGGGGAAAATGACTATAGGGTTTGTATGGGAACGGACCTTTACTCCTTAGCAGAGATTTATAGTAGGTTTAAGAAGATTGTTAACATTTTGGAATGTGAAGTGAGAGTTGTCAGAAGATGGGCCATCCCTCATGAATCTGCTGCTTCCCTTAAACTTTTATATAAACAGATGTATGTCACAAATAGCAAAATATCTTTACTTACCAGAAAACTTTCCTCTGAAGGTCATTGAATGGGGTCCACCAAGAGCAGGGGCAGCTCCAGCAGCAGGATGGTAAGGAACGTGGTAGGGGACAGGGTGGTAAAACTGGTAGGGGTAGTATCCGTAGCCGAAGTGATGGTAGGGCAAGTAAGGAGCTACATAGGGAAATCCTGGAGGTCTGTAGACGCCCGGTTCTTGTGCGCTATTTGCATGTGGCCCTGGAAAGATATATTCAAAAAGAGTGTAAGACATTGGGTTTCAATATTTATAATAAAATAAAGAGTGTAATATATCAAAATGTTAACTCATTTTCATTATTATATATATATCGTTTTATTGACATTTTCTATATCAAATTGATACATTTGTCAGTAGAAAACAATGAAATCGAATACTACTCTACATCTACACACAAAAATACAAGAAAATCCAATACAATTTTAGGTACATCAGTGTACAGTTAATTAAGTAGTAAATATCGGTCCCAGTTCTAATTGTTGATGTATAAAAGTCAGTAAAATGTAAGTAAATTCAAATTATAAAATTATAAATTGTTCATGTATCAAGAGTTCATCAAAGGTATTCAAGTGTCTTTTTTAGTCACTGTGATTTTTTTGTCGAGAGCTGAAAAATGCAGGCTGGCGGCAACCGCTACAATGACTGCGTGATCCATCCCTGACAGGTCCATATTGATAGTGACCATACAATGTAGATCATTCTAATTCATAACAATCATAATACAGTAAATACATTCAAGTCAGTTGGCTCGGCAGATAGAGAGGCTACTACTGATATTTTAGTCCGGACATAAATTTTTTGCAGTTATTTTTATTTATTTTAGCTTAATTGATTCATTCAGTTTATTATTCAATTTTCTCTTCTATAATTATCCCATAATCTTGTTGAGGTACAAGCCTAATGCGTGTATCATTTCAGGTCTTATTAAGACAGAGGTACACTCAGGATTTCATTTACTGCATTAATACTTATTTTGCCTAGCAAGTGCGATAAAATTTAACTTTTTCTTATCCATAGCAATCAATCAATAAAAGTGAGTGAAGGAAAGCTTAACAAAAGCTATTGAAAGACTAACTGAGTTTGCAAACTGCTTTGAAACACTCAACAGATTCATGAAATAGTCATGCAGAATCATCATTTGTAATCGGCATAATTATGATTTTAAAGACATTGTAAAATATCAAGAAGGTCCATTGGAGCAAGGGTATGGGGACTAATCAGAATTAGAGTGCATTTTCTTTTCCACTTTATCAGCAAAAGAGCTACATTAGAAAGAACAGTATAGTTGCAGGAATCTAAAGAATAGCAAGAGTTACAGGTTTTAAAATAGGAAAAACAATGAATTCTTAGTTTCTTACCTTTGGGAGGTGGTGGAGCAGGGTGGTCGTCTGCTAGAGCAAGCCCCAGGGCGAGCATGACGCAAAGACAAGCCAGACGATGCATTGCAGACGATATTTGCAGAAAGCAGACGAATTTGTAAGAAATTGAAGAGAAGATGAAGGTAAGTGACCCTCAAACGTACAAAAACGTCCTCAAAACGTTCTGTACACTTTCCAAAGTAATCTGACAGGGATTAGCATGTGGATTTTGGCTTATATAGCTTCTGTGGGCACGTGCATTGTTACAGCTGACGACCAACTCTCAGGAATGACATAGATACATCTCTAGGACGCACGAAACACACCAGGTGGCACCCTGACCTGTGGCAGATGTCATGATGACCTTTTGGTAGCATCTACACACGCAGGTTTCATTGAGAAGGATCATCTCATCAAAAAATCACACATTCCTACATATCATGGCCAAAATATGGATGGTTGAGGTCACCAGAGAGGATAATGTCACTTTGACCTGTTTATTTGACTGTGCTCCCTCAGGGAAGATCAAATATTGAAAGTGTTTTTCTATAGACTTTATGTTGCTATTTTGCTTCTTTTTTTTTTCATGTGAAAGAGAATGGTGGATTCTAGAGAAACATTTTTTCTGCAAACTGCACGAATTAGATAAATAAATTGTAGAAATAAAAAAAAACCTAGATAGATAAATTTGACATGTAGATAGTTCTGCTAAAAACCCATCATTACATTTCCATTCAGTTGATATTTACATTTATATTTATCAAAATCATATAAATGGAGGACTCTCGTGTTGCACCCCCCCCCCCTCTCCTCACTATATACTTCTCCATATTTGGCAAAACACCAATGGAATCACTGATCACCAACCTTCATCGAAATTCATCAATGACCTTTGTGTTACATTAAGGTCATCCACCAATTCGTATGACCTCCACAAAGGATTTGAAGGTCATTACGTCACAGGCGTTTGACCTTCAGACTTGTTGAGGGGTCATGGTTGACATTGAGCACATACCAAATATTAGGTTAGGCCTACTTGCCATAATGAGTTTTTATTAGTCAGAACTAATAGTAATAAAAAGTCCCTTTTGCCAAGGTAACTAAGTGCAATCGTAATTTTTGCGGCAGAAATTTATTCCGTTATATTTATGAAGCAGACGTATTTTCGTAATAAGTTTGCTGAAAATTGTGACATGTGTAAGTTTGATTCGGAACCAAATTTCAGACACATTCTGTAGCATTACATTCAAAGGCCACATCTATGTCATTAATGATTTGTGTACTTTCTATAGTCATTTCGAAAATTTTTCCTACATTTGGTGCTGTCTATACTTCCACAACCCTAAACATGTGCAAATGCCAAATGCACAAGAAACAAGTTCTGATGGAAATGGATATGCTGTTGCTGGCCTTTAAATAGTTCAATACTAGGGGGAACCGGGCACGTTGGGATGCGGGGCACTATGGGACGGTGGGGTTTTCTTGGTTCCTGGAAATTTATATGATATATATGGTAGTGCCATCATATCTTGTAATTTTACATCCTGGTGTTTCTATCGTTTTATTGACAAATTACAGTCACATGCAGAAGTATGGTGAGAATTTTTTTTTCTACCACTAAAGTGAAGTCAGAGGGGTAATCCATTCTGTAGACAAACCATGAACAATGAGACTTTCTGAATGCTTGTATGAATTAGATACATCATCACAAACATTTATGAATTGCCATCCTGGTAAGTTTACAAACTACCTAGTGCCTAAGAAATTAGCATTTTGGTGTAAAAGTCATATCGGAGCTCATTGGGACACTGAGCACGGGCACATTGGGATACACTTTACATGGCAGTATTAAGTGTCCAAGTCAACTGAATGACCTGAGACAGCACGCAATAGGTATTCCAGCCACAGTAAATAAAGGCATAGAGGATTACCAGTTCAGGAAGCTTTTCAGAGTCACTGAGTTCATTAAGAATTATGTAGTATAGAAGATAGAAGATTTTATCAACAGTACAATTCAGCCCCAATACAACTTGTCAAAACCTACAAGTAAACAGGCCAATTAGGCAGCACATAATGAGCCAGGTGGGAGGTTTACCAATTAAACATGCTGTTGTTTGATTGACTTTACTCACAGGTAATCTTAATTGTACTCTCACTCATACAAGTAAACAGAACATGTGTTGCCTGTTCAGCTCTGTTCTTTCTTGTTGAGGGAATGTGGTTGACATAAATAACAATTGATCATGATAAATACGTTAGGTGGCGTTCAGGTAGTTCTGATACTCACATGTAAATATCCTAGTGTAGACTGTCTCGCGGTCCCACAACCACACAGATGGAATTCACAGATGAATTGGTGCACTCCACTGAACTGAGGTTCGAAACAGGTGATTACAACAAACAGTCAATGCCAAACAAGGCTTAACAAGATAATCCAGCTTGCTATTTTGTAACAGGCCCTCAAAGCACTGTCAGAACCTAAGAATATATGACGAAGCCAGGCATTTTTTGCCCAAGAAATTATAATTGGAACATTTGAGCATCCAATTATTCGCAGAATTGTTCATGGACTGTAACTATATTGCTTGGGATATCTTTTATTTGGGATGGCTAAAAGGACAAATCGTAGGATACTTATTGACAAGAAAGGTAAGGGAAATTCTCCTATGGCCATGTCAACACAGAATTTTTTCCAACTCACATTGAAACTTTGGAGGCTGTTAGTAGAATATCAAAGATGCTTCAAGGTTACACTTCGCACAGGTTTAATCCACAGTGACTACATACACTGTTTTAAATGGTTTTCTATAGCTGACAGCAATTTGATTTTATACAAATTGACTTTTTCTGAAACAATTGCTTTCTCCAAGCCAATGTTTTGATCAAACAGGAAGTCATGGACAGCATGTACAGTGCTGCCACGTTGTTGCACCATGACCGGTGCGGGCTATTCAGAGGCAAAAGAAGTAAAGTATTTATTGACCATATTTACATATATATACAATGCTATGTACATTTTCCATCACTAAAATACAATATATATGGCAGGCTGACGCCAGTGCAGGCGTATTTGCCTTTATCAGTAAATATATATATCAGTGAATATCATATCAATCAAACACAAAATTTAGCCAGTGAAGCATTATCCAAGTTTTTTTTTCATCACAATACAGAATAAATCAATGATTCAATTTATTCAGTAACAAGAAATACATATAATTAACAAATTGAGAGCCAATATTATTGTTAGGTGCTGCCTCCAGTTGCCCCACATTTGATGCTGCCAAATAACGTTTTCCACCCCTCAGGGTGGATAGGGAATTCTGACCTGACAGCCGCGCAAAGACATCCAAAGACAAAGAAGGAGTGAAGATTGAATTGAATGAAGACAGGATATAAAATTAACAGGGGGTAATATAAAATTATACCAGAAAGAGAAAATGTAAAGTAGTGGAAATGCAAAGTGGTGAAAATGCGAAGTAGTGAAAACGCAAAATTGGGAAAAACGTAAGAATATCACAAAGAAGTACACAGAAAAACTGAGGCATAAGGAAGGAATGATGGAACAAAAAGGACCAAGGAAAAATTATAATAATGAGACTACAAGGAAGGAAGCAAGGAGAACATTTTTAAAAAGTTATTCCTCAATTTCATTTTCCAAAATATTGTAGAACACTGTAATATAATTGGAAGAGAGCAAGGAAGAACAGAAGGAAGAAAGGAAGGAAGGAAGTATAAGAAAGGAAGAAAGCAAGGAAGGAAGGAAGGAAGGAAAAAAGGAATCAAGAAAGGAAGGAAAGAAGGAAAGAAGGAAGGAAGGGCGAAAGAAAGGAAGAGAGGAAGGATATAATTTCATTAGGCCTGAAAATTTACCGAAATATTGTGGGCCATTCTTTGTGATATGATTGGAGTCACTGATATGTGTATAATCTAGATAGTAATCTATTTCCTTTGTATCCTTTCATTTTCATATCTTTTGCACGCCCAGATCCTATTATTGTAACTCTTCAGTGCAGATCTAATGTCTATTAGACTTACACAGGTCATTTGACACAAATTCCTGTGGTAAGACTGTCAAAAGCTTTTGGAAATACTCTTAAGCTGACAACCCAGTCAAATGCTTGCCAACTGTCCAGATTTGAGCATTCATGAGTCACGTTTGTAATACTTTGTATAGATGACAATGAGAGTCCCAGGACATTACAGGGGAATCTTGACATAAAGACCACAATTTGAAGTGATTATAAGGATCACCTATTTGGATTTGGATACAACTTACTAGGTAGATAGATAGATAGATAGATAGATAGATAGATAGATAGATAGATAGATAGATAGATAGATAGATAGATAGATAGATAGATATAAGATATATGGATAGATAGATAGATATAGAGATAGATAAATAGATAGATAAATAGATAGATAAATAGATAGATAAATAGATAGATAAATAGATAGATAGATAGATAGATAGATAGATAGATAGATAGATAGATAGATAGATAGATAGATAGCGCAATGACTGAGTGGCTGAAGACCAGACAGGCCGAGGCAAACATGCCTCTGCTGAAGGTCTTTTCCTGCATGGGTTTGACTCCAGGGGATCGGGATCCAAAACATTTACAGTGGACCTTCATGAACCTTCAATGCATAATCCCAGCTGGATGTCATTCTGAGACATTAAATTGGTGGTCCCTTGTATCAGTGTCTGTGCTGGGCAAGTAGAAGATCCCTCACACGGCGTAATTGTGTAAAATGTAGAGGACTCCTACTCTCTTTTTCTCACATCTCATAAATCAACCATTGTGCATGTCAAGAACTGGGCTTAGAGGACTGCACTTACCATTAATATATCTACATGTACTTCAGATATGTCTACTCACTATCTTCACACTACAGTTTACAACTGTATTGTTTACTTTGCAATAGCATGATATAAATATCCTAGTTCTTCACACCATGTCCAACTGTATAGAGGCCAGCACACGTGGTCTATGGAGCATGTTTATTTTGTGAGAGGAAGCAAAGCATTGTCAAAGTGGTCCAGGATACTGTACAGTCAGAAGGCAAAACATTACACACTTTTTGGAGTTTTACTAATGCTAATTGATTCATTTGATTCAATATATCAGGTAAGGATTTGTTTTACAGATTTGTTTAAACTTTCAAATAAATAAAATTAAAGTTTGATTTGAAATTTAACTGTGATTTCAACTGTCATGATTGACATGAATAAGAAAATGTTCTAGATTTATATTCAAATGTATAAGCTTGGAACATTTTCTTGTCATGGCAGTTGAATCATTAGAACAAACCTATCCCAGCCACTAACCACATAATCAAGGTACAAAATAAAATGGTGATTTTATTTATGTAAATTAACACATGTAAGCCTTAATTTTTCAATCCTTTCTAAAATACTATATTGACCCAATGGTGCTTTGATTTATTGCCGCTATACTGATTCAGTGCCTTTTCAACTGAAGTTATCTTTGACGCCTATTTCTCAAGGAACTTATCAATCAAATTTTATTGACAGCAAACTTATCACCAAGAAGTTGGCATGCCCTGCACTGCTGCCTACAGATTACCATGCAACAAAATGCAGAATTGCAGAAAAAATGAAAAAAAGTCTATATTATTTTTGTTCAAAAATATTCCAAAATGCTTTTTTTTTTTCAACGACAAACACCCATTCCAAATATGTAATATCCAATCAAACCACAATACCAATGCAGTTGTCTGTTACATTTCACTAAAAATATTTTTGGTGGTAGCAAAAACCTTTTTATAAGGTGGCATTAATATTGAGTACATTGTTGTTATACCCATTTTATGTGGGAGTGTTTTTGTGGATCTTACCACTGGCAGACAATGATCTCTTAAAATAGTCTGACATATAGGTACCACCTATAACTGTTCTAGATCTTGTGTATAGTAGAATAAGAACCTGTAATAATACAATACCAGTACTTGGAACTACTTGTGTAATAGTGTAAGATAGTGTACTGTATTAGCAAAAATTACAAGTTCCAGAATTCTGAGGGAAAAAAAGTATTCCGGAATAACCTTTGCTCTCCGGCCCTAACTATCAATTTTCGTAGATTTTTTATGGATTTTTTGAAATCTCAACTAGACCTTTAACTGAAATTGAATAGTGAGAGGTAGGGGAGGCGGGGGTCAGAAGTCACAAAATTCAGAAAAAGCCCCAGAGCAGAGCAGGTGTTTGTTAGATCTTAATGACCTTTGGCACAATGATGCAGTATTAGTACTTATTTAGTTGACTACAGTTGTATCACATGATAGCTGCTGTGCTGTAAATAGGCTTTAGTCAGTTCACAATTATTTAAGGCAAAGTCCGATGTGACTTTTTACCCCATGTCAGGGTCAAGAAGTCACAACCACGGGGTAACAAGTCACATGCAATTGTTGTGAACATACAACACTTTATGAGGTAATATGCAGACCTAGACTTGATAGTCATCCTTGTGCATGAAATTTATAGTGAGCCTTCCAAAGCTATCGGCATGCAATGACAATGCACCATCAGCAAAGCCGGCGTCAGAAATTGCCCAAAGTTTGCGAAATTAAATTTTACTGCAATGCCCTCTCATCAGTATTATTGATGATGGATGATGACAGGATTGTAAGCTGAAAGCTTCTAGTGTGGAATATTTTACTTTCCTTAGCACAGAATACTGACTTCACGGTACCCTATGGTAAAATATCACAGTGCTGGGGTGAAATGTCACAGTGTGACATTTCACCCCTCAGCTGTTTTTAAAATTCTACACATGTACATGGCAACTTGGTGACAAAATGGCCAAAAATGGGTTCACAGCATGAAAGACAATTATCAAAGGAACCTTGAAACACTAGCACAACTTCCTAAGTCACAATGACCAGACATTAATAGAGAAAGTTCAGAATCAATAAAACCTGTTTGGGACACCAAAAATGCATGAGGTGCGTGAAAACCCACTTTGCACAATGAGTATAATTTTCATATTCCCTGCAGACCTTCTTCTAATAAAAGTGTCCCAAATTGTGATTCAAGCTTAAGAATTAGGTCACTGCAAGTTGGTCAAAAAGGCCTGTGACTTTTTACCCCTGTGACTTTTCACCCCCTCTTCCCCTATGAAGAGGTCACATCAAGGTATTACAGGATGTTACCTGAAGAGGTCCCTGAAACCTCTTCAGTCTTAAAAGTCATCTGCCAAGAAATCACTGAGAGGTCACTTCACTGTGAGAAGTCGTGGAGAGGTCTTTTAAGTCCAGTTGAAGAGGTCTCTTAGAGGTTTCCTTATTGGCTGGGACAGATAACCAGACTGACAATTGGACAGACAGACAGACACACGAAAATGATTGATTGATTGATTGATTGATTGATTGATTTATTTTCCACTGTTGTTGATATTTACAAAAATTAATAAAAAATGTGGAGGGAGCTCCCAAAGACCAAGCAATGGTCGCTGGAGGGAACCACCTTTTACAAAATGTTTTGGTAAAATTCAAATTCAAAATATTATGAAAAATTGAAAGCAATATTAATAATGATCATGCCTTAGCATTTTACATAGTTAATTAAAAAATATAATTTGAATTTTCGATATTTGAATTAAGGTCACTTTACACAAAAAATGAAATATATAAATAAAATAGATAACATTGGAAACTTCAATCACATAAGCGTCAACTCTATGCCACCTGGTGGGTATGCTTCTTGCTTGCTAGGTTGCTAGGCAATAGAGAAACTGACATAACAGTTAAATATAACATTTTGAACTGCCAATCTTGTCTTCAAATTAGTGAATGACTTTCAATTAAAATAATTATCTTGTGTATTAATGATACATGCAATCTTAAATATATATCAATAAACAATCATTTATAAAGATGATATTGTTTCTGCAATGTTTTGTAGTTCTGTTTTGTTTTTTAATATATATTTGAATTGATCATATTCCTTTAGGAGAGGAATCATTCTTTTTTCTCTCTTTTTTTGATCGTGTGATGACACCAGATACTGCATTCGCGATTAGTTCCTTCGAAAATGAGTGCATAAGCCTTTGATGACTAAAAATAATGTTTTATACTGAAACTTTTTCATAAAAATGTGTTATCTTGTTATTGCTTAATTTAGTATGAGCTGTGTTGATTGTTTTCTCAATGAATCACCAAAATAATAAAGAGCATGAAAACATGTAATTGAGTGTGCTGACTTCATGCATCTACATACATAATATTACCTATGTATAATACTAATGTTATGCTTATGAGTACATTATGGTTTCACAACTCAACACTCAGTGATTTGTGAAGCAGCCAACCAAACATTTAAATCTAGGTCAAGTTTTGATCTTGTAGATATATATAAATAAGTATGGATCCATGACCATGTAAAGTTTATAAACTCTACTCAGAAGTCAACATAGCATAACATCTATTTTGAAGTGGGGCCAAGATATTTAAACCTATTAGTTCAAGTTTAAATGGCTTTGGAGGATGACTGCCAATGTAAGTGGTGCTATTATGCTATTATCAATATTATTTATTAAATTTACTGACTGTCAATAATTGAAGTTTAGCATGAAATGCTGTATTCAAGTGAGTTTATATATGATTCTATATTACTTTGATTTCGTTCAATGCTAAAATCTCAGAGAGGTGATTTTTGAAAAATATCGTACATTATTATTCTGGGCACTTACTGGCTTCGCTGAGAAGCTATTGTGGAGCATGGCATTTCAACATGTGCATTTGTGGGTATGCGAGTCGATTCCTGCAATAACTACAGGATATATTTAGATTTCCTTTGGCATGATGTGTTCATTTGTACTACACAATACCTGATTAAATTTTGGTGACTGTTGGAGCTTTTTTGGGCCTACAGTTAAAGAAATCTAAAAAAGGCCTCTACCGTGCTGCATGCACTGTCATATTTTGCTGTAGCACTAGCAGCCAAGAGGGTATATATTTTTACATTCTCTCCGCAAAAATGGCCATTAAACGTCCATAGAATGTGGCGGAAGGTGCCAAAAACACTAAATAAGTCTAAATTACCAACATTTCAATGTTTTTTTATAAAAATCTGACCAGAATTGGCGAAATTAGCTGTGTTTTATCATCAGTCTTGCAATAACATTTAGGCCTGAGTCTTAACCAACTGCTTATGTGTGGCATCTTGCAGTAGTATACCCTGGATCGGCAAGGTAGTTCTTCCTCTTTTTTTTTGGAGGACGCTGCACATTATTGTCATTGACCGGCACTGACGGCTGTATGATGATGACATGAGAAAACTGGGAGTCTGACACAAATGTTATTAATTCAGGAATAGTATAGAACATTGTATGCAACCCGCCTCCATAAATTTTTTCATGGCCCATGGGCTCGGACTATATTGAGTTCCGCAGTGGGATTCGAACCTATGCCTTCAGAGACAGTGTTAACACAAACAAGCACCCTTAACCATTATGCCACAGGGGGAAACTCAGTCAGTCAGTCACCCCAAAAAAGTCAGTCAGTCAGTAACTGGATGCTTGAAGCCAGTGAAGTCATTCAGCCAGTAAAATCAGACTCACACAGTCACACTGGTATCAGCCAATCAAACATTGCTCACTTCTTCAGTCTGCTACTGCTAGTTTGTATATTTCATATTTTTGCATTCATATAATATTGCTATACCTTTTAGTAGTGTTTAGTTTCAAACAGTTAAACATCTTAGAGTCACTTTATGATATATAAATTATTATATGCACTTATCTCTGTTTACATATTTATCTTCTGGAGCTGTTGTCTTTATCAGAGAAACTTGTATTTCCTGTTTCCATAGGTATACCAAGGTTGCCTCATTACTCACAGGCACAGCCCTGCATCAGTCAATGGATATTCAGTATAAATATCATCTTAAACAGACTGTACAGTCAGTCCAGGCGACTGCCTGTGATTGCTGCAGATAACGTTACAGTCTGGTAAGACATACAACTCAAGTAGGCAGCCTTGTCACTTGTATTAGACCTGAGGTTCAACTCAGTGGTAGGGCGATGGGTCACTAACCTTTGGGAATCGAACCCGGTTCCCGGTCTGGGCAACCCATGTAAAGATGTTTCTTCCTGAGCCAAGTGTGCAGCTCACCTCAGAGTCATTACTGTGGTCCAAGCCTGTCCTGCTAGGCCTGCTATAGTTCATAAATACACAGGACATAAAACCCTTCCAACTGTCCTCGACCACTGGTGTCTGTGTACCAACTTTAGGAGCTGTCCCATTATAGATCTTTGCGGATTGGCGGTCAACTAGAAAAATTAATTTTCTTATTTTCAATTTACAAACTGGCTTTGCCACATCATCAACAGTTTTCTGTTGGTCTCCTAATCTTCTTATTTGATGAAGTACCTTAAGTCATTTAATTAGTTTGTTTTTTGTCACCTATGCGATATGATAAGCACTGAATCAACTGATTAACCATAACTGACACAAACAAAACATTTTTAAGCCAGCGACATCACACAAGCAAGTTGAAAGTTAATTTTGAAACTGTTTGGACCGCTAATCCGCAAACAGCTCTAAGCTTCAACTTGCTTCAATCAGATTTTATACAAATCAATGAAACTAATTATTCAACTTTTTCAATAATATTTTTACTTCCCTGAATCAAAACATGTTGTATTTACACATGTATGAATTGCATGGCGTGAAACATGTTTTTAAATGTTCTTATATAAGTTGCATAATGTGAAACATGTTTGGCCAATAACATGACCCGACAAGGTCCACTAAATAGTCATATTGCATGTTATTTTCCATTACTATAATTTTCCATACAGTATGCCAATTGGAGATAATGATATCATGGATGAACATCATTTTGCTACATTTGAGTCATGAAGTCATGATATTTTGACATTTATCAGAATATAATGCCAAAATATGGCATTTACAAGGTATTTATCCAGCATTTATACAGTATCTATTTGGTATTTAAATGGCATTTAGGCTATTTTAGGGTATGGACAGCAAAAATTGTTTGCATAATATTATTTGGCAAACATTTTCATCTGTTTGACTAATGGTATTGTTTGTTTGCCAACAGTTGATTGAATGAGTATTTGATGAGTCAACAAGATAGAATACCATTGGATATGACATTTATTGATATTAGTATTTTATTAGTATGTCATTTTCTTGAAGTTATTAAATGTGCATACAGAAACTATGAAGAATTCTGTGGTTGACTTGATACTCTTGTAATCGAAAGAGCCTAGGCCTGGATCTGGCTCAGTGGTGGAGTGCTCAGTTGCTAGTTGGTTACCTCCAAGCCCAGGTTTGATTTTGAGCCATCACTCTTTACCTTGGTCCATGCCTGTCATACTAATTAGTACTAATGCTGTGACAGATTGACAGATATGACAAATGCAGCCTTCTAAGCTCGTGGGGGTTTATTGAGGAGATGGGAGACAGAGTGGGAGTCCTCAACATGTTACGTATTTAATATCATGTGACGGATCTTCAACTTACCCAACAATGCAACACAAAACACTGATATTACAAGTGGCCACCGATTTAATGTTTCATCTGAATGACTTTCAGCTGGCATCTCGCTCATGATGGTAGGGATGGCATCGAAAACGACACTTTTCTGATACGATTACGACAAAAACTTTTCCAATGCATCGAATGTATCGATGCTTTTTCACATACCTGAGAAAAGTAAAAAAATCTAGCTTAATTGTTCAGTTTTTGGTAAAAAAATTGCAAGAATCCCAAATTTGCGTCACCCACATCTGCCATATTGAATCATGCTGTCTCGTTCGCGAGATTTCAGACGAGAACAGAGCAGTGGAGGCGCGGTTTTGATGTAAACAAGGTGAATTCTGCTGGATTTCTTGCAATATTTCACAATAAATATGCTAAATGCAGTAAAAATAATTTAATCGATCTTTGCGGTATTGTATCGATACGTTATCAATTCGAAAAACTTTTCCGATGCATCGATTTCTGCCATATCGATGACACTCCTACATGAAGGTCCACAGAAAATATTTTTGGAGGTTTCAAACCCACCCATGCAGGCACAGACCTTCAGCAGAGCAGGTCCGGTTGACGCATGAACTGTCTTTTTGCTTAGGCTCAAAATTTCTGGTGATCATAAGTGGTAACAATGATATTTAATAACTTTGAGAATTCTAAGAGCTGAAAAACTTAACTAAGTTCAGGAATCTCTAAATTGGTATGATATGCTGTTTATTGCATCAGAGATCTATACTTTTCAGAGGCACTGTATAATTTTAAATTTGCTTTGAGCTTCACCAAACTTTTAAAGTTACTTCACATCAGTTCTGAAGGCTCTGACCAGCCAAGCATACATTGCATGCATGTTGAATGCTGAAGTTAGTACATTTTCCAGACTTAATGTTATAGTTAGACAAAAAAAAATCAGAAAGAAAAGGAAATATTTAGCCAAGCATGGAAATGGAAAAAGGCAAAATAGAGAAGTATATTTAGGAGTTACTATGGAGTTTATTTTGGGATAACAATTGCAAGGTAAAGTCACTTTTCTTCCATAATTACATAATAAGGATCTTTTTAGAGGACAACATATACTGATATATATATATTCTAAGTGCAGCCCTCTAAGCCCAGTTCTGGGTGCTCACGAGGGTTGATTGAAGAGATGTAACAGAGAGAGAGACAGAGAGTCCTCAACATATTGCACATTTATAACACATTACCCCATGTGAGGGATCTTTTTCTTGCACAACGCTGACACTGATACAGGGGCTGCCAATTAAATGTCTCACCCAAACAACCTCCAGCTGGAATTTTGCTCATGAAGGTCCACTGAAAATTTTGGCTTCCCCACCCGGCCCGGGGTTCGAACTTCAAACTCACGAAGACAAAGACATTCAGCAGAGTATATCGGGATAGATAGATAGAAAGATAGACTGTGCTCCTTTCAAACTATTTCTTAATTCTGTGTGTCTGTAAGAAAATTGCCTTCAAATCCTGGTATATGGGTGATAGGCTCATATAACACTATTATTGTTGGAAATATAACAATCAAGTGTTGATCTGCCAAGGTCCTCCATATCAAATAGTGACGATTACACTTTGGCTTGATATAAATCTCTGACAACATAACAATTCTGCAGCTACTGGCTCTTTCTGCTTGACTTTGAATAAGCCATACAGTCAGTGTAACTATATATAAGACCATTCAATGTGAAATCATTGAAATCATATTCATATAGATAGCACAGGGGTTTCTAAACCACTATACATGACAGTAACTTATATTCTATAATGTATATGCATGAACTGGTCTAGGAACACCTGTGATAGATAGTGGATTTTCATTATTAGGCCTACACACAGACTGACATTTTCTTTTGAAACCTTCATAATGCACCAAAATTCGATTTTGTATCAAAGCAACTCCCTCAATATATATAGAAATTGTTATGGGAATATATAGAAATATAGATAACACACACTATAGAACTTTATGTACACTTGGGAGTACCATAATTTACACTACACCATGTTTTTTAGCCTCTGGTAGAATAGGAGATATTTTTAGCATTTGTATGGTACAATTAATAATATATATATTACTGTCTGTATTTACAATGGGGCTATCTAAGATATTCAGATAGATATATTTCGTAAATACAGAAGGATGTACATATACAGTGCAAGTGCAACCCTCCAAGCCCAGTCGTTGGAGCTCTCGAGGGTTGATTGTTGATGAGATTGGAGAGAGAACGGGAGTCCTCAACAACTACACATTTACCTCATTCGAGGGATCTTTTACTTGCCTTGTGCAGACAGTGATACTTCAACAGACCATCAGATTGACATCTTATCCAAATGGCATGCAGCTGGGATTTTTCTCTTGAAGGTCCACTGGAAATGTTTAGGATTCACTGCCCCTGGTTAAAACCCATGCAGGCCAAAACCTTCAGCTGAGCAGACCTGAGCTCAACCACTTACCCACTCAGCTGCCTAAATGGGAAGGGATAGGATGGGATAGGATAGATTGGTTACGATTGGATAGTATGGGATAAGATAGGATGCAAATTGAAATTGTTCTTTAACATTTTCATAAACCACTTGTCCACTTCACTACTTGCTCATCAAAATAGGAATAGGAAAATGGAATAGTTGTTGTGCACCACAACCACAGAACCACTGGTCATAATCAAATTTTTAAAATTATTTATTAGATATTTTAATCCTCCATAACATTTACTTCATGTCTCCTTAACCTGTTGGAGCATATATTTTCACACTTTAGCAGCACTTCAGCAGGGCAGGGTATATAAGCAAGTCTGACCTTTATCTCTCAACAAACTGAAAACTACAGTAGGTAGAGCCATTTCATGTTATTTTGTGCATATCTCAACTATATAAACACCATCTAGAACTTTGATGTATGTTTGTCAACATGCAAATAACTGAAGAAATGCAATATTCTGGCATTTTGACCTGATATACACCAACAAATGTTGTGGAACTCATAAGAATAAAAAAAGGGGCAGAAAAAAAACATCAGAAAATGTAAGAAAAATAAAAACTGACATATTTTCCACAGAACCTATGATGAGCAGTGTTTTGTACACACATCCTTCCTACTGTGGCTTATTACCCACTTGCCTCAATAAGAAACTGGGATTCATGCAGGTACTGTTAGACTGTCACTGTCCTTGAAGGATGGTGGTTAGAGTATTTAGGCAATTAGGCTTTGCATCCTGTATTTTTGCAGGTCAAGGACAGGCAAAGACCCTCGTAATATGTGCACTCTTTGCATAGGGTTGGTGGTTGGGTGATAGGGCTTTATATCCCGTATTTGCTTGTTACAGCATGGGAACCTTGGGCAATGTTCCTCTCGTCTCTGCCCATGTGCGCCATACTATGGCTGCCCTGAGCTGTATCGTTGTGGAAGGCTCACCACGAATTTCGTGCCTGCATTGCAGTGCATGACTGACAGTATTTACGATAACAATACTTGTTAAACTAATTAGGATTTATATTCATGACAGGCATGAACCATGATTGGGGTTGGTAGGAGGCTGGACAACCAAGTAATCAGAGTAAAGAGGTGTGGTGCACTCTCGTCAATGGTGTCTCTTGGCACAAGAGGAAAGTTCCACCTCCCATACAACTTGCCCAAGCCAGGAATTGGAATCAAACCTGGGTCTCAGTGATGGCATCCCTGTGCATTATACCATTGTGTTCATTTTTAAAAATGAAGAGCGGGTTCAAATATTGATCGTGTGCTCATGTTTTGCTGAAATCTTTCATTGCCCGGTCAGCTGCCAGTTATGTTTTATTTCGACTCGCAAAGCATGTTACGATAATAATTCAGAAATACAGATTTCAACAATTCTGATCCTGTCTTCAGCCAAACTAATATGGTACTGTCTCTCTGGTTGGAAAACATAATGTTAAGAAAATACAGTGGCCAAGAAATTGTGTAGGCTGCTTGTTCCTACTATCTCACCCAGGGGGAGTGGTATTCATAACATTAGTCAATAGACCTGGCCAGATCTGTTGGGCCCCAGGCTGTATGGTACAACATTAGCAATTTAGTATTAATATAGAGTTATAGTTGGAGTGTAGTAGTATATATTCTTATGTGATATAGTATAGATATTGTAATCACAGCTTTTCAAGGACTATAGTGGATAAAATGGATTTACCAAAATTGGGGCCAGACAGATAGGTAGGTTGGTAATTTTCATTTGACCATAATCAATATGCTTACATATTAGCATTAAGAATATGAAAATTGCATTTCTAACTTTTAAATGTCAAGCCATATCAGTGACTGACCATATAATGTCTAGTATTTATTATATATTTTTACCATATTATTAAATGTAGTCTATACATTTTGTATGCACTGTATCGAACTCACACAACTGTGTATATGTATTGGTCCAAGGACTACAGGACCACAACCTTAGCCTTTACAACAGGGTGCAAATTCCATACAATAGCAACTTGAATTTTATGTCAAAAGAACAATAAATTGATACAACAATAATTAAGGACCATCATCATCATCTATAAATCATAACATTATCATTACATTGGACGAACATTATTGTAAACTGTACTTTTATTATTTGTTTATACTGGCCCCATAACCTCATGGCAGTCAGTCACTTAGTATTTTGTAAACATTGTGAGTAATTTTGACAACTCCTGATAGTACAGAGTACATAGAGCAAAAGTACATTACATACAGGTGACTTCCAGGTAGGTAGATGTAATTATTGGTGAATATTGGTAGATTTTCTTCCATGTGCTTTTTAGTTTACATGTAGTAGGTTGGGACATTGTCAGTTTTCAAAATCAATTTATAGTCATAACATTTTCTTTTCATGCACACAGATCAATTATTATTGATCATCGCAGTTGGATGATCGAATATGCAATATCAACATTTTACTGACTTGTATTTCTGTATGTAATTTCATGTGTCAATAACTGATAAATGTTATCAAAGGACCATACTATAGCTGCCTCAGTTTTCAAAATAAACTTTCAGTTTGACTTGTCAATTTGGTCAAAACATTGGAGTAATCGATTTGCCTCAGTTGTCAATAATTAGGCTGCTGAGTGGTTACAGTCTGAGCCTGCTCTGTTGAAGGTCTGTGCCTGCATGGGTTCAAACCCACGGCAGAGAATCCAAAAATATTTTCAGTGGACCTTCAAGAGCAACATCACAGCTGGATGTCATTTGGATGAGATATTAAATTGACGGCCCCTTGTATCAGTGTCTGTGATGGGCAAGTAAAAGATCCCTCACATGGGGGTAAATGTGTAACATGTTGAGGACTACAATCTCATGAATCTATCTATCCATCTATCCATCTATCTATCTGTGTTTCAATGACGTTGCAACACTAGCAAGCCACTTCGCAACGGAGAATGAAAAAATATATTGATTCAATTCAATTGGCGATCGGTCCAGTCTTTTCATTCTAAATAGCTTTTACCCAAAAGCTGTGAAGTGTGTCTGAAAGCTATTTCCATTTCAGAATCGACTGATTTGAAATCAAAAACATTTCAAAATGTCAATGTCATTGCAGGCACACACAATATTTTAGTTTCTGAACTCAATATCAGTCAACTGAGATTATTTTTTACAATTCTGTATAATCTGATGATTCAACAATTTCTCCGTGTTTGATAACTTTAAAAAAATTATTGACATTTTTGTATTAATCCCACACATTTGGCTCATTATATACTAGTACTACATGCATGTGTAATATAGACACATTTAATCTTTCTAACCTATATTTCGTGTACACCATGATTTATAAATTTCCCTTATGAAAAAAGTTGTTATCTCATATCAAAATGTATGCATAGTACAACTATAAGTACATTTACCAGATATTGTGTTAGTCATACATATCAAACCATTATCTTGGTGATATTTTTGATTTGATTTATGATAGCGCTACACAGATTCTGTAGATCGATTTACAATTTCTTTTATGGCATTCACTCTCACTTTTCAGACTTTTTTTCCTGTAAAAATTTTTGTATCTGTGGCTTTTATGTTCAGCATATATTATATAGATAGTGGATGGTGAGGAGACCAATATTGAGTTTTATTGGCCAAAGCAGTAATATTGGTAGAGGCCGTAGGCCGAGAGCAATATTACCTGCTAAGGCCAATAAAACTCAATATTGGTCGACTCAACATCTACTATTTGTTATATTCTGCACCACAATTTTCAGACTGATAAATATTTGTAAAATACTTGTTTTTCTGAAGATACTTACTTTTTTTATATGACATATGCTTAATTTTTCCCATTATTTACAATGGGCATATTTATAAAATGATAAATTGACATTTCAAGAAGTAGCATTTCCTCCTACTCAGGCCTTCCCTTAAGTAACAGGCAATTAAGTGCATTGTTGCTGCTTAGAGCATAGGGGCACGCCAATATCACTCTCCACACACCAATAACACTTTTAAGACACCAATATCATTATTTATTGGCTTGTCATGTGACTGATCTCCTGGTACATGATTGGCCTTAAATTTTTGATGCAGAATATATCAAAATATTTGTATGTTTCGATTAATGGTAAAGTGAATATTGCATATATATATAGGGCAGTATAATGCATATAATTAATAAACAGCTTGGATAAAAACATTACCAAAATACACTTTTATCTGAATACTGTTTTTGTTTATAAAGATCCAGATCATAGGGGAGCTAAGACAAAAAAATCCATCTTGCAATGGTGGATCTGGGCGGGGAGGGGGGGGGTCTACTGGGGCCCAGGTCACATTGTACTAGACTACTGAGATTAAAAGTACCATTTTGAAGTAAAGATGAAGCAGCGAGGGCCCTCGAATGTCAAAACACGCCCACGTCGCCCAGGCCCTCCCTAGAAGACCCTGTCAGCATTCGCCACTGATCTTCAAATACTGACTTTTAAAGAATTATTCTATCGGTCTATCTATCAGTCTATCTGTCACTGTCAGTCTGTCTATCGGTACATCTATCTATCTATCAGTCTATATATTGGTCTATCTATCAGTCTATCGCTCCATCTATCGGTTGATCTATCAGTCTGTCTATCGGTGTATCTATCAGGCTATTTATCAGTCTATCTATCGCTCTATCTATCGCTCTACATGTATCTATCGCTCTATCTATCTATCTTTCAGTATATCTATCAGTCTTATCAATAGGTCTATCTATAGGTCGGTCTATCTGTCTATTTGTTGGTCTATCAGTCTGTCTACCAGCCTATTATTTGGTCTGTCTATCTTATACTGCCTATCTATCAATGTGTTTGTAGAACTTTGTACTATTTCTTGTCATTTTTGCACCAATATATATGACTACCAACTTTTATCTTGTGTTCTGATTCTTGCACAACAGGTAGAGAAATACGCACAAGGTCAAATGATCAATCATAATATTGTATTCATAAAATTATCAATCATATTGTAGTAATATAATTTTATACATTTTCTTTTACAGGTACTGGAAGGCAGCCAATTCTTCAAGACAATAAGCCCACAATATCAATACATGGAGATACAGCCAAAGGTCACACACATTATAAGCAGCATACTTGAGATGACAGTCTTATAAATCATAGTATAAATATACTATGACTGATATACATTGTGAAATATGTTGAATTTGTGGAATACAGCTATCCTGGCCATGAAGCTATTGACATTGTCATGGAGGATAGACTACACTAAGTGATGTAAACAAACCACAGATTTTATTGTCAGCCATCTTGGCTTCAAGAGCTTGAAACATGGAATTGAGGTTAAGTTTGAATACAGACTGGACATAATCATGTAAACCCTCAGAATGGGTACTTGACAATGTTTGTAATTAAACTTGAATAACTTTGGATTGTTTTTGTGATACTATCAGACGGTCGGAGGCTGTATCGGTATCAGAATGGATAGCCGAACAATCGGTATCAGCGTTGGAATGAAGATATAACGGTTTTATATCAGTATAGTCCAGGATATCATCATTGGATTAATATCATCCTAAATTGATACCGTTCATCAAAGATGAAATGACTTATTGTCCATACATACACCAATTTGCACCATCAGTATTCATTGGAGGATATTTATTAGGATAATTCATCAAATCAGGATTACTGGACAACACAACTTGGATAACACATAAAAGATTACATTTTATACATCAAAAGTTTGAAGACAATTAATTGCTCTTACTCTAATAAGGATCTAAATTCTTCGAATATCGACAAAACTACAAAAACCAAGATGGCGATGGGAAGTTTGCATTACGCAGACTACATCGTCTTCGGTGTAGTAACATTGTTATGCATCATAATTGGAACTATTTGCTGCATACTGAGCCGAGGGAAGGATACGGTTGTGGAATTTGTGTTCGGAAGCCGGAAGATGGGGGTGATTCCTGTTGTCGTATCCATGACGATGACATTCTTAACTCCATTGACGATGTTGGGAGTTCCAGCGGATGTGTACTATTATGGGATTGAGATAGTATTTGTTGCCCTGTCACAAGCAATTGGAGTTGCTTTGGCAACAGTGCTGTTTGTACCCCTGCTACATCCTCTACAACTTACAAGTTCAAACCAGGTAGGTTTTCCGATACCATATTTATTTAATCTAGAATGAACCTCACCACTAAAAAACTGATTGCTTGTTTTATCAATAATTGTTTGAATTTCCATGAGAAAAAAAGAAAGTTTATAGACATTTAAGTACTGAGATACATTAGTTCCATACTTCCACTAAATTGTGTGAAAATGTTCCAATCAATTGCACAACCATTGCATTGTTTTTAGTGAAATATATTCCACCTTATGAAAATGATCTTATTGTAGCCTGCAAAAAATCAAAGACTGCTAAAAATAATTATGGTACAACCTGTCATTTATATTTTACAAGGTTTTTCCAAGAACTTGTCAATTAATGATCATAATGTAGATCTTTATGATAAGCTTAATGGTCCATCTGGGGCCACTTATTACTGAAATGGAACCTGAGCCTCATTTCGAGCAGAATTGGTAATTTGTTTACCATGGCAACTAATTGAAACAACATGGCTGCCATGACTACTGGTGTAATCTTCTGTAACTCAGGTTCCACAACTCCTAAGAATGATGAACAGCTTTTTTACCTGGAGAATTTTCTCTTGAAATGTCTACTCTAATTCTGAGCACCTGGTCAGTGAGATATTTATCAGCTTCCCACCATAGAGCTAATTGAAAGAGGCTTGGCTCACATAAAAATGTTGTAACTCTTCCTAAAAGACTTCATTTTGCTCTTGAATGAGTCTTGATTTACTGAGTTTTCCACAACTCCTTAAGCAAGTGATGATACATTTTCTAAAATTAGAAGGTTCTTGTAATTAGTTATGCAAGCATTTTCCAAAACAAAAAGGTGTAGTCTGGTGATGTAGGGCCTATCAGACTGGTTTAGTCTTTATAAGAAATAATTTCCTTTACAATTGGTATTGAATACAGTTTTATCACTCTACTCCTTTGCAATTTATATGTAGAATTCTGATACAAATTTTACTTGAATTTGGAGCTCGATGCCAGATGAGCAAGCATGTCATGCTCATAACTATCTTACAAGGGGCAACTGACCAGTGACCAATCACTGGCCTATTTAATGATAATAATAATAATAGTAGCAAGTACTTATGTAGCGCCAATTCCAGTAAACTGCGCATTGGCGCTTGGTTAGATTAGTTGATGTTTCTGTGGTATATTTTGCAAAAAGATATGTTTTCAATCGTTTCTTGAAGTTATCCAGTGTTCTTGATTTTCACACATTTTCTGGTAAGCCATTCCAAAGTGTTGATAATGACAAGGAGAAGGCTCTGTCTTCGAACTTGTTTTGATAGTATGAGGTAGGTATCTGCAAGAGCAGTTTGCCATTGCTGCGGAGATTCAGGTCATTTTCAGGTTTCAGTTGAATGAGACTTTTGAGGTACTGAGGCGCTTGATTATTCACAGCTTTCCCATGTGGATGTCATATAATTTTGAATTGCAGGGATTGGAAGCCAGTGCAACTCTTTCCTGTGATGACTAACCTTATCATGTTTTTTCAGTCCTTAAATCAATCTTAAAGCAGAATTTTGAGCCATCTGAAGGTCATTTATTGTTTGTTTGGATGAACCATAAAGCAATCTATTGCCATAGTCCAAGTGAGGAGTGACTAGAGCATGGACACATTGTGGACAGCTGTTTTGATTGACTGTTTGCTCAGTGACTTACGGAGTTTTGAGATGTTTCGGAGGTTATGATAAGCATTTTGACAAATTCTGTTCACCTGTTTGTGCATTGACATGTGTTTATCAAAGAACACACCTAAATTTCTGGCATGATCTTTTGCCTTGATTTCAACATTATTGACGCTGATTTTTGACATGCGAAGTTTCTTGAGTTGAAATGGTGTGCCAATGAGGATTAACTATTTGACCTCGTGATGTCATGCTCCTGGGTTTTAAGCCTTATTTCTATAAATTTGAACTAATGTATGTTTGATCCTGACTTTGGGTATTCCTTAAATTTGTATTATGCCATTGAACTAATTGAAAGGAGTGTGGCACACCAATGCAAATTTAAAATTAATCATATCTAAATTCTTTGTATCAATGCATCATTAGTGCTTTGAGAACAAATACATCTCTGGACATGTGAACTATTTTTGATGCAAGATGTATTACAGATTTCCTTTCACATACATTTTGCCAAAGTAGTTATAAAACTAAGAATCCATCGCATTTTTCTTTCAGTATCTGTACATGAGATATGGATCCAGGACTGCTCAATACATAGGGGCATCTTTACAACTTGTGCAGTTGGTAAGATATGAATATTTCATATCATGTATAATCATGTATAATATTGACATTCCTACATGCTGTCATGCTGGTGTGATAAACTACTATTGATATTTGTGTTTATTTATGGACTGTATCATGTAGATTATATAGAGTTGTTTATCACTGTTTAAATTGTTTATTTATGATATAACTACAGCTCAGGCCAGACATTCTTAATTTTTAGCTTCTCGTACATAACCAACATATTTTCTGCCCATTGACATACATGAAATAGGAAATTGAGATTACAGTTTTTTTTTCATCCTACCAACCGACCCCAGAAAAAGTGCCTCGAGAAGATCCGAGAAGCTAAAGATCATTAATGTCGGGCCTCATCCATAGATACTTGTCAACTTGACTTAAATCAATGACTGTGTATATAGCCAATAGATTACTGTTTGTTAACTGCATGGTATACATCATATTTATCTAAAAATTATGGAAAATCAATCATCCTTTGAAGAAAAGGCAACTCGTATATATTTTCCAAAATCGACTATAAAAATATCAAAAACAAAGATGATACCACAACAAACCCTCGACATGTAGCTCTAAATTTAATTTAACTCTGCAATACGCAAAATATTATAAGAATCAGTATTTAGGCCATCGATGATCTTCTTATCAAATGCTTCAAAATATAACGCAATGATGCAATTGTATGGTTTGCAAAATATTTAGAAACACTGAAGAAAATAAACTCTAACCCTCAAAATTACTGTTTCAGTTCAATATTTGAACCAATTATCTTTAAAAATTGCAATTTTTTTTTTCAGTCGTTGGCCTTCATGATATTCACAGCTGGACCAGCCATTGCATTTAACAAAGGTAACAGTTTCTATCATTTGTTGTTATAATAATCAATATTCAATAGCATCAATATTGGTCCTGTAGTATTCATTCATAAAAATTAATGTCCGCATTATGTTAGCGATATAATCTATATTCATCCTTAAATGTCAAATTATGTTTTATTTGCAAGTCCTGGGCATGAATAGTCGAGTTGTTATTGGTCACTATTTCTTTCGAAGCACGCTAAATTATTTCAGATTGAAATTATAGCCAGTAGAATTTGATAGACAGATATAGATTTGGTAAATGCTGCCCCCTAACCCGACTTCTGGGCTCTGACTAGCCCTGAGACCCTGCGTGTAGCGCAGGGGTCATGAATCACTACATAGTAAAAACTTGAGATTTCAGCATACCCTTCCGGAGGATCAGAATGGTGTCATTGTTGTGGCTCTATTGATCATTGTGTTTATCTCACAATAATCTCCCTGTATTTCGCTGCTGATAGCACATCATTTCAGCCCAGAACGTCCTCACATACACTGTAGACAACAGTTTTAAATTTTCTAAGCCCCATAAAAACTGTCTCCTCAAGAAAATAAAATGGCTGCTCAACAGTGATTGGTCTAAACAGAGCAGCAGCACTGTTATGATGTCATAAACACTGGTGACGTCACAATCTCTGGTGATGTCATAGCGATTGTGTAAACAATCATGTTGTGACATCACCATGCAGCTGTCACTCTCTCTTAGCCAATCAGAGCGCAGTTTCACTACAATGTATAAGAAAAAATCATTAAGCTCAACTTCAATGCCTTTGTATTGTAGGTATCAGTGTTCTCACAAAATTGAAAATATGTGCTATCAGCAGGAAAAATTGTCTATTTTCAATATGCCAACACACAATATCAGTAATTCATTGAAAACTTAGCTACAACCATTCCCCTACACCCTTGTTGAAAATCTCAAGTTTTTCCAATGTAGCGACCCATGACCCACGTGCTAGCACACGTGGGTCCCAGGGCTAGCTCTGACAAGGGTTGATTAATGAGATGGAAGAAAGATAGAGTCCTCAACATGTTACACATTAACCCCATGTGAGGGATCTTTTACTTGCCCAGCATAGACACTGATACAAGGGGTTGCCAATTTAACATCTCATCTGCACGACCTCCAGCTGGGATTTTGCTCATGAAGGTCTACTGAAAATTTGGGTTCCTGTCGAAGGGTTCGAAACCATGCAGACAAATACCTTCAGCGGAGCAGGTGGGAACCATAACCACTCTGTGGCACTTTGCCACCCAGCTGCCTTCACCCCTTGTATCAGTCTGTGCTGGGCAAGTAAAAGGTCCCTCACATGGGGTAAATGCGTAACATGTTGAGGACTCCCACTCTCTCTTCCATCCCATCAATCAACCCTCGTGAGTCGTGAGCTCCCAGAACTGGGCTTAGAGGGGGCTGCACTTACCATCTATCTATCAATCTATCAATCTATCAATCTATCAATCTGTCTATCTATCTATCTATCTATCTATCTATCTATCTATCTATCACAATATTCAAACCAGTACCAATTCTTACAAAATTAATACTAAAGTAATGCATATCTTTCTCATTTCCTTTGCAGCCACTGATTGTCCCATGTGGGCAGCTACAGTAGTAATTGGCACAGCAGCCACAGTTTACACAACTCTGGTAAGTATAATCAATAAAGAATTTAGCAAGTCATTAAGTTATTTATAAATAGAATGAAACTTCGAAAGGAAATATTCTCAGTAAAATTGAATATATTGACATTAAGACTGCAACTAGCCTAGTAGCCAACCTGTTTTATTTTTTTTTTCATAAAGTTGTTCAATAATTAGTAATTTCTTATCAAAGTTGCATAATATTATACCATTGTTTCTAGACATGAAACTTTGAAAAGTTGCTCACTATCAATATGAATGTGTTTCTAATTAATTTTTCTGTGCCTTGATAACTAAGTGACTCAATACATTGCAGACAAAATATCAGAATCTTCAACTAAATATTCTCTTATTTTTTCCTCTACCCAGGGAGGCATGAGGGCTGCACTGTGGGGCCACCTGTTACAAATGGTTGTCATGGTGACAGCTATGTTGATGGTGTTTGTTCAAGCTACAATCCTTGTTGGGGGACCATCATCACTATGGAACTTGTTCAGCTATGGTGACAGGTTGGAGATCAGGTGAGTTACAATGGATGTGATAACAATTATTACAATGCAGGAAATGCTGGATTTATACAGTGGGAACTCACCAGTATGAGCACTGAAGTGTGCCAAAGTACAGTTGGAACCATAATATGGAACCTTTTGTAGAGTAACTACAGCAGAAGAACTGCCTATATGAGCAAGTATGAGCCAAACCATGGAACCTTTTGATAAGCAACTTTTGCAGAAGAACTGCCTAAGTACAATTGGAACAAAAATATGGAACCTTTTATAAAGCAACTATAGCTGAAGCACTGCCTAAGTACAATTGGAACCAAAATATTTTATAGAGCAACTATAACTGAAGAACTGCTTAAGTACAATTGGAACCAAAATATGGAAACTTTCATAGAGCAACTATAGCAGAAGAACTGCTTAAGTACAGTTAGAACCAATTTGTGGAGCCTTTTATAGAGCAACTATAACTGAAGAACTGTCTAAGTACAATTGGAACCAAAATATGGAACCTTTTTTACAGCAAGTACAGCAGAAGAACTGCTCGATCAAGTACAGTTGGAACCAAAATATGGAACCCTATATACAGAACTTGCAACTACAGCAGAAGAGCTGCATAATACTTTGAGCTCCCACTTCAGACTGAAGCTCGGTTGAAACACAGTGATTTTGGTTCCACAATAGTTAAAGAATATTTTACAGCAGGCATTACAATAGCGAAATTAATCTAAACCAAATTTCCATTCATCCTTGTCATAATCTTGGAAGAAATGTTTCAATGAAATCAAGCCATTTTCCCCAAACATAATATTATATAATTATTAATGGAGGTGTGTACACATCTCCATTTATGCAGTCACTTTGACAAAATGGAAAGTTTTGGCGGGAAATTTGAAATTTGAGCATTTTCAGAATGTCTTTTGGGCCCTGACTTGGCCGTTTTGTTTGGAGAAGTTTGGAGTCAAGAATGCACCTTAGCTTGTTTATAGAGCAAGCATCTGGCATGGGAATGAATAGCCGGCATGTTGTTATTTGGACGTGACTTCGTCTTTATCTTGCTCGAATCCACTACGGACGGCATCACACATTGTGTATTGGCCACTGTGCCTAAAAAACTATTGCACTTGTATATATGATATTTAGCACATGAATGGGTCTTGTAGAATATATGTGTCTTTTGGTGTTCATATTTAAGCAATTGGTACTGTTTTCGTAAAATATTGGAAGATTGAAAATAATGAATTTTTTTCCGTTTCCGGAGCAGAACTCCGAAACAGTTGTACCTGAAAATCTGCCATAGTATGGGTTAAATACTCTTAATGTGCCTTTGGAGGTCTTAATGCTCTTACAGAAATTAGTAAGAGCAAATTCAGCAAAAATGTGAAAAAATGTCATTTTTTCAATGCTCTGTGATTCCGTCAATTTAAGGAGTTAGACTCTGAAATTTTGCATTTAGATGTCTAAATTATACCTCTTTAAATGACTAAACTCATTTGGAGGGCCAATCCTTTGAAGTTTTCATAAAACCAAAAAAACTGGAAAAATATTATGATTTCTGATATTTTTGGTTTCTCGTAAATTAATGGTAATGAACAAATTGTTAAACTTCAAAAAATATTTAGTGAAACATCTTAGTAACGTTTATAGCCGTATAGGCCTACTTTTGTTTAGTGTAAATTTTGTGTTGGAGCTCAGTTTTGTCTGAGCCCAGTGTCGGGAGCCCATTGGATTTTAATGGTAGGTAACTGTTATATCCAGTGTTCAATACTGAGACAGTTTTAAATTCTATTAGTGTATAGAATATGTCTTACTCTAAGATTCCCAGTCATCTCATTGTTTATCAGATATATTCACCAAAATGAATGTACAGCTCCTTCCACAACAAGGAGGTTGTGCTACCTGGCAGATCACATACATAAGTTCTTTTATGAAATGTATTCTTTTTCCATATCACATCTGCCACATGTTCATTTTGTGGCTTGAAAATGGATTATTTGTAAAATTCTGAATTTAGCACACAATATATTGACAGCACCTGGTACTGGGCACTGGGGATATGAACTTCAACTTAGGACACTACACCACCTCCATTTTGAACCCCTGGGTTCTTGTATAGTAAAAAAAATTACGTGCGCAAGGCACTTTAAAGGGCATTCTGCACATCATCTTACTATTGGTCTGATGTCCTGGTTATGTTGTTTAACTATTATGTTGCTACTACATAATAACAGGGCATAAAAAGGTAGCAACACATTGATGAAGCATGCTGAGGTGTTTTGTCCTTATTGCTGTTGTTTTGACAGAATCTCAGTGAGCTATAAATAGATTTGGGTTGCGGAAGCCCCTCAATGACATCATAGGACTCCCTCTTTCCAGTTTTTCTTGGATGGTTTTCCTGGGTCCCTAAAATGGTATTTAAACAATGTGTACGTTCCTGTAAAGTTGATCAACACAATCTTGGGCAAACTAAACCCTGTGTGCAAAGTTTAAATGAAATTGGTGCAGTATTTTGTCTCAAAATTTGTCCACAAGATTCCAGAGAAGGACAGTGACAATATGGCAGAATGCCCTAATAAAAATTGTACTATCTTGATCGTCCTATGTAATAACTCAATAAATGGTTTTAAAAACTGTTTTAAAAAATTCAGAAGACTGATTTTCTATCTTCTTTTTTCCCTCTGCAGACTTATACCATCTCTTTGGAGGAGAGCAGACATCTGGGGGTTGGGAATATTCCAGTCCTGTTTGTGGTTCATTCTCTTTGGAGTCAGCCAGGTCTCCTTCCAAAAATACAACTCTATGTCAAGTATGAAGACTGCTGCTTGGTAAGATATTACTTCATAATAATGATGGAAGAGGATTTACACAGAGAAAATGCATCATTCTTCGGCAACTTCATAAATTAGTTTTTATACGACATGTATAAAGCTTTCCAGAACTAAGCTTCTTAAGCAGTACTTTTTCAAACACTGCAACCACCACGAGTAAAAAAGCAAGAACTAAAAGAATCATTGGCCTATAAGTTGTTTTGCACATGTCTTATAATGAATTATGATATTTTTCATTCATGGCGAATCACCAGTTATTAATTGAAAAACATCATTCAAAGAAATGTTGTCACTTACATTTATAACAAAGTTGAGCTAAATTGTCAATTTGTCTGTCACTCAAAGTTTAAAGTTTCGGGAGTGTGTTGACTATTGCTAGCACAACATAAAAAATATTTTCGCTATAAATGAAAAATCTATTCATGTTAACAAAAATATCTTCATTACAAGGAATTTTTTTAACAAAAATTTAATATGCCTCTGAACGAAACAAAGAATTCCCAAGCAAAATATATTATCCTTAACTAGTGCCAAATAAAATAAACTTGATATTTTACAAGTCAAAATAACAGAATTTCTCCATATCATTTCAGGACATTAGCAGGAACTATCCCAGGGATACTCGCTTTCACCCTTGTTGCCTGTTTCTGCGGGGTAGCAACTTTGGCGTATTACGTAAGAAGAGGTTGTAGCCCCTTGGAAAATCCTCCACATGGATTACTGGAATTCCAGGGAATTTTACCCCATTTTGTGATGGAAGTATTCCAGTATCCTGCTGTCCCTGGCATTTTCATTACTGGAGTTTTCTGCAGTTCTCTAAGGTTGGTGTAACTATTTTGTGTATTAAAAAATTAAGAAGAATAAGGAGTAAAGGTCATATTGTGGTATCAATATGTATTCCAAGATGCTTAGTTCATAGAGATATCGAAATGTTTTGAAGAAAAAGTTAAACACCAAAAGCATTTGAAGGGAAAGTTAAAGCGTTTTGAAGAAAATGTTTAGCATCACAAGTGTTTTGAAGGAAAAGTTAATCATCAGAAGTGTTTTTAAGTAAACTTAAGCACCAAAAGTATTTTGAAGAAAAAGTTTAGCATCAGAAGCATTTTGAAGGAAAAGTTAAGCATCAAAAGCGTTTTGAAGAAAAAAGTTAAGCATCAGAAGCGTTTTTAAGGAAAAGTTCAGCATCAGAAGCATTTTGATGGAAAAGTTAAGCATCAGAAGCATTTTGAAGGAAAAGTTAAGCATCAGAAGCATTTTGAAGGAAAAGTTAAGCAACGAAACCGTTTGAATGAAAACTTATGCATTACACGTGTTTTGAAGGAAAAGTATTTTCCAGAACATTTCAATATGGATGGTGGAGGCTCAACTGTACAGTATAAATAAGTCAGTTTTGTTGCAAACATAAAACCTTTTCACAATATACAAGATACCTTGTTAATTCCTAGAATGTGTTTTCCACTGCTAAAACTCGCACCATCTTTGGCTTTCAAAAGTGAGTTAATCCCCACGTCTCCACAGTTTATGATATTTTCGTTCTTCATAAGGCTTTACAACTGATCCCCAATCCGGTTTGTTTCAGAAATGACAAAGATTTTGTCAAGAATCTTAATGACATCCCTATACAGTAAACATTTCTGAAGATAGCTCAATTCAACTGGCTATCATGTTTTAGTGATTTGAAAGTTTTTCCTGGTGCATACTAATGGTTTCTTTTGTTATTTTGTTTGAACATCAATAAATATTGATAGCTAGAACCAGCTAAGACCAATTTTGAAAGGCAATTAAGCCACTCTCAGACTCTCAGGGAATCTGACTAATTAAATCATATAGATCTGTCATATAATGTTTATATTTATTCAATGTTATACCACTTCTTTCCAGCATGTGCTCCCAGATCCTGTGTTCCCTGTCAGCTTTTACTTGGGATGACTTTTTATCTAGAAGATACATCAACTTGACAGAAGGGAAGAAAACTTACATTTGCAAAATTCTTGGTAAGAATGTCAACTGATACCATGACAATGTTTACGTATCAGGTTTCATAACTTCCTGCAGACTTAACATTATATTTTGGTTTATGTCTACACAATTGTTTAAGTATCCTGAGCTTTCTACACTGTATGAAGCGTATAAAGTTTAAGGTGGAGGAAGACAAACTTAGTTTATCTCTTAGAAAATACTCCATATGTATTTGCTCCTGTGAATATAAAATTTATGTCAATATCACAATTTCCTAAATTCCTAAATTCTGATATATATGTGAATCTGATTGGCGGTTGCTAAAGTAAAAGGACGGTTCATGATCGAAGTGGACATAAAAACTTGAATTAAATCATAGTGACAAAAGTGTTCTAAAGTGACATTTTTGAAATATATACCAAAACAGCTAAAATAATTATTCGCTTTTCTTTTTTTTTTCAGTTGTTTTATATGGAATTGGTTGTACAGCCTTAAGTTATGCATTGTATGTGATACAGGGGCCAGTCTTTGAGGTATGTTAAGGAAAAATATTTCAGATATAGGCTACCAATTTCTTTGATGTTAATTTGTTTCACATGAAAAAAATTGTCATTATTATTATTAAATTCAATAATTTGTTTTTGTTTTTTCCTCCAGATTGCCCTGGTAATTATGCCTTTATTAACCGTACCTTTGGGTGTTTTATTTATCGTTGGAGCTACTTTTGCCAGGGTCAACAGCGTAGTAAGTAATCAAGATCTTTTATAATATTATGATATCAAAAAAAGTGCATGTTAAAGCTTAGTATCAATGTCACGATAGTCAATAGAGATCTGTTAACAAGTCTCAGTGAGAAGATCTGAAATCATATGCCACACCAACATGGAGATTTTAGTAATTTTCACAAATTTTAAAATGTCACAAATTAAATTGTTTTGCCTGGACTAACCGAGCAGCTAAAGAAACTTCAGATATGTGCTTCGGATTAGCAATCATCACAAAGACTGATCGAATCATCAAAAATGCCATTTCTACTTCAGGAGGATTTTGATTATCCTGACGTGCAGGCAATACAAAGTTGAGATTCAATGTCCAGCAATAAATGTAGCAAAATAATGTTAAATTAAATTCAATGACAGTTTCAAAACTATTTTATGTTGACTTCAAGAAATTCTTTTTGACTTGCACACAATGCACTGTGACTCATTGCAAAATGTTCATTCTATTTTCGTTCCAGAATGCCATCTGCAGCAGTATTCTAAGCTTTTCTGTGGTGCTCATTCTCCTCATAGGATCTTTAGTACATGGGAACTCGTACCCGCCATTACCAACCATGGATAATACTTGTGAAAACCCATTTACATCAAATTCTTCAATTTCACCCACTGCTATAGACAGTTTCAATCAAACTTATATTTACACAAATGTGACTGATGATATCAGCAACAATAGAACTATTCAAATGTTAAAGAATGTCAACTATGAAATAGTCACATCTACGACAACGATGTTTTCCACAGAAGCTGGAAATGGTACAGCACAGCCTTTTAGTGGAAGGTAAGCTGCCTTTTGATTCAATGTTGTTGTACACAAATACATTTACCGAAACAAAATATATAAATCAAGGTAATCTGACTGCTCTCATTTGGCATGCTGGATTCAGTTGCAGCAAGCAACTGGTTCAGGATTTGAAGGAAATTTAATCTTCTCAATGCGAATATCTTCAAAGCAAATATATACGCAAAGTAGTAAACTATCACTAATGGAATGTAATGGTGCTTTTCTAGGAATTTTATAAATAATGCACCATCCTGTCATGTCGATTATACTCACAAATGTTATTTTCTTCAAAGCACTGATAGGTTCTAGTTTTTTTTTAAGGCATTGATGAAACATAAACACCAACTCTTTTACTGACTATATTTATTTTAAAGCACTAATAATAAACAAATTAAAGCTCTCCAGTTGACTCTAAAAATAATATTCTCTGCACTCTTTTGAAGTTCTCTGGACAATAAAAGTATTTTGCTTTGCGTTATCAGTTGTTCTTTTCATTCTCAGGTCTGCCGCCGATTACATCTGGACAATCTCCTACTCATGGTATCCTGTGATTGGCGGATTGATCGGTTTTCTCTTCGCCCTTGTTTGCTCAGTCTGTTCAGGTAATTAGGTCTACTTTGATTCTGGTTTTATAGAAGTGGCCATCATGAACACGGTTGGCCGTTACCAAAACCTCATACCTGAAGCCCGCAAAAACCCAGAAGGCAATAATATCACAAAGTCATCCTTACCATGCTTACTGTATAATTGTATTGTAGCATATCTGTGTCAATTGAAATAACCCCCTCCCCCTCATGAGCTTACCCAGATACATGTATTTCAATTATACAATTTGTAGTGTACGCATTGTCCAATTTGAGACGTCAGAATAATTTTTGAAGATGATTTTAGAAGCTTAAATTCCCCCATATTCTATCATTCTTGAAAAATAACAGTCAGCCCAAATTACTGAATTATATGTAGTAGCTTGATTTATATGCAGTTCATGAATTTAGTAAGAACCTATTTTATGCCATTTGTGTTTTCCTTCTATTCACAGGTTGCAAAACTAAACACGAAGTAGATGACCGTCTCTTATTCGCTTGCCTACGTTTGTGTTACCGAAAGCACAACCATCGTTATCACGTCGCCTCATATCACGACGATGCAACTTCAGAAATAGAGTACGAAATGTCCGATATCCATCGGAGAAAAACTCCACTCACTCCTCAAATGAGTCCAAAATATGAATTTAGAAACACTTTATTGTTACAGAACAATAACGAAGATAATCAAAAAGCTTTGCAGAAGTTTTTATAGCATTAGTGTATATTTATTTTCATATTTTATTTGAAATAATTATTACCATTATAGTGCAGCACAGAGCAAATTACCAGAGCAACTCAAATCTCTTTAAAATGAATAGTTCTCATTTTAAAGGAAATTTGCCATTTTAAAAATGAAATGGGTAAAAGAAATGTCCTTGAGGCATCTTTATTAAAATGGCTCACTGGCAATCATTAAGGCGGTTATGTGTGCTCCGCTATAATTGTCTTACTGACAAAAAACTAAACTACAGTGTGATACTTTGTAAATATTAACTGATAAATTAATTACTAAGTATATGTATACTAGATATTTATGGATTGTATGAAACTTTGAAAGCTTCCGTTGATGTGCTTGCAAAATACAATGCTTATTATGTGAGATTTGCAAAATGTTTGATTGAATTTATTCAGAAGTGTTTTTTTATCGACATGTTGAAGAGTCTATGTACAGTTGAAATAAAACGATATTTATTAAATAATTGACTTTTGGTTCTGATCAAGGGAGCTCGGCTCCCCCAAGCTCCCCCTTAATTTTCATCGCTGTCTTTAAGTTGACTTCAACCTTTATCACTCTAGCTTATTCCATCCTCAACTCCTTTAGAGTTCAGATATTTACCTTTCAAACTTTCAATTCAGCCATTTTTGATTTCGTATAAGTCTTTTATTACTCTTAAAGTCTTCTTTCTCATTCTTCTTCTCTCTCTTTTTCTTCTTCTTCTTCCTTTTCTTCTTCCTCTTTCTCTTCCTCTCCAGCCAAACTTCCTGCGCCTAACTTCCGCACTACCTCTTTTAGTACTTTAACAGAAGGTTGGGATGATTCACTTGGTCTTCGTAGACATGCTGTCTTTTCATCTCCATGTAATCCTGAGCATCGAGACGTCGTGAAACTTCCCCGATGTCCCAATTTCCTCATTGCCATTCCCAGCGAAGACATTGGACGTCTTGAAGCCTTCGCATAAGCAGCAACACATCTAACCTGCCAAATGCAATTGAATTCAATAGTAAACTGAATAAATGTAAGTTATATGACAAAAAATCATTATAATCAAATTGTTTCTATTCTGAATGTATACATCAATTGCAATTCTATAAAAGTAAACAAAACATGTTTATAATACTTACTGACCAATTGTAGCTAAGGACAAGAATAGTAGGTGGGCCTAGATAGTTTCAGAATGTTTCAATAACAATAACTAAGTATTAGTTAGAACAGGTAGATTGTTTCAATAACATAGCTAAGGACAAGTAGATCAGGTAGATAGTTTCAGGATGTTTCAATAACAATAGCTAAGATCAAGTAGATCGGGTATATTACTTCAGAATGTTTCAATAACAATAGCTGAGGACAAGTAGCTAGAGTACACAAATTGTATCAGAATGTTTCAATGACAATAGCTGAGGGCAAGACTCAGACTCAGACTCAGACTCAGAAATCATTTATTTTCCCACTTTTAAAGATAAATATCGAAATAATACATTGACATTATTATAGAAATAGTGGCCAAGGAGACCTCTCAAAGATTAAGATCGCTGCAGAGAGGCCAACCTAAAACGTCTACATTACAACCAAATTGAATATATAAAATAGGATTAGCCAATATCGTGCAAAAGGAGAAAAAAAACAATAAATAAATAATAATGTTAAACTAAACAGCTTTACAATACAGTTGACCAATTGAGAGAGTCACCAGCATATGTTTGAAGAAATGACATTAAGTGTAGTTGAAGGTGTTAAAAATAGGGGAGAAAGAACCGCACAAAGACACTAGTGACCGCAAATATAACAATTTTGAATTGTGCATTCTGTTTGATATGAATTAATAAGATCATTTTTAATGTATAGCTTAAAGCCATCTAGGCTATGCGTATAAATTTTGTTTTTGATATTTACTTTCATTTTATTGAAACAAACAGGAAACCTGTACCTGATAGAATGCCTTGCGAAGTCATGCCTCACAGCAGGAAGACGATAATCTGCATGTTGTCTTGTCTGATGGTGATGGAAATCGTCATTTCTTTCGAAAATATTATTAAAATGATTTGGTAGTAAGCCATTTCCATACTTATAGCAAAATTTGGAGTCTTGTACCATGAGAATATCAGTTGCTTTCAGTAATTTCAATCGTTTAAATAATGGTTCTGTGTGAGCATTATAGCGACTATTAGTAATCAAGCGTACTGCCCTCTTTTGTAATTTATAAATTCTACTTAGCTGCCCACCCCATATCATTATTCCGTAATTTATATAAGAGAGAACAAGTGAGTGGTAGATGTTTAATAAAATTTCTCTTGGAAGAAAACATTTTAATTTATTTAAAATTCCAAGTGTCTTTGAGATCTTTTTTGAGAGAGCTTCACTGTGTACATTCCATTTAATATTTTTTCGTTTATTCTTATGCCAAGATAATTAAAGTCTTTAACAAATTCTATTTGGTGGTTATCTATTACTGAATTTGGATAGGTAACTATTCTTTGAGGTGTATGGAACAATATAGCTTTTGTTTTGGAAATATTAAGAGAGAGTTTATTTAATTTGAGCCATTCAGTAACAGATTTGAGTTCTCTATTGAGTTCAGTTTCAAAATTGGTATTCGTTGTTTTCAGAGTTGTCGAGAGGGCAGTATCATCTGCATATATTATTGTATCAAATAGAGTAGTAGCTTTGTTAATATCATTAATATAGATTATGAAAAGGAGGGGTCCCAGAATTGAAGTTGAGCAGGTAGATTGTTTCAGAACGTATCAATAACAAGAGCTAAGGACAAGTAGAGCTAGGGGTAGATTGTTTCAGAATGTTTCAATAACAATAGCTACGTATAAGTTGTCTCGGAATGTTTCAATAACAATAGCTATGGAAAAGTAGAGTAGGTAGATTGTTTCAGTATGCTTCAATAACAATATCAAAGGACAAGAAGGGTAGGTGGATTGTTTCAGAATGTTTCAATAACAATAGCTAAGAACAGGTAGAACAGGTAGATTGTTTCAATAACATAGCTAAGAACAAGTAAAACAGGTAGATTGTTTCAGAATGGTCCAACAACAATAGCTAAGGACAAGTAGATCAGGTAGATTGTTTCAGAATGTTTCAATAACATTAGCTAAGGACAAGTAGAGCAGGTAGATTGTTTCAAAATGTTTCAAAAACAATAGCTGAGGACAAGTAGAGCAGGTAGATGTTTCAGTATGCTTCAATAACAATATCAAACGACAATTAGAGTAGGTAGATTGTTTCAGAATGTTTCGATAACAATAGCTATGGACAAGTAGAGCAGGTAGATTGTTTCAGTATGCTTCAATAACAATATCAAACGACAATTAGAGTAGGTATATTGCTTCAGGATGTTTCAATAACAATAGCTAAGGAAAAGTAGAACAGGTAGATTGTATCAGTATGTTTCAATAGCAATAGCTAAGGAAAAGTACAGCTGTTAGATTGTTTCAGAATGTTTCAAAAACAATAGCTGAGGACAAGTAGACTTAGTAGAGCAGGTAGATTGTTTCAGTATGCTTCAATAACAATATCAAATGACAATTAGAGCAGGTAGATTGTTTCATAATGTTTCGATAACAATAGCTAAGGACAAGTTGAGCTGGTAGACTGTTTCAGTATGCTTCAACAACAACATCAAAAAACAAGTAGATCAGGTAGATTGTTTCAGAATGTTTCAATAGCATTAGCTAAGGACAAGTAGAGCAGGTAGATTGTTTCAGTATGCTTCAATAACAATATCAAAGGACAAGTAGATCAGGTAGGTTGTTTCAGAATGCTTCGATAGCAATATGTAGCATTAGTAGCCAAGTTAACGACAGATAGAGCAGAATTTTTTTCTTAAAAGCTCTTTCAGATAATAAATATTTTGCAGGGCTAGAGACAATGATACAAATATTTATTTAGACTCAGTTTTTAAAATACAAACATTAGCCACAGGCCAGTGGGACCGATTATGGCTATGACCAATGATTCCAATTTTACAATATTTTGTCTGATGTTTATCCGATATATACATGTAGCAACACACAAATACAAACGATATTATCATCAAAATTAGAAAGATTACCTGATCATCTCCAGTTAATCCTTTACAGTGATTTTGGAATGATACCCTGCAGTTTCTGTATAAGTAACAGGCTCGCAAACATCTAGTTCTCCTGGAGCCATGTTTCGTGAGGCAAGTTGGTAGTCTGACGCGGCCTTCCACAAAGTTGATGGTACATAATGTAATGAAAATAACACAAAAGCCAACCAAAAAGGCCTTCATTATTCCTGAAAAATATTTATTAATAGTAAATTACTGTTGTGAAGAATGATATTATAATAGTAGGAGAAATGGGTGCGCAGAGGATCAGATAAGTTTATTTTTGCTGTAACTCAGAGTTACAAGGTTTACTTTATGAACGGTTTTAGAGAAAGATATTACAAGTGTCAACTTAATATACATGCCAACAAAGTAATGACACTTCTTGTAAGTTCCTGGGTGTAGGTTTATTAAGAAGGTAGAGAAAAAAAGAAGTCTATTGATTCACTGTGTGCTGCAATTCACTGTGCCCCCATTTCCCCTACAAGCTTATAATTTACATCAAAAAAGTAACTGGAAGTAAAATTTTTAAAATCCCCCAACATAAATTGGAAACTTCCAAAAATTTCTATCAATACATATAGTGCATGCAATGTAAATCAAAAGTCACATCAGTTGATCACAACCAAATGTTATTATGAGTTTCCCACATCCTTCAAATGTGTTTGTCACATCATAAATTCATTATATATTAAAATATTTGAACTTGACTCCAATGCAAATGAATGTGTTTTTATTCTAAATATAAAAATACCTTTTGCTGGTCAATATAATAACAGCCATTTCAATTAGTCATTAAAGATACTTAAAACAAATGCACTTACCAAAAATGATCCAGAAGTCAACTTTAGAACAGCAGAATATCAGCTTGGTGTATCATTGGTGATATATGATATTTCAAAGCATCAGGTAATACAGGTACCCAGATGAGTAAGGCTTACAGCAATGACATATTGATAATAAAATGCAACATTTTGGAAATTTGCTCATTTCATAACTAGAAGGTCAGCTTGTCCCATTGATCAACAATGGGATTATATTTTTAAATAGGTTGGAAGTATAATGGTGAGTTATACATTAAAATTATTTTTTATCCAATAATTTGTATTTATAAGGTTTCAGTTGCCAACACAGACTGCTGTATCATGTGTATACATGGACAGTTCCTAAGGTGTTCCTTGCAAATTCATTTTACCGGCTCCAATTCCGAGATCGGATTACACTGCCACCATAGAAATACATAGAACGGACATGAGGCTGTATGATGCCACTTCAAGATGAGGTCACCAAATCCGCAATATTGGAACTGCCCAGAGACATGACGTCACATTAGACTAATGATGCCATTGTTATAAGTGACATCAATGTTATTGGTGATGTCACGGTTACATTGTGTCAGGATACAGGGCAGTTCCAAGATAGTGGATTTGGTTGCTTCATCTGCCAGAGCCTCATGTCCGTTCTATGTATTTCTATGGCTGCCACTGAGAACTTCTTAGACAAGAGATCCTTGCTAAGACAAGCATGTCTGTTGAATTAATTCCGCTTGAAGAGATCCATGTGTTGAAAGACACATCTCGTGAATTAATTCAACACATATCCATGAATTAATTCAACTCTAAGAGATCCTTGTATAGAAAAAGTTGAAAAACACATCTCTTCAATTAATTCAACCTGAAGCAATCCCTTTTATAGAAGGACCATCTCTTGAATTAATTCAACTTGAAGAGATCCTTGTATAGAAAGGCACATCTCTTGAATTAATTCAACTTGAAGAGATATTTGCATCGAAAGACACATCTCTTGAATTAATCCAACTTGGTCAGATCCTTGCATAGAAAGACACATATTATCTCTTGAATTAATTCAACTTGTAGAGATTATTGAACTGAAAGACACATCTCTTGAATTAACTCAACTTGAAGAGATTCAATGTTACGAAAGGCACATCTCTTGAATTAATTCAACTCGGTCAGATCCTTGCATAGAAAGACATATAATTATCTTCAATTAATCAGCGTTAAAGATTCTTGTATTATATGGCATATCTCTTGAATTATTTCAACTTGAAGAGATCTTCGTATCGAAAGATGTAAATTCTCTTGAATAATTGCACTTTAGGAGATCCTTGTATAGAAAGACATATCTCTTGAATCAATTCAATTTAAAGAGAGCCCATTATAGAAAAGCACATCTCTTGAATTAATTTAATTTGGAGAGATTATTGAATTTAAAGGCACATCTCTTGAATTAATTCAACTTGGAGAGATTATTTAATGGAAAGACACATCTCATGAAGTAATTCATCTTCAAGAGATCCTTGTATCGAAAGGCACATATCTTGAATTAATTTTACCAGAAGATATCCTTCAATCTGGACATTACTGTATGATTACACAGGCACACTCTTGAATTTTAAATTCAACTTATCCTTCTAAAGACAGGCACATTCTCCTGACATTTTCAAAAATTACTCAAGATGTGTCACTGACATATTATATGTTTTGGAAAACTGTTGTAAAATTGTGAGGTAAGTTTTACATATTTCTGAAGATAATTGCTCATGAAGAATTTTCAGTATTTATAAACTCATCCATCACCAATTATCAACAGCCCTGACAATTGATCAGGAATTACCAACAAGATCAGGCCCACATAAATAATAGTTTAAGCCTTTGAATACACAATGTATGGTCATAATCAGATTAACATGCATCAGAAGCTGCGCACAGACACAATCGCAGGTATACATCAGAATAGAAATATATATGCGACACCTTTCCAAAAAATATGTCATAATTATTTGAAATAAATCCACAGTTTATGCGTGAAGTAATAAACCAAATATAGTTTTTATCGGATATATGTAATAATACTTTCGCCATTTCACATATATCAAAAACATTCCACTGAGAAAGAGGGGTAGCAGAGTTTCAGCACTTCATTTCCAGACAAACCATATACACAAACCATAGAAACCATATACACAAACCATATAGATATACTAGAAAATACCCATTGGTGGAATGAAGGAAATCAAAAAAGACTAAAAGTCTGGAAGATTTATATGCAGTAGAAATGACCCACTGCAATGTCAGAGGTAGTGAATTGTGTTCCTTATTTGTTAATGGGCATTTCTAGTATATATAGGCTAATGCATAGATCTTTCAACCGGTCATTGGTCGAGGATGTTTGTTTCGTGTTGTTGAGGCTAAAGTGTAATCAATGTAAGACTAAAGAGAGAAAGGTTGATAGAGTTGACTCTTGTGTCATGATTCAACAGATTGACCATGAAGTGCATGTATATGTCTATGTATGGCTGTCTATTTATTGAAGCCTATTTAATTGTAGGGCCTCCATGTAGTTTGCTGTATATTCATGTGAAATGCAGTAGTGTATCAAAAGAAAGTGAAGGTGAAGGGGATTAGTTAGGCCTACCTATTAGTAGTATAGTCTGCGGCCGTACCCTGTATTCAGTTTTAGTTTCAACCAGGAGCCAGGAGCCAAAGAGCCAACACTAATTAACCACTAATTAGTGACATCCGATCTGACTACTCACTCCCTGAGGTCACCACCAGGGGTCACCTGGGTCACCTAGGACCCCTCTGAGGTCACCTGACACCTAAAGAGCTCCCAATTAGAGTAAAACGTTATACTGAAATCTGTAGCTGCTGCTGTAGTCTCAGTGGAGAGCTAGGTGTGATGAAAGAGTAGAAGCCTAGTAGAGGTCTACTCTAGTAGAGGTCTACTCTAATAGAGATCTACTAGAGTATAGATCTAATAGAGTAGAGGGGGTCCTGAAAGAAGAGAACCTGTGGGGATCCTGAGAGCTTGCAAAACTGTGGTGCAATCCCAAATTTCTCCCATAAAAGCAGGTGCTTTCTATCAGCACAATCATTCAACTCCAGTTGACTGGCTGGAATAGCAAAGGATCTGCTCTCACAAGGTAAACTTTTAACCATGGAGCTTGATAAGATAATTACTTCATTCACAAAGGTTGATGAGCTGTTAGAATTTGCTCATGTGAATGGGATATTGGATGATAGAATTGTTCAAAATAGACTGCAAGAACTTGGTGCTGCACAACCAATTGCTGCAGTTTCAGTTTCACCTCCAGTTGTTTCACCTCTAGTTGTTACTCAACCAATTATCACTCATCCAATTGTTTCACATCCAATTGTTTCACATTCAGTACCAGATGCTCAACCTGTACAAACATTTCATTCAGTCGCACAATCAGTTGCATGTCCAGATTTATTTAATCTGATTGATGACCTGGACTTCCCCGCATTACCCTCACAGACTGACTACTTGGATCAGGTTATAAATTCATTTCAAGACTATTCAGAATTGAAAAAATTTGCTGACCAAAATGATTTAATGGAAGATAAAGTTGTCAACAAGAGATATTCCGAACTAGCCAACAATCACTTACAATTAAAGAGATCAAAAAAAGATTCATCTGCTGAGAATTCATTTATTGAAATGTTGGGAAACTTCGAAAATCCCAAGGAATTGTTTGATTTTGCTTCCAGAAATAATTTATTATCAGATGTGAATGTTATACATAGAATGAAAAATTTTAAGATGTATTGTGGGAAATGTTTCAGGTCATTTAAAGATTCCGCCTCTAAAGATCTCCACCAAAGCAACTGCCCTGGTCAACAAATCAATGCACCTCAACTACAAAACAAACCATCTCAAAGCAAACCATCTCAAGCCATACCCTTGCAAACTCCGAAAGTATTTAACTGTACAAATTGTCAGAAATCATTTTCTAAAGCTTTCAATAGAAACAGACATCAAAAGAAGTGTCAAAATTTTGAAAACAATTCTCCAAAAGCACTCAACTGTAAAACTTTCAGTAATGAAAGAACTCAAGCACCTAAATGTACCCCCCAGATAATCAACAATACTCCACTTTCAACCATTTGTGAATCACCAAAGTCTAAAAACTACCAATGTACATCTTGCCAGAAAATATATACTCATAGAGGTAACTTCATCAAGCACAAGTGCCATATCTGTCAAACATGCAACAAATCTTTCAAAACTGTTGCAATGCTTAACCTTCACATAGAATCTGCTCACACTTCCCATCAATGCACAAAATGCGACAAGTCTTTCAAAAAGCTTGCTAGCTTAAATTTGCATTCTAAAGATTGTGAGGGTAGCTTCAAATGTGATACATGTAAGAAATCTTATTCGAATGAAATTTCATTTGAAACCCACAAATGCACATCCAGTTCTGGTGTAAGGTGTAGAAGGTGTTTGTTAGAATGTCAAAACAGACACGAATTAAATCTTCATATTCGTGAAAAACACATGCAAAGAGGAAGGGGTGCTGCTCCCTCTCCACAATTAGATAATCAAGAATTATCAGAATGTTATGAAAAATACCGATCTTACATTCATGACCATCACGAAATTGGACAACCACAATCATTTTACAATTTCCCATTATCCACTGATTTCAGTTTAGATGATTTATTGGCTCACATTGAGCATATTTACGACAATCAATATAATTCTTTCAAAATCAATCTTTCTTTCGGATCTATTCTACAGCACGCTGAAACACAAGAATATAGATATTTCAAAGCCTATAGCAACAACCCTGCACTTGAATCTCCAGTTATCATTTCTAAAAGAGATGATATTGAAAAATTTAGAGAACATTTGAGTGAAATGGACCTCATTGCTTCAATTACAAAATCGAGACCAAATACCAAATGGAAATTAGTCTTAATAACCAATGTAAGATATTATGTCACTTCATCTGGATTTGCTTTAGGAAACGGTCTTGTTCCTAGTTACATAACCAAAAAGAAAAGCATAGTTTCCTTGGTTTGGGATGATAATTATAATTATTTCAAAGACAATTCCTGCTTATTTAGAGCTTTAGCTTATCACAGACATGGTTTTTGTCAACAATTTAAAGATAAAGTTTTGGAATATAGAAATAAATTCACAGAATATCTCGATCAAGATGTGTCTCATGGTGTTGAACTGGAATTAATACCAGAATTTGAATCATGTTTCAATATCAATATCAACATATTTTCACTTCAGCCTGATGATACAGTTCATTCAGTCTTTAAATCTAGCATGAGATATAGTGATTCTATGAATGCGAATTTATACAATAATCATATATCTTATATCAAAGACATAAAAAATTATTCAAAGAAATTTCAATGTCAAAATTGCGAAAGGCTGTTTAAGACTTTCTTTGATATGAATAGGCACTCCAGAAATTGCACTACTGCCACAAAATACGAGTTCCCTGGTGGGTTTTTCCAGGGTCAGAAAACTATATTCGATGAATTAGATGAAATTGGAATTTATGTTGAACCCAGTGATAGATTTTACCAATATTTCATCGTATACGATTTCGAGTCATATTTGAAGAAAATTCCATTTAATCCAGGAAATACTGTTACATCACACGAACATGTCCCAATATCGGTAAGTATTTCTTCGAATATTTCAGATTTCACAGAACCGCATTGTATCGTAGAAGAAAATCAAGAAAAATTAGTTCAAATGATGTTGGAATACATGACAAAGTTGCAAACAGTTGCTTGTTCTTTGGTATCTGATAAGTTACAATTCGTAAGCGAAGAGTTGGAGTCTCTTCTTCACAAATGGGATTCTGATGTTGATGAAAAAGAATCTTTTAATGCTTTGATGAGAAAAAAAATTCAAAATGTGATAAAAAATTTCGAATTGTATTGTTCTCAGATAGCCGTCATCGGTTTTAATAGCTCCCGGTATGATTTGAACATAATTAGAAAACATATTGCGAGATTACTGGAGCTTGATGATTGCGATCATTCATTTGTTGTGAAAAAGAACAATTCTTATAGTTGTTTAGCCAATGAAAATTTCAAGTTTCTGGATGTAATGAATTATTTAGCTCCAGGAACATCATATGCTAAATTTCTGAAAGCATTCAAAATTGAAGACCAAAAAGGTTATTTCCCCTACGAATGGTTCGATTCTGATGAAAAATTATCATTTGAGGAGCTTCCTCCACACGAAGCGTTTTATTCCAATCTCAAAGGATGTAACATATCCTCAGGAGAATACGATTTCTTAAAAGAAACTTGGCAAAATGAAAACATGAAAACCTTTAAAGATTTATTAGTTTGGTATAATAATTTAGATGTAGGTCCATTTGTTAAGGGTGTTATAAAACTTCAAGAATTTTACAAGGAGAAGTCAATAGATGTGTTTAAAATAGCGATTTCAGTTCCCGGAGTTGCTCGTAAATTAGTATTCGATTGTGCAAAGGAAAATGGAGCTTACTTCTCATTATTTGACAAGAAAAATTCTGATCTTTATTTTTCAGTATTATCAAATATTTGTGGAGGACCTTCGATAATTTTTCACAGATATAGTGAAAAAGATAAGACTTATATTCGCAATTCTAGTAATTTAACTCGTTCCGTTTCTGGATTTGACGCCAATGCTCTGTACCTCTGGGCTTTCAATCAAGATTTTCCCATTGGAAGTTTTGTAAGAAGAAAAGCTGAGAATAATTTTAAACCAGAAGTTAGAGATCACTACGATTCGATGTTTGATTGGATGGATTATATAGCTCAGAAAAGAAACATAAAAATTATTCATGGACGCAATTCTTCCTCTGAAAAAAGAGATGGAAGATTCCTAGCCGATGGCTATTGTAGTGAAACCAATTCTTTAATGCAGTTCGATGGCTGTTATCACCATTATCATGGCAACTGTCCAATAACAGACAAAATCAAATTTGACGAATCGAAAAAATCTCAAAATTTCAAGAAAAGACTTCTCGCAGCACGAAAACGTACTGCTGATAGAAATGAATATTATAGGAAACTGGGATATTCACTAGAATGCATTTACGAATGTCAGTACAATGAAATGCTCAAACAATCGAAAGAGCTTCAGGACTTTGTAGATTCAAGGAGACCAAAATTTTTCAAACGTCACAAAAACCAATTATCCGAATCCCAAATTTTGGATGGTGTGAAAAGCGAAGAATTATTCGGTATTATCGAAGTTGATATTGAAGTACCAGAAAAATGGGATATTACTCCACCTGATGGAAGTGATGGTGAATCACCATTTGAATATTTTTCAGAAATGTCACCCTTATTTTGTACTGTTGACATTCCGTTTGAAAAAATTGGCAGCCACATGCAGGAACATGCGAAAAACATTGGAATGAGTTCTAATCCGAAAAGGCTTTTAGTTGGTGGAATGAGAGCATCAAAAATGATGATTGCTTCTCCATTATTAAAATGGTACCTTGAGCATGGTTTGAGAGTAACAAAAATTCACCAAATTGTAGAATTCCAAAAAATGAAATGTTTTCAAAATTTTGTAAATTCGGTCAGTTGTGCAAGAAGAAAAGGGGACAGTGACCCTGACCTCTCTATATTTGCTGACCTCTCTAAATTGATCGGAAATAGCGCTTACGGAAGTTCCATAATGAATAAATTAACTCATTCTGACGTAAAATATGTGAGAGGTGAAAACGAGGCATGTCTGAAAGTCAATGATCCTAAATTCAAGACTTTGAACCAACTTTCTCCTGATCATGATTATTTCGAAATAGAAATGCACAAGAAGAAAATCAAACTAGATCTTCCAATACAAATTGGGTATTTCATCCTACAATATGCTAAATTGAGAATGCTTCAGTTTTATTATGATTTCTTGGTTAAATATGTACCTAAACAGGCATTTCAAGCGTTGGAGATGGATACCGATAGCTTATACATATCAGTAGCAGGAGACTCATTAAAAGATGTAATTAGACCTCATCTGCTTAATGATTACTTACAACAAATTTATGGAAATTGTTCTGATATTCATATTGATGCTGAAAATTACTGGTTTCCAAGAAATTGCTGCCAAATTCATTCTAAATACGATTCGAGAACTCCTGGACTGTTTAAACTAGAAGCACAAGGTCATTTATTTTATGGGCTTTGTTCAAAAACTTATTTGCTACAAAATAAAGATCATTGCAAATTTAGTTCAAAAGGAATTTCTAAAAACCGGGTGGTTGATCCATTGAAAACATTCAAGAGTGTTTTAGAAACCAAACAATCAGCTTCGGCAACCAATACAGGATTCATTTCAAAAAATAATAGTATTTTTACTTATAACCAAACTAGAAGTGGGTTCTCGTACTTTTATGCTAAAAGACGAGTTTTGGACGATGGTATATCCACTGAACCATTGGATATTACATTAACACCAATTAAAAGTAAATATGAACAACAATAACGTTCTTAAGACGTTGCAATATATGTATATACTATATATATATGTTAGCTTAATTCTTCATTCATTCATTCCACTTCAAGATTCGAGATGAATAAGAGTGACAGAGAAATCATAAGAAAAAATTTTGTTCACTTGGTGAACGAAATTCCAGCTTGTGAAATTTTGGCATATTTTCACAAAGTTGGACTTTTTAACCAATCCATGGTGGAAGAAATTTTGGAAAGTAGACCATCTGACAGAAATTTTCATTTATTATTCCTTTTGCAAAAAAGAGGACCAACTGCCTTTGCAACGTTTCTGAAAGCTCTTCAAAACGCAAAAAGACAAGATTTGGTCGACATTTTACTAAATTTTGAAACTTCTTTATCCAAATTAACTATTTAATTAATTATTTAAAATCATGAAGTCACACAAAAAAGTGAGTTTCGATTTAGAAAATATCTCAATTTTTATGATTGAAACAAAAGATCCCAGTAGAGATGGATCTTCTTGGATTTTAGATGGAATTAGAAGGAGAAGAGAAGAAGAAATACAATCTGTAAAAAAAGATCATTCCATGGTTCATTCCATGATTCATCCTATGCTTCATCCCATGGTTCATCCCATGGTTCATTCCATGGTTCATAACACAAATCATACCACAAATCATATCACAAATCATATCACAAATCATATCACAAATGATCGCATGGTGCATACATGATAAATGATTGTATTGCAAATGAAATGCATGATGCAAATGAATGATGCAAATGAATGCTTCAAATGAATGCTTCAAATGAATGCTTCAAATGAATGCATGACACATTCAATGTATGGCAAATGAATGCAGGAGACATTCAATACATTGCAAATGATTGCAAGTAAAATGCGACTCGGCTGAGAGAGCAAGAAATTGTTCTGCCTTCATTATCATATCATAATCATATCATATCATATCATAATCATATCATTATCATATATCATATCATATATCATATCATCGATGATTACTTTTACAGATTGTATATATACAAAAGACATAAAGGATGTTACCCATCATTAATTGGCTGTGAGTTTGAGAAATCAAACTGCCTTCATTATTTCATTATAACATTCTCTGTGTCTGTAATCTCAAAAAAAATTAAAAGATATTTAAAAATTTAACAAAAACAAAAAAAATATATCAAAAATCAAAAATTTAAATTTAAAAAAAAATTCAAAATTATGACACCATGAAGCTTGCCTTCTCGTTGGCGGTGTTGCTAAGCAAATTGTGAAATATCATTTTGTGAACCAAAAGCTTTGTAATAAATAACATAAAATTATAACAAAAATAAAAGTGTTAAAGTTTAATTCAAACTGTACATACAATAAAAGAATCTCAGATTATACAGTTTGTTCAGATTGTCTGGTTTTTCTGTCTGTCGGAGGAGGAGCTTTTCTTTTCCTACGTGGAGGATGACAGGGCACTGGTGGACGTCCAGGGGGGCGACGCCCAGGGGGACGCCCAGGGGGGCGCCCAGGGGGACGCCCAGGGGGGCGCCCAGGGGGGCGACGTCCGGATCCAGCAGGAGCTTGATGTACATGTATCTGCGGGACCTGGACCTGTGGGACCAATGGGATCTGCGGGGCCATTTGTTGGTGTCCTTTAATCTGAAATTTTAAAATAAAAGTCTTGTAAAACTAATTTTTCTCTGATCTCCTGCTGAGCACGAATTTACTTCCTGTATTTATGACCTCACTAGAATGAAACTTCTATCCAACATTGTTACAAACAAAGCATGCAGTTTAGAAACAATTAGCATACACATGTTCCCTATGCACACTGTATCATGCATTGAACTATTGTCTGTGATAACATCTTAAATATTCGACTAAGAACACGGTCCTTTAATCTGAAATTTTAAAAATAAAAGTCTTGTAAAAGTAATTTTTCTCTGATCTCCTGCTGAGCACGAATTTACTTCCTGTATTTATGAACTCACTAGAATGAAACTTCTATCCAACATTGTTACAAACAAAGCATGCAGTTTAGAAACAATTAGCATACACAGGTTCCCTATGCACACTGTATCATGCATTGAACTATTGTCTGTGATAACATCTTAAATATTTGATTTAGAAAAAAATACACAACATGCAGGAACTCTCAAATAAATAATTATAAAGAATTTCACACACCTTCGTCCAAATAAGAATCACTCCCAGAGAAAATATTGCAGAGATTGCGAAAGTCGTAAATCCTGTGATTGCCAATGATCCAGTTATGGAAATTTCGTTTACATCCTTTTGATCTTGATCAGAATAACCATCATCATCATCATCTTGAGTTTCATCGTCATCCTGGCAATCCGAAGATACTTGAATGTTAACGTTTTCCTTGATAAAACTTTGAATTTCTGAACATTCAATAAAATTTCTTTTGAGAAGAATCTCAGTAAGTCCAACCAATGTTTCTGTTTCAAAATCCGGGATTTCAGTAAATGACAATTCCTCACAGTCGGCTACCCCATTCGCACAAATACACTTTTTTGCTGCTAAACCACAAAGAAATCCTGCATAAGTAAAATTAACTTGAATCCAAATGAGAATTGCAAAGAATGCTACAGATGTATGTCGCATCTTTGAGTTTCTATCTTCAACTGAATATGAACATGAACAGAGTTTGAGTAAGGATTGAGTAAGGATTGAGCAAGGATTGATCAGGGATTGATCAGGGATTATGCATAAGGGCACGATTGTTCAGCTCTTTCAAGACTGTGGGAAAAAATAAGCAAGGAGCTATTGTTTATTGTTTTTGAATAAATCTGTGAACTTTTATCTTTGCATTACATTTAGTTTCACAACCTAATTTAAGTGAATAAGGAAGCATTAGAAAGCTATAAAGTGTGTGAAAAGGAAAACAAATTTTCAATATACACAAAGAGAGCACTATTGAGACTTTTATACATCCTATATAGATATATATATATGCAACCAAGTGCAGATTAACATTGGTGTAAATCACCTCAAAACACTGTTTCTTTGTGCAGTGTAATGCAGTCACCTCAAAACAGTGTTTCCTTGTGTGGTGTAATGCAGTGTAATGCAGTGTAATGCACTGCAATGCACTGCAATGCACTGCATAACAGATGGTTTATTGAGATTTACGTCCTGTATTTATATACTAAATATTCAAATACTGTCATGTAATAAAGGTTGAACAAGTTGTCCAACATTGGAATGAACCACAAGCTGTAGCTCATATGTGATACATTTGATGAATGTGTGGAGTTTTAGGTGTTGAATCTATGCAATACATATATACACATATACATGTATACATAGATTGGAAATATTGTAAATGTTATGAAACTAGTATCCTACAATGTTGCAGAAAAACTTAACATAGTTCACAATACATATATCTATTGTAAGAACCAATTTGGGTAAATTTTGCTTGACACCAAAAATCTAGAAAATGGTTAATTGGGAGAATTGTTAAATGAAGCTGAAATATGACACAGTATTGAGAGACATACTGACTGAAACTCAGTGAGACCCAGGGGTGAGATGGTGATAATTAGGTATCAATATCATTAAATATTAATATTTGACACATGTGTGCTTTTAATTAAAACACAAAGGGTATTTACTTACTTTTCAACTCAGTGAAATTAACTAGCAACAACATTCGACATTAACCTTCTGAAGGAGCAAGATGGAGAATTACTGTGTCATATGTTTAGAGGTGAGTGAGCAAAAATTCAGTTGTTGTAATGGCTTCTATCATGCTCAATGTATGGGTCAGTTGATGGAACATGATCTTTTAGAAGGACGACAAACACGTTGTCCACACTGTAGGAAGTTTTTAAACTCAGATCTTGAAGAGGTGGAGGAGATGGAGGAGGTGGAGGAGGAGGAGGAGGAGGAAGCAGAACTGGAAGAAGCTGTAGGTGAAGTTGTTCACATAGATGCTCAGATAAATGAAGGAGCATTTGAACTTGAATTGCATCCTGATCCCTATGAATATGAAAACTTTTTTTCTGAAGAAGTGGAAATGGTCTTTGAAAATTTTAACAATGCTGTTATTCATTTGGTGAATGGCGCAATTGCACATGTGATTTGGGAAGAATAGTATATTTTCATTTACTTCAGGACCTTTAAAAACTAGTGTTTAATTTAATTATTATTTTTTGTTATAATATGAGAAGCTTTTGGTTCACAAATCGATGTTTCACGAATTGCTTAGCAATGTCACCAACGAGCAGGTAAGCTTCATGACATCATAATTTTGAAATTTTTTTCTTTTTTGGGTCAAAATTTTGAATTTTTTTTTTGTTGAAATTTTTGAATTTTTTTTGAATTTTTGAGATTTAATTGAGTTTGCAGATAAGTTAATACCTTGTCAGTGACTCAATAAATCTTTTTTTCTTTTTAAATTTTTTTTTGGTGATTTAATTGAGTTTATAGTTATCTAAAACATGACAGTGACTCAAAAAATCTTTTTTTGGTGATTTATCAGAGATTACAGATAAATTAATATCGTGCCAGTGTCTTGATAAATCCGTTTTTTAACAATAAATCAGAGAATTAAGGAAAGTATCTAGATCTATATACGCTATTAATTCCATTAATGTTTTGTAAGACATTCCTTTACTTCTGAAGAATACATAAAAAACACAAAATTTCGCACAATTAGCTGTATTATACTTCTGGATTCTTTCATCATTATAAAGATAAGCCGAGCTATGTTTTAATAACAATTTTTGCCAATATTTATGATAAAATTCTGGGGTCTTTCCAAAGGAATCAAAAAATTCGCTACAAGTATCATTGATATAGACAGCTGTCCAATGTGCCCCATCTTCTCCTATTTCTTCAGAATTTAAAATAGCAAAACTATTTTTCTTTATGGAACTCAGGGAATTTGCGGGAAAAACTCCACTAAAATTTGAACAATGTTTCTCTAAAATATTACTGATTTCTATAGAATTCATTGCTCCGAAATTGATATATTTCTTTCACTAGAAATCTGCAAAGTTCTGTTAAATTTTCCGTAAAGTAACACAACAATTGAGTTCTCTAGAGCTTCACTGAACCTTAGCTCTAGCCTGGTTGAAGCTAAATGACTGTTTGTTAACAAGTCTTCCGAATTTTCTCCATTTCTTAGATCGAAATAAAATATAGAATAACCATTATAAAAATCTTCAAAGGAAATGATTGTGTCTGGATTGATATCCAATAAACGTTGATATGCTTGCAAATAAGTTGATTGATGGGCAGAATCTCCAAAATTTAATTTCACTGGTCCTCTAGGTAATGCTATGTTATTAATATATAAACCTATTTCTGATAAATTATTGTGATACATTGCAAGACTATTTTTGGAATAATCACCGTGAAATGAATCTGAATTGAGCATGCAAACGAATAGTTCATTTGGACATTGTTCTCCAAAAATATCCGAAATTATACAGGCTTGACTACCTTTTGAAACTGTGTGGGTTCTTATTTTGCTATCAGAGAATGGATATTGAGCTGGTTTCAACTTCAAAGATTCAGAAATTGCCACATTTACTGCAGGACTTAAAGTAACATGACACAATTTGAGTTTTGTTTCTAGAATTTTTACAAAAAACTTTTGATCCTTTTTTATACTCATCATATGAAATTGTGGATCAGACTGCCAAAATTTTAGACTAATATTCGTATTGTGAGGAATCAAACGTTTTTGTTTCATGAAATCCAATCCAACACCAGATTCCATTTCAAAATCTTGTCCTCTGTTAGCAAAGTTAAATCGAGACTGAAAACCACTATTTCCCTGTTGATTTGCTTTGTCACCAGCTTCAGCAGTCCAAACACTATTTAATTCGATTCCTTTACTGCTATCTTTATAAAATAAAATGGATGGATCTGCTTCTGATTTAGCATGAAGAATTGTATCAAGATACGACTTGTAAGCAAACGTATGATTTGGTAACTCATTCGAGACTGGATGATGTTGGAGAGATAAGTCAACTTTCTTAAATAAGGATGAAAACAAACAATTAGTTAACCCAAAATCACCCTCATCTGACAGATGTTGTTTATCAGGGATGTATTTGACATCTGTATTATTTCCTGCAAAGACCTTACATTTTAAATATAAAGTACTTACTGAGAAGTAACATTGAATTCAATACATCCACTGCTTATATCTGTTATAGGCAAATGTTCGATAATTCTTGATTGGATAACACCCTTGTTAATGGGATGATTTAAAAATAGATTTAAAGATTCGTTATGACCTTCCATATTTTTTACCTTCTTCTCTTCTTAGTGCCTTTTGAAGACTGCGAAGATTTCTTGTTTGTTTTTCTTTTTATAACTGCACGAGCCATTGAGACTTTTTGAGCTGCTGGAGAAACCATTTTCAATCCTTTTCCAGTTTGGGTATCATCAACAATGTTAACTGATTTGTTAGATGATATTTTCCCATTAATCATATCTAAATAATGAGTCTTCCACTTTTCAAATTCATTGATAGCTCCCATTTTTAATGCGAAGTGTGATGTTCGCTTCCACAAGAGTATCTGGTAATTCTTGGAAATTCTTTCCCTTTATATGAAATCTGAACTGATTGAAACATCCGGAAACAGTTTTCATGGCTATTGGGTTAATGACTTCATTTAGTTGATTTTTTGTACCATAATATTGAATAATTCTTAAAACTGGGTTCAATTTTCCTAATATAAAACTATCTTCCACTATATCTGTCATGATATAAAAAAGTTGTTTTGATTCAGTTTTAGATAACCGACATCTAAATTCTAAAAGTTCTACTGTAGAATCTTCATTCAAGAAAATATCTTTAGTAAGCTTTACAATAAAATCTTGCGGTTTATTATCTTTAAATATACCATTGCTATCTGTATGTGAGAGGAATAAAATGATATCTTTCTTCGGAGATTCCATCGTATATGTAATTTCTATAATGAATCTTTACAATTTATGGTGTGTCAATGAAGACACTGGTGACCTCTAGTGGGAATTTATTTAGAATAATCTTTCAATTGCTTAGCACTGATCCATGACGAAAATTTGCTGTTCCACCCAAGCCATTTGACAAGAACTCGGTTTTTTTTACGTTTAAGAACTGATTCGATAATATATTCCTGATCATTTGATACATATACTTTCTGCAGCTCTTTTTCATAAAATTTTCCCTCGATCATCTCATTTTGAATATCTTTAATACTATATACTGGTACGGTATCTTTAACGAATCTTTCAACAATTATAAAATATTCTCTAGACCATTGTTCATCAAATTCTCTTGTGAAGACGTGTTTTGTTAAACTAATTCTAACAGTGTCATTTAGGTTAAATCTAAATTTAGTTTTTGGAATAATATTTGGATATAATCTTTTCCATATTTTGAATTCATTTGCTTCATTAACTGAAGATGGAGCTTGTCCAATAGCGGAATGATAACTATTATTATAGCTATCAGTTATTTTTTCGAGTTGATCAATCCATGTGTGAGTATTGTTAGCTATCATATATCTAAACAGTAACCCTTTAAAAGTCTTGAACCATCTCTCAATTATATTTGCTTTAATTTCTGTGTTGTTAGTGAAAAAATGTTCAATACCTAATTTTTCAAAAATTTTTGAAGTAGATTTTGCTTTCATTTCTGGACCTCTGTCACTACGTGCTTTCAAAATCTTTGGGAATTTTAAGAGTAAGTTTTCTAGTGTTGGTGCAAATTCAGTTGATTTCAGACTTTTTAGTGGAAGAGTATGTACTTCTTTACTAAAAACATCAATTGCTCCCAAGACGTAGACATATCCATCATTTTCTTTAGCATATTGTGGAATATGCGCAGTATCTAGATCAATTTGATATCCTCTAAATGGTGCAATAACACGATTCCTTTTAAATTTAGTTTTGGCATTTCTCATCAAAGTAAAGTATTCCTGAGTCTGAAGGAAATGTTTAATTTGTTTTCTGGAAATATTGTGTTTTCCCTCTTTCTTTATTGCTCTATAGAACTTATCAACACCTGCATATGACCCAGGAAATGAAGAATCCCTGTGTTTTTTAGATAAATACTTTTTTAAATCTTGTGCCAAATCCATTTTTCTGTCTTTCTACCAATTTGTTTTTTACTTCTAGGAAGTTTAGGTGATATCTCACTTCTAGTAAGATTTCTAGGAACTTCTGAAATTTCAGGTCTTCCAGGAGGGGGTAAACCTCCACCTCTCTGTATGAAACTTGGAGAAATGTTTGTGGCTATTAGACTATCAATAAAATCTCTTAGTCCCACAGGGGAGAAATTTTTGAAAGGATATAGGCTAGCCTTAATAAGAGCAATTATATGGGAATTTTCTATAGGTTTCTGATTTATAATCAACTCTCCTTTACTGTTCCAACTAAAGTTGTTTTTAATCATATGATTTAAAATCCCTCTAGCTTTAGTTTTAATATTCCCCGGCATTGCTTTGAGAATAGCTTCTTGTGTGAGAATATTAGTTTCAAAAGGTACTAATATGTATTTCTTCATTTCACTACCTTAGCTAGAACCAATCTTGTAGAATTCAAGATGTTATATATTTGTCTAGAATTGGATCTGATGATTGAATATTTTCTTGATTTGGAGGTTTTGATATTCACTAATTTATTGATAAGGTTGTTATGTCTTTTAAGTAACTTCTTAGATTGAGGGGGTAATAGAATCAAATTCAAGCGAAGATTTGCAAGCAATTTAATTACTTCCTGAACTTGATTATCGTCACAGGTTTCCAATAAAGCGATGGATTGATTTCTTCCACAATTTATCAAAAATTTTAGAAATGGAGATTTTTTCATGATATATCAATTTTTTTTACGATTAATTTTTTTTAAAGAAGGTGCTTTTGCCAAGAACCCTAAAGATGTGGCTAATAAAGTTTGCCAAATTGTTTTATCATCATTCCCAAGTGATAAATTTATTACTGCTGCTACGATTATTATCAGTATGGCAATAATTTGTGAAATAAATTTTAATTGATATTTATGAAATGACTTACATTGACAGGAAGTTGATGCACTCTCTTCCATTCCAAAAATCACAATGAAAGAATTACATTATGTGTCCACTTATATTCACTCATCTTTGTAAATGATAGTTTCCTCAGAAGGAAATATCTTTGTTCTTATTCTCAATTCATCTGGGCATTTAGCTGTTAGATCAATAATTATATACCCGTATTCGTCATCTTTCATAACATCGACATAAGCTGCGGACAAAAGACCAGGCATATGTGGGAATAACTGAGAGTTTAAGTAAGATAATTGTAATAAACTTCTCGGTGATCTAAATACTTCGATATATTTAGCATTAAGATTAATAGTTACTTGATTTTTTCCTTGGACAAAACCATTTTGTAAAATATAAAAACAACTTAGAAACCTGTGATGACTTAATCTGGTAAATATTAGTTCCATAACATCGGATTTACTAGCTTCATTCATCAAATCATCAACTACTATTAAAGAGTGGATATTAGGATCAGAAAATTCCATTAATTCTTCTTCTGAAGGAAGACCCTTTATAAACTCGATGTTTGGAATATCTTTTTGCATGTTTTCATAGCTAGACTGCCATATTCCATAATAATATCTAATTTTAATCGGTGGAATATCATTGAATAAAGATTGTTTATTCTTCAATACATGAAATATAAAATGTGTCTTACCAGAGCCCGATTGACCAAATATTATATGAGTAGACCCAGGTTCAAATCCCAACATAATTCGACAGAACGTTTTCACAGAATGACTTCACAGGATGACATCACAGGATGAAATGAAAATGATGATGAGATTCTTTATTTTATTCATGGATGAGTGAATGATGGATAAAGGACAGACAGGCAAGTCAACCCCTGATCAATTTACAGGGGAGGTGATATGAGATTGTGTAAAAGTTTTATTCATTTTACACATTGTTTATCATCTGTTTCATGTAAACTGAAAACAACTGATAATGGGGTAATCATCTCATAACATGGAATGACATCACAAACTGGTATCATGGAATACCATAACAGAATAAATTTAATTTCAGAAGCTTTTGGTTCACAAATTGATATTTCACAATTTGCTTAGCAATGTCACCACGGGCAGGTAAGCTTCATGACATCATAATTTTGAAATTTTGATATTTTTCAAAACTTTTAAATTTTTTTTTCAGAATTTTTTTTGAAAATTTTTTAATTTTTTTTCAGAACTTTTTACATTTTCTTAATACCAACAAGGAAGACATTCTTTGTGTTCTTCGATGTTATCATATTCACAAATCTTAGCATTTGCAAAAGAGATGGATTCAATCATTTCGTCCCATTCACTTAGAAAGTTTTGGAACTCCCTGAAGTTCAATGAGACTCCTGGGAATCCTGGTAGAAGTAAAGACTGGTTTCCTTTTGGTCTGAAAAATTGTCTTATGGAAAGACATAGCACACCAGGCTGAACTTGGACATAAAGTCTTTCACCCAATGGAAGCATAAATGTTTCCTTGAGTTCATCGGACTTGCATTCGTCCACTGCTTTTCTAATATCATTCATGAACTTGCACATAATCTTAACACCAGATGCTTTGATGTTTACAGTGCTGTCATGCTTTCTTCTGTTAGGTCTGTTTTCTTCTTTAGTGAGAGTAAGTCCATTGTAATGAGATCTCATCACAATGGATCTATTCTCACCAATAGATACAGACTGAGAAGATTTCTCATCTTTTGATGTCATGATGTAGAATGCAGAGCTCTTGGTTGCCATGATGATCAGTAATGCTCAGTAGTGAACAGTATTGATGTGCAGGAAGGTATGATAATACTCCAATGCTTAGTTTCTTTTATAGGAGAAATTGGGGATTGCACCACTAGGTGGTAAATCTATACCCCTCTCAAGACGACAAGCAAACGTTTGGAAAACTCTATGAGGCTCACTCAGACGTCATTAAAACGTTTTATCTTAAGTGGATGCTCTGAGCTTGGGATCTGGAGGTGTCAAGTAACCTCAGAGGGTTCTAGGGGTGATGATAGTGGGGGGTCTCAGAAGTTGATATATCAGATCATTATATAGACATTTACCATGACAACAGAGGGATCAGATGACACTAATTAGTGGCTCTTTGGCTCCTGGCTCCTGGTTGAAACTAAAACTGAATACAGGGTACGGCCGCAGACTATACTACTCCTATTAAATTGGGTAATTGTCCGATTGAGCTGTGAGTTGAGTTAATTGTGTGTTGACAGGTGTGAAGGTGAATTGCACTTGAGAGTGTGACACATTAAGTGGCATTAAAATAGAGCATCACAATGATTAGATACAGCTTGGTTGCCGTGAATTCGATTGGAGAAAAGGCGCGAAAATACTGGATCTTTGGATCCCCAGCAGCGCACTCTGTGTTTGATTGACAGGAATGCAAGTAACATACGACGCTGGGAATCCTGACGGCCAACAGCGCAAAGGTAAATTAGACAGTATTGATATGTTAATATGTTGTAATCAGAAGGATAGGACAGGAAAAGAAGGATAGGTGGATAGTTCAGGTGAGTGGGAAAGCCGGAGAAGGAGTTTTTAGCTGTAACAGGAGTGAGCATGTCACCCATGATTTTTGCATAATATACCCGGCAGGGATAATATACCCGGCAGGGATATACCCGGCAGGGATTGAAAAAGCGACAGGCACAAAAATGGCAAGAAAGGCGACTGCACATGCATCCTCTGGCATACAAGGTAAGCAATACATTGTATTATATCCATTATAAAATTTATACATATATACGTGTAAATATATGTGTATTGAATATCAACCTGCATCTTTTTATTTGAATGTATGTCCCAGACGAACCGAGGGGGATGCATCGGGGATACCTAAAAGGCGTGACAGACCCACGTGACGGCACGTGACGGGCGGAACGAACTGAATGGCGTGACAATGATTGCGGGACAGCCTCTGTTAAGTTAAAATTAGCAAAGAAAGACGACTGTTTGGTGTACAGAAATGGCAGACCCCTTTTTAGAAAGCTGAGACGATTATCTGTTGATATGGGCTATTTATAAAACCGTGTCAGTCTTTCCTCCATTTAATCATGACAATTTTTCATGAAAGTGCATCAAAAACATTTACAAAACTGTAGAAACACACCATTTTAAACATCAAATTTGACTCATTTTGCTTTGATGAAACCTGGCATATTATCTGATCTGAAGGTTATAATTTGCAAGATATAAGTTTCAATTGGGTTTTTTTTTTTTAAAGACTTCAAATGCTGTTAAGAAAGGAGCAGGGGAAACCGGGACATGTTGTCACAGGGCTTGGTTGGACCATTAAAAAATTTGTTTTTATTGAATTTTCGTTTTTCTCCACAACTATACTACCTATGCATCTGACTTGGTTTAGCATAGGGGAAGTATTAGTTTAAATGTCAGTCAGTAATATATATATATTTTAGAAAAGTTTTCCATTGAGAGCCAAACATTTATACTGGACCTACGTATCCCAGTCTCCCCTACACAGCTGGCATTGTCTCAACTTCTTCAGAAGAAGTCAAGAAGTTCTTCTGAAAATGTGCATGTGTCAGTGAGAAGGCTGATAAACATAATTATGATGAGACAAAATCAGGAAAATTTTCAAACTTATTTTACTCAAGTGATGATAAAGCAGGGGTGGATTCAGAAAATGTCGAACGGGGAAGGGGTTCACAAATGAAAATGTAATATCTTTATTTGTGAAAATATTTATTTTTAAATTTTAAAAAATCTAGAGGCCCAAGGGGGAGGGTTTGAACTTTGAACCCCCCTGGATCCACTGTACTGTAGACTGCAGAGATCGACTAAAGACCCATATTTGGACCAAAAAGTGAACATGTATTTAAATTGTAAGTGGAACCTGAAAAGCAGGGCCGGCCCTAGGCCAATGCAACCAATGCAGCTGCATCGGGCCCCGCACCCTAGGGGGCCCCGCACCCCAAAGACAAAGGCAAAATGCTCAAAAGTCAAAGACAGACCTACCATGCAATTGAGCACAATTGGCTGGACCTAACTGCTCTGTCACCTGTCTGGGTAATTGACCCTTGCTCTGTAATCCAAGAGCTCTACTTAACAATCCAAATTGCAATCAACATCCAGACTTGAAGTGTCAAAGTGAATTACAATTACAATGCAGGTCTAATTGCATGTTACTCTAAATTTTATTGTACAGTAGGCCTATATGAAACACTGTTTTGATAGACCCATCTCACAGCTTATTTTCACAATCCATCATTCTTTTTTGGTCTGCAGTTACTCTCAATTGAGATAATTCACAGCTTTAGGGTACTTATGCACCTAGGAAATAGCCTCAATTTATATACAACTATATTCTAAGACTTTTTTAAAATGTTAGACCTGTATAGGTGAGTAACCTATGAACCTAAACTTTTTCAACAATCTGCATTGGAGGAATTTGGAAACTAGAATTAAGGAAATGACCACAACTGACTTCAAAGATGGGGATTATCACCAGCTGAAGTGATGCTTGAAACAACCACTGACTGCATGCATGGTTCTCAAAAACATCTAGAAATTCAAAGCTCCCAAATCATGTCAAATTGCATTACAAGCTATAAGTTCATCCCCAGTAATATCTTCCATCAATAAAATTTTCTAAGCAACAAAATGATGCCTATTTAGGCCTAAATTGTTTAATAGATGTAACTGGTTGGTGAATGATTATCTATAAAAAAAAATAGCATTATTATTTCCAGGTCACCTTCAATTTTAAAAGCGGGGAGGGGGAAGTAAAGTTCGCATTGGGCCCCGCACATGCTAAGGCCGGCCCTGCTGAAAAGGCCTAGACTTTGTGATCCTGCATGCATGCCATTCTAATGCTGCCTTAGACTTAGTGACTTACTCTGTCACAGTCACACCTCCTGAAGTATGGGTGACCAAGTCAGACAATTAAGCCATCAATTAACTTAATTTTTAGGTCTTTGGAACACTTTTGAACCAAATAAAATCTATAGGTTGCTGAATATGACATTCAGATCATAAAATATATCCAGATTCATCAATGTCAAATGAGAGGAAATTATTCAAATCTGATGTGTAAGGTGTCATGACTGATTAACTTTTTTACATGATTTTGATGTAGCTTTGTTAAAAAAGTGTGAAATTTTCGTGGGATAAAGGCTGTTATTGGTAATTTTATAGATCCACATCGATAGATAATGATCTAAGCTTTCCAAAAAGTGGTCTGCCATTCGTGTACATCGAATACTTGACTATCTGTATTAATTTAAAGCAAAAAGAATCTGTCCCGCCATGGTGTCACGTCATTTAGTTCGTTCCGCCCGTCACGTCCCGTCCCGTGCCTCCGTCACGCCTTTTAGGTTCTCCCGGATGCATCCCCCTACACCTCCAGATAGATTTTTAATATTTCTACACCGCTACACTAAGGGGCCGACCAGATGATCTGTGTGGCTATGGATTTTCGGTGAAAAAAAAAGTTTGTTTTTCGACTTGACACTGAAAAAAAGTTTGTTCAGCATATGCAAGTAAAAAAAAATTTGTTTTCACCTGCAGCTGGGGCACCGTAATGTTAAAATTGCGATAAAAAAGTTTGCATGCAAAAAAATGTTCGTTGACGCTTCTCGAGAGACAAAAAAAAGTTCTTCCAGGGGTAAAATCCATAGCCCCCCCAAACTATTGTCTGGTCGGCTCCTAATTTTATCAGCACTGTCGCTGCACCGACGTTGTATCGAGGGCTATATGGGTTTCGCAATACGATCACACAATAGTCAATAGACTCCCGATCAAAATCTGGATCCATACCATACGTGCAGCACTAACTTCCCACTTCAACAGTTCAAGTTGACCAGGTCTATAGGCCTATAAAATGAAATGAGTTTTCGAAGAAGGTCTTTACAGGTCTTCGAGCCCAGGAGAGCAGCAAGCTGCCCTACACGCTATTAACATGGATTCGAGATCATTTGACAAAAAAGAGCTAAAAAGGGACTCACAATTGAATTGAATCTAACAGAACAAAGACTTACCTGCTTTTCTGACCGATTCAGCCTATTCTTAAAGAGAACATGCCACAGGATGTCAATGGAACCATTGTCCCCTACCGGCGACGGACGGGGCCGTCTGGCCTGTCTAACATCGTGGTTACCGCTAACCAAGCTCCGCTAATCGGTGGTACTACGCGCCAGGCGACCTCGTCACGGGACTATAGTAGGTCGATCATTGGGCAACAAAGTAGATCTGTTTACATTGGCTGTTTAGACACTTTTAAAGCATGAATAGTATAGAATAGCACTTATTAAGACACAATAATGAAAATTAGGACGATTTCACCCATTTACTTGGCCATTATTGACATTTCACTGCACATGGTGCTGTGATCTAAAAATAGCTGAGCTTGGCCTCTGTTTTGGGGGATTTCTGTTGCTGGCAGCAAACCCTCGGCTGCAGGCTGCTGCTGTAGCTGTCAATTTAGCTCAGTTTAATGCTTTAAATGTTGTATGTTGCTTATACACCGATTTCAGGCCATATTACATGTCATATGGATAATTACCTGCACTGATTAAGGCAACACAAGTCTGCAGGAGTGCAGTGTGACATTATAATTATGCATGTGTATTGCACTGTCACACCGCTGGCCTTCCATCAATGCTTTTGCTGGTATGCATAATTGCATATCTGCTGACAGCCATGTAGCATGTACATAAAATTAGGCTAAATGCCCAGGATTTAATCATTTTAAAAATGTTACTATTATTTTTTTCATAATTTGGCCTACAATTACTAGTTTTACTCAACAAGCTCATTGTATCGAGTGTTGTTGAGCAATATATCAAATTGCATGCATTCACTTTTCCATGAAATGAAGTTTTTAGGCATATTGGGGTATTGTTGCTGCCAGTCAGTCAGACAGAGCGAACCCCATGAATTTCACAAGAGCATGTTTGCCATCAAATAATTGGCCAAGCACATTGCAATATTAGAAGTGTGTTGCTAGCCAGTCCATACATTGCAGATATACGCTTTCCGCACGCATTGATAGTTAACATCAATGCAGATCATAATGTTTAGTACTGAGCATCGGCTCGAAACTCAAGCAGAAACATGTCATATTGAGGAGCCGACTGATGGACTTCAGAGAGTGACTGAGACAATTTACAACTATATTAAGGTGACTTGTGTATGGTGGTTTGATCATACAGATTTTTCTAAAATTTTACACAGTTACTCTATGGGACCCGTACATTCCAAAAATGAAAAACAAAAAAATTTCACCGACTTGTTTTGTTGCCATGGCAACAGTATGTTTGGCCTGATGACTGCTTAAAAGTCATAAATTGAGTTTTTGGTTATGTACCACAGAATAAATCATTACATGCATTTGTCACTCAAAAACGTCATAAATGTATTCCCATGAATGTAAACCAATACATTTTCCACACATTTGAAGAAAAAGGTTAAAATACTTTTTTCTGCAAGAGCTCGAAGGGCACCAATACACAAATTAATTGCTGATTTTGTATGCATCAATTTTGGCAGTAATCAAATTTTAGGAAAACGATCATACAGATATTTTTTAAAATTTGCTTATGTCATAAACAAGTTATTGTGAAACAAATGGCCAAAAATAAAAAAAATTCACCGAGTCGTTTTTTAACTGCAGTGCCATGACTATGCCAATGTCAATTTAAAGAAATAAAGACAATTTTAGACACAGTTGAATGAAATCAGTTGAGAAAATTCTTTGGATAAAGATGAGAAGCTGAAACTTTGAACTAGCATAGAGTAGGTGTTACAGCATTCAATAAAAAAATAATTATGCTTCTAGCTGCATTAGATCTCATTTAAATAGCAAATTACTGGCTGTCATGCTGTTAAAAAAAAGAGAGCAGAAAATGGTGACGTCACAACTTTTTCAGGGCCTGCAGCAGTTGTGACGCTATGTTGCTAGGTAACCAGGCTGCTCAGAAGTATGTGCAGTGTACCACGGTTGAGTCACCTTAAAGTTATGCCAAGCAGGGCCCGGAACTCATTAGAGCAACAGAGGCTTAACTGAGGAACCGGATTCGTGTGGCCATCCATGAGGCACATATTCAGATTTCTTATGGGTAAATAAAGCAAAAACACCAGTATTCAGGTTAATTGTTCTTTTAATGATAATCTCACAAACAGTTCAAATATAGTTTATTAATAATCCATATATTCAATACACATCCTTTCCTTTACATAAATAGCAGATGGCAGACAGATAATTTAAACAAGTTATATTATATATATATACATATTTGCCTTTACCAAAACATTATAACAAGATGACATGATGACCTACAGGCGGAGATCTAAGAGCACAAATTATTCAAATGCAAGAATGTATCACAAAAAGAATAGAAGACAGTCCATAATATAATCAGTAACAGCCACTTTCATACATGTTATATTTCGAGCAAGTTTGCATAACAAGAATCCGCGGATTCAAAACCGACCTAGCGCAATGAAATTGAAGGTGCCATTGTTTAAACCACTGAGCAACTGATATTGGAAGATAGGAGAAATAGTTGATTGGAAGATGCTAGACTATTAGTATAGAATCAATGCAGTCTGAACAGATTTCTAAAAAAAGGAAAGGCTGTCAAAATGGCCGCCATCTTGGATTTCTCAACATGTTACTCATCTATACCCACAGGCCTGTACCAAATTTCATAACTGTAAGTGAAATATTAAGGTGACAATGGTCAGTTCAAAAATGAAGAAAGATGGCTGCCACAAAGTGGCTGCCATCTTGTATTTCTCAACATGTTCCCGTCTGATACCCACAGCCCCATACCTGTACCATATTTCATAACTCTTAAGTGAAATATTAAGGTCACAATGGGCAGTTCAAGAAATGAAAGATGGCTGCCAAAATGGCCGACATCTTGGATTTCTCAACATGTCCCTGATCCATACCCACAGGCCCATACCTGTAACAAATTTTATAACTCTTAAGCGAAATATTTAGGTCACTATGAGCAGTTCAATAAATGAAAAAAGATAGCTGCCAACATGGCCACCACAAAACGGCAGCCATCTTGGATTTCTTGACATGTTCCCAATCCGTACCCAGAGGCCCATACGTGTACCAAATTTCATAACTGCAAGTGAAATATTTAGGTCACAATGGGCAGTTCAAGAATGAAGAAAGATGGCAGCCAACATGGCCACCACAAAATGGCAGCCATCTTGGATTTCTCGACATGTGCCCAATCCATACCCAGAGTACTATACCTGTACCAAATTTCATAACTGTAGGTGAAATATTAAGGTCACAATGGGCAGTTCAAGAATGAAGAAAAATGACTGCCAAAATGGCCGCCACAAAATGGCAGCCATCTTGGATTTCTCAACATGTTCCCAATCCGTACCCAGAGGCCCATACGTGTACCAAATTTCATAACTGCAAGTGAAATATTAAGGTCACAATGGGCGGTTCAAGAATGAAGAAAGATGGCAGCCAAAATGGCCGCCACAAAATGGCAGCCATCTTGGATTTCTCGACATGTTCCCAATCCATACCCAGAGTCGCATACCTGTACCAAATTTCATAACTGTAGGTGAAATATTAAGGTCACAATGGGCAGTTCAAGAATGAAGAAAGATGGCTGCCAAAATGGCCGCCATCTTGGATTTTTCAACATGTTCCCAATCTATACCCAGAGGCCTCTACCTGTACCAAATTTCATAACCGTAAGTGAAATATTAAGGTCACAATGGGCAGTTCAAGAATGAAGAAATATGGCTGCCAAAATGGCCGCCACAAAACGGCAGCCATCTTGGATTTCTCAACATGTTCCCAATCCATACCCAGAGTCCCATACCTGTACCAAATTTCATAACTGTAAGTGAAATATTAAGGTCACAATGGGGAAAAACCGTGGTTTACATCTGGTTTGTGGTTACTGGTTTGTGGTTACTGGTTTGTGGTTACTGGTTTGTGGTTACTGTTTATGGTTTCACCTGATCCATTTACAGCTCCTGTATTAACCGGCCTCCGCTGTTAGGCCGGTTAAAAATACACTGATCATTACAACTTTACAAGCAATTCACTGAGAACTGCTCAGGCCTAGCAAAGATTTACACATTTTAAAAACAACCACATGTTAAGTATAAGTCAAGACATAAAGCATTCTACAGTAGTAGCACAATTTTTTTAAGTATTGTGTCAATTTTAATAGCATGTTTGAATGTTCGTCCCAAAAAAAAATGGATTAACAAATTCATACATAAGCAATTTGAAAGCTTATCAAGATACTGCACACAGTTTGTACCATAGTTTAATCTTTCACACAATACAGCACTGCATTATCATACCTAATCAAATTAACTTCATGGCTTGAACAGAAGTCAGATAAAGTGTTTTATGCTAGCGATAAATACTTCCAAAGTTCTATTCTTCACAAAATAACAAACATTTCTAACTGACAATATTTGTTACATGATCTAACAGAATCCAGTCTTCGAAGCTATCTATATCAATACTGAATCTATAATGACGACTTAAAAACATGAATTAATATATATTTTTAACAAAAATGAAATTTTGCTCTTGTCAATCAACAATGCTCCTGTCATCTAGAGTGTAGTTTCTTGATCTTCGGATCCATACAGTAGATGAATATACCTTCAGAAGATCTTGTAGAAACATAGCCATAATTTTCGGCGACGTCCTGTCGTCTTCATCTGTGGCTTTTTTGTGACTTGCGAGTCATGAGACACCTCAGCCCCAAAACAACGTCACTGATAAAGACGAGACGTCGCTGAAAATGATGGCTAAAATTCTACTCGATGTTCTGAAGGTAAATTCATCATTTATACTCCTGCCATGTTTGAAAGAAGCTTTCCAAATTTGAGCACAACAGTCAAATAGACAAATACCTTGCACTTTTGTGTCTGTAAGAACCGAACATTAAAATATTTCTGAAAGTATGGAAGTTCATATACATTCACTCCAACATCACATGACAGTTGAATTTTTACGCGAGACATGGTCACTAAAACATGATGCACCACTCATTCCACAAACAATATTTGCTCACATACAATATACTTATGTCACAATCGACCAAATTAAATTTGACATTTAATCAGATACACTGTGTAGGTTCAAGACCTTTTAAAGATGATAATGCAATTTCTTTCACAGGTATATATATATAGCAATTGAAAATGTTCACTTTTCTCCACATAATTCAAATAAATTGATACCTTCTTGACATTTAACAAATATATTGTAGAGATTCAATATCTCACTATAAAGTAGTATATGCTCATAATGAAACTAAATGCAGATCAATCTGTTAATAGTAATTTGAATTCTACTTAGCACATAGATGACAATTCACAATAAATGCTTTTGCACACCCCTAAGTAATAAAAACAAATTATGACAAAGGCAGACAAGTATCCCATTAAGTTTGGTAATTCGTATTAATGAGAACTTTGTGTTAATTCAGTAACTTAAACAAATATAGGCCTATAATATATATCTCCTACAATATACATGGAAGAATTCCAGGATATCATCATAGCAGCAACAAATTAAACTTCAAAGGCATAACGCTTCTTTATCAATGACAAAAAGCTGTTAATTCCTGGCGAAGTAAACTCAGCAACATTAAAAACACGTGTCTTGTAAAAGAGTCATGACTTTTTAACTACAGGCTTTAACTTAACGTAACTTGCCAGACTTTCATATCAACTACTTAACTAATGACTCAAGAATGTTTGAAATTAATCCATGGATGCATTTTCTAGAGCAACACAGGCTTCTGTTACACCCCATGTCTAATCTAGTTTTTAAGCTGTTTAAACATGGATGCATTTTTAGTGATGCTGAGTTTATATAAAAAATATGAGATACATGCAGGGTTGAACATTTTTCATAAAATCTTTGAGGTCAAATATGCGGAATGCCATTTCTTTATACTGTGTACATCTAAAAAGATCCATTAACTATTCTTCACTTCATTGTACAGTGAAATCAGGCAGCCAAGCTCTTCTGACAAAATTAGGCCTAACAAAGAATCATTTCTGTTCCATTGAAGAAAAGATATTTAAATATTCAGTTAAAAGGAGCCTGCAACAGTCTGACAAGCATGTTCCCGAGCATTTCTGTAAGCACTCAATATGCTTTGACTGTAACTTCAAAACATTAAGCTGGCGACGACAATATCATCCCGATGGCATTTAATCTGTCTTTGTAACTCTTGTAATGTATCGAAGAAGAATGAAAAGCGCAAAGCTCTGTCTGTCAAGTAATGGGAGTATCCTTGCGACACTTTCACATAACCGATTGGACCTGTGGAAAAAAAGAAAGGAAATTATTTTAAATGAATAAATGTTCATCTGAATATATGGTAGTGATTTCGAGCTATATATGTTTGAGTTATAGGTATTCTTCCAAATGTGTAATTATGAGCGTGAAGGTAAAGACAATATTTGCGAATACCACCACAACTTAAACCTGAATATCAAAATCCAAGTTACAATTTTTACACACAGCATTGCGGCCATGATAAAATCTATACATAGATATGGTAAGCAGCCCTCTTATTAAGCCCAATGTGCAAAGTAGGGTCGGTTGACACAATCATCAATATATATATCTTGGCAATCGGTCATCAGCTCATTAATCTCTAATGGGATGTTCAGAACTTCAGACATAAAGAGACCCAATCTCACTCACAAGTCACAATCAAATTAGAACAAGTCAAGACTCTTATTATCTATTCATATTTTCACACATGACTGATTACTTTCAACAACCTCTGGACCAGCGCCAGAAAAAAGGCGGATTACCAAGCAATTTGATAATGTACTACAAAACTCCCCTCAAATGGTTGGGAATTAAGCGACTACTTCCGAGACATAAATTAGGACCTTTCCTCAAAAATTTAGAAATTTCCATGCCATGACATGCCCGAATACCCTACATTTTCCAGCCATGGCTGAGCTCTCCCTCAGAGAATAACATACATTAAGAATAAGTAACAAGATATACAAACCTGCAAGGTGGTGCATAGTAAGGACTGGCGGTCGTTGAACTGAACTCTGTCATTGGATGACTGGATGTGTCCTTCCATTTGCAAGACGCGTTCTAATCTCTCTAGGATAACCATTCTTGTTTTCTGTACTGTAGCGAAGCAGTCCTGCAAACAAACACAATATCAGCATATTAGGAAATACTGGTAAATAATTTGAAACAAATTTGAAAGGAGTTCTCTCAAAGTTATGCCCATCTTCATCCAGAGAGCCAAATTAACCCATGAGATATTTTAAACATAGAATACCGATGCTATTTTTGGTGCAATATTGCAGATATCAGGTTTAAATACGAGTACCATTGTAGGCTGGGTTTTATGTTCAAAATGTACATTTCATTTTTCATTTTTTTCCCCCCCCCCCATCCACATTTAACAGGTATCATGCTTGTCAATTAAAAGAGCGAACCAAATTTCAGATTAGAGACATTCAGGCCTGTAGCCAGGAATTATTTTGGGGGGGTGCTTTTTGGGAGAAAGTGGACCTTTAGCGAGCACCGAAGGTGCGAAGCCCTACTAGGGGGGTCGAGGGGGCATGCCCCCCCAGGAAAATTTTTGAGAAAACAATGAAGATTGTGCATTCTGAGACTTTCTGATGATGCTGAAGTCAGTCAATATGATGTCACCCACTGGGCCAAATTATAGTAGTGCTGATAAAGATATGTAATTCACCCCCTCCCCCTCACCCCAGGACAATGGAACCCAGATTGCCTGAGATGCATTTTCAGCAATTCAGACGTATATGGCAAGCAATGATGTAGTCACTCAAAACAGTCAAAATGTCATCAGGTAATCACTAATCACCAAATAAATGTACGAGAACAATCAGGAATGGCATGAAATAAATTTTGGAAGTGGATGTTCCTCAGCAAATGCACAATATTGGAAAATTCTTTTTCCCAGAGCTTTCTTGTCAATTGTCAATTGTCACCTGCTTCACCAAAATGGGTTCAAAGTCGGCCTCTTATCATATTAATTATGAAAATGGCTTTATTCTACTAGAATTGAGCCTTAAAATGATGTTTAGTATGTTTTGATATCTCCATCCAATCCAAAGATATGGCACCTCAAACATCGATGATACGAAACATTAAGCTTTGAGAAAATGGCATTTGAAATTCCTGCCATAGCAATAAAAGAACTAAGAAAATCAAGAGGGACACTCAATTTAGACAATTTAAAATCAATTTTTTGTTAAATTGTCTTGAATATTTTAGGAAAATTACTTTTACTAAAACGTGGCACCAACAGCTAAAAAACATCAAAATGTGACCTCTTTGACACATTTTGCTAATTTCTGAGAAATGAAGAAAGCCTACTTTGAACTCATTTTGATGGCACAGGTCACAATTAGTCATGACTATTTTCTTTCTCATCCCACTCTAATTCTCCATTTCTTCCTTTTTCCTACCTTTTGCCTCCTCTTGATGGCTCTTCTCTCTCTGAATTTTCACCCCTGTCTCCTCCTAACTTTTGCCCCCTCCACTCTGTCGTCCCCTTCACCTTCCTCCTAGCTCCTATATTATCCTTTCTGCCTGCCCTGATAGCTCTTGCCCTCCCCAGTCATTCTTCTCTTTCCCTTCTATGCCGTCTCCCAAGGTCTTTCCTCTCCTCTCTAGCTCTTACTCCCACACCTGTGTCTGCCTCCTTCAGTCTCATTCCCTCTCCCTCCATACAGCTCTTGTCCTCTCCCAGTAGCTCTTCTATCTTCCCTCTATACCTTCTCCCAAGCTCTTTTTTCCTCCTCTCTAGTTCTTGACTGCTACATCTCTGTCTCTGTCCCTTCCTCCTACATTCTACTTCTCGGCTTCCCCCTATAACTCTTGCCACCCCCAACTGCCCTCTCTTTCCCTCTATACCTTCTCCCAAGGTCTTTCCTCCTCTTCTCTAGCTCTTGCTTTCTACACCACTTTCTCTGCCTGCTTCCTCCTACATTCTCCTTCTCTACCTTGCCCTATATCTCTCGCTCTCCCCCAATTGTTGTTCTCTCTTCCTTCAAAGCAGTATAAGACTAATGGGCCTTTCTGTCCAAATTTTTTAAACCCCTGACCTTCACAGCCTGTCATTTTGATATAGAAAAAGAGAGGACTGTTGCACTGTGGAGATGGCACTTCGTGTGTCATCATGCTGATGATTTGTCATGATCATACCCAAACTTTCAATGTTAATTTGATTAAAGGAGACTTGTTGGTGACAGTCAAACGAAAGGATTATGAATCTGATTTTCACTCTAAAATCAGTTATGACAAGTCAAATAGCCTTCTGTAGATCATGAGTCATTCATGACTAATCAAACAGCCTCTATGTTTCCCATGTTGAAAGTAGAGAAGATGACACTTCATCGGCTATCATGAGTCACAAACTGCATTTTTCACAGTGAACTGGTCCTCATTACATCGATATCAATGTGACAGGCTGTAATGCTGCCAGATTTTTTTAGGGGAGGGAGCTGTCTCTTGCTTTTTGTCCATCTCAGTAAGTGAGCCTTTTAAATAGACCATCTTCTCACTGGAAGATTTGTGGACCTGTTGGTCTACATGATAAAGCCCTTTATAATCATCAAGTCCAGCACATGCATTTTTCTAAGAAAAACATTTTTCTGAAAATCATGTAGAATTGTATGTTGTGACACATTTACTGGAAAAAGGTATTTTGGCCACTTAGCCCTATTGTTGCCTTTCAAGAGAATTTTGTATCATCCTGTTTTAGACATTATCTTTAAATTTGTCATAAAATCTTCACACATCTGCGTACCACAAAATACAGACAAGTTGAACATGAATGGTCCATCTCATCATGCTAGTGGTCCACCTCAGTAAAATATGCGGCTGAGATGGACCATTTAAATTGGTTCTCCTATATGACCTGATCTGCTGATCAACTAATGATAGGTGTAGCCTATTTCGGATATTAAAGGATGTTAAACTGAAGCAAAAGCCAAAACCTGAATCAGGAATTTTCTTTTATAAAAAAGGTCTTATATACATGTCTCTATAGTCAAATCACTACAAGACTCCACAGACAATTTAGGCTCTAGAAATTCTTTCAAACTTGGACCTTTACTTCAAGTGGTCGGTCTCCGTCACATTTCCCCTACATGCATTTAATTGTCCCAATGTAATAAAGATAGACCAATGCTATGCACAGTTTCAAAGTGCAAAAATAATTTCTAGTACAAAAACGTTGGTAAGCCTTCCTTTTTGAGGAAAAAAACTGAGAAAAATTGACTGTATTTTCATCCCAGAAGGGACAAATTGCAATTAGGGGTGGGGGATTCATTCATATGTGTGAATTGCAATTGAGAAAGACTATGAAGTTCTATGATCGATTGGCCAATTCAAAGGCAGCTAATTGCCACTTGAATTACCTGGCATGAAGGCAGTCATATCTCCTTTATTCTGGGACAATTATGGACCTAAATAGTGGACTTTTTGGGACCATTTTCGGCCGTGGGGGGGTGCGTTCGCACCCGTCGCACCCCCCCTGGCTACGGGCCTGACATTATATCCGACCACCTGTCATTGAATCTCTTTAATAGACTCAACCCTAAAAGCCAAGTTCTTGTCAATCAATAAATCTATCAATATCTCCAATTCTCACCTTTGGACTGTTCTTGACTAATTCCATTAAAGCTTCGTAAGCTGCACTTCGCAAGTTGTGCAGCCTCCCGTCAGGTCTATTGGTGTCCAATAATTTTGTATAATTGCTTGAAAGTAACTGGACAAGCAATACGTCTGGGGTTTGTAGTCTTCATTTCCAAGGGCCGATTCGTAGGCTGCTTCTGCGAGGCTTGAGAATGCCTGAAAGGAGTAAAGTTTGTTTAGTGAAGCCTACTTCTCCAACATCAAAAAGACCATCATACATTAAGGCAGGATACTGAAATTTAATGACAGCATCCATAGAATGTACATTTAACCTCAAGATTTTTCTTACTTTTAAATTTCGAACTGTTATTAAAAGCAAGTCGAATCAAACCCTTAAATTCAGTGTTCCAGCAATAATTTGATTTGGGCATACACTTTTCGGGAAATGAGAACACCTAATTTTTTAATGTTTTCATGCAAACAGGGCATGGCAGACTAGGGACGGACATGGCACGGAAACAGGCTCACAATGGTCAACTAGAACACAACACTATTAATTGCAATGTTACAGTGTATTCTTACACTTCCAAAAGAAACCACAATAGCAACATTTAGTAATTCAACAACCTACCAAACAAATATGAAAGCGACAAAAGGCTCAGCCATCAGTCCTTCAACCAGGGCGTTTAACAGGGTTCAGGTAATGTTCATTTGGGACAGCGTACGGTACTATCTCGCTATTTCTGCCCACTGTCCATACCGTAGTGTCTCTGAAAGCTATGCTCGGATCTTTGTGGAGTTTGATTAACATTTGCAATTTTGCATGGCTTGTTCGATCATCATCTTCATGACTACGGTGTCTGGGCCTTGTAGGATTGAACCTGTAAATAACAGAAAAAAAAGTTGTTAGGAATTCAGAAACATGACAGTTAAACACGAGAGTTAAGGGCAATTGATTGGGGCTTCACCTAATAGACTTGTGCCATGTATGAACTGTGCTAGAAGCAAGTACAAGAGAGTGGATGGCTGATTGGAGCTGTATGTCCTGTACTTATGAACTTGGTAGGCTAATTAGGACAGGAGGAGTTATAAGTCTATGGGCCAGAGGTGGAAGAAGGATTTTGGTGTGGATCACAACAACCCCCCAGTGGTGAGGAGGAAGCTGCAGGCCAGGAGCTCCCGGTACCAGGGTCACATGCAGTGTCGCCCACCAGGCTGCAACCTGACATCAGCCAGGTAAAAGGAAGTAAAGGTGCCGTGGCACGCCCAGTACCGGCCTGAAGGTTCTCATCAACAGAATGAGACCCCCCATGGAAGTGGTCCCGCTGACTTTCTGAAACAAATGAGCCTAGGGAGAGGGTCCGCCGGTGAGGCCCAAATAACGCCGGACCATCCGGACCGGACAGAGCTGATGATCCTCGGAGTCCTTCTGAGAGTCATTCCCGGAGAATAGAGCCAAAGCGGGAATGGAGAAAGGGGTTGGATCCATCCTGGGGACGGAGGTCTTGGCCAGGTAGCCCTGGACTGTTTGCAGAAAAAGGCCATCAGCCGAGAACAATAAGTCGCGAGGATCTTACGACAAGGCCTGAAGCTCGCTGCGCCGACAGGAGGACGCAAGCCCCAAGAAGACCAGTCTTCCAGGTAGTATGCCACTTGTCCTCAAAAGACTCCCAGACAGGAGGCTCAAAGGCAGGAGAGCGAAGCGCTCGCAGGACGCGGGAGAGGCCCCACTCTGGCACCTGGGGGCGCTCCGGAAGACGAGACGAGGAAAAAGTGTGAATAAGCTTGGTCATTTAAGGGAGGAGCAATAGCAGAAGGCCATACACCGAGCTGAGCCATTTGGTGTACAGTAATTGGCCACGGTCTTCAGGGCTAACTCACGGACTTCAAAGAGAATCAGAAAGACGGGGAAGTCCACTGCATTAGGAACAGATGCAGAGGCAGGATGGAGCTCCCCCTCAGCACACCAATGGGCGAAGACCCTCCAATGAGCTTCGTACAGGCACAATGATGACTGCAGTCATCTCCTGTGGCAACAGTTTCCAAAAAGCCTGCCGATTGGAGGCTACTCCGGAGAGTGGTCACATGTAGAGGGACAGAACAGCCAGATCCTAATGATAAATCTACACATGCGGCTGCCGGAGAAGACATCACCACGGAGGCAGACGGGGTTGCCGATCCCAGAGTTAGTGATACATACAAGTTTTATAACCACAGGAAATACTGTCACAGCATTTACATACAATGCGATGTTGGTGAAGTTTATTGCAAGATGAGATTGTAATTTTTAAGCAACTAAGTATATCAAAAGTAGCATCCTGTGTTTGTTTTTTCTTCTTTAAAATGAGATCAAAACAACTTCTGTCAAGCTAATATTCACCAAGTTAAGCCTTTTTCTTTCTTGGTCGCCAAGACAGAAATTTGATCGCCTGGGGCGAAGGCTTACTGACAACACTAGCTCCAGGGCAAGAAGAGCCAGCCAGCCAGACGGCATGCAGCTCCAGCAAGGAGATATGCCATCCGACCATCCAGAAATGCCCCCCCAACCCTGCAGGCTGGCATCAGTCGTCAAAGTCAGGCTGGGAGGCGGAGGCTGAAGAGGCATGCCGGAGTGCAACCGAACCAGGTCAAACCAAAAGCACAGAGCCAGCGGAACGGCTCGCCCAGAGGGGACAGAAGCGCAAACCATATCGAGGTCCATTCCAGAAAGACAAACTCCTGCCGAGGAGTCAAGTCGGACTTCTGCAAATTGATGAGCAGGCCCAAATTGGTGAACAGCTTGACAGCGTGGGCTGTGTGAGCCGCAACGATCTCCGGACTGGCTCCTCGGAATAGCCGGTCGTCGAGATACTGGTGAAGCAGGACACCCTGGAAACGAAGATGAATCGCCACAGGGGCGAGGAGTTGGGTAAAGACCCGAGGGGCCAAGTTCAGGTCGAATGGCATGGCCCGAAACTGAAAGGAGGTCCCCAGAATGTGGAGGCGAAAATACTTCCGCTAGGCCGAGCCACTGGAACATGAGGCAAGCATCAGACAGGTCAATGCTTGTCGTCCACTCGCCAGCCCGGAGCTGGCAACAAATGATCTGGTCTGACTTCATCCGGAAATGAGGGCACCGGAAGTGTCCATTCAACTGCTTCAGATCGATCACGGGTCGGAACCCGCCCGAGCGCTTGGGTACGGAACCCCAAGCTCCCATCAGGAGCTTGCTCATAGGCGACGAGAGCGTCCAATTCCGCCAGAAGAACCGAGTGCTTGGCCGGGTCGCGAGGCAGTTGAACCGAACGAGGATTGCCCGCAAAGGTGGCAGACGCGAAAACGACATGGTCAGACATGTCTGGAGAAGCCGCTGATGCCAAGGAGAGAGCTCCAGGGCCTCCCATTCGGCGAAGAAAGAGGAGAGTCTTCCTCCTTCAAAAGCGGACTGTGGAGGAGGTAAGAAAGGGTCAACATCAGGAGCATCTCCTGGTCCTCACGGGCCGAAGAACAAATAGCAAAAGCCGCATTACCCAGAAGAGCCGTCAAAGAGGTCAGGAGGTCGGAGGGCCGCCCACTCGTGGGTCCGGCAGTTGACCTAAGAAGTGTTGCAGCTCCTAAGAAAAGCCTCCCGTCCCAGAACAATCATGCTGATGAGAGCACCGATGGAGAAGTTGGTAGAATAAGACAGTCACAGGGTCCGGTGGACCTTGGTCCACAACGCCTCATAGACCGCCGGGTTCTGCACACGGCAAGCTTGAAGAAACTTTTGGGTTAAAATAATTGACCAAGAAAACGCTTAGCACAATGATGTAGAGGCAGGTCAGACAAATTTTTTGATATTTAGGAATTTTACATTTATAATTTATCACACCCTAATCTTAGCATGGAATCTCCATCAAAAGTGCTCAGAATAGCCCATTTTTCCTGCCAGGTAATGTCTGAGAAAAAGTCATTATTCAGAAGTAGAAGTATGTAGTTAATATCACAGTAGAAAGTATAGACCACTTCATCGAGGCCGACAAAGTGTGATAAGTGTGGAAAAATGCACATTTGATGCATGGGGGGAGGGGGTCAAAAATGTAACCAGACTTTTAAATAGAATAGCCTGAGATGATGAGACTGAATCTGCTATAACAATTTTCCAGAGTTATTAAACTTAACACAATCTGACAACATATTTCCTACATTTTTCAGACCTCTAGGCGGAAATGTTTACTGTTATAGGTTTATCACACCCTGACAGTCTGGATGAAGTGACCAGTACAGACTTTCTGTAGAGACAATAACTGCATACTTTTACATCTAAATAATGAATTTTATTTTTAGACATTATTTAACAGGAAAAATAGCAAAACTAGAATTGGGGCCATTCAAAATTGGCACTTCCCCAGCAGTTCATAATTTTTTAATAACGTTTGATTGTCCCATTGGGACGAGAGATTGCCCATTATGTGCACACCTGACTTCATAAGCCTTGACAGACTTGCCAATTGCTCTTTGAAGAGCCAAGAAGCTGCAGGTGTTGTGGACGACATTTATTGTGGACGACAATTTTTGCGGACGACATAATTGTGGACGCAATGACGTGGATTGATGACAGGATGACTGCAGAGATTGCCCCATATGAATATGGGCAATCAATAAGCAAAATTGAGCATTCTTTAATGGGATATTCCACGCTATATAAAAATTGTATAACTCCAATGCGTCAAAAAATTCTCAACAGATTTTTTGTTTTGATACAATAAAAAATGTTTGTATGACTTTCATCTACATCTGCAAACCATTTCCTTGGTCAATTTTTTTAACGCCAAAGTTTCTTCAAGCTCGCTGTGTGCAAAGAAGACTGTTAGCAAACACTGGCAAACAGGACTACCACCTTTGAGCACCTTTGAGCCCCCAACTCGGGCAGAGGTTGTGTAGCAGGACTGAACAAAGACCAGTGCCTCTGCAGGGACTGGAAATCGGACCGGAGGGGGGTCCATTCAAGCCGGGAACCGTGAAACAGACAGGGTGTCTGCAGAAGGATGTACAACCACCGCATTTGGGATGACAGACCTCTGGTCTATCCATGAAGGGGAGATGGAGGCAGACATGGAAGGAGGCCGAGGAAGGAAACAGAGCCAGAGACAAGTTTTCTCAGCCCAAAGGCTGCGGGACACTAGTTTCCAGCCAGTTAACTGTAAAAGTTAACCGTGACAGTTAACTGTTTGAATTAGCATTGAAATGACATTGGAGTCAGCTGAACTGTTAATCTAACAGTTAACTGTTTTATCATAGTGACAGTTTTAAGGCTATTTAACATTTTTGCCTAAAGATAAGTAAAGCGCTTAATATGTCAAATCTTATAAATGGCATACACAAGTAACACAACACAACTAAATCTGTGATAATTGTAACAATATTGTTCATAATCTTGTTAGCGACCTGTTTTGTTTACATTGTGTCTGATGAAATTATGCAAGTTACGTATTTCACACTGGTATGAAAACTATTGGACCTACCATTGCATCATTTTCACATAATCATTGGAATGGGCTTGGAAATTTTCAATGTAGCTTTCATTAAGTTTAATGAAGGTCAAATTGAGTCATGCCATATTTTCAAATATTTGGGCGTCTGATGAAATTACGGAAAATCCCCATGTGGCCTTAAAAAAGTTGGAAGTTTCAAATTATTTTGCTTCAATCATTAGCATTCTATCATTTGTCAACTATTCTTATCAAAACATGTCACTTATTACATGCTGCGTATATCATGCAATGTGTATTAATTGTCTCCATTGGAATAACATTGATTTAGCATAAATTTTTTAAATTTTTGCTCCCCAAAACATCAAAACGGTTCCGATCATTAAAAAAATTCTTCTAGCACTAACCCTGTACTGTCTATTTAGGTCTTTGCAAAGGAAACTGAAGTAACACGCCTTACTTTAAAATAATTAGCAATCAGAAGTTCTTTCCACGACTTCCCATTGGAATAGCATTGTGATTAGGATGTGCAGTTCCTTATTCAATAGTTTGTCAATTTCCAAAACACAACTTATCGACCAGTTTCACTACACTAAATAGATGGAAAAAGACAACTTTTAAAGGCATTTTCAAAACGATCAGCCAATTTGTAGATTTTTGAGAGCATAACTTTGAAAAATTTATGCTAAATCAATGTTATTCCAATGGAGACAATTAATACACATTGCATGACATACGCAGCATACAAGAGAAATGTTTTGACATGAATAGTTGACAAATGAGCATTTAGACTATGGAAATGGATTGCTCTATGGCTCCTCAAAACAAGTGATAAATAAACTCCAGGTAGCACAAAACTCTGCTGTACGACTGATTGAAGGGCTAAAAAGACAAGATAAAGTTAGTCATTACAGAAAAGAGTTACACTGGCTTCCAATTCCTGCAAGGATCCAATTCAAACTTATGACAACTACATGGAAAGCGGTGAATAATCAAGCACCTCAGTACCTCAGATGTCTTATTCAACAAAAACCTGAAAATGACCTGAACCTCCGCAGCAATGGCAAAATGCTGTTAGAGGTGCCTGCCACACAAAATCAAAACAAGTTTGAGGATAGAGCCTTTACCTATTCATCACCGATACTGTGGAATGGCTTACCTGAACATGTACGAAAATCAAGGACACTGGATAACTTCAAGAAGCGATTGAAAACCTATCTTTTTGCAAAATTTTACGGAGATATCAGCTAATCTAACCAAGCGCCAATGAGCAGTTTACTGGAATTGGCGCTATATAAGTACTTAATATTATTATTATTATTATTATAATGATAGAATGCTAATGATTGACGCAAAATAATTTGAATCTTTAACGTCTCAAAGGCCCAATGCAGATTTTGTGTAATTTCGTCAGACACCCAAATATTTGAAAATATGGCATATCTAAATTTTGCCTCTATGAAACGTAATGAAAGTTACATAGAAGATTTCCAAGTCAAATCCGATGTTTATGTTCAAAGGATACACAGGGTGCCCACCGAACATCGCACAAAATATTATAGGAATATAGGAATTTTTCACCATAAAATATAGGAAAATATAGGAGGTGTTCGACTCTTTAAATAAGACAATATAGGAAATATTCAACAGCGGAACCATCGGCAAATCACAGGATCACTTCCGCTATTAGCCGAAAACTTCATGTCTTGGCAAAAACGTGTCTAAAAATTCATATAGCTGGGGGAAAAGATGCTTAAACTTTGTATCGCAGACAAAAACGCGCTAAATATCTTGAAACCTTGAAAAATATAGTAATTTATAGGAATTTTTCCAAAATATTGGAAATTATAGGAGACCTTAAAAAATATTATACAAATATTGGATGGGAAGGAGTCCAATATAGAGTATAATTGGATGAAGATAAGTTATATAACTTTTCTGAATCCAATTATGCTCTATATTGGACGACTTACCATCGTATATTTGTTATATTCTCCATCAAATATAAGTTATATTTTCCTTTTAAGTTGACTTGCTGCCAAACGGTCACAAAATATGCAATCAGGTGTTTTGAATTTTCAAGATATGCTGCTAAGATAGCATTTTTCCCCTCTCAATAGAAAAGAAAAAAAAACCACCTAAATTTAGAAGGCTATTCAATACCACCCCAGGCTTACATTACAGGCAGCTGTAATTTTAGTGTTCAAACCATGAAAGAGCAGGCAATGGTGACGTCACCAAGTCCATTGTCAGTATGCTCTCATGACGTCATCAGTTGTGATATCACAATGACAAGTTGACCATTATGACATCACCAGTGGTGATGTCACAATTGAACAAGTAGTGAGGTGATTGTTCTTCATTTAACCCTTAAAGCCCCATTCACACAGACAAGACTTTGACAAGAGTATGTTGGCAAGAGCAAACTATCAGAAATTGTGAATTAGCTCCCACAGTATAGTTTTCACTCTCAAGAGTGAAAATTTCACTCCCAGAGTAACATAAGATGCTCCCAGATCATTGCCACACTCGTGGAAAACTCTTGGAACATTTTGAACAGTTTAAAATTTTCTGAGAGTATGGAATTGATCTGAGAGTGAAATATTTGCTCTGGGAGTGTCAACTTTCACTCTGGGAGCAAACTTTTCACTCTGGGAGTAAAAAGCTATACTCTGGGAGTTAATTCGTGATTTCTGAGCAGTCCCAAAAAAACAATCCTGCAATTGTGACATCATCAGGGACAACAGCATATTTTGGGGACATAAATAATTCTATGCTGGGGCAACTGAAAGACCCTGGGCATCCTTGAATCAATAGGGTATGTTCCAGACTCCCAGTCTTCTCATCTCATCATCATATGGCGGTCTCCAAAAACCAAAAGTGCAGCTCCCTCCACAAAGATGGTGGTTGAGCCCCGGCTGATTCGGGGTACACCAGCACAACACAAGTCCCAACTGCTGCGCATGTTTTTGTTGCAGAGGGCTTCTTTAATACTTTCCTCTAACCTCTCCTATAGCACACTTAAAGTCTTCTTGACTAGTAAACAAGATATAAACTTGAAGTGATTCTTTCTTCGGCCTGCATTTCTCTGATTCTTTCTTCGGCCTGTCTGTGGTGTACAATCTGCTTGTGAAGATCTTCTTTGATCTGCTTGAGCTATTCTTTTTTTCTTCTTTTGCTTGCCTCCATCATTTAGCGATGCCTCACAGCTGTCTGCTATGAGACTTTAACTGAGTCCCCCTATCTTGCTACAAATATTCCTTTTTCTTAGCTCCTCAAAGCCCAAAACATAGTTGCAATGTTCATAAATTATTGCAGAGTTGCTTCCAAAATGGTGTTTAGCTGCTTTTCCAGTCCCAGCCAGAAGCTCCCTCCCCCTTTTTAACCATGTTATATTTGTGTGCAAATATGTCAATTTATCATACTTGAGAGTAAAAAGTCTTGAGTAATAATTCGGGAGACCTAAGAAGTCGGGAGTCACTTTTCAGAAAGTCAAGAGTCGACAGTTGGATCATTTACTACCCGACTCTGAAGTGAGTAGTTGTACAATGATTCCATTATTTCCATTGGAAATTTTGTGTACGATTTCAAATCATTGCGAATCATTACAAGTGTGTTTTTGTTAAAACTATTTTTTGGAGTCAAGAATGACCAAATTAATTTTCTACTCCCAACTCCAACTGCACCATAAAGCCTCAGACTCCACAACTCTGGTCTCCGAAGCCCTCGTTCCAGCCATCTGCTGTCCATGCTGTCCATGCTACTTCAGTCTTGGTTTTTATTCATGGCTCTGGTTCTCGAGTCCTTGCGTGGGAATCTTGGCTTGTCAGTTTCTCTTGTTCAATGCTATAGACCTGATCCTCCTCAGTTGCTTGGCATAGGTTCTCTTCCACAACTTCTTCTTCATCCAATCTTAGGGCAAGGTTAGCGTCTACTTCTTGGGAGGTTCCGAACCCTGTGGTGATCTTCCTACTTCTTATCCACCTGTGTCTTATTGGATGCTTCTGCAGTTGCCTCAACATTTTTGCACTGTTGAAGATGCTTCTTGCAATACATTTTCCCTTGGTAAATCCTTACTCCTCTTTCACTCTTGAACCTCCTTCCACAACTACTGGAAGATGATCTTTCCGTCTCTGCCATTGTTCTTGAGACCCGTCTAACAGCTCCCTGGTCGTTCTCCACGTTGTCCGTCCTTTGCAGGTCCTTCATCCTCACCGATTGGCTTGCCCACTTCAGCAAAGATTCTTGCCTGAGGGTATATTAAATTAATTTTCTCTTGTACTTGTAGTTCTATGTGCAGAGCACTTCAGGGTGTCAACGTTTGCACTTCAAAATCTGCGCTGTCGTCTGACCTATTCCCGCATGTCAATGGGCCTTTCCCATGGTCAAATGAACTTCAATTCTTGACAGGCAACCACTCTCTTTTGATGATATTCTCCTAATACAGTACTGTTCTTCACAGGTTTCCACAAATTTGATTCCTCTGGAATTTCTTTCTGATACTTGTAGGAGAACCAGATTCTTGATTTCTTCATCAGGAGAAGGAAGATGAGTAAATCTCCTGCCAAGAAGGCCAGATGGAGACAATGGTTTTTTACAAGTGTCAAGCTACACCAAAAGAACAGCAAAGATGTTGACGACTTACGAGTCTTGGAGGAAGCAGTACATGTTGAAGCATTTTCCGACATCATGATCTCAGGAGCGAAGTGTCTTGAGATGAATCTACGAAATACAAGTGTGAAGGACTCCTCAGAGACATCATTTGCTAATTCACAATAAACTGCCCTTGAATTGGGATACATGTACAGACATTTTTCTGTCTTCTGTTGGAGGTCTCCACCTCAATTACTTCTGTGAAATCTGCTTAATTGACTGTGAAAGGTTATATTCACAATCTATCATTTGCAAGAGGAGACCGGGGATAGAAGGATAGTTTCTGTAGTCAGAGAAAGAGATGACACACTTTCTGATCACATAGCTAACTTGCATTTTCAGTTGCAAGTTCCTCAAGTGCAAGTCAGTCTGTCTTTTACGGCCCATCAGCACCAGCATGGGCCATTTAGAGGTAGCCCTGGGACCCATGCGTAGCATAGCCCTGGGACCCATGCGTAGCATGGGTCATTCCATGCAAAATCTTGAGATTTTGACTCCTCATCAGGAGAAGTAAGACGGCATCAATACTAGAGCAGTAAGCTTCATAAAAATTGGATTTTTATTCACCTGACATACCATTCTACTGACGGCACTAATTTTTAAGGCATTTTCTCATTGTTGAATGTGAATAAATCACTACAAAATGCAGAGAAATTCTCAAAAAACGGCACTTTCAGCCATCAGCCCCTTTGTGAACAAAGGTGACTTCTCAGTGACGTCACTGTTGCTTTATAATGACGTCACCAAAGCAAAGTGTGACATCATTCATTTTGGCCAATCAGAGATGCGTATTTCCACAATGTTTAAGGAAGAAACATCATCTTTAGAGTTCAAGGGATGATTAAAAAAAGGTCAGGAAGATTGAATTGATGGAAACAGGTGCCGTCACTAGCATAATTTATCTATTTTCATTATGTGTTTTCGGTTTTGGCATAAGTATAAAAGAAAAGGAGAAAATTGAATTCTCCCAAACCTTTACATTCAAATCTCATGATTTCTCAATGGGACGATTCATGACCCCTGTCCCACAGGGGTCCAGGGCTATGGGTAGCATAGGTCATGGGTCGTCCCACACACAAAATCTTGAGATTTTGAAATGCTATCGGGAGAATTGAGATTTTGATCATTTTTCAATCAATCTTCGCAATATTTGGAATTCTGTTTCTCAAGATAGTTTGCTTGTGACAGCACTACCTTTGAAAGTGATTCTTCCAAGGGAAAGGACAAATAAATCACTTTGAATATCAAGAAGTCCATAAAAAAGCAAACAAAATTCATCAATCTGAATGAGACGACACTGGTGACGTCATCAGACTCTCCTATGACGTCACGAGGTGTTTTCTGTGACATCATGATCACAGTCAAAAATTGACCATTCAGATAAAGTCATTTCTTCAATGCATTAAGGAAAAAAACATTTCTTTAGATTCACAGGATAATGGCTAAACTATTTTAACATCTAGAGAAATATAAATAGGTGCTGTAAGTAGGAAATTTTGTCTAGTTTTAGATGGTACAATTGAAAATAACAAACTCAACATATATTTTTAGATATCTCAATTCTCCCTCACCCTGTCTTTGAAATCTCATGAGTTTCCAATGGGAGGATTCATGACCCCTGTCCCAGGGGTCCAGGGCTAATTCAGAGGCAAGTTAACAGATGGATGATATACAAAAATTTTGTCGCATCGCCTGTTGTTAGAAAAACCAGAATGTACTTTGTCGACAATCTTTAATCGGAAAAGTGGTGAACTTCTTGTTCTTTTGAAATATGAAGGGTAATTTTGTGTCTTCCACAACAAGAGAATGAAGGGGTACATCCGATATCCATGAGGCTTCAGGCTTGAATTTCTTCTGGCTTCAGAAATCCTGCATATCGTTTGTACGTTTGTAAGCAGTGAAATGTAGATTGAAGTCTTTGGCAGGAATTGTACGCGGATTTTCTTGTCATATAGAATCTTCTTAAGGTCACTGTCTATGACTTTCTCCAATTCATACTGTGACTTCAGTTCTTCAGAGTTGATTGCCCCTGAACGCAGATAAAATACAGCGTCAGAGAAGAAATATCCAATTGGAGAAGTAATTCAATGCATCTTTGATGCCCAAACTTGTAATAATGTCCACATATATGTCTTTCTTCATCTTGAATGTTAACTCGGTCTCATCTTTCTTCATAAATTCAGGAGATTATTACAAAGAATGAATCATTTATATAAACATATGGCATCAAAACTGAATTTGTTAAGTGACTAGAGGGCTTGGATGTCATGGATCCTCAAGTCAGAATAATCATGTTAACCATGTCTTCTTCACGAAGCTCGCATTGTAAGACCTTTTTGAAGTCAAAAGTGATGCAAAAGCTCTTCTGCAGGAAGTTACAATTCCAGTCATATCCTTCAGGATGGGTGGGCAAGATGAACATAAATCAGAGAATCTCATACATGACAGCTACAATAGTAATGCAGAAAATCAACAATCACTGACGATTTATGGTGACATCTTCCAGGATTAAGAGATTCTTAATTGAGGATGTTACAGTTGTGATGAATGGAAGGATTCAACATGTTGCTATATTCATCATCCAGTCAAGTAAGGCTCAAGCTTCTGTTCGTGTTGTCTACTAAATTGTGGACCTTCCCTTCTTGTAGAGGACAAGCCCATGATGTCCTTCCTTGATGGTCGTCTTCTTGGGCAGCTCGCCAGGGTGTCTCTCCTTGCAGATGAAGTCTGTGTCAGTCTGGATAAGCTCAACTGAGCCAGTAGGACTTGGAGGAGATTCTCTGGGCTGGATCTTCCACTTTGTCTTGGCTGTGGTTCTTCAACCAGTGGAGTTTGCCCGGGACCCTCAAACAAGAGTTGCAATGGCGACTGTAGCTGTGGCCGTGGTTTGTGTTTGTCAAGGCGTTGTTGGAATCTGCATGGGTGAAGATCCCAGGACACAGCTCAGCAAGGGCTGAAGTGAAGGCTTCAACTTGGCATGGAGCAGCTTAAGGCAATATACAGTCAGGGAAATTACCAGCATATGAGGACAATTGCAATTCCAGCCAAGTCTTGGCCCGGACAGGATGATTGAGTGTGTGGGGTTGATCAGTTGGGTCTCAGAAGAAAGTCTGATCTCTTTGCAGACATCCTTACCACACAGCAGCATGTCAGTTGCGGGACTTAATTCTATCCAATTTCACGAAATACTGCAAAGTCATCAGCAGTTGATGACAATTTCCTAATTTCTCTGGAGCCTTCAGGTTCTTTAGCTCATTATGTAATGGATAGGTCTGCCAAAAGTTATAGAGTTAGTTGATACTGTGATACAACTTTATGTCAAGTTTTGAAGTGATAGTTGCAGTACCGTATATACTCGTGTATAAGACGCACTTTTGATACCCAGAATTCTTACCCATAGAACGGGTGCGTCTTATACGTGGGATATACTAAAATATCAAAGTTTTTCGGTAAAATCCAGAAAATTCTTTATTTTCGTCACTCCCGTCCGCCATTTTGAAACACGCGCCATCAACTTCATCAAGTTCTCGCTTTTGCGAGATCTCAAGCGAGATCTCAAGCGAGAGTTGACGTGATGAAGATGGCCGAGATGGCGTTGCATAGACGTAAACAATGTGGATTCGAATTGATTTCTTGCAAATATGGCTAATATAGAAGGTAAATTTACCCAAATAAGCATCAGTTTTGTTGGAAATCCAGCAATATTTCGTCCGCCGCACAGTTTTTTGATGCCAGTCAAATCTAATGCGACTTATACGAGGGTTTCACTGGGAGGGGGGTTTTGGGGTCTTAAAGAATAGGTGCGTCTTATACGCGGGGGCGACTTATATGCGAGTATATACGGTAGTTCTTTTTAAAAAGCCAGTCAAAGATGATTTTGAGAACTTCCAGAGTCATGGCTAGGCCATGACACTTTGAGAGTGTCATGGGAGGGTGATGACAGTGCTAGGGTGATTGTCAAGTGAGGCTGAGGACATTGATTGTCATCAGCTGGTGATAATTTCCCTGACTGATATAGTTGAAGCTGTGGAGTGTTGCCCGAGGTGTGAAAGGTCCTCTGGGTCTCTTTGGTTGAGGCCCAAAAGTTGAATCTTACTTTTCTTCCGGTTTCCATCTTGAAGCAGGAGTGGTTATGGTGCTCTAATTCGGGCTGATCTATATATCAGTGGAGCAGACAACTGCGACACCACAAAGCAGAGAAATTGCCAGGTAGACAATTTAGGATTGATGCTAAAAATAGTAACACTAGTGCCAGCCTGTCAGCTTTGCTTGGGAGTCCAGACACGCAGGACACATGTAGACGAGTGGTAAACACATGAGCACTGAGCAGCCGCCCGCATCCAAGTGCGTCCAAAGGCAGATAAATTTAGACACCTTAGAATGGACAACGATAATATATCCGCTATAAACCTGGTTGAACTATCGCTTTTCGTGAAGAGAATATAAGTAATATGTCCACTAGTGCAATGACAAACTTTCAGATGAAATCCGACGTTTAAGACTACTTGACAAGAAGACTTCAGTAATGTGAGCGCGAGCAATAAATCCAATGAGTCAGTTGACAATTTTGACAGATTTAAATTAGAGATTGCCTAGAGCGAAATAAGTACATAGACAAGGGAATATGGCTGGTGATTCCAATTGAAAGACAAATATTCTCCAACCAAATCAGCTTGACTTGAACATGCATGTTGATTTATGTAAATATTTTTTTCCTTTTCTGAGCCAACATCACTTGTGTATGTACTGTGCAGTCACCATGGGTGCCGCAACAACATGGATTAATAGATCAAGGCACAACCCTGAGAGATCTCTATCGGAGAGTCCGAGACGCATAACTTTGGTCCTGTACTTTGAACAATGTAACCAGTTTAACACTTGTTTTTGAAACGAGATTAACTTTTTCGGATGCGCGAACGATAGGTATTGCAAACATTACCGCTTGTATGTCTGAAATTCCCATAAGAAAACAGAGATCCATTCAATAATTTACTAAATTATTGAATCAAAACTAGGACAACATTACATTAGGCTGTCCGAAGTTATGAATCAACAAAGAAAGCCAAGATATTGTAAACCAAATACCCAATATGCTGTAACTTAGTGCAGCATTAAAATCCAGTCAAGCGCATTTAAGACAATAATTACCTTGAAGGTCCTTCATTTTCCAAGTAGAATTGAAGCGGAACGTCAGCTGGTCATGACAATTTTGAGGTTCAGCAGATGGCACTACACTGAATACGCAATGATCAGCCTCTAGAGCAGTGAGACCTCCATGATGACAGTTCCGCCTTAAACAAGCATCTGGAACGGAAAGGGAAATGAATTTGCATTCAGGCCAGACTTCAATCCCTGCATACGAACATGAAAACCTATATGTGGGAATAATAAATACGAATATGTTGAACGGAGAATCTTTTTGAAATATCTGTAGTTTTCAACATCAATTGAGCTAAAAATGGCTGGCAGCATCAAAATTTTAACCAAGTAATTAAGCAACTTTTATATTCTTCAAGCAAAAGAAAAATTTGTAAGTTAGACAGTCAGACATGATGGACACTACAGCCTAGCAAAATCAATAGCCATTTACCGAGACGGCCTCGTTCTTGTGTCCGCGGATCTCATTTTCGGGCTATGCGGGTGCTACATTTTCCAGTTAACAGCTAATTAAACAACTCGCAAACTGCAGTTGTCCTTCAGAACTTCAGAATATTGCTATTCTGCACAACAAAACAATTGCTTTGTTATTTGGAGCACTTGGCCCATTGCCACTTACAAGATTATAAAGTTAACTAACCGGCTTTAAATTGCAAAGTGGTACCTGCAAGATGAGAGGCAACGTCACCATGATCAACTCCTAACACAACGATGACATCTTTCATGATCTCTGAAAAGGCAAAGCAAGAAAGTTCAAACATCTGAACACAAAATACTGAATAATGAAACAATTCTAAGACTTGATCAAACATAATTATGTGTGTCAGCTGAACTCACAGATCTGTAGTCTCTAAGTTTACATTTAGTTGTCTCATGAGCATCACAAAAAATTCACTAAAAAGGCTTGACATACATATAACTAATGTTTCATTGCGACAGTCAGTTTTACAAAGTCTGCCTGCTTTGCTGTTAAAATAGTTCAATTCAATCCGATTGCCTTCGAGCAACAAGGGTAATACACATTTTTTAGTAGTTCAATTGCAAGAAAAGTTGCAAGTAATGTTAATAATGTTATCGAATTATTTAAAAAATTTTCTATTACACCTTACGCCTACTTTTAATTTGCACTAACATCACCATTCGCCTAAGGTACAGTTCACATATTTCCTTGAAGTCGATATAAATGCTGATGTGCCCGGCTCCTCGTCTGTCTAATCGTCACCTCAATTGTGAGCTTTCGAAGTTCCTGCATTGGAACCAACACGCTCTCAAAGACCAGGCAATTTCTGGAAAAAAAAAAGACCGAAATAAGACAACAAGAACCCGCAGGTTGAATAATGCAGGTGCAATATACTAATATCGGGTTGCGTTTGACCAAATATTTTCGAGACTTAGAGATTTTCTAATAAATCTTGATATTGTGTACAAGCAAATGACCTTGAAAAAAGCCAAGGTTATGTCCTCTGGATTTGCGCCAAAAACCCTAGTTTCAAAAATCAATGTTGGTGAGAACAAGACTGTCTCTGATTATACTAGGGTATGACAAATACTAGAAGTTTGAAAGCAAATGCCTTTTTTCCAATCTCACAAAGGGAGAATCGGAATGCTATACATCTAATTTTTTTCGGCTGTCAGAGAAGCATAATTTTGCTAATAAATGAGAATAGCCGTCTCTTAATACCCTATACATTGCTATACATAACCCATAATGCACCTTCACACCATTGTTGATGTTCTCCATAAGTGAAAATCTGAAAATTATATTTAAATGGCAAGATCAAAGAGCTCCATCAAATTCACAAATCCCATCTATGGAACAATCTGTAATCGGAAATGGAGCGCTAAAAACATTTGTAAGTAAAATATAGTTATATCGAATGCCTGAAGTACATTTAAGATACTTTTTTTTTTACTTATTACATAGAAAAAAGGAAATGGAAAAAGTAAATTTATATTATTATAAAAACATAAATTTATTATTTTGGTTACAGAAGAGAATATTTTATCTTTCTCTTAATACCCTGTCCATAATCTGAAATGCTCTTATACACCATTGTAGATATTCTCCTTAAGTGAAAATCTGACTTACAAATAAGAAAATGCAATTCAGATGGTAAGATCATGGAGTTCGACCCAATCCACAAAACCCATTTTTCTACAGAAACAATCTCTCAACAGGCCTGGAGCAATAACCAATCGACTTTTCAAAGCGAAAATTGGTATACAGATTGCCTGATAAATATTCTCCATACATTTTTCATCATTCTTAAATGTGGGGAATAGAAAAAATTTAATCTCATTTTTTCGGTCATCAGAAATGCATCATTTCACCTCATATCATAACAAATACAATTTTCTTTCCAAAAAAATGCCTGTGCATGTTCCAATCCACAAAACCCATTATATTGACTGGTATAATGCAGATGCGCATGCGCACCTGCATTAAAAACAGGTATTGGGGAAAAAAGGCAACAACGTGGTTGGAGCTGCAAAATGTTCAGTATAAAACAATAATCCTGATGGGTATCACCAAATCACCCATGTATCCAGCAAATGTTTGTTAGGTTGACTCCAATTCGTTCTTCTTGGAAAAGCTAAATATGTCACACAAACAACACAGAAGACACTTACAGTTTGTCTCATCAACATACGAACTGGTGTTTGGCCTGATTTCTCAGTATCTACAAATCTCAAAGCAGAAATACACATACTCACTGATAGATCAGCCTATTTGTAATTTGTGGATGTCATTTTTCGCGATGTTTTTATGCCGTTTTTTGCCGATTTTTGGCAGTTTTCGTTGACGGCGATCCATTTATACTTGTTGGCATTCATGACGCAACCTCTGAGACAGCCACAAGTGACGTGACGTCACAATAATGCACTGCAGCGCCACATCCGACATAGTTCTTGTAAAGCTGGTGCCAGTCATACCTCACCAAACTCATAAATTGTTGCTATACAGATCATAGAAACAGTGCTAATTTCCAGTTCGCATGCTAGATGAGACAGACTGTAGAATCATATGGGAGAAACTATGGATAAATGATCTTCCAATGAATATAAAAAAATTTAATCAATTCACAATGGTGCACAGCAGTAAACAACAAATAATTAGTTATTTTGAGCAATTGGTGCATTATCACTAATTCGTAAATAAATGCAAAAGTACCTGTTTTCAATTACAATGTAGCACTTTAAGACAGTCAACAAGATGAAGGCAATATCACCAAGATCAGCTCCAGCATTCAATGACATCTTCTAGTACCTCTGAAAAGATAATGTAAGTACAAGTTACAAAAAGAAATTACAATAATTGAAGTTATGAATCATAAATAGCTGGTAGCATGGCCTTTGGACACTGTCAATTACCATTTAAACTCATTGAAGTTTGAACGCTTGAAGTACAAATAATGAAAGCCCAAAATTTATATACAAATTTCTGAAATGTCAAAAAAATATTTTATTTGCATGCTAAGTTGTAACAATTTTAGAAAGCTGTCAAAAGATGAACTCCTGACTGCTGTACTATTTTACAGTTAATCAATTTGCTGAAAATTTTACTTAATACTTTTATTCTTATTATTTTTCCACAGCAGATCTTACACCAACTAAACTGACACAATCATCTGATATCGCTTAAGGACCACATCACAGATTCTCTAGTGCAGGGTGCCCACCGAACATTGCACAAAATATTATAGGAATATAGGAATTTTTAAAAGTGAAATACAGGAAAATATAGGAGGTTTTCGCCTATTTTAATAAGACAATATAGGAAATATTCGACAGCGAAACCATCAGCAAATCACGGGATCGCTTCCACCATAAGCCGAAAACTTCATGTTGCGGACAAAAACGTGTCTAAAAATTCATATATCTAAGGGGAAAAGACGCTTAAACTTTGAATCGCAGACAAAAACGTGCATATACGCGCGAAATATCTTGAAAACTTGAAAAATATAGGAATTTATAGGAATTTTTCCAAAATATAGGAAATTATAGGAGGCCTTAAAAAATATAGGAATTATAGGAAATATAGGAGGAGTGGGCACCCTGCTAGTGGTCTGTATAAATGCTGAAGTTCCTGAAGGGTTACATCTTCCATAGCCTTGCAGGGGTACCAACATCTGGTTTGCCATCGGAGAAGTTGTTTCATCATGGTTATGGCTTTGCCTTCTTTGTTCTGCGGTTTTTGAGAGGGTGAAATAGCAAAATTCAATAAACTAGTAACATAGCGGCAGCAAGGCTCCTAAAGATGTATCATAGATCTGCAGTGTGCCATATTCTAGATCTATTGTAGATCTGCAGAGTTGAATACAATTTGAGTTTTGCATTAATTTTGACATTGTTATCTTTATATCTTTATACACATTGCGTCAATGTTGAATCATCGACACTAAAAGACTAAAGAAACACAACGGCATTACGAATTGATGCAATTCCCCAATTTTTATGATAGCTAGTCCACAAATTAAAATGTTCCTGGACTAAAACTTACCAAAGGCAAATAACTCCGCAGTCACGAATTCTCAAGGTGGTCCTGCCAAATATCTTTCCAAAAACAGTGACGAACTTGACCAGCATGCCTATCCAAACTTGTCGGGACGTATCAATGGGTAGGACGCAGCAACAAACAACCTGTAATGTAAAGAAGAAGGCATGCCACATAATTTAGATACCTGGATTGAATTTACAAATGTTGAGCATCAACTTTGACTTGTGTCCAAATTATCCCCAAAATTCAGTATTGCCAAATCCCCTTTGTGTCCAACTGAGATTTGTTTGAATACTTGTTTCTCGTTATTAATTTCCATTCATAAGTGTTTTTGAATTTATATAAATTTGCATACTAATAAATTCTCACCCATTATTCATAATTCTAGTTCTGGTTTACGAGTATAATTCCTTGTTGACAATCAAGCTTGAATAACAAGGACATCAAGGGGCACACAGGTAGAAGAGCACTATTCTCCGTCCTTACTGAATGATTGAAGATGTAACCATCTGAAAAGAAAAATGTGTGCTGACATTATGGAATGATAGTATGGACCATATATTTTACATTATTATAAATTATATACTATTTTCAAACATTATCAAGAATCGTTTTATATCTTATTATTCTGCGTTAAGACTATGACACATCAAATGCAAAATGTAAATTGTAATTGATTTTGAATCGAAATTGTAATTCAATTGGAATATCAATATTCACATACATTTCATACTTACTGACTGTTGGTCATGTCTTGGATGGTTGCTCACTTTTGAACTAAACTGAACTAATTAACAGGCACATGACATTTAAATATTGTTTACAAAGAATAGGTCTTTCCAGAAAATGTATTCCAATTCAGAAATCTAGGGGCACTTTCATGTCTTGTTCGATTACATTAAAAAAGGCAGGAGATGGATGGATGATTGGGGCTTTACGTCCTGTACTTATGCACTTGGTAGGCTAATTAGGACAGGGGGAGGACACAGCAATAAGGCGAAAGATGATTGAAACTTCTGTGGAACATAGGCCCAGATGACCCGGCAAGAGCTGTATTGAACCCGAGACCCAGCGATTGGCAGACCAGCACGCTACCACGAGACCAACCCTTCCCCCTCCCCCTTAAAAATGGCAGGCGAGATACGCACAACTGCGAAGTTTCTCGAGTCTTTCATGAAAAAAAAAACAGTAGATGTCATGAAAAAAAAACAGTAGATGTGAAAAACAGAACTTTTCAAGGATCTGGAAATAAAACAAATGCTCGTACCAAGCTTCTGTAATGCAAAATGGAGAAATCTATCTTGACTCTGCAAGGGTTAAAAATTCCGTAGATCTGAAAAGCTGAAATTGTCCACTGACCTGGAAAATTAAGAAAATCTCGAACAAAGCATCTGAAAAGCAAAACTGAGAAATATATCTTGACTCTGTAAAGAAAGAAACATCTATAGATCTGAAATGAGAAATTTTTTGAAGGACCTGGGAAATAAAGAAAATCTTGAACAAAGCATCTGAAAAGCAAAACTGAGAAATATATTTTGACTCTGCAAAGAAACAAATTTATATGTAGATCTGAAACGAGAAACTTTTTACGGATCTGGAAAATAAAGAAAATCTTGAACAAAGCATCTGAAAAGCAAAACTGAGAAATATATCTTAATTGACTCTACAAAGAAAGAAATATATGTATATCTGAAAGGAGAAACTTATGAAGGATCTGGAAAATAAAGAAAATCTTGAAAAAAGCATCTGAAAAGCAAAACTGAGAAATATATCTTGACTCTACAAAGAAAGAAATATATGTATATCTGAAAGGCGAAACTTATGAAGGATCTGGAAAATAAAGAAACTCTTGAACAAAGCATCTGAAAAGCAAAACTGAGAAATATATCTTGACTCAGCAAAGAAAGAAATATATGTATATCTGAAAGGCGAAACTTATGAAGGATCTGGAAAATAAAGAAAATCTTGAACAAAGCATCAGAAAGGCAAAACTGAGAAATATATCTTGACTCTGCAAAGAAAGAAGAAATATCTGTAGATCTGAAAGGAGAAATTTGTGAAGGATCTGGAAAATAAAGAAAATCGCAAACAAAGCATCTGAAAAGCAGAATCGAGAAATCTATCTGGACTCAGTCTCTGCAAAGAAAAAAGTACGTATACATGTATCTGAAAAGCAGGAATTTTTAAAGCATCTGAAAAATGAAACATATTCGAACACTAAGCGCCTGAAAAGCAGAACCGAGAAATCTAGCTTGACTCTGCTAAGAAAAAAACTTTTGCATAAAAGAAAAGCAGGAATTTTTCAAGCATGTGAAAAATGAAACAAATTCTCATACTAAGCATTTAAAAGCAAAAGATGAACGCAGAAATATTTCAAGGATCTGGAAAACAAAAATAACATTTAGTAGCAATATTCTGAAACACAAAATCGTGACAAGTATCTTGACTCTTTAGTGTGCAATGAAAATAAAAACTTAATTCTGTAGATCTGAAACAGAAATATTCCATAATCTGGAAATGAAACATAACTTCTTAAACCATGCTTCTGAAATGCAAAATTCTGAAAAGTATCTTCTGTCTGTAATAAAACTTCAGTAGGTTTGTAACGCAGAAATATGTCAAGGATCTGGAAAACTAAAAAATCACCTATCGAACTAAGCTTGTGAACACTCTAAATTTACTGTAGAACTGTAGAACTGTAGAAGGTTTAGATCGTAACCCAATCCATCGGTTGTTGACCTCTCGGATGTGATCTCGGTCGTCGGATTAGATGGGTACAGGTTGCAGAAGCTTGCCTTCTAGACCAATATTCTTTTTTTATTTAACTTTTTGTGATTCCTGAATGTTTCATTAACTTACATTTTTTCCCATAATTTACAGACTTTATTTTGAAGCAGTTGGAGTGAGCAGTTCTTTTTTATTTTTCCAGATTCTTGTTCCGGTAAACTTCTGAAGTGTCACTTGCAATTTCTGTCTTTCAGTTTCTCAAGTTCCTGCAATTAATGTTTCCATTCAGAAGCGACGGAGTCTCCACAAGTAACTTACTAGGATCTGAAAAGCAGAAACTTTACTAGGATCTGAAAAAAAAAAAGAACTTCTCAAACAGAGCTTTTGAATGGAAACATTAATTGCAGGAACTTGAGAAACTGAAAGACAGAAATTGCAAGTGACACTTCAGAAGTTTACCGGAACAAGAATCTGGAAAAATAAAAAAGAACTGCTCACTCCAACTGCTTCAAAATAAAGTCTGTAAATTATGGGAAAAAATGTAAGTTAATGAAACATTCAGGAATCACAAAAAGTTAAATAAAAAAAGAATATTGGTCTAGAAGGCAAGCTTCTGCAACCTGTACCCATTTTTATACTACATTAACTGAAACTACAATCCCTATTGAACAGTTTAACAGTAACTTTTCCTGAGTTGAACAGGAGGGGGGGGAAGGGCACAGGTTAAGGGGACTTGCTCCCCAGACAGGTGCTCTCCCCAGGAGCTGCCCTGGGTGCCATGAAGGGGGAGGGGGCAGTTTTCAACTAAAAAGCCCAAAACACCACTACCAGCTGTTCCAATCAATGCTACAAAAATTGCTGTGCTACCACCAGTGTTTCTGCTAATGCCATCAGCCCACATGGCCATCTGGCCATGGGCCCACATGGCTGAACATGAAAAGTTGACCAGCAGTTCTGGCCTGAAAAGTAAATGCCAATGTGACCCAATGTCAGGTGTTAAAAACTGGTAGAAATCGATGTCAACAGTTTCTACACAATGTATACTTTGTCCAAAAGCATTACCATGGTGTCCTGTGCAGTTCTTGTGCCTTAAAAGTCCGTGAATTCCAGCATTTCTTGCCCACACTGTCGCCATTTTGGTTGAAATCAGCTGATCTGCAAATAGTCCCCTGCAACGGTCGAGATTTTGAAACTCGGCGGTTACCGTGACGTTGCTTCATGAATATTCATGAGCCTCAATCCCAAGATCCCCTCGATGTCACACAGCAAACTGCATGAGTGGTCTCATGCCCGCACATTAAAAATGCAGACGAGCCCCCAGCTCCCATTCGACGGCGTGTCTAAAGTCTAAGCTCCGCCCCTGCCTCTCATTGGTCAATGCCTAACGATATTCAGAAATAGGACGTCGTGATCTTGAATAAACAATGCCATGTACGAGATAAACTACCAGTTCCAAATTATCTAAACAGTTGCAGAAGGTGCCAGTTACAAAGAAATATTGCTAACTTCATGTTTTGCCAATTTCAATCCTTCGCTGGCACTGTCATTCCCATGGAATCTTTCCTGCAGTGGATTTAGTGTTGGGGCCGCCATTTTGGATTCAACAGACACGTGAATAAAATCTGCTGGATGTCTTAAATTATCAAACGATTTGCCAAAGTTCTAAGTAGCACAGAATTGATGAAGCAAGTTTACCTGATAAATCCCGACTGTACACTGGTGCTGTCAATGCATTTATTCCTATTTGTGAGCAATTTTCAAAAGTGTACAAAATGGCGTCGACATGTTGATAATGTCGGCCGTATCACTGCCAAAACCATATTTTGGTAATCCACACATGTATCAGGAATTTCCATTCAAATCCAGGCTGCATGTACGCCAAAATATGTTACTTTACATGCTGAATACAGATGTGTGCAAGCCCTAAACTGGCAAGCAGTTGCCAATGTCGTTGCAGTGAAAACTTTGAGAACTATTTGCGGATGAATTCACGAGCGATTCACTCGGTTTAATTCTAGTTCCTGTTTTCTGCAGGCATGGGACTCTCCCAGCAGGTTGGTCACACAGATCAGGTGCTTCTCCGAGCGCCGTCTGTGGCAGCACAATGCAATGGAACATTTGGAACATGCCATTACAAAATGGTTTCTTTACATTACCATTGGTGGCGCTAGAGCATGTGTGATGCCTTCAGAGCACTCTTGTGATAATTTAGGGAACTCAAAATTCATGAAATATTTACAAACCAAGCCAGGATAAATATGGACAAAGACAAATTTAAAGCTGTTTGAGACGGTCTTTCTCAATTTTGGCGGACAGCTATTGGACAGGAGGTCAGAAGCACTCTGAAGGTCAGTGTTGTCTACCAGCTGCAGTAGTGCACACAGCACAAGTTACAGAGTAACTTACACTTGTTTCATGCTCAACATGCTCAAGGCTTCAAGGGGGGCAATTAAGAATAACACCGGAGCTACTAAAAGGGGGGGGGGGGCACCCTGACGAAAATTTGATACAGGTTTGTACATAATTTGATATAGTAACATAATTCCCCTCAGGGGGACCATTAGATTTTCAGGGGGCTTGGAGTTTTCTTCAACGGGAAAGTATTTTTATTTATTTCGCTATGATGGCAAGAGCAGCTATTTATTTCGAGCGTGAGCTGTCCGCTTCACGTACCGATATATTTAGCATGTAAAAATATATAAATCATCAAATGTAGTGGGGAGGGGAGGAGCATATACGTCCCTGCCCCCCCCCCCCCGGAGATCAAATGGTTGCCCCCCCCCTTATTGCTTGAAAAATATGATGAGGAAATGTGCAAATCTAGAGTATTGTGTTCACCATCAAGGCATTCATGAATAATTAATTGGTCACTGTATGGATTTTTCTTACAGATGATGCGGATCTATTAGGTGTAGCGAACTGTCAACATGTTGGAACATTGTAAGTGTCATATTGGTTGAAAATAATTTTATAACATATAAAGTTTATTGAAATAACCTTATTATCAATTTATGCTTGTCAAGTAATTATGTAATTGCTACTCGAGAGGAAAGAAAGGTACGTGAAGAGATTCCGGTCAGTCCTGCTCTAGGGATGTACTGTTGCCCCCCCCTCCCCATGTAATTGGCAAAGTGTATTTTACACCTTTAGCTGAGTTTAGGGCCTAGTGCAATTAGCCTTCGCACTGCTGTCATGCCCTGAGTTGCATCCCTGGAAAAAAAAATCTGGTGATGCCCTTGACCTTCAGCTGTTCAGAGGAAAATTGATTTATAATTTTCAGGAATGATTCGAAAGAAGTATTGTAGGCCAATCTATTAATTGTAGGCCAATCACCCATTGTGATGGTTCTTTGCAAAGGTAAGGGCTATTCCATTTAAAACTCTGGGGGGGGGGGGGGGGCGGGCGGGCTCGTCTGTTTTTCGTACGAGTGAGCAATAATACGATGTAGGTGCTAGGGAATTCACTTTAGATGTACGGGGGGGGGGGGGGGGGGGGACTATCGCTCTATTCAGGCCTACGCAATGTAATAGTGAAAATTTTTTTTGATGTATGTACGGGGGGTGAAAAAATCGAAGTTAATGCATGGGGGGTAAAAAAAGCGTTTTAGATGCATGGGGGGGAAAAATCGTCACCCGACCGACCCCCCCAGACTTTCAAATGGAATAGCCCTAAGAATTAAGTGACATTTTTAATTTTTTTTCTGAGAGAACTATAACACTATGGAATCTTTAATATTGAAATTAAAGTTTAGAATATCCAATTGTTTGTGTTCATGAAATTTGTAATTTTTTTTTTCCTTTTAATTTTCAGTCAGTAGGTACAACTACAAACTCATTGGGGCTGTGGTAGTCATTGCTTTTGTCATAATCAACTTTTACACATTCTACAAACCAAGAAAAAACAGCTTAGAAATGGGTAAATATTTTAATATATTTCTGCTTTTTTGTAATTTTAAAATATGGCTAATTTAGATAATAGCAATGGCATTGTTGTTATCTAAATCATCTAATCATTTGTGTTATTTATTCTTGTAACTTTGCTCTTTTTGCCTCAAAACAAACACCGGAGTGGATTTTTAGAAAATTGTATACAAAATTTATTTTCACTATTTGTTTCAGACACCCAAGATGTTTTTGAATTCTTCAACACCGCTGATGGCCTGGATATAACGTGGTACCATCGAGCTAACAACGTCCAGAGATTAGAAGAAGCATTGAAGGATGACAAGATTAAAATGATCGAAGCTGATGTGATATTTGGCAAATTAACTCCGGCAGACAAAGACTTACGACCAGTCATGGGGCACGGCAAAGATGATAAGATAGATCTGACTGTCACCGATTTTGTCGATTCTGTCAGGACTCAGAGTGTAAGGATTAAATTTTGTAAATGGAATATTTACTCTGATATATAATTTTTTATGAGGGCCACTGGCCCAGTACCCAAATATAAGTGTACTCCAGTTGGCTGTCCAAGTTTATTTGAAATTGCTTGCTCAATCTATCCGATCTATCAAATTTTAATTAGGGCTTGTCTTTGATTATTAAATTAACTTACACATCCTGAAAAATTAATGATTTATTTTTGAAGAACCTTATGTATTGCAAAAATTGAAAGGTTGTATACTTTGAGATATTGATTTGTGATAGCTGACTAACTGTTTAATACCATTTTTTAAAAACAAAATTTTGCAGTTTAACTGTAACCTACGGTAATTAAACCTGGAATGTTGTTTGACCGAAAAAGAAAGATCAGTAAATGTTGTGTGTGATATTTCAATTTCTGGTCCATATGATTTTCCAGTGTATAACAAGAATTAATTTACAAGAATTAATACGATCTTGAGTTACCATAAATACAATTTATTGTCCATTTCAGAAAAAGAAAGGCATCAAACTGGATTTCAAAGACATTGAAGCGGTTAAACCCACCTTGGAGTACCTTGATTCCAAAAAGGAAGAGATTGATTTTCCCGTTTGGTTAAATGCTGACACTGTGTTGGGCCCTGGTGGATTGAAGCAGCAAGTCGATGGAAAAAAGTATGTAGAAATAATATTTTAAAATTGTTTGATATTATTTAATTAATGCATGATCACTTTATAATCTGATGTGATGTTGTCACTTAGCAATGATGTTTGCCTTCCCAGGGAAAAAATCTTCAATTTAAGTATCAAAAATACGACAAAGTGATGTGTTTTAAGAAATTTGTGAACACCATTTTTGCAGAGAATGTTTGTGTTAATCCTACTTTTTTCGAGACCCCTTGGACTGCTGAGTATATTTATAAACAATGCTAATTGCTGTTCGAAATTGAAAAAAGGTAGTTTATTAACACTGTGTCTGTCTTTGATTGATCGACCGTTGATTTATGTAATTTAAAAAACAAATTCAAAGAAAAATATTTTTTATTTGAAAAAATAAATTTAAGGCATAATTTGTTCTCTTTGCAGATTTATTGATCTCGCCAATAACCATTTTCCGAGGGCTACACTTTCTCTTGGATTTACTTACCAATCCCCGAGCAATACACCCCTGACGCAAAAGATGGTGAAGGACATGTACGAACTGACGTCCCACTCAAATTCTCCCGTGACTTTTGCTATAAACGTTGCTATGTTCGCAAATTCTCTCTCCGCAGTCAGTTGGTTGTTGCATCAGGAGCCGGAGAGGTTTTCTCTTACGTTGTGGACGAGCATGGCAGGAAAAAATTGGGAAGGAGCAAGTCCAGAAGCAATCTGTAAAGTCCGGAGTCAACTGTCGAAGAAAGTGATTTTCTACGACCTAGCCGTACACAACGATACATGGCAAAAGTTCCTAAAATTGTGCAAAAAGGTGTAAAGAAAATATGTGTTGCTAAGTCTACAAGACATTTTGATAGATGTGATACTTATGCAGTCATATGTGTAGGAGGGGGGTGGAATGATCCCCCAAAAAAAATTTTGGAAAATCAATTTTTCATGCTCTTTTTTGGCTGAAATTTTATGAATTTAATATTTTTGGGACTATTTGGGCAAATATTTGGGAAGCACCCCCCCCCCCCAACAATATTTATTGACCTCCTATCATCCTATGCCTATGCTTATGCTGAACTTCACTAGCTAAAATTGTGATAATTATATACATCGAAATAAGTTAAAAAAAATTTAATAAGATTAAATCCGGTTCTAGATGTCCCTCTGTCTAGAAGAATGTATGCATATTTGATTGATTTAATTCTATGCAGTGGCATATTTGGGGAGGGGCATTTGAACATTTGGCCCCCCCCCCCCCAGCCCAAAATTAACTTGGAAAGATAAAAGAAGAGCTATAAATTCCCTCACACACATTGCAAGCATATTCCCCCTCCCTTCGCAATTTTAGATACATCCCTGTTACTTAAAGTAATTAAAGTACATGCCCTGTTGTCATTGTGCTGTGTTAAAAATTATGATAAAATCAGAAATTTCTGTTTCTTTTGTAAAATTGTGTTTTTGCTTTTTTTTGTATAAAGACTTCTGTGTGCAGTATATGTCACTTGACTTGCCGTGTTTTGTATGTATACCGTTGCAGTTTGTTTAAAATTGTGTAACTCTCTTTTGTGCATTCCATATATATTTTGATTGTTCTTTTTTACTGTTGATCACCTTTCATTTTGTTATACATGTATTTGGCTATGTATTTGTCAATTTGAATAAACACAAGATTTTTATGATATGATGTGTCTTTCTTCCACATTGCCAGATTTGCCACGCTTGACTATGAATTTATCTTTTTAACATGGGGGGGGCGAGCAGAGCTCAGCAGACATTTGCCCAAATTTCACGATACAATTTTATACCGTGTCAAAAAAAATGAAATCGCTTGAAAACCACTGATTTTCAATTAAATTTATGTTATAATCTAGTCGGATTTTTGGCCTCCTTGCCCAAATTTGGGCTTTTCTCAAATTTTTTGGGGGCTGCCCACCCCCCCTCTGATCCGTCTACATCTTGTAAAAATTAAAACCTATAAGTTTTAATTTCATTGATTTTTAAAGGGTTTCAAAATATTTCCAAGTATGGCATTGTTTGGTCATTTGAAAGAAATTTTGTTATCTTGAGGTGGTCAGCTCTTGTTCAAAGCAGTTCCAAGAAATCCTGAATGTGGGGGCTGTTAATTGGTTGTCGTTTCGTCCAACGCATGAACTTTACCTGGCTGTTCTAACAATTTGCCACCCACCCCATCTTAATTGCCTACCTGCCTTAGCCAGGGCTCTTGATTGAGTCAAAATTGGGAGATAGAGAGCAAATGAAAGGTAATTCATCAGTCAAAAATATTTAGATGTTGAAATAAACGATATAATAAAGCTGTCACAAAGTTAAATTGGTTATAGATGGTGACCTACATACAAAATTGAAGAGCGGGAAGGGAGGGTGAACAATAGAGGTAAGAGCTCAATTGCCTCATAACAACAGAGCAGGCTGAACCAAGCTGTGCAGCAGTTCTAGGCTAAGAAGCACAGGCTGGGCTGAGTATATTTAGAAGCTGCTAGGACTACAATCATCAGTGGCTTGCTATTTCTGTCTGACAGCATGAGCTAGTGGTGTTGGAGGGGTTTCGGAGTTGGTACATTCATCTAGAACAAGTGAACTATACTGAACTGCTGCTGCTATTCAACCTGATCATGCCTTCACAGTGTTCTCAAAAGCAAGATTTGGGCTAATACCACCAGCCTTGAAACCTGCATAGCTTGATAGGTCAGCTGTATAGAACTGTATAGCCAAGGCACAACTGCTCAAAATAGTATGGCCTCAGCCAAAGTTAAGGAGAGGAAGAGAGTTAGGCCTGCAGGTCCTGCTGCTCCAAAAGAAAATGGTGTAAGCTCTCAATCAGGGAACATGTCTGACTCTGATGTTGAAGATGGTGTGGATTACAAGCAGAAATTCAAGCTACAGGACTTGGAACTCAAGACTATTTTAGGTAAGTAATAAACTGAAATTAATGTTGTGTATACTTGTACTTGTTAATCCATAGCTGATGGTGTAAATGTTATCTATTGATATGGGATATAATATCTAAAGCCTTAGTAAAGGTTCTAATCTTATTCAGCTATTTAGCCTAGGCTATTTAGGCTATGTGTGATAAACAACTCTTTCAAACACCTGAACTTCCATGACCTGTTCAGTTTTAGATGGTAAGCTTATACTAACAGAAAACCTGTTACCTTACTAGTCCTTAATTAGAAGTTGGAACAGAGCCCATGCCAAAAGCAATTTAGTAATGGGTTTTCTGTACCTTTTCAGTATTTTTGAGAGTCAAATCTTTAATAGGCCTACTCAGAATTCAATACATAGCTTGATGGTTTCAAACAGGTGCCCCCCATATGAACTTGTCAACTCTGGCTAAAATACGCAAAATATATATATAGTTGGTGCCCCCCGGGCCCCGCCCCAGAGAATCGCGTTTGAAGTTTTGCAACCTTAAGCATGTTAAGTGCATAATTTACTGGTCCCAGTTGGCTACTGTACATGTAGTGTTACTGACCATACATGTGTATACAGATGTTTATTTTCAAGATTGATTTTTTGCCTTTGACTGACTGAACACAACCTGAACATCTTAGCAACTTTTGTTTGTGTTGTTTATAACATCATCTGATCTCACTGTTAATTGATCACACCAAACACTAAACAAACTTCTTTCACCTTTTAGCTATTATGTGCAATATACAGCAAAGGTCATAGCTCAAAATCTCTTTTAAGTTAACAACTTGTCACACTGATAATAGGGTAATATGACTGATTGTTTTTCACACCTGGCTTAAACAATCACAACAATATTATAGGATTTTCCAGTCTAGTCAACAGAGGTAGCCACAAGAGTAATAATGAGTTTAACTTATTATTGCAATTCAGCTGAATATTTTCAGTGATTCATGGGTTTTTTGCCTTATTTTCCCAAATAAACTGCAAAGACTTTATTTATGGTTTTCTTTTGTTGAATTATAGATAAATCTGTATGACTGAATTTTATATTACAGATCATCTATTTTACTTGAAAGCAAATTATCTTATTTCTCCAAATGAAAATTGATTTCTGTTTTTTTTTATAGATAGTGACATTTTTCTTTTCATAAACTATACATGAATTTCATTTATCATTTTATTAATACTGTATAAGCAGTAATAACATAGCCATATAATATAACCCGTCTCTTTGGTGATGTTAGTCATTCTGGATTCATTCATTGGTATACCTGTATACTGGTGAAATATTTTCATGTTTATTTGAGACTGATAGAAATTGTTGTGTCAGAGGCATTATTAGTGTTCAGATTATAAGTGCATCTGGTCTATAATTTTTTATTCTCTCCAAAGTTACATAATTTATGATGTATCAATCTCAGTAATGGTGTTATTGTTTCGGAATTTAGTTTTTTATTTCTTATCAATATTTCCCTATCAATTAATCATTTGCTTATCAATTGTTATGACAATTAAATGTTTTGAAAATTTGGGATACTGATCAGCTGCTGATATCGAATCTGATGACGTATTAGACACACCTATGAACATCATGAAAATTGATAAAATTATATTTTTGATAGTTGCTGTATTGTTGTGGTGACAATTAGTGGAACAAAGTTTCAAGGAACAGAAGTATAGATTTGGCATTGTCATAATCGATAATGTAAATTAAACTAAAACAAACGAAACATTTTAATAACATGCTTTAAAATGGTGAAGGTACATGAAAATGAAAGTATACCACCTTTTAACATGTTTAATATATTTAGTTGGTATAATAGTAGCCTATACTGGTATAGCTGCAATGATTTTTTTATTGAATTTTGTGAATATTATTGTGATTATTGATTCATCTCATTAGATAATGATTATGTCAGTGTCAGGTTTTAAAATAATGATTATTTCAAGAAGTCAGATATTTTTTACATCTTCTTCTTTTTTTAATAATTAATCAATATTAATAATTAACTTTTTGCATGGCCAATAACAATTTTTTTTTCACAACATTTTCCAAAATCTTTCCATGAATGCTATTTACGTATTTAACACAAGTTGAGAGATTTCCATAAATTTTGGAGTGTGGTTGTGTGGTTGTTACTATGTCATAATTGTAAACTTAGCAGCTAATTAATGTTTACACAGCAGCAATAAATAGAAGGAAGTTAGGCTGGCTTGTAAAAACAGTAATGCGGGATACTTATCTGCTTATTGCAGGGTATGTATTAGAAGAAAAATAAGGAAAAATCGCATTTAGACCTGTAACTTGCTGATTGGTGACCTGGGCATACTATCCTCCTATAATATAAGTCAGTTGTTTCCCAGATTTAGTTTTTGTATGCAAATTACCAATTCTTGATGGATCTTGCCATGCAGACATGATGCTATACATCAATGTTAATGTTTTAAAGGACACTACAGATTTTTATCTCTACAGAACTATCTATTATCTCCTACACCATATCCACACATGCTATCTAGAGTAATCCACACTTAAGTCTGTCCATTCATGTTGTGGTAATAATTGTATTGGTTTTCCCTGGACTCCCACAGGGTAGGGATCCTACTACAAACTCATGGCCTGACACCCAATTATCTGATTATGTCTTTTCCCTGCTCAGGACTCATAACAAAATGTCTATATTTTTCCTCGCTCAAAATTTATTCCTCATACTTTAATTATTTTAATGGTATCAAGTCAACTGGTAACCATGCCAACTGGTAACCAAACCAACTGGTAACCAACCAACTGGTAACCAACCAACTGGTAACCAAAATTTCTGCCAACTCGTAACCATCCTTTTTTGTGGGTCACCAACTGGTAACCACTCATTAAAATCAATTTTCTGACCTAACCAACTAGTAACCAAGGGCCCTACCAATTCGTAACCAGGGCCCTACCAAGTCATAACCAAGGCCCTACCAAGCTTATTGCAATCAAGGATGACTGAAGTCTGGTGTCAAATTTGATTGCAATAAGAATTTTCAAAGGTTTTGTGCCAGTGTCATACAAAAGCAATTAACTTTGATGAAAGCTTTATGATTCACATTACACATCTACTTGGGCTATCAAGCAATGCCAATGACAAGTTGAATGCACCATATCTGCCGTGATTAGGAGTAAAAAATTGACTGGTGATTACGAGTTGGTGTTCCCTGTTTACGAGTTGGCAATAAGTACTGATTACGAGTTGGTATGGAATTTTTATTTTTTGGTTACTACTTGGTCATGGACACTTGATTACAAGATCTCATGGTTACGACTTGGTTGGTAAAAATGAAAAATGGTTACGACTTGGTTTGGTTACGACTTGGCATGGTTACTAGTTGACTAGTATTCATTTTAATGGGTACTATGCTAGGTATATATATTGATCAATAACATTTTCTAACTGTTCTTTATCTACATTTGTTTATATATCTGAAAGTAGGTTGATCATAACTTCATACGCAGTCCATGCCACTGGTGGTGCCATCTATATTGAACATTGAACAATGGTTTCCTTCTACAGTTTTACATATATGCATGTTACAACTAGATTTTAATGTGATGTTATGCGTCTTGAATATAATAAGTTAGTGATATTTGGCATATACGTATGAAAAATTAGAGGAGGATACTAGTTACACGAGTTAGTTACACACACTGTAAGGAAAAAGTGGCATTACGATTAGTTCTGTAGAAAATAACAAGTCAACAAATCAAAACAAAAGAAAAACCTAAGACAAATCGGTGTTTCTTTTTGCGTATTCTATTCTTGAGGCGTGTAGTGTACATGAGCAACATAAATGAGAAGGATAAACCTGTAAGTTACCTCCTGCTCAAACATGTGTGCAAAGGGGCTATTAGTACTACTGCTCATGGGCTGTACTTGTTTGAAAAAAAGAAACATGTGCATTGCAGTGCTTTTCCTAGCCATTAGCCACATCAACATTGGCTAATGCATGCTCCATGTGGCTAATGAAAATTGCATGTATTTTCATGCTAATTAGCCACACATCCATGCATTTCACTGAAAATTGGGCTTGTGGCTAATTGAATTTTGGTCCTAGGAAAAGCACTGTGTCATTGTACCCCCTCTATTGAATATTTATGAGGATTAAGCTCCATAAAGTTTCACCTATGCTGTATATTATGTTAGTAATTAAGTAATCAGATAATTTGGCTTAGGTTTGTAGTTCTAATCCTGAGTTTGGGCACATTTTAAGCGGTTCTAACTTCTACAGAGAGCTTGACGTAAAATAAGACATTGAGGTGTGGTTGGTTGTGCCCTGATTGATTCGGTCCTCGTTTGAACATTGTTCAAGAGAATCGCTGTATTAATTTCAGAATAAACCCCTCAAATCCTACATGAGGTTGTATTCAAATAGATACAGCAAGCACATTGAGAGAAGAAGCAAATGCCAGCTTGGAAGTGCACTTGTCGGTTTGGCTCTTGACTGTAGAATTCTGCTCGTTCAGCTAAGAGCAGATGGGCATTCGTGAGTGCACCTTGCTCTACTGCTATTTGAACCCTATTACCTGGAGGTTTTTCTTGTAAATATAATGAACTGTCTAGTAGGATATTCCTGAGTTTTCTTGAGTAATATTTACATCATATTATGTAATAGAAATGTGATTGGTTTATAAGTTTGTGATGAATTATTTTTCCGAATGGGCAGGATGGTTTTTCGATTGAATGTCTTTGAATGAAGATTGTCAAGATTATCAGAGATTGATCATGTTGATAGGTAACTAACTGAGTTTTGAGAACTTCGCTGCCCATCACAGCATTACATTAAATGCAACTTAATCCTACTATTAATTCATGGACCCCTCCATCTTTACCAGCCAAAGTATAAGTTGCCCATTCACTAAAACTTCCATGCAACCTTTTCTCACTCACTACAAGGTTTTAAATTTATATGAATATTTTACCCATATTCTTACCCTGGGTTTTTCACCCGCATAATTTTGCTTTATAATATCCTGGAGGTTTTGGAAGAAGGGCGTTTCCTCAAATTTTTTGGCAGCGCTAGGACTTCCAATCGCTGGATAGTGGGTTCGATTCCAGGTCTGGCCGGATGATCTGGACTAATGTTGGACAGCAGTTTCAATCATCCTTCGCCTCATTGCTATGTCCTCCTGTCCTACCAAGTGCATAAATACATTATGTAAAACCCTAATCAATGGCAATCATCCATAAATGTGTTTCCCTGAGTGTAAGGATCAGACTTGTGGAGGAAACAGGAAGGTAGGACGAAGTAATTATTGAGCAGTAGATTGAGGGGTATGTCTACGATAAACACATTTGTATTTCTTGTTTATAAATAAAACATTGTTGTCCCTCCTGCATGTGTGAGGAAGAATATTTGTTGATGATACGGGCTTCCAGGAAGGAGAGCCTCTTTCAGCATTTGAACGCACATAGAGTAATTTATCAGGTTAAAATGGTAAATGGAAAGCAGAAGTAAAGATACCTTAGTAATTGGAATGGACAATTGTTCTGTACACTGATAAATTGTACACATACTCGATCCTTGTGACAATGTGTTCAGCTGTGGAAGTATAATTTATTTCCAAAATACATCATGATTCTCCTTGTGAGGTCATAACCCCATACTTGCAATGACTATGTTATGGGCCTCCTTGATGACTTGTATCCGGAGAGTGAGATCATATCATATACTTGTCATGCTATCTGCACAAGTCTGTGAATAAGTCATACCACTCCCCCAGTGAGGTCACATACCTCCAAATGACAAATTTTACCACTCATTCCAATTGATTCAATGCCGCATGTAAAAGATAGTGATCATTGATGCTCTTAAACAGCCAAATTTAATCACTAGTAAATCATTCACCAGCTGTAACAAAATTACGTGATACATGTTATAGTTTTACAGACATTTTGTGTTTGACCCCACATATATCAGCTGAATATTGATTATTCATAATTTTACAAATGAAACCCTGATTGCGCCTCAAGTTTCTTACTGTGCTTACCATGCAGCAAAAAACCTGCGAATGCATTACCATGGCAACAGAAATAACTCACTATGGGGTATTTATATCCCTCTATGATATATTTATGGCTAGCACTGAGCCCAAATATTTTTCTTAGCATTGTAGACTGTAATTGATGCTATGCATACTGAAATCTACACTTAGAGACTGGTGTTTAGTGTATAAGCTGAAGTTATAGGGTGATAACACACAGGATTATGATTTAACATGTTGAAGATAGCCAGGCTCAACCCAGCTATTTTGTACATATGCTGAGGTAACTGATAGACCCCACCTTGAGCAACAATAGTACCTGATACTAGCTGATAGTGATTGTGAAGAGTGGAGAAGAGAGCTTTGTAGATATAGACCATGTATACAAGGCCTCCAGATCTTAGGAAGAGCGAAAAGATCTGGGGATGATTGGAGCTTTATGTCCTGTATTTATGCACTTGGTATGCTAATTAGGACTGGAGGAGGACACAGCAACGAGGCAAAGGATGATTGAAACTGCTGTCCAACAGAAGCTGATAAGTCCAGGTTTCCTTATGAAGGTGGGTAAAACTGGGAATCGAACCCAGGGCCCACGATTGGCAGCCCATGCAGTCCACAAAAAACTGAGCTAAATCTCCCCAAGGAGATGGTCAACATGGTCAAATGCTAATGTTTTTTGAAATGCATTTGAATGCAAATGCACAGAATGTATTCGAAAAATGTATGAATATTTTCAATCAAAACCGTCTTTTCATACAGGTTTTCTTTTTCTCGATCGAATGTGTCCATTTTGATTTTTTCCATAATAATACCTTACACCATAGGATGCAGAATTTTACATGAAAGTTGCAAAGTTCTCATGGACAAAAATAACTGTACAAAAAGCCAATATGGTTGTGGTAAATATTTATGGAGTGCCTGGATAATTTATTGACTGCCCTCTGACGTCACCTATCAATCATTGTGCATTTTTGTGTTCTTTCCGCACAAGTAAGTTCTGATAATCAATGTCCTTTTTCGCAACACTTGTCGTCTACGTCCAAAAATTTGACAGATTAGTCAACAAATTGAATGCGATTATTGATGGTGATGTCGTTGGTTTTTGGCGATTTTGCAGATTTTTAAAAAATTTTTTGCTCAGAGAAATAGAGAATCAAAGAGTCCAAAGTAAGCCTACTAGCAACTTCAAGATGTTGCAAATTGATTGGGGCTTTGTGTCCTGTATTTATGCACTAGGAGACTATTAGGGAAGAAGGGAGACAAAACAATGAGATGATGCATGAATGAAACTGCTGTCCAAAATAAAATTTAATCTTACTTCCAGAGTCCAGGTGACTCAGCCTGAGGTTAGGGGGGAGAGTTAATCCAGTTGGTAGGGCACTGTTCTACCATTCGCTGTGCTGTGTCTCTGGTTCAATTCCTGCTCTGACCGGATCACCCAAACTTATGTATTGAACAGCAACCTGGACAGCAGTTTCTGTCACCCTTCCCCTTATTGCTGCGTTATTCTCCTGTCCTAATAAGCAGTCTAGGAAATTACCGTCTAGCCAAGACAAGCAAATGACTTTGCAATATTTGACGAAATTGGATAGAATAAGTCCTGCTACTGTCATGCTGCTGTGTGATAAGGATGGCTGCCCAGAGATCAGACTTTCTTCTGATACTCAACTGATCAACCCCACACACACAATCAACCTGTCAGGGCCAGGACTTAGCTGGAATTGCAATTGCCCTCATATGATGGCAATTACCCAGACTGATAAGCCTACCAAGTGTGTAATACAGGACATAAAGCACAGTGTAGCCTCTCCAATAATTTCTCTGCTTGAAATATATCTAAGATATATAGTGCCGAGGGAAGAGGTTGCATATCACAGGGAGGTTGATTTTTGCAACAGTACTTTCAGATATCACACAGGCCACTATGCAAAACAAAGAATATACAATATATATGACAAAGAATGATAGAAACTACTTTCGCTTTATGTTTTTGTACTGCAGATAGTGCTCTAACTTTAGTAACAGTGTATTTCTGTTTGATATAAGAGCCCTTTACCTCCAGTGATATTTTGATGTAGCAAATTATTGCTACTTCTATCGACATTTAACAAGACGCTGTTTTATATTTGTTCCTCTGTTATTGCGTTTGTGCGTGTTGTGGTAAAAAGTGTGTTCGGCTGTCAAGAAAGTTAGTTATTGGATGGTCTGTAGTATAAAATAAAGTAGTTGTTGGGTGGATAGCTCTTTAAATCCTGTATTTTTGCACTGAGAAGGCTAATTAGAACAGACAGGGACTACGTATGGTAATGAGTTGAGGCGCTCTCTTGGCATAACATTAGTTCGGAGGTAGTGGGTTCGAATCACACTTGTGGACCTCAATTTAGTCCGAGCCAATGGGAATTAGTGTTATTTGCTGGAGCAACTGAAAGACCCTGGATAGAAATGAAATGAGTGAATATCAAGAATGTAGGACTTGTGCCAGATTCCCAGTCTTCTCATTTCTTGTCATCACATGGCGATCACCAAAAACTGGGGAACAAAGAATAGGGTGGTGGAATGGGGGGAGGACCGTATCGATGGGACAATTGCCATTGATGTATGTTACACCACAATCATTCCACCTGTATTTGTTCAGGGCTGCACGTAGACAAATTTGACTTATAATATATAACTAATATTCTCTGAACCTGTATCAAGTTTATGAAGTGGTCGATATTTAAACTGACAACCAAAAGTCAGACTGACAAATTGATATTTCAAGTGATTTTCGGAATCGCGGAAGTCGGGACAAACAATTCTAGAGTGTCGCCACTTGTCTGGTACTCGAGTGTTTGAGGAGTTGCAATTTATCAAGGAGAATACTTGAAGATAAAAAATTATTGGAAAAATGCTCTTATTGGAACATTAATCGTGAGAAGCAAACAAATGTAGAATGTCAAATGTATTGTGGTTATATAAAATGCCAGGAAATTTGTAACCGTGATTGTACGATAAAATGTCATTTTTCTAAGGTTGATAAAATATTTTTTATGTATGGAAGTTTACAGGTGGCCAGAGGTATTTGTAAAATGGGATGTGTACTGGTTAAAAGAAGTTTGACAAATACAATTTTTTTAATAATGAGTTTCAAAATGATTGACGCAAGTGGTGAATTGACTCAATGCAATATTAATAAAGCCTATAAACATATAAGTTTTTGAAAATTTTGAAGATTAAAACATGGCTATTTAGAAACGAAAGTGATACAATCGAAAATAATGAAAAATTTCTGAATTTTTATCTCTCCATAACTTCCAATAAGATATTGATAATTGATCAACACATCTGACTAACACTGATTTCTTTGAAAGAGGAATTAATAAATAAAAACTAATACAAGGGGAGTTTTAATTGTGAACTGTGTCTTTGAATGATTTGTTGTGTTTCTAAAGTGATTCATAATTCTCTTGAAATTGATTGATTTGAGAATGGCTGAATGAACTGATTATTAACTGATCAACAACTTATCAACCAATTCCATATATCCTTATTGTTGAGGTGTGACTCAATATTCAATGAATAGATAAACAAGTCTTGTACAGTTCAGTGAACACAATGTCATTTTGGATCAATAGATAGGCTGCTATAGATTAATGCCTTCAGGGCTAGAGAAAATGTAAATTTCCAGGCAATATCAGAAATTACGACAAAATTTCCCACTATTAGTCGCGAATCAAGTGACTGCTTCCAAAGCAAAAATTTGGACCTCTCCTTGAAAATTTCCAGGGAGATTTAGAAATTTCCAGGTCATGCCCAAATTTCCTACTTTTTCCAGCCATGAATGGCATTGAATGCCTTTAATCTGGCAATGGAGTATATTATCACTACAATGGATGGGTATTTTAAGTGTCTTGTCAAAATTTGAGCATGTTGAAAAGAATATTTTCACATGTGCATGCTATTCCATGACCAAATGTCAAACTTTTTAAAAGCAAAAAAATAGAGATTTTGGTTGGGTCAATGCATGTATTGCAGAATTCCCTCTCATCTTACGAGGCTAAACAATGCTAAAGGCCACATAGAATATACACTGTTCCTCTTCATGCGTTGCAATTAATATTGAAGTCTTCTTGAAAGTAAAACAGCTCGAATCCTGCTTTCTGGGTGGTCCATAGACAGGAAGTTTGTCTTTTCTGTATGTTCGCGTGAAAGGTCATGATTTTGCGGGGGACCAGAATTTTTATAATATTTTTGCAATTTTTTAGCGTTAATGAAAATGAAAATTACTCTGACTTATGGTCAAGAAAGTGCTCTTTATTGCTTTCAAATGTAATTAATAAACATCAACCCCAAGAAAGCATACTTTTAATTATTGTTTTTCTTTCAATTTTACATATTTTTAACTTGTAAAGATCATAGATTGTTTCTAACACATATTAAAGATTTATAGGTAAAATAACATTACACAAGTGCTCTACAAAACAGCTATCAACAGTCATGCAATAGTTAAAGTGATATATGCTGAAATATTGCTGTCTGCCAAGAGCTGTTCAATGTTAAGTTCAAGGTTGTTGGATTTAAATATTTCTCTAATGATCATTGATCAATTGAGCTTAGGATTGCTTTTTGCAATTTCTTAGCACACTTAAGATTGTTTTGTTGACATACATAAGAGGTCATTTAGTAATATTGGCAGTAATTCCATTATTTCCATAATATTATGTATGAAAAATGATTAAGAATAGAAATCATTATCAATATAGATCACTGTTAGTTCATGTGTTACTTTCAGTGTACATTTCATTGTTATTAGCTGCTGACAATTAGAAGATACACAATTCATAAGATATTTGATTATGCAAAAAAAAGATATAAATCTGTGAATGATAGATGTATAATTTAATGAAAAATAGAATATTTATCTCTGCAACTCCTCAAGAGCTCTCAAGATATTACAGTACAGCCTGTACACTGCTGTAAGTAACTGAAGCAGGTGAAGTTTTGCCATCGGGTCAATGCTAAAAATTCTCAAATGAACCGCTTGTGGAAATTCTCATCCAATGAGATGAAAACATATGGGTTAAAAAGGACGATGTTTGAGACATGTTGTATGACAATGGCTGCCAATTTTCATTACTGTACTCTTGAGTCAAGAGTTAGAGTCATTATCACTAAAGCCCATCGCAATGGTCAAAAATAAAGAAGTTGGTCTTTTGATAAGCATTGCTTAACTCAAGGATATAAAACACAATGATAGATAGTCTCATCTTATTCGTATCATTTAAATAAACTCAGCAACATTAAAAACGCACATGTACATCTTCAAAGTATCATAACTTTTGAAGCATTGAATTTATCTTGCTGTAACTTGGCAAATTTGCTTATTGGCTTCTCAATTAAAGATTGTGCACATTTGAACAGGATCCATGGATATTTCAAAGAGACAGACATGCTTTTGTGACCACAAGTCAAATTTGGAATTTGCAAAATTGAAAAAGGGATAGGGAAGTAGCGTACAGATGCTATCACTTTATTATTGATTTCAAATGTTCAAAACAGATGTCCAACAAGATTTCAGCTCAAAATTTGGCCGAAAACAGGATAATTTCCGATGTTTATGATGCAAAAGTGTTGAAAATGATGTGACAAACAAATGTGAAAAACACCAACTTGACCGAAAAATCAACAAAAAACCCACAAAATCCCATAAAAAAAAGAGTGAGTGACCACCTTGATTATTTCCACACTCCCAATATTGAGCTGTGACAGACTTCACATGAAATCGATTTGGGACCATTTTGCATTGGTTGTGATTTTGGTTTTTGGCCATGTTGCCTAAACAAGCCGTTTCATACTCTTTCTTTATGAAATTTTCTGGACTTTCACAAGTGATATCAACTGAAATCATTGTAAAGTCTCATGAAAATATATACATGACAAGTTAGTTTTTAAGCTGTTCAAAAATGTGTGCGTTTTTAATGTTGCTGAGTTTAGTAGTTAATAGTATAGTTACGCAATATGTGCAATCTATCTGAGGAATCTTTGAAGCCGTATTGGAAGCACAGATCTCATCAGGAGTCATCAGAAACGAATAGCCTTGCTCAGAATAGTATTTGCTTCAAGGGGCAGATATATACCAATGATATGTTTGTTGATTATGCAAAGGCATAGAAATGGAATATTTTTTGTTGTTGTGTGTCGTTGTCTTGTGTTCGGAAAAGTAATGCAGTTGAACTCTTCAGCTGATCATTGTAGATGGATGGATGAATGATTAAAGCTTTAAGTCCTGTATTTATGCTCTGGATAGGGCAATTAGGAAAGTTGGAGCCCCCCACGGCTGATCATTGTAGAAGATTGTTCAAGGTTTTTTCAAGGTCTTGGAATTCTTTCACTGTCTTTGCCTGCTTATATTATCATGATTTTGTTGTTAGCTGATAAATTGAATTAAGTGAACTTTCCTTCTATTTTCAGGCACTGGTACATTTGGCAGGGTAGTTCTTGCACGACACAAGCCAACGAAAAAGTATTTCGCGCTGAAAATTCTGACGATATCAGAGGTTCAGCGGCTCAAGCAAACAGAACATGTAAGAAGTGAAAAAGCAATCCTGAAGGCTGTGAGGCATCCGTTTATTGTATACATGTAAGTATATATAAAATGTGTACAACATAAAGTATATTATTAAACCATTACAATAAGAATGTTAGAATAAAATAAGGTTCCTGAATCCTGGACACACGTTGGTCCAAGGACTTAGAAAGACAGACCATTTAAAATTCCTTTGATTTCAATCTCGTCATGTGACAATCACCAACACTGGAGGATGCTAAGGCATAGAAACCTTGGGCAATGTTCCTATTTCCTCTGCCCATGGGCACTGCTCTGTAGCTGCCCTGAGCTGTAGTCAGTGGAAGGCCCAACACCAGATAGGACATTGTGGATTTTAATGAATGAGGTGTATTGATAATTCAATGATTTGATATCATTGAAGAAACTAGATAAAGGCTCACGTTATTCAAAAACTTTTTGTCGTTATAAATGATTTTCTTGATCGTCAATCATTGGAAAGCAGTAGTCGAAGTTTAGCAAGTGTGTTTCGTGAAGATTGTACACTTGTAAAGCATCCATGTGGAAAAAAATTGGACAAAGAGCGAAAGTAATATAAGAGCAATATTTTTAGTTGAAAGTAACAGAGATTTATTGACCGGTTATACCCGCCAAAGCAGGACCAAATCTGAAATGGTGCATGATGACAACATGGATTTATGATAAAATTTCCCTTCACAAAACACCAAAATAGATTTCTGGCATCTGTGGCGATACATTGAAATACTGATGATGTAATCCGGTTGCCAGGAAATTCTAGACATTTACCATTAGTCTGATAATGAAAAGCCCTGATTTGTATTGCTGCTATTTTTGATGCGACAGATAAAAATGACATAAACTTGGCTGGCTAAATGTGACCGATGTGATGTATGTGCACTGACTTTGTTCCTTGGAGAAGGAAGAAATTGCATAAATCTGGTTTACGGAAGAAATTTCGGAGTATTTCGGTCAGTTATCTGGTGATCATATCGATAGGCCGATAAGGTTTGGTTTATTAAAGTGAGTGGGGAGGTCAATGTCAATGGGAACATCTAAGGATGCTGAAACATTACTGCAGACTTTCAATTTCAAATCGTTCATACCTAATGTCTAAGGCTTGTTCCATTCTTCCTTTGTAAGGACCTGGAGCCTTCAAAGGCAGCTATGCCATATATTGTATAGGCTACTTCAGGTAACAATAATTTTTCGTAGACTTAGTAGTCTAGTATTTTGGTATCTTCAGTATCCTGGTATATTATTACCCTGGGTTCCCCCAGGGTAATTTTATCTAAAAACCAGTCAGAGATTTTTGGAAAAAAGTTTTCCCAGCCTTAATACAGGTGTGGATGTGGTCAAGTGGGCCATTTTGTGTTCATATAGAGGTGAACTAAAATGCGTTGTGGAATTGGGGATGGTTCGTTGTGGTTTTGTTTTTTTTTAATCTGTTTTTTATTAGTTTGAAAAGAAATAATAATTTTTTTTTAATTTTTTATTTTTTTTGTAGTTTGTTGTGTAATAGATCATTTGAGTCTTTACGGACTGTTTTCAAGCTGACTTAGCATTCTAATGTCGTCCACGTGACAGTCGTCCGTGCGATTCAAGGAAGGCCTATATTTATTTATTTATTTATTTATTTATTTATTTCAACCCCCAACGAGTGGAGAACATTACATATATACACTATTTACACGGTACAAAAGTACATTAACATAAAAACATTAATAAGATTAAAAACAGTGCTTATCACCGACAGCAGTAAGATCAAAGCACCATTTTTGGCTAAAATGCCCTGGTCAACAATTTAGTAAGGAAATATTCATCTGACCATGGCTTTACATAATTATCGTTAAAAATTAGATGTCTAAGGCTACTTACAATGCCATTATCCTCCTGATTTTGACTAGAATTATAGAATTTACCTTCCTTTGAAATCACATCGAGAGGCGAAACCCCAAAGCTAACAATTTTATGTAAAATGGAACCCTTAATAAGTTCACCTGTACTCATATAATGTGACAAGAACTTGCACTGGAGGCTCAGCAGTGGACTTGATACTCTAAACAGCCTGTTATAAAAATTTAAAGTGTTCCTTTTGACAACACTATTCACCTTTTCTATGCCAAGAGCCTGCATTAAATTGGAATGGTGACTCCTCTTACCTATGCCCATCTTATTTTTAACCGGCCTAACAGCGGAGGCCGGTTAATACAGGAGCTGTAAATGGATCAGGTGAAACCATAAACATTAGGCATAAACTGCAACCACAACCAGATGTAAACCACGTTTGGAGATGACAGACAAGGTTTTTCCCCATTGTGACCTTAATATTCCACTTACAGTTATGAAATTTGGTACAGATATGAGACTCTGGGTATTGATTTGGAACATGTCGAGAAACCCAAGATGGCTGCCATTTTGTGGCGGCCATTTTGGCATCCATCTTGCTTCATTATTGAACTGCCCATTGTTACCTTAATATTTCACTTACAGTGATGAAATTTGGTACAGGTATGGGACTCTGGGTATTGATTGGGAACATGTCGAGTAACCCAAGGTGGCTGCCGTTTGTGGCGGCCATTTTGGCAGCCATCTTTCTTCATTCTTGAACTGCCCATTGTGACCTTAATATTTCACTTGCAGTTATGAAATTTGATACAGGTATAGTACTCCGGGTATGGATTGGGAACATGTCGAGAAATCCAAGATGGCGGCCATTTTGTGGTGGCCATTTTGGCAGCCATCTTTCTTCATTCTTGAACTGCCCATTGTGATCTTAATCATTCACTTACAGTTATGAAATTAGGTACAGGTATGGGACTCTGGGTATGGACTGGTAACATGTCGAGAAATCCAAGATGGCGGCCATTTTGTGGTGGCCATGTTGACTGCCATCTTTTTTCATTTATTGAACTGCTCATAGTGACCTCATTATTTCGCTTAGAGTTATAAAATTTGGTACAGGTATGGGCCTGTGGTAATGGATCAGGGACATGTTGAGAAATCAAAGATGGCGGCCATTTTGGCAGCCATCTTTCCTCATTTTTGACCTGCCCATTGTGATCTCAATATTTTGCTTAGAGTTATGAAATTTGGTACAGGTATTGGCCTATGGGTATTGATCGGAAACATTTTGAGAAATCCAAGATGGCAGCCATCTTTCGTCATTCTTGAACTGACCATTGTGACCTTAATATTTCACTTACAGTTATGAAATCTGGTACAGGTATTGGCCTGTGGGTATGGATGAGGAACATGTTGAGGAATCCAAGATGGCAGCCATTTTGGCAGCCATCTTTCCTTTTTTTTTAAGAAATCTGTTCAAACTGCATTGATTCTTTACTAATAGTCTAGCATCTTCCAATCAACTATTTCTCCTATCTTCCAATATCAGTTGCTCAGTGGTTTAAGCAATGGCACCTTCAATTTCATTGCGTTAGGTCGGTTTTGAATCCGCGGATTCTTGTTAACAATTGTACCCTGGGTGGACATGATATCTTTTAAATTACAGTTGCTCAGAGGTATGCATTCTGTGCCATATAAAAGGGTTGGCATCCCAACAGATTTCCACAAATAACTTTTAACATTTGCATTCAGTCCTGGATATGACATCCCACAAGATGATAATTTATAAGATGATCTTCTGCAGGCACTGATTCTATTGCTAACATGAGCATCATATCTACCCTTACAGTCTACCCTTACAGTCTATGGTTACACCAAGAAGTTCCAGCTCACTGACATTCTCCATGATGTCATCACCAATAATGCATTTGGCAATTGCTTTTTGCAGTGCATATATTCTCAGAAGCAGTCTAACAATGCTAATCGCTATTCTGTAAGTTCTAAAGCTTTTTTTCACCCTCAGTTTACCAAATTGCCATTGGGAAACAGCACTTGAAGTCAATCTGACATGTGTCAAAGCTGATTGCATTTCGCATTGCAGTGCTACTTTGATCTTGTATCCACGGATCTTATGCTTAATTGCTGATTCCCAACAGAACCCAGGGTTTGAATCCTCGGATTCTTGTCAGTTAAGTGATTGCTGAGAAATATAACATTTCAGACATAAGATATTTTCCAATAAATAACCCGCCAATCACCCAACCTCTGTATACTGTGGTACCTTGGGTTCATGATTAGTGATAAGTTATGATGTGACTGATGTGATTATAATATTTCAATGGAATAATGTATTATTCAGTCTTCATGGGCTTCGTCCAAGCTGGATATTGTTGGGATAAAATGTTACATTGGTTCCAGGTTTGATTCTCTGGTTGGGTCACTTTGACCTTTGAGTATGATGGACAGCAGTTTCTATCACCCTCATGATATTTGGCCTCATTGCTGTTTCCTCAGCCTTTGGGATGCAAAAACACCAATTGCAATCATCCATTAATCACTAAATTTCTGTTGGTGTTACCAACTGTTGGTTGAACTTTGCACTCACCGACTCACCAACCAAGTTGGTTGAACCAACTATATTAAAAGTCTTCCATCTATAATTCTATCTATCTGCATCTACCTTATAGTACCTATCTGCACTCACTGATTACTTCTCCATGTTCTGTGCCTATAAGCAATTTCCCATGTTACAAACCCATATTGTGTCGACATGTGAGCTTTCCTTCTGTGGCTGCCAGAAATCCCTCTTAATCTTCTTACATTGATGTCCAATGTTAGGCTGCTGTAAGCTCGGAATTACTTAGCAGACAAAAAGGCTGCTATGCTGTGTGATTATTCCTCGTTGTTTATGAACACGATGAAAGAACGTGTCTATTACTATTAGTTATTTCTGCTCGAAATGCATGAAGTTACTCTAGGTGTTGCCATTTATCGTGTTATTGAGGAACTGTCTTCCTATTCCACAGCTTGAAACAATGGGAAAAGGTCATTCTAGAATATGTAGAGAGCAACAAAATGAAATTTAGTATTTAGGAATTATTGAAGAAACTCGACAACTGAAAGATGTTAAATAACAGGAGAAGGACCAAACTGGCTAAAAGAAATAATATACATGTATTATCCAACTCAAAAATCTAGTAATTTTCCAATAGCTAACTTTAGTCAATTCTTATCTTGTAATTTTCAAACAGCTAACTTCAGTCAATTCTTATCTTGTAATTTTGCAAATATCTAACTTCAGTCAATTCTTTTCTAGTAATTTTCCAATAGAGCTAACTTCAGTCAGTTCCTTTGTTGTAATTTTCAAATAGCTAACTTCAGTCAATTCTTATTTCGTAAATTCCAATAGCTAACTTCATTTAGTGCTAATCTTGTAACATTCTCTAATTGCTAACTTCAGTCAATTCTCATCATGCTTATCTTGTAATTTTCCAATTGGTAACTTCAATTGTATCTTATGTGGTAATTTTCCAATATCTAACTTCAGTTAATCTTATAAATTTTCCAACGGAATAGCTGTGGCACTAATTCAGTGCATATCTTGTTACTTTGAATTGTGTAAATTGTTTTGGAGTGTGTGCATCCTCAATGAACCTAACCTGAGTGAACTTAAAACCCTATTTTGTGTTGTATGAACTCTTCTACTTGTTCTTAATTAATGGGATAACCTGTTTGGCAAAATCTTTTCTTTTTTAATTATTTTTTCAACCAAGGCTGTGTAGAATCTGGGAACGCCTACATCTATAGCCTCTCCGCACTGAACTTAGTAGCTTAGATGTTGTATGTTAACAACATCTTTCCTTAGAAATTCCAAAACATTGTGTTTTACTTAAAATATATTCTGCACTTACTGTTGGCTCCACAGTCTTGGTAGATGCTTATCTTTTCAGAGGTCACAGGTTCAGAGAACCTCCAACGTGAGGTGTATTTTGGATTAGTTTGACCAGATGGAGAAATGCCAAAGTTCTTGTGGGTTCATTGAGGTAGACTAAGAAGTATAGTCTCTACAATATATTACTGTTGTTAAGTATTATTTGTAGCTTGTTTCTTTAGATGAAGGTCTAAAGGATAAATTAGGATCAGTAAATAATCTCCTGTTGGAGTTTCATGAGGTTATAAAGAACCTCAAAAGTATGTGTACTGTTCATTTTTTTTGGGCGGGGAAAACATGAGCATAAGCAATTTATTTGGCGATAAGTACCAATAACATGTTATTTTCTGACATAGATCAGTGCAAATGTCACCCATAGAGAATGCGGGCAAATTTCATAGAGGAGGGAAGTCCTATTATACCATGGCTTTAGAGTGGACGTCCAGAGTTGGGAGTCGTGGAGTCTGAGATTTTAAGCTGGAGTCGGAGTTTAAATTTAGTATTCAGGTGGAGTCAGTGAGAGTTGAAAATGATCTAACACTAAAGACTATCGTAATGGTCACCGTGATGGTCTCATGTTATAAGTGTTGTTTAAAATAGTAGTTAATAGTAGTTACGCACAATCTTTCGGAGGAATCTTTGAAGTTGTACTGGATAGGACAGATCTCATTAGGCGGAGTCATCAGAAACTAATGGCCTTGGTCAGAGTAGCTTGCTTCAAGGGACAGATATTCCAATGGTATGTTGATTATGCAAAGGCACAGAAATGGAATATTTGTTGTTGTGTGTCTTTGTCTTGTGTTCAGAAAGGTGAGGGGGCAACCATTTTTAATAATCAGAGGGGCTTGGAGTTTTCCTCGCCGGGAAAATATTTATTTCACGGTAACGAGCGACCATACTTATTTATTTCAAGCGCATGCTGTCCCCGAATATTCATTCCTAAAACTAGCATAACCTTCTCGAGATAAACCCCCACCAAAAATTATTTATTTCAAGACTGCCCAGAAAGAATTTATTTATTTCAACATATCTGGTGACTCTTGACACCTTCAAATAATTCAAATTATAGAAAAACTGGTAAATCAATTTGACCTGCATTATGATTTTAGCGAGCAATCACAGTCCTGAGTTGTTTCTGATAATGGTTCACTAGCTATCCGACTCCAAAGCCTTGTATAATACATGGATATTAATAAAACCTGGTTTGACAAAAACTGAACAGGTGTCACAGTCAGACTCTTTATGTCATTTGCTTTTTACGAGTAAGCTCCTGTGGGTGTGATATTGTTGAAGATAGCTCCATACATTCTCCTTGTGACAAAAAGTTTCAGATAAATTATCGCAAAATGACTACTAACTGATTTATTTGTTCTGAGCAGGTGTTCATGTCTGGAAAAAAGTATGACATTTTTACGTGTCATTGCCTGGAAATCTCTTAATGGAAATTTTGGAAGATGGTTAAAAATTAACAAAACTTTCAAAAACAGCTTGTAATTTTTGTGATGCTATCATCATTTGTCTTGTGAGAAATTTTGTTTGTACTTTGGGAATTACTACTTGGTAATGTATCATCTGGTAGTGGAATTTTCACTTTATTTTTGTCATTGCCTGGAAATTCTTTCCAGAATATGCAGAAGCTTTTTAGTGCAACATTCTGTTTATTTAAACTTCAACATTGTCTTGAGATATATATTTGTTGTTGTGGGTTGTACAGTGTACACTGGTACTTATAATTGATATACATGATATAGCTCACCAAAATACTGTTTGTGTATATCTATATTATCATACTATTTGGTGAGCACTCAGCAATAGAAATGCTGCTGTATATTCCTGTACCACAGGTGATTTAGTACATGCCATAGTAAATTAGTGATGCAGAAATGAGATGCTGGCTTAACCCTTGTTTCTTAATGGTCCAAGGGCATAATACTGAGATAGTGACAAAGATACTCTTTAGTTCTTCTAAGTGGGGAGGGTTTAAGTTGGTAGCGCATAGGGTTACCGATTGCTGGGTCCCGGGTTCGATTCCCGCTCTAGCTGAGTCACTTAGCTTCTAAAGACTTATTATGTTGGGTGGCTGTTTCAATCATCCTTTGCCTCTTTGTTGTGTTTTCAAGTCCTGGTGAGTCTGTCAATTACATAAATTATAGGCTACAGGATGTAAAGCCCAAACCATCCATCCATCCATCTTTAGACATTCTATCTGCATGACTAGTGTGAGGATACAAATCCAAGAATTAGTTTTACCCTCTGGTATAAACAGGCTCGTAAAATGCATGATGTAATTAAGGCATTTGTACAAAAAACTTAATACCGATAGTGCATCAGTATCGAGTTGTACTATCTACTATCTATTTGTTCTTACTTTGTTCTGTTAGCTTCTGCAATGTTTCCTCCATGTAGTTAGAGTTAGACTCAAGCTGGGAGTTCTAAATGTGAACAGAAAATTGTGTACTCCTCTGTGCTGACTATGCAATGTATGGCCACATGTGTAGAATACTGTTGTATGGAAAATTTCATATTTTGCAACATGTATTCATTGTGACAAGTGTATATCAACTTGGTATCTCACAGTACAATACTTTTACAATTAATCGCTTTTGTGTAGTGCCAACATAGGCGTACGGGACCGGCGTTTCGTGGGGGGCTGTCGCTATTTCGCCTTGAAATTTTAACATGGCGCGGATGTGACCAGGGCAGTGGATCTGCCCTGATTGGTCAGGATTTACCCTGATACATGCCATTTGCCCTGATGCCAGGGGGGGCTGCAGCCCCCCCTGACCCCCTGCGAAATACGCCTATGAGTGCCAATATGAAGAGGTTCCTCTTAGCGGTAAACCGTCGTACATGAAGTTGCTGAATTCTAATATTCACTTGGTAGTTGTCTAATGTAAATGCAACTGTTTCCTCAATGTTGCATGTAAAGCAGCAAACTGCTCTTTTCCTTGGAGGAGGAAAATTTTCCATTCACACTTGAGAAGATTACTGGGTTCACTGGATTCTGGGTTCGAATTTAGCTCTGGAAAAGTCACATTGACCTGTACTATGTTGGATGGCAGTTTCAATCACCCATTGCCTCATTACAGTGTCCTCTTGCACTAATTAGCCTAACAAGTGCATAAATACTGGACTCAAAGCCCCAATCATCCATCAATGCATGAATCATAATATATCATAACTTATGACTCACTGACACTTTTACATCACTTCTCTTGGCCTTTCTGTAAAAGATGTAAAACAATAGAATCTCACCATAACTTTATTTGGCAATCTTCATAATTTACAAACTCTCTTCCAAATGAATTTTCTGCCAGTTGCTCCAGACACCAGTAATTACTTCAAAATCTAGAGAATCTGAGGAATAAATAAAACAAAAAATGAAAACAAAAAGGAAAAAGAAGTTCTGAAAACATGAGAACGTGATCTTCAAAGATTTCGAGACACTTAAACTAAGATGCTTCTGTTTCTGGAACAAAGTTGCTGAATTTGTGAAATTCAATGCTTCTTTCATGTTTCATTATTCTTTACAGCATAGTTCCTAGTTTTCTTCACAAGTTTTGTGTATATGTTTTTTTACTGCAGGTATATTGTGCAGAGGTATATTCTGTCTTTGTTGTAGTGAATATAGTCTTTGATGTATTTTTTTAAGTTCTTTTCCTGCATCTGTGCCAGATGTATCATAATCCTTGAATCTTTATTCTCCGATTCCATAAAATTTACATTATGATGATCCAGGCACATTGTTTTATGAATACAGTATGGGAAAAGAATAACATCATATTCCCCCAACATGTACACACTCCATGACATTCTGGTGGAATGCTGTTCTCAAAGGTACCACTATATTGGACTCACTGCCCAGGGTTTGAACTCATGCATGCACAGACCTTCAGGCAGGAACATAGAATATCTCTACCAGGTTGGTTTAGATTGGTCGCAGGAATCTAGAAGATTTGACCAAGTTGGTTCAAATTGGTTGCAGAAATGCGTAAGCCTTAACCAGGTTGGTTTAGATTGGTCGCATGAATCTGGAAGATTTGACCAAGTTGGTTTAGATACATTGCAGAAATGCGGAACCCTTAACCATGTTAACCATGTTGATCAAGATTGGTTGCAGGAATCTGTAAGTCTCAACCAAGTTAGTTTTAGATGGTGGCAGGAATCCATGCAGAGCAGAGGACTCTAGATTCTAGAAGACTCAACTAAGCAATGCTAAGTTTAGTTATTATCGTTTTCATAGCTACATGTTTTTCAAGTTTGCATTTGCTTCATTCCAAAACTGTGATGTGAGAGATCAAGTTGAATAATTTCGTTTATTACAAGCACAGATTTCAGGAAACTGACTAAGTGCAGTGACACGTGGATGATATATGTTTCACTATGCACTGTAACTGAACCAAACAGACTAATTAGCCTCAAAGGAGAGTTGCAATAACTGACAAAAAATTTTGTTTGAAATTGTGATGACTGGTGTCCTATGAAAAACAGCAACACATTTTGTTTGGAAAACAATGAGGTGTGACGCTCAGCATAGACATGGGTTGTTTGTTGTGGTTGTACACAAATAGTAACATTGCCTGGCAGTTTCAAATTCCTTTGTCATAAACTGTGATGTCAAAGTCTGAACTGATATGTCACAGATTGAAGATTAGACCAATCACATTGACAGATACCCAATGATGTCACGGTTTAACTGCAAAACAAGGTTTTCAAAAAACACATAGCTATGAAAACGATAATAAATTGGTTGAAGTAGTATTGTTCAACATAGTCGCACAATTTGACACTATTATAAAGCAGCCTTGCATTTAGGCTTGCCATAATGTATTTGTGAGACTTGGATCAATTGGTTTAAATACACTTATGCTTTAAGTGTGATTTGAGGAGGTGTTATCCCCTAAATGGCGCAAACTTTTGCACATAATTTATCAACTGCTGATCGTGATAGTCTCAGAGACTACTACCACATTGCCACGGCCAACATCAGACCACTTAAGTTCATGTATCCATCATTAAAACACGGAGACATAGCAACAGCCAAAGTGCCAGACTTTCGGACAGAATAATGAGACATTATTTGTCGCATTAAGTTACTTTAGTGGGTGATTCTTGCCTCAGCATCTTACTCTTGCCAAAAGAACCCATGGAAGTCTCCTTGCGGGCAACTAAATTACCACATAAAAGTGATAAATGTGAAACGCGCTATGATTGGCCATCCCATTACTCAACTTAAGTTCTAAAACTGTGAGAAATATGACAGTTTCTTCATAAAAATTTGTCTGAAGCAAGATTCAAGAACCTACTCGTGAACGGAGTCACGGTCACTCACCTGAGAAGCTGTAGCTGTAGCCAGTGGATAAGGTGCTTGCCTGATAACTATGATGCTGCAGGTTTGAATCCCTGTTATAAACAGATCTGCTACACTTCAGATAGGCCTACTGCATGTACTGTCACAGTCTGTGGGTGGCTATCCAATGACTGGTGGTTCCATGAAATCTCAAAGTGGTTTCGAAATTTATCTTTATCAAATTTAAAACAAATTTATAAACATTTATTGACATCTTTCTCTTCTTTTTCAGGTTCTGGGCAGACCACGACGACAGATACTTGTACATGTTGTTGGAGTACATATGCGGAGGAGAACTGTTTTCTTATTTGCGAAACGCTGGACGTTTCAATGTGGCATCCTCCAATTTTTATACCGCTGAAATTGTATGCGCCTTGGACTATCTTCATGGGAGAAGTATAGTGTATCGAGACTTGAAGCCTGAAAACCTGCTACTTGACCGAGAGGGACATCTCAAACTGACTGACTTCGGTTTCGCCAAAACGCTGGAGGACAGGTGAGGACATAATACTTCAAAAAAGGTTTCAGAGCTCTGTAAAGTGTCTCATCTTCTGATGAGCTCTGTTGGTCCACTTGTACAGTCGTTGTTAGCTGGTTAGTATTTGCAACTATTTTGGTAAACTTTTGTTATGTGATTGTCTTTGTGAAGAACCCTAATTTGAAGTACTCCATGTACTCTGTGAAGAATCTGTCGGAAAAAAAAGAGAATTTCAGGTTAATTACCATTTGACATTTGTATCGGTTTGAATGATGAGATATCAAAATGGATTATCCGGCGCTTATCCCAATGCAACGCATGCTGCAGCATATGAAATCTGCTACAACGAGAGTGGTAGCAATGATTCGTGGTTAGATCTTCAAAAATTTGGATTGAAAGTACCCTGAAGTATAGCAAGATTTTCGACATGATTATTTGGGACGACCATGAAATATTAACATATTTCTACAAATTTTTAAACACACTCCTAATATTTGGCATGGCCTATGGGCAGACTGGCATCACCACAAGCAGCTTGATTACTTGAAGTTGGAGTTATTTAGTGACTTGGCAGAATGACAGTAATCAGCTGAGTAATCTTAGTGTCTTTGTTCAACATGTTCATGTCAATAGTGAATGGTTACATCACAACATTTGTGACCTCATCAATAATTAAATGCTAATGATTTGGCATCTTCTCATGCCAAGATGGTCCTAATTTGATTTTTGAGCAATGTTGTAATTGTGTAACCAATGCTAATCTTGATACCACAAATGACATTATATGACATTTGTATAAATACATTGTTGTACCCTAGCTATTTTGAGCCTTTTCATCCCCTGGTAGCCAGGGCTAGAAAAAAATACAGGTTTCCATGCAATTTAATATAAGTTCAACGAAATTTCCAACAAATGGTCGCGAATCAAGCGACTATTTCCTAGTCAGAAGTTTGGACCATTCATAAGAAATTTCCATGGAGATATTGAAATTTCCAGGCAATGACATGCCTGAATTCCCTACTTTTTCCAGCCATGCTGAGTGGACATTGCTGGTAGCCTGGTGGATATATAGACATAAAACAGAAGTTTAGCAAACTATGCGATACTAATCATGACATAATTCATAAGTGATGTCTGATCAGCTGAAGTTTTTAATGCAATTTTTTTAAAACTCTGTGTAACGATGCCCAGATGGTAAGTTACAAAATATATTTAACGGGAAATAGCATTCTCACTATATTAAGGAAAATAGCTGAATAGATAATGAATGAAATCTTTAGCGGCAAAATAATTCATTAGCATGTTATGCATCTTTTGATTTAATTCCGGTAGATTGATCAATATTTTTGTACCATCTCAGTTCTTCTTGCTGGTTTGTTTGTCTGAATTGCAGTGTTTGCCAGTACTGGATGTCAATGTAAACAAACAATTTTTTGCTGAACTAAAAAGATTCAAGGCCTGGAATCCAATTTACCTGTGCCTGGAGATAGTGATTTTAAGTGGAACAGAAAAATAGAAAAGCTTGAAATAAGAGGAAGGATTTCTTACTCAGAATAGATTTTATACTAATTTATAGAAGTTCTTTTTGATCAATTCTTTTCAGTCAATCTGCATGATCTGGGTGGGGACGAGGAGGGGTTGGTCTAGTGGTAGCGCGCTAGCTGTCAATCGCTGGGTACAGGGTTCGAATCCTGGTTCACCTGGGCCTATGTTGGAATGTTGGACAGCTGTTTCAATCATCCGTCTCCTTGCCATGTCCCCCTCCTGTCCTAGTTAGCCTACCAAGTGCATAAATACAGGACTTAAAGCCCCAATCATCCATCGCTTTCAGTTAGTCTGGTCATAAGTTTTTGTGACTGAAAATAAGAACCAAAAAAATTTCAATTTGGTCCAAAAGCAGGAATGACGGAATTCCATTATAACTTTACTTTGTTTAAAGACAAACATACTCTACAGCAAGCTAGTAAGGTTGATTAACAACAATAAATCAACAAATGATCATGAAAATTCCCTTCAGAAGTAGGCCTACAACCATACAAAAATTGATTGAAATGAATTATTGACTATAAACATGATAAAGCCTCTTTGTAATGTATATGAAGATATTTTCACCATGACAGGCTTGAATTTCAAGGGAACAACATATTGATTGTCCATTTGGCATTTGTGCACTAAAAAAATCTCTACACTATCCTGAATAACGAAGGTGGAAATAACATTAAGTTCACTGTGTCAGTGAGCGTGGAATTCTTATCACTGTCTGTATCATACAAGAGAGAAGACCTCATAGAATCGCCGATTGATCATGTAGCTAATCTACTAATACATAATGAACAATGTCATGAATACCCTTGCGGAACTTTAAAATTAAATTATTCATGAAAACCTGGACTCCGAAAAGAATGCTGGAAAGTTTTTGATTAGATTGGAAGTTTGCTCAACTTCACTGGCTTGTATGTGGTAGGAGATGAGACTGATGAGTTAATTTTGGATCTGAATATTGTGGTGAAATTGATACTGTAGATAAGCCAACTATGAGGCAGGTAGGAAGGTACGGAACCTTTGGTAGTACACCTCTTTAAGTTGGGTTCTTGTCGTTTATGAGAGTCAAGAGTTGATTGAGTCCATTGTATGTTACACATTTTCCACATGTGTGAAATATATTTCTTGTCAAGCATGGGCACAGAAGAAAAGGGTGAAGGGGCTGCCAGTTTATGTCTCAATCTCATATTTGTTCTAGGTATATAGTTTGCAAATATTTGACAGAATTTTGTTGCCTCCAATAACATGAATAAGCAGATTTGCTACCATTATAATCTGCAGGTGATAAAATGTTTATCTGAGTGCAATTAGCTTTTTCCCAAATTCAACTACAATGGGAGCCCGAACAAGCTATGCTGATTGCAATCTGAATGTGTTAACTTATCCAACTGCAATCAGAGCCTCTACAATCTAAATATATTGGTGTTAATGGCCTTCCTTGTTTGACACCATTTAGTTTGACCTGCAGGGTGCAGTACCCTATATACAAACCTGTAGAACTCCTACACAACCCCAAACAACCCTATTTCCACAACCCGAAGGCTTCTCTTGCCAGAATGTCAGAGATTGCTCTGCCCGCGAGTGAGTTCTAGTTCTCAACTGCCCCAAAACAAACCCCGTCCACTTCAGGTTCGCCTTAGCTGCTTAGTGCAAGAGACTCCATAGTCACTGCCCTGGAGGGGTTCATGCTACCCTTCTGGATTTGTGGGGAGGGTGCATATCCAGGTTCATATGGCCTGCCCTTCTGGATTGGTGAAAGGAACCCTTCTTCAAGTTCTGCAGCAGGTGTAGTTAGGGGTATTAATCATTGCCACCTGGACATCTGGTTTTGTTGATTTGTGGATCAAAAGGGGTTGGTTGGTCGGTGTGTGCATTGGTTTGGTTGGTTGGTTAGTGTGTTGGTCGGTTCATGCTTTGGTTGATGTTTAGTTGGAAGGTTGGTTGAATAAAAGGGACCTGCATGGGTGGTGGAAAGGTGAGAGAAGTTTGTGTTGAAACTGTGGAAAAGTAAGCAGGATGTCCTTTAAATGTGTAGATTGGTGATTATTTTTTTACTTTCTGCAATGAGAATGAAGCAAAATACAACATGAAACATTCTAAGTTGATAAGTGTAACATGGGTTGCCACTTGCCAGACATGGAAACTTAACTTTTTGTCGGCCTCCAGAAGATGAAACCTGCAAGGGTTTAGATATTGGTGGCTTAGGAAAATCAGTGTCCGTATCACAGGAAGAACGAGTGATTTTTTGGAAAGATGTCATCTGATGATGATTACACTCGAAATTACTTGCAAGTTGTACCTTTGTTCAAATCAAAAGTTCAGCAACAAAGGTTCCAAGGTTCTGTTCCGGAGACCCTATTTCTATAAGCTGTGAAGAGAATCATCCCAGGTCACCCCCATGTGGCTGTCATCCTGCATTATCTCTGCATTGTGTGTCCTTTTATCGGTGTCTATGATTGACAGGTTAAAGGACCCACACGTGGGGTAAATAGGTTTCATGTTGTCGACTCCTCTCCGCGCTCTCCCTTCTCATCAATCAAGTTGTATCTAAAACTATCCATCTTCTAACAGCACCAAGCAGTCTGCTCAAGTGCTTGTAGTAACAGCAACTATGCTATTCTCTGCTGCTTGTAGGTTATTTAGCATGTTTAGTGTTAGGATGGGAAGGTTAACTTTTGTCGCTGTTTGATTCGAGCAGAAGGTCATCAATTAACTTCGGTCATTCAACTCAGGTCTGGACTATGTAGTTTGTCCGTCTTTAGAGGTACTCTCCGTATTGCATAAAGTTTCAATGACAGTTGAACCAGATTGAATTGGTGATATCTATTTGTCTATCTATCTGTCTACAACTTATTTACCAATGTCTTGGTATGTCTTCGTATCTATCCGTCTATCTGTCTGCTCGTTTGGAGATTCCTTCGTGAGTTAGGAGGAGTGTTATATCTATCTCTCAACTGACGATCTATAGATCTCCTTGTCTGTCTATCCATCCATCTATCTTTCGATCTCTATCTATCTCTCTTTCTATCTATAGATCCACTTGACCTACTATTCAAAGGCCTCATGACAGGATACACCCTCAACCCCCTGGGGTTACCACTGTTTTATCATGGGGTAACTGAGAGTAGTTGAGGGATGGCGAATTTGGTTGAGGGGAGGCGAGTTCGTTTGAGGGGAGGCGAGGGGATGTGAGTTTAGTCGAGGGGAGGTGAGTTTAGTTGAGGGGAGGCGAGTTTACTTGAGGGCAGCCGAGTTTACTTGAGGGGAGCGAGTTTAGTTGAGGGGAGGCGAGTTTAGTTGAGGGGAGGCGAGTTTACTTGAGGGGAGCGAGTTTACTTGAGGGCAGGCGAGTTTACTTGAGGGCAGCCGAGTTTAGTTGAGGGGAGGCGAGTTTAGTTGGGGAGAGGCGAGTTTAGTTGAGCTAAGTTGAGTTTAGTTGAGTTTACTTGAGTTAGGTTGAGGGCAGTTGAGGGAAGCTGAGGGTAGCTGAGGGTGGCGGAAGTGAAGAGGAGTAAGTTGAGGGTAAAAGAGGTTAAGTTGAGGGTGCCGAGTTTATGAGAGGGTTTGGGGGTGTATCCTGTCATGAGGCCTATTCAACGTGATGGGGTGTAAAACACTGACTCACTCACCTGCTAATCAACTAACAACCATTACCTGATTACCTCTAACCTTTTAGCCCATTTACCTGCCAATAATTATATCAGGCATAAATGTGTATAGCAGTCAATTTACAATTCAATTTTAATTCACAGCCTCACACAAAACATACACAACAGTTATTATACAAACTATATACATGATATATCTACATGATCTATCTATGCAACACTGGCAACATAGCCACACAGGCCAGATAGCAGTTTAGCATTTGGAGGCTGTTGGCCACTGACAGCTTGTCTAGACTACCAGCTGAACTGCTTGAGTCAAGCTCCTGCCAACTACTATAGGTTAGAGTTAGTAATACAGAGAATAAGTGTTAGGTTTTTATAGGTTTCTCCTTGTTTTTCACCTATTTTTGCATGTTTTTAGGGGTTGTGTTGCTGTTGCTTATATTAAAAGTAAAAGGGTAAAAACAGCTGATAATCATTGTGAAGAGGGAATATGTTTCAATTTACAAGTGTAATCTTGACAGATACAAAGATAAAATACAACTTATACAAGATGTTTGAGCTATTAAATTCATACCACAAAGTGTGTGGATAAGATTTGTGAATTTGTTCAATTTGTATATTGTTATACAAGGAAGTTTTTGTGTCAGCCATCTGAACAGTCAGATAGATAGCTAGATAGCTTGATAGATAGCACTACCAGCATTTTAAGCTGAAGAAGGGTCATGCGTATATATGCATATTAGTGATGTTGTCGAGGCCAGGATAACCGAGACCGAGGCAAGGCCAAGGTTTTCGCATCCGAGACCGAGACAAGGCCGAGACCTTCAAAATATGGCCTTGAGACCGGCCTCAAGGACAGACCGGTCCCGAGGCGCTAACCATTGGCTCAAAGACACCCGAGACCGAGGCAAGGCCAAGGATTTGGCATCCGAGGCCGAGGCCATCAAAATCAGGCCCCGAGGCCAGCCTAGAGTATGAGGCCGGCCTCAAGACCTCCAACACTGGTATATATCTTGTGTAGCATCTACGTATATTTATGCCAGACATAGTCTTAGTAAGATATTTGATTTCTTGAGGCACTTTTTCTAAAGTTGGTCGCATGCAAAAAAACCTGTAATCTTAATATTCTATTGTGTCAATCAAAAAATCTGTTGTGTCACTAGGCCCGAGAAACTAAAAAATTAATATTGTCCGCACTGTCTGGCCTTATCCCGGAGCGAAAGGTAGCACATTTGAAGTGCTCGAATAATTTAGGTTACTCTTCATTTATAAATACTCCCGATATATGCAAATCCATACACTCCAAATACATGAAATACGCTCCCCGCGCATGCTAGCAGGAAGCATTTTTGCAGTACAATCGGAGTACATTTGAGTAATTTTAGTAATTCAAGCACTTCAAATGTGCTCCTTTTTGCTCTGGAATCTGTCTCTCTGCAGGTCTGTCCATCTTTTCTGCTTATCCCTTAAAGTCGAAAAGATAGACGGACCTGCAGAGAGACCAATCCCAGAGCAAAAAGGAGCACACATTTGAAGTGCACCCCTGTGAAGCAAGTGCTGACAAATATTAAGTTTAACCTTAACTATATAGTCTATGTCACTAAACTGCTAAATATGTATTGATTTCAATTCAAGACCTGTATATAATGCACACTTGAAATTTTGTTCACGAAAGACCATAAAACTTGAGAATGGCTCTTTAACATTTATAAGTGATAATCCCACATGCTGTGATCTACCTGAACTTTTAATACTCTTTTGTTGTTATGATTTGAGTGGGAAGTATACAGCTGATTAGCCAATGTATGAAAGATTTATGACTAAATTATGAGTACATTTATTGCTAATAGCCTATTGGATTTGCAACTATTAACTGAACAGTCTGTCTTTAATTGTCCATTTTATTGTGAGAATGTTATGGTTATATTGCTCGTTAGATGGTTGAGTCATAAGTTAATGATTTTGTGTAAATATTAATCGGTATGATTGTGTTAGCAGTGGTTAGTTAGCTTATAAATACAGTATAATTCTAATTAATGACTTTATATTCACTTATTTTATGATTTAGAGACCAAGTAGGTTAGTTAAATTAAATAGGTTCTTCTATGGTAACAAATTACAAACAATAAATTTGCTTGATTTGTTCACATAACAAACCATGTTATGTCAATATATATTATGTTATTATACTCTACAGACTACAGTGCCTTACAGCTGTTCCTCTGTTATGTCTGACATGTCCTACTCCTCTCCTTATTAGCCCACCAAGTGCATAAATACAGGATGTAAAGCCCCAATCATCCATCCATCCTCTATCATGTCTGTAGACAGTGCTTCACAGTTCAGGGTTGCTTGATCAGTTGTTGATTTAAATCATTCAATTTAAATCATTGATTTAAATCATGATTTAAATCACTCAATAAAAATCATGATTTAAATCAAAGTTGTGATAAAAAGGCTTAAAAAAGCACAAATAAAGCTGGCAGTGAGATATTACAGCTTGCAACCTACCATTTAGCAATACTCTTTCATAAATATGTCTAATGACATATCACACAGGCCCCTTGTATAAATATAAGATATAATTTTAGATATATGACAAAATATTTCTGATAAATATATCCGAGTAGAATGACTACATACATGTAAATAAAGATTTAAACAATTTTATTTCAATTATGGCATTCTCATGATTCTCTAAACAATTTCATTGCTGCAATGAAAAAACAAAGCCATGTTCTGCAAATGCAGCACTGTCCCCAAAGCCCCTACTGCTAAACTGATATCAAATACACTACATGTGAAACAAAATTAACAGGCATCGTGAGACTGAGTGCTGAGACTGGTGATTTAACGTAGCAGTTCAGTTCATTGCAGAGTAGGGAAAATGATGACTCGTTTTGACATCCCGTTTTATCTTTTAGAAGGTGTACTTCTATTACAAGTAAGCTGTATAGTTATGATTGATGTTCAGTGAAAAAGACATTTATTAACACATCCGTATCAAAATGTGGGACTGCTGCCGTAGCTTACATTATGATTATTATATTTAATACATCACCTGCCTTGATTTCATAATTTTGCATTATAATTTCTCTAATTTAAACAAAATTATTATATATATATGCCTTATTGACATCCATATATATGTGTTATTCATAATATGTCAATGCATAAAAATTAATAACAGTTGGTGAAATTGATACGGAAAATGAACTTTTTCCATTAATGATTTAAATCCGATTTAAATCAAAAAAATCCGATTTAAATCAAAAAAATCCGATTTTTTTATAAAAATCAATAAAAATCGCAACCCTGGCTTCACTGCTTGATCAATGTTGATAAAGATAAAATTATACCTTTTCTGCACTATTTTCCCTATAAAATGTCTCAAGTCCCAAGCAGTCTGATGAAATAAACACTCAACAATGCTCAATACCAATTATTTTAATGATTCGCTGTCACTCCAAAAAAATTGGTTATTATCATGTCATATACCTACTAATCATTGATTATAGTAATCAATGTGTCAGATACGTATGTCAGGTTTCTGATACATTTCTGACTTAATTAAGAAAATTAATTGGGATTTGGAATGAATAAGGATGTGGGTGAGAAGTTGTTTTGTTAGATATAATCAAGTGGTTTATACGTCAATGTGTCTTTGCTCTTCTTGTCCTCGTCAAAATCAGAGGAAAGAGGAGTTAGCTCTAGGCTTGCGATTACTGGGTCCTAGGTTAGATTCTAGCTCTCAGCCAACCTGGACCTTTGCTGGAAAAATTTGAATTATCCTTTCGCCTCATTTGTTGATGCTCCTGTCCTAATTACAAATCTTAAAGTCCCAATCGTCCATCCATCCACTCTCTACAAAGTGTCACATCTTCTACTGACTAGTAGGGGAGGGTTGGTCTCGTGGTAGCATGCTAGGCTGCCAATCGCTGGGTCCAGGGTTCGAATCCAGCTCTTGCCGGGTCACCTGAGTCTATGTTGGACGGCTGTTTCAATCATCCTTCACCTCATTGCCATGTCCTCTTCCTGTCCTAATTAGCCTACCAAGTGCCTAAATACGGGACGCAAAGCCCCAATCATCCATCCATCCATCTACTGACTAGCATCACTTCCAATATGTGCAAGAAAAAAAAAAAACATGATCAGCCTGCACATCATCAATGGCAAGATGACATTTTATTGTTTATGGGCATCAGCAATCAGAGTGATTGAATTTTACTCTATCCATATATCTCTATGGATCAGCCTCAGCTTTCAACATTCCATCATCATTTTGTCCACAAAAACTTTTATCCTCAGTTGAACATGTATGCATATCCATTATGAAATGGCCATCAGTGATATCAGCTTCAATGCTTCATTGCTGTCGTAATGTCAACTGACACAAAAAGTGTACAATACAAATTGCTCATGTCTAAAAAGCACAACAAATGTACGTTCTCGACGTCACAATGCTTTGGCATTATCTGACTATGGGCATGAATGTCAGATGCAGACGCCAATGGACTGATGAACTCGAATTGCTCAATAAAATCATATCAACAAATGCCTATATGATATTTATTTTGTTTTTCTTTTTTGCAGAACATGGACGTTATGCGGCACTCCAGAATATTTGGCGCCAGAGATCATTCAAGCAAAGGGCCACAACCGGGCGGTGGACTGGTGGGCGCTAGGCATTTTAGTTTATGAAATGTTAATAGGGTATGTATAATTTATGACATTGTATGCATAATTCTTTGACAAATGTTGACGTAGTTTGTTGACAAATTGTTAATTTATTATATCTTGGATGAGCATAAGTACCTCCTGGAATTTAAAATATTAAAGAGGTGATACAGTCCTCAAAATATAGACTCAGACCAGACTCGGACCATTTATTATTCAACAAAGAAAAAAGGTAAAGTTATTGACAAGTTAGAAATAAATAAATATTAGACTATCCACGGTAAAGTGAACCATCAAGCGACTGCAGATATTGCCAAGTAAAAAGCTAAAGTTAATTTGAAACAATAGAAATATTTTGGATAGTCGCTGAACATTTTGAATTTTGAACACTGGGAGACAGGAAAATTTTTGATTTTCAACATTTTAAAAATAATTTTCCTGTACTCGTATAAATCATCAACTAGTTATTTCGAAAAGTATCATTCTTTATATACAATATTTCTTCGGCAATTTCAAGTTTCATGAGTTTTGCATTAAATTGCCATTAAGCGTTTAATATTTCATTCTAATGCATTACAAAATGTGTTTATACAAATTGTGCCAGAAGTTTTGCAGCAATATAACTTAACAATAGCAGATTACCAATTACATGAAAATTTTAACATTACGTATTAGTTTCTTCCACAGTTTTGATTTGTCAATTATAAACATTGACACATCATGAAATTATCTAATTGTTAGCTGGTTTTATCATAAATTTAATTAATATCACGTTTGAATGATTCTCTTATAATTACACAATTTAATTCCAGCTATCCGCCATTTTATGACGAAAATCCATTCACAATTTATGAAAAAATCCTAAATGCCAAAATAGAATGGCCGAAACACGTTGATCCAGTAGCAAAGTAAGTGTCATTTATTTGTATTTTCTTGTAAAAATTGTCATAAATTGTTGTGCATTGTATGATTTTTGATTGGATGTTAATGGACAAACATTGTTAATACTCAGGTGAAATAAAGTATTTGCATTGTCACACGTAGAAAAGTTTTCTATTTTGTAGCAATGTTTCTGTGCGGCGTAAAATGCTTTTCTATGCAATAGGGGTATCTGACAATTTGAGAAACAAATTCAAACTATTAATTAATAAAGTCAACTTGTCTCAGCTATTTTTATATGTAGTTAACTTATTTGTGATGCAACTGTTTGATATTGTTCCCAAGTTCGGTTGATTGGGAAATATGACTATTTCTAACCTATTTTATATTTGCTTCTTTCAGAGATTTAATACGCAAACTGCTAGTCCAAGACAGAACGAAGCGGCTGGGAAATATGAGAGTAAGATTCGTTTTTGTGTCATCGTTCTTGAGTATTTATAATATTTAGCTGAAATTGTTCTTTTAACTAGTAACTGTGCATGTTTTTCAGTAATTTTGGGAAATTATTCAAACTTCAAATTTGCTTTTGCTGGGTCATCAGGTGCCGTGAACAAACTTAAAACATAATTGAAAAGCCTACATTTAGGAATGACATGTTATGTTGGTAGTAACTCATTTTTGACCGTGATTGTTTTAGTATCATTCAGATACAGTGAAGAGTGAACTTTTAAAAGTTTTTTACAACAAGTATGAAATCAGCACGTGCGTTTCTAGATATATAAATGACTTGCTGTTTGTTCATGGTGTGCAATGCATGAAATTTATCTTTGCCATGTTTACCATAGTAAAAAGTGTTCTTTTTTGTTCTTTTTCTCAACATAGAATGGAGCAGATGACGTGAAGAAACACAAATGGTTTAGAAATTTAAGTTGGGACGAAGTTTACGCTAGGAAATTAAAGGTGAGAACTGCTTTTTTAATCGGAAATCTAACACTCCTCCGGTCTTTCCCGTTATCAAACTATCTGTCCTGTGCGACAAAACACTTGCCTACTCGTGTAAATTTCTCTCCTGTAAACTAAACTTCTCGAAAAAGCTAGCTTACTCTACCAGACCCACTATATGTTGTAATGTGTTAGATTTTAGTGGCTATTTTTGATTTGCTCAATTTTGACTTCCCTTCAAAATTTACCAAAACAAATTTTGATTTAATCGTATTAATTACATTAATTATAATCCAATTAAATTAACCTGGATTTTTGTAGTTGTTCTCTTTTCGATTCAAAGAATTTTGTTTGTTAGAAGTCAAAATTAGGTGTATTTGACGGTGTTTTCTCAGTTTCTGTGTAATTTTGGTTGGCCATTTTGAATGTAGGCTGATAATCATATAGTTTTGTGTTTTGAATGTACCAATCTAGACAAAATTCTTATTTTATGACACAAAAATTTTGCATGTAAAACTACTTAAGGCACCTTTAAATATAAACACATCGATTTTTAGGAATCTGCATTTGATGAAATGTTGTAGTAAATTATTTTAGTGCATATGTCCTCAATCAGTGATCTGATTATGGTCCCTCTATCCCATAGGCATGAGTTTAGTCATACTATCTTTCTGTTTTCTCGTTCTGACGTCAATTTTTCCTTGCAGCCGCCAGTTGTTCCAAAAATCACACACAGAGGGGACACAAGAAATTTTCTAGCGTACCCCGATGATGAGTTTTTAAACTTGAAATTAGGATGCAATCATAACGAAATAAACGGCCAGGTAGATTTTCGAATAAGTGCATGCGTTTTTGGGTTCCTTTTCACAAATATTCAGGTATTTGAATTCCGAATTAATGTTAAGATTGACACGCATGAGGCATGGGTTTGAAAATATTTGAATGACTAAAGTTTAAACTAACAATTTGTGATTCTTAGAAGTAGTTTGGATGAGGTATATTTTTGGTGGTTGGTTGTACCAGTGATCGCTTAGGCCACACATAATTGATTCTTAGCGTCGCGGACCCGCCGACACAATAGATATGGTGCCGATGGAAAAAAAAAATTGAAAAAAAAATAAAAAATTTTTTTGACATTATAAAAAATTTTTTTTTTACTTTTTTTTTTTTTTCCTACCGACCGACCCTAGAAAAAGTGCCTTGAGAGGATCCGAGAAGCTAAAGATCAATTATGTGTGGCCTTATGGATCTTTTCAGCATTACACAGTACACACACAAAAGCAACATTGGTAATTCAAAAGCTAATATATTAAAATAAGATGCTGTATTTAGTAGGGTAGATTGGCTAAATTCTATACTAAACTAAGGTGTCCCTTGTCAAATTCATGTGCTTGGTCAGTGTGCCATGGCTGTGGATATGATGTTGCGATCAAGGGAAGAATTTAGTACTCCAAATTGTTTAAATGGTACTTATTAAAACAGATTGGTATTGGAGATGTTTCTGCATGCTCTTATAGTATCAATTTTACGAGATATATACATAATTAAATTAATTATGGATTGTTTTGTCTCTGTATTTTACCCTGACTTGACAGTCTGCATTGAAGAGCCAAGCAGAGTGAATTGGTACACTGGCAAAAATTAAAGTCAAATTGGGTGCTTTCAATGTCATGCTTGCCTGTTGAAGCATTATAAAATAAAACTCCTATGGATATACCAAACAGAGCTTGTGAGCACAGCACACCTTTTGTGAAATCTTGTAGCCTTTATTTTTCTGTAGGCCTATTGACATTTTCTCTGTCTGGTGAATAAATCTTTAACTTTATTAGAACAGACAATGATCACGGCATCTGAAAGAACTTCGCCCAAGATATAATATCTCAATAAAGTTAGATTGATCTTTAATTGATCTCTATTATTAATTATAGAAATGATCAAATTGGGCAGTTAACAATTAAATAGATAATCTTTTTGATTTTCTGAATTATCCCAAGTCATTGACCTTAACTATTTGCCATGCCATGTGCATGAACTTGGTGAATATCTCATGAGTAGAAATATAACTTTGAAGAAGATCGATATGCACGTGACAAGTTTGACAAATTAAAATTTAATATTCAAATATTTTATTTAAGATTAGGCGTATTTATAAATGTTCTTCTAACATTCTTTTGATTGCTTTGAAGTCAATGCCCTTGCGTGTATTTAAACCACATGTTAACTCCATATCAATCAAAAATTGTTTGATGGATTAGGTTATTAATTTTTTTCAAATAATTTGATAAAGATTAAACGCTTTTATGAATGTTCTTTTACAAAACGCTTGTTGAATGCATTATACCAATGACCTTACATAATGTTACTTTTATAATATTCAGACTATTTGTATAACCTTGTTATCAATCAAACATTTTGCTAATACCATAATTATTATCTGATTACGAGTGTGATGAGTATGATAAAATAAAAAATTTTAGTTTAATTTATTCTTAACCAAATCTATAGTGCTCACGTTTTGAAAAACGTGCCAATTTTTTTTGGTTAATGTCATTAATTTACAAATCAATCAACTGATATTTAATAAATGAGTTTAAAATGACCATATGCATGAACTTCCAATGTATGAGTCATCACTAATCAGAACAGAATAATTCATCAATATGATGATAAATATCAGAACTTTGTATAGGCCTATTTTTGCTTGATAAATTTCGTGATGACAAGCATTGAATTGCTAAATTAGTCTATGATCAGGCTTTAATGTGCTTTTAATAAGGCCACTTATAATTGATTCTTAGCTTCGCGGACCCGCCGACACAATAGATTTCCTGCCGATGGAAAAAAAAAAAAATTTTTTTTTGACATTCTAAAAAATTTTTTTTTCACCTTTTTTTTTTGTCCTACCGACCGACCCTAGAAAAAGTGCCTTGAGATGAATCCGAGAAGCTAAAGATCAATAATGTGTGGCCTAAGGCCAAATTAATAGCATTGTTGATTGTTGATTCTGGCACATTTGTTATTTTGTAACACAAAGTAATTTTTATGGCACTGTTGTTACTATGTCCTCCTTCTGTCCGAATTAGGCTATTGTGGTGCATAAATACAGGAGATAAAGCTGCAATAGTGCATCCTTCTCATGACACTATTTTAAATGACACCATATTGTGGTCTAACCCTCACTTAAATGCGGGGGGAGGGTTGGTCTAGTGGTAGTGTGCTGGGCTGCCAATCGCTGGGTCCAGGGTTTGAATCCAGCTCTTAACCGGGTCACTTGGGCCTATGTTGTTTAATTCTCCTGTCCCAATTTGAATTAACTTACCCAGTGCACAACTACTAGACGCAAACCTCCAACCATCCATCGTTTATTTGCAGCAAGATTGGGTGATATCACAGTACATGACATTTATGAACTTAAAATTGGCTTGATGTCTTTTAGAAATATTTCGAATGCAAATTTACTTGATATGTCTCAACCTTATGAAATTATTCAGTTGGTATCCAGAGGACATTGACTTCTATAAGGCCACACATAATTGATTCTTAGCTTCGCGGACCCGCCGACACAATAGATACACTGCCGATGGAAAAAAAAATTGAAAAAAAAAAAAATTTTTTTTTTTGACATTATAAAAAAATTTTTTTTTACCTTTTTTTTTTTTGTCCTACCGACCGACCCTAGAAAAAGTGCCTTGAGAGGATCCGAGAAGCTAAAGATCAATTATGTGTGGCCTAACTTTTATTAACATTCAAAATTTTGTATTTCACATTCTCGAGTCATGTGTTCACTGCGTGCATGATGGTGATTAATTATACATGATGAACAGCCAGGAATTCGAAATGAATCTATAATCGCTGTCATTTCTAAAGGTTTTTGGCACCAGTTCGATATGATATGCTCGGCTGGTTTTCATCATGGTTCACATGCCTTACATTTTGTGTATCACGTGTGAACTGACTTTAACGTTTCAAAGGTCAAGTTTAAGTTACTGTTTAACACATATCAGACTCAGACTCAGACTCAGACTCAGACAATATTTATTAAGACTCAATAAAAAAGTAACAGAGCCAGGAGACCCCTCAAAGGTTTAAAAAAAAACGCTAGCGAGTGGCCACCTTTCAATAGATACATAATATAATTCGTATTATAAATAAGTCAGTCAAATTACCAATATTAATTACATGCATATAAATTATTATACTGAAACAGCAAAGAAGAAGGGAGAGAAAAAAAAAATTGTTATAAGAAAAAAAAAAAATAATAATAATAATATAAAAAATAAAATAAAAAATCATTGGCTATTGAAATATTATGTTGACTGGCAAAGTCGTAGTGTGACCAGAGGAGCAGGTGCGCGTGATGCAGCGTGAAACAAAGTATCATTTTAAAAAACTACAAATAACAATGAGTGAATGTTTACTGTATAATCATGTGAAATAAGTAAATTAATAATAATAATCAACAAACAAGAAAAAAAAAAATTAAAAAAAAAAAAAAGTTAATTTCGAAGACATATATAACAGTTAGTGATGTTACAATTTGTACTATAATTTTTAATTAAAAAATTTTTCACATATATTTTAAACCCTATAAAACTATGAGTAAAAATTTTATCCCTAATTGTTTTGTTCATGGCGTTAAAAATGTTCGGTAATTTATACGAAAAACTTTGAGTTGCAAATTCATGTCTTACTCGCGGAACAGGTAAGAGTTGCTGACCTGTCAACCTGGTTGCATACCTTGGATGAGCTTGCTCATTGTCTCCTACCAAGGACAACAGCGACTCCGGATATCGACAATATCAATACCTGACACGTTTAAATAATTCATATTTCATTTAGTTTAAAATTTTAAAATATTTTCAATGTTAAATTATCACATTGACTATATAATGAGTTAGATCCTACTCAGAACGAAGGAAATTATGCAATATGCATTTATTATTTTGTATGTAAAAGGAAAACTGATAGCATATACATATACTGTATATAGATAGATAGATAGATAGATAGATAGATAGATAGATAGATAGATAGATAGATAGATGTCCACTAGGGTGCTCCTTCTGCCCCCCAAAATTGAATTTTTTTCTGGATCCAACCTTACTTTTTTTTGGTGGTGAGGTTATCAATGTAGACCATTTTTCTGAAATTTCATGAAATTTGAAGAATTCCTAGGTGTAGCACATTGCAATTGAAATTTTGTCGTTTTTTCGTAATTTCGAGAGAAAAGAAAACATAGCCAATCAAGAGATAACATGGTTTGCATGATAAATCAGATTTAAACATACATAATGAAGTACAGACACCATTTGGGAAAGATAGAGGTCAGCTAAGTACTAGGTACCACTCGCTAGGGTCATCAATATGATAGGTGTACAACATCAAGTTTTCGTTGTTTTCTGTGATTTGGCAATAATTCATAGAAGTTCATTTTGAAATCGATCTTCCTTTCTTGAATGATCTTAAGAATCTCCTTCCAATTCTACCCTCTTTCTGCACAGTCATTTGTGACCCTAAAGGCACTCCATGGAGATCTTTTTTCCTGATATGCATTCTGCATCTGTCATCATATTGTCATTCAGAAGGTTCGGATGTGTACATCAATCTGCAAAAGGGATGGTTCAATCTTCATTAAAGAAACAATGTGCATGCCATAAGTCTGCAACCACTAACCTACAGTTCCATATTTTCCCTCAATTCAGGAAATGAATTTAAGGCTTCCCAAAAGCAGTACCTTATCTGCTTTGATGTTGGACATTTTATGGTTGTTTTAATATTTCTTGCACTATATGTGTTTTTCTCATCGGTACGCAAGTTATCATCTAACAGTGTCAAAGCGATCATGTCAGGAACAAGATAACATAGACGATGTTTCAGGAATTTCAGCTCAGCTTCCCAAATTGTGGAGTAAGTTGTTAAAAACTTAATGATATTATTGCACAGTACGAGGTCATTGCTTGGGTTGAATTTAACTGAGGTGCATACAGAAATACCTCGAATTTGACAAATCATTAATTTTTTTGTGTGCTGCAAGCACAGACAAAAGCCTGGAGTCTTGTCTTAATTGTCACTATTTATTTATAATTGTCAAATAAAGACATAACTTTATTCAGGCAACAGCTAACCAGAGTGCATAAGAAGCTTTGTCATCCAACGGGCTACGTGAGTAGCACCCTCCTTTTCAAGTCATTGCAGTTGAAGAGCAGAAAAACAGCAAGACAAGATCAAGTATCAATACTTCGTCAGAAATATGGTGCCTTCTGAAGTTTTACAAAAGGTCTGCCACAATCTCTTTCAGCTCACTGAGAAAAGGCTGAAAACCACTATCAGCCATTGACTATGAATTTAAGCTTCTGAATGTCATTTTTTGGGGTAAACTCTCCTAATTTTGATATATAATGATGTACATATATATTGATGGTCGTGTGCCCTACCAATGTGGCAGGAGTCTTTCCTCTCTTGGTGTTTTATTTCAGTAACGCTTTAAATTCCTCATAGCATTAAATATTTCCAAAGTCATCTTATTTGGGGCTTACAGGAAATATGTGCTCTCTCACAGAAAGGTAAAACAAGTTCAGAGTTTTTTTTCCCAAATATCTTCCCTATGAGCTATGAAGCTCAACAAGACCTGCTTCCTTTGGGAATAATTGTAGACACAGTTTCTTGTAAAACAGATACCTTGATCCTAGTGTCTTGATGTGGCTAAGAATGCTGCGCAAAAGGAATATCCCAAGGATCCGCTGAATTTGATGATTGACATCTTTGTATTGGCCTTTAAAACTTCAGAAATGTCCTTCACACTTTTACCATGTGAGATACTGTGCAGCTGGTCACATTACAAAACTTTAATTTAGTGACTACTAGTGTCACAAGTAAATGATTTAATGTGTACATTCAACACCGAGTCTTGAAACTCTTGGCAACTTCCTATTTTTCGACTCATTTAAATGATAGAAATTCTAGTTTTCATCAAGCTACTGCCTTATTTTGATAAATGCATTCAAAGAAGTGAAAAAGTTTGATTTATAACAAAGGTTACCATGTAATCAAGGGAAAAATAATTTTATTTGTAGTATAATATGTTATATATACTAAACCAGCCTTGTTATCAACAATTAATGATAATGTTATTACATTATGAGACAACACAGCCAGTGTTGCCACCTACAGTGCCTTCCTGAACCTAAGCTGAGACTTCAATCTGATAGTAATTTAGAAATGAGTAAGATGTGGATGGAAAATGCTGTTTTGACACAGAAATCTTCTTAAACAATATTGAAGACTATTGAAAAAAAAATACGATAGATAACCTAGTAATTCACAAGAAATCGCACAATTTTAAGGAAATTTGGCAAATTTCAATCCAGATGTGCTACACCTAGGCATCAATAAAATTTCTTGAAATTTGGCATAATTACTTCTATTGACTAACCTCACCCACAAAAAAAAGTATACAGGGTTCTGAGCAAGTTGGGGCAAAAGAAGCACCCTAATGTCCCCCTCTTGCAGTTATGCTTGTTAACAAAAATATGCATCATGGAAGACAATATTCTTGGTATAAAAGGTTGCTGGATATAGTAACCACTTTCCCTGGATGGTAGATTCACCTCTTTTCTAAGTTATCTTTTTTTTCCGATGTTTAATAAAAAATAAAAAATAAATGGGGCCTTTTTTGTAAGTTGACATAATGAAAGTCTCCACAGTTAATATTTTTCAACTTTGGATAGGAAAAGAAAACACGAAAAATGTTGTAGTTATGTTGTCAATTTCTCAATCAAATTGACTGTATCGTAGCAATTAATGGCTCTTTAAAACCCCAAAATTAACTGGTAGACGATACCAAAATGATTAAATTTCCAGACTGATAATTTGTCAATCAATGAACTACTTTTGATCTAATCAGACAATTTACAAGGCATATAATTAGGCTGGACTTAATTAATCTTAAGCTTCTTGGATCTGCTTGAAGCACTTTTTCTGAGGTCGGTCTGCAGGACAAAAAAAAGAAGACATTTTTTCTGTAGGCAGAAAATTAAGAGGTTAAACAAGCTCACCCATTATGAAATTTACCCCGGATTCTGTCTATCTTTCTGCAGTGGGAGAGGGTTTACAATCTATTGGGTCAGTCAGTCAATCGGACAAGCTAAAAATCAAAAATGCTTGGCCTTCTTTGTCAAAATGGAAACATGTATTTTGCTGCTCATTGTTATGAAACTTTCAATTTTTTATGGGAATGATATAAACAACTACATGTAAATGGTATTTTAATTGCCTGTTAATGAGATTTTTATTGATAATTCCATTAATAGAAAATTAAGATGATATCGTAATAGAGAGAACTTTTGAGATATCCTATATTTTAAGGTATCTTTATAGACTTTATACTAGCTTATCTCTCAACTTCACACACTGTCGTTAGATGATTCGCAAGATGTTATATGACTCTTGTCTACTACATGTTTTATTAATTTAATGTCAATAAAGAAGATATAAACATAAATTTTGAACCTCTTAGATCCGCAGATAAAAGAGATTTTCAATTAACTGGCGTTATGGATTTATGGTGCACTATTGGCTGCTCTAGATATGAAATTCTGTAGTGCTTCAAAATGAAAGTTCAATGTAAACATATATAATAAATCACATTGATAGATAGATGGATTAACATTATAAAAAATATCAAAACGTGCCATTTTGACCCGGAAAACTTCCATGTTGAGAGGGCCTTTAACGTGTTTTATTACTTTACTCTGAAAATTGGAGAAATAGCTGTATTATCAGGAGATTCATCTCTGAAAAGCAACCGACAATACTGTTATTCTTTATTACTTAAGGTGCATGCACAATTTAAAATAACTTTTCCGTTTTAGTTGTTACAATGCAAATTACTAACCAAAGTTTTTCATTGTTTGATCCTGTTTGAGTTGATGTTACTTGTTCAGAAATCTGATAACTAAAAATTACTTTGTTTTGGTGCATAGTCTCTCTCGAAAAAAAAGAAGTATTTCACTGAGTAAATTTATAGTCGAGAGAAATAGCATGATTACTTCATGACTTTAGTGGGGGGTTTGTTCTAGCATTGGCGTGCTGGGCTGCCAATTGCTGGGTCCAGAGTTTGAATCCAGCTCTTGTCTGGTCACCTGGGCCTATGTTGGACGGCTGTTTCAGTCATCCATTGCTCATAGCTGTGTCCTCCTCCTGTCCTAATTAGCCTGCTAAAGTGCATCAATACAGGACGTTAAACCCGAAGCATTAATCTGTATGAACTAACCAATCTTTATGAATTATTTCCTTCTTAAGTTCTTATTCTGTTGCATGTTGAACTTCACAATGTTGAATTGTACTTCATTATTGCATTTACTCATATTTCTGTAGAAATGGTTCAGAAAAGCAAATGTAATTTAAAATGTAATTTAAAGAGAAGATTAAGGGAGAAGGATATGACAAGTTATTAATTTGGTGTTATTTAAAGAGAAATTAAAAAGGCATGTTACCAACGGGTGTTCATTAAGAAAGCGTCAATCAAGGAATAACCATTATCTGTTCGCCAAATATAGAATCTCATTATGTTAGAATTAGTTTTTTGCAAAACGAAGTTTCAAATTATTGTGATGAGACAAACAATAAGAAATAATTATTGTTCTATTCTTAAATTATCCACCTGTCGAAAATATTAATTATTGGTTGTGGCTTTTGAAAGTTTCCTATTGATATTGGAACTGCAGACAAATTCTGTGCATTGCGCAGCAGCAAACCCTTGGAAATTGGCATAATGGCAAAGGTTTAAGCTTTAATTGCACTGTTCTCCGAGTTTAATACCAGTTCAAATTTTAAGATATTTCCAGCACAGTTCCTTATTCACCTGCCAGGCAGAAAAAGTTTCTATCGTTAGAATTGTGTTTTCAAAATATTTTTCAACTAAATTCCTCTCAAAGTGTGTGACCCCTTCTGGATGTTATTGGAAAATTTCACAACAAATTTATTTATAATAGCCAGTGACCTGCAAACAGAGGGCACTATGGACACACATGTTACTCCTTGTTTGATGACATCATGACATTGCGACATGAAATCATCTAGTAGACAAACTAAGATGGAATTGTTACATCCCAGCAAGAACTTAACTATCTACTTAGCCTACTAAACATTACAGTTTTGTGAATAAACAGTCAACATTGACTGTTCAACAGCTATAACTAGACTTACAAATGAACTATTTAAGGATAAATATTTAGGGTAAATACTTTAACATTCTTCTAATGTAATAACACAATCATATCTGTTCTTTTCCAGCCTCCAATCGTGCCAAAGTTAGACCATCCTGGAGACACTTCAAATTTTGACGAATACGCAGACGACGGCTGGAGACAAGCGGGAATAGTCTCTCCGGAGGTCTTGAAAGATTTTCACGACTTCTAACTTCCGTTTAATTGCAAAAATGTATTCCCTGTAACAGAATCTCACCTTGGGTGGAGTACATTGTAGCAGACCTAGATGTGTGAGCATATTTCGAAGATGTAAGGATTGGTTACTCGCTACAAATTAATTCTAGTGATACAATTTGGCTGCAAAAGCTGATGGAATTACGTATTTTTGGAAATACATTTTGATGACATCTTTGTTCCTGAAGTCTATATATATGCCTTCTTTCAATTAACGATATCTGACGTCACTAAAAATGATAGAAAATTCTCTCAAAGGTTTGAGTTTGAACTGATACTGCTCTCACCTATTTTTAAACTGTTATACCACTTTTCTATACGGAATTAAATAAATTTGTGTGAAAGTTAAATTGGATAGTATATTTAAAATATTCTTTTGCAAATAAATTAGAACTAATGGAAGACAGTTCACAATGTACCTATACCAATGATATTAGGACAATATTGAATAGTTAGTCATTACTTTAAAACGCTGTCATTCAATTTCATAGCAATTTACTAAATATGGTCATAAATCTTGGTCAGCTACAATTCACTTTTTCCTATGACGTACCATAACCACAAACTAAGTCTGCTGTACGACGTCGGCTGTCCGAATTTTATATATATACATGTATGAAAAGACAATATATGATATCAAAGGATGTCTATGTTTTGAAAACGTTTGTTTTATGAATAAACTTTGTACATAGACCTGTATAATGTATATAGGTCGATAGGGATTGTAAAAAATATAGATAGAATTGATGATATTAGACTTTTATTTGATTAGATGTATGTTTTACTTGAACGTGTGTGAGTGGTTCATATAAAAGGGCACATAGACTAATAGCAAAATATTGTAAGCTTAAATGTTATTGTGCCATGATGTGTTTGTTAGATTAATAATAGAACTGTGATTATTCTGAGTTATTTCTCTAATTGTAAATTTTTTGTTGTGATTGAAAGTTTATATCACGGAGTAGAAATTCTTAGTTTCAAATTTCCTTTTGATTCTGGAAATTGCACAATTTTTTCCTTCATTTAGAAGATTTTATGTAGATGTATACCAAACTGAACTTTTTTTCAAAGTTTTTTTAAGTTGACCATATGTCTGTTCTCTAAGAACTAATTGTGTCATGGTTACTTTTTTGTAGAAAGGATGTAATTGACATTTATGATTTGTGTTATTTTCTTATTCGTAAATCATGAAGAAAACATGAGACAGTTTGATATGTTTAAGTTTTAAAACAAGTTCTCATGGCAAAACTTTAATGTTTTCTCTTTGAATTAGGTGAGTTTGGTTTTAAAATTTTTGACTTGCAAGAAATATTTTCTTTCTGTAACTCCTTCCAGAATTATATTTTGTTTATTGATAACAATGTTTGTGTAATAGCAAACTCCATTATTTCATTGTAATTCTACTATTCTAACAGCTCACTTTGAATAGTTGTCCATGATCATTTATTACTCTATTGCAATTTACTTCATTGTAATTTCTCCAGTATTATTACATTAATGCGTATCCATATTGTGACAGAAACATATTTCTCAAATTATTTAAGGTTTTGGTGTACCTATGTAATATGTACTGCAGATGTATACATGTTTGAAGTTTATCATATTTCTGTACTTATTGTAATGACTGTAATATAACTTCATATTTTGCAATAATTAAAAATTTTACTATAATTTTTCATATCATGATTGTGTGGTCATTGTAAATCAATTTCAGGTAGTTTCCAATGCTTTTTGTGGCCTTTATGTGAAAGATGTCCTATATCAATTCTGAGGAAAATAGTCTGGCATGCACCAAAGTTTTTGCATCAAAGTGTTGTTTATTGTTTTTGATCTCAATGTGATGTATTGTTTATTTGCTTTGATTTGTTATTTAGCTAGGTAATTTTATTTTAATATTTTTTGTGATGAAATAAGTGGATTAAAAGTATATAATCAAAGGAGTCTTGGACGATATTCAAATCACCGATAATCTATTTATCATTCGTAAGTATTAGTTCATAGCTGATGAATAGGAATTGATTAGTTTTAACGTCTTAATTTAATGTGTTTGATTTTCTTTTGGTCCTCACATTAAACATGTTTCAATTAGGTAATAATGATTTTGATAATGGCTGTGTGATTAAACAGTGGCAAAAATGGTGTGAACATTTATATTTCAAAGTTCAAAAGTTCTGATTTGTAGGCCTAATAATTTCAATTGATGTGTGGAAAATACCCAAACTTTTTCCCTTGTATTTTATTTTATTTTATGTTATTTTTAATCAGCTACTAAGATTGATGTAATACTTCAGGGTAAACTAGGAAAATTTAGTTTAAATTCATAGGCTGGCTTTAAAAATTCATTAATATTGGTTTGTTTTATTTGCAAATTCTAGAAAAATTTAATGATACTGTAGTATCATGTATAATTGTGTTTTTTTCTCAAAGCCTAAAGTTGTTGTTTTTAATGACCCAATTTTGTGCGTAATAACGTAACTTGTGATGAATTGTCCGTCCATGTGATTTACAACTAAGAACTTGATATATCATTTTTAGGTGTGAAAGTATGAATCAAAATGAATTAATTTCAATGGTTTTTTTAACATGTTTGTTAGAGTGCGATGTACTTTTAAGTTTATATTAGAATGTTACCCGTGTCATGAAATTGTACATTTTGAAGAATAAATTGATGAGATATAAATTGCTAATTAGAGTTTTCTTTTTCTTCTTTATTGAAGGGCTCGCTTTTGTGTAAGACATGGAAAAAGGAAAAATTTGTTTCACAAATTGCAGAAAAAAGTTAAAATAGATAAATTGACTTACGTGTGGAGAGAATCAATTCATATATGTGTCTAAAAAGAATGTATGACTTTCTAAAGACATGTCTATTCACTGTAAGGAGCAAGTGCATAATAAATAAAATATATATTAGGAATATATATATTTGGAGACTTGGGCTCAGGAGCTTTGGCACAGCCGCCACAGTGGCCAGCCTGGATGATAAAGTTTGTAGTGTGGTAGCCCCGTTTTGTGGCTGCTCCTTTAACATTGACTGGAGCTGTATCTATCGACTTTTAAGTTGAGCGAATTTTTCCTTTTAACATGAAACATGCCATGAGCAACGAAGGTTCAATTTTTTTATCAGTATTAAAAGGAGAATAAAAAGCTCTGCTTAATTCAATAAAGAATTTCTGTAACAGTGGTGGAGCCACAGGCCAGGACATCTAGGCCCTGAGCTCTAGTGGATTTTGTCAGTACTAAGATTCACAATTTCGTCCATGTGATTCACCCTGGCGTTGTGAATGTAAACAAATCATTATTGTAGGAATTAGTTTTTAGCAGGTTTTTAGTGTTTTTAGTACAGGACAGCTTGTGACATCATTTACAGTGAATTGCAACAATAAAAAATACTGACAAGAAAGACAAATATGTAGTTTTGGAAGAGATGGACCCTTCAGGAAACCAACAAAGTGAAAATAACCAATTTATTGACTCAGAGCAAGATTTTGACCCAGTTGGAGCAATGAATGACTCAGTGCAGCAATATGATATGGGTGAGAGTCAAGAAATTATCCAGAATCAGGAGGAAATGTCTGATGCACAATCAATGAATGGAGAAATCAATGAAATTGTATCGCCTGAGTTAATAATGCCAGAATTAATTATCTTGGAGGAACCAAATTATGAAAATATAAGAATCGACCGAACTTCAAGGGCTAGGGCTTCAATGAGGGTAAGAATTAAACTCATAATCAAGTAGAAATTATAGAAAATTTACATAGGGCGATCCACAGATTTATAATGAATTAGAGCCTCATTGAAAATATTAAAGAACAAAAATTTACTGTTGTGTATCATTTTAATTTTATAACATCATTATCCTTAAAAAAAAGAAAATGGCTTTATTATTGATCTAATGACTGATTGATTGTTCAGAAAACAAGTCATTGTCTCTTTACAATTTCAGGCCGCAAGTGCACATTTAGCTGGGAGATTGTTTCCTCAGGTACGTCACAAATAATTTATACTATTTTCCCTGAAATTATTTACAACTTATTGTTGCTAATTTAAAATATTATGTGAGCATTTAATTCTCAAAAGGCACTATTGTTGCTGTCCATTCAAACAGAGGAAAACCGACACTCAGAATGAGGCTGCCACGAAGATCCAAGCCTGTTATCGAGGCTATAGGGATAGGAAAGTCTATGCTGAAAAGTTGTACAACAAATTTATACAGGTACTGAACAAACTCTTTGTTTTTGTTGTGTTTTTTTTGTGTGTGCTACTACTTATCATTTATCATTCATGAATTTATTATCAATATGTTAAATGACTTAAACATTAAACATTATTATAGAAGGGAAGGGAGGGAACACCAATAAATGGAGTGACTCCGAAGGGGAGAAAACAGCGGGGGAAGAATAAAGGGAGAAAACAGGGGGTGGGGGTTGGGGGAAGAATAGAGATGGGGAGATAACAGATAGGAGAGAAAACAGAGATTGAGAGAGAACAGAGAGGATGAGAACAGAGATTGCGAGAACAGAGAGGGAAAGATGATATAGAGAGGGGAGAACAGGGAGGGAGAGAGATCAGAGAGATAGAGAGAACAGAGAAGTTGACAAAAATAGAAAGGGAAGGGAACAGAGAGGGTGAGAGAACAGAGATGTAGAGAGAACAGAGAGGGAGAGAGAACAGAGAGGGGAGAGAACAGAGAGGGAGAGAGAACAGAGAGGGAGAGAGAACAGAGATGGAGAGAGAACAGAGATGGAGAGTTAACAGAGATGGAGAGAGAACAGAGTTGGAGAGAGAACAGAGAGGTTAGAGAACAGAGAGTGGTAGAGAACAGAGAGGGAGAGAGAACAGAGATGTAGACAGAACAGAGAGCATGAGAGAACAGAGAGAGGAGAGAACAGAGATGTAGAGAGAACAGAGAGGGAGAGAGAACAGAGAGGGATAGAGAACAGAGAGGGATAGAGAACAGAGAGGGAGAGAGAACAGAGAGGGAGAGAGAACAGAGATGGAGAGAGAACAGAGAGGGAGAGAGAACAGAGAGAGAGAACAGAGAGGGAGAGAGAATGGAGAGGGGTGAGAACAGAGATATAGAGAGAACAGAGAGGAGAGAGAACAGAGAAGGAGAGAGAACAGAGAGGAGAGAGAACAGAGAACAGAGAGGGAGAGAACAGAGAGGGGAGAGAACAGAGAGGGATCAAGAACAGAGAGGGATAGAGAACAGAGAGAGAACAGAGAGGGAGAGAGAACAGAGAGGGGAGAGAACAGAGAGGGGAGAGAACAGAGAGGGAGAGAACAGAGGGATAGAGAACAGAGAGGGAGAGAGAACAGAGAGGGGAGAGAACAGAGAGGGATAGAGAACAGAGAGGGAGAGAGAACAGAGAGGGAGAGAGAACAGAGAGGGGAGAGAACAGAGTGGGGAGAGAACAGAGAGGGATAGAGAACAGAGAGGGATAGAGAACTGAGAGGGAGAGAACAGAGGGATAGAGAACAGAGAGGGAGAGAGAACAGAGAGGGAGAACAGAGAGGGAGAACAGAGAGGGAGAGACAACAGAGTGGGAGAGACAACAGAGAGGGATAGAGAACAGCGAGGGAGAAAACAAGAGAGAACAGAGAGGAGAGAGAACAGAGTGGGTGGGGAGAGAACAGAGAGGGAGAGAGAACAGAGATGGAGAACAGAGAGGGGAGAGAACAGAGAGGGGAGAGAACAGAGAGGAAGAGAGAACAGAGAGGGGAGAGAACAGAGAGGGGAGAGAACAGAGAGGGGAGAGAACAGAGAGGGAGAGAGAACAGAGAGGGAGAGAGAACAGAGATGGACAGAGAACAGAAAGGGACAGAGAACAGAGAGGGGAGAGAACAGAGATGGAGAGAGAACAGAGATGGAGAGAGAACAGAATGGGAGAGAGAATAAAGGGGAGAGAGGGGAGAACAGAGAGGGAGAGAGATCAGAGAGGGAGATCAGAGAGGGAGAGAGAACACAGATGGTGAGAGAATAGAGATGGAGAGAGATCAGAAAGGGAGAGAGAAGAGAGGGAGAGAGAACAGAGATGGACAGAGAACAGAGATGTAAAGAGAACAGAGAGGGAGAGAGAACAGAGATGGACAGAGAACAGAGATGGAGAGAGAACAGAGAGGGAGAGAGATCAGAGAGGGAGAGAGAACAGAGAGGGGAGAGAACAGAGATGGAAAGAGAACAGAAATGTAGAGAGAACAGAGAGGGAGAGAGAACAGAGAGGGAGAGAGAACAGAGATGGAGAGAGAACAGAGATGGAGAGAGAACCGAGAGGGAGAGAGATCAGAGAGGGAGAGAGAACAGAGGGGGAGAGAACAGAGATGGAAAGAGAACAGAGATGTAGAGAGAACAGAGAGGGAGAGAGAACAGAGAGGGAGAGAGAACAGAGATGGAGAGAGAACAGAGAGGGAGAGAGAACAGAGAGGGAGAGAGAACAGAGATGGAGAGAGAACAGAGATGGAGAGAGAACAGAGATAAAGAGAGAACAGAGATGGAGAGAGAACAGAGATGGAGAGTTAACAGATGGAGGGAGGACAGAGTTGGAGAGAGGACAGAGAGGTTAGAGAACAGAGAGTGGTAGAGAACAGAGAGTGGTAGAGAACAGAGATGGATAGAGAACAGAAGGGGAGAGAGAACAAAGAGGGTAGAGATTTTCTGGAGAGATCTTAGAGATAGAGAGAACAGAGAAGGGGACATAATAGAGAGGGAGAGAGAACAGAGAGAGAGAACAGAGAGAGAGAACAGAGAGGGGAGAGAACAGAGATGGATAGATAACAGATGGGGAGAGAGAACAAAGAGGGTAGAGTTCAACAGATGGAGAGAGAACACAGATGCGAGAACAGAGAGGGGAGAGAACAGAGAGGGGAGAGAACAGAGATGGAGAGAGAACAGAGAGGGATAGATAACAGAGATAAAGAGAGAACAGAGACGGAGAGAGAACAGAATGGGAGAGAGAATAAAGGGGAGAGAGGGGAGAACAGAGAGGGAGAGGTCATTGAAGAAGGAGCTCTAGCAAAAAGGGAGGGAGGAGGACAGAGTGGGGGGCAGGTAGAGAGGATAGGAGAGCAGAGAGGGAAGGAGAGCAGAGAGGGAAGGAGAGTAGAGAGGGAAGGAGAGCAGAGAGGGAAGGAAAGTACAGAAGGAGGAGAGTACAGAGGGAAGGAGAGCAGAGATAGAAGAAGAGCAGACAGGGAAAGAGAAAGGAGAAGGAAGGAGGACATTGAAGAAGGAGCTCTAGCAAGAGTCTAGCAAAGAGGGAGGATGACTCGTGGGGAAAAGAGAGGAGAGTAGAGTAGAGAGGGAAGGAGAGTAGAGCTCTCTAAAGGGAAGTAGAGTAGAGATAGAAGGAGAGCAGTGACAGAATAAGAGCAGAGAGGAAAAGAGATTGGAGAATGAAGGACAACTTTGAAGAAGGAGATTGACATTTTGTAAACTTGCGGCAACAAAAAAAAAATTGTGTCCCCAGCCTTGTGGAAATAATCAGGCAATATAAAGGTTTTTATAATTTTTGAAGATTATCTGACAATAAGCCTTTACATGATGTTTATTGAAAAACTATATTTCTTGGTTTAGGAAGAGAAAATCAGAGAGGACAAAATGAAGCAACAGGTGGAGGAAGGAGAACTATTAGTAGAAAAGTAAGTAGTCGTTGCTTTAAACATTATTTTGAAATATTAGTCGCTTCTTAGTTTGATCACTTTATTTTCTATTATATTATTATTTTTCAGTCATGGTGTGCAAACATTGTAAAAAAAAAATAGAGCTAATTAATCTTTAAAGAAACTAATGATGTAATATTAGACTATAAAAACGCAACTAAATTCTCCACAGTTGTATAATTGATTGGTATGGCCATGATTTAAAGTTAAAATTACCTTTAGATTTAAATTCTATCTTACAGAATAGATCCAACGTATTTTTAAGCCTAAATGAGTAAATAATTTGATTGTCCTTTTATTTATTTTGCTCATTTTATTAGACTTATTGATCAGGTTTAATTACCTAGCAGCCTTACCACTGATCTATGCGTGTCTTTAATTGGCCTTGCTCATTTAATTTATTGCATGGCTGACTAGACCTGCTCACCTAGATTGGGGCCCAGTTGTCTGGTGGTTGCTGAAGCAGATCTATAGCATCTGCGTGTATTGAGAGCAAAAGATGCTCATACCCTCGCGCAGGTCCACCATCCTTCCAAGAAATTGGATCCTTAAAGGGACAGTGTCAACTTTTAAAGTAAAATTTCTTAACACGCAAAAATCAATTCACAGATGCTGACAGTGTTTATACACACATTAAATTCTGTTTATTTTTTAATGTTTATTATGTATCATCATTTAATGAATCTTTTTATTTTATTTTGGAGGCATTTTGGCTTAGCTTTTAAAGAAAGTTAAACATATTTTGACATACATTTAAAAAAAAGTAAAATCCCAACTTCTCAATGTCTCAATTCGTAAGCTCTCAATATATTTCATAGCAACTTTTTTTGCTTTATCAATGAAGCTCTGTCTTCAATGCATAGAACTGTTCACTTCTCTGTTCTGTGATTCTGGAAATCTCAACAGATGGCGTGGTGTACCTGCTCGAGGGTATGTTTTCTGATGGCTGCTGAGTAGAGCACTGTGTATCTCTCATGTTGTGTATATTTCGTCTCACTCAACCATGACGGACTAAAATTGGCAATTTTCAAGTCAGATCTTTAGGTAAGACCATAACTAGGGTTTTGATACCATCAATTGCTATTTAAATCCCTGGTTGACAATTTTGACAGCTGATTTTGTGACGGTCTTTGCAGACTAGAATTATAGTCTTTGACTGAGCTGAACTGCTCGCAGCTCTGGGATGAGTCAACCAGCAGTGGCTGTCAATGTGTCACAGAAGAAAATTGTGTGTATTTTAACATTTCTTGAATTAGATGAATGATTACCAATGAACTGACATCTATTCAAAGTGTTCTGGCTTCTGAGACCTTTTATTTGTTCTAAAAACACATCATTTAAAGGGAACTGGTCCTTGATAATGTGTGACAGTGTCTGATGTGACTGAGAGTCTGTTCAACTTCAAAGACTGGTCTGTTTACATTTTCAGTAATTTTTTTACCAAAAATCTGTGAGCAAATGACTGGCTTTGTGTATACACTCAGTCTGTTATTATTTCAACAATTTCAAACATGCAGACTTTTGACACTGGTTAATTTTATAGTATTGGAGAAACAATTATAAATTTCCAATCTGAGCAATCTCAACTGAAGAGTCTGAGAGTCTGTAATCAAAAGACTAGCCCTTGCAAAATCTTGGCACTGTCATTTGCCTTATAATTAACTGATTTTGGAAATGTGATTGAGTCATATTTCCAAAGTAACTTAAAGTAAACTTTACATTATTTTGCAAATCCACAGCTGGGCTAATCCAGACATTTGGGGGGGGGGGGGCAGTATAGCCAATTATAATGTTTCTTTGTATTATACCTAAGAATTTCAGAGAAACATGACCTGCATTTTGCTTGTCTGCCTGATAATGGTACAGTAATAATACAGTTGCACTGTCAATATCTTTTTAATCCTTTTGCAAGCAACCCATAAAATAAATTTCACTATTTTTAAGTGAGCAGGCTGTGATAGCCAAATACACACAAGTGTTATTCTCAGCTAAAGAGGCACACATAATGATGACATGATGGGCCTGTGAGTATTCCTCCATGGCACAATCTACTGCATTGAAAGTTAGTGATGCACGGATAGTGAAAATAGCCGGATACCGGATAATCCGGCCAGACACACTGCCGGATACCGGATAGCAACCGGATAGTAGGAACCGGATAATAAACATATGAAAAAGGTGCTTTTCGGCATTCGCGGCTGATAATAAATTTTTTTTTCTCATAGCCAAAAGATACCATGTTCGGCAGGAGGCCTGTTCCTCTGGTGGAATGTTTTTATAATTTTCTGTGACTGAATAATTTGATTTTGGAGATGATTGAATCATGTTTTTACTGTGTTCTAATAACACTCTTTAATTTATTATCGAAATTTTAGCCTTTCACTAAGTTTTGACCATGACAAATATCCGGTTCTGATATCTGGTTCAGACACCTAATTCTGCCGTATACCGGATATCCTGCAAATTTCAATACCCGGCCGGATACCGGATACTGTGCCGGATATCCGTGCATCCCTATTGAATGTAGGCCTTATAACTCTTTGATTGATAGAACTTTATATCTAGAGGCTGTAATGGGATTGGGGAGTGTGCCCTAAATTACAATGGCTGTTACAATGTGTGATGCCTGCCATATTATCAACATTTTGCATGCCCTGTATAAATTGTATTAATGTATTTTGTGTTGACAAAACAACACAATAACTGGTTGTAGACTAGTAATATGTAATGTATTCTAAAATGTAGATAGGATATAATACAAGTATTACATTCTTGAACATGAATAATACATGGATGTGACTGTAGGGATTATCTAGGTTATTAAGAATATGTATGTCTGTCTACATACAAAGTTATAGAGTCAACAAAAACAGACTCAGTTGAAGGATTTGTTTGGGTAATACAGTACTAATATGTGTGTATTACTTGTGTATTGTTTTCTCAAGATGCTAAAATGAACAATCAATTAACTGATTAAACAAGAATAAAGGCTCTAGTGTAGTTTTAAGAATGAAGATAATCTTTGATTGAAATTGAATTTGAAGGATGTCACTGCTGCAGTGAATTTGAAATCAAACTAAGCAAATATCATAATTATTTCCTGCTTATTTTAAAATGCGTAACCCAAAACAGCTTTTCTGCTTTTGTTTGGTTAGAACTTTTTCTGCAAAAGCTATTAATCTGGTCCATTTTAGATTGAAGTATACACCTTTTATTTTGAGTAATATTTTCTTTGCAGCTTCACTGTTTTAAATGTATTTTATTGCTGGAGAACTCATTATAATGTGCACCTATTATATTGTTTTTCCTCACTAACATTATAATGATTATATTTGTTTGTTTTTTTTCCAAAAGACACCTAAAACTACACTAAGTACACTCAAACTACAATATTACTCTTGCAATAAGCATAGCTTTACAACAGAAACGTTTAGCCTCCTAAACACTTCGAAATATGCTTCTCCCCCTTCTGGATGTTAAACACTAAACCTGTGAAGTATGTACCTCATTTACAACTCCCCTCCCAGCTCATGGCCCTCTGCATTTCCATGATCACCCTTAACCTAAAAAGTGGGGTTCAAAATTCGCCCCAGCAGTTGCTAATTACCCCCTGAGCTACTGAGGGGTTGAGCCTAACACAGGAGGGTTCCTTAACTGCGGACACAAGTGGGAACACTATGGGTAACTATTGGTACAGCTGGACTTCTGTTAGAAGCCGATAAGATAAGATGTTGGCCATTTCTAGGGGTATGGGGTATAGATAAGTATAGATAAGGGGGGGGGGTGGATAAGAGGGAGGGCCCGGAGGGGGTCTGATGGCTCATTCCTCATCTGTTGTATTGTTTACAAGTATCCCTCTTTAGCATGAATTGTAAACTCAAATTTATAAATTCTGTTTGTTTTGCAGTTCGAAAAATCATATTAGATTGAATTCAGGGTTTGTTGGTTGGTTGATTTAAGTCAAGGCCATTTAAATCTTCAATTATGATTTATCAGTTCATTTGATGGGGGACAGCTGGTCTAGTCATAGCGTGCTGGACTGCCAATAGCTGCGTCCAGGGTTCGAATCCAGCTCTTGCCGTGTCACCCGGGCCGATGTTGGAGGGCTGTTTCAATTATCCTTCGCCTCATTGCCAAGTCCTCCCCCCCCGCAAACGTTTGGGAAACGGTAAGATTCGGGCAAAAAGGCTAACAAATTTGGGCAGATGATTAAATAAACACTATTGAAAATTAATGATTTCCAGGCAATTTCATATGAAATGGTATTAAATCCAGATCTTGAAATTCGGGCAAATGTCGCTCGCCCCCCTAAAAATCGCGTGCGCTATACGCCTATGATTCTCGTTATTCTGCTGTATATGTACCAAAAAATCATATTAGATTGAATTCAGGGTTTGTTGGTTGGTTGATTTAAGTCAAGGCCATTTAAATCTTCAATTATGATTTATCAGTTCATTTGATATTAATTCGATTTATTTGATGAAAGTCATTTCAATATTTGACTTTTAAAAATCAGATTTAACTCATCAATATATGCTTTTCTTTTATTAAAAAATATGTATTATTTTTACCAGGCCATGATCAATTACCACAAATGTAAAACTTTATCTAATAAATATTGGTTCAATCATTTAATTGCCTGTTTTGGCACTAATACGAGAGCAACAGGGTTTGACCCTACAACTTATATGAAAGTATTTCAATTGACTTTTTCGACCATCCCTTTATTCTTTGAATTCACTCTAGTGACTCTACCTCATTTGCCCAAAGAGAACCCACTCAATTTCTTTGTTGCCCTTATCGGTTGCTGCATTAGAAGTTTCAATAAAGATACGATACATGTACCTAGCGAAACATATTTCCAGCTTAATGCTTAAAATTGCCTATTATTGTAGAGGTGTGGCCGTGTGGGCCTTGGCTCAGTGGTAGCCCTGGGACCAATGCATAGCATGGGTCATGGGTAATCCCATTCAAAGTCCTGAGATTTTGACAGTGCATTAGGAGATTGAGGACGGCAATAAAACTACAGAAAAAGGCTTTACAAAAAATTGATTTTCTTCTACCTAACATATTAATCTACTGACGGCACTATTTTTGAAGGTATTATCTTGCTGTTTGGTCAGAGTAAATCACCCCTAAAGTCGTAGAAATGCTCAAAAATCGTTTATTTCAGCCATCAGCCTCATTTTGAAGTGTGATGTCACCACAGTGACGTCACAAAATCTATGTTATGACGTCACCTTTGCTGCCTGTGACATCACCACCAATGCTGTAATTCAGACCAATCAGAGATGGCCATTTCCTCAATGTATAAGGAGGAAATATAATCCTTGATGTTCACAGGATAATTCAGCAATTACCATGATGACTGTGGTGATGGGAATATGTGCCGTCAGGAGCAAATTTTGTCTATTTTCAGAATGTGTTGTTAATTTTATCATACATTTAAAATTGACAGAGAAATTTTAGTTCTCCCAAACCATCTCTTTCAAATCTCATGATTTTTCAATGGGAGGATCCATGACCCCTGTCCCACAGGGGTCCAGGGCTAGCTCAGTGGTAAAGTGCTGGCTCCTGGGTTCAGTTCCAGCTTGGCGATCCATCTTAGAAAGATGCTTCATCCCGTGCCACTGCCGAGAGTTTACCTTGCATCATTAGGGGGTGACCATTTAATAATCAGAGGGGGGCTTGGAGTTTTCCTCAGTGAGAAATTATTTATTTCACGGTAACGGCGGCCATAATTATTTATTTCAAGCACGCGAAGTCCCCGAATATTCATTCCTAAATCAAGCATCGCCTTCTTAAGAAAAACCCCCACCAGAAATTATTTATTTCAAGACTACCCAGAAAGAATTTATTTATTCACCAAAACTGACCAATAATTATTTATTTCAAAAAACCCCAAGCCCCCCCCCCCCCCCTTGAGAAGAAATGGTGGCCCTCTTATATACCATGGTCCCTGCCTATCCTATTAAGCCAAGCTAATGCATAGATAAAGGATGTAAAGCCCCATCGTCCTCCCCCTATTATTAGCAGGAACTCACCAGTCATGGTACCTGTAGCCACCTGTCCTTTCACCGACAACATTTTCATTTTTAAAACAGGCTGAATTAAGGCTTTAATTAGACATCAGCACTTATCTTTAAATTGTGATGAAGGGTGCCTCTATTCAAGTTGATTTGGTATGTCAACATAGTCAATAATGACACTTAGTACCAGCACCCCTATGGCCAATGTTATTGCTCGGAGTTGGGCAATTTTATTAAATGGCGATTTGATTATTGAATAATTGATGTCTGATTGTCCTTGCTAATTTCACTACGACATGCAAAGCCCATAAAATATGCTCCGTGGTCTGGGCTCGGCATATTTAATCAATACTACTATAACTCCCACTAGTTCCTCTGTGTTTCATTGATTTTGAGAATTTTCAACTTGTTGGAGATTTTGATTTGTTAATTAATTGGTTTTCTGGGAAATATGTCGAAATTTTGACAAATTTAGGCCCATGCGATAGGATAGATTTGATAAAATGAATATTGATTAATTTCTGATGGTGAAAGTGAGTGGCATTATCAATGATTATCATAGTTCAGTGCAGTTTGACATTGTCAACCATCCTTCAAATACTTTGATTGTTTTAACAATGTTAGGACTGTTGATGATATTGTGGACTGTCAGATGATTGCATTACCTAATTTTCCTTCAGGTGGAAAAATACAGGACAAAAAGCCTAACATTTTAATAATGAGGACTTTCAAAGGTCACAGTCTCACAGGAGTAATGAGGAAGGAAGACAGTAGCAAAACGTTTTTCCAAGATAGTTTTGCTACCATTGATGCACCATTATCTTTGTTAAAAAATTTTCTTTTCTTATCAATTTTTAGCAATTTTAAAATTTTAAATATAATCAGCAATATTTATCTGCCGACCTGCAGCATAATCTATGATTTTGACTTTTATAATTGGCCATGATTCACACTTTGTAAATCGAAAATGATATGCATGATATATGTAAATCCATAGGTATACACTTTTACTTGTTTTATCGGGCTCCACAATTTACAACATCTGTTTCAGACAGCCGCTCAGTGAGTGTAGCCACCAGTTGATTAGCAGTTGATGCATAAACTATTGATACCTGGCAAACTCTGAGATTGCTTATTTCATGTCAGACTTGCAGTCTAAGTCAGTATACTATCACCATGTAGGACAGTATGTGTGCTTCGCCGATATTTCAAATATCCTGTTGAATATTATTACGTATATTAAAATTCTAAGTTTTTGAAACTATAAAGTGTCCCAATATTTTCAATTCGATCACAACATCAGTATACATATAATATGGCTGTGTTTTCTTTACTATTGAACTTGCCAAGATGTCAGAGATTAACTTTTATCATTCTTTTTTTTTTCTTTTGCTGAATTGCCCTGATATACCAGTATGGAACATACATTGTATATGTCATTCTAATTTTGTCCAGACTCCTGGATAGAAATAGAATAAATCTGTAGACTTTAGAAAATGATGAGTCTCATTTTGTCGTTTTTGAAATGCCATTCTAATTTTGTCCCCAAGAGTTGACATTATCATGATTATATCTTCTATTATATTTTCTATTTTCAGCCATCGCCTAGAAGTTCTATTTGAGGATAACATCATCACCAGAAGAAATAGTTCACGGAGGCTATTGTCCCAAGTTATTACGTAAATATGACTAACATGACTAATAATAACGTAAGAGTGGAGTTGAATTGCTAGATTTTTTTTTTGACAATGTTGAGCCTGAAATGTCGACAGAAATGAAGATACGGGCAGAACTGCTGCAGTGATAATCTGAAAAAATTGTCACAGAAGTAAAATTTTGGACTGATTGATAGCGAAATGTCTCAACTTCACATTATATCAATAGCCTATCCTGCTCTGGCTGGTATGAACGGCTTCTATCACAATTCAGTATTTTGAACATTGCTTTTGTTTGTACATTTTGCATCAGGGTAAACAAGTGTCACTCAAATTTGATTTTCAAATTTTATTGATTGAAAGCAATACTTTTCACACAAATCTTACCTGATGTTGTTCAATATGTTGCAGATACTGTAAATATAGATATGTCTGAAATTTTCCATTTGAAGGATTTACAATCATTATTTGTAGCAAATATTCACATTGTATCATATGTATCACTGTAATTTAAATCTCAATTTAGATACATTAACGTCCTGATTCTTTTTAAATTATAGAAAAAAATTAACAACTCTGCATGATACATGTTTGTATTATAATGAAATTTTATAAATATCATTTAAAATAAAATGAAATAAATTATTCCATATCTTTCAGAATACAAAGAGCATGGCGATCACACGTGAAGAACAAATTGAATTCACCTCGATCCTCTTCTGAGAGCAATAACATTCCACATCTTCCATCGAACAAAGACTTTGAAGGAGACCACGTCAGCAAAAGTGAAGTCCACAATTGCCAAGAATCTGTAGTTAAGAGGTCCAATATGTCAGGTATGAATAATGACTGTTGAACGTTCTTTTACTTCTGTTTGAGTATTTTTGAGAGATTAGAACACTTTGTACGCCTTAACGGGGGTCAAACACAATTTCTCAGCAACCAGTTAAGACCGTCTGTAAGTCCTAGGAACACAAAATTTTCACTTGCATGTTTTTGGTGATGATTCATAACTGTTTTCGCATGTTTTTGCCGATTTTAGCACATTTCAGTCTTGGTCAATGAACATTGTCAAGCCATTCTTACTGAACTTGTGAATCCGAGAATGAAACTGAAAACAAGTTTAATTGCTGATAATAAATTTCTTTAAAGGCCTCTCTCAAAAAGGGAAGAATTTATTAGAAAATCGAGGGGGAGCCCCGGGGAGGGTTAGTCCAGATACTTCTTCTGAGTGTAATGTCAGAGCTAGTATGTATTTTCTATTGAATGAATGTGCATTTTCGGCTTTTCACATGTAATGAAGTAAATGAACATATCTTTATATTTCTCGTTTTAGGTTTCACAAGCCCTGTTGAAGAATTTCTACGATTTAAAGCCCTTGGCCAAAGAAAGTTTAATCCTATGGAAACATCGACTATCTCTACATTCTCAGACTATTCCGAAATGGCCGACCCTTTGAAAGAACACTTAGCTAATGTACAATTGATTCAAACCACAGAGCCAGAAAATACGGAAACTATATACAATAGTCCGTTTACTATAGGACAAAAGATTAGTAGGAGCCCAGAAGAAACTGATGAACAGTACAGCAAGAGATTGAAGAAGATTAATTACCTAAGTCTCGCCCAAGAATTTGCCGAGTTGAAAAAGATCGACGCAGACGCTCTTCCATTTAATCTCCATAAGGAGGGCCAAGATGATTCGAGTCCGATGAGCGAGGCGAGTATGAGCTCCGGAACCGAATCAGACCGAGGTTTGAGTTCTGGGGCGGCCACTCCTACCGAAATGACCGATGGTATCATAAACGAAGCGAATCTGATTGAAAATCACATCGGCAAGTTAACCCACGACCTCCAGAGTCTGGGAACAGATGATTTTAGCTCTTCCAGAGACGAGACGAAGACAGAGAAAATGGGGATGGTCGGCAAATCAGACAGAAACGAAAAATCGAACCTGACAGAAGTGGAGAATATCATGAACCACAATAAGAGATGTGACGCCTCCGATAAACCTGATGGCCGTGACTCCAACAAGCCGGAGTCCAACGGCCGCAACAAACCTGCTGTAGTCAACGGGAAAGATACTAAACCCCTCAAACCTTCCGTCAACGGCTCCACAACCTCCAAAGAATCAAAAGGTACCAAAGATCTAAGCTCTTCCAACAATCTCAAACCTTCGCGACCATTGCAAGATGCAGATGGCGACACTAGTACTCAACCCGAGAAATCTCCAAAGAAAAAACTCAGCCTAACGAGCCCTGGGTCGGATAAATTAGAAGATTTTGATGTCTATAACATTGAGAGTACCCTTCCACAAATGGATTGGGCCATGTTGGAAGCTCAGCTGCAGAGGGCCGCGGAGGAGGAAAAACAGAAACGAGAGGTAAGAGATAATTCTAATAATAATTATTATATTACGACTTATTTGATTGTCATAATGATAAATTAGAGATGTCATATATAATATTTTAAATATTGAAGTTCTATGTGTTTTGTAACTTTTGAATATTTGGAATTGAATGATAATGCGGAATGCGCCGAAATTAATTTGACAATAGTTCCTTATACGTCGTACGAACCATATCCTCATTGAAAACTTTGAACTGTTCACCTGACATCTTGAACTTTAAACAAGTGTAACCTATTGCCAGAGAGAATACAATGGTTTCCAGATTGGATATCACACTACGTGGTGAAACTCTGTGTTGTGTCGAAAATGCGGTAGCTCCGAGAAAATGTTCAAATGTTTGCTCAGATTTATTCTCAACCCTCTGACCTATTTAATAATTGCTTTTTCCTGGAAATGTTGAGGCCATGCCCTCCCTCTAATATTCTTGTCTGCATGTCTTGGGTTTTCTATTTTACCATGTTATTTTGGACATCCACAAGATGGCACCAAAATACCCTTCATCGATTATACTACCACCTTGTGGAAACATTTGGAACTGAAGCTGAACAGAAGCTGGACTGATAGCTTCTGCCACCTGGATTTTTCAATGCCTGCTGCAACAGGAGTCTGGATTCTCTGAAAGCATTAAGTTTTAGATGTAACCCATTTTAGAATCGCCAAAAACATCTTGAAAGCATGCGCACTAATGGAAAAGAGAACGACTCAGGACGTCTGATGTTTCGCGTGCTCATTGCTTTTTGGCTGCTATTGGAAATGGAAGGGGAAGAAAAGAACAAGCTTCTTTTATTACTTGGTCTTGTTGAGTTTAGGGCTAAATTGTAGAAGAGAATATTTCTCGAACTTTGAAGTTACACCCGAAGACAAATTCAAATCTTCTTCAAATTTTAAAAAGACATGATTAGACATCTTAAATGTTGAAGCAACTACTCACGTCAAAGTTAACACTTGACGAGAACTGCCATGTCCGACATTGTCCGTCATCCTCACTTTTCTTTTTTAGTATTCAAAAGTATTCAGCATCTCATACTATTTAAATTTCCAAGAAATTGATTATACAGTCCATGACGTCAAATTAATGACTCATCCGAATGACCTTCTTGAATGTTGCTCATAAAGTAACTAATAATGAAAAGTGATTTTCAACTAAAAAATTACATATTTGTCCAAACAATATTTCTGAAGAAAAAGAACTTTTCCAAATCAAATAGTATTCTGTCTACTACTACTGATGGCTCTATCGTAGTATGTTCTTCTCTTCTCCACCACTTAGATTCCACAGACACAAAAATAGCCGGAAGACAAGTGACCTTTGACTGTCCAAGGCAAAAAAAAGTTGCGAACTTCGGCTGTGGCTGCTATCTGGCATTCCAAATCTAGTTTGCCAGTCTCATCTCCTGGTCTAGTGTACGTTTGCTGTCCGCTTCTGTTTTGTATTAATCGTCAATATGCCGAAGGTTTCCGGGCAAATTCGGGCTGATCTTTCAGCCGTCTGTAGGCTAAGCTGTGGGCTGTCCTCCTACCTTACTCTAAAGGTTGGTTGACTTTACAAGCGCTTGCTCTGTTGAGGCAAGTTATTGCTGCGTTCAGGCAAGTTACTGCTGTGTTTGAAAAAATTTTTGCTGTTTAAGGCAAGTTAACGCGTTGCTGTGTTGAGGCAACTTATTGCTGTGTTGAGGCAACTTATTGCTGAGCACTGTGTTGAGGCAAGTTACTGGTGTGTTTGAGCCAGCTACTGCTGTTTAAGGCAAGTGAATGCATTCGTGTGTTGAGGCAAGTTATTGAGCACTGTGTTGAAGCAAGTGCTTCATGTGTTGGGGTCAAGTTCTTGCTTTGCTGAAGCAAGTTCTTGGGTGATTGAGGCAAGTTCAAGATTGCTGTATTGTGGCAAATTCTTGCTATGTTTAGGCAAGTTCTTGCATTGTTGACACTCGTGGTGCATTGAAGAAAGACGCTGCAGTGTTGACGCAAGTTACTGCTGTGTTAAACATTGTTAAAGCAAGTTTGTGCTGGGTTGAGGCAAGTATTTGCTCTATTGAGGCAAGTTCTTTTTGTCTTGAAACAAATGCTGTCTGTGTTGGGCAATTTCTTGCTGTGTTGAGGCAAGTTATTACTCTGTTGAGGCAAGTTCTTTGGTGATTGAGGCAAGTTTTTACTTTGTTGAGGCAAGTTCTTGCTGTGTAGATGCAAGTTCATGTTCTGTTGTTGCTAGTTCTTTCTGTGTTTAGGCAAGTTATTGCTCTGTTGAGACAAGTTCTTGTTTTCTCTGTATTGAGGCAAGTTACTGCTATGCTGAGGCAAGTTGCTGCTGTGTTAAGGCAAGTTACTGGTGTTTTAAGGCAAGTTACTGCTGTTTTAAGGCAAGTTACTGCTGCTTTTAGACAAGTTATTGTTGTATTGTGGCAAGTTATTGTTGTGTTGAGTCAAGTTCTTGGTCTGTTGAGAATAATTTTCTGCAATTAGGTTCTTCTGTGTTGCTGTGCTGTGTTGAGACAAATTACTGCTATGTTTTATAATGTTAGGCAAGTTGCTGTGTTCAAGCAACCAATGATTTTTCTTCAGTTTGATGATCAGACCTTCAGAATTTGAAAGGTGAGCTCCTGCCATTGAGCTGCCCTGCAGCTTTGCCTTAGACTTCGTGGTTATTTGACTTTTTACACTTTTGATTTTCGCAGGATCGGTTTAAACGGACAAGCCTCTTTCTATGAAACTAGTTACAGAACAGTTTGTATGCTATTTGAATCCTCAGCCTTTCCAGGGAATCCAGGCCATGCAGCCAAAAGATTTACCGCTACCAAATATATTGCGATGCAAATGTGATTTTATGCATGAGTGTCTGATACACACAGTAAAAGGCGGCTGATCATTCTGATAATATGTCATTTGTTTATATATTGTGGGAGACTGTAGCCTTCCTATATGCCACATATACAGCTATAACCATTATATGCATACAGTACAGTGAGTCTGTGAGGGTGGTTGTATCTGTTTGATGAAAAACTTATGCGCGTCGAAAATATCTAAAAAATCATAAGATTTTGTTTAGACGTCATCATTCGGTCATTGACCATCAGTTTTGATAAAGACGCAGTGACAGGTTCTGTTTCATGTGAACTTGGGTGGTAGCAAGGAAAATTTTACCTTGTATAGTGACTGTGTCAATTGACGACATGACAAAACACATGTCAGTGACTTTGTTACACATGTAACCGATTGCTTACATTGGTTCGTAACTTCATAAAAATTTAAAATTTTTAAAAATATTTCTAGAAATTTTATTTAAATCTGCAAATTTTTATCATGTTACAAAATACAAACTATTGAAAACCCTGGCTGTTCATCGACTCAATATGATAAATACTACAAAGCAGTAATGCTGCTGCTATACGGCGAGCACAACATTTGGATGCAATGCATTTTAAGTGCTTATAGACATTGATGGAGATCTCCTGTCGTGTATCAGGGATTTATCCATGCATACAAGTATGCAATTGACTTGCGCATGGAATTTCCCATGGATCTGTGTGGCATATAGCTGTATACTATATTACTTTATAGAAGGCAATTGCCACAGATATATGGAGTAAATGGTTTCTGTCATATCGATGCTACTGAAAATCTGAAATACACTTTCTTACATGTTGAGAGTGCTCATAGTTACATTGATATTTAATTGAAGTTATAGCTGTGACAGGCTTTGTTGATAAAAAGTATTATCAGCTGATCATCCTTTTGATGTGTGACCTCTTCCTCTGATATACACCTATCTTCAATGTATAACAACATCTTCAATATGCAACCCTTCTTTCGATATGTTTCTCTCTCTTCGATATGTAACATTCTCCTTCGTTATGTAACTTATGGTAATGCCTTCCTTTGATATGTAACCTCTCTCTTCAATAAGTAACATCTTCTTTTGATATGTAACCTCTTCCATTGATATGTAGTTTTATTATGTTCCGGGTCATTGTACATCCTCCTTCAAATGTAATTCCTCCCTTTGATATGTAACCTCTGTCTTAAAAGAAAAACCTTCTTTTGATATGTGTAACCTATTCCATTGATATGTACCCCCTTCTTTCAAAATGTAACATCTTTCTTTGATATGTAAATTCTTCCTTTACTAAAGTTTAATTTGAGTCCCATCTTTCGATATGCTGATATATATATGTAACCTATTCCTTTTGATACGTAATTTCTTTCTTCAATGTGTAACCTCTTCTTTCGATATGTAACCTCTTTCTTTGATATGTAACTAACCTCTCCCTTGTATATGTGACCCCTGCTTTTGCTTTGCAAGCCCATTCTTCGATATATAGCCTCTTCTTTTGATATGTCCCTTCTTCCTTGATATATATATAGATACATCTTCCTTCGATATAGAACCTCTTTTCCTGATATGCAATCTCTGTTTTAAAAATTCTACTTACAGATTTTAGGTAATCACATTTGTCAGCTGCTTATAATGATGTCAAACTTCAATATATATATATATATAACCTTAAGCATGTAGTACCTCTGTGGTAGTACCGACCTATACAGTGTACTGTATATATGCAATGCACAGACCACCCCGCTCCAATGCATCCTCTATACAGCTATACATCCCACATACTCCTACCATACACCCTTATTATACTGCAGCACAGCTCCTGCTTGCTGCTGTATCTACATTTCGTCCGAGATTTCTTACACACCTTGCCAAATTTTATAGACCCTGGTGCTATCTCCTGAGGCCACCTCCAATGTTCTTCTTTGCACACCATTAACTTACCATCATTTCCTAATGTGTAACATCTTTAGATTTCTTATCCACCCCCCAGTTTTGTCATTAGGATGCAAAAACTGCAAATTTTTCCCTCATATCCATTCTTTCAAGTTTGTTCTACCAGTTTTTGCTACCCCCTCAATTTGCTCTGCCCCCCCTCTTTCTGTCACCTCATGTGCATTCAAGCATGACCATATGAATGCTTACCACTTCTGTTTGATTAAGGACAAAGGCACTTGAGAAAGCATTGGTATATCAATGAAATGGGAGACTTCTCAGTGGCTGGTGGTGGCGCTACTGTACTAGAGAGTCACTGTGACGTCACCATTGTCACAATGTTGATGTCACAACTGCAACAATGACACAATTGATGACATCACCATTGTTTACTCACTATCTAATGGTTACCCCTGATGCATTGAAGTCCCCCATTAGGTCTTACATGATTATATTCACATCATCACATGTACTTGCTGCATGGATGGACTGTATGAAATATGAATGGGGTAGGTAGGCCTAGTGGTGACATTACTATTGAATCCAAAAGTTAATTGCAAGTGAAGCTTGATCTTGAATTGGTGTTTACAGTTTCATAAATTCCATGAAAATCACTTGAAACATGACACTTTTTCAAATAAAGTTGCCTTTTGATGACAATTTTTTTACACTTTTATGTGAAGCAAAATTATTTACAATCATAACATGTTTTATATTTGATCACTTGTCACTTAATGATTTTGATAATTGATACTGGTAGGAATGTTTTCATTCAGATTTGTTTTACTTATAATTTTTTTTAATCATTGAAAGAACTTGAAAAAAAAATGGCAAGAAATTTAAAAGATAGAGCCAACAAAGTTCTGGAATAAAATAAAAAAACACTGGCAGAAAGAGCCCTTAACATAATTCTGGGCCATCTCTTCAGGAAAATACGGTATCATTTATAGTTATGCAATACATTGGTTCTAACTTTCTTTTGAGACAGTCCCCAATAACTTGGCTCAGCTGAGGTGATTACCTGATCCACTTGGTTAAAATAATGGGGGTTAAAAAAGTTAACTCTGCAATTCCAAAGATCTATCCTTAAAAGCTGTATGTATATCTTTTAATCTAAAAGTTGCTTTACGCAAAATTAGAGTCATATTTAACTTCTAACTGTAGTTTTTTGTAATTACAATTATAAGCCAATGCAATGTAAACAATACTATTTTTCAGGGGTGCCACAACTGGAGGGGGCGGGGGGGGGGGGTGATTGCCCCCCTGCCCTTGTCCAAGGGAGGCAGGGCCCCGGGGGGCAAAGGTGCCCTTTAGATCTTTAAAAAAAATTATTAGCCCCCATTTTAATAATTTAAGGCACAAAGTATATTCAAAACTATTATTGACTTTATTTAAATTTTGTCATGCGAAATTGGCATGAATATCATTTGCCCTTTTTTGTCTGACTGCCCCTGCCGCCCGTGATTCCTTCCGGCACCCCTGGTATTTTTGTTTGGTCCACTGGTTCAAAAGGCATGTAAAGCAGCTGCTGCAGTATGTCACACACTGCCAGCAGTTTGTATACCTTCGTACATATGTGTTCATTAGACCAGGAGTGTTGCGAACACTTCTCTTATGCCCTATCATGTTGACATCTAGTTTACATCCTCTTTGCCGCGGCTACAATAGCCGGCTCAGCCGGACTTGTATGAAATGGAACTTCGCATGACCTATGGCGGTGCCTCTTGACACTCTACGGGTGATTGACCGCTGACCAATAGGTCCTTAGGACCTTATGATGTCCCGTGGCGCCCTCTAGGTGTTAGGGCCATTCTGCCCCATTAATCTGGAGACCTTCTAGGTGGAGGTTCTGCTGAAAAAGGGCTTTTTGGACTTCAAAGCTAGTCCGAATATCTGGACGGTGTGGTATTCATGAGGACTTCACAATGTTGAGAGTCAATGGACTCATGCAGTAGACATTCGACATACAGGTCATCTGATCATAGATTGAATTGCATTGATAGATTGACAGACTGACAAATATGAGAAGGCCCCACTACATTTGTCCAGTTTTGGCCTCTCAAAAGGGTTGATTGATGATATGAGAGAGTAAGGGAGCATATCCGCAGCATGTTCCACATTCACACTATGTTAGGAATCAATCCTGTCATGGACATTGATACAAGGAATCACTAATTTATTGTCTCATCTGAACAAAATGGATAGATGCACTATTAGACTGATGGATAGATTGTTGAAAGATATTTCAAATATTTCTATTTTAGTGAAGTCCTCATTACGCTCTACTTTTGACTCCTTATGACTTCCAATGTATTTATTGCTTCGCCGCGTCTTATTCGGGTTCAAAAATAAGGAAAATCATCTCTGTAAATGAAGCCAATTTGTACATTTTTTCATACCTCATCTGGTCGCATCACATCTCGGGGAAATCCTGGTTACATCCAGCATATCGATTTAACACTTTTCCAACTGTGATCTTCATTCTTCAACTTTTCTCCGAGTCAGAGTGGAGCGGACATTCGCCTCAGCAGTAAGGGAAATTATCACCAGCTGATGACAATCAATGTCCTTAGCCCCACATGACAATCACCCTAGCACTGTCATCACCCTCCCATGACACTCTCACAGTGTCATGGCCTAGCCATGACTTTGGCAGTGCTCAAAATCATTTTTGACTGGCTATTTAAAAAGAACTACTGCAACTATCACTTCCAAACTTGGTATAAAGTTGTATCACAGTGTCAACTAACTCTATGAATTTTGGCAGGCCTATCCATTACATAATGAGGAAAAGAACCCGAAGGCTCCAGAGAAATTAGGAAATTGTCATCAGCTGCTGATGACTTTGCAGTATTTCGTGAAATTTTATAGAATTAAGTCCCGCAACTGACATGCTGCTGTGTGGTGAGGATGGCTACAAAGAGATCAGACTTTCTTCTGAGACCCAACTGATCAACCCCACACACTCAATCATCCTGTCAGGGCCAGGACTTGGCTGGAATTGCAATTGTCCTCAAATGCTGGTAGTTTCCCTGACTGCTCAGGAGTATTTGCTCTGTGCTGATAATTTGGGGTGGCTCACACAGCTCCACAGACTCCCCTCCAGCTAAAGGTTCCCTGATGAAGCTAGGTTGGTGGTCAATAGGCTTGCTTAGCTTTGCTTGGCCACTAGAAAGTTGGTTAAATCAGAGCTAAAGGATTCTGCAGAATTCTGTGGAGTCATTCAGAGTCTGTGAAAAAGGGTTCATGACTCTTGATTCTATTTCGCTGACTCTTTGAATTTTACCATGGCTCCTGATGGAAGGCATTGAAGGATCCAAGCAAAGGAAAGCACTGATCCACTGTACAGCTGCCGATAGATATATACATTTTTCACTTCAGATGAGACCATAAATTAGATCCCTGTTGTATCAGTATTTGTGGGGGAGGGTTGGTTTTGTGGTAGTGTACTTGGCTGCCAATCGCTGGGTCCAGGGTTCGAATCCAGCTCTTGCAAGGTCACCTGGGCCGATGTTGGACGGCTGTTTAGATCATCCTTCGCCCCATAGCTGTGTCCTTCTCCAGTCCTAACTAGCCTACCTAGTGCATGAATACAAGACGTAAAGCCCCAATCATCCATCCATCCATCATTTCAGTATTTGTACTGGGCAAGTAAAAGATCCCTCACGTGGAGACTCCCACTCTTCCTCCTGCTGTCTTATCTGTCCCCTGCCAGGTCCGCAAATATTGCACAACATCACGATAAAAGTAAAAAGAAGCCTATTTCTTAATTTTTTCACACCCCATCTGGACCAAAAACAACCGCTGAAGGTACTTCAGTTCTTCCAAAGCATTTAGCAAAGCTTTTACGAGACATTTCTAAGGCAACTGTTTCGAAAGATATTTCCAGCATTCAGTGAGAAGTTCCCTTCTTCCGCCTTCTGCCTTCCAAATGACCCCTTTTGTATGGAAACTATTGAGTGTTTCTTAGTTGAGGAAATGGGAAAAATCCAATTCTAACTTAAATCTCTCCTTGTTTATCTTCAACAATAATTTTTAGGAAAAAGTTTTTGTGTTGATCGAGTCTGATAGACTCCTTTTTAAAATCAGACTTTTCCTCTACAATTTTAAATATAAACTTAAAAAAAAATTCAAATGGTGGCCAAACTGCTATCCATAAAGTCAATAATGAGTATTTTGTATTTATGGTAGGGGAAATGAGACAAGACTTTCTTGTGTGCATAAAGAAATTATTTGGAAATTGTGCTTTCTCTATTCAAAAAATTACTAAATATCTGGTATAAACTCAACAGAACTTCTAGCTTTTTCTTGTATCTCGCATGGACTGTTTCAAAGTGTCAGTCTAAGTAAATAAACTCCCCATGACTAAACTTTCTTGAATTATTATTGAAATGGTTTTAAGTTCAATCTTTTCCCATCATGCTTATCAATAGCTTTGTAATTGGGTTAGCTCAGTTGGTTGTGCAGTTGGTTTATTATACTATGTTGGACAGCATTTTCAATCATCCTTTGCCTCATTGTCGTGTCCTCCTCCTGTCCTAATCAGCCTATGAAGTGCATAAAATATAATAGAAAGAATACCAAAAGTAAAGCCTTAATCAATCCTCACATTATAAAAGTGTGATAAAGTTCTCTCTTCAAAACATTCATAATTGCTTCATGAAGAATGTTAATTTTTATAAAGCGATTTTAAGTTGAATCTTTTCTCAGCAACTTCCCATCAACCTTTTAACACGGACAACTTACCAGTACAAATATGTACCATTGATTTGTGGCCATTCATCCGATATATCTACAGCTCACAGAATCTTTTGGCATCAACTCTGTATCAGTTCGGCTAGGTGTTGGTATCTTCTATTAATTTTGGAACTTTGAATCAATAATGGTTATCAATATTGTGTATGCTGCACATTTGAGATAAGTTATCTTTTTTCACGGTTTGTGAGTTCTGTCGTTTATCGTTTATACGCTGTGTGGTCCAGAGTGGAGCTGGTGTGACGGTTGAGTCAAATCAATTTGGTAAGAAGTTGATAAATGTTTCTTGGATGATCGTAAAGTTTGGTTTTGTTTACTTAGAATTCTCACTGAAGAAGATAGTTTGATAAACTCACACAAATTATTTTATATGAATCTGAAAGACTTTTAAAAGATACCTTAATGGTAATGTTCTTGTCCTACTGGGTGCTCTTCTTTGAAGTCTAGATTTTAGTCAAAATTTTTTTTAGATTATTTACAGAATTTGAATAACTGAAGTTTAGTCTTCAAAGTTAGAAAATGTGCAGTTGTATATGTCAGTCTGAGCACGACATCAAACTTCATTTTCTGACAAGAGTGTACCTACCTGTCACTCTGACTTTCCATCATATCTAACAAATCAGATAGGCCTATTTATATTGTAAATTTTTCGAAACTTTCCTAAGGTATCATCCTCTTCCTTTTTCGCTCCCATCGCTTCAGTATGGTGTGAATTCAATAAGGATGATTTCCCGATTTCATTTATCTTGTCTGCCCTGCTCCCAGGACTGTCTTTCATATTTTGACAAAAGCTGATTTTGGGCTATAGCTTTAAAGCTCTGCAAAATTGGAGCTGTCCAATCAGGGACTATTGTGATACGGCTTGTTCACTGCGCTCTAACGTTGTGCGTCACATTTTGTGCACCACTGTCGCATCGTGCTGTTCGAAGCTGCGAATCCAATTTTGCCAAAATTACGATCGCTTCTTTGGTTAATCTCCTGTAATGGACAGCGGATGTTGTCGGATGTTGTCCGTATTAGACCGACTGACTGGCTGTCAGACTTACCATCAAGTTAGTGCGATGATTTTCTCCTATAATCTGTGTCGGAAGTAACCTTCACAGAGTAAGATAATGTAGATCCTTCTCCTCAATGCCCTCATTGCTTTGTCCTCCTCTTGCCCAAAGTAACCTACCAAGTGCATAAATGCCGGTCGTAAAGCCTCAATCATCCGTCAAATGGCATCCATCCTTCGTCAGACTTGCTGTCTTGCTCCTGACGATTTTCTCAATTAATTTGTATTTTCCTTCATCAAAGTACGTGTCTAAAAATATTGTCTCTATCTTGTTCTCTGATGTTTTTTTTTTGCCCAAGATGAAAGAATAACTTTTCAGTTACTCTCTTCGTAAATAAGAATTTTCATATTTCAAATATCAAAATGTGTCACCAGTAGGAAAGAAGTTCATGTCTGACATTGTTGTTGCTCTCCTATTTCATAATTATATAGAAATGAAATGTTACATTTTCTCCAGAATTTAAGAATTTTCCTTATTATATATAATAAGCATGATAAAAATAGTATTGAAATCATGAATTCATAGTAAATTGATACATAGGACAGAAGGTTCACATGTAGTGTTGTCGTATGGTTTTTCTCCAAGATGAAAGATTAACTTTTCAATTATTTTCTTCATGAATAAGAATTTTCATATTTCTAATATCAGAATGTGTCACCAGCAGGAAAAAGGTTCATGTCTGACATTGTTGTTGCTCTCCTATTCCGTTTGAAAATGAAATGTTACATGTTTTGAAAGATTTTGAGAAGTTTCCTTATTATAAAGAGTAAAAAAAAGTATTTAAATCATGACTACATAGTAATTTGATAACAATGAATGGAAGCCTTAGGAAGCTCAAGAATATGTGCACATGAAGCCTTGGGGGATTGGGTTAGCTCAGTTGTTAGTGAATTGGGCTGCCAATCGCTTGGTCCTGGGTTTGATTCCTGCTATGATGGACTGATTTTTAGCTTCGAACCGCCAGGGGCGCTCGAAGCTAATCGGGTCAATCCTTCAAGTGAATTCATCTAGGTCAAACTGATCGCCAGATTGGTTCCGGGCCTGTAACTGGGTCAGACGTGAAGAGCAGCCTTTCTTATTGACAGGCGGTTGTTCTCAGTTATATATGGTTGTTCCGCCATATAATTCATTCCTGTACATGTTGGCATTAAGATAGACATTTGTTGGAACCTGGTTTCGCTCCTGCAGACGACAAAAGTCAGGCCATATTCACGTGACACTAGCTGCTAGCTGACCTAGTTTCATTGTCCTGTTGAGATGTCAACATGGTGCTCTGATGCTGCAGCTGTTCTCTGTGGAATTAGTGACATTTGGCATTGCACTTGGGCCTGGATTACCACATGAACATTATCATAAGCCATAGAACGATTTGATGACAAAATGCAGATTGATCTAAATTAGTTAAGCCTACTTTAGTGCTTGGAAATCTTTGTCAAAGACTTTGACAAAGTTGGACTGCTATAAATGGCTTTACAAGTATCTAACATCAACAAGATCAAGACTTCAAATAAGTTTAATCAGCACTGACAGCAGCTGTGGTTCATGCAAAATAGCAGCAGGTGAGTTTGGTTTCTGTATTTTATTTCGTTGTCTGATTAACTGTATGTGATTCATCCTGTCAGCCAAGTCCCAATCAAGTATCACGCTTGCTATTGTGAATTTGTGTGTCATTTTGTCGTTGTCTGCTCACCTTAGCTCACTCTGGGCTGTGTGTGCAATCAACCAGAACCAGTAGGCATTGAACTTTGTGGGCCTACACAAGCATTACCATTAGATATGACTTTTTAAGTCATGGACAATGTCACAAATGTGTAGGGAAAAACTGTTGACCCCAGAGCTCTGGCATGACTATTACCTGCTTGATAACTGTCATGGTCAGGGGGACCTGGCACAACTGGATGGGATTGATAGCATGGGATTGATAGCATGGGATTGAATGGATGGGGATTGACTGGAATGGGTGGAATAGAACAGGATTGGCTGGATTGGGATTGAATTGATTGATTGGATGCCATTGATTGGATTGAGATCAGGGGCCTATCTAGAAATGACCTGGGGGGGGGGGGGCTGCACCAACAACCAAGGTGACAGCAATGACAGGTGCACTCAAATGACAGCTCCAGTGAACACTACAAATGCCATGCATGGTGTGTAGAAAGCTAAAGACTGGTTTTCACATTTAAAATGCAATGCATCCTGAGAGACAACCTGAATTGTGAATTGCCTCAGCTGGCTTCCAACCAAAAACATTCAGCTAAATTAAAGTTTCCCTGAATGATAAATTCCTTGCTAAATAGGTGATTTACATACGTTACCATATAAACTTGTGATTATTAAACTTTCTGACAAATTTATTGAAATCTTTCCTTGATTAAATAAATTATTTAGTTATTTTATATTATTTTTCTTGATAGTTTTTCCCTCCTCCGGCACATTGATTGTTGACAATGACCATTGTTAAAAATATAGAGGTACAAGTTAACTAATTCTGAAAATGGTGATGACGTCACAATGTTGATGGCACTTGTTTGTACCCGAAATAAATCCAGGGGTCATTTAGTGCATTTAGGTGAACATTTCAGCAAAAAATAAAAATCCTACAACAATGAAACTTCACACACTGAGCGTTGTGACCAAGGCACACACGATGGTGTAAAAAGTAGACATCTTTTCATCTGAAAGTTGATCAATCATTCGGGGTAATTTTTAAGTTAAATTCATGCAATAAATCTGAATCAATCCATCACATACATTCCAATCCAGTCCTTGACTGTCCTTCCATTCCAGTCGATCCATTGCAATCAGTAAACCAATCCCATCTGATCTATCCAATCTCAAACAGTGGCGTATTTAGCCAACCCCCCCCCCCCCCCATCGCCTAAAATTAACATGGAAAATATACAGGAAAGTAATATATTTCTGATACATGTAATGTGTAAATGATGACTCATTAATTTTCTGTTGTTTTCTTTTTCCAGATTGCTACATCTCGTATTGGTTTTGGTATCCTTGGGTAAACCATTTAAAGAAGAAGGCCAATGCTCCAAAATTTGTGCAATCCTAATAAGGCCCTGTATTAAAAAAAAGCCAGGTAAGTTGAAAAATAGAATTGAGATCTTTATTCAGATGGCCGTGGCTTATCTAGAAATTGCTTGAGACGGGGCATGATAACATGTAGTGAATGGATGGAATTCTAAATTCTGCTGTTCTATTCTGTCGTTCAAGGTTCTTTTTTTTTAATAGGGGTACAATGGCATGGAAAATAAATTTTAATTTTTATGTCAATCCTTCAGACCTAAACTGTAGTTTAAATGTTTAAATCAAAAGAAAATCCAAAAATATAAGAGCTTGATCTGTATTTTGAAACTGTAATGTCTTACTCTTCAGAATTATACATGTATCCTTTTCATTCATTCCTTATTTTCCAGGTGCTGCATGAGGGCCATCTTGGTCTTGATCACAACAATATTATTATCAAAGACTCAACTGGAGGTTGGCAAGCTTCAAATAATCAACATGTGACATGAGTATTAATCAGACATTATGACGTCTTTCAAAGCTGGACTATGAACGAGGAAATCCACTTCCCACAACTGTCTCATAATCAACATCACAATAACATTGACATGTCACATTTGCCAGGGAGAGTTAGCTCAGATGTAGTGTGCTGGACTGCCAGTCGCTACGTTGCAGATTTCAATCCAGCTCTTACCGGGTTACCTTGGCCTATGTTGGATGGCTGTTTCAATCATCCTTTGTCGTGTCCCTCCTGTACTAATTAGCATACCAAGTGCGTGGATACAAGTCGTAATGCCCCGCAGCCCCGATCAGCCATCCAAGTGTCACTTTAATTTTTCTCGAATTGGACAGCTTGATTTTAACAAACATATCTGTACATAGTTCTGAAGTTGTTATTGCTGTGATACTTTTTTATTTATTTATAAAATTTAATACACTCGCGACTTCTAAACAGTATCGTTATAATCCAGTAAGTGACATCTAAAAATGAAAATCTATGCCTAAATACTGGTCTTTCAAGTTCAAGTATTCTCTAAGCACTACAAGAATCAGTTTGTTCAATTTTATTTACCAAATCATATTATTGTTTGAGTGTACAACAGAATAACTGACATTAAATTATGTCAAAAAATGAAGCTGTTAAGTGTATACATGTATAATTTGTAATTCAACGGTATTAGAAATATAGACGCATAGCATCTGATATGTGATTGTGTACTTTTTATATAATTTTAATAGTTCTCATGAATTTCATATGTTTCCGGTTCATTGAATGAAGTTAGAATTTGAAGGTCATTTCCAACCTTGGTGCTTTGACCTCTCTCACCAACCTTCTCAGCACAATTACATTATACATCCATCCTTTCTTAACATGGTTGTGAATGTTGCACTGTCTGGTCAAGCTGTATAGGTCAATAGCACTCTGTCTAGCCTTTTCGTGTTGATTACCATTATTGCTCAATGGTTAGAGCAACAAAGTTGATTTTCTGCATATCAAATTCAACTCTCTTTCACTTTGCCCATGACCAGCAGTCGAAGCTTTGAATCCACGGATTCTTGTCTGATGCTAGACTGTAGTTTAAATCATCTTTCGAGTCGTTGTGTCCTTATCCTGTCCTAAGTAGCCTACAAAGTGTATAAATACAGGATGTAAACTCCAATCCATCCATCCTTTTATAGCCTTCCTTGTACATCTTATGGCACAAGTAGGGGGAGGGTTGGTCTAGTGGTAGCATGATGGACTGCCAATCGCTGGGTCCAGGGTTCAAATCCAGCTCTTGTCAGGTCACTTGGGCCTATGTTGGACAGCTGTATCAATCATCCTTCACCTCATTGCCGTGTCCTCCTCCTGTCTTAATTAGCCTACCAAGTCAAGTGCATAAATACAAGACCTAAAGACCCAATCATCCATCCATCTTGCACAAGTTCTTATTTGTCTTCAGTGTCTTGAAGGTCAGGCCAATTAATGAAATGGACAGGCAGGGGATTTACCCGGGATTCATCAATCCGCAACATGTTACTCTGGACATGGTAATTGGATGCATTAAGTGGATGCATTGGTCAATTCTAAGATGGAATGCAGGATTTAAAGGAGATTAGTAAACTTTACTAATGAGTAGACCAACTTGATGCCATGTCGGTGCTCATTTTCTTCTGTTTTTCTATTATTTTCTCTTGTTGGGGTTAGTTGAATGTTGCAGGCAACCAGGGTTGGCAAAAAAACAGCTTTAAAGTTATATACCGCCTTTTACTTCAAATGCAAATCAGCCCGATTTTGCTCCTTCAGCAACTTCAACAAAAAAAACTAGATATGCCTTGTAATTATTGAAAATAAGGATAATTTGCCATGAGAAATAGTAGCCTATTTTAAAAAAAATACTGCAAAGATGTTTTTCAATTGTTAAGAAGTAGAAATATTTAAATAATTTGATAAATATTCACAATACTAGGGATGTCATCAAAAACAACATTTTAATAACCTTTCACATACAACATATGTACAAGGAGTTTTCCAAAAGTTATGTACAACTTGCCATAACTTTTGCGATATTTAATACAGAATCATGATATTTGGGTCAGATAATATTGAAGTACACTGTAATTTGCAAATCAACCTGAAAAAATCAGATCATAGAAAGAAAAATAAATGGTTAATTTGTTGCCATGGAAACCAAAAGTCATGAAATGCGGCCCAGGGCACTATTCGGGACACATATTCATTATATCTTGTTCAAAAATGTAATTTTTACCAGGGTTACAGGACAAGAAACATATTAAAAATGATCCCTAACATTTCATAAATTCTTGTAATAATGAACTTGTCACTGAGTGCATTTCCTATAACCTTATATCCCTTAAAAATCTATGCCTCATAATCCTTGTATTAAGATCACAGTTGGTGTTTCGCAGACTTTTTACCCTCGGCCATGTTCACATGGCCTGGGTATTGCAGAGGGTAGCGGCGTCCGTCTGTCCGTCTAGCTGTCCGTCTGTCTGTCCACGATAACTCTATTTGTATTGATCCTAGGATCATGAAACTCACAGGGATTGTGTATGACTGTAAAATCTTGGATGAGTTCTGACATGAGTGACCTTGACCTACTTCTGTGACCTTGGCGGCCATATTTGTGAAAAGCTAGTGTACATGATAACTCCGCTTATATTGATCCTGGGATCATCAAACTCAGAGGTATTATGTATCACCATAAGACCTTGGATAAGTTCTCACTTGTGTGACCTTGACCTACCTCTGTGACCTTGGCGCACGAGTGAAGTCACTGATAGAAATTGGCCTGTAATGGTACATAATTAGAAGAGTGTGAAACTAGGAATGTAAACAAAAGGCCTTGGGGGATTGACCACTATATTTAACAGTGATTTAACCAATTTTTCCACAATACCTGCAGTGTCACATGATCCTTGCAGTCATCTCTCACCATCTAGCACACTCGTTGGAGCTGACACATCAGTAGTTCCATAAAATCCATGAATTTGTACAGGTATTGCATTATCTCTATAGTGATGGGCCTCAGTACTCAGACTCACTGGGTTGGAACAGGGTCAAGGCCTTAGACTGGACATGTGATCATCAAGTTGAAATTGCCAAAGAGGGCAGCACTGCCCAGTACTCTCCAGTTCATTGGTAATCTCAATGGCATGAGTCCTATGATTTTCTTGTCAGGCAGCTTACAGGCGCTGCCCTCTCTGGTAATTTCAACTTGATGGTCACATGTCCTTGACCCTGTTCCAACCCAGTGAGTCTGAGTACTGAGGCCCATCACTATAGAGATAATGCAATACCTGTACAAATTCATGGATTTTATGGAACTACTGATGTGTCAGCTCCAACAAGTGTGCTAGATGGTGAGAGATGACTGCAAGGATCATGAAACACTGCAGGTAGTGTGCAAAACATGGTTAAAACATCATGTTCAGTCCTCAGAAGTTCTTTTGTTTACTTTTTTTAATGGACTTGTTTCAGACTCTATTCTATTAGGTATGATAGCCCATATTTATACAGGCGAATCCACCCGTGCCTTGGCGGCCATAGTTTTTGAAAAAGCTAGTGTACATCATAACCATGCTAATATTGATCCTGGGATAATCAAACTCAGAGGGATTATGTATCACCATAAGACCTTGGATGAGTTCTCACTTGCGTGACCTTGACCTACTTCTGTGACCTTGGCGGCATATTTGTGAAAAGGTAGTGTACATCATGACTCCACTAGTATTGAACCTGGAATCATCAAACTCACAGGGATTATGTATCACCATAAGACCTTGGATGACTTCAGACATGAGTGACCTTGACGTACTTCTGTGACCTTGGCAACCATATTTGTAAAAAGCTAGTGTACATTTGAACATGATAACTCCACTAACATTGACCCTCTAATCGTCAAACTCACAGGGATTATATATCACCTTGGATGAGTTCTGACACAAATGATCTTCACATACTTCTATGACCTTGGTGGCCATATTTGTATCCCATTTGGGCATAAATAACTTCATTTACATTGATCGTATGATCACCAAACTCACAGGGATAAGGACATTGTATGAAAGTAAGAGCTTAAAATGAGTTCTCTCATAACACGAGTGACCTTTACCTCCATATCTATATCTTGGCCGAGGGTAGCACTTGCGTAAGCAGGTATTTTTGTTCTTTACGATGGGTTTTCAATAACTTCTGTCCAGTCTGTCACAACTTTTGCTAGATTTTTAATATAAAAATGATATTTGGGTCAGTCGATATTGAGATAATTTGCAAATGATCCCCAAAAAATCTGATCCTAGAGGTAAAAATAAATTGTTGATTTGTTGCTATGGAAACCAAAAGTAATGAAATGCACCCAAGAGCTTGTTAACTGACACATACTTCACAATCGTGTAAAATATGTAATTATTACAAGAGATATAGAACAGAATTTTTTCGAAACATTCATAGTCGTTTCACAACTCCCAAAAATAATGACTGGGACCTTGTAAATACGTTTCTCATACTTTCTATCCATCTCTGAGTATGATACCTCATTCTTCATGTTAAGGTCACTTTAGGCATTTTCCAGTCTTCTTTTCTTAGGTTTTCCGTTGTGTCTTCTCTTCGTTCAGAGAAAGCTTGTACAATCTTTATGTGGTTCTGTCACTCATACTGTCTTCCTTGTATGTATGATAAAAGGTTCTTACACTCTCTGCTAGTTTTATCCAATTAAAATGAAAAAATGTAACAGGTACATATGATGTCATCCATATCCAAAAAATTGCTCATCTTGTAAAAAACTGAGAAACTGCATGAGTGATGGTTAAGTAACTGATATGTAACAATAATACCAGTTGCCATTGTTATTAATGATTTTACAGTTAACTGATTATATTTCGTGAACAAAATTAGGAATATACTTCAATTCAATATGTCAAGACACAGATAATACAAGCAGGTGTTCAGTTCATTTTTAGTGAGCACTACAAAGTCTGGGCCGCATTTCATGACTTCTGGTTTCCATGGCAACAGATTAAGCATTTATTTTTAATTTTATGATCTGATTTTTTAGGAGTTATTTGCAAATTACGTCAATATTATCTGACCCAAATGTCATGTTTCTACATCAAATCTAGCAAAAGTTATGACTAGTTGGACAGAACTTATGGAAAACCCCTCGTACCCGAAAAACAGCAAAATGCAAGCTTTGTTATTCAGTTATCCAAAAAAAAAATCACAAGATTTCCGAAATTTCGTCACGCACGTCAGCCATTTTGAATCTCGTGGTCTTGTTTGCGAGATTTCAAGCGAGAGCAGAGATATAAACAACGTGGATTCTACTGGATTTTTTTCAATATTTGCCGATAAATATTCCAAATGCCGTGGAAATAATATATTTGATACTTGCAGCATTGTGGCGATACAGTATCGATTTGGGCAACTTTTCCGATGCATCGATTCTAGCCGTATCGATGACAGTCCTACACAATACCAAGCAATTTTTTGGCCAATCATGATGGCTTTTGGCCTCAACCCGATGCAAGAAAAGTACATATGATCAAATTTGTTTTCCAGTAATAAGGCTTTAACCCATCTGAATTCCTATTCAAAAACATTATCCTGGTGATTTGATTGACAAATAAGCAAGGACACTAAAACTGTCAAGAACTAATAAGCCCTGTCCAATTTACCCCTGAGCCAAGAAGTTCTGAGACTTTGTAAAACGCTTCGGGCTTCAATTTCCTCACTTAATCCCTTGTAAATTTGAGATCACTGGAGTCGAAAAAGTCCATCAGGGTTTATTAACGACCCAACCAGAACTTGCTAAGAAGGTGTAAGGCCATTGACGATAACAAACACCCGAGTCTATTCTGGGCAAATATTTGTGGCCTTACGAATCCACAGAGTCAGTTTGCTAGGGTTGTTTTGTAATTGGAAATAAGGAAGGTTTGGTGTTGTATAAGAAGGTGGAGAAGATTGGAATGAGATCAACTTTTGACTGAAGTAGATGAAGGAATAAACAATATGAAAAAATAGGGCATGGCTGGTAAAAGTAGCGAATTCTGGAATGTCATTGCCTGGAGATTTCTAAATTTTAATGGAAATTTTGAAACTTTATTTCGATCCGATTATTGACAAAAACTTGTCTGATGCATTGAAGGTATCGATACCCTTTCACATACCCAAGAAACGGCAAAATGCAAGCTTTATTGTTCAGTTATCCACAAAAAATCAAAAAATTTCCAAATTGACGTCACCAAAGGTTGTCATGAACCTTTGACGTCACCCACGTCCGCCATTTTGATCTCGTGGTCTTGTTTGCAAGATTTCAAGCGAGAGCAGAGCAGTGGTGGTGCCATTTGAAGTAAAAATGGTTCTAGCCCCTACAGCATTCTAAATGAGCTGTCTTTAAAAAAAATTGTCACAGACCAAAGCAAAGCAAGAACACACTTTGTTAGCTGGTAAAAACCTGTAAAAAAATACCATGCAAAGCATGTAAAGCATCAGCTGTAGAAATAAACATTGCTTAAAATGTAAATGATCTGATATGTTAATTAAATGATAGGAGTATCACTATCCATTGTGGCAGGATACTCAGGAATTTCAATTATATGCACTCATCAGAAAACAGATATATATCAAAATATTATGTCTTAAAATGCAACCAAAATCACTTAACATGTGTGGTTTGGGTCGGATTCATCCAATATTGACAATTTTGACACCATTAGAATCGTCTTTTCAAGGCAAATCCAACGGTACCAAATATGTTAGGGTACAAAATTTGGTGGCGGCTAACTCACATTACTGACGGCTTGAATTGACTTTGTAATGCATTGACTGACCGCAACAGCTTTTCTTTACCGCGACCGCGATCTTTTGTTTGAGCGATAATAGAGAACGGGGATATATCAAGGCAGACCAAAAGTTGCTTTGAAAAAGTTTTTTTCTGTAGTAAAATGCTAATTACGCCTAACTTCATAAGTTTAAATACCTGGCAGTCATGTGTAGGGCCATATATTATCAGTCCAGCCAAAATGTGTCAGCAAACATAAGTTATTGTTGCTGTCGGCCGCCATATTGGAATCCAGAGAAATGACGCGACCTGATTGGCTGATCACTTTTTTTTTTTTTTCAATAAATTATGACAAATTACGAAAACAGTAGTGTAAATGGCTTGTAGTAGGTGTATAGTTAATGTGTCAAAGAGAAAATATTTAAAATTGGCAAATGAGAACCGCAAAAAAGGAGCATTTGACACTTCGGGTGTTTTCGTCAGATGCCGAAGTTGCCCGACATCGTCCGCATCCAGTCAGGAAAAAAATGGCGGACGAAGAAGGTTGTGCGCGATGTGGAGTGAAATAAAATGTCTTGAATCAGAGGAAATAGGCACTCTGTAATCTGTATGTCTGAAATATAACCCTGTCTTGTTGTTAGGGGCTAATAAAAACTCGGGAGGAGTTTAGTAGGTATACTTAGTAGATTGACAGAGAAATCATCGGCGATAGGTAAAAACTGCCTGCCGGCATGGAAACGGACGATTGTAAGAAGCGATCAGCTACTGTTGTAGCTGATGCTTAAAAAACGAAACAATTAGATCCTCCCATATTCTTTAGCATTCTATTTCCTTGCTAAACCCCACATGAATCTGAGTCAATAATGTCCATCAGTGTTTCTACACATTATTCTAACTCACAGACCCAAAAAGGATTCACTAAAAGAAGGTGTAAGCCCATTGACAACAACAAATTACTTGGGTCTATTCTTGACAAATATTTGTGGCCTTGCCAGTCCCAGGATGCCCTTGTGCTAAGGTTGTTTTGTAATTGGAAATTAGGAAGGTTCAACGTTATAAAGATAGAAAAACAAGCTTTGCAAAAAAAAGGTGGATTGGATGTGTTGAGGAGTGAAGTTGATCAAGAAATAAGAAAAGGATCTTAGCTCTAGTGCTTTAAAATAATGAAAACAGTTTTAGAAAATATATGGTGGATTGAGAAGTAGATTAGACTGTTGAATTGTGAAAGTACTGAATTACAGAGGACTGTGTAAGACTTGATGTGGAAGCTTTTCGAGACTTAGCTGCAAACAATGCCAGAAAGAACTGTCTTGCTCAAGTTCGGAAGGCATATAGACACGGATTAGGCTGCTGAATTCTGGAATTACTGTGAAGTATGGGCTCCGTAAATCTTGGTGTTGAAGACTCTAAATACTTTGTTATTCAGAATGCAAGACAAAGCTTTTTCGCACCCTGCACTGTAATTCTTACAGATTGAACTGAAATGTGAAAGTAATGGAGAATGGAGAGACGGTGACTCTATTAAGTTTTTAGAAACTAAGAAGGATTAGGCACTTGCAATGGATGAAAAGTTTTAAATTTGCAGAAGAGAGAAGAAGTTTCTTCTCCAAAAAGTTTTTGTGATTGGTTTGAAACCCCTGTAAAAGGAGTATTGAAAACTTTTATACGTAAGGAAATAATCTGGAAGCAAAACAGTTCTCTGTTTAAGTTTGATAATTTTATACAAGAACCAATTCTGCAAAGTATCCTTAAATTCCCATTTGTCTTCTTTTCAAAGATTAAGTACCTCTTCAGTACTACATGCACACAATTCCACCTTACGCTATAATCCCTTTATAATTCCCTCGGCATCAATCACGACATTCGACTCCTGCTTTAACGCGATCACATCTGAAGGTGATCTAAAGGAGAAATGGTCGCTTCATGACCATTTGTGTGGGGATGGGATTACTTTAGGGGACAACTAAAGGTCTGATGGGATTAAATTTGCATAGGAAAAGGCAAAGTGGGCCCACCAGTGTAGCCGTCTACTTAGAAGTTTGGCTTGAAGTTCTAGATTTCGGTCATCCGAGCCGAGATGGTTGCGTGGAGACATCTGGTTCTCTTTAAGGCCGTTTGTTTCCGGATTGATCTCATTTTAGTGATTTTTGTCTTTTCATTGTTTTTATTTTGCTCCTTCCAGCTTTTTTTGTTTTTTATTTTTGTGGAGACTCCTCTTTTGTCCTATTTGCTAAGGCTGTTCTTTCCAATTCACATACCCACTCCAATGAATCATACCCGTCAGGATTGAATTACTTCTGAAGAAATAGTTAATAATATAATAATTTTACCAATTATATTACATCTGCGACTTGTTGTCCAGTTGTTTTCATTTTCGTAATTGGATGTACAAGTCTTCTTCCCCAAATAGGAAATTATTTTAACCGCAATTTTCCAGTTGACATTTGAAACGAGTATGTTGTGATTTTTGTCTGGGGGTTGACATTTGTTTAGTTATTCTCAGCTGAAAATAGCCTGAAATGTCAAGACCCAGACATTTTGCAGTGTCAGTCATGACCTGTTGTTCTCAGACAATGTACCGAATAATTAATTTGTGATGTTTTCCAAATTGAATTTTTATCTAATGGTCAACCGTGGGAGGCAGTGACTGGATGACAAAGCCTTCTCAGAAGGTTAAGAAATGATGGAAATATTATTTCAAATTTAAACTCACATTTTGTTTTTTTTTAAAGCAACCTTTGAATTGTCTTTGCAAGTAAAAGTCTGAATCACTTCTCACAGTTTAAGTGTGTGGTTGCTATGAAGAATTTATATTATAGCCACATGACACAATCAGACTGAGATTTGACATTGCCTACCATCAGGTTGGCATCAACATAGTAGTTATGTCTTAAGTTATACTAGTTATATCTGCAGGACTTGAGCCTATTCACCTCAGAGTTTGATTTCCAACCAGTGCGACCCATTTTCGATGGATGTTTCATCCGCAAAGAACGCATTTCACCTCGTTGCTGTTGTCCCTCCTTTCCTTGTAAGCCTCGTCAGTGCATACATTTATACAGGACATAAAGCCCTGTAGATTATCCAGCACACCCACACTTGTAACATATACACACATCTCTGGTAGTGTCATGTGGTAAACTTTCGGAAAACTATTCAGATCTTGAAATTGTTGCTAAGATTTATATTATTGAGATTACCTGTAGTGAATGCGTATAATGTAGATAACATCTTGGGTTTGCCTCAGGTCTGAATCAAACAAAAACATCTTGTGTCTGATCAGTTGACGCCAAATACTGACTTGGAAGTAAATATTTTGCTGAGATCTGAAGGAAATTGGGAATTAGGGAAGGCCTACAAGTTTGACAGGGAATCGGGAACTCCTCACCACAGGAACCACCCATAATCTCCTGCCGTTTGCTGAGTTAAGACATCTAACGGAAAAAAAGCTAATATATTTTTCATCAGGGCCAAACTCCCTTTGATGAGGTAGGGGGAGGGTTGGTCTAGTGGTAGCGTGCTGGACTGCCAATCGCTGGGTCCAGAGTTGGAATCCAGCTCTGGGCCTATGTTGGACGGTTGTTTCAATCATCCTTCACCTCATTGCCGTGTCCTCCTCCTGTCCTAATTAGCCTACCAAGTGCATAAATACAGGACGTAAAGCCCCAAACATCCATCCATCCATCTTCCCTTTGATGAGGTTGATCCTGTTTGATGGAATACATTAGCGAACTTCCAGAGTTGGTTGTGACATGGACGGGTTATTACTTCTAGCTTGTACTTATTTTTGGCGGAAGTATTGGGAATAACTTGCTGTTGCTGGATGGAAAGGAGAAATAAGGAGTTGATAAGGATATGTTAAATTGGTTGGTTGGATGATATGGGTTTTACATCTAATATAATTTATGTAATTGTGTAGACTAAAAGGATGACACTGCGATCAAGTGAAGGACAATTGTAACTGCTGACTGTCCACTATCCAACATGTGTCCACTGTCCAGGTGACATGGACAGAACTTTTTAAAATTGATTCCAACTCTGTGATTGGAAGGCCGAAGGTTTTTTCTGCTAAAACTAAAATAACCAGCTGACCTTCAACCCCAATTGAGATAGTTAACCAGCTTGGAGGAAATATTCAACAATATTCGACAAACAATAAATAAAATCTAATCTAGTTCACATCGTCTTTGAAATAACTGGTCTGCAGCCTGAAAATTCGGAAGTCTTGTATAAATGAGCGAACGCAAATTGTGTAAAATTTCATCAGAATAAGTAGTTCGTAGTGGTCATAATTGCTATGGAGAATACTCAGAATATATTAACTCATGTTATCCTACTGCCCACTCAACTTTCTAGAAGTCAGTGGTCACAAAAGACTAAAATTCTGTTCTCAGACTGCAAAAAAGTCTTTGTACTTGGATACCATAACACAAGAAGTCCCTAATTGGGCAAATCTCCATCAGAGAGCACTGAATTGTAGCCAAAAAAGGATTGTCTTGTCTGAGAAGACTAGCAACAACATTGGTTGTCATGCAATGTTGCCGTAGCAACAGAAATTGGCTTATGTCATAAGTATAAGAAAAGGTGGCGCTCCAGACTGTCAACACTGAGTGAAATCAGCTGTGGATATTTTCATCTTTTTAACAAGCTCTGGGTATATTTAACTGCTGAAATTTTGTGTGATTGTCGGTAAAGTGTCTCTTACTCGTTTTACACCTTTTTATGCTATTTTACAAGTGATTTTAGTCCAAATACTTGCAGTTTTTCGGCCTCCACATTTCAACATCGCTACCTGCTCCAATACACATTGTTTTGACCTCAATTTTCGCTCATTTTTCGATCGTTTTTGCACCTGTTTCAGCTTATAAATTCATTTTTTTTCAATCTCCAGTACTCACAGCTTCTGGCAGAGACTTTCCACATCACAAATCAGCATTAAGTAAACGAAAATTTCACTACTGTACAACTTTGACACTGCCAGGAACTCAGCTTTATTTCAAGCCTTCCAAGAAACATAAGCTGCATCACAACATAACCTTCAACTCAACTGCCTACATAGTCATCCCTGCACTGTCTTTGCTACCAATTTGAACTAATTGCCTTAATCTCATTTACTATTTTCAGAAAATTACAGTTTACAAATTAAAATAAAACAAGTGTTCTGCAGCAAACCCTCAGCAACCAGCCACTCAGATACTTTCACAAAGAACCTGTGAGGTATCATAGCAACCAGTCACTCAGATACTTTCACAAAGCACCTGTGGGGTATCATAGCAACCAGTCACTCAGATACTTTCGCAACGAACCTGTGAGGTATCATAGCAACCAGTCACTCAGATACTTTCACAAAGCACCTGTGGGGTATCATTGCCACCAGTCACTCGGGTACCTTCACAACGAACCTGTGAGGTATCATACAAACCAGTCACTCAGATACTTTCACAACGCACCTGTGAGGTATCATAGCATCCAGTCACTCAGATACTTTCACAACGAACCTGTGAGGTATCATAGCAACCAGTCACTCAGATACTTTCACAAAGCACCTGTGGGGTATCATAGCAACCAGTCATTCAGATACTTTCACAACGAACCTGTGAAGTATCATAGCAACCAGTCACTCAGATACTTTCACAACGAACCTGTGAGATATCATAGCAACCAGTCACTTAGATACTTTCACAAATCACCTGTGGGGTATCATAGCATCCAGTCACTCAGATACTTTCGCAACGAACCTGTGAGGTATCATAGCAACCAGTCACTCAAGATACTTTCACAAAGCACCTGTGGGGTATCATAGCAACCAGTCACTCGGATACCTTTACAACGAACCTGTGAGGTATCATAGCAACCAGTCACTCAGATACTTTCACAACGCACCTGTGAGGTAACATAGCAACCAGTCACTCAGATATTTTCACAACGAACCTGTGAGGTATCATAGCAACCAATCACTCAGATACTTTCACAAAGCACCTGTGGGGTATCATAGCAACCAGTCACTCAGATACTTTCACAACGAACCTGTGAAGTATCATAGCAACCAGTCACTCGGATACTTTCACAACAAACTGTGAGTATCATAGCAACCAGTCACTTACATACTTTCACAAAGCACCTGTGGGTATCATAGCAACCAGTCACTCAGATACTTTTGCAACGAACCTGTGAGGTATCATAGCAACCTGTCACTCAGATACTTTGACTGCAAACCTGTGGGGTATCATAGCAACCAGTCACTGAGATACCGTTAAAAAGCACCTGTGAGGTATCATAGCAACCAATCACGCAGATACCTTCACAACAAACCTGTGGGAAATTATAGTAACCAGTCACTTATATACCTTCAAAAAGCACCTGCGGGGTATCTAGTAACCAGTCACTCAGATACGTTCGCGTACCTTCACAAGGTATCACTGTAACCAGTGTTCCACTAACACTTCTGGAGCATTGCAATTGTATCACCACGACAAATAAATCCAGGCTGTACTCTGATGTCTTGCGCATTGGGTTAAGAGAATCAACTAAGACATTCTCGCTGGCATGGTTTCAGAATACAAATAACTCTATTCGCAATAACTCAATCAAAATTGCAAACCGATTTGGCATCCTATCTGATTCTGTTAAACATCCAAGCTCCTCAGACAACCGTCCTCGTAACACTTCAAACAATATTTTAAGAGCTTGTGTGTGGAATGCCCAAAGTCTTAGACAAAAAACTCAGTCTGTAAATGACTTCAGGAATGAATTTAACTTGGATATCTTTCTTTTCACTGAGACATGGCTAAAAGCAAATGATAAAGTTGAAATTGGGGAACTTGAAAGAAATGGACAATGCTACTTTCTAAGCTCACCCCGAGAACATAGACAAGGGGGTGGAGTTGGCTGCATTGTCAAATCAGGTCTAAGTGCAGTCAAAATGGATAGTGTGAAGACAAGGACTTTTGAGCATATGGAAGTCCAAGTGAAATTGAGTGGAAAAATTCTAACAATCCTTCTTGTGTATCGCCCTGAACCCTCTAACCAAAATAAGTACAGCTTAACTGAATTTTACAAGGAATTCACAAATTTTGTCGCAAGTTATCAAACATGTCACAATGAACTCATCATAACTGGCGATTTCAACTTTCACATGAACAAACAAGAAGATAGCAGAGCAATCCAATTTGGGAATATCTTAGAAATGTTTAACCTTGAACAACACGTTGCATCTCCAACTCACAAAAGTGGGAACACTTTGGACCTAGTTATAACCCGAAAAAATTCTAGTCTCAAAGATTGTGTGGTTGGTGACTTACTGTCTGATCACAATTGCATCCTCTTCAATATAGAAATGGCCAAGGACAAAAATCCAAAAAAGAAAGTATCATTCCGAAAAACACATAACATCAATGTATCAAAATTCAAGAATGATATACGCTTGCATTTTGCTCCGCAAAAACAAATGGCTAGTGACCTAAGCAGTCTCGTGTTCCTGTACAACTCAACCAAAAAGGTGCTTGACAAACATGCGCCAATGCAGATCAAACAAGTAACATTTCGGAAACCGACACCTTTCACAAATGCTGATATCAAGAATCTCAAGACTAGTAAAAGAAAGGCAGAAAGAAAATGGAGATGTACTGGGCTGCAGGCTAACTGGGAGATATTTAAGGAGAAACGAAATGAGCTGAATGAGAGACTCAATCAACTAAAAGCAGATGACTTGAAAACAAAGATTGAAAAAACAAAGGGCAACTCAAAGGCTATGTTTAAAATCCTAAATTCTAGCCTCAACAGAAAACAAGAACTACCCCTGCCACATCACATAAATGAAGCTGATCTAGCAAATGATTTCAACAATTTCTTTGATGATAAAATCAAGAAGATAAGATCGAGATTAGACACAAACAGCGCAAGCACAGCAAATTATGTTGAGACGTATTCAGGTCTGAAACTAAGTAACTTCAAATCAATCTCGGAGATGGAAATCAAGAAAATCATCACTGATATGCCTGTGAAGCACTGTAACCTAGACCCGATCCCTACATGGTTACTGCTGGAATGCATTGATGAATTTCTTCCTATCATCGCTAAAATAGTCAATACATCACTCAGTGAAGGGAAAATGCCTGGTGAACTAAAACATGCTCTAGTAAAACCACTTCTTAAGAAAAATGGCCTTGATCTCATTAAGAAGATTTTCAGACCAGTTTCAAATTTGTCCTTCCTGAGTAAAGTCATAGAGAGTGCTGTCATTAAACAATACACTGAACACCTTGCACTTGGAAACCTGAATGATGAGAAACAGTCAGCATACAAGCAGCATTTCAGTACAGAAACTCTATTGACAAAAATCGACAATGATGTCATGATGAACATGAGCCGCAGTGAAGTCACAATGCTGGTTCTACTAGACTTATCGGCAGCATTTGACACAATTGATCATGACATCCTTTTGAAAAGGTTGAGAGACAAGTATGGTATTGATGGCTCTGCTCTAAATTGGTTCGAATCATACCTCACCAATAGATCTCAATCTGTACTCATAAATAACACAGAATCAAACAAACTGCCACTAAAATATGGCGTCCCTCAAGGATCGAAACTTGGTCCGATTTTATTCAATTCCCACACAGCTCCAATAAGTCAGGTGGCTGAAGAAAATGAGGTTGATGATCAAAAGTATGCCGATGACGAACAACTGATCCTTTCCTTCAAGCCAACTTTTCTTGACGAGGAAAATGCAACGAAAAAAATGGAAAAATGCATCACGGAAATACGCAATTTTCTTCACGAAAACAAACTCTGTAACAATGGTGAAAAGACGGAGTTACTTCTTATTGGCTCAACATTTCAACTCAAGAAACTTCACATGTCGTCAATCAGTGTGGACAATGTTGAAATCAAGGCAACGGATCATGCCAGAAATTTGGGTGTATTCTTTGATAAACACATGTCAATGCAAAAACAAGTGAACAAAATGTGTCAAAACGCTTATTTTAACCTTCGTAACATCTCGAAACTGCGTAAGTCACTGACTAAAGAGTCAATCAAAACAGCTGTCAATGCATTAGTCACACCTCATTTAGACTATGGCAATGGATTGCTCTATGGTTCGTCAAAACAAGTGATAAATAAACTCCAGGTGGCGCAAAACTCTGCTGTGCGACTGATTGAAGGGCTAAAAAGACAAGATAAAGTTAGTCTTTTCAGAAAACAGTTACACTGGCTTCCAATCCCAGCAAGAATCCAATTCAAGCTAATGACAACCATATGGAAAGCTGTCAATAATCAGGCACCTCAGTACCTCAAAAGTCTAATTCAACAAAAACCTGAAAATGACCTGAACCTCCGCAGCAATGGCAAAATGCTGTTAGAGGTACCTACCACACAAAATCAAAACAAGTTTGAGGATAGAGCCTTTTCCTTTTCATCACCGATACTGTGGAATGGCTTACCTGAAAATGTGCGAAAATCAAGGACACTGGATAACTTCAAGAAGCGCCTGAAAACATATCTTTTTGCAAAATTCTACAGAGATATCAGCTAATCTAACCAAGCGCCAATGAGCAGTTTACTGGAATTGGCGCTATAAAAGTACTTAATATTATTATTATTATTATTATTATTATTATTAATAGAGGTAAACATAATTATAATGCATTTGAAACAGTAAATGTTTATTTTGTATTCTTTGAAAATGTCTTGATCTTCCTCAGTGATCATATAGATGCAAGATACAATCAATAGTTTATGTTCTTTTACTCGGGTTACTGATGTTAAAGCATGTATCAGTGATCATTCAGATTGCTCATAATTCCAGTAACGCTGGCTATGATACATTCTCTGATTTCTTTCGTTTTACTACTATTTCATCCTGGCTATGTTCATAACCAATAAGTATGCGTTGGCAATTTGATATGAAACGCTAATGCTCTTGGATATTTCATTCTCCTAATTGCATCGAGGAGCTTTTGATGGCATTAAAAAGTATTGTATTTGGCATTATCTCAAGTTCTTTTGAATAATTCAAGGGAGTTGATGATTGCTCGAGGCTCATTTGGAAACAAAAGAACGGTTATCTTATTGTTGAAAAATTTCTTTATCTCATGAAGATTGGCTGACGTTAAATTTTTAGTTGGTTGTTCATTGTTTTTACATTGTTGTGTCAAACGTATTCACGAATAGCCAGGCATGAAATTGATATACATCACTTTTACAGAATATCTTCAGGACATTTTCTCTTTGGATTTCCATTATTTTCTTCGTTGCCATGGAGATTTGATGAATTGATACTTTCACGCTTTTTTGATCATCGTTGTTCGCTGTTGTTGTTGGTGGCATTCGGAAAAAAGACAGTTTTGACATTTTGAAAAAAGACAATTTTATTCACATGAGTGATGGATCGCTCAATTAGAAGATAAAATTGTCTCCTGACATTTCGGAAAGAATATAAAGTTTCAGATTTAATCGAAAATTTAATACTTCTTATCTCTGTTTGTGGTTTCGTCCTCTGATTTTGCTGTGTACCTAATTGCATGAGATTGATTCTTAGATTGCAAGATAAAAAGATTGTTTCACAACATTTCAAAATGTCAGATCGCTTATAGATATAAAGAAAATGAGAAAGTTGGGAAGTAGTATTTAATGTGAATGAAAATACATTTCCTTATAAGGGCAACATGCCTTAAATTGTTTATGCTGATTATTGTTGTGCAGCGAATATCACAGCAATTCAAATTGTAGATTGTATCTGCATTATCTGGTCCTGAGTTATATTAGAGTTCCTGGTATCTTCTGGTGTTAGATATTTACAAGTGATCTCTCCGAGTGTAATCCAAAACTTTTGAATGAGATGTTTAGTTTGTGACCTCTTTGCGTTAGTTTTTGTGTTACGCAAGTTACTCTTAATTTAGTCACAATGATATAAGAAAATATTTTAGTGAAATATAAAAATTTCAAGACCTGCTGGAATTAGGGATGTCATCGAAAACAACATTTTTTCGATCCGATAATCGACAAAAACTTTTCCGATGCATCGAATATATCGATACTTTTCCACATGCCCGAGAAACGGCAAAAATTCAGCTTTATTGTTGAGTTTTTGGTAAAACATCACAAGAATCCCCGAATTTTCATCACCTATGTCATTCATATTGAATCACTCTGTCTCGTTTGCGAGATTTCAGACAAGAACAGAGTAGTGGGGGTGCCATTTTGATGTAAACAACATGGATTCTACTGGATTTCTTGAAATATTTCTCAATAAATCGACAAATGTGGTGGGTAGAATGTATCGATACTTGTGGTATTGTATCGATACAGTATCGATACGGACGACTTTTCCGATGCATCGATTCTGGCCGTATCGATGACAGTGCTAGCTGGAATCACAAATATTATGTGGATGATTTGATGGACTAAAACTGTCCAGAACTATTAAGCCATGTTCAATTAACCCCCGAGTCAAGAAGTTCTGAGACATTGTAAAACGCTTCAGGCTTCAATTTCCTCTCTTAATCCCATGTAAATTTGAGATCACTGGAATTGAAAAAGTCCATCAGTGTTTAACGACCCCACCAGAACTTGCTAAGAAGGTGTAAGCCCATTGACATCAAAGGACACCCGAGTCTATTCTGGGCAAATATTTGTGGACTTTCGAATCTACAGAGTCGATTTGCTAAGGTTGTTTTGTAATTGGAAATAAGGAAGGTGGTGTTGTATAAGAGGGTGGAGAAGATTGGAATGGGATCAATTCATGACTGAACAAGATCAGGGAATAAACATGATGAGAAAAGTGGGCATGGCTGATGAAAGTAGGGAATTCTGGAATGTCATTGCCTGGAAATTTCGAAATTTTAATGGAAATTTTGTAAACTAGGGATGTCATCGAAAAAAAAAAAAACATTTTTTATCCGATAATCCAACAATAACTTTTCCGATGCATCGAAGGCATCGATGCTCTTTGACGTACCCTAGAAACGGCAAAATGCTTTATTTTTCAGTTATCCACAAAAAACCACAACATTTCCAAATTTTAGTCACCCATGTCTGCCATTTTGAATCTTGTGATCTCGTTTGCGAGATTTCAAGTGTGAGCAGAGCAGTGATTGCACAATTTTGATGTAAACAACGTGGATTCTACTGGATTTCTTGCAATATTTGCCAATAAATATGCCAAATGCGATGGAAATCACATATATGATACTTGCGATATTGTATCGATACAGAGTATCAATTCAAACAACTTATCCGATGCATCGGTTCTGTTCTTAGCGAAGAAGGTCCTATTTGAAACGGAATAAAATGTTAAGAACGTGCCATCTTCATTTCTTCCAAAAAATGTGTTTTCAATTCGCAAAATGTTCAAGTGATATTACATGGTTCTTGCCCCATAGCATTCTTACTGAGCTGTCTTTAAAAAGATGTATCACCGATCAAAACAAACCTAGAACTGATTTTTTTAGCTGGGTTGGGGTTAAGTTGATAATGTCCATCAGTGTTTCTACACATTATTCTGTCTCACAGACCCAACAAGGATTCACTAAAAGAAGGTGTAAGCCCATTGACAACAACAAATTACTTGGGTCTATTCTTGACAAATATTTGTGGCCTTGCCAGTCCCAGGATGCCCTTGTGCTAAGGTTGTTTTGTAATTGGAAATTAGGGAAGTTCAATGTTGTGAAGATGGAAAAACAAACTTTGCCAGGAAAAAGGTGGATTGGATGTGTTTAGGATTGAAGTTGATCCAGGAATAAGAAAAAGGATCTTAGAGCTAGTGTTAAAAATAAATAAAAACAGTTTTAAAAAATGTGTGGTGGATTGAGAAGTAGATTAGACTGTTGAATTGTGAAAGTACTGCATTAAGAAGGACTGTGTAAGACTTGATGTGGAAGATTTTGAGACTCAGGCACAAACAATGCTGGAAAGAGCTCTCTTGCTCAAGTTCGGAAAGCATATAGACACAGATTAGGCTGTTGAATTGCAGAATTACTGTGAAGTATAGGCTCCGTAAATCTTGGTGTTGAAGACTCTAAATACTTTGTTATTCAGAATGCAAGACAAAGCTTATTCGCACCCTGCACTGTAATTCTTACAGATGGAACTGAAATGTGAAAGTAATGGAGAATGGAGAGACAGTGACTCTATTAAGTTTTTAGAAACTAAGGGGAATTAGGTACTAGCAATGGATGAAAAGTTTTAAATTTGCAGAAGAGAGAAGTTTCTTCTCCAAAAAGTTTTAGTGATTGGTTTTAAAACCCCTGTAAAAGTAGTATTGAAAACTTTTATACACAAGGAAATTATCTGGAAGCAAAAAAGATCTCTGTTTAAGTTTGATAATTTTATACAAGAACCAATTCTGCAAAGTATCCTTAAATTCTCATCTTTCTTCTTTACAAAGATTAAGTACCTCTTCAGTACTACATGCACACAATTCCACCTTACGCTATAATCCCTTTATAATTCCCTCGGCATCAATCACGACATTCGACTCCTGCTTTAACACGCTCACATCTGAAGAGATCTAAAGGAGAAATGGTCGCTTCATGACCATTTGTGTGGGGATGGGATTACTTTAGGGGACAACTAAAGGTCTGATGGGATTAAATTTGCATAGGAAAAGGCAAAGTGGGCCCACCAGTGTAGCCGTCTACTTAGAAGTTTGGCTCGAAGTTCTAGATTTCGGTCCTCCGAGCCGAGATGGTTGCATGGAGACCTCTGGTTCTCTTTAGGGCCGCTTGCTTCTGGATTGATCTCATTTTAGTGATTTTTGTTTTTTCATTGTTATTGTTTTGCTCCTTCCAGCTTTTTTTGTTTTTTGTTTTGGTGGAGACTCCTCACTTGTCCAATTTACTAAGGCTCTTCCTTCCAATTCACATGCACACTCCAATGATCATACCCGTCAGGATTGAATTACTTCTGAAGAAATAGTTAATAATATAATAATTTTACCAATTATATTACACTTGCTGTCCAGTTGTTTTCATTTGCGTAATTGGATGTACGAGTCTCCTTCCCAAAACAGGAAATTATTTAACAGACAATTTTCCAGTTGACATTTGAAAAGAGTATGTGGTGATTTTTGTCTGTGGTTGACATTTGTTTAGTTCTTCTCAGCTGAAAATAGCCTGAAATGTCAAGACCCAGACATTTGTAACTGTGGTCCCTCCTTTCCTTGTAAGCTTTATCAGTGCATATATTTAGGTTTTCCAGCACACCCACCCTTATGATATCTATACACATCTCAGATGATGCCATGTGGTGAACTCTCTCAAAACTATTGAGATCTTGAAATTGTTGCTAAGATATGCAGCCCCTATATTATTGGGATGACCTGTAGTGAATGCTTACAATGTCAATAACATCTTGGGTTTTAGTAACAGTTCTTTTGAGTTTGATCCATTTTAAAAATACTAATAGTCTAATATACAATCAGATATCCAATGAAACTATTTAACCAACATCTTGGGTTGCCTCAGGTCCGAATCAAACACAAAACGCCCTCCAAGTGTTTGATCAGTTGACTCCAAATACTGACTTGGAAGTAAATATTATGCTGAGATCTGAAGGAAATTGGGAATTAGGGAAGGCCTACAAGTTTGACAGGGAATCGGGAACTCCTCGCCACAGGAACCACCCATAATCTCCTACCGTTTGCTGAGTTTAGACATCTAACGGAAAAAAGCTAATATATTTTTCATCAGGGCCAGACTCCCTTTGATGAGGTTGATCCTGTTTGATGGAATACATTAGCGAACTTCCAGAGTTGGTTGTGACATGGACGGGTTATTACTTCTAGCTTGTACTTATTTTTGGCGGAAGTATTGGGAATAACTGCTGTTGCTGGATGGAAAGGAGAAATAAGCAGCTGATAAGGAAATATAAAGATAAGATGGTAGGTTGGATGATATGGGTTTTCCATCTTGTATAATTTATATACCCGTGTAGACTAATTGGGGCAAAAGAATGACATGGCGATCAAGCGAAGGACAATTGTAATTGCTGACTGTCCACTACCCAACATCTGTCCAAGTGACGGAGACAGAACTTTATAAAATTGAATCCAACCCTGTGATTGGAAGCTTTTTTAGTGCAAAAACAAAGCTAATCAGCTAACCTCCCTCCCAAATTGAGACAGCAAGTTGAACTGTTGGAATAGAATATTGGACAAGTATGTTTACTTTAACAAATGATAAACAAAATCTGATAATCCTGATCACATTGTCTTCGAATTAACTTTTCCGCAGAACAGAAAGCCTTTTCTCAGTGAGGAATCCTTACTTCCTGTTGAACTCCCCAGAAGTCAGTGCTCAGAAAAGACTTAAATTCTGCTCTGAGACTAAGAAAGTCTTTGTACTTGGATACCATGACACCATAAGTCCCTAATTGGGCAAAGCTCCATCACAGAGCACTGAATTGCAGCCAAAAAAGGATTGTCTTGTCTGAGAAGACTAACGACAACATTGGTTGTCATGCAATGTTGCCTTAGAAACAGAAATTGGCTTGTTTCATAGGTATAATAGAAGTAAATAATTACTGTATTGAAAACAGGAAATGCAAAACAGAAGCTGTTAATTTTCCGAAGTATGATGCATTGAAAACTGTAATTGTGGACTGAAGTGAAGTGCCAAGGAAGATTGCTTGAAATTCCCTTTGTCTTCTTCAATAATGGAAATGCCAAAAAGTCAGCCGTTAATGGTTTTAGACCCGGCATCTGCCTTGTACTGCCGGAAAGTCCCTGTTCAGAAGAAAAACAAAAGTGTTTGATAGGTACTGCCATTTACTGCCTTAAGTGCCTTTTACCCATTATTGACCTGAATTTGCCCTATCAACAGAATTATGAAGAGGTAAGTAAGGCTGGTATTGATTGAAAATACGAGTAATTTGTAAGAGAAACTTGTGTGTTGACAATTTAATATGAAACACTGATGCTCTTGGATATTTCATTCTTCTAATTGCATTAGGGAGCTTTTGATGAAAAGTATTGTATTTGGCATTATCTCAAGTTCTTTTGAATAATTCAAGGGAGTTGATGATTGCTCGAGGCTCATTCGGAAAAAGAAGAACGGTTATCTTGATGTTGTAAAATTTCTTCATCTCATAAAGATGGTCCGACTTTATATTTTTAGTTGTTTGTGCAATGTTTCAGCATAGTAGTGTCAAATGTGTTTAAAATAGCCAAGCATGAAATTGATATACATCACTTTACAGAATATCTTGAGGACATTTTCTCTTTGGATTTCCATTATTTTCTTCGTTGCCATGGAGATTTGATGAATTGATACTTTCACACTTTTTTGATTGCCTTTGTTCGCTGTTGTTGTTGGTGGCATTTGGAAAAAAGACAGTTTTGGCATTTTGAAAAAAAGAAAATTTTATTCACATGAGTGATGGATTGCTCAATTAGAAGACAAAATGGTCTCCTGACATTTCGGAAAGAATATAAAGTTTCAGATTTAATTCCAAATTGAATACTTCTTATCTCTGTTTGTGGTTTCGTCCACTGATTTTGTTGCGTACCTAATTGCATGAGATTGATTCTCAGATTGCGAGATAAAATAAATTTGTTTCACAACATTTCGAAATGTCAGATCGCTTATAGATATAAAGAAAATGAGAAAGTTGGGAAGTAGTATTTAATGTGAATGAAAATACATTTCCTTATAAGGGGCAAGATGCCTTGAATCATTTATGCTGATGCGCTGATTGTTATTGCACAACAAATATCCCAGCAATTCGAATTGTAGATTGTATCTGCATTATCTGGTCCTGAGTTATATTTGAGCGCCTGGGGTCTTCAGGTTTTAGAAATTTTCAAATGACCTCTCTGAGCAAAATTAAAAAATTTTGGTTGAGATGTTAAGTTTGTGGCCTCTTTTGTAAGTGTCTGTGCTAGGCGAGTAATGGTCGCTTTAATGGGGGTAAATGATAATGTAACGTTAAAGGATTCCTATCCTCTCTCCTATCTCATCAGTCTCCTGTAGTGAATTATGAAACCTTAACGAATATAACTAACTAAGAGGACTTTCATGTGCCAACATGTTCCAGGAAATTCTGAAAATAGAATTTAATTGTTTTAATAGTAACCATTTTATTTGGAACATCTCCATAAGACATTGATATCAAACATTTTCTGTACTGGCCTTAGACATCCATACTGCTCTGGTAGCAAAGTATTCCCCATGGTTTGGGATTTTCTATTGCATTTCTCTGGCCACAGTTACCTGTGCGATTGCTCTGGAGAATTCAGTGCTTGCCAGTGTGTGGTACTGGTATGCGGAAGTGTAGATTTAGTCTGGTTGACGAGCCAATGTAGAATAGAGGTCAAGAGGAGACTGGTCCGATGATGATTCCCAGACTGGTCAATTGGGGATTCCCCTTACCAGGTCCCATAGTGCCTGTTGCTGGGGTACTGTCTCCATGACAACGAGTATAATGCCCTCTTTATTGAGGTGACCCTTGGTGTCATTCAGGGTGGCATAATCGCCCTCATCTATTTTATGATTTTTATGCCATGTCAAAAGTATGGGATGCTCTCCTTCTTGATTCAAAAATATCTTTTATTATAAGCTCCTGTGGGTGAATTTCATAAGACAGGGTTTCAATAATATGTCTTTGACAAATATGTAAGGTATGACCTTTCTATCTGTCTATGATTTGCATTGGAGATTATTCCCTTATTAGAAGAGTTGCATTATACATACATGTATCTATTAACAAAGAAGCTTTACATTTTGGCAATGGCAGTAGTTATTACCAGATATGTGTCATATAAATTGAAATGAGAAAGAACGTTAACTAGACAGAATTTCCAATTCAGGTCAGTCTTCTTAAATTTCCCAAATCAATGACAGATATTAATTAAATTGTCAAATTTCCCGTGACTTTAACTGGTATGATGCTTGGTAGCAGCATATATATAGTGAGCATACTGACTGCTAGTGCACCACATTGACCACAGCTGCAGAGAATACCCCTGAGTGTGCTGTAGATTTAGTCTGGCCGACGAGCCGATAGAATAGAGGTTAATAGCTTACTCTTTCGACTGGTCAATTGAGGATTCCCCTTTACTAGGTCCCATAGCGCCTGTTGCTACGGTACTGTCTCGCAGTCTCCATGACAACAAGTGTAAAAGTTCTCTTTATTGTGATGACACAGGTGTCAGCCAAGGAGGTGTAATCTCTCTCATCTATTTTATGATTTTTGTGCTCATTTCAAGTTATTGGACTTCCTTGCTTTAAGTGTGGTACTTGGACATGTTGCAAAAAAGTTTTTATATGTGTTGGGCAATAGACAATCAATCTTTGGGAAGATTGCCAGTCTAAAAGACATGTCTAGATGATCGAATAATAATTTTCAGGCTAAAAGTTTAGCAATTGGATAATCTATTTACAGAAATAGCCAAAATATCTATATAAGGTGGGCTTCTGGATCTTCGCAAAGACGTGGACAATTGGTATTTGTGAAGAAAATTTGCATTTAAAAATATGCTGATTCTGATTTATGGGAAAGGATAAAAATTGAATGGTATCAGACAGACAATCCCATGGTTAGGTGTATATGGCAATCACAAGTAAATATCATAGTGCAAGCAGAAAGGCATAATTGCAAAAACTCAAATTCAGATATTATATATATATATATATATGCATGAAGCAATATCAAAGCATATTATTTAAATATCATAAACAGTTAGTTGTCCCTGCATTATGAGATTCCCTGTTATAAAACCAACTTACCTTGTGCGACCGCCTTCCTCCGCTAAGTATTCTTAGTGTAATTTGCATCCAGAGTAGAGACCGCACCGGAGGACTGCACCCCCACGAGAGACTGCTTCATGACTGCGGAAGGGATGGTCTTATAATGCAGGGACCACTGTGTACCATTGTTGTAATGCAGTTGCCAAAAATAGGCGAGAAAGTAAAATGGGAGAATTATGAATCACTTGATGAATTAATCTGCAGAATGCCTATATCAATATTGACAATGGCTTATAATATGAGGATAGGAATAACTGAATAAAGGGAAAATTTGTGGTTAATTTTATGAATTGAAGTGCAGAATACCTGTGCCAAATACCATACAAATAGTGACAATGTAAATGGTTATATATATGGAAATTTAGAAGATTACACATTTAACAGATAAAATATCTCTTTTCCAATTAAGGAAGTAACAGTTTACAGACAAAAATATATATTTGCATATTTCTATACAGCATGTGGAATTGTGGTTCCAAAAAGTCAGCAAGCTATCAAATTACTGTGTAATAACCTTCTGAATTATTTACATGCTCATTTCTCAGCTAATTTATCACACAAACATAGCTCAGACTCACAGGTAAGTGATTATTGGTCATCTATTATGGATGCCGTAATACGCCATGAAAAAGCCTATACGTGTATTTGTCACTGAGTACATATCGATTGATTTCTTTTGGCGTAGTGACAAGTTAGATGGTAATTGTTTATAGATGATGGCTGTGTTTGCCTGTCATTGTATTGCAGGAAATAATATGTTATATATATACAATGTATTTATACCTTGTACTAACAAAGAATTCTTTTGATTGAAAAAGCAGCTGGCCCAGGCGACCCATGTTAGTTGATTGTTTCATCCTAAGAGTGATTCTCACATCATTACTGTGGCCCTTGTCAGTCCTATTAAGCCAAATGAGTACACATAAATAAAGGATGTGAAGCCCTATTACCCACACCCTGAACTGAAGTAACATTCTTTTTTGTGGTTATTAATCATTCCAACTAGTTGGTTTGTCGCCAAGTTGACCGCACACCATTCCGATTAATTTCAGAAATTATTTTGAGAAGTGTTTCCAATCTAAAACAGCTTACGGCAAGTCATAAGTCTGTATGGTTTCAGGTGTTGCCCAGAACACAAGTCTTGTTTTACAGATATTTGGAAAATCTGCTTGGGCGAATGCAATAACATTTCTCAGCAAAATTTTCCATAACCTCATTATTTGTTTGCAATGCATCCAATTAGACACTAATTAAAATCTGATTAACCAATCAAATGAGTAAGCTGAGATGCTATTTAAGCCAGGAGATTTACTACTCCAAACATTGCGGCCTGAAGGTTGGACAAGCAAAAAATATCCATAATTTTTCTTGATCATTGTCATTGCGGAAATGGTGTTTGGAGAACGCTGCTTTGGAAATATTCAAGAAATATTCTAGAAATTTAAAGGAAATATTCTGAAATGCTGAGATTCTTGTTTAGAATGTGGTCCATTTGCCTTAAGTGGATGTTTATTTCATTCTTGCAGTAGGCTGTGGTTTATTCTATAGAGGTTCAATGGATACCAACTTGGTGAGACATGTGAAATCATTTATAAACGCCTTCAGATGTAACTTGTAGCAATTTTAAAATTGAACGAACATCAAACATTACCGACACTATTCCAGTGGAAATTTCCACCTGTAATGCACAGATGTGATGAAGGTTTGAGATGTCTGAAAGAGTCCCCAAAATCATCTTTAATTGCCACTCAGCATTGCACGTTCCGGAGTAGTGTTATTGACATGGTTGCCATAGAAATATGCTAGAATGATGGGAATCCAGATAGTATTGATTCAATGGAAGACTTAATAGGGGGCAATTTGTATGTTTATTTGATTAATTTGGCCTTGATATGATAAAGGTCTCAAAGGTGTAATGGGCATATCTGATTTTCACTTTACTTTGCATGGATTTCTTTGTTGATGTGGTTGCTATGGAAATTTTCCAGAGTACTTGTTTCAAAAGCAGGTTCTTAATGAATTGGCAGTTGAATAAAGGGTACATTTAGACTTCTACTAGACTTTTAAAGTGGCTAATAAACATCAAACATTCCTGTTGTGGGTATTCAAACATTCCTGTTATGGGTATTCATACCAACACAATTAAAGTGGTAATTGCCTTGATGGGATAAAAAATAAAATCATCTCTTATCTGTCACTCAGATGGAACTGTAGTGTTTGAATTTGTTGCCTTGGATATCTTAATTTTATCTTTCAGAGTTCCTTAAAAGGAGCATTTACAGTGAATATGTACAAACTGTACTTTATTTGAAGCCATGCAGCTAATGAACATATAACATTCCTGTTGTGGGTATTCACGCGAACACATTACTAGTGCTAATTTCTAGGTATTATAAAATCATTTCTCACTGTCAGGGATTGTATTGTTTGACATGGTTGAGGCCATGGAAATCTTACGGAGTAAATGTTCAATTTTTTAAAAGCAATGATGCTAATGAAAATTTTAAAAGCATTACTGCCGTGAGTATTCATACCAACACAATTCCTGCGCTAATTGCCCAGATGCCATTATCTCTAGCTGTATTGTTTGACATGGTTGCCATGGATATCTTACAGAAATCGTTTGAGTTAAATGAATGGGGCATTAAGCACAATAAATACAAATGTGTACATTATTTAAAGCAATAGAGCTAATAAACATCTAACATTCCTGTTGTGGGTATTCATACCAACACAATTCCAATGCTAATTGGCTGGATGTGATAAAAAGATCTCTCACTTGCAGGATTCAAGAATTGTATTGTTTTAGATTGTTGCCATGGAAATCGTACAATGTTTAATGAATGGGAAATTCAGAGTAAATGTGTAAATTATTTAAACCAATGAAGCTAATGAACTTCAAACATTCCTGTTGTGGGTATTCATACCAACACAATTGAATTCCTGTGCTAATTGCCTAGATATAATTAAATCATGTGTCGCTCACAGTGGTTGCCATGCATATCACAGATAAAATGTGTACATTATTTAAAGCAATGAAGCTAATGAACATCTAACATTCCTGTCGTGGGTATTCATACCAACACAATTCCAATGCTGATTGGCTGGATGTGATAAAAAGATCTCTCACTTGCAGGATTCAAGAATTGTATTGTTTTAGATTGTTGCCATGGAAATCGTACAATGTTTAATGAATGGTACATTCACAGTAAATGTGTACATTATTTAAAGCAATGAAGCTAATGAACATCAAACATTCCTGTTGTGGGTATTCATACCAACACAATTCCAGTGCTAATTGCCTAGATAGGAATAAAATCATATCTGTCACTTAGCAGGAAAGGTATTGTTTAACATGGTTGTCATGGAGATATTAGGGTAAATGTGTACATTATTTAAAGCAATGGAGCTAATGAACATCTAACATTCCTGTCGTGGGTATTCATACCAACACAATTCCAGTGCTAATTGCCTATAGGTATAATGCACAGAGGATGCCAACCGACAACGAGCAGGTTTGTCGTCTATTGATTGCCTGGGGTGGCCAGAGAGCAGCTTCTTGTCGGAGCCTAGCACTTGCTGCTGAGCAGGCAGCAGGAGAATGTGGCATACCAGTAAAGGCAATACAAGATCTGTAGATGGGACAGCAGCTATGGATTGGATAAGATCAACAGGAAAATAGTGGAGTGGAGTGGAGTGGTGGAGATATTGGGGATCCTTGTGGAATCTCTTGTGGATCTTCCATCTCTTGCTCCAGTTGCCATGTGCACTCATATAGCACTGTGTCATTGTATGAACATGCGATGAGCATGATATGATTCTCGGAGTGCTCTCGGATTACCTTAGGAGTATACCGGTGTGCGATTTTAATTTAAAGTCGAAGCATCAAGTGGATACTATTAAGTGGATACCATTAATGGATACCATGGATTGGGATTGACCACATACCGGTGGCCAGACAATCTGAGTCACCGTTGACTCATCATTGTTGCAGTACTGAAATGAAGTACTTTTGAATTGTCTTGTTGCCACTGACTCACTGCATCCCATGTTCTGTGCAACAGGCCCAGACCTGGATGGTGCTCAAGTTGTAGATATTGACTGGCGATATATCCTGGATGTATAAAACTCTGGATAAGTAGTGACAAAAGTGGTATTCATGAAGCGAGTGATTATAGACCATGGTGATTAAGCGTGGAAGTAATAGATCTGAAAGAAGGTGACCAAAATAGATGCTTAGCCTCAGATCTGGAAATATTGCTACCAGGACTAGACCAGAACTACTGAAAAGTAGACTGACTCATCTCATACATGGTAGACATAGTTATAAAGCGATTGCAGATAGACCATGGTTTAGTAGTGTAAGGAGTAATAATCTGAAAGAGAATGCAAAAATAGATGAGCAATAGACAAAAAGTTTTTGATCTGGAGGTATAACAACAACAGACTAAAAACAGTACCAAACACTGAACCGAAAACTAGATAAGACTCTGCCAAGGTGCATGGTATCCTTCCTCTGGTTATACGGCCGCAGTCTGCCACAGGACGGCCACAACTGGCAGTGAGTACCGATGCCTTTGAAAGGTAGTAGCAGCCCATGCTGCAGCATCAGCAACAGCGGCACCAGCAGACTGAGCAGCATCAACGTCGGACGGAGCCAACTTAGCAGCACTGCTGCCGGCACATGTAGCTGTGGAGCTTATAGCACAAGTTGCTGCCGCGAAGGTTGGTGCCGCCGCTGGTGGGCCACAGTTTCCACATACACAAGGTGTGGCCACTTGGCGTCCTGCGCTCAGTATGACGGTGGCAGTCCGACTGTCCATTATGGTTCAGCAACAACAACAACCCCACGAAGATTCCGTGGGCCCGTCTGCCAACAACGTTGCCAACAATGTTGCCGCGGGGACTACACTCCACAGCGACATACACTCCCATCCGTCTCATTCTCTTCTTACCAAGGATTCCAAACTTTCCAAGGATTACAAGGAGCATGGCATTAATGACATTAATGGCATTAAAGACAAAGTTGTTGCCAAGAAGTTGTTGTTACAGGAGTGCATTAATGCCAATGACACGGTGTGTGTCAAGCCGGATACTTGTAACAATAACGAGATGAACTCGTCGCAAGACTCGACTCATTCTACAAATTCAATTCATTCAACTCGCAATTCAGCCCAATTGACGAGTAATGACTTAAGTGACTTGAGTGGTTTGTCGAATTTAAAGGACTCTCACTTCGACGACACTACACGGAAGTCAGGTGGGACGCTTAACGGCTCAAAGGATATCGATAACTGTCATGAACGAGATATGGATATCTTGAATAATGCATGCGCTGAGACTAAAATCACTGATGACATGGGTGAAATAAACAGTCCAGGCATGGAAAAAGAGATGGATGATTTTTACAGTGCATGTTCTCGTAATGAAATGTCTGATACCAGCAGTCCAGATAGGGAAATGGATTTAAACAATGCCTGTAGTGGAAATGAAATGGCTGATGTCCATATCTCATGCATGGAGAAAGATATGAGCAGCACAAGCATTGATAAAGCAATGAATGGTTTCTGCAGTGTTGCTGCTGAAAATGAAATGGATACCCTGAACACTGATTGCAGAAGAGAATTGGCTGGTTTTAAAAATCCTTGCATTGAAAATGATAACAACATTTCTGATGACACTGATACTTCCAATGACCATGGCTGTGAACAAGGTTTGGGTATTATGAGCAATATTTCACACGAATCTGTTAATGTTTTCACCAATTTAAATGGGATGCCAGGACATGAATGTGTGTCACTTATGACAAATGACACTGACACACATCAGGTAGTTGTAGATGATATGGAGTCAGATGTCGCAAACCATTGTTTGGAGGATATCGACAATATTCGGGATACAGGACGCACTATGGATACTTATGGAGATACTTGCACTACTGAGGATACTCATGAGGATATTCATGGCGATACATTGGATACAGATGGTGATGCATGCCTCGATACTAGTGAGGTTGGTTGCCTCGATACTGTTGAGGCTGCTTGCCTCGATACTTGTGAGGACGATGGCCTCGATACTTGTGGGGCTTCTCGCACTGAATTACAAGAGCTTCATGTACAAGATACTGCTCAAGTAGGAGATGCTTCAGCTAAGCGCTCTGATTCTGCTAATATAGGAAGTTGGCAGAGTACAAAGATTGATAGCGTAGGTGATTCACAGGATTCTCCAGTCAAAGAGATGAGCTCTGCTCAAGTTACGGATGATGAATTACCAAGTAATGAGCAAGAGAAGGAACATAGTGGGAGTCCAAGGCACAAGAATGAAAGGGAGGAGTTGGCATATGACTTAGAGCATGAGTTACAGCAGGAAACAACTGAAATGGAAAGATATGAAAGCAAAGAATTGCTGTATACCTCAGAAGAGCACTCCGAGCTCGACGTAGAGTCATACTCTGAGCATGATTTCGCGCAGGACTCTGAGCAAGATTCAGAAGTCCTAGAAAGAAGTGGAAGTGACTTGCTCTATGATTCAGACCAGGACTTGGAGCATGCGTTTGTGTATGATCTCCTTTGCGAAGAAGACTCGGAAAGAGAATTGAAGAGAAATGATGGCAACAAATTGCTCTCTAACTCCGAGCACACCTCTGAATATACCTCAGAATACAACACCGACTCAGAGCTCGATTTCGATCAGGACCATGACTTTGAGCATGATTCGGAGCAAGATTATAATATCGAGCAAGATTCACAAGTAGAAATAGAGCAAAATGAAAGTAAGGAGTTGTATGACTCTGAAGAATTACCATATAATCCTGAGCAGGAATTTCTGAGCAGTGAGCAAAACTCAGACCACGACTCAGAGCAAGACATAGAGCATGATTTTGAGCGAGACTCTGATCAAGGCTCAGTAGTGGAGGTAAATCAAGGGACCGTAGATCTTGTCACGAAGCAGCGAGAAATTGTTGAGCATGGTGAGGTCCACGAAGCTAAGTTTCTGGAGGAATCCACAGACCAACAAATGGAAAATGAAACTGATTCAGACATGGAGGACAGCAGCCATGATAACAATTGGAAAATGGAAACGCTCAAACTGAGTGATTTGATGGGTCGCAATGAAGGTGGTGGCATTGTTTCAGCCACAATTTGCATTACCATTAACAGCGGCAGTGTTGAGGTGCAGCAGCCTCTCAGAGAATTGAACGAAACGAGGAGAGAAATTCATAAAGAGGATCGAAAGAGATGCAGCGACACTGAAGAGGGAGAATTTGAGAAAACGATTGACGGAAATAAATTGCAAGGACGGGAACATTTGGATGAGAATCACGAGATGAGAAATAAAAGAAGGAATAACAACAAAAAGGCATTGCTCAAGAAAGAATGGGCTCAAGGTGACAGAGTAGGCTCAAGGCACCAGGAGGTTAAGAGGATGATAGAGGCGGAGACAATCTCCATTAGTGATAATAAGGTTGCTCACAATTTAACCACAACAACGGCGAATCATGAAAATTGCAAAGATAATGAGTTAGATTCGGTGGAGAATCGCAACCAGAACCACATTCAAAACCAAGGCAATGCTCAACCTACTCCCATCACACCAATCACAAACTTCCGCAGAGGTCCAAGTGCTCTAATTTGCTCAAAGAAGGGTCTAGGGGTTCGGCGGAGCCACGAAGGAAGCCGTCGTAAGATTTGTCCCGAGTGTGGCCTCCGCAAAAATAGCAAGATCCACGATTGGACGATTTGCGCGAGTCGCAGCGGGTCGGTGGTCAAGAAGAAGGTCAGTTTTGAGGTAGACAATTCAGGGAAGCCCAATAACCAAAAGAAGGAGAAGCAGGGGAATGTGATTGTGAATGGTCGAAATGGGTTGAGAATCATTCGAATCAAAGATTTGAACTCGGATATAATGTCTTACGAGAGTGCGGCCATCTTCCCCGATAGATCTGTCAAAGCGCAAGATAGATCTGTCGGTGATGACCCTGCTAACAATTCTGTCAGTGATGACCCCAATGCTCAGGTGAACAGTTCCCATAATGATCCCGGTGTATCGGAGAATGTTAAATCTCCTAAAACTGAGACGGAGCCAGGCTTCGCTCCCTTTTTCACCCCTTACTCCGCTCCTCCCTTAAACACAGACGGTGACGAGAATGACGTTTTGGAAAGTCTGCGGCACCACTGCTTGTACAAAATTTACATGCCAATGTATCGTTTGTTACAGTCAAGGAGAAATGACCGCGAGGAGATACGGAGAAAGTTAGCAATGGCCCCTGCAACTGAGGAGGAATATTACCCTGGGTACAAGCGGCCTAACCTTCAATCGCGACTCCAATCCGGAATGAATCTCCAGATATGTTTCATGAATGAAGCCAGCAACGACCAGGACATCGGTGATCACGACAAGGCTTCTCCAAGGACTGAAAATAAGGTAGGAACACTTTTTGTATATTTTTGTATTGCTGACTTGATACGCCGACTCTCAAAAGTTTGTATATTTGAAATGGGTGATAATATCATCTTTGTCATTGTTTCTATGATTCATGTGTAATACTTTGAACAAACAAAATTTGTTAATTATTTTCCTGATGATGGTCAAATGAAGACCGAAATATTGAAAATGAGAATTTCTTTTTTCGGAGTCACAATCACATACATCTTTTATTATGACAATATAATTTCTATGCGTAACTTTGGCGAGTCAGCATTGGTGTAAAAGTTTGTTTATAATGTCACACAGAACTTCAAGGTACTCCAGTACTTCTAATTTGCAAAAATTAGACAGCTCAACCCCCAGACTTCATAGGTTTACATCACGTTGCGGGATGCTAGTACCACGAGATTGAGCTTCAGCCTTAATAATTTATAACCTGTCTTCTATACAAGATGTTTTATTGCAGCTGTTGTAGTGAAATACCTCCCTTGTGTATTAAATGTGCAATGTCCCAACATAAATGCTTCATCTACTTCTTGTTTGTGGCCGTTCCATCATCATGATTCATCTCATGCCGTTGACTTAGTCCGAGAGACTGGCTGTCATGATTTAGTTGGCTCCTCTTATATATCTATCTTAGTGGCGTGTTTGATTGACTTTGGTAGGCTGAAAAACAGGCTGTTTTGTTGATTGTATGGAATATGTATGGAATGAGTTTTCCACAATCTACAGGGGTGGTGCATTTAAATCAAGGCAATTACATTTTGAAAATGACTATTCTCTAGGAATTTGTATTGATCATACCAGAGTTGCACAATAATACACATATTGTTGAGCCTCTAATAACTAATTTATGAAGGACTGTCATGGATGATCTTTTTAGTTTTGGAAAAATGTATATGAATGAATTAGATAAGGTGCCCCTGTAAAATTTTCTCAGTGCAGCATCCTCGGTACCTTGGCATGTGAGGGAGGTTTCTTTAAGCACTGTTTACTTATAACCATGTAGGTTATGCAAATGTCGAACAAATCAAGAACTTGAAACTTGACATCACTGGCTTCAGCCGGCGCTTCGGTCTAAGTCTTGAAACAATTTTAAGATAGAGACTGGCAAAGTTGCTTATATTCCCTCCGGCTAAATTATAGTATAGGATTAGGTTGGATTTACTTAGCGTTTGCTGTTTTATGGGCTAATGTGATTAAATTGCTGTAAAGTAGGCTTAAGCATTTTAAATGACATTTTGAAGAACGCATTCTTCAACGACTGCGATGTGTGACATCGTTATGCTATTTTCTTGTCAATATTTTAATTAACTTAGAAATATTCAATGCACAAACTACACTATTTATCTCACTTTGACGCTAAATGCCTAATTATGTTGTTTAGCGGCTTTCCTCTTTAAATATGTACAGTAATAATCTAAAAGTGTCTCTGATATTTATTCCACAATTGATTATTTGGTAGTCTACATTATAAATTGTTTATAAAGGTTATTCCGAGGGACTCTCTCTGTCTTACAATTTTTTTGTGTTTTTCTTTTTCACATATTTTGCATTTCGGTTTGAGTAAGTCATGGTAATCTGAGCTGTAGCAAGGGATCATATAATTATTTCTAAAATTTTGTAAAATATTCTTATTCATTTGAAAGAATTTCCTCCTGACAGCCATCACGATCAAGGAGCGGTCATATTGTATCTTTTAGTTTAATTTTTCTTCTACAATTTTGTGAAAATGTTTGGGAACCCTAAATGTCATGCGTCGGGCTGAGAAAAAGTGCAATTTCATAAAGTGTGCCAAAATTTCCCCCAAGTTGTTGTGAATTGAGTAACTACTTCCAAGCGAATTAATTGCATTTTTCGTCTAAATTTCAATTGAGATTTCAAAATTTCCGGAAAATGACATGGCCGGATTCCCAGCTATGGACTCTGACTCATGCAGATGCTTCAAAATGATATTGTATCTTTCAAAATTTACCAGATTCTCTGTTACATATTTTTATGTATTATTCAAAATTTAATTTGTGATTCTCACAGAATTTAGCATGCATAATTGCATATACGTATATCGTGATGTCTTATTTTTCTTCTTTTTTTGCATATATTTCTTGTAGATAATAAAATATAATTTTGCACAGAAATGGACATTGCATGAGTTTAATTTCCGTCGTCTATACAAAAAATTCAATTGAAATTATAATTTTTGGTTTAGATTTTTCATCTTCCATTGTTATGCGACACATGCTTGAAAACGTGAAACTGAAAATGTACTGATATCATATGTCGTTCATTTTGGATCTATAATGTTATGGCATTTGATACTTTGGAGCTAAAATATCTGATAAATATCGAGAGTGAAAAGGCAATGTAGAATTTCATTACTTACACAATATCGAAATGGCATTGCATAAAAAAGTGCATATATATGTTATTTTAAATCTTCAATGCATTGCGGTATATTTGTTATGTATATTCCAGAGAATTTGGCATATATGGCGGTAAAGGACCCTTCCGGCTGATTAGCCCAAATGTTATAAAAAGCCCTATCGACTCATTCCAGTTGTAACAGTTCTACTATATGCCAACAAGAAACCCTCAATTGTTTTTTCAAGATGTAATTCAGAGGTTTTAACCTCCCTGAAGATGAAGAAACCAACATAACTATTCTATGACAAATAAGGCTTTTGCATGGCATTTAAAATTTCAAAATTTGTTGAACTTTTTGAGGAAAGATTAGCCTTTCCCTGTTGTTTGGCTGTTGTATTGCTGGATTAGACAATAATTCAGCCTCAATGAAATGAGGTAAGCCTGATACATTCAAGAATTTGATTCTATGGAAATGGTATGAAAGTTCAGATTTGATGAAAAGTTGCAATGCGGAATGCAGACAATAGGGCTTTAAGGTAATTGAAATTGGTAATATTCAGGCTATTTAATATCCGGGCACAATATCATATTGCTTATTGCATAATATGATTTTGTAAATGCATTTAGCATAAAATGCAAGATTTAATCATTGGAGAAGGACAATCGACATTGTGTGTTTTTCAAAATTATAATTGTTATCCACGCTATTGCAACCTTTATGGAAATTACATTTTGTACATTTGTTTCGCATGATATTGTGTTCATCGACTCCATATTGAACAAAGACCTTCTACCAATTTTGCTTTAAAAGGATAAATTGCCAATTTAGTTTTGTCGCTATACCTTTTACGGAATTTTTAATTAGCAATTACAATCTTTTCTTTGAATACATGGCCACTGCTCGGTCGCTCCTGTGAATGGTAAATTTGTGGCAATACTGCTGTTGATACTGAATATATACTTTATCGGTAAGGAATATTAAATATCACTGTACGGTTAAGTCGATATTTGCTTCCTAGTAATAATAATGATAATATAGGCAATAGGCCTATGTATCAGAATTTTATCCGGCACCATTCCATGTAACATCTGCTCACTGGCTCTCTCCAGAGAAAATTTAAATCATAATATTTGTCTCTTGTGGTCTAATATTACTGGACTTTTTAATAGTTGTCTCTTGTGGTCTAATATTACTGGACTTTTCTGTGGAGACCATCTGTTGAGACTTTCTGTTAAGACTTTCTTTGGAGACTTTCTTTTGAGACTTTCTTTGGAGACTTTCTGTGGAGACTTTCTTTGGAGACTTTGCTTGCTGAGACCTTCCAAGCCTGCTGAGATTTTCCCAAGCTTGCCCTGCTGAGACTTTCTATGACTGCCATGTTGACTTCCTAATAATTCCTGAAAGTCATCATCACAGTCCCTGTAGGCACGTAGGACAGTAAGGATGAGAGGACCTGTCATGTTCTGTCTCCACTCATTCTTTTTGGAGAAAAGCGGTTATTTCTGTAACGTCTTTTGTGGTTAGGGACTGTCAAGTCTCCGCTGTCACTATGTAACAAGTGTTTTTGGTAGTGCTGTAGGGTGCTTGATTGGCTTTTCGCTTTTCCGAGAATATGTTGAATGTCTGGAATTTGTGAATTGATTAGTTACGACATGTCACCGGAGTGTGCGATACTGTGATTCATCTGAAGTAACTTTTTGTATGATATTTATATCATAATATTTTTGGTGATTTTTATGACATTTCTACTTAAAGCTGTTTCATGCAATTAATTTGCAGCTTGGTGGCAGAGTGGTTAAGGTCCCGCCTGCTCCGCTGAAGGTCTTTGCTTGCATGCCTTCGAACTCATTAATCATCCCTCGTGAGCACCATAGTCTGGGTCAGACTTACAGGGCTGCATTTAGCCAACATATCTATCTGTTCTGAAAGATACTACTGCAACATCAATGAAGTTCATTTTGTTTTCCTGTTTTAAGGTTTTCTCTTGGTTTGTTAGTTGACATTGCTTATTTCCTTCTCTTTTGCGAGAAATTTCCTCTTCCTTCACTATCACACAGCATGAAAAAGGTTGGCAAATGGCTCTGTACAGTATTGAATGGCACATTACTTGATTGTCAGGTGTGAGATTGTGCCTTTCAGGTTAGTTTTTTTCCATCAGAACCTTCTGTGAATCTGAGATAGACATTTCTTTTGCTGGATAACGCTTCCTTTGTACTGGATTGCTGCTAGTAGCTGTAGTAGAAGATTGCGCCTTCTTGGCTTAATGGTGACATTTTAGCTTGGCGCCCAGTTGGCGGTTAGCTTTACTATGTTATTTGTGTTGTGGTTAGCTTGGTATGCATTTTTACCAAACCTCTCGGCCCGGGGAGGCGGGTTATTAGTGTTTTAGCTCAGTTGGTAGCCTTCTTGGTGCATGCAATCGGTGGGTCCCGAGTTCGATTCCCGCTTTGGGTGGGTCACCTAGACTTACGTTGGACACACCTTTTAATGTGTTCAATCATTCTTCGCCTCAAAGCTATGTTGTCCTGTCCTAGTTATGCAAGCGAGTGCGTAAATACAGGACGTAAAGCCGCAATCATCCGTCTATCCATCTGATGCTTTTACTGTATGAGACGTACCGCCCAAAGTGCTTAATTCTCTTCTTTATTCTTCATTCGCTTAAACCTACACGCACATTCTTTGTCAACGTGCAAACACTGCGATAGCCAACACTACTATGCGGCCAGTGCCGCAGTAAGGCAAATATACCATATTTGAACAGTGGTCCATTTTCTTGGTATTTAGATCACGCAGATAGACTGGGGCCTTACTAGTAAGATCTAATGGTCTAGCCATTATTGCAGTTTACGCCCAAAACTGGTTGAGGAGGAATTAAGCGAAATGGGTGGGAGAGATGTTATAAACTGGTGGAATATTATGTTATTTTCTGTATTTATGGAATGATAGGATTCTGGTTGATTTCATTGTTGTAGATAAGTGGATAAATTAGATAGATTCATCCACGTATTTGCGACAAGAACATCAAAATGGAGAAATAGACAGTTGAACGGTTACATAATGTGGAAGATCAGATTGTCAGTAGTGAAAATGTCTTATTTACAGGGGCAGGGGGAAGGATTAAGTTAGTTGGTTGCACACCGGGATACCAATCGCTGGGTCGGGGGTTCAATTCCCACTCTGGCCGGTTCACCGCGACTTAATAATATGTTAGACAGCAGTTTCAATCATCCTTCGCCTTATCGCTGTGTGCTCCTTGTCCTTATTAGCCTATTAACTGTATAAATGAATGCCGCAAAGTGCAATCATCCATCCATCCATATTTACATCCATATTTACATTTTGGACAAATTGTAGATATTGCTGTCACTGAGTGTTTTGATTTATTCAATGGATACTTCCTGTATGTAATTTTCATAATCTGAGGTAAGTTAGGATAGCAGGTGGACACTGCAGTGAGGAAGAGATTGATTTAAGCTGCTGTCCAACATGTGTCAATGTGACCCAGCCGGAGCTGAAATCAAATTCAGGACCCGGTGATTTGCATGTCACTGAAAGAGGTATTTTTTAAACATACAGTACTGTACCTAAATCACTGAAAATCTCAAGGTTACCACTAGAATGAGATTTTCTACAAATTACAACCTTCAGTACATTCCTATGTGGCTGTGAAGGGTGAATACATGTCAATTTCAACATCTTGCACTGAATTCCCCCATTAAGTAAGGTGTGAAACAAGGGCATCTATTGTCACCTATATCTACAATGTTAAATATTCATATGTTGAATTAGCATGACAGATAGTATTAGCCGGCGGAGGTCAATGAATTCATCAATGTTAGGTCACCTTTGTCAATAATAGGTGTGTTCTCATCATATGCCGAAGGTTTTTCTGATTAATGTATTGTTTGCATGCGTTATACACGTCAGACTCTGTCGGCTGCTAGTTTGCTTTTTGCGTGGTGAATAGGGGGTTAGTGCTGTAAAGTAAAGCTTTCTTGTTGGGTATTTACTTCATGTTCATTTGACCGGTATACGGTATGCTATTTTAGGTGGTGAAAATAAGAAAAAGACGCGATTCTAAAAGATTCAAAATTTTAATTTGCTTGTCGTTATAATGTCGTGACTTTTTTGACCGTGACTTTTTTGTCGTTACAAAACAAAATTTAATTTACGCCAAATAAATACAGACCTACGTTTTCTGTTTGTATAGGATTACTGTAAAAATGGTCAAAAATCGTGCATATTAAAATCTGACATTTTTCTGGAAATACTGATTGTTGGATTTCTGAGAATATTGATAAATGAGAAGACATTTTTGCTTACTGCGGAGATTGGAGAAGGAACAGATATTTTTCATATAAGGGAGTGGTGCTGCAAAAATATTTAAATCTCACATACGATACTCAGTCTTTTTTAGAAAATTTTTGTTAGTCATAATTTGTAATGGGAGTAAGTCTTAAAATATAAAATATGCATTTAATCAAATAACAAAACTGGGCTTGATAGTACTGGCTGTGACCATGGTAAGGGCAAGGTGCACTCTTGGCACGGGATGAAATTTCCATTTAACATGGGTCGCCTGGGCTTGAAATTGAACCTTGGTCTCAGAGGTTCGTAGCTGTCTGCGAGGTGGAACTTTAAGCACTTTGAGAATACTAAGTCTCTAGCCATTGTGTGTATATAGCAGAAACTGCCAGAATGCTGTTCATAGAAAATCATTCAACATATAAAATCATGCCGAACTCCAACTACATATCCACTACATATATTCGCCCTAATCTCTCTCACCCTCGAGCGCACATACAGACCCCGGAGTGATGTATACGAAGATTTATTGCCGTTATTACATCTCTTTTTTGACAAATAGCAAACTGCATTTTCTTGGGGACCCCATATTTCACACAGAATCTGACAGTGTATGATGATAAGGCCTTAGGTTGAACATTTGTCATCTGTATGGCTATTCCTTAGGCTACGCAAATATTTAAAGAACGGAAGTAATGGAATGTCGTTGAGTAATAAAACGAGCAGAAAACAGCAGCAACAAGAAAAACAAGGTAATAAAAGGATGTCCCAAGGAACAAAGCATTGTCATACTACGTGTGCAATATCAATGTTGGCATTGCTTGTTGGAGTACAGTACAGCCCTAAATATTTTCTAAATTCCTTGCCTTCAGGAAGATGCTTGCCCTTCCACACCCTTCAGTTCTTACCCTCACCCTTCAGTTCTTACCCTCACTTTTCAGTTCTTACCCTCACCCTTCAGTTCTTACCCTCACCCTTCAGTTCATACCCTCACCCTTCAGTTCATACCCTCACCCTTCATTTCTTAACCTGACCCTTCATTTCTTACCCTGACCCTTCATTTCTTACCCTCACCCTGAAGTTCCTACCCTCACCCTGAAGTTCCTACCCTCACCCTTCAGTTCTTACCCTCACCCTTCAGTTCATACCCTCAGCCTTCAGTTGTTACCCTCACCCTCCAGTTGTTACCCTCACCCTCTAGTTCTTGGCCTCACCCTCCAGTTCTTGGCCTCACCCTCCAGTTCTTGGCCTCACCCCTCAGATCTTACCCTCACCATTCAGTTCTTAACCTCACCCTTCATTTCTTACCCTCACCCTGAAGTTCCTACCCTCACCCTGAAGTTCCTACCCTCACCCTGAAGTTCCTACCCTCACCCTGAAGTTCTTACCCTCACCCTTCAGTTCTTACTCTCACCCTTCAGTTCATACCCTCACCCTTCAGTTCTTACCCTCACCCTTCAGTTCTTACCCTCACCCTTCAGTTCATACCCACACCCTTCAGTTCTTACCCTCACCCTTCAGTTCTTACCCTCACCCTTCAGTTCATACCCTCACCCTTCAGTTCATACCCTCACCCTTCAGTTCTTACCCTCACCCTTCAGTTCATACCCTCACCCTTCAGTTCTTACCCTCACCCTCCAGTTCTTACCCTCACCCTCCAGTTCTTACCCTCACCCTCCAGTTCTTACCCTCACCCCTCAGTTCTTACCCTCACCCTTCAGTTGTTACCCCAACCCTTCATTTCTTACCCTCACCCTTCAGTTCCTACCTTCACCATGCAGTTCTCACCCTCACCCTTCAGTTCTTACCCTCATCTCTCCTTGCTCTCACTTCCGAGCTCACTCTAAAAGTAAATCCCTTTAAATTAGCTAAAATACGGAAAAATAATCCCAAACTCTACTTTGTTATTGAAGGGTCATTGCCATGTTGAACACATATTCATGTTAATTTCTCTCTCTGTTAAAGGCAATTTTATATGAAATATTAAAATTTATCTACTCTACCAAAATTACAACGGTTGCCATTTTAGTAAGTGCAACGGAAGGCATGGAAGTACATGGAAGTGATTGGGTGTGCAAATATGAGCTTCTGTTTGGAAAAATATTGTGTTTTACTGTATAATTATTCTTTTGATGTCTTGTCACTGAATGTTCTGATTTCAATGCAGCAGTGATTAAGATATTGGAAACAAATATATTTGTTGTGAGACAAATGATAATCTGGATACATTTTAGGAACAACAGATACCTTACAAGGATCTTTCAAGAACTTAAGTTAATTCCAGATGAAGAGATTCAGCCTAGTGGGTTAGACGCTGAAATTCGTTATTCTAGAATCCATGCATGTCAATGAGAAAGGTAATTTCAAAATCTATTTAAGTTAAGGAATTTCAATCAAAATTCACTCCTGTTAAAAGTTTGACTTCAAAATTAATGGAAATCAAGAAGTTAGATTTGTCTGAGTGGGATAACTCAATAACTGACAATTCCATTTGTCCAAAATGCATTTTAATCAAGAAGTCCGACTTTGAATTGCATCCAAATCAAGGAGTTTGATTTCAAATGTGTGTGGGAGTTTGAAGTGCATTTAAATTACAGGTTTGATTGGGAATTTAGAAAGCTAATGTTATCTTTATGACAATTGACTGAAACTGTGACTCCCACACCACCAACCAAAACTTATGCCTGTCTAATTGTTCACTCACAGCTGAATAATGAATATGCTTTAAGTGAAAACCTACACACTGCATCAACAGTGGAACTTCAGAAACTACCATCCTTTATGAAATGCAAATGGCAAAAACTGAACTATAAAATGAACAACTCTGTATCATGCCATATCTCTCTTTAAAGCTGCTTTACACTAGAAACTACTCTTTGAAGTCATATGGTTTTCACCAACATGAACAAAATGAGATCATCCTACTCTGAATCTGCATTCTGCATTTTGTTTGATGGCAATAAGACCAGATGTAATAGATCTTTAGCTTCTCGGATCTTCTCGAGCAATTTTTGGAAGGTCGATCGGTAGGACGAAATAGAAACTGTGATCTCAATTATTTATTATGTCAATTTAATAAGAACTGAGGGTAAGCTCAATAATTTTTTCTGTAATCAGAAAATCTGTTTGGTCGGTCAATCTGAGAAACTAAAAATAATATGTCTTGCCTGACAATGCGACAAGCCAGGCAGATCAGGCAAAAGCTTTGCCGAATCACCAAACAGTTTTTGAGAATTTTTTGTAAGTAGTTTAAAGCAAAAAGATCCTTTAATGCTCAGGAATTTCCACACCAATCACCATAAAATGGCACAACACTTCATAAAATGGAATAAAACTGCATAAAATGTATGGATTCAAAGGATTTACAAAGCATTTCCAAGTTCATTTGTGCTGTTGTGCGTTATCGTGCAGTTCACCATTCCAAATAAAATGTCACAATGTCGCACGCTCACGCAATTGGTAGGATGAAGATGACATAAAATAGTAAAATATTGTTCTTTTTGATCTCTTTTTCGTTTTTTCGTTTGAAGAAATGACCTATTTATCAATTTTAGTACAGCTGACATGCGAAGGAACTGAAATTTATTGCTACAAAATTTTACAGCCTGATCCAATATTCGATTTGATTTGATTTAATGACCATAATAAAGATGACAGTCTGGTATGATCCATCAATGGGACAAGCGATGTTATTTGATATTAATTTATTCGATAAAAAATCATTCGCTCCACTCATGTCTACTTGTATCTTAATCCAGTCTGGTGAAAATGAGAACTGTATGCTGCTGCCACCTGGCACAAAAGTTGATTTTGTATGCTACAGCATTGCTGTCCCAAGAAATAGTTCCAATTTCATTGCACATTCACAAAATTTCTATTCAACATCGATGTATACCAGAGTCAGACTCGGCAATCACATTCTCTAAGGAAGTAGACAAGGCCATCAGCACACTCAGAAATAGCCCCGGTGTCTTCCAGACAAAATTGTGTGTGTTCCTCTGGTTGAAAGTATGTGGACGCTCGCAGGAGCTCGCGGAATAGCACACTAGTCACTAGGTGGCAACACGAGACAGCATATGTTCTGATCTGTGGCAATGCAAGAGCAGTCCACTTGCAGACAGATCTTAATCCTTGTCTCAAAATGTATGACCAGATTTAACTTCCTCCTACATACTTCTACACTATTAAGGCAATTAGCGTTAACAAGACAGCAATGGATCATGACTAAATGTGCATTGTTCTTGGTACAGGATGAATCATACAGATGTCTAACTTGGGTCCCATGGATCAGGAATCTAACCTGGGTCCCCAGAGGTCAGTACCCAAGCATGCAACCACTGAGCCAGCTTCCAGAAGGTCAGGAAGCTACACAATAAAAGTGAATACCTCTAACCCTTTTAGCCTGCTCAGCATACTAATCCATCAGAGTTAGATATATTAGTATTGGATGATACAAACAAATTGGTCATATGTGACTCATCTGCTATGACTAAGACAAGTGACATGGGCAGTAAATTGCAAATTGCAGCCAACACACTCCAATCAAGTAAATAAAGTAGATCCACTCTATAAAGGTGACTCATCCTTGTAGACTTGTAGACTTGTAGACTTGTAGACTTGTAGACTTGTAGACTTGTAGACGGGTTTAGGCCGTAACCCGAAGTTGTTGGCCTCTCATAAATTGTCGGGAGGAGTCTCCTTAACGTCCTTCAGGGTTGGTGTAGTTGCTGAACGTTGATAGCTTCTTCCTCATGCGGTTTGGAAGAGCCTTCCTCCTCCTAGCGACTGAATATGCGCAACGTCGAGCGGTGGATTAGCTATAGTGCAGTGCAAATGGAATCGAACTGTATCAAACCCCTTGAAAATTGATATTTAGAATGAACTGTTGATAATTTCTCCCCGACCCACGGACCATACAAAAGTCCATAAATAAATAAATAAATACATTAATAAATAACAACCGGAGTGACAAGATAAATCCTGTGCTAACTACTAACGAAAAAGATGAGAAACCCATGTACCGATGAGATCCCCCCACCACACAACACGTAAAAACAACGGATGGACCAGCTGGGCAATGTCTCAGACGTTAGGAAGGTCTCAGGTGACCGTTCCCTTCGAAAGAAAGCATAACCTGCTGGGGTAAAATGAACGAAGATGGGTTAATGGAATGTATTGATCGGATGCCTATTTTGCCCTGTATCCGGCAGGTTTAAATAGGGAGGTGTCGAAACATATCAACAAGAAATTATAATTTAAATAAATAAATAAATATGTGGTAACTAAATAAATAAATAAATAAATACGTGACTAGCTTGGGGGTGTCTTATTGACTCCCTCTATTTTTAGCAATAGCCTGTGCTATTGATCTACGAGTACGCACTTTTAGGGTTAGATCTGGATGACAGCCATCTACCAACAGATTGTATTTATAAGTTATGTTCCCTTTAGCTCTATTGTGTTTGAGTTGGTTGGCTAGGTTTGGCGTAGCGACATTTAGATTACGATTTAATTGGAAAATATGGTTGTTAATGTTCCACAATGCACCTTCAAGGTTAATTTGCATAGTATCATAATCTATCTCATATCGCAAGTGGGTAGTTTTATTTTGGCTAAGCCGTGTCGAATTCCACACTTTAAGGCTTAAAGGGTACACCGTACAAAATACAGGAATGGCATTTTGTGCCTGGGTGTACCTTTGAATATAGTTAAATTGTTCAATTGTGTCGTCCAGGATAAGGTCAGAGGCATCAAAGTTGTAAATTGTTTCTTGATAGTTATGTTCTTTCAGTTTAGTCGTAAAATTGCAGATTCCTGCCGAGATGTAGATATGTAACTTTTCGCCATAGTCATCTTCTCCATGGTGCATAATTACACAGTCTTGGACTAACTGCTCAAGGTCCTTGACTTGGGCACCAGGCTTAGACCAAGTTACGCTTATTTTGTTTTGAAGAGGGCCGGCTTTGAGGCCCCTGACCCTACTGTCACCAATTAGGCAATTCATAATTTTAAAGGAAAAGACAAAACGGTGCGAACATTAATGTAACAGCTTGCTATAAATCAAGAAAGTATACTACGCATGCATCTGCATCAAAGCTGCCTGAAAAGAAAGCAGTAAATAAATAAATAGATAAAATAAAAAATAAATAAATAAATAATTTAAGGAAAAGGCGGTTAAAGCAGGTTATGTCAGTCAAGGTGCCTGTCTGGATGGTTACGCCATTCATTTTTGAGGGCAGTTTTAAAGGAGTTTAGGCTTTCTTTAGTTACAGTGGTATTTGATAGACTGTTCCAGTCATTAACAACCCTGTGTGAAAAACTGTTTAGCCTGAAATTGCCGTTGGCCCTAGGTTTTTTGATTTTAAGAGTATGTCCTCTGGTGCTGGGGCCATCATGTAATTCGAAAAATGTATTGACTGGTAAGTTATCAATCTCCTTGAAAATACGGAAAACTTGGAGAATGTCGTATCTTCTACGCCTAAACAATAGGGAGTCTAAATTAAGCCGCTTAAGACGGTCGCTATACGAAAGGTGTAGGTTCCCCGTTACTAACTTGGTAGCTCTTCTTTGAACCTTTTCTATTTCTTTAATATCAGCTACTATCGAGGGGTTCCAGATGCAAGATGCATACTCTAAAAGGGGCCTAATTAAAGCTTTATATAGAGGCAGAAACAAATTAGGGGTTAAGTTCTTAAAATTTCTTCGGATAAGACCGACTCGGCTATTTGCCTTAGCCACTATATTCCTAATATGTGGCGAAAATTTGAGCTTGTCATCAAAAGTTACCCCAAGGTCTTTCTCAGATGATTCGGCCCTGATGTCGTTGTTATTCATTATATATGTATTGTTAGGATTGTTAGGGCCATAGTGTAAAGTGACACATTTATCCGTATTAAAAGGAAGTAGCCAAGTGTTTGACCACTCTAGCAGTTTATTTAGATCCTCCTGTAAGGACAAACAGTCATTTGAATGGGCTATGGCTCGGAATATCTTAGTATCGTCAGCAAAAATCTTAATGGCTGACTCGACAGCGTTTGGTAAGTCATTGATAAACATTACAAATAACAAAGGTCCCAGTACGCTCCCCTGTGGGATGCCAGATGTAACGGGGCGAATAGATGACTTGCTGTTGTTAATAACCACTGATTGTGATCGGTTTTCTAAAAAGTTCTCTATCCAGTTAAGTAAAGACCCTCTAATTCCAAGTGCTTTTAATTTGTTACATAGCCTGAGGTGAGGGACCTTGTCGAAGGCCTTAGAAAAGTCTAAATATATAACATCAAAGGCTAGGCCATCATCAATATATCTTGACCATGTTTCAATTATTTCTAAGAGCTGAGTTGTACAAGATCTGCCTTTTCTAAATCCATGTTGATCTTTAGTTATTAGCTTGTTTTCTTCTAAATAATTCACCAGAATATCCCTGATAATTCTCTCGAGAGTTTTGCAACAGACTGCAGTCAAACTGACAGGTCTGTAATTGTTTGGGATATTTTTCTTCCCCTTTTTGAAAATTGGCTTAACTATGGCCTGTTTCCAGCTTGAAGGCAGGCGACCTTCGGTCATGCTTAGGTTATAAATAATGGATAGTGGCTTACTAATACTGTCTCTTGTCTCATATAAGATTTTTGGATGGAGATCATCCGGGCCTGCAGCTTTCGAGATATTTAGCTTAGATAGATACTTATGAACAATTGCTGGGGTAATTTCAAGTGCAGACAAGATGGTTGTCGTAACCGTGGCAGAAGGGGGGACGGTGGAAGTGTCTTCTTGGGTAAAGACACTGGAAAAGTATCTGTTAAACAATTCGGCCTTTTCTTTATCCTCTGTGAGGGAATTGCCATCTTCATCGACCATTGTGGGAAAATCCCTATTTCCTGTTCTACCGGAATTTACGTACTTCCAGAACTGTTTGGGGTTTGACTTTATCTCATCAGCAATTTTTTGCTCGAACTTAGATTTGCAGTCATTAACCTCTCTATTTGTTTTATTTCTTTTTTTGGTAAATAATTCCCAGTTTTCAGCTGTTTTATGCCTGCTGTATTTACGCCAGGCCTTGTTCTTCTCTTTAATTGCTAATCTGGTTTCTTTAGTCATCCAGAGATTCTTATTTTTACGTACGGGCTTACACCGGGGTATCTTATCGTCCAAGATTTTATTAAATTGGGATAGAAATATTTCCCATGCCTGCTCGCAGGTATTACTCCCGAGTAGTAACTGGTCCCAGTTTACATCCCCGATAGTTGAGTTAATTCCCTCATAGTTCCCTTTGTACAGATTACGCTTTAAAGATGAAATTACTCTTGGCACTGGTACTTGAAAGTCAAACATCAAGACATTATGATCTCCCCTCTCTCCTAATGGGGCATTGATAGCTAGGTTGTCAATAAGCTCTTTGGAGTCAGTGACAAGCCAGTCTAAGACATTTGCTTGCTCTCCTATTCTATGTCTAGTTGGCTGAGTGACCAGTTGTTCTAGAAAAAGGTCATTTATCAAGTCATAGGTACGATAAGCTAAGTGTGAGGGGCGAGTATGTACAGCTTTGTTAGCCCAGTCTATTTCTTTGATGTTAAAATCCCCTATAATTATAAGATGGTCTTGGGATTGTTCAGTTGCTACTTGCAATAGGTTTAGGAGCTGCTGGTTATTGTCTTCACTGCTATTTGGGCTTCTGTAAATGCAGATCACCACCAGGGTCTTGTTGTTAGCTAGCTTAATTTCGATGCCTAATGCAACATTAAAGTTATTTAGGTGGGATATTTCCTCCGCCTTAATGCCTTGTTCTACAAATATGGATACCCCTCTACCGGTATCCTACTTCACTGGCCTACCATTTATAGCATTAAATTCTCTTTTACACTCTGATTGTCTGAATCGTTGTAGAATTGTTTCTCTAAATATTGCTTTAGTTCCAGATAACACAACCACAGACATCTACAAAATGCAATCCTATAATAACTTTCAAAGTTAAGCTATTTTGGCTTTATGTTATCCGAAGGCGTACTTGGGCCTCGTATTGCTTTACTGAATGTTACAGCAGAGATATTAAAATCTGTATTCCATAATGGATACTTTTATATTTAGTTAACATTAAAGATATTCAAGAGCATGCCTGTTCTACTGCAAAAACTTTTGTTTAAACCCGAGCAAAATTTAACAAATTACTTTTCTTCTGTACAAAATGATAAGATTTTTTACAGAACAGATATAACAGCGAAATGCGGGGTCCCGGGTTTGGTTCCTGCTCTTGCCGGTCATCATTGGTCCACGTATTCTCCTTCTTTCCAAAAAGGATATCTGTCTTTAAAAAACAATCCTCCAAATTGTATTCTTTGTTTTCCACAATTATGGTTTGCTCACTTATCTCATTAACACATTTAAGCCGGATAAAGTTTTGAAATACTTTTAATCCATGTTTAGTACTTCCAATTTCTGTTGCCCATAAACAAAATTCAACGCAGGATGTGAGCAATTCTGACTTTTATAATCTCTTCTTACACTTTTACGACCAGATGTCTCGGAGTTGTCTCCGCAAAATGTCTGTCGGAAGAGACATCAAACTGGTGGAAAGTGGCCGTTACTCGTAATTGCTGTCTAGATTTCGACATTCGTTGTTCCGACTATGTTATTACAAACTTTCAATGGGGCCGGAGATTTCCCTGTTGTAGTGCTTTGAGCTTTATTGCTGGAATCTTAGAAGTTTTGTTGCTCTCATGAAGAGGGATTGGGAAAGAAGGAAATTTGGATTGATAATGGAAATTGATTATCCGGATACCGTCTTTTTGAAAGGAGACATAATTATAAATGTTGTAAATGACAACAGTCTCAGCTGATCAGAATTGATTGAGAATTAAGGAAATCAGGCTGGAGTTATTCGGGAATCTTGTTTCCCTGAGAATCTTCATTTCGGTTCGTTTCCTGTAATGTTCTGGCGGGGTAACGGGAACCTAATAATTATGTCAGACAGAGGTTCCAATCATCCTTCGCCTCTTTGCTGTGTCCGCCTCTTGTCTTTATAAGCCTATCAAAGTGAATAAATGCAGGACATAAAACCCAATCATCCATCCATCCAAATCTGAAGTTTGTTCTGATCAGCTAGGTGAAGTATACAAAAAGGGAGAGTTTCTCTTGATCGGGAGAATTCTCCCTATTGGGAGAAAAAAACTCTCCAAATAGGGAGAATTCTCTCGATATGGAGGTCTCATGACAGTGAGCAAGAACAGCAACAGAGGCCTTTTTTTACAGCTATTTACTTAAGATACAGCTGTTTGTGCTAGCTTATCAGTGTGGAAACATTTCATACATGGTTTAAATTGCTCACAGATTCCAATTTTATTGCCGAGAACCAATTATTCAACTTTTTTGTTGTGTTTTCATACATGATCTACCCTTATTTAACGGTGAATCTGTCTGGAAGAACGGTAATGTAGGGTCAAAATTTTGCAAAAAATCGCCCCCTGGTGTCAGAAATGTGCGAAAATTGACATGCTCTTCCCCTTTGCACATTTCTGAGTAATTCTCCCTATCTGGAGAGTTTTTTTCTCCCGATAGGGAGAATTCTCCCAATTGGGAGAAAATCTCCATTTTTGCATACTTCACCTAGCTGCTGATATTAACCTCAGTTTATTCAGTTGTTTGGATTATGGATAATTGTTGAATTTATTCCCAAGATCTACCATGGAGAACTTTGCTTCTAGAGTTTAAACACATCGGCACATCTTTCCGATATATGTTCTGAAGTTCCACATATCTCTGTATGAATCTATCAACAATATGATTGAAATAACTGAAGCATGAATTACTTGGCAGATGCATTACTCTCAGCAAAGATAAAACCATATGTTATCCTTATGGGGCCCTCTCTGTATTATGTAGCTGTGTCCTTTGGGAATTCTGACTAGTACAATAGGATTAATTTTACAAAGGGCCTTGGATGGATCATGCTGATTGTAAAGGTTATATCTACAGAAACATTAGTTACTGTGAAGCTGACACTATTGTACCATAACTCATTCAGTGTTCAGGGCGAAATCTAGCACTGTAAAATTGTCGCTAGCCGGATTGATATAAGATATGCCGTTGTTATTCCGGTTTCGTTGTATTGTGTATGCTGGATTCATTGAAAATATAAATATGAAATTTTGCTTATAAAATACAATTGTTATGTTTTCGTGAATTACACTTTGCCGGAGCTTGTATAGTAATAACTGCATTTGCTCCAAATTGTCAAGAAGTTTGATTCTGACTAGTACAGTAGCCACATTCTTGGCTTTGGAGTCGGTTTTCAAGTCACCCACTCCGACTCCGACGACTTTCTGAAGAACAACTGCAACTCTTTACTCCTTAGGTCTCCTGAATTTCTATTCCGACACCGATATTGGCGATATTGCATGAGACATGGTCACTGGTTTTCTGACTCCGACTCCCAACTCCACTTGCAAAATTTGACTCTTGACTCCATCTGAAAACCTCTGACTCCGGACTCTAGATTCCAAAGCCTTGACTATATCCTCCTGCTGTTAAAGCCACAGCACTGGGTATTTCTATAATATCTTAAGAGGTTTCTATTGACTTTGGCTCAACATTCAGAAAGAAAATCGCTATGAATTGCACTACCAGTTCGCTGCATGTCGAAAAATCGCAGCCATGTTTCGCAGTGTACGCCTGCAGCCCTGCACGGTGTAGTATGAGCCTTGAACACATATTGCAGTATACTCATCAATCACCCCGAACAGTGATATGTCAAAGTAAATGTGACATCAGATGCAATTAGTCATAATATATAAGATTAATTTGTGTGCGTTGGAGGTGCCAAGTTGGTATTGTGACAATAAATGCGATAAATTTGCTCTATGAATAGCAATTTCCTACATTGCGCGTACTTATACAACACAAATAGTGTGATATGAGTTGTCTTTTCTTAAAGGGTACAGATCTGATTGGAGCATTGCTGTGAAGGAAGATATTTCCAGAAGAACATTTGCAATTATTTGGATAGATTGTTTTGTTATTTGTAAGGATTTTGTTTGTAATAGCTTTCCTGTCCTTTACTTTATTTGCCCATCTCTTCCCATCGCTACACTAGTTGTCCAGCAGGTTGGCTGGGTGGTTATGGTTTATCATCTGCTCCGCTGAAAGTCTTTGCCTGCATTGGATCGAACTCATTTGGGGAACCCAGAATTTTCAGTGGACCTTCATGACCAAAATTCCAGCTGCATGTCATTCGGATGAGATTTTTAAATTGGTGGCGCCTTGTATCAGTGTCTGTGCTGGGCCAGTAAAATATCCCTTTATAATAGATGGGGTAAGTGTGTAACATGTTGATTGTTGAGGGCTCTCACTCTCTCTTCCATCTCATCAATTGCCTCCCATGAGCGTCCAGAACTTGGCTTAGAGGGCTGCACTTACCCCATCTTTCAATCAATCTACTTCTGCATGGAAGGGATGTTTCTCCCTCCTATCCTGTAATCTTCTCTCTTGACCAAGATGAATTCATTCACATGGCTACTCCAACGTGCCTCGTCAATTAATTTCTGCGACACTCCGATCAACTTCGCCATGTCCTTCAGCTGATGTTATCTTTAGTAAACTCATCAATTGTCCTTATGTGGTTATCACGTGTGACGTTTGACCTTCGTTTCGCAATCAATTTCCCAAGAGAAGAACTCTGAAGTTGTCACACCCAACATCGAAAGAGCTTCATTGATTTAATTAAAATTTCTATTTTATTAAAACAGCCCTCCAAGTGCCTCCTTCTTCAAATTGGTGCACCTTATCTAATAAGCTTTATCGGGTAAAACTACCATTTGGAAATGATTCAACAACATTTGTTCTGTCTTGACAACTCTTGTACCCCAGTTTTTGAGAAGCTCATTTGCTCGGATTAAGCAGTTTTGATTGTTATGGAGCTGGTAAGCAGAGCTGAAGGATTCTTTGAATGTCAGATGATAATGTTGTGTAGGTCAAGGTCACTGATCAAGGTCATGACCTCCCTTGTAAGGTTGCACAGAGATGCCCTTGGGAGGACAATAACATTGCATTTGCTATGGTTTGCAGAATAAATGATGTACAACAATTTTGAGGTTATTGATGATTCCGTTGATCAATTTTAGATTTGACTGGAAATTCTCTAAGTTAGGATGTTTATTATTGATGCACCGTACAGTTTATTTGCATTTTGCCAGACTATTTCAATGCCATTGCTTATTTTGTACGACTACGCAGGCTTCAGAAGGTTTTCTTTTTATATATTTTGTACTTTTTTTCACAAAGCTACTAAACAACTTTGATGTTATGCGAGTCACAGAACATCAATCAAAATCAATCAGAAATTTGTCGTGTGCTGCAGACTCTAAAGCGTACACAACATATTTAACCTCAAACCTTGCCAGACCTTGGTTTTCTCATAATCCCATTACACGCTGGGCTGGCGCCAAGATTAATAACCCGTCCGGGGCCCCTTCGAGATAAGAAGGTCAAGGTCACTGGTGAAGGTCGCTGGGTGACCTTTCCTTTTGCAAGGTTGCACAATGGCGCCTTCGGCTGTGTAGAAACATTGGATTTGCTATACTTGGAGACACTGTATAATATTTTATGCATTGAATACTGGCAATGTGACAAGCTCACTGAATTCTTGTAAGGAAAACTTTGCGAGTAGACCTTTGACTTAGTCACCGTTGAGGGAAATAGTTCGAATGGGAATTCTTTCTTGTTGTATGAGTCATAGAGAATAACATGGCAAGGATAGGCATATGACATCATGCACAAGGAACATTTCAGTCCCATTCTGTAAGCATTTGACAAGCGTCAATAAACTTTTTAAATCAAGAAAACATCTATCGGAGCCTGAGATGCACCATTTTCGTGGACGCCCACGTTACCAGATGGATGAAATATCATAGACTTCCTGTTGTTGTTTACATCCCGACAGCCCGACACTTAAACATCATCCTGCCACATATTGTTATGCAGACGATATTGTTTTGTTAAGTCCAAGCTTATCTGGACTAAAAGACATGTTAGATACATGCAACAGATTTTCTGAAGGGTTTGGAATGACATTCAATCCAAAGAAGTCTCAGTGCATCAGATTTGGCCATAAACCTATGGATGAGACACCTGCTGTTCGTATTTGTGGGGATGAGATTACCTGGGTTCTCAATTTAAAGCATCTGGGTAACCATCTAAGCTACAATTTGTCTGAGCGAAATGATGTTGCTGCAAAATCTCGGGATCTGTTTGGGCGAGTAAACTCGATGCTTGTTGCTTTGGGTGATGCACCAGAACACATCCTTCTTAAGATATTTGACTCAAAGTGTTGTCATTTCTATGGCCTTCAGGCATGGCGTTTGAGGGATGGCCATGTCACTCAATTCTTCACAGCATGGAATAGAAGTGTTCGGAAGATTCTTCAGTTGCATCCTGCAACTCACAGACGCTTGCTGCCGTTATTCACTGGATGGGATCCCAAGAAACGTGTCATGAAAAGCAGTCTGCGACTGATAAAGTGTTTAAATTTGCAAGAAGATGGTTTTTTACGTTACATTGGTCGTTTGTGTTCTGCGGACAATAACTCAATTATGGGAAGTAATTCAAGCTTTATAAAAGATCGCCTAAATAATATTCCAGCGATACAATCGGACATTGCTAATGTGACTGTCATCAGAGAACTGAGAGATTGCCTTAGAGGCGAAAAGACATTGAATGGATTAAGTACCAATTATATTAAATTGATAATAACTGATATTTGTATAAATTGATATTTTAATTTACAATTACATGTGAATTTTTAAACCAAAGTGTTTGAATAAATATATATATATTGTGAGCTTCAGGACTTTTTATCTTGTTTATTGTCAATAAAGGTGCATGGAGTTGCCATTTATATGTCAAACATTCAGTATCGAATTCAAGAAGATTTCGTCCTGAACATAATGTGCTTGAAAAGTGACCTTTTATGTTTTGCAATTTTAATTGTGTTGAAGTATCGAACAACAGTAAGCTTTGGAGACATTTGCGTCTTTCAAGTTTCAACAAGTTGTAGCTTTGTAGGAGTGACCTTTGGGTTTAGCGAGCTTTTGAAGGTCATACAGAAATTTTGAAGGTTAAACGAAGCATTTCTTGGTGTAAAATGATTTGTGGCAAACCATTTGGCAGACATAGTGGAAAAAATCGCTGAAGCTTTTAGGTGTTGTTGAAGGTTAACTTTCGTATCTCTGGATGGAAATGATTTTGATATGATGTGGCAAACTTTTGAAGACTCCCTGAAGAAAAATCACCAAAATACTGACGTCTGGGGTGCCTTCAAAAGTTATTTTTAGTGGTTCTGGATGGAACAGAATGCAAAATTGTGTGGCAAACCTTAGGGCAGACATCCTTGAGAAAAACCATCATGTTTTGAAGTTCTGAAATGCTGAGGTGTTGTTTGAAGGACATAATATATGTCTCTCCTACAAGTGCAAGTCCAACCATAAATCCAACGAGTGTTGTCTTGTCTTGAATTCGATCAATTGATTTTTTAAAAACATGTTCTGTATTCAAATGTTCCTATGTACAGTGTAAGTTCTGAAGTCAATTAATTAGTCCTCGTTAGAGGCAATCGCTGCTGGAGAAAAGACACTTTTTTCATGTCTTTCTACATTGTTTCCCTGGCAAATTCCTACTTTTTATATATTTCTAAAAGTTGGACCTTCTTACGAGTTAGAAAAGTTTTATTCAGAAGCCAGACGGCGTCAATCGCTTCCGTTGCCATTTAGAAATGGTTTTGGAAAACACTTTCGCCAGACTGTGATTTCCTACTGTAAGGAAAGGTGTTGGAAATATTAGGAAATGAAAAGCTTTAACTCTGTTGTGATGGATATTACTGGTTGATATTCAATTCAGATATTATATTAGGTTCTATTGCTTCATAAGGTGTTGGTATGGTCTGTAGATGGTCTGATGAAATGGTGAAATATACATGGCATTTTTAAGGGCAATGAAAGATTTTTGTATCATTGCACATTGAATTTTATTTTTATAAAATTTAATTCTGCTTGATTGTCTCTTTTTGTATGAATAAAAGATACTTCGACACATTTGCCTTGTCATAATTTTAGATAATAATTTTAGATGATTAATGTTCTTGCAGCATTTAAGAATAAAAGGAACTATTAGAAGACATCTCAACACATTTCAAGCTCCTTTCATGTATAGATGAAAATCATGATTAGAAACCTGGAACAACTCAAAAAACTTAATTGAAGTCTGCTGTGTCGACGCTTTGTTTCCCATTTCAGACGTGATAGAAGCCCAATATAATAGACTGTGGGACTAATTTGATTCTATAAAACGTTGTAATTTGCTTTTTTACTGTTTTAACATTTTTGCCCATCTTTTAAAGTAGTCCATTAATGTTGGCGTCGTTTTCAAATTTCATTTCATTATTCCCTCCAATGCTTTGTTCACAGCTTCGAGCCATATCTTTCGGTCGCAGACAATAGTTGGTACTTCAAGAAAAGGTGTCACTTCATTATAACTTGTAATTTTCATTTTAATTGCAATAATGCTATATGCCTGTTTCTTGAAGCATTTGGTGATTTCCTTGTTTTTTTCTGTAGGTTTCTTTTCATGTAATTCCAAAAAAATTGCTCAATCTGAAGCGTCATTCGCAATCATTGTCATATTTTTTAATCCTTTGATGCTGATAGTGAGGCACTAATGGGAATGGTGTTACTTCATTAAATCTCTTTAGAATGTAATTTTATCATTTAAAATGCCATATTCACATTTCTGCGTCTCCTTTTCTGTCGCCTAATTGAATTTAGCTCCTGCAAGTTTAACAATGATTGCCCAAGGCAAAATAAGCAACCATAGGGCATCATAATTATCTTTGTGTGAAGATTTTAAGAAGAATGTGTCTTGTAATTTAACATGCTTGAACCTACTGAAGTCAAACTGAAGACAATTTAACTGTTTCACTGCCACTATCATTGTAGGTAATCCTCTTTCACTCCCAGACATCACTGCTAATTCTGTTAGTTCCAGAGCCAAAAATCCTTCTATATTTGAAGCTCTCCTTGGCTGGCTGTCTTATGACATTAGTTAGCATCAATATGGTTTGATTTCTTAAGATTTCATTACTACCACCTTCACAAAATTGTAAAATCGAGGAAGCAGGATGCTAAATATATAGTGATGCATGTCATGCTGATGTCTGTGAACATGACAAAAATATTGAATGCCTATGATATCACATGTTAGTCTCAGACACGTCAGTCTCGCAGTGTCTCAGAATATCAGATTCTGAAGTTGTTGCTCTTCGCGTCTCATTTGCATCTGGTGTCATGCCGCTCTGAGCCTTTATTGAATCATCATATTTTGTATGCAATGCCTCTGCTCATATCTGGTGATTGTCAATCAACCCTAAAGGAAAAAATCTTTGAGGGTATATTTTGTGCGGAAATCAAGTTTTTTTACTATTGGATATTTGAATTCTAGTCACAGTGAGGTGGTTCGGTGAACATGGTAAATACGACTTCTAACTTTAGGACATTCTTGCTGGATGTCATTTCAGAATGCAGATGCTGCAGTTTTATAATACAGGGTTGCTGTTCTATGTGGGGGGTTGGTCTAGTGGCAGCGTGCTTAACTGCCAATTGCTGAGTCCAGGGTTCAAATCTTGCTCTTACCTAGTCACTTTACTTAGGCCTATGTTGCACGGCTGTTTCAATCATCCTCCCCTCATTGCTGTGTCCTCCTCCTGTCCTAATTAGTCTACCAAGTGCATAAATACAGGTCATAAAGCCCCGATTAACCATCCATCCATTCGATGTTTTCTTGGTTTGCCTGAAACTTGCACATGAACATGATAAAAGAGAAAGATGTAAACCGCAATTACTTTCTTCATTACCATCTATTACCTCCACCCATATGCGTTATCATGAACTGCGAATAGACATAGAACCTTTACAATTACTTTGCTGTTGGTTCGTTCCTTTACAACTACTTATAGTAAATACTCGGATGCAATTTGTATGCAAGACTATGCTTTGTACACACAACTACCCATTTATAAACTATTGAGGAACTTTGTACGGAAATGCCATTGCATGTGGGCGAAGGAAATTCGCTGACTGCGGATGTTTTAAGCGATGTCTCTTTGCAGCGTTGATTGAAGTTCATCGGTGCTAATAAACGTCCATAGGCAGACTTTTTGCCTCTGGTATTGCGTTGGTATACAGCGTTTGATGTTCCTTTAGTGTATTTACTCATTCGCTCAATTTGGTTGGAGGCTTTGATGTTCTTTGACGGTATGCCTGCCGTATGGTTGAGCCTTAAATAGGAGGCTTGCTGGACGCAGTGTATGGTTCAGCGTTCATTGCTTGTCTGGTTGACCGCATCGTCCTATGCCTTTGTGTGTCTTACTTACACAACATAAATGAATCGATCAAATGAAGAAATAAAAATGAATGAATTAAATGGTTGAGTGAATCATATGAATGAGTTGTATGAGGCTCAGATGAACCCTATCAGTATGGGGGAAGAGGGTAAGCTCAGTTTTAGTACTCTGGACTTCCAATTGCTTGAATAGCCCACACCGGTGAGGATGGGGGCGTAAAACACAAACTCACTCACTCAAATGTCTTGGTTCGTTTCCAACTCTGACGAGGTTCCATATATATCGAAACCGGACACCTTCAGTCATGCTTTGCCTTATTACTGTGTCCTGCTGCTGTTCTTATTGGTGGAAGAGGTGTTTAAAAACAGGACGTAAAACCCCAATCATCCATCTATAGCCTGTTGAGTGCATAAATACAGGACGCAAAGCCTAATCATGCATCCATCCCTCTCTTTCAATGTGGCTGACCGCTTTGGTCCTATAGGCTCTTTGTGTGTTACTTATGCTGTGGTGTTGAATAGCCAAATGAATGAATTAAATGAATGAGTGAATAATAAGAATGAATTATGTGAGCATATGAATATGATGAATGGATAAAGGTGATGAATGCCTTAAAGGAATAAGGAATGTAAGATAAAAGAAATGAGGTTGAATGAAACATTTTACGATGCTCTCTTTTGCCATTGTGTTGTTGGCCTTCTTGGAATTCCAACACAGAACACAGAATGAGATGTCTTATGGAGATTGGTGACGTGTGCTCACATTCAGATTTGTAGAATGAGTTCTTGTACAATAATTGTATGGATTCACTGGGTTGAAGAAAATTTATACAATTTTGTTCATGACCTTGGATTAAAACTCCTTTGATGTTTTAAATCATTTGATTTAAAGAAAAATTGAGTTTTTGTATTAAAATTTACATTTTATCATGGTGTAGAATGTACAATTGCAAGGATTAACTCAAAGAAAATGCATTACGAAGATTCTTTTGATGATCTGAGATCATTGAACTTCCAAGAAAGTTTGTTCCAAAGTTAGGCTGCATTTTGTTGCATCTTTGGTGATCTGAAATTATTTAACTTCGACAAAGTTTGTTCAAAAGTTTGGCTGTATTTTCTTTGCTTGGAAAATGTAATTACTCGTTGCCTAAGGACATGATCTTCCGTGAGGCTGTTGTTTGGCTGTATTAGGCTACATTGCCTGCAATTGAGATTATCATTTGGTGTTTGCTTGAATTTGGAGCTTGATGTCAGATGGGCAAGCATAATGTCGTGCTCTCAGCTTAGCATGATGTCATGCTCTCAGCTTCATGCCACAGCTGGGCCAGCTGACCGATCACAGGGCTATTAGACCTCATAATGTCATGCTCCCGAGTGTAAATCATGGAATATCTCTGGGAGTGTAACGCAGAATATGACTATGAATAATTAATTATTTAAGTCGTTGGAGATCTCCCTTCTTTTAGAATTGATAGATTCATTAAATTGTGATTTTGTGTTAGTTCATATTTGGACTTTGATGCCAGATAGGCAAGCCTGATGTCATGCTCTCAGCTCAGCATGATGCCAGGGCATGATGTCATGCGCTCAGCTTCATGCCACAGCTGGGCCAACTGACCAATCACTGGCCTAGATTAGACCTCATGATTTTATGTTCCAGAGTGTCTGTTTCAGCTTCTTATTCTTCTTATTCTAAGAGAAGAGTACTTGATTGATTAAAATATGTCTCTATATTTTGTTTGCCTCCAAATCACCATTTTTGGGAATCAAACTTATGAGTCTACCTTGCTCTCATTTATTCCATGCCGATAATCTTTGATTCTATAAGAGCAAAAAAAATTGGAAACTGCTGAGTCGGCAAAAAGTGCCATGACGGGTAGCAGATGCCTTGATGAATAAGAACGATGCCATTATGTGGCCACAGAGCCAGGCTGCTGCTTTAGGAGGCTTCACAATCCTTTAAGTGTCGCCCCTGGTGGTTACGACTCTCCTTGTCCGAGTCCTTGAGTTGCGACTCTCTTTGACGAGTCGTGACTTGGTCGGACTCGCTTGGACCTGTGGTGACATGTGGTGAATCCCCATTGTCTCATTCGGACTTCTTGACTTATTACAAGTCCTGATGATTGTGTTGTATGGCAGTGGGCTCCTGACTGACCTTTGAGGAATATAGGTTCATGATTCATGAATCTTGAGAGTATTTCGAAATCTTTGACTGAGTCAAAATTAGTAACCTGAGGATTTGCTAATAGTATCAATTTGATTTTTCAGCCATCTAAGTTTTAAAAATGACTCATATCAACATACGGTGTATTGTATTTTTCCTTTCCCTGTCTTGCAGATAGTCTTAATGGTATATGATATTATCTTGACTCGTAAAAACTTGTGAGGTTTTTGGCCTCAAATTGTGGTGAGTTGTTTCTCGAATTACATAGATTTATTCAGTCACTGTTGATCTTCGGAACAGGCTTGTCAATCAATTCGCAAGCGGCAAGAGAGAAGAGAGTATCTGAACTGCTGATGGACAGGTGCCATCTTAATGGCATCTGGGGCTTCGCAGTTGTTCAAACAAATCTCTGCTGATTGACGGATAGCCTCTGAGATCTGCAGTTGTACAAATAAATCACAAGGGATCTGGAAAGGTTTTGATAAAGGTTTTTGGCTTTTTGTCCAGTTCTCGTGAGTAAAGACCGTAAAGGGCAGTGTTGTTCGAGCATCTGAATGGCATCTCAAGATTTGTAGCTGTCAAAGAAATCGCGAAAGATGCTTTGTTAGATTTCTGACTGATGGGATGTCATTCATACAACCAAGGTTTGTTCTGCTGACAAATCTCAGTGGAACTGAGGCGAGCGGTGTCCTATTTTCTTGGAGAGAGTAGCCATTGATTTGTCAGACTGTTGATAGACGGATGGCATCAGGGATCCGCAGTTGCACAAAAAAATCTGAGATGAATCTGTGTATTTCTGATTTTTGCTCTATTTTATTTTTGCAATAGTGTAGATTTTTCCTCGAAGAAGCCTATACTTGTAGGAATCACTCATATGAGAATAGAGTCTCGACTAATTTACTCATGTTTGGGTCCACTATTGACTGAATGGAATTTGCGTCAAAATAGCATCCGCAGTTTCAAAGTTGTACGAGGAAATCTCAAAGGGTTTCTTGTAGTTTTTACTCAGTTTCGGGGTGAGAATGGGTGGGAGAGATTGAATGCAAATAATGAAGAAATTTTTCAGCTGCGCAAACAAATCCTGATAGATTTCTTTAGAGATGTTGGTGTTAGATCTATCTCAATGTCCTAGATACCCAAAGAGTAGAAAGACTCCAAGGGTATATTGGATAAAAATTATGACTATAATAGTAATTTGTATGGCGCCTTTTCCAGTAAACTGCTCTGATGAGTTACTATGTTCTCTATTCCCTTGTAACTTTCAAAACCTTCATCTGGATAATAAAATTAAAGGAATATGATTGAGACACAGGCTTAATTCTAGAATACTTTTTGGGAAGGCAAGCAATATTTGCTGAATTTTTTTTTTTTTTTTTCAGATTATAAACGAGAAACATTGAAATGGCATATCTTGAGACCCTCAATTTTTTAAATAATATAATGTTTGAATTTCAGGTGTTCACCTACTTTTTTGTGGGTCTACTGCTCCCCTTCCCGCTCCCCTTTCGGTATGCCTATGAGAACTTGAGATAGCCCTGCTGTCACATTAATACATTGTTTCCTCTATAATGTATATGTGTTATTATTCAACTGTTGTTTGTAGATATATGTCATATGTCATTAGTGATCATGACATGATGTGATGATCCTCCAGACATACTGACTGTAGATATTGATTGACAGATATTTATAGCTTTATTACCTTCCATTATATATGTGCCGTAAGTGGAAAAATTCAATATTGATACATAGTACATACATGTAGCCTTTTCAAAACAAAGGAAATTGTACTCGTTCCAAAAATATCAAATGTATTTCAGGACTTGGCATATCTACTGATTCCTATTAATAGATGATTATCCATAGTTCTATAACATAATCAAATTACATCGTATTGAATGAGCCATTGAGGTCTATTTGCCATACAATTCTACTCTTTCCAAATAGTATTTGTAGAATTATATAGAGAGCTTAGCATGACTATTTCTATGGGCATTTGTTTGCCTGTCCCCTCTCCTGTGGCTGTCACCAAACCATTAGTGCCCCAACAGCATTGACCATACATTGCAAGTTTCTATTAAATCCTTTATATGGCTACTGCATCAACACAGACCCCATTAGGTAGTGTTACCTTCCATCATTGGTCCTATTCATTGCATTCAATGCTTCCAAACCTTTTGTTACCTGCTGCCAGGCTAGCTATGTGAGATTGCTGTGACCGTAGTTTTACTCATAGTTACTGTATGGTGTAATCGCTCTAATGTGGTGTTTGGCTGAATTATGTTCAACGTTTTACGGATTTACGGACGTGCTGTTTGGATAGCTGACGCATGCACGATGGAAGCGGTTTCGTTCTTGCCACAGTTTACATATTTTGAAGAATATTTACCATTAGTGCCAGCTGGGTGGCAGAGTAGTTTTAAGGTTCCTGCTTGCTCCATGGAAGGTCTTTCCCGGCATTGATTTGAAACTCACCCTTAACAGTTCGAAAAACCAGCTTTAGCACTACAAATAACCAAGAAACAAAAGCAAAAGAATTCCTGTCATACCAAATCGTCCTGATTTGCTGTTCTTACGACAATTCTCATTGGGAATTTCCACTGGTTTAAGAAATTGTCTAAATGTCTGGTAAATTTTAAATGAATACACTACTATAAACTTAACCATTGTTGGAGCTGTTACAGACAGACAGACAGACAGACAGACATTATGTATTTTCATAATTATTTGTTACATTTTTACATTCATACATACAATAAATGGAGTGATGATGTTAGTGATGAATGTAATTATGAAGGAGACCCCTAAAGTCAATGAAACTGACGCTTGCAAGGGGCCACCAAGGAATGAATGAGGAGATGCAGTGAGATGATGAGATGGAGGTGCTCAGTGCTTACCTATCACACATTACGGTACTGGCTTCAGTAAAATATAGAATATTTAAAAAATATAATATAACTGAGGGAAGACTGTGTGTATAGATGAGACCAGGAGGCTATTAGCCTCTGCAAACGTAACAATCAACTCTGTCACCTAAGAGATTGTACAAGCTTACGTGATAATTTTTAACATATTTACAGAACTTTATGTGTAAAGTCTGTATGATAATTTATCGGCATGAAACTTTATTTTACTGAATCCTATACCTTTGCGACAATGCGGCTCAATGCAATAATTTTTCATGATTTGGGTAAAGTGCATTTTCTTGTGAATTTTCACTTCAATATATCACTGTTTTTTTGTTACAATATCTTTATCATGTTTTATTGAGATGGATGTACTAATTCTCTCTTGAGGAAAACTGTCATGAATTCAAATTTATAGTCTAATGAATATAGAAATATAAACGACTGTCTGAAGAAAAGTGAAGTAAAATTTAGTTTGAAATTGATGATGATAGTAAAAACAAGTAACAGAAGCTACAAAGCTTTTTACTGACAATGAATGTTTTGGTAGATTTCTGCGAATGGAAAATTTAATCCACCTGATCTGATGCGAAACAAGAAATTCAAAACTTACATTTTGCGCATTATCCCTTGTAGGCCTAAATGAGATAGTTTAAAACTTCTGATCCCATAATGCTAGAAGCCTTTAAAAATACCAGACTTCCATTACCAGTTTCCATGACAAGCAGCTTTAGTCTGGACCAAATTACCATCATGCTAAATGTTGCAGAAGATATTACGGCTATCACCATTTGGCTGTTCAATTTCACCCGCCATCAATTTGCTACTATTAAAAGTCTCTCGTATGCCGTTAAATGGTTTGTCACGTTTCACCCGATTTAAGCTCTATGATGGTTGCGAAGTTTTATGAGGCGGCAATAATACGTGACTAGAAAACTCGTTACACACTCTTTGGTCTTTTAACGGTATCGTTAAAATTGATTTTATCGTTGTGATGGTCATTAACAGTCTATTATTTGACATATTTGGCTTACTAAAAGTGTATTTTCGTCATATTAGCAGTTGTAAATTGACTATTGGTGTAAACCATCTTCTGACAGCTGACTTTAGCCCAATGATATTCCAATTGACTACTTAACTTAAATGGTATGAATCAAACATCATAGTGATGACATAAGCAATATTAATGCTGTTATGGTCATTACCGTGTGAAACATTTAACATGGAATTCAATGAAAGATAACCGAGGGGTGTACTTACTTACAATCTGTATATACACATTAGGGTGTCCCAAAATAAGTGAAAGTCTGAAATTAATTGGGGCTAACCTCTAATGTGTTCTATAGCTATAGCCCCTCTTTGACTCCCATGTAAAAATTCAGCTCATTTGAAGGTGTTTTAGAAGTTGCTCAAGTGCCCCAAAGATAGATCATTTAGATGGGGGTTTAACATTGAATTTTCATGCGAATTTGGCTATTTTAGCTAACAGCTCACAAATTATGGGTTTCAGTCCATCCATCAGACTTTCACTTTTTTTGGGACACCCTAATACACACACATACAACCGTGGATGGATGATCCGTGTCGGACCAGATCTTTCATCCTTACCATATTAATCCAGTTTGTGCCTGTCCTTTTAAACCTTATCTGTGTAAAGATACCGGATGTGAAACTACTTGCGGCATTCAGATTGTGAATGACGAGCAATTTTCAGAGTGTTTTACTGCACGAACATGGTATTTAAGCTATAGAGAGTATAGTATTTATGGAAATGATATTCGTGATTTTGTATTAGGCCAATCCCAGATCACATCTGCTCACTTGTGCTCGCCCACTCACAAGTCGCCGAAGGAAATGGTATGTCATTCCAATTTTGCCATAAAACCTGCTGAAATTGTCGGAGCAAAACATTTAACCTTGTAGCAAGACATTTAACCTCACAGCAGACAGGCAAAAATATAGATTAAAAAAAATATATATATATGTCCACTGTCCAGAGACTTTTATAACTATTCTGTGAAACAACTAATTTCTTCGTGCAATGTTTTATACATTATGGTCCTACGTTCAATTCCCTTTTAGGAAATCTTTTTTGAAAGACCTTTGTGAGCATGCTGTGCCGGATCAAAATCATATTGAAAAGATATGTCTTGGTGCATTTCAAGAATATTTGTAGAATAGGAATTATAGAACAAGTAGTATTTTGGCTGGAGAATGTAATATTCTTTAGTCGTGTCCTTATATCATGGCCGGATCCTTCCACCAAGCAGACTTGGAAGTTGGAGCGAGAAGAAACGATTGGCAAAATTATCTCTACCTTAGATTGGTTTTATTTTCTGGAGAGGGAGTCTAAAATGACATGGCTTGTAGCTGGGGGCTTTTTTATGCCATGGCTTTATTGGTCATCTGGTATCTGCAGAAAAGTGGGTCTTGCTTCCTGGCCAAATGTTATGCCTCGACTAATGGAGAAAGAGAAAAAACTTCGTAGATAAAGAAAGCAAAAAGGAAACACAGAGATGCTGAAGAAAGAAATAGGAAAATCAGCCAAAATGTCTGAGAATATTCCTTATCAGGATATGCTGGACTTTCGGTGGACATAAACAGACCAAAAATGTCGGGTGATGGGGAAGTTTGCGAGGGCAATTAGGTTCATCTGTGTAGAGTTAAGCCGGCTCACAGACATCCGTAATCTCTTTTTGTGACAAAAATATGGAATTTGCCTCAGCCTCTCATATTATCTGACATTTCTCTTCTTCATCTAGTTTCATACTTAATTTGCATTGTGAATTTACATTCACTTCAGATTATCATTTGCCTCATTGCAGTGTCCTTCTCCTGTCCTAATTGGCCAAATAAGTGCATAAATACAGATGTAAAGCCCCAATCATCCTTCTGTCCTGCCACTTCAGATTTAAGAGTTGTTTTTATTTGGTGGCTTGTAGTTCTAAGGGGACTTTTTATGTTATGACTTTATTGGTCATCTGGCATCTGCACAAAATGGCTCTTGGGCCTGGCTAAATGTTATGGCTGGCCTAAAGGAGATGGAAAACAAGAAGAAAAACTTTAAAGACAAGATTTTAAAAAAATGAATAAAAAAACCACAGGAAAAAACCCCGTAAAGATGCTGAAGAAAGAAATATGAAAATTGGAAAAAATGCCTCTAAGAATATGCCCTATTAGGATGTGCTGCACTTTCAGTGGACATAAAAAGACCAAAAATGTTGGATGAGGAAAGTTTGCGAGAGCAATTAGTTCATATGTGTGGGTTAAGCCGGGTCACTGACTTCCATAATTTTTTTCTAGGGACAAAATATGTCAAAATTAGATAGTATTTGTCTGATATTAGGTGGCTTTTTTAAAGACTTATTAAGTGTGGTGAAATAATTCTTGCTGAAGATTGTATGTAACTTTATCCTGAGATTCTGAAATGGGAGTGGGGGGAGGTTGGGCTAGTGGTGGTTTGCTGGGCTACCAATCAATGGGTCCAGGATTCGAATCCAGCTCTTGCTGGGTCACCTGGGCCTCATTACCGAGAGAGAGAGAGAGAAATTCTTTATTTACGTGAAATGGGCTCACATTCTAGCCGCCAGCCCTCTTGGGCTTACAATTCACTTCAAAAACAATAATACATCAAAATAACAGAATTTTCGTTGAATAATACAAATTGGAATTAAATTTGAAATGATTTGTTGATATACATATATACATTAGTCCAATATGTAATAGCAATCCCAAAAAAATATATATAATCTTTGTTCGAGTTATACTATTAGATATATAATTCAAATTCTTGAAATGTTAATTTTGATTAGGCCTATTTACATATTTACAAATATCATATTGCTAATTTGAGGTCGACATATATAATTACAAGTATCGTACTGTTATTGGCTAGTATAGACAATTACGTAAATTAAACTATGTATACAAAGCACTTTGTCTTTTTTCAAAAGCGTTACATATAAAATTAGCTGTTTCTTTAATACAATCATCTTTCATCAGGAATTCAATTTTTCTGTCATCATTTAATAAGTCAAAAAAGAAATTAATTTGTCTTATCCTGTTGAAGAACTCAAATCTAATATCATTATAAAAGGGACAATGAAAGATAAAGTGCATTTCAGATTCAATGTAGTTGAAGTTACAAAAAAGACAATATCTGTATTCTATTGGAGTGTCTTGAAAACGTCCAGTTTCTATTCTTAATGGTAGAATACCGTACCTAAATTGTGATAAAAGGGCACGCTTTCTCCTATTTTGAATATTAATTACAAAATTTTCTACATTATAGCTCTTTTTAAAAATACTATAAAAACGTAGTTTTGGTACAACAGTGATTTCATTTCGCCATCTCTCACAATAATTTCTATGTAGAATTTCTTTGGCATTCTGTACATTGATAAAAGTGTTATTTTCAAAATTTGTCAACATACTGATTTCTTCACAAATTGATTTGATTTCTTTACTCCAATTTTTGCATATTGACTTATCCCTTACAAATATTTTCTCAACTATTCTATCATTCTCAATGTTCAATAATCTGTTCCATAATCGCAAAATTTCTAACTTATGACGTGTTATACAAGAAATCCATCCCATGTCCCCATTAATAGCTAAATTTGATGCAAATCTGTGAACTCCTAAAAAGAATCTTATGGCTCTGTTCTGGACAATTTCACTTCTTTTAGAAACATTAAAACCCCAAACTCCAGCTGCATAATCTAAAATTGGAACAATTCCTGAATCATATAATTTAGTATAAGTCTTGTATCCAAAACCATTGTTTGCTTTGAATTTTGTACATAAACTTCCTAGTGCTCTGTTAGCTGAATTTGCCAGTGAATCAGCTGTTAATTCGAAGTTTAAATTAGTATCTAGAATTGTACCTAAATACTTGTATTTTTCCACGTAACAAACTTCATCATCACCATAAACAAATTTGTAGTCTGATTTAGTTTGAGTCTTATTTCTGAAATGCATTATTTTTGATTTATCAATGTTAACTTTCATTTTCCATTTAAAACACCAGTTTTCAAGTTTACATATCACATTCTGTAAATCAGTCTCAGTCTCACTTATTAACACTATATCATCAGCATATAACAAACATTTCAAATTTGTGTCTCCTATTTTAACACCAATGCAATCATTGAACTCGTCCACAATATCATTTATAAATAAACCAAACAGAGTTGCTGACAAAGAATCACCTTGTCTTACTCCTTGATTAACTTCAAACCAATTGCTAATATATACCATGTCATCCTCCTGTCCTAATTAGCCTCCAAGTGCATAAAAACAGAACGTAAAGCCCACATCCATCCATCTGAAAAGGCTGTGATTTTTGGCAGATTCATGTTGTGGCTTAATTGGTCATCTGGCATCTGCAGAAAATGGCTCTTACTTCCTGCCCAAATGTTATGCCTGGACGACTAATGGAGAAGGAAAAAAAAACAGGATAGAAAAAGCATAAAAATGCCAAAGAAATAAATAGGAAAACTGGGAAAAATATCTTAAGATTATTCCTTGTCAGGATGTGCTGGACTTGCGGTGGACATAAAAAGACCGAAAATGTCAGATGACGGGAAAGTTTGCGAGGGCAATTAGGTTCATCTGTGTGGAGTTAAGCCGGGTCACAGACATCCATAATCTCTTCTGATGACAAAAATATTTCGAATTAGGTGGAATTTGCCTAATATTTCTTTCTTTTTTTTCCTGCACATCATGGATAGTAACTTCTATTGCTGAATTATCTGACAAAAAATGGTTTACACCAAATATGCGTGGGTTCATCATCTGTAAATTTAAGCGGTATTAAATGTGGATATTTTCAAACTAAGATTAATATCAAATTATATGTGTTTGAATGCGCATGTTAGAGTTGCCTTGGCAGTTCAACAATTGTAAATTGTGATAATAGAAGATCAACATTCATATGATATCTTTTTGAGACAGAATCACAAAATTAAGTTGTTTACAATCTTGTTTTCGGGTAATATTTCAGGAAAAACAAGTTAAGCAGTCATTGACAGATATGAAATTGATCCGCAACGGACAGAATCTTTTCAGATGATTAAAAATATGTTTTGTTGTCTCACTTGGTTGTCACGAGGATTTAATTTTCCAGGAAAGATAATGTGAGATATCTGTAAGCAAGATATATTTGTGGCTTCTTTGTTGTGCTGACTGGTTTCAGATCAAAGGAGAATTATGAATAAGGGTTAGGATTAAGGTATTTAGTCGTCAGGCAAAGAGTCGTCTGTTTTTTATGGTTGTGTAGGAGAGTACACAAAGGCAAAATTCTGAAACAAATACTGCATCTTACATTGTGTCTTTGCATGGCAAAAAGGAATGATCCCATTTACCACATGTTTAATTTAGGTTATTAACCACAGGAGAGGGACTTGAGCAAGGTTTAGCCGTACGTGTGATAAACACATATTCCCTATCCTGATTAACTGACTTATACCCTGAGAAAAACGTGTACTCAAAGTTTCGAACTGTCTAACATGAGACGATAAGTGGCCAACAAAGAATATGGGAATTATCGCAATGAAATACTGGCATGTGATTCACTGACCCGGCTTGTAAATATGAGATTGCGCATAATGTTTCTAGTCCATTAGGCTAATGTGCTATTTTTGTCCACTCGTAATGATCTCATCCGAAGGTTATCATGTTTCATTTTGCCTTCACCCAGATCTGTTGGCATCTAATTCTGGATCTGGAGTAATCTCAACAAGTATTAATGAAATGCCTGATGAATTACTTCGTTGTCCTTTTCCAATTGATTGATTTTCTCTGATAGTCTCTCTGACATTCCCCGCATCTTCGGAATGTCTCACAATTGACTATAATTATATATAGAAATTTTAGTTTTTCAGTCTTCACTTTCAGTCATCACTTTCAGTCTTCATTTTCAGTCTTTAATTTCTGTCCTTAATTTCATCCTCACCTTCAGTGTGGTCTTATCCTTTTTCTGCACATATCTTTTTACTTTCGCCTCCTTCAGTGTTCTTTCAGTGTCCTCTCAGTGTTCTTTCAGTGTTCTCTCGCGGATGTCTAATTCTGGCCGGAGAAGTAATCTCATCTGAAAGTGATCTCCGTGCATCCTTGGGTGTCATCCCTTTGTCCAATCTGATCTAGGAGTGATTGCCCTTGACTTAACCTTGTGAGCCTGATCCCCTCCCTCTCCTAAAATCACACGCTTTCATCCCAACGACTGTAACTAGCACATATCGGCAAGGTTAGGCGTTAGTCTTCGTTGGCTCGAATCAGCGACATCAATCGAGTGTCACATCAACCTGATTTGAAGTGATTGAGCTGTTGATTTGATTTCAGTCTAATTAATATAAAGAAGTACAAAGAAAACCAGAAGGTGTGTAACTAGCAAGTAGCCGAAAGGTTCGGTGAAGTCTTTCTTGACTAAAATCAGCAAAATCAAATGAGTATCACATCAACCTGATTTGGAGTGATTGAGGTGTCATATAGTTAGTGTTGATTGGATTTCAGTTCAATTAATAGTATGAAGTACAACGAAAAAAAAGCGGGTGAGTAACTTGCACATAATTATTCGCAAGGTCAGGTGTTAATCTTTGTTGACATCAATCGAGAGTCAAATCAACCTGATTTGAAGTGATTGAGCTGTTGATTTGATTTCAGTCTAATTAATATAATGAAGTACAAAGAAAACCAGAAAGTGTGTAACTAGCACATATTGTCAAGGTTAGGCGTTAGTCTTAGTTGACTCGAATCAGCGACATCAATCGAGTGTCACATCAACCTGATTTGAAGTGATTGAGGTGTCGTATAGTTAGTGTTGATTGGATTTCAGTTCAATTAATAGTATGAAGTACAACGAAAGCAAGCAGGTATATAACTAGCACATAATTATCCACAAAGCTAGGTGTTCGTCTTTTAAGAGTGTGGGATTCCTCGACATGTTACACATATACCTCATGAATGTGAGGGATCTTTTACTTGCCAGGCACAGACACTGATACAATGGCGACCAATTTAACGTCTCATCCGAAACACATCCAGCTGGGTTTTTCCTGATGAAAGTCAATTGAAAAGTAAAAGTTTGGGTTCAACACCCACGGTCCGTACTTTTGCAGGCACAGACCTTCAGCGGAGCGGTGCTGAACCGTAACCACTCAGCCACCCAGCTTTGGAACTCTTTAGCCTTCCAAATTTATCTCCTGCTGGTGCATTATCATGATTATTCCTGATTACCCTTAATTGAATGGTCCATAACATTCATAATTCACCCATTAGTGTTGTGTTATTATGATGAGATTGTGCAATAATCGTCCATTAATTTCATCATTGTGATGTTTTAGTAGGAAAAAGGTGTAATCGGTCAACCGAATGGCACATTTTACATAATTTAGAACTCATTCAGTGTAATAACAACATGTGTGATAGATGATACGTGGTTGTTTCAATGTTTCGACCTGATTGAATTGCAACTCAGCGAAAGTAGTTAAAACTTTTTAATTTATTAATCTTGTGGAAATTGAATTGTATGAAATGATTCATCATAAGCTTGTACTGTACCACAATGTTCTGTGGAACTTGTACTGACTCAAAAATAAAAGTTTTTGTTTCTTCTTCTCTACATCGACAAAGCTGTGTCACCTTTCGACCCGCGGTATATGACACTACACACAACTCAATATTTGCTGACCTCGCAACATATTTTGTAAATTTTGCAACAGAATTGCCTGCCCCGGGTCACCCCATATACTTCCAATGCAAGCTGTGCAGCTGAAGAAAATACTTCCAGATAGTGCTACTCTAGACTGTCTGGACTTTATTTGAGAAGACTGATTGGACTCCGAAAGTAATTTTTTTTGGCAATACAGCAGTGGAGAGACTCTAGTGAATTGATACTATAGACTCTAGATTGTAGTCATCCTCACGAGTGGTTTAATTATTTGGCTGGAATGTTCTCTGCAAATGTTGATTGTAGAGATTTTGTTTTTTGGCTACTAATTAGGTTACATATTACAGTGATGTTGACATTCTGTGGTGTCTCAAGAGCTGATTCAGGCTTTAATAACCTTATTTACCGTTCCTTGTAAGGTGTTTAACAATTATATTGTTTACCACCAAGGGTAAACCAAAAAAAATTGAAATCATTGACGAAAGGATTCTTTTTGGCATAAGATTTCTATACTTACCGCTGCCTGTACCTAAGTTATGTTGTACGCAAGCTTTCAAGTGTTTAATTTAGTCCCGTCGTGAGTATTACCACTTAAAATGTATACTGGTGCCAATGGTTGCTGATTTTCCAGATGCAAATGTAGGCCTAGTAATCGTAAAACCCAAATTTCTGTTTTCTGTTCTTCATAAAACCCACTCGCTCACTTCTGCACTTTCTACTATTCTCAACACAGTTCTCTCTGGACCTGACAAATAGCTTGGTGTCATCGGATGTACCAGAAGAGCGGTGATATGCACTGTTATGGGTTTTGTATGCGCGTCTGTTCTACAGCTCCTTTATATCGGCTGTGGCAGTAAGCCTGGATTAGTACGATATTCTCCCTTCCTGCTGACGACAAGTCTGGGTGATAAAGTCGTCCGGAATTATCTGGTTGATTGTATGGTCCACAATTCTGGCTGAAGAGTCTGGCTGATTGTCTGTCTGGCTGAAGAGCCTGCAGTTGTGTCATGCAGCTGATGACCGACTGAATTGTCTAGTTGGCCAAGTCGTCTGGCTGAGTTGTCTGCCTGGCTGAATTGTATAGCATTCTTAGTTCTGCCTGGCTGTCCAGTGGCTGAATAGTGACTGACTGAATTGTCTGGTTGCAGGCTATGACTTTATTGTCTGGCTGGCTGAGTTGTCTGGCTGGCTGAATTGTATGGTATGCTTAGTTCTGCCTGGCTGAATTGACTGACTGGTTGAATCATCTGGCTGGCTGAATTGTCAGTGGATTCGGCATGCTTTGTCACTTTGGAGGGAGGGTTGGCCCAGTTGGTATTGCACTTTGCTGCCAAACACCTGGTCATGGGTTTGATTCCTGCTCAGGCCGGGTCGCCTGGACTAATGGTGGACAGTTTCAATCATCCTTCGCCTCATCGCTGTGTCCCCATCCTGTCCTGATTAGCCTACCAAGTGCATAAATACAGGATATAAAGCCCAATCAGCCATCTACCAAATGATCAGCGCGTAAGACAATGAGAGGATGCTCATCTTCTTTGTGGCGGCTTTTCGTCGTCGTCATCGTAACACAATCATATTTCGGACAATACAGTCATGTGCTGTTCCTGGTGACAAGTTTGAAGCACACTCTGCATAGCCCGTGGATGATAAATCGCCATTCTTTCGCTTCCGCCCCGCGAGCACATCCTGTGAATAGTGAGAGCCAGAACTATGTGGGACTTCATACAAGAACATTTTGCACTCTAGATCATCCCATATCTTCTTCTCACTTACCGTGCCTGCCTCCCTTGGTCTATCAGGAATTTAGATTGCTTCCTAGCGAGGAGACCATATTTCTTCCCTGGTAATGCTCTTCCGGACAACTATAATTCTCCCACATCTGGAAATGGAAGAACGTTTGCAGAGAACGAAGCTAGAACAAGAAGCTTTCCAACTCTCCTGGAAGCATTTTAGTGGTAACTGCTTTCTGTATAAGTTGCTCATCTGGAAAGAGATGTCTGGAAGTTACCTTTTGGGCATCAGTTTGCTAAGTTTTAGCTCTGAAAATTTATTACAAAGCTTAGCTAGATTTTATTAGTTAGCATTGCAAAGTTAGTGTTATACCTTGTTGGCTAGTATTTACCGTAAAACGGTGTAAAGTTGGCCATCCGGGGTAAAGTTTTCAAGCTATTTTGACCCACTTAATGGAAGAAATGCCAACTTTCCTCACTGACTCAGGTTGCCAACTTTGCCCCGTTCTACGGTAGTAGGTTACCTAGAACGCAGAAGGTACTGCGCTGTATGATTTCTAATTTTTTTTTTGTAATTGGACATCAGCCGAAAGGTTTAATCCCACACCATCTATACATGTTACAAAGTTGGTTGTTGCTTTCTCGCCTCGTAACCACACGCTGATCAAACATGGCCATGGGACCTTCAGAGGAATGGCAGAGAACTGTTATTACTCAACCATGTGCCTGGATACGGTTGTAGATATGAAAATATTGCGAACTACTTCATATGTTTCTACCTACACCTTGTCTCATCTCACATGCGAACTAACGTTTGGCCTGATTCCTCAGCTTTGAGAAATCCCACAGCAGAAATACACATACCTGCTTGTAGATTGGCGATTTTGTAATCTGAATGTCACATTTTCGAGATGTTTTGGGGCCGTTTTTTGCCGAATTTTGATCAATTTCTGCCACGGCTGTGCATTTCCATTTGTTTACATTCTTGACGCAACTAGATTGACAGCCACAATAGCCATGACGTCACAATACCAATGCAGCGCCACTCACAATATAGTTCCAGATAGGATGGCACCAATGCCACTCCTCTGGGCATATTATATTGCCTTTGTACAGGCAGTTGAAACGTGGCTAAATTTCAGTTCGCATGCTACGTGAGACACACTGTAGTGAGTTACAGTGATTGTTTCTGCCTTTCCTCTTACTATCCAGAAGTAGTGAAGTCATTTTCTCAAATTTCTGGCTATCTTCTGACTATCTGCTGGCTATGAAGTCATGAATGTGGCAATGTGCAATATTTCGTATACGGCCATATGAACTTTATGAAGTATATAGTGGTCTGGTGGGTTATATGATGGGAAATGGTAGTCTGGTATGTGATGTTTTATATCTTTGCTGGCCATTGCCCACTCTGGCACTAGTAGCAGAAGACCCTCGAATCGCCTTGTAATGCCGGTATGCAATGTTATATTGCCCAGCTGTGTACTCCAAGCTTGTAATATATGAGAAACCTGAGAGAGCAATAGGATGGAGTGATGCTTTCGGCTTCTTAGCGGCTTTGAAAAATGCCATTGTTTATATTTCCGTTATGGAAATTATTTTAATTTTTGTTTGACGAGGCATCAAATTAAGTTACTCTTTTTATACCTTATATTAAGCACAGCAGCAAAAGTTACGATAGCTGTTATCAGATTATTTGATTTTCCTACAGTTTCTGCTGATGACTTTCTTCTTAGTCTGCAATTTTTGTAGACCAGTAGACTTGGATTAGGTCAAAACGCTTTGGGGTTTTGCCAATCTTATTTAAAAAAAATTCTGTTTTATAAGGCTAAATGACTATCAATGTAGAAAACTGAACATTTTCTCAATTATGACTAACGCACCCAGATAATCTATTTGCTGAAGTGAACTAACAAAGTGGTACACTCAATTTGGACCGTTATTGAACGTATTCTTCTTAAGAACTTTTTCAGAAAATAGGCGCCATTACAACCCCGGCTCAGTCTCCAATAAACCGTGTTTATGCTGCAAGCATCGCTCCATATGGCCACGATTTTCCCACAATGATGATTTAGTAGCTCTACGGTTACAATTACTATATGGCCTCATCTGTTACCATAGATATGTCATGTCTCCATGGGTTTATTGTTGGACTGTCATAGGTTATTTGGTCCCAATATATTTGGAGGACTGTGGTTGTTATGCGTTAAGCGGGGCAGTTGACTTGTGCAAAGTTATGTTGTAATGAATCATACTATGACTGTTTTGCTTTCTATTTCAATAACGTTTGAGAATGCAGAGATGAAGGAAGTGGTCTGATATTTGTATTTTTGGGATGGGTGATAGGTTTATACATCCTGTAATTTTGCACTTAGGAGACAGGGACCACAGCAATATGTCAAGATATATACTCCGGGATTTGGAGTAAATGTTTGTTTTATGATGGTTGCCCAAATGCCCAAGCCAGGTATCAAGCGTCAGTCCCTAGGTTTCGATTTCTTACTGTATGAGGTCCTCTTCCTGTCCTAATTAGCCTAACAAGTGCAAAAATACAGGACGTAAAGCCCCAATCATCCATCCATCTTACTGTATGTTTGCTTTTAGATGCAGATCCTCTGGAGGATGAAACCTTATTTTGTTGTTACTTCTCCGAACACAGCCTTCACCAACATTCGTCACTGAATCGTCAAAGTGTTTTGTTTATTATTAATTATTGTCTTGCACGCCCTTTGTCAGTTTTATTGTCTGTGAATCAAAATTTTTTAAGCATAATTATGCAATTACTGATGATTTATTTTCTGTCTCTTTTCAGGTATGTTTCAAGATGTTGTTAAGAAAGAAGTGATTTTATCCTCATGGTTGGGTAAGTTTAAGTATGGTTCATAATTTACTGTCAAGCTTATCAAAGTGATAGCTTTATAATTAGTAGACTGGGAGGGACGTTGTATGCTATAATTGACATATTCAAAGACATGGTCTGACCACAGAACTCTTGGTCATCTTTTCCAAAACGAAAGTAATATCCAATCCTGTATTCTTCAGCACGGCACAATATCACATCACGCATGTATACATGCTATACAAGTATATTCTTGAGGCTCTTGCCAATGTGGAATAGAAGCAACCCTAAGTCCAGAATACTCTTATATTGAACCCTAATTCCCATGAGGACCATGCAATCCTACAATATATGGTATATATGGTGTACAACCGTAGGTAGACATTTCTGCGGCATATATACGTATACAAGGTTGTGAAGTTGGAAACTCCCATATGTTAGCTTAGCTATAAAGCTATGCGTATGCTAGTAGATCTTAGAAGGAAGCCTTGTTGAATTATAGAACAGAGAGACACTTCATCTTTCTGAAGTTGAATCTATGGGGCAATCCGGTTAAGCGGATTTATGATGTTGCGAGTAACCTGGTAAATTTAGCATGCGAAGTGTAGATGAACGAGTTGGTTAATTTTTTTTTTCAGAATTTTAGTTGGCCCTTGTTTCATTACTCGCGTCATAGATACTGCAATCAAATATATTGCAATCAAATGTATATACATTTGTATGAAGTCATGATTGTAAAATGCACCCCAACTTGAAAATAATACAAGAAAATAATCTTTTATTTAGGAACTTATGTGAATGGATCATACATTGCCACAAATTTATTTCTGAAGTGAATTTGGTACCTTGATCTTTCATATGGTTTAAGAACATTACCCATGCCATTCAGTGCATTCACCCCAACTCTTATCTAGAAATTTCCTTTTAATATTTGGTGATTGTTATACATTATACACATAGACATTGTTCTGTATTCTGATGTCGTATAGTGATACACGCTGATGTATATACTTACAAGCTAATGTCCATACAATTTATGCGGATTAGCATTATGTAAATTGACTTTCATGTGTCTCATTAAGGCACATGTATAACATCCATAATCCAAGCTAATCTATATGTATCTCAATGTGGATACATCCATAATCTGTATGTATATGGTAGTATTTCAGACACACCACACTTTTAGAATGTGTAATGGTCCAGAATATCATTACAATGTGTAATGTATACAATATACAAATTTATATTCATACCTCAGTCTAACCGTCCCTCATTCCCAGTCAATCTCCAGTCACTTGGAGCCTCCCTTTTCAATCTCCAAGTCAATCCCATAGTTGATCTCTTTCAATTCCAGTCAATCCCTTCCCCAGTCAATCCTTTCCCCAGTCTCAAGGGCAATCCATTTCCCTATCAATCTCCAAGTCAATCTCCTTTCACTCTCAGTAAATTGTTCCCCAGTCAATCCCTTTCGCCAGTCAATATCAAAGTCAAAACTCAAAACCATCCTTTATTCCCTGTCAATCCCTCCCCAGCCATCCTTTCCCCCTAGTCAATCCCTTTTTCTGTCAATCTTCAAGTCAATCCTCTTCACTCTCAGTCCATCCAATTCCATCCTTCACTTCCAATCTCTAGTCATTCCCTTTTCAATCTCCTTTTTCCAAGGCAATCCCTTTCCAAGTCAATCATTCCTTCCCCAGACAATACTTTCCTCAGTCAATCCTTTCTCCAGTCAATCCTTTTCACTCCCATTCAATCCCTTTCCCTATTCAATTCCTCCTCAATTCAATCCTTCCTCCCAGTCAATCTTCTTCCCAGTCAATCCCTTTCCCAGTCAATCCCTTTCCTAGTCGATTTCCTTCACTCTTGGTCAATCCTTTCCCCCAGTCTATCATCCCTTCCTCCAGTCAATCCTCTCCCTAGTCAATCTCCTTGTCTCACAGGTCTCCGGCATTCTCCCAAATCAGTCTCTCACCAGTCACCAGTCAATGCATTGCCTGACCAGACAACTTATTCCTGGCTTGTTTGGACAGCCCCACCAATCACTGTTGTGTGGTAGGAAGCACCTGGGACATGTCCGACCACGCAAACTGTTTAGTGTCCTTTTATCAGTACTTCATCTCTACTTCGCGTCTACTTCGGTGCTTCTGCTGTACTTCGCATCTAAAGTAAGAGTGTAAATTTAGGGCCGCAGGCCCAAGCTTGATTGGCGAATTTTCGCCCTACAAGCTGTACTTCGCATCTCCTTCAGCGTTTGCTTTTTATTTGAGACTTGTTACTCTAGTGCATCAGAAGATACTTCGCTGCAGGGAGATATGTTTTTGGAGAAGGTTTATTTGTAATGTAAAAAAAGAAGATAATCTGTTTGATAGATTTGTTTGTGTTTTAAAGATGGGAGATATATTATTAAAAGATTTAGTTACAACCTACCAGATATTTTAAAAAAAACAGATAAATTGTTTATTTTTGGAGATATAAAAGATGGGTTTTATAATGTTAAGACATTGATATGCCTGACCTAGTGACACTATTACTTCATCTCGTATTTTTTTTTTGGAATGGAAACTTTATTTTTGATGGCTTCACTGTTAAAGAAGAAGAAGAAATACAAGATGTACAAGGATTCTCATCCGGAAATAAGAAAAATAGCGTTTGGTACAAATTTTAAAGGCTGTAAGCAATTTCCAAAGGTGACTACGGTGCCAAAGGCAGACAGAGAAGCATAAATTTACTCATTCTGACTCGTTTGAACGAATAAACATTCTGTGCCAAGCTTATTTTATCACGCATCTCATGCGATTGAGTACATTTTATACGATGTCTTTTAAAATTTCAGGAAGCGTTTTATGTCTTCAAACTTAACTTTTTAGTATTACTCTGCTCATATTAAATGCCCTGAAAAATTCCTTCTTTGTCATTCACTTGCTATAGGGTTGATCGATGAAATAGGTGATATGTACTATAATTTGTATTATGGATAGCCTGCCCAGAGGTTGAACGTATAGAATCTCCAGTGGCAAGACCTCAGGTTTTGTTACTTGGGTAAATTTTGACAGCCTGCTTAAATTTTGTCAATAGACATGCAGAACTTTGATGGGGTGTTAATGTGTTAAGTACACTGTAAAATCTGAATTTTAAATGATTGAGCGAGACGGTTGCACAATTCCTTTGAGCTGTCATAGCTCCTTTGAGCTATCATAGCTTGTTGTTTGAAGTTATAACAACGAAAAGATTATCATAACTCAAAATATCAAGCTATGTTAGCTCAAACAAATTGTGCAACCATCTCACTCAATCATTTGACTCAAAATTTCAAATTTTACAGTGTATACTATGCCAATTAAATCCTGTCCAATAACTTGATCTGATAAGTACGTTCTTCTGGATAACACACTTTAATGGAACAACACGTTAGTCTGATCAAGAACATTTTTGCTAATATCATGAATATATACAATGCATGTATTGCACATTATAGATCAATTTCACAATCAGAAAGTCAGATTAGGTCCAGTGCCGTGAGTTGGTAAAATTTCAGTTTTGGGCCAATATGCACTTACATTTTAGGTCATATCTCAGCCCCATAAAGGAATTCATGCCGGTATTATGGATCGAATGATAGGCAAAAATATCTTCTTTGATGTAAATAGCAGCAATTGCATCCATATTTCACTGGTATTGAGATAATGAGTGACAAATGATTGCAGTTAGGGAAATTTTTGGTGTCCCGCCTGGACACTGCATGTAAAATTTTTGCATACAACTTTCAAATACAGGAAAAGGGATGGATTTAGGATCAAAATTGCAATGCATTACTGTTCCCTGATTAGGTGGGCATCTTGTGAATCCAGAAAAATGGCAACTGGATGTTTCTATATTTGTTTAATACACCTTTTGTAATCTTCGGTTGCTGTGTCCCGGGTGAAGCTTAAAAGTGCAATGTGATTTTTGATGCCACAGATAAACCAATGATCGAAACATTTTTGGAAAATTTGATATACCAATGCATTGCTCATGACCTTGTCTGCCAGAGATATATAACTTAAAGTGGCTAAGGCTGTTGTGCCAGAAGCTGTGATGGCTTCAGTAAGACTGACAACAGCGCGACGCTCTTATATTCTGTGAACATTCTGTGGGACTTCTCTTGTTCAGGTACTTCCTGATGAAGGCTTGTTGCTGGAATTCTTGCATTCTTGGTATTATTGTCATGCTCATGAGCCTGGCTTTGTATTAGTGTATAGAATAAGGTAGAAAGTCCAACCCGTCATGGCATTAGAGCCCTATCTTTGAGACTGACAAAAAATGTGACACTCTCACATTTTGTAATATTTATGATGACCTTTCTTCTTTACACGCTTCTTGATGAAGGCTACTGGAAGGAAAGTTACCTTATCAGATATGATTTTATTGCTCATGAGGGCAGGTTTCTATTGTTCTATAGAACGCGGTTGTAAATGTAACCTATCATGGTATTAGTGGCCTGTCTTTGTCACTGACAACAAATGTGGCACTCATACACTTTGTAAAAATGTATGTTCAGACATGTCTTGTTCAAATGCTTTGTGGTAAAGACTCTTTGCTGGAATTTTCACTTGTTTGATATTGTGTTGTTACACTTGAGCTTAGCTTTCCATTAGTATATACAATATGGTTTTTAGTCAAACCTATCATGGTATAATGGCCCTGTATTCATGGCTGACAAAAAGTGCAAAGCTTGCTTTTGGCATTACCTGCTTATTACACCATAGAAGGTATGAGAAGGCAAATAACGAAAAATCTGTTTTTTGTTTGTTTTAAGAATATTATTCAACAAAACGTGTGTAAGTTTCATAGAGATATCTTAAAAAGTCTTTGCTGAAGAGGTATTTGAAGAAACAAAGTTTAGTTTTGAATAAACTGCATTTTAATTTAGTATTTTCTTCACATTCATGTTATATTTACTAGCATAATGTGGCATAGACGTCACAAAAATGTATCTACAATCTCAAATTTTTGGATTTGGAATCTAATAATACATAGAAAGCATATCAGTGATTATTGATTTTTTGGCCAATTTCACCAGAAATTCCAAATTTTACCAAATTGTGGCATTGGTCCATTAGCGTATCGCTCGCTTCAGCACCATTTCGGCTATCTCTTTAAGGAAATGGTCTGCCGGATATACCAAGCCGGATATGGTATGCCATGAGCTCCAGCGGATATGGTCAGCAGGATGCGTTATCATGGATATGCCGTATTATGTTATGCCGATATGCCATGCGAAGGAATATCTCGTGACATTTTGAATGACACCTTATCATAGGGGACCACAGGAGCCCCATAGGAGATCAGTTGCTGCTCTTAATGCCTGCCATCTTGTGAGGCTTGGGGGTGCATGTTATTTGACAGATAATGCCCAAGAACCAGCAAGGAGGCTTCTTAGTAAGCAAGGGCTGTAGAAGGGTTCAGGTTTTTGGGCTCTGCAAGTGTCTCCTGTGACCTGACTTGCATACGGTGGCGGGCCAACAAGTGACATCTAAGAAATGCCACACAAAATGGCGTCCGGAATGGTGACCGAAATAGCCTCCGATTATAGCCAAACCCAAATGACCTATCAAAATAGGCCAACCGACCCAAGTGGCAGGCAGGCTGACCATCCAAAGTGACCAATATGACGTCTAAGTTGCTGTGGGTTTATTACCCAATTCACTTTGTAAGTAGTTATAATTAAGTTAAAACTTAGCAGTTTTTTTAATATGGATCATAATGGTTTGATAGTTTTATATCAATGTGAATACATTTTAAAATTTACAATATTTGACAAATATTTGATATTTCTGTCTTCATGTCTTCAACAAGAAAATATGGTAATACTCTGGTATTTTGATTGAATGAATAATTCAGATGAAATATGACCTACCGAGATGTTACGATGTCTTTGTTTTGTCAGTTAGGTCTGCATGTGGTTGGCATGTGCATGAGAACCCTCTTTTGGTTTATTTCATTAACATGCCTCTACATGCCTATCTTCTTTGCCAGATATGGCACAGTGAAAGTTCAGATGTAACCATGCCCCTGACACATGACAGTGTGACTGGCACAGGGTTGGGCACGAGTACACATGTACTCGTGTACTCGTGTACTCGAGTACATTTTTCCAAGTACTCGCATGTACTCAGTACTCGTGCCAAATCATGAGTACAGTACTCGTACTCGTACTCGAGTACATTGCTAAAGTACTCGTACTCGTAGTGAGTACATCACGAGTACAATTGAAGCGTCAAAAGAGCAAAATTGAACACTAAAGCAGGTGTCTAACATGACAAAATGGTTTATTTAAGGCTGTAGTTCAACTTTTAAAACCCTTCAAAGATGCTTTTTAAATTATTACTCAACTGAAGTTTCATAATTATAAAATGTTATGTGTATACCAGTAGTTTAAAAATAGAATGATATATTGAGCAGTCCTTTGTAATCTTGGACCTATACAGTATACTTTGTGAGTCACACACATTTATAACAAGCTTTGGAATTGGCCCAAATTGTGGATTAGTCTACCACATGTGTTGTCATCTATAAAACTACTACGTGCCTGATTTTCGTTATGAAGTCTTAAATAATTATTCATTAGTAACACATACTTGATCATGAATATCTTAAGCACTTGAAGGATACACCATTTTGATTTTGATTTGAACACAGCCGCCATTTGCGGGTCAGTGTAAAATGCGGACCATGCGGGCCATGCGGACCATGCGGACCATGCGGACCACCAGTAAAACCAACAGACAGAGAGGTTAGACAAACAAAGAAGCTACTGCTAATTGCTAATACAACACCATGAAGCTACTGCTAATTGTTGATACAACACCATGCGGACCAAATGCAGACCAGGATGCGGACCAGAATGCAGACCATGTCTCAGGAATTAAAAACAATTTCAGAATTAAACAATTATATTAACTGACAATGTAAAAGGGGGTTTCTGCTGGACCATAAGTCGGACACTGCAGCCAATTTAAATTGTTTTCTGGAGGATTTGTTCTTCTTTTCTTTTCATTTGAAGTAATTCATTTTCATTCTATCTTTGTAATAAAATAAAATATTTTTCTTTATTGTCAAGACAATTAATCACTTCAAAAAGCCATGAATTGAAATATGGAGGCGCCATCCAATTCAATGTGTATTTTCAATTGCATTTGATCCAAGCCAAAGAATGGCACTCTCTGTAATCCATTGATTACAAGGCACTGACTGCCAGATTTTGAATTTAATTGCACTTTAATTCATGTCTTTTGAATATAATTGCCCTCCTTTCATTTCTTGATCACAGTATATTTGCTGCAAGGTGTGACAGTTCTTTTGGACTTTTAGTCTGAATATTAATGAAAGATGATCCTGGCTCTCCTATTGGTTGAAACTCAATCTGTTCCTATTGGCTGATGGGATTACCTTAACTAATTGGCCAATAAAAAAAATATTAGGATTTACTTTTATTAACAATTTTGTTCCTTGGAGTACCATGCATGTGCCAGATTACAGGTTAGTGAATATTTTTTTAATTTTCTACCATGCAGACCAAAATTTCTATTATGCAGACCAAAATTTCTACCATGCAGACCAAAATTTCTATCATGCAGACCAAAATTTCTATCATGCAGACCAAAATTCCATCATGCAGACCAAAATTTTCTGACCATGCAGACCAAAATTTCTATCATGCAGACCAAATGCAGACCAAAATTTCTATCATGCAGACCAAAATTTCTATCATGCAGACCAAATGCAGACCAAAATTTCTATCATGCAGACCAAAATTTCTATCATGCAGACCAAAATTTCTATCATGCAGACCAAATGCAGACCAAAATTTCTATCATGCAGACCAAATGCAGACCAAAATTTCTATCATGCAGACCAAATGCAGACCAAAATTTCTATCATGCAGACCAAAATTTCTATCATGCAGACCACATGCAGACCAAATGCAGACCGAAATTAAATTTGGGAGGACATTATTCTGAAGCCCATATATTGTCAAGTAATTTCCTAGTATATATAATTGAATCAGACACACCATTACAATACAATCAAATTTAAATATGACTTCATCAATTGTAATTATATCCAGAGATGCAGAGATTAGATATAAGTGTAATTTGAGAATGACTCTCCAATCCTGAGACATTTGTGTAATGCTGTTAACTGATTTTAATCATTAATAAACAGATCTATCTATCAATATATTAAAGCCTATTTCTGAACTTTAGTAAGCAAGTTGATTAACAGGTATTCCAAGTATGCCGACCAAAAAACGGCGGGAAAATAGACAGGCCTATTCACGGCGCTTTAGTCAGTGTTAGTTGAGCCATTGCTTAAAAAATATAGGCCTATTTTGTCTTCAGTCTGTCTGGTCTGCATAAATTTGGTCTGCAGCTATTTGGTCCGCATTTGGTCCGCATCCTTTACCCCAGTGTTGTACCAGACTGATAGACTGTAGCTTCCCTGGAAATGAAGCCACGATTGTTTGTTTAAGGGCTGGTCCGCATGGTCCGCATGGCCCGCATGGTCCGCATTTTACACTGACCCGCCATTTGCTTTTTTCACACCTTTTGGCGCAAATCAAAACATCGTAACTTAAAGGCTATTGCGGTCCTTATTATTAAAGATACAGCATTTCTACTTCTGCCATTGTATTCTGCAACTTCTAAATGATATATCAACGTTTTAAAATTATGTTTCTACCCCAATTTTAGCCATAACTAGAGTCGTTTCCATTTTAACCTTTTTTTTTGTTAAATCGACGCTTTTACGGAAATCGGAATACAATATTTAGTTTACAGGCTCACCATGGCTTATCTTAATTCTAAAAAGTGTGATTTTAATTGTAATACTATATGTTATGATTTTATCTAACGAAAAATGTTCTCAGCTGAACGAAATTACCATTTATATGCTTGGAATAAATTTATATGAATTGTACATAATTTGTTTTGCTAAATCTGCCTTACCAAGCATTGATATGTGTTTTAACGAATTCTTGGCACTATGGAAATATATTGAATATATTATGTTTATAGGCTCAGTTTAGAATAGTGTCAGGATGTACAGGACAATTATTTACCAATTATTTAGAAAAAATTAGTTGACTTTAATTAAGTTGACTTGAAAGGCATCCGTGGCTTCAACGGAAACGTGTTGATCTCTGGTGATTTGCTGTAGCCTTGTGATGTCTGAAGTGAATCTTGCCCTTTGATTGGTCGAGCTGGTTGTCATTTTTGCAGTTTCTATTTGTTCTGCAATAGCGATTTTAGGCTCAGAGAACAGCGCAATTCATGCTGTTCCCATTGCAGGACTCGTCTGCACTCGCCCTGCTAACAGACTGTGCAAAATACTGAAGTTTTCTTCATTTTGCATTTGGACACCAATCGAAAAGGTTTTAAGTCCTTTAGACTAGATCTCTATCCAAATAGCTTCTATAGTCCTATATTTATGTATTTGTTGGGCTAATTAGGACAGGAGGAGGACAGGGTAATAAGGCAAGGATGATTGAAACTGTCGTCCAACATACACAGGCCCCCCTGAGGCCACAGAGCTGGATTTAAACCCTGAACCCAGCAATTGGAAGCCCAGCAAGTAACTTCAAAGGTCATTTTAAATTAACACAGTTCACTTTTGATTAACTAAGGAGCGTTATAAGTAGCCTTCACTGACATCCTTTATTGGTGCTCAGTTATTTTATCTGAATAATGCTTTTATTTCTTTAAATATTGCAAAAATAAGGTTCGAAACTGCATAAATGTACTCGTACTCGTACTCGAGTACATTTGAAAGTACTCGTACTCGTACTCGAGTACATTCAGAAAAGGCTGTACTCGTACTCGTACTCGTACTCGTAGATGTGGCAAGTACTCGTACTCGTACTCAAGTACATTTGCATGTACTCGTGCCCAACCCTGGACTGGCAGGTGTCTATTTGGGGTTTTGTAATACTTGGGAACTGTCACTCCCATCATCCCATGCCCATCAACAACACTCAACCCCAAATTCCAGAGTAAATCAACGCACTGACACCTGGTACTGTTCATGAGCACCAGTCACTATGGGCCAGGGCAGTGGTGTTGTGAACAATTATCCTTGACTCTTTCCGTCCTCAATGGCTCCTCAAACTAACTGTATAATATTGTTAGTCCATTTTAACCGGGTATACATCTATTTAGCCATCTATTCAACCTCGCCAACCTCACAGAGGCTCACACTAATCAAGCCGCTGTTGCCAGCACTGTAGCAAACGAACTCACGTTCCTAACCTATGGTTCTTCATTAGGAAGATTGCGGTCTGAAGCACTCTTCAATTTTGGTCGACATGTCCTGGCGGCTCGCCCAACCTTTCTCGTTAAGATAAGTAGATCTTTTGGGTGGTCCGGTTAGTTTTGGGAGGAAAAATGTCCAACTGGAACAAGAGAGACACTGTGGAAGGATGGTATGTACTTGTAGGTTGGATGGCTTAGGTGGGATGGCTGGGGCAAACTTGCTTTTGATGATGCGTTTGCTGAGGCTTGTGGAAAACATCTCCTTTGGATGAAGTCTATCCAAGGTTTCTTTGGAGTGAAATTGCCATATATTTTATCATCCATAATGCTTCACATGTAGATCTATCTTGTGATGGACAATGTCAGCTGAGGAGAATGGTTTTAGGAAATTCAGATCTGACTTCTCAGTACAATGCCTGTTGGAGGTCAGTTTTATTATTATTTTTTATATCGAATTATTTATGCGAATAAAGTACTTATTTATGGTCGCCCGTTTCGAAAGTAAAATGTATATCATTTTGAAATACTTATTTATAATATGTACATAGCCCCATTTTGAAGTGTCATTTTGAAATGAATCTGCATTATAGATATGCAGGTCTATGTATGTGTTGAAGTAAGAATATATACAAGTTTTTCATATGAATGTAGTGTTCTTCTTGCTACTTTCAGTAAGAACTTCAACATACAGACTGAGAGACCATTGTTGTATCAGTAGCCCCACAAGGCTTTAAGCTTACTGAGAATACACTGTTTCCAAAAACATCCATGATGAAGTGCCTTTTGCTTTATGTATGATACAGTGGAACATGCCATCTTGTTTATTATGTCTTCTCTTGGCATGGAGCACTGTATTGTGGAAGGCAAGATAAGTCTTAATTAAGAGTGGCTCAGTCTTCAGGCAAAACACTAATCCTCAATCAATGATAAGAGTGATGGTGACATTGTAAAATTGAGCAGAATAATGTCTAAAGATGTGAACCCCCACCCTTGAAACATCCATATATCACATATGCTAAAGTACGGATGAGATTCAATTAAGCCCGGGCGATGAATTAATCTTCTTTCGGGATATAGGCTATTATGGATTTCCCTTGATGTTGATGTTCCATGAAGTCTCTATGAAGTCACCAAGAGGTTGTTAGAAAAGAAGTGTTTGATTCTTCGTACAAGGTGATGGAATTCGTTCTTGTAAATTGGATGGTGACTGTTGGAGTCTTAGGCCTTGGTTTCAATCATCCTTCTCCTCATTGCTGGAGCTTCTTCTAGTCATAATTAGCCTCCTACCATATGCGGCGTCAATGCAGGTATTACAACCCTAGTGTTTCATTCATTCAGATAACCTTCACGTCGTTGCTGTGTCCTGCCGAAGTGCCCGAATCATCCTTTCGTCTTTCATTAAGATTGGAATTTGTTGTACAATCTTGCTGTATTCATTCCTTAGGTACTCGCCATAGTGTTGTTTCTATAATCTAGCCGGTTATTTTCAACAACTGTTAGAGCCATTGATTATTGAATGGCATTATACACTAATTTAGAGTAGTTAGAATTCAGTCAGTGACTTATAATGGATCAAGGATGGTTGGCGAAACCTCGAGGCCGTTTTCGGACCTTCAGAGGACCTCTTATGAATGCTTTAAGACTTTTGCCGACCTTTCCACAGCTCAGATGAAGTCGTGTCTGCTCATGGGGGTCTTTAATATTCCACCTGTCTGCCGCACTCCTGATTCGTCCTAATGTCAGCGCTGGTCGCTACGCCCTGTCTGTTTCGCCACCCCTTTATTCCACCCCTGAGGAGGGTAATCAGTTGATTCGCTCGTTCATCACTTTCCCCAGGCTTCCCTTTGGTATCCTTTCGGCATCATTGGAGCCTTCGTTGAGCTTTTCTTGTTGACCTGTGTCTCTTTTTGGGCTCCTTGTTCCTCCAGGAGGAATCTAGCCACTCAAAGATTTATGATGATTTATGGCATGTTCCCTCAGAAAGGACAAGATGAAGAGGTCCTGTAAAGGATCTGCAGATTCAATGGCCCATTTAGTCTTTTTAGGTCGTCTTTTGGGTGCGATGGTCCAATTTAGTCTTCTTGTGACCAATCTGTTATAAGCAAGAGAAGGAAGAATACCATGTGACCAACGACTGATTTGCTTTTATTTTGCACTCGTGTCAATCTTTTAGATATAAGATATCTGGGAGTTCTGAAAAGTTTTCCTTTTTTATCAAATTGACATAAGTATTTTAATTACAATTTTGACTTTGGGATGCATTATTTCTTCTGATTTTAGTCTTTTTGTGTTTTCAATTTTCTTTTCCCAAAGTGATATCTTATGACAATTGTTGTTCTATCATTGTTGATGGTGTTTTGACAAGTTTTAAAAACATTTCACTTCAGTTGCGTTATCTGTTGCTACTTTGATGATGAATTTTACCCAGAAGAGATTTTTTTATTCTTTTCATTTGCCAACATGTCAACAATAATTCTTCAAATGAATGATTGATCCTTGTGGAACTTTTGTTATACCCTTGGGTTCAATGATTTTCCGCCTAATCTTTCCCCCAGTCAATCTCCAAGTCAATTCCCCTCACTAGTCCATCCAATTCCCTCCTTCATTTCTGATCTCTAGTCGTTTCTTCTCAACCTCCCCATTCCCCAGAAAATTCCTTTTTGAGTCAATCCTTCCTCAGTCAATCTCATTTGTTCACTGACAATCCTTTCTAAACTTAATCCCAGTCAATCCCTTTCCCAATTCAATCCCTGTTCAATTCAATCCTTTCTCCCAGTCAATCTCCTTCACAGTCAATCCTTGTCACTTGTTATTCCTTTCCCCCAGTCAATCTTTTCCCAGTCAATCATTTCCCCCAGTCAATCCTTTCCCCCCAGTCAATCCTCCCCGCCCCCCGTCAATCTTGTTCTCTCACAGGTCTCAGTCACTCTCTTAGATCAGTCACTCACCATGCAGTCACTAGTCAATGCATTGCCTGACCAGACAACTTATTCCTGGCTTGTTTGGACAGCCCGACCAATCACTGTTGTGTGGTAGGAAGCACCTGGGACATGTCCGACCACACAAACTGTTTAGTGTCCTTTTATCAGTACTTCACGTCTACTTCGGTGCTTCTGCTGTACTTCACATCTACTTCAGCGTTTGCTTTTTATTCTAGACTTGACTCTAGTGACTCCAGTTTAGTCACTGAATAATATCATCAGAAGATACTTCGCTGCAGGGCGATATGCATTTGGAGGAGATATATTTGTAATTCAAAAAATAAAAAAAGACGATTAGATAATCTGTTTAAAAGATTTATTTTGTTTTTTGAGGATGAGAGATACATTTAGTCACAAGATCTCTTTGTATGTAAAAAGGAACAGATATGTAAAGATAAATTTTTGGAGATTAAAAGATGGCTTAATGATATTAACTTAAATACGGTGATAACAAGGCTGAGCTTGTGATACTATTATTTCATCTCAGCAAACCCATAAGACAATCGCTTTTTGATGATTTTACATGAAAAGGTATCATATTTTGAAATGGAAACTTTATTTTTGATGGCTTCAATGTTAAAGAAATACAAGATGTTCAAAAGATTCCCGTCCGGAAATAAGAAAAATAGCGTTCAGTACAAATTTTAAAGGCTGTAAGCAATTTCCAAAGGTGACTACGGTGCCAAAGGGAGACAGAGAAGCATAAATTTACTCATTCTGACTCATTTGAACGAATAAACATTCTGTGCCAAGCTTATTTTGTCACGCATCTCATGCGAAGGAGTACATTTTATACGACGTCTTTTAAAATTTCAGGAAGTGTTTTATGTCTTCCAACTTAACTTTTTAGTATTACTCTGCTCATATTAAATGCCTTGAAAAATTCTTTCTTTGTGGTTCGCTTGCTATACGGTTGATTGATGAAATAGGTGATATGTACTATTTTTTTGCGTTATGGATAGCCTGCCCAGAGGTTGAACGTATAGAATCTCCAGTGGCAAGACCTCAGGTTTTGTTACTTGGGTAAATTTTGACAGCCTGCTTAAATTTTGTCAATAGACTTATTGTGTTGAGTACACTGTAAAATCTGAATTTTGAGTCGAATGATTGAGTGAGACGGTTGCACAATTCCTTTGAGCTATCATAGCTTGTTGTTTGAAGTTATAACAACGAAAAGATTATCATAACTCAAAATATCAAGCTATGTTAGCTCAAACAAATTGTGCAACCATCTCACTCAATCATTTGACTCAAAATTTCAAATTTTACAGTGTATACTATGCGAATTAAATCCTGTCCAATATTTTGATCTTATAAGCACATTCTTTTGGATAACACATTTAAAAGGAAGAACACATTAGTCTGATTAAGAACATTCTTGCTAATATCATGAATATATACAATGTGGGTATTGCACATTATAGATCAATTTCACAATCAGAAAGTCAGATTAGCGTATCGCTCGCTTCAGCACCATTTCGGCTATCTCTTTAAGGAAATGGTCTGCCGGATATACCAAGCCGGATATGGTATGCCATGAGCTCCAGCGGATATGGTCAGCAGGATGCGTTATCATGGATATGCCGTATTATGTTATGCCGATATGCCATGCGAAGGAATATCTCATGACATTTTGAATGACACCTTATCATAGGGGACGACAAGAGCCCCATAAGAGATCAGTTGCTGCTCTTAATGCCTGCCATCTTGCGGGGCTTGGGGGTGCATGTTATTTGACAGATAATGCCCAAGAACTAGCAAGGAGGCTTCTTAGTATGCAAGGGCTAAAGAAGGGTTCAGGTTTTTGGGCTCAGCAAGTGTCTCCCGTGACCTGACTTGCATACGGTGGCGGGCCAACAAGTGACATCTAAGAAATGCCACCAAAATGGCGTCCGGAATGGTGACCGAAATAGCCTCCGATTATAGCCAACCCCAAATGACCTACCAAAATGGGCCAACCGACCCAAGTGGCAGGCAGGCTGACCATCCAAAGTGACCAATGTGACGTCTAAGTTGCTGTGGGTTTATTACCCAATTCACTTTGTAAGTAGTTATAATTAAGTTAAAACTTAGCAGTTGTTTTAATGTGGATCGTAATGGTTTGATAGTTTTTATCAATGACTAAATTTTACAAATTTTGCCAATGTACAATATTTGACAAATATTTGATATTTCTGTCTTCATGTTTTCAACAAGAAAATATGGTTATAATTTAGTATTTTGATTGAATGAATAATTCAGATGAAATATGATCCTACCGAGATGTTACAATGTCTTTGTTTTGTCATTTAGGTCTGCATGTGGTTGGCATGTGCATGAGAACCCTCTTTTGGTTTATTTCATTAACATGCCTCTACATGCCTATCTTCTTTGCCAGATATGGCACAGTGAAAGTTCAGATGTAACCATGCCCCTGACACATGACAGTGTGACTGGCAGGTGTCTATTTGGGGTTTTGCAATACTTGGGAACTGTCACTCTCATCATCCCATGCCCATCAACATCACTCAACCCCAAATTCCAGAGTAAATCAACGCACTGACACCTGGTACTGTTCATGAGCATTGAGCACCAGTCACTATGGGCCAGGGCAGGAGTGCTGTGAACAATTAACCTTGACTCTTTCTGTCCTCAATTACTCCTCATACTAACTGTATAATATTATAAGTGCGTCATACCCAAGTATACATCTATTTAGCCATCTATTCAACCTCGCCAACCTCACAGAGGCTCACACTAATCAAGCTGCTACTGCCAGCACTGGAGCAAACGAACTCACGTTCCTAACCTATGGTTCTTCATTAGGAAGATTGCGGTCTGAAGCACTCTTCAATTTTGGTCGACATGTCCTGGCGGCTCGCCCAACCTTTCTCGTTAAGATAAGTAGATCTTTTGGGTGGTCCGGTTAGTTTTGGGAGGAAAAATGTCCCAACTGGAAGCGGAGAGACACTGTGGAAGGATGGTATGTACTTGTAGGTTGGATGGCTTAGGTGGGATGGTTGGGGATGAAAAAATATCTGGTGATGTCATTGACTTATTGCTGAGGCTTGTGGAAAACATCTCCTTTGGATGAAGTCTATCCAAGGTTTCTTTGGAGTGAAATTGCCTTGTAGTTTATCATCCATAATGCTTCACATGTAGATCTGTCTGGTCACAAACAATCTGAGCTGAATAGCATGGTTTTGACGAAATTCAGTTCTGACTTCTCAGTACAATGCGTGTTGGAGATCAGTTTTATGTCTTTTTTTTTATATTAAATAATTTATGCGAAGAAAGTACTTATTTTAAAAGTATGTTGCCCAGTTTTGAAAGTAAAATGTATATCATTTTGAAATGGTAATTTATAAAATGTACACAGCCAAGTTTTGAAGTGTCAAAAATGAATATACAATATAGATATGCAGGTCTATGTATGTGTTGAAGTATAAAATATATTTCGCATGAATGTAGTGTTTTTCTTGCTGCTTTCTGTAAGAACCTCAACATATGGAGACTGTTGTTGTATCAGTAGCCCCACAAGGCTTTAAGCTTACTGAGAATACACTGTTTCCAAAAACAGCCATGATGAAGTGCCTTTTGCTTTATGTATGATACAGTGGAACATGCCATCTTGTTTATTATGTCTTCTCTTGGCATGGAACACTATTGTGGAAGGCAGGCAAGATAAGTCTTAATTAAGAGTGGCTCAGTCTTCAGACAGAACACTAATCCTCAATCAATGATAAGAGTGATGGTGACATTGTAAAATTGAGCAGAATAATGTCTAAGGATGTGAACCCCCACCCTTGAAACATCCATATATCTCATATGCTAAAGTACGGATGATTTGGATGAGATTCAATTAAGCCCGGGCGATGAATTAATCTTCTTTCGGGATATAGGCTATTATGGATTTCCCTTGATGTTGCTATGAAGTCTCCACAAAGTCTCCAGAGATTGTAAGAACAAAAAGTGTTTAATTCTCCAAGCAAGGTGATGGAATTTGTTCTAGCAAATTCGATGGTGACTGTTTGCAGTTTCAGGCTTTGATTTCAATCATGTTTCTTCTCATTGCTGGGCTCCTTCTAGTTCTTATTAGCCTCCTACCAAATGCATAGATACAGGACTTATAACCCTAGTGTTTCATTCCTTTCAGATAACCTTCATCTCGTTGCTGTGTCCTACCAAAGTGCCCAAATCATCCTTTCATCTTTCATTAAGCTGGGAATTAGTTGTACAATCTCACTGTATTATTATTTTCATCCATCAGAGGTACTTGCCATAGTGTTGTTGCTATAATCTAGCCAGTTGTTTTCAACAACTGTTAGAGCTATTGATTATTGTATGGCATTACACTAATTTAGAGTGGTTAGAATTCAGTCAGTGACTTATAGTGGATCAAGGATGATCGGCGAAACCTCGAGGCCGTTTTCGGACCTTCGGAAGACCTCTTATGAATGCTTTAGGACTTTCGCCGACCTTTCCACAGCTCGAATGAAGTCGTGTCTGCTCAGGGGGGTCCTTAATATTCCACCTGTCGACCGCACTCCTGATTCGCCCTAATGTCAGTGCTGGTCGCTACGCCCTGTCTGTTTCGCCACCCCTTTATTCCACCCCTGAGGAGGGTAATCAGTTGATTCGCTCGTTCATCACTTTCCCCGGGCTTCCCTTTGGTATCCTTTCGGCATCGTTGGAGCCTTCATTGAGCTTTTCTTGTTGACCTGTGTCTCTTTTTGGGCTCCTTGGAGGAATCTAGCCACTCAAAGATTTATGATGATTTATGGCATGTTCCCTCAGAAAGGACAAGATGAAGAGGTTCTGTAAAGGATCTCTAGATTCAATGGCCCATTTAGTCTTTTTAGGTCTTCTTTTGGGTGCAATGGTCCAATTTAGTCTTCTTTTGACTAATCTGTTAGAAGAGAGAAGGAAGAATACCATGTGACCAATGACTGATTTGTTTTTATTTTGCACTCGTGTAAATCTTTTAGATAATTATGAGATATATAGGAGTTTTCCTTTTTTATCAAATTGACATCAGTATTTTAATTACAATTTTGATTTTGGGATGCATTATTTCTTCTTATTTTAGTCTTTTTGTGTTTTCAATTTTCTTTTCCCAAAGTGATATCTTATGACAATTGTTGTTCTATCATTGTCGATGGTGTTTTGGCAAGTTGTAAAAACATTTCACTTCAGTTGAGTTGTCTGTTGCTACTCTGGTGATGAATTTTACCCTGAAGAGATTTTTCAATTCTTTTCATTTGCCAACATGTCAACAATAATTCTTCAAATGAATGATTGATCCTTGTGGAACTTCTGTTATACCCTTGGGTTCAATGATTTTCCGCCTAATCTTTCCCCCAGTTAATCTCTTTTCCTGTCAATCTCCAAGTCAATTCTCCTCACTCTCTGGATACCCGGTCCATCCAATTCCCTCCTTCATTTCCGATCTCTAGTCATTCCCTTCTCAACCTCCCCATTCCCCAGAAAATCCCTTTTTACCCCGCTGGCTATGTAATAGCCTACGGGGTACTGCAGTCCTCAATGCCTCAATGTGCTGGGGATTTCGTCAAGCATAACTCACTTTGTGTTGCTCATATTTCATTCAAATTTTGCCTGTTATCTTATTTTGTCATGCAGATGGGAATGACAAGTCCGTGCGTCCATACAGACACACGGACGTACGGACGTACGGACACACGGACGGACACACGGACAGAAGGATGGACGCACGGACAGATGGACGGACGCACGGACAGATGGACGGACGTACGGACACACGGACGGACGGACACACGGACGTACGGACACACGGACGGACGGACTCACCGACGTACGGACACACGGACATACGGACACACGGACGGACGTACGGACACACGGACGCACGGACAGAAGGATGGACGCATGGACGGATGGCTGGACGCACGGATGTACGGACACACGGACGTACGGACACACGGACGGACGTACGGACGGACGGACACACGGACGGACACACGGACACATGGACACACGGACGGACACACGGACGGACGGACACACGGACACATGGATGCACGGACACATGGACACACGGACGGACACACGGACGGACGGACACACGGACGGACACACGGACACACGGACGGACACATGGACGCACGGACGGACACACGGACACACGGACGGACACATGGATCCGAATGGTCTCAACGGCTTCACTTAGAGCCAGTGGGGTTTACGTGCTTGCACGGTATTTTTGAGTCAATCCTTCCTCAGTCAATCTCATTTGTTCACTGACAATCCTTTCTAAAGTCAATCCCCTTTAATCCCAGTCAATCCTTTCCCACAGTCCATCCTTTTCACTCCCAGTCAATCCGTTTTCCAAGGCAATCTCTCCTCAATCAATTCTTTCACTCAGTCAATCCTTTCCCCCCGTGTAAGGCGTGTATCATTTCCCCCGTCAATCCTTTCCACCGTTCAATCTTATATCCCGCAATTGCGAGTGAACACCATGAAAAAACCATTGAGTTCACACCATTGAGTTCATCCTAGTGAACTCAATGAAATAAATTATCTGACGTTGTTATGCAAACAATGGGCAGCGATTGTTATGTCATGACGTCACAATGGGCAGCTGGTGACGTCACAACAAATTGCAGCTCCAAACTTGGGAGAATTTGAAGTTGTCAGACTAAAAAACACTGATAAAGTCATTGCGGGATATAAATAAAACCCCATAACAGTGTAGTTCACAGCTATGAACATCATTCGTGTCAGGTCTGCCTTCTGAATAACACTCGTCCTTCGGACTCGTGTTAATTCAGAGCAGACCTGACACTCATGATGTTCATAGCTGTGAACTACACTGTCATGGGGTTTTATTATAGTTCCCTTACAGGTCTCAGTTATTCTCTCAGATCAGTCACTCACCAGTCACTAGTCAATGCATTGCCTGACTAGACAACTTATTCCTGGCTTGTTTGGACAGCCCCACCAATCACTGTTGTGTGGTAGGAAGCACCTGGGACATGTCCGACCACGCAAACTGTTTAGTGTCCTTTTATCAGTACTTCACGTCTACTTCGCGTCTACTTCGGTGCTTCTGCTGTACTTCGCATCTACTTCAGCGTTTGCTTTTTATTCGAGACTTGCGACTCTAGTGACTCCAGTTTAGTCACTGAATAAATTGTATCATCAGAAGATTCTCAGCCTAATGAGAGATATGCGTTTAGAGGAACTATTTTTAATTTTAGCTGTTTGGATTAAAAGTTTTCTTTGTAATTATCTAGAACCCCGCTTATTTGGTCAAAATTTTTAAGATGTCTGATAAACGATTAAAAGGCTTAATTTTACAAAAATACCTATAGATTTTTGATTTTGAAAAAGCAAGTAAATGATCTGAAAATTAATTTTTGTGTTAGACGTTAAAAAATGTATTTATAATATGAAGAGAGTGATAAATGCCTGACTTAGTGATACTATTATTTCATCTTAGCAAACCAAAAAGGTTATCACTTTTAAATAATCAAGTTCGAAAAGATATCATATTTTGAAATGGATGCTTTATTTCTGATGGCTTCAATGTTGAAGAAATACAAGATGTTCAAAAGATTCCCGTCCGGGAAAAAGAAAAATAGTAATCAGTACAAATTTTAAAGGCTGTAATGATGCCAAAGGCAGACCGAGAAGCATAAATTTACTCATTCTGACTCATTTTAACGAATAAACATTCTGTGCCAAGCTTATTTTGTCACGCATCTCGTCCGATTGAGTACATTTTATACGGCGTCTTTTAAAATTTCAGAAGTGTTTTATGTCTTCCAACTTAACTTAATTGCACTCCGGACTCATATTGAATTCCTTCAAAAGTTCCTTTAAAGTACTTCTTATCTTATCTTATCTTACCTGGCAAAGGGTTGAACTTGGGGTGGCAAGAGGTTAAGATCTTTATAGCCAGCTTAAATTTTAACAGCCAGCTTAAATTATGTCAATACACATTCAGAACTTCAATTGAATGTTAGTATGCGAATTAAATCCTGTCCAATATTTTGATCTTATAAGCACATTCTTTTGGATAACACATTTAAAAGGAAGAACACATTAGTCTGATTAAGAACATTCTTGCTAATATATACAATGTGCGTATTGCACATTTTAGATCAATTCCCAATCAGAAAGTCAGATTAGCGCATAGCTCGCTTCAGCGCCATTTCGGCTATCTCTTTAAGGAAATGGTCTGCCGGATATACCAAGCCGGATATGGTATGCCATGAGCTCAAGCGGATATGGTCAGCAGGATCGATATCATGGATATGCCATATTATGTTATGCTGATATGCCATGCGAAGGAATATCTTGTGACATTTTGAATGACACCTTATCATAGGGGACCACAGGAGACCCATAGGAGATCAGTTGCTGCTCTTAATGCCTGCCATCTTGTGAGGCTTGGGGGTGCATGTTATTTGACAGATAATGCCCAAGAACTAGCAAGGAGGCTTCTTAGTATGCAAGGGCTAAAGAAGGGTTCAGGTTTTTGGGCTCGGCAAGTGTCTCCTGTGACCTGACTTGCATACGGTGGGAGGCCAACAAGTGACATCTAAGAAATGCCACCCAAAATGGCGTCCGGAATGGTGACCGAAAACTGTCCCGAAATAGCCCCCGATATAGCAACCCAAATGACCTACCAAAGAGGGCAGCCGATCCAAGTGGCAGGTTGGATTGACCATCCAGAGTGACCAATGTGTAATCTCAGTTCAGTTGTGTTGGGTTTACCCACCTTGGTAACCCATTCACTTTATTAATTAGAACTTAGCAGTTATTTGGATTGTGATTATTTGGTAGTTTTTATCAATGTGAATATAGTTTTAAATTTTGATAATGTACAATATTTGATAGATGTTTGCTGTTTGCATCAGGTTTTCAACAAGAAAATATGGCAATAATCTGGTATTTTGATTGAACGAATAATTCAGATGAAATGATATCCTACCAAGATCTTACGATGTCTTCGTTTTGTCATTCTGGCCCGAATTTCAATGAGAAACCCTCGTTTTGGTTAATTTGATGGGCATGCAGCTACATGCCTAGCCTCTTTGCCAGATATGGTACAGAGAAATTTCAGATGTAACCATGCCCTTGACACATGACAGTCTGATGGACAGGTGCTTAATTGGGTTTTGTATCACTTCACAATCATCACTCCCATACTATTCAACCCCAAATTCTGGAAAAAATCAACTCAATGACAGGTAGGGTTTTATGGAGTGGTATTCTGCATGGAGCTGACCTTCGCAAACAGCAGAAGCAGTGGCAGATCCAGACAGTGTAGTCTGGGGGCCTGGAAGTCGTTTCGGCATTCACAGGCCCGTGTGGGCGTCATTTCGGCATTTGCGGGCCCATGCTGCTCTATATTATATTCAAAATGCCCCATAAGCACAGCATTATAACAGGGTGGTCAATTCAGGAACTTGCCAACCTTGGTGTGTCTGTGGTGTTCATGAGCACCAGTCACTATGGGCCAGGGCAGTGGTGTTGTGAACAATTGCAAAGCCTGTGCTCACTTTGGATATGTAATTGAGAAATGCAGTTGGTCACCCATACTATCCTTGACTCCTTGTGTCCTCAATTACTCCTCATACTAACCGTATAAGTCCATTATACCCAAGTATACATCTATTTAGCTATCTATTCAACCTCGCCAACCTCACAGAGGCTCACACTAATCAAGCCGCTGTTGCCAACACTGTAGCAAACGAACTCACGTTCCTAACCTATGGTTCTTCATTAGGAAGATTGCGGTCTGAAGAACTCTTCAATTTTGGTCGACATGTCCTGGCGGCTCGCCCAACCTTTCTCGTTAAGATAAGTAGATCTTTTGGGTGGTCCGGTTAGTTTTGGGAGGAAAAATGTCCCAAGTGGAAGAGCAGAGACACTGTGGAAGGATGGTATGTACTTGTAGGTTGGATGGCTTAGGTGGGATGGTTGGGGACAAAAAACCTCTGAGGATGTCACTGCTTAGGCTTGTGGAAGACATTGCCTATAGATGAATGAAATGCAAGGTGTCTTTGAAGGGAATTTCTTGTATTGACTATTGTATCACATATGATGCTTAACATGTACCACGATAGATCTGTCTGGTCACAAACAATCTGAGCTGAATAGCATGGTTTTGACGAAATTCAGTTCTGACTTCTCAGTACAATGCAGGCCTGTAGGGGGTCACTTTTCTTTCTTTTCTTTAGAAAATAGTAATTTATGGAAAAAGTTTGAAATATCAATTTAAATGAATAAGAGGGGCGTTCAGAAAGTTCTGACCAATTTTTCTGAGAGATGCTTATATTTGAGCTAGAGTCTTCAAATTTTCAGGAATACATATTGAGGTATCAAGGAAACAGATGGCCGAGCACCTTTGAGACACAGTATATTTAAGTTGTTATTTTGTTGTAGAGTTTCCAATGAGAGAGAGAGTTCTCGAGATCAGCAATGACTCAGCATTTTCTCGTCTCGCCGAGCGAGTCTCGAGAATTGAAATGTTGATCATTGTTTAACGTGGTGTTCATGTGTTTAATGTTTATAACAGTTACAAACCATTGGGATGTTGTTTTGTTTTGCTTTATATTATTGTTATTGTGTAATTGCTCCATTGTTCAATTTAAATATCTGTTGATGATAATCCCCATTGTATACCTGATAAATGCTGAAGTTGAACTTGTACAAATGTTTTAAAATTGTATAATATCTGGATGTTTAGCTGTGATTTATAGGAAACAAAACACACAGATTAACATTAAAACTATAAAGGATATCATAAAAGCCAAAAAATGTGATCCATTGCAAGATTAAATCTCTCTTGTTTTATCATTGTGCCAATGGCAGGACAGTGTCCTAGATTTCTCGAGAAATTCTCGATTCTCGTGCACTAGACCATGTCATTCTCGAGAGGTGTCGATCGAGACTCATTGGAAACACTATTTTGTTGCCATGGAAACGGCAAGATGGGGAACCCAGCGCAGCTCATTTTTCTAGTCAACTTAGTATTGTGTTTTCCCTGAGATCTAGAGTCAAATTACGTTAGAAAGGACTGCAAACCTGTGCAGGGCCTACTGGCAATTGTGATTTGTAACTTTATGATGTCACAATGTTGCGCCAATCCATTGTTTAGCCATTTAAACCCGATTTTTGCACTGTAAAGAGTGATTTTGGATGATCAGTTTGTATGGACCCGAAACGCGATCAGAGAGCTTCAATCAAATTGTGTTTTCTTACAGGAGAGAATGGTGCACAAACGCAGGATCTTATCTGGACATCATTTCCAGATACCTCAATGATGATTTTGCACCATAGGACTTTGGTTTAATCCCTGATCTAAAAGAGGAGTTGAGAGGTGAAAGATATGATACAAATCATGACTTTTGACATGCCATTTCAAGGGCTTTTCTAAGTAAGACTTTGAAAATTGCCTCACCAAGTGGATTGAAAGGTTGCAAAAATTTGTTTCATACCACAGAGAGTACTTTGAAAAATTATGAAGCTTGTTGAGTTTTGTATGAAAAATTAAGCTGCGCTGCCTACCCCAAGGTGTGGTTTCCATGGCAACAGAAAAGTAAGTTAAACGTTGGCCACTGATGTAATATTTTCAGAATCAATGTCTGTACACCTGAATTTTGTACTGTGAAAATTTCATTCAAGTACGTCAAATAGAAAGGCCTGCCATAAAAAATTGGTCAGAACTTCCTGAACACCCCTCGTATATATATTTTGGTCTATATAATTATATGTGTTGAAGTAAGAAATATATTTCGCATGAAAGTAGTGTTTTTCTTGCTACTTTCTGTAAGAACTTCAACATATAGAAACTGTTGTTGTATCAGTAGCCCCACAAGACTTTAAGCTTACTGAGAATACACTGTTTCCAAAAACAGCCATGATGAAGTGCCTTTTGCTTTATGTATGATACAGTGGAACATGCCATCTTGTTTATTATGTCTTCTCTTGGCATGGGGCCCTGTATTGTGGAAAGCAAGATAAGTCTTAATTAAGAGTGGCTCAGTCTTCAGGCGGAACACTAATCCTCAATCAATGATAAGAGTGATGGTGACATTGTAAAATTGAGCAGAATAATGTCTAAAGATGTGAACCCTCACCTTTGAAACATCCATATATCACATATGCTAAAGTACGGATGAGATTCAATTAAGCCCGGGCGATGAATTAATCTTCTTTCGGGATATAGGCTATTATGGATTTCCCTTGATGTTGATGTTGCGATGAAGTCTCTATGAAGTTTCCCAGAGGTTGTTAGAAAAAACTTGTTTAATTCTCTGCACAAGGTGACAGAATTCGTTCTAGCAAATTGGATGGTGACTGTTGGAGTCTCAGCCTTTGATCACAGGTAGTCGCCTGAACTGACTGTACAGTCTGTTTGAAATTACACAAGGTGACTGACTGCAGAAAACCGACTCATCCTAGCTGGCAGTGATGTCATTAGGCAGAGCCAATCAGCATTGGTATTACAAAATTTCTAGTTCTGCAATATCCAAGAGAGGGCTCTGTTCATATCTGAGGCACCATGTGGGAGCCTCATGGAAGATTAAAGTCTGAAAATTTGGGCAAAATAACCAAATGTAAAGTTACAAAGTACTTCTATTTGTTGATATATAATATTTCCAAGGATCTATAACAAAATCCTTCTCATATTCACAGTTTTTCAGTGGAAGGACGTGTGCTGTAATATCCCATAGGAACCTCTCCTGCGAGCTTGGGAGAACGAACTTGCAGTGGTTCAGTAACCTACAAATCTGCAAGGAATTCCCTTAATTAAAGGTAAATTAGCTGTAATTTGATAGAGGTAAGGTGTGGAATTCAGAGTTAACTTATCTGGCAAAGGATTTGGCAAAAATTGCATCTGTGACACAATGTTGGATGCTTGAAATTGGACCCTGAAAACGAAGCTGTCATTTGCCTAAGTTTTGAAGTCAAGCACCTTGATGATATTTATAGTGAATATCAATGGCTAATACAGGAGTGTGCCTCTGCTTTGATTTCAATTCCTTTTTCTCCCCATTGCTGGAGCTCCTTCTAGTCTAGGCCTAATTAGCCTCCCATACCATATGCATCGATACAGGACTTATAACCCTAGTGTTTCATTCATTCAGATAACCTTCTTCTCGTTGCTGTGTCCTACCAAAGTGCCCGAATCATCCTTTCATCTTTCATTAAGCTGGGAATTAGTTGTGCAATCTTGCTGGATTCATTCCTTAGGTACTTTCCATAGTGTTGTTTCTATAATCTAGCCATTTATTTTCAACAACTGTTAGAGCTATTGATTATTGTATGGCATTACACTAATTTAGAGTGGTTAGAATTCAGTCGGTGACTTATAATGGATCAAGGATGATCGGCGAAACCTCGAGGCCGTTTTCGGACCTTCGGAGGACCTCTTATGAATGCTTTAGGACTTTGGCTGACCTTTCCACAGCTCGAATGAAGTCGTGTCTGCTCAGGGGGGTCTTTAATATTCCACCTGTCGACCGCACTCCTGATTCGCCCTAATGTCAGCGCTGGTCGCTACGCCCTGTCTGTTTCGCCACCCCTTTATTCCACCCCTGAGAAGGGTAATCAGTTGATTCGCTCGTTCATCACTTTGCCCGGGCTTCCCTTTGGTATCCTTTCAGCATTGTTGGAGCCTTCGTTGAGCTTTTCTTGTTGACCTGTGTCTCTTTTTGGGCTCCTTGTTCCTCTGGGAGGAATCTAGCCACTCAAAGATTTATGATGATTTATGGCATGTTCCCTCAGAAAGGACAAGATGAAGAGGTCCTGTAAAGGATCTGCAGATTCAACGGCCCATTTAGTCTTTTTAGGTCGTCTTTTGGGTGCGATGGTCCAATTTAGTCTTCTTGTGACCGATCTGAGCGTTTCCTCCATGTGGACGAAGCGAGCGAAGCAAGAAAGTCATGTGACTTACCACCGATTTGGTTCGGCACTCGCATCAATCGTTTAGATATCTTGGAGTTACAAAAATGATCCCTTAATATCAATTTGATGTAGGGCTATGTATTTCAATAAACACTTTGTCATTGGGATGCATTATTTCTTCTTATTTTAGTCTTTTTCGTGTTTTCAATTTTCTTTTCCCAAATTGATATCTTATGACAATTGTTGTTCTATCATTGTCGATGGTGTTTTGACAAGTTAAAACAACATTTCACTTCAATGGAGTTCTCTGTTGCTACTCTGATGATGAATTTTACCCTGAAGAGATCTTTAAATTCTTTTCATTTGCCAACATGTCAACAATAATTCTTCAAATGAATGATTGATCCTTGTGGTACTGGTGTGGTATATTCCATGCCCGATCTTTTATTATACGCTTCGGTTTGATGATTTTCCACCTGAAATATACAAAGAAAAGGAAGATGTGTAAAATGATATGATAAATTGAGAATAGATATTGAGATTGACTCACAAAAAACTTGAAAAAGATTCAGAATTTAAGAAATTGAATTTGGTTGGCTGAAATGCTATATGTATTCATTTATATTGAGACTAAAGCCTTTTGCTTCATGAATTCTTCATTTAAGAAATAAGCAAAAAAAAAACAAAAAAATGTGATGTGTGGAGAAAAATGAGATGGTTTTTCTGCAGTTGTCCTCATTTGTAATTTAATTACCTTAGTAATCGTGGAAAATATACTTTTTATGGTCATCTCGAATGAAAGTCCTCTATTTGTTGCTAAAGTCAGAATGAAGGATTAGCGGGTAACCTACAATCAAAATTAATAAATGTTTCAGGTTCAGATTGTGAATTGGAACAAAAATTTTGATGGATAGCGATTTTACACTTCATGCTGCTATTTAGATCAGCGATTAGAATTGGGAAAAGAAAGATCGATATTTAATTACAGGAAACATTTACTGTCAAAGTCAAATTAATATCTCATCTGATAGTCATGATTTCGAATTTGCATGACTTCATGTTATCTGTGTTATAAAAACAAATGCTAAAACACCAAAAAACTTGAATCTAGTCTCAGCTTAAACTGAATCCTGACTAGAAACTCATTGAGATATCTGCTTCGACTGCAAAGAGCGAAGAAGGAAAATATGGGAAATGGATGGATCACTGTCTCATCGCTCATAGGGTTTACATTTCCTTATTTTCTTCACTGGTGAATATGGATAGGACAGGCAAACACCACAGTTATGTGTTGAGGGGCTCTCTTTGTAATGGATGAAATATTATAACATTGGTTCTCTGAGTCGAGAGTCAAACAGGGGTGCCGGTGGTGAGCAGCCTTGCAGTTTGGCAGATAGGTGAGACAAATTCAAAACAATTTTTCACTTGGTGATAAGAGCTTCAAATTTGGTAGATGTGCTTTGTTACCTACTCTTTCTGCTATCCAGGTGCAAAAAAAAACATAATTGCCGCCATTTTACAAGATGGCCGCCAATCGAGTCGGTCTTATATCATTCAAGTCAATTTCTATTGTCGCAGCGACCTTAGAGCTAGATTCATCTGGCAAGTTCTGCATGCAGCGGTCTCTCCTTCTCCCTCTTATCCCCCTCTTATCTCCCTCTTATCTCCACCATCCAACCCCCTATGGCCATCATTCCTCATCATCTCCATAATCATTTTATTGCATGTTGAGTCATTTTAATAACGGAGACGAGCCGTTCGAAAACCCGACTAATGATCGCCGACATGTCATGCTTCACCTCAGACCATGAGAAGTGATCAAGAAACCATTTATAACAGTCCTGAAAGATCTATTGAACATCAATTGAACATCATTTTAACATCCCAGGCAGATAAAGAGTTCACAGCCTTGCTCTCGTACAAATTATGGTATTCTTTATGATATTCTTCATCGTGCTTTACTCGCGCTTGTGCTATTCCGAGAATTCTGTAGCCTTGTGTCGAGTCGTTATCCGTGATATATGGAGGCTTATTGTATTCACTTTGTAGTTCAGACTAATCTCATGATGGGGCATAAAGGCTAACATATTGATGGGTGAATTATGCATTGAATATGCATTCAAATTGAATGACTTTTTGGTGTTTTTTACACACATATTTTGTCACTTCAAAATTAAGATCTGCTGATTTGTTACCAAAAATAGTCCATGAATTATGGGAATTTATAGGATTTGACCCTCAAAATGCAGATATTGATCACTATTTTCAGGAGTTTTGCCATTGTAAGTGATGTTAGGGTTGACATAGTTTTGGAGTTTTTTTTGGGAGGGGGGTTTACTTGTATGTTTGTGTAGCTCATCATCTGGTGTGGAGTTGGATATATGTTGTTTCTCCGGCATATCCATTTTCTATCAATAAACAAATTGAAATTATCATGGAAGATGATTTATGTGGTGCTTTTGGACTCCAAAAGACAAAATCCACTTAATCCGCTGACAAATTTCTCATAAAATAAAAGGAAAGCAACTTTGTTTATGTGAATATCTTAATATATGGAGTTGTAATCGTCTTACTTTTGAAATAAAATGTGTAGAGGTGCTAGATTTTGAGAAATATTTTCCTATAATGATACCAGAATGCCTATGTGCATGCATTATTCACAATTTAATTCAATAAAAATGTTGTTTGCAGCTCGTAAATATTTTTGCGGCAGCTGGTGAATTAATGCAAATGGAAACTAATGGAAGATCGGATGTAATCCGAGTGGAAGGATTGCGTTGCTTTTAAAATTTAGTGTCATGTTTCCACAGGTTGGCTTTTAGGGTCAATGATTGCACAGGTAGGCTGAGGTTGATGTTGAATTTTGAGGTTGGGCAGGTATAATGATGAGATGGTTAGGCTGGCGTTTGGTTTGGTGTCAAAATCCTAATTCTAAGTAAATTGGAAGGATTACTAGAAGGCTTGGGGCCCAGATCAATGCTTGACCTGGACCTATGATGGACGACAGTTTCAGTCAACCTTCGCCTCATTGCCATATTATCCTCCTGTCCTAATTAGCCTACCAAGTGCATAAATACTGGACGTAAAGCCTCAATCATCCATCCATTGATCAGAGACAAGAGAAGATCCTTACCGCCTTTGAACAACGCCACCAGATTTTGTCAAGCTTACTTCTTATCGTCTCTTGTTTGGGTTATGCATGAATTCCAAGCTCCCAACTTGGGTTTTCGTCAGATACGGATCTGTCCCAAGAGAAGATGTGCACGGAGCGTTAAGGGTTCTGCCTCTGCATCTCATCAGTCAACTGAGGCAACCCAAAAGGGAGTAGAAAACCTTAAGAAAACTGTTTTCTTGTCCTGTTCTTTTTTTTCTCTATTTTAGATACTTCTGAATTAATAAAATTTACTGAGTGAGCTTGTTTTAGTTCATGTCAGTAATGAACAGCTGAGAGATTAAGTCTCTATCCTCTGTCAATAAATGCACTGATCAGTCATATTCCTCACTTTTCAGGAGCGGTAGGGCTGGTCTAGTGGTAGGGTGCTGGGCTGCCAATCGCTAGGTCTAGGGTTCGAATCCAGCTCTTGCCGGGTTACTTTGGCCAATGTTGGACGGATGTTTCAATCATTCTTCAACTCATTGTCGTGTCCTCCCCCTGTCCTAATTAGCCTACCAAAATACAGGACGGGAAGCCTCGATCATCCATCCATCCTCACCATTCAGGGCTACAAACTCCTGGATCTGGGTTTGAATCCTGACCAATATCAGATAGATGTTCTATCCTTAGGCAAGAGTACACCTCGCCTCATTAAAGTCATTGCTGTGGCACTGTCTGTCCCATTAAGTCTAATCAGTGCAGAAATATGAGATGTGAAGCCCTACCGGCAATCCATCTTGTACCAGGGGTACACCCCGCCTCATTACGGTGGTCCATGTCTATCCTATTAACCAGTCTGGAAAATAACCGTCATATGAGGACAATTGCAATTCCAGCAAAGTCCTGGCCTTGACAGGATGGTGTGTGTGGGGTTGGTCAGTTGGGTATCAGAAGAAAGTCTGATCTCTGGGCAGCCATCCTGATCACACAGCAGCATGACAGTAGCGGGATTTACTCTTATCAAATTTTGCGAAATACTGTAAAGTCATCAGACGGTAATTTCCTAGACTGTTAACCCTAATCAGTGCAATAATACAGAACATAAAGCCATTGAAGCCCTATCACACGCCCTCCGTCACTTCAACGTGCAAATATTATTTTATCCTTGTGATAATATAATACATTAATATTGTTCAAGAGCTGGATGTATTGTTCCTTTGGCATGTAACCATAGTGTTATTAATATGAATTCAATTATGTCATGCAAACTTTCAATTTGACATCAATTTTCCATGCAGTACTAAATGAATGCCAGTCTGCTGCAACAAAGTTACAAAGACCAGGGAAACTAGCAATCGTATCGCAGTGCTGCCAGTGCACGCCAATCTCATATCGTGATATTCCATTTCCGCTCGTTGTAGGAATCCGAGTAATACAAAAAGGAAATACATTGTTGTTCAAGGTTCTCTTGACTGCCACATTGCGAAGGACACTTGTATTTCACCGGTTGAGTCGTTGTACGTGTTTTTCTTGCTGTATTTTTGGATGTCGAGGACACATGTTTGACATTGATTGTACCGTATCTATGGAGGTTTTTGTGGAGATTTTTAGTGCTACAAAATGGTGTACATCATAATTATCTGATGACCCTCCAGATTTGTTAATTGCTGTGTCCCTCACCTGTCCTAATTAGCCTTCCAGTCCTGATGTCATTAAATCATTACCTGCCACATTTATGAGAACAATAGTTATAAGGATGATGACAATAAACTTAAGTAGAACAAATTTCATATTGTTAAGTTTTCCAAGTTGGTTTGGTAAATGTAAAATGTATGGCAGGAAATGGCAGAAAATATGCATATGTGCATATATGCGATATGCGCAGCTTTAAACATTTTTTTTATTCCAGTAATTTTATGTCCCTTGTGTCTTCAATTCCATGTCTGCTGCATCTGAACCATGCATATAGGCAAAATGATCTTGGTCTTGTTTCTCTGGAGTTCCTCTAGAAAATTTTGTTGACAGCTGCCATTTAGAGTTGGCCAATCAACTGTGATTTCTGTCAACATAATAGCCAATCAGGTGTGATTGCTGTCAACATTCTAGAATTCAAGTTTAACTGATTGTCACTCCAGCTCAAGCCCTGCTATGGGCAACATGCAGTCAATTTTTATGTCAAAGAAACTGATCAGGTGTGTACTTATTTTATTCATTATAACTAGTTTGTATTTCAATTAGTATTTAGCAATCCATGTTTTGTGATTACAGATTAGTAGTTTAATGCAGTTTGTGTATCTCTGGTGTTGGTCTGTTCAGATCTATTTTTAGAATCAAAAAGATCTATTTTTAGAATCAATACTTAAAAGTCAAATATGGTTTTACAGGTCTAATACATGTGGTTGAGAAAATACAGTTGGTACCAAAAGTGGAGTTCCCCTAATGTTCTTGTGAGTTTATATTGTTTTTAATACTAGTCATGATATTTGTATGCTATTTTGAGTTTGTGGATTTATACTTAGATAGAAAAGACAATTTTTAGCCTGGCTCACCAGGCTAATTCAGGAGTAATGGTCTGAAAATATTGTCTGTCAACTCTACTGTTCAATAACTCCAGGTTCAATATATCTGTTTTTGTGTTTTATTGGTTTGTTAGGGTAGCTAGATGTATGGAAATTACTTTTTTTTTTCAATTTCAAAATTAATTTTTTTCCCAAATTTTTTTTTCTTCCAAGATTTGAAAAAAAAAAAAAAAAAAAATTCAACTTTTTTTGCAATTACACTGATTTTTTTTCTTTCAAAAAGAGGAAATCGGGCAACTTCTGTTTTTCAAAATTTTAACATTTTTTGCTCCCAAGATTTAATTTTTTTTTTCCTAAATTAAAAAAAAAAAAAAAAATTGTTTTCCTAGATTAAAAAAAAATTTTTTTGTTCCAAATTTTTTTCAATTTCGCCAATATTTTCAAAGGAGGAAATTGGGCAACTTCAAGATTTAAACAATTTTACACATTCTTTTCTTGGTTATTTGGATATTATTTTGTTCATGGAACAACCACAATAACAGCACTTCACTTGCCGCAATTCAGAACCACCTTTCTCTGCCATTCTCAAAAAAGTAGACTTAACTATTTCACCAGCATTGCTACATATTTTGCCGTCATCACTGCCACATATTTTGCCGTCATCACTGCCACTTGAGCCAGGCTTTGAATCCGCGGATTCTTGTTATTGGTCATATTGTAATTGCTGGTCATTTTATTTTATTGTAATTACCACACACACACTGTCACAACGTTACGCTACCCCATAATGATGATATTTTGTGCGTAAATAAAACCTTTTGAAAACTCCATTCATTCGTCACTCTTATCTGCAGGAAACTGCAACATTAAGTCTGAGTGCATAAATACTGGTCGTAAAGCCTGCGTCAGTCATACATCCATTAAAAATTCTCAGACCCCCAGAATAGTCCTTATCAATTATATTATCTATCTTTCTATAAATCAAATTTTATCGGACTCTACTGAGTGCATGGAACTCAAAAGAGAGCAATCACAACACAACACACAGTGGACACAGTGGACAGACTAGAAGAAACCACTTCTGGCCATCTTGGCCATGGAACTTGTTAGTTTGTGGCGGCCAATCTGCTGACTGCCAGCTCCTTGGCACCTTGTGCTTCTCAGCCGATATATCTTGGAAGGTCGCGAGGCTCAAGGCCTGTTGCAGTGATAAGCCTCACTTCGATAAAAAAAAACTGCGAGGAAAAACAGCGTGCCGAGAGCTTCAATAGGTGACTCTTGCGAAACTACAACCAAGTACGACCAAAATACATACAACCAGAATTCCGATTAGTAGCTGTTGATTTTTAACTCAATATACGAAACATAACTAGAGAAGTGTGGTAAAGTATTGAAACCTGGTATACCTTTGCCTAACTCCCGTAGAAGGGGAGAACAATAAAATATCAGAGAGCTCCACTAAACACTGAAGGTACAGTGTAATCGATGTACCAGATGCACAGACTCATTCCCAAATTGCACCAAAAATTTAGCCATGGACTTATTGAATATCTGGCAAGATTGGCATGTCTCTCAAATTCAGACTTTAAGAAAGAGTACAATACAAAACATATTATTTATTTTCCATGGGACAGTATCGGAGACAGAATACATTGTTACAAATGACACTTGCTAAATAAATAATCTATTTCTATTTGTACAATACAAATATGCACTGATACTCTCCTGTGGTGTCTTTCATGGGACAAAGAATTATTCATTAATGCTCAGAGGCATGCTGTGTTATTTTTGGGCTGATCAAAGACTTTGTCTCGCGTATTAAGGATTCATCAGATGAAACCAGATGCATGGCGCCAATGCAAATACAATGCTTGCGACTGCCAACTGTAATGTCTGCATATTGTTTAATGAGTAAATCATATTCCTTGATGTGATATGTATTGTATTGTGCCTCATGCATTCCTCCTACTCAATTGTGCATGAGACTACATTCCGCTACAGCGATAGCGTACTTGCCTTCTAACTTATGAGCCCGGGTTTAATTCTTGTGTCATGTGTTCAGCTGCTAACTAGACCGAAATATGCTGGCGGGATCAAGACTGCCAGTAGGCACTTCGTTTTGAGTCAGCCTTTGTCGGACTAGCTGCTAACAGCAAACACCTTAGACGATTCAGCTAAAGATTGCAACCTCTAGCCAAGGGCCAAGATGCTGGGGTACTTCACATAGCTGGGATCAGAGAGGCAGTGCATAGGGTAACGAGTTATTTATAGATGCACAGCACTAACAGTGCCAAACCAAGCCCCTTGCGAGGGCTCTTCATTATACTTGGCCAGCACAGACACTGATACTGAATAATTATCCTCCTCAATTAAAATTGTGACATTTCAGCTTTAGAATGACGAGAAAAGCCAACAAAATGAACGGGATGCAAACAACACTTTTCTTATTAGATCTGCAAAAACAACTTAACCTTGAGGTTGTTATTAACTTGTTAAGATTCTTCTTAGATAAATATAGCTTAACCTTGAGAATATTTTATGGTAAACCAACTGTACTAAAGTTACTATAATCCTTTGTAGAGCCCTATATTTTTGCATATATTCAAGGTCGCCTGTCTTTTATTAGCGTATAATGCACATTTTACACCCGGAAAAGGACATCTGCTCAATAAAGTGGCTGTAAAAAGCAATATTCTGTATATTTACATAATAACAATTGCTTTAATGCCTGAGATCTATGGTAGCTTTGGGAGACTAGAAAATTGGCTCATTTCCAGATTTATGCATTCATATTACACTTCACATTACACCTGGACTCTTTTTGGATGCAAGTATTAAACAAATTCTGTTCAATTGTTCCAGCACAATGCTTTTATCTCCTTCACTTCCTGTGCTACTTGCAGTTGTATAATGGCTAAATTTGGGATGTCAAGATAAATATGCAAATTTTAAGCTAAAACCTTAGTAGGCTTTCATTCCTCTTCTCGTATGTGTCATAATTGGCCTACCAAGTGCATAAATACAGGACATAAAGCCCCAAACATCATCCTCTTCTCATATACCTCCCCATCTGCAGCTGATCTGGATCTAACCATTCATCTGTTTGGCAATTTTCCAATCTGCAGCTTTGTCTACTTCCTAACTGCACCGACAGACCTTTCATTAAGTGTAGTTCTCACTACTAAGTGCCCTTTCTATCAAACCTGAAGACTCCCATCTAACCCAACACTATCTCCATTTCTATATCTATCAATAAGTTTATTGATGTGCATCAGGAAATTTGCATGTCTAACCTTCCCTCACTTGGTATGCACCTTTATTTCATCTAACCTACTGAGAGACGAAGCACTGGAAAACGTACTCACTATGACCCACTCCCTTATTTTTCATCTTTTATCAAAATTACAGACAGCCTCCATTGAATAACGACCCCAACCCTACACCTGCCATCCGTCCCTGCCACTTGTCTTTCAAGTCTGTCACGAGATTTTTACCGACCTCTGGTAATCATGCGACTGAGGTCATTGTCTGTCAGGTGGCTGTTGCTGATAAAATGGCAATTGAATATGGGAGTGATCTAGTCTAGAATTAATGCTACCAGTCCAAACTGAAAGCTACTACGATCTTGTCATGGAAACTACTACAGAACTACGGCCAGCGCAGAATGAAAACCTTTACTTTCGAACCAGAATCAAATCTAGATACCAGAAAGAGGAAGTAGAGGCCTTCAGGATGAAAGTTACAAAAATAGAATGGAAGCCGTGAGCCACGACTATTGTCAGTAATGACACCAAGGTTACTTGACAGGCAAATTGGCAAATTTATCATCCAAAATTGATGATTTCTATGGTATCGATGCTATCTGTGAGATGGAAAATACGTTTTTCAGCTGTTATCATTGAGATCAGAAAATGCACTGGTGATGTGTTGTAAATTAAATAAATTCCAGAAATAGCTTGAAAGTGTGCTATCTATCCGATTGCTTTAAAAGGTGTCCATTATTCCATCAAATTTTCTGTGCTTTCCTTAATGATACAGTTGTATCTCTCTTTCTGCCATGTTGTAGTTCGCCCGTGGCCTAATTGGTAAGTGCGCTTGTCAACTGGCTTTGAGGGCGTGGGTTCAAATCTCACCTCGGGAACTCACTTTAGTCCGAGCCCATGGGACATTAAATGGAGGCGGGTTGTATCCAGTATTCTATGCTGGGGCAACTGAAAGACCCTGGGCATCCCTGAATTAATAGGGTATGTGCCAGACCCACAGTCTTCTCGTCTCATCATCAATCGACATCATACGGCGATCACCTGCCCCGATATAGCCCACTAAGGTGCTGCAGAGGCCTAAAACACAAACAAACAAACAAACTTTCTGCCATGTTGAGACAAACGTGTCATTTCTTGTGGCAAGAGTGCACAGGGGGGGGGGCGAAGGTTGGTCTATTGGTAGCGTCCTTGGCTGCCAATTGCTGGGTGCAGGGTTTGAATCCTCTCTTGCGAGGTCATCTTGGCCTAGGGATGCACCCATACCACTTTTTCACTTCCGATCCGATACCGATCCTGGTATTTTGTTGCCGATACCACCGATTTCCGACACAATTCTGATGCCGATACCATTGGTTAAATGGAGAGTAGTGCTACCGATCCGATCCTGCTTTTTAGTGCTGGATCGGCACCGATACCGATCCTTAGTATCGGATCGGTGCATCCCTACCCAACCGGGCCTATGTTGGGTAGCTGTTTTAATCATCCTTCACCTCATTGCTGTGTGCTCCTCTCCTATTATATTCCTAATTAGCCTAAGAGCATAAATACAGGACGTAGAGCCCTATTGGTCAAAATCATCCATCTATCCTTGGAAAGAGTGCACCTTGCCTCATTACTGTGGTTCCTTCCGGACAGGCCTATTTGGCCCAGTTAGTACATTAATACAGAATGTAAAGTCATATAACCCATCCTCTTTCTGCCAAACACTTATCACTTATCCTTCTATTATGATATCGTACAAAGTATCTTGTTCTTCATTATCACTGATCCAGGTCAATTGGTGGATCATCTTGTACATTGCATCTTAAACCTAGCAATGGACCTATAAAAGGACAATCATATAGGAAGACAATGGGCTTGCCATTGTATAAAGCCGATTGAACTGGATCGGTTTGATGTTACGGATTGCTACCCTCTTCGGAACCACTTGGCCTCTGTCACCTTTGCTTCACCCTACCTATCCGATAAAGCGTTTGGATTTGCTTTTGGAATGACAGCACGTTCGGACAATCTCTAAGAAATAGTCTTCTCAGACATCATGCAAAGAAAGGAAAAAAAGGTCAGCGCCACTGTGTCACATGAGGACCCGCCTCACGTACGGACTACCAGAGACGCTGTTTTAGAAAGTCTCGGCCCAAGCCGGCCGGATTTGGGGACATGTGAAAATCCAGATTGCCTCAGGACATGTGACCCAAGCGACCCTCAAGATCGATGAAGGTCAATTGAGAGAACGCCCCAGGAAGTCCTCGGTCAACATTCGCGGGGTGGAGTGCCAGCCACTGGGAGAAAGCAGTGCAAGATGGGTGTGGAGTGTTTTGCCGATATGGTTGTACTCAATGTACTGTCTTATAAGTATGGGGCAAATAATATGTTTATGTTATGTATATGTATAGCTTTTTGCTTTGTACACCGTTATCGACTACTGGTTGTTGGTGAATTCCAACCCAATCAAGAAATGCCTAAATAATGTTATCTGAAATGTTTTCAATACAATAAATTAAACACAAGATCAAGTACTTTGCATATAGTTGGTGTACAAAAATGCTGGAAAATACATTTATCTATGAACATATATGCCTAAATTTAATGCTGCCAAAGCCGATTGACAAAATAATGAAAATATCACAGATTTATAGCTGAAAAATCGTTTATGTCTGATCTGCCTGATATTTTGTTTACTGACAGATAAAAAATTTCTAGTCATCAATTGTAAATCTGTCTTTAAATGTTTGTACAGTACCCACTATTTTCATGTACTATTGACCCAGTGAGATAACTGCGGTTGAGGCCTTGTTTGGTGTCGAGCTTTGCGTGTCATGTCAGCGTGTCACCGAGTTACACAACATCATGCGTCAATTCCTGTTCGATAATCCCTCTGATGTGTCCGAATGTCATGTCCAATGAACGGGATGGTTTATTTATAAGATTCGTACATACCAGTACCGGACAAGGCGAGAAGTTCAATATATGTTCAATAAAATGTTCAATAAACTCACCCGTAGAATTCATTGATTCATCAATACAATGTAGACCTTGTAGCGTTTACATGTTGTCGTTTTCAATTACGAACATTCGGCCATTGATCTGAGGCTCCTTAAGATGTTATTGGGTGAAGAAATCTATACGCTTCAGACAATTGAGAGAGACATTTGTCGACTTGGTTCAATATTGAAGGCTTCACATGTTTGGGGTTGACTGATAGATGAAGATGAAACAAGAACTTAGTGTCTCAGCACTTGGTAATGTTGCTGATGCAAGTTCTGTATGACAAGAATACTTTTTTGTTGCCTCAACATATTTGAGACAACATCATCTGGAATACTGCTTGTGTTAACCTTTTGTAGATTTTCTGAAATGAGTAAATCACATGATTGAAAAGAAAAAGTAGAGATTTTTGTGAGACTGAAGAAATTATTCTTATTTAGGTGGAGCAGATTGAACAATATTTAACATCTTTTATTGTTTGTAATATAAAGACTATTTAGTCTTCACTTCATGTTTGTGGCATTGTGACTAATTTTATTTTATTTTAATTTCAGGTATGTACCAGTTTCATGTTGAACTATTTGTCTTCAAAAAGTAAGTAGAACCCTTTTGGTTTTGTGATGATTCTCAATATTAAAGCTGCTAGTAACAAGACAAAGCTGGCTTATTCATTTACCACCTGTTATATCAAATCATCTTGGGTTATACTATTTAGTCTAGATCCTCTATCATCCACAGTAAGCTGAGCACATGAGCCTATTGTCACAATCTTCTCCGACAACTACTGCTAACACACAGTGTTGTCTGCAAACACTCTATAAACACACTATTAGACATCCGGAGATTGTTCTGGCCCAGACATTAGGATTAGCAAGACGAGTAAGATTTATGTCGAGACGTTCACTAAGACAACTAGGGAAGGACTAAGAACTGCCGAATGGTAGCGCTTTGGCAAAGGGGATTTCTGTAATAAGAGAAGATCGGCTCTCTTGCTAGTTGGAGGTTGTGTGTACAGAACTAATTGCAATCTTGTCCTGAGCTTTACTGAATGATCATGTTGCAGTTTGTTTGACTTCTATGAAGTGTCTTGTCAAGTCTCACACTAGAATTCATGGTTTGGAATAACATGGATTCTTGATAAATTCTCATGCAAATTGTTCTAGTGATAAACGCCACCACTTTCGGCAACTGTTGTAAATAAATATAGCTTATCAGTCATAACAATTGGGATATGCCAGCTACTTCTCAATCATGTAAAATTCCTAGTTGGTATATCAGTTAAATTTAGGAGGAAAATGGGTATTCACACACATGCAATCATGTTGAATCAGTTCAATATTGGTCAAAATTCATTGTGACTATTTGATCACAACAAACTACTGATATTCTTCACTCACTTTGTTACTATTGTCAACACTCTATTAGATATCTGGAGATTGTTCTGGCCCAGACATTAGGATTAGCAACACAAGTAAGATTTATGTTGGGACACTCACTAAGACAACCAGGAACTGACTAAGAACTGCTGAATGGTAGCGCTTTGGCAAAGGGGATTTCTGTAATAAGGGGAGATTGGATCTCTTGCTAGTTGGTGGATGTGTATACTTAGCTAATTGCGATCTTGTTTAGAGTGATCATGTTGCTGTTTGTCAGACACTGACTTTGGTATATAGTGTCAAGAAAACTTTTGTTATGTCTATTTGGAAGAATGTTACTTTTATTTTTTAATGTTCGTCTGGTAGGTTCTCAGAAAATAGCAGAACTGTGATCAATTGTAAATGCTGCCTGATTGTCTAAACTGAAATCAAACTTGAACATTTTTCACTCAATCATGGACAAATGACATATCAAGTTAATCGTATCACATAATAATATTTTGCTCACAGAATAATATGATCTTATCATGTTTTCTATTAGTCATCTGACCATCAGCCAGTGACTCGCAGTCAGCTCATGAAGCTCTTATCACAGTTTACCTTCATAACTACCAATAACACTCTTCAAACTCTCCGTCGTCTGGCTATTAGACTTCCGGAGATTGTTCTGCCCGAGACATTTAGCAGTGTCAAGATTAGCAACGAGAGAAGGATTTGTGTCGGAATACTCGCTAAACAGATTGGAACAGGAGACCAAGAAGTAATAGACTAAGAAGTTTCGGAAGGTAGCGCTTGGGCAAAGAGGATCTTATTCTTAGTAATAAGAGGACATCCGCTCTCCTGGTCGTAACTTGACATCTACTGAGCTAATGGTGATCATGTTCAGAGTGATGTTGTTGCTTTTTGTACTTGAACGGGTATGTAGATACAGTGAGGTAGGTATTGGGCTTCAACCAGGCCTGGTAATTAAGGCATTTTGATACTGCTTCAGAGAGTTTATTAATGAGGTGAATAAGATATAGTGTAGGTACTGGGTAAGGAGTCCTCTAGGTGTTACTCAATTACTGATGTGTTGGATCTTTCTCCTGCACTAATTGTACTGGCCTGTTATGGACTTATTTGATGGATCATGAATTTGTAGTCCTGTTCCAATAACACTGAATAATATGAATAATGGCCGAATGTGATGTTGCTTATTATGCCTGGGGCTTTAATTCCCATACTTATGAACTTTGGTAGCTAATCAGGACAGTCCTGTAGAGGATACATCATGGAGCATTTGAGATGATTTTACAACATAGTTCCAGCAAAGGTGACCGTTCAGAGTGGGATTCAAATTCAACAGAGCAGTCGAAACCTAGAGTAGTCGAAACCCAAAGCACAACCAACTGAAATATATGTGGGGGAGTTGGTAAGTTCAGTTGGTGGTGCTCTGGGTTTCAACTACTCTCAGTTTCGACTGCTCTGTTGAATTCGAATCCCACTCTGAACGGTCACCTTCGCTGGAACTATGTTGTAAAATCATCTCAAATTCTCACTGATGTATCCTCTTCAGGACTGTCCTGATTAGCTACCAAAGTTCATAAGTACAGGAAATGAAGCCCCAGGCATCCATCGATCAATGGTGTTTATGCACTCAAGAAACGCTGATGTGTATATTTCTGATGTTAAATTTCAAGTACATTTCTAGTTGTTTTCGTAGACATACGTACGCCTCCTCGGCTCCCACAAATGATTGCATTACATTGCCAGCCAGACTAAATAACTTCATTTACTTTCCATTATTTGATGCTTGTTTGTGGATACATGAGATTGATTGATGATTCTCAGTTTACTTTCTATAACTTGAATCCAGTCAAATTTGCTATGATGTCTTGTTTGGCTGGCCGTTCTCAGTTTCCTGTAGTCTGGTTGTTTTGTCATTTTGTCAGTGTCATTTTATGTCAGACCTTCATCGGTGATATTTGGAATGTGTAGTGTATAAGGCTCTTTCATTGAGCTATATCTTTCACCAGACTATGTCATTGTCAGGAACTTAATGGTAATTATGATGTTGACCAATTTCAGAAACTATGTGCCCTTATGATGATATTTTTATGAGTAGTTGGTTCTGTTGTTCTTCAAGGGATTATATGAGTAGTTGGTTCTGTTGTTCTTTAAGGGATTATATGATTAGTAGTTGGTTCTGTTGTTCTTTAAGGGATTATGAGTAGTTTGTTCTTTTTTTCTTTAAGGGATTATATGATTAGTTGGTTCTGTTGTTTTTTAATGGATTATAGTAGTAGTTGGTTCTGTTGTTCTTTGTTCTTTTTAAAAGGGATCCAATTATGAGTAGTTGGTTCCGATGTTCTTTAAGGAATTATGAGTTTTAATTTCTTTTGCTCTTTAAGGGATTATGAGTAGTTGGTTCTGCATCGTGAAATATTAGATTCTACTACAGACCTCTCTGTTCTCTGTATATATGCAGAATACAACAAGAGGCAGTAGTGTGTTGTATCATTGTGGCAATTCTGACATTCTTATGCTGTGGGAGTGGGCTGCTGTTTTATAGGCTGATTCCCTAGCCGCGATATGCATACCATGGAGGACTTAAGTCAGATCCTTCTGACATGTATGGCATGTGTAGCAGTGGCAATGCAATGGATACTTGGCTAGTTGCAAAAGCGTAGTAAATTTGGAGAGTAACAGAGGATGATGATATTCAAGATGAATGAGAGATAGTGCTGGCCTAATGAGTCCAGATGGGTGAATGATTGGTGATCACATCCTGTATTTATTCCTTAAAATAGGCTTATTTGGACATACAGGGTACACAGCAATGAGGCGAAGGATGATGGAAACTGCTGACACAGATCCAGGAGACCCGATGACCCGGCCAGAGCTGGAATCATACCTGGGACCCAGAATTAGCAACTCAGCTAACTGGGGCAGAGATTTCCCGATGAGGGACTGAGTACACTGAAGTATGCGAAAGAAGTTTAACTTGGTCCATACTGACTGTCCTCAGTGTCTTGCAGTGTTATATTTTTGCCTGCTCCCTGCACCCACATAATACCAAACACACTTCTTCCTGAAATTAAGCTACTTATGTGGAGAGCGGACTTGAAATACTACACCTCCAGCGAAATAGCCCTCTTCACTCCTTTGAGTCCTCTCAGTTAACTGTGAGTGTGCCTCAGTCTGAAATCTGCATTATAGCCTGAGGTCTCTGTAGTTGGACCCAACTGGCCTGCACTGCAGCTGAATATGTGGTCCTCCAAAGAGAGCTGGATGCTTCTGTGTATAGCAACCTGAGCCCTTGGGGCTCGCGAAAGGTTGACTCAACACTAAAGGTAGAAGAGAATAAAGAAGTGAAGGAAAGAAAATGTTCAGTTTCTTGAAATCGTCTTCAGAATTTGGGGTTTCCAAGTTTTCTGATCAACTCTTGCCACACCTTCTGATGCTTCAGTTAAGCTTTTCATAGAAGTTTTTCAGCAAAGTATAAGATGGTTAGGACTAGTGGAAACCAAATTTATGGCTCTAAGATGGTTCAGTCCAACAATGCTTCTTTTCTGTCTTGTCAACTATATTGTACAATTCTAAAATTTATTAAGTTCACAGAAGCTGTTCTGCACAATTGTTTATTTTCGAAAGAACCAGTATAATCCCAACACTGTTTCTCTAACATTGGTCCAGTGGTCCTCCATGCAGTGCTGGTCCTCTAAAGCAAGCTAGCTTACTGGCTCCTCTGCACCTCTACTGTTCAATACGTTGTGTTTTGGTGAAGTTGAGCCCTTCCGGTGCCAGCAATCGATGCTTCAGTCGGTTGAGTTGGCGGTGAGTTGTGGCCTTCGCGCATTCAGCTTGTGCTTTCCACTTGTGCTTTCAGCTGCCTTTTGTGGCAAAGCCTTGTGGCTGGGCCTTGTTCCCTCTGACAACATGGCTCTGGCTGGCTTCGGTAGGCTCTGACAAGGTCTGTTCGGGCAGAATAGCTGGGCTGAATAGCTTGGAGCTGAGATGGGTATGGAGGGTGAGTTATTGCCACCCAAAAATGTTATCTTATACTAGTTGTTCCTATCGTACCCTGAGTACTGAGTACAATAACAGACAAGTATTATTATAAAGGTGTCCCAACTGGAAATTATTTTACTTTGACATAAGTCTCAATGATTGTCCTGTCAGAAGAGCAATGTGGCTGACATTCATGTATGCATGTAAAATATAGCCAATAAAACAAAATCTAAAGCAGATCTCATGTCCTTACTCGCCCGCATAATGGCACACATGCGGCACATGCCATTTGCGAATATTTTAAACAACTGTAGCACAAAGCAATGATTCTAAACCCAATATGCGAAGTGTTAAACGGCTTCGAAACCCTTCAGCTGCCTTTTTTGGCAAAGCCTCACACTTGAGCTTTGTTCTTGCTGACAGCCAGCTTTGAAGTTATGCAGCAAGGCTCTGACAGGCTCTTTTCTGTAGAATCATGAGAATAGCTGAATGAGCTAAATAGCTTTGCGTTGATAAGTAGCTGCAGACCTGGGTGAACTGAAATGTATTTAACCCGAAACCCCACACTGGCTGATGTCTGTTCTTACCGAATGAAGATACCAGAAATTTAGATTATTATAATTTAGAAAAGTTGCTTCAAATGATGGGAACCTTCAATCAATGACCATCCTGTTGCAACAGAAATTCAAACAGCCAGGACTGGCATGTTGCCAACTTGAAATTTTGAACCCAAAATAACAAGACCTATAGATGCTCAAGATTGTTCAAGTTATTTAAGTTACAGTATTCGCATAGATTCAATGCCTTTCAGATGGGGGTCTAATGTGAAGCCTGGCATTTCAGCTTTGCTTCATCGGTTTTTCTGCTGCTTTAATTGACTTGCAATTAATTACTAGTACTATGTTGAGATGAAGACCAACATTACGTTTGATTCAAACATTGAATTTTGTTTTGAGAGCACCTACAGAATGTTCAGCTAATTAAATTTCTAAATTTGAAGAAGGTAAGAATACGCTCGCTTCATTCTCAATGGAAGTCTGAATAGCTTTGGCAGAATATCTGTGCTGAATATGTGAGAGAATAGCAGCTGTAAGAGGCAAATATAGGCAACCCAAACACATCCTATATTATTCTGATCTCTATTTGAACCCTTGGACAAAGCACTTAGTGCAGAATACCTTAATTACTGACCAGGATATGTGTGCTGAAAAGCCCGGCCGGGTAACTATAGGGTAAGAGATGGCCAACCCTAACCCAAAAAAGAACCCATTTAATGCGGATGTGGGAGCCGGGAGCTTTATATGGGCTGTATGTGCTGTGGGTCAGAATAGCTCTGCTGAATTGCCTTAGTGAAAAGCTTAGCTGGATAGCGAGAAGCTTCAGAAGGGTGAAATATAGCCTACCCCAAAAAATCTGGTTAACCCAAATGGATTTGGGGTCCTGAAGAAAGAAAGCCCCTTGAAACTGGATTGTTGGTTGTTCTTAGGTCAACTCACCATTGCTTCGCAACTCACCATTGTTTGGCAACTTTTTGACTTTACAGTACAGTAATTTTGCATTGAAGCATACCAATGCATGTTTAATTGATCAGAAATGTGAAGTGAATAGTTTTCAACATCTTTCATTGCTTCACCATTGTTATTCTGTTATGGTGATGTTACAATGGATGGTCATGTGACCAAAAATGGGATTTTTAGGGGGAAGTGTGTGTGAGAAATTACCCAAATTTTAGTAAGGTTCACAAATTCAGTTTGTTTCATATTTTTGACCTACATCAACTTGGGCACCCAGTGGGCACCCAGTGCAAACTTCGATTATGTCAAAATAAGTCTCTATTATCGCTTAAAACAATGTCAAATACAACATCATCAACACACTTTAGAAGTGAAAGAGCAGCATTGTGTCATTTCAAAGGTGTACACACAACAAAGCAGTTGCCATGGCAACACAGTATTACCTTTGGTGAAACATGACAACGATTACTAAATCTTTGCAAAATATCATGCCTGTAGCTTCATTAGTTTTGGAGAAATAGCCACTGATAGGCCCCTTTGTTTTCAGTGATAAATTGTCTATAACGACGTTACGTCACAATTTTGCTATTTTCCGCTCTGTGCAAAAAACTGCTTTTACCCTGCACTGGATTTGAAAAATCTTGAGCACTGTTTAACCTAGGAACTCATGGGATACATCAAAGAAATCCTTAAAAAGACGTCTTCATATTTACAAAACAATTTTGAATTTTTTTGTTTTGTAACAAAATTATTTGATAATGCAGCCATAAAAACAAGCATTTTTTCCACCAAAAATGACTTTTGTCTACTTTACCCCAATTCCTGACACTATTAAAATGAATATCAAAAATCCGCTCTGAAAATATGTTCATTTGGCTTTTCTTCTTTCATCAATTTTTTCAAAAAATTTTTACCATGCCTGTAACTTCAGAAATTTCACATCCCGTGAGCAGTAAAAATCAGCCTTTTTTTCGCCTTTTAAACTGGTTACCATGGCAACCATTGATCACAAAAAAGGAAAAATTACATGAAATTATCTACTATAGTTAAAACCTATCTTTTGATACCAAATATGAACCATTATTCCAAAAATTTCAGAAAAGTGCGCTTGTCACCCATACCTCCCCTTAAAGTTTTTGTCATTTTTGCTTGACTTTGAAAAATAAAAAGCATGTTTTTGGCGCATAATTTTAAAACAACTATAAAAAAATTTACCGGGAACCTTCACAAGGGTTCAAATGACTTGACTGGCTATTTGATTTAGCCAAACAGTGATTAATTGTGGGCTGAATTCACTTTTTATAAGAAAAATTGCCAAACATGGTGACCCCAAAAAAAGGCAGGATTTTGCAACAAATCATCTCCTGTAGGATAACCATTGTACATTTTTTTTTTCAAATTGCATGCAAAAGTTGATGATTTGGTAGAGTCAGTTTATGCAAAGACATCTGATCTGGTACATTTACCCAGTTTCTTAATATTGTCAAATAACTGCACCAAACTTGCAAAGCAATGGTGAGTTGACCTATATATTCCTTGTTCATGCAGTCCACTTCTTTGCTTTGAATATCTGTGTTGAACTCTGCTTTTATCACCACATACTGGAATAGCTCAGAGGCAAGTATATAAGATGAAGATTAGTAGCCGATATATAAATTAAATCTGATGAAGATTAGGTTTCAGAATTCTATCTCGTTAACGTTCGTAACGGGATATCCTGCGAGATATCACCACGCATGCGCGCCAGTTGAGCGCGCCAACCTCCACTTTTCATTAAGCTGCCACGCTGAGCGGACGTGCTGTTGGTGTTGAACATACTTAACAGCTTTTTTACGTCTTCTAAACGGACTTAAGAGCTTCAATTTCTTTCATGGGTTCCTGTTTCAACTAAGGTGACGACGTACACATTGTTTACGATGTTGTACACGAAGGAATCCAACGTAGAAGATGGAAAGCCGGACGGAAATTTTTCATTTTGTAGAAACAAAATGGCGGCGCTGACAGGCGTCTGTTGACAGCCAAGACATTGCATCGTGACGATTGGTCTTGGTCTATATATTTGGTAAATATCCCCTTTTAAAACTTCAACACGAAGTATATTGGCACACCCACATTGCCTAGTTCTGTATTTGATGTCTGGGACTCCCAGACTTGGCAGAATTGGATCTTGACATTTGACAGCTGACTCAGCTGAGCAGTGCCAGTGTAAATGTTTTTCTGTTATCAGCTGATTGGGTGTGTATTGGACTGACTCGGTTCATAGAAGGGGGAGTTTTTTCGTATGGCAAATGGTTAAGCCCTGTGAAACCCCAACAGTTTGCAACCTTAAAATGGTTTTTGGTGTTTCACATTAAATTGAAAAACCAACAAAGGTGATCATATTTCACAACTTAAGTTTGTGTATCATCACTTAATATGACGGGATTAATGGCTGACTCAGCCTGTACCTGTTGATATTATTTGTGTTTGCAATCTGCCTAGCAGTGAATTGGGCCTAACAATGTTGATAGTTGGTTTAGGTCACACAAGCTGGTTGTTGTCACTTCAGCAGGCTCTTGCAGACTGAATGTGTGTGGTCTCAAGAGGGATTCTGAACAATGGTCAAGGCTGGAACCCAGTCTCTGAAGGATATAAATCTGACACTGTCAACAGCTTAGCTGGTATGGTTTCAAGAATAGGGTTTACACCTATTGACTGACTCAGTCTGTGGAACCTGAGAACCTATCATGTTCTCTACAATTTTAAATTAGATAAATAAAAACACTGAAAGGTGATATATGTCTGCAGCTTACTCAGTGCCACACTGGTAATAAGTTTCCCTGGAGTCAGCCCAGGTTGTGATGCTTTTATCACAAAATTATGCTGTCTAGTATATTATGAGGTTATACCATGGGTAGGTGCAGTACATCCCTAGTATACTCCCCGAGACCCCAGTATATTCCCGAGACCCGAAGGGTCGAGGGAATATACTGGGGTCGAGGGGAGTATACTGGGATGTACTGCACCTACCCATGGTATAACCTTTTTATCCCATGTCTAGGTACATTTTTGAAATTATTAAAAACTTCTATCTATGTAAAACTAAAAGTGACTCCTAGTAATTCTACACTTAAACTGAATATTCTTGTTTCAGTAATAATTTTTTCATGGCTAGAGTATTTGAGATATCTCTTTGAAATTTTTGGATTTATAACCTTTGGAATATGTGTGATAGCACTAGGAAATAAGATAGATCTGGTATTATCAGGTCCTGAGATATAGCATTAAACGGCCATGGTACTTAAAAAGATGTTGACTCAAATCTATAATTTATCAGCCTATACTGAAAATTCATGGTTCAGTATTTATTTTTTCATGGCTAGAGTTTTTGAGATATCGCTTTGAAATTTTGGATTTGTAATCTGTGGAATATGCATGACAGTAATTTCTTAATATCATTGAGCTGTTGTTATTAGGGTCTGAGATATAACAGTAAACGGCCATAGAACTTAAAAAGACGTTGACTCAAATCTGTGATTTTGCTCTTAAACCGAAAATTCTTGTTTCAGTAATGATTTTTTCATGCCAAGAGTATTTAAGATATCGTCTTAAAATTTTGGATATGTAACCTGTACTATATGTATGACATTGTGTGTAAATGACATATATGTAAGTGAATTATATCCAGAGAAATAAAATAAAACGGCAGTGGACTGCAGAAAAACGTTTCTGAAATCAATGAACTACAGTGCTGAAACTATACCAATAAACGGAATTTAACATGATTACTTTGCCATGTGTTGTGAAATATTGTCTCAAACAATATAATAAAATAAAAAAGGGTCCTCATCCCGATGGAAATTTATATAAATCAGTATTTTGTCATTTTGGAAAAACTAAATATTTTTACCGAAAATTGCATTGGAAAATTTTCTTTACAAACTGGAAAGTCACAACTGTATTATTCTAATGCATGTTTTTAATCTGCATCTACTGCTTCAATCCGCAAGTCTCTAGCCCTAATACATCCCTTGCAAATGGCAAAAGAGACGCCGATTTTTGTGCTTGCAAAATTAAAAGAAAAGATGATGAGCAGCAGCAGAGATTGTGACGCTATACTGAATTTGTGGGGGGTGTGTCTAAATACACCTCTCTCATTGGCTGTTTTCAGTATATTCCCTGGAAAATTAGGGAGTATACTGGTCAGGTGACATATACTGCTTTTTCTCCCCGATACTGACTTTTTCCCTGCTGTATTGCCCAGGGAAAATCACAGTATCGGGGAGAAAATGTGCCTAGACATGGGATAATTTGCCAGACAACTGGTGCACGCAATTTACAGATATATATAACCTACTTGATTAAAAAGAGCACATGTGCATCATGACTATCATAAATTACTATTGATAGCATGTTGATTCTAATTATCAGCCATTTTCTCTAAGATCAGGCTCAAGATAAATAAGTTTTAGAAACATTCATGGCTCAAGTGACACATTTTCGAAGTATCATTTTGTACTTGCATGGCGTATATTAAAACCTGATGCAGTGTCGACAGCGCAGTGTCACCTGATTATGCACTTGTGTGCTCAGCCTGGGAATGAGTTTCAGGGACAATGTTGCCAAGACAGTCCAGTTGGTCTTGGGGAGTAGCAATGTTGCATGGAACGATTGTGAATGAGACGGGCAGGCAGATTGTATGGTGGTGTGGACATAGTCCTTACCAGAAAATCTAGACATCAAGATCACAAAGATTGCCTTGGGAAAAAAAAAAAAAAAAAAAAAAAAAAAAAAAAAAAACGGCAATTGGGCCTGCTCAAACGGCAATTGGGCCTGCTCAAGGTGTTCTGCACTGTTTTTGAAGAGTCTGAGATTGTCAATGACGGACCACAGACGATAATATGTCTCCCGCATTGCTGAAACTGCTGATTTTGATCGTTTGTTACAGTCAGACCTTGACTTGAAAGGTTCTTGGTGACATGCCACTGACAGATGTGCAAGTTTGTTAGCAACAGTTTTACTACTGTGACACAAGAAATTGGTTGCAGACTCAAGAGGGTCTTTATCTAGTCACAACATGAGCACAGTCAAGTTCATTAGTATGTATGTACTTACAAAACTCGAAGTATGGGTCTTACACAATGATTGAACTTTATACATCTGAGTTGATCTGTCATAAGTTTGATTAAAAATGGACACTGTTAAAATGATTTTGGCAGTTCAGAGGCAGTGACTCACAGCTCTGTGTCCTTAGTTTAGAAATAAGACTTTATTTCCCATGCAAGACTTGCTCTAAGGTGCCGGCACAAGCGTAGGCTCAAAACTTTTGTGATTCTTGTGGGAATACGAACACAGACTGGCCGAATGTATAATATTGTGATGAACCTTGGAGGTAGGGGAAGAAATGTTCCACCCAAAGTTTCACTGGTCATGCAGGTGTCTGAGACTGTGGGTCACATTATAGAAATTGTCTACACATGTCTGCGAAAGTTCTGCGCAAGGGACGCATAGACTGTATCGACCACAGTATTCGCTTTAAAAATTAACTGAGGTTGTAAAGCAGGAATTTGTGGTGTGGTCAAAATTAAATAATGCTTAATAAGCAGTTACCTGGAGTTATGTAATAACTGGTAATATATGTGTGTGACATAGGTGTGCGACTACAGCACCTGAAAGGAAACACTGCATATGAAGTTGCGCTGACTCTAAATAATAATTGACAATCCTGCAGCAGGAAGGCAATGGGGCTTAATTTGCCTTCCTCTGGGACCTTGACATAATGGCGATCAAGAATTTGCTAGAAAGCAATTGAACAGAAATTTGATGCTGCAGAGCAGGTCGCTGATAACATTAAATCGAGTATGTTGATGATAGAGAGGTCAGGTCCTCTTTTTTCTGTTATCATACAGGAGTGCATTGATGCACAGGATTATCAACATGTGTTGCTGATAGGCCTTACTATTGAGAGTCAAAGGAAAATTTCATGTGGTTCTCATTGTTCTGTTGGGTTTACGTCAATTGACAGCCACCAGCATAGCTGGCGAGGTGTTCGCAAGGAAATTAACATAGCGAATGCTAGGCACTTCTCTCGATGGACAAATGGTTTAAGCAGCTCTAACAGCTTGCTCATTCTTGATTTCATGACCAAGGTATACGAGAATCCTTGTATAAAGAATGTTGCAATATTTTTTGCCATTGCATGCGCAACTAGTGTTCATAATATAAGAGTCATTGTATTAACACTTGACTATTCACTGAATATACAGTTGGTGTATTCAATAGGTATGCTACTTTGCTCTATTATTATAGTCAATTTGCCAATGCCAAGACACCAAAATTTGGTTGTCGAGACCTGAACCAGGGACGCTCAAGCGGTGAAGGCATTGTTTGAGTGATAAAATCGCAGTGATATGCCTCAGCTGTAATTGCTACTGCAAGTGGTTTAAATTTTAAAAACTGCAATTGAAGAGAGCAGGTCCGAATAGGTTACAGGGTATGGCCAACCAAACATTTTGGTGGCTCATAAGAAAGTTCCCAGTGGCTGTTCTTATGTACTTGAATACCAATAACCTGGTTGGATGCCTTGGACAGGCTGATCTACCCTGTAAAACAGCAGGAGTCAATTTTTTTAGTTTGATTTGCAAAAGGCGATCTAACAAGCTCTGAACAGGAAAGGCCTGTTATTCCAAGTAATGAAAGATAAAGGTGTGACAGCACACAAATGTGCTATGTTTCTGACGTATGCCAATCACAGAAGTGGGCTAGCTTTGAGACCAATTTTAGTACCACAATTTGTCAATGAGTTATACCAATGTTGTTGTTGTGACGTTGTACTTGGAACATCAGCCATTTTGAATATAATGCTGGACTTCGACAGGGCATTGTCAGTCAGAAGAGATTGAGCTTCAATGCGTTCTAAACTTTCTATGTTGTTTTACGGAAACAACTTGGTCCCTGCAAGTGCTCAAAATGAGATGGGTCGACAAGCATTATTATGTTACTTACGTTGATGTTAGCCTAAGAAGCACATTTTCACTTTTCTTACCCAAAGTCACTGTCGTTGGTGCTTGTACGGTGTTTTAGACACCAGGGTAACCCTTGTTTGCAGTCTATTCAGACAGAGGCTTACATGCACTGAAAGAGCTGTGCATAACATTCTGCATTATTAACAGTGACGAAAGGACAAATAAATAAAATAAATATCTGTCTGCATGAACTATGCACCTTCTTTCCTCAGTTTCCTGAGACCGCATACTGGTCTCCCAGGAGAGATTGCTTTCATTGGATGAAATCTGCCTGAGAGAAGCCTTACAGAAGCTGTATTGTTTCCGAAGGAATATTAAGTCCACTCTATGAGGTCCGCTAGCATGCGGCAGTGGCAAGAGCAGTTGCCTATCAAGGCCATACTTATAGCAGCGCTATAGTTTACTTAATGGCCCTTTGGCTGTCTACAACAAGCTATTGAAACTAATTTTGCAACTGCAGTGCGGAAATAAGCACAATGGAGCTATTCCTTTGCAGCTCATTAAATGTAAATATGGGGCTTACAATATAACCCCATGAGGGTAAAAGATTCACCACAGGTTAATGCCCACCTTGCTTCCAACTGTGGAGGTTGGCGCGCTCAACTGGCGCGCATGCGTGGTGATATCTCGCAGGATATCCCGTTACGAACGTTAACGAGATAGAATTCCCCAATTAAACGATCAACGTGAAGTTTGATGGGAATTCTGTCGAGTTAATGTGAGTAACGAGGATTTCATGCGCCCTCCCTGCCCTACCCATTCTGGGCTGTTCATTGTATAGGCATATCCCTATACAAGCAGGACAAACACTTGAATAAAGAGTCACGTTACTCACAAAAGTTGGGCATTAACATCTGTTCCGGTTGGCGCGCTCGCCTGGCTTACATGCTTAGTGATATCTCGCATGAAATCCTCGTTACTCACATTAACTCGACAGAATTCCCATCAAACTTCACGTTGATCGTTTAATTGGGGAATTATACCTGTAGACTGCTTTCTTCCACCATGGGTATTGCAAAAAGAATTCGCTTAATTACATGTCACATACAGTTGATGCAATTCGAAACTTGGATGCCTGTGTGCTATTTATCCACATCTGTCCAATTCCAGTGGCAGTTCCTTAGAGAAAGTGCTTTGATGTAAAAAGGTGCACCTAACCCTTCTTTCTGGCTTGCCCTTCAGACCTAATTGATTTAAGAGCAAACCCATTTTCTTGATTGAAAACCCCAGGGCTTGCAAACGTTATCCTAAGTGACACTTCCATTTCTAGTAGATGGAAATAAATAACAAATCTCAGTGTTTTTTTTTCCTTTTGGGTCTGTTTTTTTTTCTCTTCTTTTTTTTTGTAAGTGGTTTCTCAGCTTACACCAACTCCCACCCGGTTTTAGGATTAATTGCAATTTGAGTTTCTGTTGCTTCAGGTAGAATTTAGGATTATGACGTGTCTCAAATAATGGAAAATATTGTTTGGCACATTTATATCTGCCTTGATGGAATATCTGATACAACAGCTAAAATTGAAACTGAAAGTCTTTGCAAAGCAAGTGGAGTTTTTTGTTTGATCTAGCAATAAAATACTAAGTGTGTAGCATTAGTATACTATACATGCTACAGATATTTTGATAGCTTTGGCAGCTTTTTCAGATACCTTATTTGCACACAGATACCCTGATTTGTATGCCGCTATGTCTGTAACATGGACACTTTCACATTGTACTGAATGGCTATCCAGGAACAGAACTGCAGCCGACACAGCTTACCATGCAAAATTTTAGGAATTCAGCAAACAGGGCTATATTATAAATTTATAACCATGTCAATATTTCTGGCGATAGCTTCCTTTTTGGGCATCTAGCTTTCATTCTGAGTTGGTACAAGCTTTCATTCTGATCTAGTAGTAGCTTTCAGTTTGGACTGGTAGCTTTCCTTCTAGACTAGATTACTCCAATATTCAATCGCCATTTTATCAGGAGCAGCCACCTGACAGAGAATGACCTCAGTCGCATGATTACGAGAGGTCGGGAAAAATCTCGTGACAGACTTGAAAGACAAGTGGCAGGGACGGATGGCAGGTGTAGGGTTGGGGTCGTTATTCAATGGAGGCTGTCTGTAATTTTGATAAAAGATGAAAAATAAGGGAGTGGGTCATAGTGAGTACGTTTTCCAGTGCTTAGTCGCTCGGTACGAGGCAGAAAAAATGGCAGGTCAATCTAGCAGGAAAGAGGGATTGGCAGATTTCCCATCAGATTGATAAAAAGAGGGATGCCGCTAAGGGAAGTAATTTTGGATTTAAAAAAGGATAGAAAAAAAGGCACTGAGTAATGAGTACTATGCCACTGCTCAGTCTGAGTGGACTCAGTGCATGAACTTATAACCCGAGATGATATAGACTTCTTACTTGCCTGGTCTGTGAAGGTCCTAACCTGATGAATTCGAACTCCTGGTGGGGAACCCAAATTTTCAGTGGACCTTCATGAGCAAAATCCCAGCTGGATGCCGTTCGGATGAGACATTAAATTGACGACCTCTTGTATCAGTGTCTGTGCTGGGCAAGTAAAAGATCCCTCACTTGGGATAAATGTGTAACATGTTGAGGACTCCGGCTCTCCCTCCAATGTCGTCAATCGACCCTTGTGAGCACCCAGACCCTGGCATAGAGGGCTGCACTTCCCATATATATCTATCTTTCAAATACCCTCCCAAGTACTTTACACCTGCTTCCAGTTTCTGTCGAAGTCCAAAAATAAATCGACCTATTTTCAGGATTACCTAACACAGACATTAAAGGGTCTGCCTCAACCTGGAGCTATTCATTGACTTTAAGCTGCAACCCTTGTTCCTGGACACCCTGTAATTAACACATCAAAGTGTTTCAGTCAATATGCTGTAGACAGAAAACTGGAAGTTTGTGTAACTATATGTTTTGGTAAAGTGGTTTAATGGTTATGTAATGGGATGGTTAAATGGTTATGTAATGGGAAAATGTGGTTAGTTGATTATGTCACTTTATAATGGGATAGTTAGTGTTTAATTGTTTACTTTGAACATGTTAAAAGTAAGGAGTTAAAAGAACAAAGCGGTAGCAGTCAGTTGGTTTGAAATAAGCACCAGAATCTGTTAATCAGGAGACAGTAACTGTTGTTCTCGTTTTTTTTATCCAGTTTTTGGGATGCATTAGGCTTTACGTCCTGTATTTGTGTCCTCTTGCAGGCGAATTAACAATAGTTCTGCCATGTAACATTGTTTGGACTCGGCCAGGGTTAGATCTAATCCGGGGTCCGGAATCGAACCCGGGGTCCAGTAATTGGAAGACCAGAGCGGTACCAACTTCGCTTAACCTCTATGCTGCCATTAACAGTAGGCTACCTTGTGGTTCGCCTGCCTTAAACCTGTGCATATACAAAACTGAAAAATTACTAACTTGCCGACCAATTATTACCATACTCATTGGTATTATGGTTGGTACACTTCTACTATAGACTAAGTATAGCACTGTACAGTGCCATTGCCAGTAGCTCTTGGCAAGTAGCTACAGCTGTATGATGTAAACTGGCTGTGTCCCAAATGTAGGGCCTCTTGCTATTCATGCAATCTCCATGGGGGCACAAGAATTGGTCCCCGGAGTCATTACATCATGGTTCCTAAATCCAGGACAGTGGCCCATAATCCAGGAGGACACTACCATATTAGGGAGACTGCGATATGCAAATGAAGGTCGAAAGCGACCCAATAGCAATTGCGTTAGTCGCGCTGCTCTGATGCAGTGTTTTTGCGATATTGCACAACATGGATATTTCCAGTGCAATTGCCGATGTGATTTGTGACATCTTTTTGACCTATTTCTGACACCATTTTCTCCGAGGCCATGTTTTGTCATGTTTATGTGAAGGTTAATTCTAGTGATGCATAGATGCATGGTGATTTTTTGGTGTTTTAGTCATGTATGATGGTGTTATTTACTGCAATTGCAGTATTCATGGGCAATTGTTGTAGGTCAATTATGAAGAAATATTGTGCTTAGGGGAATATAATTCCATCTCCTTTACAATATAACAAGTTTGTGATGACAATAGTAGCGAAACCGAAAAAAGCTAAATAAATCCTCCCATGATTTTTGCTGCTTTGTCATGAAACCTTGAACTGTGAAATTTGTTGAACTTATAACTGAGTTGACCTGTCTATACTGAGTGGTTGAACTGTAAATTTAGCAAGAAGGAAGGCATGTCAAAGATCATATACAATAAATGTACAGATCCTGACTCCAAATTGCATTACCCATGTAAATCCCCCGTAACAACCTGCCAGAAGATTACCATATTCAAATGCAGAGGATCACACTTGCCATGCAATGTACTTCTGTGAAATTTACATACATAATTAAGTATACATACTTCTGTAGTTTTTGTCTTCTTCTTGAGTGGTTCAGCTTGGTTTTCATCTGCTTTTACGATCAACGTTATTAGGCCTACTGAAAAAAAAAAACTTGACGGCTTGTCATGATGTTTACATATCCACGTATGTAAAAAAATGTAGATAACTGCTTGGAAAGAAAGTAGTTAGATGGATAATTGGGACTTTACGTCATGTATTTACGCATTCGGTAGGCTAAGTCGGACCAGATCGAGGAGGACACAGCAATGAGGCAAAGTATGATTGAAACACCATCCGAGTTCCAGATGATCAAGTCAGAGCTAGAATCGAATCGGGGACCCAATGATTTGAAGCCAAGACAATTGACCTTATCCTTCCGGAAAGAACAGAATCATATATTCCGAATGTAGCCCCCTTTTGGTAATTAAATTGGTATACCACAATGGCTCCTTCCCACCCAAAAAGTCAAATTACTCTTTTTGGAGGGCTGCACAGGCTCCCACTTTCTTTTATCCGAGTAATCATTGATAAAATCAATTGGAATTCTTACTAATTGAATTAGTGACCACTGACCTAGTTTTGGTGTGATTCACATGGCATGATTCACATATCAACAATAAAGTGAATCATAACCCAAATCATAGAATCTTTGGAGAATTTCTACAGTCACTGATTCAGTGTTTTCCAAAATGTCTTTGACACCAAAAGGAAATGTAGGAGCTGGCAAGTTTAACATTGGAATTGTCTATAAACATCTTTTAAACATTTGTTGTGAACTGTACTTGGATTTAACTGGCTGTGAGGAACATGTAGAACAGGTCTGTGTACAAAAATCAATATCTTATTCTGTTGTTGTTTCTTTTATACCAGGGTTGGCAAATAAAACCCACCCCCCCGGTTTAACCCGGGTTAAACCCGTATTAAACCCGGGCTGGGCAAAATTGACTTTTACCCAGAAATGGGTGAAACCTGGGCAAAACTAGTAATTTGACAATCAAACGTAATTTAAAATGTCAGAATCAGACAGATCAATCAATGACAACCATGTTAAAACCTGAACTGGTGTGATGGGTTGGCTGGTAAGTAGGTAGGTAATGTCAGTGCAGCCCTCAGGGTAGTTCTTGTCAGTTATGAGGATTGATGGATAAAATGTGTGGGATCTTTCTGTCACTTTTTAGATACATGTAAAAGGGAGCTGTAATGTTCATTACATTTCAAGAAATTTACATGATCAGCAGTGATTTTATCAGTGTAAGGAAGCGCATTTAGTAGCTGCTGAGAGATCCAATGAAACCCGGTCTTATCCAGCAATTAAAAAATGTGTTTGTTTGCCCATTCCGAAGAGTTGAAATATAGTGATGCATCTCAAGAACTTGGGAGACAAGACTCAAAAGAAAATTGGTGATTCATGGCCCTAAAAATATGCTCCTGAATCCAGATGAGGAACTACATATGTGCAGCATGCATATTTAAACTTGAAACAAAATTCAAAAATAAAGTGAGATGTTCTCTTCTTGGTGAATTAGGAGTAAAGCATAGAACTCCAGTGGTGAGATCGGCATGATCAGATCTTCCTAACTGACCAAATCCAAATTGCACTCAAGGTTGTTGGGTGGTTTAGATTTTCTAACTGCTCTATTTAAGGACCTGAGATATATAGTTAGTTTGGTAGACTGATTTCACAAATAAATCGTAAAAATTAGCTTAAGATCCTGACTGCTGATATAGCCCTAGTTAGTGCCATGGAATTGCCTAGAGGACTGCACTTGCCATTCCAACCCATGCAGGTACTAGCTATAACCAATTGTCATACTTGGAAATTACCTTGTCCGTAACTTTGGTAAAATCACGATGTTGAATAAGGCTGTTGATACTGAAAAATCGATTTAACCCAATAAAACTCACTTTTACCCGGGTTAAACCCAGGTTATACCCACCGGGCTGGGCAAAATTAATTTTACCCGGGTTTTTTCCAACCCTGTTTTATACACATCTCACTGGTATTTTTTATGGATAAAGTAGGCCTATCTGTTTATTTATAATTATGGAATGAAAAGTTATGGTTTGATTGAAACTTGAAAGTACTTATATATCTTTGTGTGAAATTTATGAATTATTTTTTTTGTATTGATACGTTTTTCCATTGTTCAATGTCCCTTGATAGTGAGTGACCAAAGGTGATGAAGGTTAGCGGAGTTCATAGAGTATTGGGCTGCCAGTCGCGGGCCCCAGTTAGATTCCTTCTGTGGCCGGGTCACCTGGACTTGTGTTGTACAGCAATTTCAGTCATCCTACGCCTTAGTGCTTAGTGCTGTTTCCTCCTCCTGTCCTAATTAGCCTACCAAGTGCATAAATACTGGCCGCCATAAAGCCAAAATCAGGAATCTGTCAGTATACCAAAAACATAAATACAAAATACTTTTCAACCTCAGTCTCAATGAGAAACTTTCCAAAACTGCCTAGTATTCTAGAATCAAGATCTTAATCTATCTTTGAGTGCAGAGAAACCAGACAATGGTGATACTATTGTTAGCTCCCTCCTAGAATGAGCTGGGATCAATCATACTCCTGTGAATTAATCATGACCTGTTGCTAGACCAATTCTCTTCTCACACAATATAATTAGACTTTGGTATATTTAGCCATAGAGGCAGGTCCTGGCAGGAAAAGGAAATTTATACAAAGAAGGTGTTTGTCTTGTGGTGTATTTGTATTCCTGAGGAGGAAATGGAAAAAGATGTTTGTTTGTTTAGAGTGCTTTTTGCTTTTGTACTTTGTTGTGTACTTGTTTCAGAGAATTGTGATGTTTGTTTGTGTTGGAATGTGTTTGTATTTAGATATAGGGAAGGGGAAAGGTTGTGTATACAAGTTAGTGAGGCAAATGTGTTTTGACATACTTTCCAAACTCTCCTCTTGAGAAAATTCCCAGGAAAATGAAATTTATGCAAAGAGGGGATTTGTCTTGTTGTGCGTTTGTCTTCTTAAGAAGGAATTCGAAAAATGAAGATGTTAGTTTATTTTTTGTTTCTTCTGGTGTGTTTTGGTACCTGGTTCAGGGAATGAGTGGGAGGGGCCAATGTTTGTTTGTGTTGGAATGTGTTTGTATTTAGATATAGGGAAGGGGAAAGGTTGTGTATACAAGTTAGTGAGGCAAATGTGTTTTGACATACTTTCCAAACTCTCCTCTTGAGAAAATTCCCAGGAAAATGAAATTTATGCAAAGAGGGGATTTGTCTTGTAGTGTGTTTGTCTTCTTGAGAAGGAATTCGAAAAAAGAAGATGTTTGTTTGTTTTTTGTTTCTTTTGGTGTGTTTTGGTACCTGGTTCAGGGAATGAGTGGGAGGGGGCTTAAGTTTGTTTGTGTTGGAATGAGTCTTTATTTAGATATATAAGGAGTGAATTTATATGCAAGGAAGTAGGAGAAGGCTGTATGTCTATTTTGGAATGTCTCTATTTAGAGACAGGAAATATGTGAATGGAAGTACAGAGAAGTTCAATTTAGATGTTTATCTTCAAGTTCGTATTGAATTATTGATATGTTGAGAAAAGATAAGTTAGGGTATCATGAATAGTTTCAATCATCCTTTGCCTTGTCGTCCTCCTGTCCTAATTATCCAACCAGAGTGCATGGATAAAGGACGTTTAGACCAAATCATCCATATATACGTGTCATAGAATTTTCCGCTTTGTACATAGGCCGATATGGAAGTTGGCAATAAAAACTAAATGTCAAATCGGTACCGTCCAGGCAAATATATAATATTATATGTTATATCCGATGGGATATGAAGAACACAATACTGGAACATAATAATAAAATATGATAAAAATTCATAGCAATAAAACTGAGCATCCATGAGACTAAAAGCACTACTTCCAAAAAAATACATTAATATAAAAGAGCCATTCATAACTACAAAAAATGTACGTTAATATAAAAGAGCCATTCAGAATGGGCCGGAGTGACATAAGCTAGTGCATAATTTACCAGCACCGAACAACATTCAATGGCGACAGTTCAGAATTTGATAAACTGACTGAATTATTTATTGGATCCAGTATAATGTAATTGTTGCACGCTGACAGGTATGCTCTCCAGTCAAATATCCTGATCGATCGACTCTAGGCGAGTTAATCATTGCTACTGATGGATGGTGTAGACTGTAGATGGGAAATTCAGGTGATAGAAAAATACGATTGAGTTAGATATTTAAAGAAATATTTGTTACGAGTGCATCGTAACTTCCTGTGATTGACCCTTTAGATATTATAAATGTGTCACAACTTAGATTTCCATGTCTGAAGAGTGAGGAGAGGATTTCTACATTTGAATCACAGACTTTCATTGGCTGGGTCACTTGCAGTTCAGTTGGAGAGCCATTTCATCCTTAGCCTCATTGCTGTGTGCTACTGTCCAATTTAGCCTTCCAGTGCATAAATTCAGGACGTAAAGCTCCGCTCATCCATCCATCCATACTGTTGGAGGATTGCATGACTCGGGACCTCTATAGTACTGCTTGAAAGGTACTCTCTGTTTTAAGGTGTCTGGGGTGACCTTTAAATTACCTCAGCCAAAAATTGTCTTCATAATTCCTGGGCCAAAAAATGAGCCCAAGACCATTAGCAGAGCTGCCAAAACAAATGAAACCAATGTTTTGTAACCTGTATTGATGGTCTCCAATCTTTTCCCATTGTGAAAAGGCAACTATCCTTGAATCTGATATTTCAATGATGTCATGCTCAATATGTGCCAACAGTTTGCCAAATACACCCCAAAACATATGCCAAATATATTGCACAATATTTCCAGCCTGTAAAGTAATGGCAAATGTATGTTTTGGCATTGCCAAGTATGTGCCTGTGCCAATTGTATGATAAGTATATTTATAACATACATATGCCAAATGTATGCCAAATATGATATAAGATTATTCTTCCCAAGGCCGTTAATTTTCTCTTTTTTGATGTCCTCTTATATCTTCAAGGATTTCCTGGAAATATTGTTTTTGTCACTCAAAATTGTAATGAGGAAAATTAATTATGAGGTAGTAGTTTACAAATTAATGCAGACAGATTCTTTTGCAGTGGGTTTGGCAATTGTTGCATGCATGGAAAGCATGGAAAGCATGGGAAAGGTTTCTTGAGTAACGAGTTGAGTCATGGACTACAGAATATATTTTCATTCTGTATGACGTATTTAAATTATATGATATAATTATATTATGCTACAATCAGGTAAAGACACATGATTCCAACCCCCCCCCCCCCTTACCTTGAGTCTATTTACAATGTAGAAGGTAGTACCCGCAACAACATCACGGATGTCCTCAAACAGCAAAAAGTAATCATTGTATTCCTCAGCTGTAACTTGTAAGTGCATAATTTGACAGCTAAATCAATTTGACTTGTTCTATAGTTTCTAAAGGCATTCAAAATTTTTTCGTTGAGATTTACCTATGCCTTTATGATGAATTCATTGTGTGGCTCTTTTTTACAACACCGTATTGATTTGAATTTTTTCATTTTCAACTTGCTTTTCCACATCATTGAAATTTACTCAACTTGTCTAATAAACTGTCCTATTTCTCAATAATAACTGATTCAAACTGATAGATTTGGTGATTAAACCCTGGTTGAAAATGGAAACTATTCTCACTCTGCAACCACTTACTTCTACGTTGCTGAATTGAAATTGATTTGATATCCTTTTCTAAAAAAAGAGTAGAACGGTTGACAAAAAAGAGTTTAAAGACACACACAGACACAAGAAATTACACATCATTAATTTCTAACAATATTTCTTATGTTTCGGATTATTTTCCATGTAAAATGTTACGACGGAGAATATTTTGTGAGTGTTTTGCTTTATGAAAAATATAGAATTATTTTGTAAGAAAGGTGCTTCAGAAACATCTCTTGATTTTCTGTTGCCATTACTAGGTGCAAGTACGAATGATTCTCATTTTATGTCTCATTCTAGCTACGACGCAGCTGATATTAGCATCGTAAAAAGTTTCGGTGCAGGAGTGAACGAGTGCAAGTTTGAAGATATTTTCAATGTTGGCCTACATTCAGATTTCATTGTGATATAATTTCTTATTTTGAAAGTAGAAAATTGTTGATGTCTTTAATCTGCAGCACAAAAGGAGTTTGATACATTTTCAAATTTCTGCAATGCCTCCAACAAAAAGTATGGAAAACTCAATTGCTCTATTGCCACAATAAGTTTTTCTTACAATTATAGCCATGGAAGGCCCTGATATTCTGTTAATTTATTAGCAAGCAAAGTACCTGAAGCCTTTTTGGAAAAATAGCACAATGAAATAAACAAGAATTACCTGTTTTGTTTGTATTTCTGTGAAAATTAAATAGCATTTCATATTGAAAGTAATTCATTGGAAAGCGGATCTAAATGTAATCCTTGTTTCATCATTATCTAAAATGTAAATGTTTCCCAATCCTTCCGGAACTTATCTAGCCGGAACTCTTTCGGACCATTGACTATCATCAGACTAAGTATTCCGCTTGGATGTGTCCAAATTTCCAAATTGATTTTACAATGTTGTTTTGTTTGTTGTTTAAATTTGTAATTACATGGCAAAACATTATATTGAAAAGCCACCATAAAGCCTATGGATGCAATATGTGCTGCAGAAATGAACTATTGTTGTCATGTAAATGTCTTTCTCTGCTATACATCACCATTTTATCACCTGGTTGGCTGTGAATATCACTGTTTACAGTCAAAATATCAGGGCCTATGATATTGTAAAAAATACCACCCTTCAAGGGTGATATTTTTTAACAATGGTTATGACATCACCAGCATTTCAGCTGCCTGATGATGTCACAAACCAAACAAGGGCCAGAATAATGGGATTGTGATGTCATGTCCATTGTTGCTCCATGGTGACGTCACATTTTTGTAATGGCAGAAAATAGTCCCTCTTTATAACTGAAAATTTGAGGTAAAACCAGGTGATAAAAACAAAACAACCACGCGTCAGGGCACTTCGTACAATATCACTCGCTGTTGTGTGAATTAATATCACTCTCGCCCTGCGGGCTCGAGTGATATTAATTCACACAACAGCTCGTGATATTGTTACTCAGTGACCCTGACTTGGGTTGTTTTGTTATAGAAGCATGAATTGGTGCGGCTGGTGTTATAGGTTGTGTCTTGTTTATGTGCTGTGGTTGTTGCTACTGTTGTAGCAAGGGCAGTCAGGCATTACGAGCTTGGGTAGGTAGGATTTTGGTGGTAGGGGTTGTGTGGCATGTTGGTAGGTCATGGTAAGGGGATGTAGGTTGGTAGGAGGATGTAGGTGAATGGTAAGAGGGTGTATGTAGGTCATTGGTGGGGTGTGTAGGTTGGCAGGCCAACAGGAATGTTGATTTGGTTGCAAGATGGGATGATTGGTAGTCAATTTGTTTGGTTGATTTGATACATCAGCTGGTTATGTATATTGCATCATTACAATAGGTTTGATGGTAGACAGGGTCAGCATCATGTAGGTTGGTCGATAGGAACCAAAATTAGGTCTGGCCCCATCTGGGCGACAGACTTGGCCTAATATTATAATATAGGCGACCCGTGTGATGGGACATCAGATGATGGATGCGAAACCCAAAATTAAAATAAATGAGAGTCAAGAATTAATTCCTGCATCACTGGATGCATTTTTATCTAGATCTGTTTACCTGTCTAGCTGCGTATCTATCTACATGTATCTATTTGCTATAAATTGCTGCATCTCTGTATTAACTTTAGCAATTTACCTTTTCTATCTGTCTATCAATCTATCCTATATACTAAAGATAGATAGATAGATTTGCATCCTTAAAACATTGGCAGAAAAATGGTTGTGAATCTAGCATTTCAGTGTCCCATATATATATAACTATCGCATTGTTGTGTGTCAATTTAAGAAAATCAGGATGTAATTGTATATCAGCAAATCCTGTGTTGGCTGATGACCTCAACATTAACAATGGCATCAATTTAATGAAACATTATTCAATGTTTAATGGGTTTTTTATTTTTCCTTGCAGGTATGTTCCAGCTTTGTTGTAAATGAAGTTATCACATGAAAATCGAATGTAAGTAGAATGCTTTCATATTGTAAATGCAGAATGTTTATCACATTGACAGAAATTTTTGTTGCTTCTTATCATATCAAACTTTCCTGAAGTCTTGAAGAGATCTGCATTGTTGATTGTCAAATTAGGAGGCATCATTTTTATGGCCAAAGTTCTACAGAAACGTTTTCTTCTCATCTGCTTTGTATCCAAACTTGATGATCACGTTGAATCAGACATGGATAGTTTTAGTGAATGTAGGGTGTGGTTAAACTGGTTCATTGAGAACTTTAACTATATGATTTAATTTCTGCTTTTGAATTCCACATAGCCGCCATTCAGTCACTGGGTGTTGTCAATTTACCTTGATGATGGCCTGTCTATAGCTTTTATGTCCAGTTTTTGTTTGCCAGTTCTGATTGCATTCGATGACCTCTCCCAGCGTTCAATGTTTTAGTATCGAGATAATTTGAGAGAGTCCAAGTCTGGCGCTTACCCAATGTCTTTTTACAGCTTTGTAATTCTCTGGCTTGAGGCCAATTTAAGTGATTTTTGAAGCTGAAGTTGCACAAATTTCCTATTCAGAGTTGAAGTTCGGCTTGTTTGCTAACTTTTACGCATGCGATGGTGTTGTTTTCAAAGTTTTAGCGTGCACAATGGACTCTGAGCGGATGCTAAATGGAAAACGTTATTTGGCGGTTTCCTAATTTGGCATTGTGAACTGAATTTCCATGCAAGATTGTGAATGCAACCAATGCTACCATGCAATGTGCTGCTAAAATTACACTCTCCTCAAATTGAAGATATTTTTATTGAGGCGTTATCTCAGTCCTGCCATGATGAATTAAATCGATCTGTTATATTCGAAATGAGTATAAACTAATATGAATATTAACTATGAATAGCTGCTCTTGATATTTCTGCATGGTGGAGGGTTGGTCTATTGGTAGCGTGCTAGGCTGCCAATCGCTGGGTCCAGGGTTTGAATCCAGCTCTTGTTGGATCACCTGGGCCTATGTTGGACGGCTGTTTCAATCATCATTCACTTCATTGCTGTGTCCTCCTCCTGTCCTAATTAGCCTACCAAGTGCATAAATACAGGACATAAAGCCCCTATCATCCATCCATCCATCTTGATATTTCTGGGCTGACGGTGGGAGGTAGATGTTCTATCCTGTGTCAGGAGTGCACCTCACCTTATTATGTAAAGTGGCTCCTACCTGTCCTATTAACTCTTTATTTGCATACTGCTGTACATTGTACAAATATACCAAACATTGCAAAAATTATTTATTTCACATCCGCTCTTTCAATTCCTTACAATTTGGAAACTTACGATGTGTTTTTTAAAAGGCTTGTCAACATGTATGTAGACTTAAATTGTTGTTCCTAATAATTTATTACGTGATAATTTAAGCAATGGTGAATGATGATGGACAGATTATGCTCCTTTTGTTAGAGAAACATGTGCAGTGTCTACATGCTGTCATTGTGTACCAAATTTATTTTCTCAAAATAGTAGAAATGTCCATATTTAACGATAATTTACTCGTGTCTGTGCCATACATTATCAAAATATACAATGTCTGTCATACTTCTTTGTTATTGCGGTTTCATATGAAAATATTGCATTTCATGAAAAACCTGTAGTCGAGCACCATACATTACCGAGTGCTGCAGAGGCGTAAAACACAAACACCATACATTACCGAAATACATTGTGTCTCCAGAATTTACGATAATGAGGAACACAATTATGGTATTCATATCGCTCAATCATTTGTCCATAAATGGCAATAAATTGACACTGTATGCTGATGACTAACAATTCCCCATGCATTGAGGAAAAACTTCACATGCAAAAAATTGCTCTGCCCTCGTTATAAGTCTAACGTCCAATGAAGAATTTTGTAAACAAGCTGACAAACTGGCTCAACTTGAATGTCAAATGACTTTGAGTCATGTTCGAGCTGAGTGTAATCTTTGCGCAATTGGAAAGGACGCAGTCTGACGAGGTCCTCGGAGCCTGGACCAAGCGTTCATGGAGGGTCAACGGCATCCCTGGAGTCCTCTCATACATAATGCATTGACTATTCTGAGCTGTAATTCGCCTCGGGGCCTGGTACGTCTCGCGTCGTCTCGCGTTGGCTCTTGTTGACCCGTTTCGTAGACTTGCACCGCAGTGAGTCTGGTTGCAAAATGCATGTACAGTTGAGGTCAAATGTATTCATACAGCGGGGGCTGCTGTTTTCAAAGTTATGTGGCATCGTAAAATCTGCCTATATTGCAATGAAAGCACTTCAGATTATTTGTTGTGATTGTTTTACAACTAATGGCAGTGAAAAAACCAGAATCAAATATGATTTGCAGTTGTTAAGAGGCTCTGAATTCAAAATGTCTAAAAATTTTGTGGGTCAAAAGAAATCATACAATTGGATTTGTCTCCAATATATGCAAAATAAGCATTGGTAAACCAACAAAATAATGGAAATTGATGTTAGAAAGTGATGCCTCAATGTCTGATGAGGTTTTGTTAATTTCTGAACAGCAACAAATTGGATGACCTGCTCACATATTGCAACAAATTGGATGACCTGCTCACATATTTTATTTAAAATTTCAAAATATTTTGAACGGAAAAAAACACACAGAAAATACATCAAAACAGTGGCAATCAAATTCAGAGAGTCTGGGCACTGATATCATGTGGTATGTGAACAATTTAACAGGCCAATGTCTTCATCTAGATGACCAACGAGGGCTCTGCATCCTATTGGTCAACAGAATCATTGCATAAATAGTAATTAGATGGGATCTATCTGCAAAACAAGAATGCATTTTGGTCAAAAAGGTGGATCACACCCCAAAATTAACAAAGAAGGAGTTCTGTGGAGAGTTACAGGCATAGTGGACAGAGCTGTTTGCAAGCTTTGTCAAACACACTTTGCCTCAACACAGCCTGATGGCCTTCAATGAAATAAAAATGTCACTTCATCGGGTTTCAAGTACAGTCGAGATTCATAACTTATCCCAAAAATCTTTCTCCTACTTCATGAAGTTATCAGAGGTGAAATTGGATATTTTGTTTTGGTGCACTGGCTCCTCTTTGCATTAAGACCTCTTAGAGGCCATATTGGTGCAATGTTCATTTGTTAGTACTTGTTGACAGCTATGTCCCCTGTCGCCCTGTGTCCATAATTCTCCACAGAGCTCCTTCATTGTTAATTTGGATTGTTTGTTACCATACTGACTAAAATTCAATCTTGTCTGACAGACAGCCTCCATCCATTTCCCACATGTGCAGTGATTCCGTTAACCAATTTTCCACATACTTCGTCGTGATGGTGTATATGGTAGACCTTTGTGTGTGAAATTGTTCAGATATTGCATGCAATTTGTTTCCTGGCCATTTGAACTCAATTATTCACCTTTTCACGTATTGGCCACATGTTTATTCCTTTAAATAAGTTTTGAAAAATGGAAATAATATATATTAGTAGGTAACTTATCACGTCCCTTGAGAAAAATTAGGTCAGTCAGCAGTTTGCATTTCAGAAATTTACAAAACATAATCAGGCATTGATGCATCGATTTCTGACATCAATTTCCATTGTTTAATTGGTTTACCTATGCTTATTTTGCATTTATTGGAGATAAACCCAAGTGTATGATTTCTTTTGACCCACTAAATTTTGGACATTTTGAATTCAGAGCCTCTTAACAACTGCAAATCATGCATGATTCTGGTTTTTTCACTGCCATGAGTTGAAAAACAGTCACAACAAATAATCTAAAGCGTTTTCATTCCAATACAGGCAGATTTTACGATGCCACATAACATTGAAAACAGTAGCCCTCGCTGTATGAATATATTTGACCTCAACTGCAGTTTGTCAAGGTGAAGTCACTCGGTGACAACTCCAAAGACTTTTCTACTTGTCACCTCCTCCCTCTGGCTCCTGTACAACTGTACATTCAGAAGGTGTAGATTGCAGAAGTCATGCTAGAGTAGAGCATTGTAGAGTCAGCCAAAAATTGTTCATGATATACGGTTGTCAAAGAATAGCTATACTGAAGGTTGGTGACACCATAGACCTAGTTGTTTAAGATAGGCCAAAGCAAGTATTTCGAATTACAAGTTGCTGATGGATGGATGATTGGAGCTTTATGTCCTGTAATTCGACTCCTGTATTTATGCACAGATGAGTCTAATTAGGGGAGGAGGTGACTTATTTTATAATTAATTCTTGTTGGTTTTAAACTGAAGCCTTGATGTTGATTCGTATCTGCTGACTCAAGTTTCAGCATAAAATATGATGATTAAATGAACTTTGTAATCAAAATTCTGTTTGGAACGCCATGTCAACACAGCAGCTTCTACTGACACAAGACCCGAAGGCACAAAGTAATGTTGCATGTAATTGCCTTGGTTAGGTAATTTAAACATATTTTAATCTATGCCCTAATCATTATAGACTCAATTAGTTCTGTTAATGTGATTTTGAAATTTTATCGATTACTGTTCAAACATTACATTAATTTTACATGCTGCCATTCTCCCACTTGGCCTTCTGGCAAAAAAGGAGCCTGAAAGTTTTCAAATTGTGGAGAAAGCAATTAGCACTGTTCTCTGAGGAATGGAGGTTTATTTCTTGCAAAATGTTTTTCTTAAGTTGACCACTATTATATATTAATGACGTTGTCTCTGTGGAGTATCTCTTACCATTTAATAGATCCTTATCGTGATCAATATGCGAACGGCCTAGCAGATCGGTAACTTAAACTTAACCTCGACTTAACCCTGAACCCATTATATTTAGCAAACTTAGGGGTACGTCGAAGTCGGGTATGTGAAGTATACTCGTGAGAGCCAAAAAGACGCGCAAGGGCATTAGCAAACTTTCAGGTCAGGAAAAAGGTCATTACTCTTCAGTAGAGGACCTTTTTTAGCCATCAATAACATTTAAGGGCCCTCAAGCCAAATTGTGTATACTGGAGGAGCTGTATAGAGGTTACAAGGACCCAGAAGTAGGTGTACGAGGGCTTCTGAAGTGCTGTCAATATTATGGGTAATTACGGCTGGCAGTTTCGATAAGGCGGATCGTATGGTGTACACTGCATATATATTGGGGTTTTATTCCGAATACAGATATATTTGATGTTGCAGTACAGTGGTTAGTATACTTTGGTTTTCCTCTGGAAGCATCTGAATCTAAGAAGGGGCTGTGGGTCCCAACCTTGCTCCTGGTCAAAATGGTCATTCCATGAGTTTTTTTTTGAGGTGCCGTGGCCTAGTGCATAAGGTGTTCGCCTGGTAACTGAGACGTTGCAGGTTCGACTCCCACCCATGGCACGGAGGAACTGAGCAGATCCTCCATAACTCTTTGCTTCACTTCACCCAGGTGCAAATGGGTACTTGGCTATAGGCAGTGATGGTGATTGTAGAGTGACTTAGCATTGTGTGCGCTGGAAACGGCTGCCTGGCTGTATACTCCCCGGGGAGTTGAGAAAGGCTCATGCTTGAACAGGCCTGCCAAGGGTGTAATTGTAAAGTCTGTTGAGACTGACTTCGTCGGTGTAATGGACTATAAAAAAGTTTACATTTACATTTACATTTTAAAACCGTTTTTCCGATATTTTTTGAGAATCAAAGACAAGTACTGAATTGAACCCGCTTTGTATTTTCGTATTTTTTTGACATTGTATGTGAGTTTTTTATTTGACAGATGTCAAACATCAAACTTGGTTTCTCGCTATTCTTCCATATATTTCTTTCATTCACCTGCTTTGCTGTGCATTTTATGTTTTACAAATAATCCATACCTTAATGCGTCTCAGTATTCTGAATATTTACTCAAACGTGATGCCCTTGAAAGTTGACGATGCCTCTACATTTATATTTATATATACTCCGGAAGACTGGAACCATTCCAAAACACATTAAGAACACCTCTTAAAACAAATCAATGTTAAAAATAAAACACTGGCACACTGACAATATCTCCAGACCTGAAGGCTCTTGTATTAAAGGTGAGACTGGTGCTCATTGCCACACTCCAGGCAGAGAAGACTGAAGGTTAACTCTGCAATTAAGTGGAGTCTTTGAGATTTAACTTTAATGAGCTTTTTTGAAGGTAAATACCATCAAGGCTCCAGCTTCCAATGGACCCATGTTCAAGGTGGGACCAAGGTTCACACATGATTCAGTAAGCTTCCAATTGGATAATCATTTTGATTTAAGCTACATCAACATTTAATATGTCTTTTTAAGAGTGTAAAAATGTTGGAGATTTTTTTTTGTCATACTGAGGAATATATCCTATAACTCAGGATGTTTCCACTGCATGATAGCCTGGTAGACTGGCCAGATGGATGGATGATAACGGCTTTGCATCCTTTATTTATGCCCTCCGGCATGCTTGTTGAGACAGGAGAAGGATACCGCGATGAGGCAAAAGATGATTGTTATTGCCGTCCATCATCGGTCCAGGCGACTCTACCAAGCTGGAATCAAACCTGGGACCGAGCGATTGAAAGCCTAGAATGCTTCCAATTGAACTGACCCCACCTGCCTTGGCAATGTGTAGTGCTTCTACATATGCATATAGCCTTGTGGATTGTTTGTTAGAACTTATATTTTAAACTAGTCCCTGATTCGAACATTTTGTTGGTGAGATTTCAGGCGCTTAGCGAGTTATGCATTTTACATGAGCATTAGTCTCTCGAGATGAAAAGATTCAGAATTAATTACTTCAGAATCTGAATATGAAAAGAAATTGATTGAGCAGCCTGGGACAGAGGGAATGTCTGTTTTAGCTGCCTGAAAAATGGTGTTTGGTTAAACTAGACAAATTGTCGAACAAGCTTGAAGAATGAGACTTTAGGATGCAGTTTTAGCCAGATTTCACCACACATGTGTTGTTGGAGCCGAAGATTTCTGGTAAACCGTTGTTTGAAGCTTAACGCAATCATATGTTGAAAAGAGTTTAGTGAGATGTATCAAAGTTACTATTACTTCAATTAAATATAGGCGGAAGAGAAATAGAAAATAACCTCCAATGATTTGACATTAAATCTTGTGAACGTTATCAAAAGTCTTACTGTGTCATCATTGTGCATTGTGTGGATATTTTGTAACTTTTCAAACTGTGACAAACATACACTTTACCATTATCATGCCTCTATATGGTACATGGTTCTGAAGCATTTCATTGCAGAAGCTCACATATACTCTTTTCCTGTACAACACTTGGACAAGTAGGTTTGATAAGTAGGTTCTATAAGAGGGATGCATAAGACTTGGCAAATGGGATATTGTCTGTTTTTTTGGGGGGCCCTCCCACAACAAGAAATATCCTCATTTTGATTCTGCTCAGGTCTTTGCGCTTCGTTCTTATTCTGGCTAAACACCCATTTTAGTGCGTTATGAATAATGGGCATTGCGAATAACGTCGGATGCATTTTGGGTTCTACTTAGCGGAGCTGAAGAGTTGGAGATGCGAGCTGTTCGTTCAAGTGGGCTGCTTATTCTCGATGCGAAAATCATGACAAATTTGAATATTTTATGCTCGTTATCATTATGGTTATGGAGCATTTTTGTGCTCTCTTAGCAGAAAGCTCCAGGCTACATTGCTTGCAGGAGTGTGCTTTCAGTGTAATATTTTAGACAATTCCAATTTTTTCAAGCTGAATTTATCGTGAATCCAACCAATTTCGAGAGTCAATTTTCTGGTGCATGGTGAGACGGTGTTATTAATTGGAAATACAACATGCAACGACGTTAAACAGTTTTAATAAGTCGTACACTCTTAACGCATAGGTTCTTTATGGTATATATGAAGACCCACAGCCGAAAAAGGTTCTAATTTTTTCTAGGGTTCATTTGAATTGAAAAGGTTCAATAATTGGCGGGAACGCTGTTGGAACCTTTTAAAAGGTGAGTATTCTGACACTATGTCAACCCTGCACTTTGCCTTTAATATGATATAGAAACATTTTTTCGCCTGATCAATTCGTCAAATAAATTCTTCTGTCACTACATAATAGTATTAAACTTACGGTCATGCGCCATTTGTATTTAAACTATGTCCCGAAAACTTGGTGTGATGTGGCATAGTTTCATCACCAAGAAAGAACATGCACTCGTCGCACACTGACATACCACATGTGCAATATGCCATTGGGCTGTCCAATTATTGTGCCTATGTTCATATGATGTTTGCCATATATGCCTTTTATATTTGCAATGCAGAATCACTTTCCTATAGCAGTGTAGGTTAAGTAATGATCAACAGGAAAACATAGCTTTCTCCAATATCATTTGACAGGCTGTCAACAAATGAGATCCTCTATGGCTGGCAACATATAGGCTCAGGGTTTTGCCATTAATCTTATGTATATAGCAGCACAAGCTAGCCTCCCTTGCTGTTTTGCTGTTTCCCCTGTGTTATCCATCAAATTTGACGTATCACAGATGTTAGGCATGGTTCAGCATGCACAACGGAGATTTTTGTCCCCGGTTGCTTTTTCGACAGATTCTATGTTTAAAATTGGTGTTGCGAAACCTAAGAGGACATTGTTTGTCACAAAATTGTGTGCTCGAAAATAATGGTATTCCACAATTACAGATGTTTGCCTAAGCAAGGTTTTCAGTCGCTTGGACTATCTCAGACTGACTCCCAGGAATCCAGGATATATTACGAGCTTTAAAATTTCAGTTTAACTGTGGCTTTATTCATCATTTGCCCAATATAAATGTATCAAACTTCCCATTAAACCCTCTGGTTGAGGAATACTTATAAATAATCTCAACCATATGATTAGGGAACAGCGTTAGCCCATCGACATTACCCTTACTTAAGTTCTATTCCCTTCACAATCATATTTCCCTTTGCTCCTTCCAGTACATTAAAGCCACAGTTCATTATAATCCCCATCTCTCACATGATTTATCCCTCATAGAATGATACATAGCACAACTGCTGCACAAGTACATTTAGAATTCATTGCAGGGATGACCAATGGGAATATTCATGCTCAGTCAGTCAGTAGTGACCACTTGAAATCCCTAGTGAGAATTGGCCAAGGTCATTTAGCCAAGAGTGATCAATGGACTGGCTTAAGAGCTGAAGTAAATGGAGAATAAGCTCACTTGTAGGCTACCATGTTTAAGGTATAATGCGGTTAAACTGCATATCCTTGACCTAAACTTTTCAACATTTGTATCAGCGTATACTGCGTAATAGTGGGTTGCATTGCGCCGCCTTGAGGTACATTTTGTTGGTGGAGGTCTCAGCAGTGACCGTCTAACATACTCTCTTGATCATTAAACATGTTGAGGATATAAACAGTTAAATTCGACTTTATTGACCGAACCTTTTCAATGTATCAGCATATAGTGGGTTCCATTATACCACCTTGAGGTACATTTTATATATCTTTAAATTGGGTGCTAGTGAATGCCTCATGTACGCTCTTGATCTTTAAACATTTTGAGGGGTCAGCTCAGTAGGCAGCACACTGGGATCCCAATCAGCCATCCATCCTTTCTAAAAATAAATTGGGAGAATATGGCGGTATGCGATTGTAAAATTTTAGAGTTGGCAGGGTAGCAAGTTCGATAAAATTAAAAGGTCTAGTTATCCTACTTCATCCTTCTTTGAAAGGTTCATATACCATTTTGGCAGTTGAATTTGATATACCCTTCTTTTATCAAACCTTGCTTGCCTAATTGTGCATTATTCCTCCATAGCCCAGTGGGCTATGGAGGATTGGACGGCTACGCCACCTGATCCGTCAGCCTTGGTTTCCAACGCTCGGTAACATAACATATAGTGATTTACTCAATTTTTGCCTCCAGCTCTGCACACGCAGCATCCTAAAGGGTGAGAGTGATGTGGATGATAGATTAGGGATAGATCTATCAGTGATGTCTGTTAATAGACCTCCGCAATGCCGAGAATAGCCAGAAATCGGACATTTTCGATGCGTTTTTGACACAGCGACGCACCGGAATCATGACAAATTCAATATGGCTGCCCCCGCCTGTCTCTAAATGGGAATGCGGCAACTTTTGGCTGATGTCATAATCGGCGTAGTCTTGCCGGGTCCCCGCCGGATTGAAGCGATCTGATTGGTCAGTCTGGCTGGTTCCCAAACTGCTTGCAGCGCCTCCAAGCGAGCGCCCTTCCAGGAAGAACCCCTGGCGACCTCTGGCGAGTCTTGACTTCGGCAATCGTCGTAAAACTTCCGGATATTTCCGAGGAGAGGTGCGCGATTTTCGCGGGGCGAATATTTCGTGAGACACTGGTCTCTAAAATGACAGAAAACTTGAAATCTCGATCTGATTGCTGGATTAAATAGGCCACACGGATCGAAAATAAGGTCTGTCATATTAATCTATCATATTTATCTTGTTGGCTATCTTCTCTGCTTCATTTTGCACTTTGTTTGGTGTTTCTACGGCTACTATAACCGGAGAAATCTTCCGTTTTGTCCAGCGCTTCAGCTGTTGTCATTTGATAGAGAGCAATGCTGTTGTCAAAATTAAGGTCGCGGCCGACGGGACTTACTAAAAAGCGGGTTGAAAAAAAGCGGGTAGCGGGTAGCGGGTGTTTACATAATAAGCACAGGGAACAATAGGAAGCAATCTGAGCAAACAGAGGGCAATTGAATTGACTGTAGTACTACATTATCTGTCTGCCCGCTACTTTTTCAGCCTGCTACCCCCGCTACTTGCAATCAACTAGCAATCAAGTAGCAATCAAGTAGCAATGAGGAAATTTGCTTATGGACTTTTGCTATAAATAAAGACAGGCTTTTGATGGCGGATTGCTCTTTGCTAATTGGTGTGAGACAATCTTCTTTTATGGTTGACTTTAATTGCCATCAATTCAACACCAAAATATATAAAATATTGTGTGTAATTCCTGATTGGGCTGTCCTGAAATAAATAAGTTCTGAACATGTTTTCTTTTTTTAAACTTAGGCGAGAAACAAATATTTTTAAAATGATATTGTGTGGAGTGAATTTGAGGTATACATAAGGGATTTATAAATAGAAAGACAGAGAGGGGACATTTAAAGAGAAAGATAGCCATGCACAATACCTCACACAATTGCCAAACATGATTGCTTGACACTATAGACATGCAGTTGAGAGGAACAGAAGAAAGGGCCAAGTTTTACTGTCTTTTCTATGTGCAACATTTGCTGCCACTGTCATATGAAATTACAAGATATGAATTCATAATTTTCAGAGTGATGAGTTTATAATACAGTGATGAGAAATTTACCTTGCCTACTTATCAGTATCATACATACATACATACATGTGTAGTATCAGTAAGACCATAGGCAAATACCACAAGATGTCAGGACTGTGGCACAGTCTACACAATCCACAAGGTCAATATATGCTTATGGAGATACAGCTTACAAATAACAAGAATTACACATCACTGAGCCTAGCAAGTAGAATGCATAAAATAACAACAAATACCTTTTTTGTCAAGATGTCCACAAAAGCCATGGCCCTTTCTTCTGTTCCTCTCAACTGTATGTCTTGAAGTACACTGAATGAGGCTACCAAGGTTGGTACTCTTTATATACTGTTTACTGAGCAGTAACTGAGCTGACACTTGACATATGGTGTCTATTGATTGCAATTGCTCATTGAGATGTGTCAAAAAAAGCATCAACTCCATTGGCTTGAGTTGGCAGGTGGTGTCTATTGATTGCAATTACTAATTGAATAGTGTCAAAGAGAGTGTCAACTCAATTGGCTTGAGTTGGCAGGTGGTGTCTATTGATTGCAATTGCTCATTGAGATGTGTCAAAAAAAGCATCAACTCAATTGACTTGAGTTGGCAGCTAGTGTCTAATGATTGCAAATACTCATTGAGCTCAGTCAGTGTCAAGGTAATATCAATTGATGGAAATTAGCTTAGGTTGGCAGGTAGTGTCTAATGATAGCAATTACAAAATGAGCTGTGTCAGTGTCAAATAAACTATCAATACAAGTAATTGCTGTTGGCATTCAGGATTTCCTCAGTGTCACAACAATTTATTGTTTATATAGATATTACATATATATATATATGACCTATTTCATTGGTCTCTCATCCACAATGCTTTTGTTGAGCAATTTTACTCACACATAATTTCATTTTGATACTTATCATGCCATCACTCAAAACCAACCGATCAGCAAAGAGAAATGTGGTTGCACACCACACAGCTCTGAAAACTGTTCAACTTTTACAAGTTTACAATATAATGATATCTCACAACGTATACTTTTTTATTAATTCAACAATAATAACATGGGGAGTTCCTGGCAACTTGATCTACATATGTATGCATCTTGTAGGCCTATATATATCTATTCTCTAAATATGTGTAGTTGTCCTTCATTAAAGTGTCTTTTGGGGGCTCAGGAATATTAAAGTATCAAGTTGAGGTGATGATGCATATAACTTAATAGCAAGTTATGTACATGTATCTAAAAGTTCCCATTTCAAAAGATACATGTCGAGTATGTTTGCCAAAGAGACTGCACAGTCAACATCACTCTACACAATAAATACAATTTTGTCTTAATTTGTTCCTAATTAACTTTTCAAAAAGCTGTATTTTGGTGATGGTTGTTGGAAAAACATGCTGTTAGACAATTCTGTGGTTTCACTGATGAGCTTTCAGAGATTCTAATTACAAGATATGAATTCATATAAAGTTATGTTTCCCATTGGGCTTCAGCTGCACAACTGTCTGAATGTACTTTGGTGCTTTGTCGTTCAATGCCTTTGAGGTTGTACTCATCAGCTTCAATTGCATTCTAGTAGGAACAGGTAGCCAATGAAATTGCTTTCTGTGTTGCCCTACACAGTCTGCCTGTCTCTATGAGACATATTCATTCAGGGATGTCCAGGGTCTTTCAGTTGCCCCAACACAACATTGGCCTAAGGGGACAGGAGGCAACCCAACTATCCAGCTATGGAGGTGCGGATTCCATCCGCTGTCTAGTTTATAATAAATGAACTGCACACACAAATAGAATCCACATCCATATATATGGTAGCCTTCTTGACAAATGTACTGGTGAATATTATGTGAAGTAGATGGGATAGCTGAATGACGTATGGGCTGAGAAATGCCTAAGGACCCGGGAACAGTACATTATGTATCAGGTGCTACCATTCGCATACATAATTTATGGCGAGGTCCTGTTCTTGGGGCCGAGCGAAAGCTGATGTCAAGATATATTGCTAACGGGTTGTCTGACGAACTTCGGTGCGAGAAGGTTGTTAGTTTTTGCAAGCACATAGAAGTAGGATACATATGTATGTCTACAGACTCTACATATCTGAATTCTCTTAAAAGATGTGAATAAAGTGCAGACGTAGCATTTTATGTATGCATTTTGTGTGCGACAAAGTTTTGTGAATATGCTGCACCAAACTTTGCAAATGTTTCTTAGCATCGATTCTCCCAACTTCGATATAAGACTATAAGAGTAATGTATAAAAGATAAACTGCTGTTTGGTATTAATCCGAATAAAGGATCCCGAATACACAATGGCCGTAAGGTGATTATTAACTTTATTCATCATGATCATTGTTGCAAGTCTAACGCTACTTTTGTTTCCTGGTATGCAGAAAAATGATGCGCTCTTTTATTTTACGGCAAAAAATGTTCCTCGTACACAAATATTATATGCCCCAACCCCGCCCCTATGGCTAGAAAAAGTAGTGAATTCTGGTATGTCATTCCATGGATCTCACTGGGAATTTTTGAAGAATAATCCAAATTTTTTACTCTGAAATAGTCACTCGGTTTGCAACTATTCGTGGTAAATTTTCTCAAACTTTATAAAATTGCCTTGAAATTCAAATTTTTTCTCGCCCTGCCCTCCCCAAGTTGCCGCTCCATGCCTGTAAAAAATACATTCCAGTGATTCTTGAATGTATACAAGTCATATTAGACCATGCAGACCCTGCAAGAACCTTCAGTTTGTGACTTAGAACAGATAGATCATCAAGCACACCAGACATTCATGTTAGCTTCAGACTCAGTACAGAGACAGATAGCTCCAAGGGCCTGTCAATAATTCATTGGGCTCTTGCCATTCACAGGAAGCCAGACTCCTACAACCAGACCGCATGAGTCATTGAGTCATCATCTAGAATGAGCAGAGATACAATGTACCGAGACAACGAGTTATGGTCATTCCATAAAATACCAAAAGACTACGATTCTGCATGGTATCTCCTGAATGACAAAGATCTTTGAGAACTTTACATGCACTGTAAAATTTGAAATTTTGAGTCAGCTAAAATTATTGAGTGAGATGGTTGCACAAATTGTTTGAGCTAACGTGGCTTGACGTTTTGAGGTATGATAATCTTTTCATTGTCATAACTTAAAACAAAAAGCTGTACTACCTCAAAGGAATTGTGCAACCATCTCACTCAATCTAAGCTGACTCGAAATTCAAATTTTACGGTGTGCCTTTTGTACATTTTACCTTCCAACTCTTGTGAAACCTTTTTCAATTGCTTCGTTCTTCTTCATTTATATATGATAAATCCGTTTTGAATGATAAATATAATATCAATATTCAATCTATCATAATATCTATATGCAATTTATCTTGTTCAGCCTAAAATTGGTCTACTTTGACTAGCATCCATCTCACTTTCTCAAACATCCTTATGCATGTTATGCATGATTCTTCTTGGTCTATTTTGGCATATATTTGCAATGTATCCATATTAGGAGATTCATGCATAACATCCATATATCATGCCTTTCCTTTCTTCGGTCTACTCCTGGAGTCTCTCGGAGTCTCTCAGAGTCTCGCGCCGTCCGTTATTAGCATCCATCATGCTTTCGTCTGGCCATCATCTCGCTGTCAGCGCAGAGGTCTGTTTTCTTGTTACTTGCCTAAAAGCAGATGTGTCATAGCTCTGACATATTGCAGCCTACTCAAGTAACAACAGACTCCGTTTCTTGACCTTGTATCTCAGGGGTATATTAATGGACATCGGTCAACGAGACGGCTCCCATGAACCACTGTATTGCTCAGCGGAGGGCCGATGTCCAATATAGGTCTGCGAAGATACTCAACATGAGCTCTACTGGAGGTCCTGTATAGATCCTGATGCTTGACAACAATATTACTGATACAAACTGAGACTTAGTGTAGTTCTTACACTGCAAAATTAGAATTTCTAGTAAGCTTAAATGATTGAGTGAGATGGTTGCACAATTCCTTCGAGCTGACATCGCTTGTTGTTTTAAGTTATGATAATCTGTCCTTTCTATTTTGTATTTTGTCTGTGATATTCAACAGTCTGTAACATGTACAGTCTTGTATACTTGTCTTGGTGACCTGTAGCTATCTTGGCCATTTTTCAGTGGTATATTAGTGGCCTCCCCTCCATAAGAAAGTAACAAGGAAGCTTCATTGCGCCGCAAAAGTTCCTTTGTGGGTCCGGAGTCCGGATGTTCAACAGAGCAGCTATTCGAACCATGGTACATTGCGCGGTGTGCAATTCTCATGAATTTTGGTTATTGCTCAATTTTTTGCTGCTCTTTTGTAGTCAACACTAGTCGCCATAGTTCTGCGCTTCAGTTAATTCTCTATTTTTGAAGACTGCCCTAGATGAATTTAGGTTTGATCCAGTTTCCCATTTTGTTGCATGTCAGTGGGGCCATTCAACAGTCCCCTTCATGTACAGTCGACTGGCTTGACTTGCAGCTATCCTGAGGCTATATAAATGGCCTGTGGCATACAAGAAAGCAACTCCAAAGCCCCGTGAAGCCGCACAAAAGGCCCGTTGTTGGTCCTAAGTCTGGTTGTTCACTGTAGCAGTAACGCGGATTTGCGAAACTATGGTACATTGCACATTATTGCAGTACTCATGAATTTTGTCGGAATGAAGGGTTAGGCTCTTTTGCCTTGCCTAATGCCTTTGCTCCTTGGCCGATGTGAGAAACTCTTAACTGTAAGCCATTTCTACCCTGTTTTGATTCATATGGTTCACATTTATTAGAATATATGTTGGAAATCTGGAAATATTTTGGTTGTACCTTATATCTGTTGTTTTGGTTGATATATCGGGTCGTCTTCCCAAAGGTTAATGCGATATCCATGAGGTGTTTCCTCTCTGTTTCATTTCTTTATATTGTTTACAAGCGAATTGATTAAATTGACAACCTGGTTGTTTACGACGGTTGCATTCATTGGTGAAATAACAAATTTCTCTTCCGTCATGTTCATATGAAAGTAGCTTAGAATGATTTTAATACCCTCTAGACAAATATTGATGGAAAGGTGTCGATCAGTTGGGAAAGCTATACCCAATGTATGGCGGAATAGCCTACTCTGAAATGCACTTGTATTAATGGTTCACACAGATTGGAGATGTGGCGATATGCTATTGATTAAATGATCTTCTGTGTGATGGGTACTTTTGGTGGCAGTTACTATCTGTAGAATCTACCGTCCCTCCTTAGTCTCCTACCACATGCATTAGATTTGCTTCAGTAATAGCTAATGTGATGAACTCCTTGTCAATAGTTGGATTTAAAACATTGGCATAATGATGCAAGTAGTCCACAGATATCTGTTAGCATCTGGCGCGTAAAGGTTTCTGTGGTGTTTGATGGGGGTTCATCTGTGATTTACTTGGTGTAATATCCGTTCAGCCTTGAAATGTCAAGATATCGTAGAGTTATGGAGGTGAAATGGCAGTTGAGGCATTGACCAACGACGTTAATCCCTCTAACTTGAGGCAGATCAGGTGTAATTGTGTCATTTTGTGGGTTTCTAATGCAATGCCATTTCAGAGCTGTTGGAGTTCAGCTGTTTTGGCTGCAATTTGGCCTTTTAACATGCCATAATATTGGGGATGGTTCAAAGGATTTGCAACCACGGTGGCTGGTCCATTTTGGATGTATGGGATTTTTGTGCACCCGGTTGCATGGCAAAGTGGAGTTAAAGCAGAATAATCGCATTGGCCACCAGCCCCATGCATTTGGGCTTGAGTCACTGTGATCACCGACGTTTTTATGGCAGCATGATTACCAATTCATGATCTTTCCCTTTCAGGATCAACCATCGTTCACCTATATCATGTGCCTCTTTTACTTTACTAATGTTTAAATGGTGTTTTATGAGAAAACAGCAGCCAGTGGGAATGTATTAGTTTTGATGAAAAGCCAAGGCATTGTTGTTGTTCTAAGTAATTTGTCCCTCTGGTTTTGACTTGGTTCAACTGCAAAATGTGAGCTGATCTTTCAATATGCTTCAGTGATTCAACTCTCAACAGTAATTCAACGATAACATTTTGGAGACAAAAGAGCCGGGGAAATCACTCAGAACATTGTTTGAACAAAAACGTATTTTATGAATTTTTTTTGTATAATTTGTGCGTTGTACTAATGGTGGCTTGACGATCTTCATGAACTTTCCATAAGTTACAACGACGTTCATTGTCAGTTGATTGTCAGTTGATTGTCAGTACTGCATTTGTCCGAACAATAGTGATTCGCACGCCGAATACTGAGAGACCAATGAGTGTACTCCTTGGAAGTCTTGATGGTGTACAAATTTCCAGGCTGCAGCATGCACTTGTCATGACAGCTATGCAGTGCATTGTTCTGTGATTTATTACATTCAGTGCCTGGTAAATTGAATCAGGAAGTATCATTAACAGCCCTTGTTGTTTGTGTGGTGTGTGCAAGAGCCACGCGACTGATTCGGTGTCATTGTCATTTTATCTCAGATATCCGAAGCTTGTGGTCTCATTTGTCAGAGCCTCTGAGGACTTTCAACCAATGGAAAGATGATATTACTTGACCCTCGGAGTATCCTGATTTTAGAAGTGCTGGTCTGTTCTGGGAGAGAGCCTCAAAGAGACCCTTTCGCTCCCCCAAATAATTATGCTCATTGACTCCGCTTTTCATCTGAATTAATTTTATCCCAGCTTTACTGCTCCGTCTGTTCTGCCGATGCGGGTTTATGCAATAAGAAAACTTTGCATAGACAAAACAACAAGGTGTATCACACGCTTGCTAAACAATGCAGGCACTTGTGTATGAGGCTTAACAATCATATAACATTTTCCGCACAGAATATATTTTCTTTGATGTGCAACTTATGTTGCTTATAAAGGCGTACTTGAAACTAAATTTACATTGTTCTAAAGTTGCAAATGTGTAATGGAGATGAACAATGAACATGCCTTTTGGCATTAGCAAAAATACTTGTTTTTAGAATTATTGAGAAGTTACTTAATGGATAGATATCAGTATGTTGAATTCAAGGAAACTGTATCGGACTTACTAAGAATAACTACTGGGGTTCCACAGGGGTCTATTTTAGGTCCCCTGTTATTTATAATTTATAGCAATGATTTACATAAAATAAACAGTGTTTTTAGTCCAATTATGTACGCAGATGACACCACTTTGAGTGCAACACTAAATAACTTCAAATCTACTGATGGTACACTTAGAAACATAATATCTGAACTTGATAAATATAATATTTGGTTTAAACTTAACAAATTGTCACTTAATTGTAAAAAAACCTCAGCAATTGCATTTCATATGCCAAACAAAGCCATTGAATATCCAGAACTAAAGATAGATGGCATACGGATATCTTATACAAAAGAGTTCAATTATCTTGGAATTGTTTTGAATGAAAACTTGAAGTGGAATTCGCATATTGACTATATTTCAAAAAAGATATCGAAGGTGGTTGGTATGTTAAACAAACTTAAATTTATCCTTCCAGAGCATGTTCTTTTTACAATTTATAATTCTCTTATTGTGCCTCATTTGAATTATGGAGCCTTGATTTGGGAACGTAACATATCCAGATTAACTATTTTACAAAAAAAGGCATTGAGGGCTGTGACCAAAAGCAAGTATAATGCACACACTAGCATTATTTTTAAAAATCTTAAAACTTTAAAATGCCAAGACATCTGTGCACTGCATTGTTTAAAATTTTGTTATAAATTGGAGAATGAGCAACTACCAAAATATTTTCTAAATTCTAGCATTTTCATTAAAAGGAGCGAAATTCATGAGCATTACAGTAGGAGAGTAAATGATTACAATATACCTCGAATAAGGCATGAATTTATGAAACAGGGTATCAGATTTAAAATAGCTGTAACTTTCAATAATATGCAGCCAATTTTCAGGGACAAAATTCAAACTCATAGCCTTCTTGGTTTCAAAAATTATGTTAAAAATGCCATGATTGACAGTAATGATGCAACTTGCCATATTGAAAATTGTTACATATGCAACAGAATTTAGGCTAATCTTTAGGAGTAAGCAAATTTTTTTGACAGACCGACGAGACAAACGACTGGAGACACCCAAGTAATGACGATTTATATGACGGACCTATTGACTGACATATGCCAAAAAGAAGAGCTTTGCTTCTTTAGTTTATTTACTGTGTCCATGACAGTTCCCAGTGCTGCCTCCCACTCTGCCTCTGGAATCATTTAGGCCTTATTGGGGTCTCCTACCATAAATATTGTTTTGATGATTTATGAATGTGATTTCAAATGGTAAATAAATGATCTGAATCTGAATCTGAATCTGAATCTGAATCTGCTTTTTGTCTCACTGATGTTTCCAATGTTCATTGTGCAAATGTTATTCACAAGACATCACAACTTTAGACAATGTGTATATATATATCTTTATTGCCATCCAAAGCTTCAGTGTGCAAATGTAATTAGCTTTTTCAAAAGCAGTTTCAGACGTTTGTTGTGAGCTTGCGACACTTTCCGTCTCCGAATTTTGTCGTTCTTTTTGCTCTACTATTGATCCCTTGATTTTGATTTTAGTCATGTCCCTGAAGTTGTGTCCTTTGGTATCAGGTGTCTGTTTCTGTGCCAGGTTGTGTTTGTGCTATATTTTTGTTGGCGTGTACTATTGTCTATGTTTGGCGGAGAGAATAGTGGAAATAGTGGTTTTCTAAAAATTGTGGAGAAGTAAATATTCTGACTTGATTTATCAATCAGAGCAGTACAGATAAGTCAAATCTTTGTCTGTGAAATCTTGGTAGGGTAGGGAACATTTATTGGGACCAATGCTGGAAGCGTGTCACTCCTGGCATAGTCAGTCATATGGATGAAGCTTCTAAGATGTTCATAATGGCACAAGCTTTGATCAGTGTTGTCCAATAGTTTATGCTGGCTGGTAACAAACCTGTATGTCAGGTAGATTATTAAATTGTCCAGAATTCCAGACCATAAAAAAGTGTAATGTAATTGGAAACACATGATGCAGGTTTAAATTTGAGGAAGTGGCCAAAATATCCATTCTTTGTCATCCACAAGGTTTTTGACCTTCACAAAGGCTGCACACGAATAAGGTCGTTGTGTTACACGTTTTGGATTCCTCCTGGAGGCTCCATATCTGTCATCTCATTTGTCTGCGTTCATGAATGGCAATATCTGCCATGAACTAACCAAAGGGAGCTGCACTTTCCATACTTAGTTACAGCAATGGGGTTCATTGTGTGTACTCCTTTTACTTCATGGCTTTGTCTCTAACTTGGTTGCACTTTTTGCTGCCGACTTCCGCATTACTGACACATGGGAATTTGAATCCCCAATATGCATCTCATCCATCAGCCGCTGTTGCATTTTCCTGAATGCTCATCTGTCTATATCTGACATCCGTATCTGCCTTTTTATTGATCTACATTAGTAAACCTGCTTTTACTTGCCTGCTGAATATATTTATGTCGAAGAATGGCAGTTATCCAGCTCTTTGTTTATTTGATATATCTATATATATATCTATCTACACTACAAATATCTGTGTGTCTATCTGCACTACACATATCTGTGAATCTGTCCATGAATATTTGATATATCTCTCTGTATCTATCTGCACTACACATATCAGTGAAACTGTATATCCATCAATATACATTCTATCAATGTTCACTGCACAATTATGAGATCTAGATGTCTATTGATCTGTCTAATAGTATCTATATAGGTTATCTACAGATCTGTCTGTTTATCTACAAGGTATACATATCTATGAGATAAGCCATATCGCAATTCACTCCTGTATGCTATTCTGGTAGATTTGATCAACAGTTTGCTTTTTGCTTCCATTACCTGCTCATCATTCTCAAATTGCATTGCTACTATTGCAGGGGGTGACTTTTATCTGTCTGCCATATTGCGGCGGTCAAAGCTAATGTGGTTCTATCCAATCACAAACTGCACTGATTCGGAAATATCAGACCTTCCCTGCTTTGGTATTTTGTTTGTTTTTTCCATCTTCGCTTGTTGCTTGTTTGGTAAGGTCTTCCTGCTCTGAGGTATCCAAGCTTTCCATCTGCTCTTGTCTGGTATAGACTAGAGTCTGTTCTGTTAGACAAGTACAAACGCTTGATTATTTAGAAGGTTGTGGTGTTTATAGCCTATTGGGACTTTTCCCGCAGACTAAGGGAATCTGCCAGGTCCAGATTTGCATGAGAGTTCCTCAAACTAGTCTCAAGAGAATCTGAAAGATCACCTCAAGTTTGTGAAGCCTTTATCAGGTCTTTGCTGCAAGCTGGGGGTCCTCCAGTGGCAGACCTTTGGTTCTCTAGGCAGTGCTATTAACCATGCTTGTACCCAGATGCAAAATGGTTCATCATGGTTAGGTTGTTCATACAATTTGAGGCATCATTTCCTTGCTATTTTGTTGAGTATAGATATAATCGAATGGATATGGAATTATGTATTTGAAGTTGAAATGTAGAATGATGTTACCATGATAAAATTAATGATTTTAGTCCTACCGTGACCATCTTCATTCTAGGGCCTAAAGGTCGCTGTTATGTGTGGGTTGATTTATCTGTAATTTATTTGGTGTTATATCCGTTCTACCTTGAAATGTCAAGATATCGTAGAATTATGGAGGTGAAGTGGGAGTTGATGCATTGACAAACAACATTAAACCCACCAACTCCAGGCAAATCAGGTGCAAATGATATTAATGTGTCATTTTGTGGGTTTCTAATAATATCTATTAAAATCGAATTTCAGTACTTCTGGATTCAGCTGCTGTATTTTAGCCACATGCCATAATGTTTCAGATGGTTCAAAAGCTTTTCGAACAGCAATGGCTAGTCCAAGCTCGGATTGATGGGATTTTGTGCACCCGGTTGCATGGCAAAGTGGAGTTAAAGCAGAATAATCGCATTGGCCGCCAACCCCGTGCTTTTGGGCTTGAGTCACTGTGATCACCCACGTTTTTATGGCAGCATGATTACCAATTCATGATCTTTCTCTTTCAGAATCTGCATCCGTTGACCTAAATCATGTGCCTCCTTAATTTCTGCTTAGCATTGCTGCAATAGCATCCTTTCAGCTAAGCTTTTGCGATGTTTTAGCTATGCTAATTGCTGACCAAGAGTAATGCAATAGTAATGTCGACTCAATGAAAAGTGTGGTCTGTCGTTTGAACCCAAAAGGGTTGTTGTGTCCCTTCAGAAGCTTTTATTTATAACACATTTGCATGACTCATGCCGTATTCTAATGGTAACTTCATTGGCTTCCTGGACCTGCCGTAACGACGGTTCAGTGTCAGTTGATTGTCAGTAGTACTCGGTGTACAGCACATAGACAATTCTTCAGCAATTTGTACTCTATTGCATTTGTCTGTGGACTGTTGTGATTCGCATACTCCATACTAAGAGACAATTGAGTTTACCACTTGGAAGTCCAATGGTGTACACATTTCTGTATTGCATTGTTCAGTGTGATTTATAGCATGCAGTTTTTTGTGAATTGAAACTAGATGTATTGTTGACAGCTCATTTTGTTCTTGTGGTGTTGGGATGCTTGGATAAATTTCATTGTTGTTTATCTGAGAATTTGTGGGTTCATTGGTATTTCTAACCAAAAATATTTACAGATGATGTCGGACAATCTGAGAGTCGATATCCAGGTTTCGAAAATGGTGATATGTACCAAGAAGTGGGAGCTTTCACTTACACCATCATAATTATTGAGTCAATGGACCACCAGTTCTACTTTTCTATTATGAACAATTTGTATCTTAGCTTTACTGCATGACATTGCTCTTTCTGCAGATGCTTGTTCGTACAAGAGAAAACTTTGGACTGTGCAAAGTATCACACCATAAAATGCCATGCTAATGTTTCTTGACACAAGAGAAAACTTTCTACTTCACAAAGCGTCACACAATACATCATGCCACACTTTGGTAAATGTCATCTGCTTGATTGCTAAACAAAGCAGTCACTTGTGCATGAGGCTTAAAATTCTTATCGCATTTTCCTAACAGGAAGCCTTTTCAGTTGACGTTGGTTTTTGTGCGGCTTACAAACAATGATGTACAATTTTATACATGAAATCCACATAGTTCTCGAAGTGATAATATAAAGTTGAGATGAACAAGCTGCGTGCCTTTTGACATCACTTTGTGTATTTTTAGCTTTTGTTTCATTGTATTTCACTATTGTCAGAAGTAATGTATATTGTGCAAATTTCCTTTTCACAATACACAGCTTTGAATATATTTGTCAAAAGCTTCAGTGTACAAAAAGAATTAGCAATTTCAAAGTTTGTTGTGAGCTTGCGACACTTTCCATCTTAGAATTTTGTCGTTCTTTTTTGCTCTACTATTGATCCCTTGATTTTGATTTTAGTCATGTCCCTGAAGTTGTGTCCTTTGGTATCAGGTGTCTGTTTCTGTGCCAGGCTCTGTTTATGCTGTATTTTGTTTGGCCTGTACCATGTTTAGTTTGGAGTAGAGACTAGTGGAAAATAATTTTGTGACTTCCGAACTGATCATCGGGCAGTTGCATTGCAATTCACCTTTACATGCTGTATTTTTCCTGACTCCTCATCTGTCAGTTAGACATTGCATCTGCCTATTTATTGATCTGTGTTAGGTTAACCAACTTTCTGGCTCTCTGAACATGCTTAATGTATGGGAAATTATCATGATGATGTTTATCTGTCTGGCAGCTTTTGCTGTCTGTCTGTCAATCTATCTGTGTTTTGATATTAAACTTAAGTCTCTAGATCTGTCAGTCCATTTTGATATCTAGTGAACCAGATGAATTGTAGATTGGTGCTGTGTGCAATTCTGGTATATTTGGTCAACATTTGCCTTTTTAGTTCCAAACATGCTCATCATTCCTTTGAATAGCTTTCTTCTACGGCTGTGGGTGACTTTTATCTGTCTGCCATATTGCAACGGTCAAAGCTAATCAGTCAGGGAAATTATCACCAGCTGATGACAATCAATGTCCTCAGCCCCACATGACAATCACCCTAGCACTGTCATCACCCTCCCATGACACTCTCACAGTGTCATGGCCTAGCCATGACTTTGGCAGCGCTCAAAATCATCTTTGACTGGCTATTTAAAAAGAACTACTGCAACTATCACTTCCAAACTTGGTATAAAGTTGTATCACAGTGTCAACTAGCTATATGAATTTTGGCAGACCTATCCATTACATAATGAGGAAAAGAACCCGAAAGCTCCAGAGAAATTAGGAAATTGTCATCTGCTGCTGATGACTTTGCAGTATTTCGTGAAATTGGATAGAATTAAGTCCCGCAACTGACATGCTACTGTGTGGTGAGGATGGCTGCAAAGAGATCAGACTTTCTTCTGAGACCCAACTGATCAACCCCACACACCCAATCATCCTGTCAGGGCCAGGACTTGGCTGGAATTGCAATTGTCCTCATATGCTGGTAATTTCCCTGACTGCTAATGGGGTTCTATCCAAACACAAACTGCACTGATTCGGAAATATCAGACCTTCCCTGCCTGGGTATTTTGTTGTTTTTTTTCCTTTTGGCTTGTTGCTTGTTTGGTAAGGTCTTCCTACTCTGAGGTATCCAAGCTTTCCATCTGCTCTTGTCTGGTATAGACTAGAGTCTGTTCTGTTAGACAAGTACAAACGCTTGATTATTTAGAAGGTCCGGGTGTTTATAGCCTATTGGGACTTTTCTCTGCAGACTAAGGGAATCTGCCCGGTCCAGATTTGCATGAGAGTTCCTCAAACTAGTCTCAAGAGAATCTGAAAGATCACCTGAAGTTTGTGAAGCCTTTATCAGGTCTTTGCGGCAAGCTGGGGGTCCTTCAGGGGAAGACCTTTGGTTCTCTAGTGAGTGCTATTAACCATGCTTGTACCCAGATGCAAAATGTTGGATCATGGTTAGGTTGTTAATACTGTTTGAGGCATCAATTCCTTGCTGAGTATAGATAAAATGGATATGGTATTATGGATTTGAAGTTGAAATACAGAATGATGTTACCATGATGTTAAAAATGATTTTAGTCCAACCGTGAGCGTCTTGGCTCATTCTTGAGCCTAGGGGTCGCTGTTATGTGTGGGTTGTTGATTCATCTGTAATTTATTTGGTGTAATATCCGTTCTGCCTTGAAATGTCAAGATATCGTAGAATTATGGAGGTGAAGTGGGAGTTGATACATTGACAAACAACATTAAACCCTCTAACTACAGGCAGATAAGTTGGAAAGGATAATTAATGTGTCATTTTCTGGGTTTCTGATAATATCTATTAAAATTCCATTTAGTACTTCCAGACTTCATTTTGGTCTTTTTTATTGAAGTTTAATCATATCATTCCATCATATTTCCACGGTTCAAAGGCTTCTTGAACAACAAGGGCTAGTCCAAGCTTGGCTTGATGGGATTTTGTGCACCCGGTTGCATGGCAAAGTGGAGTTAAAGCAGAATAATCGCATTGGCCACCAGCCCCGTGCATTTGGGCTCGAGTCACTGTGATCACCCACGTTTTTATGGCAGCATGATTACCAATTCATGATCTTTTGCTTTCAGAATCTGCGTCCGTTGACCTAAATCATGTAACTCCTTAAATTCTGCTTAGTGTCGCTGAAATAGCATCCTTTCAGCTAAGCTTTTGCGATGTTTTAGCTATGCTAATTGCTGACCAAGAGTAATGCAATAGTAATGTCTGGGCAATGAAAAGCGTGGTCATCACTCAGACCGTCGTTTGAACCCAAAAGGGTTGTTGGGTCCCTTCAGAAGCTATATAACACTTTTGTGTAACTCATGCCTTATTCTGATGGCAACTTTATGAGCTTCCTGGACCTTCCATAACAACAGTTCAGTGTCAGTTGATTGTCAGTAGTACTCGGTGTAGAGCTAAAGCACGTAGACAATTCTTCAACCATTTGTACTCTATTGCATTTGTCTGCGGACAGTTGTGATTCGCATAAGCTATACTAAGAGGCAATTGAGTTTACCACTTGGAAGTCTGATGGTGTACACATTTCTGTATTGCATTGTTCAGTGTGATTTATAGCATGAGGAGCTTTGTGAATTGCATCACAATGTATTGTTGACAGCACTTTTTGTTCTTCTGGTGTTGGAATACTTGGGTACCAATGGGTAGGTTTCATTGTAAATATCTCAGAGCTTGTGGTCTCATTGGTCAGATACCATTTAATTTATTTTTTAACTGACGAAATCTACTGATAATATGACAATCTTAATCAGTGTCCTGGTTTTGAAAATGGCGATCTGTACCGGGAAGTGGGGACTTTCCCTTGCACCAACATAATTATGGAGGTGTTGGAGCTGAATAATGTTCTTCTTTTCTATTTTTTACAATTTGTATCTTAGCTTTCCTGCATGCCATTGCTCGTTCTGCTAATACTCAGTGACGCAAAAGAAAATTTTCCACCTCACAGAGTATCACAACATAAAAACGCTATGGCACATTTTGGTAAATGTCATCTGGTAGATTTCTAAACAAAGCAGACACTTGTGCATGAGGCTTACAAAATTCTTATCGCATTTTCCTCACAGAATGCATTTTTAGTTGACTTTGTTTTATTGTGCTGCATACAAAGGCATACAAATGTTACACATGAAAGCCACATTGTTCTTGAAGTGCAAATGTGAAGTTGAGATGAACAAGCTGCATGCCTTTTGACATCACTGCATGTATTTTTAGCTTTTGCTTTAGTGTATTTCACTAATGTCAGAAGTAATGTATACTTTGAATATTTCCTTTTCACAACAATACACAGCTTTGAATATATTTGTCAAAAGCTTCAGTGTACAAAAAGAATTAGCGGTTTCAAAGTTTGTTGTGAGCTTGCGACACTTTCCTCCTTAGAATTTTGTCGTTGTTTTTGCTTCACTATTGATCTCTTAATTCTGATTTTACTCATGTCCCTGAAGCTGTGTCCTTTGGCATCAGGTGTCTGTTTCTGTGCCAGGCTCTGTTTATGCTGTATTTTTGTTGGTCTGTACCATGTTTGGAGTAGAGACTAGTGGAAAAGAAGTTGGTGACTTCCGAACTGATCATCGTGTAATGCAAGTAGAATTTGTTGCTAAATTTATCTGTTGAACACACAATGGAATGGAGGAGGGTGCATTTGCCATACTTACTATTACTTAGTACATCCCTTTGTTGCATGGTTGTATTGTCGTTCAACTTTATAGCTAAATGTTACCAAATTGTGCTTTTTGCTAGAACTTGTAAATAACTAACTCATGGGAATTTGAATCCCCAATATGCATCTCATCAATCAGCCGCTGTTGCATTTTTCCTGACTCCTCATCTGTCAGTTAGACATTGCATCTGCCTATTTATTGATCTGCGTTAGGTTAACCAACTTTCTGCTTTGCAGAACATGCTGAATATGTTAGTGTGTATGTTTCTCTGTCTGGCTGTCTGTCTGGCTGCCTGTCTAGCTGTCTGTCTATCAATCTATGTATTGAGATTAAAATGATAGTCTCCATATCTGTCTGTCTTTCTGCTATCTTTATAAGCCAGATGAATCATAAATCAGCATTGTGTGCAATTCTGGTATATTTGGTCAACATTTGCTTTTTTGCTTCCAAACATGCTCATCATTCCTTTGAATTGCTTTCTTCTACTGCTGTGGGTGACTTTTATCTGTCTGCCATATTGCAACGGTCAAAGCTAATGTGGTTTTGCCAATCACAAACTGCACTGATTCGGAAATATCAGACCTTCCCTGTCTGGATGTTTTGTTGTTGTTTTTCATGTATGCCTGTTGCTTGTTTGGTGTGGTCTTTTTGCCCTTGGTCTCCTAGCTTTCTGTCCGCTCTTGCTTGGTAGAGACCAGAGTCTGTGTTGTTAATTGGCAAACAAGTACACTGTATATAGACAGTACAGGTTTATATGGCCTGTTGAGACTTCTCAATGCAGACTAAAGCAATCTGCTCAGTTCAGATTCGCATTCCAGTTCCACAAACTAGTCTGGAGAGAATCCGAAAGATCATCTGAAGTTTTTGAAGCCTGATATAGTCTATGCGTTGGGAGTCCTCAAGTGTGCATACTTTTGTCAGTCCGAGGACGGTGATTACTTATTAATTAATTATTATCATGATTCTATTAGAAGTAAAGAGAAAGCGTGCAGTGATCTTTTTTTGATCTGTGGTGAATTGGTGTTCGGCTGTTCAGCTGTTCTTCGGAGACATATTGCATTGATTCTGATAGACTTCTGATACCCAAATTATTTTTCTTTCAAAGTGACACATGTTCACTTTATTCATATGAACTTTTGCAACAATGCAAATGTTCATAAAGATGCTAAGGTTTTATCGCATACAATGCCAAAAGGTGAATATCCCTGGAGGCTAGATATTGTACTTGAAACATTTGATGTCTGCCTTCTGTTTCAAACTTTTTTGATTTCAATCGCCTTTGATGTGAGATAGCCTTCACAGCTCAGCACCAACATCTGTGGGAATAAGGAATTAATCAATGAAAAACTAGTCGTGCGAAAGTTTTTCGTCAGACTCTGCTCTTGGGACGATCAATGAATTGATTATAATGCACCTTGAATTTGACTGTATTTGATAGAGATCTATGATATATTCATTGGGGAGTCTTTTCACATTGAAGTTGAGATTTTTGTTTGCCTTTGAAACTTTGGAATGTAGTCTGAGTCAGGAGTCAAAATGTGGTTTTCAGGCAGAGCAAGGAGTCGGAATTAGTGGGAGTCGGGATTCAGAAGAGCTATGGAGTCATCTGAGTCGGGACATCAGAGGGGTCGGGATTCAGAGCCGTTTGGGATTAAGAGCCGGTTCACTTGTTACGAAGCACTGCTGTTGCAATTAGTACATGATACCTTCAAATCTGATAACATGGTTGCTGAATTTCGAAGTATACATTTACAAAGTTTAACAGACTGGTTGAAGTGCACAAAATAAAACTGAAGTGTTTGTAACATGTTATGAAATTTAGAATTTACAATTCTTTTTAAAATTCCTTAATACTTTTAAATTTCCTGATGTTAAAGTAGATCATAAACCTAATTTCGTATTATATGTGTGGAAGGTATTGTTCACAAATAAATTTCACATTTCATATGAAAGGCTTGTTTTTTCCCTTTGTTTCATTTCCAATATGTCTCAGTCTTTTATGTGCAATTTCGAACATATAATGCAAATTCCACATTATGGGACTTTTGAATTCACACTTTATTGCGAAAGTTTGAAAAGTTCAGCGTCGAGTTGAAGCGCCATATGAAAAAGAGAATAAAGACAAGAATGCTTTGCTTTTGTTAACAAAGTTTCATTTTCTCTTTGATATTACGTTTTCATATTACATTTTGAAATGAGGTGTTTTGGGGAGGAGTGTCACTTGAAAGGGGAAATGAAGGAGATATGAAAGTTGTTGTGAAGTATGGAGCACGTTTTTGTGGCCGTTACTCTGAGATATTATGAAACATTTATTGGAAAACAAATCAGAATTTATAACATGTTTGAGGGCTTGTGATGTGAGAAATAATAAAATGATTGGACAAACGAATGTGAGAGATAGTATCATTAAAATATGTAGGGCCTGAGCCTGTTGTTACATAACATTTAGGCTCCTTTGATCTGAACACATTTGAGTGGTTATTTCAAGTTTTATGAAGATTTTAGAAGGGGGCTTGAATATAATAAATATTTATTCTTTAACCACATTTAGCATGAGTAAGAGGTTGTTTTTAAAGGCTTGATATTTGTTGAACTTTGATAAAACTCAGTATTCATATTGGAAGGCTCTTGATTGAATATTATGTCGAACTTACCATTCCCTCAAGATTGAAGCAAATTGAAATGTTGGCTGCTTTGATGTTGCGTTTTAAACAAAAATATAAATGACGAGACAAATTAGAGACATATTTTGGAGGCGTCATGACGTGTTTCATGTTTAAAATGGAAAATTTAGCGTTAAGTTGCATCAAATGCTTTGTTGTCATGTAGGTGGTAAAAGCAAGTTGGGATTTTATATATAACATTATGTTCTGATGATTGTCTTACAATTTCATGTGACATTGACAATGGCATTGTGAAGTAAAAATTACATTTGCTATCCTGGTAAAAAATACGAGCTAAGCCTACGTAAGGAGATATTTTAAAATGTTAATGGCTTGAGCTAAGATAAGTTTCTCTGGTCCAAACGTTTGTTGGAAAACGTTTATAGAGCCACATTGGCCTATATCATGAATATTATGACTTTGTTTGAATAGATAGATATGGTAAATGCAGCCCTCTTAACCCAGTTCTTGGTGCTCACAGGGTTGATTGATGAGATGGGAGAAAGAGAGCGCATGTGAGTCCTCAGCATGTTACATATTTACCCAATGTGAGGGATCTTTTTTGATTGCCCAGCACAGACACTGTTTCAAGGTGCCGCCAATTTAGCATCTCGTCTGAACGACATCCAACTGGGATTTTACTCATGAGGTTCACTGAAATCTAAAAGAGTGGTGTGTCTCCTTTCTGTTGAAATTTTACCGCAATATGACTGATTCAAGAAAGCAGTACAAATTATACATTCACATAGAAGTGCTGGCTCTGCATTTTAGTTCATTAGAGGAAACCTTAATGAAGCTTTGTCCTTGCAAATTAGCTAAAATTCCTTATTTGATTTTTCGATTTTATCGGAATAAAGAACTCGTTTGTAACCTCGGTTCTTTGTCTTATTATTAGTCACATCTGTGGCGGGCAAGGTTGCTTCTCTTAATTACCAGTAATTGGACTACTTTACTTGCATTATCTCATTACGCTAATTTTGTTATCTCCCACATGTAGATAAAGCCTTTCAAGCGGCTGTCTTTTTCATTATCGCGGATGGGAGAACTTACGAGTCGGCAGATGAAAGTCAAGGGTATTTAATTCGATACCAGATGCCATGTAATGTAGCCTACATAAGAAGTAGTAATTAGATTTGGAAAACATGTAGCCTGCAGGTAATAAGTTTTTTGACATAGCGAGGTATCTCGCTCTGTCTTTCTAATCAGGTAAGAGAACATAAGGGAGTTGAGCCCAAAATGAAAAAACATGGATTCCGGCCAAATAACACTGTATCAACTGTGATTTTTCTAGCTGGAGAACTGGAAATTGCTTTTTAGACAATGCTTTTTCATATGGATAATTCTAAACTAGTAGAATTTCTGTATGAAGCTGAAACTTGGAAAAACTCTTGCAGACATCTCAAACTGGTTGCCTGCTGAAACAGATGCTCTTTTGTATTTTTGTTTTTCTCTCTCCAAAAAAAAATGCAAATAACTTTATTTCCATACTCTTATTTTATACCACAAGGCAAAAAGTAGTTTTGGGTTGATACATGATTCTGCATTTATTTTTTAAATTTTACATTGTCCTCCTCAAACAGATGCTAAAAGTTTCTTGAACATTTTTGTGACAAAAACCCAGAACCCAATTACATTGTATCAATTGAAATTTCTTTGGGTGGGTGATATTTAGTTTTTTCCAAAAAATTGCAAATAAATAACAATGCTTTTTCATATGGATAATTCTAAAGTAATAGAATTTCTGCATGAAGCTGAAACTTGGAAAAACTCTTGCAGACATCTCAAACTTCCAATGTTTTGGTTGCCTGCTGAAACAGATGCTCTTTTGTATTTTTGTTTTTCTCTCTCCAAAAAAAATGCAAATAAACTTATTTCCATACTCTTATTATATACCACAAGGCAAAAAGTAGTTTTGGGTTGATACATGATTCTACATTTATTTTTTTACATTTTTACATTGTCCTCCTCAAACAGATGCTAAAAGTTTCTTGAACATTTTTGCGAAAAAACCCAGAACCCAATTACATTGTATCAATTGAAATTTCTTTTGGCCAGTGATATTTTGTTTTTTTTCCAAAAAATTGCAAATAAATCTATTTCCATCCTGACCTCTCGTCATCTCCTGCCAGAAAAAAGTAGTTTTAGGTTGGTACATTCTTCTATATATATTTTTCTTAACACTTTTGTGACGAAGACCCACAACCCAATTACATTGTATCAATTTGTATCAATTGGAAATTTATTATGTCCAATTGGTGTAATTGGGGCTAAGCTGTTCTGTCGGACTCAAATCAATTGAAATGTCCATAAATAAATTTAATTTACTGTTAGTATAACTCAGATGATTGTAATCACAAAAAAAAAGTAAGTTCACAAAGTGCCTTTTGGAAAAGTAATTACACCTTATAAATTAAAAAAAATATTCTAAGCTATGTCATAGAGTCCATGGATTCTTGTTGAAATTATCTTACTAGCTCGAGATGTTCTGATGTTCACCGGATCACCAGGTAGCTTATGCTTTGTGACCGCTCTATGATGATGAGATGAGAAGAATGGGAGTCTTGCACATGCTCTATCATTTCAGAGATATCCAGGGTCTTTCAGTTGCCCATGTAAGGCACACTCGATCGCATTCGAACCGACAACTCTTTGGAGCCAGTATGTGCACTAAGCAGCACTCTTTTACCATTTTGCCATGGTAACCAGGTTATTGGTACAAGTTGTTGTAGAATAATAATCATGACATGATGGAAATAGTCTGTGAAGATTTTTTTTTTTTTCTGATTTCGAGTTATGAAACCATGAATCGGAAGTGCCAATGCCATGCAATGGCATACATGTATACCTGAATGATTTTGCCATACTGTCAGAACCACCTACTCTACAAAAAATTCCAGGCTATGTAAAACGACTCTACCCTGTCCTCAGTGCAGCAAATGGACAACAAAGTGGCTGTCAAGACATACTTTGGCAGGACACTCTCTAATCGTTCTGGCAGCTTCCCAAGCATCGTCTCAAGCGTCTGGGATAACAGACATATGTCTTTTAGATTTTAGCGAATCGTTTTCTTTTGCTGAGCTTGACCCTTTCCGATGGGTTAATGGCTTTCTAAAAGGATGGACGGGTGGCAGGACTTCACGCAGCTTCACGAAGACTAGAGAGTTGGTGAGAGGATTGAAGTGCTCAGGTAGTCTTTCAGGGCTGAGATTGATTGAAAGATATGTGAAGAAGAAAAGTGGGAGGACGTGTCGAAGGTGTAAAGAGATTGTTCACGAGTGTTACTTGGATGTTGTTGGTGTCTAGTTATCGAAGGGTTGTTCTCTTGTTGGGATTATTTTGGAGGTAGTGTTTCTTGCTAGGTCCCAGGTTTGATTTTGTCATTTTTCTGGGCTGGAGTACTGAATATAGCAGTTATTTTGAGTAGATGACCTTGTTATCATGGTTATGATACGAATGCTGGGCTCCCAGCGGCCCTATATTTCCTATAAATTCCTGTATTTCCCTACATTTTTTTTGCTCCCTATGTATCCTATATTTTCAAGCTTTTTGCCCAAAAATCCCTATAAATCCCTACATTTTCATGGCCTTAAATAAGCAATTTCCATCTTTTCATGTAACATTAGAATGAGTTTTTGGCTGGAGAATTCTGGAGAATTCTCTAGCCTTTTTAATAATGGGTTTTGGGGGTTTGGTCGATATTTGGAGGTGTGGCGCATAATGACAGGTATGCATTTTTGGCCATCATGCGTTGAGTTTGTGTTTGTGGTAATTGCTGGTTAGAAGCAATCTTAGTTGGCTAATTTGACAGCATTAGGCAAGGTGTAATGGGTTGACATTGTTCGGTTGAGACTGTGGCAGTACTTGAAAATTTTTAATTTTTGGGGGTGTGGCCATTTAGAGCCAATGAGAATGAGGGACTTGGTGGGAGTGGCCATTTCAGCCAATAGGGAGACATGTAGAATGCAAGGCCTGGGGGGGGGGGGGAGGACACATCCAGGGTGTTATTATTATTATATTATTTTTTTTGCTAGTTATACTTCTAGGCTGGGGGTCACCTCGGAGGGAGGTAATTTTAAAAATTTTAGATTTTAAAAGTCCCAAGGGGGTCACCTGGGGGGGGTACTCGCAAAAAAAAAAAATTTCTGCCTGTTATATTGCCAGACTTGGGTCACCTCGGGGGAGGTATTAAATTTTATATTCTATACAAGGCCCCGGAGGGGGGTCACATCCGGGGGGGTACTCGCAGAAATTTTTTTTTTTGCTAGTGATATCTCTAGGCTTGGGGTCACCTCTGAGGGAGGTAATTTAAAAATTTTTAGATTTTACAAGTCCCGAGGGGGGGTCACCTCGGGGGGGGGGGTACTCGCAAAAAAAAAAATTTTCTGCCTGTTATATTGCCAGGCTGGGGTCACCTCGGGGGAGGTATTAAATTCTATATTCTGTGCAAGGCCCCGGGGGGGGGGTCACATCCGGGGGGGTGCTTGCAGAAATTTTTATTTTTGCTAGTTATATTTCTAGGCTGTGGTCACCTCAGAGGGAGGTAATTTAATAAGTCCCGAGGGGGGTCACCTCGGGGGGGGATGCAAAAAAATTTTTTTTTTTTCTGCTAGATATATTGCTCGGCTGGGGTCACCTCGGGGGAGGTATTAAATTTTATATTCTATACAAGGCCGGGGGGGGGGTCACATCCGGGGGGAGCTTGCAGAAATTTTTTTTTTTGCTAGTTATGTTTCTAGGTTGGTCACCTCGGAGGGAGGTAATTAAAAAATTTGGGATTTTACAAGTCCCGAGGGGGTCACCTCGGGGGGGGGGGAGTACTCGCAAAAAAAAAAAGTTTATTTCTGCTAGATAGGCTGGGGTCACCTCGGGAGGTATTAAATTTTATATTCTATACAAGGCCCGGGGGGGAGTCACATCCGGGGGGGGTACTTGCAGAAATTTTTATTTTTGCTAGTTATATTTCTAGGCTCGGGCTCTCCTCGGAAGGAGGTAATTTTAAAATTTTATATTTTACAAGTCCGGGGGGGGGGTCACGTCGGGGGGTGTCTTCGCAAAAAAAAATTTTTTTTGCTAGTTTTGCTAGTTATATGCTAGGGGTGAAAGCAGAAGAAGGAGTAGCCTACCTGTCGAGACAACTGAGATAGCGTGCATTTTAGCAGCCATCTTTCTTCATTCCTGGACTGCCAAATGTGACCTTAATATTTCACTTAAGAGTTATAAAATTTGGTTCAGGTATACGCCTGTGGGTATTGATTGGGAACATGACGATAAATTCAAGATGTAGGCCTTTCTGGCAGCCATCTTTTGTCATTCTTGAACTGTCCATTTGTGACCTTAATATTCCGCTTATTTTAGAGTTATGAAATTTGGTACAAGTATTCCACATTATGAATTTGTCGGCCTATAGCTCTATATGGGCAGCGACTCTGTTAGACACTAGTGTCTGCTGTCACGCTCTACTCAAACACTTGCGCAATGCTCACTGCAGCAAGTTGCACCTATATTTCATTGCTATACCCTCACGTCAAGAGAATCTAGTTCACGCAGACATCACCCTACTATACCTCAACCTCCAGTTCCACTGTTCCTACACTCATATTTTTTGCCTCAGACGCTCTCGCATGCTGCAAATCACACCTTCTACTTTCCCATAGGATTAACCAGCCATTGTATCCGAGGATGCTTGTTTCTGTTTGCATTTGTCAGAGAGAATACCAGAATTCCAGGACCAACATGCCACTATGTCTTATCTCAACACTGGTCAAGTCCGATTCAGTACATTCTTTCGAAATGCCGAGTCACCGATTGAGCACTCGACCAGTGAATTTAATATTAATTTACGATACATTTGAAGCCAAAAAGCCCTTTATTTTCCCAATATATTTTATACTCCCAAAACCCTATAAAACCCTATAAATTTGATTAAAAACTTCCTATAAAATCCCTATATTTTTTGTTGCGGCCGCTGGGAGGCCTGCGAATGGTTTCCCTTTAGGAAATGGTTATGATGAAGCCTGACATTTCCATATCATTTGAAGACTGGCGATGTTGCGAACACTTGCATCTCGCTAAGTCTGTGGCTCTTGTGGTCGGCTAAATCATGGGTTTTTACAACGAGGTACTCGGTGTATTGCATTGGCGCATGGCCAAAAATTGCATTTGCCCACACGGCTGGATACCCTCTTTGTCCTAGCACAACTCATCGCATGTCGCACCTGCTGCTGTCAAACTACACATGTTGCTTTATTTCTGCCTAACTTCGGGAATGACAGAAGTTCAGTCATGTGCATTTCTGAAATCCACACGAAACGATGCTTTGAAATAAATGTTTTTAACATCTGTTCTCCAAGTTATTGCTACCAAGAATCTCATGTACACTGTCAAAAATTACTGGAATTATATATTCCTTCTACATGCTCCAAAATAGTGATGTCAGTGTCAATAAAATCTTCAGACCTGTCAGAATCTGAAGAAGACGGACACACGGACGGACGAACACAGGGGTCAATAAAATCTTCAGACCTGTCAGAAGACGGACACACGGACGGACGGACGGACGGACGGACACACGGACGGACGGACACACGGACGGACGGACACACAGCTAGACACACGGACGGACGGACACACGGACGGACGGACACACGGACACACGGAAGGACACATGGACGGACGGACGGACGGACACACGGACGGACACATGGACGGACGGACACACGGACGCATGCACGGACGCACGCACGGACACAGCGATACACTGACACACCGACGGAAGGACACACTGACGGACGGACACACAGATGGACACACGGACGCATGGACGAATGCACGGACGTACACACGGACGGACGGACACACGGACGGACGGACACACGGATGGAATGGATACGAGGATGGAATGGATACACGGATGGAATGGATACACGGATGGAATGGATACACGGATGGATAGGATACATGGATGGATAGGATACACGGATAGGATACACGGATAGGATACACGGATAGGATACACGGAGATACATGGACAGGATAAACGATTGATAGGATACACGGACAGGATAAGCAGACATGATGAACGGACACGATAAACAGACAGGATAAATGGACATGATAAACAGCCAGGATAAAGCCATGATGAACAGACAGGATAAACAGACATGATAAACGGACAGTAAGCAGACAGGATAAACAGACATAAATGGACAGGATAAACAGACATGATAAACGGACATGATAAACGGACAGGATAAACGGACAGGATAAACTGCCAGGATAACTGGACATAATAAATGGACAGGATAAACAGACAGGATAAACGGACAGGATAAATGGCCTGGATAAACGGACAGGATAAACAGACAGGATAAACGGACACGATAAACGGACATGATAAACGGACACGATAAACAGACAGGATAAACGGACAGGATAAACGGACATGATAAACTGACATGATAAACGGACATGATAAATGGACCGGATAAACGGACAGGATAAACGGACTGGATAAACGGACACGATAAACGGACGTGATAAACGGATGTGATAAACGGCCATGGTAAACGGCCATGATAAATGGACAGGATAAACGGATCAACAGGCGATCATTTCGTCCCTGTGGGACAGCATAAGGCGATCGATCCAATCTCCGCACTGTCTCTAGTTCAGAATTTATTGTAGGAGGGCCCAATATCCAGTTACCGGCAAAATGATCAGCTGAGTGATCTGCAAGTACAAAATAGCTTAAACATGCTCCTGCAGGCCTATCAGTCAAAATGTTTCCAGTTTAATCTCAAGACAGACTGTATAAGCTGTCAGTTCAGAAAGACTACAGAAATGTGGATCTCCACCTTAGGCAATGTGAACTGTCACAGTAAACAAGAACAAGTAAGTTGCAATGTGAACTGTCACAGTAAACAAGAACAAGTAAGTTTTTACAGCAAATCCTTCACAGTGCATGTGCTTATCTGTCATGTGTCATGATGTGGGAAAACAAACTAAGAAATTGTCAATCTGAGGTGCCTGTGACATGCCACATGTGTTGTGGAGGGGAAGAGAGTTGGGTGAAAATACCTTTCAAATCCTGTTAATGCATGACCTGTCAACACTGAGATAAGAGGGTGCATGGTGCAGTGTGTTTTGTTGAAGGCCCCATTGTTTAAACAAGTCAGGAAAAAGAATTACCGCAGACAATAAAAAAGAGCAGTGCATTGTTATTGTTTGCAAAAACACTTTAAACAGTTCAAATGGGAAGTATTCAGCCTCCTTTGAAGTAACAGAGCAGAGGTGATGCATAGATCTGCAATTCTGCATCCATGGACCTATGTACCAAATGAATCATTCAATGAGTTGTCGGGATTTTTAAAATCCCGTGGTAGAAGGCATATATATATATGTTTACCACAGTCTACGAAACCTTCATACTTTCTCCACTCCATTCATGGTCCTAAGTGAACACAATTCTTGGCTGTCATGAAAAACAACTGCTAGCACATTTTAAAATGGTTTCAGGGTAAATCAACCAAATTAAAGTGCATTCTGGGACTTTTGGTGATGTCTTTACTTCATGTGTATTGCACTCCCAGCCATGCCATGATACTGGAGTTGTCTGTCGCACTTTGCAACCGAGTTGTTTACGTGCTTGCACGGTATTTTTCACTGAAGTTGCCCGACTTGGGTCATACAAGTCACTGAAACTTAATTACTGAGGGTTGTGGAGTGCACTAAGATGAAGGTCCATCGAAACTATATAGATATATATCCAAGTAAAAAAAGATATATATTAAACAATTATTAGTTTGAGCTGCTCAATTGGAAAAGGTTACAAGAACAGCTGATGCTTGTAGCGATAAGAATTTCCTATTACGTTCTTCAAGTCTTTCGACCTCAGTGCGCTCACTTCCTCACTTAGCACTATTTGAATTTGCTTATATTTTCATCCATACTCAGAACAACAAATACAGTAGCATGAAAACATGAAAATATATTCCCCAAATAGATGTTGAAAGGATTGTACTTAGGTAACACTTCCAAATTGTACTTGCAACAGCTTCAGCCCATTGGGTAACAAAAGAGAAGAGAAAAAAGATAACAAAAAAACCTGCATCCATTTTTGGACATGCAACATTCCATGACAACAGAATTTGTTCATCTAGATAAAAGAAACCAATAAAACTTGATCCAGGAAGGGCTCAGGAAGGTTGAAATACAATGTACTCTCCGCAAACTGAGGCAAGCGGAGGGTTACTCGCTGAGATTCGTTTGCTTTGTACTGACGTTTCCTGCTGAGGTTACTACCGGTAACTGTCTCTCACTGATGTTACTATACTAATTGGCTCTTGCATAGGGTCGGTCCTTTCTACAAATGATTACATGTGATATTTTATGGCAAAATATTCTCATCATATCAGGTATCTATGTAGTGAATACCCTTTTTGCTTAATGTTTAGAGAATATGTAAGTAGTAACCTGATGGTTACTTGTTTGTGAAAAAAGTTCTTGTCAGGCGATGCTTCGTAAAAATTTGTGAAATATTTTGTACAGTGTATTATTATGCAAGTAAATTCAGCACAATTTTGTGGCATCATCTAAGTTTTTGTCAGTTGTCCATCTGTCAACTTTGTGGAACTGTCGAGTGCAGTCCAAGTGATTCGGTAATTTGTGGTTACAAGAAGATCTTAAAACTTATAAAAATCTGTATTAAGCACATTTGTGCATGGATTTACGTTTACTTCTACCGGCCGGTTTCCAATTTCCAACAACAATGTATCTTTGAACAGCTGACGAATGTGTCGCTTTTATACTACTGATGATGCATTTACTTGCACACCAATCCGGGTCAGTTTTACACAACAAATCCATTGCGAATAGAAGGCACAGACTGCCACAGAGCCATCTATTATTGACACAAGTGATGACCTACTCTGGTTGATCTATATTTCATGGGACATCAGCTTTAGATGTGGAAGGGTCAAACAATAAATCCTTGTTGTTGTGTCTGCTTGTCTAGAAAATCTATTGTTATGGGCTTGTGTCATCCATTAGAGATCAAACAGGGTGGTTGTTGCAGAAATGATGGTAGAGAGGGATGAACCTAGCTGGTAGGAGGTAGGTAGACTTTTAAGGGGATTCAGAGAGTAGAATGAATGTAGAATCATTATAGATATGGCTATGTAGTTGTTTTGCGATAATTTTCTGAATCGCGACTAGTTTACGTTGTGTGTTTTCTGTCTCTAGTAATGATATATTTGGAAGAATGAAGGACATAAGAAATAAGAAAAGAGGGAAGAAAAGAAGGAAGCTACGTAATTAGGCTAATACGCAAAAATAATTGTCCATCCGTTGTAGTTGGATTGAACTTTAGAAGATGTGAAGATAAATGTTCATTCTGACATTTCTAAACAAAGGACAGTTATGGTTGCATGCGTTGCATACATGTTTTGGTCATTGTCATATGGTAAGCTGATATGTTATGTTTGCATTATATCTTTTACTAATACTCTCCTTTGTTATCGTTTCAGGTATGTGCCCTCTGCATGTTCTGAAAAATTTTGAAAAATACAAGTCACGTAAGTTAACAAAATCTTATTTCTGTCTACATGGCCCATATTAGCCACTCTTTCGATATTTCATCAGTGAGAGGACCTTCTAAGTGACGAAGTCCTTCTTGTTGTAATATCAATTCTGAAGGTAACACATTCTGAATATTGACTGATGCCTTTTGTCCAGAAAGTGCCTGTAGAAACTGTAATCAGTATGTGTTTTGCTTTTGAACAGTGGATGAATTATCATAGAAGTGGTTTCTTTGCCTTTGGTCTGTTATGAAGTTATTAGCACCATTTGCTTATCAATGCCAGTTATTTCACCATCTGAGTAGCAATATCATAAATGTGTCGGGATGTTTCCCCAAGTGCATTTTGCTAACTATTGTAATTTTGAGATGCTTGCCTCTCCAATTGACAAAGAATATCTGAGAAATGTTTGTGTGTAATCTGAAATCAGTCATGCACAAATTCAGAATTTCAGAATCTTGTTGCAAAGATTTTTGAGAATCCAGAAGAAAATTATTCTTGATTTAAGAAAACTCTCTATCACGATCTTTCGGTTTCTCTTTCAATTTTCATCTGCACAGATCTAAGATCAAAGATATCAAGGAAATATGGAAAACTTGCCTGTGTTCTTTAGTAGTTTTCCACTTCAATAAGTTTCTTTACTGAATTTCTGTAACTATTGTTATTTTGAGATGTTTGTCGCTCGTATTAAATTAAAGTTGTAATAGAGAACAAAGGATATTTAAGAAAAAATTGTCTCTAGACTAAAAATTGGTCATGCACAAATTCAGAATATCATAAACTAGTTTCAAAGATTTTCGAGATTCCGGAGGAATTATTCTCGAGTTGTAGAAAACTCTTTTTCACCATCATTCTGCTTCCCTTTCCAATTCCATTTTCATCTACAGAAATCAGAGATTCTTGAAGATTTCGAAGAATTATTGAAAACTTTCTTAGTTCTTATAGTTTGCCACTTTTGCAGCAAACTGAGCAAAGATATGCGCTCGCACGAATCAGGATTGTTATTGTTTGCCTTTGCTCAGATAACAAATTTCAAAAATGTGTCAACAATGATCTCACAATCAGGATGCTTGTGTTAGTTGCGGCATGATTTCAAGAGTATCGATTTCTGTAGTTCGTGATGTGTTTTTGTCACATGCGATGGGATTTAACATTTTTCCTCAGAGGTTGAATATTTTGAGCTGAATATTAAATCAAGCTCGATTTCCAATTTTCCTCTCTTGTGAGACTGGTTATCCGATATTTGACTCCTTTTCATGTTGTAACAGAGCATGATATTGGAGTTTATGAAATTAGAAGGAGAAATATAATATAATCTGATATAAAATCGTAGCATGAGCAGCATGATATTGTTCATATTTATTGAATTAATAGCCAACAGAGACGCAAAGAATCTTATAGCGTTGTTACCCATTGAATTCATTCTAATTTCGTTAGGTTTTTAAAAGCTTGATGAACATTTTCAGAAAAGATAACATCACATTTTTTTTGAAGTTGGTTGTCTTGAAATATATCAAACATCATTATTGTATATTGAGGGTAGAGGACAAAGAAGTGTTACCTCCCTCGCCGAGATTCAAGTTGCACTGACTTCATATACTTCTGTGTTTGGAACCATCAGTGAAACTTAATCTTGTCAAGTAAAGAACAATAATGCAGCTGACGCACAAATCATGAGACTTCCTTTACCAATTCCCTTTCGTCTCTGACATACTATACCTTTTCCCTCCTACGCTTGTCATCAATGACTCATCATGATACATTTTGCAAGAGAAGACACCACCACCACTCCTTAATGTCTTCTTATTCTTTGCACTAATGGAAACAAATTGTTGTACACGCAGACGCTCCAGAGAGATATCTATGATTGGCGTCACCTCTCGCGAGACATCAATTATTGATTGTGACAGACTTAATGATCATTCTATCCTCTTGATGATGCTCTCATCTATTGCTATTAATCTGACAAGACATAATGAAATGCTATTATCATTACATTTGTACTGTATGTGCAAGGACAAAACACTAAATTGAGGACAAGTATCAAAACATGTGCAGCTTCATCACCAATAATAATGACATGACAATCTTGACTAATGCCTGGATAAAAGTAATCAAGAAAATTGTAGGAATTGATGGTCATTCATGTAGAATCTTGTAGATACTTGTTCAAAATCTGAATTGGTATGTTTGTCGGTTGTTGAATAAATTGACATAATTGCTGATGATTATGTCGATAGATTCATAAGAGACTGGTACTACAAATACATGTAGGTTGATAGACAGAAAGATTAGTGTGTCGATACACAGAAAGATAAAGATAGACAGACAGACAAGCTGGTTCATTGCAAATGAAAGGTTAGGCCTAAGTTATTACTTTTCTTACGACAATTTTCATTGTTTCTTTGACGTTGGACCTCTACAGTGTTTTCTCCTGACCTTACAGATTATATACTTTCTCTTTTCACTTATGATAAATCACAAATTATCATTTTTAGCCTGGCTCACCAGGCTAATTCAGGAGTAATGGTCTGAAAATATTGTCTGTCAACTCTACTGTTCAATAACTGTAGGTTCAATATATCTGTTTTTGTGTTTTATTGGTTTGTTAGGGTAGCTAGATGTATGGAAATTACTTTTTTTTTTCAATTTCAAAAATTTTTTTTTCCATAAATTTTTTTTTTCCAAGATTTGAAAAAAAAAAAAAAAAATTTTTTTCAATTACACTAATTTTTTTTTTAAGAGGAAATCGGGCAACTTCTGTTTTTCAAATGTAATAATTTTTTGTTCCAAGTTTTACAATTTTTTTTCCTCAATTAAAAAAAATTGTTTTCCTAGATTAAAAAAAACATTTTTTTTCATTTTCGCCAATTTTTTCAAAGGAGGAAATTGGGCGACTTCAAGATTTAAAAAAATTGTATACATTCTTTTCGTTGTTATTTGGATATTATTTTGTACATGGAACAACCACAATAACAACACTTCACTTGCCGCAATTCAGAACCACCTTTCTCTGCCATTTCCAAACCATAAAGTAGAATTAACTATTTCACCAGCATTGCTACATATTTTGCCGTCATCAGTGCCACTTGAGCCAGGCTTTGAATCCGCGGATTCTTGTTGGAATTTTCTAAACATTCTAAAGCTTAGCTCTTTATATCTATGACTTACGCAGCCTTGGTATAGCCCAGAATAAAGAAGCAATGTTGAAAGCAATGCATCAGCCTGTGCAATAAATTGCCAAGGGCAGAAAACAGCTGAAATTTTAGTCCGGTGGTACAAAATTTAATGCGAAGACCTATATTACGCTAGGAAGATTTAAGCGTGTATTTGACAATAACTGTAGTTTGTGAAACGGCAAGTTGAATGTACAATGTCACCTTGCATAGTCTGTCTACAAGTGGACTGCTCTTGCATTGCCACAGATCAGAACATATGCTGTCTTGTGTTGTCATCTAGTGACTAGTGTGCTATTCCGCGAGCTCCTGCGAGCGGTCCACCAACTTTCAACCACAGGAAGACACGCAATTTTGTCTGGAAGACACCGGGGCTGTTTCTGAGTGTGTTAATGGCCTTGTCTACTTCCTTAGAGAATGTGATTGCCGAGTCTGACTCTGGTATACATCGATGTTGAATAGAAATTTTGTGAATGTGCAATGAAATTGGAACTATTTCTTGGGACAGCAATGCTGTAGCATAGGAAATCAACTTTTGTGCCAGGTGGCAGCAGCATGCAGTTCTCAGTTTCACCAGACTGTTGCATAGTGATGTTTTGGTCGCAGCTTTTAAATTTGGCAAAAGCCCTAGTCTTTGGAAAACAATAACTTCACGGTCATGGAATGTTCTTGTTTTGGTTTAAACACTGTAAAAGGGTCCAAGTTCAGACTCTTGCTGGAGTTTTTGAAAGTTCCTCATATCGTGTTTTAGGAACTTTGGAAAGACATAATCTGGAATCTTGGGAATGAACTCAGTTCAAGACTCCCTTCTCATCAGTTCATTCTGTTGAGCAGAAACAAATTTAGACTTATGAGATATAACTGTCAAGACATAAAGGACATTTTAAGAGCAGGATACAGTTTAATAGGATAAGAGTTTGGGAAATTAGAAACTGTATGTGAAATTGAAGATCTTCGAGCTCATGGCAGATTGGCAGTTCCACTGAAAAAATTGATTTTTTTATTTTCAATTTGCAAACTGGCTTTGCCATGTCATTGACAGTTTTCTGTTGGTCTCTAATCTTCTTATATGATGAAGTACCTTAAGTCATTTAATCAGTTTGTTTATTGTCACCCATGCTGCCAGATATGATAAGCACTAAATCGACTGATTAACAATAACTGACACATACAAAACATTTTTACCTTCAGCGAACGAAGTTCGAAGAAGGTATTGTAATCACTTGGGTAAAAATGCTGTCCGTCCGCCGGGCGGGCGGGCGGGCGGTCGGGCGGCGGGCGGATAGATCGTTTCCGGCCCGGCATTCGGCCTCTATTGAATGTATGGGGATGAAATTTGGTACACATCTAGCCTGTATGGTCTAGTTGTGCCTTTTGATGGTCTGATGAATAGATCTTAAATACTTTTTGAAATAATTAACAAAATATAAAAAAATTTTTTTTTTCGTTTCCGGGCCAAGGCTCGGTCACTATTGCATGTGCATGGATGAAATTTGGTACACACGTGGCCTATATGGTCTAGTTGTGCCTTTTGATGGTCTCATTGACAGATATTCGATACTTTCCGAAAAAATGAGAAAAGACATAAAAACTTTTTTGTTTTGTTTTCTGGGCTAAGACTCGCTCACTATTGCATGTACATGGATAAACTTTGGTACACATATGGTCAAAATGGTCTAGTTGTGCCTTTTGAAAGGTCTGATGGAAAATATTATATACTTTTTCAAATATTGAAAAAAACATAAAAATTATTATTTTTGTTTCTGGCCCAACATCCGGTCACTATTCCATATACATGGATGAAGTTTGGTACACATATGGCTTGTATGGTCTAGTTGTGCCTTTTCATGGTCTGACAGATGGCTATTCTATAGTTTTTGTAATATTGAGAAAAAATATTTAAAATAATTTTTTTATATCGGAGCCAAAACTTCCCCACTATTGCATATACAGTAATGCATTTTTCTAAACAAATCACCTATGCGATTAATTTAGCAGTGCTTTTTGATGTGTATAACACTTTATGAATCATTGGAAAAATAGAGATAATGGAAGGCCACTACTCGACCGCTATTGCATACCTATAAGCTATTTCGGGAACGCACCAATTTTATGATATTATTGTAATCTTCTAAAGGTGTTATTCGCTGAAGGTTTGCTGCTGCGCAGCCTATGTTTAAGCCAGTGACATCACACAACCAAGTTGAAAGTTAATTTTGAAACTGTTCGAACTGCTATAATCTGCTAACAGCTATAAGGAAAACTGCTGTGCTGTGTTACATAGATCTAAACAAATTGTCAAATTAAAAAATTTTTTTTTATATATATCATATACAACAACATTATTGTGTGGCTGTTGCTACGCTGTAGCGCAGTCGAACGATTGTTAATTGTGATGTGTGGTGGCAAAAAATCCTTACATCCTCAATACCAGTTGGTGCTCCAGGCATTGTCCTTGGCAGTTACTTAGATACCAGTAATGAGAGAGAGATTTACTGGCAGCCTGCTGATAATCATCATTATTGGTCCTTCTACAAAGAATTCTGCTTAAAAATCCAATATTGCAATAGAGCTACTCCAATAGTGGTACTTCTAATGAAGTCTCTCTACAGAAAGCTGCAAGTATTGTATAACTGTAGATTAGAAAAGACTAGAGGCGTAAACCAGTGGGCCGTGGTTTGTTGGCTGCTGTACCTCTTTCTTGTTTTTCATAGCTGTGGCGTCGGTTGGATTTTTGAAAAAGATCCTCAAATAATTCTCCAGAATTTGATAACATGCCTTAAATATTAATGAAAATGCAAATCATTTGTTCTTTATTTACTTTCTATACTTATTTGTAGGAGATTTATACATTTAAAATTAATACAACTTTCTGAATTGATCATTTGGAACCCGGCCAAAAATGAGGTAAATTTTAAGGTAAAAATCATGGCATTTCTGATTTGCATTGTCTTTTTGCCACTTTTTAATAAGCAAAAATAAAACATTGGGAAGAGATTGATGGACTATTCATTATGAAAAATTTCAAAGAAGAAAGTTATCTGTATTTCAACATCAGACTCTGAAGTGCATTAGGGGAGACCGGGGCTGGTTGTCACAGGGGCAGGTTGTCACACTTTTTATTGCACTAAGCTATGGAGTCACACAGCTCAACCAATCATTGTATACTGCTTTTATAACACACTGGAGTGTTTTTGAAAAATCTGGACCCCTGGAAGGGAGTCTGATAGGCACACGGTCTGTTAAAAATTTCTGGTCACAAAAAGTAAATTTTTGCCTGCAACTTGCATGTCATCCTACTCTTTATCAAATAAAAGTTGAAAAAGGTACAGTTCATACACTTACCATGTAAATATTTCTTTAAATCATCATTAGAACAAATAGTGAAAATTTTGATAACAACGGCCTTTGTCACCCGTTTTTGGAATTTTCATCAGTCGGGGCAGGTTGTCACAAAAAGACGGGGCAGGTTGTCACACTTTTTGGAGCTGGTTGTTACCTATTAGGACCAGGCTTTTAAACCAAAAAAACTAACACAAATATAAATCTGTGCTTTATACATGCTATTGATGACTGAAGATATATTCAGATATTGCATTGTGTTTAAATAAATCGATTTAAAATTTATATATAAAATTTTCAAAAAAAATCGTAAAAATCCTACTCCAGATCAGAATGCTTTCCTGCTGATTGGTAGGCCTTCATTTGTAGCACCCTTGTACACAGTACCGCGTTTGTTAAGGTCTTCACTGGGCAAGTAAAGGATTCCTCATATGTCCAAAATAACTTTTCTTGGTCAAGATATGCCCTATAGAGTTCCACTTCCTGCATTCAAGCTCATAACCAAAAGTGTGACAACCTGCCCCGAGAGTGTGACAACCTGCCCCGAAAATGTGACAACCTGCCCCGAATTCTGAATTTTCAAAAATGTCCAATAGACATCAAGATTTCGAATGATATAGGTATATATTCACCAGATAGGTTTAAGTCACTCCTCTTTTGCCATTTATACAGAATGGCGGTGCTCCTGTATGCTTTATATAGAAATAGTAGCATGTTTAAGTTTTACACACTGTGACAACCTGGCCCTGTGACAACCAGCCCCGGTCTCCCCTACTTTTTGCCTCAACTGGAAAAGGAGGAAAAATCAACTGGCAATAACTACAATCATGACAATGATTTATTGGCAATTAAATTTGATTGATCAACACTACAAGATGGAAATTAACACTTCTGGCTGGAAGCACTGGTCTAGTACCATCAAGTCGCTGTGGTGCCATTCGGAACTTTTGGTTTCCTTGAATGTGCAACAGCAGACAAGATTATATGGCATTGTGATTGTATTGATCTTAAGTTTATCCGTATTGTAACATTACAGTTGTAAAGGCACTGAAAGTATTTGTTTCTGTCCATTTTGGAGTACAAATATATTCCAAAACGAAAATTATTGGCCAACCATTGCAATATTGGACAGAAAAAACATCAGAATTGGAGCGTTATAGCCATAAAGTCACCATAAAGTCGGCATGAAGTGTATTGCTGTTTGCTTCCCTTTGAACCTCTGGGGAGGCTATTCCTGTAGTGGATTCCATATCGGCCTCCTGAAGTCTTGTTGCAAAAAATGTGAGAGGGATTATTGGACATTTATGGAAAGTACTTCTACCAGGGGAGGGTGAAAGCACAGTAAAGGCCTCAATTGCGTTTTGATCAGATAAAAGTAAATTTAGGGTCCTATAAACCAATTTCTGACATGAAGAAGAAACAGTGCAGTATTTAAGCTTGATCAACAAGTAAATCTGAGAAATTTTGGCATTTTTCATGAGCATACAATTAAAACCATGCTCTGGACAGACCCTTAAAGTGGGTATAATTCGTCAATTTTAGCATGTAACCAGTGGCCCTTTTTCTGAAGCACCGTCTATTACAGCAATGCTGTAGCCTAGTATTTAGTTCACATTCTGCCGGTGACATTATCTGTTTACTGTACCTCCCTGGCCTTATGTAGGGACCATTGGCTGACTTTTCAACATGATGATTATGGCAGCCATGACATCCAAAGGAAAGGTCTGCTTGTAACCATATTTATCCAAATTTACAGTCACAGGTTCAAAAGGCTGGCTGGAGGGTATTTTTATGCAATAATTAGCCAAATTTGTTGCTTTTGCCTAGAAATGATATTGGTTTAATGAATTTCAGCAAAAAATTTCCAACGGCCACTGATGATTGTAAGATACAAGAAGCTTTAATGGCTAAAATCGATGTCCGTCCATTACGTCCACAACTTATTTTTTGGTAATTTAAATGAATTAAAGACCAACTAACAAGTCAACTGAGATGGAAATGCATGTCTATCTCTCTCTACCTATATATGCAACTGAAAAATTAAAAAACACAATGAATTTAACTTATACACTGGACACCTGGCTAAAAAGTGTAAATGTCCGTCCATTACGTCCACAAAAATGTTAAAATTGGTCTAGGACTGATGTTTGGAGGTCTGGTATATCACGAATAAAGCAGGGATACCATGTTTATTGACAAATTTGACTTATTTTAGTGAATGCTGACAAGGCCCAAAAGTTGAATTTGTCACAGTTCATGCAAACTGTCCATATCACATCAGCGAAAACTGTCGAAAAGCCAATTGTCCATTTTGGCAGAAAAACCTAGATTTTCATGGAACTTTCATAATGTAGTTCATAGGAGCCCAGCAAATACCTGTCTTGATTTATTACACAAACATGATTCTGTATTCTACACATTATTAGGTTTAAAGTGATGTGCTACACTTGCATTTCTGATGAAAATAATTATTAGGTCATAGGGGCCAAATATTGAGGTGCTTACTGTGCTTTCACCCGGGAGTCTTTTGTATGGCACAGAGACTCAGAGGACGTCAGTTTGTGATGTCGTTTTTTCAAAGGATCAAAAGAGGGTGTTGGGTGTTTTGCTTCTACAGATGAAGTCTTGGGCATGCTGAGACTGTGCTGTGGTGGAGACAGTAGAAAATTGGATGGTTAATTATCTCTCTTTTCTGGCCATTTGGACTTGTATAGTGTATATTGTGTGCGAGTGTGATACCTGATCTGGCGGACAAGGTGGTTATAGTTAAACAAGAAGAATAGAAAATCAAAATCTTAAATGGTTCAAGGAAAGAAGGTGCATGTATGAGGTAATGTGGAATGAATTGAAGACCCTTTCCTTTAGACAATTGGTGGGATGATACCTGTTTTAAAGAAATATGGAAAAACACTATTTTTAGGCTGCGTCAAAAGAAACATTATCACAATTCCAATGGTAGAGCCTTATAAGTCATAAATGATCTGTTGCAAATGATCTCACACTAATCTGTTCATGTCATTGTCTACAGAGGTTGAAGTCTGATTTAAGATGATGGACTGGAAGAGTCATAATCGGAACATTACCATGTAATCCTGCAATGCTCTTTATTTCATTTATTAGGACCTTCTTGGATGCAACTACTAAAGCAGATTCTATATCTCGCTCCTGAATATTCCAGGGTCAAGAAAAACAAATATTAAAGGGATTATTGGACAGAATTGGATCATTAGAGCCATAAAGTCACCATAAAGTGTATTGCTGTTTGCTTCCCTTTGAACCTCTGGGGAGGCTATTCCTGTAGTGGATTCCACATCGGCCTCCTGAAGTCTTCTTGTTGCAAAAAATTGTAGAGGGATTATTGGACATTTATGGAAAGCACTTCTACCAGGGGAGTCTTTTGTATGGCACAGAGACTCAAAGGACGTCATTTTCTGATGTCTCTTTGCGGCGGTTCAAAAGATGGTGTTGGGTATTTTACTTCTGCAGATACACTTGTAGTAGCAAATTGGATGGTTCATTATCTCTCTTTTCTGATCATATTTTAAACTGTAAATTGCATGTAATAATGCCTTATCGTCTTGTGGACTATCGATGGGATGGTACTTTTTCAATAAGGAGAATGGAAAATCAAAATCTTAAATGATGTGACGAAAGAAGTTGGCTAATAAGGTATTAGGGAAATGGATCATCTTTCTTTTCATATACTTCTATTTTCAAAGCATCCTTTCCTAAAGACATTTGGTGAGATGATACCTGTCATAAAGAAAGATGGAAATCACTATTTTTGGGAGGTATGGTAGAAGAAAGATTATCACCTTCCATTTTTGAAGCGCTATAGGTTGCAGTCGATGTACGAAAGTTAAAGATGATGTCGGCTAAAAAGTCAAAAGTGAACATTATCTTCCTGTATTGTTTTTTATATGGTTTTCTTTGAAACTCCTGGGAAACAGTTGCTTTAGCGGATTCTATATCTCTCTCCTTGAGACCCTTGCAATGTCCCTAGGTAGAGAAAAAAAAAAATGTTTTGAAGGATTATTGAACATTTATGGAAATACTTCCACCAGGGAGTCTTTTGTATGGCACAGAGACTCAAATGATGTCATTTTCTGATATCTTTGTTTTGAGGCATCAAAGGATGGTGTTGGAGCTTTTGCTTCTTGGGATGAAGTTTAGTGGAGATAATAGACAATTGGTCAAATGGTTTGTCTTTTCTGATCATCTTAGAGAACTATCATACCCAATCTGTTGGGGAAATTGGTTTTTTGGTTGAACCTTCATTAAAAAGTTTTCTAGAGGAGGAGGTACAAGGGAAAAGGAGAGATACTTAAGATAGTTGATCTCCATTGTCCGATCTTGACCGGTTCTATTAAGAGACCTTTCTTCCGAAAATTTGGGGACTATACCTGTTAAGAAAGACAAATGGAAAATCATTGATTTTGATAGTTACGAATGAAGGACGTTTTATGAATTCCTATGTTCTGATGAATCTGATCATAAAGTCTTGAGGCAATCGATAGTCATTGATGTTATAGTATATCCTCTTCAGCAAGTTAGGAAAAAGGTTTTCCTGTAGCTGGTCTTTTTGGGTATCTTTATAATTAATCCTTTGTATTTTAACACACTTTATCGCTTATTTTACTTCCTGAGCGTGACGGTTATAAAACCAGTTATTTTTTAATCAGCGGGATCGTAGGCTGAGCTGAATCCTTGTGGGGTGGGGGGGGGGAAGGGGGTAGAGACTGATCTAGATTCTAGATGCATGCGCACCCCGCATGGTAAACCCTGAAATGCGCCTTTTTCTAGGCAGTTGCTCTCGGTAGATTACTGCCCTCATTAATAAGTGTTAATAAAAGATTAATAAAAAAGACAGAATTGGATCTTTGAACATTAAGTCGCCATAAAGTGCATTGCTGTTTGCTGCCCTTCAGACTTCTGTGGGGGCAATTCCTTTAGTGGATTCTATATCTCTCTCCTGAGGACTGCAATGGCCCAGGGTAGAGAAAAACAAATGTTTTAAGGAATTATTGGACATTTATGGAACATACTTCCACCGAGGGAGCCTTTTGTATGGCACACAGACTCAAAGGATGTCATTTTCTTTTTATCTTTCATATTGACATAATGAGGGTCAAAAGGAAATATCACTGATCGTTTCATTTCTATAGATCATGAAAGATGAAGTCTATATCATGCCCAGACCAGACGGAGGCAAGACGGCTGTTGTTATCCGTTTTGTCAGGATATTATAAGACCATTTGAAGAACGTCGGTTTGGTTGATACGTCTTCCTATAGAAATTGTTTTATTGCTGGGCTTTTCATGGTATTGTTTTGCTGTGTCTTCTTGATGATGGCAGATGAAATACTCCATTCTGTCTCAATCTTGATATAACATTTCATCAATTTATGAGCTTTCGCACACTGCAGTAGTACCGCGTTTTCAGTTTGTTCAATGTTTGAAAAGTACCATTTGTACATATTGCAAGTTGACCAACAATACACCATTTGCAAACAGAGAGAATGCCAAAATTTTGGCTGATATAAAGCTCAAGTGTGACATGCATGTCTGGACAAGCTTTTGAAAAGTGCAGTTTGAATCATATAACCTGTACATTTAGTGTTATGGTAGACTGTAATTTGAATTTAGACTCCGCTTTTATTTGCCAATGTTAATGTTTCAAAGGACAATATTTTGTTCAAAGCCTTTGTGCAACTGTTTGCAGTGCATTGTGATATCCTATGTCATGCTGTTAATGTATACTGATGGCAAGATTCCGTGTTGTCTCTACTCGGCCTTTACAACTGATATTTGTTTGTGGTGAAACAGTTTCATGAACTGAGATGTGTCATGCAGGCTCATGTTAGAGCTAGTTTTGTCTTTCCTCTCTCTCAGACTGATTGGCTGCATCTTCCTAATATAAATATCCGTTAAGACCTGTCATTGTTATGCTGGCACTGGGCTTCAACCGCTTGGGGTTGGGTTCGATTCCAAGTATGGGCAACCCTTTTAGACGCATACTCCATCCTGTACCAAAAGTGCATCTTGCCTCGATACTCTAGTCCCTGCCTATACCGTCAAGCCAAATCAGTGCAAAAATACAGGATGTAAGCCCAATCACCCACCCCCAGTGGTAGAGTGCTGGCCTGCCAATCGCTGAGTCCCGGGTGCGATTTCCACTCGGGCCAAGTCACTAGACTTATGTTGGACAGCAGTTTCGATTATCCTTCACCTCATTACTGTGTTCTCCTCCTGTCGTAATTAGCCTTCCCAGTGCACAAAATACCGGATGTTAAACCCCAATCATCCATCTGATCCATAGATAGATCGGTCTTCACCATATATATACATGTATACCAGGGCCTATTTTCATGATTATATTCCATTCCTACACACAAAGGTTGAAACTTGATCTCTCTATTTTACTTGGCTTCTATAGTAGTCCGCCAGTCTCCTTCTCTCTGAGTCTCTGCGCCAAGCAAGCCCAAACTGCATGCAAATGTGTGACCCGCTGAAAGGTCCCCATCTGACGCTAATGACAGGCTTCGGTGATCATTAGGTATTTGCATGCGACCGTGGTGTTAAATGGAGAGGTTTTTTCGTCGCGTCGATGTTCTTTTTTATGTCGTAGCCACAAAATTAACAGATACAAGCCGGGTTGGCACTGCTGGCTGATACTGGGATGGAGAATGCCAAAGTGTTTCATGTATTTTGCATATTACTTTCTCTGGCATTACATACTGTGACTCAATTTGTGTTGGTCTGATACAATGACATTGCCAATGACATTGCCAGACTTGGAATATCATGAAAGAATGTTGGCTTTAGAATGCTTTCTTGGTAGGAAAAATATCCATCTGGGATATCTGGCTAATATGTAATTTTCTGTAACCAGTCTATAGTACAAATATGTGGTGAAATTCATATATTTATATTGCAAAATGAAGCTTCTACACACAGCACTGCTATCATCTCGAAATAAGATGCATCAAATCCAAGCTTTCTGTTGAAAAAATTCTGTTTACAAGCACTATCAATGTTTTGTGTTGGGCCAAATAAAAAAACCTATTTCGGATGTGTTGCTCAGTTAAAATATCTTTTTTAATGTGTACACATGCAGGACTGCTTTTATTTATTTCATTGCTGCACAAAGAAGAATTGAAGGAATGAAAGACATACAAACAAGAATCAAATTGCAAATATCACTTTAATTCATACTTAATCAATTCTGCATTGTCAGGATAATAGCCATCTTTAGCGATTATTCCATTCTCGTCTAGAGACGTCAATATGTGAATGGTGTTATAATGCGAAACTAGGAGAACAGAGTCATATGTTTTTATCAATTCCAACAATTTCAGTCTCAATTCTCTGACTCTATTTTCTAAATGAAATATAGTCTCTTTGATTACCGGCTCTCCTTCTAAAGTATCCGTGATACCGACAATTTTTTCGCGAGCTAAAGGTTCGATGATGAGATTTTTGTATGAGATTCCTGACATCTCCAACGTACGACGACATCTCTTCAATGGCGAACAGACAACGACGTCAAATTTGAGATCGCATTGGATGTTTTTCGCTTGTTCAGTACCCCTCTCACTCACGTCAGTGTCTCTTTCTTGAATGTAGTGGGCATTGTATACGCTCTCTGCATGGCGGAGGATGTATATTGTCTTCGACATCGTGCTGCAATAATTCAAAAAGATTTGTAAGGCTATTTCGCTGGGTCTCATTGAAATTAAAACATGCAATAAGAAACTACAATCTGTATCCTGCGGCATGACATTATGAAGTCTGATTGCCCTGTGATAACTCAGTTGTCCCAGCAAGTATAGGTTATGCAGCTGAAAGCATGATATCATGCTTGCAAGCCCATCTAGCTTATTACTGGGCTTCAACTGCCAAATTCAAGTGCAACATCCTGATTCTGCATTCTAATATCCATTCAAATTTAAGTAACAGTTTTGCAGATTCATGATTTAGATATGAAACTTTTATATCCATTGATATAGAAATCTATTCCAGTATAGAAGAGGCAAAAGCTAATGATAATGTTACCTGTTAAATGGTCTGTTAATACATGGAAATAATGTAGAAATTTGTCAATTAAATCAAACAATTGTTATCACAATATTCAACCCTCAAACTTGTGACAATCAGAGATATCACACATAAGTGCAAATGCAAAGCAAAAGAGTAACTGTGATTATCCATTTTGAGAATCGAAAGGAGTCTGTGGTAAACAACAAACGGGAAACAATGAAACGTGATAAAAGGATATTCCGTGGTGTCGGAAAGGAACCCTTTCACACTTCTCATTATTTGATGTGGGAAGTTTCCTTTATGCTTTGGATGCTGAAAAAACATTATACATTATAGCAAGTTTGTAATCTTTGAATCTTTGCAGTTCTGTTGGCATTGAAGAAACTTTGTGTGGTAGACGCGTAGATCGAAAAAATTGTCAAGTTCTTGTCATTTTGAATGAAAATCTATAACTTTGTATTGATTTAATCTCATTTTATTAGTCTCAACTCTGTTAGAGTCTGGCTGAAGTTGTTGAAAAGATCTAATAATCAATTAGATTCCCATTTAGCCATCTAACTCAATAAATCTCTGAGAGCAAAAGCTGACACCAGACTTTAGATGTAATTGCTATTTTATGCCTCCGTGATTGCTCTAATGGACTTTTGAGCCTGTAAATTTCGGGGCAATTACATAGAAATTGCATAGAATCTGTAAAGTAAATAGAGAATTATTGTCGCTATGAAATGTCAATAGTCGGCAATGAATTTGTCTGACTTTGACATTGTCTCTAATTGACCGTTGTCGGGAATGACTCACAATTTCTGTCAATGGCAGACTACCATAGTAAATTCAACCACAATATTGACGTCGTCAAGTTTTGGTATTTTTGTAGAACATGTAGAACCAAATTCGTGTGCAATTGGTCTATTTAAAAGAGCGCTTACTATTTGGTTGTTCAAAATAAGAGTTATTACATGAACGACGCACATAAAATTTATCATTTTAACTTCAAACTTTGTGATATATATACTGAAATAACATTGTTAAGTTAGAATTATATAAAGACCAAATGGGTATGGTGGCATTTTGAGATGTTCGTAGTGCCCGAGTGGGAGAACATCTCAAAATACCACTGTACAAACCATTTGGTCTTACTTTTACCTTACGTTGTCATTCAAAAGAATTCTGAACCTCAATCACATTGATATGTATTCAACAGTTTCCTCACAATGTTATGATGTAACCATTGACATGATGTCACACTTGTCAACAATGCAATGACATCATCAAACATTTGAATTTAGAGAAAACCATTGAGTATATTTCTTAGGTCATTACATGGGTGGAGGGCGACATATATCCCCTGGTTCAGTCATCCGAGTTCGAGTATAGTCCCGAGACCTGAAGGTTATAAGTATCTTAAATAAAATAATGATTTTTTTACCCAGAAAATGAGGAACATCATCCTTGTGAGGTCATAACGCTATCCATGCCATGTTATTCTCTATGAGTCATAAGCAGTTTATGAGGTCATAGCCTATACTTGCAATGCTATCAAACTGAGTGATCAACTGAGTATCAATGATGTCAGGGGTTGCTGAATGACAAGTTGACAGCTTATTTTTTTTAATGAATTTGACAGGGCTTGTTGTGAGGTCATTGATGGCCACCACAGCTTTTCTGCAAGCACTCGTTTTTCATCTACTGTAAGCCTCTCCTTGTTTCGAGTGAGTGCGAAGAACTGAGCTTAGCGCGGTCCAGAGAGCTGCAAATACCGTATTAATCTTTGTTTCGAATCAGGTTTTGTCAGACTACATTGTTTTTTTAAATATATACGTCTGTTATCTGGTTATGTATACTCTTATTTATATTTGGTAACATCACAAGTATTGATTGTGTGAATTATGATTTTTAAATCATTTTTATGTCAACAGGGTTGCCACTGGTCAGGGAAAAGTCAGGGAAATTCAAGGTCAGGGAAAAGTCAGGGAGCTTTGAAATTAGTCAGGGAAATCTGTAATTTTGCAAAAAGTCAGGGAAATCTCATCTTGGTCAGGGAAATTTCACATAAAAACTACTTCACGACACTAAAGGTGATGGTTTCGTGATAAGAACAACAGAGAAATGTATGACATTTGCCAGTCACAACCTGTTTGATGGTTATGAAGTGGCTTTAAAATCAGGAATCTGTAGCTTGAGGCGTCTTGGGTGAGCAACCTAGCATCATCCATTTTCTTTTTCTTTCAATGGAAATGTGAATTGACGAAAGCCCGCGAATAGCGATCCAAAATTTTGTGCGAGAGCCTTTTTGTGGTCAGTGAAAAATTGTTGTGAGACAGGGAAAAGTCAGGGAATTTCGAAATCCGACTCGAGTGGCAACCCTGGTCAAGGATAAAAAATTGTATGAACTTTTTATGTCTATGTTAACTCATATGCTACATATTTTATTGATCATGGCGTTGAATATAATCATAAACCAGAAATAATCTCGGAATTTGGTGCATCTCTACCTAAAATTTTCGATTTCATAATTCGAGGCAATGACTGAGGGCATTTTAATTTAAATTGATCATCCTTAAACGAATGAAAAGGAAACAAAATATTTTATTTGTTGAAATTATTTAATACAAAAAATATCCCTTTCATAACAAACTTTGAATGAATAATTAGTTGAACATAGCGAATGTGATAGAAAAATGAAGATGATTTTGTAATTATAAGTTAATACATTTCGTTGTATATATATACATATTTCAATGGAACATCACAACATTGATTGTAAATTTATGATATATTACATTGTTCACTAGGTTTAAAGATTTTTTTAAATGTTCTGTTTTGGTGGGCAACAGAATAGTTTGTTTTAGGTAGTGTACTGGTCATGTTCCCACTACCGACGTCATTTTGTGAAATGTCTCTGCCGGTCAGATGGAGTCTTGGAAAATCTGTATTCCGTAGCTGAAACGCTGGAAATTTTTCTGCAGTCGAGTCCGTCAACTTGAGGGAGCCAAGCTTTAGCTACTGAAGCCTACTATACATATTTGGTCATCATCAAGGAGGACACTTAGCACCAATAGGCGTACATGAAGATAGCTACGCCGCCATTATTATTGCAATTCAAATTCACCCATCTTGGCATTGAATAGGGCTAATCCTTCTTTGTTGGTTAATTCACCATTGCTGTCCAAGGAAGTCAAATATTTGATTGTGTAAAAATGTGCAACGAGTAACAGAGAGTCTGTGGTTTTCAAAACTTCCTGAAGTCTCAATCGTAACTGTTTAATCCGCGATACAAATTCGTCTTGTGGCTCTTGGCTTGTGAAAGTCTCCCCTGGTAGCGTGTCACTCGGAAAAAGTAAATACTCCCGTGCCAAAGGCTCAATGATGAGGTTGTTGTATTCGATTCCAGACAGGTCCAGCGTTTTGCGACATCTTCGTAAAGGCGAACAAATGACTGTGTCAAATTCTTTATCGCAGTTTATACTGCTCGCTTGTTCTACACCCTTTTCACTTAGATCAGTGTCGGTTTCTTCGATTTTGTAAGCGTTATGTCTGCTCTCAGCGTGTCGGAGAACGTACAGTGTTTTCGACATTGTGAAATCTGAAAATTGAATTGTGTACAGTCAATCAACAGTTGTTCAGAGTTCATGAAGTCTGACTTGGGAAAGTAAAATGATCGAAGTTGTTAGATTTGATTACTGCGCGCTGTGCCCCAAGGGGAACTGAGTGTAAGACAACCATTTTCATGACAACTGAGGTGAAAATAAATCAAAAACAAACTTAATACATTTTCCACACCTTTAAAATGCCATTGGCATGCTCAACTGCTGTCGTGTGCTTGCCTTGTAATATTATTTCATTATATCACTAAGAAATAGTCCCCATTCTATCCCTATGAAACTGATTACTTCTGCCTCAGACTGTTAACTTGATGGCAAATATAGATAGGGTGAATCGAAATAGATCACTACCTAGAGATCACTAGTTCAATATGCTTTCTATCTCCCCGTCCCCTCCCCATGATTCAAACTTGTGATGAAATCTACAAGACTGGAACTGTCATGTGAGAAGTCAGCCTGTATCATGTGTATTGTCAGGTGATGCACAATGGGCAGTAACATGTAGTTGTACTCAAGTGATCAGTTGATGTTATCATGAGTAGGGCAGGCCTACTGTTCTATTTTGAATGAATGGTTTGTGTCATGTCACTAATGTCACGTGAAATTGTGTCGAATACACTCAAAGCAATATATATGTAAAGTAAGAATGACTAGTCAATACTCAATTCTAAGTTCTTTAACTGGAAGTTCTGCCAATTTTTAAAACAGGGTCATCTAAGGCCATATATTACAAGATGCTTCTGACAATATTGGTCCCCATTCTTACACTTGAATTCTTGTAATGAGCAAACAATAACAGTGGATATCTTAGGTAATAGGTATGAGCAATTGTGTATATTTAATAATGCAAAAAATAAGGACGGAAAGCCAAAGTCACTTATTTTGAAACTTAGTCGCTCCAAATCTTTAACTTTTCATTAATATCCTCTGCCTTTACCAGAGAGGTCATTGAAGTATAACTATGTTTGCTTACTCATTGCTTTCACTGCTCTACTGAATAATGTAGGTCTATAGTAAATTTATATAAATATATTTTACAGGTGCTTTGTGTCTGTGTATAAACTATATACCCACAACTCATAACTTGCATACACTAAACCCTGCTGTGGACATATTATGCAATGATAACTTCCCTGTACATAGTGTTATTATCAACACTCATTCATTACAATGCACTCACCTTGTATGCTGTGTGAATCAAAATGGTGTCAGAAGTGTGTCAATTGGAAGTAACAGCCAGTCACAGTGATGTATCTATTATTTATAGTATCAATGGAAGTCCAATGTGTTCTATAGTGTTCAATGACTGTTCTTGACCTCAGCTCAATATATATAGTTGCCTGAGTTGGCTGGCTATCTGATGCAATGTGCTACTCTAGTAACTCTGCCCTTCAGCCAGGCCTGCAAACCATGCTGGAACCTCCACGTGTTCAGCAGTGTTGCTCCATGTGTTGCTCTGACGTCACTTAGCAGAATGATGCTATGACGTCATTTTGGAATGAGGCAATCTTCCAAGAGAGCTGTTCAGATATGATAGCTAATAGTGATCTTAAGATATCTTAGATAAGGAGAAATGTTCCGGTTAATCTTGCTCACACTTGGTACTTGTATTTTGGCCTTTGGAACCTTTATTCAAAGTTCAATATCAAGAGACCAGTTTTATTATTTTTGAGGAAGAGTTAAATATCTTCCGGGAACATTTCACAATATAACAATTGCAAAATACAGATCTATAGAGCTGAATAAAATCATATCGTACCTTGTGCAATATTTTGATCCTGTGCAGCTCTTATTATACGAGACAGAGTTGGGGTTGCAAAATGAATGGGATTTTGCAATAACGAAAAACCACCAGGTGAACCCGACTGTAGACACAATAGGTCACAGGTATAAATAGAACAGTATTGGTCAATGACATGTAAGTAGGTCAAAGATAGTACAGTTGTGCTTAGTTGATGCGCTCACAAATTTTAACCCAGTATATATGACAATGTTCCTATATCTCTAGTTAATAAGTTATCATGAAGTTGGTAGAATTAAGAGCTATTAAGCTGGCTGTGCCTTGTTTGTTTCATTTAGGTTCCGAACCGTTGACACAGCAATCTAACACCAGTAACCTGTCTGAGAGGCAGCCTTCTGGTTAAACTGCATTTTAATTCTTTTTGTCGGCCCCTATATTCATAGGGGACAGACTCTGTTTTCACTGTGATCGTCGTGGAAGTGATTTTTTTTGTACCTCGATTCCTGTCAAGATGACATTGTGTATTCCCTCAAATTTCATCTCAGTTTCTTATATACTTGTCAACTTAGGATGATACACCTATTTGCATACGTTTGCACAGCTTTTTACGTAGCAAAGACAGCTTTTCCTCACTGCCTTAGCCCTTACGCACCTAAACCGCAGCTGTCTGCTTCGTGGCCCACCTTCCATAGCTTCCTCCAGATGGCACTAGGTCGACGTGACACCCTAGTGTTAAAAATGCGTACTACAGCCTTTCAGATGATTGCTGCAAGCACCTCTGCTATGCCTGACAGCTACATGGCAATTAATGATGGCATTTAATGATGGCATTTAATGATGGAAATCAATGATGGCAATCAATGATGGCAATCAATGATGGCTATCAATGATACTGACAGAAAATATTGGGCCCACTTGTGGATGCTATTCTTATACGCATACAGAGCCACCTTGGTTTTTTCCCTTGCACTTTTTTTTTACTTTAACTTTTGCTTGATTGACATGATAGAATTCCGAAGGGCATCAAACCTATCAGCTATGTGACATGTTGTTGTTTTCCTTCTTCTTCTTCTTCTTCTTGATAGAACATTTCATCCATACCTGTCTCACAGTGCCTCTAGTATTTTATTGGATATAAATAATTGGCAATCAAACTTAAGTTTATTCTTAATTTTTTTTGGTACCTTTCAAATTAAGCAAATATTGGGCCGACATTTTTGTCCCTGTGGGACAGCATTCCATGCACCAAACGATGCCTTATCATTATGCTGCATCTAGTTTTTTTTTTTTTTTTAAACCAGTTTCCTGCTCTACAGACTGAACACAGTGCTGTGCTATCTCTGACCCACTTTCGTGTTGTGAGGCATGAGTTTAACCTATATAAAATGCAGTGTTATGTCACTCTATTCAGCTACTTAACTTTCTGAACACTCCACATTGACATCATATACCTGCTGATAATAGCCGTTTCTCATTTGATGAATCTCATTGACGTTGAGTACATCCAGTCTCCAAACCTCTGAGGTGAGTCTTCACTGTATTATTTGATAAAATCTTATCTTTGTAAACTTGTGTCCTTATTTTCGAAGGACGTCCTGTCAAAATTACAAGATCCTAAAATGGTAAATGAGTGCGATGTGCAATTGCATATTTAAATGACATGTTGAGGCTCAGTAAATAATATTCATTATATAATTATGGCATCATTCTAAAGACATGCGGGCCATTTAATGAGTATATTCTTTAAATCATTGGCAAATTTGGGTGGGGCGGGGGGGGGGAGGGGTACAGAGATTGCACTACCCTCTTTCTTTAAATAAATTCTCCATGAAAATATTGAGACTCCAATGTGATATATATTTCTGTGCCCCTCTTTACAAAGCCCTGAATCTGCCCCTGGACATTCATGTAAAAACCCAACTATTTCTTTCAATTTTCAGATCTTATCATGGCAACAACATTGTATATGCTGCGCCATGCTCAGAGCCGATACAACGCTCACAAAATCATCGAAAAAGACATAGATTTGAGTGAATTGGGCGTAGAACAGGCAACCAGTATCAACTGTGATAAAGCATTTGACACAGTCGTTTGTTCGCCATTGCGAAGATGTCGTCAGACACTGGAACTGTCGGGAATAAAATACAAGAATCTGATCATAGAACCCTTGGCCAGGGAGTACAGATATACACCATGTGAAATATTGCCAGAAGAGACTTTCACTGGTCAGGAAAAGAAGGAAGAGTTTGAGTCAAGGATTAATAAGTTACGATTGAGACTTCATGAAATATTGAAAACAACAGATTCCCTTTTGCTTGTCTCGCATTTATTTGTGATCAGACAGTTGACTTCACTAGACAGCAAAGGTGAAATGGTTAAAGAAGGTATAGAACCATCTAATGGTCAAATTTACCAATATGAACTGCAATAATGGCAAACATGGATTGATGGATTTACTTTCTGTGAGATGCAGTAAATGTGTAGCCGTCAAGTTTGCTTAAGTGCCTAAAGAATGTCAAGATTTTCAGGAGTATTCAGATAGCCCATCATCTTCATCTGTTGCATTTGTTATGTTGTTGATACGTATAACAATGATCACTCCCGTGAAGAACACTTTTTGCTGATTGATATCAATTTGTTTTGACATATTTGACATAAATTTTATATTTTGGACTTCTACAATTAAATATGGCACATCAAGTATTTTTTGTTGTAAATAAAATCTTCCTGGAAATGTTCATTTCTTGTACGTATGTCTAAATTGAAGTACATGTATGTTGGAAGGAATGGGTAGGGGGAAATCTGGTAGGTTGTCCCTGCAACAAAATTATAACCTGATTTTATCGATACTGAGGAAGTGCTACCTCTGAAAAAAAAAAGAGATGATTATGACTGTCGTGCACTATATTGAGAACATGACAAAGCTGTGAGGGGGTTGCAAAATGAATGGGATTTTGCAATAACTGAACCAAGTGAGTGAACCCAAATCAGACACAATAGCTCATGTATATATAATAGAACAGTTATAGGTCAATGCCATGTAAGTAGGGCAAAGTTATTACAGTTCTGCTTCCCTGTTGCACACACCTAAATACAGTTTAACCTGGTATGTCAGGCTGGCTGGTGAAGACTCTGGTTTTTGACACTGGTCGGTGGTCAACAATAATCTTTGATGCTTTATATACCAAATATCAATTGTGTGTGAAATAAATATAAATTTGTAATTTACTTATATCTTGTTTATGTAGGTTGAAGGCTAGTACCCAGATAAATCGTCATGAAGTCTTCATTTGTCATTCATGACTTGTGAGACATGAATTAAATTTGACATTACATAAGGAATGTTACTATAAAATACCTTATAATAGCCTCTTGTAAGTCAGTCACTATATATTGGCCTACTTTCTTTTTAAACAGACTGTCTGTTCATACACCTCAGTAAAGCTGTAGTGTATATAGCAGCAGTTCCTGTAATTGATAACCTTCCTGCGGTTTTTTTTGTTCACATTTTGACATACAGTACATTTGTTGACCAAGGTGAGTGCTCTAATAATTACATAAATTAACTATTACTGAACTCTTCTTTCCAAAGACAGTACATGTGTGTAGACATTCTGTCTTAGTATTTCAAGATAAAAAGATTGGATGAATGAGTACTTTTCCTGTCAGACTGCTTTAGTGACAATGTATTTCTCTCATCATCCAAATCCGAGTAGTTGGAGCATGTAAAATATAAAAATATGTAAAATTATGGTTTGTGTAATTGTTCGTAAACAAGTGCTATTGGCATATGTATGATCATGATAATAGTTATTATAGTGATTAAATCAATGCCTTTTAGGTAGGCTGAATCAGTTCATTACATACCATCGATGATGTTTTTATTAGTTGTTAGACTACTGTTGTAACAGAATTAATTCTCCTGGCAATGTCTGACTTGTATTAGTCATTTACATAGTCATCCTCAAGAAATTCTCAATGATTATTGAATTTTTTCTCTTTATTTTCCAGATCTCACTATGTCGAAAAGATTGTTCATGCTGCGCCATGCTCAAAGCAGATTTAACGCTTACGAAATAGTTGAAAAAGACACAGATCTGAGTGAATTGGGGGTACAACAAGCGAGCAGCGTTAACTGTGATAGAGCTTTTGACACAGTCGTTTGTTCGCCATTGCGAAGATGTCGTAAAACGCTGGAATTGTCGGGAATTAAATACAAGAATCTGATCATCGAACCCTTGGCAAGGGGGTATAGATTCACAGAAAGCGATACTTTGCCTGAAGAGACTTTCACTGGTATGGAAAAAGAGGAAGAGTTTGCGTCAAGGATTAAGGAGTTACGATTGAGGCTTCATGAAGTATTGAAAACTACAGATTCCCTTTTGCTCGTCTCACACTACTTTGTGATTAATATTTTGACATCATTAGACAGCAACGGTGAAATGGTCAAAGATGGCATAGAGCCATCTAATGGTCAGATATACCAATATGAACTGCCTTAACTGGAATAATTTATTGATATATTTACCTTAAGTGAGACGCCTTGGACTTAAAACTTGCTCAGCACCTTACTGATGAACACCTCTACCGAATGTGGACAGCTTCAACTTTAAGAATGATAAAATATCTCATCATCTTTATCTGTGGAATTGTTATGGAGCTGATACCACAATTATTTAAAAAAAATATTCTTTGGTGATTGATATGCATTAATGTTCACATACAATAAAGATTTGTTAATATTGCTTTTTGAAAACAATAATATGTATTTGATTAATAGAATTAAATCTATCTGTAAGCCCAATATTGGGTTAGTGTTTTCATAGTTTGTTATAAGGAATTATAATAAACACTTGATTAAAGTTTGAACTATCCATGCAGATCTTTCTATTTGATTATAGAAAAAAAAAACTTGATTAAAGGGAAACAGGAAATAAAACCGCTGAGTGATGAATGGTCTCTCGTGTGTGGCATGGGCAATCAAGTGTCACTTAAATAGTCAATCATTGTGGGAAATAGAAGAAAAACAACTAAAAAAGAAGATTAGAAATTCATTTAAAATGCTGATTCCTTGATTTAGAATGCCGGGTGTTATTGCAAATTCCTGACTTCAAGGGAAATTGGAATGAAGTGCCAGTTATGATTTTTGAAGTTTTAAAGAGCTGCATATATTATATGTATTCAATGCATGTATGAGGAGGGCTGCATATAGTTGTTTAGTGGTATACTGTAGTAAAATCAGTGAAAAGTGCATCAATTAGGAGTGTTTGTTCTTGTGATGATCGCGTCAAGCCCCTAGACTCCATAGATAGACTGAGCATCGCTGTATGCCATAACCATTGAGAGGCCTTCTGACAGTTGAATTGTTGTTTTAAGGAGGTCTCCTCATAATGAGCATGTATGTTTTATGAATATTGCAATTCTTGTTTTCTTGTAAATATTGTATCAAGTATTTCAATCTATAGTCAAGATGGCTCTTTATTATGTGAAAAGACTTTGTCTGACTGTCTAGCTATCTTGCTGACCTTACTACTAACTGATTGCTACACTACAGCACCATTTCAACCATATATTGTACTTGACTAAAAATGTCATGCCTTTTACAGCGACTTATTATCGATTTCCCCCGCGGTTCTGACAAAAACCAGAGAATGCATCTTTCCATGAAAGTACATCATTATAGCAAAAGTCATGCCGAATGTGAAAGGCCGTTGAATCCTTTGTATATCTGCTCTTTTGAAATTCAGCAGTCCTCTTTTTGGTTCCTTTGAATTCAAGGTAATGACTGTCAGCCAATAGTTTGCATTGAAATTCTCAGCTACACTGAAACTAAAAATACTGATCAATGTATAGGCCTATTGAAATAATGGAGGGGGCTGTTTCGGTGAATGCACAATTCGTGTTTTTCAGGGAGTTTGGTTGAGTTAAAATACACTCAATGCTCTTAATGAAAAGTTACGTTTTATCAGAAAGGATTATCTGGTCATTTTAAACCATAGCTCTTTGATTCATTGATCGGCAAGAAAATCACTGCTCGCAATGGCATCTGATTATCTCCCTCGGCATGCCAAAATTGTGCAATGCGAATATAAAAAACACAAAAGTAAATGAGACGGTATAGTTGTTACTGTACACACATATAGAGTTCCCCCGTGGCCTAACTGGTAAGTGCGCTTGACAACTGGCTTTGAGGGCGTGGGTTCAAATCTCACCCTGGGAACTCCCTTTAGTCCGAGCCCATGGGACATTAAATGGAGGCGGGTTGTATCCAGTGTTCTATGCTGGGGCAACTGAAAGACCCTGGGCATCCCTGAATTAATAGGGTATGTGCCAGACTCACAGTCTTCTCATCTCATCATCATACGGCGGTCGCCTGCCTCGATATAGCCCACCAAGGTGCTGCAGAGGCATAAAACACAAACAAACAAACAAACAAACAAAACTGTACACCCATAAACGGTGTCGTATAGCCATGAGGCCTTGAGGTGCTGGTCCTTCCGAGATGAAATATTCCTTTCAATTGGTGCATTTAAAGGTAAATCTTGGCTTGATGCCAGAATTTGGACATCATTGGTTATAGACAGTGTTCTTATATTTTTAAGAACTGTATATTGCAAATTAGCTTCACCTTTATTTCATAAAACCAATACCAGATCACAGTCAGATTATGCAACTATTATTTTTCATCTAAGAATTCAGGGAAAAAAGAGAAATTTTTTCGTATTGTTGCCCACTGTCCAATTGTCCATTAAGTCGTTCACAGAACATCAGTCGGAACTTACATGTAATGCTGGTTTCCTGACATCACTGTGTCCCTATTTCGTCCCACGTCCATCAACCTCATCATTGGCCACTGTCAAACACTCGTCAAAATGCAATAAACATTCCGAACATGGTTTTAAAGTATGAACTGCATTGCAGAACATGATTGGTCCATTCCCAAAGGAATAAAAGAGCAGTCTAGCTGCCATGAAAAGGACAGGAGGTCCATTGGATATGCTCACTGGGACATGCTCTTTTGGAATATCATCCGCAAACAAACAATTTAGATGAGTAGCTGTTTGGAGCTCGCTGGCCATTATGTCAGTGGCGTTTGTGACTCATGGTTTGCATTTAACTTGTTCTCTCTGGGTTGGGTCATATCAGGTAATAGTGGTAATAGTTGCTGGATGTGGAATAGCAGAAGTAATGATGAAATGATTCGGCTAAGAATTTCCTAAAACGGAGGTGTTAAATGTGTTTCCTTCTGATAAACATGGTACATGACTCACCGACCCAGGAAGGTTCTGAAACTATCATGAATTCATGCTTGGTTTTTAATGCTATTGGTTGCAGTTTATCATTCTTACAATCAATCTACATCACAATTCTCTGGCTGAGACCGGCTGCATCTCTGGCATGTAAAATGTCTAACGGTGTATTACTGTTTGTATTGACAATAATTATATTGCAGGCTACCCTTCTTTTTTATTACTTTCTCGATATATTGCTTACATCTGGGCCTTTACTCGCCTTCCTGTCTTGTTTTCCTGCCTGTTATTACTTTCTTCTCCTTCTGGTAGTTGGATATCACCCTGTAAATTGTTGCTATGGCAACCACTTACCATTTTGATATGTGTGTGGAGTTCTGTGTCTCAGATCCTCTCTGATTGGCTGTTGCATGTCACATGGCAATATCAAAGGTTCTGATTGGCTGTTGCCATGGTGACATGTGATGTTACTTACCCCCACATGGGTTGCCATCCATACTGTGTTAATAAGGAAGTAAATTGGAATTGATGAATTTGGACATTTCCAATTTCGCCACAGTTATCCAAGATCTTATACCTTTGCCAAACCATCAATATTTGTTTAAAGATAATTTGGGTTGATTGATATTGTCATACGGTTAATTTAAATGGATAAGTCTGTGATGGATGAAGATTAAGGAAATATTGGTTATTTGTCTTGGCAACAATGGGGTTCTAAATATGATTATGGTGCAGTCTGTTTCTGTGATGATGAAATAACCATAGATCACTTGGATATCTTTCGCTTTCTTTGTCAACTCTTTATAATAGTTCTGAGTTGAATGACGTTTTGTTCTTCCTTTGCAATTATGAATTATTATTCATATTGATAGAAATTGGATGAAATGTATGTGAAAAACCTCCATCCACCACTTTTGGTATTGTTACAGTTCATACTTTCCTATTCTGAAAGAATATGAATTTTCGGAACCTCGCTAGCTGTGCTACCAACTATGTAACATTCCGGAATGGTGGTTCAATTCCTGGTGCTGACATCAGATGCTTGTCAGACATTCCATCTTGTGCTTAAGAGTCCAGCTTTCTTTTCCAGTTATTTTCATGGTAATGCCCATTTTACTAAGTACAAAGATACGGGACGTTAAGTCCTGTCGCCAAACCTTTCCTAAAATAATATCCGTAAATATATGGCATTATAGCACCATAGAACTTCACTTGCATTATTGAATTTTCAATTCATGCTTTTGATAATGGCATGCTTTTACAGTCTCGATTGGCATTCTCACTTCAGTTCTCAGTCAATAACCAGTGTTATCAAATAACAACAAAAATTTCTTTGGAGGACCACCAACTGCTGCACTTCATATTAAATCAGTAAAAAGTTTGCAATAACTCCACTTTCTCATTTAAAGTGTTTGTTTGACAAGCAAATTGAATATCGTTGAAGCGGTAATTGCCAATATCACGACTTTGTGGTGACGGCTGGCATTTAAAAAATGGCACCTCGTTATTTATTCTTGGATGTTGTTGATTTGGTTTAGCACACATTGGCTACTTGCTGCCAGTTCAGAAAAAAGTTGACTAATTTTGTTAGAGCTCTTTGCAAAACGGTGTCGTTCACAATTTAAAAAAACTCTTTCAACTTTAGAATCTGGAGCTGTTTTTGTCAGTTATTGTTTATTCAATGAACATCACGTCAAACATCTTTTTAATAAGGATAGCACCTTGTGAGAAGATGATTTAAGTTATCAGTCAACTGTCAATCTCCCATATTGAAAAGTGTTTCCAATTGGCCGCTGATCTGCCATTGTTTTTAATTTGTTGTTGTAAGAGTCAGAGTCTTCTTTTGCAAAGTTCTTGCAATTATTTTTTGTATTTATTGCTTGAAGATGTTACACATTATATTTATGCTCTGTTTTGTTATTTTTCAGGTATGTAATTTGGTGTTTAAAGAAACCAGATGTGTACAATGATAAAATTCACGTAAGTCAAACCGTTTAATATTCCAGTTCATTATATTTGATCGATGGACTTTTATAAATTCATTTACCAACTGCTGGATATTATGGAGACAATTCAAGCTCCTGGAGACCTCACTGAGTCACTGTGATGCATCTACCAAAGAAAAGATCTAGGGTCTTATGAAGAGTCCTGCATGTTAACGCCCTACTCCTTAAAAAATGTAGTAAAGGAAGAGTGTTTATAGAATTTTTCATGATAATTATATAATTATTTTAGATATAGTTCAATGAAGGTTTGAGGTCTAAACTGGTAAGATGCCTCCTTTTTGTCATAGTCGACGATTGACTATTTAGACTTTTATTATTAGTGGATGTTTGTCTTACGTTGAGTAAAGTAAACTTGCAGAAGTTGTTATTTGTTTGAGACGATGATAAATCACCACAACATCTGCTGCTGGAACTATTTTGTGAAAAACTACCGAACTATTCTCACTTATACTAGCTATGGTGACCTCTTTCTCTGCCGCAGAATTTTTCCAATTTCATAATTTCAGTCATGGGACCTTTGTCATATATACTTCGGGAAAAAACATTTCTCACATTTTCCTTGATTTTGTTGATAGTTCTCATATATCGATTCAATGTCATCGTGGTGTGTAATCTTATTTGATTTGCACTCTGGATTTTCTCCCATATCGTGCCTTTTAACGGTTGATTAGGTATTTCATTGATTTCTTTGAGTGACTGCAGAATTTTGAAGATTAAAAATATGCTGTATCAGGTCGCTGACATTGATTTTTAAGTATAAATAGATGCTTTATGTGAATTTTATAGGTTTTTGCACCTATAAAACTTGTACATGCTTTAAATCGAGAGACTAAAACTTGCTGCTTTACTTTTTATGATTAAATCATGATAATTTAGTCCGAGGAAACCTTTGTTACCTTAAAACGGGGTAAAGTTGGAAATCCAGGTTTGGTCGGCTATTTTAACTCACGTAATGGTAGAAATGCCAACTTTCCTCACTGACAAAGGTTTCTTTGGCAAATTTTCCACCTGTGTCAGTGACGAAAATTGGTATTTCTGCCATTTAATTAGGTGGTTTAAAATAGCCAGCCAACTTTCCCGGGACTGCCAAATTCACCCCGTTGTAAGGTATTTATAAAATATTATATATGTAAATGAAGTTTCTGAAGAGATTCAAATATTTGTATTAAAAAAGTGAGCTTTATGAGTTATGTATTTTAGTCCAAAGTTCCATTTTAATTAATCCCACTCGATTAATCTGAAGATTTCTGAAAATTATATACTTTTAAAGCAAATTTGTTAAGCTGATAGTGATATATTCTCAGTCCCGAAGGTGATCTATAGTTTATTCACAATGTTTCATTGAAATTCAATGACAGTCACAGAATTTTTCACAGATTTTTTCACTGATGTTTCCCTCTTCCACACCGTTCAATTGCCCAATTGATCGAAATGGAATTTTGCTTTGTGCCGTCATCCAGCATCAATGCAGCGTCATGCGAAATTGTCAATATCGACAGTCTAATTCACTGTTCGCTTCCTCATTTTTCCAACATATTTACCTTTTTCTGATAAAGTTTCAAATCAATCATATCTTTTTTGCCCATTGATGGTGTTATTTTGAGATATTTTTGTTTTGTTGGTAACTGGGAAACTACCAGGCATTGATTTCAACTTCAATTTTACAATTGTATTTGTCAAGGTTTTTGTTTTCACATTGAAAAATGCAAGCATTGAAATTTCAGACCTATTCCTTCTGTAAACAGTGGCAATTATGGACAAAAAGTGAATAATTGGCCAATTTGAACAATTTGAAAAGTGTCATAGATTGGAATGTTTATTTTTTCCCCTCAATTGTAGTTTATCAATCTTGGAGTGTTGGAATTTCAATATTTATCGACATTCCAGAACGTTTTCACTGAAAACCAAATTTGTGTTCAATTTTAATGTTCTCTTTCAACATATCCAAGAAAAATTTGATTTTTCCCAAAAAAGTCCCAAGAATATTTTCCAACAGAATGTTTGTTAGTTTTCAGAGATTTTATATATGACTGTACATAGTTGAATATTTTTTCTCATATTAACAGCAAGGTCTCGGAACAGCAGGTCTTAGCACTCAATGAGCACTCCTGTTTAATATTTAATCTTAAATAGGAATTTTGTCGAATTAAAAAAAGTTTACATTCAAATATTGCAATTGTGAACTTAGATTCTTGTTCACTTTCTTCTCATTATTCCCCCCACCCATTATCAGTTTACTTACTGTCTCAGGAATATCTGTAAAAGAGCTTCAAACTTCCTGCGTTATGCACTTCTTATGGCGATAATATGGCAGTTTATGAGAAATGTCGTAAAAGTAAGGACATGCAGCATAAGGGTTGTGATGTCGTAAAAAACTGATTTATGGTGTTCGTCTCTTTGTTTCTATTGTCTCAACCATCCCACACGTTTTCATGCGTAATTCCGCTTTACTGGTGTGTGGAGAATGTTGGAGATATGACATGCCTCGGAGAGACTCTGTATGACAAACTCTTTGAGATATGGCCTTTTTGGAAATATGGCCTCTTTGGAGTTAAAGTAAAGTAGGTTTAAGATGCTTGGTACACTGAAAATCAACGGAATTACTGTTACGGTGTTGACGGTTTAAAATTTTTCAAAATTCATATTTTTTTGTAGATAGGCATGTATTGTGTAGTTTGAATGTTGTTGCCAATCTAGCTGCTTTTACAGCGTATAAATGTTCAGAATATATGGCAGCTGTTGGGAGATTTTACAGGTTTTATCTTTCTGTAGGTCAAACTGATGACCAAAAAGGCACAAAATTAAGTGCAAGATGTCAAATATAGCGTTTTGTTGCCCGCTGTGATAATGAGTGACATGGCTGTAAGTGTATCGACTATAAGCTGATTTTTACTGAGAATTACGAATTTGCAGGTGAGTACGGGTGATAAAATTTAACATTAAAAGGAGAAGCAATGATTATTGCGAAATTAAATTTCTGAGTCCTAAGCGATAAAAGTGACCATGATGTCATGAAATTAGAATATTATTTCAAACGAGAAATGAAATATGTTTTTGCACTTGAGTCAAGTCCATGCATATTTATGAAGAGTAAGACTTCATCAGAGAAGCAAGAGATCCGCCGATTCGCAACTAGTAATTTCAATTTCCCTGCTATTTTTTATAGTCTACTTTTGAAAAATTTCTTCCCAACATTATACAATATACCAGATATTCAGTATTGAACGGAACTCTATACTATGCAGTATAAATCTAACAAGCTACACATTTTACAAATTGTACTGTAAAATTCTGTTTCATCTGGTTCAATTTTGCTTTTGTGACTTGCTACATATTTTACTTACAATCTGAAGGTCCTATAGTTGACCGCCTACCCAGTTTCCCCACTCGCTGAAGATGGTAAACCAGCACTTATTGTCGCTTTATTACACGAGAAGATACTAAAGACACCGAAAACACTATAGAACGTTACACAAAATGCTTCAAAGCAGCCCTAAAATAGGGTTTAGGTAATCTGTCTTAATGCTCCTTTAGGGCCAGAACAAAAGGGCCAACCATGATAGATGGGTAGTTTAATAAGGGTGTATTAGTTCCACCTCATGAGCTGGGAAATAAGCTGTCTCGGCTGCTCTTCTTATGGAAATGTAGTTGTGTTCATATTATACTATTTATAGGTAAGAAGGAAGTATTTAGCTGTTGTATTCATATTTAAGTTCGAAGAAGGTTGGATGGATGACTTTGGCTTTACATCCTGTATTTGGGCATCTGACCAGTTGGCTAATTAGAAAAGGGGGAAAACAAACTTAAGATGTTGAAATTTCTGTCCATTCCAACATTGGTCCAGGTAATCCAACAAAATCCAGGACCCAGTGATTGGAAGCCCAGAATCTAGTAATCTGGTGCAATCAGCTTAGCCTGATGTCATGCTCTCAGCTTCATGTCGCAGCTGGGGCAACTGGCCTTGTAGACTTCGTGATGTCATGCTCTTGAATGAAAATTGTCGTTTCCTAATATATGTACTCAGTCCTTATGCTGGACTAGTTCAAGACCACACACTTCAAAACTTCTGGCATCTAGTGAACAACATTCATCTAGAAAGAAATCCTGAAAGTCACGTATCATATGCAATCTGCTGGTAAACAAAAGTATATCTACACAAACATGATTGAATTTTATTATTATTTTTAAACTGGTTATCTTCACTATCAAGTGCTTTTACTCCCACAATTATGTACATTTTAAAACGTAATTACAGGGTCAATTCTCCTAATTTTGAAAAAACATCGAAATCAGGAATATGAAATAAGATCAGGAATATGAAATATTACTTTTGAATATTTCATATCAAATTCAATCACTACTTAGGAAGCCATCTCTATTGTTCTGAATTAAATTCCTTGAGAAAACAGGAAACATGGAATTCCAATAATCTCTTTTGTATGCTCTCTGTAATCTCCATCTAAAGTTGAAAGAATTGTTTTTAACCAGAAACTTTAAGAAAACATTAGATTAGAACTTAATTAGATTCCTCTGCTCTTGTAATGTTAATTTTCTAAACTTTTAATCTTGATTTAATTACATGGCTTTTCAGTTTGATGAGTTTATTCTGCTTATGAAGCTGAAAGCTTTAGATTTATTTTTAGCTCTAATAGAAAGAAATGAGACTTTCATAATAAGCCGCTAATAATTCATTATGATAGTGAATTTCTCGTATCTTGTCCTTGCCTATCCGAGCCTATGCGACGGAATCCGTGTCTATACATTGCCTGTCCTGTGTTGTGTCTATAGTCTATTACACAGATGACATAGACTTTACAGTACAATAACACCCTTGGCAGACTTGGTCAAGCATGAGCCTTTCTCGACTCTGGGGAGTATGCTGCCAGGCTGCCGTTTCCAGCCCTAAGTCACTCCACAATCGCCATCGCTGTCTATAGCCAAGTACCCATTTACACCTGGGTGAAGTGAAACAAAGAGTTATGGATCCGCTCAGTTCCCCATGCCATGACTGGGACTTGAACCTGCAATGTCTCAGTTAGCAGATGAGCACCTTATCCACTAGGCCATGACACCTGGTGTCGTGTCCTCTCGTATCCTTTTGGTGTTACACAATTCTTGTTGGTCTAATGACATGTGTAACGATGGGTCTTATAATCCAGGTACCAAAGTAATTAGATATTAATTACATATCACATCATCATGCTTATGCAACGTTTTATTGTTCTCATTTTATTGCATATCTGACAGAATTAATTTCCATTTTGATATATCTTTATTAAGGAGGTAATTTGCAATAAACATATCATATATCTGCATGTATATTTCAGTTATAACGTAATGCTAATTGGATTTTGGAAAACTAATTTGCACGACTCATGAAAAGCAATAAATCCTGTCATTTCATAATATAGAAAACTTACTTATTAATTTCATGAGAGTGATTTTGAATTGCTTTCGATAGCATGATGATTAATGGACTGGTTAAACAGGAAAACTTTGTCCTTGAATGAGGCTCATCCTCTTCTTCCATCAAATTTTCAGCTAATTTGATAGATTTATTCCATAAAAGATGATTAGCTCCTGTTATAGGATCATATTTGATGTGTAGCTATTTCAGCTATCCTTCTATCTGTTTATTTGTTACTCATATTTACGAATATGAATAAATGTTGTTTTCTACTGTGTATATTTCTGTCTATCTAGTTTGTGTGTATTTTCTCTGGTGTGGCCCGTAGCATAATATCTAGCATGTCTGGCCTTATTGTCTGCCATGTGCGGGTTTGACATGGATTCGAGCCACACTCTGGCCATATCCAGAGGTGATCATTATAGCTGGTATGAATCATGCAATATCACTTAATATCTATGATGATCAAATTTTCATAGCAGATCGTCATCTTGCAAATTTGCTGTTAAAAAAACTAAATTGTTAACTGATACTCTTCTACACTTTGTAAGTTTTTATTTTGCAGCAATTCTCATGTGATCTAAATATCATGAGACTGATAGGAAGAGATGAGAGCATCATCAAGAGGATAGGATGATCATTAAGTCTGTCACTGATCAATAATTGATGTCTTGCGAGAGGCGACGCCAATCATAGATATCTCTCTGGAGCGTCTGCGTGTACAACAATTTGTTTCCATTAGTGCAAAGAATAAGAAGACATTAAGGAGTTGTGGTGATGTCTTCTCTTGCAAAATGTGATGTAATTGTTGTGCTGATTGGTAAGGATGCTTTTGCACTATATAAGCAGAAAGAGATGGCAGATGCAATGAGGCTCTGAGCGAGCAGCAGCACCGAAACAACACAGCATAAAATAGGCTCGAAATACCCAACTACACCTCACGGAAACATACGAAAATTGTCACAGTACTGGAACGTAACCCAGGGAACAAGAAAAAAATACTGGATGACTTCTAAAGAGCAAATATTTCTCAGAATCAGCCACGGAAAAATTCAACCAACAACAAGAAAAATATACAGTGCTCAAAGTGAGGCTGAACGCACCTTTGAAGCAAGGCCTTAGCAACTGCCTAGCAACTGCCCAGCAACAAGGATAGTTGTCAAGCGCAGCCTCTAAAGCTAACAGATAGAATAGAAAAGACAGGAGCAAATAATTGTTATTCCAACACGCCTAAGAAAAAACAGTCTGGTCCACATACATTTCTGAAAATCAGCAACCACAACTCCAATTAAAAAAGAAAAATAAGAAAAACAAGAACATATACGCCTGTAAGGAAAAGAAGATATCCAAGGAAGATAGTCACACCAGCTGAACATCAAGAGCCACGCACTGAGAGAAGTGAATCACAAAGATGATGATGTCCAACGGAAATGACAGCATGACACAACTTATGCCACTTTTAATACAAGAGTTGAAAGGAGTACTCAATTCAAATCAAAAGATAGATTTGATATTAGAAAAACTCAGTCAACAACAGCAAGAAAATCAGAAAATACAGGAACGAGTGCAGACCCTTTCCATTGAAGTAGAAAAGCACAGCAAAGAACTCGCACAACTGAGAAACATCATACCAAACAAATCCATTTATCAAGATTCTAGCCAACAACAGAGCAACCAAAATATCAATACAGCAGACAGAGGCATAAGAAAAAATAACCTGATAATCACAGGATTGAATATTGGTTCTGACGATCCCAAGATATTCATTCAAGCCTTCTTGTCAGCTCGTTTTCCAACAGTTCGTCCAGATGGGCTTCTGGCAGCGCAAAAAATTGGCACAACAGCACAACATGCCTCAGCACAGACAAGATATCTAATCACGATGAAGTCTTACTGGGACGCCCAGATGATCTACAACCAGAGACTGAAAGCGCTGCGCAATGAAGAAGTCTACATTGCGGAAGATTTAACACCAGCTGAAATGAGGCTTTTCTACAAGGCAAGGCAACTGAAAAAGAAACAGGTCATACACTCTACATGGTCAAGAGATGGGAAAATTTTTTACAGAAAACAGGCCGACCAAGAACCAGAAGAACTGAAAGAAAATGATGCAATACTACTCAACAATACAACATCTCAGACATATCAACAAAATTCAGTCGAAATAAAACCAGTCGTCATCGAATGCCCGAAAATTTTAGAGACCACAAGCAATATTATGCCATTGAAGACAACTTTTCCTTCAACTACACAAGAAGAAATGTACCAAGCAGAAGAAGCAGAAGATTCAGAAGAGGACCTCATCACGGTAATCACCAGAGCTGCAGAAAGCAGAAGAAAGAAAAAGAAAACTGACACAAACAAAAAGTCCTAAACATGGCTTCACAACTTGATCATAGTGAGCAAATCCTGACACATTCCAAATATTACAATGTCAATGATATATCAAAATTTATCAGGTATGACCTTCATCCTTTCACAGTTTTAAGTCTGAATGTTCAAAGTCTCACAGCAAAAATAGACAACCTAAAAGTATTCCTTAATAATTTAGCTAGTAATTCTGTGTACTTTGATGCAATCTGTTTGCAAGAAACTTGGATACCTATCAACTCTATTACGTCCCACCTAAATATTAAAGGCTATCAACTTATTGTCAAAGACAGAACATGTGGTAATCATGGTGGATTAGCCATATATATTAGGGAAGAACTGACTTTCAAAAATGTTGATTGCCCTTTTAATCACATGAATGAATGGGAAGCTCAAATCCTTGAAATCATACACAATGGTAAGAAAATCATTGTGGGAAACATATACAGACCACCAAGAAATCTCAAAGAAAATCAAGAGAATTTCATGGATGACTTTGAGGTACTTCTGCATGAACTTGAACCTACTCCAACAACTATCATACTCGCAGGTGATTTCAATATTAATTTACTGAAAATAAATGAAAACGTATATGCAAATTCATTCCTACAAAAAATGTTTTCGTATACTTATGTGCCAATGATCACTGCTCCAACACACTATACAAACAACAATAGAGGTACCTTGATCGACAACATTTTCTGTCGAAGCAATAATTTACCTGAAGAAGTCAAGGCAGGCATAATAGACGGATTGATCTCTGACCACCATCCATACTTTTTGTCTATTAGAAGCAACCACTCAAACTCACGAGGTACAAAATACATCACTATAAATACTTACAACAGCCAAGCAATACTAAATCTACGAGAAGAACTTAGACTGATTGACTACAGTACTGTACTAGACGCTAGTGCCAATGCCAATCCTGATACAAACTACGACATATTTGTAGATTTGGTAGCAAAATCCATAAATAAACATCTACCAATAAAAAAAGTTAAATTCAATAAACGAAAACATAGAAAGTGTGACTGGATAACATCTGGGTTGATCAAGTCAATAAACTTCAGAGATAAATTATACTACGAAATTAAGAAAATGAAAATTCAGAATGAAGACTTTTTTACACTCAAAAACAATCTGAAAATTTACAACGGAATTTTGAAGAGAGCCATAAAAGAAGCAAAGAAAAACTATTATGATAACTACTTCAAGAAATTTAAAAATGATTCCAGGAAGACCTGGTCTGCTATAAATGAAATATTAGGCAAATCCAAAAAGACTAAATCATTTCCTTCAGAGATAAAAGTAGATGATCAGGTGTATAAAAACAAAAAAGAAATAGTAGATCAGCTAAACAACCATTTCTGCAATGTTGGTGCAAACCTATCAAATACAATCAATATTGATTCTGAGAACATCTCAAGTTTCAATAATTATCTAAACGAACCAAGAGATAACACCTTTAAGCTAGAATCTGTCTCTGAGCAGGATGTTCTTGATATCATAGATAAGCTCCAACCTAAAGCTACTCAAGATATTATAAGAATGTCAAGTAAGTTATTGAGAGAAATCAGATATGAGATCTGTTTTCCTTTAACCTTAATGATTAACCAGACCATCTCAACAGGCATATTTCCCAAGAAGTTAAAAATAGCTAAGATACTTCCTACACCAAAGAAACTTGGAGCAACAAATGTAGACGATTTTAGACCCATTTCTATTCTACCTTCCATATCAAAAATATTTGAAAAAGTTATACATAAACAATTGCAGAACTACTTTGAAGAGCACAAACTACTCTATACCAGCCAGTATGGTTTCCGCAAATTTCATTCCACAGAACTGGCTTCCCAAGAGCTGACAGACAGATTGCTATGGATGATGGAAGATAATCTGATTCCAATTAGCATATTTATTGATATGTCGAAAGCCTTTGACACAATCAATCATCAAATACTCTTAACAAAGTTAGAACATTATGGTATAAACGGCAATGAGCGAAGACTTCTCCAAAGTTACCTGTCGGACAGAGAACAATTTACAGAAATAGATGGTACTTCATCCATGACGGGTTCAGTGACTGCAGGAGTACCTCAAGGTTCAATTCTAGGCCCACTGTTATTCAATGTCTATATAAATGATATCAAATTTGCAAGTGACCTTTTCAATATAATAATTTATGCAGATGATACAACCCTTATTACACAACTGAACATCACTGTACAACCCCAAAATGTACACAAAATTAACAATGAACTGGATAATGTCTCCAGATGGTTAAAAGTGAATAAGCTTGCTGCAAATACCAAATAAACTAAATTTATGACTTTCAACAATAAACTAAGAAATTTTTCACCACCATGCTTGGTCTTTGACAATGAGATAATTGAATCAGTCGATTGCTTCACATATTTGGGAATAGTATTTGACAAAGAGTTAACATTCAAGCAGCACATCAGCAAAACCTGTCTCTCCGTAGCCAGATTGATAGGATGTCTCCGTGCTATTAAGAAATATATATCAAGACAAGTTCTGCGACAGATATACATGGCCCTAATTCAGTCAAAGATGTATTATGGTATACTTGTTTGGGGACATGCAGCTTCGAAACTATATAGATTGCAAAAGCAAGCCGTCAGAGTGATCAGTAATTCTAAATACAACGCACACACTGATCCACTTTTCAAAGAACTAAAAATCATGAAAATTGAAGACATCTACCAATTGCAATTATACAAATTATATTATAAAGTAGTGAACCATAGATCCCCTGATTATTTCAATAACATCCCAATCATAAAAGTCAGCAATATTCATAATTACAACACAAGGAATACTTCAAAATTTTTCATCCCTAATGTGAGACTTGCACGGACAAAAAACTGTACAAGTATAAAGGTCTCCGAATTACTCAATAATACTGAAACAACCTTATACTCCAAAATATTTACACACAGTCTAGAAGGATTTACCTACTACTACAAGTTGATAACCTTTGAAAAATATCAAACAAATTGTCAAATTCAAAATTGCTTCATTTGTGAATAATTATGCCATTGTACCACATCACATTGTTGTATAACCATCCAATCTCGCGGCCCTCAGGCCAATTTGGGTGTTTCTTAATAAAATCAAATCAAATCAAAAATGACTAGCTCTGTGATACATATATTTTGGGTCAATAAAGAATTTCTGTCTGTCTAGCTGTCTATATTGTAACAGGCCTTCACAGCTTAAACAGCTATGATTAAGTAGTATACATGCATTCTTTGGTTCTTGAGGAAGAATTGCTGTTCTGAAATTGGGTGTCCCAAATAAATTGACACAGTTTGGATTTTTTCCAGTTCGAAGTCGAAGTCTGTCCATCGCTATCCGCAAATATTGATTGGAACATGAGGTTGCGGGTGGCAAACATATCTCTTTCTGAAGGCTTCTTGCTGTTGCATATTATTTCTGGAGCTGCCTGTATAATTGCCAGAATAATTTGCTTTAGAATTATTCAAATGTATCTCAAACATACCTCACACATCTCACATTGCATTTACAAATAGCACTAAAATGATATCGGAATTTGAGTGAATCAGATTTGAGATGGAATCAGAATTGAAATCTTTAGTTTTTAGCAGCAAACCAAAGCAAATGGCAAAGTAAATGAAATGCAAAAGTAAATGTGGAGGAAGGAAGGAAATGTTTTTGAAGCATGAAATGAATTCCAAGCATTCCATTAAGAATGCAGACAACGATCTGAAAAACATGTCCGGAGATTCTTCCTGAATCTAAAAGGAGAACCAGAATCATGACGGATGGCGCCTAGACGGATTTACATGTTCCAGATATAGACGTTTAGATATATGTAGCATTTAGAATCATTTTGATGAAGTTGAGTATCTATTTTTAGGCAGCATATATCTATTCTGTTGCGAATAATATAAGTGCCAATGCATTAAAATTTCTGAGAAAAGCATATCATCGGCCTGAGATATTCTGTACACATATGCCAAATGGTCGTAATGATTTAAGGTCTCTTTAACTGGGTATATATAACTGTCATAATAGATAAATGTCTCAGACTAGATATTTAAAAAATAAATTGAACCATTTTCAAAATATTTTACTCTTTTAAAATAGGAGTGTCTTGAAAAAACAGTTAACAACTTACAAGTATTGTTTCTTTGGAAAAGATATCATGAAGGTTTCTTCTATCTTGGAGGTAATCTTTCAAGAAATTTCATATATATAACACTCAGCGAAGACAGAATATTACATAAAGCAATCAATTTGGAAAGCTTTTCCAAAAAACTACAGGAAACCAGATATCTGTGGCAACATTTGAACAAATTAATTACATTTCCAGATGCCGCGGTGCATCAATTGCATTTCGTTCAATATTTTGCTGTATCAGATGTACATCTTGTTTTTGTCTCTTGGCGACATCTAGATTTATTCTTGAAATTGCTCAGTTCTTTGCGAAAGCATGGAATGAAATATATGTGGAATGAAATATATAGTTTCTATTTAAACTTCCCAGACAGTGTAATTGCATTAAAAACTTCTGCATGTATGACATGATTATGTGTTACCTGTCTGAGTTGGTGTAATTTAATCAATTATGTATAATTTCTTTATTTTTTCCTGTTGTCTGAAATAGGTTATTTAATTTGCTTAATGAAACTGTCGTGACATATTATTTTGTTTATCCGATGTACATTTTACATCCTGTTTTTGTCTCTACGATGTCTAGAGTTGTGCCTGAAATAAGATACACATCAAATGAAATATGAAGTTTCAAAAACTTCTCAGACAGACAGTGTGTCATTTGCTCAAAAATGAGGTATTTATCATTCTCGCAACACACCTCTCTTTATTTGAAAAAACTCTTCAAAATGCCTAAATTCTACTCTCCACTGCATCTTCATTTTGTGTCTTTCCGGGATTTGATATCTTTACGAGTGCAATTTTCAACCAAATTTTTTTTTCTGCTCTATTTTATGTCTCCTTGTGAGACATCCTGTTTTTTTTCTATGGATTTGAAATCTCTAGACACACATTTATCTCTCTCTATTTTCCTTTATTTTGTTTTCTTTCACTCCCGGACTCCAGGTTCCTTAGCTTCCTCACCACAATCAATGCGATATTTTCTCAGGCACTGAAGTTCACTCGGTAGTGCACTCAAAACTATCCGCAGTTCTTCGCTTTGTGGGAAAATATTGGTTTAAAATCCTGTTAATAATAATGCTATTTTGTCTCCTGAGATCTCTGTACTTCATGATGGTGTTGAATTGTTGATATTTGAGGTTTAGGCCAACCTGCAAGCAAACATAAATGTGGTTAAGTGTTTGGGAGAATTGTCTCAAGTTACCTGTTTGTCTATTGTTGGAGAAGATTAGTTTAAAATCGTATTAATGATGATTTAATTGTGTCTCCAAGCTTTGTAATATTGTCACAATTTAGGTTTCAATGGTTACAGATTTGAATATGATATAAAACTCTTTTTAAGTTGCTTTTTTTGGTCATCGGTGAATATATTGTGAATTTTTAACATTGATCCATTTGGCCCAGGTAACTTTGTCTTCGATACCGGTGCTTTTCCCAGGTAAATGTTGCAACGTCAGGAACAATATGAGGGAAAGTATGTCTCTTGACGATATACTGAGTCTCTTGTTGGAAAATACAGCCAAAGCTATTTGATAACTGTTTTACTCTCCGCTTTATATTCAGTGTATGAAGTAGTTATGCTGAATTGATTTAAATTAAACATATTTATACTAAATTCATACATTTTTTGTGAAAAAAAAAATCTCTTACGCTTATCATAATTTCACAAAAGACAGCGGTAGTGCTTTGAACATTTACAAATAAAAGGAATTAATTTAGAGTGGCAGTTATGCTAATTCTTAGAGGAGCTGTGATTGTGGAGTTATTTGTGGTTTGTCTCCAGTTTTGTTTTTGTGGTTTTCTTTAAAATTAGTTCAAGATTTTTCTTTCAGTTTGTTTTAAGAATTTTACCTTTTCCTTTCTTTATTTGGCGTTTTTCTTTTAGTTTCTCGTTCTCTTTTCTTGTTTTCTTTTGTCTGGAATTTCTTTGGATTAGAACCTGAATAAGAACGCTGTTTGTTTTCTGTCCGTTTTAAAAAGGCAAATTTGCGGGAGTCGTGTTTGAGAAATTAGATTTCCAGCGGTGGATCTCAATTCCAGAATTTCCGAAAGAAAATTGTTGGCATGCCGACAATGCATCGATCTGTAAGAAATTGAGAATTTGTTTTTGTTTTTCTGAATTGCTCGGAATGAATTGTAATAAGAAGAAAATGGAAATTAAACGAGGTGGAAAATTGAGAACTGTAGTTTCACATTCCAAATTGGACATTACAATTATTTGCCTACTGATGAACTAATAATCTGAACTGTGTGCATTGCTGAGTGCAAAGATAAATAGATAGATAGGCAGATGGATAGGCAAATAGATAGATAGATAGATAGATAGATAGATAGATAGATAGACAGACAGATATGGTAAGTGCAGCCCTCTAAGTCCAATTTCCATGGGTTCAAAAGCTGGTCGAAGATATCCTTGTCTTTTACTATTGCCCTATACAGTGTATAAATACAAGATATAAAGCCCCAATTGTCGATCCAGTCTCCCTGCCATCCAGCGTGCTGGTCTACCTATCATTGGAACCTGGGTTTCGAATCCTGCTCTCACGGGGTCACCCTGTCCAAATTAGCCTACCAAGTGCATAAATACTGGATGTGAAGCCCAATCATCTATCCAACCATCCTTTGTATCATCTTGATCTCTCCCTTGTTTGAATACTTCTTATTGCAACTTGCCATTTTTGCACTGACATTCCACATGATGTGATATGTCTCAGTTGCCATCTATTCCAATTTACATGATTTATGCCAATTTCTTTCTGATCAACCTCTTTCTTACCATCTTGCTCCAATCTTCCACCACAGATAGAGCATCACACTGTATTCTACATTTCTGATTGCTACATTTTGTGCAGTGTGACCATCTATCAAGCCACTGTAGCATCTTTATGGCAAGAGTCTGACCACTAGTTGAAATATATGGCCGCAGCTGTCACGAAATCTGTCCATTTTGAAGGACAGTGCTGGATGGCTGCCAGCTGTGATTGAACAATCTTGAAACCTTGAAGGTTCACTGGGCCAAGTTAGCTTGGTTCTTATGTTGTTGTATATGTTGTCTATTCTAATTGATGCCAATGATAGAGCTCTGTGCAGCAATATGGAGCTGTAAAATTTTTGTATGACCATATGAAGTTTTAGGGACAATGTATTTTTTAGGGAAACATTTTAGACACACGGTAAGGAAACTAGATACCCAGACCAGTAGCAATATAATAGACAGAGCCTGGTGAATGGTGGCATGAAATCCAAATACAGTGCTAAAGATATTCGTTCTAATGATGTCAGAGCCTCTTGTGGATGCTGGGACGGTAAGCTCGCAGTGAGCCGGTGACCACATGAAAAGGAGGATCCTGGATTAATGGAATTGTCCAATTATACTTTTAAAAAAATATTGCAATATGTCCCCTTGAATTAAAGTAATACACTGCGAGTCTTAAATGAAAAATGTAAATGATAAATATTTAACTCTTTGGAAATTATCAATGTTGACAGTATTCTATAATGTATTTGTAATATTAATCATACGTCAAAATATACATTTTTTTTGTATCTTGACTAAGGAAATTTTGATTGTTGATAATTGTACATGATTTATATATTTTTGGTAAGTAATTATTTTCCAATAAAGAACTTGAACTTGAACTTGAACTTATCAACGACACCAATGAGACCATTCAATGCGGACACCACAACTCTCATCGATTTTTTGGGTTGCAGTTGCCAGACGAAAGACAAATATTACTGAAATGTGATGATACCCAGATATGCCCAGATAATGGCCATCAGAATTGGTAATAGTTGAGGCAATTGGATATTGGTGATGTTTAGTGTTATAAGATACACCTAATCAATAGGTCCTCTTGGGAATTCGATTTGCGAAGTAATTATATGGAGATATCATACTGCCAAAGAGTGGGCTGCCTTATATATTGTACTCCTTGAAGGGAATTATTTTCCAATAATTTATACCAGCTGACAAACCTAATGAGGTCTCTCAACCTTGAGATTTTTGTTATGAGGCAACTGGAGACCTTGTTTACAATAAACATGTGGGTTGGATTTTAGTGGATGTTGTTGTAGTTCCAGATGGTATCTGAACTAGATGCAAAAATGATCAATATTATGAGTGCTGCTGCCATGCTTCTGTGGTCTTCTAGCACATATTTAATGAAGTGAAGGAGTATCCCTGCTAAAATTTACTTAGGTTGTTATTATACTCCAGGCCTACTCTGTAAAAGGTGTATGTCTGCTTAGTGCTTAGGTTCAAACTCCAGGCGGTGAACCCAAAATATTTTCAGTGCACGTATATGAGCAGTTTGAGCACATACCAATGTCATACCATGTCGAGGACTCAGGACTACTCTCTCTTCCATCTCATGAGTGCCCAGAACTTGGCTGCAAGTGCTGCACTTACCATATTATATCTGTCAAGGTGTCTGTTAAATTATAGTTTCACTGTCCATATGAATTCATGCTATTTCTTTACCTTTTCATACTTTCAAAGACTGTTTTGTGCAAGGAGAAGTTGTTTCCCTTTATTCATGATTGGTTAATCGTGTTGATTTCTTCTTCTTACATAAATACATAGAATGATGACCATTATTGATACCAATATATGTCATTATGCTTCCAGACAACTTTCTATACCCAAAAATACCCTGGCATTTAATGCTTGGTAAGCACTTGGTAGACAAGATCAATAACTATTTGGCGTGTGTCATGTCTATGGGCAGGAGATGTCACTCAGGGAAGCCAAAGATAAATCAAATGCCACAAATGTTCCAAAGGGAGATCTGCTAGCAACATTTGGGTCGTATCTGACACTTTGACAGATGTACAGATAGAACATGTGAAACACTTGTGTTCTGATGTGTGCGATTGTAGGTCTTGAAAGTCGAAATGTTTCATTGTCTGAATTTCTTCATGAGAGCAAAATAGTTTTATGCTCAAACTTATAGTACACTGGAAAAGAGGCTTGTATGAAACGGACAAAATGAACATTTGCTAGTGGTGTCTGTCAAAAATTTTGTGTAAATTCAGGCAAAAATAATGCTTATTTTGAACATTTCATTCGGCAATTTCCTTGATCAGTTTTGACAATTTCCTTGTCTATTTCACATAAAAGGCCCATCTGATATACAAAAAGTTTTGGACGGACAAGCTAATCTTCCTTTTGTCTCTTTTACACAAATAGTTTTTTCCGTGTAGGTATGCCGGTAAATAATTAAATGAATAAATAAATAGATAAATAGTGAAGTATTTGACTGACTTTTAAAGTGGTCAGTAGACATGACAAACAGGTGATGTCACAAGCAGATGTTTAGGCATGACATACTTAATTTTTAGCTTCCCGGAAAAAATGACACAACATATTTTCTTCTGACAAAAGTAGAGCTTTCCCTGCAATTTTGTTTCTCTTTGATAAATATGATGAAAATTTAGGTTAACCATTTTGTCGTCCGACCTACGTTGGAAAAAGTGCCTCGGAAAGGTCCGAGAAGCTAAAGATCAATTATGTTTGGCATTAGATGCTGCAAACCATTCTGATGGGATTTTGGATTTGTTTTTTACACTCTATTTTATCACAGACACTAGACTGTAGTGTTATGGCCCCAGAAGACTGTTGAGTGTGGATTTGTTTTCTTTTTTGTTTAAAGCTTTTCTGTCGACTTTGATTGCAGTTTAATGACTTTTAGAGAAACATACTCCTTGACTGGAGAAATTAATTACGCACTCACTCAGACCAAATGAATGCGGCAGCTGTTGTGGGACGTTTGAGATGGTTTGACTTTTGAAAATGGAGTGTCTGATGAAATGACTGTAGTGTGGTTTGAAAATGGGTTGATGTTTAGTGAATGGATGGTTGGCTGGAGTGGTGAATGGATGGACGGTTTGGGTGCTGGATGGATGGTTGGAGTGCTATGTTGTGTTGATGAATCACCAGGAATCAGTAGGATGAAAATGGTTTGATGGATGACAAAGATAGAAAAAAGTGGAAAAATTAATGTATGACAAGCATACAAATGAGCTCTGCAGCAAATTGTATTGTTATATATTTATAAACTTGAATAAAATCTATCAGCAGTTGTAGACTTGGTGCAAACTGTGTTTAGCAATTATTCTCACTTGAACATTTTTCCCAAAACTCTTAACTCGTATACATGTACCTTTCTTCTATTTCTTTCTTTTAATTCAGTCCATTAGTTTTTGCGGATTTGTTATTTTACAGAATGTATTCCCTGCTTTTCTTTTAGCAGTTGTAGACTTGGTGCCAACTGTGTTTAGTATTTTCCTCACTTGCAATGGAAATCACGTAAAGATAGAACAGGAGCAATTAGAAGATTGATGGTGGACCAACACCACAGCTTTGCTTTTAATTGATCTATTGTTGGGCTGTTTGAATGAGACCAATGTTTTGTTTTGGCCCATCAATCTTATGCTATTGGAGCTAACGTTTAGACTAAACACAATTCACACACTGGACACACATTGTTACAGCTCCCATTTGCTTTGATTTGAGAATTCAGGAATCCATTGGTACTAGAGTTATGAGGCAATCTATGCAGTCTTTGCTTTTGGCTCAATGGTCAACAGCCGAGACTCCCAAGTTCTTGTGTGGTAGATCATGGGTTTAATTGTCTGGTTGAGAACAGTTTATTTATTGGTGACCTTCATCATGTTCATAACAAAATGTCTGCAGAAATTCTTGATGATATGTTAGAATTGATTGTGACTCTTAAAAACACCATAGCCACATCAATTTTAAGATCCAGGCCTGTAACTTGCATGGTGTAACAAATATTATAATAACGAAAACCTTTGGAATTCGCATAACATAGGAAAAGTTGGTCTCAACACAAGGATGGTCACTTGTTACAGGATTCCTCTTTAAAGGGACCGCCATGCTATTTACGGAAAAAAATTGAGGGACCTCTAATACGCCATGCTATTTGACAATAACATTCAGCAATACTATTCGTCGAGCAATTCCATTTTACAATACCATTCTGCAATACCATTTGACACAACACTGAGCACACTGCACAGCGCACAGTTCATTGGAAGGCAATGCGTCTCCCTGGGGGACTCCGCATTGCTCAGTGTCCATACGAAATAGGCACAATTAAAGTTGAGTCTGGCATCTAGTTAGCTGTGTCTGGTGAATTTTCTCCTGTTGTTTCTGTTGAGTGGTGAGCAATGTTGGGTAGTCCCCAAAGGCTTCTTCTGTTGTGTCTTCTGTGGGTGGTATTTCGGCCGAGACTTGTGGAGCCCGAGTTGGTCTGCGTCTCATCTGGTATTCCGAATTGTATGATTGCTTTACTTGTGAATACAATTTGTGAATATGATTTGGTTCTGCGTGGCTTTTGCCCAAATATTTAGTACTATATTGATACTGAGTTGACTATTAAGTTTTTCTCTGATTCATTCAACTGTTTCATTGAACAATGTTGAATGGGTCATATAACATTCTATCCAAATTTAAATTTATTCTGGTAGCATTTACATTGAGCCAAATCAGATGTTTCTTTTATCAAAAATCTGCTTTTAAATATTCAGTCCCTTCATCGATTCATATCGTTGTGATGAGCAATAACGCAACAATAAGAACCAACTTGCAATCTCATTTAACCTTTTCTGTCTAAATTTATATGTCATTATTCGGTTACCTGAACATTACTTTCACTGTATCATTTAAACCTCTGGTCCAGAAAGCATCTCAAATAGTACAATGTAACACATATTTCCTAGTGTACTCAACCAATACTAGGCTTCCAACAGCGAAGAACACACTTAAGTACACAATTTCCTTTTATGGGCAACACTGATTTCTTGTGATAGGTACACTTACCTCCTATAAACCTATGATGCTGTACTCACACAGTACTGAGCGTTCTCTTTCCCGAAAGAATTATGGAGTACTTTCGCTAATAGGCTTTCCGTGTTGCGTCGCTTATGAGTATGTCAACAAGAATATACAACTACCGGAGGAGATTTCCTAGTGTACGCTTTGTGTGTTTCTGATGCTCTTTTCATGCCATGAATGCATAATAGATACGCTGTCTGTTAATGGTTGTTTCAACATGTTTTCTCATGTACAAAATGAATGAATATACATGTCGTAGAAGGTAAACCTGTTTGTTTTAACGGTCATGGTTCTTTGTAAAGCTTTGTGAAGGAAGCTAGTGCATCCTAATTTTGTCTAATTATATTTCGTAGTCTTTGTGTGTGTGTCTCTGTCTTCAAACCTCTGTTTTTTTTTGTGATTACCTTGAAATTCGATATATATATATATATATATATATATACATTGTATTATCAATTATTCTTCATTGTTGTGAATATGTACATCCTGTCTTTCTATATGTTTATTTTAACTGTCGAATCATTTCATTGTCATTTTACAGTAGGTAATAACAATATCTCATCTTCCCCTCAATACAGACTTATACATATAACTTATTTCTCTGTATGTGTATTCAAAGTTTATACTGTCACATTTCCTTCCTAACAACACACAGAGTGCCTCTTGCTCGTGCAGATTTTGATTGCAGCATTCTCAAGTTGAAACCAGAATCAGGAATCTTTCTCGAGTTAGATGGAGCCATTAGCATTTAGATGGCCGCAAACGCATTCTGTGTTTGCTTTGCCTTCAAGTACATTGCCATTTGAGAAACTATTATTTTTAAAATCTAAATAGCTTGCGGAAGAAGTTCTTTGAGTTTGAAGGAATCTGACAGGCTCAAATATACTGCATTGGTAAAACTTTGTGACATAACATCTCCAGAAGTTTCACCCTTTTCAATGCTTTTGCATTTATGGAGGTTTATGCTTGGTTTTATTATGATTATATGATGATTAATAATTGATAACAAATGAAAAACAAGTGACACACCAGAGAGTTAATAGTTTTTCTTTAATTATTTCCATACCTTTGCAAAATTTATATGATAGGTGTCTGATATTGAGTATTGTGTTTTTTTTTTGTTTTTTTTTACAAACAGCCCTCAGCACAATCAATAATTTGTACTGTATATTGCCAAATTGGTGAGTATCTCATTGAGTCATTGTACTTGAAGACTTCAATTTCATCATTTAAAATCATTGCAATTAGTGTCATAACCCAATTATCTAATATTCCATTATTCGCTCAAATCATGCAAATAAACTTTGTGCCATTCAATATTAATCACTCTCACTGGGTCCACTATCTCTCTCTTGGCCTATTTACATTGAAATCAGTGCTACCCAAGTTGCCCTTAGTCCAGCAACTCCTAATGGTATCCAGTGAACCCAAGTCACATCAGGGGACCAACATATCCATCAATGTCACTGCTACATCTTGTATTTTTTATCCCAGGGCAATACATCACTCTTGACCAAAGATACTGAACAGTTAAGATGTATAGGTCCTTCAGAGAATGTAAAGAGAAGCCAAAGACTGGCAAGGGATTCTGGAATAGGGTTATACTATGGGAAGACTGGAAGAGCTTTTTTTGGTTTTATCTGTTGATTCAGAAATGAAAATAAGCTGAGTTTGTATTGTCGGTACAATCCTGTATGCTAATAACATTATGTGATGATTTTGAGGAATTGGGAAATAGTTATTTACAGCCAAAAATCTAAGGAGAAATGGTGATAAGAGCTTTACGCACTTGTAACAGTCGATGTAAGTGAAACGGTTGATGTTAATATTAAGTTAATATTGGCTGCCAATTTTATTTTCTGCATTCAGCGTTACGTATGCATCGAAGTTGTTGATAATACTATGGGGGGATTTGCAACTATTATTACGAAATAACAATGCACATATGGTGGTTATGCAGAATGTAGACATGCTGACTGGTATGACAGACCTGTTGTCTGATAAATCTCAGTACAATAGCTCAGCTCAGATATTAGTAGGGCATTCTTATTTCTGCCTGACTAGGGTCTGAGTACAGTGCAGGGAGTATTCCATATATCTTTAATCAAGCAATGCACCAAGCAAGCAATGCAAAGGTGAAGTTTCACATACTATTATATGCTCTGAGGACATTCTTTTGTCATCAGAAATGTATTCTCGCTGGGCATTTTTTATGCTGGCTTCTTGAACTTTAGGACAAGATTTGTTATAGTACAGTATTGGCTATGCAGCCAGCATACTATACTGATTGCCCCATACGGAAAAGTGTCAACCAGTTTGGTCCCCACCATTTAGTAATGTCAGCTAGAGCATTACAAAATATCTTATGATCACAAATACTTAAAATTGTTGCATTGATGTAAAAGTACACCTGCCACTCATTAATCGACCGATTGGTGTAGATACAATTGTTGCAGGACCTGAAATAATTGGGGGTGAGTTGTAACAATTGGGGGTGAATAGTAATGAGAGCAGTTTGTTCTATTTATAGGTCCAATTTCTGGGTGGCACAACCTTGGGGTGATTAACAGACTGTTAGTGACTTACAGTTAGTGACTAACTGGCAGTTCAAGACTAACAAACAGTGAATCAACAACAGTTAGTGCTTACTAACAGTAAGTGACTAACAACAGTGACTTACTAACAGTAGTGATCAACTGATGAACAACAGTTAGGGACAAAATGACTAACAGTCAGGGACTAGCAGTTAGTAACTTACAGTTTCCTAACAGTTAAGGACTAGCTGACTTACATGACTAACAGTTAGTGACTGACTAACAGTTAGTGACTGACTAACAGTGACTGACTAACAGTAAGTGAATGACTAACAGTTAGTGACTGACTAACAGTTAGTGACAATTAGTAACTAATTAACAGTTTCTCACTAACTGACAGTTTTTGACTAACCAACAGTTTTGACTAACTAACCATTTTTGACTTACAGTTTTTGACGACAAACAGTTTTGACTACAAATAGTTTTTGACTAACAGTTTTTGACTAACAGTTTTTGACAAACTTACAGTTTTTGACTGAATAACAGTTTTTGACAAATTAACAGTTTTGACTGACTAACAGTTTTGACTACTAACAGTTTTGACTGAATAACAGTTTTTTTTTACTACAAACAGTTTTGACTAACTAACAGTTTTGACTACCAACATTTTTGACTGAATAACAGTTTTTTTTTACTACAAACAGTTTTGACTAACTAACAGTTTTTGACTGACTAACAGTTTTTGACAAATAACAGTTTTGACTGAATAACAGTTGTGGCTACAAACAGTTTTGCCTAACTCCCCCTTTTCACTAACTTACAGTTTTTGACTAACAGTTTTTGACTACTAACAGTTTTGACTAACTAACCATTTTTGACTAGTAACAGTTTTGACTAACAGTTTTTCACTAACTGTTTTTGACTTACAGTTTTTGACAAAATAACAGTTTTGACTGACTAACAGTTTTGACTAACAGTTTTGACTAACTAACCATTTTTGACTACTAACAGTTTTGAATAACAGTTTTTTTACTACAAACAGTTTTTGACTAACATTTTTGACTACTAACAGTTTTGACTGGATAACAGTTTTTTTTACTACAAACAGTTTTCGACTAACTGTTTTGACTGACTAACAGTTTTTTGACAAATTAACAGTTTTGACTGACTAACAGTTTTGACTACAAACAGTTTGGACTAACCCCCTTTTCACTAACTAACAGTTTTTGACTACTAACAGTTTTGACTTACTAACCATTTTTGACTACTAACAGTTTTGACTACAAATAGTTTTGACTAACTGACAGTTTTTGACAGAATAACAGTTTTTTTTACTACAAACAGTTTTTGACTAACTAACAGTTTTTGACTAACTAACAGTTTGTGACTAAATAACATATTTAGTGGCTAACAAATAGTAACTACCAAAACAACGGACTTAATGACTAACAGGTAGTGACTAACTGATGAACAACAGTAAGGGATGCCTGATTAACAGTTAAGGATTGACAGTCATATATAGTGACTTATTAATTAATAGTGAGTCATATTGAACCTATGCTCCCCCATATGAACTTGCCAACTCCAGCTAAACTGTCATAGGAATAAAAATAACAGTCAATACTATACACCAGTTAGTGTAGATCAGCAGAGCAGGTATAAGAAGCTATAAGAGGATTTATAGATGAACCCATGATGTGTGTGTGTTCAAAACCTAGTTAGTGAGAGATATAGAAAAAGTATAGTTGGTGTCTCCAGAGTATCGCATGCCCCCCTTGGGATGAAGAGATAGAGAGGGTGAGAGATAGACAGATAAATAGATAGATCTATCATGGGTTCATCTATAAGTCCTCTTATAGCTTCTTATACTATATTATGGGTTCATCGGTAGTTTCTCTTATACCATATTTTAAAATTCTTTTGGCAAAACATACTCTTATTGTAAATTTTGAAATCGTAATCACTACAGCCAGCATATATCTTTTTTTTCAAAAAGATTTTCTTGTTTAGTGTCTGACAGCCATCTCCATGATAGTTGCACAACTGCCTAATACTATAAAGGGGGATATTCCTCCTTTTCACAGTTTGAGTGTAGATTTACTGATTCAGTCATTCTCGCATCATTACCACGTCATCCTCCTGTACTAATTAGCCTATCTATGTGCATAAACCCTAATCATCCATCCATCCATAACTTTTTCCGGTCAAGATCTTAACTTGTTTCACAAGTATGCAAGCAACTGCAACAAAGTAATCTGACCTCCAGACAAATACAAATCGAAGTGCGACAAATTTGAATACCTAATGCACAAAAAGTGTTTGAACAACAATTTACTTGAAGCACAGTACAAACAACTTGCTGGAAGTATGGAATGATCCATCTTCAATACATTGTGGTTAAGTGCGTTCATAGCAAAGCAATTTGAAGTTTAAAAAATTGTGAGTTTTCTAAATAACAATGTACTTGAACGCAAGGCAAACACAGAATGCATTTGCAGCCATCTAAATGCTAATGGCTTGAGAAAGATTCCTGATTCTGGTTTAAACTTGAGAATGCAGCAATCAAAATCTGCACGAGCAAGAGGCACTCAGTGTGTTAGGAAGGACATGTGATGATGCAATATGTTGATGTTAATTGTACAACAAAGTTCCATTTGCAATAATTAGCTATTAAATGCAGACGCATTGCTGTGATGATGAACTGCTCGTTAATGATATTATCAAACACGCTCACATTGACGTAGATTTGCCATCCAGTGCAATGTAGACTTATCTGTCTCTTGACTTTTCTTCACTTGAATCTTCTGGCAGCATAAAATTGGTAGACCGATTGTTACAGCGTATAAATGTACACAGAAAGACAGATAAACAGTTAAGTGGATGATCAGACAAATATATTACTATTTACGGAATTTACATAAATAGCTCCTAAGAATATATGGAATAATTTTCAGACATTAGAGACTGTTAGCACAGCAAGTAAAGACGCCTCAAATACAAGGCAAAAAAATTCTTTCCTGGAATATTAGTTTACTGATTTGTGTGATAGGCTTAAGACAGCTACTACTCCTGTCTGGTTATCGTTCCTAGATCACAAAATGAAGCCAGTTTGGAATTGAAGTTTTCAAAGAAAGATACCCAATTAACCATTCGAATACTGAACTCCCTAGGAGTTACTTTTTTTGTGTGGTACCAATTATTGTTTCTACTTTGACCAGAGTTTTTTTATTTTCATCTTCGTTTTGGTTGATGCTGAAACGAATTCCAAAGTTTATTTTCTAATATTCGGTATCTTTCTTTCAAAATTTTGTTATGATTTTCTTGGCATTGCCCCATTGTTCAAGAATCCTACCTTTATTTTCTGCAGTTGATTGAGACTGGTTTACGAAGCTCTACGGATAATTTACTGTCTTGTTAGGGTTCACAAGGGTCATTTTCCCAATTGTGAAATGGCCAGCGAATGATAAGGTTACTTATTTATGTAACTACTGATTGTGAATGGTACACTGCTTGGTATCTTTGCCTCCAAATGTAGTTGAAACAGATTAGAAAATCCCCATTTTCATGATTGTTGTAAAGAACTCTTTCTACAACCACCACTCCTCTTCTCTCTCTGTCTTTTTGGAACTAAAGGGATTTTCTAAGTTGATTTTCTGGAGGAGTTGATTGGGAAGCTCTGGGTAATTTACTGTCTTGATGGGGGTTTACGGGGCTCGTTTGTCGAATTGTGAAATGGCCAGAAAATAATCTGATTGGTCGACGTTTATGGAGCGAAATGAAAAGGTTTAAGGGAGCAAAGTTGGTCTATTTCTTGCGCCATGAGTTGTAAGTTATTGTAACGCTGTGAGCTGCTTTCTTGTCTCAACTCATGAGTGATATGTGGACTTGGCATAACTAAGACGATAAATACATTAATTTTGGGATTGAAAATGTTACTATTGTTTCGTAAGGAAAATTTTATTTGATTTTTGGTGCAGTGAAGCCATTTTGGCTTGAGCTCATATTGTGGTTAATGATTATTGAAGTACCTCATCATCATCATGCAAATATCTTTAGGTAGATCGTTTCAATTTTTCATTTTGATGAAAATCTTGATGTAAAATTCGATTATTGCATGTATTTCGCATTTTAAGTTGTAGTAATGTTTCCAAACAGCTGTAAAAAAAATGTTTCGATTTCAGATTAGATTCTGAAGTTGAATTTCTTAGTTGTAAAACTCAACTGAACTGTAAGTTTTGTCTATTTGAGCTGCATGCATAAAATAGAATGTATCTGAATGAGCGAGAAAATCTGGTAGAGCTCTGCCTTCTTAGTATTTGAAAAATGAGTTGGATTACCTAGTCCTATTTGCTCAATTCAGTTATTGGGTTGTCTGATTACTTAGTAATCTGACTGCTTACACCATTGTTGCGGTATCTGTTGTGTCAGTTACCAATGACAACGCCATATCCTGAAACAGAAAACCCTTTTTTGTCGTTGCTTCAAAGAACTGATGTCACGTAGGTTGGGTTCAATTCGATAAGGGTTTACGTTGGTTGGGCACAATCCCTTCAACCTGAAAGGATTGTGTTTTGTGATGGAAAATTGCCAGAAAATTGGTTTAGGATTTTCCTTCTGACAGGTTTTGGGCTCACTCGAGTCTAAAAAGGGAACCTCCATGAAGATACGTGATTACTGGTTTGACCAGATGGTGTCCGCTTGTTTACATGGTGTTACGTGTTTACATGGGGTTACGTGTTTTTCACAAAATGTTTTGGTTACAAGCCGTTTAATTGTGAGAAGGTGCAATATTTTCTGCGTATGTTGGAGAATATGTGCTTTTGAGACCTCTTTGAACGTTTTGCCTGGCCCATCAGCAGATATGTTTTGCAACACGTAGGCCTATAGTATGCGGTTCCTGTGAACGTATAGGTTGCTAAACGTACAGCAAAACCTCTCTAATTTACTATTTATCTGGTTTGGTTGGTCGCTATTTTTGACTAGATGGAGTATCATCCTCTTCCCCAGAATGATGAAGTCCATTATCTAATTTTTGACATATGCTGGTTCTCGATATTATATGTGCAGCGCATAGAATCTGAATCATGTGAATGTTATATTGTTTTCTCGAGGCATCACACGATATGTGACACACAGTAAAACTATGGATGTAAGCTTTTAGCGACATCATGGTGATTTTATGAAACATGTCTAAATACTTTTGAAGCAGGTTCAAATTAATAACATGGTGATGCTAAAATGTTGTATCTATACCAAAGCACTAAAGTTGAAGGCCTTTCCTTTGAGATATCAGTACTTAGCTATTGTTGCAAAGATGAGGTTGAAATTATTGAACATTCACACCCAGCTCTCCTCTTGTTTACTCCAACCCTGTAACCAGCAGACCGTTCCCTAATGTGTTACACCATAATGACTATGGTGCTAAAATCAATCGATGTTAGTGGATAAAATCAATATCTGCTTCCTGCTGACAAGAAAAGGCTAATTCAAACTGTTTCGAACCAGTTTCAAACCAATATCGAAAGGCGGGTATTTTTACGCTGATAATAAGCGGCAAAAATTTGCAATGATCCCGCCAAAATACCCCTTAGGCATAATCAATGGAGGAATAATTTGCTTTTCGCAGGAGTCAGCAGGGATCAACAGCTCTCCCAAGACCAGAATGTGACTTAATTGGTAGCTCCAGAGCCAAAACAAGATTGCTAATCCGCAGGGATTGGAAGAGATTGGAAATTTGGGGCTGTGCACATTTAAACGGTGAACTGGCTAATTGCTGTGGGACTGGGTTCGGTCGTTTTGAGAAATTCAGATGGCGATTGGAAGGGTGAACAGATAGATGTTTGAAAGGATAGATAGTGGGTTGACAGAGAGATAGAGAGAACAAGGAATAGAATGATAGATGCAGAACCGTTATAGATTAATATATCCCAAAAACCATGGATATAAATAGATTAAAAGTTGGGCGGATAGATAGATAAATAACAATATGATGAGAGATATATTGCCAGACAAATTGGCAGACTGAGCAGACGATGGCCATATATCGGTGGCGAAGATGCGTGTTAAGTGAAAAAGTTATAAAAAGAATAGTGTGCACATAAGCCACGGTTGTTGCTTATATTCCTACTGTCCTTGTGTTTGCTACACTTCAAAGACTGACATACTGTCATACAGTCTGTGTCACAGTGATATCACATTGTCAGAACACTCAACCTATACAAAGCTTTCAAAAGGGCCACTTTGTCGTGTATATTGGATCCACAAAGATGTCAAGCACAAAAGAGTGGACAAGAACAAAGAAAATATGCTTTGTATCCAAAAATTCTTCAGTTGCTGAGTGCAAATATATCTTTTGTACAACAACACCAGGGATTGGCAGAGAATCTTCATAAGATCTACGTATTTCTCTTGTTTTTTTTTACACTGGGTTCCCAAAGTGTAATAGAGAGAGAATGGGTCAAAGTGCTTTTCTTTGAAGTTTTGTGGAGGCAAATTGGGAGGTTTTAGAGGCTTAATAACCGACTGGGGACCTTTGTATACTTGGTTTCTGAAATGAATTTTGTAATTTGGTGCTGTATGTGCTGGGGTTATTCAGAATTTAGCAAAATTTCCAAAACATGTCTTTTTCCTCTTTCAGACTCTTTTGGCAGCAAATTGCCGCTTGTTAAAATGTCTGTGAGCTTGGTATTTCACTTAGAGTTATGAAATTTAGTATAGGGATTCTTTTGAGGGTTTGAATCAGAATAATTTTGAGAAATTCAAGATGGCTGCCAAAATCGCCGCCACTAAATGGCTGCTATTCTTGTTTTGCCCACGGTGAGTTAAATTTTTCACTTAACATGCTTAAGAGTATTGAAATTTGGTGTAGAAATTTGTTTGATGGTGTGAATCAATATTTGGAGAAATTCAAGATGGCTGCCACAAAATGGCCATCATTCTTGAGTTGCCCACTGTGGGCTTAGTATATCAACTAGAGGTTTGAAATTCGGTACATGTGTAGACATTTGTTTGAGGGTATGGATCAATGACCCCTAAGGAATCCAAGATGGCTTCTACAAAATAGCTGCATTTCTTGATTTGTCTACTGTGAGCTTGGTATTCAGTGATGGGATGTGTGTTGGCGTTTGTTTCAGAGTTTGGATCAAGAAAATTTGGAGAAATCCAAGAGAGTGTCCAAAATGGCCGCCACGAATTGTCCATTGTGACCTTAATGTTTTAATAAAAGTTGTGAGAACATCTATATCAGCATAACTAAATATTAGCTGAAATCATTCAAATTCTTGCTTGCAATATAGGTGCAATTTCTGTGCACAAATAATGTAAGGCAGTGGCATCTCTAGAAATGCAAGTTTGGGAGGGCTGTAGCACCAAAGTTTAGAAGTGTTGTCAGAGGTTCGAAGGTTCGAAGCACGTATCTTCCCCAACAATTTTTTTGGTTGTCTGAATGCTCCATTTGGGGGACTCGGCCCCTCTAGTGATGCCACTGAATGTAAGTAGTATATCTGTTCACAAAATTTAGTGGTATATCTGCAAACCTGACAAAGCATTCCTATTTCTATCAGTACCTACAATAAAAGCAAAATGGGAAGTTCATTGAGTACTTTGCAAATATTTGCTTATGATTTGTCTGTACAAAATTAAATTTAAAAAAAAAAGGTTCGTGTAAAATGAGTTTTATAAGCAGGTCATTGAGAAATAAACATATCCCACCTTTAAAAATCTTACTAATAAAAATAATCATGCAAAGATTATTAAACCCAGTGTTTGAATCCTCGGATTCTTGTTACCTTCAGCGAACGAAGTTCGAAGAAGGTATTGTTATCACTTTGGTAAAATGTTGTCCGTCCGCTGGGCGGGCGGTCGGGCGTCCGGGCGGTCGGGAAGCGGGCGGATAGATAGTTTCCAGGCCAGAACTCGGGCCCTATTGCATGTACATAGATGAAATTTGGTACACATATAGCCCATATGGTCTGGTTGTGCCTTTTGAAGGTCTGATTGATGGATAATCCATACTTTTTGAAATATTAAACAAAAAGATAAAAAATTATTTTTTTTCGTTTCAGATCAAGACTCGGTCACTATCGCATGTACATGGATGAAATTTGGTACAAATATAGCCTATGTGGTCCAATTGTGCCTTTTCATGGTCTGATTAATGGGTATTCTATAGTTTTTGAAATATTGAGAAAAAATAATAAAAACAATTTTTTTTCATTTCTGGCCCAAAACTTGCCCACTATTGCATGTACATGGATGACATTTCATACACATATCACCTATATGATGCTGTTGTGCCTTTTGATGGTGTGATTCATGGTCATTCTATGCTTTTTGAAATATTGACAAAATATATTGCAAATTATAATTTTTGGTTTCTGGTCCAAAACTTAGCCTCTCTTGGATGTACCTTGACAAAAATTCATCCACATATTGCCTATAAAGATCTTTCACTGGTCCCATTGATAGGTAGTTTTAACACTTTTTATATATTTAGAAAAAAATTGAAAAATATAAATTAATATACTTCTTGGTTTTCGACCCACAGCTCATAACCTATTCCCTGTACATGTATGAAACTGCAACATAATATGTGTAAATTTGTCTAGTTCAGCCTTTCCATGGTTTTACATACCCTGGCAGGCAGGCGGGCAGATGGTAGGGCAGCGGGTATATAGATAATTTCAGGCCAAGATTTGGCCACGATTGCATTATACCAATTTTGTCAACATCGCTTTTATGACTTCACAGATGTCTTTCGCTGAAGGTTTGCTGCTGCGCAACCTATGTTTTACGGAAATATCTCGCTTCGATTTCTTCCCTTCCATCTTTGCTCCTTCAAACTTAGTAACAATAGTTTTGCGAAACTGTTGCACATTTTCTGGCCGTTTTCAAAAACTCTTCACTGACTATTGATTTGTTCTTGTTTATCTAAGGATGTTACTACTCTAACACAAAGTTTTTGTATTCTTATTTATATAGCAATCCCACTTGATAAAATCTACTCAGACCATCGATTATGTTCTTTTCCTCTTTTTATTTTACAAATCCAAAATATTTCGGGGCACTTGTCTCTTGTATAACTAGTTGGCAGATGTTACTACTTCGAAAATAAAATAAAAATTCTGAAAGGTTTTTCAGCATCTACCAATCTCTGAGCCATTCCTCAATCTCAGGACAATTTTATGACAAGTAAAACGTTTTTTTGTTTTTTCTTATGTCGCAGACTCCAACTTGCACAACAATGTTTTTTCATCTACCATCCCTCTCACCCTCTCACACACTTCAAACTCACCACAATTTTTATGATCAAGTAAAACTTTCCTACCTCTTGTCGCCGACTACTCGCACAACATTTCGTCCATTTGTTGCAAATCTGTGCAAATTCTTGTTCAACTTTTGGATGACCATTGATTGGTCTCCTCTCACTGAATGACTCTATGTGGGGTTATTTGCTGTCATTGCGTAGAATCAATGCACTCCACAATGGTAGTCGATGGCTTTAGTAATCTGGAGAGATTGGACATTTTGCGAAAGTGGACATTTCGCACTACTGTATTTGGCGCTATGCCATAGTCAGGTATAGTCCAGTACTCTCTGGTATTGATCTTGGTGTTTTTCTTTTCTGTTTACCTGGTTTTCTTTTTTTCACTTTCTTCTACAATTTCTTGGCTTTTTCCCTATTTTTCTTGCTTTATTTTCTCCATGGTAACTTCTTTTCTCCCTGATTAGCTCCTATATATTTTTTTCTTGTAGTCCAATTGATTTTTTTTCCTGGTTAATCATATTTTTATTTACCCTTTTATCCTGTTTTCAATTAATTTCGTAGCTGTCTATTTCTCTCTCCCTTTCTATGCGCAAATGTCATAGGGGCTTGCTTCGGATTGCTTCATTTGCCTACCTATTCAGTATGTTTCGAGAAGATACATTGCATTTTTTATGCCACTCTTGGGTAGGAAAGCCCATATAAAAAGGAGAATGTTGTAAAAGAAGAAAAAAGCGACATATTCAGGAGATATATTTGGGAGATTTATTCGAGATATATTCTGCATATATATTCGGTAGGTCTGTAGGAATGTTTAGTTGGCAAGCTGTAGTAATAAATAATTCCAACATGTCTGGGAGTATCAATATATTATGGGTAGATGTGTAGATTTGGAAAGCTATACTTTGTAGATATTTCTATTGGGTAAATATCTGTATACAAATAGATGTGTTCCCTTTTCCTTGCAACTGACACAGAAAGTTAGTAACATTTCAATTTTGTGAGCAGTACAGACTTGAAGCTAAGAGCATGACATCGTGCTGGCTCATAAATTTGGTATCTTGCTCCAAATTCAGGAAAACTTGATAATATTTCGCTTAGACTTCAGACAACCAGACAGTGATATACATTGCCCAAAATCATAGAACTGATACAACCGTTTTACTGCACAATAGTATCCATTACCTGAAGACTTACACTGTTTAACTGAACACTACCAAAGAACTTTGACATCAAACAACTGTTTAACTATATATATTACCCGAAAGGTTATACCTTGCATTTAACTAAACATAATATCAATTTACTTAACCAAATATCTAACTTAAAATTTACTCCGCCATTGATACCAGGGTGTTAACATGCAGAATTGACTGTTGGATTCTGGTCAAACAATGATTTGCAAGGGGAGTTGCTAGTCTTATAATAGCAAAAAAGGTCTTGTAAAATGTTTTATATGATTGTGGCATGTTCTCAAAATGATTTTCTCTCTTTTCAGGTATGTTGGCAACTATTTTCAAGAAATTATGAGACGTCTGCTTGAAGGTATTGTGTTGTTTCATATGATGGGTTTTATTAGAGACCTTGGAGATAAGATAGATCAAATATGGACAAACTATAGTCAGAATAAAGTAGTATCAGTAGTACCAGTACATGTGCCAATTTTGCCCCAGCGTGCTCTGATGTATAGATTGTGGTTAGTTTGGTAGATATTCGGGATAGGTAGTTGACGTAGTTCACTCGTATAAGTTCTGCCATTTGAGGAAAATTTCTGACTAAGTCTTATTCTCTAAAATCATGAGTGAGCAGGCTACAACATTTCACTAGAGCTGCTGTATTTCATGTCCGCGCACACTTGCATTTTTTGAAGCAGCCTAGCTGAGTTCTGCTGAGTGCGGACCTGAAAGGCAGCTGTTCCACTGACCTAGAAGCCAATTCGATACACAATCCTACTTGAATTTCGTCATTCTGCAGCCTCACTTGCTCACCTGCTTCACAGCAGACTGGCTTGTCAAGTTGTCAGTCAGCCTTTTCATGAAAGTTCACAAGTACCCTCTGAAGATTTGCAAGTTATTTAATCCAGCCTGCGACATGAAATGTTACACTTTCCGCTTGAATTCTTTTTACGGAATTGGTCCTTTAATTATTGATTTAAGATACATTACCATTCACCAATACTTCAGCTAGTTTACTGCATGGCTTGCTTCCACAAACTTTGCTTCTTTATATTAAACAGTTCATTGATTTTTCGATGGTACTTTGAAGTTTTATCATTTGCTAATACTTCAAAAGTTTTATCCCAGACATTGCTCAATGATACTTCAATGTTTAAGGATTCATAATTCATTTGATGAAGGAGAAACGGACGAGTCAGCAGAAAAGAGTGGAAATTTTGATGATGATAAAGCTTTTGTGCTATTAGCGTTATAATTGAGTCTGATAATATATTCATATCAATTACATATATAAGTGTTATGCGCAACAATGAATACAGATTATGATTGATGCAAAATTGAGTTACAGAAATAAATTTGTAGCTAGTTTTTGCCTCATAACTTTAGTGTGCTCTTACGATCTATTTATATTGCATTAAATACTGTTGTTTTAGCATGCATATTATTTGTGGTTAGACTTCCCCATACCACAGGACCCAAATGTGCTTAGTGGGTTTTAAGTATGGACTTTGGAAAATTGGCGAGTAGTATTCAATCTCTGCTTCTGCCAGTACTGAAAGACCCTCTTCCTTTATAACTGATTTGTGATGCCAACGTTTTATCAATGTGTTGTATTGTTTTTTCCTTGTACCCTCTCGTTCACTGGAAAAGTGTAATAAAAATAGGCAGTGTCTGCTGTAGAAAATTCATTGGGTTGCACTGAGTCTGCCCTTTAAATGATGTGCTTAGTATACATAGCAATTGGTCTAACCAGTCACCCTTATGAAACAATTTGAACTTTGGTCTGGCCAGAAATTCATCCTAACCTATGCAGTTTTTTCAACAAATTTGAATTGAGTTCAAGGTCTGTAAGCTGTATATTCAGGATCATTTGCCTGTAAAATGACTTTGTATCAACTTACGGGTGGATTCACCTCTATATGTATGGGCCTCTCATACCTAATGGATAAGAGTCAGAAACATATATATTTATTGTCAAATTTGCCATATTCAAGAGTGCTACTGATCGCACTTTCAAGCGCTGGAATGTGCCATCCAGCGCACCTTTCCTCTTGAGGATGCTATCACTCGCACTCCTGAGTGTGTTATCGAGCGCACACCTGACCCTGCTATCCCTCGCACTCTTGAGGGTGAAACATATGACCTCGAGTGGTTATGCAATCCAGGACACTCGTGGGGGTGCCACTCTTGATAGTGCGAGTTAGCGCATCTAATATGCTACTGGGCCTGCTTTGGTTGACACCCTATTATAAGTAGACCACATGCGTTTCATTTCATCCTCAGGAGTAGTGAGAGTGTGATCCAGCGCACCATTGGGAATGTGAGAAAACTGTACCAAGTAGGGTCTATAGACCTTTGGTGAAGGTCACTCTCCGTCTGCCTCCCCCCCCCGAAGTTGTGAAAGACAACAGAGTATTGAATATATGTATACCATAAGATATTCAAGGGGGTAGGGGGTTTATTCCTCAAGGGGTATTTGTGTATGGATAGAAAGAAAGAAAGAAAGATAGATAGATAGATAGATAGATACATAGATAGATACATAGATAGATACATAGATAGACAGATTGACAGCTAGACAGATAGACAGATAGATTGACAGATCGATAGATCAATAGATAGATCAATAGATAGATAGCTAGATAGATAGATAGATAGATAGATAGATAGATAGATAGATAGATAGATAGATAGATAGATAGATAGATAGATAGATAGATAGATAGATAGATAGATAGATAGATATAGGCCTACTCTCAGAAGAATCTTAAATTTAAAAATATATTTTCGTACAATTAACTTTTGACAATTGCATGAAGATGCTTAGGATGACCTTCAGGAGTGCTCCTGAGGACACCTTCAGTAGTGCGCTGGATGGCACATTCCAGCTTTGTGAATATGTGCTCAGTAGCACTCCTGAGCAGGCAGAAATATCCGCGTGGGAGCAATGAGGTGCGCTGGATAGCATAGCCACGCATGCTATTAGGTGCGCTGGATGGCATGGTCCAGCTCCACGCGTGCGAGTGAATGCACATCCACGCGCGTGGCTGTACAATATATAGCAGGCCCACGCTTGTCACGCGCGTGGATGTGCAATTTGTGGTCGCGTGGGCATGTTCTCACTCGCAATAAATATACCTCGAAACAACTCCATTAAAAAAAGTAAACAAAAGGACTTCTGAGGACTGAAAATGAAGTTTTAACCATGTTTTGCACACTACCTGCAGTGTTTCATGATCCTTGTAGTCATCCCTCACCATCTAGCACGCTAGCTGGAGCTAACACATCAGTAGTTTCATAAAATCCATAAATTTTTACAGGTAGTTGCATTACCTATAGCAATGGGCGCTCACTCAGGGTCACTGGGTTACAACTGGTTTAAGGCCTTAGACTGGTCATTTGACCATCAAGTTGAAATTACAAGAGAGGGCAGCATCTGTTACCTGACAAGTAAATCACAGGACTCATGCAATTGAGAGTACCAATGAACTGGAGAGTACTAGGCAGTAGGCAGTGCTGCCATCTTTAGTAATTTTAACTTGATGGTCAAATGACCAGTCTAAGGCCTTGACCCAGTTGTAACCCAGTGACCCTCTAATTCTGATGTCTTAAGTTAGTTTGTGTTTCTTTGAAACATAAGTTTTAGCGTATCTCGCCATAAATCAACCACAGTTGAACCCCAGAATTTTTTCACACTTTTAGAATCCACATCATGCTCTTTATATTTTAGTTAGCAGACGAGCACCTCATCCACAGGCCATGACACCTGGTGTTGTGTCCTCTCCTCTCCTCGTTACACAACTCTAGCTGGTCTTATAACATGTTTATCATATAACTATGTGTTTATAACATGGGTATCACAGTAATTAGATATTAATTACATATCACATCATCAGGCTTATGCAACGTTTTATTGTTCTCATTCTATTGCAAATCTGACAGAATTAATTTCCATTTTGATATATCTTTATTAAGGAGGAAATTTGCATTAAACATATCATATATCTGCTTGAATAGTTCAGTTATTGCGTTTAATGCTAATTGGATTTCAGAAAACTAATTTTCACGACTAATGAAAAACAATTCTGTCATTACATAATATAGAAAACTTATTAGTTTAATGGTTAAGATTTTGAATTACTTTCGATAGCATGATGATTAATGGACCGGTGAAATAGGAAAGCTTTGTCCTTGAATGAGGCGCATCCACTTCTTTCATCAAAATTTCAGCTAATTTGATAGATTCATGCCATAAAAGATGATTGGCTCCACTTAAGATCATATTTGATGTGTAGCTATTTGAGTTATCCTTCTATCTGTTTATTTATTACCCTTATCTACAAATCTGAATAAACAGTTTTCTATTGTGTATATTTCTGTCTATTTGGTTGCGTGTATTTGTCTGGTGTGGCTCTGTAGCATCATGGTTAGCATGTCTGCCTTGTGCGGGTTTGACATGGGTTCGAGCCCCACTCCGGCCATGTCCAGATGTCATCATTATAATTGCCGTTTAATATGGTGAGTGCTGGTCAGCCATTTTGTCAGGAATGGGACCTATACATACAAAGTCATGCTATATCACTGAATATCTATGATGATCCAATTTTCATAACATGGATGGATGGATGGATGAGTGGGGCTTTGGTAGGCTAATTAGGACAGGAGGAGAACACAGCAATGAGGTGAAGGATGATTGAAACAGGCATCCAACATAGGCCCAGGTGACCCGGCAAGAGCTGGATTCGAACCCTGGACCCAGCGATTGGCAGCTTAGCATGCTACCACTAGACCAACCCTCCAGTGGCCTCCAACCCCCCCCCCCCACCCCAATTTGCATAACAGATAGTCGTCTTGCAAATTGCTGTAAAAAACTTAATAAAGTGTGAATTGATACTCTTCTACACTTCGTAAGTTTTATTTTGCAGCAATTCTCATGTGATCTTAATATCATGGGACTGATAAGAAGAGATGAGAGCATCATCAAGAGGATAGGATGATCATTAAGTCTGTCGCCAATCAATAATTGATGTCTCGCGAGAGGTGACGCCAATCATAGATATCTCTCTGGAGCGTCTGCGTGTACAACAATTTGTTTCCATTAGTGCAAAGAATAAGAAGACATTAAGGAGTTGTGGTGATGTCTTCTAATGCAAAATGTGATGTAATTGTTGTGCTGATTGGTAAGGATGCTTTTGCATTATATAAGAAAGAAATGGCTGATGCAATGTTGACTAGCTCTGTGGTACAAATATTTTATATCAAAGAATTTCTGTCTATCTTTCTGTCTATATTGTAATGGACTTTTGCAGCTTAAACGGCTATGATTAAGTAGTATATATGCATTCTTAGGTTCCTGAGGAAGAATGCTCTTCTGAAATTGGGTGTCCCAAACGAATTGACACAGTTTGGATTTTTTCCAGTTCGAAGTCGAAGTCTGTCCATCGCTATCCGCAAATATTGATTGGAACATGAGGTTGCGGGTGGAAAATATATCTCTTACTGATGGCTTCTTGCTGTTGCATATTATGCCCGGAGTTCCCAGTATAATTGCCGGAATAATTTGCATCATAATTATTCTAATGTATCTCAAACACATCACATACCTCGCATTGCATTTACAAATAGCACTAAAATGATATCGGAATTCGAGTGAATCAGATTTGAGATGGAATCAGAATTGAAATCTTTAGTTTTTAGCAGCAGACCAAAGCCATGGCAAAGTAAATGAAATGCAAAAGTAAATGTGGAGGAAGGAAGGAAATGTTTTTGAAGCATGAAATGAATTCCAAGCATTCCATTAAGAATGCAGACAACGATCTGAAAAAACATGTCCGGAGATTCATTCTGAATCTAAAAGGAGAACTAGAATCATGACCGGATGCCGCCTAGACGGATTTACATGTTCTGGATATAGAAATGTCTATATATGTAGCATTTAGAATCATTTTGATGAAGTATCTATTTTGAGGCAGTATATATCTATTTGTTACGAATAATGTAAGTGCCAATGCTTGAAAATTTCTGAGAAAGGCATATCATTGTCTTCAGAGCTATTTCGTACATTTTTGGTCGTAATGATTTCAAGTCAGTTTAACTTGGTACCACCACACGGATGATGGAGAGCAAATATTAAGAATTGAGTCATTTTCAAATACTTTGAATCTCTTTAAATAAAATTGCCTTTTAAAACACTGTCAACATCATGTGTTTTTTTTTGTTTAGTTTTTCAAGATGTTTAAGAAGATTTCTTCTATTTTGAAAACACAGACCAAACATTTTGGAGGTGATACTCCCAAGAAATTTCATATATGTAACGCTCAGCGAAGAGAGAATATTACATAAAGCAATCAATTTGGAAAGCTTTTCCAAAAAACTACAGGAAACCAGATATCTGTGGCAACATTTGAACAAATTAATTACATTTCCAGATGCCAAGGTGCATCAATTGCATTTCGTTCGATATTTAGCCATATCAGATGTGCATCTTGTTTTTGTCTCTTGACGACATCTAGATTTATTCTTGAAATTGCTCAGTTCTTTGCGTAAGCATGGAATGAAATATATGTGGAATGAAATATATAGTTTCTATTTAAACTTCCCAGACAGTGTAATTGCATTAAACACTTCTGCATGTATGACATGATTATGTATTACCTGTCTGAGTTGGTGTAATTTAATCAATTATGTATAATTTGATTGTAGTTTGTCTTATATGATTATTGAAACTTTCTAGACAGGTAAGTTGTCTTTCAGATGTACTTAACATCTATTTTTTGTCACCCCATGACAGCGGGTCTAGCGGTAGAATGCTTTTGCTGCCAATCGCTGGGACCAGGGTTTGAATCATGCTCTTGCTGATTCACATGGGCCAATGTTGGAAGGCTGTTTTAATCATCCTTCACCTTACTGCCGTGTCCTCCTCCAGTCCTTACTAGCCTACCAAGTGCATAAACACAGGACGTAAAGCCCCGACCCTCCATCCATCTCTCTACAATATCTAGATTTATACCTGAAGTTTATTCGCAAAGACATGAAATAAAATATGTAAATCAAATGTATATGAATTTTCAGAAACTTCTCAGACAGTGTTTCACTTGCTTAGAAATTAGGCATTTATCATTCTTGCAACATATCTCACTTCATTTGGAAAAAAAATCTTCGAAGTGCCCACTGGCCTAAATTCTGCTCTCCACTATATCTTCATTTTGTGTCTTTCCGGGATTTGATATCTTTACGAGTGCAAATTTCAACTAAATTTATTGTATTTTGTCTGCTCCATTTAATGTCTCCTTGTGAGGCGTCCTGTTTTTTTATGCATTTGAAATCTCTAGACACACATTTATCTCTCTCTCTATTTTCCTTTATCTTGTTTTCTTTCACTCCCGGACTCCAGGTTCCTTAGCTTCCTCACCGCAATCAACGTGGTATTTTCTCAGGCACTGAAGTTCACTCGGTAGTGCACTCAAAACCATCCGCAGTTTGTCGCCTTGTGGGAGAATATTGGTTTGAAATCCTGTTAATAATGATGTTATTTTGTCTCCTGAAAACTCCATGCTTCTTGATGGTGTTGAATTGTTGATATTTGAGGTTTACCTGTTAGCGAATATCACTGTGGTTAAGTGTTTTGGAGAGGTTTGTCTCAAGTTACCTGTTTGTCAGTTGTTGGAGAAGATTAGTTTAAAATGTTATTAATGATGATTTAATTGTGTCTCCAAGCTTTGTAATATTGTCACAATTTAGGTTTCCATGGTTACAGATTTGAATATGATATAAAACTTTTTAAGTTGGTCTTTTCGGTGCACAGTGAATATTTTGTGTATTTCCAACGTTTATCCATTTTTCCCAGGTAACTTTTGTCTTCGATACCGGTGCTTTTCCCAGGTAAATGTTACAAAGTCAGGAACACAATGAGGGAAAGTATGTCTCTGGGGAATATACTGAGGCTCTCGTGACAATATCAGGGAAATACAGGGAAATGCAGCCAAAGGCTTGAGATAACTGTTTTACTCTCGGCTTTATATTTAGGGTATGAAGTACTTTAAAATATTTATGCTGAATTCGTAAATCTTTTGTGGAAAAAAAAAAATCTCTTACGCTTATCAGAATTTCACAAAAGACAGCAATAGTGCTTTGAACATTTACAAAGGAATGAATTTACAATGGCAACTATGCTAATTCTAAGAGGAGCTGGGATTGTGGAGTTATTTGTGGTTTGTCTCCAGTTTTGTTTTGGTGGTTTTCTTTTAAAATTAGTTCAAGATTTTTCTTTCAGTTTGTTTTAAGAATTTACCCTTTCCTTTCTTTATTTGGCATTTTTCTTTTAATTTCTTGTTCTCTTTTCTTGTTTCTCTAATTCTTTTGTCTGCAATTTCTTTGGATTAGAACCTGAATAAGAACGCTGTTTGTTTTCTGTTCGTTTTAAAAAGGCAAATTTGTGGGAGTCGTGTTTGAGAAATTAGATTTCCAGCGGTGGATCTCAATTCCAGAATTTCCGAAAGAAAATTGTTGGCATGCCGACAATGCATCGATCTGTAAGAAATTGAGAATTTGTTTTTGTTTTTCTGAATTGCTCGGAATGAATTGTTATAAGAAGAAAATGGAAATTAAACGAGGTGGAAAATTGAGAACTGTAGTTTCGTGTTCCAAATTGGACATTACAATTATTTGTCTACTGATGAGCGAGTAATCTGAATACTGCACATTGTTGAGTGCATAGCTAGCCAATGGACATGGGTTCAAAATCAAAGCTAGTTAAAGATATTGTTGTCCTGTATTTATTGCCCTATGATATTACAGAGCATAGGCTCTAGATTGGAGCTGGATGAGGCTCTGGAAGGGAACAATTGGGGACAGGGAACTCAAAAGTAAATTGGCCTTGGAAGGGACATGGGGAACATTAAACCCCATACACTGCTGACGGACATGGAATTCAAAATTCAATTTAAAAAATGCACAAGGACCGGAAATTCAAAAGTTAAATGGCCTCGAGGATATAGGGACACAAAACACAAATACAGGACGCAAAGCCCCAATCAATCTTCCATCAATTCTCTCTATCTTGATCATTCCTTTTTTGGAACACTATTTGGGTCTTACCATTTTTGCACTGACATCAACATGATGTGATACGTCTCAGTCTCCATCCATTTCAATCTGTGCCAATTTCTTTGTGATCAACCTCTTCCTTACCATCTTGCTCCAATCTTCAACCAAAGATAAAGCATCAGTGCTGCATCACACTGTATTCTACATTTGTGATTGCTACATTTTGTGCAGTATGACCATCTATCAAGCCACTGTAGCATCTTTATGGCAAGAGTCTGACCACTAGTTGAAATATATGGCCGCAGCTGTCACGAAATCTGTCCATTTTGAAGGACAGTGTTGGAGGGCTGCCAGCTGTGATTGAACAATCTTGAAGCCTTGAAGGTTCACTGGGCCAAGTTAGCTTGGTTCTTATGTTGTTGTGTGTTGGTCTGTTCTGATTGATGCCAATGATGGCTGTGTAGCAATGTTGGAGTGTACGATTTAATGGACAATCGTAATTTTTGAATGGCAACCTGCATTTGTGGGGAACAATTAACGTTTTAAGTGAATTATTTTAGAGATGAAATAGAGATGACTAGATGACCAGGTGGGTTAGTAGTATAATGGGCAAAGATAGATGAATCATTATAGTGGCATGTATCCACATATAGCTTGTGATTTGTAGAATTGCAAAAATAGAAGTCATTGGTAGTGGTAAGATATTGGGATTAAATCTTCACTAAAATAAATTGCTGTAACCTAAACTGTCTCTCTTGGAAATAATGTTAATAATTATTGTACTGTGTACAATGAACAGACAGGACGGTGGGCTAAAAGGCTAAATGAATTTGATAAATAGTTAGTAAAAAAAATTGGCAGTAGCCTGCTTGTAGTTAACAACATCAAGACCATTCACTGCGGACACCACTACTTTTATCGATTTTTTGGGTTGCAGTTGCCAGACGAAAGATAAATATTACTGAAATGTGATGATACCCAGATATGCCCAGATAATGGCCATCAGAATTGGTAATAGTTGAGGCAATTTGATATTGGTGATGTTTAGTGTTATAAGATACATCTAATCAATAGGGTCTGTTGGGAATTTGATTTGGCAGGTAATTAGGGGAGACGGGGGTTAGTTGAATCGCTGGGTTAGTTGAATCTTAGCCTAAAATCAGATTTATTTTAGATTTTTGGCCAAACTGGTACTTTTGGTAGATACCCTGTTTAATGGCACATATTATCATACCCTCATTGATTAGAAGTTTGAAAATGCTGATTCTGTGGGCAAGAAAGTTTGTTTTTGGGGTGCTCTAGTAACTTGTTTGCTCAATCTCCGAGGGGGGTTATTGTTTAGCTATGATTTAATCCAGGTGAACTAACCTTATTTCTAAATAAGCAAATCCATGCCTAATCCACACTCAGAAGCTTTTTGTTGTGTGACTTTGATATGACTGAAAAATAAGACAATATTGTGTTCCAGGTGTGATGGGGTTAGTTGAATCATGCATGGTGGAGTTGGCCATAACATAGATTTCAAGTGTTCAAATTGCCTTGCAAGTCATTGTTAGTTGGAGTTACTGCAGTTTAGAACTACTACAGTGCATGTTTGCATTCCTGAAAGGGAAATACAGAAAAACCAGCTTTTTTGCCAAAAATAGACAAAAAATGTAGTAAATTACAGTATACAATTTCTTTTCAAATGAGTGTTGTACTGAAGCTGGTGGTCATCATAGGAATATCAGTTATGCAAAGGAAACCCCTTTTATAAGAAGTTGTCTCCAAATTTTTATGCCGCTTCAACTAACTAACCCCGGGGTCGGGGTTAGTTGAATCAAAATTTTTTCTGGAAGTTTGTGTCTGTGACACAAATTTCAATAATCATTTACAATATCTCTTGGGCTGATCATTGAATTAAACACGCTCACTATCACATGCTAAAATTTGGTGTGAATATCTTGTACTGTTTGCTCTCCAGAGCAAAAATAAAAATGAGTGTGCCAACTAACCCCGGTCTCCCTATATGGAGATATGCTTCCTTGTACTGCCAAGTTTGGGCTGCCTTATATATTGTACGTACTCCTTAAGACCAGGTGTCCACTTGGGCCAGGACAAGACCAGGAAGGGTCGGGGAAGCGAATTTGGCCATTTCAGCGTATAAATTAATAATAATATTGGGGGCCGTCCACTAGGGCCAGGACAAGACCAGGAACCATCAGGAAAGTGAAATTGACAATTCCCCATCCCTTCAGCACGTTGTCCTGGTCTTCCTGAACCCTTCCTCATGCTGTCCTTGTCTTTCCTGAACCCTTCCTGGTGCTTCAGCGCCTTCAGCAGAGGCAAACATTTCAGCGTCCAAATTTTGCTCCAGAGCAAAATTTGGACGCTGAAATTGATTTCCTTGTACCTTCAGCGACTTGTCCTTGTTGTCCTGACCATGTCCTGAAGGCTTCCTGGCTTTCCTGAACCCTTCAGGAACCCTTCAGCATCTTCTTGAAGCTGTCCTGGACCCTTCTGCGCTGCTGACAGCTTCAGGAATGTTCCAGAAGGCTTGCCGAAGGTATGCAGAAGGCGCTGAAGGCATGCTGAAGGCATGAGGAAGTATTGAGGAACCAATGCTGAAACTACCAAGAAGCTATTAGGACCGGTGAGGAACATCGGGAAGCCTTGCAGACAGCTCGCTGAAGGTGTCAGGACATCGCAGACAGCATGCAGAAGGTGTCAGGAAGGTGCAGACAACATGCAGAAGGTGCCAGGAAAGCACTGAAATATGTGCAAAATGGCTAAGAACAAGATGTCATGTCAAGAAAAATTAGAAAAAATGGCATTCGATCTGCCACCAAATAACATTCCTCATGCTGTCCTCACGCTGTCTGGAGGGCTTCCTGATTGTCCTGTCCCATGTTTTTACCCTTCCTGAAGTGTTCTGCACCCTGTCTGCAGACAGAATGCAGAGGGTCTCAGGAATGGAGCATCTGATGCTAAAGATACGCTGAAATGGCCAAATTCGCTTCCCCAACCCTTCCTGGCCTTGTCCTGGTCCTAGTGGACACCTGGTCTAAAGGGAATTATTTTCCAATAATTTATACCAGCTGACAAACCTAATGAGGTCTCTCAACCTTGAGATATTTGTTATGAGGCAACTGGAGACCTTGTTTATAATAAACATGTGGGTTGAATTTTAGTGGATGTTGTTGAAGTTCCAGATGGTATCTGAACCAGATGCAAAAATGATCAATATTATGAGTGCTGCTGCCATGCTTCTGTGGTCTTCTAGCACAGATTTAACGACAGAGTATCCCTTCTAAAATTTACTTAGGTTGTTATTATACTCCAGGCCTACTCTGTAAAAGGTGTATGTCTGCTTAGGTTCAGACCCTGGGTTGCGAACCCAAAATATTTTCAGGCGAGGTATTTTAAATTGTGCACATACCATGTTGAGGATTCAGGAGTACCATGAACTTGGCTGAGAGTGCTGCACTTACCATATTATATCTAACACGGTATTGTTAAATTGTGGAGTTTCACTGTCTAAATGAATTCATGCTATTTCTTTACCTTTTCATACTTTCAAAGACTATTTTGTGTTAGGTGAAGTTATGTTTCCCACTATTTGTGATTGGTTGATCTTGTTGATTTTTCTGACTTACATTGTATTACTACCATTTCTGATATCAAAATGTTGTTCTGCTTCCAGACAACTTTCTATACCCAAAAATACCCTGACATTTAATGCTTGGTAAGCACTTGGTAGACAAGATCAATAACTATTTGGCATGTGTCATGTCTGTGGGCAGGAGATGTCACTCAGGAAAGCCAAAGATAAATCAAATGTCATAAAAGTTCTGTGGGGAGATCTGCTAGCAACATTTTGGTCGTATCTGACACTTTGACAGATGTACAGATAGAACATGTGAAATGAACACTTGTGTTCTGATCTGTGCGATTGTAGGTCATGAAAATCAACATGTTTCTTTGTCTGAATTTCTTCATGAGAGCAAAATAGTTTTTTTTGCAAGTACAGACTTAATACTACTATAAGTCATTATGGCTGTTGGTAGATTGGTGCCACAATTTGGTTGTCCAAACGGTTTCAAAATTAACTTTCGACTTGATATTACTGGCTTAAAAATGTTTTGTTTGGGTCAGTTATGTGTTTGTATCAGTTGATTCAGTGCAGCATAGGTTAAAATTAACAAAGTAACTCAAGGTTCTTCTTCAAATAAGAATATTCTAAAGGTGACCAACAGGAAACTTTCAATGATGTGGAAAAACCAGTTTGCAAATTGAAAAGAACAAAAACGATTTTTTCCCAGTGGACCACCAATCTGCAAAGTGCTCCAAATGAATTTTATATAAATGAATTGATAGATAATGAATCATTTGATGCTTAATTTTTAGCTTCCTGGAAAAATGACGCAACAAATTTTCTGCTGCAAAAGAAAAGAAGCTTACCCACCATTTTCTTTTTATAAATTAACATGAATATTTAGAATACAGATTTTATTTTTGATCTAAGACATCCGAAAAGTACATCAAGAAGATCTGTAACCAGCTGGGTGGCCAAGTGGCTAAGGTGGCCGCCTGCTCCTCTGAAAGTCTTTGCCTGCATGGTTGAACCGCTGGTGGGGAACCCTCAAATTTCAGTGAACCTTCATGAGCAAAGTCCCAACCGGATTTCATTTGGAGAAGATGTTAAATTGGTGCCCCCTTGTATCAGTGTCTGTGCTGGGCAAATAAAGATCCCTCACATGGGGTAAATGTGTAACTTGTTGAGGACTCCCGCTCTCTCTGATTTCATCTCATCAATCAACCCTCGTGAGCGCCCAGAACTCGCTTAGAGGGCTGCACTAGCCATATTTATCTATATATCGATCCGAGAAACTAGAAATCAGTTATGTCTGGCCTTAAACATTGCAAACGATTCTACGGGGAATCACACAATTAATTTTTTTAGCTTTCTGCATTTTTGTAAGTTTTTTCACAGACACTAGACGTAGTGTTTTGGCCCCAGAAGACTGTTGAGTGTGATTTGGTTTCTTTTTTGTTTGAAGCTTTTCTCTCGACTTTGATTGCAGTTTAATGACTTTTAGAGAAACAGACTCCTTGACTGGAGAAATTAATTACGCACTCACTCAAACCAAATGAATGCGGCAGCTGTTGTGGGACGTTTGAGATGGTTTGACTTTTGAAAATGGAGTGTCTGATGAAATGACTGTAGTGTCCCTAGTGTGGCTTGAAAATGGGTTGATGGTTGATGAATGGATGGATGGTTGTAGTGCTGGATGGATGGTTGGATGGTTGCAGTGCTGAGCTTTGTTGTGTTGATGAATCACCAGGAATCAGTAGGATGAAAATGGTTTGATGGATGACAAAGATAGACAAAAATTGGAAAAATTAATGGATGACAAACATAGTTTGCAAGTACGAAAGTGTTTTTCGTAAGCAGTATTAACTTGAAAATACTGTCTTGAAACCAGGATAAGCCGCAAACTACTTAAGACCCACAACTGCAAAAAGGAACAATAATGAAATAGATGGATGAATGATGGCCATGATGAATCAGGTTGTTCTAGGCAACCTTTGACAATAGTGATAAATCCATCATTATTCAACCAAGATTCTAACAAGTCTAAAATTCGTGCAGGTGATGCTTGTTGAAATATGGCTGGCCAAAAATGTTTCAGAATTTATTATATAAATCCCCAATGCTTTGAATGAACTTTTTGTCCCAAACCTCTCACAGCAGATAAAGTGGGGATTGCAGCAGGGATATTAATATGGGGGTGGAAGGTACATGTTGAATATGACTTGCAACATATACCAAATGGTTACATGTATATTTGATTTAAAACACCAAACTGAGTCCCTTACTAGGCTCTGCTTTTTTGTTATTCAGCAGGATGTATGTAATGCATTTCTCTCTGAAGTACCACTCTATTATTCTTCTATTTTTTCCTTTTAATTCAGTCCATTAGTCTCAGACTTCGAGGATTTGTTATTTTGCTGGATGTATTCCCTGCTTGTATTTTCAGAGTTGTAAACTTGGTGCTAACCGTGTTAAGCATTTTCCTCTCTTCAACATTTTTCCCAATGCTATAACCCAATAGTTTACTATTCTCCAATACCTTTTTCTATTTAATTCAGTCCATTAGTTTCACTCTGCAATGATTTGTTGTTTCGTGGAATGTATTCCCTGCTTTTCTTGTAAAGTTTTAGCAGTTGTAGACTTGGTGCCAACTGTGTTTAGCATTTTTTCTCACTTCAACATTTTTCCCAAAGCTCTATATCAATTGTATACTATTTTTAACTTTTGTTATATTTTAACCCAGTCCATTAGTCTCAGACTTCGCGGATTTGTTATTTCGCAGAATGTATTCCCCGCTTTTCTTTTAGCAGTTGTAGACTTGGTGCCAACTGTGTTTAGAGTTCTCGTCACTTCGACATTTTTCCCAAAGCTCTAACTCAATCGTATACTATTCTTCTACCTTTTTCTATTTAATGCAGTCCATTAGTTTTTGCTGATTTGTTATTTCACTGGATGTATTCCCTTCCTTTCTTTTAGCAGTTGTAGACTTGGTGCCAACTGTGTTTAGCGTTTTCCTCACTTGCAATGGAAATCACGTAAAGATAGAACAGGAGCAATTAGAAGATTGATGGTGGACCAACACCCCAGCTTTGCTTTTAATTGATCTATTGTTGGGCTGTTTGAATGAGACCAATGTTTTGTTTTGGCCCATCAATCTTATGCTATTGGAGCTAACGTTTAGACTAAACACAATTCACACACTGGACACACATTGTTACAGCTCCCATTTGCTTTGATTTGAGAATTCAGGAATCCATTGGTACTAGAGTTATGAGGCAATCTATGCAGTCGTTGCTTTTGGCACAATGGTCGACAGCATAGACTCCCAGGTTATTGTATGGAAGATCATGGGTTTAATTCTCTGGTTGAGAACAATTTATTTATTGGTGACCTTCATCATGTTCATAATAAAATGTCTGCAGAAATTCTTGATGATATGTTAGAATTGATTGTGACTCTTAAAGACACCATGACCACATAAATTTTAAGTTCGAGGTCTGTAACTCGCATTATGCAACAGATGTATACTAACGAAAACCTTCGGAATTTCGCATAGCTGAGGAAAAGTTGGTCTCAACACAAGGATGGTCACTTGTTACAGGATTCCTCTTTAAAGGGACCGCCATGCTATTTAGCGAAAACATTGAGGGACCTCTAATACGCCATGCTATTTGACAATAACATTCAGCAATACTATTCGGCGAGCAATTCCATTTTACAATTCCATTCTGCAATACCATTTGTCACAGCCCACTGTGCACAGCGCGCAGTTCATTGGAAGGCAATGCATCCCCCAGGGGGACTCCGCATTGCTCAGTGTCCATACGAAATAGGCACAATTAAAGTTGAGTCTGGCATCTAGTTAGCTGTGTCTGGTGAATTTTCTCCTGTTGTTTCTGTTGAGTGGTGAGCAATGTTGGGTAGTCCCCAAAGGCTTCTTTCTGTTTTGTCTTCTGTGGGTGGTATTTCGGCCGAGACTTGCGGAGCGCGAGTTGGTCTGCGTCTCATCTGGTATTCCGAATTGTATGATTGCTTTACTTGTGAATACAATTTGTGAATATGATTTGGTTCTGCGTGGCTTTTGCCCAAATATTTAGTACTATATTGATACTGAGTTGACTATTAAGTTTTTCTCTGATTCATTCAACTGTTTCATTGAACAATGTTGAATGGGTCATATAACATTCTATCCAAATTTAAATTTATTCTGGTAGCATTCATATTGAGCCAAATCAGATGTTTCTTTTATCAACATTCTGCTTTTCAATATTCAGTCCCTTCATCGATTCATATCGTTGTGATGAGCAATAACGCAACAATAAGAACCAACTTGCAATCTCATTTAACCTTTTCTGTCTAAATTTATATATGTTATTATTCGGAAACCAGAACATTACTTTCACTGTATCACAAAACCTCTGGTCCAAAAAGCATCTCAAATAGTATATATAGTAACACATTTATCAGTGTATATCTCTGTGTACTCAACCAATACTAGGCTTCCTACAGCGAAGAACACACTTAAGTACACAATTTCCTTTTATGGGCAACACTGATTTCTTGTGATAGGTACACTTACCTCCTATAAACCTATGATGCTGTACTCACAGAGTACTGAGCGTTCTCTTTCCCGAAAGAATTATGGAGTACTTTCGCTAATAGGCTTTCCGTGTTGCGTCGCTTATGAGTATGTCAACAAGAATATACAACTACCGGAGGAGATTTCCTAGTGTACGCTTTGTGTGTTCCTGATGCTCTTTTCATGCCATGAATGCATAATAGAAACGCTGTCTGTTAATGTGTGTTTCGACATGTTTTGGTGTACAAAATGAATATATATACATGTCGTAGAAGGTAAACCTGTTTGTTTTAACGGTCATGGTTCTTTGTAAAGCTTTGTGAAGGAAGCTAGTGCATCCTAATTTTGTCTAATTATATTTCGTAGTCTTTGTGTGTGTGTCTCTGTCTTCAAACCTCTGTTTTTTTTGTGATTACCTTGACATTCGATAAATATATATATATATATATATACATTGTATTATCAATTATTCTTCATTGTTGTGAATATGTACATCCTGTCTTTCTATATGTTTATTTTAACTGTCGAATCATTTCATTGTCATTTTTCAGTAGGTAATAACAATATCTCATCTTCCCCTCAATACAGACTTATACATACAATTTATTTCTCTGTATGTGTATTCAAAGGTTATTTTGTCACATTTCCTTCCTAACAGCACACAGAGTGCCTCTTGCTCGTGCAGATTTTGATTGCAGCATTCTCAAGTTGAAACCAGAATCAGGAATCTTTCTTAGGTTAGATGGGAGCCATTAGCATTTAGATGGCTGCAAACGCATTCGGTGTTTGCTTTGCGTTCAAGTACATTGCCATTTGAGAAACTATTATTTTTAAAATCTAAATAACTTGCGAAAGAAGTTCTTTGAATTTGAAGGCTTCTGACAGGCTCAAATATACTGCATTGGTAAAACTTTGTGACATAACATCTCCAGAAGTTTCACCCTTTTCAATGCTTTTGCATTTATGGAGGTTTATGCTTGGTTTTATTATGATTATATGATGATTAATAATTGATAACAAATGAAAAACAAGTGACACACCAGGGAGTTAATAGTTTTTCTTTAATTCTTTCCATACCTTTGCAAAATTTATATGATAGGTGTCTGATATTGAGTATTGTGTTTTTTTTGTTTTTTTTACAAACAGCCCTCAGCACAATCAATAATTTGTACTGTATATTGCCAAATTGGTGAGTATCTCATTGAGTCATTGTACTTGAAGACTTCAATTTCATCATTTAAAATCATTGCAATTGTTGTCATAACCCATTAATCTAAAATTCCATTATTCTCTCAAATCATGCAAGTAGACTGTGTGCCATTAAATACTAATCACTCCCACTGGGCCACCCAAGCACTATCTCAGACCTATTTACATTGAAATCAGTGCTACCCAAGTTGCCCTTAGTCCACAAACTCCTAATGGTATCCAGTGAACCCAAGTCACATCAGGGGACCAACATATCCATCAATGTCACTACTAAATCTTGTATTTTTTTCTCTTAAGGCAATTCATCACTCTTGACCAAAGATACTGAACAGTTAAGATGTATAGGACCTGCAGAGAATGTAAAGAGAAGCCAAAGACAGGCAAGGGATTCTGGAATAGGGTGATACTATGGGAAGACTGGAAGAGCTTTTTTTGGTTTTATCTGTTGATTCCGCAAAGAAAATACGCTGAGCTCGTATTATCAGTACAATCCTGTATGCTAATAACATTATGTGATGATTTTGAGGAATAGTTATTTACAGCCAAAAATCTAAGGAGAAATGGCAATAAGCTGGTCTGTGGGAAGAGCTTCACACATGGTAACATACCAGTCTGTATGTCTGCTGCAGACATACAGACTGGTATGACAGACTTGTTGTCTGACAAATCTCAGTACAACAGCTCACCTCAGATATTCAGCATAACCACCATGTGCATTGTTATTTCGTAATAATAGTTGCAAATCTCCCTGTAGCATATAGTATTATATGCTCTGAGGACATTCTTTTGTCATCAGAAATGTATTCTAGCAGGGCATTTTATTACTGTCTGCCAGCCATACTGAGTACATTTGCATGTGTGAAAGTACCTGCAGGACAGCCATTGCCATGATAGTTGCACAACTGCCTAATACTAAAAAGGGGATATTTCTCCTTTTCACAGTTTGAGTGCAGATTCACTGATTCAGTCATTCTCGCATCATTACCACGTCATCCTCCTGTACTAATTAGCCTATCTAAGTGCAGAAATGCAGGACGTAAAGCCCAAATAATCAATCCATCCATACATCATCTTTCTTTGGTCAAGATCTAAACTTGTTTCACAAGTATAGTATGCAAGAAACTACTTATTTCCTAATAAGCCTATCTAAGTGCAGAAATACAGGACGTAAAGCCCCAATCATCCATCCATCCATCCATACATCATCTTTCTTTGGTCAAGATCTAAACTTGTTTCACAAGTATGCAAGAAACTACAACAAAGTAATGTGACCTCCAGACAAATACAAATCGAAGTGGGACAAATTTAAATTCCTAATGTACAAAAAGTGTTTTGAATAACAATTTACTTGAAGCACAGTACAAACAACTTGCTGGAAGTATGGAATGATCCGTCTTCAATACATTGTGGTTAAGTGCATTCGCTGCAAAAGCAATTTAAAGTTTTAAAAATTTTGAGTTTTCTAAATAACAATGTACTTGAACGCAAAGCAAACACAGAATGCGTTTGCAGCCATCTAAATGCTAATGGCTCCCATCTAACTCGAGAAAGATTCTTGATTCTGGTTTAAACTTGAGAATGCAGCAATCAAAATCTGCACGAGCAAGAGGCACTCGGTCTCTTAGGAAGGAGATGTGATGATGCAATATGTTGATGTCAATTATACAGAAGTACCTTCTGAAATTAAATATGGATGCAATTGTCAGAGATTATTGTTCGTCCTTTGACCAGATTTATGTTTTCAACTGTGTAAGCTGGGAAGAATATAAAATTGATTTTCCTGAGGAGTTGACTAGGATCTTGAGTCCTTAAATTTAGTTGGAAGCCAGTTCTGAATCCTGGCAATTACAGTGCACCCATATTGATTTGATAATGCTGACCAACTTTCGCCATTACCCATGACTGTATCTATTCAATTTATCTGCAATAGTTATCTTCTGCAAACTTCTTCAATTCTCTACATCTATTGTGTATGTTACTATTTGGAAATAGTCAGAAGAGTTTATTTACCGGTGGAATTGATAGAGAATCTCTTTAGGAAGCTGTCAAGTTATTTAATCTCATGGTGGAAATTTCCAGAAATCAAATAAAGAAGGTAACATTGTAAGGTTTCACTCCGCTTAATTTTGTGGTTCGTAACGGAGAATTTAGTTTGAAAACAGTTGTTAGGATGGTTCATTTCATGGAAGTTTCCCGCCCAAATTTTAGTTGTGAATTAATTCATTGTTTATTTTGAAAAATGTCTGCTCCTTCTTTTCTTGAGTGGATCAGGAAGCTTTACTGGCAATTTACTGTCTTGTTGGGGTTCACGAGGGTCGTTTGCCGAGATGTTAAGTGGACAGTGAATAATGACGTTACTTATTTAGGTATACTGATAGTGAATAGTAAACTTACCTGGTATCTTTGCCTCCAAATTTAGTTGAAACCAGTTAGGATCTTTGCATTTCAAGAAACTCCCCTTTTTGTTGATTTCTGTAGAGATCTTGGAACGATTTTCTGTTTTCTACAACTGCATCTCCTCTTCTCTCTCTGTCTTTTTGGAACTAAAGGGATTTTCTAAGTTGATTTTCTGGAGGAGTTGATTGGGAAGCTCTCCGGGTAATTTACTGTCTTGATGGGGGTTTACGGGGCTCGTTTGTCGAATTGTGAAATGGCCAGAAAATAATCTGATTGGTCGAAGTTTATGGAGTGAAATGAAAAGGTTTAGAGGAGCAAAGTTGGTCTATTTCTTGGGCCATGAGTTGTAAGTTATTGTAGCGCTGTGAGCTGCTTTTCTGATCTCAACTTGTGAGTGATATGACATTGTGGGCTTAACATAACTACACGGCTAAATACATTGATTTTGGGATTGGATCTGTTACTATTGTTTCCTTAGAATGCTATTTGATTATTTTTGCAGTGCAGCAATTTGGGCTTGAGTTTATATGGGCATAATATGTTTGAGGGGGGTGATTGTTTCAATGTTTCATTTTGATAAAAAAGATGCGCTTGTTGATAATTGAATTTATTTCGCATTAATGTTATGATTCATGCATCAAAACAACTATACAAAAATCTAAGCAACTATACAAAAATAATTTTTAAGTCTTCAGACAAGATTCTGAAGTTCAAATTCTCAGTTATAAAAATTAACTGAACTGGAAGTTTTGTCGATTTGAGCGCCATGCTTAAAATAAAATGTATCTAACTGAAAAAAAAGTATTTGCCACATTCTTAGTATACAAGATTTGTTAGTTATGGGTTGGATTACCTGCACGTAGTCCTTGCTACTCAATTCAGCTATTGGTTTTCATGATTATTTAGTAGTCTGACTGCATACACCATTGTTGGTGTATCTGTTGTGTCAGTTACCAATGACAACGCCGTATCCTGTAACAGAAAACCCATTTTTTTGTCGTTGCTTCAAAGAACTGATGTCACGTAGGGTGGGTTCAATTCGATAAGGGTTTACGTTGGTTGGGCACAATCCCTTCAACCTGAAAGAATTGTGTTTTGTGATGGAAAATTGCCAGAAAATTGGTTTAGGATTTTCCTTCTGACAGGTTTTGGGCTCACTCGAATCTAAAAGGGAACCTCCACGAAGATACGTGATTACTGGTTTGACCAGATGGTGTCCGCTTGTTTACATGGTGTTACGTGTTTGCATGGTGTTACGTGTTTATAAAAATATGTTTTGGGTACAAGCTGTTTAACCATGAAGGTGCAATGTTACAAGCTGTTTAACCATGAAGGTGCAATATTTTCTGCATTTTGGAGAATATGTGCTTGTGAGAGCTATTTGAATGTTTTGCCTGGCTTATCAGTAGAAAGGTTTTACTGCATGTATACTAGATGGGTCATGTGAAGTTATAAGTTGCCTCTGCTAAAATGTAAATAGATAGCACTATTTACTATTTATAAGGCATGGTCGATGGCTATTCTTGACATATCAGTTCTGATGTTATATGTGCAGCACACAAAATCTAAATGTTTTCTTGAGGCATCACATGATATGTGACCCCCAATAAAAGTAGTGATACAAGCTTTTAGTGTCATCATGATAATCATTATGAAACATGTCGACAATCTCTTCAAGCAGGTTCAAATGAATAACATGATGATGCTAAAAATGTTTTATCTATATTAAAGGCATTTTTGTTAAAGACCTTTGAGAATTTTGTTCAAGTACAAAGATGAGGTTGCTTTATTGAACATTCACACCGTCCTGTTTACACCAACCCTGTAACCAGCAGACCGTTCCCTAATGTGTTACACCATAATGACTATGGTGCTAAAATCAATCGATGTTAGTGGATAAAATCAATATCTGCTTCCTGCTGACAAGAAAAGGCTAATTCAAACGGCTTCGAACTGGTTTCGAACTGATTTCAAACCAATTTCGAAAGGCGGGTATTTTAACGCTGATAATAAGCGGCAAAAATTTGCAATGATCCCGCCAAAATACCCCTTAGGCGTAATCAATGGAGGAATAATTTGCTTTTCGCAGGAGTCAGCAGGGATCAGCAGCTCTCCCAAGACCAGAATGTGACTTAATTGGTAGCTCCAGAGCCAAAACAAGATTGCTAATCCACAGGGATTGGAAGAGATTGGAAATTTGGGGGTTGTGTGCGTTTAAATGGTGAACTGGCTAATTGCTGTGGGACTGGGTTCGGTCGTTTAGAGAAATTCAGATGGCGATGGAAGGATGGACAGAGATAGATATTTGGAAGGATAGTAGGTTGATAGAGAGATAGAGAGAACAGGAATAGAATCATAGAGGTAAACCATTGTATATGAATATATCAAGAACCATAGAGATAAATAGATTAATGGATGGGTGGATAGATATTAGATTGGCAGGTAGGTAAATTTAAAGTAATAAATAGGTGGATGAAGAGATGTATATTGCCAGATTTGTAGACTGGGCCGACCATAGCCATATATCGGTGGCGCAGACACGTGTTAAGTGAAAAAGTTATGAAAGAATTGTATGCACATAAGCCACAGTTGTTGCTTATATTCCTACTGTCCTTGTGTTTGCTACACTTCAAAGACGGACATATAGTCATACTGTCTGTGTCACAGTGATATCACATTGTCAAAACACTCAACCTATACAAAGCTTTCAAAAGGCCACTTTGTCTTGTATATTGGATCCTCAAAGATGAAAGTGCAAAAAAGTGGACAAGAACTAAAGAAAAGATATTGTGCATCCAAAAATTCTTCAGTTGCTGAGTGCAAATATATCGTTTGTACAACAACACCAAGGATTGGCAGAGAATCTTCATAAGATCTACGTATTCCTCTTGTTTTATTTTTGGGAAATATCTCGCTTCGATTTCTTCCCTTCCATCTTTGCTCCTTCAGACTTAGTAACAGTAGTTTTGCAAAACTGTTGCATATTTTCTGGCCCTTTTCAAAAACTCTTCACTGACTATTGATTTGTTCTTGCTTATCTTAGGATGTTACTACTCCAACAAAAAGTTAGTAGCTTTACCTCCTAGCTTATAATAGAAGTGATATAACAATCCTACTTACTCCTCTCATACAATTTCACCATAACTAAAAAATTTTCATTCTGTCGCAGAAGTTTTACTGCGATGAACATTGATCATATCCTTTTCCCATTCCTTCACCCACCAATCTGTCAAATTTGCCAACTTTTTCACCTTCTTCACATACTCTACCATGATATTTGGGCCACTTGTCTCTTGAATAACTAGTCGGCAGATGTCACTACTCAGACCAAAAAATTAAAAAGGTTTTCAGCATCTACTATTCCTCACACACTCTTCATTCCCAACTTTTGTGACCAAATAAAACTTTCCTACCTCTTGTCGCTGACTACTCACAACATTTCATCCGTGTGTCGCAAATCTGTGCAAATTCTTGTTCAACTTTTGGATGACCATTGATTTGTCTCCTCTCACTGAATGACTCTATTTGGGGTTATTTGCTGTCATTGCGTAGAATCAATGCACTCCACAATGGTGGTCGATGGCTTTAGTAATTTGGAAAGATTGGACATTTTGCGAAAGTGGACATTTCGCACTACTGTATTTGGCGCTATGCCATAGTCAAGTATAGTCCAGTACTCTCTTGTATCGATCTTGGTGTTTTTCTTTTCTGTTTACCTGGTTTTCTTTTTCTCGCTTTCTCCACAATTTTTTTGCTTTTTCCTATCTTTCTTGCTTTTCTTTTCTCCATGGTAACTTCTTTTCTCCCTGATTACCTCCTATATATTTTTTTCTTATAGTCCTATTGATTTTTTTTCTGGTTAATCATATTTTTATTTACCCTTTTATCGTGTTTTCAATTAATTTCATGCCTGTCTATTTCTCTCTCCTTTTCTATGCGCAAATGTCACAGGGGCTTGCTTCGGATTACTTCATTTGCCTACCTATTCAGTATGTTTCGAGAAGATATATTGCATTTTTTATGCCACTCTTGGGTAGGAAAGCCCATATAAAAAGGGGAATGTTGTAAAAGAAGAAAAAAAAAGCGACATATTCAGGAGATATATTTGGGAGATTTATTCGAGATATATTCTGCGTATATTCGGTAGGTCTGTAGGAATGTTTAGTTGGCAAGCTGTAGTAATAAATAATTCCAACATGTCTGGGAGTATCAATATATTATGGGTAGATACATTTGTAGATTTGGAAAGCTATACTTAGATATTTCTATTGGGTAAATGGCTGTATACAAATACCCTATAGATGTGTTCCCCTTTTCCTTGCAACTGACACAGAAAGTTAGTAACTAACATTGCAATTTTGTGAGCAGTACAGACTTGAAGCTAAGAGCATGACATCGTGCTGGCTCATAAATTTGGTATCTTGCTCCAAATTCGGGAAAACTTGATAATAAATCGCTTAGACTTCAGACAACCAGAAGTGGTATTGTACGAAGTGCCCTGACGCGTGGTTGTTTTACCCATTACCTGAAGACTTAGACTGTTTAACTGAACACTACCAAAGAACTTTGACATCAAACAACTGTTTAACTATATATATTACCCAGAATGTTAGCTCTTGCATTAAACAAAAGGTAATATCAATTTACTTAACCAAATATCTAACTTAAAATTTACTCCGCCATTGATACCAGGGTGTTACCATGCTGAATTGACTGTTGGATTCTGGTCAAACAATGATTTGCAAGGGGAGTAATGGAAGGCCCAATGTTCTAGCCTATTGTGAGTTGCAAAGTTTTGTAAGACAATGTTTTATTTGACTATAGCATGTTTTCAAAATGATTTTCTCTCTTTTCAGGTATGTTGGCAAATATTTTCAAGAAATTTGGTGTTCGGAGACTTCGGCTTGAAAGGTATTGTGTTGTTTCCTATGGGGGGTTTTATTAGAGACCTTGGAGATAAGATAGATCAAATATGGACAAACTAAAGTAAGAAAAAAGTAGTATCGGGTACTGCCAATTTTGCACAAGCTTGCTCAGATGTATAGATTGTGGTTAGTTTGGCGAATATTATGGATAGGTAGTTGACTTAGTTCACTCGTATAAGTTCTGCTCTTTGAGGAAAATAGCTGACTTATCCTCTAAAATGCTTATCTGAACAGGACTTTTAGAAGCCTTTATTTGGTTTATGACTTGAATGTCTTTTCATTTTAATGAAACTTCATGCAGTACAATTTTGTAGACAATGAGGAAAAGGCAATCATGCCATATAGGCTGATCAGAGTCTATTGTGTAGGTGATGTATGGAAATTCAATTTGATGGGATGTACAACATAGAAAGGGGGCTGGAGACTTCGGATGGTTATAAATCTGACGCAGTAATAAGCTTTTACGTTCCTACTTGAGGAGAACGAGTTCCGAGATGAGCTAAAAGTAGAGCAGGAAAAATTAGATTTATGAACAGAATAAATTATGGAATCCCATCTAGATATCTGGATTCTAAGTTTATTGCAGGATTATAAGCTGTACGAGATCCTATGTCGGTCTATCTGAAATGGTTTACAGGCAGAATTGGAAGAGATGGGTTTTGCTGCCAAAATGTAGCAATCAGATTTAGCATCATTTCCATAAGAATTGCCACTACCTTCCAAAACGACCATGATTACCCCAAATCATTTATTGAAAAGGCAACATTTTGGGCATTATTTCCCAATCAACCTAATTTGGACTGCAAGATATGATTTTGTGATCCAAATATATGGGTTGATGGAATCCATATAGGCGTATACTTAGATAACAATCGAAGGCAATTAAATGAAAAAAAAAGTGATTATTTTGGTCAGTTTAAGGTACCCGCAAACACAATCTTCAGAAAGAAGAAAGATAGATAGATAGATAGATAGATAGATAGATAGATAGATAGATAGATAGATAGATGGATACAATTTTTGGCTGGCCCACACATGTTTCAAACCCATCCAGACGAAGACATTCAGCACTGTATTTCGTTGCCAGAATAAATTTCTGTATTTGAGCTATAACTTATTTGCAGCCTCAGTGTATAAATATATGATGTGTATCTTTCATGCCTTATGGTTTTTGACATGCAGCGAGCCATGCTTTCAATATAACCCTCGCAAGGGCTACTTCATTCGGTCTACTGTGATTTTCTCTGAGGACTTCATGTTGAAGCCTCGGGGTACCAAATTTCTTCTAAATTTCTAGAGAGAACCCCTGGGGATATTGACTCTATTGACCCTGTTGGGGCAGATCTAAAGTTACAGGGTGGGCCTAAATTGAATTTGGATGTCGTGGCCTGTAGACATGATACGGTTAGGTGTCTGGCGAGGAGCCCGATTGCCTGATGACATTATTGTGATTGAAGTGGCTTGGTGGTAGAAAGTTTCCTTCATCCAGGAGTTCTGAGCCTAACAGAATTTGTGTGTGCCTTGGAAGCGCAAGGTTCTGCATCAAGTAGAGACATACAAAAAAGTAAAAATATTCTTTTGAGACATCAATACGATGGAATAGAGAGCAGCGTTTGCAACAACTTCCAGTTGGTTTCCCAATGTTTATGCTTACCCGGATTGATTTAGCCAGAAGTTAGGGTACTTTTTTTCATTCATCTCGATCAAATTTTAGTGATAAATCTTATCTTAAAAAATGTTTAGAGGCCTTTGAGTTTCTTTTTTGCAACTGAAGGATTATGTCATTTTTTTTACACTTGGATCATTTTAATCTGCTTGGTAATTATAAGGGATGTACACTTCATCAATAGAAGATTTCTTTTTAAAATATCACTTATTCCCATCTGAAGTACTTCTATGTAAAAATTCTGTGAGACTGCCAATATAAATTGATTTTACATAACACTGAGAGAAAAATGATTGTCTTCAAAGGTCACTGATCTGATTCATGAGATAAACTTGATGCTCGAATTGGTTCCAAGAAATTTTTCAATACTTTCAATGAAACTTTACGGGCACATAAAACTTTTAGCCATAGATAGATCTGGTCATATAGATTTATGCTATAAATAGTATCTTCAGCGATAAAGAAAATGTTAAGTACACAACATCTTCGATATGCCCTGCTCTTTCAAACAGAAAATAAATTGCGGCTTTTTTATCCATTTGTTCGGTGATAAATTCCTGGTAGGGATAGTCTTAATGAAATTGGTCTCTTGATATTTGAAGTTCAACTAGAAACTCTTTTTTTTTCTGCAATAAAAAATTGTCATAAGTCTAGAATGTTAAACAACCTTTTGGTGAAAGTTCACAAGTGCCCTATAAAGATCTGCAAGTTATTAAATCCAGCCTACAAAATGAAGTTTTAAGCTTTTCGCTTGAATTCTTTACACAGAATTGGTTCTTTAGATATTGATTTAAGATACTTAACCATTCACCAATACTTCAGCTAGTTTAATGCATGGATTGCTTCCACAAACTTTGCTTCTTTATATTAAACACTTCATTGATTTTTCGATGGTACTTTGAAGTTTTATCATTTGCTAATACTTCAAAAGTTTTATCCCTGACATTGCTCAATGATACTTCAATGTTTAAAGATTCATAATTCATTTGATGTAGGAGAAACTGATGAGTCAGCAGAAAGAGTGGAAAAGTTTGATGACGATGAAGCTTTTGTGCTATTAGTGTTATAATTGCGTCAGATTATATTCATATTGCTTAGATATAAGTGTTAAGCATAACAATGAATACAGCTTATGATTGATGCAAAATTGAGTTACAGAAATAAATTGGTAGCAAGTATTTGCCTCTTAACTTTTGTTTGCTCTTACGATCTATTTATATTGCATTAAATACTGTTGTTTTATCATGCATATTATTTGTGGTGAGACTTTGCCATACCACAGGGCCCACATATACAAAGTGAGTTTTAAGTATGGACTTTGGTAATTGGCCAGTAGCAGTCAATCACTGCTTCCGCCAGTACTAAAACACCCTCTTCCTTTATAACTGATTTAAGATATGGAAGTTTCATCAATCCGTTATATACAGTATTTTTGTTCTTTGTACCCTCTCGTTCGCTTTATAGTGTAAGGAAATGGCACTCTTTTAGCAGTGTCCGCTGTACAAGATTAATGGGGTTGCACTGAGTCTGCCCTTTAAATGATGTGCTTAGTATACATAGCAATTGGTCTAACTAGTCACCCTTATGAAATAGTTTGAACTTTGGTCTTGCCAGAAATTCATCTTTGCCTATGCAGTTTTTTCAACAAATTAAAATTTAGTTCCAAGGTCTGCAGACTGTATATTCAGTTATGGGGTCAGGATCATTTGCCTGTAAAATTACTTTATATCAACTGTCTTTAGATTATGTATGTTGTTGAATGATGGCTGCTCTACAACTGCCTGGTAGAGCCCTGCGCGGCCAGACCGCAATGCGATCGCCTGCAGGGACCGCTGTGCCTGGGAATATTTTTTATTTGTCGTATTTGTTGAATAACCTCTATTGCTGTACATCTATAACTCCAGAAAAAATGAATTTCTTGTTGAAAATCACTGCCCAAATGTATTTGTTATTGAATGACCAATGCTCTACATCAGCTGTTAGGGAAAATGTTGTATTTGTTGTTGACTTACAACATCGGCTGTTTTGCTAACTTTGACCTTCAACTCTCCAGTCTCTTTTTTCCTCCTTTTCTTGAACCATTTTTGCTGCTTCCTGTTTGTCAAGATACAGCTTCCGGTTTCTTGACCTTCATCACCTTTAAGACTAAGGTTGTAAACTTCAACCTACGCTAATGGTAACTGAGTAACAACTGTTAGGAGTTTAAAATGGAGTTATAAATTAAATTTAGAATGTTGAAAATTGACACTTTGAGTCAAGAGGTTAGTGGATATGTGGGGGTATCTTTTGTGACTTAATAATTCGATTTTAATTGATGGAAGCCCAACCCTATTTGTGTTGTTGTAAGGATACTTTCTCATTGTCTCTGGCTGTGGAAAATTTGTTCTTGTCTGAAAGTATTAATCCAATTTCTCTGCAACATGCTTGATAATTCACAAATTATTTCTGAGCTTCAGACTGGTGGTTATTTCAGGCAAACAAGTAATTTGGAACAGACACATGTTGTTCGTGACCTTCATTACGTATTTGAAAAATTATTTCGTGTACGTGACATATTATGAATTGTTACATATTTATATGACAGCATTTATTTTCCAGAAAAAGCGCATAATGATGAAATTGACGGATAATATTCCAAATTGTCTTGCAACTTCAGACTCTTATTTTGTGGTGTAATCTTAACAACCGACACGTGTCTTCCAAGATATGTTTCATTTTTTGCATATTTGAAGAATCAAATTTCATGTGTGCGTGACATATTATTATTGCAACATCATTTTTGTGGCCAGAGAAGGATTATTACGAGAAGGATTATCACAATTGAATGGCAGGATTGTTTTCCAAATTATTTAGAATAGCACTCAAAAGTTTTGGGATGGGGGTGACATTTACAGTCTGCTTATCAATAATAAAAACCTATAATACATAATGTCTGAACTGGAAAATGATTTAGTAAATTATGAGCCATGTTGGTTGCTTAGTATGGTCAAAAGCAACTATCTATTATTTTGAGTTGACCAATGTGTTCAAGGTGTCTTAAAAGAGGCCCCCCAACATTGTACCAAAAGCCAAATTTTTTTAGTAAATTTTAGTTTCCACGTGATAGGTTTATGTATTATTCCAACATTTGCCGAAGTGAAAAGTATACGTTTTCACAAATTTTCCCATCGTCGATGACATACTTCCCAAAAACATGAGAAAAGTCATAAGGAAATCAGAATGCTTCAAGCGAGCAGAGGAAAGTCAGTATTTTCTTCTCTCCTGAGGATAGCTACTCTACTGACCTTTCCGACAGCTTGAGATGAAGCTGTAATGAGCCTTAGGGACCTATGCCTATGGATAATTTTCTCGGCCAGACCTCAAGTGGATGTATGACCTATGTTGATGGTGTTGCTTCTGGGCTTGGCTGGTCTTTGCTTGCAACTACCAAATAACTCAGAAATTACAGTTAGATGACTCAGAAATGAGTCACAAGTAACTTGACCAATTACTTGGTAGTACCTCACAAATTATCTCATAGGACCTCAGAAGTATGTCACAAATTACCTGTGAATTATTCACAAACTAGAGACAAGGAGGGTAAATCCGTCCACTTTTGGCTAAAACTGTCTTTCCAGGAATATGGGAATAGTTACAAAAATAAAAATTAGTCCATTGGAAGGGGGATATTCCGTTCTTTCATCACCAGCCAAAAAAAGTCAAATATTCAAATAATTTTTACTGAAACCATGGCAACGAAATTTTAAGGTTAGGGCACCTAAATCCGTCCACCCTGCTGGTAAATCCGTCCAGTAAAGATGGTAAATCCGTCCACAGGGAATTATACAGCACATAACTGTCATATCTTGTGAGTTTTGCAATTTAACAACATTCCCAAAGCATTTTCTGTCAATTTTAGAATAGTGGGGTACTTATTGCACTTAAAATATAAGAATTAAATAAAAGAGGTACAGTTAACTATCAGCAATTTCAATTGACTGCCTCAATTACGATTGAAGAACTCTTTTTAACCCAATCAAGTGGTCTAATTGCTCAAACTAATTTATTTCATCAGTGTTATGCCATTTATAGGTATTAAAAATCATAAAAGTACTTTTAAATCCCATTTGAAATGGGTGGACGGATTTGCAATCACCCAGTCAAGCCAGATTTATAAATAATGATGGTAATTCCGTCCACTTTTATTTCCATTATATCACCTGCCCAGGTGTTGCAATTAAGCCATTGAAAGAATCCTGCAAGAAAAATAAAATCCTACTTCTCATGCAAAACTTTTTTTATTTTCAAAACGTTTTTTGTTGATTGAAATAGGCAATCAGATGCCTACAAGAAATTCACAAAATGGCTGTTATGATGTAACAGATTTCCATGTATTTTGTCCTCTATTTTTAAATGAACCTGAAATGTCATTAATATGCTGCTAACATGATAAATACGGCAAAATTAGTTGAAAAACAAGTTTACCTTGTATTTAAAACTCACACTACTATAATAAATTTAATTTCATGCCTATATTAGGGGGTGGACGGAATTACCCCCCTGGACGGATTTACTGTCCCTGACTCGACTCACCAATTTTCTCCTGGTGTTGTGCAAGAAATTGCGGTGTGACTTCTATCTTAGACAAATGACCTTCGCAACAGTTTTCTTGGTGTCCAAACGGATTTGGCACGTACACGTGTCTGTGTCGACATGACATTTCTGCAACATATCTTACATATTACCGACACATTCTGAGAAACAATTTAAATTGCAACTTGACTCAAAGTGGGGCATTTATATTGTATATTTGGAATATGTTTCATTTCTTTTTTATGTCTGTTTAATATGGCAAGATGTTTTGTCTGTGACTGCATGCATCTTCTCAAGAATCGTAGCCAAATATTTTCCCTGAAATGGTTTATGATGATCATTTTCCATTATAATAATTCAGATTTGCGCCAAGTATCTGAAGGTCTATTATGTTCTCAAGTTCCCCAATTTTGTCCTCTTTTTTGACAAATATGGAATTTGAATTAAAAATCAAACTCCTACACTTTTTCATGGCAAGTTCTTGCAAGCTGATATAACCGAAATTACAATTGTTACTAGCTACTTGAACCACAAAAACCTCAGAATTGTCGAGGATAAGAATGAATTAGTGCCGGCACGTGAACAACTGGCTATTTTTCTTTTACATTCATGAGTAAGTTACATGCTCACATCGTAACTTCTCTTAAATTTTAAAGTTTTTTCAAGTATTGCATGTATGATAAACAAACTTGCTTATTCGTGTCATGATTACCAAGTTCCTTATTCTGAAGGTCTATCAAAATTGCATGCATTATTCTGGACATATGCTTGAGTAAATAATGGTTATCGTAAGGGATATGGGAAATGAATGTTAATGCTCATGAAGTGGATCTGCAAAGCAATGTAAAACCTGCTTCTTTTCTGTTATAAATGGGCGTAAATTATGACATGCACTATATGCGCCATTTTACCACGAAATTCACTATCTGGTTTCAGCCAGCCGAATGTTTTGCTATCCGATATTATTTGGTCCTTTAAAAATTGAAATTAGATTTAAACAAAAAATTTATGACTATAGAATGAATGGGGGATATTCTGAAATATGTTAATGCTTCAGACTGTTAAATGATAGGCGCATGTTTAAGTATGTTAGACAAAAAACTTACGATAGAACAGGGTAAAGCTGACATAAGTGGCAACTCTCCAAAAGAAACCTGTGTTAGTGAAGAAAGTTGGCATTTCTGCAATTAAGTTGGTTAAAATAGGTGGCCAACTTTCCCCCGGCTTACCAACTTTAGCCTGTTCTACAGTACTTTGTTAAATCAGACAAAAATTCAAGAAGGAAGTCAAAATGCCTTAAGTAACAGCAGAAAGTAGTATTTCCCTCGTCTCTCGGACATTTGCACTCCTGACCTTTCCGACAGCTTGCGATGAAGCTGTAATGAGCCTTAGGGACCTATGCCTATGGATAATTTTCTCGGCCAGACCTTAAGTGGATGTATGACCTATGTTGATGGCTTTCGGGCTTGGCTGGTCTTTGCTTGCAACTACCAAATAACTCAGAAATTACTGATATATTACTTCGGAATGAGTCACAAGTAACTCGCCAATTACTTGGAAGTACCTCACAAATTATTAGGAAGGACCTCTAAAGTATGTCACAAATTACCTGTGATTACTAGCAGACTACTCGCCAATTTTCTCCTGGTGTGGTGCTACATAGTACGGTGTGTGACTAGTGTTTCCAATGAGTCTCGACTGACACCTCTCGAGAATGACATGGTCTAGTGCACCAGAATCGAGAATTTCTCGAGAAATCTAGGACACTGTCCTGCCATTGGCACAATGATAAAACAAGAGACACAGTGTGTAAAGATGGCAGCACTGTCCATGCAAAATTTGGCTGTCTGCTTGAGTGAGGGTTCCACAAAAAAAACCCTTTTTGACCTGTTAACAAAGTGCCATCCACTTCTTGCTTGACAAATAAATAGTATTAGACTTATTTGACTTATCTAGCATAGTTGACATATCAAAATGTCATTATTAAGGCAGTAGTGATCCTATTTAGCTTCTTGTTTACTACAGCTGGCTGTTCCAAAACTTGGTTTGCCTCCCTGTGTGCTTAAATGCCATGGGTTTCAAACATGCTTTAAATCCTTCAAATGCCATGGTACAATTTGCCATTAGTTCTCTAAATTAGTCATCTTGAATTCTTTGTGGCAAAATTTTCTGCACAAAGCTTGAGAAATAAATCTATAAAGATGTTGTATCACTTCCTGTGGACAGATTGTCAGCAAAATTTAAGAGCAATGAGGTCCAGCAATACATGGGTTGCAACTGATTACAGGTGTGATATCTATTCTATTTACTGATCCTCTTGCTTGTCTATCATGACACTGAGGAAAACAACTACAACAGCTTAAAACAAGACTTCAAAAGGAAGAAACATAACTTTAATACACATTCTGTTTGAGATAATTGTTGATATTTTCAAACAATAATGAGTTAATACATTGATAATCCTACAAGGTTTGCTAAACAATGCCAACTTGGTTCATAGTTGTCTTGTGTTACATAATTGATTGTTTCAGTTTGCCAGACTGAACAGGTAAGGAACTTAAATTTAAGTGACAAATCCCAATAGAACCTCCCAGGAGTTCATGTCAATGCCTTGAATATTTATATAACAGTCAGTAATCCCTAGCTTTGTAGGCATGAAGAGAGATTTAATCTTGCAATGGATCACATTTTTTGGCTTTTATGATATCCTTTATAGTTTTAATGTTAATCTGTGTGTTTTGTTTCCTATAAATCACAGCTAAACATCCAGATATTATACAATTTTAAAACATTTGTACAAGTTCAACTTCAGCCTTTATCAGGTATACAATGGGGATTATCATCAACAGATATTTAAATTGAACAATGCAGCAAGTACACAATAACAATAATATCAAGCAAAACACAACAACAATTCAATTCTTTGTAACCGTTATAAACATAAACACATGAACAGCATGTCAAACAATGATCAACACTTCAATTCTCGAGAATCGCTCGGCGAGACGAGAAAATGCTGAGTCATTGCTGATCTCGAGACTTCTCGAGAATTCTGGCTCTCATTGGAATCTCTAGGTGTGACTTCTGTCTTTGACATATGACTTTCGCAACAGTTTTCTGGCGGTCAAAATTGGGATTTAGCACATACACGTGTCTGCATGATACATGACGTTTCTACTTGGTATCTATCATGTATTCCGACACTTTTCTATGAAACGATTTATTGCAACTTGATGAGTCAATGACAACTCAAATTGGCATATTTACATGATTTATGTTATATATTTGGAATATATGTTTCATTTCATTTTATTTTCATTTGATATGGCTAAGTGTTTTGTCTGTGACTATTTGGTCTGTGACTATATATCCTCTCACTATAATCTTACAAATTATTTTTCTCGAAATATTTCATATAGATCACTTTTCCATTTCAATGATTCAGATTTTTAGGCATTAGGAAAGAAATTGTTTGTCAATTAAATTCTTGAGTTCCTTTTAGAATTTTTCCATTTATTACAAATTGTGGGATTTACTAACAAAACGTGAATTTTCGTGCAACAAAAATTGGTTCATATAATTTTTCGATCATGTTGAGAAAAATAAAGAGCAAGTTGGCTCAATAAGTATTTCGCCAATTGCTGGGTCTTGGGTTCGATACATTACGTGGTCAGGCCAGGACGCGGGGTCACCTTGACTTGTGTTGGGCGGCAGTTTCAGCCATCCTCGCCTCGTTATATCCTCCTCTTACCAGAGTACATAAATACAGATTACGAAACATGCTACAATCCTCCTCCATATTTCAAACAAGTTTGTCTTGGCTTCAACATTTTGGAGTCATTGAAGGATATTAATGAATAAATTCGTATGAGAGTTAAGCTAGCACTCTGTCCTTTTGCAAACCAGTGTGGATTAAATCTAGGAATTTAAATTTGCTTACATGATAACTTCTCTAAAACTTTTGTTGTTTTCCAAGTTCACATATATCATAGCCAAATTACTTATTCAAGTCATGATTACCAATTTCCTTATTCTGAGATCACTGTGAATTAAATCATTGACATTAAGTTACAGGTCTAGTGATTTCAGCTTGGATTACAAAAAACTACTGGAAAAGTGGAATGTTATAAACAACTTGAGTTTATGCTTACATGTGCATGATAAATTTTCTCTGGAACTTGTTTCAAGCATCGCATATATCAAATACAAATTTGTTTATTCTTGTCATGATTACCAATTTCCTTATTCTGAAGGTCTATCAAAATGGCATGCATTATTCTGGGCATATGCTTGAGTAAATAATGGTTATCGTAAGGGATATGGGAAATGAATGTTAATGCTCATGAAACTGATTTGCATTTATTTGCAAAGCCTTGTAAAACATATTTTCCTATTTGCATGAGCATATTTAAACTTCCACAACACACTTGAGATAAAGCAAGGAATGTTGCGGACATTTGGTGCTCCTTGTTGAGATAAGCATATAAATTATACCATAAGGTTTGCTTATGTGAAGTAAGATGAAGTGAAGACAAACTCTTCCGTGTTTGAGATCAGCATAGACACATGCAACTTTTTTCCCACATAATATTAAAATGGAAATGTTTGTTTCTATCCTGTTTACTTTTTAAAATTCATATTCAAAAGTTTCAGCACTTAGAGCTCTTTGCAGATTGGTGGTCTGCAGGAACAATTTATTTTCTTATTTTCAATTTGCAAACTGGCTTTGCCGCATCATTGACAGTTTTCTGTTGGTCTCGTGATCTTCATATTCGATGAGGTACCTAACGTCATTTAATCATTTTGTTTATTGTCACCTATGCTGCTTGATATGATAAGCAGTCTGAGTCAACTGATTAACCACAACAGACGCAAACAAAACATTATCATGCCGGTGACATCACACGACCAAGTTTAAACTTTAATGTTAATTTTGAAACTGGTTGGAGCTACAAGTTGAAAGGGAGAATCACCTTATAATATTTCAAAGGAAATTTGGAGATGTATGCTCACGTAGTGCGTGGAATATATTATGTAAGATACTACGAACAAGTGCATAATTTTTGTTATAAAACTTTCAAAATACTGGTATATATCAATACCAGTATATGTCATGCCTTTGGCTTTGCTGGTGATATTACATTGTCTCTGACAGACTTAGAGTTCTACTTTTGTCCCGTGTCATCTCTTCGACCTTCATGTCTGACATTGTCTGTGTATTAGACCTCAGATGATATCTCAATGTCTCGGTGTCATGCTACTTTGTATGATACTCGTCGTTAACTTTGCTTGTTCTTTTGTCATCCGAGGCCAGTGTTGTTTGCTATTTTAAAGAATGACTGCCATGTCACAGTGTAAAATTTTGGGATTACCACACTACTAGAGTCTTTCATTTAGTTTTCTTCTTTACCTTAACACACACATAATTACATAATCAAGAAATAACATTGTTCTTTACATATTTGTGTGATTATTAAAGCCAGTTCATAACTTTGCTTCATTGATGAAACAAATTTTCAGATGTTCACTATACAAGTTGGATTCTCTCAATGGTAGCACATTAGGCTGTTAAATGTTCGTAGTTTGTACCCTGGTTTGAAGAATATCCCGGCCGGGCTGGTTAGACCCTATAGGTCATCCTGTGCTTAGAGCCACTTGCCTTATTTTTCTGCGGCCCTCCCTACAGTCCCCAACCTCTTAAACTCTCTCAGTGCAGAAAATATGGGCACTTTCTTCGCCATAATTCCGGTTAGTGTTTTGCTTTTATTCAGCGCCGGAGCAAACGCTCGAGCAATCGAGAAAGCTCAGTCTTGTAAGTGGATATAATAGACTGAAGTTGTTTTGAGGCATCATTCGAAGTATTGCGCTGTTTCTTGTGTGGTCTAATGGTGTCAGAGATAATAACTAGCAAAGGCCATTCTTGTTTGATGCCTTATTTGCCCTTAATGATCTGCCAAATGTAACTCAGTCAATAAAACAATTTTCCTTACAGCAAAATGGGTAATTATGAGGTAATATATCACAGAAAACCCATAGGGCAATGTAGGGCATGGACCCCTCAGTACCGTAATATGGGGTGAATTGGGACAGAATTGGGGGTTTTTCTGTCATAGTATTGTCACAAATCATCTTAAAAATAAAAATACGGTGCCTAATTATGTCCCAACTTCAGGTCCAACTATCCCTAGGAGCATTTAAAGATATCTTTAATTTTCAATGATTTATTCACGAAAAACTGCTGTCCCAATTCACCCCTTATTTTGGGGTGAATCGGGACAGTCCTCTATTTCTATAAAATAATACTTCCTGCCATGTTTTGGTGATTGCTACTTGTGAATAAACATTAGAAAATATATTTGACATTAAAAAAAAAATTTGAGAAAAATCTGACCACAATTACTTGTAAAATTGGAGATTTTTAAAAATATGATAAATGACATAAAAGTATTGAAATATGTATTTTTCTTTTATTTACACCATACATAGGTAATTCTGAACTAAATCCAATATCAATGACGACAATTTCAATAATATTCTTTAAAAAGCCATGCTAGTACACTCAAATGAAAAATAGTAGGGATATTTTTGTTGATTCCCAAACTTTGTCATTGCCCAGGATCTGAACCCATGACCAAACATACAAAATCCCACATCTTGCCAACTATTCTGGTCCCTTAATTTGCCAAATATAGGTTATAAAAGTTTCCTGCTAGATTGGTGGCTCTGATATTAATACTTTTAGTGATCCAAGCAAAGTTTTGACCACGTGTTGAGATTTAAGTTTCTGCAGGGCCAAGTTTAAAGTGCTGCAGCTCCTCGCTGCCTGCAGTTAGAATGATAAAACCCGACCACAGTATTCGCTACTATGTATGCTATAATCTTGCCAAAAATCATGGACTTTGGTTGAGTAGAATTAGTTGTAGTTAAAGAAAAAAAACAATTTCCCATTCTGACCCGATTCACCCCAGTGTCGCTATTCACCCCATATTACGGTACTTTATATTGCTTGCTAGCTTGTGGAGTGCAGAGAGTTCAACCAATTGCATATTGAGCCATACTTTCACAAAATTACTTCCAGGAAGTTATTTGTTGCTTATTGAATGGTGAGGCTGATATGCACCTGAACTTAAGGAGGACTTCTGGAATTTTGTGTAGCTCTTAGTACTTGGTTCAACTTTCTGATCTTCAGGTTTCACTGAACTTGTGCCGGTCATCATTTTAATTTATTAGTTATCGCTTCTATCTGGTTAGTTATAATGGTCATACAGCCTTCAGAACCTTAAAAATTAAGAATTTGTGAGATCGTGTATGTAAAAACATTATCTAGCGTTGAAATTAAAAGTTTCATGCTACAGGACCAATAACTATTCAAAATCACTTTTTAGTGCAGCTCCACCCAGAAAAGGAACTCAATCTCTGCCTCAATATGTTTGAGGTATTCACCAAAGTCAAACAAATTTGGACCCCTAGTTCTGAGGTATCTGGGACCAACAGTACATTTGTGTTTCCATTGAGCTACCCGCAGGCCCTAGCCAATTAGCAAGAGGATTTTTCAGACCCTGGAATCTGCATTGAGTGTATTCCACACAACGCGCATCTGGTCCGGAAAGGTAGTGACAAATGACAAAAAAGGATGACTCAAGAAGTACAAAAACAAAAAAAAAGACGAAAAAAAAGTTGCAGAGCAGCCTAAATCCAGTGCGCAATCCACACGACAAAGCCTCGGAGCAATATCGGATGTTTTTGACGTGACAAGCAGAGTGGAGAGCTTCTTCTTATCCCAATAATATGATTACGGGAGACGAATGTAGCCCTTGTGCACAGCCATTCTGCCCTATTTAGGACACAAAGAAGCACAAAGAAGCCCATATTGGCTGAGGATATTTGACAATAGATATCTGACAGGGAATATCTGCAATATCTTTGTGGCACTTTGTGGCGCAGGCATCGCCAGGCAGGACAGATAGTGTTTGTTCACGCAATATTGCGGAATAGTTTTTCCCCCGGATTCTCTCCGTTTCGTGTCCTGAACGACGCTCGTCTTTTGCCTTTTGATCTGACAGCTCGCATTAGACTAACCCTTCAGACAAAAGCCAGCGAACGTGCCTCTGCAACTTCGGAGAGCTGTTCTTTCGATGTGCACCGCAGCGCACAAGTGCTAACCAGAAGTGTGCTCAACAGCTTTGTCTATATGATGAAAACTGCTTTGTGTATGACACGATTATGTGTATTAAGTATAGGAATACATTCTGAATTGTCAGCCACTAGTAATATAAAAGGGAGTGTGATTGCCTGAGTAGACCTATAGACATTGGGAAGTGTTCAGTACTCAAACACAGATATTCCTCTAGGAATGCTTTAATCTGTCCTTGTGAGTACAGAAATTGCCAAAGAATGTAATTAACCTGACATAATTATGATCTACCTGTGTGCCAAAAGTTACTTCTGAGGAACTACAGAGCTGTGTAATTTTGAAGTTTTTGCAATATTTTACTCAGAAAAGATCTTGTATCCTGCGAATGGTTCAAGGCTCCTTCATAGATTTGAGAGATCTTTCTTCTTTCAATATGTTTTAAAATTTCTGAAGGTTATGGATACTGGATAGACTTCCTGTATTCTGGTCTTGAACTACACCAGAAGAGGAATAAGCTTTGTCATAGATCACAGAAAATTTTAACTTGTTCTAGTTGTCATTACTTTTTATTTTTACAGGCATACAGTTTTAATCGCAATATATTTTCATTCTGCAGTCGCTTAAAATTACCTGTCAACTGGATAATTAAGCTGATGCAGGATTTAGTCTAGACCCAAGTCGACTGGGCAATTCATCATGATAAAGGCCAATTGGAAGTCTATATATTATCGACTTAGGCTTATGGGCCATGTATAATTCTCTATTTAGCATTCTCCTCACAGTATCTAGCCGCCACTGGAGCGGCCAATGGAGCGTCCAATGCTTTTTAAGTACACTCCGATAAAAAACAGGGAGAATACTAACTTACTAAACAAGGTCTATTGGCAATACATCAAAGCGCGTTAGCCAATACATCACCATTTATTTCGCATTTAACTGTCCGATCACATGATCTCAAGTCTAGACACTCAATTTGGCGAGGAGAGTCAATTCATCTCATGATTAAGTCGAAACCTCCCAATTTGTTACTTTGTACTATAATGCAATTTTATATGAGCGCAGCTCATGGCTGCCGAAGGCAGCCATGAGCGAAGCTCACTTAGCACAAGGACAGCTCATTTTGTGTGGTGCTCCTGTCTACAGTGACTGCCTGGACAGGAAGTGCCTGTAGTTGCCATAAAAGTGGAGCTAGTAGTTTAGTCAGAGTTTAGTTTGGCAAATAATTAAAATACCTCAAATATCTTCCAAAATAGCTTTAAAATTTCAGTCTTGTAGTATAACAACCTCCAATGACATATTTCAGGGATTTAAATCAACATGTGTAATATGTTTATCAACATTGGAAATAATTATTTCCATACCTGATTGTAAGAAGTGACTGAAAATTAAAAGTCAATACAAAAGTTAATGACTTAAATGGCTCACCAAGTAAGAAATCATAACAACACTTAAGGTTACATAATCTTCATTAACTATCAACAAATTATGTAACAGTCTAATAGTAAACAGTCATCTCTGAATAGCTATGGTTTTATTGATCTCAGTTATGTAAAGTCGACAATTTAACATAATAGATCCAAATTTATTGATCCAAATTTAACACAGATTTGAATTACACAGCTGTCAGTGCAATCTGTCTATCTATCTATCTATCTATCTATCTATCTATCTATCTATCTATCTATCTATCTATCTATCTATCTATCTATCTATCTATCTATCTATCTAATCTTATCTATAGATTAGATCTGATCTTATCTATCTATTCCATCTATCTGCCCATTTGCCCAGTCCTTTAAAAAGATAAATTGGCCTTCTGCATGGAAAATTGAAGATAATGCAGTAGTTCTATGACAATGCTGCGCGAATTTCATGGCAGTGCCATTTACATATTACAATTAGTGCAGTATCAGTCTTTATGGCACCGAGATGACTAATGTTACGTGAGGGCAATATTGGGTCTTTGAGGTGTGCAAAAAATTATATTGCATGATGAGGTGTTCTGCATTAACAGTTGCATCATATCATATTCATTTGGCTTTTTGTTGAAAATGCTAGAAAATGGCTGGAATTTTGACCTCTAGTTAGTTTTGTGTTTCTTTTGGCTCCATGTTTTAAATATATGTTGTAAAAAATTAAGAACTGTTGGACCAAAGAATTTTTTTCGCACTTTTGGAATCCACATCCTTGTCTTTGTATTATGAAAAGAAAAAAAAATGTGCAATGCATAATTGGCCAGACCATTGTAGAATAATAAAAACAGGATCTAAGATGAGAAGAAAACAACATCTTCACTGCTGTCTTCACTGCTGTCTTCACTTCAAAAGAATCGCAGAAGGTTCTTACGTAAGGTAGCCCAATTTGCACCAAGTTGCTTCTACGGTTGACTAACCTTTCAATGTCTATACGCATCAAAGATCAAAGACATCGTCTTAGTACCCTTGGGGAATTATATAATTGTCTGAGGATATGATATCTTCAAGATGTTACAAACTCACCCTCTTTGTAGTTTCTTATACACTGGAAGAATGGGTCACTTATGCAATGATTGATTGGTGTCTCTTATTCAGAATTAGGATTTTTTCTATTTTCCTACTTCTGAATATCATTTTTGGAGAAAATTAATCCTACAGAAGTACTCATAGTACAGGTAGTTATGCAAGAAGAAGCTTCAATATGAGGGAAAACTGTACTTCGAATGGGTATCCTTCATTTAGCTTCCAAGCGTTACTAGTTTTGGTTTTTTTTTAAAACTTCAGAGTCACACAAAGGCATAAAACAGAATGTACCAACACCTGTTTTGCAAACGGTTATAGATATTACTTCGTGCAACATTCAAACTTCATCATTGATCTACATCGTACCGTTATTGATCAACGATTCTATGCTGTACCATTTCATAAAACATTTAGTGCTATATCGGTATGCAATATTGCGATATGGAATTTGGTGGAGAAGTATCACCGAACCCTGCTCTTTTTGTATATAAGTCCCCATGTGGCAATAAATTGGTCTGGTATATGGCTCCCTGAAATACCAGAAGTGGCTCAGGTCACTAGGAGGCTAGAAACCCTTGTTTCCTCCACTCTATGGTGCTTTATCACTGAGTCCCATCTGAACTGTGCCTTCCAGCTATTTTCTGAACTCTTGGTGAGTGAGTATTGTGTAAGTTCTGGATTCTCCAGTGTGGATCTGTAAATATTGTAATACTTCAATTGTTTAAATATCCTATTTGCAGTGTGTACAGTAGTTCCGTGTAATTTTTGGGCTTGATCATGATTTTCTGTTATCACAGTGTTATGTGGAAATGTCTATTCTTTTGCTTTGTCGTCATTCTGGGTTCAGGGTAAAATTTGGAGTAGATGCCCTTTTTACTCAGTTGGACAGAGGTTAGACATCAAAAATATCCCACTTGTAGTAGAAAATGTAACGTTATTGTGTGTTTATATTTACACAATATTGGAGCTGTTGCATGTAAACCAAAATTTGGCTGAACAAAATTGTTCCGATTCCGCGCTCAATGTCCATAAATTCCCGGAATAAGAAAGCCCCAATGTATGTTTGTTCAGTTTGAGGGATAATTTAATGATCTTTTGCTTATTCTGATTCTGATACCAACCGAAGTCTGAGGTAGAACGCCTGACGCTTGACGCTTGAGGCAGATCTTGGCACTTAGTTTTTGTGAATTTTACCGTGTTGTGTGGTACGGCATGCTCCATCTTTCTTACACCCCATCAATCAACTCTCATTAGCACCAATGTTGATTGAAACCCTGTGTTACATGTCGGAATTGAGCGTGTAGGCCTGTTTTGAAGTTTAATTAGTATGTAGTGTTTGTAAGAACACCGCAGAAAACCCAGGATTTGCAATTTAGCTGATTTTTATATCTTCACTATTACTAACTAAATCAGTTAATGTAATAACACAGTCTCTTGGCACCCAAAAACCCACATCTGACCATGGCATGATCTGACAACCCTTACAACCTTAATTCTCCATTGATGCCTTCATTTGACCTTGACCTTTATGTCTTTATCTTGTTCTCTGAGGACATATCATTGTAAAGTAAACTGAGATGACCTTTGGTCAGTCCAAGAGGTTTGGTTGGATGTTGCAGTCCAAGAGGCAAATGATAAAGGAAGACCCATTCACATGAAAATACCCCCAAGAAATCTGCTTCATGCGATCAATACATGCTCAGGGTTAGTCCGATAAGCTGGGTGTTTTGCTGTATTCAGTATTTGATACTTTATCATCGACATGCTCCTCACAGTCGAAACATTGTAGTATGATTGTATATGGAATAAGATTATGACATTTTCACTAAGGTCATGATGTCATGAGGTCAGATTGGCCAGTGATTGGTCAGTTGCCCCAGCTGTGACATGAAGCTGAGAGCATGACATCATGCTTGTCCATTTTTGGTCAAGCTCCAAATTCAAGCAAAGGAGTATTAAAAAAATATTTTTTTCTCAAATAAGTATTACAGATGAAATTTCTGTCCGAGACATTTTTTAGCCTGTTTGAATAAATTATCTGTAGCAAATAAATCAATTGAAATTGTCATTGTTTTTTTTTTTTGCCAAGGCCAGGATCAACTTCAGTTTCATAGCATTACTTTCATGATTTATCAATATACTGGTGTCCTTAATGCATTTATTTATCAGAAAGGGATTTACATGTCCCTCATCCTGGTTAACCCAAATCCTGTCTGCATTATTCTGTAGATACAATCTATCAAATCTCAACATCTATATCTAATTTTCAGTTAGGTTGCTTTATGATATACAGTACAATCTCAGATTTATCGCAATTATCTGTCATATTCCACCTTTGTCAAACCCTTGTCGAGTTATCGTACCCATGTCATCCTCGAGATAAAATCTGTAACATCTGAACGTCAACATCTGATATTTCCACATGTTTTCTTGACAATATATGTCAGTATGTCGTCGTAGTTTCTGGTCTAACACAGTTATCTGTCATATTTGGTATTTGACATGCCTCACACCTTTGTCGGACCCTTATCATACCCATGTCATAATGGAGATAAAATCTGTAACATCTAAACCACAGCATCTGGTTTCTTGGCATATTTTGGTGACAATGTATATATGAATATTGTTGGCAACTCTGATCAACCACCTTTGTAGAATTCTTACTTGCATCATGGCTGTATGGACCCCTTGTAAGACCCAAGATAAAACCTGAAACATAGGTAACATGTGAACTAAACATCTGGTTCTTCGGCCTAATGTTGACATTGCCATGCTATCATCAGTTCCATTTCCTGGCTTCTCCAGTGCTCCAGGCTGTATCAATCGTGGTCATTCATTCTCTAAAGTAAATGAACCACGAGTCGAACCAGTGGGTTGCGCTGTGGTAGTTTTGTTCCTACATTGTATGGAGTACCTCAATGACATTCATTATCAACACCACTATAGCCATTCAAATGGCGAACACCGGTTAATGAAGTTTGTTGGACGACGTTGAATGCGGGTGATCAGTCTTTGGCGTTGAGCTATTCATCTGGCCCAATGAAACTACAGAATGTTACCACTGTGTACACTGTGCATATACGCTGTGTACTCATACATTGTACTACAGGCTACTTGTATAGTGTACTTGTATAGACTGTAATTAACCATCAGTGATGAAGGATGTAGAATGTGTCGTTATATGACATTGTGTTGTCAGATAACTATTCATCCTCATCTTTTTGTCCTGAATTCAACCGCCTCTGTATAAGTTGATTCTTATAAAGACACAATTATATAAAACAACACTATCTCATGTATACATGTTCTTTAAAAATATTTTAAGCTGTGCACTAAGCTTCTTCTCAATATCTTAGCTTACTTTCTTTGGAACTGAATGAAGATTATATTTCAATGATTTCGAACTTTCTGCACTCAAAGAATCTCTTCAAAACGGCAAGACAACAAGTTTTGGAACTTTTTAGAACTTCAGTCAATTTGAGTCGCTCCAAAGTAAATGTTGAAACTCGAAAGTGAAGAAAAATCGTAGAGGAAGCACCAGGGCTAGCTTTGTAAGTAGAAAATCACCTTAATGTTTCAATCTTCAGGAAAAGTCCTATTATGTTGACAGAAATATCATCAATGTTACTCCATATTTTAAATTTTCGTATTGTATTTATATTCTTTGCAATTGTTGTTTACAACAGCAATTTGATTTTTGCTTGAATTTAGATCTGGATATCAATGCCTGATGTCATGCTCTCAGCTTCCTGTCATGGCTTGAGAATGCTGGGTACAGCTGGGCCAACTGGCCCGTCACTGGCCTTTTAGACCTATTGATCACAATCTCCGGAATATGAAATATATTTTACTTTCTACCTTTTAATTGCAACATGCAATAGAAATATTTTCATTTAATGAACTATTCAGATGTAACTATTGTATACACATTCAGATCAACAATTTTCAAATTTTTTGTGAGATCACCCCTCCATATTTGAAATTGATGTTCAGATGTTCTGCACTGTCTCCATACTCTTTTCTTATTCCTTCCGAAGTGTTTTTCTTTCGCTTTGCACCTCTTTTATTTTCCTTTCCAAGAGTTCTTTCAAGCTGCATTTACCTTAATGTCACTACTTGGCATTCTGACAGGCTGTATTAGCTTGATTGACTACCACCTTTCATCATTTGCCTTTTTTTAGAAAAGGTTATGGAAACATGCCAGAAATCAGACATCGATAGTAACATCGATGTGAACTTATCCAAATATCCTTCGACTGTAAGAGTGATTTTCCGAATGTAATAAAAGTCCATGTTTATGTATAAACCTTTCTATTTCAGTCTTTTTATTTATTTAGTGTGTCCTTGTTTAGAGGTTGGGTGATTGGTTTGATCATTGAAACGTAAGTTTTAAGGTTTAGTTGTTTAGCTTTCTCTTACTTGTATAATCTTTATCAATTTTTTCAATATAGCAGATTTTTATAATTTTTGGGTAATGCTGCACTTGTGCCATTGAAACTTGATGTTCTACTTTTATAAAATTTACTTTTAGTTGCTTTCTTTAAAATGTTTAATAAATTTGATATTGTGAGGTATAACTATGCCAATTCTTATTATGCCACATTCGTGAGAAAATAGTTCTTTTTTTAGGTTCCTAACTTTTTGATTTTGAATTGTCCATTCCTCTGTCTGGCTTTCAAATTTTGTAGAAGTGCTATAGTTCTGAATAACAGTTAAAGTAAGCATCCAAAACATTGACATAAAGAAAAGATACCCACTATCCTCATTTTATCATCAAATCCTTGTGTTACAGAATTTCACAGCTACAAAATTGCTGATCTATACAAATCGGTAAAAGCTGCGATGACCGTTAGCACAATATATGGAAACATATCATCGATCGCAAAGTACTCGTAACCAGATTTTTTTGAGAACTTGAACCCTTAGTGCAATAAATACTGGTAAGCAGGCAATTCAGATGCCATTTATTGGGGCTGGGATTGCAAATGGCCATTATACAGAATGTATTGAGCTTCGGCTAAGTGGAATTTTAGCTTCCGATGTATACATACCCAGATTGAAGGCTCCATTGTGTTTTTAGCACAGGACTATAAACATGATCAAGTGCATCGAAATGTCCATTTCTGTTCAAATTATCGCTGAAATATTGGTGAATGATGTGTTTAGGATTTTCCATGAGTGGGCAAAGTAAGTTTCCAGTAGTTTTGCCTTTTGTATTGCTTAAATATTAGAACAGGAAAATAGTGCTTCGACTGTAGAACTGTTTGTATTTATGGCTATATGACTTATGGCTTGATGGTCTCACAGTAGTTTTCAATCGGTATTAGATTATTGACTTTAAGTCTCCTTTCAATTTACTGCATACAGCTGTATATGTGCCTATGCTTTTTCCAGTGAAGGTGAAGTATAACAGCAGGTTGCAAAAGAAGAACTTTTAGAATCACATTCTTATTGAAACTGCCAGAAACCTAGGATCTAATCGCCAGAAGCTAACTATCTTTCGTAATGTTCGTTCAATACTTCTATTCTTGTTTAATTATGAGTTTTGCAGGAAATGTCTATGTTTACTCATTGGGTCCATTACACTTCTTGTGTTGTTCTTGTGTTAATATTGCTGTTTATGCAGCATAATGCTTTTTGCCAAATTTAGGTTCTGTCATCTGTATAATTGTGTGGTGCTGAAATCTCACCCTCTCCGTTGTTTGCCCAGCAAGATTACCTGAATAATGTGTTGCCGAAGTGTGGGCGGCTGAGTGTTCGGTGTCAGTATAAGGCTCTTTTTTTTTGTCCTCGGTGGAATTTCTGATGTATGTATTGGCGAAAATAATGTTTGCTTTACACCGATTCTCAAAACATAGAAAGCGTTAATGGTCCTGTTAAGTTTCTTCGGGCGAAATATGTGATGCATGACTTGCCGACTTTTTTACCATTTTACTTTCCTATAGATTGCAAAGAAGTATGATTCTAAAATCACAAACTTTAAACGTAATTGCTTACAAAGGCTATGAATGAAATACAAGAATATTTTCTGTCGAAGAGATGATAAACCAACAAAGAGAGATAGAAACTTAGAAAATTCCTTTTCTGTTTATCTTTTTCTACATCTTTGATGTATCGCCCTGCATATTAAAGGCCTGATGTCTGATGACTGAATTGCACTCATTGCATGCACTGTCCTCCAATTATAAGGGTTTTCCTGTATATTACATTGAGTTCAATAATATTATGTGGCAAAAAAGAAGTTATCAAATGAAAGAACAACTATATTATCTGTCAAACCTCATGTTGATGATAAATAATCAAACAAATTGGGTAAATCCGCAATTAATTGGCATTGATTACTTTATTATCACCATTAACTGACTCATCAAAGGAATAATTGGCATTGATTGCCTGTGATTGCTATTTACTGTTGCTATTATTGCCTCAGCAAGGCTGTCCTTCTTCACCAACCCCTGTTGATGAAAGAATCTTCCGCAGGCTGCAGCCTTGGATGGTTGAACAGCTCTATAGAAGTTGGCAGCTGGGGTTGATTGCCATGATTGGTCTGTCTTGGGCTCAAGAGTCAATACCATGGATGCAGCTTTACACAGAATTTGCTTCTGTTTCTCTTTTTATTGTAGGCCTATCATATGTGCCAATAAGACAGCAGTTGTGGTTGATTGCCAGGATTGGTTTGTCTTTTGTTCAAGGGTCAAGACCATAGGGGCAAAATATCAAAACAATCAATTTGGCTATTGGGCATTGCTGCTGGTTCTTATTTATTGTATCATGGCAATATTATGATTTCAACTGACCGTTCAAACTTACTGAGTTGCCGTATTCATCTTTTCCCTCAGCTGGCATGCTTCTTTAAATTTGTAATCACATTGTTTAGCCACTTGATTTATGTATAGTTTGGTGCGAAATGCGAGTCATAAAACTAACCCTCAATTTGTAGCCACAGCTTGCAAGCTTATCGCAATGTGCCATCCGCTACTTTGAAAACCTTTGCGAAAGCTCGGTATTGAGAGTCCAGTAAGTTATTGCTCACCATCCTGGCCCCAGTTCAATAACCCCTGATCGATGGGATGGGTTGTTTTTGGGTGTTACCCAGGGGCCTCCCATATCCCTAGTGTCTCTTTTTTGCCCTGCAGATTTTTATGACATAGCAACTTTTCCGAGCTTGACATTTACATGTGTGAATTATCACCATCTCGTAGTATGTGCCTATCAATAATGCAATGGCGTCGTAAGTGGGGGCGATGCCGGTATGGCTAGGAATCACTAGGCAATCATGGGTATGCAGACTAAGCATAACTTAAAGCGTGGTTTTTCGACTTTTTTACATGGTTTTTCACTTTTTTGTGTTTTTTCTTGAGGTTAGTCAACAAAAGGCTTTGAATTATTAATGCGTTAGCTTCCCATGTTTAGTTGTAGAATTGATATGATTAGGCCCTAAACGTGATATTGCTCTTGTTTTATCTTGCTAAACAAGCCTGTCAAATTGTGTGTAGGTCTAACACTAAGCGAAATAACCTTACTTACATTTCACAACATGTGTGATAACTCAGAACTAATAGGAATACAGTGACTCCTTGTCTTGAACATCTTTTGTGAACGAACGGTCTTTTCAGTTCTATTCAGAATAAAAGTGTTTGACATTATTGTTTAAGGAAAGCAGTCTTGCATATGACCAGAAGAATCTGATGTCACAATGAGACAGTGGGGCCTCCTGCATGATTTGATACAGGGCCATCTACAGGGTGGGGAACCAAAATTTTCCGTGAACTTCCTTTTGCTAAAAAAGCATCTCACATCTACAGGAAAATTGTGAAAACAATACAGCTTAATCATTAAGGTAACAGCCATACCTGTGCAAGGTTGGAATGGGCTGTGATTAAAAATGACTCCACAGGAGACAAAAAAGAAGAGGTGGTCAGATTTGCTTCAGTGCCAAATGGACTAAAAACAACCCCTTACCTAGTCAGTATGACCTCAGAACCAGAATACAATATCATGAAGGCAATCAATGATGGGAAAGGAATAAGAGGGATGTCTGGGAGTTTGTGGAGAGAATTAAGAGAGGAATGGAGCATTCCTGGAGTCACTGACGACAAAACTGACAAGGTACCTGCAACCTCTATGAGAGAGGTGGTTGAAGAGCTTCAGGTGAACCTCAAGACTGCCAAAGCGGCTATGCAAAATGATTTTGGCCTGAAATCATATGTCAGGACCCCAAAGACACAATTCGGCCTATTCCATGAAGGCCAGAAGATAGAAATAGTGAAAAAATGATGGGCTACATTAGGAAGCATGGCTCGATATTCAATTTTTTTTTCAAACTTTAAACGTTTGGTTGTGGATTCTTTTGTCAACGAAAGAAATGGCAAATTCTATATAAAATCATTAGAAGATGACATTGGGAAAAGTATCCATCTCAGGCAATGGTTTCGGGAGTCATGACTTCAGATAGAAAAATTATGCTTTATTTCTTTTTTATGCGAGTAAAGGGGGACGGACCTGATGCATACTACTAGGTCCAGTGATGTCATGTTTTGCCATGGCTGGATCCGAATTACCCCAATGGCAACTATAGGCAGACTCAGGATGGTTCCCCATGCCTTATGGCCAAGAAAGTTCAGGATTTCCACTTAAAGAAATTTCGGAAACTTCTGGGCGGCCAACTTCTGGCCCTTCTCCAGCTTGGACCTTAATTCCCCTTACTTTTCCGTGTGGGGCATCTTAGAATAGTTGGTCAACAAGACCTGTCACCATGATGTTGTTGTCCTGCTTGCTGTTTCATGGCTGACGGCCTCAAAATATGAAGGCGCTTTTTTTTCAAAGCATCACCAAGTTTAGATGGCCATATTGAATTTTTGATTGGAGATAATACAAGTCAAACTTCACAAAAAGGATCCTTTTTTTCTTGTTTCTAAGGCCTGAAAATATGAATTTGTTATGACATAACAAAAACCTTCATTTCGACTGAAGTTTGAAATATTCCAAATTTTGAAAAATTTGCTTCCTCACCCTGTACTCGGCCATCTTTTGAGTCTTGACAATTCCTTCTTCTAGCAATTTTACTGAACACTTTCCTCTTTCACTCCTGTTTCGTTCCTCTTGCGTTCCTCTTGGGCCTTTGCATAAAACTGTCAAAGAGCTCTTAGAGCTGAACAACTGCTTTCCTATATGTCATGCAATCTTGAGTGCCACAGACCATTGCAGATTGTCTGGGCGTGTGATTGATCGCTCACAAATATCCTGAACGCCTTTCACTTACGACTAAGCTATACGACTAGCGTTTGTGTGATCTGGAATTCTGAGCAACTGTCGAAGTCTTACTTCGCTGGGCTTATATTCTTAGTTTCTAAGGTCTTATTTTCAGGTCTCTTTAGTCTGTATTGACAGTTTGGCACTTAAGTTTGTATGAGTAATATGATCTTCCAAGTTGTGACAGGGATTTTTGTTTTGTCTTAAAATTGTTGTCTTTTTGTATTTTGTATTTGTTTGTTTGGTGAGTGTTTTGAAGCACTAGCTCGAATGAAGTTCTTTGGCAATTGACTCCCTTGTTCTCAGTGTTTCTGGTAACTTCAGAACTTGTCAAACTTTTGTCGAGTAATTTGTTCTCATTTCACATACCTTTATTAAATTGAGCGAGTGACATGTCTGTAGGACTGTCCTTTTAGTGGAATTGTGCAAGTGGGGTTAGCTAAGTTGGTAGCACATGCATATTGTGATTCCTACTGTGGCCGGGTCACCTAAACTTATTTTGGACAGCAGTATCAATCATCTTTCAGATCATTGCTGTGTCCTCCTCTTGCCCTAATCACTGAAGTAATCAACCTGCCAAGTGCATAAATACAGGACATAAGCCGCATCCATCCTTCTGATTGGAATCAGGCAGAAATGACGGGTGTTCCATGTTTCAGGACCGGAAAGATTGATCTGTTCAATTATTCAATTAAATCTTGTCCTGTTTGAAGTGTTCATTAAATTTTGTTTTGACTTCACTAACCGCTGTTCTTTCTGCATTTCAAATTTTCCGTTCCTAACAAGAACATTGCTAATTGGGAAACAAATAATGGATAAGGGAAAGCCTTGACTGAATTATTCATTTCATTTGAAGTCTAGTCTTGTTCCTGTTCATTAAATTCAGGTGACTGCCGCAACCTCATTTTCTTGAGAATCGACAAAAGTCTGTTTTGTGAATATAATGCTGGACATTGAATGTGAATGTTGAATAATTTATTTTCTGTGAAGCGTACATGTAAAATTCTAATCGAAATACTCAAAATCAGAGCTATTCAATCTTGTTCATGGCATGACCATCTGCTCTTGTCCCCTTCGATGGCATGAGTAAATGATTCGTAAATGATTGCACCTCCCAAATATTCACATTTCAGCTAATCTATCAATGTGGGGAATGGGGAGGATGTGAAGATTGCGTACGATCAAATATTGAAAAAGCGTCAATAGTTTGGCCAGTTGATGGAAGTGTTTCCAGAGCTAGCTGTTGTTTAAGAGAGGATTCTCATGTCAAGTGAAATATTCAATTAATTGCTTAATAAATACATTGTATTGAATTCATTGATTTATAACAAATTTTAATATTTTACAAAAGTTTGGATTGCTACTAGTAGATAACTGAAGAGATGCTGAAATTTGAGTGTTGCAATGACGCATTATTGTAAAATTTGAAAACTTCTTTAAAAAGTGAGGAGGCAGATAATGCCGAATATTATCAAATCAGTTTCATTTGCTTTCACAGGAAATTTTGTTATGTCTAGCAATTTTGATAGTTTTAAGTTAATTCAGAGTTTATATGCTATTCATTTGATAAATACATTTTATTAGATTCATTGATTGATATTAAATTTGAATATTTCATAAAATTTTTAATTGCTATGAGTGGGCAACTAATTGCCCGAAAGATTCTGAAATGATCTAAGTGTTGCAATGACACGTTTTGTCGACTTGAACTTGTTTAAATGATGTGGGGGCAGATAATGCAGATTATTAAGAAATTACTGGTTTTAAAATGCCATCATATGTAATTTTATTATGTCTGGCTCTTTTGATAGTTTTAAGTTATTAAATGGAAATTTAGTTCTAAAGTTTATGATATTTAATAATTTGATGTTTATAATCTGACAATTGACAATAATTGGTAGCTTGCTAGGGATTACAAGTTTCTGAACAGGGGGGGGGGATAAGTTGCATCAATCAAGACAAAATGTGAATTTTCTGACACATTATCCCATCATTACACCTGCACTGACTGAGCAGAAGTCACACACTGACTGAACCTCCTGTCCTAATTAGCGTACCAAGTGCATAAATACTGGACGTAAAGCCCCAATCATCCATCCACCCACCCATACACTGACTAATCGGAAGTCATACACTGACTAGACTTCAGTTCAGAAACTTTAAGACAAAAACAGCAGACATCCAGACAAGAGTAATGGTATTACTGATATGGAAGTGTGCCTCTTCCGACTCTGTCAGAAGTCGCGAAATTAGATTCTGGAGTCGTGACTTGAGCGAAATTGTAACATCTGCTGCCAGTGAAGGAGATGCCGTCAGATCTTGTGATGTCTAAATTCTATAAATCTTCAGGGAAAAAAAAGATTCTGACAGGTTGTCTTATTTCAAAAGATTTGCAAAGATTTGTTTGTTGCGGAGTTCTGCTCAGACAAAAATTACTTCATGATGCTCGTAAATGCTCCCAAAATGACTTTCTTCCATTGCCGTGGGCGGGTGATGATTCATCCTTCACGTATTGTTGTCATGTAATTGGTCCAAGAATGACAGGATGTCTAACAAATTTTAAGTAAAAATGGCTGGTGTAATGACTTCATTATTGTGGATATATTTTCTTCGAAAGTAAAAAAAAATAAAATAAAGATTATATGCAACAAACCCAAATTCCATATGAAAATCTTTCCAGTAGGCCCTACCAAACTTGTCAAACACACAGACAGTGAGGAATGTTGAATAGGGCCTCTTCCTGAACTTTTTTTAGTCTTCCAAGCTATTCATGAGTGACCTGTATTCTTGCATATTTAGCACAGTTTTGTTCACACACTGCTGCAACTTATGCAACCACCCGCACCAGTCATTTCACCTCACACATACACTAACGTGTCATAAGAAATTCATTCAGAAAATTGTATGAATCCAGCATATAAATGCTGAACAGTAATAATGCGTATCTTCTGGGCAAGCTGCCAATACTTCGAATATAATAGCAACCATCATACGTTTTGTTTAAGATGAAATTTTAATTTTCATGTAAGAAACAATAACTGATATCAAATTTTACCGTTGGTCTTCAGTATTTATCAACCTTCAGCATTGCCATTCTTGAGCTTTGTTATTGTGCCATGCTTCAGTGTAGTTGTTCTGCCATGCTTTATTGCATGCATTGACACTGCACTCACCACTGGAGGGTGGAGACATTTAAGTGTCTTTTTATGATAAAATCTTTCCAGTAGGCCCTATTAAACTTGTCGAACACACAAACAGTGAGGAATGTTGAATATTCTTGGCAGATGAGGGTTTTATGGCTGATGGCCTGCTTCTAAACAAGTGGGCCAGTGAAGAGCCAGCTAGTTTAGATGATGTCTTTAAAGGACTCCAAATGGCCATAAAGGGAATCTGAAGTACTCAGAAAAGCGGTTTGCAGGATTCTCGACAACATTTGTCAGATTTTGCCTTTCTCCTATGTCATGATTAATTTCTTGCATCAGAGGATGTTTGCTGGTGTCGGTGAATGTTTGAGTGGATGTTGGTGTCAAGTTACGCAGTTATTGCAGAGTGAATGATTTGTAATTGTGGTGTAAAATTTGGTTGAATCTTGGTGGAGATTTGTTGCTTTAGTGAGTTGTCATTGAATGTATTGCTATTGTGTGACATTTTGAGAACACCAACTATTGTCTCAACAACTGACCTTTAAGAACAGCCAAAGTTGTATTAGAGGTCTTATGGGCCACACTTTCACAATTCTGGCTATTTATATTGAGCTATTTATCAACTTGAAACATGGTTCACTTATATTTTACCATTATTGATGAATAATTGAATATCCAGAATATCATATACTGATAAAGGCCAATGAACCGTTAGGATGTTCACATCTACTAAGTTGTCCACCTCTACCAAGTTGTCTAAGTATAAGTAATTAACACAATTTTCCTTCCTGTGACGTGTACACAACTGTCATTTGCCGTGTTGACGATAGGAAAATGAAGACAAGCACATTGTTGTGTCATGTGTTTTTATATGCCAAAATGCCAAACACTGTAAACACAAGCAATGCAATTAGTTATTACACGATCCTCCCTGCTGTTTCTCCAATAACTCCAATCTGATAACCTTATCTCGTTAAATGTTTTGGCACGTATTATTCTGTCGGAATTAGGGAAGATCTCCAATATTTGACGAGCCATTGTCTTCCTTTGTTTTATTTTGTCATGTTTTTGGAGCACTTATGTGAAACGATTGTTCCCATGTCATAATTAATCACCCGTTATAATAACTGAGCCTTTTCATAAAAGGATGGCTGATTTTGATCGATAAAAGGAAAATTTATTGTTTTCATTTCTTCTGGTTTTATGTGCTTTCCTGCAATTTTCGGGATTGTCGTGATAAAGATTTAACATCCGATGACATATGAGCAATTGGGTTTTGTTTATGACCCTAATATATGTATGTTTTGTTAGTGAAGGCAAAAATAAATTTTGTAATTTCTTTCAGCTTTTGCTGGTGGAAAACGTAACTTTTTTTAACTGATTTATGGTTTAATTTCTGTTTGTTACAGCTTTTAAGAGTGATTTATTTGATTTATGGCAATCATTTTTGCTGATAATGTCCATTATTAGAAAGTTATGTTTCCATCCCTGGTGATTATGATATTTTATTTATCTGCTCAACATATACTCTCAACTCCAATGGAAATTATATCTGCAATGACTCAAAATAATTTTTTTTTCTTGCAGGTATGTACCATTGTGAGAACTCCCAGAGCCGTTGCGATCTTTCCATGTGGGTGAGGTAAGTTTTATGACATACATTGGGGAAAAGTGTGGCACCATTAACTGGGTTTGTATCGAATGATAGGTATTCTAAGACACAGACAATTTTGGGCACTGCGGAAAGCATGGTAGACAATTTAGACATCTTATGAAGTGAACATTGATAATTCAATTGGTTTTTCAGTGGCTGATATAAGTTTGGTCAGTCTTTTTTTTTTTCTGTTTTAACTCTATCTAATAGATTACCCTTCAGTCATTGTTAAGATGTCGAAATACAGTAATGTGGTGAACATTGTGCATAACTACATCTGGACTGCAATGAACTTACAAAATTTAATATAGATTTTTCTGTCAACTATGCTATACTTGACATAAGGTATGGTCTGTCAGCTTCATGCTAATAATTTTCAAGTTATGCATGGGATTACAATGTGGAAATTTCTCATTGTGTGATTATAGAACTTCTATAACTTATAAGACTTTTGATACTTGGCTGCATTGAGAATGATGCAAATTGCTTGCCCTTAATGACCAAATACTGCGCTTTTGAATTTTGGATCAGTCTGGTCGCATTTCCTCTAATTTTCAGTACCCTATATCTTTACTCATTACTGGTTGCCTTTGCTTTCCTTGGGTTACCGAAACAATCTTACTGCCTTAGATGCATCATCTATTATGCTATTGAGATGGATGTCCTTGCCTGTTTAATGTTCCTTGCTGTTGCCAGATTATTGTTGGTTGGGTTCTAAGTTCAGGCTGCTCTTGTTCACCTAAGCAAGGCTAAAGTAGCCAATTGTCAGACTTTTACAAGTAGTACTTAACTTGTATAGCTTGCCATTCATTACACAAGTTATAAATTTTGTGTGTACATTCAATGACACAAAGAAAAGGCATTTCATAGTATTAAAAAGTTTCATGTGATTCTAAGACATCCTCTTTGACATTTGGTTGTTTTCTTTGAAATCCCATCATCTCATGACTTCTATGTAATTATGAAGGTATTACCTTTCTTTGACTTTTGGCATTTCCATTTATCTGCTAATATTCCTTGTCTTTATTAGCTTTATGTGCTTAATAGAAGTTTAATGACATTGTCTCTTTGCCGACATAAAGAGTAATCATGGCAATATTCAGTAATGTTTAATCTTTTCTTATGTTCTAGGCAGTTACAGAGGGCAAAATCCTTAGCAATATCTGTACTTTTAATAGAAAGTGATTCATATTTAGCTCAATTCCATCAAAGGCATGTGCCAAACAATTTCTTATCCTCAGGCAGTTACTGATGGTAATATTCAACATGATCACAAAATGAAAACCATTATCTAACTGGTTCTTTGGCATCTTCGCCTAATCCTTGATGTTCAAGTCAAATGTGATTCATCATGTACGCTTCATTCCTTCTTTAGTTCTCAAACCCAAGGGCTGGAGGGCTGGGGGGCTGATGCAGTTAGCGAGGGTAATATTCAATAGCGAGAGACTATGTTATAATAATGTAATATCTCGCTATCTGGGGAAGATGATATTACCCGAATACCCTTGATGTCTGTCGAGAATTCGTCACTGGAAAGATCTGGCGAAGATCACTTTGAGGTCTTTAGTCATTTCCTAACGTGAATCCTGCACCTTGTTTGATCGATCAATAGATTATGAGCTAAGACCATGTTGACATGATCAATACCAGATCAATCCAGATCTTCTATGGTATTTGCCCAAGACGTCCCTTAAGACATCTTGCGGCTCTTTGAGTTGTTAATTTGATATCGGGGCATGGCTCCAGTAACCGGATAATGTTGTAACAGAATGATCATTTTGTAACGCAAGGGGCTGGACCACCCCTTTCTGTAGCTTCTGAAGCCTATGAAGGAAGTTAGATTTGGCCATACAGCTTTGAAGGCTCCATTTGTAATGTGAGATTTTCAAGCAACCCTTTTCTGGAGGTACTTTAGCTTGTTATGATAGTTATATTTTGGAGTGGAGCTTCCATACTCTGCTAATATCTTTGAATCGTACACCCTTTATGAGTATCGCCCAATCCGGTTGAATGAGACAATAAATTGGCGACTCATTTAAATCAGTGTCTATGTCTAGGTACATGTAACAAGGCAGGTTAAGGTCTGTGCACTTCTGAACGCAGAATACTTTATTGTGGACCGTTAGTCTTATTATCTCATAACATCTACCTCTGGCATTTTGGTAAAACAAGCCAACAAGCTCCAGATCAGTTAAATCAACGCAATACACATTTGAAGTCGTTTGTATTATTTGGTTATAATTAACTCTTTTTCACTTCAAATAGTGATAGTATCAATTACGCAATATCCTTTGTCACTTCATACCTTTTCCATATTGATTGTGTGTCTCCTGCCAATTGCCACCTTTCTGAACTCCCCTTCACAAAACTTTCCACTCTGCGGTTGGGTTGGCAGTTTGTTAACGATATAACAAGACACTTCTTGAAAGTTTAATGTGTTTAGGCTTGAATTAAGGAACCTGTGGGATTCTCGCATTGTTGATGAGATTGAATATTCAATTTGATGGAGATTAGCTGCAGTATTTTAAGATCTAAGAAGAATAAGGAATCTTGTCTATAATGCCTTTTATCACACCACCTTTTGAGGAATTAATCCTGTTTAATTGAGCAAAACTAAAAGATAGATGAGCTTATGTTCTTCAGGTGTGCCTCTTTGCATAATAGATCTAGAAATCTCAACCAAAGAAAGATTCGAGATTGATTTTAGAATTTATAATGACCTGTGTTGATGTAGCCTAATTGTTAGTATTTCTTACTAATTTGGTCCACTTTACCAACTGCTGGATTCAGATCTTATCTTTGGAAGATGAGCAAATAACAAAACTCAGGATGCTCATGATATTTAATTTCTCAATGACATTGCTCTGCCATCTTGTTAAAAGTTTTAAATAGTCATCAACATTGGCATTGACCTCGAAGCAAGTTAAAACTTCAATGTTATCTACAAAAGCTGATATGTGGCAAATTGCTTCCTTTTTTAACCGGCCTAACAGCGGAGGCCGGTTAATACAGGAGCTGTAAATGGATCAGGTGAAACCATAAACAGTAGGCATAAACTGCAACCACAAACCAGATGTAAACCACTGACAAAATTCCCCATTGTGACTTTAATATTTAACTTACAGTTATGAAATTTGGTACAGGTATGGGACTCTGGGTATGGATTGGGAACATGTTGATAAATTCAAGATGGCGGCCATTTTGGCAGCCATCTTTCTTCATTCTTGAACTGCCCATTGTGACCTTAATATTTCACTTACAGTTATGAAATTTGGTACAGGTATGGGCCTCTGGGTATGGATCGGGAACATGTCGATAAATTCAAGATGGCGGCCATTTTGGCAGCCATCTTTCTTCATTCTTGAACTGCCCATTGTGACCTTAATATTTCACTTACAGTTATGAAATTTGGTGCAGGTATGGGACTCTGGGTATGGATTGGGAACATGTCGAGAAACCCAAGATGGCTGCCGTTTTGTGGCGGCCATTTTGGCAGCCATCTGTCTTCATTCTTGAACTGCCCATTGTGACCTTAATATTTCACTTACAGTTATGAAATTTGGTGCAGGTATGGGACTCTGGGTATGGATTGGGAACATGTCGAGAAACCCAAGATGGCTGCCGTTTTGTGGCGGCCATTTTGGCAGCCATCTTTCTTCATTCTTGAATTTCCCATTGTGACTTTAATATTTCACTTACAGTTATGAAATTTGGTGCAGGTATGGGACTCTGGGTATGGATTGGGAACATGTCAATAAATCCAAGATGGCGGCCATTTTGTGGTGGCCATTTTGGCAGCCATCTTTCTTCATTCTTGAACTGCCCATTGTGACCTTAATATTTCACTTACAGTTATGAAATTTGGTACAGGTATTGGCCTGTGGGTATGGATTGGGAACATGTCAATAAATTAAAGATGGCGGCCATTTTGTGGTGGCCATTTTGGCAGCCATCTTTCTTCATTCTTGAACTGCCCATTGTGACCTTAATATTTCACTTACAGTTATGAAATTTGGTGCAGGTATGGGACTCTGGGTATGGATTGGGTACATGACGAGAAATCCGAGATGGCGGCCATTTTGTGGTGGCTATTTTGGCAGCCATCTTTCTTCATTCTTGAACTGCCCATTGTGACCTTAATATTTCACTTACAGTTATGAAATGTGGTACAGGTATGGGACTCTGGGTATGGATTGGGAACATGACGATAAATCCAAGATGGCGGCCATTTTGTGGTGGCCATTTTGGCAGCCATCTTTCTTCATTCTTGAACTGCCCATTGTGACCTTTATATTTCACTTGCAGTTATGAAATTTGGTACAGGTATAGTACTCTGGGTATGGATTGGGAACATGTCGATAAATCCAAGATGGCGGCCATTTTGTGGTGGCCATTTTGGCAGCCATCTTTCTTCATTCTTGAACTGCCCATTGTGACCTTAATTTTTCACCTACAGTTATGAAATTTGTTGTTGCCCTATAGGTACTATAGGGCATACTCTGTTTTTACTATGATCGTCGTGGAACAGCTTTTTTTTGTAATGCCATCACCGTCAACATGACTTTGCTTACTCCCTCAAACTTCATTTCACTTTCTTTCATGCATGCTAACTTAGGAATTTCCACCTATTTTGATAAGTTTGCGCCGTGTTTTCAAGGCGAACACAGGGGAACACATCCTCTCTGCCCACCACGCATCCACAGTGTCCGCCATTACGTCGTATATGAAATGCGGGCAGCAATTGCGGGCTAGCGGTTGCGGGGAAAAGTGCGTAAAATGCGGATCCCTAGTTCATTTTGGCCACAGATTCCTTCACAGTTGTCGTATTCTAACAATTTAAACTTCTAGATGCATCAGAAAAAAACGAGCATTTCAAAGGAATCAACCTCTAAGTTCCTCTTCGCTTAGTTTAGCCACCAGGTCTTTTCAAATGTGCAATACAAATGTGCAATACACTTACAAGTGGCATGTTCTTTATAAAGACAATCTAAATAAGCAATTCTTAACAAGCATGGTTATAATTATGGCATTGAATCAGTGACCAACATAGACAAGACCAGGACAGATACATATATATACATACATGTTGCCTCAATTTATGCTGCATGAATTAAATGATTGATGACTTGAAAGCAATTTTATTGGTAATGTTATATATATGTATACAGAGTGAAATAGGGCAACTATTCAGTCCCTTTGGGACAGCATTTTCATGCGTACCCCCAAATTGCTAATTACGCTTGAGCAGTGATGCGACTAACGCGTTAGTAACGGATTGCGTTACGTAATATTATTACTCAGGTGGGTAACTGAGTAATATAACGAGTTACATACAAAACCAAAGTAATAATATTACAGTTACTTGCAAGCAGATGCTTCGTTACTTCTGCGTTACTTCACTGCCTGGTCAACAGCCTATTTACAGATATCTCACATGCTCATTTGCAGCCACAATGTGTCCACACTTCAGTTCACTTCAACTATCTGATATTTGTTGATATTTGCTCTTTGTTGAGATAGTTGGCACTTTCATGGCACAAACAATGTCTTAATATTAATATGGATATCATAATCATGTGAAAAGATAGCAAAAACTTAGTAATTGTGAAATGCATGCTGCCCTCAGTTGTTCATACTGATTGCAGTACTGGTGGCTCCATCTATAATCTGATATTATTATGACATAAATGTTGAAAATTAATGAACATACTATAAGCATATTCATCGATGATTGTCTAAAAAATGACCATTATTTTTTTTTAGTTCATTATGACTATTAATATATATTATGACATCAATATATTGAAAATGAATGTATGCACAGTATTATAATTCCTGGATGTTCTGTCTGGAAATTAGCTATATTTGAATTTTAACATTTTTTTTTCATACATATGTAGGCCTACATCTAAATATATATTTTCCAAAATTCTATCCGGTCATTCTGCTATATCTTATTATTTTATAAATCCACTTGGACCGAGCCAAGTTCTTATCATTTGGCCCATAATACAAACTAAATGTGACATGGATAAGCTAAAGTAATAAGTAATAAGTAATATGTAATATTATTACTTTTTATCAATTTTCAAAGTAATATGTAACGGATCATATTACATTTTTTAGAAGTAATATGTAATATGTAACTAGTTACTGAGACTGAGTAACGAGCACAACACTGCGCTTGAGACACTGCCTCTAGTTACAGGTATGGATCTCTGGGTATGGATTGGGAACATGTCGATAAATCCAAGATGGCGGCCATTTTGTGGTGGCCATGTTGGCAGCCATCTTTCATTTCGCTTAGAGTTATAAAATTTGTTACAGGTATGGGCCTGTGGGTATGGATCAGGGACATGTTGAGAAATCAAAGATGGCGGCCATTTTGGCTGCCATCTTTCCTCATTCTTGATCTTCCCATTGTGATCTCAATATTTCGCTAAGAGTCATGAAATATGGTACAGGTATTGGCGTATGGGTATCGATCGGAAACATGTTGAGAAATCCAAGATGGCAGCCACTTTGTGGCAGCCATTTTGGCAGCCATCTTTTGTCATTCTTGAACTGACCATTGTGACCTTAATATTTCACTTACAGTTATGAAATTTGGTACAGGTATTGGCCTGTGGGTATGGATGAGGAATATGTTGAGAAATCCAAGATGGCAGCCATTTTGGCAGCCATCTTTCCTTTTTTTTAGAAATCTGTTCAAACTGCATTGATTCTATACTAATAGTCTAGCATCTTCCAATCAACTATTTCTCCTATCTTCCAATATCAGTTGCTCAGTGGTTTAAGCAATGGCACCTTCAATTTCATTGTGTTAGGTCGGTTTTGAATCCGCGGATTCTTGTTTTTTATTCATCCTCTTTCATGTTGCCTTGTACCAAGAAGCCTTGATATCCTTATATAGATGTTTGATTAATATGCCGTAGTTGAATGTCACCTTTTATCTTAGTTGATTAATCATATTCAGCAGTGTTGGGAATCAAAATCCTTGATCTTTGACTTTCATTGCTGTAGCTTCTATGCTTTACTTTATGCTTTTGTGTTTGATAAAAGAAAATCCTGTTTTACGTCCTTGTTTTACGTCTTTTATAACCGAATTCTTTCGTGACAAGCGTGTACTTGGAATGAATTATGATGATAATTACCATATAAATCAGTGTAGTTCTTTTGAATCTTTTTAGAGCTTCATTTCCATTGATTCTGAATTTGTGAAAGAGGAATTGAATACTTAACAACAGATTTATTTTATTCTTTATATCAGTCATTTCAAGTTCTTTAAAAAACATGTTGTGTTAAAGTTTCTGGGTTAAGGCTCATGAAAACATTGGCCTCGGTATAGCGGGCTGAATCATTGCAGAAAACGTAACCTCGATTTTTGGTATCCCGGGTTGATTCATCGCCGAAAACAAAATTTGAGTTTGAGTCAAATTGACTTGCACCTGCCTCAGCAAAGGTTCAAGTGTGATGTCTTATTCAAGTTACAAGCAGTTTATGTTTAAAAGCTGCAAAATTTATATGAGTACACCAACCAAGATTCAAATGAGGGACCTTCTGAGAAGCTTGTAGGTTCATACACCGACGACTTTATCAACTTTGCCCTTGAACAACTGGCTAAATTGTTAGAAGAAAGAGTCTGTGTTGATTACATGAGGTGTCATTAGATTACAATGTTTAAATTAGTATGTATCACCACGATAGTTGCAGCCCAAACAAAATAATCTCTCGCCAACCTACTATTACCATGATTCAATTATCCTTCACATCATTCCTGATCATTGCAGTGCCCTTAAATGTCTTCATAAATCCTCAAGGTGCAGAAATACAGAACATAAAAAACTCATAAACATGATAAATCTATCCATCACTATACAAAGTCAATGAAGACTGTTGTAGTTTGAAAGTTTCCATGTTAATAGATGACGTATTGCTGTGTTGATATTGTGGGCCAAGTCGACATGGTCTTTGAACGTGCTGGGATTTTATACGGCCCCATAAAGGGTGCGAGGGGCCACAAATGATGATTATGACAGTTGGGGTTAGAGGGGTCGCCCTAAAGCTTCTCGAGATACCTTCCAAAAGCTCTCGGAAGCCCACAAGGGACCAAGAATAACCCCACAAGGACTTTTAGCAGGCCACGGCATTACTTAACGGGGTTTATGATGCCACGGACTTGTACCTTTTTTGGCTCAGCCCTATTTATTCTGGCGGACATTCATAGCTGTACTTCCTCAAGGGCAGAAGGTCAGCCAAATCAACGAAGTATGTCGTAACTCAGTTTGACGCTGAATATTTTACTTTTTGTATGAAGTTTGGTAATTTTCCATCACCTATGACAAGTAGTACAAAGCTGACTGAATGTCTTTCAAATCTGATGGCCTGCAGAAAGAAATTCTCAGTTTTTCCGAAGCCAGTGGCTGATCCAGCAGGGCATCTGGTCTGGGCTACCCCTAGACCACTGAGATTTATGGTAGCGTATTGAAGAAAATACTCAACGATACGGGCCGCAAATGCCAAAAAATGCTACCCCCCACTACCCCATGTGAATCTGCCACTGTAAACTGTGTGATAAATAGAAAAATATTTCGAGATAATCTTATAAAAGAATTAGTAAAATAAGAACATGAGAGTCATGGATGCCAACAGTTGTATACTATAACTGGGCATAACCAATAAGAAGAAGAAGATGTACCTGACTACCTATCCATTCTCAGCATCCCAAGGAATATCTGGTGTTTGCAGTCTGGTTCATTATAGATGAAGAATGACAACGTTATTCATAGGATGGATGTGGCCGGAAATTATGTTTACTCAGTTATCAAGACTTACGCTGCCCATACAAGTGTATTTGCAATACAAACTATCATTGCCAGGAGTTAGTCAGAACTTCTATAGATGTATGTATAAAATTATCTAGTGTACAACTGGAAAATATTAATATTTAATGTACAAATTATTTGTTGTGCCTAGTAAAGTTTTTTGTTGTACTGGTATACGACAATAAGGCTTTAACTGTTGGGTTTTATTCCTGACCCCAGCAATACACGTTAAAGGTAGACATACAGATAAAGGTAGACATATGTTAAAGGTAGACATATAGATAGACAGATAGATAGATAGTAGGATATTGTAGGTAGGTACATATTTTAGGTAGATAGGTGGGTTGATAGGTAGGTTGATAGGCAGGTAGATACATGTAGATTGAAAGATAAAGTAAGTTTCACATTTATATGAGTCATCTTTCACCTGCCCTTGACAGATGCTGGTACAACATCGAGGGCCACCAAATTTTTCATTGTGTCCTACAGGTGCACAGTGCCTCATTACTGTGGTCTTTTATGTTTATGGAGCTTTGTCAAGATATAAAACCCTGCCGTTTGGCATTTGACCTCTTTATGTGAGTGGAATTGGATGTAGATTGCGTAGTAAATGCGTACTTACTAATATGTTTGTAGGTCTAGGTTTTGTTATTCGAGGCTTCAATCATTGACTTGACAGATAAAAATGGCACTAATATCACATACCTATTATTCTACTTTCACAATGTCACAATGAATGTCAGCACTGGCAAATGATCAAAAATACTAGGACCTTCGTAATGAGGTTGTCGCGTGTGTTCCTTTATTCTATGATAAAATATGTTCCAAATATGTCTGCGTGATCCTTTGTATCAAAGTGGTCATTGATTTCCCACTAAGTGGGTCTTTTGATGATGCCCCGGTGTTATTATACAAAAGGCATACTTTGCCCTTAGTGGCCGTATACTTTTTGAGTGTACTGGTATTTTTTGTTTGTTTTCTCCTTTTCTTTTTGGTGCCTTTTCGTTTGCACTTGTTTTATGGATATAAAACACCAGACTAAGTGGACCTTTTGAAAGCTTTGTACAGTGTTACTATTTCCACAATGTCAAATTGCTTCCTGTGAATCTGGTGAATGGGATATGTCTGTTCGTCCGACTAAGTTTGCCTGGAAACTGCAAAGTCATCGATTGAAGCTAGCTTCTACAAAATCTGGAAAAAAAGACTTCAGTGTCTTTTAGTAAACATAAGTAAACAAGGTTTATGATGACATGAACTTGCACCTTATTGTCCAAACCCTGTACAAAAAGATCCCCATTTATTCTGACGAACATTCATGGACGTTACTTCCTGAAGGGACGAGGTCATCCAAATCAACGAAGAATGTTGTGACGTAACCTACTTTATTCTCTTTAAAGGCTATCTCTCTTCAGTAACAACAGATTATGGACATTACGTCCCTATTGTATTAAATTATATATTATGTTATGTAGTCTGTAGTATTCTATACAAATTTTGAGAAGTGAAGCGCCAATCACCAATCCTTCTGTATATTGTACAAGTTTTGAAGTATCAATCATATCTCCTTAATTCAAAGTAATCAAGCCAGCTTATTTATCTATTTTAATCTTAGTGTGATATAAGCAGTTTAACCGCATCTCTACTTTATTTTGAGAAAATGCAGACCCCATTCTCTGATTCTGTCATGGCAAACAGCATACAATTGTCAACAATAACCCAGTCACTGCCATCTTCTTTTCAATTCTGTCTTTGCTTGCTAACAACCTCAAGGGAACTGACCTGAACAAGCAGTTTCTCCTGGAAGCTATTGTTGATTCTAGATCCAGTAGAGGCTGTAACTCAATTCTATGTGTTCCTATGCAGTTTTGTAGCTCCCTGGCAATCCTTTGGCAGTTCTTTGCTTTAAATTGAGTCTTTCTTCGGCCGTTTGGACAACAAGCGAGGGCAAATTGTTATCCGTGGTCAGCTTTATGCAGTCTTGGATTTATTTAGACTCCCAATTGAGTGACTGTATATTCGGAGATATCTAATTTTTGCAGTCAATGTTGAAGTAGCCTGGAGTAGCCAAAAAAGATAAGTTGGCTGCATTTTGTCTAACGCTTCATTTTCTGCAGGTATGGCAAAGGATTGGACAGTCAGAACTCAGAACTCAGAACTTTATTTTTTCACCAATAAAATACAGTCCAATTGGTATATTCATTGGTGAGGGGCCTCAAAAAGACAAAAAAATGTCGCTTAATTGATGGCCCCAAAATGAAATGAAAACTCCTCCTCCCAACTCCCACAGAAAGCTCTAACTCGCACTTGTGGCGAAATTATTAAATACCCTCTATAATGGTAGACAATGGCGCGGCAGCACCATGGCACCGTGAGCCGCGGCTGCTGCCCCCCGTGCCACAGGCCACCGCACCATGCTATAAATGGTAACAAGAGTAAAAAAAAAAAAAAGTAATTAAACAGAAAAAGATGAGAAAATGACAAAAAATGCACTATCAGTTTCTTCTTCCACAGATATAACAACCTACAATAAGACACTCCTCAGAATATGAATTGAGCAAGTAGTTTTTTCCATAATTAGAAAAACCCAAGAAACTATGGGTATATATTTTTTCTCGTATTAAGTTGGGACAATTATTGTATGCTAAAGGAATACGGTATCTTACACAATTTCTTGCGTATTCATGTTTAATTAGTGGTATTTGAAAATTCTTTGTATTTCTGGTATTGTAATTATGAATTTGAGCACCTCTTCGAAATATTGAATTGAAGTAAACAGGGGTAAGGTTGTGTTCCAGTTTATAGCAGAATTTCCACTCCCGCAGCACACACAGATCCATGACTTTCAAAAGTTTTAATTCTTTAAAAATTGGCTCAGTATGGGCATTATACCTGGCTAGAGCTACAGTTCTTACTGCTTTTTTCTGAATTTTGAGAAGCTTTTGGCTCTGTGATCCCCAGGCTAAAATACCATAGTTAAAATATGGTAACACAAGTGAATTATACAAGGTAAGGCGAACTTTCTTGGGCAGGAAATGTTTCAACTTATTCATCACGCCTATAGCTCTTGATATTTTCAAGTGCACATGCGTTATATGTTTTTTCCAACTCAAATGCTTGTCCAATACAATGCCTAAAAAATTGAATTCATCAACATAATCTATAACAGTATCATCTAAAGTAAGTCTGGGATAATCAATTCTTTTATTCGGAGTATGTAATATCATTCCCTTAGTCTTTCTGACGTTTAGGGACAACCTATTAAGTTTAAGCCAATTTGACACATCGTTCAATTCCTTGTTAATATTATGAACAATTTCATCATCGAAATTATTACGATTAGAAGCCTTTAGATGAGCAGCATTTCCAAAGCTGTTGAGAGTAGTGGTTAGAGAGGTATCATCAGCGTAGATAACTGGATGGAAAAATTTACAGGCTTTTTTAAGATCATTTACATATATGATAAATAACAACGGTCCAATTATAGATCCCTGTGGTACACCTGTCTTAATTTCTAGTAATTTAGAATTTATATTATTAAGAGAGACGTATTGCTTCCGTGAATGTAGGTAACTTTCAAATAATTTTAGTGCTTTTCCTGAAATTCCATAGTGTTTAAGCTTATATAACAAAATATTGTGGTCCAAAGTATCAAACGCTTTTGAAAGATCAAGAAATATGTTTATAGGTATTCTGTTGTTGTCCATTTCATATATAGCTCTATTTAGAAATTCTATTGCTGCGAATTCAGTGGAATGCTCCTTACGAAAACCATACTGACTTTCATAAAATAACTGCAAATTTGTGAAATATTCATTAATCTGATTATGCATGATACGCTCAACAACTTTGGAAATGCTAGGCAATACCGATACAGGTCTATAATTACATAGTAAAAAGTCTTCTTCTTTTTTATGTAGAGGTGTTACTTTAGCAATTTTTAAACTATCAGGAAAGATACCTGTATTAAAGCACTGGTTAATAATTAATGTGAGTGGCTCCGAAATTTCATCTTTAATGAGTTGTAAAAGCTTATTGGATACAAAATCAAATCCTGAACTTGTTTTTGGCTTAAGATCTTTGATAATTTTGTCCACCTCCTGCACATTAACACTTTGAAAACAATGGAACTGATGGGTTATCTCATCTGTTAAATAATCTTTGTAGGACTTATTCGGGGGAGGAACAATGGCAGAAGCAAGTTTGGGCCCTATATCAATAAAATATCTATTAAACTCTTCTGCAATCAGTGTGGGATCTGTAACTTTGACATTGTCTATTAAGAAATAATTTGGCAAATCCTTATTGTTGTTTCGTTTGTTCATTATATCTTTGATAGTCATCCAGGTCTTTTTTACATCATTTCGAAATTTAGAAAAACAGCTCTCGTAATACTGCTTTTTTGCAATTCTTATATTTTGCCTCAAAATTCTGTTGTACGTTTGTAAATTTATTTTTAGAGTTTCATAAAGGGAATCACCTGGCTTAGTTGCTCGATATCTTTTATATAATTTATCTCGAAATCTAATTGAGTTAATAATACCTCGAGTAATCCATTTCTGCTTTTTGTCTCTATATTTATTGAAGCGAAAATTTCTTTCAGGAAGGTGTTTGTCAAGAGCATTGTGTAAAACGTTTTTCAAAATGTCATAATTTTCATTCGGATCACCTTCAAGATTGCTACTGAATATATTCATTTTACATTTCATGTCAACCTCCTCTTTAAATGATGCTAATGCATGTGATGTAATTAACCGTTTTCGGATAAACTTGTCCAATGTATCACCAAGTCGAAGGTAATCAAGAAAAATAAGACATGGCATATGGTCAGAAATGTTACATTTAAAAATGACGGCACTTGAGGAGGAAAAGTGTTCTGATATTTTAATGAATATATTGTCAATGAGAGTACTTGTTGTTTCGCAGATTCTTGTAGGAAACGTTACTTTGGGGATATATCCATAGGACAAAAAAGTTTCGAGGAATTCATTAAAAATTTGTTTATTATGTATTCTTAGCAAGTCAATATTAAAATCGCCTGCAAACATAATTTCACATTTACTACTCTGAAGGCTGCCTAAAATCTGTTCAAAGTCATCAATAAATATTCTGTAATTTTCGAGCAAGTCCACAGGCGGTCTATAAATATTTGCAATTATAATTGATTTATTTTCTGAATTAGAAACATGTTTATTTAGACTTACTTGAATGAAAAGTCCTTCCCACACCTGAGGGTTTTTACTTATAATTGAAAGTACCTTATACTTGAAAATGTTTCTTAAATAAACGGCAATTCCTCTGTGTGTGCTGCAGGAGCTCGGCTGGGAAATCAAGTTATAACCTGGAATTTCAAGAAGTGAAACATCAGTGTGAGAATTAATCCACGTTTCTTGGAGACACAAAGCACTAATGTGACAATCGTTATTTTTGAGATGCTCAATATAAATCAATAGCTCATTGATCTTGGCATTCAAAGATTGAATATTCAGACTCATTAAATTAAAAATGTGTTTTTTTTGTTTAAATAAGGTAGTCAGGTCATCTAATTCATAATAGGGAGAATGTCTAAATAGGTTGGGAGCCTCATCTTCATTATTTTCTATGTTTCCCTGGAAGTTTAACAGATCAAGCAGATTACCTTCATTTGCCATTATAACTCTTTCACTGAAAAAACATTAACAGAGCACCTACAGTACCAGTCAGCTGCACCTTCTGCCTTTGGATCCCTGGGAGGAGGAGTTTTCAACGAAAATATACCACAATCAACCATATTATTCAAAAAGTGGTTCAAATAGTTCTGAAATATGTATAAATGCATGAAATTATATATTAAAACAGTAGTTTTTCGATAATCATTTAAAGCCATGGTAAGACCATGCAGAAGTGCAGGGATAGTTCATGGAATACACATAGATTTGTAACCTGGCACATTGTGTTACCTTTTTCATTTTCAGTTTTATAGATTATGTTTAAATTGAATGTTAATATACTTCAGTTACACATTCAACCAGTACACACTTGCAAAAACAAAACAAAGCAAGAGCAAATAGAATTAGGTCATTGAATGCAATTAAATAGTTAATATACAGGTAATAATCTCACAACTCACATAAGTCTTATATCACTACGTTAGAGAAATTCTGAGCAAAGTATCAAAAAAGAAACAGGCATCAAACTCATCAGTATTTACATCAAAAGTCTCTTACGAATGTCCAACACATAATAATTGCAGCCAGTTTTATCAGACAAGTGCATGAGTATAAATAACATCATAGCGTAATAAACAATAGCAACTACAACATAAGCATAAGTCCATTTACACATCAAACAATTAAGGATTATGCATATAGACCAACCTATATCCCATGAAGTTAGCATTATTGTACTGCCTGTACTGCCTTGTTTCAGAATATGGTTTATCACAGTTTTAAAAAGGATCAAGTCATTAGGTAAAGATAGTTCATTATGTGAAGCACAACAAGTCCACAAAAATACAGGTATTAAATTTAGAGAATCACATAATCATGACAATAAACATAAGTAATCAATTTTATGAAATTTGCAGTTTGTTTGTAAGATCATTTCGGACTTTTGTCAAAATTTTTCCCATCAAGTTATTACCCCATAGTTCTGTGTTGCATACATCTTTGTTGTGTAGGGCAAGACCTATACCAAGTCAAATTGAATATTGAATTTTACAAACCACAAACCTTAGCTAAGTTACACTACTTGGACCTCCCCCTGAATATTACTTTAGGTTACATACTGCAGTGGGCGAAATGGGGGGTATGGTGATCACCTACACCTATACAATATTGGATAGTCATTTTAATCACCCCTCGCAACATTGCATTAATACAGGATGTAAGGCACCAATCATCCATCCATTTGTGATGAATCTGGCCACATAAAGTATCACACATATGGTTGCTCGTCAGAAGCCGCATCTGGAAATAGTTCTGAATTAGTTTCGCCAGCTTACGAGATGACCATTCATTGGGACGTATCTCTTCCCCCTGCCTCATCCGACAGCCCCATCTGGCTTGGTGGGCAGTTATGGCTCCGTGGATGGCTCCGTGGTCAGTTATCCCTCAGATAAATGCTCATGGTCTCGTAGACCAGAATCGGGTCTTGTAAGATGGCACGTATCCATGGAAACAAGCTGCTTAGGCATTCAGATTATCTAATCTATCTGCTGTGCATATCTCTCCGAAGAAAGGCGAGACTAAACCTGATTTCTTATACAGCGGTACGACAGCTGGTTCAAGGTTGGGTTGACCCAGTCGGTGTTCTGTGTGAAAATGGGTTGTTCAGTGAATGCAATTATTCTGACCGCAGGCTAGACTTGGGTTTGTTGTATGTGATTAGGTTGAAACGAACACCAACTAGGGCAATACCACATGACTGCCTGAATATTGCTTTGCATCTAACCATGCTAATCTGATTTTTCAAAAAAAATACTGTCTATCCTAATACCTTATGCAGGCCTTGAAAAGTTGGCAGGTCAACCAAGAGGGATTGATATGTACGCATACCCAGAAGAAAAATATTGGAATTTTATTCCCAATTGTGTGTAGATTCTAATTTGGCTTCAATTGCTGTTTTATGTTGGAAGTAGTCCAGGCCAAGTGATGAGGTCAGCTAAGGGAGAACCCTGTTAGACCAGGTCAGTGCCCTACAATGATTATGCATGTAAGGTTCCACTGACTTCATTGCAGTTAAGCAGGAATGGCTGGAAGCCGCTTGGAAGTGCTACAAAGTAATCTAGAAGTGCTACAAAGTAATCTAGAAAGCAATTTGAGTGGCAAAGCCAGAGGACCTATTATATCGTGCTGGGTGTCACCAGCATGCCTCACACAAGTCCAGGACAACGCGCTTGTCTGCTTCTATATCTCCTTATGCCGAGTCACTGGGGCCTCCCTTGGATCATTTCGGCTTTCCGTGTCTGAATACTGGCTCTGTCAGATGTTTTGTGCCTTGTTATGCCTCTTTTGGTTGTAGGAGAGCCTGTGTAGATACTTCCTCTGGTTTGGTCTGGTGCACATACACTGGACTCAATGACTAGAAGTTTGGCAGTCTTTGCTGACTGTCATGTCCATGATTTCTCAATTCCTGTTTTGAAACTTTTTTGAGAACTCATTGATTACTTTCCTAGCCATAGGAAGTTGGTATAAATTTGGAACCACATGGCATAGCCCCTTGATTTATGTATAGTTTTGGTGCAAAAATGTGAGTCATAAAACTAACCCTCAATTTGTAGCCACAGCTTGCAAGCTTATCGCAATGTGCCATCCGCCACTTTGAAAACCTTTACGAAAGCTCCCTGATCGATGGGATGGGTTGTTTTTGGGTGTTACCCAGGGGCCTCCCATATCCCTAGTGTCTCTTTTTTGCCCTGCAGATTTTTACGACATAGCAACTTTTCCGAGCTTGACATTTACATGTATGAATTATCACCCTCTCATACCATGTGCCTATTAATAATGCAATGGAGTCGTAAGTGGGGGCGATGCCAGTATGGCTAGGAATCGCTAGGCAATCATGGGTATGCTGACTAAGAATAACTTACAGCGTGGTTTTTCAACTTTTTTACCTGGTTTTTCTTGAGCTTAGTCAACATAGGGCTTTGAATTATTAATGCATTAGCTTCCCATGTTTAGTTGTAACATTGATGCGATTAAAATTTGATATTGCTCTTGTTTTAAACAAACCTGTCAATTATGTGTAGGTCTAACACTAAGCGAAATAACCTTACTTACATTTCACAACCTGTGTGATAGCAAAAGTCTTTCGTTCCTCTTTGGAGTTTGCATAAAACTGTCAGAGAGCTCTTAGAGCTGAACAACTGTTTTCCTATATATCATGCAATCTTGAGTGCCGCAGACCATTGCAGATTGTCTGGGCGTGTGATTGATCGCTCACAAATATCCTAAACGCCTTTCACTTACGACTACGCCAAAAGAATACCGTTTTTTTGATCTGGAACTTCTTGAGCAACTGTCAAAGTCTTACTTCGCGGGGCTTATATTCTTAGGTTCTAAGGTCTTATTTTCGGGTCTCCTTAGAGTACAGTTTGACACTTAAGTTTGTGTGAGTAATAAGATCTTCCAAGTTGTGACTGGGATTTTGGTTTTTTCTTTGAAGTTTGTGTCTTTTGTATTTGTTTGCTTTGTTGGGTGAGTGTTTGACTCCTTCGCTGACTTCCTCAGATACATTGTGCGTCGGACGACTTTAGAATTTGTCACTGTCATTTTGCTGTATTTTGAAGCTTTAGTTTTTTCTAAATTCACCGTCCTGTCATTTTTGTCGAAGAATAGTTTCTGACTTCAGATGTCTGAAATATATTGCGCAAATTGATATGTCTTAATCATCAGGGAGGGTTAGGTCTGCTGGTTGCGTACTGTTGGTTCGATTCCTACTTTGGCCGCGTATCCTCAACTTTTGTTGGACAGCAGATTCAATTGTCCTTCACCTTGTTACTGTGTCGTCCTCCTGTCCTCATCAGTCTACCAAGTGTATAAATACATCTTATTTGAATCAGAGAGAAATGACAGTGGTCCATGTTTCAGGAAAGGAAAGATTGATCAGTTCAATTATTCCATTAAATCTTGTCCTGTTTGAAGTGTTCATTAAATTGTGTTTTGACTTCACTAACCACGGTTCTTTCCGCATTTAGAATTTTCTGTTCCTAACAAGACCATTGCTAATTGGGAAACAAATAATGGATAAGGGAAAGCCTTGACTGAATTATTCATTTCATTTGATGTCTAGTCTTGTTCCTGTTCATTAAATTCAGCTGACTGTCGCAACCTCATTTTCTTGAGAATCGACAGAAGTCTGTTATAATGCTGGCTGCTGAATCTGAAATTCTTAATGTTGAATAATGCATATTCTGTGAGGCGTACATGTAAAATTCTAATCGAAATACTCAAAATCAGAACTATTCAATCTTGTTCATGACATGACCATCTGCTCAAGTTCCCTCCAATGGCATGAGTAAATGATTAGTAAATGATTGCATCACAAGTATTGACATTTTGGCTAATCTATCAATGTGGGGATTGTGAAGATTTTGTATGGTCAAATATTGAACAAGCGTCAATTGTTCGGCCGAATGCTGGGTTTCCAGAGCCAGCTTTTGATAAGGGAGAATTCCATGTCAAACGAAATAATGTTAGTCTTGATAAATATTCAATTCATTGATTGTATTAAATTTTAGTATTTTTACGAAAGTTTGAATTGCTATGAGTAGATACGTAGAACGAAAGAGATGCTGAAATGTGAGTATTGCAATGATGCACATTATTATAAAATTAAAACTTGTTTAAACTGTATGGAGGCAGACATGGAGAGTTTATACGTGCTATTTATTTGATAAATACATTGTATTAGATTCATTGATTAATATTAAATTTGAATATTTCATAAAAGTTTGAATTGCTATGAGAAGACACCTAAAAGCTAGAGAGATTCTGAAATCTGAAATCTAAGTGTTGCAATGACATGTTATTGTAGATGTAAAAGTTATTTAATGGCGTGGGGGCAGATAATGCAGATTATTACCAAATTATTGGTTTTAAAATGCTATCATATGTAATTGCATTATGTCTGGCTCTTTTGATAGTTTTAAGTTAATGAAGAGTTAATACGAAAATTTTAACCTGCAAGAGACTTCCAAGCTTCTGAGCAGTGGCATCAAGACAAAATGTGAACTGTCAGATGCATCATTCATACACTGTATACTCACGGAGCAGTAACAGTTGTAGTACACTGACTAGACATCAGTTCAGAAACTTGAAGACAAAAACAGTAGACATCCAGACAAGAGTAATGGTATTACTGATATGGAAGTGTGTCTCTTCCGACTCCATCAGAAGTCACAAAATTAGATTCTGGAGTCGTGACTTGAGCGAAATTGTAACATCTGCTGCCAGTGAAGGAGATACCTTCAGATCTTGTGATGTCTAAATTCTATAAATCTTCAGCGAAACACAAGATTCTGACAGGTTGTCTGATTTCAAAAGATTTGCAAAGATTTGTTTGTTGCGGAGTTTGGCTCTGACAAAAATTACTTCATGATGCTCGTAAATGCTCCCGAAATGACTTTTCTTACAAGTCACATTGCCGTTGGCGGGATAACGATTCATCCTTCTTGTATTGTTATCATGTAATTGGTCCAAGAATGACAAGCTGTCTAACAAATTTTAGCTTGTTGTGAAAAACATGGCTGGTGTAATTACTTCATTATGGTGGATATATTTTCTTTGAAAGTAAAAAAAAAGGAATCTAAAGATTATATGCAACAAACCCAAATTCCATGTGAAAATCTTTCCAGTAGGCCCTATCAAACTTTTCGAACACACAGACAGTGAGGAATGTTGAGTATTCTTAAACTCTTTTTGGTCTTTCGGACTCTTCCAAGCCATTCGTGAGTGACCCGTATTCTTGCATTTTTAGCACAGTTTTGCACACACACTGCAACTTATGCAGCCAACCGCACCCCTGCATCATGGCATACACTTAGAGATTCTGTTCAAGCTACCAATACTCTGAATAGCAACAATCATACATTTGGTTTTAGGCAAAGTTTGAATTTTTGTGTAAGAACCAATAACTGATATCTAATTTTAGCATTGTTATTTTGTCATTCTTCAGCATTGCCATTCCTGAGCTTTGTTATTCTGCCATGCTTCAGTGTTGTTATTCTGCCATGCTTTTATTGCATGCTTTGACACTGAACTCACAACAAAAGAGAGGAGACATTTAAGTGTCTTTTAGGAAGTTAAATGGCAGATGAGGGTTTTATGCATGATAGCTCTCTAAACAAGTGGGCCAGTGAAGAGCCGGCTAGTTTAGATGATGTCTTTAAAGGACTCCAACTGGCCATAAAGGGAATCTAAAGTGCTCAGAAAAGCGGTTTGCAGGATTCGCGACAACATTTGTCAGACTTAGCCTTTCTCCAATGTCACGGTTGATTTCTTACATTAGTGGATGTTTGCTGGTGTTAGTGGATGTTTGAGTGGATGTTGGTGTCAAGTTACACAGTTATTGCGAAGTGAATGTGTTGTAATTGAGGTGTCAAATTTGGTTGAATTTTGGTGGAGATTTGTTGGATTAATGAGTTGTCATTAAATATATTGCTATTGTGTGACACTATGGCAGGTGTATAGTTTGAGATGCAGATTTTGCATGCTGTTACTTATCAGCTGCAACATGAAATTGTACTGCAGCAGATAAATGAACTAAGTGCCTATGCTGGGCAAATAAAAGAGTCCAGGATGCTCTTACATTTTAATAGTTATTGATGAAAATTCTGAATATATAGAGCAATGAGCTCTTAGTTTCATCACATCTACCAAGTTGTCCAACTAACTAATGCAATTTTCCTTCTTGTATCGTGTACACAACAGTTACTGTCACTTGCAGTGTCTGGGAGTTGACGATAGAAAAATAAGTACTAGCACATTGTTGTGTCATGTGTTTTATATGCCAAAATACCACACACATTAAACACAAGCAATGCAATTAGTTATTACACGATCCGCCCTGCTGGTCTCCAATAACTCCGATCAGATAACGTTATCTCGTTAAATATTTTGGCACATATTATTCTGTTGGAATTAGGAAAGATCTCCAATATTTGACGAGCCATTGTCTTCCTTTGTTTTATTTTGTCATGTTTTTGGAGCACTTATGTGAAACGATTGTTCCCATGTCATTATTAATCACACGTTATAATAACTGAGCCTTTTCATAAAAGCGTGGCTGATTTCAATCGATATAAGGAAAATTTATTGTTTTAATTTCTTTTCGTTATGGTGTTTCTGTCAATTTTCATGATTGTCATGAATCATGATAAAGATTTTGCATCCAATGACATACCAGCAATTGAGTTCTGTTTTTGAACCTAATATATATGTTTTTGTCAGTCTTGGCAAAAAATAATTTTGTAATTTCTCTCTACTTTTGCTGATGGAAATTGTAACTTTTTCGCTGATTTAAGGCTTAATTTCTGTTTGTTACAGCTTTTATGAGTGATTTATTTGATTTATGGCAATCATATTTGTCAATAATGTCCATTATTAAAAAGTAATGTTTTCATCCCTGGTGATTATGATATTTTATTAATCTGCTCGACATATACTATTAATATAATTCATGGATGCAATGACTCAAAATATTTTTATTTTTCTTACAGGTATGTACCATTATGAGAAATCTCTGATCCAAGGCTTTCTTTATCTTTTCCTGTGGTAAGGTAAGTTTTAATGATATACATTGGAGATAATCATAGCACCATTAGCTAGGTTTGCTTCAAATATAATAATAGGTATTTTAAGAAACCGACAATCTCGGACACTCTGTGTGATTAAGCATGAAATAGACATCTTATGAAATAAACATTGATAAAGACTTCAATGAGTTTTTGAGCTCAGATAAGTGTAGTAAGTCTTTTTATTTTGCTCTTTTAACACTATCAAATAGATTTCCCTGCAGTCTTTGAGGTAACTTGTTAATATCTTGAAGTACAGTACATTGTTCATACATCTGGACTGCAGTGAACAAACACAATTTAATGTAGATTTCTCTGTAAACCATGCTATACTTGACATAAGGTACAGTCTATTGGCTTCCTAGTTATAATTGTAAAATTGTGCATGGTGTGCAATCTGGAAATTTCTCATTATGTAGAATTCAATAGCTAATAATATTTTTGATACTTGGCTGTATAGGTGATAAGTAGAATGATGTAAATTGCTTACTATTGACCGAAAACTGTGCATGCTTTTTGGATTTTGGAACAGTCTGCCCAGATCTTTTTAATATTTGATGGCCTATATATGTTTTCGTTGCGGATGCTTGCGCTTTCTTACAGTTATCAAAACAAATTTATTGCTTTTGATGCATCATCATTTATGCACTCGAGATGAAGAGCATATTCTCCTATAATTATCCTTTTAATTCAAGATGAAAGTTGTCCTTATCTGTTTAATATTCCTTTTTGTTGCCAAATTGAGGCTAGAGTAGACAATTGTTTGTCTTTTACTGATAGTACCTCATTGTATGAAGCTTGCCATTTATTACACAAGGTTTTAATATAAATTGTACATTAAATGACTCGAAGAATAGGCATTTCCTAATATACATTTACAAAATGTCTCATGTGTCTTTGTGATGCTGTACCTGTATTTCTGAATTCTTAGAACTCTTCCAAATGTTTTTGACATCTTCTGTGACATCTTGTTGGCTTCTTTAAAATCCCATTATCTTATGAATTCTCTGTAATTAGGAAGGTATTACTTTCTTCGACTCTTTGACATTTACATTTATCTGCTAATATTCCTTGTCTTTATTAGCTTTATGTGCTTAATAGAAGTTTAATGACATTGTCTCTTTGCCGACATAAAGAGCAATCATGGCAATATTCAGTAATGTTTAATCTTTTCTTATGTTACTGGCAGTTACAGAGGGAAATAGCCTTAGCAATATCTGTACTTTTGAAAGTGATTCATATTTTAAAGCACAATTCCATCCAAGACATGTGCTGAACAATTTCTTATCCTCAGGCAGTTACCGATGGTAATATTCAACATGATCACAAAATGAAAACCATTATCCGACTGGTTCTTTGGCATCTTCGCCTAATCCCTGATGTTCAAGTCAAACGTGATTCATCATGTACGCTTCGTTCCTTCTTTATTTCTCAAACCCAAGTGCCTGAGGCAGTTGGTGAGGGTAATATTCAGTAGCGCCGGAACTTGTTATATTAATGTAATATCTCGCTATCTGGGGAAGATGATATTATCCGAATACCCTTGATGTCTGTCGAGAATTCGTCACTGGAAAGATCTGGCGAAGATCACTTTGAGGTCTTTTAGTCATTTCCTGATATGAATCCTGCGCCTTGTTTGATCGATCAATAGATTATGAGCTAAGACCATGTTGACATGATCAATACCAGATCAATCCAGATCTTCTATGGTATTTGCTCAAGACGTCCCTTAAGACATCTTGCGGCTCTTTGAGTTGTTAATTTGATATCGGGGCATGGCTCCAGTAACCGGATAATGTTGTAACGGAATGATCATTTTGTAACGCAAGGGGCTTGACCGCCCCTTTTTGTAGCATTTGAAGCCTATGAAGGAAGTTAGATTTGGCCGTACAGCTTTGAAGGCTTGTTTTGTAATGTGAGATTTTCAAGCAACCCTTTTCTGGATGTACCGTAATATGGGGTGAATCGGGACACTGGGGTGAATCGGGACAGAACAGGGAAGCATTCTATTTCTTCAAAAAACACCAACTTCCCCTTAACTCAGGAAGTTGATTTTTGGCACATTTATAGTAGACATACCAGAGCATACTTCGGTGTAGTTTTATATTTCTAACTGCAGGCAGTGAGGAGCTGCAGTACCTTAAACTTAGTACTGCGGAAAGTGAACTATCAGAAGCTGGTCAAAACTTTGCATGCACTGCAAAAAGTATAAATACAAGAGCCACCAATCTTACAGGAATCTTTTATAACCTAGTTTTGGCCAGTTGACGGACCAAAATAGTAGACCAGATAAGAGATTATGTATGTATGGTCAGGCGTTCAGATCCAGGGCAATGACAAAGTTTCTGAATCAACATAAATAACCCTACTGATTTTCATTTGAATGTACTAGTATGGCTTTTTAATGAATATTATTGAAATTAGTATTATTAATAGAGGATTTAGTCCAGAATTATCAATCACTAGCAAAATTTGCAAAAAACTGCAGTTTTTGATAGTTTTCTGCTATTTATTAATTTTTTAAAAATTTACATATTATCAACGAAATGATTTCAGATTTTCCTGAAAATACATTTTTGGCATGTTGAACATTGTTTCCTAATATCTACTCACAAGTAGCAATCACTTCAAAAAGCTAAGAAATATAGATTGTGAAAATAAGGGAGTGTCCCGATTCACCCCAAAGTAAGGGGTGAATTGGGACAGTGGTTTTATGGGCCTTGGGCATTGGGAATATAAGATATCGTTTCAAGCTCTTGGGGATATTTAGACCTTGTGCTCGGACACAATTTGACACCATATTTTGATTTCTGAGTTTACTTTTGTTCATGCTATGACAAAAAAACGGCCAATTCTGTCCCGATTCACCCCATATTACGGTACTTAAGCTTGTTATAATAGTTATATTTTGGCATGGAGCTTCCATACTCAGCTAGTATCTTTGGGCGATACCCATAAAGAGTGTATGATTCAATCTGGTTGAATGACACATTAAATTGGCGACTCCTTTAAATCAGTGTCTATGCATATAGCAAGGCAGGTAAAAGTGTAGCACTTTGAATTCAAAATACTTTATTGTGGACAAACTTATCACTCATCATAACATCTACCTCTGGCATTTGATAATGCAAGGCGCCAAAGCTCCAGATCAGTTGGATCAAGACAGTAGACTTTTGAAGTCGATTATGTGAATTGGATTATAATAATTAACATTCTTTTTCACTGTGAAATAGTGATAGTATCAACGACACAATATCCTTTGTCACTTCATTCCGTTTCCATATTGATTGCGCGTCTCCTGCCAATTGCCGCCTTTCTGAAGTTCCCTACAAAACTTACCTGTCTGCGGTTGGGTTGGCAGTTTGTTGATGATATAACAAGACACTTCTTGAAAGTTTAATGTGTTTAGGCTTGAATTAAGGAACCTGTGGGATTCTCCTCTTGTTGATGAGATTGAATATTCAATTTGATGGAGATTAGCTGCAGTATTTTAAGATCTAAGAAGAATAAGGATTCTTGTCTATAATGTCTTTTATCACACCATCTTTTGAGAAATTAATCCTGTTTAATTTAGCAGAATTAAAAGATAGATGAGCTTATGTTCTTCAGGTGTGCATCTTTGCATAATAGATCTAGAAATCTCAACCAAAGAAAGATTCGAGATTGATTTTAGAATTTATAATGACCTGTGTTGATGTAGCCTAACTGTTAGTATTTCTTACTAATTTGGTTCACTTTACCAACTGCTGGATTCAGATTTTATCTTTGGAAGATGAGCAAATAACAAAACTCAGGATGCTCATGATATTTATTTCTCAATGACATTGCTCTGCCATCTTGTTAAAAGTTTTAAATAGTCATCAACATTGGCATTGACCTCGAAGCAAGTTAAAACTTCAATGTTATCTACAAAAGCTGATATGTGGCAAATTGCTTCTTTTTTTAACCGACCTAACAGCGGAGGCCGGTTAATACAGGAGCTGTAAATGGATCAGGTGAAACCATAAACAGTAGGCATAAACTGCAACCACAAACCAGATGTAAACCACTGACAAAATTCCCCATTGTGACTTTAATATTTAACTTACAGTTATGAAATTTGGTACAGGTATGGGACTCTGGGTATGGATTGGGAACATGTTGATAAATTCAAGATGGCGGCCATTTTGGCAGCCATCTTCCTTCATTCTTGAACTGCCCATTATGACCTTAATATTTCACTTACAGTTATGAAATTTGGTACAGGTATGGGACTCTGGGTATGGATCAGGAACATGTTGAGAAATTCAAGATGGCGGCCATTTTGGCAGCCATCTTTCTTCATTCTTGAACTGCCCATTGTGACCTTAATATTTCACTTACAGTTATGAAATTTGGTGCAGGTATGGGACTCTGGGTATGGATTGGGAACATGTCGAGAAACCCAAGATGGCTGCCGTTTTGTGGCGGCCATTTTGGCAGCCATCTTTCTTCATTCTTGAACTGCCCATTGTGACCTTAATATTTCACTTACAGTTATGAAATTTGGTGCAGGTATGGGACTCTGGGTATGGATTGGGAACATGTCGAGAAACCCAAGATGGCTGCCGTTTTGTGGCGGCCATTTTGGCAGCCATCTTTCTTCATTCTTGAACTGCCCATTGTGACCTTAATATTTCACTTACAGTTATGAAATTTGGTGCAGGTATGGGACTCTGGGTATGGATTGGGAACATGTCAATAAATCCAAGATGGCGGCAATTTTGTGGTGGCCATTTTGGCAGCCATCTTTCTTCATTCTTGAACTGCCCATTGTGACCTTAATATTTCACTTACAGTTATGAAATTTGGTACAGGTATTGGCCTGTGGGTATGGATTGGGAACATGTCAATAAATTCAAGATGGCGGCCATTTTGTGGTGGCCATTTTGGCAGCCATCTTTCTTCATTCTTGAACTGCCCATTGTGACCTTAATATTTCACTTACAGTTATGAAATTTGGTGCAGGTATGGGACTCTGGGTATGGATTGGGAACATGTTGATAAATTCAAGATGGCGGCCATTTTGGCAGCCATCTTTCTTCATTCTTGAACTGCCCATTATGACCTTAATATTTCACTTACAGTTATGAAATTTGGTACAGGTATGGGACTCTGGGTATGGATCGGGAAGATGTTGATAAATTCAAGATGGCGGCCATTTTGGCAGCCATCTTTCTTCATTCTTGAACTGCCCATTGTGACCTTAATATTTCACTTACAGTTATGAAATTTGGTGCAGGTATGGGACTCTGGGTATGGATTGGGAACATGTCGAGAAACCCAAGATGGCTGCCGTTTTGTGGCGGCCATTTTGGCAGCCATCTTTCTTCATTCTTGAACTGCCCATTGTGACCTTAATATTTCACTTACAGTTATGAAATTTGGTGCAGGTATGGGACTCTGGGTATGGATTGGGAACATGTCGAGAAACCCAAGATGGCTGCCGTTTTGTGGCGGCCATTTTGGCAGCCATCTTTCTTCATTCTTGAACTGCCCATTGTGACCTTAATATTTCACTTACAGTTATGAAATTTGGTGCAGGTATGGGACTCTGGGTATGGATTGGGAACATGTCAATAAATCCAAGATGGCGGCCATTTTGTGGTGGCCATTTTGGCAGCCATCTTTCTTCATTCTTGAACTGCCCATTGTGACCTTAATATTTCACTTACAGTTATGAAATTTGGTACAGGTATTGGCCTGTGGGTATGGATTGGGAACATGTCAATAAATTCAAGATGGCGGCCATTTTGTGGTGGCCATTTTGGCAGCCATCTTTCTTCATTCTTGAACTGCCCATTGTGACCTTAATATTTCACTTACAGTTATGAAATTTGGTGCAGGTATGGGACTCTGGGTATGGATTGGGAACATGTTGATAAATTCAAGATGGCGGCCATTTTGGCAGCCATCTTCCTTCATTCTTGGACTGCCCATTTCATTTACAAAATTTGGTACAGGTATGGGACTCTGGGTATGGATCGGGAACATGTTGATAAATTCAAGATGGCGGCCATTTTGGCAGCCATCTTTCTTCATTCTTGAACTGCCCATTGTGACCTTAATATTTCACTTACAGTTATGAAATTTGGTGCAGGTATGGGACTCTGGGTATGGATTGGGAACATGTCGAGAAACCCAAGATGGCTGCCGTTTTGTGGCGGCCATTTTGGCAGCCATCTTTCTTCATTTTGAACTGCCCATTGTGACCTTAATATTTCACTTACAGTTATGAAATTTGGTGCAGGTATGGGACTCTGGGTATGGATTGGGAACATGTCGAGAAACCCAAGATGGCTGCCGTTTTGTGGCGGCCATTTTGGCAGCCATCTTTCTTCATTCTTGAACTGCCCATTGTGACCTTAATATTTCACTTACAGTTATGAAATTTGGTGCAGGTATGGGACTCTGGGTATGGATTGGGAACATGTCAATAAATCCAAGATGGCGGCCATTTTGTGGTGGCCATTTTGGCAGCCATCTTTCTTCATTCTTGAACTGCCCATTGTGACCTTAATATTTCACTTACAGTTATGAAATTTGGTACAGGTATTGGCCTGTGGGTATGGATTGGGAACATGTCAATAAATTCAAGATGGCGGCCATTTTGTGGTGGCCATTTTGGCAGCCATCTTTCTTCATTCTTGAACTGCCCATTGTGACCTTAATATTTCACTTACAGTTATGAAATTTGGTGCAGGTATGGGACTCTGGGTATGGATTGGGAACATGTCGATAAATCCAAGATGGCGGCCATTTTGTGGTTGCCATTTTGGCAGCCATCTTTCTTCATTCTTGAACTGCCCATTGTGACCTTAATATTTCACTTACAGTTATGAAATTTGGTGCAGGTATGGGACTCTGGGTATGGATACACGGTTCTACGGTTCCGGCGCCATGTTGACCTCGTTCTGGATGTTCGGGTAAACAAACGCACGTGGCCTGCAGCAGAAGCTGTGGAGACACAGTGCAGCATAGCTGTCACAGCATTTGGGGGCTAGAATCGTCCTAAATCAACGCTTTTGAACCCGGAAAAAAATACCTGGGTGAGGAATAAGGGCAGGGTAGTCCGTCAGCACTGTATTTGATGTGATTCCAGTGTTATTTTCCTCATAAAACTCCCGTGAATACGGCGATTCTGTCCCTGTCACAGCATGCGGACCTCCTAAAGCACCTAACTGCAAGTGCCCGCAGTTTGCTGACTAAAACACCTGAGTCTGTTTCAACAAAATACAATGTAAATTCGATGCTGAGTGGTGATATCACACAGCTGAATGTGCATTCAAAGTGCTATTCTGTACAAGGCCATGAAACTTTATAAATTGCACTTTTTAGGTTCAATAGTTCAGAATTTTGGTTATTCAATGAATGGCAATCCTGTGTGTTGGATTTGCCCAATTGATCAAAGAACTTCCCAGACTTTTTCAACTGTAATTCACACTCCCATTAGCCTAAATAGCAATTATCACTTCAGGTTCAAAGTAGGGTCGATCATTAATTAATTGTGTTACCTTAAATTCCAATTAATAAATATGACCATTTTTTGCTGTGTATAATATTATCAGGGGAAGTGTACCTATATTGAATCACCTATAGATAATTTCAATGCCCTATTTCTCACACAGGGAATTAAATACCTGAGAGATAAACTATTGGATTTAAGGCACACATATATACATGGTGCTCCAACTTTATTATATGGATCAGATTGTATACCATTGTCTAATAATGATGTGCAGAGTTTAAGATCTACTCAAACAAATATCATTAAAAACGTCTTAGGTCTCAGTAAGAGAAATCATCATTCTAATCTTTTGTTAGCTCTAAATATCCCAATAATAGATGATGTTATCATAAAAAATACACTAGGATTTTATAATAGAGTATTTAATGTTGAGTCACCATTGGTGCATATGCAAATTAATTTTCTTCAACATTATATGATATATGGCTGTACTTATAAAAATACAATTCTTGAAAAAGTTGTATCTATGGGATTTTCCCCTATGTCTATTGCTTGTGATACCGCGTTTAAGTGCAGGATTTCCTATGACTGTAATGAGAATGCAGGTGTGGTTGATTCCTTACGCCATTTATTGTTTCATGACAACTATATTAAACCGCGGTCAGATGAACACATTTTAACAAATTTACTTACAAGTTCATTTTAGACTATACTCTCACTATATTACCATGGCCTAGTCTATTTTTACCCTGTTACATTTTATGTTTTGTTATTCTGATTTTATTATCATGGTTGTACCTTGTTTGTATGTTATCCTCTTAAGTTTTCCCCAAATATGGGGGGCGAATAAAATAAATAAAAAATAAATAAAAATACATGTAACTTATATTGGACCACCTGTTTCCACCTGTTTCCTTAAACTTTCCTCATATTAGACCTGTGGTTCAATATTGGAACTAGTACTAGTGGTCCATTATGGGGATCAGGTTGTCCAATATATATTGGTACACATAGTTCAAGATAGCTCATGCCTGGCTGCATGCCACTCCGTACCCCCTGCATGGGTGCCGGAAGGAAACGCGGGCAGCAGGGGCAGTCGGATGAAAAAGGGCAAATCATATTCACACCAATTTCTCGCGACAAAATTTAGAGTCAATAACAATGTTGAATACATAATATTATGATTACACTAATTTTTGCCTAAAATTACCAAAATAAGGCAGAATATTGTTTTTTTATTAAGATCAAAAGGGTGCACCTTGCCCCCCCCCCCTTGGACAAGGGCAGGAGGAGCAATTAATTGTCCCCCGTGTCCCCCCTGTTCCGGCACCCCTGAACGCCTGACGCTGGAATGTTACACTCTGGAACTATTCAGCACTTGTAATTAACTTTAACCTGGAGAGGGGAGGCAAGAGCAATTAAAGGATGCAACAGCGGCATTGTAGGAAATTGATAGGGCTAGGGAGGAGTCAGAATGAGAGAAAACATAAAGAGAGGAGACAGAGAGGGATGAAGCATTGAGGGAGGAGGCAAGAGCAGTCCAACGAGCCAAGACCTACACTGCAGGAAGGAGGCAAGGAGGAAGAGTCAGATTGGGAGAAAGCAGTGAGGGAGGAGAGAGAGACAGAGAGGAGATGCGATAGCAATCCAATTAAGAAGTCAAGATGGATAGATAGATATATGGTAAGCCCTCTAAGCCCAGTTTTGGGCACTCACGGGGGTTGATTGATGAGATGAGAGAGAGAGCACGAGTCCTCAACATGTTACACATTTACCCCATGCGAGGGATCTTTTACTTGCCCAGCACAGACACTGATACAAGGGGCCGCCAATTTAACGTCTCATCCGAACGACATCCAGCTGGGATTTTGCTCATAAAGGTCCACTGAAAATTTCGGGTTCCCCACCCGGGGTTCGAAGCCATGCAGGCAAAGACCTTCAGCGGAGCAGGCAGGAACCTTAACCACTACACCACCCAGCTACCACAAGAGCTACACTGTAGGAGAAGACAAGAGCTGAGGAGTCAGAAAGGGAGAAGACGGACAGGGAGGCGGTCAAGAGTGAGAAGACAGAGGGAGGAAGCATAGCGTGAAGAGGCAGTGAGGAGGTATGAGCAATCCAAGGACCCAAGAACTGCACTGTAGGAGGAGAAAATTAGCTAGAGAGGAGTCACAATGGAGAACAGCAGAGAATGAGGAGGCACAGGGGGAGAAAGTATAGAGGGAGGAAGCATAGAGGGAGGAAGCATAGAGCGAGCAGAGGATCGGACAACGTAAGAGCAATCCAAGGAGCCAAGAACTACACCACGTACACTGCATGCAGAGAGAGCATAGGCAGAGAGAGCAGATGCAGAGAGAGCAGAGGAGAAGGGCAAGAGCAATCAAATTAACCAAGAGCGATACAGTTGGAAGGAGACAGAGAGGAAACATCGAGGGAAGACTTGAAAGAGGCAGAGAGAACACAGGAGAATTGTGAGGGTTAGTTCACCTGGTAGTGTACTGAGATGCCAATTGCTGGGTCCAGCTTCAGTTCCCACTTTGGTTGCATCAGCTGGAATTATGAATTTAAGGAACCGATACAATGAGTCGCACTGAAAAATCTGACACATTAAAATGCATTGTAGTCACTGGTGGCATTTGACAGCAGTTTCATCTCATCACTGTATTCCCTTCCTTTTCTTGTAACCAAGTTTATAAATACGGGATGTATGCGCCTCCCCTGCCTCCTTCTCAGGTCTTGTCGTTAGTCTTGTTCTATATCTGTCTCATGTCCCTCTAAAATGCAGGTCTTCTCCCTTCCTGTGTGCCTCTCCTTCATTTTTCTCTCTCTGCCTCTCTGCCTCCTCCGTCGCGCTGCCTCCTCATGCTCTGCATTGGTCCTTAATCCCTCTATCGACTATAGAGGTCTATTGCTGCCTCTGAAGTAGCTCATTATCTTGTGTCCTTCCCCAGCCCATACTCTGCCCTAGCTCATACTCCTCCTCTGTAGCTCTGCCTTCTCCATAGCTTTTGCATTCTCCAATTGTTCTTGTCGCCTACATAGCTCTTACATCCTCCATATCTGCCTCCTCCCACTCTGCACTTTTTCTTATTCCCCACCCTATCACTGCCTCTCTAACAGCTCATACTCTGCCTCCTCCATAGCTTTGCCTCCTCCATTCCTCCTCTCCAGCTCTATAGCTCCTCCCTAGCTCATACTCTACCTCGTCTGTAGCTCCGCCTCCTCCCTAGCTTTGGCTTCTCCCTAGCTCTGTCTCCTCAATAACTCTTATCTCTTTCTCATCCCAATAGTTCTGCATTGTTCATTACTCTCTGTCCACTAAGGCTATTGCTGCCTCCCTGATTGCTCACACTCTGCCTTCTCCCTAGCTCTGCCTCTTCCATGGCTCTGCATGGAGGAGGCAGAGCAGTAGTGAGAGAACAGAGCTATAGAGGAGGCAGAGCCCGGAAGCAGGCAAAGCTGGGGGAAGCAATCTTGAGCATGAGCTATTTGGAAACCAGCAATAGATATGGAGGGCAGGGAGAAAGGAACAATGCAGAGCGAGAGGAGGCAGAGATGGAGAATGCGACAGCTATGGAGGAGAGAAGAGCCATTGGAGAAAGCAAGTGCTATTGAGGAGGAAGAGCTTTTGAAGAGGCAGAGTATGATCGAGCTAGGGAGGAGACAGAGCTATGGAGGAGGCAGAGCTACGGAAGACACAAGAGCGACGGAGGAGGCATAGTATGAGTATAAGGGAGGTAGCATTGCCGCAGCAACAGCTGTAGAGGGCATGGAATAAGGAAAAATGCAGAGTGGGAGGAGACAGATATGGAGGATGAAAGAGCCATGGAGGAGACAATATCCATTGGAGAGGGCAAGAGCTATGGAGGAGGCAGAGTTAGGGAGGAGAAAGAGCTTGGGAGGATGCAGAGTATGAACTAGGGAGGAGGCAGAGCTGCAGACGAGGCAGAGCTTGGGAGGAGATAGAGCTATGCATGAGGCAGAGCTATGGAGGAGGCAAGAGCTACAGGGGTGTCAGAGTACGAGCGAGGGATTAAGCAGACCAAGGCAGTAGGCAGAGCTGGAGAGGAAGCAGAGTTATGGAGGAGGAGAGTTATGGAAGAGGTAGAGTTACGGAGGAGGCAGAGCTAGGGAAGAGACAGAGCTGTGGAGGAGGTTGAGCAATGGAGGAGGCAAGAGATACAGAGAAGACTGAGCTTGGGCATAGCTGGGGAGGAGGCAGAGCTATGGATGAGGCAGGGCTATGGAGGAGGCAGAGCTATGGAGGAGGCAGAGCTACAGGAAAAGACACTGCAGGGAGGAGGCATAGCTGGGGAAGAGGCATAGCTGGGGAGGAGGCATAGCTGGGGAGGAGGCATAGCTGGGGAGGAGGCAGAGCTACAGAAGAGACAAGAGCTATGGAGGAGGTCGAGCTATGGAGGAGGTCGAGCTATGGAGGAGGTCGAGCTATGGAGGAGGCTATATATATATATATTATTTATTGCACTCCATGTAAAAAATGTACAGGGGTAATACATATACAGTTTAAATAGTTACACATAATTATAAATATACTTTATGAAAATCAAAAAGTGGACATAAAGTCCAGCATTGTCTCTATTTCAGAGTCTGTGAATTGATCAAGATTCAATGTCCTCTCTCTGCAGGAAACCAGTTCTCTTATGATATTGGCACGATCTTTCTCTGTTGACGAAATTACAAAGCTCATGTCCATATTTCTTAAAAAGGCCATATTTACACCAATCAGGCCATTGTTTACTAAACTTAAATTGCTTATGTAATTTATTTTTACATTGTCACTTCTTAGCATCGAAGAACACATCAGCTGGCATCTTTGGTATATTTGGTGCTGGATAGGCTTGCACTTCATCAGTTCAGGGAGGAGAGACGATCTAGTAGCTACAGAGAAGACAGAGCTTAGGAGGAGGCATAGCTGGGAGGAGGCAGAGCTATGAAGGGGCCAGCTAGAGCTATGGAGACGGAGCTATGGAGGAGGCAGAGCTATGGAGGAGGCAGAGCTATGGAGGAGGCAGAGCTACAGGAAGAGGCACTGCAGGGAGGAGGCAGAGCTGGGGAGGAGGCAGAGCTACAGGAAGAGGCACCGCAGAGAGGAGGCATAGCTGGGAGGAGGCTGAGCTACAGAAGAGACACAGCTATGGAGAGGTAGAGCTATGAAGGAGGCTAGAGCTACAGAAGAGGCATAGCTTGGGAGAAGGCAAGATAATGAGCTACTTCTTTAATTTTTTTCTATACAGCATTTATATAGCGCCATATTTACAGAAAATATCTATGCTCTATGGCGCTTTACAATAGAGTCTGGCTGGAGGTGTTGCTGATCACACTTGACAGGAGGGTGACTCCTGCCTACACAAGTGGCCACCCTCCCTGGCCACAGCCACAATCAACTCACTCCAATTGAGTTCAAGGAGCAGGATTCGAAGCCACATCCTCAAGTGCCATTGGATTCAAGCGCTTTAACCATTAGGCTATGGGAACTCTAGCTTCAAAGGCAGCAATATAACCGTAGAGAGAGTAGGGAGTAAGGACAAATACAGAGCACGAGGATGCAGGGCTAGGGAGGAGGCAAAGAGGGAGAGAGAGAGAAAAGTGAAGAAGAGGCACACAGGAAGGAGAAGGGAGAAGACCAGTCCTGTATTTTGGAGTGACTTTGAGACAGATAGAAAACAAGACTAACGACAAAACCTGGGAAGGAGACATCCTGTACGGCTATTTATACACTTGGTAACAATGACAGGAAGACAATACAGTGATGAGGTGACACTGCTGTCCAATGCCACCATACTACGATGCACTGTCATGCGCCACATTTTCAGTGCGACTCATTGTATCTGTAACTTCCAGAAATTCAGAATTCCATGTGACCCGACCAAAGTGAGAACTGAACTTGGACCCAGAAATTGGCAGCTCAGTGCACTAGCTGTGACTAGCAGCTGAGCTAACCCTCGCAATTCTCCTCTGTTCTCTCTGCCTCTTCCCTCTATGTTTCCTCCCTCTGTGCTTTCTCCCAACCTAATTCTGCCTCAGACCTTGACAATGTCTCCTTCGTACTGTATAGCTGTTGGCTCATTTGATTGCTCTTGCCCCTCCCTCTCCTTTGCTTTCTCTGCCTCTTCCATCTATGCTTCCTCCCTCTCTGTTTCCACCCTCTATGTCTCCTCCCTCTCTGCTTTCTCCAATTCTGACTCTGCCTCAGCTCTTGTCTCCTTCCTACTGTATAGCTCTTGGCTCTTTTGATTGCTCTTGCCCCCTCCCTCTCCTTTGCTCTCCCACAATGACTTCTCCCTCTCTGTCTCCTCCCTCTCCGTCTCCTCCTTCTCTGCAGCCATTCCAGCCAACTTGCAGTGATTGCGGAGTGGCATGCAGCGACAATACTTGTGACATTGTGACAACAGCTGTAATGCAATCATTTTAAACTTTAAAATTTAAAGAGAACTTATGTTGGACTATGCCTTACGCTTCATGTATGTGTTCCTATACTGGAACACCTGGTCTCCACTCCGGACCATGAGTTCCAATATTGCACCACAAGTCTAAAATCAGGAAAAATCTAGTCCAATATTACATGTATTGTACATGTGCCTAAAATTTGACCAGAAGTCAAAAACTTATTTTTGCATTTGTTCTTAATTTTGGCAAATGTTGTAACATCAATCTGGACTCATACTGAGACCTTGCCCTGCCTGATGTATTGGTCCAATAATTTATCTCTCAGGTATTACTGCTTGAGAAAATGGACAATGAATTAAGATGGTCCAATTATATATTGACCTGCAAATTTCTCTTTTATACACAACTCGTTTAAGATGATTATCTGCAGGCCTATTCAGAATAATCAAAGCGAAATATTTCCAATTTAATTAAAGTGATATTAAGTTAACACCATGACTTTCCTCAATGGGGTGGATTCACATTTAATCCCCACCCCTGACCCTGGGGGAAAACTGATTATGGATATTCTAGGAAATCCCAAAGGGTAAAGGCATTTTCAAGCCGGAAATCCACAGGTATAATCCCAGAGAAATGCCCCTTAGTCCGGCAAGGGCACCCCATGATCTGTTATACAAATTATCCGTTATGAAACAGCTGCCCGGCTCTGGGATTTTTCCTGCTGGCAAAGTTGTCAGCTGGGATTTTTGCTGTTCGACCGATGAAATTTGTAATCAGGTACCTAATGAGAAAGCAATTGAAGCGGCTTGCTGAAAAAAATTCATATCAGCTGGCTGGGAGGTGCTGAATGACGCTTGGGCTGGCTGGCAACTCAGCCGGCAGCATAATAGACAATTTCTTTTTCCAGTTGAATAAAAAAACTGATATGGGTATTATAATAACACACTGTCATGAGGTGCTCCTGTCCGGGGGGGGGGCATTGGGGGCCTGGACCCATGAGCCAGTCAAGTCATGCTTGGATGACTGTCTTGACGTTCAATGACTTGACGTGATTGACTAAGTTGACTTAATTAGTCATCCTCTGTGACTTCACTTGACTAATTATGAAGTTGGCAGTGTACGTTGACTGACTAAGTCAGCTTGGCTAACTAAAGCAATAAATTAACATTGTAAATAAAGGGCATTTTTAATCCAGCTCATTGGACGGGCTTAACTGGTGTGGCCAATTTATCAACATTACAGAAATATTCTGTCTTAAAATGCAGACAACATGGTGTAGGCCTAGTTAGGGTCAGAGTCATCCGATTTTGACAATTTTGGTACCATTAGAATCGTCTTTTCAAGACAAATCCAACGGCATCTAATATGTTTTGGTACAAAAATCGGCGGCTGACTTAACACATCGCTGACGGCTTGGATTGCCAATTGACATGACTTGGACTTTTCTATGCATTGACTAACGGCGACGGCTTTTGCCGACGGCTCCAGGGTGGTAGGGGGGATACCCCTTGCTGAATGGTGCATTACTATAATGCATAACATGAGATTTGACAATATATATACAGGCCTTTACAATATAAAAGAGAGATATTACGGAATAATCCAGTTTAGCAGGTCCACATGCTGTGACAGTGTGACAGCCACAGAATCGCCGTATTCACAGGCTTTTTATGAGGAAAATACCGCTGGAATCACATCAAAAACAGTGCTGGGGGGTTGTCCTGTCCCCATTCATCACACAGGAATTTTTTTCCCGGTTCAAAAATGATTATTTTCAGCCATTCAAGCCCCCCAATCATCTGAAACTGTCTTCGCGCCATTGTCTGCTACAGCCACGTGCGTTTGTTTACCCGAAGTCTCGTTCTGATATTTCTAGGTCAAGATGGCGGATGCCCATATAAGGCAAACCGTATAATCGTGTATTGGGAACATGACGAGAAATCCGAGATGGCGGCCATTTTGTGGTGGCCATTTTGGCAGCCATCTGTCTTCATTCTTGAACTGCCCATTGTGACCTTAATATTTCACTTACAGTTATGAAATGTGGTACAGGTATGGGACTCTGGGTATGGATTGGGAACATGACGATAAATCCAAGATGGCGGCCATTTTGTGGTGGCCATTTTGGCAGCCATCTTTCTTCATTCTTGAACTGCCCATTGTGACCTTAATATTTCACTTGCAGTTATGAAATTTGGTACAGGTATGGTACTCTGGGTATGGATTGGGAACATGTCGATAAATCCAAGATGGCGGCCATTTTGTGGTGGCCATTTTGGCAGCCATCTTTCTTCATTCTTGAACTGCCCATTGTGACCTTAATTTTTCACCTACAGTTATGAAATTTGTTACAGGTATGGATCTCTGGGTATGGATTGGGAACATGTCGATAAATCCAAGATGGCGGCCATTTTGTGGTGGCCATTTTGGCAGCCATCTTTTATTTCGCAAAGAGTTATAAAATTTGTTACAGGTATGGGCCTGTGGGTATGGATCAGGGACATGTTGAGAAATCAAAGATGGCGGCCATTTTTGCTGCCATCTTTCCTCATTCTTGATCTTCCCATTGTGATCTCAATATTTCGCTAAGAGTCATGAAATATGGTACAGGTATTGGCGTATGGGTATCGATCGGAAACATGTTGAGAAATCCAAGATGGCAGCCACTTTGTGGCAGCCATTTTGGCAGCCAACTTTTGTCATTCTTGAACTGACCATTGTGACCTTAATATTTCACTTACAGTTATGAAATTTGGTACAGGTATTGGCCTGTGGGTATGGATGAGGAATATGTTGAGAAATCCTAGATGGCAGCCATTTTGGCAGCCATCTTTCCTTTTTTTTTAAAATCTGTTCAAACTGCATTGATTCTATACTTATAGTCTAGCATCTTCCAATCAACTATTTCTCCTATCTTCCAATATCAGTTGCTCAGTGGTTTAAGCAATGGCACCTTCAATTTCATTGTGTTAGGTCGGTTTTGAATCCGCGGATTCTTGTTTTTTATTCATCCTCTTTCATGTTGCCTTGTACCAAGAAGCCTTGATATCCTTATATAGATGTTTGATTAATATGCCGTAGTTGAATGTCACCTTTTATCTTAGTTGATTAATCATATTCAGCAGTGTTGGGAATCAAAATCCTTGATCTTTGACTTTCATTGCTGTAGCTTCTATGCTTTACTTTTATGCTTTTGTTTTTGACAAAAGAAAATCCTGTTTTACGTCCTTGTTTTACGTCTTTTATAATGCAATTCTTTCGTGAAGAGGTTACTTAGAATGAATTATGATGATAATTACCATATAAATCAGTGTAGTTCTTTTTAATCTTTTTAGAGCTTCATTTCCATTGATTCTGAATTTGTGAAAGAGGAATTGAATACTTAACAACAGATTTATTTTATTCTTTATATCAGTCATTTCAAGTTCTTTAAAAAACATGTTGTGTTAAAGTTTCTGGGTTAAGGCTCATGAAAACATTGGCCTCGGTATAGCGGGCTGAATCATTGCAGAAAACGTAACCTCGATTTTTGGTATCCCGGGTTGATTCATCGCCGAAAACAAAATTTGAGTTTGAGTCAAATTGACTTGCACCTGCCTCAGCAAAGGTTCAAGTGTGATGTCTTATTCAAGTTACAAGCAGTTTATGTTTAAAAGCTGCAAAATTTATATGAGTACACCAACCAAGATTCAAATGAGGGACCTTCTGAGAAGCTTGTAGGTTCATACACCGACGACTTTATCAACTTTGCCCTTGAACCACTGGCTAAATTGTTAGAAGAAAGAGTCTGTGTTGATTACATGAGGTGTCATTAGATTACAATGTTTAAATTAGTATGTATCACCACGATAGTTGCAGCCCAAACAAAATAATCTCTCGCCAACCTACTATTACCATGATTCAATTATCCTTCAAATCATTCCTGATCATTGCAGTGCCCTTAAATGTCTTCATAAATCCTCAAGGTGCAGAAATACAGAACATAAAAAACTCATAAACATGATAAATCTATCCATCACTATACAAAGTCAATGAAGACTGTTGTAGTTTGAAAGTTTCCATGTTAATAGATGACGTATTGCTGTGTTGATATTGTGGGCCAAGTCGACATGGTCTTTGAACGTGCTGGGATTTTATACGGCCCCATAAAGGGTGCGAGTGGCCACAAATGATGATTATGACAGTGGGGTTAGAGGGGTCGCCCTAAAGCTTCTCGAGATACCTTCCAAAAGCTCTCGGAAGCCCACAAGGGACCAAGAATAACCCCACAAGGACTTTTAGCAGGCCACGGCATTACTTAACGGGGTTTATGACGCCACGGACTTGTACCTTTTTTGGCTCAACCCTATTTATTCTGGCTGACATTCATAGCTGTACTTCCTCAAGGGCAGAAGGTCAGCCAAATCAACGAAGTATGTCGTCACTCAGTTTGACGCTGAATATTTTACTTTTTGTATGAAGTTTGGTACTTTTCCATCACCTATGACAAGTAGTACAAAGCTGACTGAATGTCTTTCAAATCTGATGGCCTGCAGAAAGAAATTCTCAGTTTTTCCGAAGCCAGTGGCTGATCCAGCAGGGCATCTGGTCTGGGCTACCCCTAGACCACTGAGATTTATGGTAGCGTATTGAAGAAAATACTCAACGATACGGCCGCAAAAATGCTACCCCCCACTACCCCATGTGAATCTGCCACTGTAAACTGTGTGGTAAATAGACAAAATATTTTGAGATAATCTTATAAAAGAATTAGTAAAATAAGAACATGAGTCATGGATGCCAACAGTTATATACTATAACTGGGCATAACCAATAAGAAGAAGAAGATGTACCTGACTACCTATCCATTCTCAGCATCCCAAGGAATATCTGGTGTTTGCAGTCTGGTTCATTATAGATGAAGAATGACAACGTTATTCATAGGTTGGATGTGGCCGGAAATTATGTTTACTCAGTTATCAAGACTTCCGCTGTCCATACAATGTATTTGCAAATTGCAATACAAACTATCATCGCCAGGAGTAGGGTGCATCAGTTGCCCCTTACCTATTCAGATGTTGATGTCTATGTGATATGTTTGGAGGCTGGATGATAAAAACATGAAAAAAAAATTTCAGCTCAAAATTTTGGTGGGAACAGCCACCTCCAGGCTCATGTTTGTATAAAATCGGATGATCCCAAAAAATCTGAATATCTCAGGAACCACTTGGCCTAGAGACTTGGCAATGGCCTCAAAATGTGCGGAATGTCCATATTTACATTCACTTTAATTGAAACTATCCCTCTATCTCTAACCGTTTTTCCGTTATATGACAAAAACACAATTATACCCGGAAATTATGTAAAAAATGGGTATTTATTAAAATGCGGGCACTACCCAGTGTACATTGATCCTGTCTGCATTATTTCTACCTCAGATCATTCACAGAGGATTCATGTATCCATAGTGTACATTTCTGGTGATGGATCTTGTTCAGTATGACTTCTGCTTCAAACCGAAAATAGACTTATTCAATAAAAAAACAGTTTTTCGGATCTTGCTCTGAAACTATTGGTCCCAGGACCAAAGTTACAATTGTAATGAATATAAACTCATTTATTCCGCACATTTTGAGTCCATTATCAAGTCTCTCGGTCCATCGGTTCTTGAGTTATGACAATTTTGCAAAATATTGTAATTCAGCTTCATTGAAATATCATTGAAATATGTAATGCTCCGGAGGTGGCTGTTCCCATTGGAATTTCAACCTGAAATTTGGTGTGCATGCTCAGGACACCCAACCTCCTCACATATCACATAGACATCAAAATCAGAATAGGTTGGGGGCAAATGATGCACCCTAGCCAGGAGTTAGTCAGAACTTCTATAGATGTATGTATAAAATTATCTAGTGTACAACTGGAAAATATTAATATTTAATGTACAAATTATTTGTTGTGCCTAGTAAAGTTTTTTGTTGTACTGGTATACGACAATAAGGCTTTAACTGTTGGGTTTTATTCCTGACCCCAGCAATACACGTTAAAGGTAGACATACAGATAAAGGTAGACATACGTTAAAGGTAGACATATAGATAGACAGATAGATAGTTGGATATTGTAGGTAGGTATATATTTTAGGTATATAGGTGGGTTGATAGGTAGGTTGATAGGCTGGTAGATACATGTAGATTGAAAGATAAAGTAAGTTTCACATTTATATGAGTCATCTTTCACCTGCCCTTGACAGATGCTGGTACAACATCGAGGGCCACCAAATTTTTCATTGTGTCCTACAGGTGCACAGTGCCTCATTACAGTGGTCTTTTATGTTTATGGAGCTTTGTCAAGATATAAAACCCTGCTGTTTGGCATTTGACCTCTTCATATGAGTGGAATTGGATGTAGATTGCGTAGTAAATGCGTACTTACTAGTATTTTTGTAGGTCTAGGTTTTTTCAAACGATTCTTCAATCATCGACTTGACAGATAAAAATGGCACTTATATCACATAGCTGTTATTCGACTGCCACAATGTCACAATGAATGTCACTACTGGCAAATGATCAAAAATACTAGGACCTTCGTAATGAGGTTGTCGCGTGTGTTCCTTTACTCCGTGATAAAATATGTTCCAAATATGTCTGCGTGATCCTTTTGTATCAAAGTGGTCATTGATTTCCCACTAAGTGGGTCTTTTGATGATGCCCCGGTGTTATTATACAAAAGGCATACTTTGCCCTCGGTGGCCGTATACTTTTTGAGTGTACTGGTATTTTTTGTTTGTTTTCTCTTTTTCTTTTTGGTGCCTTTTCGTTTGCACTTGTTTTATGGATATAAAACACCAGACTAAGTGGACCTTTTGAAAGCTTTGTATAGTGTTACTATTTCCACCATGTCAAATTGCTTCCTGTGAATCTGGTGAATGGGATATGTCTGTTCGTCCGACTAAGTTTGCCTGGAAACTGCAAAGTCATCGATTGAAGCTAGCTTCTACAAAATCTGGAAAAAAAGACTTCAGTGTCTTTTAGTAAACATAAGTAAACAAGGTTTATGATGACATGAACTTGCACCTTATTGTCCAAGCCCTGTACAAAAAGATCCCCATTTATTCTGACGAACATTCATGGACGTTACTTCCTGAAGGGACGAGGTCATCCAAATCAACGAAGAATGTTGTCATGTAACCTACTTTATTCTCTTTAAAGGCTATCTCTCTTCAGTAACAACAGATTATGGACATTACGTCCCTATTGTATTAAATTATATATTATGTTATGTAGTCTGTAGTATTCTATACAAATTTTGAGAAGTGAAGCGCCAATCACCGATCCTTCTGTACATTGTACAAGTTGAGAAGTATCAATCACATCACTAAATTCAAAGCAATCGAGCTGGCTTATTATCTATTTTAATCTGTGATATAACCGCATCTCTACTTTATTTTGAGAAAATGCAGACCCCATTCTCTGATTCTGTCGTGGCAAACAGCATACAATTGTCAACAATAACCAAGTCACCACCATCTTCTTTTCAATTCTGTCTTTGCTTGCTAACAACCTAAAGGGAACTGACCTGAACAAGCAAGTTCTCCTGGAAGCTATTGTTGATTATAGAGGCTGTAACTCAATTCTATGTGTTCCTATGCAGTTTTGTACAGTAGTTCCCTGGCAATCCTTTGGCAGTTCTTTGCTTTAAATTGAGTCTTTCTTCGGCCGTTTGGACAACAAGCGATGGCAAATTGTTATCCGTGGTCAGCAGTGTGCAGTCTTGGATTTATTTAGACTCCCAATTCAGTGACTGTATATTCAGAGATATCTAATTTTTGCAGTCAATGTTGAAGTAGCCTGGAGTAGCCAAAAGTGATAAGTTGGCTGCATTTTGTCTAACGCTTCATTTTCTGCAGGTATGGCAAAGGATTAGACAGTCAAATTGAATATTGAATTTTACAAACCACAAACCTTAGCTAAGTTACACTACTTGGACCTCCCCCTGAATATTTCTTTTGGTTACATACTGCAGTGGTGGAAGGGGGGGGTATGGTGATCACCTACACCTATACAATATTGGATAGTCATTTTAATAATCTCTCGCAACACGGCATTAATACAGGATGTAAAGCACCAACTATCCTTCCATTTGTGATGAATCTGGCCAGATAAAGTATCACACATATGATTGCTCGTCAGAAGCCGCATCTGGAAATAATTCTGAATTAGTTCCGCCAGCTTACGAGATGACCATTCATTGGGACGTATCTCTTCCCCCTGCCTCATCCGGCCGCCCCATCTGGCTTGGTGGGCAGTTATGGCTCCGTGGTCAGTTATCCCTCAGATAAATGCTCATGGTCTCGTAGACCAGAATCGGGTCTTGTAAGATGGCACGTATCCATGGAAACAAGCTGCTTAGGCATTCAGATTATCTAATCTAGCTGCTGTGCATATCTCTCCAAAGAAAGGCGAGACTAAACCTGATTTCTTATACAGCGGTACGACAGCTGGTTCAAGGTTGGGTTGACCCAGTCGGTGTTCTGTGTGAACGTGGGTTGTTCAGTGAATGCAATTATTCTGACCACAGGCTAGACTTGGGTTTGTTGTATGTGATTAGGTTGAAACGAACACCAACTAGGGCAATACCACATGACTGCCTGAATATTGCTTTGCATCTAACCATGCTAATCTGATTTTTCAAAAAAAATACTGTCTATCCTAATACCTTATGCAGGCCTTGAAAAGTTGGCAGGTCAACCAAGAGGGATTGATATGTACGCATACCCAGAAGAAAAATATTGGAATTTTATTCCCAATTGTGTGTAGATTCTAATTTGGCTTCAATTGCTGTTTTATGTTGGAAGTAGTCCAGGCCAAGTGATGAGGTCAGCTAAGGGAGAACCCTGTTAGACCAGGTCAGTGCCCTACAATGATTATGCATGTAAGGTTCCACTGACTTCATTGCAGTTAAGCAGGAATGGCTGGAAGCCGCTTGGAAGTGCTACAAAGTAATCTAGAAGTGCTACAAAGTAATCTAGAAAGCAATTTGAGTGGCAAAGCCAGAGGACCTATTATATCGTGCTGGGTGTCACCAGCATGCCTCACACAAGTCCAGGACAACGCGCTTGTCTGCTTCTATATCTCCTTATGCCGAGTCACCGAGGCCTCCCTGGGATCGTTTCAGCTTTCCGTGTCTGAATACTGGCTCTGTCAGATGTTTTGTGCCTTTGCCTCTTTTGGTTGTAGGAGAGCCTGTGTAGATACTTCCTCTGGTTTGGTCTGGTGCACATACACTGGACTCAATGACTAGAAGTTTGGCAGTCTTTGCTGACTGTCATGTCCATGATTTCTCAATTCCTGTTTTGAAACTTTTTTGAGAACTCATTGATTACTTTCCTAGCCATAGGAAGTTGGTATAAATTTGGAACCACATGGCATAGCCCCTTGATTTATGTATAGTTTTGGTGCAAAAATGTGAGTCATAAAACTAACCCTCAATTTGTAGCCACAGCTTGCAAGCTTATCGCAATGTGCCATCCGCCACTTTGAAAACCTTTACGAAAGCTCCCTGATCGATGGGATGGGTTGTTTTTGGGTGTTACCCAGGGGCCTCCCATATCCCTAGTGTCTCTTTTTTGCCCTGCAGATTTTTACGACATAGCAACTTTTCCGAGCTTGACATTTACATGTATGAATTATCACCCTCTCATACCATGTGCCTATTAATAATGCAATGGAGTCGTAAGTGGGGGCGATGCCAGTATGGCTAGGAATCGCTAGGCAATCATGGGTATGCTGACTAAGAATAACTTACAGCGTGGTTTTTCAACTTTTTTACCTGGTTTTTCTTGAGCTTAGTCAACATAGGGCTTTGAATTATTAATGCATCAGCTTCCCATGTTTAGTTGTAACATTGATGCGATTAAAATTTGATATTGCTCTTGTTTTAAACAAACCTGTCAATTATGTGTAGGTCTAACACTAAGCGAAATAACCTTACTTACATCTCACAACCTGTGTGATAGCAAAAGTCTTTCGTTCCTCTTTGGAGTTTGCATAAAACTGTCAGAGAGCTCTTAGAGCTGAACAACTGTTTTCCTATATATCATGCAATCTTGAGTGCCGCAGACCATTGCAGATTGTCTGGGCGTGTGATTGATCGCTCACAAATATCCTAAACGCCTTTCACTTACGACTACGCCAAAAGAATACCGTTTTTTTGATCTGGAACTTCTTGAGCAACTGTCAAAGTCTTACTTCGCGGGGCTTATATTCTTAGGTTCTAAGGTCTTATTTTCGGGTCTCCTTAGAGTACAGTTTGACACTTAAGTTTGTGTGAGTAATAAGATCTTCCAAGTTGTGACTGGGATTTTGGTTTTTTCTTTGAAGTTTGTGTCTTTTGTATTTGTTTGCTTTGTTGGGTGAGTGTTTGACTCCTTCGCTGACTTCCTCAGATACATTGTGCGTCGGACGACTTTAGAATTTGTCACTGTCATTTTGCTGTATTTTGAAGCTTTAGTTTTTTCTAAATTCACCGTCCTGTCATTTTTGTCGAAGCATAGTTTCTGACTTCAGATGTCTGAAATATATTGAGCAAATTGATATGTCTTAATCATCAGGGAGGGTTAGGTCTGCTGGTTGCGTACTGTTGGTTCGATTCCTACTTTGGCCGCGTATCCTCAACTTTTGTTGGACAGCAGATTCAATTGTCCTTCACCTTATGCTCATTGCTGTGTCGTCCTCCTGTCCTCATCAGTCTACCAAGTGTATAAATACATCTTATTTGAATCAGAGAGAAATGACAGTGGTCCATGTTTCAGGACAGGAAAGATTGATCAGTTCAATTATTCAATTAAATCTTGTCCTGTTTGAAGTGTTCATTAAATTTTGTTTTGACTTCACTAACCACTGTTCTTTCCGCATTTGAAATTTTCTGTTCCTAACAAGACCATTGCTAATTGGGAAACAAATAATGGATAAGGGAAAGCCTTGACTGAATTATTCATTTCATTTGAAGTCTAGTCTTGTTCCTGTTCATTAAATTCAGTTGACTGCTGCAACCTCATTTTCTTGAGAATTGACAAAAGTCTGTTATAATTCTGGACGTCAAATCTAAAATTCTGAATGCTGAATAATGCATATTCTGTGAGGCGTACATGTAAAATTCTAATCAAAATACTCAAAATCAGAGCTATTCAATCTTGTTCTTGGTATGACCATCTGCTCAAGGCCCTCCAATGGCACGAGTAAATGATTAGCAAATGATTGCATCACAAATATTCACTTTTTGGCTAATCTATCAATGTGGGTTATGTGAAGATTGTGTATGGTCAAATATTGAAAAAGAGTCAATTATTCGGCCGAATGCTGGGTTTCCAGAGCCAGCTTTTGATAAGGGAGAATTCCATGTCAAACGAAATAATGTTAGTCTTGATAAATATTCAATTCATTGATTGTATTAAATTTTAGTATTTTTACGAAAGTTTGAATTGCTATGAGTAGATACGTAGAACGAAAGAGATGCTGAAATGTGAGTATTGCAATGATGCACATTATTATAAAATTAAAACTTGTTTAAACTGTATGGAGGCAGACATGGAGAGTTTATACGTGCTATTTATTTGATAAATACATTGTATTAGATTCATTGATTAATATTAAATTTGAATATTTCATAAAAGTTTGAATTGCTATGAGAAGACACCTAAAAGCTAGAGAGATTCTGAAATCTGAAATCTAAGTGTTGCAATGACATGTTTTGTCGACTTGTTTAAACGATGTGGGGGCAGATAATGCAGATTATTACCAAATTATTGGTTTTAAAATGCTATCATATGTAATTGCATTATGTCTGGCTCTTTTGATAGTTTTAAGTTAATGAAGAGTTAATACGAAAATTTTAACCTGCAAGAGACTTCCAAGCTTCTGAGCAGTGGCATCAAGACAAAATGTGAACTGTCAGATGCATCATTCATACACTGTATACTCACGGAGCAGTAACAGTTGTAGTACACTGACTAGACATCAGTTCAGAAACTTGAAGACAAAAACAGTAGACATCCAGACAAGAGTAATGGTATTACTGATATGGAAGTGTGCCTCTTCCGACTCCATCAGAAGTCACAAAATTAGATTCTGGAGTCGTGACTCGAGCGAAATTGTAACATCTGCTGCCAGTGAAGGAGATACCGTCAGATCTTGTGATGTCTAAATTCTATAAATCTTCAGCGAAACACAAGATTCTGACAGGTTGTCTGATTTCAAAAGATTTGCAAAGATTTGTTTGTTACAGAGTTCTACTCCGACAAAAATTACTTCATGATGATCGAAAATGCTCCTGAAATTACTTTTCTTACAAGTCACATTGCCGTTGGCGGGATAACGATTCATCCTTCTTGTAGTGTTATCATGTAATTGCTCCAAGAATGACAAGCTGTCTAACAAATTTTAGCTTGTTGTGAAGAAAATGGCTGGTGTAATGACTTCATTATTGTGGATATATTTTCTTTGAAAGTAAAAAAAAAGGAATATAAAGATTGTATGCAACAAACCCAAATTCCATGTGAAAATCTTTCCAGTAGGCCCTATCAAACTTTTCGAACACACAGACAGTGAGGAATGTTGAGTATTCTTAAACTCTTTTTGGTCTTTCGGACTCTTCCAAGCCATTCGTGAGTGACCCGTATTCTTGCATTTTTGGCACAGTTTTGCACACACACTGCAACTTATGCAGCCAACCGCACCACTGCATCATGGCATACACTTAGAGATTCTGTTCAAGCTACCAATACTCTGAATAGCAACAATCATACATTTGGTTTTAGGCAAAGTTTGAATTTTTGTGTAAGAACCAATAACTGATATCGAATTTTAGCATTGTTATTTTGTCATTCTTCAGCATTGCCATTCTTAGCTTTGTTATTCTGCCATGCTTCAGTGTTGTTATTCTGCCATGCTTTTATTGCATGCTTTGACACTGAACTCACAACAAAAGAGAGGAGACATTTAAGTGTCTTTTCATGAAGTTAAATGGCAGATGAGGGTTTTATGGATGATGGCCTGCTTCTAAACAAGTGGGCAAGTGAAGAGCCAGCTAGTTTAGATGATGTCTTTAAAGGACTCCAAATGGCCATAAAGGGAATCTAAAGAGCTCAGAAAAGCGGTTTGCAGGATTCGCGACAACATTTGTCAGACTTGGCCTTTCTCCAATGTCACGGTTGATTTCTTACATTAGTGGATGTTTGCTGGTGTTAGTGGATGTTTGAGTGGATATTGGTGTCAAGTTACACAGTTATTGCGAAGTGAATGTGTTGTAATTGAGGTGTCAAATTTGGTTGAATTTTGGTGGAGATTTGTTGGATTAATGAGTTGTCATTAAATATATTGCTATTGTGTGACACTATGGCAGGTGTATAGTTTGAGATGCAGATTTTGCATGCTGTTACTTATCAGCTGCAACATGAAATTGTACTGCAGCAGATAAATGAACTAAGTGCCTATGCTGGGCAAATAAAAGAGTCCAGGATGCTCTTACATTTTAATAGTTATTGATGAAAATTCTGAATATATAGAGCAATGAGCTCTTAGTTTCTTCACATCTACCAAGTTGTCCAACTAACTAATGCGATTTTTCTTGTATCGTGTACACAACAGTTACTGTCACTTGCACTGTCTGAGAGTTGACGATAGGAAAATAAGTACTAGCACATTGTTGTGTCATGTGTTTTATATGCCAAAATACCACACACATTAAACACAAGCAATGCAATTAGTTATTACACGATCCGCCCTGCTGGTCTCCAATAACTGCGATCAGATAACGTTATCTCGTTAAATATTTTGGCACATATTATTCTGTTGGAATTAGGAAAGATCTCCAATATTTGACGAGCCATTGTCTTCCTTTGTTTTATTTTGTCATGTTTTTGGAGCACTTATGTGAAACGATTGTTCCCATGTCATTATTAATCACCCGTTATAATAACTGAGCCTTTTCATAAAAGCGTGGCTGATTTCGATCGATAAAAGGAAAATTTATTGTTTTAATTTCTTTTCGTTATGGTGTTTCTGTCAATTTTCATGATTGTCATGAATCATGATAGAGATTTGGCATCCAATGCCATACAAGCAATTGAGTTCTGTTTCTGAACCTAATATATATGTTTTTGTCAGTCTTGGCAAAAAATAATTTTGTAATTTCTCTCTACTTTTTCGCTGATTTAAGGCTTAATTTCTGTTTGTTACAGCTTTTATGAGTGATTTATTTGATTTATGGCAATCATTTTGCTAATGATGTCCATTATTAGAAAGTAATGTTTTCATCCTAAGTGATTATGATATTTTATTAATCTGCTCGACATATACTATTAATGTAATTCATGGTCGCAATGACTCAAAATATTTTTATTTTTCTTACAGGTATGTACCATTATGAGAAATCTCTGAGCCAAGGCTTTCTTTATCTTTTCCTGTGGTAAGGTAAGTTTTAATGATATACATTGGAGAAAATCATAGCACCGACAATCTCGGACACTCTGTGTTGTGATAAAGCATGAAATAGACATCTTGTGAAATAAACATTGATAAAGACTTCAATGAGTTTTTGAGCTCAGATAAGTGTAGTAAGTCTTTTTTTGTTGCTCTTTTAACACTATTAAATAAATTTCCCTGCAGTCTTTGAGGTAACTTGTTAATATGAAGTACAGTACATTGTTCATACATCTGGACTGCAGTGAACAAACACAATTTAATGTAGATTTCTCTGTAAACCATGCTATACTTGACATAAGGTACAGTCTATTGGCTTCCTAGTTATAATTGTAAAATTGTGCATGGTGTGCAATCTGGAAATTTCTCATTGTATAGAATTCAATAGCTAATAATATTTTTGATACTTGGCTGTATAGGTGATAAGTAGAATGATGTAAATTGCTTACTATTGACCGAAAACTGTGCATGCTTTTTGGATTTTGGAACAGTCTGCCCAGATCTTTTTAATATTTGATGGCCTATATATGTTTTCGTTGCGGATGCTTGCGCTTTCTTACAGTTATCAAAACAAATTTATTGCTTTTGATGCATCATCATTTATGCACTCGAGATGAAGAGCATATTCTCCTATAATTATCCTTTTAATTCAAGATGAAATTTGTCCTTATCTGTTTAATGTTCCTTTTTTGTTGCCAAATTGAGGCTAGAGTAGACAATTGTCTGTCTTTTACTGGTAGTACCTCATTGTATGAAGCTTGCCATTTATTACACTAGTTATTAATATAAATTGTACATTAAATGACTCGAAGAATAGGCATTTCCTAATATACATTTACAAAATGTCTCATGTGTCTTTGTGATGCTGTACCTGTATTTATGAATTCTTAGAACTCTTCCAAATGTTTTTGACATCTTCTGTGACATCTTGTTGGCTTCTTTAAAATCCCATTATCTTATGAATTCTCTGTAATTAGGAAGGTATTACTTTCTTCGACTCTTTGACATTTACATTTATCTGCTAATGTTCCTTATCTTTATTAGCTTTATGTGCTTCACTGAAGTTTAATGACATTGTCTCTTTGCCGCCATAAAGAGTAATTATGGCAATATTCAGTAATGTTTAATCTTTTCTTATGTTCTTGGCAGTTACAGAGGGAAAAATCCTTAGCAATATCTGTACTTTTCATAGAAAGTGATTCATATTTTAAAGCACAATTCCATCCAAGACATGTGCTGAACAATTTCTTATCCTCAGGCAGTTACCAATAGTAATATTCAACATGATCACAAAATGAAAACCATTATCCGACTGATTCTTTGGCATCTTCGCCTAATCCCTAATGTTCCAGTCAAAAGTGATTTGCTTCATTCCTTCTTTATTTCTCAAACCCAAGTGCCTGAGGCAGTTAGCGAAGGTAATATTCAGTAGCTCCAGAACTTGTTATAATAATGTAATATCTCGCTATCTGGGGAAGATGATATTACCCGAATACCCTTGATGTCTGTCGAGAATTCGTCACTGGAAAGATCTGGCGAAGATCACTTTGAGGTCTTTTAGTCATTTCCTGATATGAATCCTGCGCCTTGTTTGATTGATCAATAGATTATGAGCTAAGACCATGTTGACATGATCAATACCAGATCAATCCTGATCTTCTATGGTATTTGCCCAAGACGTCCCTTAAGACATCTTGCGGCTCTGTGAATAGTTAATTTGATATCGGGGCATGGCTCCAGTAACCGGATAATGTTGTAACAGAATGATAATTTTGTAACGCAAGGGGCTTGACCGCCCCTTTCTGTAGCTTCTGAAGCCTATGAAGGAAGTTAGATTTGGCCATACAGCTTTGAAGGCTCATTTTTTAATGTGAGATTTTCAAGCAACCCTTTTCTGGGGGTACTTTAGCTTGTTATAATAGTTATATTTTGGCAAGGAGCTTCCATACTCAGCTAGTATCTTTGGGCGATACCCATAAAGAGTGTATGATTCAATCTGGTTGAATGAGACATTAAATTGGTGACTCCTTTAAATAAATGTCTATGCATATAGCAAGGCAGGTAAAAGTGTAGCACTTTGAATTCAAAATACTTTATTGTGGACAAACTTATCATCTCATCATAACATCTACCTCTGGCATTTGATAATGCAAGGCGCCAAAGCTCCAGATCAGTTGGATCAAGACAGTAGACTTTTGAAGTCGATTATGTGAATTGGATTATAATAATTAACATTCTTTTTCACTGTGAAATAGTGATAGTATCAACGACACAATATCCTTTGTCACTTCATTCCGTTTCCATATTGATTGCGCGTCTCCTGCCAATTGCCGCCTTTCTGAAGTTCCCTACAAAACTTACCTCTGCGGTTGGGTTGGCAGTTTGTTGATGATATAACAAGACACTTCTTGAAAGTTTAATGTGTTTAGGCTTGAATTAAGGAACCTGTGGGATTCTCCTCTTGTTGATGAGATTGAATATTCAATTTGATGGAGATTAGCTGCAGTATTTTAAGATCTAAGAAGAATAAGGAAACTTGTCTATAATGCCTTTTATCACACCATCTTTTGAGGAATTAATCCTGTTTAATTGAGCAAAACTAAAAGATAGATGAGCTTATGTTCTTCAGGTGTGCCTCTTGCATAATAGATCTAGATCTCTCAACAAAAGAAAGATTTGAGGTTGATTTTAAAATTTATAATGAACTGTGTTGATGCAACCTAATTTGTTAGTATTTCTAACTTAGTCGGCTCACTTTACCAACTGCTGGATTCAGTTCCGTTGTTAAATATGATATGAGATGAGGCGATTTATAAGGTGGCAATTTTTCCTGGGGTCTTTGTTGCCTATTGAGAATTAAGACCTCATAATTAATTGTCTTCTCTTTCCTTCTCATCTTATCTGTGCAAGATGAGCAAATAACAAAACTCAGGATGCTCATGATATTTAATTTCTAATTGAAGTTTGCTTTGCCATCATGTTAAAATTTGAAAATTTGAAAAGTCATCAACATTTGAAAAGTCATCAACATTGGCATTGACCTCAAAGTAAGTTAAAACTTCATTGTTATCTACAAAAGCTGACATATGGCAAATTACTTCTTTTTTTTTGGTTCATCCTCTTTCTTGTTGTCTTGTACCAGTTAGCCTTGATATCCTTATATAGATGTTTGATTAATATGCCATAGTTGAATGTCACCTTTTATCTTAGTTGATTAATCATATTCAGCAGTGTTGGGAATCAAAATCCTTGATCTTTGACTTTCATTGCTGTAGCAGTGTAGCTTCTATGCTTTACTTTATGCTTTTGTTTCATAGAAGAAAATCCTGTTTTAAAACCTTGTTTCATGTCTTTTATTATAGATTTTTTTTTGACGAGGTGTGCTTAGAATGAATTATTATCATAATTACCATATAAATCAGTGCAGTACTTTGAATCTTTTTAGACCTTCATTTCCATTGAATTTGGATTTGTGAAAGAGGAATTGAATACTTAACAGCAGATTTATTTTGTTTCTTAACTCGTCAGTCTTGAGTTCTTTTTAAAAACTTGGTGTGATAAAGATTCTGGGTTAAGGTTAGTGAAAACGTTGGTCAGAATCTTCGGATGCTGTCCTTGTCCTGAATCATTGCAGAAAACGAAGTCTCAATTTGAGATGAATTGACTTGCAGCTTCGTCAGCCAAGGTGTGAGTTTTATTTTGTTCCTTAACTCGTCCGTCTTGAGTTCTTTTAAGAAACATGGTGTGATAAAGTTGCTGGGTTAAGGTTAGTGAAAACGTTGGCCAGGTCTTGGGATGCTGTCCTGGGCCTGAATAATTGCAGAAAACACAGTGTCAATTTGAGATGAATTGACTTGCAGCTTCGTCAGCCAAGGTGTGAGTTTTATTTTGTTTCTTAACTCGTCAGTCTTGAGTTCTTTTTAAAAACTTGGTGTGATAAAGATTCTGGGTTAAGGTTAGTGAAAACGTTGGTCAGAATCTTCGGATGCTGTCCTTGTCCTGAATCATTGCAGAAAACGAAGTCTCAATTTGAGTCAAATCGACTTGCGGCTGTGTCAGCCGAGGTGTAAGTTTAATATTTTTTCAGGGACGAAATTTTCATAACAGCTATTTTCGTTCGAATGGAAGAGTCTCTGTCAATAACATTGTTTGTCATTAGATTCCCATTTGTAGTTTGTATGACTATGATAAAAGGCAATAAAATGCAATTCTGTCTCACTTCCAAGTCCCAGGATCCCTTATACGAGAGAGCGCCGCCTATTGTCAATTGTGCCGTTCCTTCTCCCCATGCTGCATGTGAAGCTTGCACTGGGGAGGGAAATTTGTCAATTTCTTGAGTTATAATGGTTTCTCACCATCTCAATGATGCTCAGTGATGAAACAATAGTTCTGGATTATTTTGGGCTATGTAGCATGGGAGATGTGAAGTTTCTCCGCTACTTACGGCCGCTTGTTTACGGGAGCAGTTGGAGATGCATCTTGCAGCCATGTAAAGTTTGGCACAAGAAGCCCAAACATGGGCATTTTCAGCATCCTCTCTCCTTTTTCCCTGGCGTTGGATTCGCCTGCTCATGGTTTCATTTCTTGATGTAAGTCCCTGTGAAGCTGGGCAACACTCATAAAGCTCGAAATGTGATGGTTTTCGATGCTTATTTCCCGTTGGGAAAGTTCATTAATGCTGTCGTCGACAGCCATGCTCTTGGCTCCATCAGCCAATCAGAAGCAGTGTTACAAGCGCCGTTTAGGCGTCACATGACCGCTTACACTCGTTGTGATTGGTCAACCTCATTTTCGTCCTGCTCAACAGCAGAAAAATGGCCTCCGGGCATGTAATGCCAAGATATTAATCCAACTTCATCCAGTGAGTTTCACTGTCAAATGTAGCCAAATGTGGCATGAGGTACATGTTTGGACAGAAATCAGACCAACTGACCCTATATTTCACTGACAGGCCAAGATTGGCATCAATACGACTTGGAAAGTCAGGGTTTTTATAGGTCAGGATGACCCAATTCGGCCAGCACGGCCGCGCTATTTCAGGCTTGTTTACAGCTAGACTGGCCTTCCCCTTGATGGGAAAACGATTGGAATGCCATTTCCAACCTTTCCTGAAGTACCATGTGCTGGAATTTGTTAAGAGATGAGCTAAAATCATTTCATTCCCTTCCCGAGATTTGTTGTCTCACTTGTGAAATTGTCTGCCCTCATAAGTTTATGGCAGGTGGCAGCACAGTCTCGTGTCTCAATTGAAGAATTTTCTGCCCTGGGAAGTTATGACAGTTGACAGCTGAGAACCAAGTTGACCTGTAGCACTGTCAGCACAGTTCGCCATAGAACTTTATGGTCTCAAGATAACTGAATGTCAGTGAATGAGTGAAAGGCTCATAAATCAAAGACTGCTGGGCAGTGGGCAGGCAATCCCTTTGATGGCAAAGAAACTGATTACACAGTTTTGGCCTTCTCTGTTGTCTCAAGAGCTGGGAAAGTTCATGACAGCTGAAAGCCCAGTCTCAGAATTGCTGGAAAGACTTGTGATTGAAAGAATTCATGCAATAAGCCTATGGTTTGGTGACACAGACAGGTGAAAGGGTCTGAATCAGGTTTTTCCTGACCTACAATCTGGGACAAACAGTGCCAACAGATGGCAATATGCCTTGTGAAGACCAGTATAACTTAATACTTTTAATTGTGTGGTAGTCCCAGGCCCTGGGGCTTACACTTCTGGGTGCATGCTTCACCATATGCACATTTCTGAAGGCAACTACTGCCTGGCACATGTGCTACTGTCATATGGGAAATAAATTATAACTTTTTCAGTGCTTGGAATGATGACATCCCTTCAGATCTGTATGAAGGGTCCAATGTACATGACTTAATGGCTAGAGCCGCCAGAATTGGAAATTTGTCACTCCATGGCCAAAATTCTTTCTGTTATTGGAGAGACCCATCATTCACTACACCTTATGCTCTTGGCTTTTGCTTAAAGTTCCTTTATCAGTCAGCCTGAGAAGTCATGCCAACAATTTTTTCTAGATTGCCACTTTACAAGTGTGCCAATGTCATTACCATGGTCAAAACTAATCGCTCACAGCTACAATTGAAAGGAAACACAATCTATGAAAAGTTTGCCTCAAACTAGTTCATTGGCATACCCATTGCCTCTGCTCCGCCATGACCACATCCACCATGTTTCATAAAAATTCCAATGGTCAGTCCTGCTGAACTGCCAGGGAAGAACAACATCAAACTCCAAGGGTTTCTTTTCTCTTTATGCTGCATTTGGACATTAGTGGTGCTACGAATAGGCACAATTTGTGATCGGCAAGGAGGTAGACTTAGGCCTGAAATAACAAAAATTCATAGGCCTGGCTTGCTCGGCTTGATGCCTTGCCGTCGGCCACAGCAATGGTTATATATAGGTGTTGGTAAGCATACCACCCATAAATCTTGACTGAAAGCACAAGATTACGAAATAAACAATGTTAACCCATTACACACCGATCAGGTTTCCTAACAGGTTGACATCAAGGATTAGGGGACTTATGTCTCCTACATGTAATTCACATGGATGTAGCGAAAATGAATCATTCTTTTCTGTCACATGTGCTTTTACGGAGTTGCCGGTTTACTCCAGCAGTACACTGTACAAAGCTGCCAGCAGCACACTGCACTGTTTTATGTTGTCAACAGCACAACAATTGAATGTTCATCTGTATCTTCCGGATAAGAATCACTTGTTGGATCTCAGATCCACATCATCACAGCATGGATTGGAACCAGTAATACATGAACAAATTGTACATGCAAACCACATTGTTACTATGTCAATTTGGTGGCCACAATCATAAATGACAACAAACTGCAGTCACTGTCGTTCTCCCATCAATGCACATGGGAATTACTATGTCCGCTGGGTTTCTCCCATTCATTCACATGGAAATTACTTAGTCCAAGACAACACACTCATTCGCAGGCTACGGTCCGAATCACCTGCCAAAAAGTCATTGATTTTGAATGGTTCTCACTTAGGTACACACTAATGACTTTAATTAATTATCTATTCAACGGATGCAATGTGTGGACTCCGCACCTATGTCGCATTCTTTGTTCACACTGCACAGGCGTTATATTTTTATTTATCATGCTATTCTCTCATATCACTTGCCTTGCTTGCTACATATTGTCACACCAGCCTGCAACAGCGAATGATTCAACAGCGAATGATTCAACCTCACAAAGATCCATGCAACTTGTTTTGGCGTCAACCACGCAATTGTATCGGCAACATGTTTTACTTGGAGGGCAATTACTCTATTTACTTTGCTGATTTACAGGCACATTTACCTGCCTTATGGTAGTTCTGCCATATTTTTTTTAACCTAAAGAATGGTTGATTTATAGTTCACCCATGTATACATTAATTAATTTGCTGCTACTTGTTTCGGCATTACCACCTCACTCTCTTTCTAAAAAGATTGTGTAAGGGTGTCCTAAGTGGCATTTTTAACAATGGGCCTGAAAAGGACACACCGCTTTCCTCCTTTGCATAAACATAGGCCTACTATTATGGCTTCGCTGCAACCACAGCTGTACGCTGTAAGTCATCAAGTCACACAATATAATAATAATAATATTATAAATTTTAAAAAGAAATTCGCCAAATTTATAGGTTGCTTTGTTGATGAATCGAAGTCTGCTCTGGTGCAAACTTATCACAGGTTTTCATCACAGGGCTTTGTTTCGACTGGCTAGTATTTATATTGGCTGGCATCAGTAGCCTTTGACTGTCTCACACCACCTACATATTTCCACTTTATCAGTACTCATTGACCACGATCCATGCAAGGATGCTCATCAGAATAGTTGTCACATCTATCATTGCTAATGTATTGCTCCTATCACAATTGAACAAAGCTATCGATGTGCACTTGGAACGTTCAAGTTTGTACATTTTACTTGGAAGTTCAATTGCCACATACATATACAGCTATATGTATATGCTATGACATGGCACCCGAAGGTTTTGTGGTGTATTTCAATTTGTCGTTGCCGACTCTATATATTGCCATCGTCAGAGATATATATCACACTATAGATATACCTCACGATACGCCAATTCCATGGATTTTTTCTTAATGGATTCTGGGACATGGCTTAATCCCCTCACATGTGCTTATCAGCCAGACAAACCTCTGTTATTTTGCTGCATTGACTGGCATTACTCAAGGTTACAAAGCACAACTTACGGTTACAAAGCACAACTTATCTTTGTGGTTACTCGAACAACTTTAAGTAAAACCATTAAATCCAGGCATAACAAAAATGCATGGCATATTACACCATCAGGGGTCATATCGTTTGATCATCGGATCAGGGCCACACTCCCCACACAGCATGTATGAGGAGAAGTGTCTCCCTGCGTACACAGCATGAATTGTTAATCAAGCCATAGATTGCCAATTTTTATTCAAATCAGGATATATTATTATATATAGAATAAGGTTCTTCTGAACCCTCATGGTAATCACCTTGTCACCAACTACCACTTTCCTCTAGTGTTGGGGAGCTGCATTTGCCTCCAAAACAGTGTGTGACTGTTTGAAATAGGCCGGTAAATGGCCTTTCTTGACCAAATATAACCTCATAGTTGGGCATAACATGCTTTGCCATCAGGCCAAAGACTAAATCTCAATGGCCATAATGGCCATGACGATATCCTACTCACCAGTGACCATGGACATGAGTACTGATGGGTCAAAGTAAAATTTTCAAATACACGTATAATACAGAATATAGTTTAAGGGTGCTCTCGACATTGAGCCTAGGAACTCCATTATGGGGTTTCGGAGAGACATCAGGTTTACAACATGAAATAAATCTCCAATGCCTCTGCTTACAAAGGGGGGGGGGGGCAGCAGTGCAGACCAACCCGAAGTAGGCTGGGTTATGTATGAACAGTGGTATATGGCCGGATGCTGGGGCCAGATACACACAACCAGGCAGCCTTCTTGTTCTGGCTTGGGTTCCTTTCTTTTTCCTTTATTCCTCCCTCTTGGAATTTGGTTCTTTAAACCTCTCGTATAAGGGATCCTGGGACTTGGAAGTGAGACAGAATTTAAAGGTTAAACGAGCTTACCTGTTAAGTGAAGTTTAACCTGGATTCTGTTGATCTTCCGATAGTCCCAGGAGAGTTTATACGCCCTCCTCTCCCACCCTTAATATCAAATTCCAAGTAGGTCACTTTAAATATTGACAATAGGCGGCGCTCTCTCGTATAAACTCTCCTGGGACTATCGGAAGATCAACAGAATCCAGGTTAAACTTCACTTAACAGGTAAGCTCGTTTAACCTTTAAATTATCCTTCACATCATTCCTGATCATTGCTATGCCCTTGAAGGTTTTTAATAAATCTTCAAGGTGCACAAATACAGAACATAACAAACCCATAAACACGATAAATCTATCCATCACTATACAAAGTCAATGAAGACTGTTGTAGTTTGAAAGTTTCCATGTTAATAGATGACGTATTGCTGTGTTGATATTGTGGGCCAAGTCGACATGGTCTTTGAACGTGCTGGGATTTTATACGGCCCCATAAAGGGTGCAAGGGCCACAAATGATGATTATGACAGTTGGGGTTAGAGGGTCGCCCTAAAGTTTCCCGAGATACCTTCCAAAAGCTCTTGAAAGCCCACAAGGGACCAAGAATAACCCCACAAGGACTTTTAGCAGGCCACGGCATTAGTTAACGGGGTTTATGACGCCACAGACTTTTACCTTTTTTACCTCAACCCTATTTATTCTGGCCAACATTCATAGCCGTACTTCCTCAAGGGCTAGAGGTCAGCCATATCAACGAAGTATGTCGTAACTCACTCTGACACCAGAGTATTTTCCTTTTTGTGTGAAGTTGGGTACTTTTCCATCACCAATGACAGGTGCCACAAAGCTAACTGGATGTCATTCAAATTGAATAAAGAAATCATATGGAAAAAATGTCACAGTTTTTCTGAAGCCAATGGCTGATCCGGAGGGGGGGGGTGATGAAATTTAAAGTAACACATTGAAGAAAGTATACAGCAACAAGGTCTCGCGAATGCTGAAAATGCCTGCACCCTTTTCCAGATTAGCCCTTCCGAGTTCTCCAGGGCAAGCTGTGCCATGAATGGACAATATATTTTTAGAAAATTAAGATATTGGTAAAGTAAGAAGTACATTTGGGTCATGGTTGCCAATGATGTTATAGTTTTTATACTATAACAAGACAACCAATAAGAAGAAGATGCACCTGTCCACTCTCAGCTTCCCAAGGAATATCTGGTGTTTGCTCCGTAGTTCATTATAGATGAAGAATGACAAAGTTATTCATAGGATGGATGTGGCCGGAAATTATGTTTACCGAGTTATCAAGACGTACGTTGTCCATACAAGTGTATTTGCAATACAAACTATCATGGGCAGGAGTTAGTCAGAACTGTCATCTGTGTATGAAATTATCTGGTGTACCACGAGAAAATATTCATATTTAGATCTAGAAGTTATTAGTCGTGCCAAGTAAACTTTGTTGCTGTGGTGGTGTACAGTTAGATCAATAGACTTTATCTGTGGGGTTATCTGTGGGGTTTTCATTTGTGACCAGACAACACACTTCTAAAGATAGACATATAGATAGATAGGATAAATAGTTAAATATTGTAGGCTGGTGCATATTGTAGGTAAATAGGTAGGTAGGTACATGCAGATTAAAATATACAATAAGTGCAGTTACACGCTTTTATGTGAGGCATCTTTTGCCTGCCCATCACAGACACTAATAGTAGTAATACAACTTTAAAAGCCATCAAGTTAAAGTTCAACTGTATGACATCCGGCTGGGATTTTGTGCTTGGAGGTCGGCTGAAAATATTTGGATTCAGCACCTATGGTTTGAGGTTTAGAAAACTTAATTGCAGGAAAATACCTTGGTGGAGCAGGCTTGGACTAAATTATGCCCCATTCACACAGACAAGACTTTGGCAAGAGTATGTTGGCAAGAGCAAACTATCAGAAATCGTGAATTCACTCCCAGAGCATAGTTTTCACTCTCAAGAGTGAAAAATTCACTCCCAGAGTAACACAAGATGCTCCCAGATCATTGCCACACTCGTGGAAAACTCTTGGAAAATTTTGAACAGTTAAAAATTTTCTGAGAGTATGGAATTGATCTGTGAGTGAAATATTTGCTCTGGGAGCATCAACTTTTGCTCTGGGAGTTTCAACTTTCACTGTGGAAGCAAAGTTTTCTCTCTGGGAGTGAAAACTATACTCTGGGAGTTAATTTGAGATTTCAGAATTTTGCTCTTGCCAAGGTACTCTTGGGTTACTTTTGGCTGTGTGAAAGGGGCTTAAAATCACTCTGCCGCCCAGCTGCAAAATTTTTAGCTGGGTGCTAGAAGTGTACATTGTCTTGTTACTGTGTTCACTGTCTGTTTATTAAGCTTTGTCAAGTTATAAAATTACCATCTAATTTCTTTGTATTTGTGAAATTGGATGTAGATTGTGTACTTACTGGTATGTTTGTTGCCTCTAAATAGCCCATACCGGTGCTGATGGGGCGTAAAACACAAACTCACTCACTCACTACTAGTGTGTTTGTAGGTCGCTTTTTTTCATTCAACGCAAATAATCAACAAGACAGATAAAAATGGCACTAATTCCACATAGCTATTATGTTCCTGTCAAACTGAATGTCAGCACTGGCAATAATCAAAAATACTAGGACCTTCGTAATGAGGTTGTCGCACGTGTTCCTTTATTCTATGATGAAATATGTTCTAAATATGTCTCCGTGATCCTTTGTATCAAAGTGGTCATTGATTTCCCACTAAGTAGGTCTTTTGATGATGCCCCAGTGTTATTATACAAAAGGCAGACTTTGCCCTCAACGGCCGTATACTTTTTGAGTGTGCTGGTATTTTTTGTTTGTTTTCTCCTTTTATGTTTGGTGCCTTTTCGTTTGCACTTGTTTTATGGATATAAAACACCAGACTAAGTGGACCTTTTTAAAGCTTTGTATAGTGTTACTATTTCCACCATGTCAAATTGCTTCCTGTGAATCTGGTGAATGGGATATGTCTGTTTGTCTGGAAACTGCAAAGTCATTCATTGAAGCAAGCTTCTAAAAAATCTTGAAAACACCACAATGTCTTTTATAAGTGTGATACGTAAGAGGTATTATGATGAAATGGACTTGTACCTTTATCCCTGAACCGGGTGAACCCTACAAAGAGGTCCCTATTTATTCTGGCTAACATTCTTTGCCGTACCTCCTGAAAGGCACAAGGTCATTGATATAAACGAAGAATGTTGTGATGTAACATACTTTGTTTTTTTACTGCACCTATCTCTCTTTAGTAACAACCACTTTTGGACATTACGTCCACATTTTATTAAATGTTATTTTATGTATAAATGTACTCTATAAACATTTTGGGAAGTAAAGCGCCAATCACCGATCCTTCTGTACATTGTACAAGTTGAGAAGTATCAATCACATCACTAAATTCAAAGCAATCATGTTGGCTTTAATCTGTGATATAACCGCATCTCTACCTTATTTTGAGAAACCTCAGACCCCTTTCTCTGATTCTCTCACAAACAGCATACAATTGAATTTAACAGCTACTGTGTCTGTCAACAATAACCCAGTCACCACCATCTTCTTTTCAATTCTGTCTTTGCTTGCTAACAACCTCAAGGGAACTGACCTGAACAAGCAGTTTCTCCTGGAAGCCATTGTTGATTCTAGAGGCTGTAACTCAATTCTATGTGTTCCTATGCAGTTTTGTAGCTCCCTGGCAATCCTTCGGCAGTTCTTTGGTTTAAATTGAGTCTTTCTTCGGCTGTTTGGACAACAAGCGAGGGCAAATTGTGATCCGTGGTCATCTGTATGCAGTCTCTGATTTTTTTAGACTCCCAATTCAGTGACTGTATATTCGGAGATATCTAATTTTTGCAGTCAATGTTGAAGTAGCCTGGAGTAGCCAAAAGTGATAAGTTGGCTATGTTTCTACTTCAGTCTTGCTAGTTAAGGTCAATTACTTCCGCGAATGGCAAAAATATTTAACTGCTTCATCTTTATCTGCAGGAGTTGTTGTTCTGCTGCATTCACAGCTAATTTGAGGGGGGGGGGGGTTGCCTAGGTTGTACAGATAGTCACATTGGATATTGAATTTCACAAACTGCTAACCTGTCCATAGTGTCCAATTACTTTTTTTTGTTGCCCTTCTGGGTCCATCCTCTAAGTATTCCCCTCACTTACATAGCAAGGGGGACATGTGATCACCAAGACCTACATACATTGGACAGCAGTTTCAATCATCCTTCACAACTTTGCATAAATACAGGACTTAAAGCTATCATCCATTCATTCTTGGTTATATGTGAATCCGCCCCCATATATATTGTATGGCACATATGGTTGCTCGTCAGAAGCCACATCTGGAAATAGTTCTGAATTAGTTTCGCCAGCTTACGAGATGACCATTCATTGGGTCGTATCTCTTCCCCCTGCCTCATCCGACCGCCCCATCTGGCTTGGTGGGCAGTTATGGCTCCGTGGTCAGTTATCGCTCAGATAAATGCTCATGGTCTCGTAGACCAGAATCGGGTCTTGTAAGATGGCACATATCCATGGAAACAAGCTGCTTGGGCATTCAGATTATCTAATCTAGCTTCTGTGCATATCTCTCCAAAGAAAGGCGAGACTAAACCTGATTTCTTATACAGCGGTACGACAGCTGGTTCAAGGTTGGGTTGACCCAATCGGTGTTCTATGTGAATATGGGTTGTTCTCTGAATGTCATTATTTCGGCCGCAGGGTTTGTTGCATGTGATTAAATGGTAAAGAACACCAACTAGGGCAATACCAAATGACTGCCTGAATATTGCTTTGCATCTAATCATGCTAATCTGATTTATTAAAATACTGTCCATCCTTATAACTTGTGCAGGACACCTATAGTTGCCAGGTCTACTGAGAGGGTTTGCACATACATGTACGGCATTGTACGTATCCAGAAGAAAAAGCAGTTTCGATTTTGAATGTTTTGTGAGTACATCCCAATTTGGCTGTGAGTGGTATTTAATGTTGGAAGTAGTCTCAGCCAAAAGAGATGAGGTCAACTGAGGGAGAACCCTGTTAGACTAGGTCAGTGCCCTGGTTTCGCCCAACAATGATTATGCATGTAAGGTTCCACTGACTTCATCGCAGTTAAGCAGGATTGGTCGGAAGCTGCTTGGAAGGGCTACAAAGTAATCTAGAAGTGCTACAGAGTAATCTAGAAAGCAATTTGAGTGGCAGAAGTAGCTACATCTGTGGTGACAAGGCCAGAGGACCTATCGTGCTGGGTGTCACCAACATGCCTCACACAGGTCCAGGACAATGCGCTTGTTTGCTTCTATATCTCCTTGCGCCGAGTCACCAAGGCCTCCCTGGGATCTTTCGGCTTTCCGTGTCTGAATACTGGCCCTGTCAGATGTATTGTGCCTTGTTGTGGCTTGTTCTGCCTCTTTTGGTTGTGGAATGTGGAGAGAGTCTGTGAAGATACTTTCTCTATAGCTGGATGTTGAGCATACTTTGCTGGCTGTCATGTCTCAATTCCTGATTTGAAACTGTTTTTAGAGCTCATTCATTAATTTCCTAGCCAAGGAATAAGTTGGTATAAATTTGTAATCACATTGTACCGCCCCTTGATTTATGTATTTTGTGGTGCACAAATGCTAGTCTTAAAACTAACCCTCAATTTGTAGCCACGCTTTGCAAGCTTATCGCAATGTGCCATCCGCTACTTTGAAAACCTCTGTGAACGCTCGGTATTGAGAGTCCAGTAAGTTATTGCTCACCATCCTGGCCCCAGTTCAATAACCTCTGATCGATGGGATGGGTTGTTTTTGGGTGTTACCCAGGGGCCTCCCATATCCCTAGTGTCTCTTTTTTGCCCTGCAGATTTTTACGACATAGCAACTTTTCCGAGCTTGACATTTACATGTGTGAATTATCACCATCTCGTAGTATGTGCCTATCAATAATGCAATGGCGTCGTAAGTGGGGGTGATGCCGGTATGGCTAGGAATCTCTAGGCAGTCATGGGTATGCAGACTGAGCATAACTTGCAGCGTGGTTTTTCGACTTTTTTACATGGTTTTTCTTGAGCTTAGTCAACAAAAGACTTTGAATTATTAATGCATTAGCTTCCCATGTTTAGTTGTAACATTGATGTGATTAAAATTTGATATTCCTCTTGTTTTATCTTGCTAAACAAGCCTGTCAAATTGTGTGTAGGTCTAACACTAAGCAAAATAACCTTACTTACATTTCACAGCATGTGTGATAACCCAGAACTAATAGGAATACAGCGACTCCTTGTCTTGATCATGTTTTGTGAATGAGCAGTCTTTCCAGTTCTTTTTGGAATAAAAGTGTTTGAACTTTGACAATGATGTTCAAGGAAGGCAGTCTTACATATCACCAGAAGAATCTGATGTCACAATGAGACAGTGGGGCCTCCTGCGTGATTTGATACTGGGCCATCTACTCGGTGGTCTTTGAGTCTTGACAATTCCTTCTTCTCGCAATTTCACTGAACGCTTTCCTCTTTCGCTCCTCTCGCGTTCCTCTTGCGTTCCTCTTGGGCCTTTGCATAAAACTGTCAAAGAGCTCTTAGAGCTGAACAACTGCTTTCCTATATGTCATGCAATCTTGAGTGCCGCAGACCATTGCAGATTGTCTGGGCGTGTGATTGATGGCTCACAAATATCCTGAACGTCTTTCACTTACGACTAAGCTATACGAGTACCGTTTGTGTGATCTGGAATTCTGGACCACTGTCAAAGTCTTGCTTGGCTGGACTTTTCTTAGTTTCTAAGGTCTTATTTTCAGGTCTCTTAGTCTGTATTGACAGTTTGACACTTAAGTTTGTATGAGTAATAAGATTTTCCAAGTTGTGACAGGGATTTTTGTTTTGTCTTAGAAGTCTCTTGGTATCTGAATTAATTTTGCTTTGTTTGGTGTGTGTTAAACTCCCTCACGACTTCCTAGACTTTTTCACTGTCGTTGCGCTGTATTTTGTAGCTGAAGTTTATTCTAAAGTCAAACCTTTTGTCAATTTTGTTGGAGCATAAACTCTGACTTCTGATATACATTAAAACTTTAAAACTTAATTTTAACTCCCGACTCATCCTGAAAATGTCCAATTCTACCCCAAAACCCCATGGCTCTGATTCTGACTCCAAAGCCCTTGAAATAGCGTTCCATGTCTCAGGACAGGAAAGATTGATTAGTTCAATTATTCAATTAAATCTTGTCCTGTTTGAAGTGTTCATTAAATTTTGTTTTGACTTCACTAACCGCTGTTCTTTCTGCATTTCAAATTTTCCGTTCCTAACAAGACCATTGCTAATTGGGAAACAAATAATGGATAAGGGAAAGCCTTGACTGAATTATTCATTTCATTTGAAGTCTAGTCTTGTTCCTGTTCATTAAATTCAGTTGACTGCTGCAACCTCATTTTCTTGAGAATTGACAGAAGTCTGTTATAATTCTGGACGTCAAATCTAAAATTCTGAATGCTGAATAATGCATATTCTGTGAGGCGTACATGTAAAATTCTAATCGAAATACTCAAAATCAGAGATATTCAATCTTGTTCATGGCATGACCATCTGCTCTTGTTCCCTTCAATGGCATGAGTAAATGATTCGTAAATGATTGCACCGCCCAAATATTCACATTTTGGCTAATCTATCAATGTGGGGAATGTGGAGAATGTGAAGATTGTGTATGGTCAAATATTGAACAAGCGTCAATTGTTCGGCCAGTTGGAGTGTTTCCAGAGTTAGCTGTTGTTTAAGAGAGGATTCTCATGTCAAGTGAAATATTCAAGTAATTGTGTAATCAATACATTGTATTGGATTCATTGATTTATAACAAATTTTAATATTTTACGAAAGTTTGGATTGCTATCAATAAATAACTGAAGAGATGCTGAAATTTGGGTATTGCAATGACGCATTATTGTAAAATTTTAAAACTTGTTTAAACAGTGAGGAGGCAGATAATACCGAATATTATCAAATCAGTTTCATTGGCTTTCATATGTAATTTTGTAATGTCTAGCCATTTTGATAGTTAATGGAGAGTTTATGTGCTATTTATTTGATAAATACATTGTATTACATTCATTGATTTATTTTATATTTGAATATTTCATAAAAGTTTGAATTGCTATTAGTAGGCAACTAAAGGCCAGAGAGATGCTGAAATCTAAGTGTTGCAATGACACGTTTTGTCGACTTAAACTTGTAAACGATGTGTGGGGGTAGATAATGCAGATTATTACCAAATTATTGGTTTTAAAATGCTATCATATGTAATTTTATTTTGTCAGGCTAATTTGATAATTTAGAGTTACTGCGAAAATGTGTATTTTAATAATTTGACAGTAATTGGTAGCCTGCTAGAGAGTAAAGACTGCAAGCTTCTGAACAGTGGCATTGCCTTTAAATAGCCCATATTGGGGGCTGATGGGGTGTAAAACACAAATTCACTAACTCTCTCACTGAGCAGTGGCATCAAGACAAAATGTGAACTGTAATACTTATCGTCCCATCATTACGCCTGCACTTACTGAGCAGAAGTCATACACTGTATACTCAAGGAGCAGTTGTAATATACTGACTAGGCTTCGGCTCAGAAATTTGAAGACGAAAACAGTAGACATCCAGTTCAGAAACTTGAAGTCAAAAACAGTGGCCATCCAGACAAGAGTAATGGTATTACTGATATGGAAGTGAACCTCTTCCGACTCTGTCAGAAGTCGCAAAATTAGATTCTGGAGTCGTGACTTGAGCGAAATTGTAACATCTGCTGCCAGTGAAGGAGATACCGTCAGATCTTGTGATGTCTAAATTCTATAAATCTTCAGCGAAACACAAGATTCTGACAGGTTGTCTTATTTCAAAAGATTTGCAAAGATTTGTTTGTTGCGGAGTTTGGCTCAGACAAAAATTACTTCCCGTTGCTCGTAAATGTCTGAAATGACTTCCATTGCCGTGGGCGAGGATTAAGATTCATCCTTCATGTATTGTGATCATGTAATTGGTCCAAGAATGACAAGCTGTCTAACAAATTTTAGCTTGTTCAGAAAAACGTGGCTGGAGTAATGACTTCATTATGATCTGCAGGTATATTTTCTTTGAAAGTGAACCAATACCCAAATTCCATGTGAAAATCTTTCCAGTAGGCCCTATCAAACTTGTCAAACACAGACAGTGAGGAATGTTAAATATTCTTAAACTTTTTTTAGTCTTCCAAGCTATTCATGAGTGACCTGTATTCTTGCATATTTAGCACAGTTTTCACACACTGCTGCAACTTATGCAACCAACCGCACCAATGCATCATAAGTACTCTGAGATTCTCTGAACATTGTAAGAAGTTATTGTTGTAATTGTTATTTCACCTCACACATACACTAACGTGTCATAAGAAATTCATTCAGAAAATTGTATGAATCTGGTCGAGCTACCAATACTCTGAATAGCAACAATCATACATTTGGTTTTAGGCAAAGTTTGAATTTTTGTGTAAGAACCAATAACTGATATTGAATTTTAGCATTGCTATTTTGTCATTCTTCAGCATTGCCGTTCTTTGTTATTCTGCCATGCTTCAGTGTTGTTATTCTGCCATGCTTTCTTGCATGCTTTGACACTGAACTCACTACTGGAGAGTGGAGACATTTAAGTGTCTTTTTATGAAGTTAAATGGCAGATGAGGGTTTTATGGATGATGGCCTGCTTCTAAACAAGTGGGCCAGTGAAGAGCCGGCTAGTTTAGATGATGTCTTTAAAGGACTCCAAATGGCCATAAAGGGAATCTGAAGTGCTCAGAAAAGCGGTTTGCAGGATTCGCGTGACATTTGTCAGACTTTGCCTTTCTCCAATGTCACGGTTGATTTCTTACATTAGTGGATGTTCCCTGGTGTTAGTGGATGTTTGAGTGGATGTTGGTGTCAACTTTCACAGTTATTGCTGAGTGAATGTGTTGTAATTGAGGTGTCGAATTTGGTTGAATCTCATCAATTATTCGATGTACTATTGGTCTGTTCACATCTTCAAAGCTGTCCAAGTAATTGATACAATTTTCCCTTTTATATCATGACCAAATCTGTCATTTCCTGAGGTTCACTATAGCTCCTAAGAACTTGAGCAAATGCCAAACATAGTAAACAGGAGCTGCGACAAGCAATACAGTTACTTATTACACGATCCTCCCTTCTGTTTCTCCAATAACTCCAATCAGATAATGTTATCTCATTAAATATTTTGGCACGTATTATTCTGTCGGAATTAGGGAAGATCTCCAATATTTGACGAGCGCTTGTCTTCCTTTGTTTTATTTTGTCATGTTTTTGGCGCACTTATGTGAAACGATTGTTCCCATATCATAATTAATCATCCGTTTATAATAACCGAGCCTTTTCATTAAAGCATGGTTGATTTTAATCAATAAAAGGAAAATTTATTGTATTCATTTCTTCTGGTTTTATATGCTTTGTTGTCAATTTTCGTGATTGACATGATGAAGTTTTGTTTATGAACCTGATATATGTATGACATTGTGTGTTTTTGTCAGTCTTGACAAAAATAAACTTTGTGATTTCTCTGAACTTTTGCTGATGGAAATCGTAACTTTTTCACTGATTTATGGTTTAATTTCTGTTTGTTACAGCTTTTAAGAGGGATTTATTTGATTTATGGCAATCATTTTTGCTAATAATGACCATTATTAGAAAGTAATGTTTTCATCCCTGGTGATTATGATATTTTATTAATCTGCTTGACATATACTATTAATGTAAATCATGGTCGCAATGACTCAAAATAATTTTCTTTTTCTTGCAGGTATGTACCATTATAACAAATCTCTGATGCAAGGCTTATCCTATCTTTTCCTGTGGTAAGGTAAGTTTTATGATATACATTGGAGAAGGTCAAAGCACCATTAACTAGGTTTGCATCAAATATAATACAGTGCCGCCTATAAGTAAGTGAAACACATGATATTGTGCCATTGCATCAATGTTAAACATCCTTAACCAAAATGCTTCTGGAAGGACGAACTCTCATCCGATGAGAGGAAAACATTTTGGGTCATAAAGGCCGATATGTGAGGCAAGTGGAATAAAAATAGCAGCCAATTTTCTTTGCTGTTGTTGGAGTTAGGCACGGGTCAAAGTGCTTGATAAGTAAGTGAAACGCAGGCCCAATGTTAAAACATAGGGAAGTGTGGTTCACTTACTTATCAAAGACTTTGACCCATACCTAACTCTGACTACAGCAAAGAAAATGGGCTGCTTTTTTTATCCCACTCGCCTCACACATCGGCCTTTATGACCCACTTTGTTTCCATTTCATCCGATGAGAATTCATGCCTCCACAAGCAGTTTGGCTGAGGATGTTTAGCATTGATGCAAAGGCGCAATGTCATGCGTTTCACTTACTTACAGGCGGCACTGTAATAGGTATTTTAAGAAACCGACAATCTCAGACACTCTGTGTGATAAAGCAAGAAGTAGACATCTTGTGAAATAAACGTTGTGAAATAAACATTGACATAGACTTTGAACAATGAGTTTTCTATGGCTGTCATATAATAAGTTTGGTCGGTCTTTTTTTTGTTGCTCTTTTAACACTATTAAATAAATTTCCCTTCAGTTGTGTGCTGAACATTGTGCATACTTACATCTTGACTGCAATGAACTTACAAAATTAATATAGATTTCTCTGTCAACCATGCTATACTTGACATAAGGTATAGTCTGTCAGCTTCATAGTTATAATTTTCAAGTTATGCATGGGATTGCAATGTGGATTGTGGAAATTTCCCATTGTGTGATTATAGAACTTCTATAGCTTATAAGATATTTGATACTTGGCTGTATTGAGAATGATGCGAATTGCTTGCTGTTACTGGTTGCCTTTGCTTTCTTTGAGTTGCCAAAACGAGCTAAATAAATAAATTTAATGCATCATCTTTTATATTATGGAGATGGAGGGAATTTTCTAAAGTAGACAATTGTCTGTCCTTCACAAGTAGTACTTGACTTGTATAAAGCCCGCCACTTATTACACAAGTTTTAATATTATTTGTACATTTAATGGCATGAAGATTGAAGAATATGTATTTCATAATGTGGAAACTGTTCCATGTATCTATGTGATGCTGTGCACGTATTTCTGAATTCTTAGAACTCTTCCAAATGTTTTTGACATCTGTGAAATCTTGTTGGCTTCTTTAACATCCCATCATCTCATGAATTCTCTGTAATTAGGAAGGTATTACTTTCTTCGACTCTATGACATTTACATTTATCTGCTAATATTCCTTGTCTTTATTAGCTTTATGTGCTTCACTGAAGTTTAATGACATTGTCTCTTTGCCAACATAAAGGACAATCATGGCAATAGTCAGTAATGTTTAATCTTTTCTTATGTTACTGGCAGTTACAGAGGGAAAAATCCTTAGCAATATCTGTACTTTTGAAAGTGATTCATATTTTAAAGCACAATTCCATCCAAGACATGTGCTGAACAATTTCTTATCCTCAGTTATCAAAGGTAATATTCAACATGATAAGAAAATGAAAACCGTTATACGACTGGTTCTTTGGCATCTTCGCCTAATCCCTGATGTTCCAGTCAAACGTGATTCATCATGTACGCTTCATTCCTTCTTTAGTTCTCAAACCCTAGGACCAGAGAGCTGGTGGGCCCGAGCGCTGGTGGGCCCGAGCGCTGATGGGCCCGAGGGCTGAGGCAGTTAGCGAGGGTAATATTCAGTAGCGAGAGACCATTATAATAATGTAATATCTAGCTATCTGGGGAAGATGATATTACCCGAATACCCTTGATGTCTGTCGAGGTCTGTCGAGAATTCGTCACTGGAAAGATCTGGCGAAGATCACTTTGAGGTCTTCAGTCATTTCCTGATGCGAATCCTGCGCCTTGTTTGATCGATCAATAGATTATGAGCTAAGACCATGTTGACATGATCAATACCAGATCAATCCTGATCTTCTATGGTATTTGCTCAAGACGTCCCTTAAGACATCTTGCGGATTCTTTGAGTTGTTAATTTGAGATCGGGGCATGGTTCCAGTAACCGGATAATGTTGTAACAGAATGATCATTTTGTAACGCAAGGGGCTTGACCGCCCCTTTCTGTAACTTCTGAAGCCTATGAAGGAAGTTAGATTTGGCCTTACAGCTTTTCTAGATCATTTTGTAATATGAGATTTTCAAACAACCCTTTTCTGGATGTACTTCAGTTTGTAATGATAGTTATATTTTGGCATGGAGCTTCTATACTCTGCTAATATCTTTGAATCATACACTCTTTATGAGTATCGCCCTATCTGGTTGAATAAGACATTAAATTGGTGACTCCTTTGATTTCTGTGTTTATGCCGAGTTTCATGTAGCTAGGCAGATTTGAGTGTGTGCGCTTTTGAATGCAGAATACTTTATTGTGGACAAACAGTCTAATCATCTCACATTTACATCTACCTGTGGCATTTGATAACAAGCCAGCAAAGCTCCAGATCAGTTGGATCAAGACAACGGACGTTTGAAGTCGATTATATAAATATAAATTAGGATACATAATAATTAACATTCTTTTTCACTGTGAAATAGTGATAGTATCAACGACACAATATCCTTTGTCACTTCATTCCGTTTCCATATTGATTGCGCGTCTCCTGCCAATTGCCGCCTTTCTGAACTCCCCTTCACAAAGTTCTTTCCTCTGTGTGGTTGGGTTGGCAGTTTGTTAATGATATAACAAGACACTTCTTGAAAGTTTAATGTGTTTAGGCTTGAATTAAGGAACCTGTGGGATTCTCCGCTTGTTGATGAGATTGAATATTCAATTTGATGGAGATTAGCTGCAGTATTTTAAGATCTAAGAAGAATAAGGAATCTTGTCTATAATGCCTTTTATCACACCATCTTTTGAGGAATTAATCCTGTTTAATTGAGCAAAACTAAATGATACATGAGCTTATGTCTTCTGGTGCGTCTCTTGCATAATAGATCTAGAAGTATCATAAGTAATTGAGGCAAGAAATCTCAACCAAAGAAAGAATCAAGATTTATATTGAACTCCCTGGATGCTACTGATTTGGACTAAGGCTCTACGACCTATTGGGACCAACGTTCGACTCTCAGTCCGGCAACCCTTGCTGGATCCTGCGCCAAAGCCCAAGAGTGCACCTCATTACCTTTGTCCTTCCTGTCTTATCAAGCCTTAAGAAAAGGCGTTACTAACGGACAATTTTGCAGGGACTATGTCTCTTTTGAGAATTCAGACCTGATAATGAACTATTTTCCCTTTACTAGCCATCAATGCAAGGTGAACCGATGGAGAACCTGCTGTTTGACATTAATTTCAATTTCTCAATGACAGATGCTCTGCCATCTTGTTTAAGTTTTAGTCATCAACATTTGGCATTGACCTTAAAGTAAGTTAAAACTTCAATGGCATCCACATCTAGCAGGTTACTTTTGTCTCCCTCTTTCATGGTGTCTTGTACCAAGAAGCCTTGATATCCTTGTATAGATGTTTGATTAATATGCCGTAGTTGAATGTCACCTTTTATCTTAGTTGATGAATCCTATTCGGCAACGTTAGAAATCAAAATCCTTGATCTTTGACTTTCATTGCTGTAGCTTCTATGCTTTACTTTCGGTTTTTGTGTTTGATAAAAGAAAATCCTGTTTTACGTCCTTGTTTTACGTCTTTTATAACAGAATTCTTTCGTGACGAGGTGTGCTTAGAATGAATTGTGATCATAATTACCATATAAATCAGTGTAGTTCTTTTGAATCTTTTTAGAGCTTCATTTCCATTGAATTTGAATTTGTGAAAGAGGAATTGAATACTTAACTACAGATTTATTTTATTCTTTAAGTCGTTCATTTCAAGTTCTTTAAAAAACACAGTGTGATAAAGTTTCTGGGTTAAGGTTAGTGACAATGTTGGCCTTGTCTGCGAAAGGCGGGGCCTGAATCATTGCAGAAAAAGTGTCTTGATTTGAGTCAAATTGACTTTCAATCGCAAGAGCCGCGTTTAATGTCTCTTTTGAGGGACATGCAGTCGGGATGATACTGCATGTATAACAGCGAATGACAAAGCTTCAGATGAGTGAATTCCTGAGAAGCTTGTTGAAGTCCCTTCGAGTTAGATCCGTTACCTTTTTTTCGTAAAGGCTATTTGTGTTTGAATGGTAGAGTTGCCGTCAATAACATAAGGTGTCATTAGATTGCCATGTTTAGTAGGTATGACCATGATAAATGCAACCCAAACAAAATGATATTTCGCCAACCTACCATCACCATGATTCAGTTATCATGATCATTGCAACGCCCTAAAAAGTCTCAATAAATCATCAGGGTGCAGAAATACTGGACATAAAAAGACTCATAAACGTGATAAATCTATCCATCACTATACAAAGTCAATGAAGACTGTTGTAGTTTGAAAGTTTCCATGTTAATAGATGACGTATTGCTGTGTTGATATTGTGGGCCAAGTCGACATGGTCTTTGAACGTGCTGGGATTTTATACGGCCCCATAAAGGGTGCGAGGGGCCACAAATGATGATTATGACAGTTGGGGTTAGAGGGGTCGCCCTAAAGCTTCTTGAGATACCTTCCAAAAGCTCTTGAAAGCCCACAAGGGACCAAGAATAACCCCACAAGGACTTTCAACAGGCCATGGCATTACTTAACGGGGTTTATGACGCCACGGACTTGTACCTTTTTTGCCTCGGCCCTATTTATTCTGGCCGACATTCATAGCTGTACTTTCTCAAGGGCAGAAGGTCAGCCATATCAACAAAGTATGTCATAACTCACTCCGACGCCAGAGTATTTTCCTTTTTGCATGAAGTTGGGTTATTTTCCATCACCAATGACAGGTGCCACAAAGCTAACTGGATGTCATTCAAATCTGATGCTTAAATCCTGTAGAAAAAATTTCACAGTTTTTTCAAAGCCTGTGGCAGATCCCGGGGTCAGGCCTCCCCCAAGACCACTGAAATGAAAAGTAACTCATTGAAGAAAATATGTTATGATAAGGGTTATGATAAGATCATCATAAGAGCCCTCGAATGCCAAAGAGTGCTTCCCCCCGACTAAATCCGCCACTGAAAGTTATGTGATGAATCTGGACAAAAACTTTCAGGAAAATTTAATAATTAGTAAAATGAGAGGAATATTGGGGTCATGTATGCTAACAATATTTTCAGTGATTATACTATAAAATGGACATAACCAATAAGAAGAAAATGCACCTGTCCACTCTCAGCTTCCCAAGGAATATCTGTTGTTTGCAGTCTGGTTCATTATAGATGAAGAATGACAACGTTATTCATAGGATGGATGTGGCCGGAAATTATGTTTACCGAGTTATCAAGATGTACGCTGTCCATACAAGTGTATTTGCAATACAAACTATCATGGGCAGGAGTTAGTCACAACTTCTATATACCACAGGAAAGTATTCATATTTAGTGTGCAAGTTATTTGTTGTGCCAAGGAAACTTTGTTGCTCTGGTGGTATACAGTTAGTTCAATAGACTTTACCTATGGGCTGTGTGGATTTTCCTTCCTGACCCAATCAACCCATGTTATAGATAGATTGATAGATAGTTAAATACTGTAGGTGGGTACACATTGTAGATAGATAGGTGGGTTGACAGGTAGGTACTAGGTAGATACATCTAGATTGAACGGTAAAGTAAGTGCAGTTACACACTTATACGATGCATCGTTTGCCTGCGCATCACAGACACTGATACAACTTCAAGGGCCGGCAATTTTAAGTTCAACTGAATGACATCCAGCTGGGATTTTGTTCTTGGAGGTCTGCTGATAATATTTGGATTCAGCAACTGCGGTTTGAAGTTTTGAACCCTTGCAGGCAAATACCTTTGGTGGAGCAGGCTTGGACTAAAACCACTTAGCCCAGCTGCCAAATTTTTCACCGGGTGCTACAGGTTTACATTGCCGATTTACAGTGGTCACCGTATGTTCATTTAGCTTTGTCAGGATATAAAAACCCAACCATCCAACCTCTTTATATCAGTGTAATTGCCTGCAGATTGCGTACTTACTAGTATGTTTGTATGTCTAAGTTTTTTGTTATTTGACGCTTCAATCATTGACGAGACAGATAAAAATGGCACTAATATCACATAGCTATTATTCTCCTGTCACACTGAATGTCAGCACTGGCAAATGATCAAAAATACTAGGACCTTCGTAATGAGGTTGTCGCTTGTGTTCCTTTATTCTATGATGAAATATGTTCCAAATATGTCTGCGTGATCCTTTGTATCAAAGTGATCATTGATTTCCCACTAAGTGGGTCTTTTGATGATGCCCTGGTGTTATTATACAAAAGGCATACTTTGCCCTTAGTGGCCGTATACTTTTTGAGTGTACTGGTATTTTTGTTTGTGTTTTCTTTTTCCTTTTGGTGCCTTTTCGTTTGCACTTGTTTTATGGATATAAAACACCTGACTAAGTGGACCTTTTGAAAGCTTTGTATAGTGTTACTATTTCCACCATGTCAAATTGCTTCCTGTGAATCTGGTGAATGGGATATGTCTGTTTGTCGGACTGAGTTTACTTGCAAAAAGCAAAGTCATCGATTCGAGCTAACTTCTACAAAATCTGGAAAAAGACTTTGGTATCTTTTATTAGTGTTCCTTGCAAGTTCACCAGGTTTATGATGACATGAACTTGCACCTTATTGTCCAAACCCTGTACAAAAAGATCCCCATTTATTCTGACGAACATTCCTGGACGTTACTTCCTGAAGGGACGAGGTCATCTATATCGACGAAGAATGTTGTCATGTAACAAACTTTATTCTTAAACAGGCTATCTCTCTTTTATATAACAACTTGTAGACATTGCGTCCTCGTTGTATTAAAAGTTATATTTATGTTCTGAGGTCTGTAGTTTAACCCATTCTCTGATTCTCTCTCAACAAACAGCACAATTGAATTTAACAGCTACTGTGTCTGTCAACAATAACCAAGTCACCACCATCTTCTCTTCAATTCTGTCTTCGCTTGCTAACAACCTCAAGGGAACTGACCTGAACAAGCAGTTTCTCCCGCAAGCCATTGTTGATTCTAGAGGCTGTAACTCAATTCTATGTGTTCCTATGCAGTTTTGTTGTTCTTCAGCATTCCTTCGGCAGTTCTTTGCTTTAAATTGAGTCTTTCTTTGGTCGTTTGGACAACAAGCGAGGGCTCAGGGCAAATTGTGATCCGTGGTCAGCTGTATACAGTCTTGGATTTACTCAGACTCCCAATTCAGTGACTGTATATTCTGCGATATCTAATTTTTGCAGTCAATGTTGAAGTAGCCTGGAGTAGCCAAAAGTGATAAGTTGGCAGCATTTGTACTTGAATCTTGCTAGTTTTGGTAAATAGCTTCTTTGAATGGCACAAATATACCAGAATGTTTTACTTTACAGATAAGGATTGTGGTCATACTGCCATGAAGCAGATTTAGAGGGAGTCTGAGGTGTCTTAACTGGGAAATTTCATTCAATATTGAATTTCATAAACTACGAATCTCTGCAATGTTTCACTTCTTGGTCCTTCCCCTTTTTGTAGCTTTACCTCATTGCTGTGTTCTCTCCTCACCTACTGGGCCAGTCATCCGTCCATTCTTGTTTACTTTTGAGTCTGCCTGCATAAAGTATTGCATATTTGGTTGCTCGTCAGCAGCCACATCTGGAAATAGTTTTTCCGCAAGATGTCGCCACTGCGGAATCCCGCGAGAGAACGCGAGAGCGAGACAGCAACCATTACGCATTGAGCACGCCAACCAACAAGACGTCTTCGAGTGCAGTTTAGCCTGTTTGCTGTGGCTTGGGTGTTTGTTCTACAACGCCATTATGTCTGGAAAGGAACCAGAGGACAAGACGGCCAAGGCTTCGTCCCGTAAGCCTCGGTCCACGTCGACTAGAAAAACGGAACCGTCCGGTTCTGCTTCGTTCCCAGGGACGCCTCTTCAAATGCCTCTATTATCGCTCGGCGACCACGTGTCCCCGCCTCGGCCCAGCCAGTCGGGGGGTTTGTCGGACTCTACCAGGGCGGAATTGGGGGACTTGTTAACCCAGCATTTAGATAGTTATTTTGCAGACTATGACTATGATTATGAGTTTCCCCTTGGCCAGGTGGCTGGCCCAGAGTGTCCGTCTGTAGATATAGACCGTGACATCGCTGATGTCTTTGAGGGGAGTGCCACTCCCGCAGACCCGAAGCCTGCCCTCGACGCTGTCGATAAGTGCTTGGCAGAAATTACGGTTGTACCTCGTGGAGGTGCTGCCCTTCCAGAAAAAGTTTCCCAAGTTGTGAACAACTCCTTTCGTCACAGGCTGCCGGACGAAGTCCGTACCAGTAAGTTGAAACTTTTCAAAATTCCTGAGAATTGTCCGGGCCTAGACAAGGTTAAGGTTAACCAGCATATCTGGGATAAAATAAAACCTCAGACGAGGACCATGGACGTCAAGTTACAGGCTGTCCAGAGTAATATTGTGACCGCAGGCGCTGGGGTCAGCATGGTCCTTAAAACTGTCGCCGAAATGGCGCCTGGGTCAGTGACCCTGCCCACGATTGAACAAATTACTCACGATTTGCTGAATGTGGAAGTATTAATTGGGCAGGCGAATGTTGATTTAAATCATCGTAGACGAGAACTCATAAAGCCTGATTTAAATTCATCTTACTCCCCGCTGTGTGCTGCTAGTGCACCGTTTACGGATCTATTATTTGGGGATGATGTAGGGTCCCAAGTTAATGACATATCTGCTGCTAACAGAGTGTGTGACAAACTTTTTCCTCAGGCAGGCCGAGGCCGTGGGTTCCGTGGCAGACGAGGTCGTTATCACCCTTATGGCTCCCGTGGACAGTACCGTGGTCGAGGAGGCTATGGCTATGGTGGATATGGTTACAACCCTCGGGCAGGGTTTCAACGCCCCTACGGACGAGGCTCCGGACGAGGCCACCAGTACAGTGCAACCCAGACATCGACTGTAACTAAGAAGTCAGATTCAGGTGAGCCTTCTGTAAGTACAGTTCCCTCCCCAGTTGGGGGTCGGCTGTCTAAATTTCTTAGTCAATGGTACAGTGTTACGTCTGACAGGGCTCTTCTGTCGGATATTAAGGGTATAAAATTGGAATTGTGTGGTGATCCCAAGTCAGTCAGGTCTTATCCCAGGATCGAGCGATCTCAGTCTGAAATGCAAATTTTGCAGGAGGAAATTCAGAAACTCCTAGCCAAGCAGGTCATTGAAGAATGTGATTATGACCGGGACCAAGTCCTGTCCAGTGTCTTTTTTATTCAGAAGCCTGATAAAACTTTCCGTACCATTTTCAATATGAAGCGCCTCAATGAGGTTATCAAGTATCGCCATTTTAAGATGGATACACTGGATACTGCGGTCACTTTGTTGAGGCCCGCGTGGTATATGGCTAGTATTGATTTGAAAGATGCCTATTATACAGTCCGGGTGGTGCCCGGGGATAGAAAGTATCTCAGATTTGCTGTAAGTGACCAAATTTTCCAATTTCGTGCAATGCCCATGGGGTTGTCTTCGGCACCTCGTATCTTCACCAAGATTGTGAAGCCAGTTTTGGCCACCTTGAGACAGCGAGGCATCATTTGTATGGCGTATATTGATGACCTATTACTGGTAGGGCCTACCGCTGAGAAATGCTCAGCAGCAGTGGCTGATTGTATAGCCTTATTGACTGACTTGGGATTTGTTGTGAATTGTGAAAAATCTCAGTTAACTCCATCTCAAAGATTACGCTATTTGGGGTTTGAACTTGATTCTGTGTCCATGAAGGTGTTCTTACCGCTGGATAAGACCACTAAGGTTATTGAGTTTTGTAAGGCCTTGCGGGCCCAGAAAGTGTGCACAGTCCAACGGTTGTCAGAGTTTATTGGCTTGATTCTGTCGTATACCCATGCCTCGGCGGTGGGAATGTTACATTATAGATCTCTTGAACGACAAAAAATTGCGGCCCTGAAAGAAAATAGGGGTTCCTTTGCTGCATCAGTTGAGTTGTCGGCGGACAGTTTGGCCGACATAGAGTGGTGGCAGATGAATGCTGCCGGCATGTGTAAAGTAATTTCCCAGGGGAATCCCACCATCCTTGTAAATTGTGATGCCTCCCAATCTGGCTGGGGAGCCTGGAATATTACCAGTGGAAAGTCGACCCGCGGTCAGTGGTCGCGGGAAGAGGCTGAATGGCATATTAATGCTAAAGAATTACAAGCAGCTCTATTGGGCCTGCAATCCCTTTGCAAAGAAGGAAAAAATGTGCATATCCAGGTCCGCTCGGACAATGTTACAACAGTGGCCTATATTCGCAATATGGGTGGAATTAAGTCAGTTCTCTGTAACCAGATAGCGGTGTCTCTGTGGCAGTGGTGTCTTGCACGCGATATTTGGGTGTCCGCCACCCATATTCCTGGCTCCACCAATGTGGAAGCTGATGCCGAAAGCAGGGCCTCTCATGGGGACACTGAATGGGAGTTGGATGATGCTGTGTTTGAATCGGTCATGACCCTGTGGGGTCGCCCAGAGGTTGATCTCTTTGCCAGTAGACTGAATCATAAATTGTCAAATTATGTGGCCTGGAAGCCTGATCCCGATGCCAGTCATATTGATGCTTTTACCATGTCATGGGCAGATTCATTTATGTATCTTTTTCCGCCTTTCAGCCTAATCAGCCAGGTCCTGGCGAAGATTGCTCAAGATGCGGCCCACGTCGTCCTGATTGCACCTTTTTGGCCTACCGCGGCTTGGTACAGCCACTTACCACATCTCCTACTGGACCCACCAGTTCTGTTGCCTCGAATGAAGCGATTGTTGACGCAGGGACTGCGCCTCCATCCGTTGCACGACCAGCTCCAGCTGCTTGCCTGTCACTTGTCAGGCGATCCCTTGGTCGCCACACCGTTTCAGGTTCTGCCCAACGTTACATCCTCCAATCGTGGAGAAAAGACACTCACAAACAATATCGCTGTTACTTACGCCAGTGGCAAGAGTATTGTCGCCCAAGGGAGATCGATCCCTATCTTCCGGCTCTAGGTGAAGCCTTGGACTTTCTTGTCTCGTTGCTCCGCAGGGGTGTAGAATACAGTGCAGTTAATGTAGCACGGAGTGCCCTATCAGCTGTTTTGGGCTTGTATGACAATGTGGTTTTTGGCAAGCACCCGGTTGTAACCCGGTTTATGAAGGGGGTTTTTAATGCACACCCCCCTCAGGCACGGTATTCTTGTTCTTGGGATGTTGGAATTGTATTAACATGGTTACGTACTTTATCACCTGTCAAATATTTATCGCTTAAGAGTTTAACGTTGAAATTGGTTATGTTGTTGGCATTGGTGTCTGCACAGCGTTGCCAGACCCTTCATGCCTTAGATTTGAATTGTTTGTCTAAGGGCAAGGTCTACAGTTTTAATTTTAAGGAAACCTTGAAACATTCTAGGCAGGGCCGACCTGCTCCCTCGGTGAGGTTGGAACCTTTTCCGCCAGATCGGCGACTGTGTATCATAACGGTGTTAAAAGAGTATATCAAACGCACCTCTTTGTTGCGAGGTTCTGAATCTCGATTGCTTATTTCATATATTAAACCTCATGCTCGTATTACCCGGCCCACAGTAGCTCGGTGGGTTCGGGTTGGTTTAGCGCGGGCAGGGGTGGACTCCAAGGTCTACAAGGCCCACAGCACCCGCATGGCGGGCACCTCCAAAGCCCTTCAGGCCAGTGTTCCTTTGTCCACAATTTTGTCAGTTGCTGGGTGGACCAATTCCGGCACTTTTGCCAAATTTTACCACAGGCCTAGCAAGGCTTTTCAGGCCTCAGTATTGACTTAACTGAGTATGTTATGTAAATGTTTTTTTTTTAACACTAATGTGGTTTTTTCAAGCTAAATCAGGGGGGGGGGGGTCGTCTTTTGCGGCCCCCTCAAGGGTTTGACTAATATTGTAAAGTTCCCGTTTGTTGCGGTTGACAGAGACACTGCTGCGTCAGTGGGTTGTTGCCCCATTTTAGGGGAATAAAGTTTTGAACTGTTTGTTCCTGTTGAGTTGTCTGTTTTTTGGGTGCTCCTGTGGCACTCTAAATTCTCGCGGGATTCCGCAGTGGCGACATCTTGCGGAAAAATTTATAGATTATGCGAAACTTACCTGGAAGTTGAAGTATAATCGTAATTTTTCCGTCAAGATGATCAGCCACAAGGAATCAAGCGCCCTCCCAGGATCCCACCCTTTTGCTTGATTCGGGTGTACAGGATCTGGGGGTACTAATTTTTGAATTGAATATTATTTTTATTTTTTACAATATTCTCTCTTCCTCTTTCTTGCCACACTCGCACTCTAAAGTATGGTTGCTGTCTCGCTCTCGCGTTCTCTCGCTTGATTCCTTGTGGCTGATCATCTTGACGGAAAAATTACGATTATACTTCAACTTCCAGGTAAGTTTCGCATAATCTATAAATTCTAAATTAGTTTCGCCAGCTTACGAGATGACCATTCATTGGGTCGTATCTCTTCCCCCTGCCTCATCCAACTGCCCCATCTGGCTTGGTGGGCAGTTATGGCTCCGTGGTCAGTTATCGCTCAGATAAACGCTCATGGTCTCATAGACCAGAATCGGGTCTTGTAAGATGGCACGTATCCATGGAAACAAGCTGCTTAGGCATTCAGATTATCTAATCTAGCTGCTGTGCATATCTCTCAAAGAAAGGCGAGACTGAACCTGATTTCTTATACAGCGGTACGACAGCTGGTTCAAGGTTGGGTTGACCCAATCGGTGTTCTGTGTGAATGTGGGTTGTTCTCTGAATGTCATTATTTTGGCCACAGGGCTTGTTGCATGTGATTAAATGGTAAGGAACACCAACTAGGGCAATACCAAATGACTGCCTGAATATTGCTTTGCATCTAATAATGCTAATCTGACATATTAAAATACTGTCCATCTCTGTACTTGTGCAAGTTACCTACTCATTCCTGTGACTAGGAAAGTAAATGAGTTCTTTTAAAAAACTGTTTCAATTTCAAATCATGAATTGAAATGTGGCCATCTGTATAGCTGGGGAGCTGCGTATGTGTACCGGACCAAACCATAGAAAGTATCTTCACAGGCTCTCTCCACAACCAAAAGAGGCAGAGCAAGCCACAACAAGGCACAATACATCTGACAGAGCCAGTATTCAGACACGGAAAGCCCAAACGATCCCAGGGAGGCCTCGGTGACGCGGCGTAAGGAGATATAGAAGCAGACAAGCGCGTTGTCCTGGACTTGTGTGAGGCATGCTGGTGACACCCAGCACGATAGGTCCTCTGGCCTTGTCACCACAGATGTAGCTACTTCTGCCACTCAAATTGCTTTCTAGATTACTCTGTAGCACTTCTAGATTACTTTGTAGCCCTTCCAAGCAGCTTCCGACCATTCCTGCTTAACTGCGATGAAGTCAGTGGAACCTTACATGCATAATCATTGTAGGGCGAAACAAGGGCACTGACCCATTATTGCAGGGTTTTCCCTCAACTAACCTAAGTTCACTTGGCCTGGACTCCTTCCAACATGAAATAGCACTTAAAGGCAAATTAGAATGTACATGCAATTGGGAGTAAAATTCCAACATTCAAATCAAAACTGCATTAGATACATACAAACCCTCTCGGTTGACCTTCCAATTATATTATAGAAGAAGTGTGATTACCAGTTGGAAAAGTTTTAAGCTACTAGTTGGTTGATTACAAATTGGTTTAGTGTTTAGCTTCCAGTTGATTTGATGACAATTTCAAACTCTCATCTTGTTTGAATTTCACCTTTCCATCCAAAATCCTTTTTCTACACTTTTCCAGAACATTGTTCAGATGTATTCATATCTTATAATGCTCTGTGCATGATGAATGTGTCATAAGTACCGGCGAAAGTAGCAGACGGCATTTTCGGTATGAATATTTTTGAGATTCTCGAATAGCAGACATGAACCGTCTGAAGTAATATGTTGTGTGTATTTATAGCAACACTGCTGCAACAGGACCATTTACATAAAAGATTCTTTCCAGTATCTTCATGATGATTCATCTTCGTGTCCTTTTCAATTCTGTATTTTAAAATAATGTACATTTCAAATTGTTGGAATAATGCTTGGATTAATTTAGAATTGGGTGTGTGTTTCAAGGAGTGTCAGCTAATTTTGGAAACTGACCTAATTCGGTGGAATGCGCACTGGGCTAATATCCGGTAGAACCTCTGTTTGAAGCATGAAATGTTGCTGGAGGGTGGAGACTGATGTTCAATTTGGTGCGGCAAGAAGGGGGAGGGTTGGTCCAGTGGTAGCGTGCTGAACTGCCAATTGCTGGGTCCAGGGTTCGAATCCAGCTCTTGCCAGGTCTCCTGGGCCTATGTTGGACGGCTGTTTCAATCATCCTTCTCATTGCCGTGTCTTCCTCCTGTCCTAATTAGCCAATCAAGTGCATAAATACAGGACATGAAGCCCCATTCATCCATCCGTCCATCGTGCTGCAATAAGGGCGTAAGCTCAGTTGGCAGCACACTGGGTTCCTATCGCAGGGTCCTGGGTTCCATTTCCATTCCGGACGTAATGTCATTGTTTACCATACGAAAGATACTGTATTTATCACCCATTTATAGACATATATGTGGCATTCGTATGTACTTACGTTAGAGAAAGAAGAACTTTTATTATTTATGAAAGGAAAAATGAAGCTCTTTGAGGATCCTTTCTTTACACAGCATCTAGATATACCATGTATACGTAAACATTTTTTCCTTTGTTGCTGTATACCCAGAGGTCATGGGGTAGCCTGCGACCCAGAGACCGTTATTGATGATACGACAAAGCTGATGATATCTTTAGGGTTGGGGTGAGTTATTAGGTTGCGAATGGGGGTAGGGCCAAGAAGAAAGCAATTATGGTCTGGAGGGCAAAATGATGGGCATTAGTCAAGATTTAATCAAAGCAAAGACATCCAATGGCTTAGGGTGACCCACTGTGAAGCCACATTGAAGCCATTGTCCATCCCATTTAATCTGTGGGCTGTAATGAAATGGGCAGACCAGCATGTTTGCTGTAACTATGTATATATGTGATGTTGTGGTATGTGATGAAGTAATGTTGCTGTACTTGCTTGATAAGACCACAATCGAAGACACTAACGTAAATGGCTTGTACCGTTTGCGCGGCGCATTGCAGGTTGAAGTCCAATGCAAGGAAATCATTACTGCACCGATGGCATGATTTTGAAATTCAGTTGGTGGGCCTACCAAATGAGATTTTTTAATTTTTATCCATTTTTTGTTATGTCTTTTCAAATTTTTTTAACAGCTGAACTTCCAGACAGTTTTAGCCCAAAACAATACTTGATACTTTAGTAGAAGCCTTCACTCACCAGCCTCTCAGAGCACCACACTATCCTGCTATCCAGACAGCTGCTGTGGCAACTCGCAAGAATCAGAAATCGTCAAGCGGACGCATCGCAAAGAGGAAACTTCTTGAGACAGACATTCCTCAGGGGAGCAGTCGACCATTGTGATAGAGCGAAGAGTTAAATGGATCTGTGCCTCGGCCGCAACTGTAGATTTTGTCAGCACGCTTTGTTTGTTCGCCTGATGGAACTTTCTCAATCACTTTGTCTTTAGTGTGCGTTATTTCCAAACTCTGTTGTACAGTTCCATTGTTGTTCAAATTGGGTTGCCAAGGGCTGCATAGAGTGGAATGGGGTCTAGAACTATTGAAATAATATTGACTTTTGTATATTGCGAGGGTATGCTTGATTGCAAGCGGGTGAAATAAAGGATTGAATATGGGTATGACTTTCGGAAGTGTATATTGATTTTTGTTCTCTGCCGGGAGGGTAAACAGTAGAATTTATTTAATAAGGAGACTGGAGAGCCAGTGCTGGTAGCTGTAACATAAATCAGTTTGTCTTCACTGCTTCAGCATTGTGTGGGTTGCTTCAAAACTTTGTTGTACAAACCCATTGTTGTTCAAATAGGGTTGCAAAGGGCTGCGAAGGCTACAATAGGGTATGGATTCTACAGAACTATTGAAATCGTATTGACTTTTGTATATTGTGAGAGTATGCTTGATATTGCACGAGGATAGAGTACAGGATTGAATATCTGAATATGGGTATGACTTTCGGAAGTGTAGGGGAGACCGGGGTTAGTTGAATCGCGGGGTTAGTTGAACCTTGGCCTAAAATCAGCTTTATTTTAAATTTTTGGCCAAACTGGTACTTTTGGTAGATACCCTGTTTATTGGAACATGTTATCATACCTTTATTCATTCAAAATTTCAAAATGCTAATTCTGTAGGGAAGAAAGTTAGTTTTATGGGTGCTCTAGTAACTTGTTTGCTCAGTCTTCGAGGGGTTTATTGTATAGCTATGATTTTAATCCAGATGAACTAACCTTATTTCTAAATAAGCAAATCCATGCCTAATCCAAACCTAGCAGTTTTTTGTTGTGTGGCTTTGATAAGACAATATTGTGTTCCAGGTGTGATGGGGTTAGTTGAATCATGCATGGTGGAGTTGACCGTAACATAGATTTAAAGTGTTCATATTGCCTTGCAAGTCATTGTTAGTTGGAGTTACTGCAGTTTAGAACTACTGCAGTGCATGTTTGCATTCTTGAAAGGGAAATATGGGAAAAACAGCTTTTTTGCCAAAAATAATCCAAAAATTTAGTAAATTACTGTATAATTTCTTTTCAAATGAGTGTTGTACTGAAGCTGGTGGTCATCATAGGGATATCAGTTATGCAAAGGAAATCCCTTTTATAAGAAGTTGTCTCCAAATTTTTATGGCGCTTCAACTAACCCCAGGGTCGGGGTTAGTTGAATCAAAATTTTTTCTGGAAGTTTGTGTCTGTGACACAAATTTCAATAATCGATTACAATATGTCTTGGGCTGATCATTGAGTTAAACACCCTCACTATCACATGCTAAAATTTGGTGTGAATATCTTGTACCGTTTGCTCTCCAGAGCAAAAATAAAAATGAGTGTGCCAACTAACCCCGGTCTCCCCTATATGGATTTTTAGTCTCCGAAGAAAGTGGATATTGATATCATCAAGAGGAAAAACTCCAGAATATTCGTAAAATAACAGTACTCTCATTGCAGCCGGTCCTATTGTCCTGAATTTTCTGTAAGCTGAGGAAGCACTTATTATATCTTTATGGTGATAATATTATATTATTATTATATTCGCGTAGCGACTGGCGGCGAAGCCGCCAGTCGCGGAACGCGAACTTAGGGCAACAACACTCCATTTGACATCCCCCACTGGACCTCAAAACATCGATGGTCGACAATTTGTCATTGTGCTAAAAATAGACTTGTCAGGTCCAGCCACAGAGCAACTGATTCGTTGCGAATTCAGAATGTTAGAAAACATACCTTTGTGTTGTTCATATGTGTATCAATATCCGTGTTGTTTAATATATATCCTCCACATACATTATTCCATAAGATTTAGTAATGTTTCCGAGAAACAAAAGTTCCCGATGGATTTTGCAGCTAGGTGGCATCATGGCAGTCAAAAATCATCCACCTCAATGTGGCGCTCCAGTCTGCAGAGATGACCTAGATTGGAACTCTCCCCCACGTGTCTCCCCGGCTCTAATCTAGGTCAGCACTCGACATGGACGAGCATGCAGCATTGACAGGAACTGAACAAATATTTCAGGATTCAGGTGAGTAAATTACTGTGAGGCTTGACAGATGAGGCAGCATTAGCTACCTCTCAGCTTCCGTATAATAGACTAGATGTCCGATTGAATTATACACATCATTGGACCGTCTGACACACTAAATTGATAGCCCTGCTAATATGATCACATTAAAATTACTATGTAAACGATCGTCAATGCATGTCAATACAGTAGTGAGCGATTGGCTTCTTTTTTGTAGTTAATTACAGAAGTTGCCTTATAATGCTGATTGCAATTCTGCAGCATTGTTTCACCCTACTGATTGCCATTGAAATAGCACAGGGGGTGAAGTGGCAAAAACCATAGCAAGTGCCAAAGCTGATTGCACTTTGTTGTGCAGGTTACTCAGGTTCTACACATTGACTTGCAATGATGCAATAGGTGATTTTGAATTGAAATGAATCCATGAAATAAACCATTAGTTTAAGTTAACAGTATTCATATCTATGTGCGAGTCTGTTGACTAAATTTTGAATTGCATTTGAGTAGGCCTATCTGTCATAGCTAGTAAGTGACAAGTCGATAAACCAACAAAAGTTTTGCTGAATTGCTGGAAATTAAATAAATAAAGAAAGATGACAGTTGAAAGATTACTTCTTGTAATAGGCCTATTACTTAAATACTATATATAGTGACTGCAAAATTGTGATTTTTTTTTTTTCAGAATAAAATCCGCTGCTGAATATGAACTAAAACTTTCTTGGATATTGAACCTACAATGAAGATCTGAAATCCCATGCCAGACAACTGTAACAGCGGACACTGCTTTCACAATATTCAACATGTGACAACAGAGATTTGGTTTGTTATTCAGGAAAACTACTGATAATTATGATAAGACTGTAAGGCAGGCTGCTGCAGGCGTAGACACAGCGGTCTTCACAAAGATGGTTTGAACCAAATTTTTTTTCTTATAAAGAGACAAATTAAATTAATAGTATAATAATTAAATTAAACGATGTTAATTTTTCTCATATTTGAAAAAGATCTTCTCCATTTCATTATTGTTCCAGGGCAGTAGGCTGGGCTGAATCCTTGGGGGGGGCTGTAAATATATATAGCCCTGTGTTCTGTACAAATATATAAGTATATTTAACTAACAATTTTACGGCTGGGCTGAATCCTTGGGGGGGGGGCTATAGCGCTGTGTTCTGTACAAATATATAAATATATTTAACTAACAATTTTACGGCTGGGCTGAATCCTTGGGGGGGGGGGGCTATACAATTTTACGATGTCATTTTGTTCTGTCAATGATATATATATATTTATGTAAATTCTTCTTTCTTGTTTTCAGTTCATAGTACTGTGGATTCAATTCAAATGACAGTGACAGGACAACAACAGCGAAATGCAACAAACTCTTTTACTATCTATGATATATATTTGCTTATTTTCAAACTATCTGAAATAATTTTTGCGTGATTGTTTTTTGAATCAAACCAAGGTAAATAGTACTTGTAAAATGAGATATGTTTGAAGTTTTATGTTATAAATATTTGTTATGGTGAAATTGATTTGTTGTATGACTGTCAAAATACTTTTCTTGTAAAAATGAGGTACAGGCTTTAACGGTCTGATGAAAATCTCTTTCAATGAAATATACTTGTTTATTTCTCGATTTTGCCAGCATTTGTTAATGAAGGTCACTACAGCTTTCATCTTATTTATATTTTTATAAACACCAGCGAAATCTCTGATTAAAATTTTAAAATAACATGGCATCCGGAAATTGGTGACATCATGGGTTGCACCCTACAATAATTTCAAAGGACAAATGTGTAGGAAAGGATTTTTTTTACAACCTATGTTATATGTCACATGGTTTAAAGAAAAGGGCATTCTACGAAATAAAGCTAGCTTTGGAATAATAAATAAATGAATATAAAAATTTAGCGCTGCTCTACTGTTGAAGAAATGCAAAATATATGATTACTTATGTTAACTTGTTGTCACTGAAAGTTGACTTGAAAAATTTAAAATGCTTGTAAAATAAAAAGCATGTGAATTTCATCAAATGATATGATATCAGGTTTTATGGGCAGAAGTATTGCTTATTAAAATTCTTCAATCTTTAGATATTTCAGAAGTTTTGACTTTATTTTAGTGGTTGTTTGCTTTGTCAAATATTGGAGCATTGATTTCGCTGCAGACAAATTTTTTGGCATCAGGAGTTTCAAGAGTATTTGAATGATGTTGCATTTGATATTGTTGTTGAATGTTGTCTTTACGAAAATGCCGAATTTTTGGCATGTAAATTTCACGTAACCAAACTGTTCTATGGAACAAATGTTCGGTGACATCACTGCAGGCAACCACCTTATAAAAAAAGAGTGCAGGCAACTATTTGGCATCAGGAGTTCCAGCAACATCGAATGATTTTATACTGATCTGATATTGTTATTGAAAGTGGTCTGTATGAACTATGAAACTGGAATTTTTCATGTGAACTTCCATCTAACTGGTCCATAGAATTTACTACTGATTACATATACGATATTTTTATGGGGATTTGTACTTGAATTTAGTATTGAAAGCTTTATTTGGAGAGAAATGGTGTTGGTCAGAATGATGCACTTTGGTTGTCTTTCACCTCAACTGGTTAATTGGCAGACCTTAAGGGAGAAGTATTCTAAACTTTACAAAAACTTTAGTACGCTACGCTAATTCAATGGCTGTGCCATCTACATATTATATATTCCTTAGTTAATCATGTTAATAAATGAAACTTGACATTAACTACACCGTATTTTATTATCGTTTTGTTATCTATTGTCCTTTATTTTAAGCACTGGTCTGTCTGGTTTTTTTTCTGTCTTTTGCAGTAGCTTTGTTTTCTTTTTTTTTTTTTTTAAATATTTTCTTTTAGCTGTTCGGCACTTGAACGTCGGCTCACAGAATCACCGAATCAACAATACCTTTTTCCATTTCTGCAATATTTCTTATTTTTTCCTCAGCCATCTCTTTCCACACTTCAACGTTGCCTCAGAGAATTGAGACAATCAGAGGTGCTTGAATTGAGATGTCTGGCTGTGCCTGCGACAAGGAGGTGATATGGTCCTGGTCCTATCCTGTATCCATAGAAAGCACAATTAGAAAAGTAGAAGCGGAGTCTATTTTTGGACAAACAAGAAATACACACTTATGACAGTCTCCTATGAAACAAATACTGACCTTTTTTCTTTAGTTAATCATTCTATAAATAGACGATGCCATTTTTTTAAACAAAATGCTCGCCTAAAGATTTGCAAAAGAAATATCTAAACTGAACATCAACATAACTTTATGCATAGGCAAATTGAGCAGGTCAGACTTAGTGTGACCATCATGTATAACAAAAATACACCAAAATATTGTGATTGCATCAATTTGACAAACACAGGATTGTATAATGTAGATGAGCCAAAGATGGCTTCCAGAAGCGACATTCCCAGACTAACACCACATTGATCAATCACAGCGAGTCTGAACAAACTTTGGGGTTAAAAAAATTGACCAAGAAAACGATTAGCGCAGTGATGTAGAGGAAGGTCAGACGAACATTTTGATGTATCAAACGAAAAAATCTGTTGGGAATTTTTTGAGATATTGAAGTTTAATTTTTTTTACTTATCACACCCTACTCTCAGCATAAAATTTCCATAAAAAAATGTTCAGAATTACCTATTGTTCCTGTCAGGTAATATCTAAGATAAAAGTCATTATTCCAAAGTAAAAATATGCAGTAATTGTTTCTGCAGAAAGTATATAAAACTTCATCCAGACTGAAGGGGTGTGATAAACCAATAACAGCCAAATTTCTGGCTAAAGGCCTGAGAAAATGTTTGCCATACCAAGTTGTGCTAGTTACATAATTCTTATAGATAATTTGAGCAAATTTTTCCTCATCACCTCATTGTAACAGGCTTTGTTGAGTTTTTCGTTCATTTTATCACACATTTTGCCACTGTGAAATAAGCATTTCATAACTGTGTAAAAGGATAGATAAAATTGAGTAAATTATCAGGTAGCGCTTGCATAGAATGTTTTTAAGTATTTGATTCACTACGAAGTTGAATCTCCTGATAGTACATGAAAATTCTTTGAAATTGGCCAATATACAAAAACAACACAAAAAGCTATAAATAAACAGTAATATTAATTTTTAATGTATTTTGAGTGCCTAAAATGGATGCTGGGTGTTTAATATTGGTGTAGGTTATCTGGCATCCAAAAACAATCAGTCTTTAGTTGTATAGAACTGCAAAAATAGCATAAATTCAGTAAATTAGGTGAAAATGTAGTTAATACAAACATGTACAACTATTGCACATTAAGACTGTAATGTCAAAGTATTTCACTCCATACATAACTAAATGCTTCCAAACATTCTATCTAAGCTTTTTCTGATGATTCACTCAACATTGGCTACACTTTACATGATTGCGAAAGTACTTGTTTCACTGCGGTGAAATTCCTTATAAAACACACATAAGTCAATAATACACCATACAGAGTTCAAAAGGGAGGTAGATTCTACTACAATTATTCACCAGAATGATGAAACTGAGGACAAGGACTCAAATAAACATATTTTATACATTTTCATAAATTTTCTCACTATTGTAGGTTTATCACACTCTGTCAGTCTTGATGAAGTGGTATGTACTTGCTCTTGTGGCAATGACTGCATATTTTTTCTTCTGGATAATAACTTTTATCTTAGATATTGCCTAACAGCAAAAATGGGCAATTTTGATCACTTTTCTATGGAGATTCCATGTTAAGAGTAGGGTGTGATAAATAAATAATTTAAAACTCAAATATCTCAAAAAATTCCCAACAGATTTTTTCGTTTGATACATCAAAATGTTCGTCTGACCTTCCTCTACATCACTGCGCTAATCGTTTTCTTGGTCAATTTTTTTAACCCCAAAGTTTGTTCAAGCTTGCTGTGCAATGGTATAGCTTCCTATGTGGTGTGCAATAAGATCTTCGGTCTATTGTTAAATATGAATGCTATTGAATAGGTGAAAGCGAGATATGTTCAATCCCCTGCGGGCCGCATGCAAAGTGTCGAGTATGAAATTACATCAGCGAGATCAGCTGGAGAGTCTGGTGCTTCAGAATCAAATGTTGTTGTCTGGCTTCTGGTAATCTCTCCCTCTATTTGTATTTGCTTGGTTCCTTCTATCTGTAATGGCTGGGCTGTGTACCTTTGAGAGCCTTCATCCTCACCGCAAGTGCAAGCCTGATATTGTTCAGCTGTCTAATGCAGATAAAATAAATTGTTGTTACTTGTGTTGCCAACTTACCATGTATTAATGTGGCTGTTGGTCTAAAGTTACATGTAGAAGTTTGTATAAACATGCGATGCCTTTCCTTGTTGTTACAATGTTCCATATTACTATTTTAGCTTGGTCTGATTGGTTTCGAAACATGTACATCGTATTGGATCAAGCAGAAATGCCAGGTGGCAAGTTTGAATAATCAAGTGCTTATTAAAAGTACTTTAAAATATTGATGTCTTCTCAAATGCTTCATCAGAAGAAACGTGGACCGCAAGATCCTACTGGGGAGATTTTACTCACCGTACCTAGTAGTACCGGCGTATCGCCATCGATAGACTCTCTTCAATCATCCTTTGCCTCATTGCCTCCTCTTGTCCTAATTAGCCTACCAAGTCCATAAATAAAGGACGTAAAGCCAAAGTCATCCATCCATCCATCGATAGACTCTCCTGGTATGACTCCATCCCATGCCAAGATTAAATTGACAGCGAACTGTTCATCCTTGTGCTTCCATTTACTCTTCATCCTTTTGTTATTCGAAATCTCATTAAAAAAAAACATTTTTGTTCCGTAGAACTTACTCGGAAGAGAGCTGAGCCTTATGGCTAGTTCTCACGACGGCGATTTGAGAGCGACGCATCAAGAGAAGTCATTTCTTGGAAGGTTGTGGCGTAGAACGTTGGTTTTGGCACATTACGTAATCAATTAGTGTCATGTGCGACGCTTAAAGTTAGTAGCCGCGGTGAGTCTTGAGGTGTCCGCGGCGCTTCTTAAGCTTTCTTCGCCGCGTTACGCCTCTCTTTCCTCAGCGCAGTTCCAAACAGACGCGTCGCACTTTGTTTTGGAATTCGGCGAGGCTGCTTTTACTTCGCCCAATGTTGTTTCCTCTTACGCCGCTGATGGTTGTGAGGCAGCTACGTCTGAAATTGGCGACCTGCGACGCATCAGGAAACCTTCGGCGTACACCCGAGGTAAGATGCGTCGCTGAAAATGACAGCCTCGCCGAAGACTGTAAGGATGCAACGCCGCATTTAGGGACTTGTTACTGCGTAACTTGATGGTTCATCGTCGCACATGCATTCATAAAGCGCCGAGGACATTACAGGCGCGTCGATGCTGACCTTCTTCGTCGTCCTTGCCTTAAGCAGCGACGAAGGTCTCTTAAGCATCGACGAACGTCTGTTGTTGCAGCGCTGCGGCAAAGTGTGTTTGGCTGCTGCAGGAGTCACTTTTGGTCATTATAAAAAGGGACACAGAGGACCTCCTTGCTTCATTTGCTGATTGCCCTTCAATGAGAACACAACGACTGCCTACTGAACATATGCATGATGAATGAAGAAGAAATTATTGTTGTGGCTGGTGCTGCTGCTGTTGCTATCGGAGCTGTCTATTTGAGACAGAGGAGGAGGAGGGCCAGGAGACAGAAAAGGTGGTGGATTCGCAACTGGTTGCTGCAGAGGGAACAACATGGTCACTTCCATCAACTGCTGCCTGAACTGCAAGTGCGTGACGTGTCCGGCTACTACAACTACACTAGAATGCCCCCTGCCATCTTTGCTGAAATCCTGGAAGCTGTTGGACCACTCATCGCTAAGCAAGACACCAACATGAGGAGGGCTTTGGAACCTGGTCTGAAGTTGGCTATCACCCTGCGGTACATGGCAACAGGAAACAGCTACAAGTCCCTAGCTTATGCTTTCCGTGTGGCACCCAACACCATCTGCAACTTCATCCCTGAGGTCTGCCTTGCCATCGTTCATGCCTTCGAAAGACAGCTGGCACTACCCACACAGCCTGAAAGATGGAAGGAGATAGCCAAGGCTTTTGAGACGAAATGGAACTTGCCCAACTGCATTGGAGCTCTGGATGGCAAGCACGTCGCAATCCGATGTCCCAAGGCTGCAGGCTCCTTGTTCTACAACTACAAGGGATTTCACTCCATTGTCCTGATGGCCCTCGTTGATGCCAACTACAAGTTCATCTATGTGCAGGCTGGCTGTCAAGGAAGTGCATCTGATGGCGGCGTCTTCAGGGACACAGTACTTCGACAACTCCTGGACGAGGAAGATCTAGGCCTACCACCTCCAGAACCTCTACCTGGCACAGAAGACAATCCTTTCCCATATTACATCGTGGGTGACGAGGCATTTCCCCTGAAGACATGGCTGCTCAAACCAGTGCCAAGAAAGAACCTTGACATTCCTTCCAGAGTCTACAATTACAGGATTTCAAGAGCCAGGAGAGTGGTGGAGAATGCCTTCGGTCTGCTGTCAAACAGGTTCAGATGCTTCCTGACCACCATGCCCCAACGACCTACAAGAGTGACATACATCACAATGGCTGCTTGTGTTCTACACAACATTCTGCGAGACAGAGTAGGCGTCCACCATGCCCGTGACAATGAAGTGATGGACAGAGAAGATCCACAGACACATGACGTCACTGAAGGAGTTTGGAGGGGAGACCGTCAATTAGGAGACCTAGGAGAACCACTTCGACACGGAAATGCCTCCAGAGATGCCAAGGCTGCTCGAGACTACCTACGTGACTGGGTCAACAGTCCGGCAGGAAGTGTCCCTTGGCAGTTGGAGAAAATCTGAAGAAGATGCATTCAAAACAACAAACCCCAGGTCCTTTTAAGGGCCACCAAATCCTCCCAATTGAGCTGGCCATGTACACATCCTATGTTGACAAAACAAGCCCAAAAATCAATCAATCAATCAATCCCTCCATCCATCTATCTATCTATCTATCTATCTATCTATCTATCTATCTATCTATCTATCTATCTATCTATCTATCTATCTATCCAAGTCCAATCCCTGCAAAGTGACGACAACTGCTTTTCTTTTGCTGCAGTGTATATATGTAACGAGCATTGTGTTCCATCTATCAAGCTATCTATCTATCTATCTATCTAGCTATCTATCTAGCTATCTATCAAGCTATCTATCTATCTATCCAAGTCCAATCCCTGCAAAGTGACGACAACTGCTTTTCTTTTGCTGCAGTGTATATATGTAACGAGCATTGTGTTCCATCTATCAAGCTATCTATCTAGCTATCTATCTAGCTATCTATCTTTCTATCTATCTAGCTAGCTATCTAGCTATCTACCTGCCACTTGAGCTAGACAAGTGAAATTACAAAGTGATGCACTTGTACTAGTGCAACCAACCAACACAATTTTTAAAAGCAAAGCACTTGTACTAGTGCATTACATTTTAATTAAGAAATTCATGCACTTGTACTAGTGCAATAAAAATATGTTTATACCAAAGAATGCAGCACTTGTACTAGTGCTGCACTTGGTATGTTTTGGGGCAAAGAAAGGGGGAACTAGCACCTTGCTTTTATGAAGGTGATTACTTTTAATGAAGGCCAGGACCGGACTTTTGTTTTGGGGGACTTTTTTTTTGGGGGACTTTTTTTTTGGGGATTGTCAACGTTTTTTTTGCTCTTTTTTGGCTCTTTTCGGTCAACACAAGCTCTTTTTTTTTTGTCAACATAAGATGTGTACGTGGCCTGCCCTTTTGGGAGGATTTGGTGGCCCTTAAAAGGGCCAAGGTTTTTTGTTGTCTTTGCTGCATCTGGTCTTCTACTTTCGTGGAGAAAGGAGACCTGAAGTCCAACTGGGCGAAGGGGAAGGCTGGTGCTGGTGATGGGCGGCCGGTTGACCAAAGCTGGGTCCAGGGGGGTAGCCGTACTTCTCGGGGCTGTCCTGTGCATCCATCATCAGTGTCATGGTGGAGTGGCTGGGCTGCATCGGGGTGTAGCTGGGAGTCTGCCTGGAGGATCCTCCTTCCCTGGGCTGGTGCTGCTGGTAGTGATGGCTGCTGCTGGAAGCCTGGGGATGGTGCTGGTGGTGTGATGGCACATACGTCGAAGAAGGAGGAGGATGAGGAGGAGGTGGCATCTGCAGGCGCTGAGGAGGATGAGGAGGCTGGAAGGTGTGCTCCTGATGCTGTCTTGACTGGCGGGTGACCTCATCATCCCAGTAGAGGGCGGCCTCTGCAATGGTCCTGACCATCTGCCTCCTGATTTCAGGGCTGGCGTGCACTCCCACGTGGTAGAGGTCCTGGCACTTCATCCTCCAGTACTCCTGGTCGGGTGTCAACTCCTGGTGGTCGGGGCACATCTTGCAGCCAGAGCCTTTCAGGATTTTCTTGGCGGAGGACATGGCTTGCATGCTGCCTGCGATGACGTGCATGGCGGAGTGCATGGCTTCATCTCCTGGGGCCTTCCTCTTGGTTCCCTTGGCAGCGGCTCCAGGCTTTGGTGCTCCAGGGAAGACTTGGGACTGCTGGCTGTCAGGTCTGTCCTGTGCTGGCTGTTCAGGTGCCAGGTCCGGCATGTCATAGGAAGCTGGCAGGGAATCCTCAGGGTTGTAGCTTTCATCATCGGAGTCTGAGGCTGGCCGGTTGGCAGACAGTTGAGAGATGGCGGACAGCTCCTTCCCTGGCTTGTGGACGATGGAGTCCTTCAGGAACCGACAGTTGTTCAGGATGTACTCGTCCCTCTCTGTGAGCTTCTCCTTCCTGGCGGCTCCTGAAGCTTCAGGCCTGACGAGTCTGGAGAAGTGAGTGCGCACTGTCTTCCTCCAGTTGAAGATGTCCTGGGAGGTGTACTTGGGGCCCAGCTCCTTTGCTTTTTCTGAGTCCAGCAGCAGCTTCTCGTTCCCCTTGTAGCCTCTGGTCCCCTTCATGTACAGCACAGGATGCTCCTTGTACCAGTTGATGAGGTCATCTTCTTGTTCAGCTGTGATGCCCAGGTTGTTGCGGATGTTTGGCTTGGGGGCCTTCCCTTTGCCCTTCTTGCCCTTGGACTTGGCTTCAGCAGCTGCAGGGGTGTCATCAGCAGAGTCTTCTTCTTCCTCCTCGAAGGTGTCCTCATGGATGGCCACTCTGTCTAGAGCAAGAACAGGCTGGCTCTCTGCTGTTTTCTTGGGAGTCTGCTTCTTCGGAGTCTGCTTCTTTGGAGTCTGCTTCTTTGGAGTCTGCTTCTTTGGAGTCTGCTTCTTTGGAGTAGACCTGGCAGTAGGCTCTGGAAGACCCGTGGAAGACTTGGCAGCAGGCTTGTCAGCAGGCTTGGCAGCAGGCTTGGCAGCAGGCTTGGCAGCAGGCTTGGCAGCAGGCTTGGCAGCAGGCTTGGCAGGCTTGTCAGCAGGCTTGGCAGCAGGCTTGGCAGGCTTGTCAGCAGGCTTGTCTCCTTCCTCTTCAAAGAGTTCAACTGAAGAATCTTCTTCTGTTGTGTTGTCTTCTGGCCGGCCCTCGAAGATGGTCTCGCTGACGACAGTGCCTTTGGTGGTTGAAGTGGTGGTCTTCGTCTGGCTGCCAGCTGTAGTGGAGGTGTAGAGCCCAGGTAGAGAGAGTTCTGCCATGGCTGTAGTAAAGAAGGCAGTCACTGCAGCATCTGAAGGTTCATGGAGAGGAGTTGCAGCTGGAGTTGTAGCTGGAGTTGTCACTGGAGTGCTCCCAGGAGTGTGGAGTGTTGACCTGGTGCTGAGCTTGGTTGGTGCCCTGGTGACGACGGTGCCCTTTCTCCTCTTTGGTCCCATGTTGTAGCAGCAATTTGAAGTACAATTGTAGCAACAAAAGTAGCAGCAAATGTAGCAGTTGATAATAGTGTCGTGGATTCTAGGTGTGTTCTGGTCGAAGGTCTGAGTGGGTATGGTGCTCTAAACTGGCCTCCTCTATATATATGCAGGGTGCGGACCGCCTCTTTCCCCCTCCTTCGCCCCCCCTGCTTCGCTGCTGCTGCCCCAGCCGCTGCGCAAAAAGAGGGTGACACGCAGACAAAGGGTTGATGCTAAAAATAGAACAACGCATGCACTCAGGCGCCACTCTGTCTGCTGCATTGGGGGTCCAAAAGACGCGGCGCGCACCCTCTCACGTGCGTCGAACATGTGTCTTTCTGCGACGCGTGTCTGAAACATGTGACATGAAGCAAGAGCTTTCTGCTACACTGCTGTTTCTGCGTCGAAGCTCTTCTTTGTGCGTCGCAACTTTAAAAATCTGCGGCGCGCACTGATTTCTTTTTACGCTTGTTCTTGCTTCACCACTTCTTTCCTCGCAAAGATTCAACCGGTTGAATCTTTTTTTCCTGCATCGTCAAATTTCTAGGAATTGCGTAGAAAGACCTCTTAAAGCGACGCATGCTGTTCCTGTTGCGCCGTAAAGCCAAAATTGACGGCGAACATGCTCAAATCTTTGCCCTTTCCTGGAAATATAAGAAACGCCGTCACTTAAACCCTCTGATACGTCTCCGTGAGAACTAGCCATTAGGTGTGGTAAAGTAACTGTATACTAAATGCAATGCCTAATGCACCTTTTATATAGTCCATTAGCAGCTTGACAGTCCTTTAGAATCTACATTTCCAAATATTTTTTAATCTCGCGCTGCTGTCGTGTTTTGTTTAGTGGTTGTAAACAAGAGTTTTGCTTTAAAAAATTTGAAGTAACTAATGTAGTGAACTTTTCAAAAGCAAATTGAGACTTAATGTTGATGTAGTTGTCTCAAAAAATATTTTCTGTGACGCACTTATTTTGCCACTTATGAAATAAACTTAGGAATAAAATAATAGTGGCCAATAATGCACGACGATTTGTTTACTGGCGGTTAATTTAAAATCTTGTTATGTATGCTTTTATCAGTGGCGAAAAATATTTTTTTAGGCAAATAGTACGGTAAAACTGTATAACCTGGTAAGCGTACAACTATAGAAGATTTCAAGTCGAAACCATAATCTATACAAAGAATGTCAGAAGAAAATAGCAACATTAACGCCAGAATGAAACATGAAAGAAACTGGAAGCAAAGACATGTAAGACGAGGGCCCATAACATTATCCAGACACTGAGATCATGTCGTCATTATGATGACAAGAAGACATTAAGCCACGATGACAGGATGATCTGGCTTTTAATTAAACAAATATCTCATGCTCCGCCATGCCCTGCCATGCTCTGCCTTGCTCTGCTATGCCGGATTGCCCTCTTGTAGTTTGATGAATGTCGGGATCAAGCAAGGGTCACAAATTGCCCTGCTCTATCTCCAATCAAGACCATAATCATTCGTGCTTCCAACAGATAATGGTTAGTGGGTGTGGGCCTGTTTTGATTGGACCCGCCTCAGACCATCATGCTGGTCGCAGTGTTTTGATTGAACTTTCGTTCGGGATTGTTCGTGTGCCAAGCTAATGTGAAGTTGCGGCTGAGTGTTTGGAAACTGTGATCAAAATTCCAGCCACTTTATATTGCTACAATATGCATAGCCTGACAGAGTTGTGGAGAATTCATCAGTCCAGCAACAAAATGATGGATGTATAATACATACATCTTCCTTCCATCTTCTCACCCATGTCCAAACACACAAATATTTCAATTGAAAATTGGGGTCATTGTTTACTTCAGACACCTGTAAGTAAGAATTAATGATGAAATAAAATGCATATATATATTTCTTGGCTGCCATCTTGCAGAAGCAAAGCTATGGAAGTTGATAGCGAAATCTGGTTTGAGTAATTAACAAAATTTGAAAACTAATGAAATTCAATCCATTGATGGCTTGAAGTCTATTGTATTTTCGGAAGCGCGACTATAAAAATCAAAAGTGATATAATTAATTATAACAAAAATTATGAAGAACATTGATAGATGGCTGGCTTTCATCTAGCTGAAGCATAACTGTTGTAATCAAAACTGATAACTTTAGTTTAGTTAGGAACTGTAGGACTGCAGATAATGATCAAGACTTTCATATTGTACTGTTGTATGTGCATGTCTTTGAGAATTTGAGACTGCTGTGAGAGCAATTGTGCTGAACCAGACACCACAGACGCCAATGATATACAACGACTTGTGTTTTCTCGGAAAAAATAGTTTCGTGCTCCGTCTTGAAATACACAATTCTCGCAGGGACCACAAAACAGCATTGTGTTTCTTCCTTTGTGTGTTGTCTTTGAACCGAGTCTCTCCGCTCATTTGAGACATCTTTTATTGCAAGCAGACAATTGCAGAGGCTATAGTAGATGTTCTTTGCCATATCAGAATGTAGATATATATTTCATAGAGAGAACTGTGTACCAGACACTGTTCCAAGGAAAACTAACAAACTATGGGTGTAAAAAAGGTACTATTAATACTCTTTGAGATGAAAAATTTGTAAATATCTCTTGACATTTGATTTTGTATGACGAAATTGGAAAAAGATTGATACATAGCTAAATTTATTTATTATTATAAAGGGACACATAAGTTGACAGCTAAAAGTAACACACAGACAGGTCATCAAGTAGATTGACAGGCAGCCAGATATATATCCTGATAGACAGGTTGATATTAGGTAGGTAGACATCTGCGTCAGCTGGTGAATGTGACAAACAAGTTGATTTGTGGATATCATGGATGATCAGGAACTTTCGTTGGGATAATCAGGGTTCCCACGCCTACCGGGAAATCGGGAAAACCGGGAAATTCGTGGTTAGCTTTTCCCGATCGGGAAAAGCCTGGAAAATAGTATATTTCTGCCAAAAACCGGGAAAAAATCGGGAAAGTGGGATGTAGTGAAACGGAGCTCTGGCGCTCTCCCGTTGTCAACGCGCTCCGTAGCCACCTAGCGTGCATACTGCGTACTAGCGCTAGGAGCTGGCATTGACTTGGACATCCAATGAAGATCTGATAGTGTTGGTGATAGGCAGGATAGGGAGAATAGATTGCACTTGTCTAATTGCAATTGTACAGTTCCAGTTAATGAGGTTGTGCCTTAAATTAAAATGAATAGTAGGGGGGCATGTGTCAGAAAAAGGGCTTCCGTAGAAAGTTTCATGTTAGAGCTACGTATGATACATCGTTTCGAAGCTTATGATGTCAGGATTTCAAAAACGGATGTTGCCATTTTTTCAAAAAAGGTTCTGTTACCATGGCAACAGGTTGTTGTTTGGGACCTTTTGAATTAAATTTTTGACATATTTTAATTTTGTAACGGAAATTTATCATGTAAATCATTCTACTTTCATTTATTTTATACCTTGGAAAGTATTTTTAGCAATGACATTTATATATAACTCTTTTTCATTGAGTTTCCATGGTTACAGTCATACGGGCATCTCCCTTCAGTATATTTTTATGATAAAATGTTACCTTGCACCTTTTACCTTTTTTGGAAATGTCTATTTCTCCTTTAAAAAGGGGCAAAGGAGGTTATCTAACATAGGGATTTGTTCTAGGATGCCAATATGCCAAAAAAATTGAACATTATGGAAATTAGGGCGTATATTGCCCATAATTATACAGCCATTTCAGATACATGGACCCGAGATCCTACAAGGAGTGATGAATGAAAAATTGTCGTAAAGAACTGATTTATTATGGATAAGTCATACAAATTTTCATGTTAGGTATACATGTGATACACCATTTTGAAGCTTATGTAATCAGGTTTCAAGAACAGATGTGGCAATTTTTTTTCAAAAATGTTTCTGTTGCCATGGTTACAGACTGTTGTTGAGTATTTTGAATGACATATCAGATATACTTATGTCATTTGAATGAAAATTTATCATACAAATCATCTAATTAGGCCTATCTTTATTTTGAATTTGACAAGATGTTTTACTGCATTTTTATTACCTTTATGAATGATTTTGTTGTTAGGTTACCATAGGAACACAAACAGATTGGTGTAGAACATTTGTATGAGAAAAATGTCATTTTGGACAACCTTTTCTTTGTTTTAGAAACTTTAAATCTCACCTAGAATGCCGCAAAGGAGGGTTTTACACATATTGAATTTATTCCCAAGAAAGTATGCAGAAAAAATGCAGAAATATATATACATGTACAATGCCAATATACAGCTGTTGATGATATGTGACTCCCAAGAGCTCTCATGGAATGACAAAATGAAAAATGGTGCTAATGAACAAAGCTATTATAGATAAAACTGCAAATTTCCATGTTAGAGCTTTATATGATACACCGTTTTCAAGCTTGTAGATTCGAGAATTCACAAAATGATCTTGCCATATTTTTAAAAATGTTTCTGTTGCCATGGTTACTAGGGTGCATCAGTTGCCCCCAACCTATTCAGATGTTGATGTCTATGTGATATGTTTGGAGGCTGGATAATAAAAACGTGAAAAAAAAAAGTCAGCTCAAAATTTTGATGGGAACAGCCACCTCCAGGCTCATGTTCGTATAAAATTGGATTATCCCAAAAAATCGGAATATCACAGGAACTCATTAGCCTAGAGACTTGGCATTGGGCTCAAAATGTGCAGAATGTCCATATTTATATTCACTTCAATTGAAACTATCCCTCTATCTCTAACAGTTTTTCTGTAATTTGACCAAAACACAATTGTACTCAGAAATTAAGTAAAAAATGGGTATTTATTAGAATTCTGGCACTACCCAGTGTACATTGATCTATCTGCATTATTTCTACCTCAGATCATTTACAGAGGATTCATGTATCCATAGTGTACATTTCTGGTGATGGATCTTGCTCAGTCTGACTTCTGCTTCAAACCGAAAATAGACTTATTGTATAAAAAAGCAGTTATTTTCAATCTTGCTCTGAAACTATTGGTCCCAGGACCAAAGTTACAATTGTAATGAATATAAACTCATTTATTCCGCACATTTTGAGTCTATTATCAAGTCTCTCGGACCATCGGTTCTTGAGTTATGACAATTTTGCAAAATATTGTAATTAAGCTTCATTGAAATATCATTGAAATAAGTAATGCCCTGGAGGTGGCTGTTCCCATTGGAATTTCAACCTGAAATTTGGTGTGCATGCTCAGGACACCCAACCTCCTCACATATCACATAGACATCAAAATCAGAATAGGTTGGGGGCAACTGATGCACCCTAATGGTTACTGATTGTCACTTTGAGATTTTAGAATTAGTTTCCTAATATAGTTGTTTAAATGTTCACTCATAATTCAATTCATTCAAATTTTTTAATTGCTTTTTGTTTTGCAAGGTAATGTACACAATTTCCTTGATAAACAATTTTTTGTTGTCAAGAGGTTGACATAGTTGCATTCATAAACAAAGCTTCTCTTGGAACATTTATATGGGGAAAAATTCAATTTTCCATCACCCTTACTTTGTTTGACAATGCCCAAATCTCTCTAGAAAAATCCTTTATCAAATAGGATATTACAGTTTGGGAACTTATTCAACAAGCAAATATGCAGAAAAATTGTATGAATTATGTACATTGGAGTATATCTTGCCCATTTATGGCATATATAAGATAATCAGTCACTGTGTGCTGAGCACAAGTCGTGATTTATTTCTTAGTCTCTGAGAAAGTCATCATGCGGCATATTTTAAACTGCTGAACGGAGTTGCACTGTATGAAGTATTACTGTCATACATATGAAAGAAAAATATCTTAGATACACTGTATCAATAGTGCTATAACACTTGGTAGCTTTTTGGAACAATTCTTTTAAGTATTTGTGACAGGTCATTCAAAGAAAGGCAAATGATGAAGCAACATCTGCTGTAATTCTGATATCAGGTTTTTGCATCACTGACTACATCACCTATGTACTATGTAGTTTAAAATCTTGCAAACATTGCAGTAAGATGAACTCAACAGCGTGTATTATGGATGTCTATTACCCCAATTGTGATCTAACAACTTTGGCCTCACCATCCATAGGTCCAGGGCCTCCACGAGTCCATGTGGTGGTGAGCGGAAACACTTGGACTAAAACAACCAGCCTTGAGGCCAAGACAAGACAGTGCACATTCGCACCTCTCCCTTATTGCAGTAGGACTGCCTGTTTGCCACCCATGTTGGAGGATGAAGTGATCCTGGTGCACTTTAGCATGGATTCGCCTGTAGATGGGAAGCTGGACTGGCACAATCCACTTATTTTGCCGGCATGTTTAGATGATAGGACTTTTACTATACTTGGTGATGGCTCATGCATCAAGCAAGGAAGGTTATAACCAAATTTACATGCTGGCAATGATTGCAGCAGTATTGCTGACCTGGCTTCTGAGACCATATTTTCCATGTATACATGTATCCTAGGATAGTACTTGCTACTGACGGAGAGGAGCGGCGACAATCTACAAAATAATTTCTCATGGATTGTTCTAATCCAAAATCACAATCTCACCTGAAATGGCAACGGTTATCCTTGGATGACTGTATCAACACGGACCTCCTAACTTGACAAACCACTACAAAAAATCACAATACAGACAAGGATACCTTGTATTATGGCCGACAAACAAACTATCCTCCTTGCCATCTATCTACCAAACGGTACTCAACCTAATTGGCAAAGCTGAAGAAAGACAAAGACAATATTATTACACCATCCTGATGAAGGCCAGGAATGAGAAGAAACTCGAAAAACTACTTCAGCTTACAACGATTTCAGGAATGAATGTGTTGGTCCTGCCTCACCACTCTCTAAACAGCTGCAAGGAAGTAGTTTTCTCTACAGATAGCCACACACACACTGATGATGAACTAAACAAATGTTTTGAAAAACAGATTGACATCATCCACAGCCACAAGAAGATGACAGAGAACTCCTTATTAACATGACATTCTCAGAAACAACAACTTTCAAGAGTGAATATATCACATGGGAGCCATGTAAGAGATGCTCTAACATCCCAAATCTTAGATGTTTCTGAAAATGTCAATGTTTTGGCATATTGTGTAGAGAGCAAGAAGTTCTTGGTACTGCGGTGCCCAGGACCCACACCCAGTCACAGTCACTTGTTGCGATGCTCACCCCCTTCTCACTACATTGTGCACTTGCACTAAAGCATATTCAATGAATAGTCATCCTATATTATGACATCTCCAAAATGGATTAACGCAAAATAAATTCTTAAGCTAATGGCAAATCAGGTGGGGTCTTTCCTGAAGTAAGACAACTGGTAAACTCAGGCATTTCCAGCCACACAGACATGATAGTTGGATGCCCTCGGCCTCAACCTCATGCCTCAGAAAAGCAAAGGCTTTAACTGGAAGATTGTAGCATCGACCGATTGCATCAACAACGCCTGGACATCATGGAAGGCAGTAGTGGAAGCTTGCAGAACCTATGACAGAGGAACAGAACATGAAAGGAAAAAATTTTGAAGGACGACTGGAAGGTGAAGAAAAAATCGAAAGCACTGGTGGTTGAATGGTCCGAACAAAAGATACCCAACTGATGGAAGACCAGTGCATTCCCAAATGTGAGATATTCACATAGTATTACATTCAATGATTTCTAAGGAATCCTTCTTAAACTCGATGCATGTGACCTTCTCTCAGTTGCCGACTTGCCATAAAACTGGAATGGAGACGGTAGAAAAATTGACAACCTGCCACAAAATTAAAGCATCGTGACTGTTAATTGGTCAAGTATGCCTCTATAAAGCCCAATCAGTTGCTGTTGAGGCGTAAAATCCCAATACATACATGCAGACACACCCACATGCATCAAATTTGGCCTCCTGACTCATCATTAAAAACCTTGCAACCAAAAGAAGTGTTTGACCACCTTTTTCTCATGGGATATGGATAGTTGCACATCACAATCCTATATATAATTATTAAGGGCATGGTTGTGACCTAATTAAATAAATTCATAATTCATTAGGCTATAAATACCTGTAGTTTGTTCGATCAATATGGTGTATTCTTTTGTTATTTTTGACTAAAGATTTATTTCTAAAAAGCGGAATATATAATATTTGATTAATAAAAAAGCTTGCACATGGCCACATGCAGGAGCCGCTTGCACTCATGGGATCAGATATATGCCATACAAGGCAATATATACCCTAATTTGCATAATCTAAGGATTATTTATGCATGTTCACATGTTTAATAAATCCACTAAATTTATTATTCTCCTGTTCCACTATTTAGGTGAGACTTAAACATTTCAAATCTACATTTGTAAGAAAAAGTGGTGCGAAATGACATTTTTCTCATGAAATGTGCTAAAAGAAGCTGTGTTCATAACTGTAACCATGGCAACCTAAAAACAAAGAATCATTTTGTAATTCAATATTCTATGCTACTTTATCAGATCAAAAAGTAACAAAATTTTGAAACGCTTGCATGACATATTTTTGTTGAAACACTAAGATATACATCAGAAGTTTCATTCAATAGCCTCAAAACAACACAATTACCTTGGCAACAAAAACATTTTTGAAACATTGGCAACATCCATTTGTGAAATTCTGATTTCACAAGCTTCAAAACTGGGTGACACACATAGGCCTACATGTGATATGACATAAATTTAGTAGTGTTTTATCTGCACTCGATTGGTACCTTTTAGCCATTTTTCATTACTCCTTGTGGGATCCGAGTGCCACATATTAACAGCTGTATATTGGCAATATATGCCTCAATTTAATAACTCTAAGCATTTTTGGGGTATATTTGCATAAATTAATTGAGTGTCATATTACTCTTTGTCATTTTTAAAGTGAGATATAGATGTTTCAATCAAGGGAAATTGGTGCAAAAGGGGCCGTTATTCTGATCTAAATGTGCATGGACAGCCATGTTTATTGCTGTAACCTTGGTAACATAACAACAACAAATCTTTCGTAAAGACAATATGGTATAAACCTTGCAAGATAGAAAATATATGAAAATTAGAATGATTTACATGATAAATTTTCCTTTAAAATACTCAAGTATATCAGAAATTGCATTCCACAGCTTCAAATCAACAATTGGTTACCATGGCAACATAAACATTTTTGACAAAATGGCAACATTGGTTTCTGAAAACCTAAATCTACAAGCTTCGATTCAATGTATCATGCATAGATCTACCATTAAAACTTCTGCAGTTTTAATAATAATATACTAGTTCAATACAACTATTTTTCTTTGGTCGATTTTACCGGGATCTATGGGCCACTCTGAATATGAACAATATATTATGTCCTAATTTACACAATGTTTGTTTTTTTTCTGCATATTTGTATGTTTTAAGATATATACTACTTTTGATATCCTGCTTCTCCATGCTTTAGATGAGATTTAGATATTTCAAACTAAGGAAGTGGCAAAATGGCATTTTTCGCTTAAAAATCAGCAATATGAAGCTGTGTTTATGACTGTAACCATGGCAACCAAAAAACAAAGAATTATTTGAATAGGTAGAGTCGCATAATACCTTTAACAATAAAAAATTTATAATATTAGCGTGATTTGCTTAATAGATTTGACATTAATCGAATAGTGAAAATCAGAAAATTCATTCAAAAGACTCAAAACAACAATTGGTTACCATAGCAACAGAAACATTTTTGAAAAAATGGCAACATCCACTTTTGAAATCCTGATTGCACAAGCTTCGAAACGATGTATCATACGTAGCTCTAACATGAAACTTTTTACGGAATGACACATGCCCCCCTACTAGAACCAGGTGGCGCTCTGAGCGATGATACCAGCAGAGAGTTTGTTTACAAGTGGCTGACTGCAGGAAATTGCATGGTTTTCACTACAAAAATGGCCCTAGAGACATCAATACTTGTCCGATAGGCAAAATTTAAAAAGCATCATGGAGGAAACAATATTTTCCAGCACTTAAAATCATCATAATTGTTGCTTCTATAAAAACTTTTGCACGTTCAGCGAGTGAACCTCGATTTAGCATGTTTTCTCTATATTAAAAAATTCACTGCTCTGGAATGATTAAAGTTAGAAAGATAGTTTTGATGTCAAAAGATGCCTATATTAAAGGACAACACTAAGAGAAACATTTTATACTTCTCACTGTATTGGTTTCTTCGAGAATAAGCATTAAGTCACCCAAAAATGCAATTTTTTGCAATTTTTCGAGAAAATCTCGTTTTCAGAGGTTAAAAGTCTGCTATAAAGTTCGAATAAAAAATTTCAAAGTGAATCTATCATCAAGGACTGTATTTTCCGTTTCTAAATATGTGAAAAAAAGTTTTCAGAGTGCAATAGTTACCGATCTATGACGAGATACATTTTAAGATGCACAAACTTAATTACGACGTCAAAATGTCAAGTTTCAACCTTTTTTGAGACAAACCTGTTCTCAAAGCTTTAAAATCTGCTATAAAGTTTGAGAATAAAAATTCAAACCCAATCAATCATTAAGGACTGTACTTGAAGATTCTAAAAATGTAAAAATTGTATTTTGAGACTCAAATAGTTATGACAAGATATGTTTCAACATGCACATACTGAGCTAAGATGCAAGAATGCCTATTTTCGGCAAAATTCTTGTTTTGAGAGTTTTAAAGTCTGCCATAAAGTTTGAGAGAAAAAATTTAAACCCAATCAATCATAAAAAAACTGTACTTAGAGATTCTAAAAGTGTAAAAATTATATTTTGAGACTCTAATAGTGGCAGATTTATGACGAGATATGTTTCCACGTGCAAAGACTGAGCTATAACGCCAGAATGCCTATTTTTTGGCAAAATTCTTGCTTTGAGAGCTTTAGGTCTGCTATGAAGTTTGAGTAAAAATTTTCAAACCAAATCTATCATTATGTACTAAATTAGCAGATTCTAAAAATGTTTAAAGAAAAAGTTTAATAGTTACTGATTATGATGAAATTCATTTTAAAATACAATAACTTAGTATGACGTTAGAATGCCAATTTTTCGCCCGTTTTTGAGACATTCTTGCTTTCAAAGCTTTAAAATCTGCTGAAAAGTTTGAGGAAAAAAATCCAATACATATCCATTATTTAGGACAGAAATTGTATACATATTCTAAAAAAATTTAAAAATTATTTTTGGAAGTCTAATAAATAGATTTATGTGCATGGCGAGATACGTTTCAACATACACATCAAAACAACGCAAACTGAGTTACAACCTCCGATGCCAGGCTGTCACACTCCCGGACAGTAGGGATATGCCTATTGATCTTATAGAATGTATTCAATATAAGATGAAGTCTAAATTTTTTGCTAACTCCTATTAAATTTACAAACACTCCCAAGTCCCAAAGTCATAAGATTCATAATATTAGAAAAAAGAAAGCGAAAGTATTTTTCTAGTGGGCAAATCAAGCCAGATCTGCAACTCTCCCCTTACGTTATATTCATTACCAGTGGCATATCTGGAGCCAAATCTTCGGATTCCCACAGATTGAAGAAGGAGCGGCAGGAGGAGCACAAGAAGGAGGATTGTGAGCGGAGGAGAGGATGTGAACTGGGAGATTAGAGGAACATAGGTTGGAGAAGATGGGAGCCAGATGAGAAGTACAAGATAGGAGAAGGAGGAGAAATAGGAAGTGGGAGAAAAAGGTGGGAGGAAAAGACGGGAGGAAGAGGAGGAGAAATAGGAGGTGAATTAGGAGATAGCAGAAAGAGGCGGAGATGAGAGGTATATGAGAAGAGATGGGAGGAAATATGTGAAGCAGGAGGATGGATGGATTGATGATTGGGGTTCTACGACCTGTATTTGTGCACTTGGTAGATGTGAAGGAGGAGGAGGCCTGTTCTCCTACTCCCATCTCCACCTCCTTCTCCTCCTGTTCCTCCTCCCATTTCCTCCTCTCTTATCTCCTCCTTTCATATCCTCCTATCATCTACTCATCTCATCTCCTCCTACTTCTCCTCCCATCTCCTCCTCTCATCTCCTCCTACTTCTCCTCCCATCTCCTCCTCTCAACTCCTCCTAGTTCTCCTCTTCCTCCTCACTTCTTCGCCTCCTTTCTCCTCATTATCATCCTCCCGTCTCTTTCTTCTCCTCCTCTCATCTTCTCCCTATTCATCATTGTTCTCCTCCTCCTCCTCCTTCTCCTCCTTAATTCAGTATGATGTCCTCCTCTCCTCCTCTTCCTCCTCTTCCTCCCTCTCCTCCTCCTCCTCCTCCTGCTCCTCCTGCTCCTCCCGCTCCTCGACAATTATCTATGTGATTTCCTCCTCTCATCTCCTCCGCCACGTACTTCTCCTCCTCATCCTCCCCCCGTTTCTTCCCCATTTCTTCCTCACTATCATCCTCCCATCTCTTCCTACTGCTCCTCTCATCTTCTGCCTATTTCTCCTTATTTCCTCCTCCTCCTCCTCCTCCTCCTCCTCCTCCTCCTCCTCCTCCCCTTGCTCCCCCTGCTCCTCGACAATTATCTATGTGATTTCCTCCTCTCATCTCCACCTACTAAGTCTTCTCCTCCTCATCTTTTTACCATCTACTTCTCCTCCCTTCTCCTCCTCCTCCCTTCTCATTATCATCCTCCCCTCTCTACTCTTCCTCTCATCTTCTACCTATTCCCCCCCCCCATTTTCCCCTATTCCCCTCTAATCTCCTCCTACTCCCCTCTAATCTCCTCCTCCTCCTTCCCTCTAATCTCCTCCTCCTCCTCCTCAGGAGCTCCTCGATAGTGGCACTTAGAGGTGTCCCTGTAGCTCATTGTGTGATTCTTCTATTGTGCAAAGTACTCATGAAAATTATGCTATCTGAACTTCCCTCCTCTTCTTGCTTCTCCATAGGCATCTATGTGATCTCCTCCTCCCATCGCCATCTACTTCTCCTGTTCATCTTTCCATCTCCTCCTCTCTTATCCTCTCCTCTCATATCTCCTCCCCCTGTCATCTCCTCCTGTCATCTCCCCCTGTCATCTCCTCCTGTCATCTCCTCTACTTCTCCTATCCCCTTCTCCCATCTCCTCCTACTTCTCCTGTTCCTCCTCCCATCTCCTCCAATCTCCTGTCATCTCCTCCTGTCATCTCCTCCTGTCATCTCCTCCTGTCATCTCCTCCTGTCATCTCCTCCTGTCATCTCCTCCTGTCATCTCCTCTACTTCTCCTCCTTTCTCCTTCTCCAATCTCATCAAACTTCTCCTGTTCCTCCTCCCATCTCCTCCAATCTCCTGTCATCTCCTCCTGTCATCTCCTCCAATCTCCTGTCATCTCCTCCTGTCATCTCCTCCAATCTCCTGTCATCTCCTCCAATCTCCTGTCATCTCCTCCTGTCATCTCCTCCTCTCAGCTCCTCCTCTCAGCTCCTCCTCTCAGCTCCTCCTCTCAGCTCCTCCTCTCAGCTCCTCCTACTTCTCCCTCTCCTCCTCTCTATTCCCCACAATACCACTCCTCCTCCTCCTCCTCCTCCTCCTCCTCCTCCTCCTCCTCCTCCTCCTCCTCCTCCTCCTCCTCCTCCTCCTCCTCCTCCTCCTCCTCCTCCTCCTCCTCCTCCTCCTCCACCTCCTCCTCCTCCTCCTTCCTACTCTTCCTTCTCCTCACCTACAGACATATCTGTGATCTCCTCCTCCCATCACCTCCTACTTCTCCTCCCATCTCCTCCTCCCATCTCCTCCTCCCATCTCCTCCTCCCATCTCCTCCTCCCATCTCCTCCTCCCATCTCCTCCTCCCATCTCCTCCTCCCATCTCCTCCTCCCATCTCCTCCTCCCATCTCCTCCTCCTCCTGCTCCTCCTCCTCCACAGACATCTATGTGATATCCTCCTCCCATCTCCATCTACTTCTCCTCTGACCATCTCCTCTTCTCCTTCTCCTTCTCCCATCACCTCATTATAATTATCATCCTCCCATCTTTCCCTTCAAATCCATCTCCCATCTCCTCGACATCCATCTCTTCTTCTGCCTCCTTCTCTTCCTTCTTTCTACCCCCTCCCATCTCCTCCTCCCATCTCCTCCTCCCATCTCCTCCTCCCATCTCCTCCTCCCATCTCCTCCTCCCATCTCCTCTCCCATCTCCTCCTCCCATCTCCTCCTCCCATCTCCTCCTCTCATCTCCTTCTCCATTCTCCTCCTCCTGCTCCTCAATAGGCAATCATTGAAAGGACACCTATTAAAGACCATGGACTGCAATTTGCAATTAGCTAAGATTGCAGTTTCGAGAAAATAACTATGCAAAAAAAACCTAGGCATAGAAATTTTGCAGCACTGCAGAGCAAACTAATATTATTATGCACTACAGAATGCATATAGGTTTCCCTGCGAAGGAGCTTACACGCTTGTAAAATTTCTTGACAGTGCTGCTTCACCCTGCACTCACTTCCAATATTCCCCTTTCAATATGTTTCCCAAGGTGCCTTCCCCTAATGTGTAGGCTCTTAAAATACATTATCAGTAACCTCACTTTTCCATAAATATGTAAAAAGTGTAATTTTTCTGCCTCTTTCTCCATTGTCATTTTTGTACATGGTCCTTTTTCTGCCCCCCCCCCCTCCTTTTGGTACAGCCCCTCTTGGCCTTCACTCCTGCACTTGGCCACCCCCTACACCAGGGAGACCCACTTCATGCACCAGTCCATCTGGAGCCTATAACTGGGGAGGCACTACCCAGAAAAGACATTTTTGATACAATGAGGTGGGCACTATCAAAAAAGTGTAAGAGAAAAATCAATTAAACTTAAATCATATATGTGCTGGTAAGCTGTTCCACAGTCTAGCTCCCTATTGCCTAAGTGAATCAAATCCATGAGTTTGTGTGTCATTTGTGAGAGGAGCGTTGTACTCAGCTGTAGTGCATCTCAGACTGCATGCAGTTTGTATGGGGGACCCTCTAGTTAACAGTAATTTCCCAAGGGGCACTCAACATAAACTAAATGGTGGAGGGCTGGCATGTTGGTCATATAGAAACATATCTAAGAAATCATGTTGCCACTAAGTGACTAAGTTAATTGAGACTTTTTCAAAACATTTGAAAACGTTGCCATAATGTAACATGCTTACATCATATCTTTCATCTTTGATGTTGCTTCACAACTTTTTGACAATGTCATTTCTACTATACTATTCTGTAAAATTTTCACAAACATTGCGACGTTGTCACAACTTTAATGCAATGTAGATGTCCCTTTTGGGTTCTAACTGGAGCTAGTAGAATTGATGTTTTGAAAGTCATGACTCAATTTTCAGCTGACTTCTGGGTCTATTTCGGGGGCGGGTTGGTCTAGTGGTAGCGTGCTGGGCTGCCAATTGTTGGGTCCAGGGTTCGAATCCAGCTCTTGCCGGTCACCTGGGCTTATGTTGGACGGCTGTTTCAATCTTCACCTAATTGCCTCATCCTCCTCCTGTCCTAATTAGCCTACCAAGTGCATAAATATAAGACGTAAAGCCCCAATCATCCATCCATTCTGGGTCTATATCGACATCATAAGTCAGTTTGTTCATCTAAAAAGTATTTCATCATATATATAATTTTTTTTTTTTAGAATATACAAGTACAGTGCCCTTGATGATGGATTTGGTTGGAATTTTTTTCTCAAACTTCATGGGAGAGTTTAAACCTTTGAATACAAGAATATCTCTGAAAAATGTAAAAAATTGGCAATCTGGTGTCATAAGTCAGTTTGTGCATCTTGAAAGGCATCTCATCATAAATGAGGTACTATTTGAACCCTCAAAAATAATATTTACCATTTTTGAATATGAGCAAGTATTATCCTTAATGATGAATTTCGTTAGATTTTTTTTTCTATCAAACTTTATAGCAGACTTGTAGACTCTGAACACAAGAATTTCTCCAAAAATGTCGAAAATTAATTCAGAAACAATAAGACACACATGTTGTTGGGCTGACATATCATTAGTTTGCAACTATTAGACTCCAGAAAATAATGTTAGCTTTTTAAAAATCTGCAAGGCAGTGCAAGTATAGTCCAGCCTTTAAAGCTCTGAAAATTGGCATTCTGATGTCATAACCCAGTTTCTGCATCTTAAAATGTATCTCATCATAAATCAGCAACCGTTGGGACACTAAAAAATATTTTTTGAATCTGTAAGTAAGCCCTTGATGGTAGATTTGGCTTGAAATTGTTTTCTCAAACTTAATAGTAGACTTTAAACCTCTGAACACAAGAATATCGCCAAAATTAAGCTAAAAATAGGCATTCTAGCGTCACAGCTCTGTACATGATGAAATATCTTGTCATAAATCTGCAACCATAGGACTCTGAAAATCAAATTTTTTGCATTTTTAGAATCTGAAAATACAGTCCTTGATGATTGATAGGGTTTGACATTTTCCCCAAACTTTATAGGATATTAAAGCTCTGAAAACAAGAATTTTGCCAAAAATAGGCATTCTGGGGTCATAGCTCAGTCTATGCGTGTTGAAACATATCTCATCATGAATCTGCAACCATTAGACTCTGAAAATCAAATTTATGCAATTTTAGAATCTGAAAATACATTTTCGATGATTGATAGGGTTTGACTTTTTTTTTGCAAACTTTATAGCAGACTTTAAAGCTGTGAAAACAAGAATTTTGCCGAAAATAGGCATTCTGGCATCATAGCTCAGATTGCCCATTTCGAAATATCTTGTCATACATCTGCACCCATTGGACTCTGAAAATCAAATTTTCGTAATTTTGGAATCTGCAAAGACAGTCCTTGATGATTGATAGGGTCTGACATTTTTTTTTGCAAACTTTATATCAGACTTTAAAGATCTGAAAACAAGTTTGTGTCAAAAAAAGGTCGAAAATTGGCATTCTGACATCATAATTCAGTTTGTGCATACTGAAATGCATCTCATCATAGATCAGTTACTATTGGACTCTGAAAAATGTTTTTTACATTTTAGAATCTGTTAATGTAGTCCTTGATGATAGGCTAGGTTGGACATTTTTTACTGAAACTTTATAGCAGACTTAAAAGCTCTGAAAACACAAATTTTGCCGAAAATAGGCATTCTGGCGTCATAGCTCAGTCCGGACATTTCGAATATCTTGTCATACATCTGTAACCATTGGACTCTAAAAATCAAATTTTCACATTTTTAGAATCTGAAAATACAGTCCTTGATGATTGATTGGGTTTGACATTTTTTTCGCAAACTTTATAGCAGACTTTAAAGCTCTGAATACAAGAATTTTCTTGAAAATAGGCATTCGGGCATTATAGTTCAGTCTGTGCGTATTGAAACATATCTCGTCATAAACCTGCTACTAATAGATTCTCAAAATATAATTTTTACATTTTTAGAATCTGCAAAGACAGTCCTTGATGATTGATTGGGTTTGAACTATTTTTTTCAAACTTTATAGCAGACTTTAAAGCTCTGAAAACAAGTTTGTCTCAAAAAAAGGTCGAAAATTGGCATTCTGACGTCATAACAGAGTTTGTGCATGTTGAAATGTATCTCATCATAGATCAGTTTATATTGGACTCTGAAAACTTTTTTTTACATTTTTAGAATCTGTTAATATAGTCCTTGATGATAGGCTAGGTTTGACATTTTTTACTGAAACTTTATAGCAGACTTCTAACCTCTGAAAAAAAAGTTTGTCAAAAAAATAAGCTAAATCAAAGTTTACTCGCTGAATGCACAAAAGCTTCTATAGAATGGAAAATTGTAATCAGCCTATGTGCTGGGAAATATTGTTTCCTCCATGATGCTTTTTTCAATTCGCAAATTGGATGAAAATTAAGGTCTGTAGACCAGTTTTTGTCTTGAAAACCATGCAGTTGCCTATAGCAAGCAACTTGTAAACAAACTCTCTGCTGGTATCATCGCTCACAGTGCCGCCTGGTGGATTGGTGGCGTTACAACCCCATTGTGATAGGATAGAAAGGGCAGTGAAGTCACTGAAGAGGTGTGAATTTTGTTAAGTGCATTTCTCCATGCACCAATTAAGTAGTACTGGCAATCAGCCATGATCACTAGATCAGCAATCAGTTGTGCCATTGCCAGAAGTTAACAACAATTAAATCATTTTTAAACCCAATTGGGCAAATTACATAGAGAACAGTGAATATTGTGTTTGTGAATTATGGTCATCTCATTATTGTCATAAATGTGGCTTTATTGAAATGGATAGAAAGTATTTTATAGGTAGATGTGCAATGTATATAATATATAGGCATATATATAGGTTTTGTATTGTTTTGAAATGAATTTACGGTTCACCAAACATTTGAGGCATTTAATTTTTTACCGAAACCAAAGCCTGGACATTGCAAATTTTGACCTTGAAAATTGGCTTTGGTAGCCTGGAAAAACCTGGAAAAAACCTTGAAATTGATCTTGGTAAAGGAGTGGGAACCCTGGATAATGAGCAAGTTTTGAAGGAAGAATAATCTAGGGACATTAGTTTTCCGCGATAACGGAAAACGGACGGAATTCACGGAATTGGCATTCTGAAACGGAATTGGCTGCCTGAAACGGAATTGCAGAAAATCACCAGTAAAATACTCAAATTATCACTCACGGAGGTGAAACACATGCATTCTGAAGGAATAAAGGCCTGACTTTCGATATAAAGTGCTTGGATGTTTCAATCTGGTGCTATAGTATCCTTGGCTTGTGCAATTTCTGAAAACAACTTTTATTAACAATTTTGGACAAGAAATGCGGCCGAAATGAACCAAAAAGTTTGGCGACCACCATGTTGGATTGGCGGGAAACTTAAAATGCGGACCGGTAAAACGTAAAATGCAGAATCCGGTAAAAAAACGGAATTTGCATTTTGCCAAAACGGAATTTACTCAGAAAACTAATGTCCCTAAGAATAATCCAATGGTAAAGCTTAAGCAAACAATCGGACAATGCCATGACAAGTAAACGACCAACTCAAGACAAACCGAGGAGAATCTGATGAACTCGTTGGAGTACATGTTTGACAAACATTTCTGAATTGGTTTCATTTCCTGCTTGGCGGCAGAAGACCTTTTAGCCTAACTACCTGGTAGATGTGCCCTGGATGTTTGGTCTGCTCTTTGCTTGCTCTTGTTCTGTCTGCGAAACGTGAGGTCATCCCAGGAGTTTAATATTGTGGTTGTGCTGGTTTAGTCCTAGTCTCAATGTCCAGTTGCAACATCCTTAAGGAAAAATCTGATGGACAAATCGTATAGAAAGAACTTTGGAAAACATCTTATACTAAGCTTGTGGACAAATATGTGTCAGCCTGAATGCAAAGATTTCTCTGACTTGAAAAACATACAAATAAGTAATCGTTTCGCTCTTCAAAGAATGCAATGTCTGCTAACCTCTTCCAAATTAGTCGGTTGATAATGTGTCACAAGAGTCATCATATCATGCCTGCCAAGTGGAGATAATTATCTAGGCGCAGCCTAGATCTTGCTTGTACAACCTGCCATTTCCTGCGTGTTTTTCAACTTCCTGTTTGTGGTGAACATGAAATACAATGGTTTCATGTGTTTTACCTTCTAACTTTGTAAACATGTCAACCCTTCTAGCTTGGATGCTGTAATTGCTGTTGATGATGGATCAGTAACAGATCTATGGGTTGTGATTTTAAATAGCTGTCCTCTTTGCTGTAAATTGGCAGAAATAACTATTTCTCGTCACAAAAAATCAGGACACTGTCCTAGATTTATGCAATGTCTAGACTGTGTGCACTCAAGCGGAACATGTTAGCGTATCAGAACAGGCTGCTGCAGCATAATATAGATAAGAGGAAAACAGCTTTTGGTGGCCCATTAGATTTCATACCTATACATGCTATATCATATATCTGACTAGCTGGATGGTTGATTCACAATGGAGCAATAGGGCATCTACAATGGCAGACAGAGGTTCATCTCATGCTTAAATTGTCAAGTTAACAATCAGCGCCTAGATTTGCAAATTTCATTTGCGCGTTCTAGTGTTAGATATGATCTGGAGTCTCGCAGAATAGTAACTTGGTGCTTCAAAGAAACTAAAACCTAAAATATATTTTCAAATTCTAAACAGCAAGCATTTTCCCTCTGATAATGATCAGGACTTCCATTTTGTATGTATGCTCTTTGAGAATTTGAGACAATGATGAAAGCAATTGTGTTGAACTAGACACCACAGCCAACAATGATATATATAACGACTTGTGTTTTCTCAGCAAAAATTGTTTCGTGCTCCGTCTTGAAATACAAAGGTCTCGCAGGGACCACAAAACAGCATTGTGTTTCCTCCTTTGTGTGTTGTCTTTGAATTGAGTCTCGCCGCTCATTTGAGACATCTTTTATTGCATGCAGACAATTGCTGACGCTATGTTTTATGCCCCAACAGAATGAATATTCTATATAATTCATAGAGAGAACTGTGTGCCTATATGGAAAGACAAACCAAAAAGGTTCAATAAATTCCTATTTGGGATGGATAATTAGCAAAGATTTTCTGGCAGATAGATTGGTACAGAGGCAACGAGTCGAAATTTGGATACATACATGTAGCTCAATTATTAAATAATATGTCAATTTTGTAGTTATCATGTTAACACAGACAAGTAGACAGCTCATATATAGACAGACAGATTGTCAAGTAGATTGACAGGCAGGCCAGATTATATAGATATACTGATAGGAAGATATAAGCAAGTAGACATCTGTGTTGGTTTGCAGATGTAGGAGACAATGGCACTATACCACTGAAATTCTTGGAATGCTCCAGAATTGCCACTACATTAAATAAATGACAATTTGGAGTCGAGAGGCTTTTTGCTCAGAACTATAACATGTTTAAAGTTGTCTTGTCTGGATTTAAATCCAATCAAATTGAGTTCTGCATCCGGTTACACTTTGGCCCACAGTGTTTTGAGCAAGATTGAGTCAATTAAACTGCGTAAACTTTGAATAAAAACACCAATTGAGTTGTGTTGGTGAAAAAAAGTGAAACGACTCACTGCTAATATAAGTCTACTGTGACAGTGGGATTCGGGTGGGTGTGAATGGCATCAGGGTGGGACAGCAAAGATGGAATTGGGTGGGACAGGATGGAGTCTTGGCGGGTCGATTTGTGGATATCATGGATGATCAGTTACTTCCCTTTGCAATAACAAGGAAACTTCGAAGGAGAAAGAAGCCAATGGTAAAGCTTTAGTAAACAATCGGACAATGAGATGACAAGCAAACGACCAACTCCCGACTAACAGAGGAGAATCTAACAATCTCGTTGGAGTACATGTTTGACAAACATTTTCGGAATTGGTTTCATTTCCTGCTTGGCAGCAGAAGACCTTTTAGCCTAACTATCTGGTAGATGTGCCCTGGATGTTTGGTCTGCTCTTTGCTTGCTCTTGTTCTGTCTGCAAAACGTGAGGTCATCCCAAGAGGTCTATTTTGTGGCCATGCCGTACTGGTCTCAGCCTCAGTGTCCAGTTGCAACACCAAGAAAAAACTTAACAGCTGAGTCGTAGAGAGAGGTCCTTGATGTCTTATGGCATGACAGTAGAGAAATGTCATTTACATTTATGGTGACTGGTGGTTCTTTAGTTACTAATAGTTAGTAATATGTCATCATGCCTTGTAAGATATTGTATTAATGTCGATGTGACTTTGAGGACACCCAGAATTATAACTTCAAGAGAATTATGTATACTGTATTGGGCCGCTCGGGCAAGTGCTAAAAACTACTATACTATTTCAGACCAGTTGCTTTGAGAAATGTCACCAAGCCTGTTTATATTCTTTATTGTGACTGGGACTGATTACACAGTAATCACTCTGACAAACAAGAAACTTGAGATCACCTGGGGAGTGCTGCATAAAATCCTTGACAAAAACTAACCCAAAGTCTTCCTTGCTGACATAAACAGTCTGTCATTACAACAAAAAATCTTCCTTGGACCAAGTACATTACTTGCACAATGGACCAATTCAATGTCTTGCTGTAAATGGACGTGGTGCAATACCGGTGCATCTTCTGATGGTCTCTGTGATGGTCTCAGCGGAGTTGGTGATGGGTCGCCACGTCTGCAAAGATGTGGATGTGACTCGGACTGTGTGCAGAATAATCACCCATTACTTCAAAGAGAGTGGGAAAGCCATGGGGTGTGTTGAGCAAAATACTAGACAGCAAGTAATCAACCAAACTGTTTGGTTTGTTTGGTGATGTGACACCTTGCATGTGGATGTAGATGGGGCAACACACCACAAATTAAGAGAATAAGTATGTGTCTTAAGAAAAAAAGCTTATGATTTCTGTTGTAAAAGATTTTGTAATAAGATGCAAAATGTTGCCTGGAACTGCTAGCAGTTGATTTGAAATGTAAGTCACTGTTTGATAAGCTCGAGCTTGAATTTTGTTGATGTTGTTCAGTAGTTTGTGAGCTTCTAATACTTTCCATCCTGCTGGCCCAGTTATTCTGCCACAACATGTGATCTGAATGTTACTCTTCATTTGTGGGCCATACCGCACTTCTGTGTCTGGACACATAAACCTAGAAGCACAGCAGACCGCCGTCAGATCAAGAGTCTGGAGCCGCATTATGGATGGCTACCAGCGAGTGATCCGATAGCATCTCACTGCATGCGTCAGGAATTTGGATTAGCCATCTGATGCAGACAATTTAGGATGGCTTTAGGATGGCTCTTTACTGTGTCTGCCTGTGGCACTGTGTGGCAGATGTGTACATTTCTTGTTTTTACGGATGTCGAATGACACGCAGAGACTGTCTGAGAGAGGTATAATCCACTGCAGAGTGGTATCAAATGGTAAAAGTTCATGACTTCCTCCTGTAATGCGAACCTTTGGATCATGACGAATACTGTTGCTCTGCTGGATCTATTGCCTGGCTGCTGGACACTTCTGTCCTGTTGCTACTCCACAAAGTGATTTGCTACCAATGTGGTTTTTATTTCACTCATCACACAGGGGTTTTCTCCCTTTTCATTGCTTTGTAAGTGCCCACCGTCAGAATCCAGCTGCCTGTTGGTGCTGGACTGTGAGTGATAGCGGTTTTTGTGTCAAGACCACCATCTGTTTTGCTGTGATGTTTCTGGCTTTCCTGAAACTACTTTTCCAGCAGTTTTCGTTCATTAGGTTTTCTCTAAACTAGGTATGATTGGAATGCTCGTTTGTATTCTGACAACCTCTGTAGGATTATAGAAAATGATGTCAATCTGTGTAGGAATTTCCACCCAAATGTTGGGGGCGGAATACTATCCCATCAGTGGTAGGTTGCTTGGGCCATAACTGATTTGACAGTAGTTTAATTCCTGTTCCAAGTTTCATTGGGTCCTATTATTTCTTTTTGGCAAATATTTTGCTTGATGTTTGACATGCCCATTTGCATTCTGTGCAAGTCCAAAGGATTATGGATCAGTGTGTTTTGATTTCTAACATGTACGTACTTAAAATCGTGCCAATGTTGGGTTGAGAATTAGCCTCAGCTTGCGACTACTTGTTTTATCAGAGTTGTTCTGTTCTAATAATGCTGTGGATATACTCTTTCCGCGATTGTGACTGTTCAAATAGACTGATGTAGTGTTGACCTTTACAAAGCTATATTTAACCCAAGTAGTTATTCTTTTAGCCTGACCCTGAACTGCTGTGAAAACCAAGTCCTCAATGTCCGCCTAGTGAAGTCCTGTGGCATTGTGTGACGGGTCAATTGGTTTGAAGTCGTCCAGATTATAGGATTAGCAAATGTCTTTTAATGAAGATGAATACTGATCAAGAAGGCAATTACAGCGGAAGAGTAATGAGGACGCATTGATTATATTTGAGTGGTCACTTATTAGCTCTTTCCTCATCCTGAGCTCTGCGATGAATGTTTGAAGAGTAATTAAGGAGACTGGGAGAGTGAGGGCTATTTGAGACTATATTACAGGAATCTTGTGGTAGTGATACATCTTTGCGACTTTGCAAGACATGTATTATTTTTCTGCAATCTAATTTCCTCTTGTTTTATTGAGAAAATTAATGGTTAGTCCTTACTGTTTTTTCCACATTATAAAACATGTGCTATGATGGAAACCATTCAAGACAAAACACAGGTATATAAAGGATATATTGAACTAAGTCCAAATGCTGTAAAGCCAGCTATTAACTGCCATGATATTCCAGACATGATATTATCCTAATATCCTATCCTTGCAGTTTTGTGCAGTCCTTTATAGTCTGTATTGGAAAGTTGCTTTTTACTGTTTTGAGAACAAATTGAGATATAATGCTGAACAGCCTCGTGCTCGTCATTGTAATCTGGGTATTCAACTTGAATGATGCCCTCATATGGCTCGGGTTCAATGTTATGTCCTCAATTTGCATGACAAGCAATGGGCTGAAGCTGTGACTAGATTTGGTCGATGGGAAGTGGAGTCATAGACTGGCCCTCTGGGGCTTATAGAAGCCTAGACTCATCAGAGATTGTTTCAAAAGTCTGTGTAAAAAAAGTGATCCACAATGACTCCACATTTGTCTGGTGATAACCTTTGTCTTCTCTAGGACATATCTCTCTTGCCATAGTCTCACAGTATTCTGGCTTGGTGCCAGTGGATGGCTTCACGTCCTGATGCTCCCTGATTTTCTGTGATGCTCCGCGACACGATGACACAGCACGGCTTAATCTGTCAAAGCTGCCCCTGACAGACCTGATCAGAATAAGGTCTGTTGTCGATTCTATGCCATGCAGTGGAGGCCTCCATACATTGCTCAGCTTGCCTGAAAATTGCTGTGCCTTTACTGCCTGTGTCACTGTGTGTTTGTAATGTTATATACATGTTATATGAAGTGAAGCCATCATGGTCTGTCAGGTTGCATACTTAAGTAGAATAATTGTGGTTTGAATGGTTTGAATATGTTTATGGAAAGACACGTTTTGGTGAGCCAAAGAAGAATCCTACAAATCTGCCAGTCATACATGTGCTATTTTTTCAGGGAAATTATAGTTCAATACTTGCCAAAGGGCGTTTAGATATTGAACACTTCCAGAGAATTAAAAAAAATGAACGTCAATTAGAATGGCTGATATTTTTGTTCATTTATGGATGAGTTGTCAACTTCAAGTTTTATATAGAATTTTGACGCTTGTCACGATTTGTGTAGCGTGATCTATTGTTGTTTGGTATGAGTTTCATTTTGATTTGTTCATGCAATCTATAAGTTTTACAATCTTTTTGTCTGCAAAACTCTGCATATATCAGAATTTGAATGCTTATTCTAGAAATCCATTGTTCAGTAACATTGTTGAATGAATCATCGCCCATTTTGGCTCGCAGCTTTCTGAATGTTACTCTATCGGTTATAATCATCTCTTCAGAATTCCACTTACTTTTTCATGTAGGACTATTTTTTTAGCTAATATTGCCATTGCGTGTGCTTTTTGTTCATTTCTCGCAAGCTTTCTGCCCCTTGACTCTTGGGACGGCTGAGTGTTATGTGATGGCTCATGTAGCCTGAATCAACATAAGAGCATCGGGCCAAACCAGGCCTATGGCAATCATTGCACAGCTACACTAATGCCTCTTGCCCCAAGCTTTCATTTTTCTGTGTGGTCATTTTTCATCAGTGTATATTTTTCATAATCGCCAGACAAAAGCAGTGTTTCTGTGTTGCCAAATGGCTGGTTGATGGCTATACAGTGGTCAAGACAAGGAGAGTTTCGTGTAACTTGTTATGGCACTGTTACGATGTCTCTGCTGTGTGTCACCATCAGAACTATAGGAGCCCATACAAATACATGCAAAAAAATAAAATACAATCGAATGGAGATCCGCCTCCGGTTTCAATTTGGTCCTGTGTTTGAACAAGGTTGAGTCAATTGCCTTTATTTTTACTTGAAGTTTACCCTGTTCAATCTTGTTCTGTTGGTGAGGAAAAATGAAAACAACTCGATGCTAAATCTACTGTGGCAGAGGTATCGGAGTGGGAGATGACGGAATTGAGCGAGACACTTCGATAGGGTGGAATCTAGGTATGTTTACATTTGGATATCATAGATGATCAGAACCTTTCCTTGGCAATAACGGGTACATCGGCAAGGAGAAGTAAGCCGATGGCAAAGCTTTAGTAAACAATTGGACAATGCCATGACAAGCAAATGACCAACTCCCGACAAACATAGGAGAATCTAACGAACTCTTTGGAGTACATGTTTGACAAACATTTTCGGAATTGGTTTCATTTCCTGCTTGGCGTCAGAAGACCTTTCAGCCTAACTATCTGGCAGATGTGCCCTGGATGTTTGGTCTGCTCTTTGCTCTCTCTTGTTCTGTCTGCGAAACGTGAGGTCATCTCAGGATGTCTTTATTGTGGTCATGCAGGTTTGGTCCTAGTCTCAATGTTAGGGCTGCAACGGTTTATTGCGGTACGAATAAACCGCGGTTTCACACGTCACGGTACACCGTACCGTCACCACGACGAGTAATTCGGTTTACCGCAGTTCCAATTTCCGCCGCTAGGGGCGCCGCCATCGCGCAAGTTTAATCTGCTAGCAAAGCAGAAGCACACACAGCAATGCACTCAGCCAAGCTCAGTGGACCTGTGCAATCTGAATTGCACTTCAGCCTTCACAGAAGTTCACACCTCTGCCCCCTTTGATTGGCATTTGAAGGTGTCAAGGGGGTAAAGATATCAATGGCAATTAACATGTATTGTGTAAAGCAGCAGCTTTGACATCCCATTGTTTAGAAAGCAATTACCTACAGTTATGAGATCAATTGTACTGTAATTGAGTTGAGTATGAAAGAGTTTCACTGTAATTAATTAACTGCACTATCATGCAGGCCTAACTGGCAACTTGCTCTTTAAATTAGCTACATTAATGACTATATGATTTTATGGAAATATTTTCAGTTAAGATGAAATTATTCCTATTAATCATGCATATATCAGCACAGGGCTACAGGCCTAAATTCACACTTATTAGTTGAGAGTAACTTCCAAGTCATTTAAACCATGTTAGGCCTTCAATTCTCAAAGATATCATGATGCATCTGTGTAGTTAGCTGAAGATGTACTGTGAAAAAAGTACAGATTTGCCGATTTATACTGAACCGTGAAAAAACCGAACCGTGAGTCTCAAACCGAAGACCGTACCGAACCGTGAAGTAGTGAACCGTTGCAGCCCTACTCAATGTCCAGTTGCAGCTTCCTTTGTGAAAAATTTGACAGCTGGGTCGTATAGAAAGGTACTTAAAAGATATTTCACAGCAAAAGACAGTAGAAATATGCCATGTTGTGACTCGGTTTGTTCTTTAGTTAGTAATGTGTTGTTATGCCTTTTAAGATGTCGTATTAATGCTTGATGTGACTGACAGAGTGGGAGAGCACCGAGGAAAAGACTTGGCACTTCGAGAACTGTGAAGTCAAATGCAATAGCATTAACCTAATATTGGACTGTTTCAGAGTTGGTTGGTGAAATGTCACCTTGCCTGTTTAGATTCTTAATTGTGACTGGGACTGAATACACAGTAATCACTCTGTCAATCAAGAAACTTGAGATCACCTGGGGAGTGCTGCATAAAATCCTTGACAAAAACTAACCAAAGTCCTCCTTGCTGACATAAACAGTCTGTCATTACAACTAAAATCTTCCTTGGACCAAGTACATTACTTGCACAATGGACCAATTCAATATCTTGCTGTAAATGGAAGTGCTGCAATACTGGTGATGGTCTCTGTGATGGTCTCAGTGGAGTTGGTGATGGGTCGCCACGTCTGCAAAGATGTGGATGTGACTCGGACTGTGTGCAGAATAATCACCCATTACTTCAAAGAGAGTGGGAAAGCCATGGGGTGTGTAGAGCAAAATACTAGACAGCAAGTAATCAACCAAACTGTTTGGTTTGTTTGGTGATGTGAAACCTTGCATGTGGATGTAGATGGGGCAACACATCACAAATTAAGAGAATAAGCAGTCAGGGAAATTACCAGCATATGAGGACAATTGCAATTCCAGCCAAGTCCTGGCCCTGAAAGGATCATTGAGTGTGTGGGGTTGATCAGTTGGGTCTCAGAAGGAAGTCTGATCTCTTTGCAGCCATCCTCACCACACAGCAGCATGTCAGTTGCGGGACTTAATTCTATCCAATTTCACGAAATACTGCAAAGTCATCAGCTGCTGATGACAATTTCCTAATTTCTCTGGAGCCTTCGGGTTCTTTTCCTCATTATGTAATGGATAGGTCTGCCAAAATTCATAGAGTTAGTTGACACTGTGATACAACTTTATACCAAGTTTGGAAGTGATAGTTGCAGTAGTTCTTGTTAAATAGCCAGTCAAAGATGATTTTGAGCACTGCCAAAGTCATGGCTAAGCCATGACACTGTGCGAGTGTCATGGGAGGGTGATGACAGTGCTAGGGTGATTGTCATGTGTGACTGAGGACATTGATTGTCATCAGCTGGTGATAATTTCCCTTACTGATAAGTATGTGTCTTAAGAAAAAAAGCTTCTGATTTCTATTGTAAAAGATTTTGTAATAAGATGCAAAATGTTGCCTGGAACTGCTGGCAGTTGATTTGAAATGTAAGTCACTGTTTGATAAGCTCGAGCTTGCATTTTGTTGATGTTGTTCAGTAGTTTGTGAGCTTCTAATACTTTCCATCCTGCTGGCCTAGTTATTCTGCTATGACATGTGATCTGAATGTAACTCTTCATTTGTGGGCCATACCTCACTCCCTGTGTCTGGACACATAAACCTAGAAGTGCAGCAGACCGCCGTCAGATCAAGAGTCTAGAGCCGCATTATGGATGGCTACCAGCAAGGAGCCCATACAAATACATGCAAAAAATTAAAATACAATCGAATGGAGATCCGCCTCCGGTTTCAATTTGGTCCTGTGTTTGAACAAGGTTGAGTCAATTGCTTTTATTTTTACTTGAAGTTTACCCTGTTCAATCTTGTTCTGTTGGTGAGGAAAAATGAAAACAACTCGATGCTAAATCTACTGTGGCAGAGGTATCGGAGTGGGAGATGACGGAATTGAGCGAGACACTTCGATAGGGTGGAATCTAGGTATGTTTACATTTGGATATCATAGATGATCAGAACCTTTCCTTGGCAATAACGGGTACATCGGCAAGGAGAAGTAAGCCGATGGCAAAGCTTTAGTAAACAATTGGACAATGCCATGACAAGCAAATGACCAACTCCCGACAAACATAGGAGAATCTAACGAACTCTTTGGAGTACATGTTTGACAAACATTTTCGGAATTGGTTTCATTTCCTGCTTGGCGTCAGAAGACCTTTCAGCCTAACTATCTGGCAGATGTGCCCTGGATGTTTGGTCTGCTCTTTGCTCTCTCTTGTTCTGTCTGCGAAACGTGAGGTCATCTCAGGATGTCTTTATTGTGGTCATGCAGGTTTGGTCCTAGTCTCAATGTTAGGGCTGCAACGGTTTATTGCGGTACGAATAAACCGCGGTTTCACACGTCACGGTACACCGTACCGTCACCACGACGAGTAATTCGGTTTACCGCAGTTCCAATTTCCGCCGCTAGGGGCGCCGCCATCGCGCAAGTTTAATCTGCTAGCAAAGCAGAAGCACACACAGCAATGCACTCAGCCAAGCTCAGTGGACCTGTGCAATCTGAATTGCACTTCAGCCTTCACAGAAGTTCACACCTCTGCCCCCTTTGATTGGCATTTGAAGGTGTCAAGGGGGTAAAGATATCAATGGCAATTAACATGTATTGTGTAAAGCAGCAGCTTTGACATCCCATTGTTTAGAAAGCAATTACCTACAGTTATGAGATCAATTGTACTGTAATTGAGTTGAGTATGAAAGAGTTTCACTGTAATTAATTAACTGCACTATCATGCAGGCCTAACTGGCAACTTGCTCTTTAAATTAGCTACATTAATGACTATATGATTTTATGGAAATATTTTCAGTTAAGATGAAATTATTCCTATTAATCATGCATATATCAGCACAGGGCTACAGGCCTAAATTCACACTTATTAGTTGAGAGTAACTTCCAAGTCATTTAAACCATGTTAGGCCTTCAATTCTCAAAGATATCATGATGCATCTGTGTAGTTAGCTGAAGATGTACTGTGAAAAAAGTACAGATTTGCCGATTTATACTGAACCGTGAAAAAACCGAACCGTGAGTCTCAAACCGAAGACCGTACCGAACCGTGAAGTAGTGAACCGTTGCAGCCCTACTCAATGTCCAGTTGCAGCTTCCTTTGTGAAAAATTTGACAGCTGGGTCGTATAGAAAGGTACTTAAAAGATATTTCACAGCAAAAGACAGTAGAAATATGCCATGTTGTGACTCGGTTTGTTCTTTAGTTAGTAATGTGTTGTTATGCCTTTTAAGATGTCGTATTAATGCTTGATGTGACTGACAGAGTGGGAGAGCACCGAGGAAAAGACTTGGCACTTCGAGAACTGTGAAGTCAAATGCAATAGCATTAACCTAATATTGGACTGTTTCAGAGTTGGTTGGTGAAATGTCACCTTGCCTGTTTAGATTCTTAATTGTGACTGGGACTGAATACACAGTAATCACTCTGTCAATCAAGAAACTTGAGATCACCTGGGGAGTGCTGCATAAAATCCTTGACAAAAACTAACCAAAGTCCTCCTTGCTGACATAAACAGTCTGTCATTACAACTAAAATCTTCCTTGGACCAAGTACATTACTTGCACAATGGACCAATTCAATATTTTGCTGTAAATGGAAGTGCTGCAATACTGGTGATGGTCTCTGTGATGGTCTCAGTGGAGTTGGTGATGGGTCGCCACGTCTGCAAAGATGTGGATGTGACTCGGACTGTGTGCAGAATAATCACCCATTACTTCAAAGAGAGTGGGAAAGCCATGGGGTGTGTAGAGCAAAATACTAGACAGCAAGTAATCAACCAAACTGTTTGGTTTGTTTGGTGATGTGAAACCTTGCATGTGGATGTAGATGGGGCAACACACCACAAATTAAGAGAATAAGCATGATAAGTATGTGTCTTAAGAAAAAAAGCTTCTGATTTCTATTGTAAAAGATTTTGTAATAAGATGCAAAATGTTGCCTGGAACTGCTGGCAGTTGATTTGAAATGTAAGTCACTGTTTGATAAGCTCGAGCTTGCATTTTGTTGATGTTGTTCAGTAGTTTGTGAGCTTCTAATACTTTCCATCCTGCTGGCCTAGTTATTCTGCCACAACATGTGATCTGAATGTTACTCTTCATTTGTGGGCCATACCACACTCCCTGTGTCTGGACACATAAACCTAGAAGCACAGCAGACCGCTGTCAGATCAAGAGTCTAGAGCCACATTATGGATGGCTACCAGCGAGTGATCCGATAGCATCTCACTGCATGCGCTAGGAATTCGGATTAGCCATCTGATGCAGACAATTTAGGATGGCTTTAGGATGGCTCTTTACTGTGTCTGCCCTTGGCACCGTGTGGCAGATGTGTACATTTCTTGTTTTAACAGATGCCAAATGACACGCTGAGACTATCTGAGAGATGTATAATCCATCGCAGAGTGATATCAAATGCTGAAAGTTCATGACTTCCTCCTGTGATGCGAACCTTTGGATCATGACGAATGCTGTTGCTCTGCTGGATCTATTGCCTGGCTGCTGGACACTTCTGTCCTGTTGCAGCCTCACAAAGTGATTTGCTACCAATGTGGTTTTTATTTCACTTATCACACAGGGGTTTTCTCCCTTTTTATTGCTTTCCCACCGTCAGAATCCTACTGCCGGTTGGTGCCGCAGTTCAATGCCTGTTCAAGTTTCATTGGATTATATTATTTCTTTTTGGCAAATATTTTGCTTGATGTTTGACATTCCCATTTGCAAAGGATTATGGATCAGTATGTTTAGATTTTCATCATAAACATGCTTTTCTGTTGGGTTGAGAATTAGCTGCTGAAATTACAGTTTATGACAACTTTGAGTTTAATTCTATCTTGCATATCTTACTGTGAAAATATGGTAAGTTTTGGATTGTGCCGAATGGTCCATGTTGGCTACATTCTGGCAAATTCTGACCTTCAATTCCAACTGGTGAGCCATTTTGAAACATGTTGAAGAGTCCTATCATGATCATCTATGTCTCTTCACACAATTTTTACTGCTTTGTTACGTCAGAGTTGTTCTGTTCCAGTAACACTGCAGATATACCCATTCTACCGATTGTCACTGTTCTAATAGTCTATGTAATGTTGACCTTTTCAAAGCTACATTTAACCCAAGTAGTTAATCTTTTAGCCTGACCCTGAACTACCAAGGAAACTAAGTCCTCAATCTCCAGAGTTAAGTCCTGTGGTATTGTGTGACGGGTCAATTGGTTTGAAGTCGGCCAGATTATAGGATTAGCAAATGTCTTGTAATGAAGATGAATGGGTGGCTTAAAAATGCTGACCAAGAAGGCAATTACAGTGGAAGAGTAATGAGGAGGTATTGATTATTATTGAGTGGTCACTTATTAGCTCTTTCCTCATTCTGAGCTCTGTGATGAATATGAGAAGAGTAATTAAGGAGACCAGGAGAGTGAGGGCTATTCAAGACTATTACAGGAATCTTGTGGTAGTGATACATTTTGGAGACTTCACAAGACATGCTTGTATTATTAGCACCCACGTCATATTATAGATTTTTTTGCAATTACTGTCTTATGGTTTAATGAGGAATTATTAGTGGATATCCCATAAGCACTAGCTGATGTCTGCCATGTTGTTCAAGACATGATATTGTTCTGTCCTTTTAGATTTGTGCAGTCTTTTCCATTCATACTGGAAAGTGGCTTGTTACTGTTTTGTGAACAAATTGAGATATAATCCAAAACAGCCTCGTGCTCGTCATTGTAATCTGGGTATTCAATGTGAACAATGTCCTCATATGGGTAGGGTTCAATGTTATGTCCTCAATTTGCATGACAAGCAATGGGCTGAAGCTGTGACTAGATTTGGTAGATGGGAAGTGGAGTCATAGACTGGCCCTCTGGGGCTTATAGAAGCCTAGACTCATCAGAGATTGTTTCAAAAGTCTGTTTAAAAAAGGGGTCCACAATGACTCCACATTTGTCTGGTGATAACCTTTGTCTTCTGTAGGACATATCTCTCTTGCCATGGTCTCACAGTATTCTGGCTTGGTGCTGGTGGATGGCTTCACGTCCTGATGCTCCCTGATTTTCTGTGATGCTCCGCGACACGGTGACACAGCACGGCTTAATCTGTCAAAGCTGCACCCTGACAGACCTGATCAGAATAAGGTCTGCTGTCGATCCTGCAGTGGAGGCCTCCATACATTGCTCAGCTTGCCTGAAAATTTGTGTGCCTTTACTGCCTGTTTCACTGTGTGTTTGTAATGTTATATGAAGTAGAGCCAGCATGGTCAGTCAAGTTGCATACTTATGGTCGCCAAATAAGAATCCAACAAACCTACAAATCACACATATGCTATCTTATAAGGGAAATTATAGTCCAATACTTGTAAAGAGAAGTTTAAATGTTGAACACTTCCAGAAATCTCGAATAAAAAAAAAACATGAATCAGAATGGCTGATATTTTTGTTCATTTATGGATGAGTTGTCAACTTTAAGTTTTTGATAGAATTTTGATACTTGTCACGATTTGTGTAGCGTGATCTATTGTTGTTTGGTTCAAGTTTAAATGAGTCACAGGTTATGACTCACTACGTTGGTATGAGTTTCATTGTTATTTGTTCATGCAATCTATAGGTTTTACAATGTTTTTATCAGCCTATATCAGAATTTAAATGTTCATTCTGGAAATCCATTGTTCAGTAACATTGTTGAATGAATCATATCCCTTTTTGGCTCGCAGCTTTCTAAATGTTACTCTGAGTTATATTATCTCTTCAGAATTCCATTTATTGCGCTTTTCGTGTATTTTTTTAGCTAATATTGCCATTGCGTGTGCTTTTTGTTCATTTCTCCCAAGCTTTCTGCCCCTTGACTCTTGGGACGGCTGAGTGTTATGTGATGGCTCATGTAGCCTGAATCAACATAAGAGCATTGGGCCAAACCAGGCCTATGGCAATCATTGCACAGCTACACTAATGCCTCTTGCCTCAAGCTCTCATTTTTCTCCATGGTCATTTTTCATCAGCACATTTTTTTCATAATCACCAGACAAAAGCAGTGTTTCTGTGTTGCCAAATGGCTGGTTGATGGCTATACAGTGGTCAAGACGAGAGTCTCATGTAACTTGTAATTGTACTTGACTGTTACGATGTCTCTGTTGTGTGTCACCATCAGAAGTATAGGAGCCCATGCAAATAGATGCAAAAAAATAAAATACAATTAAATGGAGATCCGCCTCCGGTTTCACTTTGGCCCTGTGTTTTAACAAGGTTGAGTCAATTGCTTTTATTTTTACTTGAAGTTTACCCTGTTCAATCTAGTTCTGTTGGTGAGGAAAAATGAAAACAACTCGATGCTAATTCTACTGTGGCAGAGGTATCGGAGTGGGAAATGACGGAATTGAGCGAGACACTATGATAGGTTGGAATCTTGGTGGGTTTACTTTTGGATATCATAGATGATCAGAACCTTTCCTTTGCAATAACGGGTAAGTCGGCAAGGAGAAGTAAGCCGATGGCAAAGCTTTAGCAAACAATCGGACAATGCAATGACAAGCAAACGACCAACTCCCGACAAACAGAGGAGAATCTGACAAACTCGTTGGAGTACATGTTTGACAAACGTTTAGGAATTGGTTTCATTTCCTGATTGGCAGCAGAAGACCTTTTAGCTTAACTACCTGGTAGGTGTGTGCTAGATGTTTGGTCTGAACTTTCCTTCCTTTGTTCTGTCTGTGAAACGTGAGGTCATCCCAGGAGGTCTATATTGTGGCCATGCCATTCTGGTCTCATTCTTAGTGTTCAGTTGCAACACCAAGAAAAAACTAGCAGCTGAGTCGCTCAGAAACGTCCTTTGATGATGTCTTACGGAAAGACAGCAGAGCAATGTCATATAAATTAATGGGGACTTTGGTGGTTCTTTAGTTGGTAATGTGTCATCATGCCTAAACTACTAATGGACTGTTTCACACCATTTGGTTTGAAGTGTCACCAAGCCTGTTTAGATTCTAAGGTGTAACTGGGACTGGTTACACAGTAATCACTCTGTCCTTCAAGAAACTTAAGATCACCTGGGGAGTGCTGCATAAAACGCTTGACAAAAACTAACCTGAATTCTTCCTTGCTGACAAAGACAGTCTGTCTATACAACAAAAAGTCTTTCTTGGACCAAGTACGTAACTTGTACAATAGCCAATTCAGCATCTTGCTGCGAGTGGACTTGGTACATCTTGTGATGGTCTCTGTGACGGTCTAAATGGAGTTGGTGATGGGCCGCCACGTCTGCAAAGATGTAGATGTGACTGGGACTATGCACAGAATAATCACTAGGGTGCATCAGTTGCCCCAAAATCAACCGGTCCATAGTTGTGTTTTACCCCACAAAATAAGATACTAAAATTTCAGCTTGATCGATGAATATTTAGGGGTGCCTCCAGAAGCATATTTCCTGTGAATTTTTCAGGAAAAGTTACGTTTCCGTAGGATCGCGGTTTGCGATAACATGAGTAATATATAAGATAGAAAAAAACTAATGACATTTTTGGATTCTCCAGAAAATTTCCTTCAAAATGAATACCTGGAAGCTATGTTTCTGTCAACATTATGGCGATCATGAACTGCAAGATATGCTTTTACTTCGATTATTATGTATGACGTCACTGTTGTACATAAGTTTCTGTTTATATGACTGCATGGTACTGAGTCTTTGCTTTACCCTTCATATTAATTATGTTTCATAAATTTGAGCAATAATTTACTCAGTATTCCATTTTATCTCTGGGAGCTATTTCAATTATTCATGATGATGTGATCTTGATAAACATTAAATTTTTATATGACTATGAAAAAAAACAAGCTTGCTATGTGTTGAGTCCCACTTTTTTTTATCCTTATGAAGACTAGCCCTAATACCTTTTGTTCAAAAAGAGGTGGGTCCGTGTCACCATACCTTTTTTGAAACACCACATAGTGAAAATGTTAAATAATTATTACATTTATTCAATAACTTCTGTTCTTGTCATGGAATTGCGAGTACACATTAATTCTATGATATAGATCCTCCTTAGGCCTTGCCATATATGTACAGATTATGTACATTGACAGTCTCAATAAACATAGTCCCTGCTATACTCCAAAAATTTTGGTTTTCCTGAAAATACAGTATGTTTAAATGTTCAGACAATATTTATATTTCACTAATTTGCAAAATTATGCACAATTTTACAACGTACATGGACCCGTCTTCTTGGCAGTATAATTTCGGGCGAGTTTTTTTTTGTAATCCGAGGGCTTAAATGATCGATTATAGCATGTTAAGAAGTCTTCTTGACCTCTAGGTGATTCACTATCATCAGAGGTGAACTCAGCATCCTCAGGAACCCCTACTGGATCAGTTTCAGTGTTATTAACTGATTTAAGGTAGGAAAATGCAACTTTTTATGCTCAAAAACAGGCAATTTTGGGTATTCGAGGGCTGAATTGACCAGTAATAGCATGTGACTGCATGTCATGACATCATCTTGACCTCTGGGTGATTCACTATCATTATGGGTGAACTCGACACCCTCAAAAGCACCTCATTGACCAGTTTCAGTGGCACTGACTGATTTCAGACAGGAAAATAGCCATTTTTTATGCTTGAAAATAGTAATTTTTTGGTCCCTCAAAGGGCCCTCCAAAGATAGAGGGGGGGGGTGTCTAAATCTTAATGCATTTGGCTGAAATTTGTTATAGGAACTTTGTACACACAGGGACAAAACTGGGCCCAAGAAGAGCTTGATCCGAAAAACTTTCCAAAAAAGGGGACACCTATCAGTGAAGTCGTATAAAATATTCCAATTAAAAACAAATCCTGCAGTATGGCATCAACATTGTTTCAACAGAAGTATGGCTTCCAGGTATTCATTTTGAAGGTAATTTTCTGCAGATTCCAAATATGTTATCATTATGCTTGTATCTTTTATATTAGTCAAGATATCACAAACCGCGATTCTACGGAAACATAACTTTTCCTGAAAATGTCTTAGGAAATGTGCTTCCGGAGGCACCCCTAAATATTAATTGATCAAGCTGATTTTTTAGTATGTTCATCTGGCTACCTAAACACAACTTCAGGCCAAGGTACAGCTATCTAGCTCTATTTTTTAGTTTTCATGGGGCGGCTGATGCACCCTAATAATCACCCATTACTTCAAAGAGTCTGGGAAAGCTGTGGGATGTATTTAGCAAAATAGTAGACAGCAAGCAATCAACCAAACTGTTTGATTTGTTTGGTGATGTGACACCTTGCATGTAGATGGGGCAACACATACTAGGAGAATAGGCATGTGTCTTTTTAAGAATAATAAAAGCCTCTACTATAAAAATTTTGAAGTAATATGCAACATGTGACCTGGAACAGTTGGCGGTTTATTTGAAATGTAAGTCGCTGTTTGATAAGCTTAAGCTTGAATTTTTATTGATGTTGTTCAGTAGATTGTGAGCTTGTAATACTTTCTATCCTCCTGGCCCAGTTATTCTGCCTCAACATGTGATCTGAATGTTACTCCTCATTTGTGACCTAAACCTAAAAGCGCAGCAGACCGCCGCCAGATCAAGAGTCTGGAGCCACATTATGGATGGCTACCAGCAAGTTATCTGATAGCTTCTCACTGCATGCGCTATAGGAATTTAGGATGGCTTTTTACTGTGTCTGTGGCACTATGTGGCAGCTGTGTACATTTCTTGTTTTTACAGATCTATGCCGAATGACATGCAGAAACTGTCTGAGAGAGGTATAATCCACCGCAGAGTGGTATCAAATGGTAAAAGTTCATGACTCCCAGCTGTAATGCGAACCTTTGGATCATGATGAATACTGTTGCTCTGCTGGATCTATTGCCTGGCTGCTGGACACTTCTGTCCTGTTGCTGCTCTACAAAGTGATTTGCTGCCAATGTGGTTTCTGCAAAGTGATTTGCTGCCAATGTGGTTTTTATTTCACTCATCAAATTGGGATTTTCTCCGTTTTCATTGCTTTGTAAGGGCCCACCGTCAGAATCAAACCGCCTGTTGGTGCCGGACTGTGAGTGATAGCGGATTTTATGTCGAGACCTCCATCTGTTATGCTGTGCTGTTTCTGGCTTTACTGAAACTACCTTTCCAGCAGTTTATTCCCTAGGTTTTCTCTAAACTGGGTATGATTGGAATGCTCGTTTGTATTCTGACAACCTCTGTAGGATTATAGAAAATGATGTCAATCTGTGTAGGAATTTCCACCCAAATGTTGGGGGCGGAATATTATCTCATCAGTGGTAGGTTGATTTGGCCTTGATGGCTTTTGCAGCAATTTAATTTCTGTTCAAGTTTCATTGGGTTATGCATTAGGTTTGACATGCCCATTTTGGGTCAGTGTGTTAGGATTTCCAACATGTGCATGCTTTAATGTTGAATTGAGAATTAGCTAATAGCTAATGACACCACAGCTTGTGACAAACTTTGTCAAAGCTAAATTCCATCTTATGCTAAAAATATACATATGGTAAGTTTGGAAATTAAAAGCCAATTCCATCATCCCTTTCTCCTAAAGCAATTATTACTGCATTGTTGAATCAGAATTGTTCTGTTCCAGTAACACTGCAGGTATACCCATTCTACTGATTGTCACTGCTAATAAATTTATTTAGAGTTGACCTTTTCTAAACTATATAATATAAGTAGTTGATCTTTTAGCCTGAACCTGAGCTGCTGAGGAAGCCAAGTCCTCAATGTCCACATAGTGAAGTCCTGTGTTATGTGTGACGGGTCAATTGGTTTGAAGTCAGCCAGATTATAGAATTAGCAAACGTCTCGTAATGAAGATGAATGGGTGGCTTTAAAATGCTGACCAAGAAGGCAATTACAGTGGAAGAGTAATGAGGAGGTATTGATTATTATTGAGTGGTCACTTATTAGCTCCTTCCTCTTCTTGAACTTAGTGATGAAGATGAGAAGAGTAAAAGGAGACTAGGAGAGTGAGGGCTATTCAAGACTATTACAGGAATCTTGTGGTAGTGATACATCATTGAGACTTTGCAAGACATGTATTATTAGCATTCAGGTCATATTATAGACATTTCTGCAATCTGCTGTCCTCTTGTGTTATTGAGAAAAGGTTAGTCCTTACTGTTTTTCCACATAATAAAACACGTGCTATGACGGAAACCATACAAGACAAAACATAGTCCAATTTGTTCTTTATCTACCTAAGTTAAGATGCCGTACAGCCAGCTACTGACTGCAATGATATTCCAGACATGATATTGCCTTGTCCTTCTAGATTTGTGCAGTCCTTTATAGTCCATATTGAAAAGTGGCTTGTTACCGTTTTGCAAACAAATTGAGATATAATCCTGAACAGCCTTGTGCTCGTCATTGTAATCTGGGTATTCAATGTGAACGATGTCCTCATATGGGTCGGGTTCACTGTTATGTCCTCAATTTGCATGACAAGCAATGGGCTGAAGTTGTGACTGGATTTTGTAGATGGGAAGTGGAGTCATAGACTGGCCCTCTGGGGCTTATAGAAGCCTCGACTCATCAGAGATTGTTTCAAAAGTCTGTAAAAAAAGTGGTCCACAATGACTCCACATTTGTCTGGTGATAACCTTTGTCTTCTGTAGGACATATCTCTCTTGCTACGGTCTCACAGTATTCAGGCTTGGTGCTGGTGGATGGCTTCACGTCCTGATGCTCCGTGATTTTCTGTGATGCTCCGCGACACGGTGACACAGCACGGCTTAATCTGTCAAAGCTGCACCCTGACAGACCTGATCTGAATAAGGTCTGTTGTCGATTCTATGGCCATACAGTGGAGGCCTCCATACATTGCTCGGCTTGCCTGAAAATTGCTGTGCCTTTACTGCCTATGTCACTGTGTGTTTGCAGTGTTATTTACGTGTTCTATGAAGTAGGGCCATCACGGCCAATCAGGTTACATACTAATGGCAGAATAATTTTGGTGAGCCAAAGAAGAATCCCACAAATCGGCCAGTCACACATATGCTATTTTATCAGGGAAATTAAGGTTCAATACTTGTCAAAGGGCGTTTAGATATTGAACACTTCCAGAGAATTTAAAAAAATGAATGTCAATTAGAATGGCTGATATATTTGTGCATTTATGAATGGCTGATATTTTTGTTCATTTATGGATGAGTTGTCAACTTTAAGTTTTTGATAGAATTTTGATACTTGTCACGATTTGTGTAGCGTGATCTATTGTTGTTTGGTTCAAGTTTAAATGAGTCACAAGTTATGATTCACTACTTTTGTATGAGTTTCATTGTGATTTGTTCATGCAATCTATAGGTTTTACTATGTTTTTTCTGCCTATCAGAATTTAAATGCACGTTCTGGAAATCTGTTGTTCAGTAACATTGTTTAGTGAATCATACACCATTTTGGTCCGCATCTTTCTAAATAATACTCTATGAGTTATTTTATCAACTCTTTAGAATTCCATTTATTGCGCTCTTCGTGTATTTTTTTAGCTGATATTGCCATTGTGTGTGCTTTTTGTTCATTTCTCGCAAGCTTTCTGGCCCTTGACTCTTGGGACGGCTGAGTGTTATGTGATGGCTCATGTAGCCTGAATCAACATAAGAGCATTGGGCCAAACCAGGCCTATGGCAATCATTGCACAGCTACACTAATGCCTCTAGCCTCAAGCTCTCATTTTTCTCCGCGGTCATTTTTCATCAGTGTATATTTTTCATAATCTCTTGACAAAAGCAGTGTTTCTGTGCTGCAAAATGGTCGGTTTCTGACCCAACACCAGTCAAGCTGAGGCAAGTTGTTGGAACTAGTTGATGCTGGTCGATACTATTAAGTTTAGGTTCGTTCTTCAAATTCAAGGATGTAGAATTTTGACTTATGATATTTCTGCTATGTAATGTAGGGCCATTGTACTATTTGTAGGCCTAAGACCATCAGAAACATAGCATGCATATAGACCCTGGAATCAAGCCTGTAGTATCTAGAATTAAGGTGTATTATAAAATTCAGGCACATGAATGTGTATGCGGAGACTTATTTTCAAATTCTAAGTATCTTAAATTATATCTTTTCCAAACCTTACTCCTTAGCTGTGTAGCATGTTTTGGAATATGCTTATAATATCGCTATGCATCTTGCACAACGGTGCATTTGACAAATTTATGGTATTTTATGACATTTTACAGCTTTGTTATTTATATTCCATCAGCGCATAAAAAAGTCTAATGATTTTATGATATGCGTACATGTCCAAACTGTATAAATGATTATAAAATTAAGTTTTTCTTGATGATTAATGAGTGTTTCTTTGTTTTTCAGGTTTGTACCTGTGTTCCTTTCCTATTCGCAAAGAAGTGTAATGCCACATGGGTAAGTCTAAGGTTGATTAACGTTTTCCATAAAAGTCATAGGTCTAGGTGATAAAAGAAAGTATTAAAAATCAAATTTTACAAATACATTTTATTTTCTTAAAGTTTTGCAGAAAACATTAGAAGATGAGATTTTTACAGATGAGGGTTTCGTTTTTACTGTAGGTCTACAACCCATATTCTCTTGAAAGAATGCAAGACACAAAATACAATCTGCCATATAAACCAAAAATATATACTTGCACAAAAATGATGAACGGTCACAAAAAGGATGCGTTGTCGGTTTCTTGAAACTATGTAGCTTTTGCCTCCGGCCATGAAACTTAAATCTGTATACCATAAATGGTAGACAGTCACACTCATAAATTATCACTAACTGAATAACCCTTAGCAAAGAACCACAATGTAGGCCTACAGCAAACAGCCACTACCGGTATGAAGTATACATCTTTCCGTAATACAATAATGACCTTCACCGAATTGACCCCCAGGCCAATGTTAACCGAAGAAGATTTACACTTTGTGAAATTAGGAGAAACTAAATGCTCCCTTAAGTACTGCGTCCAGGTCCAAAACAAATTAGCCTGTAACCAAATTACACATGTACTCTGTAAGTAATTACCCACAAGGATCGGTTCGGTCTCGGAGGTACCACAAAACGTGTTTAATTGCAATCCAATATTGTTAATTTGTTGAGGGATTTTTAGTATCTGAACTTGAAATGGAGATCAGGCCATGTTCTACAATGCAAATTTTGGACCTGTTTATTTTCCTCTTTTCAAATGTTTTGAAATGAGGAATAAACAGGTAGATGTATAGATAGATAGATCTTAGATCTATATGGTTAGTGCAGCCCTCTTAAGTCCAGGTCTGGGTGCTCACGAGGGTTGATTGATGAGATGGCTGAGAGAGTGGAAGTCCTGAAAATGTTGCACATTTGAAGACAAACCTTTTTTAGAGGGCTTTCGCTTGTTTCGCAGTTGTGATGTAGAAATTTGGAATGCTCTACACATAATAGACTGGCGTTTTGTAAGCGCAACACCATATATGTTGACCACACAGAACGTTGACCCGAAAGTGGATGACAGTCTTATCTTACCATCATGGGCGTAATTTGGTGGGGGACGGGGGGGACATGTCCCCCTCACATTTTTGACCCCGGGGGACATAATATGAAATGTCCCCCCCACTTTTTGAGATAAAAAAAATTAAAAAATATTTGAGAATTAGATTGGATCTCAGATGGGAAAGCTAAGAAACAAATATTCCAGAATATTTATTAAACTGTCTCGTCTCGTCAAAAAAATTAAGTGCATTAATTGTCACTTTTTAAAGGTTGATCCTTAGCTACATCAACATTTCAGAAAAGACAAAGTCTGACAATATTAATTGCAAATCAGCACTCATCTTGATGAAATCGAAAGTGGTCAATGTAAGAATGTACCTAGTACTACCTACTGGTATTAAACTATATTGTTGTGCAGTTGAGGACGAGTTCCATTTCCATGCATTAAAATTTAGTTCGAATTCATCGAAGAAAAGCAGGTATGTTTTGATTACCTATGCAGTTTCAATTTCAATGAAGTGCGATCCAAAAGAAGTTTTTTGATGAATATGAAATTGTTTCCATGATGTGCATTCATAACCTTAATTTCCAAGTTGGGGCCAACTCCTTATGAAATAGAAACTCCTCCCCCACCTCCATGCCCAAAAACAGTGTAATTATTTAATTATCGCCCATGCTATAGCATAGAGCGATTATGTCTCTGTCTTGAAGGGGTGATATTACCCAGTTTCTGGTTTGCTTTAATGTGGGCTTGTATTCCTTAATTCTCTCCACCACAATAATTATTTAATACTACGTACAGTACATACATGTATAGTCAATTTTTGTACAATCATTATGTGTTTTGTCTGAATTTCTTTGGCACTTGCCATCCACTTTTTGACCTGTGTTGGTTAGTGTGTATCTGTCAAGAAAGTTCATATTTCGAAATATGTGGTCTGCTTATAATCCTACTCTATGGTAGATAATATTTGTATAGTAAATCATAAGTTTACAAATTATCAAATCTATTGTATCATTTTACATAAATTATAATATCATCAATTTTTCATTATCTGAAGCCCAACAAAATAATTTTTATCTTTGTTATTGTCTCATTGTAAAGCGTTTTAAACAAAAAATAAGTCCACCTTTGTAAAAACTCACATAGATGTTTATTTGTAGCTTGATTCCTTAATTCTTTTTTGGGTCAACAGGCCCGGAATATATGTTGGCATTAATTAAGTTTAGAATTATTTTAACCAAAATGAAAGGTGCTCAATCTCAACTCTAATGATTTTCAATGTCACCAAAAGAACTCAAACCATAAAAATGTTAAAAATAGGTCCTCAGTGGTCCACGAAATATGCATCAGATACAACATTTCTTCAGTAACTTGATGAAGTACTTCCAGTTGGTAGCTACCCCACATGGTAAAATTGGTCATTTGGATTGGAAAAATTAAGCTGGTCATAATAATTCAGCCAACTGTCACTAAAAATCAGAAAAATATTTGTGACACTTAAGTTTATTTGAAAGGGACTTATTTTTGTTGGATCGTTCAGAGAAGTATGTTAGCCAAAGTTAGAAGTGATCCACAAAATTGCCAAACATATGTATCTCGAAATTGTATATGAAATATTTATAATTTCACAATATCACATCAATAAACATTAAACAATTAACATCAATAAATTGTCTTACAGTAAACCAAAAACGAAGGCTCATGGAATTTTAAGCTGTTGGTGGCCATCAATGACCTAGCAACAGGCCCTATCAAACACGTTGAAATAACATGTCAACTTGTCATTGAGCAACTTGTGATCTCATTGATACTTATAGTTGGTCACTCTTTTTATGGCTATGAACTCATATATTGCTTGACTCATAGAGAATAATATGGCATGGTTAGGGCTGTGACCTCACAAGTTTACTCATCAAGCGTTGAGTACTTGTTGTATGTATGAAATCATAAGACATCAACATGCCTATATATGTATTTGTATGTTGTTAATTGATTCTTTTGAAAGCTTAGATGAAATGGAAAAACAATCAAATTGTATATTTTCTAAATCATCAGTGTTATACACTGATATTGCATTGCTAAAACTGGCAATCCCCCAAAGTCCCGCGAAAGATGCATACCGCGCTGGCCGCGGGACGCAACATCTGTTGGATCCAGACCTTACGCTGGCTGAATTACTGCTTGTCCCCCACACATTTTACATGAAAATTACGCCCCTGCTTACCATCGCCATATCTCCTGAGAGTTCAGCCTCCACACTGTCCTTCCCATCGCATGCTGGATTCACTTAGAAGAACCCACAAATATAAGGCTAGCCTCCCAAATAGTATGTGTAGAAGCTAGGTTGAGCTACAAGCTCATTTGGAAAATTTACTCAAAATATGAGTTATTACATTCCAACCCACCTGTAGATTATTTATAGGGGACCCAGGTTCTATTCCCGTTCCCCCGCAACCCATTTTACTAAGGCGGATCATTCATCCTGTGCTAGAAATGCACCACGCCTTATTACCATCATCCCGTAAAGTGCTATTGTCTGACCTCACCCATGCTTTCGAATACGAAGCATTATGTTTGAATGTCCAATTGTCCATCTCTCCAGTCTGACCAATATGTCAAGCTTTTCCAAAAAAAAAAAAAAATCAAGAAAGAAAAATCAAGGAAATAGTAATTTAATAAATACAGCATTCCATTTGAATACCAAACACTGATCCCCAGAGATGCCCCATATGGTGCTCTGCAACTCTCGCCAAATCTCCTGAGACTTTCTGTCCATCCCACGGCATGCTAGATTCACTTACAAGAACTGCGGGGCCTGATATGCTTATAGATGCCCCTCTAGTGTTCTTTTGCATGACTTGATGGCTCTTCTAAGGAATAAAATTGATCAAATGAGGCAGAAAAAGTTCCCTGATGCTGTAGATATGGCCGACCTAACAGCTGCGACCAGCTCGTTTTATCTCACTGTGTCCGTTAGGTTGGTTCCAAAAGTCGGTTCTCATGGAAATGAAGAATAAAGACCGAGTAGCCAAGTCAAGATTGAAGTTTCGTGCAACGCCTATTCAAGATATTAACTGCGGACAAAGGTCTAGTGCTGTAATGGACAACTTCTTGAGAAGTCTTTATCTCTTTCATGGAGAGGATGGTGGACCCAACCTCGACTTACATCAGGAAATGATCATCTTTCACTAGAATTTGTATTGCCAGTTTTCATGGAAACTGAAAATGAAGACTTTCTAAAAGGAGGAGTGAAGTTAAGATTGAAGATTATTGGAGACAACAGAATGTTGAAAAGGCCATTGTTGTAGGCATAATGGTCAACTTCTTTACCGAAATCTTTACAGAGCAGATGAACCCAGCCTCACCGAATGAAAATGATTATAATTTCATCATATTTTTCATTATCTGTTTTCATGAGAATAAAGATAAAGAATGCAAGTAAGGAAGTTATAGATTGAAGTTTCTTGCACCGCCTATTCACTGCTCACGATGGTCTAGTGCTGCCATTGCTTTAATGTACAACTTTTTAGAAGTTCAATCTGGCAATGAGAAATCTTTATAGAGAAGATGGTCTCAGCCCATTTGTAAACTTCGTCATCAGAAAATGATTTCATTTCATTTTCATCAGTATGGGTATCGGTGGTATCAACAGCAAAATACCAGGCTTGTTATTGGATCGGAAGTGAAAAAGTGGTATCGGTGCATCCCTATCCTTGAGATATATATCTTTGCAAATGTTACCATTAAAATTGAACAGTGACAATCAGGGAAATGGGCAGTTTGTATGTGTATACAAGATAGCACAGATTCAACTCAATCAAGCAACAAAGATCTACCATGTGCTGTATCTATTCTGACATAAGTATGCAGCCTGATGGGCTGTGATGGCTCTACTTCATAACATGTACATAACTCTGAAAGCATACAGTGACATAGGCAGTAAGAGTGCAACATTTTCATGGCTAGCTGAGAAACGTATGGAGGATTCCACTGTTTGGCCATAGATTCGACAACAGACCTTATTCAGATCAGGTCTGTTGGGGTGCAGCTTTGACAGATTAAGCCGTGCTGTGTCACCGTGTAGCAGAGCATCACAGAAAATCACTGAGCATCAGGACATGAAGCCATCCACCAGCACCAAGCCAGAATACTGTGAGACTCAGGCAAGAGAGATATGTCCTACAGAAGACAAAGGTTATCACCAGACAAATGTGGAGTCATTGTGGACCAGTTTTTTACCCAGACTTTTGAAACAATCTCTGATGAGCCGAGGCTTCTAAGCCCCAGAGGGCCAGTCTATGACTACATCCCATCTACCAAATCTAGTCACAGCCTCAGCCCATTGCTTGTCATGCAAATTGAGGACATAAAATTGAACCCTACCCATATGAGGACATCGTTCACGTTGAATACCCAGATTACAATGACGAGCACGAAGCTGTTTTGGATTATATCTCAATTTGTTCCCAAAACAGTAACAAGCCACTTTCCAATATGGACTATAAAGGACTGCACAAATCTAAAAGGACAGGACAATATCATGTCTTGAATATTTGAGCAGTCAGTGGTTAGTGCTTATGCGATCACTACTTTATCCAACTTTTCCTCTATGTGGCTTTTTTTTTGTCTGGTATATTTTCCTTATAACCAATTTGTTGTAATGTGGAAAAAATACAACAAACAATTTCTCAATAAACCAAAAGAAAATGCAGAATATTCTTCAATGGCCTGAATGCTAATAATACAAGCGTGTCTCGCGAAGCCTCCAAGATGTATCTCCAGTAGATTTCTGTAATAGTCTTGACAACCCTGACTCTCCTTAATTACTCTTCTCATATTCATCACAGAACTCCAGATGAGGAAAGAGCTTATAAGTGACCACTCAATGATAATCAGCACCTCCTCATTACTCTTCCGCTGCAATTGCCTTCTTGGTCAGCATGTTAAAGCCACCCATTCATCTTCATTTCAAGACATTTGCTAATCCTATAATCTAGCAGACTTCAAACCAATTGACCCGTCACACAATGCCACAGGACTTAACTCTCTTTAGTCCAAGGTCACGCTAAAAGATTGATTACTTGGAATGCATATGTCTTTGCAAAGGTCAAAACTGAATTATAACAGTGAAGTTGGGTAAATCGGTGAAATCAACATAATTATTGTTTATCCAAAAAACATTCTTACATTGCTGTACCAAATCTCTCGGGTTTTAAAAAACAGCAATAAAGTACAGGTTTGAAGTCAATAAAGGAACAAAGAGCCACTCTTTCTGCCACAAATAGGCCACCTGATTATATGGGCTATGATGGCTCTAATTCATATAACACATATATGACACAGATGACACAGCAAGCCCGAAGTGATATAGGCAGTAAGGGCACAGCAATTTCAAGGCAAGTTGAGCAACATCTGGAAGCCTACCCGTGTGGCTATTGAATCGACAACAGACCTTATTCAGATCAGGTCTGTCAGGGTGCAGCTTTGACAGATTAAGCCGTGCTGTGTCACCGTGTCGCGGAGCATCACAGGAAATCACAGAGCATCAGGACGTGAATCCATGTACCAGCACAAAGCCAGAATGCTGTGAGACAGTAGCAAAAGAGATATGTCCAACAGAAGACAAAGGTTATCACCAGACAAATATGGAGTCATTGTGGAGCAGTTTTTAAGGTGGCTCGATACTCGTGAACTTTCCGAGATAGGATTTCTCAAAAATAGTTTAGAATGATCCAAAATATAGTGTATAGCACAGATATGCAAAAAAAAGTGGTCGCTACCAGCCTTTAAAAAGAAAAATATGAGATTATACACGAGAAAGTCAGTTCACCCAAACCTGAAAAACTGAATTGTTTTCTAAAAATTTTTAATGTCAAGTTTTCCCTGCTATTCCATGGTCATGCATCCCATATTATGCAATGAAGCATGAAATTATAGAAGACACTTGAAGGGAAAAGCTGATTGCAATTTCAAAGAGATATATTTAGTTTAAAAGACTTTCTAAGGGTCTCGGAATAAAAGTTTTGATTTTGACAATTTAAACTTTTTTTATAAACCATAGTGCTAAAAAAAATTGACAAGATAGGATTTTTTAATTCTTTGTCATTTACTCCCAAAAATTGTGGGGAATACATGATAATACCGACAACCCTTCCTACCACACTTGAAATTGATATACAATTTTTTTTTTATTACCTAGTCATTTTTGAGAGAAATTAGACCTGCTTGAGGAAAATCGCCAGTGAAAATGTTCTATTCTGAGTATCAAGCTGAAACTCCGGCTGCTTGTAGTACTCATGATAGTGCATCTAGTGAAGTCTCTAACCCCAATAGAAGTGGCACAATTTGCAAACGAAGCGGCCGACACTTGAAATTCTCAGAATTAAAAAAAAGATGACAGCAGAGATCAGCTGCAATGGTGACGTTACCATAGATAGGGCCTGCCTGGCTGCGCGTCAATGTGCGCTAACTACCACTTCGCATGAGTAGCGAGCCACCTTAACACAGACTTTTGAAACAATCTCTGATGAGCCAAGGTTTCTAAGCCCCAGAGGGCTAGTCAATGCGTCCCAATTCCCATCGACCAAATCAGATCACAGCTTCAGCCCATTGCTTGTCATGCAAATTTAGGACATAACATTGAACCCTTCCCATATGAGGACATCATTCACATTGAATACCCAGATTACCATGACGAGCACAAGGCTGTTTTGGATTATATCTCAGTTTGTTCCCAAAACATTAACAAGCCACTTTCCAGTATGGACTACAAAGGACTGCACAAATCTTAAACAACAGGACAATATCATGTCTAGAATATTGGAGCAGTCATTGGGCAGTGCTTATGGGATCTCCACTTTATCCAGTTTTTCCTTTATCTGCCTTTATTTTATCTTGTATGTTTTCCTTATAACCGATTTGTTGTAATGTGGAAAAAATATAACAAACAATTTCTCAATAAACCAGAGGAAAACAAATTGCAGAATATTCTTCAATGGCCTGAATGCTAATAATACAAGCGTGTCTCGCGAAGCCTCCAAGATGTATCTCCAGTAGATTTCTGTAATAGTCTTGACAACCCTGACTCTCCTTAATTATACTTCACATATTCATCACAGAGCTCAGGATGAGGAAAGAGCTTATAAGTGACCACTCAATAATAATCAATTACTCCTCATTACTCTTCCACTGTAATTGCCTTCTTGGTCAGCATGTTAAAGCCACCCATTCATCTTCATTACAAGACATTTGCTAATCCTATAATCTGGCCGACTTCAAACCAATTGACCCGTCACACAATGCCACAGGACTTTATTCTGGAGAATGGAGACTTGGTCTCCTCACTAGTCCAAGATCGGTCAAGCAGATTAGCATTTTGGAGAAACATAGCTTCGGTATTGTCAATATTCACTAAATAAGTGGAAGATGTGTTTCTGTGCAATGAGACTTATATTGGCCATTCAATGTTTTTCTGTCTTGGATAAATATGACAGCAGGATAATTAATACAGTAGATGGGATTGTGTTAGCTGTCACAATGATGCAACCAAGCAAGTTTGCTCCCAAGCGCAATAGCACTTGCATGGACAATGGCAATCCAAACCAATTGTACCATAATCTTTTGGACTCATGAGAGTACATAATAATTATTACAATGTTGAAGATAGAAAACAGGAAAATCTAGTTGCTACCAAAAGCAGTTAGGAGCCTAGCAAATACTAATGAGATGATATGCCACCCCCAACATTTGCGTGGAAATTCCTGCACAGATTGACACCATTTTCCATAATCCTGCAGACTCTGAATACAAACGAGCATTCTAATCATACCCAGTTTAGACAAAAACTAATGCTTGCAACAAAAATGCTTATAAAATAGCTTCAACAAGGAAGGAAGCAACACAGCAAAACAGATGGTGGTCTTGACATAAAAACCGCTATTACTCACAGTCCGTCACCAACCGGCAGTAGGATTCTGACGGTGGGAACTTACAAAGCAATGAAAGGAGAAAACCCCTGTGGGATAAGTGAAATAAAAACCACATTGGTGTGTCCAGACACAGAGAGTGCAGTATGGCTCACAAATGAAGAGTAACATTCAGATCACATGTTGTGGAAGAATAACTAGGCCAGAAGGATGGAAAGTATTAGAAGCTCGCAATCTACCGAACAACATCAACAAAATTCAAGCTCGAGCTTATCAAACAGTGACTTCCATTTCAAATAAATCGCAAGCAGATCCAGGTCACATGCTGCATATTATTACAAAATCTTTTACAATATAAATGGGAAGCTTTTTTTTTTCTTAAGAGAGTCATGCTTATTCTCTTAGTATTCTCCATGTTTATGGCGCTACCTACATCTACATGCAAGGTGTCACATCACGTACCAAACCAAACAGTTTGGTTAACTGCTTGCGGTGTGGTATTTTGCTAAACACATCCCACAGCTTTCGCCTCTTTGACGTAATGGGTGATTATTCTGTGCATAGTCCCAGTCACATCTACATCTTTGCAGACGTGGCGGCCCATCACCAACTCCATTTAGACCGTCACAGAGACCATCACAAGATGTACCAAGTCCATTCACAGCAAGATGTTGAATTGGTCCATTGTACAAGTAATGTACTTGGTCCAAGGAAGAGTGTTTGTTGTAATGACAGACTGTTTTTGTCAGCAAGGAAGACTTTGGGTTTGTTTTTGTCAAGAGTTTTATGCAGCACTCCCCAGGTGATCTCAAGTTTCTTGACTGACAGAGTGATTACTGTGTAATCAGTCCCAGTCACACGTTAGAATCTAAACAGGCTTGGTGACATCCTTTGGACTGGCTGGGAATGCAAATGGGCATGTCAAACATCAAGCAAAATATTTGCCAAAAAGAAATAATAGGACCCAATGAAACTTGGAACAGGAATTAAACTACTGTCAAATCAGTTATGGCCCAAGCAACCTACCACTGACGGGATAGTATTCCGCCCCCAACATCTGGGTGGAAATTCCTGCACAGATTGACACCATTTTCCATAATCCTACAGAAGCTGTCAGAATACAAAAGAGCACCTTAATGAAACCCTGTTTAGACAAAACTTAATACTACAAAAATGCCAGAAAAATACCTTCAACAAGGCTGGAAACGTCACAGCAAAAGAGATGGTTCTCTCCACATAAAAACTGCTATCACACACAGTCCGGCACCAACCGGCAGGGATTCTGACGTTGGGCACTTACTAAGCAATGAAAAGCAGGAAATCCCCGTGTGATAAGTGAAATAAAAAGTATTAAAAACCACATTGGTAGCAAATCACTTTGTGGGGCAGCAACAGGACAGAAGTGTCCAGCAGCCAGGCAAGAGGTCCAGCAGAGCAACAGCATTTGTAATGATTTGAAGGTTCGAATTACAAGAGAAAGTCATGAACTTTAACCATTTGATACCACTCTGTGGGGGATTATGTCTGTCAAACTGTCTGACAGTGTCAGTGCATGTCATTTGGCATGTGTAAAAACAAGAAATGTACACATCTGCCACACAGTGCTATAGGCGGACACAATAAAAAGCCATCCTAAATTGTCTGCATCAGATGGCTAATCCAAATTCCTGACGCATACAGTGAGATGCTATCGGATCACTCCCTGGTAGCCATCCGTAATGCGGCTCCAGACTCTTGATCTGACCGCGGTCTGCTGTGCTTCTAGGTTTATGTGTCCAGATACAGAGAGTGTGGTATGGCTCACAAATGAAGAGTAGCATTCAGATCACATGTTGTGGCAGAATAACTAGGCTAGGAGGATGGAAAGTATCAGTAGCTCACTAACTACTGAACAACATCAATAAAAATTCAAGCTCGAGCTTATCAAACAGTGACTTACTTTTCAAATAAACCACCAGCAGTTCCGGGTCACATGTTGCATTATTACAAATCTTTTACAATATAAATCGGATTTTTTTTTTTCTTAAGAGACGCATGCTTATTCTCTTAGTATTTGATGCTTTGCCCCATCTTCATCAGCAACCAAGGTGACACATCACCAAACAGTCTGGTTGATTGCTTGTTGTCTAGTATTTCCCTTAACACATCCCACAGCTTTCGCCTCTTTGACGTAATGGGTGATTATTCTGTGCATAGTCCCAGTCACATCTACATCTTTGCAGACGTGGCGGCCCATCACCAACTCTACTGAGACCATCATAAGATACACCACGTCCAGTCACAGCAAGATGCTACATTGGTCCATTGTGCAAGTAATGTACTTTGTCACTACAATAAAAAATCTTCCTTTGACCGACTGTTTTTGTCAGCAAGGAAGACTTCGGGTATGTTTTTGTCAAGAGTTTTGTGCAGCATTCCCCAGCTGATCTCAAGTTTCGTGAAGGGCGGAGTGATTACTGTCTAATCATTCCCAGTCACACGTTAGAATCTAAACAGGCTTGGTGACACTTCACCGACCAACTGGTCTGAAACAGTCCAGTAGTAGTTTATAGCATTTGACCGAGCAGTGCAATACACAAGTCAAGTGATCATTGTGGATGTTCTCAAAGTCACATTAATACAATATCGTACAAGGCTTGATGACACTTTACTCACCGTGCGGAGCGACGTGTCTCGTCCCTCATTGCAAACATGAGAGGAGTGAACCAGATGGTTCAATAAAAAAAAAGATTCAGACTTCCCATAATATCCTGGCACTTTTTTCTCATCACACGCATGACTACCAAAAAATTCCAAAAAAAAAAATGTTAGGGAAAAAAAAATTTAAGAAAAAAAAGTAAAAAAGTTCGGGGGAAAAAAAAATCCAAAAAAAATAGGTAACATTTTCCCTCAAAACTTTTATTTAACATTTCTTTTAGAATATTACCTTTAAACCCTATTTGTGTTTGTCCTAATTTGTTTCTCCAAACTTTTTATTGAACAAGCCTGAATACAAAAATTAATTTCGAGAAATAATTAGGTAATTACAAGTAAGAGTCTTAAAAATATATACTTTGCGTTCAGGCAGTCGCGTCTTCATGCTTTGCCATTTACATATTATGACATTCCTCTACTGTCTTGCCATACAACATCATCATCAAAGGACCTTTCTGAACGACTGAGTTGTCCATAATTAATCCATTGGACTGGGTGGGAATCAAATGGGCATGTCAAACGTAAAGCAAAATATTTACCAAAAAGAAATGATATGACCTGATGAAACTTTAACAGGAATTAAACTGCTGTCAAATCAGTCATTGCCCAAGCAACCTACCACTGATGAGATGATATTCCGCCCCCGACATTTGGGTGGAAATTCCTACGCAGATTGACACAATTTTCTATAATCCTACAGACACTGTCAGAATACAAACGAGCATTCTAATCGCACCAAGCTAGACAAAAAATAATGCAACAAAAATGCTTATAAAATAGCTTCAACAAGGAAGGAAACAGCACAGCAAAACAGATGGTGGTCTCGACATAAAAACCGCTATCACTCACAGTCCGGCACCAACCGGCAGTTGGATTCTGACGGTGGGCTCTTACAAAGCAATGAAAAGCAGGAAATCCCTGTGTGATGAGTGAAATAAAAACCACATTGGTAGCAAATCACTTTGTGGGGTAGCAACAGGACAGAAGTGTCCAGCACCAAGGCAATGGATCCAACAGAGCAATGGCATTCGTCATGATCTGAAGGTTCACATTACAGCTAGGAGTCATGAACTTCTACCACTTAATACCACTCTGCGGTGGATTATCCGTCTCTCAGACTGTCTCTGCGTGTCATTTGGCATCCGTAAAAACAAGAAATGTACACAGCTGCTACACAGTGCCACGGGCAGACACAGTAAAAAGCCATCCTAAAGCCATCCTAAATTGTCTGCATCAGATGGCTAATCCAAATTCCTGACGCATGCAGTTAGATGCTATCGGATCACACACTGGTAGCCATCCGTAATGCGCCTCTGGACTCTTGATCTGACGGCTAGGACGACATTCTGCTGCGCTTCTAGGTTTATGTGTCCAGACGCAAGAGAGTGGCTCAGAGTGTGCTATGGCTCACAAATGAGGAGTAACATTCAGATCACATGTTGAGGCTGAATAACTGGGCCAGGAGGATAGAAAGTATTACAAGCTCACAATCTACTGAACAACATCAACAAAATTCAAAGCTCAGGCTTATGAAACAGTGACTTACATTTCAAATCAACTGTCACTTGCTGATTGGCATGTACATGATGAACTGTTTATTCAAGCATCCATATCGTACGCCAATCTGTTTACGGCAACATTCATGAACGGGATCTGGAAGTTTGTAGATGAACTTGCCTTATTTGATGGCTTGCTAGTGTTATGGTGCCAATGTGTGACTTGTAATACTATAATTAAAGAATGAAGACTTCAAGTAGCAAAGTTAAGATTTAAGATTCACGTGTTGCCTAGTTAAGATATTTACTGCGGAGAATGTGAGTTTTTACTGCCATTGGTCTGAATAAAAGGACAATTTCTCAAGAAATTTCTGTGGAGAGGATGGTAGCCCTACCTCAATTGACATCAGAAAGTTATTGTCATTAATTCATATTTAAATATCACTGCTGGGAGCAGATATTTGGCTCTCCGTCAGAAGTCATTCAGACGTTGTCTCCATAATGTGCATTTGGGGCTGTTCCAGCATACTGACAATTTATTTCGTAATTAGTAGGACATCGTTTTATTATCTGGTGTTATTATAGCTGTTTGCAGATTGGCAGTCCAAACAGTTTAAAAATTAACTTTCAACATTGTCTTGTGATGTTGCTGGCTTAGAAATGTTTTGTTGTGTTAGTTATTGTCAATCATTTCATTCAGGGCTTATCATATCTAGCAGTGTATATGGAAATAAACCAACTAATTATAAATAACTTAAGGAACCTCATCAAATAAGAACATTGGGAGACCAACAGAAAACAGTCAATGACGCGTTAAAGTGTGGTTTGAAATTTTTGACATGTTATTCCATATCGAGAGAACTGGAGACTGCCTGAAGAGTGAAGACTGAACTTCTTAAGCACTATACTACTTTAGTCTGAGAGCATCATATAGTCATAATTGATCTTGGGAGTGCATTCACACAATGCTGAACTTCAAATGAAAAAGTAAAGAAACCAAAATATTGAATTTGAAATGTAAGCTCCGAAGGCTTTTGTTAAGCGTAATTGCTTTCTAATTAGATCCCTTTCAAATTTCTTCTTTAAGAGAACTTCTTGACAAGTATGTCAACATGAAAAGATAGATATGACTTATTGTATGCATTTGAGGACTTTAGTATGAAGGACATGATTGAATGATTCCATCAGAGTAATTCAAACTTTCTGAAGTGAATCTTATCTCAAGACTTTCATCAATCATTATAAAGACACTGAGGTATCCTAAGAAAAACTCTGAAGTCTCTTTGTGTAATATTATCATTCCATTTTTGTAGTCTCTCTGGACATTAGAAGATAATCATTGTAGTTGCGGTTAAATACACAAGAGAATAATGACTTAATTAGAGCAATTTCTAAAGCATTTGCTATAATGTTATAAAAGATTGATTCCAGTAAGTAAAATGTGGCTTCCCTTCCAAAGCTTCCGGGTATGATCAAAAGACAGGCCGACAAATGAATTCAGTGTTTTGAAAATTAACACCACCATTTCCAAAGCTTTTTGTCTGATTATTTCTCCAAGTTGCACTGCTGTCGCTCTGCGAACGAAGTTCAGCATCATACTTTTCAGGAATAAGTTAACCAATTCACTACTGACAGACTTTAGCGGTGTCCTTTTTCTCAAAAATATGAATAATGTGATATCCAGCAACGTTATGCGACCAACAAGGAATTGCAGGCTATTCATTGGTTCATACGATTTTGAATCCATAGTTCTGCTTGTGAAATCGGATTAACAAAATCAGATTAATGAATTGCTGTTACGAAAAGGGATACCAAAATTTCATTTTGGTTTGTTTTCGTAGTCTCCAAAATGGATGCTTCTATTTTGATTGTGTGATCTATATTTGTAAGCGTCTTTTTGTTCTGTCAAATCTCCATGAAATCCTCAAAGGTTTCCACAGTCCAACAGACATTGAACAATGAGTTACCATGGCAACAGAAAGAGGACTATTTTATTGTCTTCGGTTCAGTCAGCAGAAAATTTGAAAAAGGTCCACAGAGGTTTTAGAGGTTACCGATCTAATTTTTGTCGCAGAATTGCTTTTCGGAAAGACAATAAAAAGTAGGATGGTGACCGTTGTGGACTTTCTAACAGCTCCCATATTTTTTCCTTTCTTTTTTTCAAATGTGCTGTTCTGTTCTCTTTGTGATATAACCCAACGTTTTGTGCTTGCTTTTTAAAAATATTCCTTTTCTTCTATGATATACATTTAAAAGAAAGTTCAGGTCTGTATGGTGTGTACTGGATTGCTGTCTTGAACAACAACTTAACATGGTTGAATAAAAGGAGTTCTTTGTTGCAGAGCTGGATTTTTTTTTTTTTTCCATTGTCAAGATGGATAATTTGCCAAATAGTAAGCTGCAAGATAAATTTACTTCCTGATCAGTTTTCATAAATCAATGCAGAAATTGAAGTTCAAGATACATGTACTTTTTATTAGGTAGGGACACTGCCAGTGCCAGGGTTGTGACTACAATGTAGGCGGTTACACTGGCAGGGCGACAAGTCAGGGAAATTTGAAATGTGCGACCCAAATGTCGAAGGTTGCAAGGTGAAAAGTGTGCTGCATTTGCCTATTAATAATAATTGTCTAATTAGAGAATGTTTGATGGCTATGGCAATCTTCTAGAACATATAGATGGTCAAATATTGTTCTTTATAGAAGTCAAATTAGCATCATCCCATTTCTTTTGGTTTCGAGTTACGATGTGAAGCGACAAAAATTGGTGAATCAATGTGCAAAATTTTATCTAAATATCATTTACGGTCTGGGAAAATTTGTGTGGCATCGTGGAAAATCAGGGAATTTTTTAAATCCTACTTCAGTGGCAACCCTGACTGGATAGCTAACCTTCCGAGGGTATACCATAGATATTCATGCTTAACATATACTTACAGTATTTGGTTAAACATGAACCACAGCGCTGTTACTGTTTTTGTTTTAGTGAGGGTGCTGTTGAAACTCGATGGGACCTCTAGTCTTGTATATGTTTCGTCTGAAGAATCTAAATTCTACTTTTATCTTTGAACTTAAATTCATATGTTATGCGACACCAGCATCTAATCGAGCAAACCTCCTTGTTATCGAATGAATACGGTGTATATATTATCCTATGTCAATGCATTTATCTTCGGCCATAATTCACCTAGTTTCTGGTTGGCTGGTCAACCTGCACATTGGCTACAACCATATACAACATGTATTAGACATAAGGATAGCATCATAATATTATTGTATCCTAAAATATGGAGTATCTGTCTCAATTGACAATATAGGAATATGAACATATAGTATTATAAAACATCTGTCATATGTGGACTAATATTGTTACAGTATTACAAATAGTTATGCACCAATGTCATATATGTTAAGTGCACTTTTTACTTGGTGTGATGCATACACAGTTACCTTTACATCTTTAAAGTCACCCATGTGAAACTGTACAAGGTTGAAATTGGAGACTTGGATTAATGAATTTTGTCTTGCAATATGGACCAAGTAGTATTGAACCTTAAAAAAATTATGCAAAATAAAGCTATATGCAAGAGCCTATGATGCAAATGGACACCGAAGAGTATAGGGACAAAAATATATACCACATCTAACATCTATATCTACTTTAAAATCACCCATGTGAGACCTTAAATCAGACACTTTAAATACGCTTTAAATTAAAATTTTTACTGCTACATGTATATGGAACGGTTCATTATTATTCCACCCGCGAGCACATGGGCCATATACTCATAAAACTACAAAAATTACAAGCGCTGGTATGATAATGTTCTGATTTTTGTTGCATTTTATATTGCTTTGTATTGTTTGAACAGTAAGTCTCTAAAATAGACATATGAATTTACTATGTCAGTGCAATGTCTTTTTTTATTGAGACTAAAAAAGAGTTTAAGAAGTGTTAGTACTGTTATTGAAATGGAGAGAACCAATTTCTAATGAATAATACGTCAGTGGCACTACTGTAGGAATAAAATGTGATGATAATGTTCTTTTATTTATTTAATGTGTGTGTACTATGTGGTTAATCTTTTTTTTTACGGTGATTCTGAAGTAAATTACTCCCTAAAGAAGTTATAACTTCCCAAATAGCGAATACCATTTTTGCTGCGTCACAAAGCCTTTCTGAAATACGAACAAGGAAGGTCGCTCTAATATTTGTATAAGATCAAAATAACTGGGTATTTTTATCAAACTTCATAAAGGAGTAGTCTTATAGTGGACTTTCAATATTTGAAATAATAAAAAATGTATTTCTTGTTTGTCAGAGATATTTTTGTGAAGTAACAATGAAAAATCATTAATATGCTGATGAGACAAGAATATACAGTTTGTCACGTCAAGCAGAGGAGAGACGTTTGCCCAAATATCTCAGCAACCACAAGGCCCACATGAGATATAAACATACCTATGTATAGCTTAGCTCATTTGTAATATGAGTATCTCTTTTTCACGATGTTTCGGTGCTGTTTTTGTCCGATATATGACTATTTATGGAAATGGCAGTCAAATTTCGCAAAATGTTGACATTTGTGATGCTGCCAATCTCACACACAATGGGTGGTGACGTCACAAAAGTGCACTGCAGCACCACCCCAGACTTAGTTCTTGTCAATTTGGTATTTTCTGAACCTCCTATATCATTGTGGTGATTTTTATGGCCTGTACAAACTATGCAAAATTTCTCTCTCAATGCTTGACGTGACAAACTGTACGAGGATCATAGAAGCACAAATACTTATACATAGATAGACAAAATGTACTTATTATAAATTCCCCCGTTAGGGGCATTTATATTGTTTTTGTTCGGTTTTTTTTTTCAGCATCCTATTATTTATTTTTTTTTTTTCTTATTTTTCGTCAACACTTTGACAGGCCGTATTTCAGAAACTATTTGCAGTAACTACCTGAAATTGCAGATTAATATTGCTTTTGGTAAACAATTTTATATACTGGAATAACAGAGCGTAATTTTTAGTGAACTGGTAATTACGCAGCAAATGCATAAAAAATTTGTCGTCACGGTTTTAGAAGAACCAATGAGGGAAATTACACCAAATTTTTACACAATCATCTCTAAAGACATATGCAGTGCGGAAAGGCGGCTTTTTGCAATATCTCTAAAGTTTTTTTTATATGAATTTTTCAAATAAGGGAATTCCTGAAATTGCTACTAAAATTTTTCAAAAACTAGGAAGAAATGCTCCAATCAAGCTGCAGTTGCATGCAGTTACAGTCATACTATAGTGTAACAATCCACTAGAATTTCAACTTTCTAGCGCTAACGGTATCGGCGCTATAGCATCACAAAAACGCTATTTTCAAGCGCCGATAACTCGGCCCCTATTAAAGCTACAGAAAAATAAAAAACACCACCAGAAAGCTCTGTTTCTTAGCTTTCACATGGTATATAGCATTTCACTGTAGCACCGTCCGTTCAAAATCGCGGTGGACCCTGAAAATTTTATCTCACATTTCACCTCCCCAAATGCTTCTTATGGCTGGAAACACTTTTTCCTGGCCATATGCCAATTTCATCGCTTCTCATACTTCACTGCCTGCACATTTTTTTTAAAAATAAATGCTGACCCAGTTACATTTCTGTGAGAATCATCGGATGGGGAAGGTAGAAGGGAAGGGGCAGGGGGATGTAAGGGGGCAGGATGTAAGGGGGCAGGGGGATGTAAGGGGGCAGGGGAGAGGAAGGGAAGGGGGAATTTATCTTTGTAATTGTGCACAATTACAGGTGTACTAGTTTATATTATTTTAAGTATGTCTGTTCTTCTAATTTCAGCATGAAAACAAGGATGCAAAGCCGGACGATGGAATGAAGGTGCTAGCAGCGGGACTCATCAAGGAGGCGGCGGAAGATGACTTCTTCGTCAGACAGGCCAGGCTCCAGGATGAAGCTAGGATGGCTCTGGCTCAGGTATGATAATAAGTGTCAGATTGGAGATTGTAGTAGAAATGGTGCAAGTTATGGTTCTTTTGTATCACATTGTATATATGTATATATATATAATACATGTGTTTTTGTGGATTTAGATTTTTTTTGTCATTTCTGTATGTCTTAAAGAAAATGGCATGCTTTTGATTTCGAAAAGGATGATTATTTTCCGCCAAGTTTTTGGAATTTTGTAAGTTTTAAAGTTTGAGCATGTTGAGGCGATCATTTAACTTGATTTATAACTATGTATACAATTTTAAACCAAATTTTGTGTGTCATTTCAGGTTCGGCCCATGGCACACATGCAACTGGAAATTGAGAAACAGCTGAGAAAGAAGTCTCCCATTGCCGAAATGGTAAGTGTGGCTGAAACAATTTCAGTTGCCTAATTATTGATGTCAATGTTAGAATATCTGAGTAATTCAACTCAAAAAAGGGAGTGTCCCAGCCTTACTGTCACTCATGTATCATGCGGCACTTGTCACTATTATTATGGTTATAAATTTGCCGTAATAACAGTCCTCATACAGGGAAAAAAGACAAACTTCTGATGCAGGACCAGCAGATTTACTGTCATTGTAATCTGTCATTGGTATGGGCAGATGTTTTGGAGTAATGATGTTTCATGTAAGCTTTATGAAGCTGTAAACAGTGACCTCTTCCAAAAATACATGCTTCAATTTGCACAATTGGCTATATTGTTTGCCGACAAGATTCAAGATTTTTGGTTGTGGACAACTGGCAAAGCAAATATCACTGTAGTTGAATCCAGAAATCCTAAATAGCCATTTGGTGGAAGCCATGATGCATTGATTCAAATCATAATCTCTTGATTCAAGGAGCACTTCTCTAAAAAAAGTGTATATGTAAAATCATAGTGAGAGGATGTAAATTTATATAGGAGACTAGCCCTGGGACCCATGCGGAGCATGGGTCATGGGTCGTCCAATTCAAAATCTTGAGATTTTGACATGGTATCAGGAGAATTGGTCTAGATTAAACAATTCTTATCTAAATTTGATGAAATTTTGGATTTGGACAGCCTATATATTTAGCTGCTGACGGCACCACTTTTGAAAGCAATTTCACAAATATTTCCATGGTAAAAATTACTTTTAAATCACAGAAATGTGAGAAAAATGTGAGTGAAAGCCATCAGCCTCACTTTGGTGTGTGATGTCACCATTGTGACGTCACCACAATCACCTGTGACATCATAAACATTTGTTATGACATCACCCTCTCTCAGCCAATGAGAGGGAGCCATTTCTTCAATGTATAAGGATGAAAATCACTTCTTTAGTTTCAGAGGAAGATTAATCATTTATTCCACGGACTATTTGCGACAAAATAAGGTGCAGTCAGCAGCAAAACATGTGTACTTTCAGAATGTATCAATAATTCATTATAAAACGGATGGGAAAAGAGTGAAAATTTAGTTCTCCCACATCATGTCCTTCAAATCTCATGATTTTCCAATGGGAGGATTCATGACCCCTGTCCCCAGGGGTCCAGGGCTAATAGGAGACAATCTATTTTTATCGCATCTATAAAAAATCTTTGACAGATCCAAGTGTCTTCTTGACCAGTTGCATAAAAAGTTGAATTTATACAATGACGTGCAAACTCCTCGCACAAGAATGTATGAATCTTGTCAGAATGACAGTATCTTTTGAAGATTTTCTGTGTTTTCAAATAGTCACAAATTCACAATTTATCTTTTGTATTTCAGGTTATGCCCGGTCTAAGAACAAAGACAAAACTGAAGTCTGACGTCTTGCACGACATGAACATTGCTCAACTACAGGTCCTAGTCAATGACCTACACTCTCAAATAGAAAGTAAGTCGACTGATTATTCCGATTTTTTTTTCCTTTTGGTGATACTCTCTGACTGCTCTCTGTCACGTCAAGCAGAGGACAAACGTTTGGTCAGTTATCTCAGCCTACAGGCCATGTACAGGCAAAATTCAAACACTCACCTCAATGGTAGCATTTTTGGAATAATCGTGGTACATTTCCAGATTGATTTCGTGTAATTTTTTTTACTCCCATTGTGAAAACATTGCTGCGAGTTTGTTTACGTTTGCAATGAATTCTTGACGCAACAATATAACAAAATTGTGCGAGCCTATGACGTCACCAGAGATGACGTCACGACTGACTGCAGTGTCCCTAGTGTCAAAAAACTGTCTCCTGCTACAACTTTACAAACTGTATGTCTCAAAACTTGAAAACTTCGTTCAAGGATTTAGAACTACCATTTGTTGTTTTCATTACGTTATCATTCACAATTTATTAGTGAGCTTACTAATTATACTGTTGTGTGTAATAATGATTTAGGCCTAGTAGTTTATCCAGAGCGTCCTTGTTCACCGAACTAACAATTCCATCATGAATATTGAATTTTGAAATTATAAAATTTTACCGTGCATGAATAAAAACACTTCGAGTGTCATTTCATACTTAATGACATTTCCATAATCGGTGAACTTTTAAAAATAAATTTGACGTAACACTAAGCATATTTAGGAATCTTATGAATGAACAGGCCCACACAGAAACCGTATACAATCTTTCGTCACCTAAAGAGAACATAAAGGTGAACAGTCACTGAGCGCACATCTGCCAGATGACTTATACACTGAACCACCCTTTACAGTCCTAATGCAATGTAATTCATTGTAGCCGAGGGCTATAGGGGAGCCAAAGAGGCTGAGAAAGCTCTCGACAACTTTCCCAGACGCCTCCCGAGCTCTCAGACACCTTAATGAATCTTACTCTATGCCATATACTGTGATATACACCATTAATTTACATATACATGTGCCATTATGCCTATAGACTTACCCCAGGCTAATGGTGGGTAAACTGCTCCCCTATTACCCTTGTGTATTAATGCATTATACACTTTACCCCGCTACTGTATCACTCTTTGCTACAATTTTGCCGCCCCGCCATAGCGCCAGACACCGTAGGTCCCCCGAGAGCAAGAAATCATCACACAGCACACCATCTGATTATCAACTGAGTTTGTAGACTGCTACTAGTGTCAGGGATCATCAGAATTATAAGCAAAAGGTTCGGTGCGGCTATGATTTTTAGGGTGTAACAACTCTTTAGTTCCTGAGAGAATACAGTGTAATAGAAATTTACTCAAGAGGCTGCAAATGAAAAATGTATGAATATGGGATAATAATTTTGGCAATATTCTCCTATTTTTGATAGAATATGGGTCATTATGGGATAAAAGAGGTTTTGGAATTTTTGCATAAGCCCTACAATGGCCTATATTGTAGCTTGATGGTGTGGATAAGGCCACGCATAATTGATTCTTAGCTTCGCGGACCCGCAGACACAATAGATTTTCTGCCAACAGGAAAAAAAAAGTTTTTTTTTGACATGATAAAAAAAAAATTTCACTTTTTTTTTGTCCTACCGACCGACCCTAGAAAAAGTGCCTTGAGAGGATCCGAGAAGCTAAAGATCAATTATGTGTGGCCTAAGTGTAACATGTGAGATGATTGTTTCATCTTGGGCCACCAGGAAGCTCCCAGTTGCAAGAATAATGAGCCAAAACTTTAATAAGTTGTTAAATTGTAGATTATAGTTTTTGTCATAGAAGTTTCGAAGACTCGTCCCAGGATCATGGATGAACCATAGTCAATATACATTCTGTGATTAATGTAATTTATTTTGACTTTCAGATCTGAATGAAGAACTAGTGCAACAACTTGTGATGAGGGATGACCTCCACATGGGTCAGGACTCCATGCTGGTTGATATAGAGGACCTCACTCGGTAAATATTTATTTGTTCTTGAGCCTTCTTTATCCAGTAAATCATTGTAATGTAAAATCATTATAATGTAATTAATGTAAATGTAAATAAATATACACCACATAAAATCTATGTTAAGTCATGCCCTCTCTCTTACCAGTTTGCGGAGCTCCTCTGGCCATTTGCATTACATGCTATGGCTAATACATTACTGGATGGTAGAGTAAAGCTCTTTGCATTGCTCGTGCTAAACACTAGAGGGCGTATGGTGCTGTGAGGAGATTCTATTAGCCATCCAACAGCATGCCCTAGTGGTAGAATGAGCAATTAAGTTGTGAGCCATCCACAATTACATGTAAAAACAAATTACTTGTCTCTGCTTCATTCATGAATGACTGTTACATATAAATTTTTTTCCCTTTCAGACGGTTTCAAGAGTATGCATCTCGAGTACAGGCAAATGCAACACTCAAGGATGCGTTTGAGAAGGCGGAAAAACAGCAAAAACATTCGACTATCACTGGAAGAATCGGGAGGAGAAAGTAGAAAGAAAGTAGAAAAGTAGAGCTCCGTATTACGAGAATAACATTGCATATATATGTAAGTAATACTAGATATATACAGATCTGTTATGGAACAATTGAAACTTATTGAAGCATATTGACATTATTGAAACATTGAAAGATGTCAGAGTTGTTTTAATAGAGTTCTTGATATAGCGCCCTGCAATGATTTTATTATAAAACATGATTTTAACTTTTATACTTTCATTACAAGCATAATAGTTTATTAGAAAATGTTGTTTATGAATGATTATTCAGCCGTATATTGTATATGGCTATTCGCTGCTACTTATTGTTTTATATTATGTACGTTCATGAGTTTTTGACATTATCATTTCTAATATGATAATTATATTGTATGTTCTAATGTGAGACCACCTATTACAGTATTTTACAATGCGAGCTACCTTTAGTTCAGTTTAAGGTCATGAATATCAATTGTATGATTAAACTTAAAGAAAGGTTGTGTAGTTTTTTTGTAATTAAGAAAATTATCTAGTTTTGACAGATTAAACCATGATTTGGTAAACTGTATACTTTACATCCTTTAACTTATCAACCAATTTTGTGTTGTAGTTATTGCTGTGTCATTTAAAAGTTTTTTTACCCATTTTCTTGTGTCTTTAATGTGATTTTAGCAATTCTACTTATGTGTTCGTAGGTGATAAATACTCAATTGTAGATTTTTAGACAATTAAGTGACCCTGCATGGTTTTATATTATGGTTTTACGAGTACAATTTTATGTTGATTTTATTTTACTGGATAATGGATTTTATGTGCTAAGTATGATTTTGCATTGGTTTTTCAAAAAAATTTTTAGTAAGTTCTGGGTTAATCAAATCTATATAATCAGTTGAAATGTTACCATGTTCAAAGACCCTTATTTGATATTTTTCTGACATGATTCAGTATACTTTATTCCCACCAGACTTCCCATCTCTATGTTTTTAATACGATATTAATTCTAAGGTTTATTGCCTAATATCTATTGTGTTTCCCACCATGATGGAATTTGAGTTATTTGCCATTTATTTAAGATTTAATTACCATGTATTGGATATTGCCGGTATTGTAATGAATTGTTTGACATTGTATTTGGTTAATGCGTTTTTGATTATTTACCGTATTAGTACTGTTACATGTTTGGTGAGAACATTTGTAAAATTAAGTGCAGTGAGTTATGATTTTAGTAATTTATATACAATGTATTTTTGTTTCATAAATTATAAAGTCAGCCATATGATTAAATATTGTGTTGTGCCTGTGTATTTGATTCTTTTACGTACATAATACATATAACCCCATATGATGGAATTTTTGATTTCATTCAGCCTTTGTTTGCTATCTTGATGTACAAGGTGTAAATTAGATTTAATTGTGTCATGCAGTCTTCAGTCTAAACTTCTTTTTTAATATTTAATTCATTATTTATTTGGATTTTGTGTAATTGTAATTGCATTTTGATTTTGAAAATGAATGACCATTTATCACCACGTACTGTATGTATGAACAAAATATCTATGGAAAATATCTATCGACGGATATTATAGGTATAATTGTATAAGCAAGTAGTTCATCTAGATGGTTATTGTAAATAACATTGGGTGCTATACAAATTAATGTCTTTTCAATTTACTTATACTTGACAAGTTGAAATTCTAATGTTAAGCTAATCGCTAATTGAGATGTTGATGTAAAAAAGTCTTGTTATGGTGTATAGTCCTACAGTGACATTAAATATATTGAATATAGAGCGATATTACATTACAGTTTGAAATAAGAATTCCTAACATTTTGGGCCGTTTGGTAGTATGTATGTAATTATGCTCTTTTAAAAAACTGTACTGGATTGTGAAATATTTTAGTTTTAAACTTTTAATCATTTTGCAAAAATGAAAAATATGTAGAAAAATTGAAACTATAAGATGGGTTAAGAATATAAAAATGGGAAGATTTTTTGGCAATTTTGACGTTTATCATTATGCCATTGCAAGTAAAACAGCAGTTTGTTCTCAAGCTTGTAAATTTTGTAAATGAATATGTTAATATTATTCAGCAATATTTCAGAAAATCTGTCTATGAAAATTGATAAGAAATACATATATGTTTCAGGGCTTTGGCAGATTATTGTAACATGAAATATTTGTCATTAAGTTAACAGTAACTGTTGTCATGCTTTCTGCTTTTCATCAATATGTTGGGTAAATCAGGAATATTTTGAAAAACCAGATAGAGGTTTTGCTTCACATGTCCATGTCCCGTGAACGTGAACAGTTGCTATCTAATTACACTGTTGCTATGGCAACCTATATGTTCATGGGCTCGTATAAATGTAGCAAAACCTCTATATAAATTCTGAACAACATACCACTTTTAACTTGTGTATAAAACATTGACTCATTCCAAGTTATGTATCTGTTTCTACTTGAATTTGTCATTAGGCTTTTTTAAAACACTGTGTTGCATATTATCATATGTTCTGCAGAGCCGCACTGTGAAGTTCGAGCTATTCTTGTATTGTAGTTTTGTAGTTCTAACAATTTTGCAAGGTATATAGGCCTACTATGTATGCATGATGTGCGCAATTTCCATTGGGTTTCATAGTGATTAGAAATTCCAAGCTAGGATACTACCAAACTTCCATGGACTAACTTATTTTATAAATTTAACTAAATCAAGTTTTCAAGATTGAATTTCAGAATTGATTTGACAACCAGGGGTTCAAGATTTCCATATACCTTTAATTATTATCATTTATCCTCAAAAGTGACAAAAAATTGTAAAAATTATTCAACCCACCTTCATAATATAATACAGAAATCTGTTATATATGTAACAGTCCATTGTGAAGTTATTTCTGTTTTTATTTGAATTCTTACTTTCATACACAAAATTAAAAAGACTTCTTTTTTCAAATTACTTGAATTATTCTAAACATCTTAGAACAACTCCCAATTGCTTCAATTATTAATTACGCACGCCAAGATATATTGTGATAATCAGAATCTGTTCCACAAATGCAATTTATTTGTAACTTGTGCTAAGCAGGGTTTTAAATCATTATTTGAAGTTTTCACAGGGATACAAATTAAAAATGCTGCGCTGCGGCAGGCATTTGTGATGGAGTTCATATATTAAAAAGATATAATATAAGTCAAAGCTACAATTCTGTATTTAATGATTTTCATTGAAAATGATATGAAAATATTGTAAAACTTGTCAAATCTAATGATTGATATTAATAATATAAATTATAATCATGAAGTTAAATGACTTAGGCTTTATGTCTTTCTGTAGTCCATGTGAGATGATTATTTTGCGCGGATGTTTAAATTTGGCTCAAGCTTGCTACATTGTGTATTAATGTTATCATGTGATATAACTATGTGTACTTATGTATAAATATTTCACTTTCATATGTATAAAGGTATCATTACTGTATGTGTACAGATTGTGTCAGCCCCGTTTACCTATGATGAATGTGTTTAAACCCTACTCGACAACTATTGACATATTTGAAGTAATGAGACATGATTATTATATTATAGTCATTAAAATGATTCAAAAGGGTTCCAATGGAAATTTGTGTGTATAGGCCTTGTTTAACAATGAATAACATTGCTTCAAATGAAACTGGTTATGGGGCAAAATAAAAACTGGTTTTGAGGTAAACTAATGTACGTCAAGGCCTTGTTTAATCATGTTGAATTAAATTTACACTTGTACCCGTTTACTGATGATTAAATACTGTTTTGATGCTAAAATGGAAATGCTAAATGCCTTCAATTGCAATTTGAAATTGTCTGGTCAGATTTATTGCAATACATATATGTAGATTATCTGAATATATTGCATAGGGTTACTGTAAATTATTATGGCAATTATTCACACGCATGTAAAAATTGAAACTATTCATACAAATTCTATAACTGATATTGAATTGTCATGGTTTGCAAGTGGTTGTGTGTATTATTCACTGTTGGCTTTTTAAATAAGCTAATATCACAAATTAATATTCATCCTTTTCAACATTTTACGACTGCAGATGTCTTGTAATAGCTAAGACATATTGAGATTGTAATTCATAGGAACTAGAGGTAGATATTAATTTGAAGAATATGTAGAACTGACAGCAGTTTCATAGCGGGATTCTAGATTAAAAAGTGACGCATGTTATAAGATAATATATATATGACTTTATCATGGTCGATTGCCATATTTAATTAATGTGAATAAATGTTAACTTATGATAATACTTCTGGTTGTTTGTTATTTTATTTACTAAAAGTTGTGTGACCTTGCAGGATTTTTTTCCTGGCCTGCCTGGCTATTCTTCTTCAATGAGGAATAAGAGAAATGGGCCAGAATATTTTTAAATTTATAAATTTGGTTGGTTATGCTGAACATTATAAATTAGGGTTTAAAGGTCTGAGGGTCTGGTAAAATTTCTGGCAACACTTCTATATATAAATTCTATGTCTACCGGTAGTTAGGATACGTAAAAGAAAAATGCTCGAGTTGTTGATCGACCGAGTATTCACCATGCCCACAAGGTGGACTCATGCTAAAGAGAGGCCCTCCTGCTTCCCCTGGTGGGAGTTAGGAATGTCATGGACAAGGGCTCTTTGTCCCAAAGCAATTGAAAGCATCATGCCAAACACTAAGGATTTCCACACAGTGCAATAAAATGGAAAACATCAACTCCCCCTGTTGATAAATCATATCATATGGTCATTGACTTAAGCCTTGAGATTTTTAAAGGCTTGTATCTTCTAAGGCAGGAGCTGGACCCCCACAGGCATAATACCATTGAATTCTGCTGAGTTTCAATGTACTAAAACCAGTCTTGCCTAATAGGTCCGTTTCATGCTTTGCTCGTAAATCTAAAATAAAGAATCCATAGTCGTTGTGATGTACATTTGGTATCATGATTTTTTTCCCATTGCACAGACAGGAAGTCTCAGTGGCAGAGTGGATAGCCCACTGGCTTTCTAATAGTGAGTTCCAGAGTTTGATTCCAACACATGGCAATATTTTTCCCCAACTAATTTGAAAACAAATGAGAATTTGAGTAGCGCTTGACAGTGGGATTTTATGTTGGTCTGCAACTGGAAAACTAAATTTTACTTGTCATGATGTATGTCTCTGATTGGTCACTCTATTAATAGACTGATATCAGGCAATACATGAAATTGGGGCCTCAATAGAATATTTGACCTTCTTCTGCTGTTCTTAAATGTGCATAATCGAGTTACTTCATATCGCCCAAATTCCTGCCGTGCTCTTAAATCTCAATGAAACATTCCACAATGTTATGATGCATATTGGTGTCATGATTTTTTTCTCACAATGTTGTATGTCTCAGTGGCTGAGCGGTTAGCACGCTGGCCTTGTAATTTGGAGGTCCAGGGTTCGATTCCACTGCATGCCAAATGCTTAACTACTAAATTTAGATACAGATAGGGAGCCATCTGGTGATAGTCATGCTGCAAAGTGGCCAAGCAAATGGAACTCAGTTAGCATTGAAACTCCTACAGCATCTTTCTATGTACCAAAGATTGTGACAAAACTGAATTCTGGACTTACATCGTTGGATTCTTGATAATTACTCACATATAGTATAGACTTTCAGAGAGATTCTGGACATGTTATTAAGAAAGAGTTTCTTCAGTTACACTCATATCGATACGCAACAGAGACTTTTAAAGCGGATTGACACTGAAATTCTGACATAATCTTTGCTCACCAGCAAAAGAAATGCAACACTTGATTTTAGCTCATATTTTTGCAAAAACCAGTATTACAGTAAGATGGCATTAAATTTATCATTGACAAGCATAATTGTACCAAAAATCAAGAACTGTGACCATTTCCTTTCTTCAGTCAGTTTTATCAAATTTGAGATTTTGCACAAAAAAGACCTTCCCTAGGTATGTAGGTATTTATTGACACATATATGAAATATATATTTACATAAATGTCCACAGCAGGCCGAGTTCAGAAACATGTACAGTATACAGCAGTAAAAAGATCGAACAACCAAATGGAAGGTGTCATTTGAAAGCCAGCCCATATATGATAGACAATAAAAAGCCCAAAAAGTACTTCAGCAACATTATTTTTAGAATTTACACAAAACTATTTAATTGAACATCTGTGCTTCACTAATTTTGGAACATAATGACGAAAATGATTTAGTTTCATGCCTTTTTAATTGTGAATTTTCCGAAAATGTCTCAAGAGGTGTGAGAAAAAAATCAAGGCAAAATATTGTAAAGAAAAAATATTTCATTGCCTAGAAAAAAAAAAATTATAACAATCACTACCAAAAAAAAAATATAAAGCCAAAAAGTTGATTTATGATATCACAAGATGTTTCAGATATCTCTGCCCTGACATGGACTGAACTGATATTCTGGAAAAAAAAAGTTTCCTGTCCATATTTTGATACCTTTTTAAATTTCAGAATGCAAGTCCCTTTTCCTTCAGGTTGTACTAGACTCCAGTCCAGTCCAAATAAATCGACCTGCAGTATTGCCAGAATGAATCAATTACATTTTTTGTGGTATAATTATGCTTGAAAATAAAATTATTACAAGAAATATGAACAAAAATCAAGTACTGCATTTCTTTTCCTTGTAACTGTAGCCTATTTCAAATATTGACCAATTTTCAAAATTTGTGATTCAGATTTTTTGTTACTTTTTCTGTCAAGCCCCCATAAGATAAGGAATTTCATTGAATAAGTATTCGAGTAGTGACACCGTAACAATGGCAAACTGGTTTTTTTGTATACTTGATTGAGTTGAAGCCGATTGTCAGATTTTTTTCTTTTTAAATCAAGATCTAAAATATATGGGTCACTAATTGATATAATAAATTTATCTAATTTATGGCTTACTCTGTTATTTACATTTTGTGCTCTTGTTCTAATAACATACATTTTAAGACTTGCAGTTTGAACTGTGCTTTGATAGCAATGGCATAATGCAATATAAAGGTGTTTATTGGAGAATATTTTAGCACATGGATCTGAAGAGTAGTCATCAAAACTCTAAAAGATGTCTTTTTCTAGATTTGGAGCGTTGCTCAGTAAGAACCCTAAAGCCACCAACGTAGTTGTTTATGGAATATTGTACGGAGGAGGTGAACTTTCGCAGCAGACATTCCAGGTAAGATTTTACTTGAAACATCGAACATTCTTCTGGATACTCCGTTTGATCATATAAAGTTTCTTTCAAGACTTTCAATATATATATCCAAAATGTTTTTTTACCTGTAGAGACTTTCACCAATCCAAACTGGCTGGCTTCCTCAGTACAAATGGTACAGTACAATCATTCCACAGAAACACCACCATTTGTACTGAGGAAGAAACTTTATATAATTTTACTTGTAATTGATAAAATCAAATTTTATTATAAGTTTTATGATGCAACATTGTTTTTGATGCTAAGCACTGCTCTTGGCTCCTCATTTGTAGGATGGTCTGGGACCCTTGGCCTCATGGCAGAACACACCCTCCACACCCTCTCATAAATGCGGTACCTTCAACTGAACCCCTTTTACCGTCAGACTACCCCTTTTAACCTCTGCTACCCTCGACTATCCTCATCTGCCCTCACCTACCCTCTAGTTCCCTCGACCACACTCGTCTTCCCTCAACTAAACTCCCCCTAAACTGAACTCCTCTCCTCTCGACTAAACTTGCCTCCACTAAACCAAACTGGTCAATGATTTATATATATACATTATAAAATTACAAGAGAAAAAAAGATAACAAATTGGTGTGTTACAAAGTGTTGAGATCCCTGAACCTGACCTGGCAAAAGGGCAGAGGAAGTAAACCTAAACAAACCAGAGTCAGGTGTAAGGCGGAGTGACACCGCCGGTGTGAGACTTAGGAGTCCCATGTGATGTTTAGGCCTTTAAGGACATCCAACCTTCCATCTCCTCCCACACATAATATTTTTAAACCAACCTTTTTTAAATGGTGCCTGAAGCCACATTGAGGTCCAATGGATGAAAACTAGAGCCCTGCGCGGTCACCCAAAAGCACGACCGCCCCGCCCCGCAATGGACTAAGCTTGACTGCGACCGCACCGCCCCGCATGGCTGAAAAGCTGACCGTGACCGCGACCGCCCCACATGCTTGAGGCCTGACCGCGACCACCCCGCACCGCATGCGGACATGGTATGCTTGACCGCGACCGCCCCGCTTGACCGCAATATGACCGCAGATGTCCGCAGTTCAAAATATATTGCGACTCGGGTCCTTTGTTCTAAGAATATATATATGAAACTAATCATATAATGATGAAATATTTATAGGATGACAAATGATTACAGTCTACAGATTTGTCTCACTCTGTCGTATTTTTCTGTAGATATTATCTAGAGAATAAGATTTATTTACAAGTTTTAAAGGTTTGAAATTAAATGACCATTCACTTTTACTTTGTTAATCTGAGAATGCATCTTATTCAGTTCATTGTACTAAAATCTTAAGATTTTCACATGTATGTAATGGTTGAAGTCATTCATGTAATACTAACAAATATATATTTATTTCTGTTTTTTAAAATATTGAAAATATTCCTAATTGCACAATTTTGCAAGTAATTATTACATTTTGGTCCGTGTGGGGTAAAAGTGGAATGACACTGTTTGAACAAGCACTGGGTGATAGCAGATATGCATGATTGGTTCCACTAGCTACAGGTGTGTTTAAGAACCAACACTTAAACAACAGGCTTTTATAAAAAAAAGAGAAATCAAGTTTTATCAATTAGCTTAACTTGATTGTGGAAAAAAAAATAATATTGAAAAGAAGAAGGCCATGGTATACAATTAATGCATAAATACGATTACCTGTTAGGCTGTACTTATTATTACCAGGTTGCATTCTAATCATTAAATTAGGGGAATTCCCATTTTATGTGGGGGTATTGATACAATAATAACTGGAAAAATAAAATATTTCATATTTTACATGCCTATAAAATCATGGTTTAGTGTGCTATTCTTATGTTATTGTTAATGTTTCTAAAAGACTAAATCTTGATTTCTCAAACTTTAGGTGAATTGCCACTTGTTATAGGGGCATTGACCCAATTGCATTGTCTTTGTCTTGAGACAACAATGGTGGTCCAACAATAGATACCCTTATGCAGCTATATTATACACTTCTTGTCTATTAAGAATGTTGGCCTATTAATATCACATTCTAATGTTATTAATGCAATTCTCTTCTAGAATATTTCCACAATTCTGCAAAAATGCAAAAGGTTGATTTTTACAGCTGCTTGCAGCCTGTATTGCAGTAGGCATTTTCGGTTTGCTTCTGACCATATAGGATTTCGCACTATTTCACCTATCACTTTAAAACTTAGTATACAATCTGAATATAATATTATCTTGCTTCCATCAACTTTTGGTAAACTTCTGTGACATTAAACCTTTTATTTACGAAACTAAAATGTTTGTTTTTGGCGGGAATTTCAAATGACAAGCTGCAGTGACAGCAATAGCAAGAGCCAGGTGCCAGCCAGGCGGATTTTTTGCAAGTTCATTAAAAAGCTTAAAACTATAAAAGAAGAAAAAGAGGAAGGAAGGAAGGAAGGAATGAAGGAAGGAATGACAGAAGGAATGAAGGAAGCAATGAAGGAAGGAAGGAAGGAAGGAAGGAAGGGAGGAAGGAAGGAAGGAAAATATAGATTGTTATATAGATTATATAGATTGATAGATAGACAGATAGATCAATCGATCGATAGTATAAGATAAACAGATACATAGATGAGCAGATAGTCTAACACAAGCAGCTGTTAAAGTGCTTGCACGTTATTTTTCTAACTTTGTTATACTTATGACTGAGAACAGATGAAGGTCCAATAACTTTGGATGTTAATTTTCAAAAAGAACGACAAATTTCATTTACTAACAAGCCTACACATATTATTATTGATGTTACATAAACTGATATCTTCAAGTTTAGGAATTATGTAAAATATGCCAATTACTGAATGTCATCTATATCACTATATTTTCCCTAAATTAAAAAATATATATACCTATGTAACAGAAAATACTGACAGATTCTGAAGTTTGCGGTCATTTGCGGTCATATTCTGACCGCATGGATTGCCCGCCCCGCCCCGCGACCGCTTGGCCAAAAGTATGACCATGACCGCCCCGCCCCGCAAAGGTCTCAACCTGACCACGACCGCCCCGCACCTCATGCGGTCAAGGAAACTGTGACCGCACCGCCCCGCGGGCTGCGGTCCTTGCGGGCGACCGCATTGCGGTCTGACCGCGCAGGGCTCTAATGAAAACCTCATGCCAAAGTCATGAAGAAACCTCCCTCCAAAAATCAGGGTATCATTTAATACAAAGAAAGTCAGATAAAGTCACTAAAAAACGACCAAAGTCGACCATGTGCATTTGGAATTTTTTTGGAAAAAGCTAATTGATTTCTTTCTATTTTGAAATTTTGCAGTAAGAAAAAAAAGTTGAGTTTGATGTTACAATGAATGAAACTATATGCCAGACTCGCCGTCTTCTCATCACTCATCACATGGAGGTCACCAACACTGGAGAATGCTATGGCATGGGAAGTTGGGGAACCTTGGGCAATGTTCCCCTTGTCTCTGTCCATGGGCACCATACTATGGCTTCCCTGAGCTGTATCATTGTGGAAGGCTCACAAAAAGCATTGTGGTGCATGACTGATACAATTAATACTACAAAACATTACAATATTGGACTTCAGTCAGTAACGCAGGCAAAAAAAGTTAAACACAGATTTCCAGGTGCTGTTATAATTATCATCTATTAGCTAAAATGTTAAGTACATCATGATAACTGCTTGTTGGATTTATGTGGGAAAAACTAGTCATGTAACATCTGTAGAATGTAGAGTTTGACTTTAGGTTAAAGAAGTATCATTTTAAAATGACCTTGTGCCATTTATTTTTATTAGCTTTTCACATTATTTAGTTTCAAGCTCTGATATTGTATAACAAGGTCATGAATCTACACTATAGTGCCAGATCAGAAAGAGGCCTATCTAGTGCTTCATGAAGTCTGTACTCTTTGGGCTAATTACAAATTTAACGTAAACACAACATTGCCAGTTGATGGAGGGCTCGTCGATTTTTCGTTTTCGAAACCGGGACATCTGCGGAAGAGACCAAGGCATGAGCCTCCGAGACCGAGGCTGAGGCCACATTTGATGGCCTCGAGGCCGGCGACAACGAGTCCCGAGGCATCCATCACTGGCCAAAGGCACCCGAGAAAGAGTCCAATACAAGGCCAAGGATCGGGCATCTGAGACCAAGACCAAGACTTAATAGGTGTCACAATGAAATAAATTTATATAGTAGAAATGACATTGCAACAACATGAACACAGTATTGATATTTTGTCATAACATTGCGCCATTTTACAATTTTGCTCAACGTAGAATTGCCAATTTAATTAAGAATGTACACTGTACAGGAAACTCATTGCTCTTCATACATACATGTTGTTTATTGCTCATATTTTCTTTATTTATTTTTTGTTCTAAGGGTGTTGAAAAATACAACTGGGCATCAGTTGGAAGAATAGCTGCAATTGGAAGTTTCCTGGGTCCTATCTACAGTGTATGGTACACCAAACTGGACAAGTTCTTTCCTGGAAATGCCACAAAAACTGTTGTTAAAAAACTGGTTTTGGACCAAGGGTTAGGTGGACTGTTTGGCGTTTCTGTGTTCTTTGGAGGTAAGATTTCAGTCTAAGGTTTAACGATGATATTGATTTTATTTTTAATTTGTCACTTCGTACTCTTTTGAATTCTGATCATCTCCTTATTTCAAAAAGAAGCTGTGCTTGTAAAAATCAGGGGCAGATCAAAGCGGCACTGGCATCGATCATAGTTTCAACAGAGTTAAATAATCTAGTGTTGAAATTTAAGACCAAAAATCTTAGGCCTTCAAAGATCTACCTCCTTAGCCTCAAAAGTAGTATTATCCATCAAAATAAAATTGGTAGGTTAATTGGCTCAATGACAAAAGAGTGTGAGAGTTAGAGGAATTATGAGCAAACACATATTAAAACATATTAAAAATTTATCTTTTAAGGAACTGCTGCTTTAGAAGGAAAATCAATCGAAAGTATCAAAGAAGATGTGAAAGAAAAAGCACCAAAAGCGTATATGGTAAGTTTGGTTTTTATTTTATCACAAGCATTTATTTTCCTCCGTTTTGTTTCAATTTTTGTCTTCTGAAAAATAAGTATCTAAATAAGCATACAGTGAACTGTGTATAAAGGAATGATGCAATGAGGAAAGAAAGTTTACCCAAAGGTTTAGTTTTTATATATACCCTAGGTTTTTTGTCCAGTATTTTAATAATTAAAAAAAAAATTGTTTTACAGGTTGGCTGGGCATACTGGCCAGTAGTTCAGATGATCAACTTCAAATTTCTCCCAACTTCCATGAGGGCTCCGTATGTTGCAGCCGGAGGATTTGTATGGACTAACGTTCTGTGTTTTATCAAATCTTTTAGTGGAGAGAAAAAAATTGAATTAGCCGAAAATACATAGACTGTGATAGACCCAAGGTCTGATTGACAGCAAAGGTTTTCTTGGATTTATTTATGATTGTATATATTTTAGGATTTCGTTTAATAAACTGTTACTTGTTTGATATTTCTTGATTTTTTGGAAGAAATTGAACACAATCCTCGATATTTTACAAAACTGAGAGTGTCTCTACACCAATGTACCAACAACTAAAAAAAAGATATTATGTTTGGAATTGGTTGGAAATGGAAATAGGTTCCTTTTTTTAAAACCAATTTTCATTTATTTTGCTAATACAGCGTCATTGTTTATAACAATTTCAGATGAATTAACATTTTTTGATTTATCAGTTTTTATTAGCGGTACGTAGCACCAGCTATTACCAAGAAAATGTTATGAAATCTTGTGAACACTTTGTAGGTTGTCCTACCCATGAACGGAAGTACCAGCCATTGATAGACATAGTATATCAGGGCTTGTAGATAGATTTAATCCATATACTAGCATATGACCAGTCCAAGAAATGCCCTGGAAATGCATGTTTTGATATTATTTGTCACAGATTCTATAAAATTTGACAGTTGACCGTGAAAAACATTTTTTTCAAAATTCACAGTTATTGTTGGGTGTTGTTGTTTCCATAAGTAGCAGATTCTTATACGTTTTTATCTCATATCTAACTGCTGAATGCACAAACAGTAGCAAACAATATATAACAGTTTGTGATCGCTGCTATGGTTGTATTCTAATTGGAATTTATCATTTGACTTTGACATAGGCTACCACCAGTTTTGTATTTCTTTAAAATATGCAAATACTATAAAAGAAAAAATACTTTGCATGCCAGAACATTATCAAAATAAGTGTGATGTACAAGGTCAACTATTGCATTTGCACCATATCTGTGTGTTATTTGCAAAATGGCTCTACTCCTGCAATCTCAGAATTCGAATTGCATACGCTTGTATTGTCTTATAGAGTATTATTGGTATACGCTGTACATGCGCGTGGTCCTACCACACCAATCTTTTTCAAATTTAGCATACAGTCTCAACTCCAATTTAACTTGAGATGGAAAACTTTTGGTGGTCTAACAGGCTATCCAATTTAAACAAAAAAAAAGGCAGCCTTCTTCTTCTTCTTCATCTTCTTCTTCGTCGTCTTCTTCTTCTTGAAATATTAAATTTGTTATCAGAAGACCACTCCATTAGTGAGGAATTATACAAGCACCGCCTTAAAGTGCTTGCACGTTGTAAAAAAAAAAATTAATCATACCTCCAAAAAACTAGTTTCAAGCTTAAGCCTGAACACAGGTGGTAACGGGTGATATAGTCGAGGCCGGGAGGTCGAGGCTGAGATCAAGACGGAGGCATGGGCCTCTGAAACCGAGACCGAGGCCATCAAAATGTGACCTCAAGGCTGGCCTCGAAGATGAGGCTGGTCTCAAGGCCTCCAACGCTGACCCAAAGACACCTGAGACCGAGGCAAGGCCAAGGACGTAGCATTCGAGACCCACCCAAGGCTGAGGTCATCATCATATGGCGTGAGGTTGGCCTCGTAAATGAGGATGGCCTCACGGATGAGGCCAACCTTGAGACCTCCAACACTGCTAGTCATACATGTATAATAATATATTCAGCTTAATTTTGTCCATTTACAAACAGTGTTTAGCTTTTATGTCTTTATCTATTATTTGAATTATATGCCTGAAGGGATTTTCCAGGGATTTTCCGGGAATCAAATATCACTTTTAAAAGTTGTCTTGTGCGTTCAGTCAGTTACTAGCTGATAAAACCACTCATCTGACTAGCAATCATTCACTTGCTCTTGCATCACTGACCATTGGTGGCTTGACTCAATGCAATATTCTCAGTATATACAAACTTTGGCTTAACAAAACAGAACATCCTCTTTTATTGACTTGTAATATCAATATCATTATGTATATTATATCACTTCCATTGTCTATTGTCAGTTGCTTTTTATTGTCAAATAAAAATTTTGAAATTTATGGGTCACTTACTCTACTTGATCGATGTATGTGGCTTAGGCTACTCTCTTTATTTACATTTGTGCAGTTTGAACTGTTCTTGTTCCACTAACACATATTTTAGGGCTTGCAGTTTGAACTGTGCTTGATAGGGATGACATAATGCAATATAACAGTGTTTATTGGAGCATTATTTGAGCACATGGATCTGAATAGTGTAGTCATCAGAAGTTTAAAATATGTCTTTTTCTAGATTTAGAGCGTTGCTAAGTAACAATCCTAAAGCTACCAATGCAGTTGTTTATGGAATACTGTTCGGAGGTGGGGAAGTATCGCAACAGACATATCAGGTAAGATTTTACATTGTTCATTACATAACATATTTTCTGTATCAAAAGCACACCCCTTAATAAAGTCCACTCTCTCCATTAAGAACCAATTTTAATTACAATTCCATCAAAATATGACTTTATCCAAAGTTTTTGATTAAAAAAAACTGCAAATCGCTCATCTCATTATTACGTCTGCCCACTGGGCGTCTAATGCAAACAACAGGATATTACAACAAAACAACCCAAGTCAGGGTCACTGAGTAACAATATCACGAGCTGTCGTCTGAATTAATATCACTCGAGCCTGTAGGGCAAGAGTGATATTAATTCACACAACAGCGAGTGATATTGTACGAAGTGACCCTGACGCGTGATTGTTTTGTTTTTATCACCTGGTTTTACCTCGTATTTTCAGTTATAACTGATACATAATCTTTGGTTATAAAGAGATTATTTTCTGCCATTACAAAAATGTGATGTCACCATGGAGCAACAATGGATGTGGCGTCACAATTCCATTGTTTTGGCCTTTGTTTGGTTTGTGACGTCATCAGGCAGCTGAAATGCTGGTGATGTCATAACCAAAGATTATGTCATAACCATTGTCAAATAATATTGCCCTCGAAGAGTAATATTTTTTACAATATCATAGGCCTGATATTTTGACTGTAAACAGTGATATTCACAGCCAACCAGGTGATAAATACAGTGGCTCTGCATTATAAGACTCCCAGTTTGTGCCACAGCGGTCAGGAAGTGGTCTCTTGTGGTGTGTGGTCTCTCCAAGGAGCGAAAAAAGCTATAAAGGGGAACATAACAAGCATTCTGATATAATGCGGATTTATAGGGCTTCACGATAATGGGTTGAGATGCGACATGCAATAACAGTCCTTTAAATGCTGATAAATTATGGGATAAATTCATAGGCCATAAAATTAACCGTAAAATTTGCAAACTTGTCAATAAAAATTGAATTTCACAAAAAATTAATGGATTTGATGCTGAAAGTTATCAAAATGTAATAATTGATTACACTTTCTGCGAAGAATATATCGCACCAGTGGCGTAGCCAGGATTTTTTCCAGGGGGAGCAAACCACCAAGACATTTCCCCAAAATTGCAATCAGATTTTTGGAGTCCTTCTGAAGATGTGGGAGTCCATATTCAACAGCTTTTTTTGTGTGTTGCGCATTGTAATACAATGTTAAAATTTTTTCAGAATCTCATTACTTTTGTGGTTGTCCCCTAAATTATTAATAATAACTTAGTAATATGAGTAATATGGTAAAAATGTCTGGATAATATTGTAAAAATGCTAAAAAGTTGGGAAACGTTTAAAAGAAATTACTTTCTTGGTTGGCAATTCAGAGAAATTTAAGATTTTTGTAGAATTCTATGCATTCTGTTGTAGATTGAGATATAAACATGATAATTGAAAGCTCTTGAGAATTTTTCAGTTCACAGAAATATCACAGCAAAAATTATGGAGAAAATTTTGTTTCAGAGAACCTTTTTGGTGAGGTTTAAGAGAAATTTTGGGGAAATTTAAAATAACAGTTTGGTAATTTTTTTAAATTGGTAAATTTAAGGGAAATAAGGTGCAAATCTGCAAAAAGTCAAATCAGAAAACTGGAAATTTTGTTCGATACATATTTTGATAAAGAATATTTGCAAATACCTCAGGCCTAGCACAATTTCCTTTGATCACAAAAACCGTCCCATGTGCGTTGGTCACATTTTGAAAAAGTTTTTGCAGATGCATATCAGTTGGGGCCAAAAAAAAAAATGGGGAAATTGTGGAGAAAAAATAGGGAATTCTGATAAAACTCTTTGCATAAATCCCCTTTTCTTTCAATTTGTTTTTATTTATTTCCCCATTATTTTTTATCATTTCCCTCAATTCTGGTCATTTCCCCATTTTGCTTAACATTTCCCCATTTTGCTTATCATTTCCCCATTTTTCTTACTATTTCCCCATTTTTCTTCTTATTTTGGGCAATATATCTGCAAAATTTCCCCAAAATCTCTTCAGGGGGGGCAACTTGCCCCCCCCTGCCTCCCCGCTGGCTACGCTACTGTATCGCACAAATGATAAATTTGTAATTTTCTAGTTAGGATCGTACTGGCCCTACTGGCTGTCACATCACTGCACATTGATTCTTGTGCATGGATAGTGTTGCAGCAACTGGCAAAATTAAAACTTCCTCACATGTTTTATGGACACTTTATTGGAGGATTTGTGAAAATTTGATGTAATAACCGATCCATCATTTGTGTGGCGACAACCTGTACGGTGTATTGCCATCTACTATAAATCCAACTATATTTTGTGGTTGCCAATAAATGATGTTCTTCTTCTTCTTCGTCTACCATCTATGATACCTATGATATCCTCTGTTCAATGAAAATTTCATGTTAATTTTACCAATCATGAAGTTTCAAGATGAAAATTTTCCTTATGCACTTATTAAAATTCAAGTAGCAGTCCGGCAACCTCTGGACCGGTGTTTTCAGTATTCAGACTCATCGAGTTCAGGTTGCTGAATAGACACGTTTTTATAAGACCAATTTGTCTCATGTCACCTCCATCCTCTCCTCTTGCACAAAGTAGTAATTTAATGCAATTTGCACCTCAAAGACAGACTGCACCCTCGCAAGACATAGGCGTATCGGACAGGGGGGCAGGGGGGGCGATTGCCCCCCCCCCAAAAGTTTGGAAAACAGTAGAAATTCGGGCAAGCAGGCTAAAATTTCGGGCAGATGATCAAACTAACATTATTGAAAATCAATGGTTCCCAAGGCATTTTATGATAAAATGCCTTGGAATTTTGATTATTAAATTCGGGCAAACGTCGCTCGCCCTCCCAAAAAATCCGCTTGCCGTACGGCGTACGCCTATGCCACAAGACCACTTCATGACCCTGGAAGGGGCGGCCTGCCTGATGATTCAGGAAACACTGAAATCTTTTCCAGCTCGGCCCAAAAGATGCAGTATATTTGATGTTACCTCCTTGCCCATGTGGCAGGTATAAAAGTGATAAAATAATGGAGCGATTTCGCTAATTTACTAATCATTCAGTGTACAGGCCTATTTTATTTTTCTCAAATTCAAAATGGTTATTTGAGACCATTATTTTACATTGAATCTACTTGCACTTTATACCTGTTTTGAAAGTCTCATACTAGTAATAAAGATAAATTATCCAGGTGTAATAAATGTTACATCATGTTTTATGCTGATTGATAACTGTAGATTTATGTGGGGAAATACTTGTCACATTACATTTGGTTGCAACTTACTAATCTATTTAAAAGTAGAGTTTGACCTGAGATTAAAAAAAATAAAGTTGTATAAGTTATAATTAAATGACCTTGTGCTTTTTTTCTTAATTATTTGCTCTTCACATTTTGTACCTTACTTTTGAGTCCTGATATTATCCAGTACTAGAAGTACTAGACCAAAAACAATGCACAATTTTTTAAAAAAGGCACAAGATTTAATTTTGCACTCAATTTTATAATTGTAACAAGATTACGATGTCAAATTTGCTAATTGAAAAGAATGTATCAATGTCATCAATGAACGTAGGCCTACGACGATTCTACTAAGAACATCAAGTTTTATTTTATTTTTTAGAATTTATTTTCTGAAGGTTTTGACAAGGGTAGAATCTGAGACTAAGAGACACAAAACTTTAACAGCATTTAGTTAGTTGTGGAATGAAGATGTCTCCGAGTTAGGATAGCTTAGGCTTTTGAACTACAACAGACAATTTTCTAGAGCAATTTTCATTGGAAAACAGACATGTTTTATTTTTCAAAACTTCTTTTTCAACAAATCCAGTTTGGCTCAAATTATCTCAAATTGCAATAAGGACAGTAAATTGTATTTGTTCTAAAAATAGTCCTTTTTTATTTACTTTAGTTGACTTAATTTAATTTCTTGACTTTCTCTTTGTTCACAGGGTGTAGAAAAATACGACTGGGCTTCAGTGGGAAGAATAGCTGCTGTAGGAAGTTTCCTGGGTCCTATCTACAGTGTATGGTACACAAAACTGGACAAGTTCTTTCCTGGAAATGCCACAAAAACTGTTGTTAAAAAACTGGCTTTGGACCAAGGGTTAGGTGGATTGTTTGGGGCTTGTGTGTTCTTTGCAGGTAAGATTTTCATTTAAGATAAATCTAATTTTAGGTTTTTACTTACTTTCACTTGCACTACAATCAAGTCTCAATTTGCAAAAAAAATACTGATGTGGTACTATGCTGGGCTGCTAATTGGTGAGTCCTGAGTTCGAGTCCTGTTCTTCCTCTCCAGGGCCAATGTTGGATGGCAGTTTGGATAATATTTCAGAATATATTATCAATTTCAATTGTTCATTTTGTGAATTTCATACTTTTCCCATTCATTTTAAAATTGGTTTTATTTTTATTTTTTAAGAAGCTTATATACTCTTGCAGGACCAACACCATTGATATTTTAAACACAAATTATATCTGAAATTTATTTTTCCAAAGGAACTGCTGCCTTAGAAGGAAAATCAAAGGAGGGTATCAAGGAAGATGTGAAAGATAAGGCAACAAAGGCTTATGTGGTAAGGGCAGACTGTGCGTGGTTATAAATAAATAGATATCATGAGTATTAATTTCTACGCTATTTTGTATTGATGTATCATGCATGTCTTCTGAAAAATAAAGTGTCTTGACGTTTAAAGATTTTAAAATTTACGGAATAGGCCCAGGGCTCCCACAAAATTTCACAACAGAAAATCCATGACTTTCCATGACCAAATTTCAGATTTTTCATAACGTGTTTGATTAACATTTTGTGATAACCTATAACTGGTCAGATTCAAAAGATACCTCAATATCCCTTCTGGCCATCCTGTCCACCAATTAAGCAAGTGCCAGAACCACAGAAAATTAAGTCAGAAATCTGTCAAAATTTTAATTTTCTACAATGATATGACATTTGAAAATTTTTTGCTTTTCCACGACTTTCTATGAGCACAAATTTTCCATGAATGTAGGAACCCTGTTACGAGTCAATTATTCCAAGGCATTTCATGATGAAATGCCATGGCATTTGGATTATGAATTTCAGGCAAATGTCGCTCGCCCTCCCAAAAAATCTGCTTGCCGTACGCCTATGATAACAACTGTAACCATAATATGGCACTAAAGCGATTGAGGTGTACTATTGCCACAAAGTTCCATATTTTGTATTTAGGGGAGACCGGGGTAAGTTGTGCCATTTTTTTCGTCAGGCTGATTTTCTGAAAAACCAAAGCTTAATCATGTAATCTGAAAGTCAGACATCAAAATAGAATACGTTGGCCAGAATCGACCAAAGTTTCAGGGCAGTCCGACCATTGGGAAGATCATGGTAGGCATTTGAAAAAAGTAGGTCAAGTGGCACAACTTGCCCCGGTACCGGGGTAAGTTGTGCCGCATGACGGGGTAAGTTGTTCCGCTTAATTTATTCCTAAAAAACCTTGTATTTCACCCATTTCTTCAGATAGATCATTTGTATCATGTTTTTAACTTATGGCTGACACGTTACATGAAACTAATCGAACATTTATGAGCCATTTCATGCAAAAATTAAAAATGCTGCAAAAACTAGAATTATTTATTGTTAAGAGGGTGGTATAACACTTTTAACACACGTTCCTTTCAGTATAAGTTATTTCACAACATGTTTAGGGCTTACGTAAAATGAAAACCAAAAAAGATGAATAAAAAATTTGATCCTATATCATACCATTGGCACAACTCACCCCAATCCAAACGGCACAACTTACCCCAAATTGATTTTCTGGATAAACTGGTTTTCACAAAGAAACAAACAATGCGAGATAAAATCTCTAACAACTCAAATGTCTAGATATACCTCCTAACTCCATCCTACCAGAGGGACATCATCTTATTACAAATACCAAATGACTGAGAAACAAGAATGTCAGTCCTCGGCACTTCAAGTTTTCAGCAACAAAATTAAATTTATGAGTGTAGCTTTTCGTTGTATTATATTTGGTAGTTTTTTTCTTGGTGCCTGATGATGTTGACCAAGTGGTCATATATGGGCGGCATTGCCTTCTTTACCCAGTTCTTCATTTCACCCCAACAGTGGGCGGCACAACTTACCCCGTGGCACAACTTACCCCGGTCTCCCCTATTAATTAAACAAATAAATGTTGCATCAATGATTTACAGAGTGGCACTGAAGAAAGTGAAAAGACCTTTTAAAATTCTTTATTAAGTGACATGCAAAAAAATTCAATATTGTCTTATTTAAATGAAATTTGTACTCATGAGAAGTCAACAGCTGACCTGTCAGAAATGACCGGTGCAGAGCAATAAATCAAATTTATTAGTTGCTATAACTTGCTTCGGTAAACAGCATATATAATTTATGGATTACCAAGATCAGAATCAAACATGCCTACCACCTCCCCAGCCTTCAAATCATCTTGATATTTCACAAAACAATTTACTTGGATGTTAAATGATGTATCTGATTTTAGACTGACAATTTCCATATGCTTTTGTAGCTATTCGAGTTTAGTGTCAGTCAGTGAAATTCTTGAGATCTTGATTTTTCTCGTGAGAAATATATTTCTTGCAAAAGCAAGAGAAACCGTATCATGCTGCAACAATCCTGCGGTCCAAAATCTGCTTCCTTGTTTGACAATATATCGCCTTGCATCAGCTCGGTTTTAACTTTCACAATTCATAAAATCGAATTCCAATTCTGATGATATTTATTCAGACAGATTTTGACTTTGTGGCAAGTAACGAACTGCAAGGAGTTGCTCAACGCCACAATGGGCATATAACACTAAAAGTAATACCAGTCAAAATCTACTTTTTCACTTAAGTAGATTTGGGGAAAGTATATATTAACTGCCCCCCCCCCTGTTAAAAGCTGTCATCAGTTGGAATTAATACTTTGCATTTCCCTCTGCTTGGAGAGATATTTTCTAAGTGTAACACTACATCGCAAACTCATGTAATGCATACATATATATTCTTTTTTTTTTTTTCAGATTGGCTGGGCATACTGGCCCGCAGTTCAGATGATCAACTTCAAATTTCTCCCAACTTCCATGAGGGCTCCTTATGTTGGAGCCGGAGCATTTATATGGACTAACGTTCTGTGTTTTATCAAATCTTTTAGCGGAGAGAAAAATGTGGAACTAACTGAAAATGCATAGACTGTGATATATATATAGATATGACTGACTATTAAAGATCTTTTCTGAATTACTCACAATATAGTCAATATTATATTGAATTTGTTTGCCTTTTAATAAACTGTTACTTGTTAAACATTTCTTGTTGAGACAAATGTTTTTGATTGTACCAGGCCTATATCATTGCTTATGCCATTTTCTGCTTTGTGCAGTTTTCTTTCCAGCCAGTTTCAAATGATATGATTTCAATGCTTAATCAGGGCCATGGCCTGCAGAGGGCAAGGGGACAGCTAGAATTTGGCTAATAAAGGTGCTTTTCATGTAAAATTTTCCTGAGTTTCCAGGGTGCGCAGGCCTCCAGACAAGTCTATGTCCCCCATTCAGCCAAGCCTATATAATATGAAGAAATTTGGATCATTCTAATCCAGAATTCTCCAAAATATATATACCTACTTATCCGTTAAAAATTCAATTTGCCAAAAAGCAGAAAACTACTATTGACTGGTGGAAGGCCTGGGTCCTGACTCATGAGTGACGATGAGCTTCATGTCAATACTTGTTTAATACTTAAGTGTCCCCTAGTGTTAAGTATGATACCAAAATGGAGTTTTTCCTCACAGCCCAGTACACTTAAATTTCTTCCTGCACCTGCATAAAACTGCAGAATTCTGCAATTCTGCAAAAAATTCTGCAGTTCTGCAGTTTCCTGCAGAATTCTGCAGTTTCCTGCAGAATTCTGCAGTTCTGCAAAAAATTCTGCAGTTCTGCAGGAAACTGCAGAATTCTGTAGGAAGCTGCAGAATTCTGCAGGAAGCTGCAAAATTCTGCAGGAAGCTGCAGAATTCCGCAGTTCAGTAATAAATTCTGCAGTTCTGTAGGAAGTTCTGCAGAATTCTGCAGTTCTGCCTATACAAGAATGAGGACTGTGAGGAAAACAAATGGGATCGCAAAAATTTCATTTTACAAACTGAGCACTGTCAAAATCAACTTCCATGGACGTTTTACCTCTCTGCTCGGCCAATTCTCAACCAAAATTCATTCAGAAAAAAGTTTCAGGTACCCTACAACCAGGTCTATTGATTACTGTAGTCAGTCTTTGTCCGTCGTTGTTTCTTTTTGCCGTAAGGCCCCTTTTTCGGCGATCGGTCAGATCGCAAAAATGTCATTTTTGACATAGTGAGGTATCTCGCTCTGTCTTTCTAATCAGGTAAGAGAACATAAGGGAGTTGAGCCCAAAATGAAAAAACATGGATTCCGGCCAAATAACACTGTATCAACTGTGATTTTTCTAGCTGGAGAACTGGAAATTGCTTTTTAGACAATGCTTTTTCATATGGATAATTCTAAACTAGTAGAATTTCTGTATGAAGCTGAAACTTGGAAAAACTCTTGCAGACATCTCAAACTGGTTGCCTGCTGAAACAGATGCTCTTTTGTATTTTTGTTTTTCTCTCTCCAAAAATAATGCAAATAACTTTATTTCCATACTCTTATTTTATACCAGAAGGCAAAAAGTAGTTTTGGGTTGATACATGATTCTACATTTATTTTTTAAATTTTACATTGTCCTCCTCAAACAGATGCTAAAAGTTTCTTGAACATTTTTGTGACAAAAACCCAGAACCCAATTACATTGTATCAATTGAAATTTCTTTGGGTGGGTGATATTTAGTTTTTTTTCCAAAAAATTGCAAATAAATAACAATACTTTTTCATATGGATAATTCTAAAGTAATAGAATTTCTGTATGAAGCTGAAACTTGGAAAAACACTTGCAGACATCTCAAACTTTCAATGTTTTGGTTGCCTGCTGAAACAGATGCTCTTTTGTATTTTTGTTTTTCTCTCTCCAAAAAAAATGCAAATAAACTTATTTTAATTTTTCAAGAGTGCTACAAGCCTAAACAAAATTGTATTCTGACTTTGGATACCCAATACAACTTGTCTAACTTGTCCATACTCTTATTATATACCACAAGGCAAAAAGTAGTTTTGGGTTGATACATGATTCTACATTTATTTTTTTACATTTTTATATTGTCCTCCTCAAACAGATGCTAAAAGTTTCTTGAAAATTTTTGCGAAAAAAACCCAGAACCCAATTATATTGTATCAATTGAAATTTCTTTTGGCCAGTGATATTGTTTTTTTCCAAAAAATTGCAAATAAATCTATTTCCGTCCTGACCTCTCGTCATCTCCTGCCAGAAAAAAGTAGTTTTAGGTTGGTACATTCTTCTATATATATTTTTCTTAACACTTTTGTGACGAAGACCCACAACCCAATTACATTGTATCAATTGAAATTTCTTATGTCCAATTGGTGTAATTGGGGCTAAGCTGTTCTGTCGGACTCAAATCAATTGAAATGTCCATAAATAAATTTAATTTACTGTTAGTATAACTCAGATGATTGTAATCACAAAAAAAAAGTTAGTTCACAAAGTGCCTTTTGGAAAAGTAATTACACCTTATAAATTAAAAAAATTATTCTAAGCTATGTCATAGAGTCCATGGATTCTTGTACAAACTGCTGACAGTGCTCTATCAAAATAAACTTCCATGGACGTTTCGCCTCTCTGCTCGGTCAATTCTCAACCAAATTTCATTCTGAAAAAAGTTTCAGGTACTCTGCAACCAGGGCTATTTAATACAGTAGTCAGTATTTGTCCGTCGTTGTTTCTTTTTGCCATACGGCTCTTTTTTCGGCGATCAGTGTGCTCGCAAAAATGGCAATCCACAAACTGCTGACAGTGCTCTGTCAAAATTAAACTTCCATGGACGTTTTGCCTCTCTGCTCGGTCAATTCTCAACCAAATTTCATTCCGAAAAAAGTTTCAGGTACTCTGCAACCAGAGCTATTTAATACAGTAGTCAGTATTTGTCCGTCGTTGTTTCTTTTTGCCATACGGCTCTTTTTTCGGCGATCAGTGTGCTCGCAAAAATGGCAATCCACAAACTGCTGACAGTGCTCTGTCAAAATTAAACTTCCAATGACGTTTTGCCTCTCTGCTCGGTCAATTCTCAACCAAATTTCATTCTGAAAAAAGTTTCAGGTACTCTGCAACCAGGGCTATTTAATACAGTAGTCAGTATTTGTCCGTCGTTGTTTCTTTTTGCATTTTTTTCGGCGATCAGTGTGCTCGCAAAAATGTCATTCCACATACTGCTGCCTGGTAGAACTGCAGAATTTGCAACAGAACTAAAATCTCCCAGGCTGCATATCTCCTACAGAATTAAAGATTTTGCTGCAGAAACTTTTCAGGAATGCTGCAGTGACAGAGGACTACCAAAACCCCGACCCCCAAATCACAACCCCCCAAATCAATGTTTCTTTGGTAGCGGCAAGCTCAATGTCAAAGAGGTCTGAACTGTACTGGCGGCAGGGAGCAGCAGAACTGCAGAATTCTGAAGCTTCCTGCAGATTTTTTTGAAACTGCAGAATTCTGCAGTTTTTTGCAGAATTCTGCAGTTTTTTGCAGATTTTTTTGAAACTGCAGAATTCTGCAGTTTTTTTACAGAACTGCATAAAACCTCCCAGGCTGCATATCTCCTACAGAATTACAGATTTTGCTGCAGAAACTTTTCAGAAACGCTGCAGTGACCCCGACCCCCAAATCACAACCCCCCAAACCAACCCCCCAAATCAATGTTTCCTTGGTAGACAGATGCAATACACTGGTGGCAGGGAGCAGCAGAACTGCAGAATTCTGAAGCTTCCTGCAGATTTTTTTGAAACTGCAGAATTCTGAAGCTTCCTGCAGATTTTTTTGAAACTGCAGAATTCTGCAGTTTTCTGCAGATTTTTTTGAAACTGCAGAATTCTGCAGTTTCCTGCAGAATTCTGCAGTTTTCTGCAGAATTCTGCAGTTTTTTTACAGAACTGCATAAAACCTCCCAGGCTGCATATCTCCTACAGAATTAAAGATTTTGCTCCAGAAACTTTTCAGAAACGCTGCAGTGACAGAGGACTACCAAAACCCCGACCCCCCAAATCACAACCCCCCAAACCAACCCCCCAAATCAATGTTTCCTTGGTAGCGTCAAGCTCAATGTCAAAGAGGTCTGAACTGTACAGATGCAATACACTGGAGGAAGTAACAGAGGTTCAGAAATCATGCGGGGAGCAGCAGAACTGCAGAATTCTGAAGCTTCCAGCAGATTCTGCAGTTTTTTGCAGAACTGCAGAATTCTGCAGTTTTCTGCAGAATTCTGCAGTTTTTTGCAGATTTTTTTGAATCTGCAGAATTCTGCAGTTTCCTGCAGAAAACTGCAGAATTCTGCAGTTTTTTGCAGAATTCTGCAGTTTTCTACAGAATTCTGCAGTTTTTTGCAGAACTGCAGAACTGCAGAAAGAAATTATATACTCCTCTCACAGCCTGGCAGAAATCTGAGGATTATAAAATGTTGAATGAAACTTAAAAGGTATAGAATTTTATTCTTGTCTGTTCTTGGAACCACCCTTTAAAACTTCTAAAAATTATTTTCCCAATGGCAAGCTTATGCCTCTTAAAAGTGGAAGTAGATCTAATACCTATGATTGAAACCGCACTGGTGAGTAGTCCTACTACTAAGTAAGTAAGTAAGTAAGTAAGTAAAATTTTATTTTCTGTCGGCAATTATACAATATAACAATAACATAAGCGCACAGCGCTTGTCTCCGACAATAAAATGAAATAAAAGACGATGATAATGACTGATGAATATGTACAATGAAAAGTAAAATACTATTATCTATACTACTATCTATTACAGGGTCGCCGCTGGTCTGGAAAAAGTCAGGGGAATTCAAGGTCAGGGAAAAGTCATGGACTTAGAAATTAGTCAGGTAAATTTGTAATTTGCAAAATGCCAGGGAAATCTCACCTTGGTTTGTTTGTTTGTTTGTTTGTGTTTTACGCCTCTGCAGCACCTTAGTGGGCTATATTGAGGCAGGCGATCGCCGTATGATGATGAGATGAGAAGACTGTGAGTCTGGCACGTACCCTATTAATTCAGGGATGCCCAGGGTCTTTCAGTTGCCCCAGCATAGAATACTGGATACAACCCGCCTCCATTTAATGTCCCATGGGCTCGGACTAAAGTGAGTTCCCGGGGTGAGATTTAATCTCACCTTGGTAAATTTTGCATGTTGGCATGTTACAGGAATAGATAGCATGGATAATGCTGTCCATTTTGGTCTCTAGTTCCTACTAGTGAATCCAATCTTTCGTCCTTATGTGGTCAAGGAAACACACCTTTGCCTCCTGAATTTCCCTCGCCAAATCCGGCATGCAGGAGTGCTTTCCTACATGGGTTCAGTGTAAGAATACACACATTTGGTGTTCTTGAAAGCATATTTAGAAGCTAATACCATATTTCTTGTGTCAAATATTGTCAATCTCACTAATACAAGTGACAGAGAGAAGTTTCTCACAGTCACAATTTCTTGGCATTCTTGGTTTCAGTATTACCTGCCCCAAGAAGCTGAACTTTCAGTTTCCATGGCAACCACAGAATGACTTAAAAATGTCCAAAATTTTGGAAATCCATTCCAAATATGCTGAATTTCATCCTGTTAAAAATTCATAGTTCTAGATTGAAAATAAGTGTGAATACAAAAAAAAGCCTCAAACTTTCTGAACGCCCCTCGTATCAATAAACACAAATTGTAACCCTATCCATCCCCTACTTTTTATTATTGTGGTGGATATGTATAGGTCATACACCGAGTTTGAGGTGTATAACTAACATTTCAGGTGGTTATTTACCGAGGGCTTTAGCTGCTTTAGCCCGAGGTAAATAACCCCTGAAATGTTAGTTATACACCGAAAATGAGTTGTATAAGCTACTTATACTCCATATGACTCCTGAAAGATTTTTAACTGAATTTTGTGGCTTTGTTGTCATTTTTAGGTGCGTTGTTTGCAGACAAAAACAGTACAACAGGCTAACTTAATCCCCAACAGTGGTATAACTAACAAATCCGTTGGTTATACCACGGCAAAAGACAATAGAAAACTGTCTTGGTGGAGTATAAATAATTATATCATCATTACATTGTTTAAAATATTCCCTGACCCCACTTTAAAGGGCCACAATCATGCATATTTTTTATCAGTTGAGAGCTTCAAGCATTATATTTATAGAAACACTATAGTGGTCCTAGCAAATTTGGTCCAAAATAAACCCATTAAAAAGTTACTTTTATTTTTCGATTTTGGCTATAACTTTGGCACAGTTAAAAGCGACCCTTATTGGAAAGCAACCATTCCACTGACATCAGACAGGGTTTTCAATAAACAAATACATGTGACATTTTATGAGCTTTGGAATTGATAGGCACAGCTGTGAAATATATTAGAAATGACACCTAAAAACATTCAAAACGATGTAAAACTGTGATGAATTGTGAGCTTCATTTTAATATTTCAGTTTTACATCCAAAATTACACATTGAGTATCTCAAGGTTAAAATGAACAGTGACTGACCAGGACCAAAATTGACATGCTCAGACCGCAAAATGAGAAAACAGGGGCATATTGACAGATCAAAAAAAATTTAAAAACTTTTCTGACAGATTTCATGATCCTCAATAAACATTTTAAAAAAACCTTACACCATCTATCTATCTATCTATCTATCTTTAGGCGGAGGGTTGGTCTAGTGGTAGCGTGCTGGACTACCAATCGCTGGGTCCAGGGTTCGAATCCAGCTCTTGCCGGGTCACCTGGGCCTATATTGGATGGCTGTTTCAATCATCCTTCACCTCATTGCCGTGTCCTCCTCCTGTCCTAATTAGCCTGCCAAGTGCATAAATAGGACGTGATGCCCAAATCATCCATCTATCTATCTATCTATCTATCTATCTATCAATCTATCAGTCTATCTATCTATCAGTCTATCTGTCTATCTATCTATCTATCTATCTATCTATCTATTTGTCTGTCTGTTTATGTTCTTGTATCTATCTGGTAGTTGAAATAATATTTAAGTCATAAGATGCGATCTGGACTTGTCACATATGGAGCAAATTGACCACTGTCAAATTAACTCACCCCACCCATAGAGTTAGAAGGGGTTTAACTAATAGATCCATGCCCCACCCAACCCATAACCAGCCAATCAGCACACAAGGCAAAATATTGATTGACAGTGATGTTGATGGAACTCCTCTGGAAATATTTTTCACAGTTTCAGTTTCTCTCAAATTCATTTTGTCACCTTTAGGCCTATAGCAGAATCAATTAATACAATTCAGTATCACAGTATTGTTTGGTGTCTCATTTTCTCATTGCCCATTCAGTCTGAGGAGAGAGGGGGGGCACCCAGCCCTACGTCACTGCACAGCTGACTGAACATTATGAAGGACCACACAATTTGGCTGAAATGCCAATTTAATAAATTTTTCCTCATCTATGGCAAAAAACGATTTAGGGAAATGTTAGCTGAATGCATTCGCAACATCTGATTCTTTCATGGGAAGATATGCTTACTAAAAGTAGGATTTCGATGAGTGTGTGCCTTTAATTGTCCATTTACCAGCTTGCAATGGACAAGCTGCACATACTGTTCTCAGTAGCAATTCGTCATCCCTCCTATCTCACACACACCAGTGATGGAAATGGGGGGGAGCTCAGGGGAGCTGAGCTCCTTTGACCAAAAAACAGGGGGAGCTGTACCCTGCTAGAGCTCCCCCAATGGGCAGTGGTGAAATTACAATCATCATGTTACTTTTTCAATGTTCATGGTATTTCTAGCTATTATTATGCTCTGGTGGAAGAATTCTTTCTCTTTTAGAAACTTGGAATGGCAAGCCGCTGCCGCAAGAGCTGAGAGCTCCTCCGACGAAAATTTCCCATTACAGGTAGATGCTAGTAAGAAATATTTTTGTGAAAAAAAATTCTAACTAAGTATATTACAACAAAACAACCAAAGTCAGGGTATTGACGTAACAATATCACAAACTGTTTTGTGAATTTATATCACTCAAGCCCCAGTAAAAAATGGCATAAGTAACTTACCTTGGCTTCCCTTATGTCTCCAAGCCAAATGTTGTCAAGTAATTCATTTTGGATAACATCTTTGAACCAAATTGTGAAACATGCACTCAAATTTAAGCCTGCCCATCCCTGTCTCAGGCTGGAACCTTGCGATTTCCTCCTGAAAAAAAAAAAGAAGATAAACAAAAATCCTTACTAATCATTCTTCAGAAAAATTTAAGTTTAAAATAATTTCTGATTCTATAACATTATGTTAATATTAATTTACTTGAATTGCAGGAACAACCATTGCTGGTTACCTGTGAAGTAGAGGAAAGAAAGGAAGGGTTGAGGAAGTGATACATGTATTGGTAGGTGTTCATTTCGACGAGTCATGTTCTGCTGTCTATACAGAAGGTTTGCTGTAATTGGAGATACATCAATCTGATACGTGGTATCGGGGACGATACAGGCAAAACACCAGTATCGGATATCAAAGACAAAAGACATAAAATTCAGATCCGATCTCAGATTGCTCTGAAATCATAAGTTAACAACACAGCCAACAGAAGTCCGAATTTTCCAGATACCAGAAAAATCCTACATTCATAGCCTGTCTAAATCATGAAAATACTTCAAACAGAACCTGCTTTTTACTCAACACATGCAAATTTGGATGAATTAGAAGTTTTTATTAACATTTTCAACCTTGCAAACAATTCTTTTACAACTGAATTTATTGTGTCCCCAATTACAGAATATTACGGGGATGAAACTATTGGAATGGTGCAGGTGTGAAAAACCAGCTTAATGTTGTAGAGTGTATGATGTTCATCTTTTAAGTGCATCAAAGAAAGCTGCCTGTTACAGGGAGATAGGCTAGACAAGGAATAAACAAAGACGTGTTGGACCCAGAAAAACAACCGGAACTCAAGATACCCTCGATTGTAATGAAGGCATGTTTCTGGATGTTACAGGGGATGCTACAGATGAGAGGACATCACAACCTTTGAATGAACCCCAAGACCATTATCTTTAGACTTTATGGTTTATTTTATGTAAAGCATTTGTTTAGTAGAGCCTTATTTTGAGCACACAGATGAGGTTCTTGAATGCGCAACATATGCATAACTTTAGTCTTTCAGTGTGTAATATATATTCATCTTACCGCAATTAGGACTCAGCAGAGCTTCAATATTTAAAAAGATTTGAATGGAATAATGTTACATGATGACTGTATGGCAAAATACTAAATTAGAGGAAATTTAAGCATATAATCAGTTCTGATGCCATATGTCACAATAATAGTCACCAAAGTGTCTGAATGTGTTAGGTACATATCAAATTAATCATTCATGACAAAATTACAAATAAATACATAGCTTGACTGTTGATTCCTCGGATTTTACAGAAACCATTTTGGCTTTAAATATGGCCAAATTCTAAGTAGGTGTAAAAAGATAGAACTTCACCTTTTCTGAACAGAAAATTGTGTTAACGCTTACCATAGATGTGGAATTTAATAAAACAAATGAAATTTTTATCGGAAGAAAATATTTTTCCTTATTTATTCTTACTTGAAAAATTAATAATTTTTGTAATTATAAACAATTCCAGCAAATCCGATGAGAAAATGTTAAATCTGCAGAATTAATTGTGATTTTGTCATGAATGCTTAATTTGGTGTGTGCTAAACACATCCAGACACTTTCGTGACTATTGCCATCATGCAAATGATATTTTACATCAGAATTGATTATATGCTCAAAATTTGCAACTAATTTAGCATTTTGCTTTACAGTTATTATATAACATTCTTTCTTTAAACTAGATTTTATCAGAGCACCTGCTACTGTGTACAGACTTTAATTCCTGACAATTTGGTGAAGATTGAGCAAGTATTTGCTTTGTTATGATCGGTCAAAATGATAGCACCATGGTGAAGCATAGCAGCTGAGTGAAAACTAACGGCCATGGCTGTAAGTGCTCTCTAATTAAGGGATTTTAGTCATTTTTCTGGACGGATGGATTATATTTTTAGGGGGTAGGAAGACAAACTAGCTCAGGGTTTGTTTCATGGACACCAATGATAGAAAAACGTTTTCCGACGTGATGTTTAGGCCTACAACAAAATAATTTTTGTTAACCAATGTAGATAGATAGATATGTTTATTAACGTCTTATATCATCGTACAAAAAACATGGCACATAACATCAAACTGGATGATTCATTCTAAAAAGAATTAGAGAGACAAGTTATAATTATAAATATCACAGTAAAATATCACAGTTATACTAAAATCATTATGTTATACCAGAAAATTAAAAACATTTTATAAGAGACCTTTTTTAGTTAAAAACAATTGACGTTTAGTTAGAATATCATCACACGCCTTTACTTGGCAACATGGAAAGCTAAATCACAATTCTTAAAGAACACCACAAATTTATCACATTTATTCAGACCAGTAAAATTAGTGACAATCCGCATAGCTTTATCATATGAGTCCTCCCTAATATTGTTATATAGGCTACACATGGTAATGGCATGGATCTCATCTTCAACTACATTTTCACATTTTGGGCAGAATCGCTCTTGCTCCTCAGTGCCAACATAACGACCCGTTTCAATACACAAGGGTGCCACTTCTACTGCGTCTAGACATATTAAGTTTTACATAACATTCTGTGCCACACTTTTAAACATTCTATACGTTCTTAATTTATTTCTCCCTGAGCCATTTACACTCTCAACTCTATTCAAATAGTCTTTCCATTCACATATATGTTTCTCCCTTAATTTGATATTAATTCTCTTAATTACAGATCTTACATTTTCTATAAAGTCTAAGTTCACAATATCATCCATATTAGCAAAAAGTTCCTTGGCTCTCTTATACCAGGTGTTACCCCCCTGCTGCTTTGCCCAATCAAACACACGCTTATTTATACGACTGGTATCGGTGTTGGCCAACCTGCACCACAACCTAGCTATACACACACCAATGCGCTGCTCTGGGAAGTCCCAGCCCATCTCGCCCATGACAGCAGTGTTAGGAGTATACCTGCCAACTCCTAGGAAAAACCTTGAGGCCCTCATCTGCAATGCTTTAATCCATGATTGTGGACTTGTACCCCAGATGATTGTTAGATGAATAACCTTTACTAACAATCCAAGTACTCTACCTGCAGCCTGTATGTGAAATAGTTTTGTCCATGTCAGGGCAAGGATACATATTAAAAATTCAGTTTTTGGTTTTTAATGTTTTTGTAACAATTCTCAGTTTCACTTTAAAAAAGTGGCCTTCAATACAATGGAAGATTTTTTCTTATTCCTATTTTGCCATGAATTTTTTCATCAAACCTCTGAGTCTGAGACTTATTGGACACACCTTTGGAACATTTCACAAAAGTAGCACAATCCAGAAGGCATGAAACCACATAATTTCAGTCACTATGTTCCAAAATTGGTGTAACAAAACTTTTCAAAGTTGAACAAAATCTAAGAAAGTTGCTAAAGTAGTTTTTCAGCTTTTGATTGTCCATGAGGTAAGCTTTCAAATGTCACCATTTGGTAAACAGACCACAGAAAGACAGAAACTGGTCTCAGCTGAATGATTTTGGTACAATTATACTTATTGACAATAGAGTCAATTACATATTTTTTGGTTCTGGCCAAAAGAATTTACTTGCAAAAATATGACCTAAAATAAAGTGTTGTCTTTCTTTTGCTGGTGAGCGTATTTTTTCTCAAGAAAAATATTCAGGTTTTTTCTAGGGTTTCATAGGCCTACAAGTACGGATATTCAGGTAGACCTGTAACTGTAAAAATTTTGAATAACAACTTACCCAAACTGTTTGCTATATATGCAAGGTTAATAATTTAGGAAAGGCCTACGGACACTGTCTTTCCCCAGTAATCCCAAATAGGGCAAATTTCTGGAGGGGGTATTTAAAAAAAAAAAAGGTGATGCTTGATTTGGGAATGAATATTCAGGGACTTTGCCCGCTTGAAATAAATAATTATGGCCGCCGATACCGTGAAATTATATATAATTTCGCGCTGAAGAAAACGCCAAGCCAGCCCTGATAATTAAATGGTCGCCCCCTAAAAATATACTTTCGGTAGGTTAATACTCATGTGTGAACTGAATTGGTATATTTAAAGTGACATTACCTTCAAACCTAAACTTCCCTTGTGAAGGCAGGTCATATATCTCCTCAAGTCTCTTCTGGAAAGTTAATCTGGCAATTAAGGTTCATTGGAAAATATAATTAAGGGAGATTAAAATACTCTGCAGATTAAGGGTGTCTAGATTATAATTGTTGTGCTTAATAGCCAAGAATCGTGTTTGTAAAAACAAACAAACTGTCACGATAGGAATGTTTGTTTTATGGCTTAAAAGTAGCCCATCAGCAATAAGATTTTAAAATGGTACAAGCTGCTGAAGTGCATCCACGAGCGCTAGAATTCATGATGTCACCACAGCAGCAGAGCAGTGTGGTTATACAAGCGATGGGCTTGAATAAAGTTAGTGATATAGTTCACAGAAATTTCACCAATCTGCTTTACAGGATAGGGCAGGTAGAGAGCCCATGTAGAAATTTACTTTTGTATTAGCCTATGTGTCACGTTTTCTATTATGTAATGAAATTTTATCAGGTACATTATTGTCAAGAGTTTTAATGAGGGGTGAATCAGTCATATCTTCATTATTAAATCCTCCTATAAGAAATAGCAATAATTCATTTCATGGTCATGTTGATTCTTTAAAAATGTTACTTTTTCATTAAAATTTTGTAAAACCATATTCTGACGAACATTTTTTAGTGCATCTTTTAACAACAGCTATCTAAACTGTCACAATTATAATGTTTATTTCTAAATGTAGATAAATCATATGATTTTTGTGAATTATCTTATTTTCAATGTGTATTATTTTTACTTTTACTCACTTTGTGCAGGTGAAATGTAATGAAAAAAATAAATAAATAAATACATGTACAGTATGTCTCAACTTGCATGCAAACTTGAATTAGGCACTTTTTCTACAGGCTGTGGAAATCCAGTGCATTAACCTAGAGCAATGTAAATACTTAGATTTACTAGAACTAAGTCGGGAGTGGTGCTGCAGTGCATTTTTTTGTGACGTCACGGCCTATTGTGCCCACTGTTTGCATCACAGATGTCAACAAATTTGTGGAAATGGACTGCCGACGTCAAAAATTGCCGAAAATCGGGCAAAAACGGCACCAAAACATCGCGAAAATTGGATATTCAGATTACAAAACGGCATATCTACAGGTAGGTATGTGTATTTCTACTGTAGGACTTCTCAAAGATGAGGAATCAGGCCAAACGTTAGTTCGCATGTGAGATGAGACAAACTGTAACACACTGCTGGTAGCTTCACGATTGCTGAAGATGTGACATCCCCAATCTGTGGATTCAAGTGCCGTGAATGCATCTTTCTATGATTATTTCCTCTACTGAATATTACTTGTAAGCAAAACTTCATGATTGTACATTTCAGGAGGCGGGCTCTGGGGGCTCTTTCTGATCCGTTTGAAAATTACAAGCTTTTCATTATAGATTGACTACAGTTTGTTTCATCTAGCATACGAACTGAAATTTACCAGCATTTCAACAGCCTGTATAAAAGCAATAAAAGAGCCTGGATCAGTGGGTTTGATGTCATCCTATTTTTTATTTTTTTTTATTTTTTATTTTGCTCGAGAGTGGCACTGCAGTGCCTTCTTGTGACATCATCGCAATTGTGAGTGTCAAACAGGTTGCGTCATGAATGTAAACAAGTGGTAATGGACGGCTGTGGCCGAAAATGCTCGAAAATCGGCGAAAAACGACCTCAAAACATCGCGAAAATGTGATATTCAGATTACAAAATCGCTAATCTACGCACAGGTATGTGTATTTCTGCTGTAGGACTTCTGGAAGCTGAGGAATCGGGCCAAAGTTTAACGTTAGGCTTAGCTCGCATGTGAGATGAGACAAAGTAGCTACTTTTTATAAGCTACTTTTCCCTTTTTTATGCGGACTAGGGGGCCATCACTCCTTGTATACAGTTTATCATCATGTGTATAGGCCTACATTGCAACCCGGAGAGGGGACGGGGCTACTTATAGTTTGTCAAGCAGAGGACAGACGTTTGGCCAGATATCTCAGCTACTGCAAGCCCCACAGGAGAAATAAACCTACCTATGTGTAGCTTAGCTCTGTTGTAATATGAATATCACATTTTCACAATGTTTTGGTTCCGTTTTTGTCCGATATTTGCCATTTTATGGATATGGCAGTCCAATTTTGCAAAATGTTGACATTTGTTTTGCTGCCAATCTGACAGACAATGGGCAGTGACGTCACAAAAGTGCACTGCAGTGCCTCCCCTGACTTAGTTTTTGCCAATTTGGTATTTTCTAAACCTCCTATTTCATTGTGTTGATTTTTATGGACTGTACAAACAATGCTAAATTTCTGTTCCAATGCCCAATGTAACAAACTGTACTATGAAAAGGTGTTAATTTAGGTGTATACAGAGGCGCCGCTGGATGGTTCTGATTTTTTGGCCTTTCCGGATTAAAATGGTATTGGTTTTTTGACAATTCAGATTAATTTTGTTCCCGGTTTTGCCACCCCAACGTACTTGGTATCGTTAGAAACGGCTCGAAATGACAATTCCAATGCTTTCAGAATCATAAAGATTAAAAGTTGCCATAATTTTTTTTCAAGGATTAAAATGGTTTGTGGTTTTGGCGTTGGTTCCGGATTAGAATGGTTCCGGTTTTCAAAATGGCCGTGGCGCATCCATATATAAAAGTCCGCGAAGTACCCCCCCCCCCCCGGAATTGCAACTTGTAATTTTCAAATATTATCATGAAGTTTTGCATACAAACAACTTATTCCGCAGGGTATGTTTTCAAATTGATGAACCACAGAACTAGCTTCAGTCTATTTGATAATCAGGGGGTTCTAAATCAACAAAATCCGATATACCCCCAGTCCCCTTACCTACCAAGGATTATTTATTTCAAGACTACCTAAAAATAATTTAATTTATTTCACCAAAACTGAAATAATTATTTATCTAAAAAATAACCCAATATATTAAATGGTCGCCTTAGAACTCAATATCAAGAGGAAGTCTCAATTGAATGAATCATTCGAGGGTAATCCTTTTCAAAGTAAATCGAAAGCTCCTCTTCATGAGAAGTCAGCATTACATTGTAAGCAAACACAGGTAACACACCTTGAATTTGTCATGTCGATTGCTGTTCAGAAAGGGTCAGAAAGTGAAAGTGAACTCAAGAAAGGCTCCTAAAAGTCTTATTTTCTTCAGAGCTTGATTAGCTTCAGTTTGTCTGAATATTTTTGGTTTATTACCAGTGGAAGATCCAGACAGGGTAGTCTAGTTTCAGCTTTGCGGGCCTGCATTGCTCCATATTTTCTTCAAAACGTGTTATTTCCATCTCAAGGGTCCGGGGGGGGGGGCCCTAGGCCCCCACCTGGATCCACCACTGATCAGTGTCACATTTCATTTTATATAGTCCTATAAATGATTACAAATATTGAGTTGAGTTTTCCTCAAACCTCAGAGGGAAATTATTTGTTTTACTGTAACGGCGCCAGTATGGATAGATGGATGATTGGGGCTTTACGTCCTGTATTTATGCACTTGGTAGGCTAATTAGGACAGGAGGAGGACATGGCAATGAGGCAAAGGATGATTGAAACAGCCGTCCAACATAGGCCCAGCTGGATTCGAACCCTGGACCCAGCGATTGGCAGTCCAGCACGTTACCACTAGACCAATCCTCCCTCCCCCCTGTACCGGCGCCACTAATTATTTATTTCATGCGCATGAAGTCTGAATATTCATTCCTAAATCAAGCAACACCTTGTTTAGACATTCAACTATTTCACTAAAACTGTGCAAATTATTTTAATTTAAATCTCCAACCCCCCCCCCCCCCCAATCTAATATTGGCCAGGTGACTGTTTGGGTTTACCTGCATGGCTGAACTTGGCCATGACATCTTGGATATGGGTAGTAGAACTGGGTTAAAGTCAATGGAGCATGGCTGATTGTCTGAGCACTGCTGGACATGTGTGTTATCTTGTGTATGAGCTGTGCAAATGTGTGATAAGATAAAATCATAAACTAGGTGAAATAAACACGAATCACTCTTTTAAAACAATGCCATTAGATATCACAATGTCTGGCTGTATGTCCTGAATGTCACCCACACGCCTGTGTTTACACTGTATTCACTATTCAGTGTGAGGCTTATACTCAAAACAGTGCTGTCACACTGGCCACACATTTGAATGGCTGTTTGACTCAGAGCCACAGGCGGCCACTTTATACAGGTGCAGCGCATATAAGCTGGAATGTACCTGTAAAATCTATCAGAATGAACCATGCTGGCTGGCAGCTTGGACGGTTGGAAGTGATTTCAGGATCAAATCAATAAGCCAGTAAGTTATCAATGTATTGTAGATTCTATGTATATAGGCCAACTGATTATTTATTGTGAGCCATGATTCATGCATGACATTGAATGTAATACTGTGTTTGTTGAACAATATAAGGTTTAGTTGACACCTTTTATGCATATTCTGCACATTGTGTAAAATGGGTTTGTGACGTTTCAAATCAACTTATCAAGTCTATGAGACATTCAGGATATAAATACATTAAATTCTGACTTGGTTGACACAGCCCAGTTAAGGTTGTAGTGGGGCTCATGAAGGCCCACTTGTATGAGGCCTATATGAGAGCTGTCAACATCAGGTTATCAAAATGATCCATGATGGCCTATAAGTTTTCCACTGGGATCTAATCGTTTGTTTTGATTTGTGTTGGCTGTTGAGGCCTACACCTGAACAGTGAATATGCATATTGTTAATTATGTATGAGTATAGGCCTGTGATATCTAGTGATATTCTATTGGCTGATATGACATGTAATGTAAATGACCATTGTTACAGTTTATTCGGATGATACTTAGAATAAGTTAAATGATTAAGTTCTGGGAATTAGTTTTTTTAAATGATGTAGTGCCAAACTCCATTCACAATGTCCCTTAAAAAAGTTTAGGATTTTTGAAATGAAGCCTGAAAACTAAAAGTGTACAATTGAAAAGGCAGGTCAGGAGAACATTTTAAGACAAAAACGAAAAAATTCTGTCTGGAGAATTTTGAGTAATGTCAATTTTAAGATTTTGGTTTTCACCCTCACTTTCATGCTGGAATGAGGGGTACAGAAAGGATTTTTGAAATGAAGCCCAAAAACTAAAAGTGAACAATTGAAAAGGCAGGTCAGGAGAACATATTAAGACAAAAACGAAAAAATTCTGTCTAGAGAATTTTGAGTAATGTCAATTTTAAGATTTTGGTTTTCACCCTCACTTTCATGCTGGAATGAGGGGTACAGAAAGCAGATAAATTGGGAAGAGGTAATTTAGAGAGAGCTATTGATGTAAAAACATTATTCTTCAATTTCATGACCATCTAGCTTGTGTTAGGCAGAGTGTGACAAACACATGTGATCGCACGCTTCAGTAATCAGAAAATTTCTGGTATTGCAAAACTGTCTCATTTATTCCTGTAATACGTTTTATGATACCATTGATATGTAGACAAGATGTTAACTTAATAAAGTCTGTATATGGCTAAGTGCAAAAAGTTGCCAGGATTTTGGGGACAGAAGCCTTTTATTTCGAATTTCATGCCACACTTTTTAATCTTTTCTGGTTTTTAGTTGGAGGTCCCATCTCAGCAAGACGACAATTTTATTTCCTTGAAGCGTATTTGTTTTTTGCGTAACACAGGATAACTATGTATTTAGAGACTGGTTACAAATTTGGAAAAATTGCAGAACCACAAAAGGAGTGTCATTCTGATGTTTTTTCTAAATTTGTTGGCCACACTGTAAATTCTGAAATTCTGAGTTAGCTCAAATGATTGAGTGAGATGGTTGCACAGTTTGTTTGAGCCATGATAGCTTGCTGTTTTGAGTTATGATAATCTTTATGTTGTTATAACTTGCAAACAACAAGCTATCTTGGCTCAAAGGAATTGTGCAACCATCTCACTCAATCAATTAAGCTAACTCAAAATTCAAAATTTACAGTGCACCCTGGGCCCAATCTGCTCAACTTGGAGAAAAAATTTTATGGATTTCACTGAAAGCTGTTTCCTCGGAAAATCTTTTAAAAAAATTAACTGGTTACGAGACATTTAACTGGTTTCATTGATTATTTCATTTGTAACTTGAACATTACCTTTAAATTTTGCAAAAAGATGTAGTGCTTAGATGTCTAAAAATCTATATTAACAACTTCCTGCTAGTAGTCACGGTGTACGTGCAAATGATGAAATAGTACTGGTTACATGGACATAAATCATTCTGCATTGATAAACAACTTAAATAGAAGCATTGACAATTTTTTTATAGAGATTATTTGTCAAACAGGCTCCAGTGTTATGTTTCTGTACTTTGCTTTGGCATAAGAAGCCCTAAATGGTTTATATGTACACCAAATTTACAAATTGAGGACTGGTTACAGGACGTTGATGTTCAGATCTGCCTGTGTACAGCATTATCAAAGGCTTAATTCTCAAAAACTGTTTATTATCCATGTGTTTGATCAAAAAGACTCATTTTTATGCCATTTCAATAGGCATCCAATTGAATTTGTGTACAAAAGTCAGAGGCGTGTTACACAGACTGTCCTGTAACAAAGACTAGATGTTTATTTCCTGTATTTACATGAAATTAATGTTGAAATTTCAGATATCATCATTAAGAGGGGAAAATTACATTAATATGAACCTTTTTGTAGGGAGAAAACATAACAGGCCTTACCTCTCCCGACAGCCATATTAAAATAAACAGTGTAATTCTGAAAGTGTTACATGGACTGTCTTGTAACATGTTACTATTCACTGAAAGTAGGGAATATATTCAAATTCCATGTAAAATTTGGGGTTATTGAACTAATTTTGTTGTCATACAATTAGGAATATACTTTGATTCAGATCAATTTCAATATAAGCCGCAATTCATCAAATATTACTTTAAAAAGTATCAATTATGCATCCATACAGCTAATTAGCTCTAATAGTGATAATGCAATGGATGAGTCCTGAACATATTGTCCTTGTCAATGGTCCTAAAATGGTATTTTATTAATCATATTACATGTTAAGTTTGGATTTCAACATTTCAAATAAGGAATATATCATTCAGTAAAAGCTTTTAATTCAAATATAAAATGGTGTTACAGGACATGTCTTGATACCAGTCCCGAAAAAATCTGAAGATTTGACATACCAAGCCAAGGTTATTCCTAACATTCAAAGAAACGTATTAGCTCAACTAGACTGAAGTGTCTCGCCACACTGAACATATTACATTTGAATTTATCTTCATTAATAGAGTTCGAGATTGTAAAATAAGAACTTGTTACAGGACATGTCCAAGAACTTGTTACACAAATGTCCTGTAACATAGTAAAATGTCCTGTAACTCTTTCGAACAAGATAGAAGTGCCTCTTGATATAGTTGGGCAATGTAATAGATAGTTATTGACATCTAATGCCCAGTTCTCACGGCACGTTACGGAGAACTTTTTTACCACTGAGGGGCAGCTTGAGTTGAATTCTAGGAAAAAAATGACCATCACGGCGACATACAATGTTTATAAAACCATTACATAATTAATTAAAAGCATATCACGGCGGGGTTCTTTTTGTTCACTGCAGGGAAGAAAAGTTGTACGCCGTCCCCAAAAGTTCGCCGGGGGAAAGGAATTTCCTCCTCCTGAGGGATACTTTTATATCGCCCCGAGATATAAAAAGTAACCCTCAGGGAACCTATTACTGCCCCTCAGTGAACCTATTTCACCGCGGCGGGATGTCAAAAACTGCCGGCGAGGCTTCAAATGTCCCCCGCGGGGGCAGGAGAGGTCCCCTCAGGGGCAGGGGATGTCCTAATATCCCGCCGGAGATGTTTTTGAGGCGTTCTCACTGAAAAAATCCACGCCGGACATCCAAAAATCAAGAAAATTTTGGGCTCTGTTACGCCGTCATGAAAAAAAAGTTTGTACCTGTTGAATCTTTTTTGACATCCACGGCGCAGTTTTTCCATTTCTAGGAACCCCTGAGGGGAACAAAAACTTCCCCTGGGGGGATGTGAAAAGTCGACGGCGGATCACCCAAATTCATCCAAATTACCAGGAAATACTTCGACGCCGATTTAAATAGTTCTCCGGGAGCCGCCGTGAGAATGTAGCATAACAGTATCTAATGAGTAAGGGTTCATAATCTGACAGCAAGGTTCAAGCCAGTTACGTGCTGGTTACATTTTGAGACTCGTTACATTGGACATTTGTGGACATTTAACGTTTGGGGAAGGCTGTGACCTTGAAAATTACCCATGAGTCCGTTTGCAATGGACTGCATGAAACTTGGGATCTATGGAATGTGTGTCAGTAGGAAAAAAATGCCCCCCTAAAAAAACATGTTATTAAAGACAGGGGTAAAAATTTGAGACTTGTTACATGAAAAATGGTGGACACATTTTCAACGTCAGGTGGAGGAAACTGGCAGTATTCATCATGAATTCTGCTATGCAAAAATGTTCTCCCAATACCTGGGCTACATTTTCAAACTTTCAATGCAAGCCTATATACCACTGTTGGTGCCACAGATCACATAAGGTGATGCTTACAAGACAACTTGAAAATGTAACCAGGGTCTTTTAAACAAGCTCTGCATCACACATTAATACAGCAATGAGCGAACACAGATAATGGATCACTTCTTGACCATACTAGTAAAGTATATATGCTAAGTTTGACTAGTCTACCTATGGCCTATATATTTTAAATGGGAATTAAATTTGGTATGGTCATTTTCGTTCGCTAAAAATGGCTGATTTTGAGGGAATTCTGGAGATATGATTGCTTCTCAGGCAAAAAATAATCAATATTGGGTCAAAAGCTGGTATATACTTCGAAGAGTAATTAAAATACTTATTTCTAACTATTACATTTTTTGGATTGTTTTGGTTAAGCATTCAGAAATTAAGGTTTTCCAGTGTGGACATTTTTTCTGTGAAAAAGGGGGCAACTTTTTGCACTTAGCCATATGCATAACTCTATAGGTTTTACTGAAAATACTAAAATGCTGGTTCATTGTTCATTGTTCTGCTGTCATAGGTCAGTGATATGGAATAGAATATCTGCCGGTATTAAAGTTGACTGACCAATGTGATCATTATCTTTTTGTAATAATTTTCTATAAAAATGATCAGTTAAGAGTGTTATTTTGTCTCATACTTGCTCATTGGTCCAACTATATGTGTTCTGTGCACATGTTCAACCATACAAAACACGTTTTAGGATGACACATTTCAAATAAATTGTCAAGCTATCCAGTATCCCACATTCATATCCTGTTAGTCTGGATAAGTAAGTCTGTTCATTTACAATTGCCTTTTAATATCTTTGATTTTTTTGGGGTTTTTTTCTTAAAATTTTCTTCCGACCTTCCTCTACAATCATGCACTTTAATTTTCGGACTTCATTTGCAAATAAAACACACCACAGTGGTGATAAATCAAATAGCATAAAATATTTCCGTTTGAAATAGATATATTTGTTTGAAATTACATTTTTAAGGTGGTATCTGGCTGATTTGTCCTTGGCCCTATAGACGATACTCTGGATGGTGGATGGGGGGATTCAAAAGTAATATAATGGCCAAGGGACAGGGGAGCGAGGGACGTAAAACCACCCAGAGCTGAGGGGCGGGGAATTCAAAAGTAGCATTATTAAAAATGGCTCTTTTTTTTTTTATAAGTTTTTAAAATTAGTTTGTTTTGTTTTTTGAATTTTTTTTTTCGGGAAATTTCTTTTTTTTGTATTTTTTTTTTTTTAATTTCTTTATTTTTTGTTTTTTTTTTAGCTGTAGTTTTTTCTTAAAGGCGGTCTCTAAGGTTCAGGGGGTGCATCTGTATATAGGTAGGTTCTCACTTAAATGATGGGTTCTGACCATTGATTTATCAGAATTGTCATTAGTTTTGACAGAGCAGCAGCTTTTATGGCCAACTTGCTGCTTTTCCTAAACAAAATGACGAAATCTGGTTACCCAGTTCGTGACGTCACAGGCTGGGCAGCGCAGCCTGCACCATTGTCTTGGGAGCAATGACGTCACAAAGAGCTTTTGTTGGTGCAGGCTGATGTAACTGGCGCGAAAAACCAGAGGCAAGCTTTGCTTAGCTTTCCTATTGGCATTGCATGGGTATAGGCCTACATTTAAGTCCATTGAAATTTAATTAGGCCTTTTTTTATCTAATCTATTTATGAAGGCCTATTTAAAATACGGCACTGAGTCATTATCAAATCACTTGGCCTACTTTCATTTGTCAGAAAAATAATTTAGGCCCATCAAGGTCAGTGAAAGCCATTTGACACAGACTTGTAGATAAGTTAAACAAAGGATGTCAGATATATATGCATTTAAGTTTTTTTAAAAGCTTTCCACTGAACAATGTCATGTGATATATTATAGGAATTCGCATTGAATTATACTTTTGGATTTCACAGAAGTTTCAAGTTTGTTTTTCGGCAAAAGATTGTCTTGGTTCTTAGCACCTAATAAGAGAGTTAATCTGACTTTATTTTACATGCAATATGAAGGCATTCATAGGCCTATTGGAAATTATGCCGACCACAAAATATTCAGTAAAATGAGTAGTAGGGGGGGGGCCTATATTAATTCGTCATCAGTAGTTTATAAAGTCATCAAATGAGTAGTATATAAAGTGAATGAGTAGTATTTAAAGTCATCATTAAGAAAAATGTACAAGACCTGTCGTACCTGTCATAGTCCTACATTTCCATTACATTTTATTACAAGAGGAAAATATAATAAATTGTCTGGTGCATTAAAAATATTATACAGTTATCGCACAGCACCGAGTGCAATATTATTCACCGAGCCAAATATTTTAGATTATTGATAGGTAAATTATGAGCAACCTGAAGCATGGATTTTCATCATAGCATTCACTGGTAGGCCTATTACGGGAAAACGGCTAAGTATAGCTGATAATTCTCAACACCAAGTAGTTATGATTTGAGATTATAGTGGGGGGGATAATTATATGATCCCCCCCAGGCTCATCCTAGGCTGGGCTTGCCACATTTTTTGGGGCTGTCTCACAGCACCAAGCCATAGGACCCAGTCTGATTATTTCTTGAAAACATTTATTCTATAAAAATGGAAGTGAGCACATGTTGAAATCTACAGTGGAGGACACATGTAGCCTAAGTAAGAAGAATCAGCATTTGAATGTTAGAAACTTAAGGCCATGTATAAGTTCAGACAAAGTAAGAAACATTACCATGAAAGCTTCATCACTCTCCCTGAGTTTCCTACCTGTTAAATAGGGACCCCCCCTCCATAAAGGTGTGATATAGGTCTATAATATAATCGGGAACTGAAATCATTGCAGATCGATTTTTAGCGTCATTATCTATTTATAGCTCCAAGTCCTTACCCAGTCTGTGACGTCATGCTTATCTGACAGATAGAGCCTCGTTTTGAGATGTCAGTAAAACAATCAGAAATGCAGCACTTCAAGGGCCATTATTGTTGAGAAATGGGATGAGGCAAAATCTGGAAACCTCTCCAGGTCTTTCATATTGACACATGCAGCTTATCTGACACAAAAAACAGCCAAGTTTTCCTGACAATAGACCGCCTTTAAATTTTTTTTTTTGGAAATTAACAATTTTCATTTTTCTAAAAAGTCTGGCGTACAATTGCTGATGACTGCTGATGGTTGCTGATTCATTACCTATAATTTCGTATGCCTTCTCGGAGGGTGGCTGATTGAATAATTGGCTCAAACGAGCCTGTACGAAGTTCTAGCGTCCAAAGGGAAAACCTAGTAAGTCACATTTTGGGCCAAATTGAGTTAAGGTCAAAATAGGACTTCTGAGACATGTTTCTATATATATATTAAGTTTAGATTTTCAAGAAGTGGCCAATTACCCCAGAATGACACTGGCAAACCCCAGCAAGTCCATTTCTGACTGGAAGGACTGGAATTTAAAAGTCAATTTTCTCAGAATGTCCTAAATGTCACTTACTAGTTTTTCCCTTTGGACGCTAGAGTTGGTGTGAAAGGGGTATTATAATAAGAGTCCCTGTTGTTCAACCATGCACCTGCTCTGAGGTAGTAGGTACGAATGAAAATAATAACAGCATTATTCCACACCTGCAACTGAATTTGGTCCGAGCATCCAATGTTCTATAATGGGGCTACTGAAAAACCCTGGACATCTCTGGAAGAATAGCGCTTACATTGTAGGCCTATGTCCTTGTCTTCTCATCTAATCATCATACTAGTCCAGGCGAGATTCTCAAAAAGCCTCTGTAAAAAGTCGAATAGGCATTTCTTGTTAAAAGTCGGTAACAATTGGTTTTAACCTAATTTGAGGGTGCTGATTCTGAATCCGCTTGTTACCGAGCTGGATTTTTAATGTTAAGGGGTCAAAATGGCAAACAAAATGACCACCAAAATGACAAAATTTGTCAGAAATACGACAATATGAACCACACATTCAGCTTTTTCTTGCAAACAACCTACCAAATTCATTAATTCTAGTGTAAACAGAGGCTGTTGGAAATATTTCAGTAACATCTAGTTCTCTAGTTGTAGTTTTTAGGGGTTCAACAGCCTGGAAAACAAAATGGCCGACAAATAATCAATAATGTTGGTTTTGGTACTACAAATCCAACTGATTTGTATTATAAATCATCCCTAAATTAGTCATGTCACCACTCCAGTATAATTCAAAGCTGCTGTATCTATTCAATTTAAAATTCTTAAGTTAAGGGGTCAAAATGAAGCCTAAATCAATGTTAGGATGCAATTGCAGAAAATCAGATTTTCACAATTTCAGATTAGGTTGCAGCTTTCTGACTCAATCTGGTTTGTTGATAATTCTTTTAATAAAAAACATTATCACAAGGTCAAAATTTATTTGTTGTATTATAACTGTCCATTTTAAAACATATTTTTCAGTTTTAAATGGTTTTTAAATGGTTGGAAACTGGAATGGCTGAGTGGGATCCTCACCAAAAGGTTAAAAGTGTGTAAATCTAGCTCCTCGATGAAAATGAGATGTTGTGTAGTGACATGTAAATCAAACTTTCTCAGCTAAAATACCACTTATGTGTACTATATTTTATGAATGAATATAAATGTTGTTAACAAACAGACAACTAACAGACAAAAAATTTACTTTTAAATTCCCAGTATGTCAAACATGGCATCTGAAAAATATTTAAAATCACAATTTCTGCAGCTTGGATCCTTAAATGTCAATTTCTGTGCAATTTTGTTTACTCATTCCAATTTAGCTAATTAATTCCAATTTAGCTAATTTATTAAGTCTGATGTTATCTGACATTTATGTCTGTTTGTGAATTTATTCTATGGACACTTATCGGAGGTTGATATATGGTGGAACAATACAAAAACGAAAGCAACGAATGGTAAAATCTTGGTTAATTGAATGCTTTCAACCTTGGAAAGTGACGAATCTTTGTTGTTCCTCATTATGATTAGCCAAATCTACATAATCCCTATAACCACAGTCTTTTCTTATTTTTGAGGTTCTATACACTGATCTGGACAAATTATACAACCTAATAATGAAGGTACTAAAAAAACCTGTAATTACAAACCATATTACATGTTTATTCTCGTTTTCATCTGCTTCAGTTTTCGAAACTTATTATAATTCTGAAGTGTGTATATGCTTTTGTACATTGGGACAATTCAATACCAGAGGTACAGTTAGTTAAGAAAAAGATTTACCAGCAACCTGACTTCATCCACATTTTAAATTCATGGAAAAGCCATATATATACACTGTAAGTCAATTTTCAACCTTTTAATGAGGAACTTGCTGACATTTCCAACCATTTAAATCATTTAGAACTGAGAAACAAGCTTTGAATGGGAACTCTAAATTCAACGAATATACAGTAAGTTGGTGATGGTGATTATGCATCTTTTGAAATAGATTTAACAAAAATCCAGATTGAGTGAGAAAACTGCATAGAAATTAGAAAAATTGTGTTTTTGTGGCTGTCCATGAAATTGATTTTGGCCCAATTTCAGCCACTTAACTCAAAACTTTCAATTCATTGAGCACTTTATATTCATGTATCCACGCTAAATCATTTTAAAATGTTAAAACTCATAGTTTAGAGATGATTTTGAACACAAATGAGTTTGTTTTGTATTTCTAAAAGCAGCATTCTTGATAATTCATCAGCCATTTCGTGTTCCTGGCTGTCGAACCATCGAAACTAGAAGTAGACTCAAAATGTTATTGAAACAGTTCCAACACCCACTGTTTATACTAGAATCAATGAATTTGGCAGGGTATAAGGAGCTATTTTAACTAATTATAATGAGGAACAATGAAGAGTTGTCATTTTACAAGGTTGGCCCATCGCATAAGAAAGATCATTCTAAATTGTCAAAAATAACCCGAGCAGCATGGAAAACGGGTGTTAAAACTTAAGAGTCTAAGTAAAATCTATGATGATGCTTGTATTAAAATGGTTAAAAAGATTATGAAGAAAGCTGTCATCCTCTGAGTAGTAGGTTTATCTTTCTCAGGTCAGGCAAACGTCTGTGTGTACCTAAACATCACACAAAGAGATATGCTAGTACTTTTGTGCCACACGGAGTGAAGGTGTTCAATCATGCCAAGTTGTGATATGTATATACTGTGATATAATGTGATATAATTTTCTGCACTGTGATATATATATTTATTTATTTATTTTGTTGATGTTAATTGCACGTGATTGTGATAGAGCCATGTAAATCAAATGAGTTTCATTGTTTTCAATCATTCAATAAAGTATTATCGTATCGTATCGTATCCAATTAAGCAAGATTTTACCATTCGTAGGTTTCATTTTTTAATTGTTTACGCCATATATCAATCTTAAATAAGTGTCCATGGAATAAATTCACAAACAGACATAAATGTCAATGTCAGACAAAAAGATAACATCAGACTTAATAAATTAGCTTAATTTGGAATTAATTAGCTAAATCTGAATGAGTTAACAAAATTGCACAGAAATTGACAATTCAGGCTCAAAGCTGCAGAATTTCTTTGATTTTCAACAGATGCCATATTTGACCTGCTGGGGCTTTTAAGCTAAATTTTATGTCTGCTAGTTGTCTGTTTGTCAACAAAATTTTTATTTTCATTCATAAAATATATATTTAGGTGAGAAAAAAGATTTACATGAATATACACAACATGTCATTTTCATCAAAGAGCAAGATTTATGCACATTTTTAACCTTTTGGCAAGGATCCCACTCAGCCTTTCCAGTTTCTAACCATTTTTAATAAAACCTTTTAAAATTGAACAATATGTTTTCAAATGTACAGTTGTAATGCAACAAATACATAATAACCTTGTGATCATGTGTTTCTTTGAATATAATTAACAACAAACCAGATTGAGTCAGGAAACTTCATCGAAATCGGAAATTTGTGAAAATCTGAATTTCTGCGATTTGCACCCTAACATTGATTTAGGCTCCATTTTGACCCCTTAACTTAAATTTTTTAAATCAAATAGATACAGCAGCCTTGAATTATAATTGAGTGGTGACACGAACAGTTAAGGGATGATTTATATCACAAATTAGTTGGTTTCGTAGTACCAAAACCAACATTTTTAATAATTGGTCGGCCATTTTGTTTTCCAGGCTGTTGAACCCCTAAAAACTACAACTAGAGAACTAGATGTTACTGAAATAGTTCCAACAGCCTCTGTTTATACTAGAATTAATAAATTTGGTAGGTCATAAGGAGCTATTTGCAAGAAAAAGCTGAATGTGTGGTTCATATTGTCGTATTTCTGACAATTTTTGTCATTATGGCGGCCATTTTGTTTTGCCATTTTGACCCCTTAAAATTAAAAATCCAGCTCGGTAATATAAGCGGATTTGGAATCAGCACCCTCAAATTAGGTTAAAACCACTATACCGACTTTTATCAAGAAATGCCTATTAATGTCACAATTTCTGGAATCTCGCCTAGACTGTACAGCGGTCACCGACAATGAAGGTGCAGCTCCCTCCACAAAAAAGGAGGTAGGAGATACCCGGGAGATCTGGAGTAACCCAGCACAACAGAAGTCTGCTTGTAGACCCCGGAGTCAGTCGAATAAGTTGAAAAAGGCAATTGAATTTCATGATCAACTCAGTCACATTTGGATCAACTTGTCACTCATGTGTTTTGCCAAAGTCAGTTGGAATTTTTCAACTAAATCTGACTGAGAAAGCATATCCAATGATGAAAACCACTTTGATTTAATCATTTCGAGAGTGGACAAGAGTTTGAACTGTTGTCTATATTGAGTTTTTAAAAACAAGTTTTCAGATAATTGTAATTTTGAAAATGAGAATCCAATTGTTCTTGAATCTTACCTTTCGCCATTTTTGGAAATAATTTTTTGAAAAGTTGGATTTAATTCATTCAACCAGTTAGAGTTGAATTCTGCCAACTAGTTGAAATAATCAGTTGAATTCCTGTTTGGTCAGTCATGATTTTATTTTCAACTGACTCCTTGATCTATCTGCCAGTCAGTTATCCTGAGTGTCCTCAACTCAGTCAACTGAGCTTATATCTACATGTATGTATCTGCCTGTCTATCTCCCTATCTTCAAAGATAACATATTGGCCCCTTGTCTACACATAGTCCAATGTAGGTCTGAGGGGATTGAAATAATTGTTAAGTATGAGGAGGCTCTGGATGGGATTCTTTTTCCATCTCACTATTTTTCCTGATTTGCTTATAATCCATAACATAGGGACCAACCTAAAAATTAAAATTGTATTTTAAAATCATGGCGAAATAAAAAATGTTTTTTAAGTCCATAAGTAAGAAAGATATAAATTCTGATAAGCAATATTAAGTATCAATGGCTGATAGAATTTCTTGCAGAATAGGCCTATGTGATTTTTCATTGGCCTGAACTGGATGATTTTGTCTGGAAATGTCAGATGTTGGTGAAATGTTTTTTGTTTTTTTTTTTCAAATTGGGACTGGTCTCAAGTATTACTAGACTGGTTGGTGAAATCGGGCCATTGTATCGATGGTTATAATAAATATGGCCAAATATTGGAATATGGTTTAAAAGATTTCCTTACTTGAAATAAGAGTTTTGATTTTGAAGAAGTTTTCACTAAACACAACGCTGAAGAAGTACTGCGGAACAGATTTTTTCAGTACTTATTCATCGGTTCAAAATTAACTGAAACGACATTCTTAAATAAACAAAAGGGTCAACATGAAAAATGGAAAGGGGTACACATACTGGTCTGTGCCTATCTCTGATTCAATTCTGAGGATCATGACATATGCATGCTTTTATATTTAAAGAGTTATGAAGCTTTTAAAAATTTTCCTTCATTTTTGTCTCACTACACTCATATTTAAAAGATTTGATAAGTTTCAAATGCTCCAACAGATATATGTGCGGGGACTCTTTGCTAACCGTGATGTTTCATATATCGTTAAGAATATTTGCATATTCAGTTGTTTATAAGTTAAAATTAAAATATCGGTAAAAAGGGATGTACAGATGTGTTTTTTGTTTGACATTATCATATTGGTATCTATATATTTATATTTGATTTATATTTGATTATGGACAGATAGATCAAAAGAGCCCTCTGAGGCTTTTAGAAATCCTTTGAGTGCCCAGAACTGGGCTTAAAATCTCTGTTCTTGGCACTCTCAAGGATTTGTCGTTCAGATGGAAGAAATAGTAGCAGTTGTGCTGTGAATATTTCAGTTGCCTCTAAATAGCCCACACTGGTGCACTCACTCACTTTGAATATTTCAGTAACGTCAACCTATCCTGATCTGAAACTTGATCTGAACCTTGGCTTGCATGTGTCAACACACAATAATGAATGACATAAAGCAAACTTTGAAGTGGTCAAAAAAGAAAGTGTTGAAACTTTTGTAGCTAATTTTGGCCAAAAAGCAAACAGTTGTCATAAATTTATTATGATTACTTTTGACATGCATGTGTGTAATAAACAAAAGGTGACGTAAGGTAAACTTTGAAGCTGTCAAAAATGGAAAGAGTTGCTAATTCTGGCTTTTCGCAGCTCAAAAAAGAAATAGCTGTCAGATGCTTGCCTATGGCTTGCAAAAAATCAATGGAATGAATAGCAAATTATCAGCATATAATGGAGAGGCAATGAAATGCTCAAAATTAATGTAAAATAATTCAGTTAGTGCACCAAGAGGGGCATTCAGAAAGTTTGAGGCTTTTTTTTATATTGACACTATTTTTAAGATAGAAATACACATTTTTCACAGGACAGAATTCAGCAGTTTTGGGATGGATTTCCAAAATTTTGGACAATTTGGACATTTTTAGTCATCGTGTGGTTGCCATAGGAACAGCAAGTTCAGCTAGGTGGGGCAGGTAATCTCTCTATTATTGTATTGGTGATATTGAAAATATTTGACGCAATATATATATGATACTAGCTTTTCAAAATACTCCCGAGCACACCAAAAGCATTAATTCCTACAGCTGACCCGTTGAAGAAAATGTTCCTTGAAGTCCTCCAGACAAAGTTCTGTGAAAGCATTTTGATCATACAAAGCCTTTTCTCCTCCGGTGACTGAAACTATAGCCCCCATTGACTAAAGTATTGCACATTTACTCGATTAATGGATATATAATACTTATACTCTTTGGTTGGTGTGAGGAATATTTCACTTGCCTTGCATAGACACTGACACAAGGGGCCACCAATGTTATGTCTCATCTGAAGGACATCCAGAGCTGTGGTATTTTGCTCTTGAAGGTCCACTGAAAAGATGTTGGGTTCACCGCCCGGGGTTTGAACCAATGTAAATCAGGCATACACCTTCATTGCGCCCTCCTGCCCTGTACCTAAAATTTTTTTATATGTAAACTTATATAGCCACCTGGTGATGTTTATTGAGTGTGATTTGAAGTGGCAGATAAACTCCTGAGGGGTTGGGTACCACCTATATTTTTATGTGATTATGCCTGTAAATGTTAATTGTACCTGTCACTATAAAATAAAAGTCAATCAATAAATCAATCAATCAATCAATATACTACTCGGTTACAATACTGCATGTCAATTTAATGTTTAAGATATTTTTTCCTGATTTACATGCCACTATAAGTGTGCATGAACTATAGAGAGCATTGAGAGTGTATCATGTTTGAAAGTTTACGGTTGTTAGACAGTACTCAGGTCCACATTGGACAAATTATATTTATAAGGTGTTTTGGCTGAGGACGTTTTGCATGAGTCTTTGTTGTGAAAATTGCAGAACTTTATCGACATGTACCTGGTCTATATTTATATACCATTGAAATAACACATTTTTTGTTTTTATTATATAAATGGCCTCTACAAAATCGAGTGTACAACATGTGTTGGTCAATCGTTAGAGAGTTATTATTCTAAAAGTAATTCCAAAAAAAGTAAGTCGAAAAAAAAAAAATTAAAAATCCATTCATATTTGAGGTCGATATGGTCTGAAATGTGAAGCAATGTCTGATTTTTCCCATTGAAATTTCTTGCAAGCGTATCATGCAAAATGTAATGGTCGCAAACTATCACTACCTACATAGTCAACAATTTAGCCAGCAATAACAGACAGGCAGACAGAAAGGTTTTTATTTCAGCCATTTAGGATACATTATACATTGGATTTTTTCACGTGACAAATAATGGAAGCATTGTTCACATAATTTGAGAAAAAAAATTAAATGTAAAGTCATTGGTGAATGGGTATAACACTGTGGAGAACAATTTTAAAATAACCTTTTTTCACTTGTTTTGTCAATATAATTGGTCAGACGAATTGGCTGAACAGTTTTCAGAGTGTCAATACCTTTTTTTATGTTTCTATGAGGTCTTAAAGTTGAAGTTTTCTTTTTGAGCTTGTCTGTTCTCTTTGAAAACGAACAGCTATTGTTGTCGCTCTATCGTCATCATTGTCGTCGTTGTCCCAGTTAAGGTTTGTGTCAGAATGGTGTCCATTTTTGAGCTTGATATTTCACTTAGAGCTACGAATTTGGCACATGTATTCGACTGTTGGTGGATCTGGAAAATGTAGAGAAATCCAAGATGGCTGCCAAGATGGCTGCAACAAAATGGCCACCATACTTGAACAGTCCACTGTGACCTTAATATTTGTCTTAAAATTTGACTTATGAAATTTGGTACAGGTATTATTGGTCTATTTGAGTGGACCAGAAACATGTAGAGAAATCAAAGACGGCCGCAACAAAATGGCCACCATACTTGAACTGTCCACTGTCACCTTAATATTTGTCTTAATATTTGACTTATGAAATTTGGTACAGGTATTGGTGTATGGGTTATTGGGTATGGATCGCAAGTGTGTACAATGTATAGAAATGCAAGATGGCTGCCAAATTGACTGCCACAAATGGCCGCCGTCCCCCCCCCCTCCTTGTAGTGTCCGTACAGCCATATAAGATGAATTTCACTTTGGATGACCATTTCAAGGCTCACAAAGCAGTTTTTCGAAGTTTTTAATTATTTTCTTATAATGTTCATATATATATTTCAAGTTAGCACATGAGGAATGATACCTCTTCACAAACCTCACTATTTAATTCTTTGCACAACACCCCAAATCAAAGTTGAAAAATTTTAAGATCCTCTGACGAACTCTTACATCAAAGTGATGGTCAAACTGTTGAAGATGTGACTCCTAAGATTTACTGTCATATAAAATTTTAACAATTATATAATTTTTGCAACGGACATTATCTCCAGCCTATCATGTTGCAGGACGTATGGGTCGCAACATAACGTGAATTCTCGTTAATAAAATTGACAGGCCCAAACCAGATTGAGTGTTTCTTGACACCATCTTTCGTGCATTCAAAGGTGCCTTGCTCTGACAAACCTGCTAACTTCATCTGGACAGAAAATAGGTCATTTTTGGAATCAACCAGTCAGAGAAGTTCTTACAGAGATCGCACCTGTAAGAGCTTCTTTGATTGGCTGAGTTCAAAAGTGACCTATTTTTCTGTCCAGATGAAGTCAGCAGGCTCTATAGTAGCATGGCACCTTTCACTATCCGTGTGACTTTGAAGACTAGACTATCAGGTATGGGCCAGTGGTCCGTGCTTTCAATGGTGGAGCCCTTTCACCCATATACACTGTGTATCGTTTGCTCTATGCGAAGCGACCCAGTTAAGGCTTGGGTTTGGCTTCAGTCAACGCTTTAGACAGTTTAACAGATGTTTTTTGTGCCTTAAGTGAAACTACATCTTTCATGCAAATTCAATCAAATGTTAATATAGCCAGTATGCTAGATTATATTCTCACCTATACAGTGCATATTTTTATATATCAAAATATTTTTTGTTGTCAAAGATTACGTGATTCTAATAAGAGGGACTTTGGAAAAGTTGGACTATATTGTGCATTTTTTGATAAAATTGGGTACTTATACTATGTTTGAGGCTGAAATATTCTCCAATGTGCTTCACTATGCTGGTATGGATATATTTGTAATGTATCCTTAAGCTTGCAATGAAAAAATTCTACTGAAACATAATGTTTTAGTTTAGGTTTGGCTTAGAACTTACGGGTTTGGCTTTTTTGAACGCAGGTGTTGTAAATATTTATGGGTTTTATGCTTATAATTTTTTGGTTTGGCGTGTCAATAGTAATTAATTTACCTGTTTTATTGCATTTAGCAATATGTACAAATGCAGTATAGCTAGATGCCGCCAACATTTTCAATCATGGGCAGGATGGATGGACATGAAAGAGGAAAAGCATGAAAGAGGAAAAGCCCGTGGAAATGAGGCTGAACACCAGTGCAGAGTTTGTGGACTAAAATTTTACACGAAGACAGCAAGTACAACAAAAATGTGCAAAAAACGGAATTTGTCAGTTTTTTCCTGTACCTTAAAATAAAATCTGCATTTTTGGTACAGTCAACCCTTTTACCCTTACCAATTAACATAGTTTCCACCACATACCATGGGGTATAGGCTACGGTTTATCATGTAAGATTCGGAAATCATACAGTCAATACTGTATCACTTCGTATTGGAAACATGTATTACTATATCACCAGATACCTTAGGATAAGCACAATGACAAATTAATCCCCGTACCTTAATGTCAGCACAAATACCACCATTTTGAATGAACACATTTATTAATGCCAATGAGTATTAAACATTACTAATCATCATCTTCAATTAAAGGTAGTAATTCCGCCGATTCAATGTAACATTAAACATGCATTTACATCATAAACTGATAGATTTAAAGTACAGTATACACTTCCAATCAACAGAATTACATGTTTTCCATAATTAAGGTGACTCGAGCATGGTGGTTTGATCATACAGATTTTTCTAAAATTTTGCACAGGTACTCTATGGGACCTATACATTTCAAAAATGAAAAATAAAAAAATTTCACCGACTCGTTTGGTTGCCATGGTAACGGCATGTTTTGCCTGATGACTGCTTAAAAGTCATAAATTGAGCTTTTGTTTATGTACCACAGAATAAAGCATTACATGCATTTGTCACACAAAAACGTCAGAAATGTCTTCCCAAGGATTTACACCAATACATTTGCCATAAATTTGAAGAAAAAGGTTAAAATATTTTTTTCTGTAAGAGCTCAAAGGGCTCCAACACACTAATTAATTGCAGATTTTGCATGCATCAATTTTGGCAGTAATCAAATTTTAGGAAAACGATCATACCAATTTTTTTTAAAATTTGCATGTATCATAAACAAGTTATTGTCAAACAAATGGCAAAAAATAAAAAAATTTCACCGAGTCATTTTTTTACTGCAGTTTCATGACTGTGTGAATGTCAATTTGAATAAATAAAGGCAATTTTTGACACAGTTGACTGAAATTAACTGAGAAGATTTTTTGGATAAAGCTGAGAAGCTGAAACTTTAAACTAGCATAGAATAGATGTTACTGCATTCAATAAAAAAATAATTATGCTTCTAGCTGCATTAGATCTCATTTAAATAGCAAATTACTAGCTGCCATGCTGTTTAAAAAAAGAGAACAGAAAATGGTAACGTCACAACTGTTTCAGGGCCTGCAGCAGTTGTGACGCTATGTTGCTAGGCAACCAGGCTGCTCAGAAGTATGTGCAGTGTACCACGCTTGAGTCACCTTAAGTGAGTTTAGTTGATTGTGAAGCCTTAAACTACTTGAGGAGAGCCCTGCATTTCTTGATTAGTACACAATAGAAATATTTTTTCACGGCATGAAAACTGTTTGTGTACATTTTTGAAAGAATCATATATATATATAGCTTTGAATGACAGTAAACTTGGTTGTATGGATAGGCTTAATATGACTCTTATCTTTCTGTTGGACAGCATTTTATTCAGGCGACATACAAGCTTTATAACTAACTGTGATTTTACAGCTGCATGTAATTTCACAAGTGATAAGTACTACAAAATACAGCATGTTTTTTGGAATTACAGGTGATTTCATTAGCACGCGATTCTGGTCATTCTCACTTGGCTGCCAGGAATCAATGCTAAACAAGCACTTGCTACATTTGATATATCAGCTGTGTGACGTTCTGTCAGGTCTAAACCAATCAGATCAACCAAAAATGCCATGTATTTTGTGGGTCAGGAACCTTAGAATCGAGTACTAATGAAATCGCCTGTACGTGGTATTATCATATTTTATCATACTTTTCAAGACATGCCTGCTGTAGTATTGTCATTAGTTATCAAACAAATGTGAAAGATCATTAAAATATCACAACTGCATTAATCACCATAAATCATGTTGTGATATGTGCTCTTGAGAAAATCATCCCTAGCAAGGCACAGAAGAGAGAAGCATGACCCACAAGAACATCTGTGCGAAGGGTGTAAAAAAAAAAAAAAAAAAGATAAGATAAAACTTTATTTCACGTCGGTGATGACAATAAAAACAAGAAACATAAGCTACAAAGCTTTTAACCGACAAGTAAAATAACACAACAATAAGGCGATAATATGATATATACAAATGAGAAATGAAAAAGGTGAAACTCAAGTTACATTACAAAACAAGTTAGCGTCATTTGATTTTAATATGCTTTAAGATAACAAGTTAGCGTTATTTGATATTATATGGAGTTTCTCAAACATAGTATACACAATGTACAGTCACAGTTCTTAAGGATAAAAACGGTGTGGCTCCAAGTTCTCAAGCCAGCGCCTTCTGACATTTCATTCAAGAAGGCACACAGAAAGATGCAGTTGGAGTTTCAAGCCTAACTGAGTTTCATTTTCTTCCCCAATTTGAAACTGAGTGAAACAATCACTAATGACAACAATACCAGCCGACACACTCTACAGGAAAAAACTGACAAATTCTGTTTTTTGCACATATTTGTTATACTTGCTGTCTTCATGAAAAATTTTAATCCACAAACTCTGCACTGATGCTCACCTGCATTTCCACGGACTTCTCCTCTTTCATGTCCATCCGTCCTGCCCATGATTGAAAATGTTGGCAGCATCTAGATATTCTGCTCCATACATCATATTACAGCCGAGTCATGTGACCACATGCTCACCATTGACAGATTTTAATTGGGTCTGACACATTGGTCTGACACCTTCTGTTCATTTCTTGTTGATTTTTTACCTTTTTATCCAAATACCAACAACTTGCACTGCCTTCTCGACATGTTTCTATTTCAGTTTCCTTTTCCATTCAGCTCTCTTTCCCATTGTGGTTGCCATCCCATAGTAGTCCTACGTTCATTTGTTTACTATCCTACTGCAGCCAAATTCCAGGCAAATGCACATGGCTATATTGCCAACTTGGGTCAAGTCGAAGCACATAGCCTTACTGCCCTAGAAACAATTGAAGGTATCAATAATTAGACTACAGACAAGTTGCTTTTCATTTTCAATTGTGTATACATATCAAAGCTATATTAATTGCTCTTTACTTTTTAAACGCAATCTACATTCACATTCCCTCTCAAATCTCAACCAATTTTGGCTGGCATAATCAGCTGATTACTTCGGTCATTAGTACAATGTAAAATTATATGTACATGCATTGCATAGACTAGGTTTACCTTGTAGGCTTCTTACAAACTTTTATCATTGCAGGCCCATTCCCCTATTAAAAGCCACAGCCTTCACAGAACTTTCCTTAACCCTCTCCTTCTTCTCATAAAATCCTTTCAAAATCGCAAGTTTCCTTCCTATTTAATTATCCATTTCTGCACTTTCAATGGGCTTTACTTGTTTGTACATATTACTGAAGGCAAAAAAAAGGTCAGTTATATTGACACGCCAAACCAAAAATTTTAAAGTATGAAACCCATCCATATTTACAACACCTGCGTTCAAAAAAGCCAAACCCGTAAGTTCTAAGCCAAACCTAAACCAAAACACTATGTTTCAGTGGAATTTTTTCATTGCAAGCTTAAGGATACATTGCAGATACATCCATATCAGCATAGTGAAGCACATTGGAGAATATTTCAGCCTCAAACATAGTATAAGTACCCAATTTTATCAAAAAATGCACAATATAGTCCAACTTTTCCAAAGTCCCTCTTATTAGAATCACGTAATCTTTGACAACAAAAAATATTTTGATATATAAAAATATGCACTGTATAGGTGAGAATATAATCTAGCATACTGGCTATATTAACATTTGATTGAATTTGCATGAAAGATGTAGTTTCACTTAAGGCACAAAAAACATCTGTTAAACTGTCTAAAGCGTTGACTGAAGCCAAACCCAAGCCTTAACTGGGTCGCTTCGCATAGAGCAAACGGTACACAGTGTATAGTACACTGCTCAAACTTTTAAAACGCACACCTTTTAAAAACTAGCTTCTAATTGAGGTATTTCCATGAAGTTTTGCACTGATCTGGCTGGATATCCCTTCCTATTGTCTGGAAAGTTTCACGAACAACAAGTCCATCAGAGTCCCATTTTTGGAGTTCATGGATAATGAAAGTTGTTCCCTTGACTCCTTCAAACATTTTTACTGCATTTTGTTGGATTTGGGTTGAATTTTAGCCCAAGCTGGTGTTTTTCACATTGTGTTTGTCACATCCTTTTCAAAAAAGTTGTGTCATGAGCTTGGACAATTACCCCAATGTTACAATTGTTTGCAATGCACTTTTGCAGGACTTTTTTGTTGACAATTTGAAATCTTTAACATGTGGATTTAGTGCGTATTCTTCACATTAAAGTCTCAGTCAACTTTGTGTGAACCCAAAAGTTGAGATAATCTTACAAATTGTGTCTGGCTCCTTGAAAAATCAAAGGATTTTCTTCAAAGTTTCCAAATCTTTGACCAAGGTCCAAGGGGTTAATAAGCAGGCTTGGAAGGTCACAACAAATTCTCTTGAGTAGTCTACAAGTTATGTCTCTTGTAAGAGGTGTGCGTTTAAGTTTGAGCAGTTTATATATGTCCTCATACAATGTAAGTCGTTATCATTAGGAGGACAGAACAGGTGTCACACTATGAATGTTCATGTTGTTTTTTGCGATTAACTAACACAGGCGTATGTTTGGAAAACATCATCTATGCACTATCAATATTAATTTTCACAAACTATTCATCCCAAAATCATTGACATGAACTTGCTCACGAAGTGCGTGTGTACATAAAGTTGTTTTATATAAATAATGATCCGAGTAATTTAAAAGTAAAGTGATGATTCATTCAATGCTAATTTGACCGTGGCCCAATAAGGCCAGACCTAATTGATTTTAGCTTGTCAGATCGACTCACCCTACTTTACAGTTTTTCCGCCAATAAAAGAAAGAAAACTGAATTTACAAATGGAGCCATTCGCTTCTGTATAGCTGAGTACAGGCCTCCCAACAGGAGGCCAGAGGCCAAATCTGGCAAATCAGACTGTGTCTAATCGTCCAATTTGTGGGCTGGCGCCGTTGTAAAATGCGGACCGTGCAAAACGCGAATGGGCACTCATTGTGGCAGGTGCGGAACGGAAAGCTTTTTCACGGATCTGTAGTAAAAAAAAGCGGATGGGGCCTAATTTGCTGAACAAGCTAAATTTGCTTTAAAAATCGCCTCTATTTAAAAAAAAAAAATTTCTTGTTAATGACCTGATAAAAAAATTGAGCCGACATTTTTTTTTCTACCAATGGACTTTCGAAAAAATTCCTTGAGAAAATCTAAGAAGCTAGAAATCTATCATGTCTGGCCTAACTTGCAAAAGTTCCTTTTAGAATGTAGAGCGGGCTGTTACTATCATGCCTGGTTCTCACTGGAGGAGGTAATGTTGTGTGTATGCTCGAAGCTATCAATTTAGGGTTCCCCCGTGGCCTAATTGGTAAGTGCGCTTGTCAACTGGCTTTGAGGGCGTGGGTTCAAATCTCACCCGGGAACTCACTTTAGTCCGAGCCCATGGGACTTTAAATGGAGGCGGGTTGTATCCAGTATTCTATGCTGGGGCAACTGAAAGACCCTGGACATCCCTGAATTAATAGGGTATGTGCCAGACTCTCGGTCTTCTCACCTCCTCATCATCATACGGCGGTCGCCTGCCTTGATATAGCCCACTAAGGTGCTGCAGAGGCGTAAAACACAAACAAACAAACAAAGCAGCTATCAATTTTAATTTTAGAAATTGAATTTTTGAAGTCTATGGGGCTGCTGGGTTGATGGAAGTAGTTCAAACATTTAATTCCCCAAGCGGATATCATTATGCGACAGTCTCTCTGATTACTATGAAATAGTGGACGATGTTACAGTGCTGGTGAATGTCACAATTATGATCACCTCAAATGCAATTCCCGTTCTGTGATTGGTCGGAATGACGTCACCTGACAGGGATCAGAAAAGACTGTTGCCCTCTCAGAGGGCATCAGTTCACCGAATTCACACTGAGGCTGCCTGCTGATCGAGATAGCTGTACAGAAGTGGGTGGTGAAACAGCAAGGTGACTGTCACTCCCTCGGGTCAAACAGATTAAACTGTTGCCCTCTCGTATCAGTCAACATTTGTATACTGTTTTTATATCGTTTTCTTTCAATTTTCGTACACTGAAAAAAGGTTTGAGTGAAACAGACAAAACAGATGTTAACTGGTGTCCGTCGAAGATTTAGTGTAAATTCAGACAAAGGTTATGCTAATTTTTGACATTTCATTGATCAAATCACACAAAAAGTTGATCAGGATTGACAAATTCCTTGTCTATTTCACATAAAAATCTTGTCTGATATACTCAAAATTTTGGAAAGACACCAGCTGATGTTCATTTTGTCTGTTTTTACACAAACCTTTTTTTCAGCGTACTACTTAAACTTGTTAAATTTGCCCTCTCTGCTTTGCGTATTGTGAAATTGCTTGCTGAAGGTTTGCTGCCAAGCAGTCTATGTTTAATTTTGCTGAGTTTAGGTTCACAGATAAAATGGGGCATCCCTTTAACTTTAAGCTCTGTTCTTGACACAGGTTGATTGATGAAATGGAAGAGAGCAAGAGTCCTCAACATGTTACAAATTACCCCATGTGGGGGATCTTTTGCTAGTCCAGCATGCTATAGACACTGATGCAATGGGCTGCCAATTTTGTGTCTCATCCAAATGTTCCTGGCTTTCCTAATTATTAATGTGATAAATAATGTTAATTTTTCAGGCCAATGCAAATGATTAACATAGATTACAACATATGAGGATGTGTAAAATGCATATCGCATAATAATTGTTGGTCTAGATATATTATATGTGTTATGTATAAACATATCTATCAACATGATGCTTGCATATGCTTGACTGAATTAAAATGAATCCTATACACAAGTTTTACAGACATAAAATGAAAATAATGTCTTCGCTCATGTCGCAGAATTGCCTCAGAAAAAAAAGCGATTTCTTTAAAATTAAATGGAATATTTTCTATCCACCTCAAATTACGATATCATTTGAAATTAATGAAATCTTCCTTCTGAAGGGATTAAAAATGTTATCTTTTGTTGGTGTTTCCACTTACAAACATTATTGAAATACGCAAGATCACCTTAAAATGCTATGCAGTAAATTTATACCATGTTTCTTTTTTGAAGATTATTTCATGTTACGACAGCAAAGCTTGCGGTCACGCTTCTTTCTAATAAGAGTGTGGTGGCTCGCACCAACCAGTGGCTCTTGGCTTGTTGGATAACGCTCCACCTCCGGTGCAGGGGACCTGGGTTTGACTCTCGCTCATGGGGTTGTTACAGTGGCACCCAATATGTTATGATTGGTGTTCTATCTAGCCTGGCTAGTTACAGCATTACAGCAGGTTAGGACATCAATGCAAAGCTTGCGGCCAAGCTTCATTCTAAGAAGGGAAGAGTGTAGTGGTTCCCTGTTGGTTGCACGGTGTTTCCCTCGCAACAGAGAGTGTGACTCTTAGGTGTAATGGATAACGCTCCTACCTCCGCCGCAGGGGACCAGGGTTTGATACCCACAGTTTCACTCCTTGAGTTGTTACACAAACAGTGGACTCTGCATTATAAGACCGCTTTTGCAGTCATGAAGTGGTCTCACATGGGGATGCAGTCTCTCAGCCCCTCCTTGGAGTGCATTAAATTAAAAAAGAAAAATGTTATTATTATTATTTTTTTTAATGACTTGGTCTTCATTTTTTCCAAAATACAAATAATTTTATGTACGAAAATATAAATTGGTGGCCATCAAACTCTGTGGAGTTATTTGAAGACTCACCAAGATGGAGTGGTATGAAAATGAGATGAATGAAAATGAGAATCAAGGAACATTTTTAAGTAAAAACATCAAAAAAATGCAGTAGAAACATTACTTAGTGCAGCAGGAAGGAGGTCACAATTAACAAGTTGGGTCTTATAACGAGGGGGGAGGGTTGGTCTAGTGGTAGCGTGCTGGACTGCCAATCGCTGGTTCTTGCTGGATCACCTGGGCCAATGTTGGATGGCTTTTTCAATCATTCTTCGCCTCATTTCCATGTCCTCCTCCTGGCCTAATTAGCCTACCAAGTGCGTAAATACAGGACATAAAGCTCCAATCATCCATCCATCCATCCATCTTATAACAAGGGATCCCATAATATACGACCACTAAATATAATTGATTGAATTTCAAATTAAATTTTTATATATAGCCTGTTATGTCCTTTTCCAACCAAGTCTATTCTATGAATTTTTAAACATTCCCAGATATCCTTGCACTTAATCAATAACTGAACAATAGTGATCTAAACTGTGATATATCTTGGAGCATTCTTGGGGCTTTCAGTAGAACAGGTCACATTGATTATTTTACAAGTAGTTTCCTGGAATGCAGTCCATTATTTTATGTATTGATGTATTTCACACCTGTAGTTAAGAGGAAGGGGTCATAGTGCTGATCTTCAGTAATAAGCCTATTTAATTTGAAGTCACTGAGAGAGAATTTAGATTTTACAGCTGAAAAATGGCCTTTTATTCTCGGGATTATAAATGTGACATGACAAGTTATCCCAGTACCCCCCAAGCATCCATAGCAATTCCTTGTAGCCTAATGGTTAAGAGCATGTATTTGTGCAACCACAGGCTTTGAGATTGTGAGTTCGAATCCCACTCCTGGAACTCAATTTGATCCGAGCGGATTGAGCCCTTGGGACATTAAGTGGAAGCCATTTGTATCTGGATTGTGTTTCGTGCTGTGGCAACTGAATATGTCGCATCCGAACAACATCCAGCTCGGATTTTGCTCATTAAAGTTCCTCATCCTGAATTTGAACTCATACAGGCAAAGTCTTTCAGCGGAGTAGGCCTCAACCATAACCGCTGAGCACATGCCCATCCCTTATAGCTCACAAGGATATATTCGAAGGTGCCAAGCTCTAACAGACCATGCTATTTTCATCTGGACGGAAAATAGGTCATTCTTGAACTCGGCCAATCACGTAAGTTCTTACAGGGGTGATCTCTGTAAGAACTTCTCTGATTGGCTGATTCCAAAAATGACCTATTTTCTGTCAAGATGAAGTTAGCAGGTTTGTCAGAGGATGGCACCTTTGAATACACTTTTGTTTTGACAGTATAAAGAAAAGATCAATCTGATGTGCACTGAGCCACCCAGTTGGGATGTGGACCAATATGCATATCATTTTTCTGTCGGTCCGTTTGTCTGTCTTGTCCGTTGGCAAGACTCTGCAGTAGGGCTACGGAGTCGGGTAACAAGTGAACTAACTCTGACTCGACTGTTTTGGCTTCCTAAATTTTGACTCTGACTCCGACATCTGACTACTCTTTGTAGCACTGTTTGCACACAAGTTTCATATGACAATGTTTTCATCGGATTTTATACATTAATAGTTGGGTTGAGAAGTTTTGTGCGATTGGTCTTTAAATAAATTCAGTACAGTTCACATTGCTTTTCCTCAATTATTATAATAATAATTAGGAGTCAGGAGTCACCAATTAATTTTGCGACTCCGACTCCACCTATAAAGCAAAGTTTGACTTCAACTCCATTCATGTCTATGCCTGTGACTGCAGACCGGACGAGATTAGCTGAGAATCCTGGAGAATGCACACCGTCTTATTTACTTTAAAAACATGAACTTTTTATATCTTAATTGGCGTGCTGGAGCACTTATGTGTGTAATGTACAATAATAGCTACAGTTCTTAACCTCGTATTTGCTAACATAAATGAGTAATACATGTAAATACAGATCTATATGTTATCCAACCTTGGCAAATATATATTTGTGTGAATCCAACCTTGAATTTCTCTTGAACTGTCTGACAGTGTCTCTGTTCAGCAAACGGAACACTAGGAAGCACATAATTGTTCGTTCAGGTCGCTGATAGAATTTGTAAAGTAGCGACCATTATAATTTCGAAGGGTGGGGGAGGGGGGTTGGAGTTTTTTCGATGGCGGGAAATTACTTATTTTGCAGAAACTATTCATTTTGAGTGTGCCACATCCCCAAATATTTTTTTCTGAAATAAACTACACCTTGTTAAGAAATACCCCCCCCAGAAATATTCTATTTCAAGACTGCATAAAAGTAATTCATTTCTGGCAAGAAATTATTTATTTAAAGAAAATTCCAGCCCCCCTGCTTCAGTAGGCTGTAGTGAATGCATGGAAATAATCAAATTGATGAAAGTCATAAGGAAACTATATAGTATTATTGTCAAGCTTGTAAAATGGATTCCAGAAGGTATAATACATGTTTCCTACAGATATAACACATGTTTGAAGAATTATTGTTGATCCCTCCCAAGACCGATTTAAGGTTATGTGTACTGTCGGTTCTTTTTTTCCATAATTGCGAAGTTGAGGTTCACTAGGCCAATATCTCTTCTGAAATTAAATTATGGTTGATTTTAGTCACACCGTTGTCTTCAGAATAAGAAAGGCTTTCATTTGAACACCGACCTGACTAATATGTGTCATTTTTTCACATGCACAAGTATCCTGAAATTGGGACCGCAAAATTCAATGGAACAGCAATGCACATGGCAAATAAAGACTCAATATTATAATAAAAATGATTTTTATGCATGTGAATTTGATACTGATAGCTAAAGTGATTTTTAAACTTGTGCTCTATAAATATTTTGGTTGTACATGTATTGTGCTTTTGATGTTATGAATTGATTTTGGCTTAACAAAAAACTTGTACATTTACCTACAATGTCAGTAGTACATGTACATGCTATTGTGCAGCATTGAAAATGCATGTTACTCCATACCATCGAAACATGACAAGTGGCCTACTTTTCGGAGCGAAAGATTCTACAAAAAACTTGTATTTTTGTGTGTGAGTTCCGCTTTAATGCTTAAAGCCAGGATTCAGCTAATATGTTTTCGTGTCAATGCTTTTGTACCTGTAATGCAATGAAAACCACTTATTTGCATGCCCTTCAGGGCCTTGACAGTGGAGAGAGGCAGGTATGATAGTGATACTTTTTCTTCGGTTTCGGTTAATATCCAATCCATGGACTGATTTTTTCAACCCGTAAGGTAGACACTAGACAGCATCCTGTCCACAACCTGGTTTTTCAACCTATAAAGTGGACCAATGCCCCCCCTCCCTTGTATATGCAACTGTGTTATTTGCACTGCAACCAAAAATCATAACGAACTGGTTGATGTGGGCTGTGTGATAAACCTCTGATTTCCAGGCAGTTTATGATTTTGGGTATGGATTATTAAAGTAATTGCTGTGATTACAGTCAGGATGATAGGATTTATGAAGACTACCATATTTACCAATGGCATTACTTCATTAATTATTGAAGCCTGTGCTTGCTAAACACTGCTCTATATGCATGCACTGCGCTTGCAACATGGGTAGGTTCAATCCAGTTCAAATCGGGTTTTTCCTCTTATTTACAGGCATAGGAGAGGTGATGTTTTGGGGGGGGGAGGTGGGTCAATGAGGCTTTTCGCCCAAATTTTTCTGATCTTTGCCCAAATTCAATGTCCATTTTAAAGGCTGCCAGATTTTTAGGAGGGCACTTGCTCCCTCCGTCCCCACTGGTTTCGACGCCTATGAGCTAATCCAGTAAATATGCTTTAACTTTTGCCATTGTGTAAATATAACCCCAAAAGGCACAACTAACCTACTCGGTCCATGTGCTAAATATAAATGAGTATGCAAAATTTGCGGTGTACATACTGGTCTGAAAGCAATATCGTACATACCGCTGTCGTAACTATGAAGTAACAACAATATCGACAGTACGAAGTAACAACAATACCATTCGCGATGTACCATGTTTAAAAATTGTTTACCAATGGTGAAAATTTCAGGACAGTGTGACAAGTAATGAGTTGTATCTGGTGTTATGTCATTATAATTTACAAATTTTTTTTTTTTTTTTTATAATTTGGAAAACTAGTGTCCTAAATGCTGCCATCATATCCTGAACTCTTCACCGCACACATCCTCTTCAGACTATAGTACAATTCACTTGACCCTGTTTACTAAATAATGTAATGCTTTCCTGATACGTTCAAGTTTTATGGTCTGGCTCTCCATGCTTGCCATGCTTGATAAAGAGTACTTTATAGTCTAGTTGTGATCATGGAACACTTCAGTAAAATTATCACTCGTTTCTTCTCATATAACATGAAGCTGAGAACCCTCTAACATAAGGTAAAATATTCTTGCATTTTTGTCATAATTGTACACATTGGGCGTTACACTGTTTACAATTTCTTACAGAAAGACAGACAGACATATCATGAGAGCTCTTAGCAGATGGGCGGTCGATTTGAAAAAAATATTCCCAATGGGCACATCAACAATTCAACATTGTAGAAAGAGTTGTGACAACATTATGACTATGTCGCAATTTTGGTAAAAATTCCGAACACTTGTACGATAGAAATGACATCGTCACAATGTTGTGAAGCAATGTCAAAATATGATGCTAGCATTTGATGTTGAGGCAACATTGTTGAAACATTGTGATAAAGTCTCAATGCTGTGTTCTAATTTTGTTTACGTTGTGGCAACATAGTTTCTACCATCATTTTTTATTGACACAATAGACGCGCCCTCCACCGATTGCAATTGGCAACGTCATTTTGAGAAAATCCGTAGATTTTTTCACTTTAAAAAAGAAAAGGTACTTCTTCTACTTCCTGTGTAGAACAACTACTGTTATTCAAATTATAATTTCCTCTTAGTTATTATGTTAACAAAGTGCCAAATCATAGCAATCATTTAAATATTTGTATGTGTGTTATTCATAATGACCCCTAATGACATGAGTAACAACCTGCCTCTTTAGTATAGGTGGTAAACGATTGGCTGGAAATTGTCATAACACTAGGAGACGACTTGGAAATTTTATTGATTTTTGCACAACTCTTTTGTTATCCCAGCTGTCAAGTGGAATATTCTTTCACCTTGAAGGTTGAATAACAGTTAGACCTATACTGATCAATATTATGTTAAGCTTTGCATGGTATATATGGTGTGAAACTTGAGTTGGTTTCTGAAAAGAAAGGTTGTGCAGATGAAGATTAAAAAAGACAATTTATGTTAATGAGAATATATAGAAATTAATAAGTAATGTGTAAATAATAGTCGATAAATCCAAGCACCTTGAGGAACTTTTTATTCCAAAAGAAAAAATGGACAATGATATACATAGGGAGGTTTGAATCAGTTATTTGTGAGCATAGATTTAATTTGAAATCCCTGCAGCCATACACTTCTGTTTCTGTGACATGACAATAAAATGCCCTCTTCTGGCAAAATTCAAGCCGGAAATTCACTTAAAATTGCACTGCATCTTTTTGTTTCAACCAGATAGATACTGTTACTTTGTCATTTTTCTGAATATATCTATGGAAATGTATATTGTATCTTGTGATACCCTAGACCACAGCCACAGGTATTATGGCATAAGCTGCCTATTGAGCATTGTCAAGTGATTCGCAATTAAATTAATAAATTTTATGACACACGCAACATCGAAAGTCAACCTGGTGCAAGCAAATTAAAATTAATGCCATACTCATAAACACCGAACTTATTCAAATTCAGAATTAGAAACATCACAAGCCAAAACGATTTTTGATAAATATCTCCGTACAGATAGTTCACAGCTGAATAAACACTCAAACACCCAATTGATGAGAATATTTAAATTTTAATTTTTAACTATAATACAATGCTACTGGAAAGGTTCCATATATATATAGCCAGTGATGAAATTTTATCTGTGATGGATGGTATAAAATTATTTAAAATGAAACAAATCAGATGAACAGGACAGAAGTACAGTACAAACAAAATTTTATCAACATTCAATGTGATCTAACCAAAATATCATGTAAATATCATGTTTCTGTATTACAGCCAAACTCTTTGATATAGAATAAGAGTGGACCTTTATGATTTATATATCTAATCCTTGATTGTTTTGACTTAAACTCCTGTTGCAAACAGGAGCAATTATAACTGTGGAGACCTAGCACCTGTGGATTTAGCAAAACATCATGCCCGTACGGCTTCGATTCAAATCATTCAATGACAGCCAAAAGTTTCCACTTGTACTTCCTTGACTGTCAGTTTGATAGGTACATTCAATATTGTTTAGTACAATAGCCCGACAGTCTACAAACACTACATGGGACACACATTGCTCTACTGAGTCTACATCATAGTACATGTTGGGACATTTTGTGATGAAGCTGTGTAGTTCAGCAACATTTCACAAACAGTGTAGTTGAGATTGCCTGGGGCCTCTGGGCCTGGCCAATATCACCATTTTCCATTGTTGTTGTCTAATCTGGCACTGGTCACACTGAAAGTTGACTGCCTCACTTCAGTGTTCTAATTCTAGAGGAAGATTAAAAGTCATGGGATTGTAAAGGATATATTATGTTATGTTAACTTACATGTTAGATTTCTGCCATTGGCCTAATCGCATTATTGTATTTGATTGACAATGCAATCCTGGATCCAAGGGAAGGCATATAAATTGTTACACTTTTTGATACTTCAGGCAATTTTGAGTATTTGTGATGTGTAAGATAATTAAGTTTCTTCGTCAATTTCGAGTATTTGTGATATGACAGGTATGTACGTTATCGACTTATCAGCACACATCGATAGAGGGTTAATTTATGTGTTTCTGAAAGTTGACTTTAATCGTTGTTATATACAATATACATATGACATATTTTTTATTTGTGTGAAAATATTCACTTTGCTCTGTGATATTTGTTCATTGTGATTACAGCCAAACACTTTGATATAGAATTAAAGTGGACTGTGGCACTGTGAAAATGGCACTTCGTGTGTCATCATGCTGATGATTTGTCATGATCAAACCCAATACTTTCAATGTTAATTTGATTGAAGGAGACTTATCCCACTTGTTTGTGACAGCCAAACGAAAGGATTATGCATCTGATTTTCACTCTAAAATCTGTTATGAGAAGTCAAATGGCTTTCTCTTGATCATGACTAATCAAACAGCCTCTATGTTTCCCATGTTAAAAGTAGAGAAGATGACACTTCATCGGCTATCATAAGTCACGAAGTGCCATTTTCACAGTGTCACAGTCCACTCTAATTCTATATCAAAGTGTTTGGCTGTAATGAGTGTCTGCATAACAGTATGCATGTATGTTTATATCAATACCTTTTGATTTTTCCAGGCTCATCATGATTGCCATGGCCATATGCAGCTTGTCATGACACTATGACCATCTTGGACGTGGGAGTATCCAACAATCTTCAAAATGAGGTGCTTTTGTTTTCGGAGAAGGTCTTCACTAACATTGCTGCTTTTAGGGACTCTGCTGGTTTGCCTTTATCCTGTTACTCAGCTGATGACAGATAAAGGTCCTCGTGCAAAACTGGCTCTGACTGGACGCTACAATGATTACGTAAAAGTTGTCGAAGATCTCAAAAAGAGCGAGAAGACCAATGAATGGGTGCCAAAACGATTGGAAGAAATGGGAACCACAGGGAATATAACTCTTTTGAACCAAAATGCTGCTGTCGCCAAACTGAGTGATAAGAAATTTAGTCATGAGCAGTTCACGAAACATTTTAACGATCCTGCGAAACCAAATTGGCTCTTTTCAAAATGGCTGCAAAGTGCGAAAGTCAGATGTGACGGGAAATTTACCGGATATGGTGGAGAGTTCGCCAACGTCACTGATGTTGTCCTAGATAACGGTCTCCTTATAGGCCAAAAAGGTGGTGAAGATTTTGGAGAATTGATTTACCAGCGAGAAGATGATGAATTCTTCAAGTTTAACGTCGGCTACATCCGGCAAGATTGCAAAGCATTACCCGTTTACAGATTTAACAATAACAACCACTTGAATAAAATCATGACCTCTTATGCCAATACACTTCCCTCATCAGTGGATGGTTATCGTGATGAGATATTTTTAGCAATAACGAGGTACGAGTATGTCAACTTGTACCATACTATGACTGACTTTTATAATGCCTTTCTTGTCATGACGTTCTTCAATTTGACGCAAGCTCAAACTAACATTCTCTTTGTCGATGGTCATCCCTGGGGTTCTCTTGACCCAGTGTGGTCCACGTTATTTAACTCTTACGAAAGAGCAGGGCGGATCGGGACTCGGACTAAGTTTAAGAATCTCATTTTAGGATACATGGGTTACAACAGTCCTCTTTTTACAGGCATGAGCGATTCATCAATGATTAACCTTCCATTGAGTGAAGAATTCAGGGAGTTTTTCTTGACCAGTTACGACGTGCCTTACGATAAGAAATTAGATTGCAATAAACTGAACATCTTGTTCATTTGGAGGAGGCCTTATATTGCTCACCCGCGAAATCCTTCGGGAGACGTCCATCGCAAGATTAAGAATGAAGATGAAGTCCTCATGTCCTTGCGAAGAGCGTACCCTACATGGAAGATCGTCGGAGCTCAAACTGACGCCTTAGCAATGAAGGACCAATTGCAATTAGCCAGCCAGGCTGATATCATGATTGGCATGCATGGCGCGGCATTGAGTCTGACCATGATGCTTCCTAAACATGCTGCCCTCGTTGAACTAATGCCTAATTACATCACTCCAGAGTGGAAAAAACATTTCATCGTAATGGCAAAATGGAGGGGTCTCATATACAAAACGTGGTACAACAAAAATGCCTCTCTAGAACTTCCCAATCACTATACAATTGTGCCTCCACTATTGATTAAGCAGATGGTCTCGGATATTTATAAGCAAATGTGCTCTTTGCCGTCCTAATTATACATATCTGAAGCGCATTTAATCTTTCGCATGTTTTTGCAGTTTACAGCTGTTTTGGTAATTGTAGACATTAAGCCTGAATGTGTAATTCTTTCTAGGTCATGTATTCTGTAAGGAAAAGTGAAGTTATACATTTTTAATGTAATTCAGAAAAAAACAGGCATTCAGCTGAATGTCTACAATTATGAAAACGGTTGTTGCCTGTCAATTGCAGTTGTTCGCTGTTATAATTGTGATATTCGCAATTTTTTTATAAATTGCAATTGACATCACTGTCTCAATGTTACTTAATACAATGTCATTCTTGTAAAGCTTTTGAGAATTACGATTGGCTATCATATCACCACTGTGCCACAAAGTTGATAATGTTATAAAGAAAAATGTGTCAAATTTCAATTGTTACCATTTCATACTTTATTGTATATATGTGTGATAATTGCAATTATGTTGGTCTTTTCTGTTACATAGCTTGGAATTCTGTGGTTCGGTGACTTTACTTTCAGTTGAATGAAAGATTCATGAACGTTCACCATTTTTATTTTTTTTTCAGTTTTTATTTAACACTTTATTCTTTCATACTGCTGCACTGATTGTGGTCCCATTCTATTGTTTTCTGTTCTGCAAGTTCAAGATGGAAGAAATTATAAATACCGAGACATCAATTAGATATAGGGCATTATAAGCCTGTTATTGTTATTGTTATAATTAGCTTTAGGCCAATGGCCATTTTTACAGTCATTTAAGTCTAGGTTTTGTTTGCCTTCAATATTAAGCCAGACATATTTAATTTTTTTGCTTCTCGGATTAGGACTGTCATCGATACGGCCGAAATCGATGCATTGGAAAAGTTGTCCGAATCAATAAGTTATCGATACAATTCCGCAAGTATCAGTAAATAATTTCCACCGCATTTGGTGTATTTATTGCGAAATATTGCAAGAAATCCAGGAGAATTCACCTTGTTTACATCAAAACCGCGCCTCCACTGCTCTGTTCTCATCTGAAATCTCGCGAACGAGACAGCATGATTCAAGATGGAGGACGTGGGTGACGAAAATTTGTGATTCCTGTGATTTTTACCCAAAAACACCAAAATAAAGCTGGATTTTTGCAGTTTCTTTGGTATGCGAAAAAGTATCGATACATTCGATGCATCGGAAACTTTTTTGTCGAATAAGGCATCGGAAAAATGTCGTTTTCGATGACATCCCTATCTCGGATCAACTGACTGATCAGATTTTTTGTCTACAGAAAACAAATTGAGATTGCCCACAATTTTTATAAATTGACAGAATAAAAACTTGCGATTAAAGATTTTTTTTTTGTCCTCTCGGCCGATCCCAGAAAGATTGCTCCAAGAAGATCCGAGAAGCTGAAGATTTATTATGTCTGGCCTTACTGGTCTGATACGATGTGATGAACGAATAATGGAGGTGATAATAATTTTTAAATAAAAGGAGTTACATATTTGTTTAACTGATCTCAACTAGGACATATGTCATGCAGCTGCTTCTAAAAGTTCAAAAGTTACAATTAGTGATATTCCTCAATATTCTACACTGCACATTTTTTAGAAGGCTGTGTACCAAATTGTTACCTGATAAACAGGTGGTTGTTTCTGTACCTACATTAAGCCTCATCAGTCAAATGACATGGCACAATTTAAATTTTTTTTTTCAATTTGTTGCAGTCCAAATCCTATTCATTGAAACTTAGAAATTAAATTTAGAATTTCTGAGATTCCTTTCATACAAATGCCAAATGTTTTAAAAGTCACCACGATTTAACTGTATATATATCATTCTTGCCAATTACAACAGTCCGGTCAATCTTGTTACATTACCAGTCGAATGTCAAAACTATTTGACTTTGCTAATCAAATGTTTTGATTGTGCAGTACTTACACATGTGAATAATAAAGCACAACAACTTTGAAAAATTTTGTGATGAGGCCTTTTTATTACCTATAGTGTTGTCTGTTAGGAACAGGAGTTGCAGTTATTTCTATACCATACTCTAATACATGTGTGTATCTAAATATCCTGAAAGGTATCTTTGTACTTTTGTATACATATTTATTATTATATATATGCTATCAAGTTGAATAATTTGGTTGTATTGTGGTAAAGCTTGTTTTGAGATCTCTGAGTGAAAACTGTAACTTTGTTGTTTCAAATCTTGTAAATTTTATCAATTCTTGTAAAGCTTAAAAAGGTACTCGAGCAGATTCCGTCCGATTTATATATTATTTATAAATGTAAACCTTAAGGCTGGAATGTATGAGAGCTCTTGAAAATGGGCATGTTATGCTCAAAAATCAGATCTCCATATTACAAATGACTTTGATACCAGGAAAAGACATTCTGAGATACGTGAGTGGAAGTTGGAAAAAACTATTAGTAAATTGTAAACTTGATGCAAATATTCAGCTCCTCTGCTCACAGTATTAGTAGCACCTTTGCTCACCAAGTGGCAGCAGTGTTGATTAGTGCCATCTGCAGTCGAAAAAGCTAAGTAAAATAAGCATTTGTCAATTACTGCTCTTTATTAATTAATTAATTGTATTGACTGTTGTACATACTGTTTATACGTTCTGTTGTTTATTGATATATTTTATATATTTTTTCTGTCGCTCTATACCACAAGTAGTGGTCTGAGTTTAATAAAAATCTTAAACCTAGAACCTTGTAAAATTCAAAATTGGTAATGTTTTGCCACCAGGCCACTGCTTAACATCCTCAACCAAACTGCTTGTGGAAGCATAAATTCTCATCCAACAAAACGAAAACACATTTGGTCATCAATGACGATATTTGAGGCATGTGGGATAACAATGGCTGCCAATTTTCTTTGCTGCACTCTGATTTAGGTATGGGTGAAATTCTTTGACAAGTAAGTGAAACACATGGACACTGGACAGTGTTATTTCAATGGAAAGGGGGTTCACTCACTTACCAAAGATTTTCATCCAGATACATGTAACTGTTTGTGCCGATAAAATTGGCAGCCAATTGTATCCCTCGTGATTCAAATACTGTCCTTTATGACTCCATGTGATTTCTTCACATCCGATGAGCATTGTTTCTTCTGCTTCCAGTTTAGTTGAGGATGTTTAGCATTAACCTAATTCCAAAACATCACTCATTTCGCTCACTTATAGGCGGCACTGTATTTCAGATGTGCATGCAGATTGCAGATTGTCAGTTACACGGTAATGCGCCACGGAGAGGAATGACAGACAGACAGACAGATATGGTAAGTGCAGCCCTCTAAGCCCAGTTCTGGGCGCTCACGAGGGTTGATTGATGAGATGGGAGAGAGAGTGGGAGTCCTCAACATGTTACACATTTACCCCATGTGAAGGATCTTTTACTTGCCCAGCATAGACACTGATACAAGGGGCCGCCAATTTAACGTCTCATCCGAACGACATCCAGCTGGGATTTTGCTCATGAAGGTGCTGTTCAAGGACATCAATGATGTCACTGAATCATTGAAAATTTAAACCAAATATGAGATTCTGTGAGATTTTCAGTTAATTGAATTTATGACATTTTCAAAGGTTTACATATTGAATATGGCCAAAGGTGAGGTAACAATGCTGGTACAGTTGGATGTTGGACCTTTCAGCCGCATTTGACACAATTGATCACAAGATTCTTCTGAAGCGATTGGAAAGCAGATACGGTGTTCATGATTCCGCACTATGGGTTCCATTCATACATTTCTGAAAGGTCCCAGTCAGTGATAATTAATGAAAAAACATCAACCAAACTACCACTTAAATTTGGAGTTCCTCGAGGCTCAAAATTAGGGCCAATCCTATTTAATTGATAGGCCTACATCGCATTAAGTGGAGTGGCTGCTAAAAATGAAGTCAAGGACCAAAAGTATGCTGATGACGAGCAACTTATTCTCTCTTTTAAACAAATTTCTCAGATCAAAGAAAAGCAGTGGTAAAAATGTTAAGTGCATTGCTTAAATCAAGAAATTTCTCCGCGAAAACAAGCTTTGTAACAATTCTATATTATTAATGAAGAAAAAACTGAACTGCTGCTCATTGGCAGTCCACACCAGCTTAATAAACTCCAAGTATCGCATATACATCAAGCAGCCGATCACGAAGGAAATCTAGGTGTAATCTTTGACAAAAAACATAATCATGGAAAAACAAGTCAACAAATGTGCCAATCTGTGAAATATTTAAAAAAATCAGGAAGTCATTGACCAAGGAAACTTGCATAACAGTAGTCAATGCTCTTGGAAATGGTCTTCTATATGGAGTATCAAGTCATTTAAAATAAACAAACTTTAAGTGGCCAAACACTCAGCAGCTCGACTCATTGAAAAATTAAAAAAGCAGGACAGCGTAAGCCAGTATAGGAAGCATCTAAATCGGCTGCCAATTTCACGTAGAATCCAATTCAAACTCATGTTAACAACTTGGAATTCTGCAACTCCACCTTGATTGTTTGTCTCCGATATTGCATGGTCTGGTTTGGGTCAACTCATGATTTGTCAATAGTATCCATGTCCAGAGGCTGTTGAACTACTCAACAGTGATGTAGTCAAGGCACTCCACGTCCAGAGGCTGTTGAACTACTCAACAGTGATGTAGTCAAGGCCACTTAGGCCAGGACACCGAGACCAAGGCAAGGCCAAGGAATTGGCATCCTAGACCGAGCCAAGGCCGAGGCCATCAAAATACCTCCTGTTTCATGATGGCTTGTTTGATGGCCCCTATTACCTTGGCATCTGTTTAACGGTGAAATAGGTAAGGTGTAGGGCTACACAAGATGCTAAAGTGTCTGATCTGTATATTGGACTTTACAGAATTGCCCTTTTTTAAAATTCCCAGATTTTTCATGGATACCAGGCATTCTGTTTCACTTCCGGCGTCCCAGGAAGTTCCTACAGCAATATTTCTCGCACTACATGGCAGCTTGTCGGATGAGGGAGTTTTTTGCGTCATTTAACTCTTTTACCAGTGTTTTCTGTCAAATCCTTTGTGGCAGTTTCATTAAACACTTACCTCTCTACCTTCTCCTCAACCCCGTAGAGGAAATAAATCTAATAGCCAATGAGCGCACAGCTCTCTGTGGCGCTTTGGCATGCCTTGCTTCTCTCGCGGCCTGTGATTGGTCAGTCGCGTCACATGACAAAAACAACCAAAATGGCAGACTTTAATTCTCTACTTTTCCCCTCTTTGGCTTCTTTATAAATGCAATTTTTTCCCAACTTAAACTAGTTCTGTATTCAAAATCTGTCTCAAGTCGATCTATGGCTATTTAAAACTTAGTCTTATTTGTTTTAGAGCATGATATATGATTTTGGACACAGTGTGTGAATTGAATATGCTGAAAAAACATTTAATTATGCATAATTACTGATCTTTATGCTATTTTATTTGTGACAAAAAATATAACATTTCGCTCACTATGCGTCAGTCCTGACGGACATTTTGATTATATGATTGACGACAGGATACTTTTCGTCTGGACAACAATCGTAAAAGAACACTGAACGTGTCGCAGTTGTTTTTTCAAGCATGAACTTGTGGTTGAGGCTGTAGGAGTCCAGGTCGATATGAGAGCTAATTGCTGTAAGATTCACCTGTGAAATGACAAAAAAAGAAGGAGATTAATATCAGTATTACAGAGCTGTATAGCCTAGTATCACCTTCTGAAAAGTTAGGTGCCAGTATCTCAGAATTTTTCTCCATCATTCATTTACATGGGTGGCCAAGTGGTTAATCTATCTATCTACATTTCTTAATGAGCCTTAAACCTCTATTAAGTAGTTCCAAAATTAACACCAGGATCAATTTAAGTGAAAAAATGGCAGTACTGAAGTAGGCCAAAAAACCACAAGTGGATTCACCAACAGACATGGTACATGTAGAAGAGTGTGAAACTAGGAATGTAAACAAAAGGCCTTGGGGGGATTGAACACTATATTTAACAGTGGTTTAACTAATTTTTCCACAATACCTGCAGTTTTTCATGATCCTTGCAGCCGTACCTCACCATAAATCCATGAATTTGTACAGGTAGTTGTATTGTCTATAGCAATGGGCCTCAACTGGGTTGCGACTGAGGGCAAAGCCTTAGACTGGTCATTTGACCATCAAGTTAAAATTACCAGAGAGGGCAGCACTGCCCAGTAGTCTCAATTGCAGGAGTCCATGGATTTTCTTGTCAAGAATTGAGAGGTGCTGCACTCTCTGGTAATTTCAACTTGAAGGTCAAATGACCAGTCTAAGGTATTGCAAGTTGAGGTCCATTGCTATAGAAAATTGAACTACCTGTACTAATTCATGGATTTTATGGAACTACTGATGTGTCAGCTCCAACCAGTGTGCTAGATGGTGAGAGATGACTGCAAGAATCATGAAACACTGCAGGTGGTGTGCAAAACATGGTTAAAGCATCATTTTCAGTCCTCAGAAGTCCTTTTGTTTGCTTTCTTAATGGACTCGCTTCTGACTCTTATCAATTAGGTATGAGAGGCCCATATATATACTAGCGAATCCACCCGTGCATAAAATTCATATAACAATCGATCACAACCAATTTGTTATAAAATTTTGTGAGATATTATTGAACTGAATTTTTGAGAAAATGAGGTTGATACATTAATTTCTTCTTATTCCATAATCATATTCACCTCATGCTCATAGTATGTCCAGGACCCCATAGTCAGTCTGCAGGTAATGTCGAGCTTCTCTGAGGCGCATGGAATTGCCATGGAGAAGCGCGGAGACCACATAAGAGTGCCATCATCATGCAAAACCACTTTGGTAGGTGAAACTATTGTCTCCATTCTGATAAAAAAAAGCAACCATTCTCTGTAAAACTTACAAGAAACTTAGGTCATGGGGTTAAGTTTCAGGTTAGTTTGTAGTGGACCTGTCAAACATTGTAAAGAACTGCAAAATTGCTATTTTTCAATCACCTCATGCTGAAATAACATGATACATGTATATGTTATTCTATATTTGTGAGCAAGAGTATAGTTGGAGATAACAAGGTCTCAAAGTTTTGAAACTTTAGGTGCATTGCTCTGCCATTGAGAGACAGAAGCAAGTTAGCTTACCCGTGATAAGGCTGTACATCATCAGGCACCCAGATGAGGTTAGAAGGAAGACGCACAACAATTTTCTTGGATCCGTAATCTGCCCTGTTCCAGGCCAGTCTGTCATCCTTCCAAGTCTAAATAATTAAACAATGGACACATTTATTTTTAAAACTGCAGCCGTACAATTCCACTGTGACTTACGGTACATTTGAAGCATTTTCTGGCCATGTCATGGGCAAAATTTGACAGAAAAGGGCAAAAGAGGACTGCGGCAAGTTCACATCATTCTCAATGCATTAATAACAACAACAAAAACCTATGTTAGTTCTGAAAGATAAAAAATTTGGTGCTATAGCTGAATGAATTTTTTTCAGTAAAAGAGGGAATTTAACACATATTTTTGTCCAAGCTGTCAAAATTGTAGTGAGTGAAAAATTAATTTTGAAATTTTGATTTTTGTTGTTTTAAGAGAGGGAAATTTATTATCCATGAAATTAATTTGGTGTCACAAACAAACATTTAAATCATGTGTTTATCACACAGGAAATGCAGGAAAATGGATAATTTGGGTAATTAACACCTCTGAAAAATTAAAAATGTGGCCAACATATCCAATTTTTACAAAAATGTGGCCAACATATCCAATTTTCACAAAAATGTGGCCAAAAATATATATCCAATTTTTACAAAAAGATGATGAAGTAAGTCAATTATAAAATAAGAGTTACCAGGATGTGATAGCCTTCGACGGTCATATGTTGGTTGCTTGGGTCGTATCCTATAATCTGAGTTAAAGCCAGACCATATTGTACGACGACTGGCTCATCTATTGTCCCTGGGCGCCCAAGTTTGTGATAATTTTGCAAGATTTTCCCCAAGATTTGCTCCTCTTCTTTAATTGCACTGCCATGTTTTGTCCACAATGCCAAAATCTGAAAAAAAAAGCGGTGAGGAAGATCTATGCACAATTTCACCAACATATTTCCCAAAGGATTAACCTATTCTCAATTCTAGTTCCTATTGTTCAACACTGCCATTCTGTCACAGGTATGGGTAGTGGTAAACGTAAGAACTAGAGTTAGTCAAGATTTAAAGTTCAAAATCTGTTGGTGAAATTTGGCCATTGTGTTCAGAAATTTATCATTATTTGAAAAAGTGTTTTAGCCTAGGCCTATTTTATATTGCAAAAGAAATTCGTAGAAACATCTCATTTTTAATAAAAACAGTTACATCATTCTAATTTAAAAAAAGGAAGTTGCATGTGACCTGAATTTGAAATATAACAATTAAGAAATCTACTATATTTTTTTGGTAGCGAACATAGTTTGGCAAGATGAATCTATACATTCAATATTAAAACCGATTTGCAGTAAGAAGGTTCATGATTCAAATCGAAAACTGTATACAAACCAGAAATATGACAGGCAATGTGTTTCCAGGGAATATTGGCCACTGCAACACATGAAAACAAAAATCATGAGAAATTATACCTTAGATCTTTTAATTAAAAAAAAAAAGAAATATGATGAGAAAATCTAATTTGAAAACATACCATTTTGACGTGTTTCTGTGTTTAGCGAAACAGTCTACAGTACCGGATTTGAACTGCAAGAGTTGCTGAATGTTGAAACCATGTATATGCATTAAATCAGACAACTCATTTTGGCAGACTATGAGAATTGCTTAGTTTGCATGACCTACATGTCATGATTTTGAATTGTTACACCCAGTTTTAACAATTGACAGTGATTCATTTTCCCCCAATTAAATTGTATGTCTATTTGGAACATGAACCTTTCAAAAGGAGGCATGCCCCAGAAGGGATAATCCAATTTTGTTGTTGACAAAGATAAAATAAGGAAAGATACTATTAATTATGAACAGTGATGGAAATGGAATGTTTTTTTCGGGGAGCTATCAGCTGTCGCGGCAGAGGCGCGCCATTCCAAATTTTTAAAAGGAGAAAAATTCTGAAACCAGAACCGGACGACTGAAAAAGTTACAGTCCTTGTCATACTTACGTGGAATCTCAAATTTTTTTCTATGCTGTTGAACTGTGATGTCAGAGATGACCCTATTCTAGCATTGCAATATACGTAAATTAACTACAAGCTGTGATGTCATTTCAAACTTAGATGGAAGTTGGTATAAACAGAAGGCTTTGACAATTTGTTTGTAAACACATGGCTTATGTTATGTATATTTGTTCTGGCAGCCCATTGGCTGCGAGGCTGTGATGTCAAACTTGCATGGGTTTTCCCAGACCCAATTTTCACTCTGACACTAAGTTGAAACTGTGATGCTCAGTTAAGGAGGATCAACATTGGCTAGAAGCTGGGGAATCTGACCCAGTTTGAAATGACATCACAGCTTGTAGTTAATTTACATATATTGCAATGCTAGAATACAGTCATCTCTGACATCACAGTTCAACAGCATAGAAAAGAACTTGAGATTCTACGTAAGTATGACAAGGACTGTAACATAATAATTATATATTTCCAGTGATGATTGGCGGAGCTGTGGCAGGTCATAGCTCCCCCTGTTTTTTTATCAAAGGAGCTCAGCTCCCTTGAGCTCCCCCCCCCAATTCCATCACTGATTTTGAAAAATAAGAGAAGTTATTATTGCACTTATTGGCTGAAATTCAGAACAATGTAACCTTTTTTATTATACTGTCATAATATGACCAATCGTTTTCGAAACAAATTATAAAATGGCTCTTTTATTTCACTTGTTAGGTGATTTTTATATTTACACTAATTATTATTATTTTTTTTTAATTGACCACATTGAAGGAGATCTGATTCATCTATAATGCATGGGTGCCCAAGATTTTATTTTTTTGCAAGATTTTCCCCTCCTCTGCAGTTTTTGTCCCATTTTGCCATCAATGCCAAATTTGAAAAGCAGTAGGCCCTATTGACAATTTTGTAGACATTTATCATAATCAGAAATATGTTATAGAAACTTTCAAATTTGACTGATACGTACAGGAAAAATCAGGAAAACTTTCAATCTAAAAGGAATTTGCACAGAAGGTTATATGCGACCTGAATTTAGAAGAGTGATTCACTGCTACTTTCGACGACTGCAGCCAGGTGTAAGTCTTAGACCTGGACTTATTTAGTTCCAAACTAGAGCAGGTATACTGCCTCCATATCCCCCATGCCCTACCTATCTATTTATGTACCCACTCCCTATTTTAGTCGTGCCAAATATTTCCACCAGGGAAGCAATTGTGCATATATGTATGCATGTGGCGACACCTGTGGTTGGACTTTGTTTTTGAAAATAAACATGGCTGCAGGCCAAAAGCACAGCAACCCAGATGAAAAATGTATTTTGGATGTGGAAATGGTTGTGATATTTAAACATTATTGTAAGATTTGACAAGTTTTGAGGTGTCTTTGAACATTGGGAAAGGGTGAGCATTGTGCATGGAGTGGTGTTTGAGATATTTGATGGATGCCAAGCTATGGAGAATAAAAGTAAAATCCCCCATAGCATAGCATGGGGGATAATTATACTATAGGGTCAATTTCAGTAATAAAATGCCAGCACCTCCTAGTACGCATTTACCCAAGACCAGTTTTAACCTTAAGCCTGGTCTTAGCTATGTTGGTGAAAACGGCCCCTAGAGACTGAGTTGATGTTGAAAATGTAATTTTTTTGTAAATGCAAGGCACAACTTAATTTCGGGGAGCTGGGTAGTTATATTCGGCATAGAAGTTTAATCAGTGTACCAAAAGATGTGGAATTGAATGGCCTGCAATATTATGTGCATTACTGCCCTCGATGTTGCGGAGAAATATATTGCTCCTGGTTTTGTATGTGGAAACTGTGGTTCTTCGTCAAATATAGTCTATAGATAAAACATCAGTTTTGACAAATATACTTATGATAAATGATTACAGTCTGTCACTTTGATATAGAAATGAGTGGACTGTTGCACTGCGAAAATGGCACTTCATGTGTCATCATGCTGATGATTTGTCATGATCATACCAGGGTGCCCGAAGGAAAAGAGAACTGCAGGGGCGGTCGGTCGAGAGAGGGCAAATCCAGTTTGCGCATCAAAAATTTAATGTAGTGGCAATGATAATCTTGAATATACTTACTTGTAAATCTTTGCTTAAATTCACTGTAAATTAAGGCCTAATAATGATTTTTCTTTGAGATCAAAAGGGCAACCTTGCCCCCCCCCCCCTAGCAAAGGGCAGCAGGGGCAATTGCCCCCCCCCCCATACCCACCCCCCCCTGTTCCGCCACCCCTGGATCATACCCCATACCCAATACTTTCAATGTTAATTTGATTTTAGGAGAGTTATCCCGCTTGTTGGTGACAGTCTAACGAAAGGATTATGCATCTGATTTTCACTCTGAAATCAGTTATAACTGACAAGTCAAATGGCCTTCTCTAGATGGGCAGTTTTACAGTATTTGCACTCGAAGTGTCTCATGGGGGGTCAAAATAAAGGTCTCTAAATGAGAATTTCCTTCATGCTATCATGAAATGAATATATTAAAGATTCTTAAATCAAGAAGAACACATGTGATTTGTTGGTTTATCACCAAATTGCCACTCCATAAAGTAGAAAAGATTTGAATTAGAAAAAAAAAAGTTTATCAGAAAAAATATCCATGTGAATACTAATTTAACCATTTTTTCAATGGAAATCCAGCCATCTTGTTGCATAGAACCTTCAAAACCAATACAAAACTTAAATTTTGATGAAGTATTGCAGAACTATTTTTCCAAACAATTTTTATGACGAAAGTTAAGAAATTAGACATTCCTTACTCTGAAAGTTTATGTTTTAGAGTGTTTAGTGAGGTTCTAGTCTCAAAAGACACATAATTGCCAAGATGAATAATGCTTAGGTATCCGACTAACCCAAGGTCAAGTTTTGTTGCTGTATGATCCGAACTCATAGTGTTTCCTTTTGGTCAAAGATAGTGTTCTAGAGAGAAAAATCACCGAAAATGACCCAAAATCACAGGCTCAGAAAAAAATCAGCTTGAATTGCTCCAAAAACAAGATATTTGCATATTATCTTGTTAAGTCATTCTGTCATTTGTGAAAAATTGCAGTTATATTGATTTATTAAATAAAATAATTGCCTTTTACTCTCAAGTGGGATTTTCTCATGAAACCGCAATTTGATGATCTAAAAACATATATTGCAATTTTCAATATTTATAAATGATCTTTTTAGGCATCCTGGTTAAATTATTTAGTTCAGCCATGTTCTTTTCCTTAATGAATTCAGTGTTAAAATATTTGAATCAAAGCAAAACTTCTGATGTACTGGAGACGACTTTTTTTGACATTTTGAATTTTAATTTCTAAGAAAATTTATATGCATGGCCTGGATGTTTTTTCAACTTGCATTCATCACATCGATGTAGAGGCACACAATCAAGCAAAGAAAACACACATAGCTTGTTTTTTCCTTCAGAATCCTGAGTGTTTTTTCCTCATACTGGAGAGGACACATTTTTTTGACATCATATTCAAGCCTCAAATTCTGAAAAACCAAGTATAGATTCTGAAATGAATCTTTTTGATTTACCTTGAGACATGTCTCCAGCTACAAAAATGACACAAATAGCAGAAACACACTTTAATACTGATTCATAACAGCATATACAGTAATAAAATTTAATGGTCTATCTGAGACAAACTTTTTGACACATGCCATTTTCTACATTTTGGGAGACAGCTCCTTTCGCATATAACTTATTCACATGAAACCTGTTGTTATTTATGCCCAAGACACAGGTTCAAACAGGCATCATTAATTTGAATCACGACTGCCTACATTTCCTATTCTGTGTTGCCATGAAAATATGTGAAACCGCCCGTGAGACACAAAAAAGTGCACAAATTGGTCATAAATCGCCTGCCGCTTCAAAACTAAGAATGTTAACAAGGCAAGATTTGGTACGCATATACTTCAATGTAGTACAAGACTGCCACCATGACAAATTTCTGTGTACCTGTCAGGCTGTCATACTTTTCTCATAGTAATTGCTTAAAGACGAAAAATCGGCCGAGTGCAAATACTGTAAAACTGCCCAGATCATGACTAATCAAACAGCCTCTATGTTTCCCACATTGAAAGTAGAGAAGATGACACTTCATTGGCTATCATGAGTCACAAACTGCATTTTTCACAGTGAACTGGTCCCCATTACTTCTATATCAAAGTGACAGGCTGTAATAGGCAGAAGACCACTCTTAGACATATATATTGTCGCTGACGAGTGACCAGTGACCACCCAGAGTGGAATTGACTGCGAAAAGAGAAACGTGCACACCTTACACCACCTTCATAATTTCTAGGCAGTATGAAATATTACTGTTATTGTTCAGGACCAAATTGAGAATTACATATATATTTATAGGTCTGTAATTGTTGATAACTATAATTAAGTAAAATTTGTTAAATTAAAAAATTAGAGGATGTTTAAACATGATCCAGAACAACAGGGCATAGTTATTTTCCTGCTGTAATCTAGTTATTTTCCTGCTAAAATCTAGAGTTGCCCATGAATCCTGTTGTGGATACATTGCGTTGCGAACATATGAGTTTGCTTAACATTTTAAAACATGACATATTTCCTTGTGGGTCTCAACTAGTAACTGGTGAATATGATCTAAATATATATCTATATATATACACATGCATATAGTTTGGTTGATTGAACAGTGGCCATGATATAGTCACAAGGAAGCTCAATGGACTGACAAAGCCATTCAAAGGATCTTGTGAGCAGCTTAAGTTATTTTCACAGCCAAAATAGAGTGAGAGGGGTCAAGGGAAGTACTAATCACATTGAGAAACATGACAAGGAGACAGAAATTTAATCTATTCTAGTTTTCAAAACTAGACTAAGACACCATTCAGAAAATAGTTGACAATGCTGCATACACAGGTCGCTAAAGTCTCCTGCATGCAAACAAACACATGATTATTTGCACCAGAAAGCATTTGACAAGGTGCATTCTTCTGCAAGCTGGAATATCTTTATGTTGCAAGACATTCATGGTAACTCTTCTATAATACAACATCTCAGAATTCTGGACAAGTGATACTGTCAACCATGCCAACATTTTGGGTAAGTAATTTTATTTGCACAAAATTCATTTCAGGATTATGAATCAATAACAATTTTTAAAAATTCACAAACATTAAATAAAACAATCTTCTTTCAAGTTCATACTTCCATTTTTAAAAGGTTAATTTGCATACTGGAAAGGGCTCCTTATTATTGTATTTAAATGTAATATGGGGACACCTGGGCTCTGGGGGCAATGGGGGGGGGGCACTAGTCGGGCAAATTAAAAAAACATCATGTTTTATTTTAAATAAAACAAATTTCAACTGAGAATGTGTAAAAGGTATGACAATTGGCTGCAAACAGAGACACCTAGAAGAAGTGTAGCAATTTTCACACACTCCTTAGACAAGCATTCCACAATTAGCATCACTGCCAATAGATTTGCAAGTGCCCATTTACACCTGGGTGGAGTGAAGCAATGGTATAAGGAGGATCTGCTTAATACCACCATGCTGAGACAGGGGTTTGAACCTGTGACCATGCTGCCAGCTGTCGAACACCTTATCCACCAGGCCACATTACTTGTAATGTATCAATTGTACATTTCTATTTACAGCAAAACACTTTGATATAGAATTAAAGTGGACTGTGGCCCTGTGAAAATGGCACTTCTTGTGTCATCATGCTGATGATTTGTCATGATCAAACCCAATACTTTCAATGTTAATTTGATTGAAGGAGACTTATCCCATTTGTTGGTGACAGCAAAACGAAAGGATTATGCATCTGATTTTCACTCTAAAATTTGTCATGACTAATCAAACAGACTCTATGTTTCCCATGTTGAAAGTAGAGAAGATGACACTTCATCGGCTATCATGAGTCACAAAGTGCCATTTTCACATTAGATAGATAGATAGATAGATAGATAGATTTTTATTTTGCCTCCAAAAGGAGAGTACATAAAACATGTCACAGTCCACTTTAATTCTATATCAAAGTGTTTCGCCTGTCTACAAGTTGACTGCTATTTGCTGCCACCTAGGGTGCAAAATTCGCGAGCTCCTGTGAGCGGTCAACTGAATTTCGATCTCTGGAAGAAACCAGGACAGTGTGGAAGAAACCAGGACAGTTTCATCATTTAGTGATGGTCTAGTTTATTTCCAAAAACTCTGCAAGTGCCTAATCTGACTTTGGTTGGCTTCAATTTTTAACAGACAGCTTGTAAATACCAAAATAAGTTGGAACTATTTTTTATCATGGAGGATGTACACATTGTAGCTCACATATATTGCCAGTATAGAGGGGGCCTCTTGTGGCTCGGACAAGACATTTTGCTGAGTGTAACACAGCTTTTATGAAATTGTGAATTATATTGTTGTCCCAGTTAATAAATCTCCATAAAGTAACAGAATAAATACAATTGAGCATTTTTGATATCACAAAGCAAAAACATTGGCTTTGTATGGACATGTGAATAAGTGAGAATGCATTCTTTTTGGACCTTTTTCTGACCACAATTTAACATGCACTAAATGGCATAAGTAGAGTGAATACCATCAAACTTCTGATGAGCAAAATCATCCCTTTCTCAGGCAAAGTGTATGCTAAAGTTTCAAAACTTTCTTTTTGTCTCATGATTTCCAAACATTTTCATTCAAAGCAGTGGACTGGATATATGCCAGCAACCATGCTTTGTGAAAGTAGTTTGGTGTAGTAATATGGACAGCGGTTTTGCGACCTGATCTGGTGATACGTCCAAAACAGATCAAATTATTGCTGACCCAATTCGATTTTCCAGGGACTTTCAGCATTCTGCTGCCACTTGACAGTCCCGAACAGAGACAGGTGTTTCGCTGTAATGCAGACACCAGTTGGGAAGATATTTGAGAATGTTTAAGGATGTTTTACAAAACACCAGGTGGAGCTTTAAATGCTTACTGTACAATTAATTGCCAGTTGTGCTACATACAGTAGTCAACCTTCGAAGCGGATCAAGTGTTTTATCACATTAACTTTGATATGATATACAGTGCCGCCTGTAAGTAAGTGAAACGCATGATAATGAGCCATTGCATCAATGCTTAACATCCTCAACCAAACTGCTTGTGGAAGGATGGATTATCATCCAATGAGAGAGAAACATATTGGGTCATAAAGACCGATATGTGAGGCACGTGGGATAACAATGGCTGCCAATTTTCTTTGCTGTAGTCGGCGTTAGGTAAGGGTCAAAGTCTTTTCTTTGTAAGTGAACCAACCTTCCTATTGAAATAACGTTGGGCCTGTGGATAGTATTGATCCTATCATAAACAATCATCCTTATGCCAAAAATCATTTTGTTTATAAGTGACCTAGTTTATCATATTTGGGGTTTTTCAAAGAAAATTGACCTTACACATATCGCATACTAAAACACTTGGTGGCATTTCAAAGTGTGTGATATGGAGCCCTAAATCCCGAAACAATGGTCTCTTTAGCTTTACTTTTAAAACTTACAGAACACTCTAAAGAATGTTGCATTTGACTAATTAAGAGACACAGCAATGAAAATCATTCCTTTTCATGCACTTTCGATTAAGGTATTTTTATGAAATTATTCTCACGATAAGTTAGTGATGCACAAAAACCCCCCAAAATGGGTGTTCTATTTGGTATTTTGGTTTGAAAATGTATTCGCACTTCGCAGACATGACTGATTTATCATGTGATTAATTCTATTTGGTGTTGCTTTTTGGGGCAGTTTGTGTTTCACCTCCAAAAAAAAGGAAGATTGTCCTGAGGTAAAATCCATACTCCCCCTCCCCCACAAGGTCATCTGGTTGCCCCCTTAGGGTCAATGCTTAACATTCTCAATTCAACTAAAATGCTTGTAGAAGCTAGGATGCTTAATTGCTCGTCCGATGATGAGAAAACACATTGGCCCCATGCCATGGGGTCATAATGGAAAAAGTTTGAGGCATGTGGGATACAAATTGCTGCCAACTTTCTTTATTCTACAAACAGTCCGAGCCCAAGGGACATTAAATGGAGGCGGGTTGTACCCAGTATTCTATGCCGGGGCAACTGAAAGACCCTGGGCATCCCTGAATTAATAGGGTATGTTCCAGACTCCCAGTCTTCTCATCTCATCATCATACGGCGGTCACCAAAAGTAAAAGTGCAGCTCCACAAAAGATGGTGGTTGAGCTGCCTGCACTCTAAGCCCAGACCACACACTTGACATAAATTGTTTAAGTGGAATCAACTATTTTTCTTTTTTTAAGCTGTGTCAGCTTATATACTATTTGTCAGTTTCAATGGATTGATATTTTAAGTCAACACAACACAATCTTTTTCAGCCATAATCATGAACTTCTGAGACACAAACAGAATAAGTTTACTCAGCTTAATTCGCTTATGCCAGATTTGTTATGCCAATAGTTGAACATCCTATTTATGTTCGATTCATTGGACAAGCAAAAAATAACCTTGTCTTAGCTACTTACTCTGTGGCCACATGGGTTAGTGGTTTGTTTTGTAATCTGAAGGTGTTGGCTTCAAACCCAGTGAGATTTAGATATTTCTCGTTACACCTTATATTTATGGTACAATTTATGGTACAAAGGTTGGAGCAAAGGTCAACATATTTTAATATTTGGATTTGTTTATCATTGTGGACCCTGGTTAGTGTCCTGTCCCACTATGCAGAATCTGAGTCAAATCACATATTCTGTTTTTCATTTTTTATTTATAGAATTTTTGAGGAGACTAGGTGAAACAGCTTGTTGCATTTGCTTGACATCGTGGCCACATTGGTTAAGTGGCTGATCTTGTAATGCAAAGGTCTTGAGTTCAAATCTGGAACAGAGTGACATTTTCTTAACAATGCAATCTGTCATTTAAAAAAATGACTTGAAGAAACAACCTGGTGTGTTGAGTGGACATTGTGGCAACATTGGTTAAGTGACTGGTCTTGTAATCAAAAGGTCTTGAGTTCAAATCTGTAACAGAGTGATGTTTTCTAAATACCCTCTGTTATACAACTTATGAGAAGACTAGCAGAAACAACTTGATGTGTTGAGTGGACATTGTGGCAACTTTGGTAGGGTGACTAGCCTTGTAATAAAGAGGTCTTGAGTTCAAATCTGCGACAGCTTGACATTTTCTTAATTATACTATGTCTTGCAGAATTAGTGACAAGACTAGGAGAAATAACTTGGTGTGTTCATCGGACATTACGGCCACATTGGTTAAATGACTAGTGTTGTGATACAGACTTCTTGAGTTCAAATCCCTGACAAATATACATTTTCTGTATATTATGTAATTTATTGTAGAATTTCTGAAAATATCAATGGAAATGATGTCAACTTGACATTGTGTATTTGGACATGTTGATCATCTGTGTGCATTGCCTTGACATATTTGCAGGCATTATGAGCAACAACTCCAAATGTTGTTATTTAATGGTATTTTTTCCAGCAGTTCAGTTGAACTTGGAGATATTTTAAAAAATTGCCTAACTGTAAGTAGGATCAAAATATTGAATTTTTCTTTTTCACACAATGCTGGGTGTATTACCACCATAACTTTTAATAATTACTTCAGGGGAAAAATATATATGTAGTTATGCTTCCGTTGAAATACTTAATATTGGTTTGTAAGCGGCCTTGTAAAAATCTTTGAGCAAGCTGACCTGGGCTGCAGGCCATTTTTTTTTTTTAATTACAACCACAATGATATGATCTACAGATTAGAAAGATCACTAAATCATTACGATAAGTTGTTTTAATAAATGTGACTGTATATGAGTGTTTTTTTAAACATTGACTGGATATCTTGTTATAATAAGTAAAGTGCTGACATCTATATGTAGAAAGTGGTGTTACCCACACTCCAATGTTTTTAGCAGTTTTTCTTGTCACAATTCCTCTTGATGTTGTTAGCAGTTTTTCCTACAACCTCCAAGTGGCTTAATGCCTTAAGGACCATTTCTGACACCTTCAAGACTGTTAACTTGACAAAGCAAAGCCATCCTATTGATTTCTCAAATTAGAAGAACTCAACATTTTGAAGGTAAGAGAACTTGGATATTCTGTAGCAATTAATGCATTTGTCAATATTGAATACTTATTTCATTGTTATGAATATCAATAGAGCATGAACATGTACTTTTTTTAATACAAAAACTTGAAACTGTAATGTGAAATTCAGTATTAAACTATGGGGCATCATGATGTCAAACTAATTCAAAGCCAGAGATTAAAAACTAGCAAATGGAAAGCAATGTCATTATTGCAATATTATCTTAGTGGACATGAAATTGATAATGACAATTATGTTGTCTCTGACCTGATAAGTGATTCATCTCAAATGCTAGACTATGGATAGTGTATACAGGCATTAAGGGGATGACTATTTAGTGTCGAGGGGGAGGGGTTGGAGTTTTTATTTAAAAAAAAAAAAGTTCTTCATCAGTTTTGGTGAAATTGGTAAAATTAATAAATTCTTTTTGGCCAGACTTGAAATAAATAATTTCTTGTGGGGGTATTTTTTTAACAAGGTGTTGTTAAATTTGATTTAGAAGTGAATATTTGGTGACTTTGCACACTCAAAATTTGTAATTGGTGAAGTTAGCCTGAAATAAAGAGGAAAACTCCAAGCCCCCTTGGAAATTAAATGGTTGCCCTTTTTGTCTTGGCATTTTTATGATTAGCTGGCTGGCAACAAAGATAAGCATTCAAATAGCTACAGAAATATTATTTGATGTTCATAAGGTCCATTTGCACTCATTCATTAAAATGTTCATGATATATAGACAGAAAAATGCTGATGTGTCTCAAGCAGCCCTTAGGCTTCGTTTTGAGCCAGATTTTGTCAGAGTGCATAATTTACTAATAGTAATTATGTCCTAAAATGTGAAGATTATGAAGCCGAGCAATAGGACTAGTTATTGCATATTGCACTAAATTTAAATGGGCCATACACTTTGTTGTAAAACTCTATTCTCAGTCACACCTGTAGAATTCAGTTGGTTGGTGCAAGTAATTAGCATACTATGAAACTTAAATTTTTCTGGCATAATATAAATAAATATTTCAGACAAACTCAAAACACTCAAAATATTATCCAGTAATCAGAACTTCAAATTTATTGTTAATCATATTCCTAATTCCCAATGAATTTGCACATTAATTATATTATGTTTTATATAAATTGTGTGCTGCTTGAAAATGATATTGGTAAAATATGTTTCAGATTTACAAGCAGTATTCATGACATGTCAACCAGAGGATATTTCACGGAGGCACCAGCTGAACTATCTAATTCAACGGATGCAGGAGACTCGAGAAAATTTGCCAGGTAATCATTGTAATACATGTTCTTGGGTTTCTGGTCTAAAAAAACTCAATTTTCGTAAATATACTTGTGTGGAAAGCAGAACATAACTGCACATGTTTATAAATTCCACCTCAGAACAGCTGTATCCTTTTGTTAGATGACATGCTCAACGTAAAAAATGACTTTTTAGTCCCTCTGCGGGAATTATTTTTCCATACATGCTTGTTTGTCTGTCCACTTGTCTGTGTATTTACAACTGACATCATTCTATGTTGCTATCAAATGTTGCCAGATAGGGGAAGGGATACACATGCTGATCATTGGGACTTTTAATTATTGGAATTTCAAAACTTTCGTCAATTTATGTTTGTTTCTTTCATATTTGCAGAAGAAAATGCACATGAGGCCTGTCACACCTGAGCAGCACTCCAATCATGCTACACTTCTTCAGGGATACAATCTGAGGTCAAAAGCACTTTTTTTGTAGGTATGTACAATTCAGCCCATTAAATTAGCTTAAGTGTTCAGCAAAATTGGAGCAGCTTTCCTCTGTCGCAAGTAAATTTGAAATAAAAAAAGAAGAAAAACATAAAACAATCCAAACAACAGTTGAAGAATGTCAACAATGATTAACAGAGATATCTTGAGATCTATGCTGATTGATGATCATTTGCCATGTTGGGTATCCTTTTTCAATTAGTGCCAGTGAGCCACTGGTCACATAAGGATGACAATACATTATGCCACTTAAAAAAATAATAAGGTAAATGGATAATTCTGCAAAGGAACGTAATGAATATTTTTGAGAGGAGAGAAAATTGATTTCTGCAAATATCTTAAAGCCACAGTTAATATTGTTTGATAACATTATATCATCTACATGCAATACAATGTATGTTTTCTTTTTCAGGATGGAACTTCAAAGGCTACCTTGACTGAGCAACACTGGCTTTGCTTTGTGAGGATCGCGACATTACAACCAACCTCAGTACTGTCACTTATCACACAAACTGTCCAAGAAATTGCTCATACTTCCTCCTTGATTTCATCTTTAGAAGAAAGAACATTTAACATGAAGTTTTGAAATTTCTGATGTCCGAACAATGAACAGAATAATTAACCGTACCTCAGGACGTTTGAAAAATTTTCCCAATGACTTACCGATGGACAATTTGGTCATTGAAAATTATCCTTGCTAACTTTCTTTATGGAAAAATTACTAGTTGGCTTTGTTTAAAAATTGTATGCTTGGGATTTTTGGTCACTAGAAATTTCAGATTTGTTGCAGTCACAAATTTGTATGGATATATGCACAACCTTTGTCAGGTTTTGCTTCAATAAATGATTTTTTATGCGTGAATAATGCAATGTATTTGTTCCTTGTAAAGATCTTACTTACGTACATTGTGTTTTTATGTTATGTCTTTCTATGTGTTTTTGTTGCTCAAGTATAATTTGTCATCCTTTTACTTCAAAATCTTGTGAATGACAAATCGTCTTTTATGTAAAATTAATGAAGTAACAGATTTATATTTTTCACTTATTGCCTCTCGGCACGATTGACCATTGATTTTATTGACTTGTTTGCTTTATTGAAAATAAATGCCTTTTTAGACTTATCTCTGGTGCTCTATTTTATTTGTTCAATCTATCTGTTTATTTCTAAGTTCTAACGGTAGGCTATTATTGATTAAAATTGATAGGGTATCCCAAAGATGTCCAATTTCATCTTGGTCCAAACCAATGATCAGTGGTTGTTTATCATCCGGTCACTTTTTCTACCAATTATGCTATATCTTGTTAATCACTTGAAAACAGCATAGTACAATCTATCCAGAATGATTTAATTTATTTGAGCAGGCTCATCCTTTTTTAATTTGGCAAAGGAAGTATAATTGAATCAATTCGGGTTAATCTAATTGATATGAGCTATGATAACACCTTTTTATCAGGTTAATCTCGCATAAAAGTATTTGTTTATATGAACTTAAATAAAATTTGCCATGTTTTCTCAAGTAATTCAGCATATTACAGCTTAATTAAAAAAAGTCATATTAACTTATTAACATTAAGTCACATTCAGTGACTTGATTGTGTTATTTCAGCCATTCTTGCTCAATTCAGATTCTCCTAATCACATTTTGCTAGTCTGCCTTATTTCTATTATGTGGTTATAAATTATAACTTTTTCATTTTATAGAGTAAAATTGATTTAGTCAGTCAGCCTCAGCTGTGTTATGTCAGAGAAACTTAAAGCCTTTGTTAATTTTGGTTTGATTATACTGTACTAGCATGACCGATTTGCAGAATATTGTCTTGTCCAATTGAAAATTTGTTGTATCAACTCAATTCACTTTATGTGAAACACTGAATTCAGCTTATTTAATGTAGGCCAAGCTAGTGTATCTCAGTTGAGTTCCAGCCCATTTTTTAATTGCTTTAAGTCAGGTAAACTCAATTCACTTAAAATTATTGACACTTAAACTGTGAAAATGTTGGCAAACTGACAGATACAACTTCAAATGAACAAGCTGAACTGACTCAATAAATATATTGCAGCACCGTTACCCCAATTGAATTAAGTCAAGTCAGCTTGCTGGGGCTTAGAGTGTGGGCTGATCCGGGGTATACCAGCACAACACAAGTAAGTTACTTACCGGTCAAAATCTTTTGCTAAGTAAGTGAACCCCCCTTCACATTGAAAAAGCAACGGCCTTGTGTTTCACTTACCTATTTATTAAACACTTAAGTCTTTGACCCGTACCAAACTCTGAAAACAGCAAAGAAAATTGGCAGTCATTATTATCCCACATGTCTCATTTATCGCTCTATGTGACCCAATATGTTTTGATCTCATCTGATGAGAATAAATGCATTGACAAGCAGTTTGGTAGGGATGTTTAGCTTTGACCAAATGACAAAACATCACCCATTACACTTACTTGCAGCCAGCACTGTTTTTACAGTATAGATAGAAAGATGTTTTTCAAAGTATCGAAGTGATATCCAAAACATGTCATTAGAGCACACTTTTTGTGAGTTTACTTCAATCAATGTGATTCACACAAAAAAGGTATTTTGCTTTCCAACAAAATGTTGTATGTTATAAAATGTATGAATCGATAACTCCACTTCGGCTACAGAAAAAAAATTTCTAAAAAGAGAACTTTCTAAAATGTTTCCAGGGATGAACGTAGTTGACATTGATGTAAGCTGTTTGCTCATGTTCTTAACAGGGATTTATTTTCGACTAAATATTGCTACTCTTGCGTCATGATGTTATTTCAATAGATTTATGGCAATTTGATTTCTGAGCTGTTGTATAATTTGGAGATTTAAGTCCTATTAAAAAACTTATTTCGGGCTACATGTATGTCACACAGTTTGAAATGCCACCCAATGTTTTTGTGTGCGATATGTGTAAGGTCAATTTTCTTAGAAAAACCCAAATGTGATAAACAAGGTCACTGACAAACAGGAAATGGTCAAACTTGAATGAGTTTTGGCATAAGGAAGATTGTTTATTATGGGATCATAACTATTCACAGTAGTCAGTATGCAAGGTTTATCATATCAAAATCAATGTGATAAAATGCTTGATCCACTGTAGGATGTATTAAGATTCCTTAAGCTATCAAAATAGATTGTTATAGGCAAGAAATGCATATTTGCCAATGGTACCCTTAGCTCTTTTGTTTTGCGGTATTGACATTGTCATAAGGGCTGTTTTCTCAATTTAATTTTGCTGATACTAAACCTGTTTTTGGGGCAGTTGAGTTTCACCTCCAAAAAAAAGGAAGATTGTCCCGGGGGTAAAATCCGTAAACCCCCCCCCCCACAAGGTCATCTGGTTGGCCCCTTTTGGTCAAAGCTTTACATTCTGATAGCGGCTTCTTTGCCTTAGAGAGGTCTCCCCATAGTGTGGAGTCAATATATGAATCATATAATTGTGTATATATATAAATTATTGTATTTTGTATAATAGTCTTTTCATGTATGGCTTTCACTATGAATAAATTTTTTGTCTGTCTGTCTGTCTGTCTGTTCTCAATTCAACTAAAATGCTTGTGGAAGCTAGGATGCTCAATTGCTCATCCGATGATAAGAAAAAGCATCTAGTCATAAAGGAAAATGTTTGAGGCATGTGGGATACAAATTGCTGCCAATCTTATTTGCTCTTCAAACAGTTACATACGGGTCAAAATCTTTTGCTAAGTAAGTTAACCCCCCTTCGCATTGAAAAAGCAATGTCCTTGTGTTTCCATTGCATATTTATCAAAGACTTGACCCATACCTAACTCTGAATACAGCTAAGAAAATTGGCAGTCATTATTAGCCCACTTGCCTCAAATATCGTCCTTGGCAATCCGATATGCTTTGATCTCATCTAATGAGAATAAATGCTTCCCCAAGCTGTTTGGTAGGTATGTTTAGCTTTGACCCAACGACAAAACATCACCCATTTCACTTACTTGCAGCCAGCACTGTTTTTACAGTATAGATAGAAAGATGTTTTTCAAAGTATCGAAGTGATATCCAAAACATGTCATTAGAGCACACTTTTTGTGAGTTTACTTCAATCAATGTGATTCACACAAAAAAGGTATTTTGCTTTCCAACAAAATGTTGTATGTTATAAAATGTATGAATCGATAACTCCACTTCGGCTACAGAAAAAAATTGTCTAAAAAGAGAACTTTCTAAAATGTTTCCAGGGATGAACGTAGTTGACATTGATGTAAGCTGTTTGCTCATGTTCTTAACAGGGATTTATTTTCGACTAAAAGTCACTACTCATGCGTCATGATGTTATTTCAATAGATTTATGGCAATTTGATTTCTGAGCTGTTGTATAATTTGGAGATTTAAGTCCTATTAGTGTAAGTGTGGGCTCATTTTGAAATAGAGAAAATATGCATGTAAAACTTATTTTGATAATAAAACTGAGGTGTTGCAACACCTACACTGTCGGCCGGAGGATGTTTATTTTGTCATTTTCAGTCAATGAAAATTGATTTGTATATAAATAAGACATAAGAAATATTTCGTTGGCTGCCATAGGATGAAATTTGTTGTTGTCAAATTTCAAGATCGAGATATCATACCATTTCATAGCATTTCCAAAAGATTTTGGGCGCTACTGTCCCGTCTGGTCTGCTCCTCCGGCACGCCAATGACTGTGAGAACTAGTGTTGTGCCGGTTCCTGTAATTTTGGTTCGGTTTGGGTTTTTCTACTACAACTGAAACTCGAACCGAAGTTCAATCTGACAACCGAGTGTTTCGGTTATCGTATAATATCTCATTTTATTGAGAAAACGATGAAATAAACAGCAAAATATCGATCTGTTCACTCTCCCAGACGAGCGCCATGCTACTGCATTGAATTTCCGGACCGAAAAACGATTTTGCGGACTGGGTGCTGAACCGCGTATCGCAAAATTGTGCCTTGCACATTGCGCCTTAGGCCATAACATGTCGTGGAAACCAGATTGGTATAGACCGATTATTAGGAGCATCATTGATTTTGCTAAAATGATAGTTCCTGCAACAGTTGTAATTGGCCTGTGTTGCAGTAACTCTCTTGAGGTGCTGTGGCCTAGTGGATAGTCATTGTGTTTATTCGCAATTGCTTACCTTACCTCATGATAATTATCGAATTTCTTTGCGATCTTTCGCATTCCCTTGTCAAGATAAAAGATAATTGGGTTCCCACATGAAGATTTTCACATTCCCTCGCGAGCATATCTGTGATGCTATAACCAGGCAAAAGTTCATCATTCAAGACTGGTTGTCATATATCATTTGGGTTATAGTGAAGCACCTGGAATAGTGCTGTCGCACTGTTGTAGGATTTTCTACAAGACAAGGGGACTCAATCGCGCAGCAATTGGTATGATGGCAAAGAATGAGAGGATCGCAAGGGAATGCGATGGAATGCGATAATCTTCACAAGGGAGCACAATAATAATGGCCAGGTGATGCGATGATCGTCGGGTGATGTGATGATCGTGAAGAATGCAATAATCATGTGGGGCCAGTGGGGGCAGTAGGATTTGCCAGAATTTCAAGACGAGATATCATACTATTTTAAACAAAATCACTTGGAAACCATTGATTTCAATTATTTCTATTTAATCATCTGCCTGAATTTTTGCATAAAAACAAAAAGGCTCCAAAGGGCATGTAGCAAAGTATTTTGAGTGCATGTTCCCTTTTTTATGAGCAAGAAATATACATATATACGAGTCTTGAGTCTGAGTCTACGAAATCAATGATCACCTATACAGTAAAATATTGTTGATCATTCATTTTCTAAAATATTTGTATGTCAACACTCAGCAGGCTAGCGGCATACGAACTGCAACAAGATGCCGTAAAACAATCCACAAAGCTGCTGATGTCGTAAAAGTTTAAATGAAAGAGATCGAATATAGCAACAGCTGGGCTAACACTGAATCCAATAGGCCAAAAACATAAAACACACAACTGTTGTACATGTGAACCTTGTATTACGATCAATTCAAATGCAGATTCGCAAACTCACATTCTCACTTGACCTGAATTGATGACTTGCTTTGTGATTATTTGATTGATAAAAAAAGCCTACTAAATTCATCTTTTTGCCAGATTCGCACTCACAGATCCCAAATCATTTTCAGGTTGATTCAGAGAAGATGAAAACAGAGGTATTACTTATCGTTAAAAGAATATACTTGGAAATGTGCTGTCCCAGGTCATTCGGCTGACTTAGACACTTACATACTGACGTGCGTCTCAATGTGCCCCGTGTTCAGTGTCCCATTGAGCCCCGATATAACTTTTACACCAAAATGCTAATTTCTCAGACAGTAGTGAGTATGTTTATCAGGATAGCAATTCATAACTGTTTGTTATGATGTATCAAACTCATACAAGCATTGAGAAAGCCTCATTGCTCATGGTTTGTCCAGAGAATGGTTAGAATTGAAACCCTCTGAATTTAGTTGAGTAGTAGGAAAACAAACTTTTTCTCACCATACATTTGCATGTGGCTGTAATTTGCCGATAAAAGGATAGAAACATCGGGATGGGAATTTACAAGATTTGATGGCACTACTATATCATAAACCTTGTCAGGAACCAAGAAAACCCCACTGTCCCATTGTGCCCCGTGTCCCAATGTGTCCCAGTTCCCCCTATTAATCATTTTACCAAAAAATGTTATTTTTATCTGGTATACAAGATATATTCAAAATATAACCCTACAATAACTCAAGTACGTAAGTGTATAGCTATTATGGAATTGCATTGAAAATGCACAGCAGATTAAAATGAACATTTCTCGAAAATATAGCTAAACAGATGCAGACAATTAGTGAATTCTCTCTACTCAAATGCAAAGCAACATCTGGGATCTTGCAACAAGGTCTGACTGTATACTAAACACAGAGAAATATATTGGACCTATATATACAATTTTATATGTATATATATATATCTTCAAATGATCAGTCATACTTTGATTGAGTCTAAATCTGGACAGATTACTGACTATAGTTTTATACTGGGATTAAGCAGCAAAAGGTAAATGCTAATTTCTTTTTAATAATTTTGTGTTCAGATTAAGGTTAATCACTTGATGCATCTTTTTAATCAATATCTAATCTAGATTTGTAGGATTGCCAGTTAAAGCAGAACTTATATTCAATCTCTGCAGTGGATATGTAATGAATATATGTTAGTCATAGACTGAATAGGATATAATTCATCAAATTTCAAGCAGAATTTCAAGGAGGAGGGATATTGGATGGATGGCACCATGTGTTTGGTATATAGATTAATATATTTCTTATATATTTCTAATATATTTTGCAAAACAATTAATATCAATAATGGACAGTCAACATTAAGAGATATGAAATTATCATGGCAAGCTAAAATACTGGCTTCTATAGTGATGTATCTCGTGCAATATTGGTCACCTTGGCAGAATGATATACAGTTGTTGCACAGTGCTGAGTGCAATATGATGCCAATATCAGTTTTTTGGCAATGTTGGTCACCTAGGCAGAGTAATGTACAGTTGTTGACTTGTTGCACAATGCACAGTGCCAAGTGCAATAGCAGTTTTTGAGGCAATAATGATCATCTCCACGGAATAATATACAGTTATTGTACAGTGCCAAGTCCAATATCTATTTTTATTGCAATAATGATCATCTTAGCGGAATAAAATACAATGTATGGTTGTTGCACAGAGATGAGTGTAATATCAGTTTTTGTGGCAATAATGATCATCTCTGCAGAACGATATACAGTTGTTGCACAGTGCCGTGTGCAATATCAGTTCATATAGCAATATTGGTCACCTTGTTGCCAAGTGCAAAGTGCAATGTCAGTTTTATGGCAATAATGATCATTTTGGCAGAATAATGTACATTGTGAAACTTCCGCCAGACGAGAGTTGCCCAGGTATCGAAACCGGGTTCAGGGCTCAGAATGCTGCACATTTCCACTGAGTCCCAGTCAAACTAATGATGGTACAATGTGCAGCTTATATATAGTAACATATGCTTCTTAATTTCGTTTCACAACCTCCCCCCCTCCAAAAAAAAAAAAACAAAGAAATTATAATTTAACAATCTAAAATCTCTAGATTATATTGGAAATTATCAAATATCTCTCAACACATCCATGTGCAACATGCTATAACCATATTTGATTTGTAACACATTTAACATACTAAACATATTATCTAGGCAGTGGACTTGAAGTGGTGTAATAACTGTTTTAAAAAACATGATATTTTTATGCTTCCTCTTAATCCATCGAATCCAACTTCCAAAGGTTAGAAATTCTATAACAAAAAAAACCTACGTTTTTTGCAATTGACAATTATGAGTCATCACATCTGTGACTGAAATTATATATAACTTGAGTTGAGATTTATGTTGCTTTGAAATGTCTATGTAAATCTGATGCAGTAGTTTTTGAATGGTGATTGATCACAAATACAGGATGGTATCATTTAGATGCATACATGCATAATATTATATCTACTAATAGTAGATATTTGTTGTATTTTGTTACAATTGCCATTAGGTTTTTTTTTTGCTGTGATAAAAAAAGAAAAGAATCAGCAAAAGTGAAAAGTCATCATTTTTGATGCAGTCTCAATCAAATGTTGTGTTGTGAATGTGCAAAATAATTTATTTGCGGTTTCAGTTTAAAATTTTCATAAATAAGTCACCTTTTGCCTCGTGAAATAGTTTTCACTTACACACCCTTGAGGGAAATAGATTTGACTAATGCCCTCGAAATTTAATCAGTTCTTTGCTGTGGTGAATCAAAAAATTCTTTTGAGTTTCAGTTTAATCTGTTCTGTGGTTTTTCCATTTTCATTTCAAAATACTATGCAATTTATTTTAAAACATTAACCAGTTAATCAATAGAGATTAAAATTCCATTGAGCTTGTTGTAGGCTAAATTAAATTTTTTGCTTAAAATGATGTTGGATAACCATTTACAACTCATATAGAGTATAATTATATTCTATGTTGATTCAGACAGTCGAGTTAAGTTGTTTTAATACAACAAATACCAAAATGACTGTATATATAGTATGAAATACACTCACCAGCAAAAGAAACGCAACACTTGATTTTAGCTCATATTTTTGCAAGTTCTTTTTTCAGCCAAAACCAAATTGATGGAATTTATTCTATCATTGACAAGCATAATTGCACCAAAAATCATTCAACTGCGACCATTTCCAGTCATCTTTGGTCCATTTTATCAAGTCTTAGAGTTTAAATAAATAAAAAACTTCCCTACACCTTACAACCAATTAGAAGATATTATTATTTTGAAAGTCTGTTCATAGACAATAAAAGCCAGAAAATTCTTCAGCAACCTTATTTTTTAAATTTTACACAAAACTTGAAAAAATGTTTACAGGGTGGGGATGCGAAACTTGCACTATTTGACAGATTTCATTTTTTGGTGGAAATGGAGGACTTTGCCAAATCACAGCAAATCCATATTAACAGGGCTGAGAAACAAGAGAATAAAGAATGTTTCCATGCAGTTTGGCTAAAATTATCTCCAACCGTAAATTCAACATGGCTGCCAAAAATTGAAAATTCTCCTAAAAAAGTCCTCTCGTGTTTGGGGACCGTTCTCCATTTTGACAGCTCGGTGATAGCACCTTGGTGGGAGAACCTGTTGATAACCTGCTTTATCATGCCAGAAAATGATTTTTCCTATTGTCATTCATCAAGCTTTGGTGAGAGTCAGAAGTCTGAAGATCAGAGGTCAGCGGATCTAGCTTTTTTAAACTATTGCATTTTTTTGGCTTAAAGCAGTGCTGTGAAAGTCAGGGTTCTCATATCAATTTTTAGGCCACTGTGTCAAACTTTTCTGATAAATATGGTAACTGCTTGAGGTTTGACATCCATGTTTTACATGAATTTAAGTGTTTTTTGCAGAATTTCATAAAAATCATGTTAATTACAATTTTTTTCAATTTTTCCAATGCAGCTTGCTTTGGGTATCTTTTCTGTGTTGAATGAACCTCCTGACTTTGTGGGTTGCATCTGAAGGATGCGTACTAAGTGGGATTTAAAAACTTTCAAAATCTTGTTGTCACAGACGAAATCAATGATCTGTCGCTTTGCTGCTCTTTGTGTAAACAATGCATTTCCGGAACCAATGATACTAATGGACAAGAAAGCTTATATTAACATTCTTCAAATCCCTGCCAAATTTCATTGTCCTCCATCCTTTACTTTTGAAAATGTCCAACCGTAAATTTAGTGCAAGATTCGTGTCCCCACCCTGTACACAAAACTCTGAAACATTTTTTCAACTTCTATGATCAAAAGTGTAAAATATTGACCAACCTAAGCATAAATACCACCTGTTAGCCATTTTGTACCTATGGTATTATGATATTATGATAAGTGAGATTATGCGTAGGTTTTTTTTAACACTTACAATTTGTTACAAAGCTAATCCCAGGTAAGCTGCTTAAATTCACATATATACAGTGTATATCAACCAATCGGCCCAAACTTAGTTGGCATACTAAATATGCGATGACCTGACCTGACATGGTTTAGTTAAATTGACCAAAACATTCTTTCTCGACCAATGGAATCCTTCGAGTTAAGGGAATTCCCACTGGGTGGAGGAAGTGTTGTGAGGAGTCAACCAATCAAAAATCTGAAAATTAGGTTAATCCTAATTTTTTTTGGTAAAAGCTCTTTCATTGAAACGGCTTTAAATTATGAATGCATGTTTATCACACTTAGTATAGCATTTACATGCATGATATATACACTTCAACAGAGCAAGTATCATACAGAATATGGAAAGCAGAGAAAATTTAGTTTTTAGACATTAAAAATAGAAACTGAGGATACACAGTGTCTAGTTCACAATTTAGTCCTGGCAGTTCCTGTTTATAGTTATAAACATATTTGAAAAACATATCTGGATACATTACAAAGGAATATTTCAGAAAAAGTGACTGAATTCCAGATGATTATCTGATCCACAGACTCCAATAGAGATACATTCATTTATTATCTTATGCAATATCTTTAAACATTCAAAATGCTTTTTATGTGCCAACACCAGGAGATCATCTCCAGGGAGCCGAGGGCCACTTACAAGAAGAAGGAACCGGTCTCCGAGAATCCGGAATCAGATCCGGATAATCCGGACGGAAATCAAGGAGCTGAGTCCACCAATGAAAACGACATGGGTGATGTCAAGACGAAAAACGGCGTAGTCAACGGTGACGTAAACAGTGCAAAGAATGCAAAACAAAATGGCAGACCGAAAAATCCATTCAAACTACCGGAAATCGTCGATGATGATGAAGATAACATGAAATGGAAGAACGAATCACATAGATTATATCTAGAACAGTTCACTAAAGAGGTCTTCAATAACAGAAAAGAAGAACAATACAAGGTGAGTGACTTTACACAGGGTTCCAACCGTCCTTGAAAATCCTTGAAAGTCCTTAATAATTCACTGTGGTCCTGGGAAGTCCACGTAAGGACTTCGATAACAGAAAATGAGAGCAATATACCGTATTTTCTGTATTAAAAGCACATCCCTTAATAAAAGCTAACCCCCCTCCATAAAGAACAAATTTTAATCAAAATTCTATCAATATATGAAAGTTTTTATGCCTCTCCCATCTCATCATTACTTCTGCGCCAGTGGCGTAGCCAGAAATCCATGAGTGGGGGGGCCAAGGGGGGGCCAGGGTCTTAACTAGGGGGGCCAACCTTTCGCGGAATTTTTGCGACATTTTTGTGGCATTACATGGATAAAAATTGACACAGCGTTACAAGTCTTCTTTACGAATGATTTAGCAATATTGACCGTCTTATCTTTTGTGACTGATAAACAAAAGACCATGCATATCATACTTCCACTATCAAAAAATAATGAAACAGATTCTATGGTTCCGATATTAAAAGTATGATTCGAATTGAATTCGAATTGAACCCGTCCATGTTTACTTTAGTAGTAGGAAAAAAAATTTTGCTCGCCATACTTAGACTGCATGTGGCTGTAATTTGTCTATAAAACCATGGAAACATCAGGATGTGAAATTACAAGATATGATAGCACTACCATATCATATACCTTGCCAGGATCCAAGAAAACCCCACCGTCCCAATGTGCCCCCGTTCCCCCCTATTCTTTAACTAAGCAATGACGACGGAAAGATTTCCTCAAAACACCCTGATTTTAGATGTTGCCTGGAATCTTTAGATACATAGGCATACTGGAAGGGGGATCGAGTAGTCACCCTCCCCCTAAAATGTTTGGGAAACACTAAGATTCAGGCAAAAAGGCAAAACAATTTGGACAGATTATCAAATAAACATAATCAAGAATCAATAGTATTGAAGAGATTTCTTTTGTAATATTACCAAATCTAGATCCTGATATTCAGGCAAATGTCGCTCACACCCTGAAAGGTTTGCCTGCGGTACGCATATATATTCAATTAAGAATATCAGCCACAGAACTTTTCAAAGGGCAACTGTCATTCTAGAGAAAATTATGTATAGTGAGCACCAGCAAAGGCCACAACTTTAGATGGACGTGTTCCAGCAACTGTTGCTGCTTCAATAGTTTTTCAAAATTTTCAAATCTCAAATGGGGGGGGGGGGCCGGTGGGGGGGCCACTTATCCATTCGGGGGGGGGCCCTGGCCCCCCCAGGCCTCCCCATAGCTCCGCCACTGTTCTGCGCACCGGGCGTTTAATACAAAAAATAGGGTAAGATGAGGGACTTTATACAGTCCCATTTTCAGGGTTCCCTTGGTCCTTGAAAATCCTCAAAAGTCCTAAAAGTGGTCTTGGAAAATTCTTCAAAAGTCCTTTTAAAAGATTAGCGAATCATCAGGTGCTCCTGACCATCCTGGAATCCTGATTATCTGCGGATAAATTCCTTGATAACCCATTATTGCATAGATGTCAATATCTTGAATGCACAGCCAATGTTCTCAAAACAAACAGCATTAAGTTTTTATGAGACATTTTTTCCCAGGAAATGACACAAGAAGTCCTTGAAGTAAGGCGATTTTCATCTGGAAGTCCTTGAAGGGCCCTGTTATTTAGTTTTCAAATATGAGTGGGAAACCTGTTACAATTCACAACAAATTATTTGATGGAGGCATTTATTACTGGTAGCTATATCAACTGGATATACCTTTACTGAAATCACCCTAGAATCTATTTGAAGACTGTTTTGCTCCAGACAAGTTTGTTGCTGGGCAATTCCGTAAAGTCCGATTTGCAGATTTGACACTATAGCAGCTTGTGTAGCCCTACCATTACACCTTAGCTATTTAATTGTTATCTAGGCATGAGGCCATGTAATAGGGGTATCAGACAAGCCACCAACCAAAGCCCCAAGTGTAACAGGAGCTGACCTACAAGCCAAATGTCCTGGTGTCGGACATACATCACACGGTGTACGTCCGACACCATGACATTTTGCCATAACTCAACTCCTGTTACACTTGGAGCTTTGGTTGGTGGCTTGTCTGATACCCCTATTACCTGGCCTCATCCCTGTTTAACAATGAAATAGCTAAGGTGTAATGGTAGGGCTACAAAAGCTGCTAAAGTGTCAAATCTTTAAATCAGACTTTACGGAATTGCCCTGCTTTTATTTTCTCATTCTATTGAAACAACTAATATTACATGTACTTGTCAAAAAGTAATGAAGCCTCATAATAGTCCATTTTGCTTGCATGCATGCATAATAAGTTATAAATATCAGAATGTCATATAATTGAATCAGCATATTATGCAGATTTTATTCTCTCCAACCAACTTAATTTCAAAACATAGGCTGCGCGGCAGCATACCCTCGGCTACTCAGCAGCTATTCTCCAGACAGTGGGATACATTGAGGCAGGACCCCACTGGGTACTCTAATATCCTCATGAACATGAAATTCCCGTTGAAAAACTTTCATTGAATGGCCAAGAGCTGTGAGCAAATGATATAAATGTTTCCTGTCTGCCATTTTGTGTTGGCGGGAATTCAAAATCCACATGCAATCAGCTTGCAGGATGGGTCCCCCCCAGAAAAAGAGGGGAAACAGTTAAAATTTGGGCAAGGAGTCAAAAAGTGTGGCACAAGATCAAATGAACCGAAAATCAATGGTTAGCAATTAGCAAGACATTACATTTTACTGTAGAAGTGGTATAATTTGGTATAATCTGGATAATGAAATTCAGACAAGTATTCCACTATGCCTATTGGTGGCCTTTGGCAAAATCTGTGCCTTTTTGTGAACAAACAATTTGAGAAAGAAAATTTAAAAATAAATGAAGTCAAGAAGATGACTGGTTTCGGTGACAATATTAAGAACAATATTATCCGGCATGGATTACCCACAGTAATTCGTCCCCTCTTCCACTACCATTTTAGAAAGTTGGTTTTTTATCAAACTTATTTTTGTCTGAATGTAATATACAGTGGTGACAGACAGGAAAATAAAGCAATGCAGTGCACAATAGACAGGTAATGACCATTCAAAAGACAGCTACAAATGGACAACAATTGAGATAAAGACAGTCAGAAAACGATCAGGACATGTAGGGGACTGTTTAGATAGATAGATAGATAGATAGATAGATAGATAGATAGATAGATAGATAGATAGATAGATAGATAGATAGATAGATAGATAGATAGATACACTGAGCGCCATTAAAAACGCAACATCGCAAAATGGCTAAAAAATGGTACTTCCTCTCAAAATATAACGACGAAATTTTGCACACACTTAGCTGTTGTCATCAGGTATATTCGCAAAAATTTACAGATTTCTGAGAGCAAAACTCTTGTGTCAAATTAAATCGTCGTGGCTATTGTTGAAAATGCAAGTCACAAAATTTCAAGATCCTGTGATCATTAATTTCAATAACTTTGATATTCTTTCCACATAATGTTTGATTAGTCAGGAAAGTTTACAATTTTAATTGATTGATGGGGCGGAAATTTGACCCAACCACAATTAGAGATGATGAAATTACAGTTTTTTTAGTGTCAATGCTGGCCTGCCCCCTACTGGAGCTTTTTGTCAAAATCCTCAAAAAAGATGTTTTATTCAGATTTTTTTCGAGTTTGGTTATAGAATGATTATCTGTGTCTTTGTTTTTATCCTTAGTATGAATAACAACGCCTTTGTTCGGTAATTTGGGTTCATATGCTCCATTTCCAGATACTCAAGCCTATATTTTGAGTTTTTTATTCAAAATTTACTTTATCTTCAATATTTTTTTTAAACGTTCGTGGGACAGCATTTTGAAGTCTTTTGCATGTTTTGTGAAAATTTTACAAGATTATTCCCATCCAACAAGCCACAAAACCAATATTTCCATTGCCTCATTTTCCAGTGAAGCACTGTCCGTGAATTGAGGTTTCAGACAGACCTCACTAAAATGAGTAGTGCGCAGTGAAAAGTCAACCGTTTTTCACGATTTTTTCCACAATTGCTCTGAAGGTCATACTTGAGGTCTATGCAAAATTTTATAATTATTGAGCAACAAGAACTTAGAAAATGTTGTTGTTTAACGATGTTGCGTTTTTAATGGCGCTCAGTGTAGATAGATAGATGGATAGATAGATAGATAGATTTTTGGTAGTTTGATCAATCCAATTATCAGTTTTTCTGTTAAGATGTGTCATAATTCCTGCAGAAAAGATAAAATTACTATTTTATTTAAACTGCATAAAACTGAATAGCAATAAGGGTAGCTACTGTTTGAACAAAAATTAGATATCTATCAGTTCAATAAATTTCTGTCTGTAAATCTTATATCTAATCAAACAGTGTCATTGACTTCAGTTCTACATCATCTTGATCCTGGATCCATTTTAGAATGTAGCCATGTAAATTGTTGGATGTTGTAACAATTTCAGTTAAATTACATTATCCTTGCAGACATTCCCCTTAAAGGGGTTAAAGGGGCTTCCTTAGTCCCCTCCTCAGCTGCTTAGCACCCATATCAATTGGCTATTGTCTGCTCTACCCCAATCTTTTAATCACCTTATGCAATGCCATTATGTAACCTGACAAAAGAATAGAGGGTGGCATACTTCACACCTCAAAAGTGTGCCACTGTGATGAGGGGGGGGGGGGTCCAATGAAACATCACTGAAAATCAATGGTTACCAAGAGATGAAACTTGAAATGATATATCTACTAGTCAAAATGAAATCTGGATCATGTGATTCGGGCAAGTAGGCCTATGGCTGATTTTGTGCTTTTTGTAAAAAGAATAATTTGAGAAAAAAGAATAATTCCAGTTGATGATTGGATTTTGTGATACATCCATGTAGAGGAATCTTGAATCATTGTAAAGCTTTAGAAATTGTACAGGATTAAAATTACTCTAATAATCTATCCATCTATGTATGCATCTATCAATCTATCTATCTATATATATATATCTATCTATCTACATGTGTCTATCTATCTATCTATCTCTCTATCTATCTATCTATCTATCTCTCTATCTATCTATCTATCTATCTATCTATCTATCTATCTATCTATCTATCTATCTATCTATATCTTTCTATCTTTCTATCTTTCTATCTATCTATCTATCTATCTATCTATCTATCTATCTATCTATCTATCTATCCATCTATCTATCTATCTATCCATCCATCTATCTAGTCTATCTAGCCTTAGCTATTCTTATCATAAATTACAAATATGGAATATGGGTCTAAAAACATAAATTATAGATAAGATGTCTCCAACCAAAACCATTGTAAATAGTAACACTAAAACAAGGTTTATGCCAGTATATATCTTTTAAGACTAAGCACGTTGCTAGTTAATACAAAGGTTAAATGCTGGTCAAACTTTGGAGAATAACAATAGCTGTAAAGAAAAGCAAAACAAGAGAAACAAATCCCAACTCTGTGTACAGCCTGTATGGGCTACAAAAAGTCATATCTCAGCTTCTAGTTGGCCTAAATCTTTTATTAAAATTGGAAATTTCTTTATTTGTTCAATAAAAGACTACAAAGTTGGTGTCAATGCAGTCTGGACATATTTCTAAGAAAAAAGAAAATTTGTTAAAAAGTTCAGGGTGCTGTGCACTGCTTTTGTCCTCCTTTGTTCCTAGCTTTGGTCACTGGACAGGATTAGTGACACAATGTTACATAACATGAATGGCTGGAGGGGAGGGGTACAATGAAGCACAGACATAGTGTCTCCTGGCTGATTCACAAAAAAAAACTGGACCCCTTCCAATGATGACACTTTTACCCCCTAAACAATATTTCTTTGAAATGCTAAAAATACAATTGGAGTGAGTTTTAAAATGAATTAAAAGACAGATTTATCCAATAATGTCTTGAAATGTAAAATTACACACTGAAATTTGCAGAAATTGGGTTTGCATGCCAAGTAATTTTTCTTTGATAACCCTCTATATATACATAGCGGTTTTATTGCCAGTCTGTCTTATATGTTTTCCATTAAAGACCAAAATAAAAGTAAGCTGACAGTACTTCATATGTGACCTGCTCCACCAAAATGGGTTTAAAGTCGGCCTGGTATCATATTCAGTTGTGAAAATGACTTTGTAATACTGGAAATTGTCTTTAAAATGATGTTTCATTTGTCTTGATATCTCCACCCAATCCAAAGATATGGCACCTCAAACATTTATGATACGAAACATCGAACTTTGAGAAAATGGCATTTGTAGGAAAAATTAAGAATGATGCACAATTCAGGTAATTTAAAATCAGTTTTTGGTTAAGATGGTCTTAAATAATCAAAGCAAATTACTTTTGCTAAAATGTGGTACAAGCAGCTAAAAATCATCAAAATGTGACCTTTTGACAAATTTGGCTAATTTCTGGAAAATACAGATTGCCTACTTTGAACTCATTTTGGTGGAGCAGGTCACATATGTTAAAATGTACATAACTGATGTTAGATTTAAACCATTAAGTTACAATTGAGAGTTTAAGATTTCTTGTCAAAGGATTAGCAGGGAAGACAATTACCCTGTGACATAACATTACATAATCAAGACTTCTCCAGTGCTCCATTCAACAAAAGCCAATCTGTCTGATTCAATCACATTTAATTTTCATGCAAACAACTAAATAAAAGGGGCTGACATTTATTCATCTTCTAAAAATTTACATCACTGAGTTTAGATATTAACCACGAAGTTATAATAATTGGGAGTTTTAAAAAGATTTAGTGTCAACATTATAAAATATTAACACACAAATGCATGTTTTTGAATATACTTAATTAATGCTTTGAAAGTCCACATAATCTATATACATATAAAATTCACCTCCCCATATTTCCTTTGTAACGGGTCTTCTCAGCTATGGCTTGACTGACAGTCATAATATTTTGCAAGTGTGTCCTGTTATGTCCAAACTGTGTTCTGAATGAATCAGATGTATCATAACTTCCAAATTGTCAATTATACAGAGCTAAAACAGATATATCCCCCCCCCCCAATGCAGCAGCAGCCACTCTCGGCGAGTAGTTTCACTTGTATGACGAACTTAAAATACTCCAGGAGAAAGCAAGAATCACAACATCTTGCCAGCCTGTCAATATATCCTTGGACTGTGTTTGTAATTGATCAAAACTTTATATGTCAAAACTTCCAATTTTTTATTTATAGGCGTAAAAACTAAATCTATATTCAACTCTTTTTCTCGCACATTTTAAATCACAGCAGCAACTCAGAACGACTGTATTGGAGAACCCCTCAAATGAGGAATTACAAATGCCATAGAAAGAAGGAAGGGAGGCAAGGAATTAATGAGGCAAGGAATTTGGAATGAAGATTTTAAAACGCTATAAAAGGAAGGAAGGAATGAATGTGGGTAGGAATGAAGGTATGAATTAGGCCTAATGCATGAAGGAAGGGATGAAGAAATGAATAAAGGAAGGCAGCAATGAAGGAGAAATAAGGGGGAAAAGGGAAGGAAGGAGGAAGGAAAGAAAGAAGATATAGATCCTACATAGATAGATTGATAGATATACAGATAGACCTCCATCTACAGATGGATCAACAGATCCTTATCTATATAGACACCCAGGAGATTGGTCGATACATTGATCGTCTATCTCCAAGTACCTAAAGTGCTTGCACATTATTTTTCATTCTATTTTCATTTCATGACTTTTGCTTATCACTCAAAAATGTATAAAATGTGGTATCGTTTTCAAACCCAACAACATAGGCCTATAAATGCTTTTCTTGATTACAAAATAATTCTACAATAAACTGTCTACTACAAATTCATTTCAGGACCATAAACATAATTTTTTTAAACATTTCGGAGGACCCATTCCCATATTAGCAAGGTCCAGAAAACAAAGAAGGACAATGACTGTATGAGAGGGGGAAATAATATGGGATAATAGGATCATGGAGAAGACAACAAAGAAGCAAAAGAGGATGGATGATTTGGCCTTTGCATCATGCATTTATGCACTATATACAGTGATAAGGACAAGAGAACTTCACCCCTATCAGGCAAAGCAAAATTGAAACCGCTGTCCAACAAAGGCATATAGGTCCAGATGCATGGAGGGGGCGGGGCCTGGGAGATTCAGAAGCAATTTTTCAAATTTGCCATGAGAAATCATGTTGACATATTCCCATGTCTCCTGATTCGGTAAAATAAACAATACAGTACCAATGCACCTGCGCTACCCGTCTTTAGCCGGGTACTATGCTAGTAATATATAAAATTTATGTATTTCTTCTTGATAATATTTCATGAGGAGATGTAGAAAAAGTAAAACTTAGACATTATTGTGGCAAATTTGATTGACCAGGGCCAATATTTACTGATATATGATTATCTGAAAATCCTTAATATTTATCTAATTTTGTTAATATTGACCTATGCTGCGAATAAAAGTTTTCATATTGTTCAAAATCAGCATGATGATGATGTGAAACATGTCAGGTTTATTTTGACAAAAAAATGTCAACGACTGGTATGACATCAGAAGAAAATGGAGAGTAAATAGACATTTCAATGATTTTTTGCCTTTTTTCAATCATACATTTCAATGGAAAAAATTGCAACAACTCATGCAATGGCTGTGAATATTAGTCAATAGTGTGTCTAACTACAATAAGACCTAAAGTTAACTAACTTACCCGTTACCATTTGGCTTTTCATGCAGAAATGTTGGAAAATTGGCATTTTTTCGAATTTTTGGGGTTTTATAAAGATTCATAGGACCAACATTCCAACTGATTAGAGACGTTTAAAGAGGCATAAGTTAGACACCTAAGTGGAAAATTTCATAGATTTAACTTCAAAATTGACTGAATTATACAAGTTTAAAATAATAGTATTTTTTCATATTTTTGGTAAATTGTCGTCCGTTCAACTTTCTCAGAGCATTTAGACCCACAAAAAACACATCTTGGGTATTTAATACATACAATATGCCAATTTCAGTGTCAAAAGTACTGCAGTTTTTTAGCTCTGTCACAGAAACAAAAAAAAACAATTTTTTACATTTTTCAATGATTGTGAGAAAAGTATTAATGTCATGGGGATTAGACCTATGAAAGGCTCAACTGGGATAAAAGATACCATATTTACCCAAAAATGATGAATATGCATGCCATAGTTTTGGCTTGACACCCAATACACAAAAAAATATTTTTTCACATTTTTCAATAATTGTGAGAAAAGTATTCATCTCATTAATTAATTACAAGTGGATTAAACCCCTAAAATGCACAATTAGGATAAAAGATACAACAATGTCCAAAAAATAAAGTATACATACCAAGGTTTGGAATTACTCCCAATACACAAGTGGGACGCCCATTATCCGGATGCCCGCCTGTCCGCCCGCCCGCCCGCCCGCCCGCCCGCCGGACGGACAAATTTTCCCAAAGTAACTACAATACCCGTCGGCAATGTATACATTGCCGAGGGTAAAAATCTCTAAATTAATGCAAATTATCTTATTCACCTTTATAATGATGTATACTAACAGTATACTGCAAGCAGGACTATTACTTAGGGGCCGACCAGATGACCTTTGGGGGGGGGGGCTATGGATATTTGGTGAAATAAATAGATTGTTTCCCACTTGACGCTGAAAAAAAAAGTTTGTTTAGCACATGGAAATAAAAAAAAAGTTTGTTTCCACCTGTAGCTAGGGTAGCTACCGTAATGTTAAAATTCCGATAAAAAAGTTTGTCGCGAGTGCGCACGCAAAAAAATTGTTCGTCGACGCACCGCGAAAGAAAAAAAAAGTTTGTCCTGGGGGTAAAGTCCATAGCCCCCCAAACTATCGTCTGGTCGGCCCCTTATATAACACATTCATTGCAAATACAGAAGCCTTGAATAACCATAACTTACACTGGTGACCCTGATGTAAGTTTAACAAAAGTAAATAAGTAACAGGAGTCTCTAATGAATTAAGGATAAACCCCTGATTTGAAACCAGAAATCAATCAGACAAAATTAAGTTTGTTGTTCATTGTAGCTTTAAATAAATAATTAATTGAAATTTGGACAGTGGGTCATTCTGAGGTAAAATACGCATTTACAGCATTAGAAAATGTGATTTTCATAATTACGTTCCTTGCGCCTCAAATATTTAGGATACAAAGAAAAGAATTAATATTGGTCGTAAAAAACCATACTTACGGAGAGATCATCTTTCGGGTAGTAAACCATGGAAGTTCTGAATACAATGTACATATTGACCACAGGCATAACAATTGTTCTCAACACTTCAGCACTAGCCCAAAGTCACTTGGGCTCATGAAATGTTCAATAAATAAAATTTTCTTTGCTGCATATGTTGCCTTGATTGCTCTTTAAAACATCTCTACTCGATATTCGAATGTTTCGCTCAGTCCTTTCTTCTCAATTTTGCACTTGAAAAATTGTTTTCAATTATTGAAATTGCATTACAGGAAGCATATAAAGCTGAAGCAAGCCTCTTCGGCAAATTGAAGAGACCTTATGGAGGAACAGACAATCTGCAATTGAATGGACAGCCCCTGCCAAGAGGTGTTGGGGGAACTGGCTTTGTCACTGTGGTCAACAAGCCCAAGTTTCCCACCAATGAATTCTTCAGGTATGTACAGTAATAATAAAAGACAAGTCTCAATTAACTGAAGTAACATGTGAAATTTCTGTAAGTAAGGGGGCAAAATTGGTCTCTATCATAGTCCTGAAATTATATGATATTAGATAATGAACAATGTTTATAAGCACACCAGACAAATTCATGTCATTTTTCTTCAAAGCAAATTCACAGCAGGAACAATCAATTCAACAATGACATGCCAGAAGGCTTGTCACGAATACTCCCTCGATCCTTATCGGTCTGATTTGTAAAATTTTCCTTACGAAAGTTCTCAGGAACATTTACACCTTTAAAAGAAAATAACTTAACCTTATGAAATATATATTGATACCCTCACTCATGCTACTCTTCTAATTTTTCAGTCCTGGCAGATGTTGGCGCTTACGACTGCGCCATTCTAACCTTAGCACCAATGACGACGCAGCCCTTGACGGCCGAGTAGTATGCCTGAAATTTTCCGATGAAGACACAGGAGGAGAATTTGACATGATAATGCACACTGGCAGGACTCCTCCTTATTTCAATTCCAAGACATTTAATGAATATGTTGCAGCCCACAAAACAGGGGAGGAAGCCGTCCGAGATTGGGCTTATCGATCTCCATGTCAGTAAGTAGAAATACATTCTATGTCAGGGTCAGAATTGTAAAGACATATATATGCTCCAATTTTTTTTTGCATCCCCATTGAAAGATGCACTTTAAAAGTTCAATTTGAAATCATTTTGTCAGGAAGTAATACTGTTTTTTTTGTACGGTCGAATTGGCTTAAAAGCTTCCTTTCACATTTTTTCCAACTGGAATCTACCACAAATTTCAATTTTGTACGAACTTAAAAGCATGATCTCTTGGGAAAATAAGAATCCTTCTGGTGTCGAGCTTCTAGAAAGAAGATTTTCCACGTAATCGATAACAGATTAAAAGTTAAAACAATACGTGAAAAATTATTATTCAAATTTGGCCAAAAATGACATCTGAAGGCAAAATTTTAACAGTAGGCCTAATAGTTGTCAGGGTCAGTGTTTTGCAAATAAAATAGTTATAACAATAATTGTCACTAAACCACAAAATTGAGAAAACAATCTAATCTAATTCCTTTTCGCAGTTGGTATGGCATGGTGGAAAACCTACGCAGAGCACCAAAATCTTACTACGACCAGAGATACTACTCTCACATTCCTTACGAATACACGACAGGTGATGATGAAAAGAGAATTGCCCGATTCCGATTGATTCCTGCTGATGGATCTCAAGAGAGTGGACTGTCAGATGTGGATGACCAGAAGAATTTCTGGTGAGTAGAATAATTTGAACATCATAGAAATAAAAGTGAAAATACAACAGGGATATTTACGTCTTGAAATTAAAATATGACAGTGAAATTGCAAGATAAATAGCAGTTATAGACCTAATTAAAGTCAAGATGTGAAGTGATATTTTGTGAAAACCTCCAATCACAAACCAAGACTGGAGGTAGACCCAGCCAGGAAATGATTTGAATGAATAATTTGTGAAGTTTCGATATTTTATTGTCTCAGATAAAAAAACAGTTAAGCGCAAAAATTGATTGTTGTCTTTATTTTGCTGATTAGTGTACCTCATCAAATTTACCTGAAGTCTTTCAGACGCTAACAAGCATTTTTTTGGCACCATTTAAGGTTGAAAAGTAGACGTGAAAATGAGCGCCAGACCCAAAACTACTTGAAAACAGAATATGGCAACCGGTTGGAGAACTCCGCTCTGCAATACCGCCTCCAGATGCAAGTGAGGCCATACAGCAAGAGTGATCTGAATGACGTATTGAACCCTTGTGAAGAATGGGACAAAAAGACGTATCCATGGCATGACGTCGCATGCGTTACAGTAGCGTTAGCTCTTGAAGAACCTGTTGTAGCGAGAACAAAATATTCTCTCTTGAATCATCCGAAAGAAGTGTCTCTTGCTACACCGTTGAGTAACACTCACTTCCATTCTCTCGCTCACGAAATGGGGACGTACATGGGAAACATGGAGAAAAGTTTCAAGCCGTGTCCTTCAGATGACATGGAAGAAGAATTCAAGGTCAAGTATGTCGTCACTGTCTGCACAGGAAATGTCAAGAATGCCGGCACAGATGCTGATATTTACATCATCCTTACAGGTCAGTGTTCTATTATCGTTATTTTTTAATATGCGCTATGCTATTTGAATGGCCTTCGCTGATGTCTGACAGCCCTTGTCATCGCACAGCAGCCCTGGCATACTGATTTGAATCAGTTGGGCTGCTGGGCATCACATTATCCATTCAAACAGTGTATAGTGCCCCAAATTGTGTCATTGTTATATTATCTAAACCACTTTTCAAGCAGTTATCATGAGTGGTTCCCTTTGTGACACTTTTAAGTAGAACTTCAAAGTTTTTTAAAACACTGGACCAAATAAAAAAAAAACAAAATCTTCAGGTTTTGAGAAAGCTATGATAAACAAAATATACCAGCAAACAGAATTTTCTACCATCCCAACACATCTCAATCATGCCATTATTTACATCATGATATCAACAAAATATTATATAGCGTATTCAAGGTAGATTAAACGACACCACCTGCCATGCGATCAAGTTTATATTCTTCTTTTCAACTGTCATGATGTTTTATGAAAAGAAATATACTGCTTTTCATTTGAGATCATCTGACATATATATATGTATTTGTTATATATTCAGTTCATACATAGACCGCATTTTGTTAGTGTATGAATGGCTTCACTTGTATTGCGTCAACATACAAAAAAGTCAAAAGCACTTACAATTTTTCGAAATTTTAAACCAAGTGTATCCCACACAGTTTAAAAATTTAGTATAAAATGTATTTACTGTCAAAGATGTCAATTGTTTTTGGGGTTTTACCTTTTTTCAATATGGTTGAGAATTTTTAAAAGGAATAGTGGGTTCACCATGCAACTCTGAGCTGCAAAAATATAAAACCTTTGATATATTTGCTAACTGTGTAACAGCTTGGTCTTGACTTATCATACCTCACAGCATGTGACATATGCCTTCCATCAGTATCTTATTTGGTGTTTTGAATATTGATGGACTGCAAGATATTTAAAGTTAATGTCAAAACCTTTTATATTTTAAGATGTTGAAATATTATAGATTGTGCATGGAAAGAACAGATAGATTAGAAAAATGTCATGAATTTAGTTTTTCACAGAAATATTTCATGAAATAGTAACAAGTAAACCCGTATTCAAAAACTTAAAAATCGATATTTGATTTGCGGAATTTTGCATCTGGGTAAGCGTCACAAAGTCACTTATTATTGTATTATATTTGTTATTTTATTTATTTATTTTACATCTTTTTAATGTAATCTTTAAATTCTTGTTTATATCATCTATTTATTTGGTGTCAATTTCTTTTGTAATAAAGTTCTCTTAAAAATGACAAATACGTAAAAATTCAATAAATGCTCAGTCCAAGTGCATTTCAGGCACATGTGTTTATTTATTCTATAAACCAAATCTAATTAATCACAATTTCTACCACGTTATTAATTCATCACAAGTGCAACAAGACATGTAAACTAAAATATTGTAATTAATTGTTGTTGTAACCGCTGTGGGTCAAAAATCAAACAGATGTGCAGCTCTATTGCACTTACTGACTTCAAATCCAGTAAACGCTTAAAAAAAAAATTCGTAAACTTTACAAACTATGTAAGATTATACAACAACAAGGTAGATGAACACATTAAATTTTGTAGAATAACAGAAAGTCTTGTCCTCCAAGGCAATCCTTATAATAATATAATAATATAATATTATATAGATAGTGGATGGTGAGGAGACCAATATTGAGTTTTATTGGCCAGAGCAGTATTATTGGGTGAGGCCGTAGGCCGAGACCAATATTACCTGCTAAGGCCAATAAAACTCAATATTGGTCGACTCAACATCCACTATTTGATATATTCTGCACCAAAATTTTCAAACTTATACATATTTGTAAAATGCCGGTTTTTCTTAAGATATTTAATTTTTTTATATGAAATATACTTAATTTTTCCCATTATTTACAATGAACATATTTATAAATTGATAGATTGACATTTCAAGAAGTTTCCATTTCCTCCTACCCAGGCCTTCCCTTAAGTTATAGGCAATTAAGTGCATTGTTGCTGCTAAGAGCATAGGGGCACGCCAATATCACTCTTTACTCTCCATTTTCTTCTGATGTCATACCAGTCGTTGACATTTTTTTGTCAAAATAAACCTGACATGTTTCACATCATCATCATGCTGATTTTGAACAATATGAAAACACCAGCTTTGGCTAAAATTCAACCCAAATCCAACAAAATGCAGTAAAAATGTTTGAAGGAGTCAAGGGAACGACTTTCATTATCCATGAACTCCAAAAATGGGACTCTGATGGACTTGTTGTTCGTGAAACTTTCCAGACAATAGGAAGGGATATCCAGCCAGATCAGTGCAAAACTTCATGGAAATACCTCAATTAGAAGCTAGTTTTTAAAAGGTGTGCGTTTTAAAAGTTTGAGCAGTGTACTATACACTGTGTACCGTTTGCTCTATGCGAAGCGACCCAGTTAAGGCTTGGGTTTGGCTTCAGTCAACGCTTTAGACAGTTTAACAGATGTTTTTTGTGCCTTAAGTGAAACTACATCTTTCATGCAAATTCAATCAAATGTTAATATAGCCAGTATGCTAGATTATATTCTCACCTATACAGTGCATATTTTTATATATCAAAATATTTTTTGTTGTCAAAGATTACGTGATTCTAATAAGAGGGACTTTGGAACAACTGGACTATTTTGTGCATTTTTTAATAAAATTGGGTACTTATACTATGTTTGAGGCTGAAATATTCTCCAATGTGCTTCACTATGCTGGTATGGATATATTTGTTATGTATCCTTAAGCTTGCAATGAAAAAATTCTACTGAAACATAGTGTTTTAGTTTAGGTTTGGCTTAGAACTTACGGGTTTGGCTTTTTTGAACGCAGGTGTTGTAAATATGTATGGGTTTCATACTTATAAATTTTTTGGTTTGGCGTGTCAAAATAACTGACCTTTTTTTTTGCATTCAGTAATATGTACAAACTAGAAAAGCTCATTGAAAGCGCAGAAAAGGATAATTAAAGAGGAAGGAAACTTGCGATTTTGAAATGATTTTATGAGAAGAAGGAGAGGGTTAAGGAAGGTTCTGTTAAGGCTGTGGCTTTGAATAGCGGAACGGGCCTGCAATGATAAAAGTTTGTATGAAGCCTACAAGGTAAACCTAGTCTATGCAATGCATGTAAATATAATTGGTTGAGATTTGAGAGGGAATTGTGAATGTGGATTGCGTTTAAAAGGTAAAGAGCAATTGATATAGCTTTGATATGTATACACAATTGAAAATGAAAAGCAGCTTGTCTGTAGTCTAATTATTGATACCTTCAATTGTTGCTAGGGCAGTAAGGCTATGTGCTTCGACTTGACCCAAGTAGCAGTGCATTTTTTAACATAGTAACTGGGAGACCAAATGGTCTCCCAGTGGACAGATTTGGTCTCCCAGTCATTGCCAAATTGGTATCACTGGGAGACCAACTAACCCAGAAAATCTCATTAATTTCACATTTAGTTTGTCATGATTTGTAATTTTTGGTTGCATCTAAAAGCGAGGCTTCTTCTCTTCATGTGAAAAAATATTCTTTTACTGTCTTTACCATTATACTTCTGCTAATGCCATCTTTCTACATCCAAATTTTCATAAATTTAAATTTGTCTTATCTATTTCAGCTGAAATCAGCCGAAATCCTTAATTAGCAGTCAGCTAAACAGTTCAAAGTCACTTTTGCAAGCATGTCATCACCCAAATATATCTTATGGATCTTCGGATGTTTGATAAATGTCACGCGTCATGGCGCTACAAAGTTCGGTCGGTCTCCCAGTCGAGAATTCTTAAAAAATGCTCTGCCAAGTTGGCAATATAGCCATGTGCATTTGCCTGGAATTTGGTTGCAGTAGGATAGTAAACAAATGTAGGACTATTATGGGATGGCAACCACAATGGAAAGAGAGCTGAATGGAAGAGGAAACTGTAATAGAAACATGTCGAGAAGGCAGTGCAAGTTGTTGGTATTTGGATAAAAAGGTAAAAAATCAACAAAAAATGAACAGAAGGTGTCAGACCAATGTGTCAGACCCAAGTAAAATCTGTCAATGGTGAGCATGTGGTCACATGACTCGGCTGTAATATGATGTATGAGGGGAGAGGACCTGTCAGGTTTTCTGTAACTCCAGTGAATTACAGACAAAATTTAATAATGCTTCTATTCTGCTTGGGATAAATTCTAATCAAATCTAATTAAATTAGTGATACTAGATTGGAGGTCCTGCAAGTTACTGATGTTAGCAGGGCAATTGTGGGGTCGTCTGTAAATCCAGAGAATTATAAACACACAAATATTGCTTTGGGATCAATTCTGATGAAATGTAATACAGGCCTAATCATTATGAAATACAATACACCCTACCTGGTCAAACAATGGCAGCAAAATTATGTTTAATACAAGCATTTTTGAAATGTTATAGTTTTCCAGGTTAAATCAAGCTCACCAATGGGTCAACTTGGTCAAAATCTCTCTATTTGGGTTTGAGGTAACATCTGGGTGGACATGAAAGAGGAGAAACCCATGGAAATGCAGGTGAACATCAATGCAGAGTTTGTGGATTAAAATTTTTCATGAAGACGGCAAGTATAACAAATATGAGCACAAAACAGAATTTGTCATTTTTAGCCTGGCTCACCAGGCTAATCCAGGTGTAATGGTCTGAAAATATTGTCTGTCAACTCTACTGTTCAATAACTATAGGTTCAATATATCTGTTTTTGTATTTGATTGGTTTGTTAGGGTAGCTAGATGTATGGAAAATACTTTTTTTTTTTTCAATTTCAAAATTTTTTTTTTCCCAAATTTTTTTTTCTCCAAGATTTGAAAAAAAAAAAAAATTTAACTTTTTTTCAATTACACTATTTTTTTTTTTTTTCAAAAAGAGGAAATCAGGCAACTTCTCTTTTTCAAATTTAAAAATTTTTTGTGCCAAGATTTACAATTTTTTTTCCTAAATTAAAAAAAACTATTTTTTTTTCCAAATTTTTTTCAATTTCGCCATTTTTTTCAAAGGAGGAAATTGGGCAACTTCAAGATTTGAAAAAATCGTACTCATTCTTTTCGTGGTTATTTGGATATTATTTTGTACATGGAACAACTACAATAACAACACTTCACTTGCCGCAATTCAGAACCACCTTTCTCTGCCATTTCCAAACCATTAAGTAGACTTAACTATTTCACCAGCATTGCTACATATTTTGCCGTCATCACTGCCACTTGAGCCAGGCTTTGAATCCGCGGATTCTTGTTTTCCTGTGTAGTGTGTCGGCTGGTATTGTTGTCATTAGTGGTTGTTTCACTCAGTTTCAAATTGGGCAAGAAAATGAAAATCAGTTATGCTTGAAACTCCAACTGCATCTTTCTATGGGCTTTCTTGAATGAAATGTCAAAAGGCGCTGGCTTGAGAACTTGGAGCCACACGCTTCGCACAGATGTTCTGGTATTTGTGCTGACATTAATGTACGGGAATTAATGTGTCATTGTGCTTATCCTCAGGTATCTGGTGTTATAGTAATACAATATATATACATGTTTCAAATACGAAGTGATACAGTATTGACTGTATGATTTCCAAATTTTACATGATAAACCGTAGCCTATACCCCATGGTATGTGGTGGAAACTATGTTAATTGGTAAGGGTAAAAGGGTTGACTGTACCAAAAATGCAGATTTTATTTTAAGGTACCCGAAAAAACTGACAAATTCCGTTTATTGCACATTTTTGTTGTACTTGCTGTCTTCGTGTAAAATTTTAGTCCACAAACTCTGCACTGATGTTCAGCCTCATTTCCACGGGCTTTTCCTCTTTCATGTCCATCCATCCTGCCCATGATTGAAAATGTTGGCCGCATCTAGCTATTCTGCATTTGTACATATTGCTAAATGCAACAATAGAGGTCAGTTACTATTGACACGCCAAACCAAAAAATTATAAGCATAAAACCCATTCATATTTACAACACCTGCGTTCAAAAAAGCCAAACCCGTAAGTTCTAAGCCAAACCTAAACTAAAACACTATGTTTCAGTAGAATTTTTTCATTGCAAGCTTAAGGATACATTACAAATATATCCATACCAGCATAGTGAAGCACATTGGAGAATATTTCAGCCTCAAACATAGTATAAGTACCCAATTTTATTAAAAAATGCACAAAATAGTCCAGTTGTTCCAAAGTCCCTCTTATTAGAATCACGTAATCTTTGACAACAAAAAATATTTTGATATATAAAAATATGCACTGTATAGGTGAGAATATAATCTAGCATACTGGCTATATTAACATTTGATTGAATTTGCATGAAAGATGTAGTTTCACTTAAGGCACAAAAAACATCTGTTAAACTGTCTAAAGCGTTGACTGAAGCCAAACCCAAGCCTTAACTGGGTCGCTTCGCATAGAGCAAACGGTACACAGTGACTAGCCAGTAACACTTTTAAGACACCAATATTATTATTTATTGGCGTGTCATGTGACTGACCTCCTGCAACATGATTGGGCTTAAAATTTTGATGCAGAATATAATATAATATGAAACATTTACAAACAATCATACAGGGCTTATTCCTGTAAATTGCACAAGGAATATATAGGTAAAAATTTGGAACAAGAAAACAATGGACGCACAAATAGGCGCATAAATAGGAATTATAAAAAGCCAGTGTCTTCTTACTCGCATGGTCTAAAATCCATCGCAAATATGTATAATAATATCGCATCTGATCCAATTTTTAAGGTGAGTCATTTAAACAGCTGATCGGTAACATCATCCGTTGAAGTGCAGTAGGCGCAGACAGTAGTCAAAACAAATAATATTTGTCGAAGAGCTGTACGTTTAGGTATCAAATACTGTGAATAAGGCAAAAATAACAAACATCCACTTTGGACAAATAAATAGCCTATTCATTTGGGAATAATATTTGGATGACTTATTAATTATATTTGATAGCCTCGTTGTACTCATCGAAAAACATGTCGCTGTTAGTTGTTTTTCACTGGTCAAACTTGCACCAGTGGAAAAGCTGCCAAGTAAAAGTGAATGACCATAAGATACTCAAACTCAATCTACAACCCAAAATAAAGTATGATTACCCCAGCAAGAAGGAAGAATCAGCCACTACTTTACCCTTTCACGCCTTTTGACTACCCCTGAATCACTTCCTACTTTTACTTACTTGAAACTACCTTTTAAAATTACATTAAAATCACATTTAAACAACACCAATTTAAACTCAATCACCCTAATTGTGTTTGATTTACTTTATATTTTGCACTTATGCCAATTGCAGTTACATTGGTAGCTGTCTAAATAGAGTTCTTATTGTGGGCTAAGGTTGTTGTAAGGAGTCAAAGGGAGTTGCAAGGAGATTTGGGTTGGAGGGTAGAAAGGAGGGTGAAATAGGTAAACAGAGGACTTCTGACAGAAAATTTTCTTACTTTATTTTGAGTTGTACTGTAAGTCTAAAATACAATGTCAACTAGTATTCAACCTTTAAAAAGGTTAGGCAATGATTCGACCTCAAATATATGAGTAAAACAAATTATATGAGACTATGTCGGACTATTATGGTAGAGACCCTGTAAGCTGAAGTTTCTACTTATATTATGTCGTAAAGTAGACACACTTAGCCCATGCAAAATTTGAAGAAAATTGTCCATGTCAATCACAAGATATAGCCATTTACCCCTTTTGGGGGTTACTACCTAAAACCGAAACTGTTCATCCAGTAACATCCATTAAGTACAAGCCTAGATCCAACATAAACTTGACATTCCATTTTAAACAACCAAATTCCTCAAAATACGTATTTACCCCCCTTTGACCTTGATTACGAGGGTAAATTATCCTATACTGTAACGTTTTCTCTTTTAACATGTGCCTGAGTCAATATCCCATACGTGTGCAAAATTTGAAGTAAATCGTCCATGTCAGTCACAAGTTATAGTCATTTACCCCTTTTGGGGGTAATTATTAAAAACCGAAACTTTTCATCCAGTAACATCCATACGAATAACCTAGACCAAACGTGCAACTAATATTCCATTTTAAACAACCAAGTTCTTCAAAATATGTATTTACCCCCTTAGAACTTGATTACGAGGGTAAATCACCCTATTCTGTGAATTTTTTCCTTTTAGCATGTGTCTGAGTCAATGTCACAAACGTGTGCAAAATTTGAAGTAAATCGTCCATGTCAATCACAAGTTATAGTCATTTACCCCTTTTGGGGGTAATTACCCAAAACAGAAAGTTTTCATCCAGTAAAATCCAACCGGATAGCAGTAGACCAAACATACAGCTGATATTCCATTTTGAACAACATAACTCCTCAAAATATATATTCACCCCTTTTGGCATTGATTACGAGGGTAAATACCCTATGTTGGCAATACTGTTAAAATTATTTGTTTAATATGTGCCTGAGTCAATATCCCAAACGTGTGCAAAATTTGAAGTAAATCGTCCATGTCAATCACAAGTTATAGACATTTACCCCTTTTGGGGGTAATTACCCAAAACAGAAACTTTTCATCCAGTAAAATCCAACCGGATACCCGTAGACCAAACATACAGCTGATATTTCATTTTAAACAACATAACTCCTCAAAATATATATTCACCCCTTTTGGCATTGATTACGAGGGTAAATACCCTATGTTGGCAATACTGTTAAAATTATTTGTTTAATATGTGCCTGTGTCAATATCCCAAACGTGTGCAAAATTTGAAGAAAATCGTCCAGGTCAATCACAAGTTATAGACATTTACCCCTTTTTGGGGGTAATTACCAAGCTTCGGGCAACAAGGATTACATAATACAGAAACCATTAATATATTACCAGACTATCATTGAAATCCTTTCATTAAAACCAAAGTTTTACAATGTTTTCACTCTTGGGGCAAAACACCCTATTTTCAACACCCCATTACATAGTTACCCCTTCACATAATCAAAATATAAAATATCACTTACCTTGAATGGTTAGTCAGGCTACCTATCAGTGAAAGAACTGAGTTTCTAGCTTGCTTAGTTTTTCTGGAAACCTGTGCAAACCTGTTTTAGTCAAATTGGGGTAATTACCCCCTTACCCTCATTGCACAAAAACAATTATGGGTTACAAATGTTGGGATACATGTTTATATATATATTCCAAAGTTTCAAATTGATTCTTGTAATATTAAAAAAGTTATTCCACTTTTAAGTTTTCCAATTTTCGACTTTGAGATGACCTGTGACCTTGAGTTCAAGGTCAAGGTCAACCATCTTCTCCCAAAATGAAGTACTAACCATGGACTATATATGTACCAAGTTTCAAGTCTCTAGCACAAAAACCTACTGGCCAAGAAAATAATAATAACTAGTATTCAACCTTTAAAAAGGTTAGGCAATGATTCGACCTCAAATATATGAGTAAAACAAATTATATGAGACTATGTCGGACTATTATGGTAGAGACCCTGTAAGCTGAAGTTTCTACTTATATTATGTCGTAAAGTAGACACACTTAGCCCATGCAAAATTTGAAGAAAATTGTCCATGTCAATCACAAGATATAGCCATTTACCCCTTTTGGGGGTTACTACCTAAAACCGAAACTGTTCATCCAGTAACATCCATTAAGTACAAGCCTAGATCCAACATAAACTTGACATTCCATTTTAAACAACCAAATTCCTCAAAATACGTATTTACCCCCCTTTGACCTTGATTACGAGGGTAAATTATCCTATATTGTAACATTTTCTCTTTCAACATGTGCCTGAGTCAATATCCCATACGTGTGCAAAATTTGAAGTAAATCGTCCATGTCAGTCACAAGTTATAGTCATTTACCCCTTTTGGGGGTAATTATTAAAAACCGAAACTTTTCATCCCGTAACATCCATACGAATAACCTAGACCAAACGTGCAACTAATATTCCATTTTAAACAACCAAGTTCTTCAAAATATGTATTTACCCCCTTAGAACTTGATTACGAGGGTAAATCACCCTATTCTGTGAATTTTTTCCTTTTAGCATGTGTCTGAGTCAATGTCACAAACGTGTGCAAAATTTGAAGTAAATCGTCCATGTCAATCACAAGTTATAGTCATTTACCCCTTTTGGGGGTAATTACCCAAAACAGAAAGTTTTCATCCAGTAAAATCCAACCGGATAGCAGTAGACCAAACATACAGCTGATATTCCATTTTGAACAACATAACTCCTCAAAATATATATTCACCCCTTTTGGCATTGATTACGAGGGTAAATACCCTATGTTGGCAATACTGTTAAAATTATTTGTTTAATATGTGCCTGAGTCAAATTCCCAAACGTGTGCAAAATTTGAAGAAAATCGTCCAGGTCAATCACAAGTTATAGACATTTACCCCTTTTTGGGGGGTAATTACCAAGCTTCGGGCAACAAGGATTACATAATACAGAAACCATTAATATATTACCAGACTATCATTGAAATCCTTTCATTAAAACCAAAGTTTTACAATGTTTTCACTCTTGGGGCAAAACACCCTATTTTCAACACCCCATTACATGGTTACCCCTTTACATAATCAAAATATAAAATATCACTTACCTTGAATGGTTAGTCAGGCTACCTATCAGTGAAAGAACTGAGTTTCTAGCTTGCTTAGTTTTTCTGGAAACCTGTGCAAACCTGTTTTAGTCAAATTGGGGTAATTACCCCCTTACCCTCATTGCACAAAAACAATTATGGGTTACAAATGTTGGGATACATGTTTATATATATATTCCAAAGTTTCAAATTGATTCTTGTAATATTAAAAAAGTTATTCCACTTTTAAGTTTTCCAATTTTCGACTTTGAGATGACCTGTGACCTTGAGTTCAAGGTCAAGGTCAACCATCTTCTCCCAAAATGAAGTACTAACCATGGACTATATATGTACCAAGTTTCAAGTCTCTAGCACAAAAACCTACTGGCCAAGAAAAAAAAAAAAAAAATAATAATAATAACTAGCAGTCAACCTTTGAAAAGGTAGGATATAAATCGACATGGAATACGTGGGCTTGCAGGCAAAAGATTGAACAATTCATACGAAAAATCAATGGAAACACATAACCAAATATACCATTGAAAACACAAAAACTGCTCAAAATACTTGTTCATCGCTTTTGGCATTGATTTTGAGGGTAAATTACCCGGTGACATCAAAGTCAAACTTGAATTATGTCCCCATGTCAAGATACTAAACCTGTGCAAAATTTGAAGAAAATCATCCAAGTCAATCAAAAGTTATGAATATTTACCCCTTTTTTGGGGTAATTAACTAAAAACGGCCATTTTAACTCAAAAACATCAATGGTGTGAAGTAAAGTCCCAACCGATGCCTGTTATACCATTGCAAAGATAAGAACTGCTCAAAACACATATTCACCCCTTCGATCTGGAATATGGGGGTAAATAACCCGATGACATCCATATCGTACTTGCCTTATGTCCCCATGTCAAGATACTAAACCTGTGCAAAATTTGAAGAAAATCGTCCAAGTCAATCAAAAGTTATGAATATTTACCTCTTTTTGGGGGTAATTATCTAAAAACGGCAATTTTAACCCAAAAACAAAAATGGTGTGAAGTAAAGTCCCAACCAATGCCTATTATACCATTGCAAAGATAAGAACTGCTCAAAACACATATTCGCCCTTTCAATCCAGAATATGGGGGTAAATTAACCCATGACATCAAAATCATACTTGAATTATGTGCCCATGTCAAGATACTAAACTTGTGCAAAATTTGAAGGAAATCGTCCAAGCCAGTCAAAAGTTATGAATATTTACCCCTTTTTGGGGGTAATTACCTTAAAATGACAATTTTCACCTAAGGACATCTGTATTGTGAAGTAAAGTCCCAACCGATGCCTATTATACCATTGCAAAGATAAGAACTGCTCAAAACACATATTCACCCCTTTCGATCTTGAATATGGGGGTAAATTACCCCATGACATCAAAATCGTACTTGCATTATGTCCACATGTCAAGATACTAAACATGTGCAAAATTTGGAGAAAATCGTCCAAGTCAATCAAAAGTTATGACTTTTTACCCCTTTTTGGAGTAATTACCTAAAAACGACAATTTTTATCCAGGAACATCCACAGCACGAAGGAAAGTCTCAAACGATGCCTATTGTATCATTCAATACACAATAACTGGTCAAAACACATATTCACCCCTTTCGATCCAGAATAAGGGGGTAAATTACCCCTTGACATCAAAATCATACTTGCATTATGTCCCCATGTCAATATACTGGACTTCTGCAAAATTTGGAGAAATTCGCCCATGTTAATCACAAGTTAGAGTCAATTACCCCTTTTGGGGTAATTTCCCCCAAAACGTCATTTTTATTCCATAATGTGACTGTAATTCATGAATACTATATACACACCAAGTTTCATGAAATTCCCTCCATTCAAACCAAAGTTAAAAAATGTTTTCACTTTTTGGACAAAACACCCATTTTTGAAAGTCCCATAACTCAAAAACCCCTTGTTTGATCAAAATATAAAAGGTGTCTTACCATGGATGAGTAGTCAGGCTATCAATTACAGCAAAAACTGAGCCTCTAGCCATTATAGTTTTCTCTGAAAACATGAGCAACTGGTTTTTGTCAGAAGGGGGTAAATACCCCTTTACCCTCATCTCCCAATAAACGATATAGGCCAAAATTGTAGCAACACATGTTCATATAAAGATTACTAAGTCTTAATATTCTAACAATGATATTAAAAGAGATAATCCACTTTGAAATTTTGAAAAATTTGACTTTGAGATGACCTGTGACCTTGAGTTCAAGGTCAAGGTCAACCATTTTCACAAAAAATGAAAGTACTTACCAAGGACTACCTATGTACAAAATTTCAAGTCTCTATGACAAAAACTGACTGGATAAAAATGGCCAAATAATAATAATAATAATAATAATAATATCAAAGAAAACAATATAAATCTCCTTAGAGTCGATTTATAACTAGACATCAATATTACTGGTGAACCAGTAATGAGCATTCACCATAAAAAAGGATTTACTTGATTATCATCTTGACTTTAATTCTTCATATTGACTTTTATATTGACACTTGAATTGACTTCATTTTGACATTCATATTGACATTCCTATTGACATTATTCATATTGACATTTATATCAATATTCATATTGACATTCACTGACATTCATTTGACCCTGATATCAATTGACAGTGATGACACTGATAGTGACACTGATGACACTGATATCTACACTAATATTGATATTCATTTTGACATTCATTAATTTTGACATTCATGTTGATATTCATGTTGACATTCATATATATTGACATTCATATTGACATTCATATGGACATTCATATTGACATTCATAATGGCATTCATATTGACTTCATATTGACCTTAATTTATTCTTTAATTCATTCTATTCTGCACTTATCTCATTTCTTCATTTTTCCTGTCTTTGACAGGTGATGACCTTGACAATTGATGAACTTCTTCACAAGGTCAAATATACTTTAGGTCATTCAAGTTACTCTTGATTGGAAATGATAGACCACAATTGAACAACCTTGCTTGAAAAAGTTGTGAAATGTACCTATTGGGGCTTTTCATTCACTTTCTGTGACCTTGACCTTGATGTCAAGGTCATGGATGTTTAATGAAAATATTCCTCTACCACAGGGCTATATATGTTCCAAGTTTCATTGAGTTGTCTTCATTCAAAGCAAAGTTAAAAAATATTTTCACTTTTGGGCAAAATATTTTAATTTTGAAAGTCGAATATCTCAGTAACCCCTTGCGTGATTTTCACCACACTTCTTGCTGCATTGGCCCATGCTATAGAGCACCTTTTGCTATAATTTCATGAAAGTGCTGGTTGTAGTTTTCTCAAAACCGTGCGCAAACTGGTTTTCATTAAAAGGGGTAAAGGTAATTACCCCTTTTTGAAAATGATCAATTTCATGGCTTATATTTTTTCAGTAGGGGTCTACTAACTCAACACTGAAGACCAGGTGTCTCTATCTTTATTAGTTCAGGAGATAGACCTCCAAAATCAGTGACTTTGAGGTGACCTGTGACCTTGAAAAATGGGTCAAGGTCAAAAATATTTTGGGAAATTAATCTACTCATCAAGGACTATCTATACACTAACTTTCATGTTGAAATTCCAAAAAAAAAGGGAAGAAAAATAATAATAATAATAATAACTAGCAGTCAACCTTTGAAAAGGTAGGATATAAATCGACATGGAATACGTGGGCTTGCAGGCAAAAGATTGAACAATTCATACGAAAAATCAATGGAAACACATAACCAAATATACCATTGAAAACACAAAAACTGCTCAAAATACTTGTTCATCCCTTTTGGCATTGATTTTCAGGGTAAATTACCCGGTGAAATCAAAGTCAAACTTGAATTATGTCCCCATGTCAAGATACTAAACCTGTGCAAAATTTGAAGAAAATCATCCAAGTCAATCAAAAGTTATGAATATTTACCCCTTTTTTGGGGTAATTAACTAAAAACGGCCATTTTAACTCAAAAACATCAATGGTGTGCAGTAAAGTCCCAACCGATGCCTGTTATACCATTGCAAAGATAAGAACTGCTCAAAACACATATTCACCCCCTTCGATCTGGAATATGGGGGTAAATAACCCCATGACATCCATATCGTACTTGCATTATGTCCCCATGTCAAGATACTAAACGTGTGCAAAATTTGAAGAAAATCATCCAAGTCAATCAAAAGTTATGAATATTTACCCCTTTTTTGGGGTAATTAACTAAAAACGGCCATTTTAACTCAAAAACATCAATGGTGTGAAGTAAAGTCCCAACCGATGCCTGTTATACCATTGCAAAGATAAGAACTGCTCAAAACACATATTCACCCCCTTCGATCTGGAATATGGGGGTAAATAACCCCATGACATCCATATCGTACTTGCATTATGTGCCCATGTCAAGATACTAAACTTGTGCAAAATTTGAAGGAAATCGTCCAAGCCAGTCAAAAGTTATGACTTTTTACCCCTTTTCGGGGTAATTACCTAAAAACGACAATTTTTATCCAGGAACATCCACAGCACGAAGGAAAGTCTCAAACGATGCCTATTGTATCATTCAATACACAATAACTGGTCAAAACACATATTCACCCCTTTCGATCCAGAATAAGGGGGTAAATTACCCCTTGACATCAAAATCATACTTGCATTATGCCCCCATGTCAAGATACTAAACTTGTGCAAAATTTGAACAAAATCGTCCAAGTCAATCAAAAGTTATGAATATTTACCCCTTTTTTGGGGTAATTACCTAAAAACGGCAATTTTAACACAAAAACATCAATGGTGTGAAGTAAAGTCCTAACCGATGCCTGTTATATCATTGCAAAGCTAAGAACTGCTCAAAACACATATTCGCCCCTTTCGATCCTGAATATGGGGGTAAATTAACCCATGACATCAAAATCATACTTGCATTATGTGCCCATGTCAAGATACTAAACTTGTGCAAAACTTGAAGGAAATCGTCCAAGTCAGTCAAAAGATATGAATATTTACCCCTTTTTGGGGGTAATTACCTAAAAATGGCAATTTTAACCAAAAAACATCAATGGTGTGAAGTAAAGTCCCAACCGATGCCAATTGTACCATTGGAAAGACAATAACTGCTCAAAATACATATTCACCCCTTTCGATCTTGAATATGGGGGTAAATTACCCCATTACATCAAAATCGTACTTGCATTATGTCCACATGTCAAGATACTAAACATGTGCAAAATTTGGAGAAAATCGTCCAAGTCAATCAAAAGTTATGACTTTTTACCCCTTTTTGGGGTAATTACCTAAAAACGACAATTTTTATCCAGGAACATCCACAGCACAAAGGTAAGTCTCAAACGATGCCTATTGTATCATTCAATACACAATAACTGCTCAAAACACATATTCACCCCTTTCGATCCAGAATAAGGGGGTAAATTTCCCCTTGACATCAAAATCATACTTGCATTATCTCCCCATGTCAATATACTGGACTTGTGCAAAATTTGGAGAAAATCGTCCATGTTAATCAAAAGTTAGAGTCAATTACCCCTTTTGGGGTAATTACCCCCAAAACGTTATTTTTATTTTATAATGTGACTGTAATTCATGAATACTATATACACACCAAGTTTCATTAATTTCCCTCCATTCAAACCAAAGTTAAAAAATGTTTTCACTTTTTGGACAAAACACCCATTTTTGAAAGTCCAATAACTCAGAAACCCCAAGTTTGATCAAAATATAAAAAGTGTCTTACCATGGATGAGCAGTCAGGCTATCAATTACAGCAAAAACTGAGCCTCTAGCCATTATAGTTTTCTCTGAAAACATGAGCAACTGGTTTTTGTCAAAAGGGGGTAAATACCCCTTTACCCTCATCTCCCAATAAACGATATAGGCCAAAATTGTAGCAACACATGTTTATATAAAGGTTCCTAAGTCCTAATAATCTAACAATGATATTAAAAGAGATAATCCACTTTGAAATTTTTGAAAATTTGACTTTGAGATGACCTGTGACCTTGAGTTCAAGGTCAAGGTCGACCATTTTTACAAAAAATGAAAGTACTGACCAAGGACTACCTATGTACAAAATTTCAAGTCTCTAGCACAAAAACTAACTGGCAAAAAGTGGCCAAATAATAATAATAATAACTAGCAGTCAACCTTTGAAAAGGTAGGGAATAAATCGACATGGAATACGTGGGCTTGCAGGCAAAAGATTGAACAATTCATACGAAAAATCAATGGAAACACATAACCAAATATACCATTGAAAACACAAAAACTGCTCAAAATACTTGTTCATCCCTTTTGGCATTGATTTTGAGGGTAAATTACCCCATGACATCAAAGTCAAACTTGAATTATGTCCCCATGTCAAGATACTAAACCTGTGCAAAATTTGAAGAAAATCGTCCAAGTCAATCAAAAGTTATGAATATTTACCCCTTTTTTGGGGTAAACACCTAAAAACGGCAATTTTAACCCAAAAACATCAATGTTGTGAAGTAAAGTCCCAACCGATGCCTGTTGTACCATTGCAAAGATAAGAACTGCTCAAAACACATATTCACCCCCTTCGATCTGGAATATGGGGGTAAATAACCCCATGACATCCATATCGTACTTGCATTATGTCCCCATGTCAAGATACTAAACCTGTGCAAAATTTGAAGAAAATCGTCCAAGTCAATCAAAAGTTATGAATATTTACCTCTTTTTGGGGGTAATTATCTAAAAACGGCAATTTTAACCCAAAAACAAAAAGGGTGTGAAGTAAAGTCCCAACCGATGCCTATTATACCATTGCAAAGATAAGAACTGCTCAAAACACATATTCGCCCTTTCAATCCAGGATATGGGGGTAAATTAACCCATGACATCAAAATCATACTTGCATTATGTGCCCATGTCAAGATACTAAACTTGTGCAAAATTTGAAGGAAATCGTCCAAGCCAGTCAAAAGTTATGAATATTTACCCCTTTTTGGGGGTAATTACCTTAAAATGACAATTTTCACCTAAGGACATCTGTATTGTGAAGTAAAGTCCCAACCGATGCCTATTATACCATTGCAAAGATAAGAACTGCTCAAAACACATATTCACCCCTTTCGATCTTGAATATGGGGGTAAATTACCCCATGACATCAAAATCGTACTTGCATTATCTCCACATGTCAAGATACTAAACATGTGCAAAATTTGGAGAAAATCGTCCAAGTCAATCAAAAGTTATGACTTTTTACCCCTTTTTGGGGTAATTACCTAAAAACGACAATTTTTATCCAGGAACATCCACAGCACGAAGGAAAGTCTCAAACGATGCCTATTGTATCATTCAATACACAATAACTGGTCAAAACACATATTCACCCCTTTCGATCCAGAATAAGGGGGTAAATTACCCCTTGACATCAAAATCATACTTGCATTATGTCCCCATGTCAATATACTGGACTTCTGCAAAATTTGGAGAAATTCGCCCATGTTAATCACAAGTTAGAGTCAGTTACCCCTTTTGGGGTAATTTCCCCCAAAACGTCATTTTTATTCCATAATGTGACTGTAATTCATGAATACTATATACACACCAAGTTTCATGAAATTCCCTCCATTCAAACCAAAGTTAAAAAATGTTTTCACTTTTTGGACAAAACACCCATTTTTGAAAGTCCCATAACTCAAAAACCCCTTGTTTGATCAAAATATAAAAGGTGTCTTACCATGGATGAGTAGTCAGGCTATCAATTACAGCAAAAACTGAGCCTCTAGCCATTATAGTTTTCTCTGAAAACATGAGCAACTGGTTTTTGTCAGAAGGGGGTAAATACCCCTTTACCCTCATCTCCCAATAAACGATATAGTCCAAAAATGTAGCAACACACGTTCATATAAAGATTACCAAGTCTTAATATTCTAAAAATGATATTAAAAGAGATAATCCACTTTGAAATTTTGAAAAATTTGACTTTGAGATGACCTGTGACCTTGAGTTCAAGGTCAAGGTCAACCATTTTCACAAAAAATGAAAGTACTTACCAAGGACTACCTATGTACAAAATTTCAAGTCTCTATGACAAAAACTGACTGGATAAAAATGGCCAAATAATAATAATAATAATAATAACTAGCAGTCAACCTTTGAAAAGGTAGGATATAAATCGACATGGAATACGTGGGCTTGCAGGCAAAAGATTGAACAATTCATACGAAAAATCAATGGAAACACATAACCAAATATACCATTGAAAACACAAAAACTGCTCAAAATACTTGTTCATCCCTTTTGGCATTGATTTTCAGGGTAAATTACCCGGTGACATCAAAGTCAAACTTGAATTATGTCCCCATGTCAAGATACTAAACCTGTGCAAAATTTGAAGAAAATCGTCCAAGTCAATCAAAAGTTATGAATATTTACCCCTTTTTTGGGGTAAACACCTAAAAACGGCAATTTTAACCCAAAAACATCAATGTTGTGAAGTAAAGTCCCAACCGATGCCTGTTGTACCATTGCAAAGATAAGAACTGCTCAAAACACATATTCACCCCCTTCGATCTGGAATATGGGGGTAAATAACCCCATGACATCCATATCGTACTTGCATTATGTCCCCATGTCAAGATACTAAACCTGTGCAAAATTTGAAGAAAATCGTCCAAGTCAATCAAAAGTTATGAATATTTACCTCTTTTTGGGGGTAATTATCTAAAAACGGCAATTTTAACCCAAAAACAAAAATGGTGTGAAGTAAAGTCCCAACCGATGCCTATTATACCATTGCAAAGATAAGAACTGCTCAAAACACATATTCGCCCTTTCAATCCAGAATATGGGGGTAAATTAACCCATGACATCAAAATCATACTTGCATTATGTGCCCATGTCAAGATACTAAACTTGTGCAAAATTTGAAGGAAATCGTCCAAGCCAGTCAAAAGTTATGAATATTTACCCCTTTTTGGGGGTAATTACCTTAAAATGACAATTTTCACCTAAGGACATCTGTATTGTGAAGTCCCAACCGATGCCTATTATACCATTGCAAAGATAAGAACTGCTCAAAACACATATTCACCCCTTTCGATCTTGAATATGGGGGTAAATTACCCCATGACATCAAAATCGTACTTGCATTATGTCCACATGTCAAGATACTAAACATGTGCAAAATTTGGAGAAAATCGTCCAAGTCAATCAAAAGTTATGACTTTTTACCCCTTTTTGGGGTAATTACCTAAAAACGACAATTTTTATCCAGGAACATCCACAGCACGAAGGAAAGTCTCAAACGATGCCTATTGTATCATTCAATACACAATAACTGCTCAAAACACATATTCACCCCTTTCGATCCAGAATAAGGGGGTAAATTACCCCTTGACATCAAAATCATACTTGCATTATGTCCCCATGTCAATATACTGGACTTCTGCAAAATTTGGAGAAATTCGCCCATGTTAATCACAAGTTAGAGTCAATTACCCCTTTTGGGGTAATTTCCCCCAAAACGTCATTTTTATTCCATAATGTGACTGTAATTCATGAATACTATATACACACCAAGTTTCATGAAATTCCCTCCATTCAAACCAAAGTTAAAAAATGTTTTCACTTTTTGGACAAAACACCCATTTTTGAAAGTCCCATAACTCAAAAACCCCTTGTTTGATCAAAATATAAAAGGTGTCTTACCATGGATGAGTAGTCAGGCTATCAAATACAGCAAAAACTGAGCCTCTAGCCATTATAGTTTTGTCTGAAAACATGAGCAACTGGTTTTTGTCAGAAGGGGGTAAATACCCCTTTACCCTCATCTCCCAATAAACGATATAGGCCAAAAATGTAGCAACACATGTTCATATAAAGATTACCAAGTCTTAATATTCTAACAATGATATTAAAAGAGATAATCCACTTTGAAATTTTGAAAAATTTGACTTTGAGATGACCTGTGACCTTGAGTTCAAGGTCAAGGTCAACCATTTTCACAAAAAATGAAAGAACTTACCAAGGACTACCTATGTACAAAATTTCAAGTCTCTATGACAAAAACTGACTGGATAAAAATGGCCAAATAATAATAATAATAACTAGCAGTCAACCTTTGAAAAGGTAGGATATAAATCGACATGGAATACGTGGGCTTGCAGGCAAAAGATTGAACAATTCATACGAAAAATCAATGGAAACACATAACCAAATATACCATTGAAAACACAAAAACTGCTCAAAATACTTGTTCATCCCTTTTGGCATTGATTTTCAGGGTAAATTACCCGGTGACATCAAAGTCAAACTTGAATTATGTCCCCATGTCAAGATACTAAACCTGTGCAAAATTTGAAGAAAATCATCCAAGTCAATCAAAAGTTATGAATATTTACCCCTTTTTTGGGGTAATTAACTAAAAACGGCCATTTTAACTCAAAAACATCAATGGCGTGAAGTAAAGTCCCAACCGATGCCTGTTATACCATTGCAAAGATAAGAACTGCTCAAAACACATATTCACCCCCTTCGATCTGGAATATGGGGGTAAATAACCCCATGACATCCATATCGTACTTGCATTATGTCCCCATGTCAAGATACTAAACCTGTGCAAAATTTGAAGAAAATCGTCCAAGTCAATCAAAAGTTATGAATATTTACCTCTTTTTGGGGGTAATTATCTAAAAACGGCAATTTTAACCCAAAAACAAAAATGGTGTGAAGTAAAGTCCCAACCGATGCCTATTATACCATTGCAAAGATAAGAACTGCTCAAAACACATATTCGCCCTTTCAATCCAGAATATGGGGGTAAATTAACCCATGACATCAAAATCATACTTGCATTATGTGCCCATGTCAAGATACTAAACTTGTGCAAAATTTGAAGGAAATCGTCCAAGCCAGTCAAAAGTTATGAATATTTACCCCTTTTTGGGGGTAATTACCTTAAAATGACAATTTTCACCTAAGGACATCTGTATTGTGAAGTAAAGTCCCAACCGATGCCTATTATACCATTGCAAAGATAAGAACTGCTCAAAACACATATTCACCCCTTTCGATCTTGAATATGGGGGTAAATTACCCCATGACATCAAAATCGTACTTGCATTATGTCCACATGTCAAGATACTAAACATGTGCAAAATTTGGAGAAAATCGTCCAAGTCAATCAAAAGTTATGACTTTTTACCCCTTTTTGGGGTAATTACCTAAAAACGACAATTTTTATCCAGGAACATCCACAGCACGAAGGAAAGTCTCAAACGATGCCTATTGTATCATTCAATACACAATAACTGGTCAAAACACATATTCACCCCTTTCGATCCAGAATAAGGGGGTAAATTACCCCTTGACATCAAAATCATACTTGCATTATGTCCCCATGTCAATATACTGGACTTGTGCAAAATTTGGAGAAATTCGCCCATGTTAATCACAAGTTAGAGTCAATTACCCCTTTTGGGGTAATTTCCCCCAAAACGTCATTTTTATTCCATAATGTGACTGTAATTCATGAATACTATATACACACCAAGTTTCATGAAATTCCCTCCATTCAAACCAAAGTTAAAAAATGTTTTCACTTTTTGGACAAAACACCCATTTTTGAAAGTCCAATAACTCAAAAACCCCTTGTTTGATCAAAATATAAAAGGTGTCTTACCATGGATGAGTAGTCAGGCTATCAATTACAGCAAAAACTGAGCCTCTAGCCATTATAGTTTTCTCTGAAAACATGAGCAACTGGTTTTTGTCAGAAGGGGGTAAATACCCCTTTACCCTCATCTCCCAATAAACGATATAGGCCAAAAATGTAGCAACACATGTTCATATAAAGATTACCAAGTCTTAATATTCTAACAATGATATTAAAAGAGATAATCCACTTTGAAATTTTGAAAAATTTGACTTTGAGATGACCTGTGACCTTGAGTTCAAGGTCAAGGTCAACCATTTTCACAAAAAATGAAAGTACTTACCAAGGACTACCTATGTACAAAATTTCAAGTCTCTATGACAAAAACTGACTGGATAAAAATGGCCAAATAATAATAATAATAATAACTAGCAGTCAACCTTTGAAAAGGTAGGATATAAATCGACATGGAATACGTGGGCTTGCAGGCAAAAGATTGAACAATTCATACGAAAAATCAATGGAAACACATAACCAAATATACCATTGAAAACACAAAAACTGCTCAAAATACTTGTTCATCCCTTTTGGCATTGATTTTCAGGGTAAATTACCCGGTGACATCAAAGTCAAACTTGAATTATGTCCCCATGTCAAGATACTAAACCTGTGCAAAATTTGAAGAAAATCATCCAAGTCAATCAAAAGTTATGAATATTTACCCCTTTTTTGGGGTAATTAACTAAAAACGGCCATTTTAACTCAAAAACATCAATGGTGTTAAGTAAAGTCCCAACCGATGCCTGTTATACCATTGCAAAGATAAGAACTGCTCAAAACACATATTCACCCCTTCGATCCGGAATATGGGGTAAATAACCCCATGACATCCATATCGTACTTGCATTATGTCCCCATGTCAAGATACTAAACCTGTGCAAAATTTGAAGAAAATCGTCCAAGTCAATCAAAAGTTATGAATATTTACCTCTTTTTGGGGGTAATTATCTAAAAACGGCAATTTTAACCCAAAAACAAAAATGGTGTGAAGTAAAGTCCCAACCGATGCCTATTATACCATTGCAAAGATAAGAACTGCTCAAAACACATATTCGCCCTTTCAATCCAGAATATGGGGGTAAATTAACCCATGACATCAAAATCATACTTGCATTATGTGCCCATGTCAAGATACTAAACTTGTGCAAAATTTGAAGGAAATCGTCCAAGCCAGTCAAAAGTTATGAATATTTACCCCTTTTTTGGGGTAATTACCTTAAAATGACAATTTTCACCTAAGGACTTCTGTATTGTGAAGTAAAGTCTCAACCGATGCCTATTATACCATTGCAAAGATAAGAACTGCTCAAAACACATATTCACCCCTTTCGATCTAGAATATGGGGGTAAATTACCCCATGACATCAAAATCGTACTTGCATTATGTCCACATGTCAAGATACTAAACATGTGCAAAATTTGGAGAAAATCGTCCAAGTCAATCAAAAGTTATGACTTTTTACCCCTTTTTGGGGTAATTACCTAAAAACGACAATTTTTATCCAGGAACATCCACAGCACAAAGGTAAGTCTCAAACGATGCCTATTGTATCATTCAATACACAATAACTGCTCAAAACACATATTCACCCCTTTCGATCCAGAATAAGGGGGTAAATTACCCCTTGACATCAAAATCATACTTGCATTATGCCCCCATGTCAAGATACTAAACTTGTGCAAAATTTGAACAAAATCGTCCAAGTCAATCAAAAGTTATGAATATTTACCCCTTTTTTGGGGTAATTACCTAAAAACGGCAATTTTAACACAAAAACATCAATGGTGTGAAGTAAAGTCCCAACCGATGCCTGTTATATCATTGCAAAGCTAAGAACTGCTCAAAACACATATTCGCCCCTTTCGATCCTGAATATGGGGGTAAATTAACCCATGACATCAAAATCATACTTGCATTATGTGCCCATGTCAAGATACTAAACTTGTGCAAAACTTGAAGGAAATCGTCCAAGTCAGTCAAAAGTTATGAATATTTACCCCTTTTTGGGGGTAATTACCTAAAAATGGCAATTTTAACCAAAAAACATCAATGGTGTGAAGTAAAGTCCCAACCGATGCCAATTGTACCATTGGAAAGACAAGAACTGCTCAAAATACATATTCACCCCTTTCGATCTTGAATATTGGGGTAAATTACCCCATTACATCAAAATCGTACTTGCATTATGTCCACATGTCAAGATACTAAACATGTGCAAAATTTGGAGAAAATCGTCCAAGTGAATCAAAAGTTATGACCTTTTACCCCTTTTTGGGGTAATTACCTAAAAACGACAATTTTTATCCAGGAACATCCACAGCACAAAGGTAAGTCTCAAACGATGCCTATTGTATCATTCAATACACAATAACTGCTCAAAACACATATTCACCCCTTTCGATCCAGAATAAGGGGGTAAATTTCCCCTTGACATCAAAATCATACTTGCATTATCTCCCCATGTCAATATACTGGACTTGTGCAAAATTTGGAGAAAATCGTCCATGTTAATCAAAAGTTAGAGTCAATTACCCCTTTTGGGGTAATTACCCCCAAAACGTTATTTTTATTTTATAATGTGACTGTAATTCATGAATACTATATACACACCAAGTTTCATTAATTTCCCTCCATTCAAACCAAAGTTAAAAAATGTTTTCACTTTTTGGACAAAACACCCATTTTTGAAAGTCCAATAACTCAGAAACCCCAAGTTTGATCAAAATATAAAAAGTGTCTTACCATGGATGAGCAGTCAGGCTATCAATTACAGCAAAAACTGAGCCTCTAGCCATTATAGTTTTCTCTGAAAACATGAGCAACTGGTTTTTGTCAAAAGGGGGTAAATACCCCTTTACCCTCATCTCCCAATAAACGATACAGGCCAAAATTGTAGCAACACATGTTTATATAAAGGTTCCTAAGTCCTAATAATCTAACAATGGTATTAAAAGAGATAATCCACTTTGAAATTTTGGAAAATTTGACTTTGAGATGACCTGTGACCTTGAGTTCAAGGTCAAGGTCAACCATTTTCACAAAAAATGAAAGTACTGACCAAGGACTACCTATGTACAAAATTTCAAGTCTCTAGCACAAAAACTAACTGGCAAAAAGTGGCCAAATAATAATAATAATAATAATAATAATATCAAAGAAAACAATATAAATCTCCTTAGAGTCGATTTATAACTAGCAGTCAACCTTTGAAAAGGTAGGGAATAAATCGACATGGAATACGTGGGCTTGCAGGCAAAAGATTGAACAATTCATACGAAAAATCAATGGAAACGCATAACCAAATATACCATTGAAAACACAAAAACTGCTCAAAATACTTGTTCATCCCTTTTGGCATTGATTTTGAGGGTAAATTACCCCATGACATCAAAGTCAAACTTGAATTATGTCCCCATGTCAAGATACTAAACCTGTGCAAAATTTGAAGAAAATCGTCCAAGTCAATCAAAAGTTATGAATATTTACCCCTTTTTTGGGGTAAACACCTAAAAACGGCAATTTTAACCCAAAAACATCAATGTTGTGAAGTAAAGTCCCAACCGATGCCTGTTGTACCATTGCAAAGATAAGAACTGCTCAAAACACATATTCACCCCTTCGATCTGGAATATGGGGGTAAATAACCCCATGACATCCATATCGTACTTGCATTATGTCCCCATGTCAAGATACTAAACCTGTGCAAAATTTGAAGAAAATCGTCCAAGTCAATCAAAAGTTATGAATATTTACCTCTTTTTGGGGGTAATTATCTAAAAACGGCAATTTTAACCCAAAAACAAAAATGGTGTGAAGTAAAGTCCCAACCGATGCCTATTATACCATTGCAAAGATAAGAACTGCTCAAAACACATATTCGCCCTTTCAAAATATGGGGGTAAATTAACCCATGACATCAAAATCATACTTGTATTATGTGCCAATGTCAAGATACTAAACTTGTGCAAAATTTGAAGGAAATCGTCCAAGCCAGTCAAAAGTTATGAATATTTACCCCTTTTTGGGGGTAATTACCTTAAAATGACAATTTTCACCTAAGGACATCTGTATTGTGAAGTAAAGTCCCAACCGATGCCTATTATACCATTGCAAAGATAAGAACTGCTCAAAACACATATTCACCCCTTTCGATCTTGAATATGGGGGTAAATTACCCCATGACATCAAAATCGTACTTGCATTATGTCCACATGTCAAGATACTAAACATGTGCAAAATTTGGAGAAAATCGTCCAAGTCAATCAAAAGTTATGACTTTTTACCCCTTTTTGGGGTAATTACCTAAAAACGACAATTTTTATCCAGGAACATCCACAGCACGAAGGAAAGTCTCAAACGATGCCTATTGTATCATTCAATACACAATAACTGCTCAAAACACATATTCACCCCTTTCGATCCAGAATAAGGGGGTAAATTACCCCTTGACATCAAAATCATACTTGCATTATGTCCCCATGTCAATATACTGGACTTCTGCAAAATTTGGAGAAATTCGCCCATGTGAATCACAAGTTAGAGTCAATTACCCCTTTTGGGGTAATTTCCCCCAAAACGTCATTTTTATTCCATAATGTGACTGTAATTCATGAATACTATATACACACCAAGTTTCATGAAATTCCCTCCATTCAAACCAAAGTTAAAAAATGTTTTCACTTTTTGGACAAAACACCCATTTTTGAAAGTCCCATAACTCAAAAACCCCTTGTTTGATCAAAATATAAAAGGTGTCTTACCATGGATGAGTAGTCAGGCTATCAATTACAGCAAAAACTGAGCCTCTAGCCATTATAGTTTTCTCTGAAAACATGAGCAACTGGTTTTTGTCAGAAGGGGGTAAATACCCCTTTACCCTCATCTCCCAATAAACGATATAGGCCAAAAATGTAGCAACACATGTTCATATAAAGATTACCAAGTCTTAATATTCTAACAATGATATTAAAAGAGATAATCTACTTTGAAATTTTGAAAAATTTGACTTTGAGATGACCTGTGACCTTGAGTTCAAGGTCAAGGTCAACCATTTTCAGAAAAAATGAAAGTACTTACCAAGGACTACCTATGTACAAAATTTCAAGTCTCTATGACAAAAACTGACTGGATAAAAATGGCCAAATAATAATAATAATAATAATAATAATAATAATAATATCAAAGAAAACAATATAAATCTCCTTAGAGTCGATTTATAACTAGCAGTCAACCTTTGAAAAGGTAGGATATAAATCGACATGGAATACGTGGGCTTGCAGGCAAAAGATTGAACAATTCATACGAAAAATCAATGGAAACACATAACCAAATATACCATTGAAAACACAAAAACTGCTCAAAATACTTGTTCATCCCTTTTGGCATTGATTTTCAGGGTAAATTACCCGGTGACATCAAAGTCAAACTTGAATTATGTCCCCATGTCAAGATACTAAACCTGTGCAAAATTTGAAGAAAATCATCCAAGTCAATCAAAAGTTATGAATATTTACCCCTTTTTTGGGGTAATTAACTAAAAACGGCCATTTTAACTCAAAAACATCAATGGTGTGAAGTAAAGTCCCAACCGATGCCTGTTATACCATTGCAAAGATAAGAACTGCTCAAAACACATATTCACCCCCTTCGATCTGGAATAGGGGGGTAAATAACCCCATGACATCCATATCGTACTTGCATTATGTCCCCATGTCAAGATACTAAACGTGTGCAAAATTTGAAGAAAATCATCCAAGTCAATCAAAAGTTATGAATATTTACCCCTTTTTTGGGGTAATTAACTAAAAACGGCCATTTTAACTGAAAAACATCAATGGTGTGAAGTAAAGTCCCAACCGATGCCTGTTATACCATTGCAAAGATAAGAACTGCTCAAAACACATATTCACCCCTTCGATCTGGAATATGGGGGTAAATAACCCCATGACATCCATATCGTACTTGCATTATGTGCCCATGTCAAGATACTAAACTTGTGCAAAATTTGAAGGAAATCGTCCAAGCCAGTCAAAAGTTATGACTTTTTACCCCTTTTTGGGGTAATTACCTAAAAACGACAATTTTTATCCAGGAACATCCACAGCACGAAGGAAAGTCTCAAACGATGCCTATTGTATCATTCAATACACAATAACTGGTCAAAACACATATTCACCCCTTTCGATCCAGAATAAGGGGGTAAATTACCCCTTGACATCAAAATCATACTTGCATTATGCCCCCATGTCAAGATACTAAACTTGTGCAAAATTTGAACAAAATCGTCCAAGTCAATCAAAAGTTATGAATATTTACCCCTTTTTTGGGGTAATTACCTAAAAACGGCAATTTTAACACAAAAACATCAATGGTGTGAAGTAAAGTCCCAACCGATGCCTGTTATATCATTGCAAAGCTAAGAACTGCTCAAAACACATATTCGCCCCTTTCGATCCTGAATATGGGGGTAAATTAACCCATGACATCAAAATCATACTTGCATTATGTGCCCATGTCAAGATACTAAACTTGTGCAAAACTTGAAGGAAATCGTCCAAGTCAGTCAAAAGATATGAATATTTACCCCTTTTTGGGGGTAATTACCTAAAAATGGCAATTTTAACCAAAAAACATCAATGGTGTGAAGTAAAGTCCCAACCGATGCCAATTGTACCATTGGAAAGACAATAACTGCTCAAAATACATATTCACCCCTTTCGATCTTGAATATGGGGGTAAATTACCCCATTACATCAAAATCGTACTTGCATTATGTCCACATGTCAAGATACTAGACATGTGCAAAATTTGGAGAAAATCGTCCAAGTCAATCAAAAGTTATGACTTTTTACCCCTTTTTGGGGTAATTACCTAAAAACGACAATTTTTATCCAGGAACATCCACAGCACAAAGGTAAGTCTCAAACGATGCCTATTGTATCATTCAATACACAATAACTGCTCAAAACACATATTCACCCCTTTCGATCCAGAATAAGGGGGTAAATTTCCCCTTGACATCAAAATCATACTTGCATTATCTCCCCATGTCAATATACTGGACTTGTGCAAAATTTGGAGAAAATCGTCCATGTTAATCAAAAGTTAGAGTCAATTACCCCTTTTGGGGTAATTACCCCCAAAACGTTATTTTTATTTTATAATGTGACTGTAATTCATGAATACTATATACACACCAAGTTTCATTAATTTCCCTCCATTCAAACCAAAGTTAAAAAATGTTTTCACTTTTTGGACAAAACACCCATTTTTGAAAGTCCAATAACTCAGAAACCCCAAGTTTGATCAAAATATAAAAAGTGTCTTACCATGGATGAGCAGTCAGGCTATCAATTACAGCAAAAACTGAGCCTCTAGCCATTATAGTTTTCTCTGAAAACATGAGCAACTGGTTTTTGTCAAAAGGGGGTAAATACCCCTTTACCCTCATCTCCCAATAAACGATATAGGCCAAAATTGTAGCAACACATGTTTATATAAAGGTTCCTAAGTCCTAATAATCTAACAATGATATTAAAAGAGATAATCCACTTTGAAATTTTGGAAAATTTGACTTTGAGATGACCTGTGACCTTGAGTTCAAGGTCAAGGTCAACCATTTTCACAAAAAATGAAAGTACTGACCAAGGACTACCTATGTACAAAATTTCAAGTCTCTAGCACAAAAACTAACTGGCAAAAAGTGGCCAAATAATAATAATAATAATAATAATAATAATATCAAAGAAAACAATATAAATCTCCTTAGAGTCGATTTATAATAATAATAATAATATCAAAGAAAACAATATAAATCTCCTTAGAGTCGATTTATAATAATAATATCAAAGAAAACAATATAAATCTCCTTAGAGTCGATTTATAATAACTAGGGTCCCAGGGGACTTCAACCTTAAAAGGTCAAAGGGATGATTCGACATTAAAACATTCGATAATATGCGTAGAACAAGGTGGAAAACCTAATACTCCATTATCAACACAATGTTTTATTAACGCCTTCCGACTAAGATTTATGGTGTAAATTGTCCTCTGACATCTAAAGTTACTTACATCATGTCCGCAGGACCACATAATAAACTTATGTAAAATTAGAAGACAATCGTCCAAGTCAATCAGCAGTTATAGACATTTACCCCTTTTTGGGGTGATTACCTAAATACGCATATTTTCATCCCTAACGTCCCAAGTGTAGAGGCAAGAAGTAACCGATGCCAAATGCACCTTTTAAAAACAAGTATTGCTCAAAAACAAATAATTACCCCCTTCGTTCCTGATTATAAGGGTAAATTGCCCCATTAAATCAAATATACTCTTTCATTATGTCTCCTAACCATGATATTAAGCATTTGCAACAAATGAAGAAAATCGTTCAAAACAATAAAAAGTTATAGCTATTTACCCCTTTTTGGGGTAATTACTTAAAACTGACAAATTTTATCCTCAAACATCAGTAATGAAAAGGCAAATACCAATCAATGTGAAATACACCATTAAAAACATAAGAACTGTTCAAAATACACATTCACCCCTTTCTACCCTGATTACGAGGGTAAATTACCCCGTGAAATCGAATTTACACTTTCATCATGTCCCCATGTCCAAATGGTAAACCTGTGCAAAATTTGAAGAAAATCGTCAATGTCAATCACAAGTTACAGCTATTTACCCCTTTTTGGGGGTAATAACTTAAAACTGACAAATTTTATCCAGTAACATCAGTGATGAAAAGGCAAGACCCAATCGATGTCTTATGCACCATTAAAAACTTAAGAACTGTTCAAAATACATATTTACCCCTTTCGACCTTGGTTATGAGGGCAAATTACCCCATGACTTCAAATTTACACTTTCATTAGGTCCTCAAGTCAAAAGAGTAAACTCTTGCAAAATTTGAAGTAAATCGTCAATGTCAATCACAAATTATAATCATGTACCCCATTTTGGGGTAACTACCCCAAAACGTCATTTTTATCTTATGATATGACTCTAATTCATAAATACCATATACACTCCAAGTTTCATCAAATTCCCTCCATTCAAACCAAAGTTAAAAAAAGTTTTAACTTTTTGGTCAAAACACCCATTTTTGAAAGTCCTGTTACTCAACAACCCCTTATTCAATCAAAATATAAAAGGTTTCTTACCATGGATATTTAGTCAGGCTACCAATCACAGCAAAAACTGGGTCTCTAAGTGAAGTAGTTTTCTCTAAAAACAGGAGCAACTGGTTTTTATCAAAATGGGGTAAATACCCCTTTTTCGTCACATCAGAAAAAAAAATTCTACCCACATTTGTAGAAAACCACTTTTGTACACATATATTTCAATCTCATGTCTGTAACTATAAAATTTAATGAATTAATCAACTTTGAAAATTTGAAAATTTTGACTTTGAGATGACCTGTGACCTTGAGTTCAAGGTCAAGGTCAAATCTTTTCTACCAGAATGAAGTACTAACCATGGACTATATATGTACAAAGTTTCAAGGCTCTAGCTTCAAAGTTAACTGGACAAGAAAAATAATAATAATAATAAAATAAAAGAAAATAAGATGATTCTCCATTTATGTCGAATCATAATAATAATAATAATAATAATATCAAAGAAAACAATATAAATCTCCTTAGAGTCGATTTATAATAATAATAATAATACGACCAAAATCAATACCATTCACCATAGTGATGGTGAATGCTAATAAAATCAAAGAAAACAAGATGATTCTCCCGATAGGTCGAATCATAATAATAATAATAATAATAATAATAATAATAATAAAATCAAAGAAAACAAGATGATTCTCCCGATAGGTCGAATCATAATAATATAGTGCCAATGTATAGCCAAGAACACTGTTAAGAACTCAGTCAAGACCTCAACAAAAATTATTCTATTATAGCTGTTTGCAGATCAGCGGTCCAAACAGTTTTAAAATTAACTTTAAACTTCATGGTTGTGTAATGTCACGGGCTTAAAGATGTTTTGTTATGTCAGTTATGGTCAATCAGTTGTTTCAATGCTTATCATATCTAGCAGCATAGGTGACAATATACAAACTTATTAAATAACTTAAGGTGCTTCATCAAGTAAGAGGATTAGGAGACCAACTGAAATATGTCAATGACGTGACAAAGCCAGTTTGTAAATTAAAAATAAGGAAATTAATTTTTCCAGTGGGCCGCTGATCTGCAAAGAGCTCTAAAAATTGTTGTCTTCTTCTAACACTTAGTAACAGTAAGATTTGACCAATGCTCGAATTCAAGCAGTGAAAAGTGGCTACAAACAGTGCAATAAATGAACAGCCATATTTAAACAAATTTATCCTATATTTTGCAATAATTGCTGCTCAAAGATTTATCTAACAAAGTATAGATACAAGTATAGATATAAAGTCTGACAACACATTTTTTGGTTTTTACGTGCATCTGTGCAATGTGCCATGGTGATCTTTTACTAATATTTTAAGCGAATAATAATTAATGCAAATGTCCAACAAGCACTTGATCATCGTGAACCTGAATTATTTTAGTATTCAGGTTTCTGCTGTTCTTCTAGTTTGCATTGACCTGTCTTTAGGCAATTGCAATTCAAATGATACTTAAATGAGAAATACTTTGTGTTATTACAGATTTCGTATAAGTGTGCCATGTTCCATGTGAATATATGCACAGATGATGTCAGTATTGCAATACTGACATCACTATCGGCACTCCAAGCTTGAGTGTTGATTCCAACTGCTACCAACAATTAAGGCTTATGGGCTGTCTAAGTGTGAATAACAATTGATTAATCTGCATTCATTGGTATGGTTGTTTGATTCAGTTGGAGCAGGTGAAACTGATATGTTTGAGCCAAGGGCTTCCCAGGCTTCCCAGCATTCTGATGATCAGGGCAGCTGAGGACTTACTCATATAATACCAGGGGAATGAAGCTAGAATGCCATGCTTCATTGACCATGGCTAAGAAAGAGTCAAAATAATACACTTAGCCTCAATAAATTCTGTCAATTTTTGTTCTGAATAAAGTTTACCTCACCTTTGGTTAGTTGTGTGACTTGCAGGCCTGCCTGCTGTCTGTAAAGGTCATAAATTCTTCAAGTCCATTTTGAATCCATTGCTAGGTAAGCCATCAAGAACAGACTTGCAAGATCAGAAGTGGCCTGCAGAAAATTCCCAGGCACAGAAAACTAGATATATTCAATATCTGCCAAAAAAAATCCAGTTTCAGCTTCATCTGGTCCATTTGTGTATTTGAATCCTGGGGGATTTGAAGATTTGCTCCAATAATCCTGGTTAACTACTTATTTCCAACTGATTATTTCATAAATGATTGAGCCCTTACTGGGTCAAATATCATGAAAACATTTTCCACATTACTGTGCATGTCATGCTCCATTGACTGCTTTGACAAAGCATTCAGTTGGTATCACTGATGAGGCATTTGCTGATCCTATTGTGATTGTTGGCTGTGCAAAACAGAAACAGCCACAAACAACTATCAAACCATTAAAAACTATCCAATTATCACAATAATACTGATCTGATAGAGAGTCATGCCACAGAATATATTTCTTTTAAAATTAATATATATACAGGCTTTCTAACTACAATTTAATGAAAAAATCCCAATTATTGCATTCAATATATGTTGAACTATTTACCCACTTGCCTGAAATCACTTTTCCATCAATCTTATCTGCAAATTCGATAACATGTGATATTGATGTACTGTGTATTTTATTAATATTTCATATCATGTTTAAGAGGAGAATGTCCAGGTCCTTCTTTTACACCTTTACATGTTGTGATATTGAGACAAAAAAAAATTGATAGAAATGTATAGCCTGTCCTTATATTTTATTATAGCTTATATTGCATTGTTGAGTACTTGTAATGATTCAACTATCCTAAAGTAGGTGGCACCACCTCCTGGTGACCCTACTCATGGCAGCTTCTTTGATATTACATTCCCATTATCAAACCATTGATAACCTTTTCTCCTATCTAATTATTTAATTCTACTTTTGGCCCACAAATACTTCTGACAGTCCACAGTTAAGTGTATGACATATATATATACATATTTTTTTTTTGGACAGAGCAATATTGTTCTGAGAAGGTTATTTAATTTCAATGAGTTAGTCACAGTTTTATTCCGCTCAGTCAGTTAGAATGTTTGGAACACAGTTGGTTGTCATGCACATTGATCACCAAACTGTTGAGCATGTTATTCACAGCTTCACTAAATCCTCAGGTTGAAGTGATCTAGTCCTCTTGAGGTGACAATTTATAATTTAGACAGTACATGGGTGACATGATGGGTCAAAGGATTACCTTGACATTGGCCAACCACTTCCTCTAGGCTCTGTCAGACACGACTTGTCCAGATTTCCTTATCAGTTATTTCGCTTGATATCTCCACAGAAAAACCCCAGAATATAGTTTTGACACTTCTCACAGTTGAGGTAAGTTGTTAACTAAATTATGCATCAGTGCATCTTTTTTATCAGTCAACTATCATTGCAAATTTTTGGCATTTAGTTAGAGGTTGTCAGGAGCTACAATCCCTGTTCCATATGTAAACAGAAGGATGGATCATTGATGAGAATTCCCGTGGTTTGAGCCACTTGCTTGATCCATCATGGACATTCATGGTGTCCTGTTGTGAAATTTCTCCTTGAAGGCAGCACCTTGTGGCTTTTCAGCCTTTTAGGTGAGATCTGCGCCAAAGAAACTGTTCAGAATTGATGACTGGAATGGGGATGATGGGGATATTTTTTGGAAGTGAACGTTGCGGTGTTGTATGGGCCGACCAGAGGAAGAAAAATGGGGGGGGGGGGGTTGGGGGTAGTTGCTCCCCAAAAATTTGGGAAAAGGCCAGACAAGGAGGATTAGAATTTTATCATCAAATAAACATTAATATTGGAAATCAGTGATAAGGATGCCCCCCCCAAGCAAAACCCCCCCCCCCTTAGGTCTTAAATTCTGAATGGTTCCTGAGTATATCATTTTTGCCAAGACAGAGCAGCACACAATAACCTCTCAGCCCAACAAATGAATGTGAGAGTGAATGAATTTGTTTTGTTGTAAAAGTGCTAAAACTGATAGCAGTTATACGCAACATCCATGCATTATATATAGCTGGATATTGTAACTTTTGGATTTATTCAAAACATCAAACTGAATAATCAATGTTGAGCAACAATCTAACAGCCTATTGTGGATTTGTAATGGTGTGATCAGTATGGGTTCCAAGTGACACAGCTGAAACTGCAAATATACCAACCGTGAAATCATTATGCTGATACTGACATCACAAGAGCACTGTGGCAGTTGAAAAGAACATGGCACACCTATATGAAATCTGTAATAATATTCCTCCTTCTTTATTTTGCCAAATGTCAAATTTTACAGTTTTTTCATTGACATCCGTTATTTTCCTTCAAGGAACCCAGGGACGATCGAAGCGCATAAATCTGGACAATGCCATGAAAGACGACTTCGAAACGGGTCAAACGGATGTCTTCGAGATTGACGTGGCTCCTGTGGGGGAGATTATTACTGTGCAGATGGAATTATCCAGCATGTTGAGCAGGTAATTATGATGAATTACGATGATGCATGTCATGTCAAGTATCTCCCAAAACATAGCATCTATTGTCAAAAATCTCCCAAAACATACTATGCTGTGGTAAATATTTACCAAAACATGGCATCTAATGTCAAATATCTCCCAAAACATAGCATCTCATATAAAATATCCCCCAAAACATAGTGTTTGTCAACAAAATTTCCAATTTGACAGGAGGTTATGTATCTCACTGCTAATCTATTTGTTGTCAAAAGAAAGTTTGAAACTGATGTACCTTACTGCTAATCCATTAATTTTCACAATGAAGTTGCTGATTTTCAGGATAAAGCAAAAAAATGGAAGGTAATCGTTTCAAAAACAAATATTTTAAGTCAACCTCTTTGAAATAGATTTACAAAACATTTTATCAGGACATTTTTTAACCTTTTTCTAATATTTCGTTTCATATTCATATCAACATAAACATAGTTCTTTAGATAAACTAGATCTTCCCTGCTTTTAATTTGTCTATAGATCTGTGTTTTATTGTCAATGTTTTACTTACAGTCCTCGTAACATTTATGTGGAATCTCAAGTTCTTTTCTATGCTGTCTAACTGTGATGTCAGAGGTTACGAGGACTGTAAGAACACACTAGCTATAGGTGTTTTTCAATAGCATCAACAATTTTTCAGAATTTGTTTTCCTTTTTTTCTTCAGTTTTTTTTAACCATATCTTTTATTTTTTTCCTTTCATTATTATTAATTGTTCAGGAGTTACACCGGAGAGTTCCTTATTAATTTTTCACAAACCATTAACTGCAAAATGATAGTATCTGAATCAAATTAATGCTAATCTCTGTTTCCCTTATCCTTTTTAGAGAATGGTTTCTTGATTACGTGATGGTCCTGAACACAGCGACTGAGAGTCTCGCTCGATTTCCTTGCTACCAATGGCTGACGACACAAAACAAGTCAATTCTACTGAGAAGAGCAGAAGGTATGCAATATTGCAATACACCAATTCAATTAGACTAAATTTGGTTTAATGTGCACCCAAATATGTCACTTTGTCAAAAGTCAAAATTTCGTCATACTTATAAGAGCCGTTGCTGCAAGACCCACTGGGCTTATAGTGACCGCCTTCTTCATCAAATGGAATTTTTAATGCATTTGCCCCCCCCCCCCCCCTTAGGAGACACCACACTCCCACAAGAAAACAGTTCATGACCCAAGAAAGGATGTTCTTGTAATTTAGGATTACTGTAGTTCCACACATCCTATCATTTCTACTTTCCAACTTTTTTAAAGTTTGAATCTTGTTTTATTATTAAATTGCAGCTATCTTGGCCCACCAAGAGATGTCAGCCTTCTCCTACCTGCAGAGGAAGTATGAGTTAGAGGTGAAGAAGAAGATTTACAAATGGGAGAAGATCAAAGGTCTGCCCAGCAGGATAGATGTGAAGAACTATGAAAGGTATAATGGTACTAAATCATTTATTGATATTAGGTAATAAACCTAATGCAGTTCTTGATTTTTGAAGATTCTGATGACAGTATCATGACCAAATTTAATGCTCAGAAGAACTCGAGGTGATCCCTTGGTAACTTTGCAATATTCCAAAGAATTCGAGGTGATCCCTTGGTAACTTTGCAATATTCCAAAGAATTCGAGGTGATCCCTTGGTAACTTTCAATATTCCAAAGAACTCGAGGTGATCCCTTGGTAACATTGCAATATTCCAAAGAATTCGAGGTGATCCCTTGGTAACTTTGCAATATTCCAAAGAATTCGAGGTGATCCCTTGGTAACTTTGCAATATTCCAAAGAATTCGAGGTGATCCCTTGGTAACTTTGCAATATTCCAAAGAACTCGAGGTGATCCCTTGGTAATTTTGCAATATTCCAAAGACTTCTAGGTGATCCCTTGGTAACTTTGCAATATTCCAAAGAATTCGAGATGATCCCTTGCAATGATGGGTACAATTCAATTCATGAATTGAATTAATTCGAATTAAATCAAAATTTCAAAAGTCGATGAATTGAATTGAATTGACCATGTTGGAAAAATGCAATGAATTGAATTGAATTGAATTGAGAGGCTGTGAATTGAAGTTTTAATTCAATTCATTTTCAATTCAACTGGATTATATATATATACATTATTAGTCATCTCTCCTAAAAAAAATTCCAAAAGTGAGGAATTGATAATTAATAAGTCTGAACCTTTGAAGGATTATTGGCATTGTTTGGTTAAAAGTATCCAATGTCATTTTGATAAATATTTTGGTTGATGAATATTGAAGCACTTCAAGAACTTTAAAAGCTTTGTAGCTTGTGTTGCTTGTTTTATTCTTTCATCACTGACTTTAAATAAAACTTTACTTTACTTTACTTTATTTTAAGGATACACCATTTTGATTTTGATTTGAACACATAGCCGCCATTTGCTTTTTTCACACCTTTTGACGCTAATCAAAACAGCTGGTACTGGCCTTATTATCAAAGATACAGTATTTTAACTTCATCCATTGTATTCAGCTACTTCTAAAGTATATATATACGTTTTTAAATTATGTTTCTAACTCAATTTTAACCATAACTAGAGCCGTTTCCATTTTAATTTGGTTAAATCGACGCTTTTACGGAAATTGGAATATAACATTTAGTCAACATGCTCACCCTGCTTTATCTTAATTCTAAAGAGTGTGATTTTAATTATAATAATATTTTATAATTGTATCTAACGAAAAATGTTCTCAGCTGAATGAAATAACCATCTCTATACTTGCAATAAATTTATATTGCGTTTAATTTTTTCCTAAATCTGCCTTGCCAAGCTTTGATATGTGTTTGAACGAATTCTTGGCATTAAGCAACATATATTGAAATAAAATAAACTTACAGATAGCATCATCCTCCCTTCTCAATATATAGCTATATTATTTTTGTTTTAGCTAAATTATGTACATCACATCTCCATTTTAGTGTATTAATTATTTGAAATTTTGACTTTACTGTATATATCCACATTTATTTTGGCTGTAATTACAGAAAAAGTGACCATACTGGATATATTGATTCAGCAACTTGTTTGTTAATTGTTATTCAAGATTGAATTGATAGATAAAATTATTGTTAGATAGATAGACAGATGGATAGATAGATAGATCTATAGATTTTAAATTGAACGATTGATTGATTGATCGACTTAAAAGTAACTAATTGATGGATTGACAGATTGGTTAATTGAGAGTTTGATTGATAGATGGTGATCCCTTGGTAACTTTGCAATATTCCAAAGAACTCGAGGTGATCCCTTGGTAACTTTGCAATGTTCCCAAGAACTCGAGGTGATCCCTTGGTAACTTTGCAATATCCTGAAGGATTCAAGGTGATCCTTTGGCAACTTTGCATATATATTAATCTTAATGGAATGCAAAGCTTTTTCAATTCTTTCATGTTTTACCTTCCAATGGGTCCGGTCCATCCATGAGCCTTTTGAACACTGGCAAACAACTTCACAATTTTTATCACTTCAACCCCACCTTAAGAATTTTTCTTTTAGAAGCCCAACATGTTTCAAATTACATTAATTTATGATTTTGTCGCAGTTTACCGAAAGAAGTGAAGTTCTTCCATGAAAAGGAGGCCGACTTGCGAGGGAAGTACGTCCGAACTTTGGCCAACACTGGAGTTGGAGCCGTCAAGGTCCTCTGGGATTCTTGGGACATTTTCAATGACAATGAAAAAATCTTGACAAGCTTGCTAAAGGTATTGGCCTATTTGCATCTGTACATCGTTGTATACTGATGTCAATTCATCTTACTCTTATAAATATAAAGTGCATTGTTTGACGGTTGGGAAGAACTGGAATTTAGTTTTGATGCATCAGCGAGTTTTTCTATGCAAAAATTATACAAGAATTGGTAATTAAGATAATTTCTGATGGAATTTGGAAAAGACACATTGACAAATAGATTCCTTTACAACATGTCATGTACTAAGGGGCCAACCAGATGATCTTCGGGGGGGGGGGGCTATGGACATTTGGTGAAAAAAAAAAAAGATTGTTTCTCACTTGAAACCGAAAAAAAAGTTTGTTCAGCACATGGAAATAAAAAAAAAAGTTGTTTCCACCTGTATCTAGGGTACTGTAGTGTTAAAATTCCGATAAAAAAGTTTGTCGTGAGTGCGCATGCGAAAAAATTGTTCGTCGACGCATCGCGAACGAAAAAAAAAGTTCGTCCCGGGGGTAAAGTCCATAGCCCCCCCCCAACTAGCGTCTGGTTTGCCCCTAAAGTGCCAAAACATGTACTAAAGTGTCAAACCATTTCTATTACTGAGTATTAGTTTGACTTTTTCTCTGGAAAGTTGAATAGTTTATGCTTCAAATATAATCATTTACATAATATTATAATACAAACCTTTCCCATCATTCCTGATTAAATAGGACAAGAAAGTAGTCCGGCATGTGACGAAGATCTGGAAAGAAGACGTGGAATTTGGTCGTCAATTTCTAAACGGATTCCACCCAACAAGAATCCGGCGGATGACATCCATTCCTGGCAACTTCCCTCTCAAAGAAGAAATGATCAAAGTTTACTTGGACCGAGGGAAGTCCTTGCAGCAAGAGATGGAGGTTTGTAGATCAAGATGTTGCAATGATTTTGGAAATATTTCTATGACAAGACTTGAATAACGTAATGCCAACAACTTGTAAGATTGTGCTAATTCAATGTATGGTAATGGAAGATACGTCACGAGGTGTCAGCCAACCAATCAGTTGTGATTCATTTCTATATGAAACTATAAAAATGAGAAAATTAGAGAAGAAATCTATGAGATATTCAAGTTTTTGTAAGAGAGGACTTACCTTTGTTGAACTGTTTATTTGTTCCTTGCAGTATTTCAGTCTTTCTCTTTCTTGCAGGCTGGCCATGTCTACTATGTCACTTATCCTGAACTGCAAAAGCTGGAGGAAGTAGTGAGGGAGGACACTGATGTTAAGAAGCCACGCTTCTTCTTGTCGCCAATCTGTGTGTTCTATGTGACACGTTCTGGATTACTTCGACCAATCGCAATCCAGCTTAAGCAGGTGTCGACTGGAGAAAACCCCATTTGGACCCCATCTGATTCAGAATATGATTGGTTAACGGCAAAAATGTGGGTGCGAGAAGCTGATGCCCAACTTCATCAGGCGAGATTTATGAACATTTATACAGGCTTGTCATCCATGTAGGACTAGAGAGAATAAATTTAACTGAGAATAGGATCTTTCCTTCTCTTTATTTATCTTGTAAAGGCAAATACACCAGATTATTGTGCCTATCAAGGCATCAGGCCACTGGGCTGCCCATTCGCAATATATTTTTCAGCGTTTCCATGATGAATATATATAGCTTCCGAACTGATACTTACATGAAAATATAGAATAATGAAGTCTTTTTTCAATATCTAGGTTGTGTCCAGACATCTGAAGACTAATCTGTTCATGGAAGCCATCTGTGTTGCAACCTTGAGGAATCTACCAGCTGTTCATCCAGGTACAGTCCACATCATATTAAACTTTTTACCGACATTTCTCTCTTAATACATTGATTACTTTCTGATTGCAAGTAAAGTTAAAAAAAAAACGCTGATTGAAAATCAATGCATGATCTTCTTCTGCACTTTGGAAACTATATAAAAACTGTTCCATTATCTATTACAGACGATTTCACATTAGCAGACATTGAGCTTGAAAGTTACTCTTTTTCTATGACATGCTATTCTACAGGGAAAAGTGATGTCATAAGTTTTCTGATGTCACTTTTCCCTATAGAATACATGTCTAAGAAAAAAATTCACATTCAGGCTCAGTGTCTACAATTATGAAATCATCTGTAAGCCTATGGCACTTGTCTTTACATAATTATAGTAGTATGTGCTCTGCAGAGACAAATGTACAATTAAATTTACATTTATAAATGTCCCCAGTGTCTTTTTTCAGAAATGGAAGTATTTTCCTTTCTGATAATGAGAGCCATTTTTTACCTTTTCAGTGTACAAACTACTTGTTCCACACATACGGTACACATTAGCTGTCAATGTCCTAGGGAGAGATTCCCTCTACCCGTCTGAAGACGGTTTGTTCGAAAAATATCTTGCCATCGGTCGACATTACGAGTATCTGGAGAGGGAAGCTTACTTCAAATTTACGCTGGAGGATCTCCATGTTGAGAAAGTAAGAGATGTTTTAGGGAGTACTACAGGGTGTCTACAGAAAAAAAGGACAGTCATCACAATTTAATTTGTTTACATTTTATTTTGTGCCAAGCATCATTATTCAACAAAACTCAATTTCTATATGGATAGCATTACCAGAACAGTCAAATTACCCAGTATTTGCACCCCTTGCTGTGCTAATTTGCGAAAGCATGTTTGATGCTATCCACCAACATTTTGCCCCATGCAGACACGATGGAGGCCTTTAACTTTACTGCAAGGATTGGGATAGCTTGCTGGATTCTGTCCTCAAAGTTGCCCATACCAAGTAATTCACTGGGTCCAGCTCTGCTCAGGAGAAAAGGGGTGGCACTCCACCTCGCTCAACAGGTTTGTTTTGAGGCACTCCTTTGTCTTCTTTGCAGAATGAACAGGTGGTCCTTGTTGGAAGATGACCCCATGTTGAAGACCAAGTGTTTGGTCCTGAATTTGAATTAGGCCTATCGGCAGCTGGAGCTTCAGCAAATGTCTCACAGTCACTCTCACTACTGACGAATTAAATGATTCATTTCTTCGATTACAAGCACCATAAATGGTGAAAAACTTCTCATCAATAATGGTCTTGAGTATTGCCTACTAGGCAGTACAGCTGTTTTATCATTGAAATTTTTCCAGGTCTAACGCTTAGACCTGGCTTAACTATGTTTTTGAGTCAAATCTGATAGTTAAACTGTTTTTAGAAGTACCAGTTGTTGCCTCTCTAGTCCATGCGTTATAGGTTCTCTCAGAGACAGTTGCATTTGTAAACAAACTTTACACATTTAAATTTTAAAAGTATCTATGTATTATGTATTTCAGGATCTCAAAGAGAGAGGAGTAATGGACAAAGAAGCCCTTCCGAATTACCATTACAGGGAAGATGCGATCCTTTTATGGACAGTCATCAAGAAGTTCGTCCGAACGAGCGTCTTCCTTCATTATTGGACGCCAGAGAATATCACCAGTGACGAAGAACTCCAATCTTGGATCTTCGATATCTACTCCATGGGGTTAGAATTTTTTTATTTTATGAGGATAGACTAGCATTTTAATTATTATATGGAAAAGACAGCTATTGGTGCTCAAGAAAATTTGTCGAGTCTGCAAGGGTTAAAAAATTATTTCACATTATTTACATGCATGATTTGCAATCTTTCTGATTCCATGCAGTAGCCTTTATCACTAAACTAAATTTAAATGCTTGTCAAACTACCATTATTAGTAAGATGGTATCCATTCAACAAATCTACTTTGTCACTTTTATCAGAATGCCAGTCTACCCTGGATGTGGAACTACAAAGGGCATCCCACAAAATTTCACCAACCTAGATGAACTGATCGACTTCTTGACGACAGTGGTTTACACTGCCTCTGCGAGAAATGCTGCGCTCACAGGTAATACTTCATTTGAAATATCTTCAATGATTTGTCATCACTAATTGTTATGTAAGACATGCTGCACCGCTCGTGGAATTGTGATAAACAGCTCTCAAATGAGCCAACACATTCTTGTGTCTGCGTTTGTTTCTTGAAAGCTAAGAACCATGAGGAAAACAAAACTGTTCAATGAAGATAAGAGCCCTCAGTCCCTCACCTCAATAAACTTGAATATCTCCAAGATTTCTTCTGAGATTTTCATGACAGTAACACTAATTTGTATTAAATTATTTGTGACTTGATGTTATTATTCCTTCATTGCATTTAGTATTAAATTTGTAAGGATTTTTCGGCTTACCATGATGATGTAGTTCAGATTCGGTCAAGTTTTTCCAGTGGATCATTCTGACATCCCAGACATCGGTAACAAGTCAACTGGTAACCATGTCAACTGGTAACCAAACCAACTGGTAACCCACCAACTGGTAGCCAAACTGTCTGCCAACTCGTAACCATCCTCTTTTTGTGTGTCACTGGTCAACTGGTAACCACTCACTAAAATCAATTTACTGACCTTACCAATTAGTAACCAAGGGCCCAACCTAGTCGTAACCAGGGCCCTACCAAGTCGTAACCAGGGCCCTACCAAGTCGTAACTAAGGCCCTACCAAGTCGTAATCAGGGAGGGCCTAACGAAGTATTAATGAGACACAAAGGGAATTGATTGCAATCAAGGATGAATGAAGTCTGGTGTCACTCTTGCCAAGTTTTGGTGACAGTTCATGCAGCTTGTGTTGAACTGGATTGCAATCAGAATCTTCTAAGCTTTTATGCCAGTGTCATACAAAAGCAATTAACTTAGATTACAGCTTCATGATTCACATTACACATCTACTTGTGCTATAAGGCAATGCACATCTTATATGATCTACCTTGATTCGCCTAAGTCTAAGATTAGGAGTTTGTAAACAGCCACCAAATATAGACTTAAGTTTATGAGTTGGTCTTCCCTGGTTACAAGTTGGTCCTCCCTGGTTACGAGTTGACGATGAGTACTGGTTACGAGCTGGTATACAATGTTTATTTTTTGGTTACTACTTGGTCAGGGGCACTTGGGAAAAATTTTAAATGGTTACGAGTTGGTTTGGTTACTATTTGGCATGGTTACCAGTTGACTAGTACTCCAGACATCTAATAGTTAACTAAATGAATATTCTCCTAGGTCCCATGATGGATTACTACGGCTACATTCCAAATGCTCCCACAATGATGATGGTCCAGGCCCCAACGACGAAAGGAGTAACAACGGAAGAGGACATGAAGAAATCCCTTCCGAGCCGACAGAAATGCGCGGAAATCATCGCAGCGTGTTACACGCTGTCTCGGTTCAGCAGGGATGAGGTGGGTCTCACTTTATTAGTGTGACTGTATTACAAAGCCAGTATTTCTTTAGAAAATTCATTAGCATTTCATTGCATAACAGTAATCTTGTAAGTTGGTGTTTGTTTACAAGTCTGAAAGATAGTTTTCTTTAAGTAAACTTGATAATTATGACGTTACATTGTCACAAGTAGCATAAAGATGTTATGATGTTGTTTTGTCTCTTAACTAGTTTCATGTACATGTAACTACTTATTCATGATCCAGAAAAAGAGCTCAAGGCCTGATTTAATCAACAGAGGTTTAAGGTTAAACCTGGTCTAACGGATATGTCGTTCTGGACAGTGCTGCCATTTTATCCCTGAAATTAATCTTCGTGTTAATTTTGGATCTACTTGATCTAGGGCTCAAAACCTGTTTATGAAACCAGTCCTTATTAATAACGTTAAAAGTCTCGCATGCTTATATGTTTAATTATTGCATTTTAATACATTTATAACATTTTGTTTCATTATTGTTTTTGCCCCCAGATGAAAGAAATTGAAAATGTAGTGATGGAAAAGGTTAACAAGTTTTATTCTAACTTCATTGAAGTTATCAATGATTTTTATTATGAAATATGCATAGATCATACTCTTTCTTGTAATTTTTATCTAGAAATAGGCACATTAGATTAGAGTTTTAAATTGCTATTGCTAGTTGAACTTTTCAGATTTTTTTCTAATTTTGATTCTTTCTCAATTTTCATATTCATTTTGTCATTCTTCTTTTTTTAATTAATATTTATTTCATTTTCATACTTTTCAATTCAGCCTATAGCTTGTTGGCAAGACTGTCAGCTTTAGATTAGCTATTTTGCCTAGAAATTTTATGGAGACATTTTTCATCTTCTATAGTTGAAGTTTTCTGCTACATATATATTTCTTTAATTGTGTGCTAAATGCTTGGTAGTTGAATTGCCAACATTTTCAAATTTTGATAATGATGAGGAAACTGGTTAAAAAATTTATCTTAAAGGATTCATAAATGCTTGAAGAAATGCCTACGTCGCCCAGGTACAGCCGGTAAACAAAATTGATGAAAAGCGTGTTGTACGCTGAAAATGTTACAATAAAAGAGCAGCAATGACGCTTACAAAATTTGATGTCACTGCTTCTGAAATGGATATTAAAAGCACATAAGCTATCATTCTCATTGAGTTGGCTCAATTGTTTGAGAAAATCATTTTCCCAAGCTAAAATATCAGGGCCTGTGATATTGTTAGAAATATCACCCTCCAAGAAGAGAGAGAGTCAATAACCCCATCTAGTAACCCAAAGGCATAACACAAGCCGGCTTTTTGGGAGAGCAGGTGACACTTGCCGAAATTTCATGATCCGGATCTTATGTAATTTTTTATTGAATATTTCAGGAACCGTTGATATTATGTATTTGATCATTTATCTGCCAGAATTTTTAGACTCCTCTGCCAGAATTTATAATGTCTACCAAATAAAATTTGGGGGGGGGGTCCGATATGTCAATTACCCATATTTACAGAGGGAGCATTGGTTCTCTGAGCACTATAGCTACATATCTCTTGCAGGAAATCATATTGATTTTTTTCATTGAATTTTTCATTTTAGCGATTTCTGGGTGAATTCCCTGAGGACCATTTCTACGGTGACGCAATCAAAGGAGCAATCATCGCGTTTCAAGAGGATCTGAAGGTTGCCGCTGAAAGCATCGTTGAGAGAAACAAAGAACTAGAAATACCTTATACATACCTGTTGCCGGAGAACATACCAAACAGTGTTGCACAGTAAACATCATATGTAAATTGTATGTCTCAGGCTATATATCTATATCCAATTTTTCATATACCAGATGTAAATTGTAGTGATAGCTGATTTTTTGGAAAGGCTGTACAACAGCAAAGTTTGAGAAAGTTCACAAGCTTGAATGAAGCAACAGGAACTGGATATGGTGAAATCCCACAATTTGATGCTATTAAAGATTGTGCTAAAATAGTGTTCATGACATATATAACTATGTAAATGTGTATAAAAACCAACTGACTGTAATATATCACATAATTATTATATGACTGAATATTTGGAATGGGCACAAATATGATACTGGGGTGTAGGAAGTTTTTTTATCAATTGTATCATTGATACAGAAATATCACATTCATTAATCTGTAAAATACACTGTATCTATAAATTTGAACCACATAAGATTGTATAATTTTCTTTAATGCTTCTTGATTGACAGTAGGCCTATACTGATATAACAATTATGATGGTCGCGACATTATTTCTACACAAAAATATGTTTTATGTAATCGAAATAGTCATGACGACGCTGTGACGCTGTGTGATTATGTTCTTGTGGGAGAGTTGTTACTTTGGGGTGTAGAATTTTATGTAGATAGTATAGAATTGTATCTCCTGAACAGATGATGATAGTTATTTTCAAAAATAATATGTATATGTTAGTTATTTCTTGATGAATTCATACTTATTTTATGATGATTATGTCAAGAAAATGGAATTGGTTGATAGATACTGCAGTCGTGTTTTGACCTGTAAGGCAGGAGTTCCCATACCAGGGATGCTTACATTTGTAGGCTATAGAATTATGTATTTAATTAGAATAATTAAATGCTAATATAATTAATTATGTAAATACAAATGGTCTCACAATTTTTTCAGATGTATGTATGTATAACAATGTTATATTAATGTAAATGTATTATAATATGGTGGAAAGAATAATAAAAGTAGCCAATACAACTGTTCCTCAGTTATTTGATTATAAATACTTTGTCACTTGACTCACTACTGAAATATTGATTACGTAAAAAAAACAGCCTTAGACAAGCCTATTTCTTGTAAATTAAATCAAATGTTCTACAAAAAAACGCATAGCATACAAACCATACATTTACTTTTTGAAAGATAATAAATAAACATCACAAATATTTACCCTCTACCAACTACTAAACGCAACACTTGATTTTGCTCTTATTTCTGCAAATGCATCTTTTCGGCCAAACTCAATTTGTAGCTTTGACAAACATAGAAGAACCCAAAATCATTCAGCTGTCACGATTTCCTGTCTTTCTTTGGTCCGTTTTATCTTATTTGAGAATTTGCAAAAAAAAAACCGTACCCGCATCTTACAGCGAAAAGGACTATGTCATTTGAAAGTCAGCCTCATAGGTACTGAATCATACAGTGCCGCCTGTAAGTAAGTGAAACATATGAAATGGTGCAATTGAATCAATGCTAAGCATCCTCAGCAAAACCGCTTGTAGAAGCACGAATTCTCATCCGATGAGAGGAAAACATAGGTATTGGGTCATAAAGGCCGATATGTGAGGCATGTTGGACAACAATGGCAGCCAATTTCTTTGCTGTAGTTGGAGTTAGGTATGGGTCAAAGTCTTTGATAAGTAAGTGAAACACAGGCCCAATGTTATTTAATAGGGAAGGGTGGTTCACTTACTTATCAAAGACTTTGACCCATACCTGACTCCGACTACAGCAGAGAAAATTGGCTGCCATTGTTAACCGACAAGCCTCAATATTCGGCCTTTATGACCCAATATGTTTTCCTTTCATCAGATGTGAATTCATGCCTCCACAAGCAGTTTAGTTGAGGATGTTTAGTAGGGTGTTTCAGGTGCTCCCAATATTTTCCGATCCTGCTTGACCTTGGTCTGGTATTGCAGTTTATATAGTAGAAGTCAAATGTAAAATTTTGGCCCATTCTATAAATACTTACCTTTACCAGAATTAATTTGAAGTTTATAATGTAATTTCCCATTAGCAAACTTGCAAATCCTGAAGATATTGCAAAAATCAATGAAGGAATAGATATTTTTTCCTCAATCCATAGTTTCTGGGTAAGTTTTGGGAGGGCAATTCAAATCTTAAACCAATTGTATCCCACACAGTTAAAAAATTTAATATATATAATGTATTTACTTTTAAAGATGTCAATTGCTTTTAGGGGTTTAACCTTTTTTCAATATGGTTGAGAATTTTTAAAAGGAATATTGGGTTCACCAACTCTGAGCTGGAAAAAATATAAAACCTTTGATATATTTGCTAACTGTGTAACAGCTTGGTCTTGACTTATCATACCTCACAGCATGTGACATATGCCTTCCATCAGTATCTTATTTGGTATTTTGAATATTGATGGACTGCAAGATATTTAAAGTTAATGTCAAAACCTTTTATATTTTAAAATGTTGAAATATTATAGATAGATAGATAGATAGATATTTATTTATCTTGTTGTCAGAACGCATACATTTTACATGATAATTACAAAATGCGAATTATTTTACAAATAACAACAAGAAGGGGACACAACAGAGTTAGTAAACTATTTAAAGTTGCACCCCTATTACTAGTAGACAAATATAACACACACACAAAATATATACAAGGAATAAATGGTTTGATAAGTAAACATTATATTTTTATATCAAGAAAATATTAGAGAAAAAAAAAATAAATAAATAAAAAATAAAAGTAAAAACAGAACATCAATATTTATGTGAAATTTCAATAAAGTAACACTTTCGATATCACATAGTTTTTGGCAAAACACTTGATATTACTATAATTCTTTAGATGTTCATCTAGATGAAGCCAAATGTTTGGTGCTCGACCTAAGTAACTTTTATTATATTGTTCTATTGTATGATGCGGAGCTCGTAAAAGATTTCTATTTCTGGTAAGATACTGGTGATCTATGACATCAAACAAATTAATAATTCTTGGAGGTAAGGTGTCATTGACATACCTAAATGAAATTTTAGCAAGACTTAACTGTATAGCATCCTCTATTGTAAGTATTTTCGCTTTTTTGAATAAAGGCAATAGTCTAGTTCTTGTTCCTGCATTGAAGATAGCCCTGACAGCTCTATTCTGTAGTTTCCTGATATTTTTTAGATCTTTAATTTTCAACATTGGGCCCCACACATTCAATGCATAGTTCAAGTGGCTTTGAATATTCGAGTGATAGATCTGTTGCTTAACTCGAGATGGGAGAATATTTTTTACCATGCTAAGACTGTAGTTGCCAGCTACTATTTTTCTTATGACATTTTTAACATGTGTATTCCAATCTAAAAATTCATCGACGGAAATGCCTAGAAATTTTATGTTACTGACTCTTTCTATCTCTTTTCCCCCTAACTTTATTTTACCATGATGTGCCAGGTCATTCCTTTTAGTTCGAAAAATGATGTATTTTGACTTATCAACGTTAAGCGTAAGAGAGTTACTATTGAACCAGTCAGCTAGATTCTCCAAATCTGCGTTCACCTTTCTATATAAAAACTTTAAATTTTTTCCAGAAGCAAAGACAGTCGTGTCATCTGCAAATGTTACACAGCCACAGAATTTCAAGCATTTGACAAGATCATTTGCCAGCACTATATACATAAGTGGGCCCAAGACAGAGCCTTGAGGGGTACCATAAGGCATTAAATAGCTATTTGAAGTAACATCTTTATATTTCACTCTTATATGTCGATCGACTAGGTAACTCTTAAACCATGAAAGAACTTTGCCTCTTATGCCATAAAATTCCAATTTCTTAAATAACGTCTCATGTTTTATGCTGTCAAATGCCTTTGACATGTCTAGGAAGAGGCTCACTGTATACCATCCTTTATTCATATTTTCAAGAATATTTCCTGTAAAATCTAAGATGGCGTCATTAGTACTTCTTCCTTTTCGAAATCCATATTGCCCCTCTGATAATACTTTATGTTTGGCAAAGAAATTTACTACTCTGTTGTGAATAATTTTCTCCAACACTTTTGATATAACTGGAAGTAAGGCGACTGGACGATAGTTTACTATTTCTGTCTTATCTTTGCCCTTATAAAGCGGTTTGACTATTGCATCCTTCATATTATCTGGGAATACACCTTCTTGCATAGATTTTCAGAGCTTCAACGATTCCAGGACATATTGTTTTTAGAATTCTATTTGAGATCTCATCATACCCACTACTATCTTTAGTTTTCAGATTCTTTATGATAATTTCTATTTCTTTGACTGTTGTTGGAAACAAGTAACAACTTTGCTGTACTGGATTTGCCATGTTTTGCATTGGATCCTTTATGTTATGCTTCTCTTCTATTTTGTCAGCTAACTGTTTTCCAACTTCACTGTAGTGTTTAGCAAAAGCATCACTTACTACATCTGCTCTATTTTCTTTGATGCCATTAACCAAAATTTCATCTGATATTTCCTTTTTATTACGTAGCTTACCAGTTAATTTATTAATTATAGCCCAAATTTTCTTTGAATTTTGTCGGTTTTCTTTTATGAGTTCTCCATAATAAGCGAATTTTGCATTTCTTCGAATATTATTTTGCATTTCTTCCACCTGCGAACCCCAAATAATGTCAGATTGATGTTAATATGTTAAATATACTATAAACAACATTGTTCCTTTGGAAAAAAATTGGAAAATCATCTTTGAAATGATGTTTCTGGTAGTTGGCTCAGGTGTGCAAATAATTTTTTGTCATTGGGATTCACTTTTTTCAAGTTTTCCAGAAAAGTACATTTTGGTAAAAAATGAAATGCATGTGATCCTAACCTACTAATACTACTCTGACACACGACAGCTTTTTCTATCATATTGGCATTTTTTTGTTAAATATGATGAAAAATCAAAGTGTGCAAATAATTTCTGTGTTGACTGTAATAACATGTAGTTCAAACCATATATTACAGATCATTATAAGCCTGGAGAAGCCCATATAACAGAGAGTATAAAGGCCTGCAGATATCACACCAGATACAATATCCAGTTGAAAATCATTAAAATAAATAATCAAGCCTGAAATCCTATGTTTCATTACTGGCCAACATGTCCAGCTCAAATTCTTGAAGCGGAATGTCGTCTAAACTGGAGCCTTTTTCGCTATTCCTTGACGGCATCTTCTTAAAATTTCCTCGCAATCTGTTCTCTTCTTCTTCGACTCTCTTCCTCTCCTTAATTCTTTCCCTCCAAATGTTGTACTCTCTCTTAACCAATTCTTCAGTCTTATTCCTGACTGAAGTCTTATCCACAACGACGTAAATCCAAGTATATAACGGAAACTTTTCAATTCTTATATTGGAGATTTCTATGCTATTCAGGCCATCGTATTGATGAAGTTTACGCGACATCCTCAGATACTTCAACCTGAAAAGTATGATAGTTTATTATAATTGCACAGCAAAAAGGCAAAAGGCTGTTTTGTAAATGAAATAAGCGCAAGATGTCAAGAACCGGTAAGTGAACAGCAGAAAGTACGGTGGATGTCTGAACAAGCATCTGAAGAAAAAACTATGTCAAATGAAGCTAGTTGCTCATCAATGGGTATTTGACTGGGATCTAAAACAAGGCATAGGAGTGCAATTATGGCTGAAAGTTATATTCATATTGAAAATAGAAAAAGAAGATCACTAATGGTTCAAATACTTCTCGGTATACTATCGCTAAATATATAGAAACTGGTAAATTTAGAAATCAGCCTGTAGAAGAAAGGTTATGCCAAATGTGTGAAAATAGCCAAGTTGAAGATGAAATGCATTTTATATTGAACTGTTAAGCGCATGGAGATAATAGAAAACAATTGCACGATAGTATTAACTGCAACAATTTCAATGAAATGGAACTAGAAGAGAAACTGATATATATGTTTAAAAATGATTCCCTAAAATTAAGTAAATATATTGAGAAATCATGGGAAATTAGATGTGTTAAGTTTTACAAAGTTCAATTCGCAATTCAAATTTGCTATTGTTAATTTTGAATTTTTGTTATCGTTAATTTTTGACTCTTTGTAAATTGTCCTCTCTCTGCCCTTGGCAAGAAGCTATTGTTACATAGTGGTTGAAAAGCCCCACATGGGCTGGGTATTTTACGATCATGTTTGTTTTGGTCATCACATAATTTTGTACCTGCCAATATAATAAAAACATAAAATAAAAAAAGTTTCAAGTTTCAATGATTCAGATGCATATTTGAAAAAATATATATCCTACAAAAGTGTCTCAATATTGGCAAATGATACCCGTGATCATAAGATATTTAAGGAGCAGGCTTGGGAATTTTCCTCAATGGGAAATATTATTTCTTTCACTGAAATGCCAGATGTACTTATTTATTTTAACTTTCTAGACAGCCAGGAAGGAGAATAGGGCTATTTCACCAAAACTTACCGGTCATTGGCAAATTAAACCTCATAATATTATGCTGTAAATATAGGCCAACATGTCTTAAGTTGTAGTTTTTGTTCTACTGAATATTCCGAGGATTTTCACCATCAGTAAAAACTAAAAAATTAATAGAGATTTTACAGAACCATACAATTTTATGACTCAAACCTATCTTTTGCCTTTTCCGCTTGGGCATGTGGAGCAGTCTTGTAAATCGCCACCTCTGGACTGGGCCTCTCCAACCACAAACCAGCATTTTGAATCCTGAAATTGAGTGGAAGAAACTCAGAAGCTTGCTTTTTGACAACCAGTCTTGGTCATCTACCCATCAGAGTATAATAATCTATGTATAAATTTCAACATTTTATGCATTTAAAATTTTTCGTTTGTTTTACCTTGCAAAGAAATCATCGTCCTCGCCACCCCAACCAAAGTAATTGTTCGAATACCCATTCACTGATTCAAAATCATCGGTCTTCATCGAAATAACTCCACCAACATATGCTCCATATAACTCTCTAAATAATGAAGAAGTGATGAAAGTTATATATTTAAAAAGTTAATTTTATCCCCTTCAATGTAAAAGACAGCACTGGACCTGCAGTGACATAACTGAAACTGTGGCACACTCATAATCAAAGAGGGTGTCACAGAAGAAGATAGCACATCTTCGATGACTTGCAGTAAAAGATTAATGAATAAATGTTTGCAGACACTAAATCAAGAATCCTGAAAAAACCGATCGAACATTTCTGTATTATGGATTGGTAGTCTGAAAAAATGAAATTGATAGAGAATGTGTTTCTCCATTCTAGAAAGTCAAAAGTAAACATGGTTCCAACTTACGTATAATTGAACTTGTCCACAGAGACGGCCATATGCCGAACATGATCTGGACACCCATAATCATTCAAAATGTTTATTGGGAGGTGGTCGACATCATGAAAGACATGGCAGTTGTATCTGTATGTGGAATTAGCTACTAAGAAGCCAACATTGAGAAGGAGACCCCGGTTGAATTCAAACTTGGGGTCCTGGAAAGAAAGTAAAGCAATATTCAATGACTTTCAAGAATTAGTAAACAGATTCATCAAATTCGGGTCCTCCTCAATTCGCAGATCTAAACTTGGAACTAGAGCTCTTTTAAAAATGTTGATAAATTTTCCAATTTTTAAGGTCCATTGCGATGCAGACACATTTAAGTATACAATGCTTGCTTGACACCAATATTCTAGTTTTAATTTGGATCTAAAAAAAGGTTTTGGAGAACCTTAAGCAGAACAGACATGTAGCACTGGACGCGGGACGACGGGACAATTTACCTTAGCATTTTGAAGTAATAACTTTACCTGCTCTACAACGTAAATGCCATAATCCAGTTTCTGCTCCTGCAAGAAGAGATGTAGGTGTTTTAAGAAAATGTGCAAATGCTGTTTCCGGTTCCTGTAAGGTACAATAATGGCAACCCTGTCACGTGATAGACATGTGCTTGGCTTCCATCTTCCGCCATTTTGAATTTCAAACAGGTCACTCTCCAATGAAGTCCAGTTGCAGCAAGAGAAGTCCACTTCTATTTCTACATCTTGATCTACAAAATAACAAAAAAAAAAACTATTTAGGTAGGAACTCACAGGTCCGATTTCACCAACATGCAGAGTTAAGCCAAGTCTAAGCCTTACAACCACGGGAATTCTCATCAATGATCCATCCTTCTGTTTACATATGGAACAGGGATTGTAGCTCCTGACAACCTCTAACTAAATGCCAAAAATTTGCAATGATAGTTGACTGATAAAAAAGATGCACTAATGCATAATTTAGTTAACAACTTACCTCAACTGTGAGAAGTGTCAAAACTATATTCTGGGGTTTTTCTGTGGAGATATCAAGCGAAATAACTGATAAGGAAATCTGGACAAGTCGTGTCTGACAGAGCCTAGAGGAAGTGGTTGGCCAATGTCAAGGTAATCCTTTGACCCATCATGTCACCCATGTACTGTCTAAATTATAAATTGTCACGTCAAGAGGACTAGATCACTTCAACCTGAGGATTTAGTGAAGCTGTGAATAACATGCTCAACAGTTTGGTGATCAATGTGCATGACAACCAACTGTGTTCCAAACATTCTAACTGACTGAGCGGAATAAAACTGTGACTAACTCATTGAAATTAAATAACCTTCTCAGAACAATATTGCTCTGTCCAAAAAAAAAATATATATGTACATATATATGTCATACACTTAACTGTGGACTGTCAGAAGTATTTGTGGGCCAAAAGTAGAATTAAATAATTAGATAGGAAAAAAGGTTATTAATGGTTTGATAATGGGAATGTAATATCAAAGAAGCTGCCATGAGTAGGGTCACCAGGAGGTGGTGCCACCTACTTTAGGATAGTTGAATCATTACAAGTACTCAACAATGCAATATAAGCTATAATAAAATATAAGGACAGGCTATACATTTCTATCAATTTTTTTTTTTGTCTCAATATCACAACATGTAAAGGTGTAAAAGAAGGACCTGGACATTCTCCTCTTAAACATGATATGAAATATTAATAAAATACACAGTACATCAATATCACATGTTATCCAATTTGCAGATAAAATTGATGGAAAAGTGATTTCAGGCAAGTGGGTAAATAGTTCAACAAATATTGAATGCAATAATTGGGATTTTTTCATTAAATTGTAGTTAGAAAGCCTGTATATATATTAATTTTAAAAGAAATATATTCTGTGGCATGACTCTCTATCAGATCAGTATTATTGTGATAATTGGATAGTTTTTAATGGTTTGATAGTTGTTTGTGGCTGTTTCTGTTTTGCACAGCCAACAATCACAATAGGATCAGCAAATGCCTCATCAGTGATACCAACTGAATGCTTTGTCAAAGCAGTCAATGGAGCATGACATGCACAGTAATGTGGAAAATGTTTTCATGATATTTGACCCAGTAAGGGCTCAATCATTTATGAAATAATCAGTTGGAAATAAGTAGTTAACCAGGATTATTGGAGCAAATCTTCAAATCCCCCAGGATTCAAATACACAAATGGACCAGATGAAGCTGAAACTGGATTTTTTTTGGCAGATATTGAATATATCTAGTTTTCTGTGCCTGGGAATTTTCTGCAGGCCACTTCTGATCTTGCAAGTCTGTTCTTGATGGCTTACCTAGCAATGGATTCAAAATGGACTTGAAGAATTTATGACCTTTACAGACAGCAGGCAGGCCTGCAAATCACACAACTAACCAAAGGTGAGGTAAACTTTATTCAGAACAAAAATTGACAGAATTTATTGAGGCTAAGTGTATTATTTTGACTCTTTCTTAGCCATGGTCAATGAAGCATGGCATTCTAGCTTCATTCCCCTGGTATTATATGAGTAAGTCCTCAGCTGCCCTGATCATCAGAATGCTGGGAAGCCGTTGCTTACAACTGGTGACCCGGACTAAGTAGAACTTTTCAAAATTAACACTAGGATCAATTTCAATAATAAAATGGCCACACTGCCTCGTAATAGTATTAAGCAAATACTTAAGACCAGGTTTAAACTTAAACCTGGTCTTCGCTCTGTTGTTGAAATGTAATTTGCAACAAAAAAGGTCTTCGAAGTATTCATTAATTATCATAGGCCATGTAGGTAATGGTACAACATTCTGGCATTTGTCGTAGCTAGTTTTCTGTGTTGAATAACCAGAGGTTAGGAGTGTGAATTTCTAATACCCGCCACCAGCTTAACTGAACATGGAAGTAAACTGTTTTATGGACTGACAGCTCCAACCAAAGCAAGAAGCAGGTTCTTTTTATCAGTAAGTTAACAACTGGCTTCATGAATACCAGAGTCATGTGATAATTATTTACAAAGTCAATAATAATAGTCTTTTGACTGACAGTGTTACCCATATAAAATATGTTCTAAAAAAATAAAAATAACAGTAAACATATAATAATAACTTACAAAATTAGTAACAGTAAGAGCAGAATAATAGACATGATTTTAAAAATATTCTTACCATATATTTCCTTTTGGCAAAATGGTAGAGGCAAATAAGCAGGTCCAACAATATCCAAAACATTTTCAGCTTTGTCGAGAATATAGTCCAACAAGAGCAGCGGGATATCAGTTACGAACAATATGAACATTAAAGTCACCACCAAACATTTTCTAAGCCTTCTTTTTCTGAACATTATAAAATTACTACTTGTCCATATTTATAATAGATACAACTACTTTTAAGATACTGAAATCATCAGTCACACAAATATAAATGATTGTACGATGTGACTAATAATATGTTGTATGTATGAAAATGGTTGATATTTTCTGCAGCCATCCATAATTTATTCATTTATTTGCCTCAAGTCAAATACCACTCTCCAGTGAATAAGAAATTAGCACCTCCAGGTTAATAGCACTATCAGCAGTATCAAATATGGTTGGAAATACCTTGACAATATATAAAGACTGATGACCTATTCGATATCCACTTTCCAAAATATTCATGTAGCTTAATTCCTAACTTCAATAACCTCGATAAAACCCAACAATTTATTATGATTCTGTCAGACAAAAGGCCTGAAATCATACAAGCAGTAGGTTCCTACCTTAAGGAAGTTATGAAGTGATAAAAATTTGAAGGGAATAATCAGGATAAATCTCAATAGTATTGTTTAGTTTTAAGCCTCTTTATCAGTCGAGCCAATAAGCTCATATGCTCCATATTTGGGTTCCAACTGACTGCCAAAATGGCCTTCATAGCCCGGACTTGCATTGCTTGGAATCATAGCGGTTGCCGCTGTTCGTCTCGGCCTGCTTGGTGGCCATTACACCCATGAAAACAAACTGACATGTGAATTTTTTGTGACTGTGTGTCACAGCTCTGAACTGTACATTGTAATTGAACTCTTGAATTTTTTAAATTTTTTAAATGACATTTTACTTTACTTTACAAACTGGGACCGACGTGAAATAACTAAGATTGGACTTAATATAGTATTAATTTTCTGTAGATGTAGAGTAGCTGTCAATTTCTTTGTTTTTTCATTTTTTGATGACACATGTATCTTTTTGATATGCAGATTATCAAATAAATCTTTATATATATATATATATATACAATGTACATTTTCATTAAGAAATGTAAATATAGAGATGCATTTGAAGTAATATCGAAAGAACAAGATGAACACAGTATTTGAGTATAAAATTTTAGATTATTTTCACAATTATACATACTTACATACTTTATTTACATTACAAGAGCATAATTATAGCGCATCCCAGAGGAAAAAGAAGTATAAAAGCAGTACACTCTCTCGGCGAAGAAGTACAAAATCAGTACAAAAGCAGTACGTGGTCCCACGCTGCAAATGTACATCTATTATACTGATTTTGTGCTTCTATGCAAATTGTGTACTGATTTTATACTTCTAGTGACAGAATTTGAATAATCATGTACTGCATATGTACTCCTCTAACTTCTAAATTTCATTTGAACATTTTGTGTACTGAATTTATACTTCTATGACTTAGGTTGCTTAGATTCAGTCACATGTGGGTCATGTTCACTTCCAGAACTTGGAAAATGTGCAGGTGTGTCCAGGTTTTTTTACAATATACATTGAATTACTGGCATAATTTCCATAGTATTAGATACAAATGTTTTGCTATTAATATAGCGACAAAAAGTACAAATCAGATAGAAAATTATTCCAGCCTCCTTTTTTTCTCTAGGCTTATGTATCTATGTGTAGTTATTTCAATTACATTGATTCGGCTGAGGGACTGATATTATATGTGGCCTGTAAAATTAATGAAGCATTGATTTTTAGATACTTCAAATGTACAGCGATTGTACTGCAAAAATGCATCCTGGAAGCATGCACAGCTAGTATGCTCCTTTTGTACTCCCTGCAAGGAAGTATTTTTGCAGCGTATGGATTTGCATATCGGGAGTATAAATGGAGCATAATTAAAATAATTCAAGCGCTTCAAATGTACTCCTTTTGTACTGTAAATACGCTGCGAAAATACTGCATTTGTACTGCGAAAATACTGCATTTGTACTTCAAATGCAAATTTTGTGTGAAAAAGTCTCTCAACCATGCAAATCGTCATTGCGCAATGTACTTCTTTTGTGCTTCTAATGTACTCCAATACCATATATGGGATATACTGATTTTGTACTGTTTCTGTGCTGCAAGCATACTCTTTTTTCCTCTGGGATTGCACATTTTTTTAATTGAGCGATAAAGAAGCTGCATGCACACCGGTGGATCTTCATCCAGCCTTCTATTTCACTTACACTTTTAAGTCACACACTCATGCTGACTCAACAATCAACCCCCCCCCCCCCTTCGGGTGTTTCAGGTGCCCCCAATATTGTCCAAACAACTTGACCTTGGTCTGGTACTGCAGTTTATATAGTGCACCCTCACTCCCTATGGCAAAATCACGAACAAGAGGGCACCAGAGGAAGTTATTTAAAAGAAGAGCCAACAACCTGGACATCAGGAAGAATTTCTTTGTCAATAGAGTAACGGATGTGTGGAACAGATTACCGGAAGATGTGGTCATGGCTGATTCACTCAACTCGTTTAAAAATAGAATAGACAAATATTGGGGAAATACTAAATTCGACATAAGTGGTATATGGTCAGAGTAATTCCTGACCGGTGTGAGGCAGCATTAGCGGCCTGGGCACATGGATCTACCACCACAATTAAAATCAAATTCTTAAACGACAATATGAAGTAATCTATATTTATCTCAAGAAAACACTTCAGTTATCTGTGTGAGGCAGCATTAGCGGCCTGAGCACCTTAAGGTACCATTTATATGGTAGTTATTCTTGTGGATTCTGGGATACTAAAAACTAACCACCGACTTCACTTCCGACATTTTTAATGGGTAATGGACTACTAAAGGAGACCACCCATACGTTTTTATCGATGGTTTTTATCTTCACACTGGATTACACACCTAAAAAAAAAAATAAAATTCTGAAACTATCCAGCAAAAAATTTTTTTTACAAAACTATCTTTTTAAAAAACCTGGATTACAAAAAGATCTTACTCAGTTACTATTATGAGATGCCTGCCAAATGTGTGCATGTGAAGCCTGGTTTTCTTTTAAGATTTACAAATGGATTTTAACTAAACCATGGTTTTTATCAAAAGTATCAAATGGATAATTATTCCACTTGACTTACTACAATTTAAATATCCAAAAAAACGGTTTTAATACATGGATTATTTATATACAAGTCGCAACTGGATAATTTCGATCTGGAAAAAGAGGCAAACCTTGCCTGCTTCCAGGAGGACTAATAAGACTAAGACTAAGACTAAGACTAGTAAAAGTCACATGTAAAATTTTGGCCCATTCTATAAATACCTACCTTTACCAGAATTCACTTGAAGTTTATAATGTAATTCCCCATTGACGAACTTGCAAATCCTGAAGATATTGCAAAAATCAATGAAGGAATAAATATTTTTTCCTCAATCCATAGTTTCTGAGTAAGTTTTGGGAGGGCAATTCAAATATGGCATCAGCTATCCTACAGCAGGTCTTCCTAATGAGCTGGGAAGTGTTGAATTTCCTAAAATTCTGCCATTTTATGCAGATTTTCATAAATTTTACAGCTTCTGGCAGCTTGGCAAATGCGGTTATACAAAAAATGACACCAGATTTGAATTTCCCTCCCAAAGCTAACTGAGGAACTGTGGATTGAGAAAAAAATTTTAATTTCTTCATTGGTTTTTAACTTTTGCAATATCTTTAGAATTTGCATGTTCGCCAATGGGGAATTACATTATAAACTTCAAGTGAATTCTGGTAAAGGTAAGTATTTATAGAATGGGCCAAAATTTTACATGTGACTTTTACTATATAAACTGCAATACCAGACCAAGGTCAAGCTGGATCGGAAAATATTGGGGGCACCTGAAACATCCTACCCCCCCAAAAAAAAATTGATAATTACATTCAGACTGCAGAGTAATTTTTACATTGTAATTGGTAGATCAAAATGGTCTCCCAGTGGTCAGATTTGGTCTCCTAGTCATTGGTAAATTGGTGTCACTGGGAAACCATTTTTCCTCTAAAATTTCGATTGCATATTCAGTTGTTTTAAAAATAATTTGAAGCTCTTGGCAGCATGAAAACAATTCTGGAATGTATATTCTTATATTACACAAGCTCACAGTATATTAATTTTAAACATGAAAATCTCCTACTCGTTTGCCGTCACATAGAAATGCATAGTAGAAATTAAGTTGCCACAACATGAAGATTTTTCACAACTTCGTAAGAACATTGCGACAATGTTGCATGCTAATATCATATCTTGACATGGCTTCACAAGTCACAACGTTGTGACAACGTAATTTCTACCTCACAATTCTACCTAATTTTCACCAACATTATGGCGCTGTTACAATTTTGTAGTAGCAACATTGCTGCAACGTAGATCGGGACAGTTGGGTTTTTTCCAAAATAAGGCAAGACATATTTGATCTTTAGCTGCTCGGATCTTCTCAATGCATTTTTTCTTGGATCGGTCAGTAGGACAAAAAAAAGTTGAAATCTCAATTTTTTATAATGTCAATTTGATAAAAATTTGGGTATGCTCAATTTTTTTCCGTAGGCAGAAAATCTGTTGGGTCGGTCGATCCGAGAAGCTAAAAATTAAAAAAGTCAGGCCTAAATTGATTTTTTTGTGTTCTCAAATACAGCAAGCGATAAATAAAAAATCTAATTTATTAGGCCTCAGTTTCTCCTTCTTCCTCCTTCATACTTAATGTCACTTTGTCTTCTAAATCGACATTTGCACTTTCTGGGTTATCCTCTTCACTACTCTGTTTCTTTTCATAAACAACTTGATTAGAATAAATCGGGTTATCAAATGATGCAGGTTTCTTAAACTCTGCTTCCTCAGCCATTGGAGGAACTTTGATGTCTTGATGTCTTCGAGATTTGGGAGTTTCGTTCAGGACCTCTTTTTTCCAGGCAACAGCAGGTCCCGCATCGTATCTTCGCACGACCAGCCCGATAATCAAAAGGAGTACGACGCAAGCGGCTATACCGCCAAGGATCCCACCAATTACAGCACCACTGCCTGAGCCTGTGAGTAAAAAAAAAATGTCAAACATTTTGAAAAGTTAGGCCCAGCTTTGTTTAAAAGTGAACAATTTGAAGAAATATATTCAGTTCAATTCAATAGCAATCTCTCAAAAAATCTGAGCATAATCCTCATAAGGCCTGTATTGTTTAGAAATTTAAAAGCTATTTATATTTTTCAGCATTACATACCATTGTATTTGGATGCCAGTGACTTTGGTGCCAGTGGTGTTTCGTCTGAAATAATATTGAAGAGTGGAGAAAAACAACTCAATAAGAATTTTCTGTATGATAAAGCAAATATTGCTAGCAATTATTGCTTGCGACACATATCAATAAGTGATTTTCAAATCGTGTTATACAGTGTATGAATACAGTGTGCAAGAAACAAAAAGAAGAAAAGATTAATATGGGAAGAAATCAAATGTATATTATTCTTACCGCAAAGTTTAATGTCGCAGTACTCCCAGCGAGTGTTAGGATCAGTCGTGTAACACCAAGGTCCTTCGTGATCTTTTGGTTCTGGATTTCTACAATAGTTTTGTGCTTCATTCACATTGTCTTCCTGTTAAAAAATAAGTTTAAAATCATTGAAGAAATCACAAAATCAGAAAACAATTGGGCATGTAGGGTATTACAATAACTGTGACTCTGTGAGGTTATCCAATGAGATCTTACTTGTACATCATTTTAGACAATACAAAATCCAGTAGTGGATCCAGAGGAGGGGTGGGGTCTGTTGATTTTGACGTAACAAAAAGTACAATTGAATTATTTTCTTAGGAAATTTCTATTCACAACCCCCCATCCAGTATATGTGAACCTTCAAATTTGGTTTCTAATAAAATAAGTGGTCACCCCAGAATATAATTGTTGGAAAATATTGTGATCAAACAACAAAACATTCTTAAGCAAGGAAGACTGAATAACTTACTGGAAAGTTTCGACTCTCGTAGTAACGGTGAGTGTGCGGATATTGACTCGCCCAATTCTGGCAGTCTTTTCCTGATGACGTTACAGCAATTTTACCGCCATAATCATGGCCTCCTTTGGTGCTCTTACATTCTAATATAAAAGAGAAAAACAGACATATTCTCTCAACAACAAATTAGCAATCATCATATGAATGACGGTAATGCTTGAAAAGAAATATTCTCAATATCATATAGGCCTAATTGTGTTTTTTAGATCTTACCACAGAATGGGATATTACAGTACTCCCACTCTACTGCAGCATCAGTCGTATAACACCAGGGCCCCTTAGGGTTCCATTTGTTGGGATTGCGACAATAATTATGGGCCTGGAAACGAAAGATGAGACTGGAATCACTGGATTAAGTTGATCCTTTGGAAATATTAAAAGAACAAGAAACATAATAAATTTGACTAAATATTAAATTAGGATTACTGGGATTATTCTTGAAGCATGTCTCACAAAAATTAAATTGTGTGGACTCCGAAACCAAACGGATTGACCCACTGACCACCAAAAATTGGTAAATATCAATTTACCCCTGTCTGCCTTACATTCAGTAGAATTGACTAGATAGAACAAAAACTTATTATCTCAGTCATCCATTTAACACAAATCAGAAAATCATCAAGATGCTACAATGCTGTTATAAATTCTGCCTATTGCAATTTCGGAAGGTACTCTCACGATCAATTAATTAATACTTTTTTAAACTATTCAACATATATATATTTAGAAAAGTTACATACATCATAAACACTGGCTTCAGGAAAAGAGGAAGAGTCGTAAAACTCATGAGAATGTGGAATTTGTTTGTCCCATCGCTGACAGTCTCTTCCAGATATCGTTCGCGTCACTGTTCCATTGTATTCCCAACCTATCCGAGTTTGTCGACAAGCTGTGTGGGAGTAGAAAAGTTACGGTATTGTATTTGAGGCAAAATTTAGTTCTATTGTGATATTTGAGTTTAATTGGCTAACTACTTAGTTTTCAAGATAGGTCTACAATAATATAACATGAATGGAGCCATCCCTCAACGGCGATAGCTGCATGATCAGAAGGTTTTTTTAGGTAACTTCTTCTTCTGTATAAACCCTCTCTTTATAATTGGCAAAACTCCTGCGGAGTGAGTTGTGTAACGTTATAATAATAAGGTTCAAAATAATTTTTTTCGAAACTAGAGTTAAAATTATTCCCAGCAAGGTCTATTTTGTGGCAGAAGAGACCCCGATGCTGATCTGGTTTGCCCTGACACTTGCAGGACCGACAATTGAAGTTTTTTTTTGTTCCTCCGGAAGTCTACAACATTAAGTAGTACATAGCACAAAGTAGGTCAGGGTCCGATTCTTCCTTGCTGCTGCAGTTTTCTTACTTTGAATTGAGTTGTGGGCAATTCCATAAAGTCCGATTTGCAGATTTGACACTTTAGCAGCTTGTGTAGCCCTACCATTATACTTTAGCTATTTCATTTTTATCCAGGAATGAGGCCAGGTAATAGGGGTATCAGACAAGTAATCAACCAAAGCTCCAAGTGCAACAGGAGCTGAGCTACAAGGCAAAATGTCATGGTGTCTGACGTACTCACACGGTGTATGTCCGACACCATGACATTTTGTCGTAGGCCTATATATGTAGCGTATATATAAGAAGGCACAGCCAGAATGAGAAAAAAAATCCAAAATACTACTCACCACAAAAAGGAATTTCACAATATTCCCACTCCTTCAGTGGGTCTTCAGTGAAGCACCATGGACCCTCAATCTTAACTCCATGAGGGTTTCTACAATAAGCAGCAGCTCCACTTAGTCCATTAGGAAAATAAGTGTCATTGTTGTAAGAATGAGTATGAGGACTCTGGCTACTCCACGCTTGACAGGCGCGGAATGACTTCGTGTGAGTCATCGTACCGGAGTATTCGCCCCCTTTGATCGTCATTTTGCATTCTACAAGAAAACAGAAATAGTTGATGGTGTTTCGGAAGTTTTTCAAAATAGACTACTCAGTGCTGGACCTGATAGTACAAAAGCATTGAGTGTCAGTTCTGTTTCAAATCCAGAGAAACAGATATTTTGACTCGAAAAAATTGTTCACACAACTTTTTGCTACACCCATCGATGAATGAAAGATTAGTAAAACAGGATATTTGGTATCTCTTTCTATCCTGCAGGAGTGAAATTTGCCACGTGGCGAAAGAATATGGATATTCAGGACATAAAAATAAACATTCTATAGATACTGTGAACATTTTCAAATTTTGGAAAACGGCGGTCAACAAAAGGCATGCAACATGCCATGTAATGTCTGTTGACTCCATTAGAGTTTTCCATACTATGATAAACATATGCTAAACTCTTGATTCAGAACCTACCTAATTCACTGTCTTTTGGGGGCGGTTTTGTTTCGCGAACATCTATCAAAGGACTCCGTGAGGTACCTACAACACAAAAAATATACAATGAAAAAAACAACAAACAATTAACTATACACAGAAATTGTTCACCTGACGAAAATTTCTGTAATAAAAATAACTAACTTGATGACACTGGAACAGTTGGAGTGACTGGGTTGGATGCAGCTGATATGGTTGAAGAAATAGTTGTGCGAGATGTTGTTAAGAACGGATTGTTCAATTCTGAAAGAAGCAATGAAACATTTGTCTTATCAGTGTTTTAACAGTGGCTCCCAAACAACATTGGTGTCAGACTTGTATTCCATAGAATTTAAACTGAAGGACAAAAGTAAGTTATCGCTTCTTCAGGAGAATGTGGTATTAAGTCCTTGCGGAAAAATACCTTGACGGCTCATGAAAACAGTTTGTTATTCAACATTTTTTCACAAAATGAGATCAACCAATGTTTGGAGTGACCCATTTCACTGCAATAATGAATAAACATCAGGAGGACGGAAAACAGAGTTCACATCTGCCAAAATAGGCCCTTTGCATCGATGTCTGGCTGCCAGGCCTGCTCAGCATGCCGTCTCATAACTGTTTTGGCACTCATTCTTGGGTTGTGAGTGCCTTAAATTTCAGATGCTGTGGATGTGGAGGTCTTGAAACGGTCTTGAAAAGGTCATCCACATTCTGATGGATGTTGTGCCTGCCTTGATCATGGGTCGTGACTGCAGGTCTGCCTGGCTTTGAAAATTCCTTAATTTAGCCTGTTAAACCAAACTTGGTCACGAGCTTGCTGATTGCTGGCTGGGAGCAGCCCCTCTGATGTGCAACCTCTTTCTGGGACATGCTAGCCAGCAGCACCCCAATTGCTGGGTCTCATTGCTCAATGGAGAGCCTACCGAATTGCAATTTTTTTGGGACCCGTGACAAGAATATGTAAACATGAATTATTGATTGCTGTTAATGTCTAAAACATCAAAACATAACAAATGAGTTTGAAACAAAAAATTTCTTTAAATTATTTCAAATTGAAAAGCGATAACTTACTTTTGTCCTTCAGTTTAAAAAGTATTATATTCATAATATGTGGAAAATTTCATGAAAAATCATTACTTTCTGCCATTACATCAAGATTGAAATTGTTGGTAGTAAGTCTTACCACATTTGGGAATGTCACAGTATTGCCACCGAACATTGGGATCAGTTGTATAGCACCTAAAAAAGTTCAATACTTACATTATTGAAAAGAAATTACACATGCAGAAATAAAATATGAAATTGTCACAAATGGCCCGAGGTACAGATAGTTGCATTTAAGAATTATAAATGTCAATGTCAGACTACAGTTGGACATACGATGACACATTAAGCAAATAAAGCGTGTCATAAAAATTTCCAGATTAAAAAAACTCACCATGGTCCCCCAGTCTCCATATCATCAGGGTTTCTACAAAAATTTTCAGCGGCAGCAACGCTACCATCAGGAAACATCGTGTCATCTAGATAGTTGTGAGAATGGGGATTCTGGCTGTCCCATCGCATACATGTCTTTCCTTCTGCTGTACGAGATACTTGGCCTAAGTATTGGAGACCCTCGTCATCAAATTTGCATTCTAGAAAATGAATATAGAAATGCACCAACAGAAGTTATGAAAGATCAGTTATAGGCTGTGATAGTGGAAGTCTTCTTTTGCAGTTCTTCGGCGTCCCCGCACACATTAAAACTATTTCCGGAAACAATCAGCCATTATGTGCCATTGCTGAGTCGACGGGGCTGGCATTCAGGCTTCCAGCACACTTATAAATCCACAGGTATGTATCATAAAACTTGCAGGATCTATGCATTAGGTCAGGAAGTTGACTGAATCGGGCTAATCCAGTTTTACCGAGCTGATTTAACTGTGTTATGGATCTTGGAAAACCCAGCCCCATTGACAATGTACAGGCCGATGTTTCCAGAAATAGTTTCAATGTAAGCTGGGAAGTCGGAGAAGTGGAAAAAGGAGAGTTCCACAATAACACCCTATCAGTGTGGGACCCGACTGCTTCATTTTCCCACAACACAGCACTTTGTTTTCAGAGAATACAAATGATGTGCTTCAAAAGTGTTTGAATTCCAAAAAGAAACTTTCCTTTTCACAAAGAAAACAGGGCCAATTGCAGAACATCATCTTACAATAATATGGAAATTAATCATAGCAGACCAACCAGAGTAATTTTAGCAATTGATAAGTGAAAAATCATTGGCATACATACCACAGTAAGCGACAGTGCAGTACTCGAATACCTTATCGGCATTGGTAGTAAAGCACCAGGGATGGTCTGCCTGCACTTCTTCCTCGTGGGTTGGGGTCCGGCAATAGTTTTTGGCCCTAGACACATCTCCGTCAGCGAAATAACTGCCTCTCGTTAAGGGATGGCGATGAGGAGACTGTGAGTCCCATCTCTGGCAGGTGTAGCCAGACTCTGTTACGCTTTGCGTACCAAGGTAGAATACCCCTTTTTTGGTGATCCTGCAATCTATAGAGTATGAACATGTACTTTGATATCGTTGGTCATTCTCTCAAATTAGAAAATTGCATGATGGAGAAAGACAAAATAATTTTTAATACATATATTGTACTGCAATTTCAAGAAATATGAGTTGCTCTGACCACTTGCTGCATAGTTTCTACCCTCCAAGAACCAATCATAAGAAGTTAAAATGTTACGTTGCAAGTGGCTGACTGACTGAAATTGCGGTAAATTTTTTCATTTTGAATTTCCCAGTCCCAGTACTGAATCAAGACATATTACTCTGAAAATCTTTTTGACTGTTTAAAAATTGTTAAACCGCCAACAGTTGCACACAATGTCATGAATAAGCCTAAGTTTTTTTTTTATTTGGTGGGCTTAAAAAAGCACATAAATAACAATTATCAAGACTCAAGAGGTATTGCATTTACTTAATATTCCCGGAGTGACCCAAGGCGAAGCCACCCGTCGTGTCAGTGAGCTTAGTGCAACAACAGCTTGACATGTCTATCACCAAGAAGCTTCACAAGGACAGTCAAGAGATACCTTATTGCCAAGTACAACAGAAATGATAACATGTCTTGAAAAAAATTAATCATACAACAATCATACAACAATAACAATAAACTGCTTATCACCATCATACTATAATAGAAAAATGTATCAATCTAATTTTAAATTTGATGTTATTACTAATATTTTGTAATTTCTGGCCCCAGCAAGATAAGCCTCGGCTTAATTTGGGGCCCCTCCACTGAGAAATAAATTTACAAACAAACAAACAAACAGCTCATATTCGTGCAGCGAAACGGCCGCAGGCCGTTTCACGAAGCGAAATTGAGCACAGGAGAAGACTCAAAAATCTGTGCAGTGATGGTCTGAACATCAACAGTCCACAGTTAGATATAAGGTCAAGGGGGGCCCAGCTTCTTATCAATGATTTAGTTTCGTATACAAAAAAAATAACATTCATCTCTAAAAGTGTATTAAAAATTCAATTTTCTCCAGTAATATTCCCTGTCTCTTTATTTTTTATGGAATAGTGAATTAGTAGCCTTGACACGCTAAATTAAATTATCAACAAGTGATTCATTTATTTTCAAAACAGACAACAAGAAAACATAACAAAATTAAAGTTAGGCCTACATAATCATTATAAACTGATGATTATGTAACAGTGAGCCATTAATCTACATGCAGATCATGTTATTGTTTGTTATTACTATTATGCTATTATGTAATGTCAACAATCTAACTTAGACTTAAATTTGGCAGCCTCCTGTATTGTCTGCCTTTTACCATTGAGATGATTATTGATAAATCTATAAATATTAGGCCTATTCATCTATTTAATATATCTATCCATCTATCTATCTATCTTTCTATCTGTCTACATTGCATCTATTTAATAGATTTTATCTCTCTATTATTCTACATTTATCTGTTTTTCAAAATAATATTATGTGTTCCTAATTTTTGAAACAGTTACATAACTGCAAAAGTTATGGTAACACAGTGAGTCCTAAAACTTTGAAGTTCTGCACGAATTTCATGGCAGTGCCATTTACATATTAAATTTTGAATCTGTCAGTGGAGTGAGAATGAAGGACAGCCTGTACCAGCAATCTGGGTTTCAGCAACTGAAGTTCAGTTGAGGTATGAGTTACTCTGACACAGAATTGACAGAAATGTCGTTTTAAAATAAGAACAGTTAATTTGAGCTCTGCAAATCAATGGCATTGCCGTCTTCATATTAGTGCTGTGCTGTGCTCACACAACCGCCCAAAAATCACTGTCATCCCAAATTTGAATAAAATTTATATTGTATTTCACACAATTCGGAAGTACCAACCGCATATTGGAACATCACAGTATTCCCACTCAGTCGCAGCATCAGTCGTGTAACACCAGGGACCTTGTGAACGGCCATTAGGATTTCGGCAAAAGTTTGAGGCATCGGACAAAGTAGAATCTGGAAACCTTGTTGTCTGGATGTATTCATGTCTGAAATATGCATTGATTAGTGAAATATGCTGAGGCCCAGTGTCTGCATTTTAGTTCTATAAAAAAGTCTTTTGTACATTTTCAGTAACATAAAGTAATTTCTTACTTTGTAACATTTTAAAATATTTTTGCTTTCAAGTGACATTTGAAAAACAGTTGGAAATATGCTCAAGAGATGACAAAAATTGAAGTTCTAAATTTTTATCATATTGGACATGCCAATAAGTCGTAGTGCTCCATGGGGACCATGGCAGACCTTAATGTTTTTAAATACTACTCATCACTCATGGCTTTTACTATCGCTGTCTTTTATTTTAATTTATCTATCTTCACTTCGAATTCCTAAAATGTATTGTTCAATGTTAGTTGAAATATAAATAATTTACCGGTGTGGTTGCTGTGTGTCCCATCTTTGGCAAGTCTTCCCGGTCACAGTATGAGAGACATGGCCCCTATATGATGTTCCTTTCTTTGTGAATTTGCACTCTTTTGAAGAAAAAATAACAGATTACCACTTCAACAGCATTCACAAACAGAAATATTATGCTACTGGTACTTTAGAGCCACCAAGGATGAAGCTCTATTGGTACCTTATCTACTCAGACATCACCAAGATACTTATACCATTGGAAAAGCCGGTATCTAACTGACAATTTTGCTTGCTAGCGCCCTGCTAAGGATTAACACTGTTAACAACAGCAAACAAACAATCATATTATTGTTTATTTTGCCAAAATTATAGGTAAAAGGGACATAAGAAGAAACATATGCATGATGTCTAAGTCAGTTTGATTGTCGGGCTCTAAAATACATGTTGTTAGAACCCTCCAAATCGGTGCCCGACTATACGTACTTCTATTTCTCCTTCTAGTTCATAACCAAGACCCTGGTAAAGAACTACATAATATTACCTTGAACGGAAGCACCGATACTCTCTGTCACAGCATGTTGACTGACAGAGGGTCCGGTAAAAGGAGTGGTCGATGGGGTTGTCAAAGGGGTTGTAGTCAAGTAGACTTCAGAATTTTCTTTGAACAATCAAAGGAGAATATTACTTGAAATGTTAACATTCATAGTCAAGTAGTCATCACATACTTTGCATTGTTTAACAGTTTCTAATTTGGATAAAGTACATTTATTTGTAGAAAATACCACTGACCACACATTGGCACCTTGCAGTATTCCCATCTAGTGGCTGAATCTGTTGTAAAACACCAAGGTCCCCCAGGTCTGGAATCATCTGGGTTTCTGCCAAGTATTGAAGTAAGACTTGAAAATTATTCTTCATCAAATTGAGTTTTATTGTAATTAATGTAAAATACCACATTGTCTAGATTTAAGGTTGAAAAACATTATTCGATCTACGTCAAGTTGACTTCCAGTGCTTTGTGCAGTGTCGTATTGTGTGGATTTGAAATAAATATATTCTTCCATAACCGTTCTCTATCGAATTGACTTTTATTGTAATGTGCAATTTACAGTATTGATTATTGTCTAGATTAGAGATTTCAAAACCATTCTTCATCAAAAGAATTTTGTTGTATTGTTTAATATTCGATTGAATTGTCTTGACTCGAACTCGAGATCCAACCTCATAATAGACCATTCATAGCAATACATACAAGGAACCACCAATTGAATATCAAATCTGAAAATCATTCAAGACAACAAAAGCGAGCAATTCAACTTTTCAAACAATAACAAAGTCCATTTGACTGACCTGCAGAAATTCTTTGCTTTGGCGATAGTTCCGTCCGGGTACATCGAGTCGTCAGAATATTCATGCTCATGTGGGGACTGGGCATCCCATCTCTGACAAGTTTTGCCTGACACAGTGACATTTAACTTTCCCATGTATGTCAGACCTTCTTCAGCAGTTTTGCATTCTAGAATAAAAACCCAAGACATATTGAATCCATTAGGTATGGCTCATTATTGAAAAATTTCAATATTTTTTCAGAGGTTTTTTACAGGTGTTTTTTTTTAAATACATAACTTTGACATTTTTAGACAATATGACATATGTTTTGACAGCTATTCCAGAACTCTGACACCATGTTGAGACTCTGATGCAGGGTCGAAGTGGACTCCCATTGACTAGAAGTTGTGGAAACCAGGTAAGCCTGAAATGCCATTACAGCTTGTGCCTAATTCACATAATAGTATGCTACAATGCCAGGGAATAGCGCTGCCAGCTGTAACATCCATCCATGACATCACAGTTCTATAGCACAGATAAAAATAATGTGCACAAGCACTTTAAAGGGCATTCTGCACATCATGTAACTGCAGTGGTGTTTTGTCCAAAATGTTGACCTCTTGTTGTTTTGACAAATTCCCTGTGAGCTATAAATAGATCAGGGCGGGGAAGCCCCTCAATGACATCACAGGACTCCCTCTTTCCAGTTTTTCTTCAATGGTTTTCCGGGTCTCTAAAATGGTATTTAAACAATGTGCATGTTCCTGTAAAGTTGATCAACACAATCTTTGCCAAATTAAACCACATGTGCAAAGTTTGAATGAAATTGGTGCAGTATTTTGTCTCAAAATTTGTCCACAAGATTCCAGAGAAGACCAGTAACAATAGGGCAGAATACCCTAATAAAAACCAAGTAAGTTTGACAAGGACTGTAAGTAAAACAATTTTTAGTTAAAAAACTACTTGCCACAAAATGGAATGTCACAATGGCGCCATCTGACAGATGGATTAGTAGTGTAACACCATAGTCCTTGCTCCCACCAGGTGGCCGGATTCCTGCAGTAGTTATTCGCTAAAGTGACATTTCTCTCCGGATATTGGGCTGCTTGGACGTAGGTGTGTCCATGAGGTTGTTGTCTGTCCCATCGTTGACATGTTTCGTTACGATTCGTAACAGCCACTTGGCCCATGTAGTCAAAACCAGCTTTTGTAGTTCTGCAATCTGTGAGGAAAATTGAACATTAAAATGTATACCCACATTTAATGAAAGAATAAACCAATAAATGCCACTGAAACTTTTTTGCAATTTCCAAGGTCTGTTTCAATTTGCAGACATACATCACACATTCTGCCACAATGTCACATAGTTGAACTTTGGACATCTGTCAGACACTCTGGAAACATGTGCTGGTTGAAGTGTGGACATCTGTCCCACATTCTGCCACATCTAGTTAAGTGTGGACATCAGTCACACACTCCTGCCAAATCCAGTTTAAAAAAAATCAGGTTTGGCTACCTGACTATAAGCAGACCAGTGACCACATTCTGATAATTCAAGAAGAAAAAAAAAACAAAGTTGAAAGAATTTGATTTGTACATTTTATTAGCATACATAATACAAAAATAGTTTCAGGTAGTCATATATAAAATCATATTGTTCACAGATTTTATTGATGAGCTTATTCCGATGCAATATGATTAGCTAGGAAAATTCTCAAATCAAATCATACATATCAACATTGTCACTACACATATTTCATTCCTGTCACTTCTTGGGAACAACCAGCATTGAAACAATGTTGGTGCCCTGACGTAACTTTTTGGATGATGTTCTCCTTGGGGCATTGACTACTGATCCCGCTACAGAAGGCGCTCGTCTAGAAACAACGCTGATATCACTGGCATCCGAAAAAACAGCAGAGGAACGCTTTGAGATAAGTTGGCTCATTGGAATTGGTTTGACACTCCTTAAATATGAAGATGTCCTTTGGTAGTTGAAGGAAGTCAGTAAGCTGGTCAATATACCTTTTGAATCCTTCCTTGGCCTATTGAAAGGATCGTTCTCAAGTGCTAGATCGTCTGTAATGTATGATAAAGCTTTTGTAGGTTCTTCGCTGTACGAACGCTGTAGTTCCCGGTAGTTCAAAGGTTCTCTAAAGATGGGCAAACATACATCGACTGATTGTGGTCTAGGTGGAACTCTATCGTTATGCTCCCTAATGTTTGATGAAACAACTGCATAAGGTTTTGATATGGATGGTTTATCATGCTCCATCTCAGAAAACGCTTCGAGAGAACTTTGCGGTCTATTATTGTGAACAGCAAGTCTTTTCTTTCGCACACTAGTCCTGGCACCAGCATTGATGAGACATTCCGCACAGTCAAAGTACTTCATATCCTTCGCAAGACTGAATGCTGTGTCACCAAATTTATTGATGTGATCGAGACTTAATCCATATCTTGTGAAGGCTGTTATCAACATCTTTAGCGCAACAATGTCATTTTTCCAAATAGCGTAATGCAATACTGTATTGCCGTTATTGTCAGCAGAATTCAAATCAAAGTCCACAGCATTTAAGTATAGTTCCACTAACTCATGCCTCTTACATAAACAAGCATGGTGCAATGCATTACAACCATTTAAGTCTTTTAAGCCAACCGATGCTCCAAATTCCAAAAAGAGTCTTGCTAATCCAACCACATTCTCATTCCCACTTTTGCTGCATTTGATCAATGGCGTTTGACCGTTTAAGTCTCTTGCGTTAACATTGCAACCAGATTCCAGCAGTGATCTCACTTTTTTTATGTTTCCTTTTCTGGTAGCCTCATGTAACTTATCCCACATCATGGTGTAAAATTTGATAAGTCCTGAAATGGCTTCCTCACAAGTGCAAAAGCTTTCTATTTACCAAAGTCCTCAGACAGTCATAAAATCACTGTGTACAGCTTGGTAAGTCCATAACTTTCGTAAAATCAACCTAACATTCAACGGGAAATATATTAACTTCCCTCAAAAATTCATAAGTTCTCGGACGACGAAACCTCTCAAAAAGCTGTAAACCGTATTAAAATGAATTTTATAAGATTCCTGCCATTTTCAAGTTAAATCAGCTCAGATCAGCAATTATCTTTTAAGTGTAAGTTCAGTAAGTCCACTGAAGAGAAAATAATTCCACTGTCAAAAAATAATACAAATGCAATCTCACTAGTGGACATTCAGACCATTGGACATTGCAGCTATGCCAACAGGGTGTTTTAACTGTTTATGCTAGTACTGCACACTTATGAAATACGTCATCCTTAAGATCAATTTGCCTAATAATACAATTGCTGACTGTCTGCATATCTGTCTGCCTGACCAGACTTCCTGGCACTAATGATTGAGACAATTAGACTGTCTGATTACATTAAAAATACCTGAACCTCCTTCAGTAAGATCTCACCCAAAAGGTACATGTATTTTGTTATATTTTGACACATTTGTCAGCTTCTTTTTGTATGTTTACACCATTTATCATGTTTTATTCTCATATTATCAGAGTATAATAATCAGACTATTTTGAAATTTTCACATGTTTTTGTTCTATACAATATTTTGTTTTGCAAACATCTCATTTACTGCAATATAATTTCTTCTTTTGATTATTTCTAATTTCGCAGTTTTTAACTTACTAATAATGAAACTTCTTCTACTTGTGTTTTGCACCACTCTTACATCTTTAGTTTGGACTTGTCAGTATTTGTGTCGCTTTGAAGTTTTCAAAATATTTTACAATTCAATTCAATTCAATTCAAAACTTTATTGGCAGACGCATAGTACATGACATGACTTTGGTCCATAATAACATCTAATGGAATCTACAGGAATACAGAACTACAATTACAATAATATAAAGGACTACACATCATCAGCCTAACTATTAGTATGAAGGCATGAGATCCAGTATCTCCGGATTCTCGATAAGCAATATACATCAGATTTGAGCAATTGTAATATTAAAGAATTCTTACACAGAGACAGCCTAGTTATAAATTTAAACAGTATATGTTGTAATAAACCATCAAAAGTGTAAACATTGTTAGTGACACATAGCTGACTGGCATTATGATGCCAAGGAACACATGACAATAATCTCAGAGCATCATTATACGCCACTTTGACCTTTCTGTAGGCACACTGTCTAAATTTCCACCAAAGTGATGGAGTATATAAGGAATAACAAAAAGTTTTGAACAATAATAGTTTTACAGGCTTCGTGCACATGTGAAATCGATGTTTTAACAGGTTACACTGAGCATACAACATACGACACTGACGTAGCAGGTCACGATCATCTCTCTGATCATCACTTATCCTATGTTTCATCATTCCTTCAAATTCAATATTCCTACACAGAAAATGTATACCTTCTCAATTGGGAATGCCTGTATAGTTGTCTTAGACATAGGTGTAACTGTATAATCAAGTTTGAGGTCATGAGTCATTTAGCGACTTTAATCTGCTTGGGAACTTTAGGCTTAGGTAGATCTTCACCAATTGACATAACACTAATTGACCATGATGACGTGTTATGTCTTGAGCACCGGCTAATACCTAATTATGCTTGAGATTAAACAGTGACAGATCTGCAAATTTCTCTGTCCACATATGACTCATATGTGAGTCATTGCTTTTGCTGGCATATCAAACCATTTTAGAGGGCAACAACTTTTGGACTGATGTCAGCCTGATGTTGACCTGATGTCAACCTGATGTTCGCCAGATTTCCGCCTGATGTCTATCTGATGCTGGTCTGGTATAATGGACTGGTGTTGCACTAATAATGTTGGATTGATGTCAGCCTGATGTCTACCCAAGGGCTTCCCAGCATTCTGATGATCAGGGCAGCTGAGGACTTACTCATATAATACCAGGGGAATGAAGCTAGAATGCCATGCTTCATTGACCATGGCTAAGAAAGAGTCAAAATAATACACTTAGCCTCAATAAATTCTGTCAATTTTTGTTCTGAATAAAGTTTACCTCACCTTTGGTTAGTTGTGTGACTTGCAGGCCTGCCTGCTGTCTGTAAAGGTCATAAATTCTTCAAGTCCATTTTGAATCCATTGCTAGGTAAGCCATCAAGAACAGACTTGCAAGATCAGAAGTGGCCTGCAGAAAATTCCCAGGCACAGAAAACTAGATATATTCAATATCTGCCAAAAAAAATCCAGTTTCAGCTTCATCTGGTCCATTTGTGTATTTGAATCCTGGGGGATTTGAAGATTTGCTCCAATAATCCTGGTTAACTACTTATTTCCAACTGATTATTTCATAAATGATTGAGCCCTTACTGGGTCAAATATCATGAAAACATTTTCCACATTACTGTGCATGTCATGCTCCATTGACTGCTTTGACAAAGCATTCAGTTGGTATCACTGATGAGGCATTTGCTGATCCTACTGTGATTGTTGGCTGTGCAAAACAGAAACAGCCAAAAACAACTATCAAACCATTAAAAACTATCCAATTATCACAATAATACTGATCTGATAGAGAGTCATGCCACAGAATATATTTCTTTTAAAATTAATATATATACAGGCTTTCTAACTACAATTTAATGAAAAAATCCCAATTATTGCATTCAATATTTGTTGAACTATTTACCCACTTGCCTGAAATCACTTTTCCATCAATTTTATCTGCAAATTCGATAACATGTGATATTGATGTACTGTGTATTTTATTAATATTTCATATCATGTTTAAGAGGAGAATGTCCAGGTCCTTCTTTTACACCTAAAGTTACATGTTGTGACATTGAGACAAAAAAAAAATTGATAGATATGTATAGCCTGTCCTTATATTTTATTATAGCTTATATTGCATTGTTGAGTACTTGTAATGATTCAACTATCCTAAAGTAGGTGGCACCACCTCCTGGTGACCCTACTCATGGCAGCTTCTTTGATATTACATTCCCATTATCAAACCATTGATAACCTTTTTTCCTATCTAATTATTTAATTCTACTTTTGGCCCACAAATACTTCTGACAGTCCACAGTTAAGTGTATGACATATATATATACATATATATATTTTTTTTTTTTTGGACAGAGCAATATTGTTCTGAGAAGGTTATTTAATTTCAATGAGTTAGTCACAGTTTTATTCCGCTCAGTCAGTTAGAATGTTTGGAACACAGTTGGTTGTCATGCACATTGATCACCAAACTGTTGAGCATGTTATTCACAGCTTCACTAAATCCTCAGGTTGAAGTGATCTAGTCCTCTTGAGGTGACAATTTATAATTTAGACAGTACATGGGTGACATGATGGGTCAAAGGATTACCTTGACATTGGCCAACCACTTCCTCTAGGCTCTGTCAGACACGACTTGTCCAGATTTCCTTATCAGTTATTTCGCTTGATATCTCCACAGAAAAACCCCAGAATATAGTTTTGACACTTCTCACAGTTGAGGTAAGTTGTTAACTAAATTATGCATTAGTGCATCTTTTTTATCAGTCAACTATCATTGCAAATTTTTGGCATTTAGTTAGAGGTTGTCAGGAGCTACAATCCCTGTTCCATATGTAAACAGAAGGATGGATCATTGATGAGAATTCCCGTGTGTCTACCTGATGGACAGATAACAACAGCCTGATGTCTACCTGATGGTTTGATGTTGGCCTGATGTCAACCTGAGGATCTGATGTTGACAGATTATACTCACTCAATAACTCTCTGTCAGTTAATATTTTTGCTAATTTCATTTGATCACCAAAAATAATCCTCACTCAAACATCATTAGCACATACTTTTGCAATATAAAAACAAGGACCTTTTGTGAATCCTCACTGACATAACAGACATCAGAAAGGTAATATTTTCAGTTTGTTGCCACGGTCAGAATGCTGAATAGTGGACATATATCATCCTTAGGCCTGCAGACAGTCAGTGAGTTGACATTTTTCATGATATGCTGCCAAGTCTGCCCTAGTGTTCTGATGTCTGTCTGATGTTGGTCTGATGTCAACTAGATGGTCTGATGTCAGCCTGATGTTCAGTTGATTTTGTTCTAGACTGATGACAGCTTGATGTGAACCTTGTGTCGGTCTGATGTGGATTCCGTGTCCATTTGATGTTGACCTGACGTTTGCCACAAATTGCCAGATGTCGGCCCAATCTCACCCTGATCTCAGACAAACACTGCGAAGCACATGCTTATGGGAAACAACAACAATACTACTCCTAGATGGAATCAGGCATTAAGAAGTGAGCAAATAAACAAGAGGGAGACTACTAACCACAAACAGGTACATCACAATACTCCCAGACGACATCAGAATCAGTGGTAAAGCACCAGACTCCTCCTTGGCGGTACCCTCCAGGGTTGCGGCAGTAATTTGAGGCATCGTTTAATGTCTCATCAGGGAATAATGAATTTATTCCTAAACTATGCGGGTGGGGAGAAGTTGAGTCCCATCTTTGACATGTGCGTCCATTTCGAGTTTCCGCTTTAATCCCTCGATATGACGTGCCATATCTTGTAAAGCGGCAATCTGAAAAGAAATTAAGACTTCACTTTTGACATAAAGAGTTTCAGACAGTTTAGCGGGGTTTTGGATAGGCCTCCCAAGGGGAGCGTTTGGAGTTCCTTTTTGTTTAAAAATTGATTTCTTGCCAGTTTTGATGAAATACATTCCTTCCTGGCAGTCTTGAAATAAGTACTTCTATGGGGTGGATAAATAAATATTTCTATGGGGTGAAATAAAAATAAAATATCTAATGGTCACCCCCTTAGAATTTTAGTATCAGATAACATACTTTTAAGATACACCACAGAACACAGAGGCATGTGAAATGAGCTGATATGAATACAATGCTTTCACCATTAATCAAGTGAGATTCAAAACTACACACCCCATATTGTGATACCAAGAGACAATGACAATTGATAGAACACCTCCCCTCCCTAGGGTACTACTGTTGCATAATGGCATTCTGACAGTTCAATCAGTGAATGGCAGCATGACAAACACAAAGGATTATTTTACTCACCGGTGTCAGAGTTCAGAACTCCTACAGCCAGGTGTGGGAGAAGAATAAGGACAACGAGATGACCTGAGGACAAAATGGAACAAAAAAGTTGTCAAAGGGAACAAATCATATTACAGAGAATCGCAAATGGCGAATTTTTACGAGAAGTCATCAAGATTGACATAATTGAGTGAAACGTAAAGTTTGCGAGTTATATCCTCAGTTTTTGTACAGCGATGAAGTTTGTAACGACGAAGTTTATAACTGAGATTTTTCAAAAACCAGAACTAATCAAAATGCAGAAATTCAAACTATTTACATGATATTCATTGATATTGAAATACTAAAAATGATTTAAACCAGCAGGAATAGTAGATGAAAAAAAACAAACAATTGTTTTCTTTTCTTTTTTTACAATCATTGATGGTATTATATTATCCCACAAATTGGGACTGAAACATCAGGTTTGCGTTTCTTTTGCTTGATAGTGTACACTGAACCTTCAAAGCACAGGCGTCTATTATAATACAAAAGGAAACTTACAGTTAAATAGTATGGATGATGTCATGATGAACTGCAAAAGAAATTAATTTGAAGTCATTGAAGTTGCAGGATGATTAACAGATTTTTAAAACAGTTCACGACACACTTCGGGTGCAATAAACAAGGTACTTAATGATCCAGGTGACAAAAATGTTTGTCCTGTTTGCTTAATTCCAGGTAAATGCACTGAAACAATTGAATCCTTGTGACCAACAGAGCAAAACTGAATTTTAATCACATTCCAAGAATAAAATTCATCTATTGACCTTCAAGTTTGAGATAAATGAATATCAATGTGGAGGAATTCCATCAAATGTGGTAAAATGTGGTAAGTTGGTTCTCAATTTAAATTTGTTTTGCTGCAGGATTCAGGTCAGTAAGTTTTAGATTGGCAAAAAGTATGAAGTCACAGAATAAATTGAAGTCAGGTGTGAGCCAATGGATTATCATGGACAGAAAGCAACCTTCAGGTTAGTATGTCAAAATGTAGTACTTAATTCCATCACATACACAACATTTTTCCGCTGTTGAGAAAAATGTTTCATTAGCTACAAAAAGGCTCTTTACAACTAAAAATCAATGTCTTAACTTTCAATTCATTTCTGTATATCTCACAGGTCCTCAAGAGAGTAGAGGTGAAAAATAATCCCAATTAAATCCATTTGAGTATCTCTAGCTCAAACTTGTTATGCATTACTATCTTGAGTAAAAACAGGTGTAAGCAGTGAAGTCACAAATTACAAGTTAACATTGTTCAACATAAAAATGTCTGAAGAAATCCATTTGTCATTGACCAGCAAAAGGCATTTGACAGGTCAAAATATTTACACTCAACATGTTCAGTGCATTGCTAGAGTGCAAAAAATCAACAGCAATATACACTGTATCATGTTCAATGCATATGAATTCTACTTTATGAATATTAACCTTATCTATTGACTGCCACTAGATGCTGCTTAGGGCAAAATGACTATGTTTCTTGGTGTCCTCAGGCAATCAAGAAAGTATAAAAACTATCAGTTGATTTAAGATGGCATTAATTGGAATAAACAGGTGTGCTATTCATCATTTAATGAATATTATTGTATAAGGCAATAAATTAGAATTACTAATATTATTTTTGTTGCACAATTGACCTGATATCAGATGGGATTGGTTAATTAATATTTGTTGACCAGATGCATATAAGGTCATCCTGGTGCACAAGATGGTTTGGAATATTCATGTCAAGCTTTAAGTTTTAATAATTGTTATAGACAACCATTTTAAGCATCGGAAATAAATCAACATGTACAAATTCAATTTTAGCTCACACTGAATTCTAAATGGTTGCATAAAGCCTTTGGAATTTATAATTCGCTCATCTGAAAAATGAGTAAATTTCGCAGTTTTCTACAAAATAAATATATTTTTTTTGTTCCACTTTGTAATATCATTAACTAGGGATTGCAATTTGCAAAGCAATTTTTGGGGGTTATTTTTATTAATTTTCCTTATTTTGCAGAAAATCTATCGGTTGTTGAAACAAAAATTCATAAAAATGTATGCTTTAATATTCCTCAAAAACAATATTATGCCTGAACTGAAATAATCTCTGGAGAAGCCTTATTCGAAATAATTATTTATTTGACCCTATGAAGGTCATTATATCTGATCATAAAAATCTTCATATTGTACAAAATGATCCTTATTCTCACTTACCTTGGTGATTGCAGGAATAAGAGAGGTGCTGTTGATGAATTGACCAGTCAGGTAATGATCCTTGTCAGATGCACAGAATCAGGCATTCCTATAAATTTACATGAGATGGGTGGACAGGCCAGAGTCCAAAGGATGAAACTCCAATCTCAAATTCTCAGCGAAAAAATGTGCTGAGTTAAATTCTTAATTTGTGTAAATTGAATCCAGTGTTAGGCCTAATCCATTTGATATTGAAAGGTAATTTCATGCGGTGAAAATCTCAAAGAAATTTTTTATAAAATTGAGAGAAAAAGGAAAAGAATATCATTTTCACAAGGTTTTTTGTAAGTTTTGGAGACTTCATCAAATTCCACCTGACACCATTTAGAGTTGATTCTTAGTCTGCTAATTTAATGGTTCTTCAGAGATCCTTTTGGTGAAATAGTGGTTTCTTCCCAAACACTAGAAATCATGTCATCCTTATGTGTGCCTGTTTTAGCAGTTTAGTTGTCCTTACAAACATTTTTTCTGTTTCAGATATTCTTTTGCATGAAGATTTTAAACATTTTTCAGTCATTTTGAAGAAATCTCACACAAGCCTCCTTTTGACTGATTCTCCATCATAAAATAAAGAGCTCTGCTATCATTGCACTGAATACATCCAAAATCATTAATGTATATTCCTTATGACTTCCATATTCATTTAGTCCAGTGTTAATTCTGTTGACTATTGTAAGAGAATATGCTTTCACTTCTTTCATAATCTAGTAGCAAGGTACATAATGAGGAGGTCAAACCAGACAGGGCCAGATCAAAGAATTACCACTATAAAAACAAGCCATTGCCATCTCATTATTACATTGGCCTCCAGCTATATACCAGCTTTAAAAGTACCTACTGGCTCGTCAGAACTGTATCGAAAAGCTTCTACTTCACACATACAATTACGATTACAAACATTTCAGAAAGGATGGATGATTGAGGCTTTATGTTCTGTTTTTATAACCAAATCAAACCCATGACCCAGCGTATCAAAGTCTGCCAAGAGCTTCACCACTGATTTGAGCTGTCTTAGGACAAGTATTGTTTTCCCAGGTGAATAGTACAATAAGTCTCCAGTGGCGGATCCAGACAGGGTAATCAAGGAGGGGCAGGGGCACGGGCATGTTTTTGTGTCGACGGGCCTGCGACATGCCATATTTTCTTCAAAATGCTTTTTGTCATCCCGGTGATCTTGGGGGGGGGGGGGGTCCAGAGCCCCCAAGGATCCCCCTCTGGATCCATATTATCTGCTTATCTTTCACCTAATGTAATTTAATTTGTCAAATACCTCTTCCTGTAGTGCAGAGCCTATCTAGTATCTAATGCCCAATTAGTATTCATTGGCATTTAGTCTAAAGGGTTCTGAAAATTAGCATATAGTTCCCTCAGGCTGTGGCACAGTATGATGATCAGAGAGTGCATGTTAGCCACAGGGGGAGGCCTACTACATTAATTTTGCACTAACTTGTTCTTTACAGTTGATTTTACAATTGAAGAAGATGAAACAAATGAATTTGTAGTAGGCCTACACTATAACAATTTCCAAAATGATTTTCAATCTATAAAACTTCTTCGATAGTAATTCAAAGGGCAAGAGTTTCCATGAGATGTCCTCAACCTTTGAAATACTAAAAAGAGTCCACATTTTTGAAAAGATTCCTGATTTTACAATTGTTGGTCTTTTTGCTAAAAGTGGGTGGCTGGCACTCATGCAGCGGATGATTGGTGGTTATAGTCAGATGTGGTCAGTAGGCATAAATTAGCCCAAATTAATCAGTGTGGATTCGGGAGCTTCTTATTTTTTAAAGCCTCTTACATAACATCTAGCTGTTGACAAAAAATATTTTGACTGCTGGATACAGTCAGTAACAATTTACAAAAGATGATGAAACAATACCAATGAAGTTGACATAATGGACCCAAAAGGTAGTTGGAAGCAATGCGCACAAGATGAAATCAGACTGATGAACAACTAATGCAATTGGAAACATTGCAAAACACAAGACGAAGGTAGCATAATGATGTACCCAAGATGAAGTTGGAAACAATGCACAAAAGATGAAACTGGTAATGATGTACCCAAAATGAAGTTGGAAGCAATGCACACAAGATGAAACTGGTAATGATGTAACCAAGATGAAGTTGGAAACAATGCACACAAGATGAAACTGGTAATTATGCTACCAAGATGAAGTTGGAAACAATGCACACAAGATGAAACTGGTAATGATGCTACCAAGATGAAGTTGGAAACAATGCACACAAGATGAAACTGGTAATGATGTACCCAAGATGAAGTTGGAAACAATGCACACAAGATGAAACTGGTAATGATGAACCAAAATGAAGTTGGAAACAATGCACACAAAATGAAACTTGTAATGAATCTACCACAATGAAGTTGGAAGCAATACACAAAAGATGAAACTGGTAATGATACCAAAAATGAAGTTGGAAACAATGCACACAAGATGAAACTTGTAATGAATCTACCACAATGAAGTTGGAAGCAATACACAAAAGATGAAACTGGTAATGATACCAAAAATGAAGTTGGAAACAATGCACACAAAATGAAACTTGTAATGAATCTACCACAATGAAGTTGGAAGCAATACACAAAAGATGAAACTGGTAATGATACCAAAAATGAAGTTGGAAACAATGCACACAGGATGAAACTGGTAATGAGGTACCCAAGATTAAGTTGGAAACAATACACACAAGAAGAATACACAGGATGAAACTGGTCATTAATGATGCATCAAAAGGAAGTTGGAAACACAATGCACATAAGATAAGAGCTTTACCCCCACTGATTTGAGTAGTCTTAGGACAAGTATTGTTTTCCCAGGTGAATAGTACAATAAGTCTCCAGTGGCGGATCCAGACAGGGTAATCAAGGAGGGGCAGGGGCACGGGCATGTTTTTGTGTCGACGGGCCTGCGACATGCCATATTTTCTTCAAAATGCTTTTTGTCATCCCGGTGATCTTGGGGGTGGAGGGGGGGGGGTCCAGAGCCCCCAAGGATCCCCCTCTGGATCCATATTATCTGCTTATCTTTCACCTAATGTAATTTAATTTGTCAAATACCTCTTCCTGTAGTGCAGAGCCTATCTAGTATCTAATGCCCAATTAGTATTCATTGGCATTTAGTCTAAAGGGTTCTGAAAATTAGCATATAGTTCCCTCAGGCTGTGGCACAGTATGATGATCAGAGAGTGCATGTTAGCCACAGGGGGAGGCCTACTACATTAATTTTGCACTAACTTGTTCTTTACAGTTGATTTTACAATTGAAGAAGATGAAACAAATGAATTTGTAGTAGGCCTACACTATAACAATTTCCAAAATGATTTTCAATCTATAAAACTTCTTTGATAGTAATTCAAAGGGCAAGAGTTTCCATGAGATGTCCTCAACCTTTGAAATACTAAAAAGAGTCCACATTTTTGAAAAGATTCCTGATTTTACAATTGTTGGTCTTTTTGCTAAAAGTGGGTGGCTGGCACTCATGCAGCGGATGATTGGTGGTTATAGTCAGATGTGGTCAGTAGGCATAAATTAGCCCAAATTAATCAGTGTGGATTCGGGAGCTTCTTATTTTTTAAAGCCTCTTACATAACATCTAGCTGTTGACAAAAAATATTTTGACTGCTGGATACAGTCAGTAACAATTTACAAAAGATGATGAAACAATACCAATGAAGTTGACATAATGGACCCAAAAGGTAGTTGGAAGCAATGCGCACAAGATGAAATCAGACTGATGAACAACTAATGCAATTGGAAACATTGCAAAACACAAGACGAAGGTAGCATAATGATGTACCCAAGATGAAGTTGGAAACAATGCACAAAAGATGAAACTGGTAATGATGTACCCAAAATGAAGTTGGAAGCAATGCACACAAGATGAAACTGGTAATGATGTACCCAAAATGAAGTTGGAAGCAATGCACACAAGATGAAACTGGTAATGATGAACCAAAATGAAGTTGGAAACAATGCACACAAGATGAAACTGGTAATGATGAACCAAAATGAAGTTGGAGGCAATGCACACAAGATGAAACTGGTAATGATGTACCCAAGATGAAGTTGGAAACAATGCACACAAGATGAAACTGGTAATGATGAACCAAAATGAAGTTGGAAACAATGCACACAAAATGAAACTTGTAATGAATCTACCACAATGAAGTTGGAAGCAATACACAAAAGATGAAACTGGTAATGATACCAAAAATGAAGTTGGAAACAATGCACACAAAATGAAACTTGTAATGAATCTACCACAATGAAGTTGGAAGCAATTGCCATCTATGGTCGTTTCTCTCTCTCTCAGAGGTAGCTAATTGATGTTACTGAGTAGATGGACTCATTACCGGGGATCCTGCGGGAGACACCTTAGCACTTGCCACCACGAAACACCTACTCAAGAAATACCAGAGGCTCGACAGTTTAGGTTCACTTATTCATTTAATACTCAATTTATAGACAGTTACATTAAAGAGTCATTCAAAGAACAGAAGGTATTCAACTTATCAATACATTAAACAACGATCTTAACGAATTACATACACCATTAACTAAATGCCATCTCAATCAACCATGACCTGGGGTTCCTTTAAGAGAAAACCCTGATCATACCTCTAACAACAATACCCTTACCTGACGAATCGTCACCGCGTCAGGGAGACAGGAAGCCCCCCTGCTGCCTCAGCGGGAGCGGGCTCTCTTCTGCTGGGCAAACAAGCTTGCCCCCAGAGATTGCTATTAGGGTGTTCTTCGGCTGCGCAGAAACACGAGGGTAACTGTTGCCATGGAAACATGGGGTGAGTTCTACCCCGTTGCTATCATTATAACTCATTACACAATAATATAATATATTACATTACTTTTATACAATAATAATATAAATGACATTACAGAATTAAGGTCTTGAGGTTCATGGTGATTTGAGGAAACTTCCTATAAGAGGAAAGAATGAAGACACCTCTGAAGCTAAAAGCTCAGCGGTGACATCCCGACCGATCGAGGATTTTTTATAAGATGGTTTTTCTCCGGTTTGAAGAAAACATCATTTTAAACTTACAATCGAATACGGATTACATTCATCTAATAGTGAATTAACATATACTGTGCCTAATAATGTAACTTTCATTGAAAGGAATGCTTTTTCACAATTGCTTTTAAAGATGGAAGCCTAAATGCTTCATGCTGATTAACAAAACGATTGAAAGGATTATTAATCGATTTTGTGCTTGATACCAATTTAGGTACGAACAGAGGAAACGCGTCTCATTGCACCTGAACTTTGTGAGTGCTTTAATGAAAGTTGTGGTGACATCAGGGTGATGTAACCACTACCACCGGGCAGGCGGAAGGGGGGGAAAATTTTAAGATGAAAATCGGGCGTGTGCAATATGCCCATGAAAGACAATTCGGAAAAAGGGAAAAATTTTGAAAAAGAAGCAAGAATATGACTTGCATCGGTGACATAAAGGAGAGGAACTGAATGACAGTCCTTTAATGGTGTCAATGAGATGCTAGAGGGGAGCTCAGATAGAAAAGTGGAACCTAGATTTTAATGATTGACAAGAAAGGACAAGTTATTCTTATGACCTAGTCGTCAAATTTTGCAATTTTTTGTGAATCGTTGGGTGCGGAAACCAACGTTATTTTCGGAAGTAGAGCCGCTAATTACATGGCTCCTCAGCAAAAGAGACTCAAGCACCAGGCGAGTCAAATAGCCGTTTTTATCAAGGGCAGTTACGGGTATCATCCCTTGTGTGTCATTGGATATGCATAGAAGCATTAATTGCATTAAGACAGGACAGCCTTATAAATTTAAAGTGGCTGGTATGTCCGATACCCTAAACTACAAAAGTAAGTAAATGACATATAAGCGATAAGCAATTTAAAAGCAACAATTAAAATCATGAACAAAACATAATCAAAACGCGAATATCAGCAATAGCATGGATCAAAGCGACAATTAGCAGAATAATAAGCAAAATGATAAAACAATAGTCCAGTATGGAGAGAAATAAATCAATAGTGGACTATAGTTTCGTAAAACTTGTTACATACACTCTAAACAATCCGAATGAACTGTAGGCATAAGGCGTACAGAGAATTAAAACAATGCGAAAATAGGTAAACAATATATTGGTACAGTGAAGTGATATCGAAGGCACATGTACATATCAATACACCTGAGAAAACTTGTATAAGAAGCTGGCATGCACAATGCATAGACCAGAATAATTATCAAATGAGGGTAAAACATAAGCTTAAAATAAGATAGACATATGAGAAATGAGATCAGGTGTTTACAGAAATAGTTCAGTGCAAGAGTTGACTTGTGATAACTGTTCGTGGACACGTCGAGACATAACCATTGGTGAAGAATAAATATTGCATACTGATTTGGTCGATCGCAATCAAAATATGAATTATATCATCTAATTTATTTTTTTTTTGGTCGATGCACAAATGTCTAATTAGTGATGCATTTTACACAATACGATTCGAGAGTCGAGAGTCAATACATGATGTGAAAGATAACATTATCTATACACGTGTGGACGAGAAGATTGGAAGAATCATTGATTGGAGGAGTCAGTGATATAAGTCATTGATATAGGGCGAAGGAGGCAACACCGACGCTCCGTGCGTGGTGCAGAGGATGGGACGTTGACAGCGATGTGCTTGTCAAGGTCAAACGAGATGTGCTTGTCAAGGTCAAACGAGGTGTCGACAGCGATGTGTTTCTCAGGGTCGAACAGGGTGTCGACCTGGCAACTTGAAAGATGCCGGACGTCGTGGACCTAATGGACGAGCTGCGAGAGTTCAAGGTCCTATTACCATCCACCCAAAACGATGAGGGGGTTGTTACTGTTCTAACAGATACAGAACAGAATTGTCAACTTGGATGGCTGGTTATTCAACCGTGCGCGGCTTTACCGAAGGGGCGAAGTGAATGGAAGCCACGGGAGACTACCATTGCACGTCGGTAAATGTCAGTTCGGACGAACATTGTCTCTGTGAATGGAGCACAGGCGAGGTGCAAACCGGAGTGGTGGAAATAGCGAGGTGTTGTGCCATGTGCGCAACAACCATGGCGGAGACAGGAAATGTTCTGAGCGAGTAACTGGTATTTTGGTGATTATGCTGAAGACTCGAGGGACTGATATATCTGCAATACTGCGAAGATTTGCCAGACCGGCCTCGTGGCGTGACTGACCCAGGTTAGGGTCAGGCAGACGAGGAGGTGAACTGTTTATCACCACTTTTATGTGTGTATGCAGACAATCCCGATACTGGTTGGACCTTGATGGGTCATGGAGAAGAAGACGTCGTCATGAGTTCTCTGTGATCTCAGGAAGTGCCTATATGAACCAAGTTCTTTTACGAGCACAACCTTATGTGAGAACGCTAGAGAATGCGTGGTGAGGAAACTCTTCTGAACTAGACACAATCCAGATTAGTGCCTGGCGACGGTAACCAATAGCAGGGGCAATCCATGTTAGCCGCCTGAATAAGCGAGTTACCCAGAGGAAAAGAGTTTCATTAAGAAGATGCATGCCAGAAGCGAGCTGGGACAATCCATAGTAGTCACCAACTGAAGATGAGGCGATGCTCTTCAAGCACGATTGTTCGTTGATTCTTGCTTAAGAAACAGAGGCAATCCATGTTAGCCGTCTGTCAAGAAGCTAAGCAGGAGATGACATCATCCATATCATCATACAATGTGAGCTTGGTTGTGAATGGTGACATGTGCGACGAAGACTGCACAATGCCAAGCCAGACACAAAAGTTCAAAGAAAGTTCTGCAGTAATATTGCCCCATGTTGGAACCAGGTCAAAGCAAGGATATGCTTGCCGTGGTTACGACGGAAATGGAGTGAAACGGAATGTTCACACTAGTGGTCGCCCCGAAATGGTGCCCTCTTCATATTGCCATGAGATGATGACAGGAACATGGCCGACTCGGAGTGGTCGTACGTCCTGTCGGAGCGTGGTTCCATGCGCAATCGTGGTGCCCAATTAGAGGTGGTGCCCAATTAGAGGTGGAGCCCAAATCGACTGACTTTCGGATGTCCAATCAGACGTGTCTCTTGATAGGATGCCCATGACAGTAGAAGTCATAGTGGAAGCACAGGAACTGTAAAGACTCTCTCAGATCAAAGGTTAGAGAACATATGCATCGAATGTGTCTCTGATCATAGGTGCCCACAGCAAGTCTTGCACTGATGTTTGACGACCAGCCCGACCAGCAACTCGTGATCAAAGAGACATTCTCGCAAATTATGTGACAACACAGCATTAATATGGTATGAAATAGTCATACTGGAGTTACTTTAATAAACAGGCTAGGAGCTCAACCAATGAGGTTGCTGCAAACAGTATGTAAGAAAAGGCACGTGATGTATAAAATATAAGATAAAGTAAATAACTTAATGATCAATAAATACGAAAAGGAATATCATAATTGGTTGGATAAATAATCTGAATCCCAGCAAGATGCTGGTCGTTATGTGTTTATAATTAAAAGGAAAAGAGTTGTTTAAATGTAAATAGAAAGATAGCAAATCACGGCAAAATTGATGCATCATCATGCTGATCAGCTCCCCAAGATCAAAATGAATCACATCAATAAAATAAGAAGGTCACTCTGCAACTTGAGTATAAGCTTGTGAAATCTTTTGGATGAGAAATTTAGCATAAGACGCATGTACTTAATATATGCATGCATTCAAGCATATGTCATTAAAATGTACCCGTACAATCGAACCAACAAGGTGTGATTCTTCACAGACCGACTAAATGTAAGGGTATGCAAGCATGGTAATAAAAGGGTTAAATGCAAATATACACATGCAGATAAACTAGAGAAAGGAAAAATGCAGTTATAATGCAATTGTAACATGAAACGTTATCGCAAGGAAATGCAGTGCAAAGATAAATAATCATAATCATGCAGTAAAATAAATTCAGACACTGGTACTGGTATCGTTAGGAGAGGGGGGTGGTGGAACGGGAGGGGGAAAGGTTGGGCGGAGCAACAGTGACGTAGGACGAGTGGGGCGTGGTTCCGACTCGATATCAACTACTGAGCGATTAGGGGGGGTATCAACTCGGGTACCCATGCGAGGGGCCGATGGTTGCCGGGGTGAAGTGGACCGGCGAGGCGGGGTAGTCCGCCTTGGTGGGGTTGTACGGCTCGGTATCCGAGTAGGGGGGGTCATTTTCTTTGACGCAGCCAAACCAGAAGTGGTGGCATAAGGTTTTATCTGTACTGAATGGGTAGTATCCGGTTCCATAACATTGGTGGACCGAAATTCCATCTCCCTTTGACGAAGTTCTCTAATTAGAGCTGAGTAAGGATTAAGCTCTTGAGTATTAACAACTTCTTGCATGTTATGGCCCAATTTGTAAAGGTGAACCGAGTCAGATGCGAGCATAGTCACCGCAAACTGTCCTTGCATAATCTGCTGTAACTTTTTCTGCTTGTACAAAGGAACGTTAATGAGTCTAGGGAGTTCTACGTTAAGTGAGTCAATCTGCAAAGAGCATAATGCAGTATCCCAGTTGGGTTTAAGTATACTGTATAATCTGTGATGGTCGCACTTGAAACTATTAGGACAAATGACACCTTTAAGAGAAAGTGTAGAAAGGTGGGACTTAATAGTAAGGACATATAGAAGTAAGCGTTGGTGTCCACTATTTAATTCCATGAATATTTCGATCTGTGGAAATTTGCGGGTTTCAGGCGAGCGATGCATCACTCTGAAGTCCCTGCAACATCTATGAAGACAACGCTTAGCCAAACTCACTACCATGTAAAAGACGCAAATAGTAAGAAGGTGAAGGGTAGTGATATGTATAAGACTGACAGGACTTAGAGAAACAGGGTAAATTACATAGTTAACCGAATCGCAATTCAAAGGACGTCCGGGGATGACTAGGTTGGCATGGGATGGTTTAAAATGAGTAGCCATTACCATAGAGGATAAAAGGCCACTAAGGTATCTACCACGACAATACATAAATATTACCAAAATTAGAGACAAATACCCCGCTATGGAACCGATGAAGGCAAAACCACGGATCCAATGGCGAAGGCTGAACCAAGCTGAAAGATAGAAGGAAGCTTCCAGCTCGGCCCATTTAAGGAGAAAATCGTCACCTTTTTGTTGAATAAGGCGACTAAGTTCCTTAAGCTTAATAATGCCATGTGTCATATTGGCAAGTGAGGTATTTGCTATTCTGGCAGCCACTGCAAATTTAGGCAAGGTAAAATTTGGCATGCCATAAGATTCATATGGTGGTAGTCCTGAAAAGTTAAATTCACGTTCAAAAGAATGCATCGCAATTGCGTTGATAGTATAGTTGATTAAGAAGGGTTTATATTGGTTATTTTCGGATGCAGGACATCCTGTAATACGCCTGGGAATAAAACCTGAAGGGGAGGAGAATTCGCAAAAACAAAACTGGCCACGCTGAAGTACAGCGTAAAGGCTACCAGGAACGGGACGTGCCACACGATCATTAGAGCAACGTCGAGTCCATGGGAGTGATAAGCCAGTAACTAAGAGCTGGTTACCTGCGTCTATAACACGAGGTGCTGCTCTAAAAGGTTCAAAGAAATAATCGACCTGACAGAGGTCAGAAATGACGTCTGCAGTAGCATTCGTGTATATTGCAGTGTTGCAGGATAGCTGCGAGCTATCAATTTGAATTGTTGACTCTGTACAAAGAAATTGATCGTCAATGTTGAGACATTCCTGGAGCTCTTCAAGACTGAGCTCCAAGAAGGAATCGTGCTGCACTCCGAGAAAAGGTTTTGGAATAGAGATACGAGTGTAATCATGATTAGACTCGCGGTCTTGGAAAGCAGGGGTAGCTACCACAGGTACGTGGAGTGACTCTGTGTGATACAATGTGTAAGGTTGAGAATTCTTAGGTTGGATTGGCCAGAGGAGTTGTAGTAAGAAACCGTTTCGAGTGGGCATAAAGATTGGTTGCGATTTCTGATAGATATGAGCCAAATCCGTGAAAGCTAGTTGATAACTATTGTGCCATGAATATAATACCGTTGATACTTTGTGAACCAATTTATGGACATATGAGGCTGGAAGAACGTGTGGTGAGATTTTACCTGCAGCCAGCTCGTGGAAGGCTGTAATTAATTTATCAGCTTCATTTAAAAGTATGTGAAGTTGCTGTATTTGTTGGGACCAAAGCCTGAGATATTTGGAAGTCAGCAGGCTAAGGATCCTTGTGGCTTGAATCTTACGTTGTAATGCGTTTATAGCGTTACTAACCACAGCAAATTGGGAAATAATTTCCTGATTAGTTTCGTTTAAAAGTGTATGGATTAATCTGATGTTTCTGGAGGTGTTGGTGAAGGTACTGGCTATGACGTCAATGGTAAGCACTAAATCAGAACGCATTTCGAGGAAGGCGTCCCTCATAAGATTCTGACGTGCAGACATAGACTCAATAGTATTTACAAAAATTTGATCTCTCTGTCGTCTAATATTAGCAGACATACCTGCTCCGGCCTGTGGGATAGTAACTGAAAGCCAGAAAGCAGTACTGTCTTCGGATTGCCAATCCTGGGTATTAATATTGACACGAAAAGTTTCGTTAGTAGATTGCATTAATTGTTTAGTTGTATTAGACGTATCATCGGTATTAGGTAAGGCAAGGGGATCTCGAGGTGTTGGTGTACGACCCGCTCGTTTAGGACGAGTGGGTGGCGAGTATTGATCAAAGAAGGGGGGCATAGTGGGTGGAGGGGAATATGAGAATGTGTCATGGGCAAGATGTGGTTCGGGGGCTGCCCTCTTAGCATGATGGTGGACTGCTGAAAGAGGAGGGGGGGCAATGGGGGTAGAATGCGTTGGAGGAGGCGGACGATATTCTTCAAAATGTTGTTGAGTAAAAATAGTCGATATGTGTGCTAGTTTAGATTTTAAAGCTGTTTTATAAGAATCAACTTTATCAATAGTGTTCTTTAAGAGTGGAGCGAAATCAGAACATATTGCAGCAATTAAATCATCAGGGGATTTACACATGTCTTCAAACATTGTGAGGTCCCAAGTAAATGTGGGAATGTGGAAATCGGGATAGAAAATATTGGCATTGATTATAAAGAATTCAACACTGGGAAAAATTTGTCCCCTATAACTATAACCAACGCCATAGTCTGGGCGGAGAAGCTGTGCGGGTGCAGAGCTCCAGCGTGAAGCTGCATCTGGTGGAAAAAGACCAGAGCTGCTCTTGACTGCGAGAGCGTCTTCGTGATTGACAGATGCAAGAAGCTGCATATGACGTAATTGGTCTCTAAGGGAACGGGGTGAACGGAGCAAGGGGATTGAGTCACATGCTTCGAAGGTCATATTTTGGATAGGGAAGGACACGTTACTTTGACAAGTACCAGAAATCCTAGTGGTATCAGGCAACGTGTTCAAGAAAACTGCCAAATCGCAATTACAATTAAGAGGGTTAGATGTTAGGTCGAGTTCTTTCATTTCAGGTGAAGGAAAGTAAATTTGCTTGTTAACGCCATCTAAATACTGCAGATGGTTCTGTTGCAAGAATATATATTCCAGATGGTCTCTAATAAAGAAAGGACCAGAAATTCTATACAGGGAGTTGTAACTAAGGTCTATTACAGCTAAATGACGAATATCTCTATCTCTAATTTCAAAGGTATGAATCTGATTATGAGATAAATTTAAGTAGTAAAGTTGATCGACATGTCTAAAATATGCTCTGGAAATAAATGTTAGCTTAGAATTAGTTAGTTCGAAAATACGCAGATTTGGCGTGTTTGTTAATGGGTCTCTTAATGATCTGGAAGTAGTAATATTTCTGAGTCGAAGTACCCTAAGAGATGTTGGATAATTAAGATTATGTATTCCGCCAAGACAATCTTCTATAACTATTTTAACTAAATTTAAGACATTAAATTGTTGAGTTTTCTGAAAATAGAAACCCTGAAGAATAAGTGTTTGGAGAAATGGTTTCGGTCGTGTAAAATTAAAAGATTGTTGTGCTGATAGATTAGGCAAGAGATTGGAAACTTCGAAAGGAACGTTAGAAGCTTGTAATTTCAATTGTTGTATATTATTGAAAGGCATAGAAGATGGGAGGCGAGTCATATCTGGTAGATGGAGTCTAAGGGATATCAGCTTAGTTTGTGAAACGCCGAGATGGTTCCACTGAAAAGATGTTGAACCATGTATGGTAAGGTCTAAATGAGTTAATTGGGCTTGTGGTAATAGAGGTAATGCAGGAGACGATAAATCTCTAAGTAAGGTAAGCTGTAGGCGTCTTAAACGGTAAAGGGAAGTCCATGGAGCAAAGACAGAGGCGTCATCAAGGACTAAATTAGTAATAGCATGTAACTGTGAACGTGCTTGGACGTACTGTACATGAGTCACCTGAGTGTTTGGCAGATCTAAGAAATTGATCTCAGGAAATGAGTCGATAACGTCGGGGAACATTACTTCAGAAGTAAGGTTTTGTAAAGTGAGATATCTCATAAAAGGCATAGTCGTGAAGAAAGACATAATGTCCTTAGTAAGTGGACCAGAAGAAAGAATCAGTTTTGTGATACGAGGTGAATCGGGAGGCCATACACATGGTGGTGTAGAAAAATTGGCTCCCAAATCACATGCGAATATGTCTCGTTTGCGAGAACACCATTCGTTAAACATAGAAACTCTACAAGAAGCCATAGGTTGTTCTTGTGCTTGGAGCAACGTACGCTTGGCCCAAACGGCGGCCGTATTTGGATTAATGGTAAATCCAAAATTCTTATAAAGAAAAGCGTCTTGCTCAGCAATTCGTTGCAAAGCAGATGGAGGTGGTGATTGAGCTGGAACCAAGGGAAGGAGTAGTAAGGGAAAAAGGACAATTAGCGTCATTGTAATGTTTATAAAAAGGAATGAGGTAGCAAGGTATATAGTTGGCTAAAAGGTTTTAGCGTCACTAGTAAAATCAGGTAATACTATAACTATCAACCAGTAAGGTGGTGAGAAAGACATGATTAGGTGAACGTAGACATGCACATAAACGAAGATAAGAGGTAAAAGGAGTTCATAAGCAAAGGTACATAATGGTAATGATTAGCATACATAGTGTGCAAAATTCATCAATCAGGTCGACATACCCTATGTAAAACGAATATAACTATCAATACACAAATAATTATCAATGGAAATAAGTATTCATAACATTTAGGCAACACGAGTTTTCCAACCACTTTTCCTATCATATGAAAGAATGCCGTGTATGTCAACAGAAAATGCAAGAGATGTACTCTAAGATCATACGTAATCACTGAAATCGATAGAATCGACCAGACCTGAAAATATAACAATATCCGTCAAAGAATGTAAGTTAATGAAGCACTTTCCCGCAAATTACACGCATGTAAGAAAAATTGGGAGTATCGTTATTGTGAACTTTCCTTAATACAAAACAACTTCTGAACTTCATCAACAACACTCAATGCCTAAAGAAATTCCCAGTTTACTAATTAGTAAACGCATATGCAGATTGGTGGTCCTAAATGACCGGTAAATGACTCTTTGAAAAAGGTGTACTTACATAATGTTGCAAGCTGTATGTAGGACTGCTGCCTCTCTACAGGTGTAAAGATTAGAGCAGGTAAGCTAAGGTTTTACTGGCTCCGCAAGAGCTGGGCCCTGTGGGCTGAGCCGAAAATTTTACAGCAGGTAGCGTGCCATATAAGGTGCAAGGGTGCTACCAAGGCAACAAGAAACTGCTTCCCACGGCAGTCTCGGTGAAGCCATGGCAACACTGAAAGCGCCCCCTGCCGGGCTATGTTGTGATGCCATACCATGTAATGAACTATGAAAAAGGGGTTAGCTAGCTAGCTAGAATTTGTGTATAATAAGTTGGTCATTTACAAAAAAAAAATTCTCTTTCCCCAAAATGCGAAGCGATGCTACAATCACTGGGTGAGCAAGATCCACAGAAACGCATTAAAAATTTTGTGCTAAGTTGAAACACACGGCACAATGCCGGACAAATTGAAGTAACCACATCGGCATGAGCCGGAACAAATGAAATAGCACAAGATATCCCCAAATCATGGTCGGGCTCCCAGTCCGACAGGCAGAGAACTTGCAACATATTGAGATACGTACTCAAAATAATATGCTGCACAATGATTATAAGAAAAGATGCTCAAGGTAATACTCGATCAGAGCAGTATAATAATGCTCAATCGAAGCAGTACCCACACGGCATGACGGCAAAGTGGTGGACAAATTGTAAGAAAACACTCTATCAATAAATGCATATAACACTTCTCAAGTGGCAAGATATTTGACGGCTAATATCTGCAATAAACGACACTCACGACATAAGCAGAAATGCAGAAAAAGAAACTAGTCAGTAATTATTCAAGTAAAATGGAATATCTACAAAATGCAGAATGGAATATGTACAAAATGCTAATGATACGAACGTAGTAAATTTAACAAAAATTAATTCAACAAGTGTTACCCAATATCATAAACACGTTATCCAAAGGAAAAATAATGTTACCACAAAAGAAAACCTTCATAAAATAGTCTTACTATAAAAATAGTCGCGTAACTGAAAGATAATTAAGGAACAGTTATAAGTAGTCATAAAATGTTATAAAAGGCAATTGAATGCTTAAAGGCAATCAGATTTACTAAGGAAAGATCACGATGGATCTTTGTGGAGATACTCTTTCTCTGAAATATGCGTACCAAATAATGGTGTTTGGTGAGGATAAAATGATAAGCCAATAAAGTACTATATCAAGAAGGCAATCGAATGCAAAAGAATTGCAGTCAGGCTGTTAAAGAACAAAAAGCCAGAACAAGGGAATACGTGGTCAATGCTGCGAGGAGACAGTGGCCAAACATATGGAAATACTATCGATTGGTCACAAGGAACACAGTGATAAGAAATGGAGAACAATTCTCAACGAAGAATGGCAGGGTTTAAGAACGTTGTTGGTGGGCTCAAAGCAGATGAATAATCCGGCTGAATGCGTGTGAGCTACAGAAAAGACGTAACGGTGGTTAACCGTATTGGTCTGGGAACGAAGTGAAGGGACTACACCCTCCTGGTGGCATGTGAGCAACAAGTTGGCGATGCAACAAATGCAAGGTACCATCGCACATTGTTGAAATGTGCGGATCGAGAACTCTTGTTGAGGTTTAAGGCCTGTTAAGGTGTACTAATGCAAATATTTGAAGAATATGTGGTTATAAAGAATAGATGAAGCATTATAATTTGTCAATGGTTTGTAAATTTAATGAATAGATGTATAAGTCAGCATTGTAAGTAACGTATAAGTCAGCAATATAACGTACATATTGAAGGAAAATGTAGTAGGTGTTGTGACTACATTTGGTCAGGAAGTGTTCGAGATAGCGGAGTTCTATATTATATCATACAATTGTTCGATTAACAAGAAGAAAATGCACTCAATGGGTAATACTGTTCCTTGTTCTAATGAAGTGTATATTTTAAAGAAGTAAATGGATTTGAATGGGTCCACTAGTTCATAAGATTGAAAAGAAACCTGGTCACTGTTGTTTCAGAATCGACTTCAATTCGGTTTGCTGTTCTTCTGCGTCATGAAAATCTTCAGGTAATTCCTGTATCTGATGGAGACGCTGAGAAAGCATCAACAGTGGAGGTGACGATACTGGAGTCGATGTATAAATCGGCAGTGATGTGACCATATGTACTTCCTGTTCATCGTCAAAGAAATGGCGATGGCGAAAAGGCTTTGGACGTAATGGTGGCAAAAAATGTGTAGGCTGAGCAGCTGCTTCGGCTGTCATGCTGTAGCCCGGGAGGTCCTCATCCGTTGACCATGATGAATCGGCTGTAGATGTGGGACTAGGGTAATCAGAGTCCCATCCATTGACAAGAGGTTTTTGCTGAGCATGAGTGCAAGCCACGTAATTGGCTGCAGAGTTAAAAGCATCAATATCGAGGGTTGGAGGCGAATGGAAGATGCATGTAGCCTCGGTCTGAGTTGCTACAGAAACCGTCTGCTTAGGTCCCTGAAACTGAGCAACTTGCTGTAGCTGAGCAACTTCCACACCAATTGATGTAAGCCATTCCAGGTTGCGGTGTGAAGGTGGATAGGACATTCGCCTTCGATGCATTGTTCCAGATACACTGAGGAAGCAGTAGTGGAGTCAACGAAAGACAAATACCAAATGATGGAGTGGCCATAAACAAGGGGTAGAATATCAGGGAGGGGAGGGGGTGGGTGTATAAGCGAGGAATCGCAGCTGGTGTGAAGATAGGTCTGACTAATTTAGATTTAAGTGATTACACATGTGTTCGGATTATGTAATTAGAATGAAACTGCTTGAACGTTGTTGGAAAGCTGTGTTGTGGCTTGTATCTGACCGTCACTGCTTGCTGGCAGGTCGGTCCGAGCGATGAATTCATATGTCATGAATTCATATGTCTCATTAAGCCATATGAGATCTTAAAGGCAACGACAAGTCTGTATAACAGAGGAGAATGATAACCAACTTTGTTCATGAGAAATTCATTAAGTATCACATAGATACATGTGGCATGAATATGTGCAAAAGAGGAATACGACATAAGCAGAAGGTTATCCATAAAGTGAATTATTAAACTAATTATTAGTTGGGAGAAGACTGATAAGCTGCAGGAAACTGATGTCGGGCTCCCATTGGCTCATGGGTACTGACTGATTTACTGAAAGTATACCGTTTAGATTTTAGCAACACATCAATTTGACGAGAATAGAAGTGATCAGTCCACAGTCAACTGAAATAACTCCAAATATTCATGAACGGAGAAGCTGGTGTAATCATGTGGGAGATTAAATTAAATATCTGTTATTTATCTGAGACTAATAGATGCATAAATGTTTCACGTAAAGCCACATCCACGTCAGTAAATATCTGTTATTTATTTGAGATGAGTTGTGAGTCAGGATGCCGACGAAACAGGACATTGCAACGAAACGGAACGTTGAAAAGATACACAGGATGCTGAGCTACAATCGAAGTTAGCATGTTTAGCAGGCTAAGACAGTGCCAGTGACGACACTCTCCGATACCTTTTGACGGAAGTCTTTTTGAGGAAAACATGTCCTAAAGGAAGGAGATGATCCTATGATAGGAGACATTCTTTGAGAGCTATATGCATCTCAAGGGAAAGGTTTGGAGAAAAGAAACCTAGCTAGAATTGTGCTCTTATATGGCTACTAGCAAAAATGAAAGAAGGTATATTCTGTATAAAAGATTATGATGGAATACATGTAAATATGAAATCGAGAGACTAAGCATTTTGGCACGGCCAATATGCTACGTGCGGACGACCCTTTAAATTGTCTGTGGACAAAATATAAAGGCTAGGACTATTGAAGCAAGACACTGTCACTATGACACTTACTGATGATACTTTTCAGTGAGCTGGTGAAGTAGACCACGAGCAGGTGATCCCTTCAGTTGTTATTTGACGATAATAAGCAACATATGCATGATTTTGCTGACATACAGGTATGCACCATACATAAGTTGACCTAAAAGATCTGAATTAAGCAATTTCGATTTACACAGCTGTCATTGCAAACTGTTCCTATCTATATATTTATCCATTTTTCTATCTATATGAGTTATATAAAAAATAAATTAATAGTACTTACAATTACTTGTGTTTTGCTTTGGATAAATACATCTTGCTTTGTGGAAAGTTAGCTTCTGAATGAACAATATTATTGAAGGAGGAAATCTATTGAATTTAACCTGTGAATAACTGTGAAGGCGTTGAGGGAAGACAATGAAACTGTGAAATGAACACAACACATGGGAGGAATAACATTTACTGTCTATAGATATGTTAGTTGACCTAAGGTCAATATTGTGCAAAAGAGAGTAGGTACCAGAGTACCAAAATAAGACACTGATGTCATAGGATTATGGTCCAATGGTATTTGAATTACCTAGGATCACATCGAAGTAACGAAAAGAAAAATAAATTGAGTCTTGTGTTTACCGATTTATTGACATGTCTATGAGAACCAAAACTCTAATTGAACTATTGAAGGTATGCATGTGGATATACCATATGCAAATGGACATAATTGCCAGAGCTACAACTCATAACAACAAAAGAGCCAGGTGGCATTTCCTGTCGATTTCCGTGTATCTTTATTATTCATAAGTGAATTTCTTCTTTTATGGAACTGCATTACTTTTTATTATGGAAGAAGCTTAATGCAAATATTCGTGTTGCACGAAAGAAAGTGAAGGAAATGAAAGAAGGAAACCTTCTGTCACATTCTCACAGAAATAAATAGGACAAAGCAACAAATACAAAAGCCTGGTTCGGACTTTGGAGGATAGGAGGTGTTTTATCTTCAAGCGTAACTCACTGAGCCATTGCTTGTGTGAATGTGAATGTAATTTTTTATGTCTGATATGCCAGGAGAGCTGTGGAAATTAGCAGTCCAGAGCGACATGTCCCCGACGGGATTCGAAGCGACGAACTTCAACTTCTTCTTGCGAGAGTCCTAGTCACAATTCACACGTGATGACGTTACCCCTAGACCAAGGCCGAACCGGCCAACAGCATATTTTTAAGACTTTTACTGACCGATGTATGCTGCTGAGCTGGCGGAGAGCCTCGTTTTCATTTCAGACTGAGAAAGTGTTCTAAAAATAGACACTGAAGATAGCGAGTAATGATTCATGCACGTGGCAAAAATAGATGTGCTGTAACAATCTAATTATCGTTTTATATGAAAAAAAAAAGGAAATAAATGCTAACAGGTTGGACGATGTGATATTAAAAGAGCTAAGAAGATATAATAAACGTCGTGCATTTGTCGGCTTATGACAACACTGAATATGAAAGCAGAAGTAAAGTTAATTTTGATCCAATTATAAGAGCTACAAGTCAGTGGACTCGGTGGCGACATTGGTAGCGCGTCCGGACACTAACGTTAAGATTTTGATTTTGAAGGAAGAAAGGGTATATGCGAGGTCGCGGGTTCGAATCGCAGGGATACTGCAATGAACTTCATATAGAGAATGACTTGTAAATGGAATTGGAATATAAGGCATCTATTGAATGGTAGGACATAAGATGTACTTCATGTACAATGGTAACACGATGGTCAGCATTGTAATGAAGAGGAAAGAATACCTGAATATGTTCTTGTATGCTGGTAACCATGAACATTTGTGAGTGGTCAGCACGAAAGAAAAGGCTAAGTTAACACTGCTATTTTACAGTTCTGTTATCATTTTTGTCGATATAGTATTTTCTATATATTGAGTGCCTTGTTTCATTTCTCTTCTCTTGAGCCTAGAATTGAAGATCCTAAACATGGCTGTTAGTTATTGTTTGTACTAATTTTTAAAATCTTGACTGAACCTGCTCTAATGCACTTAATGAGTCGGTGGAGAGTTCTTCACCTGTTTTATTGGGAAAGGTTGGAAGCATTCGATTCAAGAGGATAGTGAATCTGTATTCCAATCAGAACAAGGACAATACCGCAAAAGGAAGAAACGGTGTGATTTCCAAAAGGACTCACCAGGCACTTCAAGCACTACTTGGACAAAGTCGGATCCAGTCTCACTACTATTATCAAATTGGCAGAAGACAAGATGAAGGTACTGTAGGATGACTGCCGCCCTGTCTGGCAGGTCCAAAAGGGAATCATTGTCAGAGATCACTGAATGGAGAACTATGGAAGAATGCTATAGTGAAGCTTTATGAAGAGGATATTTTACTTTATGATGATGGATATCATATAGTATCCCTCTGGAGGTTGAGGTCTTGTTAATAGTGCACAAGAAATTTTTGGACGATGACCAAACCATGCATTGCTGGAGGAAATCCAGACGATGACAATGCATTATGTACTCAAAAGCTGAGACAAGGAAGAATGATGAGTGCATGGTATAAGCCTTGAGAAAACAAGAAAAGATAGCCCAATGCATCCATGGTATCATCTTGAGGGAGTGTTGGGACTCGCTCTATATCTTTCCCAAAACTAAGTATGATGCGAATTTTAGGAGATCATTCTTGTGTGCAAATGACTCATTTGTTCGGCGTCGATGCTCAGAAGTTATCATTAATTATCACCTTTGATAGCGACGACGGAGGCACAGCTATATTTGCAATATGCTGGACATCGTCATTCGAGGATTACATATAAGTCAGTGCTCGTTCATAACAGTTGTTCGTCATAGTGGACATAATGGACTATGTGCACCTGTTCATGTGCAGTGGCAACTGTGTGTAGTTGTATGTGTCTATGGTTATTGACTTTGATATATGGCTTGATATGCCATAAGGAAAGATCAGTTGCGAACAGACCAGGAAAGTGATGCAAGCACCTGTTCATTAGGCAAAGTTGAGATTGCATCAGACCGCGCGGCGTTACTTAGGTATTATTGCGAAGGCATATTTGAAATGAAAGCCTGGGGGACAGTGACATAAGTTATAGATAAGGAATTATGGAAGAAATGCTTGACGTTGATGAGACCATGTGTGACAGCATGTGGAAACATGCAGAAATGCTGATTAAGAACCTTACTGGATACCGACCGAAAGGTCAGCCTTTCTTTGCTAGGATTTCACTATATTGACTTAACTATATTGACCTTCTAATTACTTTAACAACACATACATGAATTCTATCTCCATGCACTAAGGTTGCATTAAGGGCATAAAGCCAGAGAAAAGCCTTATTGGATTGGAATGCTCATTGTGTTATTATTTCCAGTTTTGATTTTTAAGCTAATCATGATACATAAAGCAATTTATAGTCATTATTTTATCTTTGAAACTTACTTTGATATTTGACTTTGATATCTGAGTCAGTTTTTTAATTGTGCAATTACTATTAAAGATGTGTAATTCCAACACAAGGTGGCATCGCAAATAACAACGACTACAGTCGATTATGCAAGGAGTGTTGATTGAGGAGTCTGACTGGTGTGTCATTCACATACCGCCAAGGTGACTGGTGAGACACTATAAAGTGTGTGTCTGAAACAGATATGTGTTCTGGAAGAAATGATGTGTCGTGTTGGGTAAACACATGGAGTAGGTAAAGTGCAGAACATGAAGTATCGTCTGGCAAATGGACAAACGAAACTGCAGTAAGTTTAGCTTAAGTAAACATGAGAAATGTGGGGAAGGCGTTTTTCAAGTAGGGGTGGCTAGGAAAACGTTTCAGCTTACTAAATCAGATAAATAGAAAGTAAAAATAGCGACTTTAGAAGGAGGGGTGAATAAACTGTTGAAGTTGTGCCATTCCTGTGAAAAGAGAAACATAAAGTGGAAGAAGGGTGGTAAAAGAGAGCAGTGGAAACGTTTTAGAGTACTCCCTGGGGAGATGCTTTTATTTATATAAACAGATTCTGAAAAGTCTGCAAATTCTTTGCTAAAAGGTTATAGAGTAGTTCTAGGTATGTCTATGACTTACAATAAGGAAGAGAGGTCGCTATCCTTCTCGAAATTATCGACTTTGCTATAAGTCTGAGCTGGTATAATAGGATAAATATAAATTAGGCACGGTATCTTTAATTTTTGCAAAGTAATTGTTCTATATGACACCTAAGTATTTATAGTTGTCAGTGATAGCGATTTTATCAACCCCATATTTAAATTTAAGGTTTACAATTTCTCTTTTCTTTCTAAACACCATTACATTAGACTTAATTCTCAGAGGTTATTATATAATATTCCACATCGATAAAGTTACCAGCACAAAAGTTCTGCAGAAAATCACATCTGCCCACAGAGATTAGGTGAAAGTGAAGGGTGAAAATATTAATACACTGATTGCTTGGACATAGTAAGTGGTCAATAGGGTAGGTATCAGGTGGGATCAGAGAGGAGTAAGGTCCCGTGCCTTCATTTAGCCAAGGACGGAGAAGAGAGCATTCCCCTGTATGTGTTAAGAACTGAACAGCTACATCATTTTTATGAAGTGCTGAAAAAAGCATATTGGTGCAATTCAATCTCATTTCTACCAATTACAACATTGCATATTTAATTAGTCATTGCGTTTGGTTGAGCAATATCCTGACCAATAAATGTTATTGTAAGTAAGTAGCAGGTTGAGGGCAGGTTGGATAAGAGAGTATTACGATCTCGCACCTCCACGAGCCAAGCAAATCCATAGGGAAGAAGGAAGGAAGATAGTATTGATACAAATAATGGTTAAATAACTTAGGTCATAGGGAAGAAAGGTCGGCCTGTAGGTCGCAGGTTCGAAATGCAGTCGAACAATGGAAACAGACCATACTCCTGAAATACAAAATGCCAAGCAGATACACATGATATCTGAGATGGATAGTTGATATATACTTGGAGATGACCGTCACGCCAACGGGCTGATGTTATTGTTGAGGTGACTGCACTGTCATCATCGAGAGTACAGGGCCATTCATGAAGTGCAGACCCAGGGCCTGGTTGAGTATCATCTTGCCGAGATTTAAAATATAAAAGAAGAGCGTCAGGATTAGAAATAGACATGCTATAAGAAGGCTGGGGTAATTGGTGCGAAGGATGTGAAAGGTCATTGGAATCAAGCAATGAATGGGACAAAGGCCCAGGCTTGACCTGTGGGGCTGGGGTAGAGACTGGTAATGGAGGCCCTTGAGGTTCGTCACTGTGTAATTGCATAGTGGCTGCAGCCACATCATCAATTTTGAGATTTTCAGACAGAATTTGAATGCGCAGCTGTTGCTGGTTATAAATTGGTGAACCATTCTTGGAACGAACCATACAATGCTTCAATCTACCTATATGAAATAGACCTGGTAGAGTGCGGTCGTCAATTGTCTTAAGCAAAAATTGATTCAAAAGTGGCTCTGATGCAATATACAATGGCCCAATAAGCTTAATGCTTAATTTGGTGGAATACTGCACCCCGGTGTATTTAGGTGCCAGTAATAAGACAAGGTCTCCTTCTTTAAATGAATGTAGTTTTGGCATACGCTTTGCGTGTTGTTGGGTCTGTCTAATCTTAATTTTATTATGAGAAACTACAGCTTGTTGTCTAACGAATCGCAATTTCTCTCTAATGGAAGACACGTACTGATCATAAGAAGTAGCAACCACAGAAAGAGCTTCAGGATTAAGGTGGCTCGCTACTCATGATAAATGGTAGTTAGCGCACATTCACGCGCAGCCAGGCAGGCCCTATCTATCGTAACGTCACCACAGCAGCTCAGCTCTGCTGAGACATTTTCAGAATCATTTTAAATTCTGAAAATTTCATGTGGCGACCGCTTCTTTTGCCATTTGCGTCACTTCTGGTGGGGTTAGAGACTTCTGGTTTAGAGCATAAGATGCGCTATGAAGATGGCTATAATGCGCCAGACTTTCAGCTATGTTCTTTTAGTAGAAAATTTTTGTCGGCGATTTTCGGCAAGCATGTCTAGTTTCTCAAAAATGACTCTGTAGCATAAATAAATATTTATATCAATTTCCAGGCCCATAAGGCCGTATGTCTGTATCATTATATTGTTCCTTACTTCATTTGGAAGCAAATGACAAAGAAGTAAAAAATCCTATCTCGCCTTTTTTTTTTTAGTGCTATGGTTCATAAAATAAAAAAAAAATTCAAAATCAAAACTTTTGATCCGAACCCCCAGAAAAGTTCTTTAAACTAAATATATCTTTCTGGAATTTTAATCAGCTTTTCCATAAAACTGTCCTCTTTAATTCCATGCCTCATTTAATAACATAGGATGAATGGCCACTGAATGGCAGGGAAAACTTCACAGCAAAAAAAATAAGAAAAAAATTGAGTTTTTCAGGTTCACATGGACTGACTTTCTTTTACATAATCTCAAATATTTTGAAAGAAAGGCTGGTAGCGACCACTTTCGTTTATATATCCTTGCTATAAACTATATTTTGGATCATTTTAAACTATTTTTAAGAAATCCTATCTTAGAAAGTTCACGAGTATCGAGCCACCTTAATGTCCACAAGATTGCGGTCCTCTCTAAGGAAAACAAGGAAATTAGGAGAATATTTGGTAACTGCGTGAGGCAACGAATTATAAGTTTTACAAGCATATGGAATAAGGGATGGCCATTGAGAATACTTATACTCTATCATAGTTAACAATAGGTTCGAAACAGATTGAATAGCCCTCTCAGCCATATTGCTTGAATGTATCATTGTAGGAACAAGGTGAACCTGAACATTCAACGACTTAAATACCGCTGTCATAATTTTACCAACGAAAGAAGCTTCCTTATCACAAGTTACCCTATGAGGTATCATGTATGGCAAACAAAAATGCTCAATAAATTTCTTGGCTATCTCATCAGCCTTTCTGCTACGTAACGGAATCGCCACGACATAACGGGAGAAAATATCTTGTAGGATGAGACAATGAATAATTTGAGCTGTAGCATGGGGGAAGGTTTTGATATCAAAATGTATATGCACAAAGGGAGTACAATCAGTAAGCAGTCTAGGAACGAATTCCCTTTGCTTATTTGTTTCAATAACCTGAGACGAGCGTTGGCAAATCAAACATGTCCTAGCATAATCCAAAATGTATTTCATCAGATTCTTAATATGAAAATTTGATGTAATGACATCATACAATTTATTAGATTTTACATGAGCACCCAAATTTAAGTGAAAAAATTCAATGATGTCGAAAATATAGATGTTAGGAATAGCCAATTTAAGAATGACGTCATGTCTTTTAGGACTAGATTGGACATAGAATAAAAGTGAATCGATTAAAGCAAAATGATTAGATAATACAACTGCCTTATTTGCCACTTGCTTACTAGTTGGTAACGTGCTATATGCTATGAAGTTATAAACCGGTCCCAAATACAAATCCTGCTTTTGAGCATTTATAAGCTGGACTCTATCATGAGGTATCTTGACGTAATGGAATGCATCTGTGATGTATTTACGAATAGCTGGTTCTAAGTCAGCTTGATGAGGCATTTTTGTCAAGATAGTAGGTTGATCACTATCGATGGTCTTGTATTTCATTTCAGTAATAGGTAAGACTGGTCCAGTGGTATGGGTACATTCACTGGTAAGGTGTGACAGTGGTTTCGTAGCCTTTGTGGGCTGTGATGTAGGGCGGGAGATATCATTATCTGAGTGTTCTTTGGCCTGGGCCCTTGTTGTAACACAAAATAGAGAATAGCCAGAAAAGTTGGCATAGAGGTTCTCATAATAGGTTTGACGAGATGTCAAAAGGGGATGAGTATTGGTATCCAGGAAATTATAATAAGAATGTTGCTCTTCGTCATTAATGCTCCTATCTTTGTCAGCCACTGCTATTGGAATAATGGGTTCAGCATCTGCTGGCCATTGGGTGTTATGATGACGAGATAACATATCAACTAATTTCAATTCAGTGGTGGTTGGTTTTACATAATAAATTCGATAAGGATAGTCTTGTAACTTCCAATAGAATTTTGCTATGCGAGGTGTTACAAAATGACTGGAAGATTTAAGAATTTGAGCAATAGGAGCGTGGTCCGTCAGAATTGTAAACCTACCACGTCCAGCTAAAAAAAATTTAAAGGATTGGACAGCAAAGTAAATTGAGAGCATTTCTAATTCCGATATACTATAGTTATGAGTAGCAATATGACCATGTAATCGACTAGCATAACCTAATAAAACTCTCTTAGGTGGATCATCAGCACCATTAGATTGTAACTGGTAAAGAGCTGCACCGGAGGCGGTCCTGGATGCATCAGACACCAGGATCATTTCACCTTCAGGTCTTGGAAATGACAAAATAGGTGGGGATGTAAGAATTTTCTTAATGGCATCCCAGGCGACCTGTTGTTCATCAGTCCAAAGGAATTCATTAGCTTTGCGCAACAGGCGCGTCAAAGGTTCAGCTGTCTTTTGATAAGATGGTATAAACGAAGAAATGAATTGAATTGAGCCTAAGAATGATTTTATCTGTTTTCTAGTTTGAGGAACCTGCAAGTTCATAATAGCATCAATTCGAGACTGTCTAATACGCAAAAAAGGTCCGTTAGGTCCCTGTAAATCAACATCAAAGCCAAGGAATTGGAAAGTAGAATTAGAAGCGAAAGAACACTTAGCCAAGTTAAGGACCAGGCCATGTTTATGAAAAAGGGCAAGAACAGCATCAATGAGAGCGAGGTGCTCCTCAGAAGATTCACTAAGAAGCAAATAATCATCATAATAGTTGTAAACACATTCTGCATAAGTTCGTGGCAATTCTTCAGTGATTAAAGTCATTATTTCAGCGAATAGCGCCCCCGAATTGATATATCCCATCGGTAATCTAGTATAGGTAATGGACTCTGCGTTATAGAATGTAACGACGCCGAGGTACTGACGAGACTGAGGAGTTACTTGACATGCAAAAAATGCCTGCTTTAAATCAATGGCCGTAGCGAAACGAAAAGGACGACTGCCCATTTGCTGCTTAAAGGAATCAATATTAGCACAAGGTCTAGCTTGTAGGGCGAAAAATCGCCAATCAAGCTTGGGCCTTCGGCCCTAAATTTACACTCTCACTCACTCAGCACAAGGTCTCTGCAAAAGCTGAAAGGCCTTGTTGACAGAGCGCATATCTCCGACCAAGCGGGGATTTTCGTCCGTGCGTGATTTGCGGACTAAAAATAGTGCACTGGTAGCTTGTGTGCACTCAGGGAAAGTAACCTCAGGCACATCTGTGGAGCAGCAACATTATCATAATGAAGTGGAGTCAGTTGAATATTTAATTTTTCAAAGAGCCCAGCTTCACTGATTGGCTGCCAGGGAGTCCTTGCCTCCCCCCTCCATGGCCCCCCTTCCTTACCCCCCCCCCCCTCAACTAGTTAGCAGATCTGCCGCACATGAATTTTGAATCTTTGAATTTTACTTGAAATCCCACCAAAGTCTCTGCTGCCCAACACTCTGAGAATATTATTTCCCTGCCTCAGTTAGGTGCAAATTATTTTATTATTTATAAAAGACCCACAGCATCCTTTCAGACTGGTTTTGCAATTTCAAATAAATTGTGTCATGACCTCAAAAGACTGACCCCATGATGCCATGCTCATAAGTTCATTCCATTCATCTGGGGCAGTAACTGAGAATTTCTAGGGGTTACTGGATAATCTGAGTTACAAACATGTCATGAGCAAATTTAAACATACCTTTATTCACATCTTATCATGCTTATTAACTCATTCCATGGAAATGTACACAATCCACATGTTAGATATCAGAAGTGGAACAAGCAAAAGTCAACACAGTTCACTCAACTGTCAGGGGCACCCAAAGTGGGTCACAGACAGTGGGTCAAAGACAAGCATGCATGCACAACAACTCCTTGGAGTACACTCTGGTGAGCATCTCTGGTATTAACCCCCCCTCCCCTCTCATCCATATATGGTCAGGGATGGCCAGTTAGAGCTTGTAAGTTTGAATAGGTGAACCAATCAGGGTAGACATATCACTTAAAAGTCAAGCCTACTCATTTGCATGTTGGCTGTTTGTGAATAGCACATTTCAGGGGCCTCTGAAGCTGATTGGCCTAGCACCAGCCCTATTCCCACAGAAATGTCAGAGCTTGATTCTCAGAGTGCTTGTGTGAGTTCCTTCTTGAAAATTCCCAGTTGCAAAAGCTTCTGTACCTGTTTACGCACGTAGGCGATATCAGCTTGGGAAGTGATATAAGGGCGTGCTTTAAAAGAACAATCAGTGATAAGCTGTTGGGTAATATCACAAACATATCGGGTGATGGTTCCTATCTGACCATATAAGCTAAAAGCTGGAGTGTGCGATAAAATTATCTCGCGGAGTTTGTCTACGTCTTTAGGCTGAAGTGCACACTTATCAAGCTTCAATTGCTGATTAACTATATCGAATTCAGTCATGCGTAGAGTTGGATCGTCAGGTTGAAGCCATGGATAATTACGTAGTCTAGTTTGAGCACGGGTGTCAGGATCCATAGCATCATAATCTGGGTATGAAAGCTGAGAAATAGCATTAGGGCCGTTATCTATGATGACGTAATGAGTGTTATCAAGTAAATTATCATCAACAGATTTAGTATCTGGCTGTTGGACTACAGAAGGTGCCGTTGTAAACGGGATATCCATAACTAGTGCTCCTAGAATGATATCAGCAGGCAAATGTATATCCTCAGAATCTACATTATTAATCCTGATTGAACCAAAGCCACTGCGTAAATCGACAAGTGCCTTATAATTCTTTTCAGAGATAATGCGAGATATGTTAACCTCAAATGGACCATTAAAATATTGTGCCAAGTGATTAACTCGAACTGGCACATCGCAGGATGTGTTAGGTGTTATAGTGGTCGACTTATGTACTACGAGTAAAATTTGGTCGACAGAAATATCCATGCGTGATTCTGCTGAACGAAAAACACATTTATATCTAATTTGAGCGTCCAAACCCATAACACAATCAATTGGTGAAGCCACATCGATAATAAAGGTCTTAATGGGAACTTTACACTCACCAAACTGTATGACAAAATAGATAAATTGAGAAATAGAAATAGAAGAACCATTGCCGACCATGAGCTTGATTGGCTCTGCATCAACGCGAGGAAGGCCCTGCAAAAAGGGACTACGTTTGATAAGAGACGTGCTAACCAAATTGTGTGAGCTGCCAGTATCAAACAAGGTAAAGAATTTAGTGCCATCGGGCAAAAGTGATGGGATAAAGTTGCAATCATGAATCTTGATAGATAGAGGGGTAAGAGGAATAGGAGGCTGAAGTACCGCATATAAGATATCAGGGAAGTCGTCCCCAACAATTACATGTGAATCAGGAAAATCATGAAAAATAAAGGTTTCAGAGGGAGCAGAAGTGGTAAGATCATTAGATTCGATATGAGAAAAGTGGTGAGAATCTAAAGTATTGGTAGATGTTGAGTTAGGACGAGACACGGCTGTATCTGAGCACAGTCAAAATGATCCGTTGCGTCGTGGTTGCTGATGTGGTGGTCCCTGTGAACGATTCTGAGGTGGTGGTCGTTGGTTGCGAGGGAAAGGGCCAGCGCTCTGAGAGCGGTAAGCAGTTCTAATGCCATTAGGGTACTGAACACGTGAGTTGTTAGGGGCATTGCTGTTATACTGCTGTTGCGCAGGGTTCGTATTGCCATGCTGCTGATTATTAAAGTTCTGGTTATTCTGGGAGAATAGTCTATTGTTACCAGATCTGTTGGAGTTAGCAAATCCATTGGCTGAAAGATTCCTGTTCGAATTACCGAACCTATTAGGAAAGGGTCTGCTAGGTCGATTATACCGTTGAGTGAAGGCATTGTTTGTAGAATTGTCACGATTGTATGAACGTCCGGCAGACTGGTAATCAGAAGATGTTGGTAGACTATATTGCTGGTTGGGAATGAATCTGCGACAATGAGTAGCTATATGACCTCGGAGTCCACAACGGAAGCAAGTAAGACCAGAAAAAGAAGATTGACCATAAGGCATTTGCTGAGAGACATATTGGGGTTGAGTGTCATCCATGGAAACATCTCGAGGTGCGAGTATCTGAGGCAATTGCTGCAGAGATTGATTAAGAGCGCCCATAGATTCCTGTAAAGTGAGCAAAGTTGACTGCGAATTACCTGTATCGAATTTTGAACTAGGGATTTTAGTAACATCAACGTGCTGAGCGATAACTTCGCGCTCCATAATGCTTTGCACTATTGGAATTAATTCATCAAGAGGTTTGTTATCATCAATTAACTGGAGAGAATGCTGTAAGGTCAGGGGCAATCCCTTACGAAAGTATAAAGCCACAACTGATTCAGGTAGGCCCAAACGTGACACCAATTCCTTAATCTCATCCAAGTATTTGCCAACGTTATCACCATAGGTGATACGTTTCTGAGACAAAGCATCGAGGATAGATGCTCGACTCCTTAGCAATGAAAATTTATCTAAGAACAACTTCTCAAGTTTAGCCAAAGTCATAGGCTTCAGAGCATTACACCAATTGCGAGCGTGTCCTTCAGTGAACAGCTGCAAGCGATGCAATATCTGCTGGTCATTTAAATTATGTAATTGGACATGATCCTTAAATTTAGTGATCCATGCCTGTGGTGTCAAACTATCGGACTCTCCATTAAATACTGGAGGTTTCATCTCTGAAAAATTGAGAGGCTTAGTTCTAGGCTGTGTTTCAGGCATTTGGGTATTAAATGCTGCTGCAGAAAAGGAAGAAGGCAGGGAACCTGGACGAGACACAGGAAAGGAAGAAGAAATTGGACCGTGAATAGATTGAGTAGCTCGATAAGACGCATCTCTGGTGTCCTGATAGGAAGGTGGGTAGGGCACAGTTGTGCGCAAGCTAGTAAGGTCTTGTGGCTGAGATTGAGCCTGGGAATTAGGATTATTAAAAGTGGGATCAAAGTCATGGAGGTCCTGGAAAGTCTGGTTAGTTGAAACGGCTTGAGACTGTGTAACCTGTTGGGAAAAATGCGAGGGTTGATTAGCATGTTCAAATAATAATTCATCACCAGTACGAGTTGCAGGTGCATGAGAAAAGGCGCCCGATGTGGCATTGTAATTGGAAGGAGTGGAAACACCCAAGTTTTGGTTGTTTGAAGCCATATTGGAACCAGAAGGAGACTGAGCAGATAGACGATGTAAAAGTGTCTGATGGCTGGGATCGGTGTAACCTATAACTGGCTTACGACTAGAATGAGGAGTATGAGAAGGGAACAGTACTTGGGTGGTGGTATTAGCTGTACGTGGTCTGGTGATAGTATTTACAGTATATGAGACTGTAGCAAACTGGACTGTATTTGTAAGAGAAGTCTGTGCAGAAGTTAAAGATGCAGGCTGGCTTCTCTGAGTAGAAGTATTAAATGGGGCGGGGGGTACAGTGAAGGAAGAAGGTCCTGGTGCAGGCCGGGTGGTCCTGGGCGACGTGTCAGTCCGCGGGGGAGGTTGTTGTGCGTGGCGCGGGGAAGACGATGGGGGGTGTTGTTGAGATGAAGGATCCTGATGAGAGTGATTAAATTGAAGGTTATTAAGAGACTGGTCGAATTCGTGGTTTTGATAGGCGTTATTAGAAACGTTATCAAGCAGAAAAGGGTCCTCAGGAGGAGGGACTTGATGCTGTTGACGGAGACCTCCCAATGAAGGAATTTGGTCGTCGCTCAATTCTGATCCAGGCACACGTGGAGGGGTATGATGTCGAGGGGAGGATCGTGGACTGTCGTCTGGGGTGTGATGGTGATGAGTATCAGAACCGTGTAGAGAATGACCAGGAGAAACAGGAGGTGATTGGGGGTGTTCACTGTTGTCCACAGTAGACGTAACAGGAGGGGTTTGTGCAGCGGCACCAGGTTGTCCGTCAATATCAAATGAATGTGAAACAGGCGTTTGTTGATTAGTATTAGCAAACGATGATGCACCAGGTTGTTGAGAGTCTAATTGATGTATAAGAGAGGCGTCAGATTGACCAGCCTGAGGGGTAGAGTTATCCTCACCTGTTTCAGTCCTATAAGAATTTGCGTGATTGTCAGCAATATTAGAATGACGCTCCTGACGTTCAGAATCAGAGAGAGCTGGGGATCTATCCCTATCAAAAGGCTGTTTATCAGAGTTATCACTATCAAAGGTATGGCCAGCAAAATTATTTTTATCGGAATTATCAGCTTTATCCCTAGCGATCTTAAGAGCAAGATGTGAATTTTCCTCGTCAGAATCAGAATCGTGTCGGCCAGGTGATTCTTCACGAGATTTTAAATTATCATGAGAGGGTGTGGAAACACGGGACCCGTCAGCAATATCCCCAACTTTTACATGTAAAGGAACAGTCAATGAGGATTTATCTGGTTGTTGGGCAATGTGTTGGCCCGAGATATTAGGCTGTTCACCTGAAAGTGCTGTGTCAGTGTAAATGTCAGTCGCATCAAGATGTCCCTTATCGCCCTGACTTGTACTAGCAGAGGATGAGTCAGTTTCTGACATCATGAGGGTAAGAGGGTAAAGCCATACATTGGTAGGTTTTCTCAAATACGTATTATAACGAGCAAAAGAAGCCTCACGAAACAGAGCAAGTTCTGGTAAGGGAAGAGTCAAATAGCCAAGTTGGTCTAGTATCGACTCGTAGACATGCCATTGAGTGTTCTTATTAGTGGCAGCCAACAATAACCATTTATGAAAGAGAAGAGTAGGAGTGTGATGTTTGATATAACGAGAAGCACGAGCAGACAAATATCCCTCATCAACCGCTGTCTGAGCTTCCAAACGGAATTTAAGTAACCACTGCTGAAGTGTCAGCTGTGTCAACGGGACAGACATTCAGAGCAAAAATAGAAGTAAGAAGAGTAAGCGTACCGTGCACACTAGCACTTACTAGAGCAAAAATATAACTAATTTGAGGGAGAGTACGTATGAAAAGAGAGCCCAAAATCAAAATAAGAGTAAAGGCTACAAAATGTGCCACAGCGATTCCCTGCAATAAGCGTGGGTGTAACTCATAACACATGTTAACTAATGACCCGAAAAATAAGGAAATTAACATATAACTTGAAAGCCATATGGGATAAGAAATATCGGTGATAGTGAAATAAGTAATTACTTGTCTCGCTTTGAATATATATATATAGAATCCAGGAATAACTGTAACACGTCACTGGACATGGAGGAATAAAGAAGAAATGCCTAACACACAATTCAATAAGAAAGAACACTCACTAGATAGCCTGATTGAAAGAAAAGCAAAATAACTGGCATTGGCTAGATAAAAGTAGAGCAGTAGACCCGAGATAACAAAATACAACACGATACACTATCAATAGTCAATGCGCACAATGTCAATAAATGAATGGGAGCGTGCATAAATGAAGAAGGGCATGCTGTTATTCAAGAAAACAATAATGGAATGACAATCAGAATGTGATAATCAACTTCTCTAGAATGTTCGCCGGACGGGCAATAGCGATTTTAAATTTTAAAAGAAAATGAAGTGTTACATATTTAAGTTGCAAAATGAGGGAAGAAGAAGGCAGAATAGCGTGGCCATGGGACCAGGCTATTAGACCTTAAGTGCCGTGTATAGAAAATCTAAATAGTATGCTATGTGATTGGAAATAGACAGACATATTGTTAATGTAATATTAAAATATAAGAGTAAAGTACAGATAGCCTAAGAAAACATTATAAATTAAGGAAGTAAGAATCAAGTGCCTTTCCTATTAATGTTTGCAAAATGAGCTCCTACCGTATTGGAAGATGTGCTGTGTTGCAAGGAAGGCCTAATGATGCGAGAGATGCCCCAGAGACTTGAGTGCGTTGTCTGGTCCGGGTCTGGATGAGGTGTGTAGGTAAAGTTGTGAGAAGTGTGGAAGATGAGAGGCAGGCATATCGAAGCTGAACATGAGCTAATAGGTAACCAAATAAAGATATGGGCGAAGCCCCTGAGCTACCTGGTAGGAATATTGTGCCCCCTATACTAGTAGGTGAATTAAGGCGGGATAACATGGCTAGCGTACTAAAACTTGAATTTTTGTATGCGTACGAAGGAAAAATCAACTATCATTGACGACATGGCAGAACAATAGCTAATTAGGAGACCAAAACAGCTATCGATGGCATGGCGTTGAACCGATGCTCTCTAGCCATAGCTGGCGAACCCGCTATGCATGATATGAAGTTGTGACATAATCGAATTTCCACATCAAGGTAGTGGACTTCCTTCATGCGAAGAAACCGTAGGCCCATAGCATTGCAAGGCTAGTGTTTCGGAAGGAAACGTCACTAAATTTGAATCTTGTCACCGCACAAACATCAAACCTTGAGTAAAATTTCAACCACGATCGATTTTACTGTCTTAGTCATACCAGTGATCTTTTTAAGACCAAGCTATGCATCCTTTACACAATTTTTACTGAAAAGATCTTTTCCTTAAATTTGAATAAACATAGTAAATCAAGAGACAGTGTGACACAGCAGACAAGCGCCAAGAAGCCGCAGACCGGACTCTCCTCCATGCCATCTATGGTCGTTTCTCTCTCTCTCAGAGGTAGCTAATTGATGTTACTGAGTAGATGGACTCATTACCGGGGATCCTGCGGGAGACACCTTAGCACTTGCCACCACGAAACACCTACTCAAGAAATACCAGAGGCTCGACAGTTTAGGTTCACTTATTCATTTAATACTCAATTTATAGACAGTTACATTAAAGAGTCATTCAAAGAACAGAAGGTATTCAACTTATCAATACATTAAACAACGATCTTAACGAATTACATACACCATTAACTAAATGCCATCTTAATCAACCATGACCTGGGGTTCCTTTAAGAGAAACCTTCGATCATACCTCTAACAACAATACCCTTACCTGACGAATCGTCACCGCGTCAGGGAGACAGGAAGCCCCCCTGCTGCCTCAGCGGGAGCGGGCTCTCTTCTGCTGGGCAAACAAGCTTGCCCCCAGAGATTGCTATTAGGGTGTTCTGCGGCTGCGCAGAAACACGAGGGTAACTGTTGCCATGGAAACATGGGGTGAGTTCTATTCCGTTGCTATCATTATAACTCATTACACAATAATATAATATATTACATTACTTTTATACAATAATAATATAAATGACATTACAGAATTAAGGTCTTGAGGTTCATGGTGATTTGAGGAAACTTCCTATAAGAGGAAAGAATGAAGACACCTCTGAAGCTAAAAGCTCAGCGGTGACACAATACACAAAAGATAAAACTGGTAATGATACCAAAAATGAAGTTGGAAACAATGCACACAAAATGAAACTTGTAATGAATCTACCACAATGAAGTTGGAAGCAATACACAAAAGATGAAACTGGTAATGATACCAAAAATGAAGTTGGAAACAATGCACACAGGATCAAACTGGTAATAAAGTACACAAAATTAAGTTAGAAACAATACACACGAGAAGAACACACAGGATGAAACTGGTAATTAATGATGCATCAAAAGGAAGTTGGAAACACAATGCACATAAGTTGAAACTGGTAATGATGCACCCAGGATTAAGTTGGAAACAACGAACACAAGATGGAAATGGAATTATGCACAAGAGATTAAATTGGAGATTATTCTCCCAAGATGAAGTTGGAAAACAATGCACAAAAGATTAAATTGAAAATGATGCACCAAGGTTTGAGTCAGTAACAATGCACGCAAGATTAAAATTGGAATGATGAACCCGAGATGAAATTGAAAACAATGCACGCAATATTCAGCCAAAAGAGCTTTTAATAACGCCGTTCTAATAGACAACAAATTCCACAAATGTTCCCTTGATTTATCAAGATATTTCCATGACAAATCCCAAGAAAAGTATAATCAAAATTCCTTCATAAAGTGAAAACAATTCACTCTTTTCATTTGATGAAATTCACAGCCAAAACAGCTTTTAATAAGTTATTTTCTGTTGATTTATCGAGATATTTCCATGACAAATCCCTTGGACGGCTGTTTCAATCATCCTTTGCCTAATTGCCGTGTCCTCCCCCTGTCCTAATTAGTCTAACAAGCGCATAAATACAGGACGCAAAGTCCCAATCATCCATCGAGCCATGACAAATCCCAAGAAAAGTATAATCAAAATTCCTCTCATAAAGTGAAAATAATTCACTCTTTTCATTTGATGAAATTCACAGCCAAAACAGCTTTTAATAAGTTATTTTCCCTTGATTTATCGAGATATTTCCATGACAAAATCCAAGAAAATTAACTTTAGGATTGCTTCTATTGTGAAATAATCAACAGTTACTCTTATCATTTGATGACAGTCACAGCTGAAAAAGCTTTTAATAATGTGTCCAGGCTCCTAATACGGGATTCGCTGCCATTTCAAAGTTCGGGGCACAGACTTCACTGTGGTGTAGTGCCAGGAGAGAGATTCAAACCTGGTCCCTGAGAGTCACTCGGGTTTCACGTACAATACAAGTGCTATAATCATTAAGCCACTGAGACACCAATTATGTAAAATCATACCATATTATACTTTCCAGGAGCATGTGATGCCGTAAATTGCACTTCCCGAGGACCACTTAACAACAGCATATCCAGAATTCAAGTACAAAAAACACTAAAAAGTTTCAATATTTTGAATGTTTTATGAATCCATTCATTCTTTTGCATCAACACAAACATATTCAAGAAAGCTGCAACATTTTCAAAATATTACGCAAAAAATCTACGCTCTCTCATGTTCACCATGTGCCAGTAGATTAAATACATTTCATCCCTATATTCTCATCAACTATACATCATGTTAATTCATTTAAATAATTATAGCATTTTGTACCAATGTTGCAGTTTTATCATTTGTCACATATATGTGTGCAAAAGGTGATGCTCCCTTCAAAATGAAACTGCAAATAAAATTGCAGAAGAAAAACAAATCAAACAGAACAAGTGAATGATAGTGATCGCAAAAAAACATAACATGCGTGTAAAGGAACACAATATAACAAAAAAATTCAGGGGAAATCAGAGAAAAGTATTAATAAACTCATCACACGTGCTCGCATAAAATTAGCCCAGATATGCTTGAGCTAATGGACAAAGACAATTTTCCAAAAAAAGATAATCGAAATGCAGCTCCTTTCAAAGAACTTGTCACAATGGGTAGATCTTGAGAGAGCGACCAATCAGGAGCAAGGACGGGAACCTAATCATCCAATGGAATTCAAGCATTCCCAGTTTATTCCAATTTTTGCCATCTGGTGGATTTACCTTGAAGCTTTTGTGAGGCACCACAATTTTAATCGAGCAAGTATGACAAATAAATAGCTATAAATTTTCATCAAACAAAAAATCAAACCCAAGTAGGAACACCATATGATTGATAATTGATAATGTAATGTGCAGATGCTCCTCTAGAAATAACACAACCTCACCATTTTAGCTATTAGCATGTAATATTTTATCAGGTTCATCATAAAGCTTCAAATACAATCAATGCCAATTAACGGTAACCATGGCAACTGAGCCATGGAGAAAAATATAATAAATCCTTCATAAATCCTCTTGTTAGCCTTTTAAACATTTATTCTTAGCCCTACCAGCAAATCGAATATAAAAAAGTACATTTTCAATTCTAATCACCATATTACGGTATCATGAAAAGCTTAATAATTTTGAGAACCAGAAGCAAATACAACATGGAAACTGCAGATCTTGCATACATGCCTATCATAGATCCATAATCACGATAAACACCATTCTAAGTAATTTGGAAATCAAAATCCGATTCAGAAATTCCAAATAAACTGAGAAACATCAAACCATATTTAGGAGAGTCCCGAGACTTGCAGGGTAAATAGTGAACTGATTCAAATTGAGGTAATCGATTGTAATATGAATAATTCGAGTAAATTTGAGGAGGAATGAGACATGGCAATAAGGCCTGACATATTTGAATTTTAGCTTCTCGGATTGACCTTGGGAAAAAAAATTTGAGCTTTCCCACAATTTTTATAAAAAAATTCTAATTAGCTACATTTTTTTGTCATACCAAACGACCCCAGAAAAAGTGCCTCGTGAAAATCCAAGAAGCTAACAACCAATCATGTTCGGCCTAATGTATACATTGTGGTGGGTATCTATAGACTATACAGTCAGTTAGTTGTGGTAACACTTGTTGTGTCCAACTATACAGTGTATTTTTTATTGATACTTGCGCAATCATCCAACCAAATTACAATATAGCTATCTATCTGCTTGGTAATATTTGGCACTCTCTTTTAACAATATTTTCTACATTTCAACGTTTTCAAATATAATCTAGCCTTTCGACAGTTTTGTAACATAAATATTGTTGGCATGGATTATTGAATATATATATATTCTGTGCAGTATTATGCAGTGAACTAACAGTATTTCTCATCAACCACCCATTCTTAAATTTATTTTGCATTTCCACGAAAGCTGAAGCATAAAATATCTATGTAAGTGAGCATAAAGCGTAATTTACCCTTCAAATAAATATGATGCAGTTAATTTCAATAAAATGCAATAAATACTTTAACCATAATTATTATTTGTTATAACCTGTCAATAAACCCAGTAATTACAAATTAAATATTTTCATATTGCACGTCAGTGTAGAGTTATAATTTTCATAAATTTTTGCAGACAAGAAATGCAATAAAAATATGGAATACAAATAAATATAATGTCATCTCAATATTTTGTTATATATAGCTTCATATTTCCCTTCAAAATTATTTGACATAGTTCAAACACAGGCAAGTTAGTATTTCAAAAAGCAAGATATGCAATTCACTATTGTCCTTATAAAAAAGATCCTTTTTAAATTCTTATAAATTCTTATAAAGATAATAAATGCTCACACAGAAACACAAACATGAAATGCTAGTACGTATTAAAAGCCACTCTCCATTTCTTAATCTTTATATAGTGTTAATATAGTGTTAATAAATGTGGTTCACATTCTTACAAATGGCATCGGATGTGTGAATGAGATCTCAAATTTTTGCTTGAAAATATAATTAGGAACACTTGCAAACCACTTTCAATCCTCAAAATCTTATGTTTATGATCAGATATACTCGCAACGACATAGATCAATTAAATTTGAGTTTTCTTACCTCTGGCAATTAGACAAATAAATTGTCTAAAATTGAAAATTGTATTAAATTCCAAGCATACACAGGTTTTCAAATGGCATATTAATGTGAAAATTGTGAGACTTTGGTGCATAAATTGCGAAAAACCAAACACAAGGCCAGCAGACCACAAGTTTCTACTTTTTTGCTGCAAAAAAGTATATTGAGAACAGGGAGTGGATATTGAAATAGCCACAAAATAAGCTATAAGAAATATCACTATGAGAAAAGGATTTAAAAAAAGATCATTAAGAACTGACTCTCAATCTTACCATTTATATATAATTACAGGATAAATTCCTCTCCGAAAAGGCTCGACACACTGTATGATTCAGAACACTTGATTGTTTCTGGACAGCTTATATAAATATATTTTCTCAACATCTATTCATGAATTACATAAGTACTTGGAAGTGGAACCTATTTTCCAAGATGAATTGATCGAATTTGGAAATGCATGTTCTGATGTCTGACAACTTTAACTTAGAAGGAAAATTCAAATGCAATTTTATTGATCAGCCATTCTCTTATGAATAATGGTGCGCTATTTAAATTTACAGAACAATTGCCTATATATCAGTATAATATCATATTTATGCTCAATTCTATGCCGGACTATTTTCCTACACATTCGCACTGCTGATAACACAGCAAAAGTATGATTTTTGTTGTCAAAACTTTGCAAGCTCCAAATCCATTGACCTATCTAAATAGTATCTATCCATCCTTCAGTACATTGAGCTTATGTCATTAAATAATGTCGAATAGCCCTACATATTGCGATGCCTATTTTCCATTTAGAACTTTCATTCTCTTATACTCACGAAAATAGCTTCATATGTATACAATACCGGTACAGATATATAAATGCAATATTTACTTACTGCAATTTCAATTAGTATGAGTTGCTTGGCTAAGTTTTCCAGCTATCTACGTTGCATTTTAAGCTCATCTGATTGGTGTATTCTCAATAAAACGTCCCTCAAATTTGTATGTTGGACGTAGGAAGCTGTGAAAAATGTAATAATTCTGCTTCAGTGAGCAGCTGAGTTTAGTTTGCAGATAAGATTAGCAACCAACAAGCACGTCTACTGGGCTTGATATACGTTTCTATGGTATTCAAATTAGTTTTATGCCATGTAATTCAGTGTCTCAACCAATCACATCCAGTACATTTGCAACGTTTTACTGTCCTACTGCATAAACTTATACTTATTGAAATTGCAGTAACATCTTTTCAGCATCTACTTCTAAAAGTGGAACATTGCCTTTTTGCACCAATAAAATTAAGTAACATAAAGCATCCAAGTATGTCTTTGGCTCTAGCAGACTTAAAGCCACAAATATGTTCAGATTGACTAAGATTCTTAAAGGTCCACTGTCTCCAGATTGTGTCAGACCTGACTTTAGAAGTGGAATTTTAATTGAGTTATAGTGACTCAACCACTAGGAGTGCTGATTACAATGTACCCCCTCTGGTGGATTTACCTATTGTCCAAATTAGTTCGCTCGGAGGTCGTCATTCAATACTTTACCACATACACAAATCAGCGAGGTACCTACACTCCTGGGCAAAAAAAATGGACCTTCGTAGAATTTACGTCATTTCAATATGCTTTGATTTTTATGGGAAATACACAGCAACAAAGCTTCATTTCCTGTCAGTCAATCAATAACGACATTATCTTAGTGTGGAATTGTGTTTTATTTTGAATTTTTAAGCAGCACATTCTTTTGGCTGTGCTTCTTAACAACTTTGTGCCAAGCAGAATGTCAATTTTTTCCATTCACATTTCACTGCTTTCCAAGGCTCCTCTGTGTTGCTGATTTTCTGTACTATTTCATTAACATCAAAAGTCAAAAGAAAAAGCATTTCTATACCAAGATAAAATTTCTTTTGATCGACTGACAAGAAATCGTTCTTGCCGTTTGCATTAAAACAATGCGAAATTCTATAAAGGTCCATTTTTTTTGCCCAGGAGTGTATTGCTCAGATCAAAGGACTTAACACAGAAAAAGACGGAAAAGACACATATTTGACAGCGTTCTAAGTTTTGTATCGATATGGAATATATTATGGATGCATATAGACATTTAAACCTGCAAATTTACTGCATAAATCTCATTTCTACCCATTTAATTCCTACCAATTTACCATTCACGGCATTCAATTTATGCTCGATAAATGGACGTCAGAAAACACACCAATATTTTAGTAGCAATTATCCAAAACTGCATCCCCCTCTAGAAATTACCTGGCTATGCCACTGCTTAGAGACAAACGAGTCATCTAATGCATTTGTGTATACATTGGCAAGTACAGGGGTATGCAATCACTTCGAGAATTTAAGTGATCACTTATATTTCCTTGACTGTAAATCTAACTTAATTACTACATATTTTGTATAATTTGATCACTTATTCATTTTGTATAATTTGATCACTTATTAATTACTACATATTTTGTATAATTTGCTTATCGCGCACATCATTGATCGACAATTGCAGCCGTTTCAACCTGTCATCCATACATTTCTTATATTTTCTAATTCTCTAGTTGTCAACATCATCAATCTCTGTTGTTTTGCGAAGCGCATTGCTCATACAATCGTTGGGGAAGTTGTATATGACACGCCATGACGCCCGTCATGGGTTCCGGTAATCGAAGGTCCATTACCTCCCACTTGTCTTCTTCTAAGTTGTATGATTGGATGATATCCTGAAATTAAAGAATTAAGGATGGATGATTTGGGGCTTTACATCCTGTATTTATGCACTTGGTAGGCTAATTAGGACAGGAGGGGGCACAGCAATGAGCATTATGTGCAAAAGGCTGGTCGACAGTGCTGTCCCATATAATGAATGAAAATTTCGACACAATTCCCAACTTTCTCTGAAAAGCTCCAACAAATGGGAAATTTAAATCTACTCAATTTTCAGCTCTCAGTATCCTGCTTTTAAAAGCTTTTATACGTTATGTTAAGGTTAGCTTCTTAGAGGACATTTCCATAAAACTAGTTTTCTTCAGTGTCATAAACTTTACCCTTATTTTCGTGCTACATGGACATTCAAGTTTTTGACAACATTCTTCTTCAATTAAATTTACACCAACTTTAACATGTCAAATACAAAATGACAAGCAATTTATTTACCTGGAAACTGTGTTGATTCCAACTATAGCCCCCTAGGATGAACAGCCTACTCTGCCATAAGATCGCAGGGGCCTCACTCTGGCCGTGGCTGGCCGGACTGAGAAGAGACCACTGTCCTGTTTCTACATCGTATGCTTCCACATCTAAGACATCAGCTCGGCTTCCTGGAAGAAAGATACAACAGAAACTTAAATTTGTTCTGAAACACCAACTTCCAGAGCTTGTGCACGAGGCTCTAAATACCTGAATGTGATTTTGTGTCCCTTCTTCTTCTTCTTCTTCTGTTGAGTTTCCGTCTTTCACAATCAGACGAACCTCCTTATAGGAGTAGTAGTTCTGTAATTATGTATAATGTAAAATCCATTCTGCTGTAATATGCGTACGCAGATGTTATTAATAAAAACCACTAAAAACCACTAGGACCTCTAAAAGCTATTAAAAGCTACTAAAAACAAGCAGTGGTTAAAAGTCAGTAAAAACCCATGTCAATTATGACACTTCGTCCGGCTCTTCATGACTATCCATCTGCATTTCATTGAGGCACATCTCTCTCTCCTTGGCGAGCTTTGCACATAGTAGATTACACTGTAGATTCACCAGTACTCTGGTTTGTGGATCTTCGATTCTTATGGTGGTTGCTCCTTGTATCTGTCCCAGAAGTACCGTTCTGATGTACCTGTCTCCGTTCAGTATAGCAGAACACAATTCTTCATCCGTCCTTGGGGGAACTTTTTCCTCTTGTCTGTAGAAATTTTGAATAGTGAGGATCTTGCTGTTCCTATGATCTTCCAAGACTGGGCATCTCATCATCATGTGAGATATGTCCTCTTCCTCTATATCGCATAACTTACAGATCCTGCTCTCATCAGGCTTGTATTTTGCCAGTTGTAATTGGGTTGCATATCTTCCTACCAGCATCCTCGCTCTAGCGCCGGCTGCTTCTACCTTTCTTGGGTCTCCAACACATGGTGACCATAGGTGATGGGGCTTGTCTATCTCGCTAGTAGCGATCATCCATTGCAGTGTGGTCTTCTTTGCTGCATCTTGTACTAACTTGCTTCTCCAGTAACTTTTGACTGCCGTGCTTACTTCCTGTTTCCAGCTACTTTTGTCTTTGGGGCACCTGGTGTTTGATATTGAATCTATCCCGTACAGGTCACTAACCTTGCTTATCATGGTGAACCAGCTGTACTTATTGTTGCCCATGGCTAGTTGTCTCAGTGCCATTTGCTTGATATTGTTTGTCTCCGGGAGTCTGCACACGCTGCCGAAAAGCGTTAAAGCTCTTTGATGTATCAGGCCCTCAACCGGGATACTTCCTGACAGGATGTATATGGCTTCATTCGCAGTGTTGTCCCGGAGAGCTTGGATTTGACGCAGGATTTTTTTGTAGAAGGCATCTAGCCTAGTTATATCGTCTCTCGAGAGGACGGTGGCTTCTAGTCCATGGAGTAGAGATGGCGTGACGTATGTTCTAATGATCTTCAGGGCTGCAGGGGGGTCTATTCCGTTTGTTCCATGTAGACCCACTCTAAGAAGTGCGTAGGCTGATCTTCTTGCCTTCTGGATGTTGACTCCAATATCTGGTCTGCTTTTACCTTCAACCCAAGTGAGACCAAGATGGGTGAACTTGTCAGCGCTTGTTACATATTTTTCTCCAAGGACCCATGTCTTCTCCGGCTGTTTGCTGCTCCTTGATGGCTTGATCAGTGTAGTGCTGGTAGTTTTGCTTGGATGGAGTTGGTAGCAATGCGAGTCAGCGTAGGCCTTTGCAGTAGGGGCTGGACCTGTTGTATCTCGTTAGTAATTAGAGTTACGTCGTCAGCGCAGGTGGGGCATCTCGTGAAGATGCTTCCCACCTGTGCACCCATGCCACTTCTTTGTATACTGATGAGGAAGTCGTTAATGTATAACTTGTACAGATGTGGGGAGATCAGGCTTCCTTGCTTCACCCCCTGTCCAACCTGATATTGTCTGGAAAGCTCTCCGTTCCATCTGACACATTCAGTTGATCCCACATACAGATCATCAATTACTCTCCACCAGGATGGTTTTATACCTGCCCCATGGAGTTTGAGCTTAAGTTTGAAATGGTTGACTACGTCGAATGCCTTTCTGGCATCAAGGGACGTAACATAGAGAGGGACCTTGTTGAGCTTAGATTCCGCTGCCGTCTCAGTTATGACCAGACTTGCTAGGGCAGGTGATCTGTTGTTAGTGAATCCCACCTGCATATCTGAGAGTTGGCTGTCAATCGCTTGTTTCAAGTCGCTTTCCATGCAGATATGTTCTAAGGTCTTTAATAGAATCGACGCAATTGTGATGCCCCTATAGTTGTCCATCACTCTGGCGTCTTTTGCTGGTTTTGGGATCATCAGCTTGTAGGCGTCCTTGAGCGTCCGAGGCACCATTCCTTCGTTGATGATATGTTGGAAGATGTTGGAGATGGCGTTTATAGCACTTTCTGGCAGATGTTTCAAATGTTCAGCACACAGGTTACTTGAGTCCATGGCTTTCCCTGTTTTCAGATGCTTGATCGCTTGGGTGACGTTATCCGTTGTAATTTTTACATCATCTCTATCCGCCGTAGTCAAGGCTCTTAGGTGCTGGAGTATCTGCTCATCCTCTGCGACTGTCTCAGTGCCTGCTAGTTGTTCACAGTAGTTAGCCCATTCTTCTCTGATTGCTGACTCATCTGTAATCAACTCCCCGTTGATCCAAACTGCTGGAGTTCTTTCCTCTTGGCCTCTTTGTTTTCTGATCAACTTATGGGCTAGCATCTGGTCCCGTTCAGTGGCTTGACTGATCTCCTGGATGAGCGAATTCCTATCCTCTGCCTTCTGTCGACGAAGTATTGTTCTCACTGCCTTTGCTGCCTTCTTTTTTGTAGGGACCATCTCAGATCTGTGTTATAAGCTCCAAATGAGGAAAGATTTGACAGTGGAGGTCCCTAACTAAAGGGGCAAAAATAATCAGCCAAGTGCTACTTGTCATCAATTTATGTGTACTGCATTGGTGGAGCTTTTTGAGTTTCTGGAGGGGGCCACTAGGAAGTTGGCCTTGCAGATATACTTTCCCTATAGCAGGAGTACCCTCCAAATTTACCTCCAATATTAGGAGGATACTCATGCTACAGCAAAGGTAACTGTGACTACAATTTACAAATTAAGTATATATTTGCCCCTCTTTATGCTCGTAGCTCCTTCACTGCATGACCTTGGGAGCTGTCATGGTTGAGTGATTGGGGACCATATCCAAAGCACACCTGGAGCATAATACATTGGGGACCATATCCAAAGCACACCTGGAGCATAATATTATCCCATAGAGATTTCCTTCAAAAAATTATATAGCCTAAGTGTATAAACATTTGAGACAACATAAGACAAGTGATAAAAGAAAACACTGTATGAGAACATTAGATATTCAACTTCTCACAAACTGGCCAGTCTAAAAGTGTCATAATCCAAATATTATGCAAGCCACAATTAGTTTGTTGTAATGGAAATAGAAATTTCATGTTCATGACAAAGAATTTAAAAGGGATTCTCATTGCTTGGTTTGCTGTCTATGTTAATAACACCTGTAATTAGGCATGCCTAATCATGATGTAACATGTATTAGGTTTGTCATATCACACATTCACAGTGGTACATCGGAGGTATAGATGCAACTACACATACATAAAACATTATTTGAACATTTGGAAAATAAAATATGTGTTTGAAGAAACCTCAGGTCCCTACAATTCTTTTTTTAAAGAATTTCTTGTTTCATGGTAAAGAGGGTGTTCTCCATCAGGTCTTCCTGCTTCCTTCCACTTGTGGTGTTGACTTTTTGACAGTTTAACAGCTTCTGACAGCTCAGGAGTCCATCTTTTGGTTCTACTTCTTCCAATCTTAACATCCTTGTATGGAGTGGCAATTTTTGCAGCCTCGTTAATCGCCGTTTGAATGGCTATCACAGCATCCTCCAATGGCATTGCATCTGGGTTTATGGGCTTGACAAGTTCATCCACCATGGTCTTGCACTGGTCACAGTCCATCTCCTTCCGCTGATATATTCTTCTTGTGGAAGCCATGCTTGCTTTTCGGGGTTGCATTTGAGTGCTACACTCCAGGGTGGTAGACATTGGTAGATGGTATGAAATATTGTTGCCATCCATGTCTTCTAAAAGAAGACCCTGTCTCCGATAACCCCCCAATCCACAGCCTCATATATCAAGCAGTCAGAAGCAGATTTAACTTCTTTAATAACAAGATAATTTGGCTATTCAGGAAGCCGTACTTAAGGAAATCCATGTTTATCACGGGTAGGTATTGGATGATTGGGGATTTATACCCTGTATCTATTCAATATAGTTTGTCACGTCAAGCAGAGGACAGACGTTTGGCCTGATATCTCTGCAACCAGAAGTCCTACAGAAGAAATTCACCTACCTATGTGTAGCTTAGCTCTGTTGTAATATGAATATCCAATTTTCACGACGTTTTTGTGACTTTTTTGTCCGATATTGGCAATTTGTCGATATTGCAGTCCAATTTCGCAAAATGTTGACATTTGTAATGCTGCCAATCTGACACACAATGGGCTGTGACGTCACAAAAGTGCACTGCAGTGCCACCTCAGACTTAGTTCTAGTCAAATTACAATTCACAGAACTTCCTATCTCATTGTGGTAATTTTTATGGACTGTGCAAACAATGCTAAATTTCTGTCTCAATGCTTGACGTGACAAACTGTAGGCAGGCTAATTAAGACGGGGGAGGACACGGCAATGTCATTATCAGGCAACGTCAGCGAGCGGATGATTGAAACTGTTGTCAAACATAGGTTCAGGTTACCTGACCTGAGCAGGAATTGAACCTGGCACCCAGAGATTGGAATTTGGAAACCCATTGAGCATTACCAACTGAGCTAACTACTCTCCAGCAATTTTCAGATAAAATATTACAAATATTGATATCTTTAAAATAAACAAAAACATACTAACCAGCATTATTGTTGCCAGCACAAACAATGATCTTGTCCTGGAATGCCTGCATCACATGGTACCCCCTGGGGTGGATCATAGGAGTGCATCTCTGCCAGCCGTCCCTGTCAGAGTTATAGCAATGGACTTGGTTGGTGAAGTTCTCCCCTGGGCAACCTCCACAAACGTACACCTGGAGAAGAAAAATGGATGGATGATTGGGGCTTTACGTCCTGTATCTACGCAACGCGTAGGCTAATTAGGACAGGAGGAAGAAAAGAAAAAGAAAACATTGGTGTAATATCACATTTATTAAAAGAACTTTGGAAAAGTTCTTCTACACTTGGTGAAAGGGTTGCTGCACAACCATTGATTATCCAATTTTTTTTAAGGGCTTTGATAAATTGGCCTGACAATGGACCCTGATATTTTCTAAGCGTTTATACAATTTCGTTTGTAATTGATCTGACTGTTTTAAATACGTCCTTCCATGTCAGATTTTAGTTCGGGCTGGAGTCCTAAACACCCAGTAAACAGAGTTGTCAAATATTCTGAGGAATTAAATATTTTAAATATGAAAAAAACTTACGCATTAGGCCAATAATAAATTCACCTCATTAACAGGGAGTGAGTGAGTTTGTGTTTTACGCCCCATCAGCACCAGTGTGGGCTATTTAGAGGCAACCATTAACCCTGGATAACTTTAGTATGTAAGGAGCACAATTTACCTTATTCTTATAACTACATCCAGCATGGCTGAACAAGGTGTTCGGCAAGGAGGCGACCTGCGTCCAGTCATTCGTTTGGAACTTGTACTTCTCGACCGAGCTGAGAGCCATGCGGTTGTGTTTCCCCGCTACAGCGACGAGGCCATCTTCGACGGGAACGAGGGCGAAATATGTTCGAGGGACTGTCATAGAGCTAATCTGCAGCCAGATGCCATCTCTTGCGTTGTAACGGAATGCTGTGTTAGTAGCATGAGTGCCGTCTCCCGCCATCGCTACTTGACCACCGATGACGAAAAGGAAATTGTTCATAACAGCGATCGCCGAGAAATATCTCGGATTCTTGATACTCGATAAAGTCTGTATGCTCTGCAGTTTTTCAGTATCTAACCTGGTGGCAAGAATATTCCTACAGAGGGCGTTATTAGTCTTTCCTGCGCCGAATATAACGAGGCTATCAGTATAAGCTCTCATTCTCGCCATTGGAATATCTATTATCGGCTGGGCAAACAATCTCATATGGTAATTGAGGGCAGCGTGTAACACCGATTGGCAATGTTCCGTCATCATGACGTGGTTGCTGTAGACAGTCACCATCTCTTCAGCGTTCATCAAGCCATAACGGATAAGCTCTAGGACCTGAAATGTTAAATATTTTTATATAAATCAGTAAAAAGAAATTTCTAGTGCATTCAGCACTATTATAAGTTAGGCATGACTTCAGCCTCGTTCACAGCAAAGAATCTTAAGAACGTCAGGTTGTGGCAGAACGCAATGCAATTCCAAAGCAAGATTAAGAGCACACATTGTACATAAGGCAAAACAGAAATGCAACTTGACAAATACTGAAAACTATTTTCCAAGTGAGATACAGGACATCTCCGCACCCCAAAATAAAAAGATATTTAAGCTCCATAAAAGCATATATTTGTAATTCATATAATTTTATGCACAAATACACATTTACTTTTTCAAACGTTTAATTTGTGATTAGACTGTATTAGCTATTAAAGGAAAACTGCAGCTACCTTTTTGGCATAAGGCATCCTTTCACCTCCTCCAGATTCAAGCCATTGCAGCACAACCTGTAAGCAAACAAATTCTTGAGATTAGATTTTGGAGGATTTATAATATATTTTGATAGCATTGTAACCGGATGTCCCTCAAATTTCAAATCACCGAAAATTTTCTTCAAGAGTAAATTAGCAAGCTGTACGTAAATTCAACACCTCATAATTTTTATTGTGCATTTAAAGAAAGATAACTTTTAAGAGTCAGATTACTTCATAGTAACTTACCTTAAACACTTCAAGCTCGGAGTCTGCCTTGAGGCGGTCATCCATCAGCAACTCGCACAACAAATCCAGGGATATGTCTAGAAAATTCTCATTTTGGGCAACATCGACAAAATTCTCCAGAATAAATTTCTTAATATCAACTTGGGCAGTACTCAGCTCGAACATTTCCGCCATGTTCAAGAACTCTAAGCAATTGTCAATGGTTAAACGGTCTCGGATGTATTGCGAACAGAACTCCAAGACGTCGGTGAACTGCAAATGTGCGGCGGCCTCCAAAGTGTTCTGCAGATTAGAAGGGGTGATGACGACCTGGCCGGTGTATGCATATTGTAGAAGAGTGTGTAGACCTGGAGCTGTCACTCCTTTTAGTTCCACTTCGTGTTGCTTGCTTTCCTGAAAAATAATTACATTTTGGTTAGAATTGGTTACCTGGTAATCATGGCCAATTGTTAATTGGCTTGGCAATATAACTTGCAATATCATTATCACACACCGACGCAAAATGTTAAATTAGTAAAATATGCATTTTTCGAGGGATAGAAATACTCGGAAAATTTTAATTGAAGTACGAATAATGGATGAGATGCACTTTAATGACATTTATCACATATGGAGCACTTGAATTCAGCAGTGAAACCCTGGAATAGCACAGACCCAATATACACCGATATATATAGGGGGACATGAGCCTTCCCTCCCATTCCCCAATAGGGATGACACTTTCTTTCATACATCAGCTTCAAAATTTACAATAAAATTGTGAGTAAAATTGCATTCAGTCTCATCATATATATTGTTTTATCAAGATAAACATTATAAGATAATGACAACCATAACATAAACATATGAAGTGGATTGATAGTTAAGCTATTTGTTAATGTGATTGTGTCCTAACATTGTTAAAATCAAAGATTAGTTGCTCCAAAGTCCAAAGTACTGGATAATTTTTTTAGGACTCTATTTCATGTCTCAATGTAACTGGTTCTGAAGCTATTGTACATGAATATGTTTTAACTCATATGAGCATGAGCAGCTGCCAGAGATTTAAAAAAATGATTTCACAGATCAGATGAGAAGGGGGCCTCCAGCTTTCAACCAATCCATTCAATACTATCAAATCTTCAGACATGACATATATCTGTATATACACTCACCAGCAAAAGAAACACAAAACTTGATTTTGGCTTATAATTTTGCAAAGAAATTTTTTTGGGCAAAACAAATTATATGGTGTTGTACCTTAGATCAACTAGTGTCTTTGTGCCAAAAATCATTCAACTGTGACCATTTCCTGCCTGCCTTTTGACTTGTTTATCACATTTCAGTTTTTGTATAAAAATGTGACTTTATCAACAAGTTACACTAAAAACAAAGGCGCCATTTTCAATAATGCCCAAAGAGACAATAAAAGCCGAAAAATTAGCACAGCAACTCTATTTTTGAATTTTACAGGACAATTTGAAATTTGGAGTTTTGCACACCTCAAAATGTAGCAGACAAAATCTCCATAGTTCGGGCCCTTAGAATTGAGCTTTGTAAATAAAATTTTCAGACAAGTTTGCTATGTTGTCTAAGAATTGCCACATTTTTTTTAAAAGTAAAATTCACAGTTTAAAACAATTTTTTGTGCCGACAAAGGCAATATTCTTAAAATCACATTAACATGACTGGAACATCCTGCGCTTTGATCCATATTGTTTTTTTATTCTAAAATTGTGCATAATTCATGTTAATGTGATTTTAAGAATATTGCCTTTGTTGTAGCAAAAAATTGTGTTAAACTGTGAATTTTGTTCTGAAAAAAATTGTGGCAATTCTTAGACAACATAGAGCAGTTAGGGAAATTACCAGCATATGAGGACAATTGCAATTCCAGCCAAGTCCTGGCCCTGACAGGATGATTGAGTGTGTGGGGTTGATCAGTTGGGTCTCAGAAGAAAGTCTGATCTCTTTGCAGCCATCCTCACCACACAGCAGCATGTCAGTTGCAGGACTTAATTCTATCCAATTTCACGAAATACTGCAAAGTCATCAGCAGCTGATGACAATTTCCTAATTTCTCTGGAGCCTTCGGGTTCTTTTCCTCATTATGTAATGGATAGGTCTGCCAAAATTCATAGAGTTAGTTGACACTGTGATACAACTTTATACCAAGTTTGGAAGTGATAGTTGCAGTAGTTCTTTTTAAATAGCCAGTCAAAGATGATTTTGAGCACTGCCAAAGTCATGGCTAAGCCATGACACTGTGAGAGTGTCATGGGAGGGTGATGACAGTGCTAGGGTGATTGTCATGTGGGGCTGAGGACATTGATTGTCATCAGCTGGTGATAATTTCCCTGACTGTAGAGAAATTGTCTGAAAATTTCATGAAAACAGCCCAATTCTAAGGGCCCGAACCATGGAGATTTTGTCTGCTACATTTTGAGGTGTGCAAAACTCCAAATTTCAAATTGTCCTGTAAAATTCAAAAATAGAGTTGCTGTGCTAATTTTTCGGCTTTTATCGTCTCTTTGGGCATTATTTAAAATGGCACCTTTATTTTTGATGTAACTTGTTGAGAAGGTCACATTTTAATACCAAAACTGAAATGTGATAAACAAGTCAAAAGGCAGGCAGGAAATGGTCACAGCTGAATGACTTTTGGCACAAAGACACTAGTTGATCTAAGGTACAACACCATATAATTTGTTTTGCCAAAAAAAAATTCTTTGCAAAATTATAAGCCAAAATCAAGTGTTGCATTTCTTTTGCTGGTGAGTGTATATCCTCAGTTAACCTCTTAAACTATACATGTGTAAATGAGCAATCCCTTTATGTCTGCCGGCTGCAACAAAGAAAAGACGGTGGCATTGGTTGAAGGATGATATTGGCTTTACGTCCGGTAGGGCTGCAACGGTTCACTAAGTCACGGTTCGGTACATGGTCTTCGGTCCGAAACCCACGGTTCGGTTTTTTCACGGTTCATAATAAATCGGCAAATCCGTAGTAATATCCTGAGATATCCACAGATATGCATCATGCCATCTTAACATGCTATAAATAAGTCACTGTCAATATCATGTCAATAGCATATATAGTAGGCTGTATTACAATCCATGTGTGCCAATGGTATAAGTAAGTTTTATTATTAAAACTAAAAAAGTTTCTATTTAGAAAATTACATCCTTTGCTGTACACAGGCATCAATGTTGGCCATTTTAAAGAATGCTAGTGCAGTTAATTACAGAATGTCTTCATGGAACTTCTCTATACATGTAGGCCTATGTGGGCCTAGAGGCAATTAATTGCATTTTAAAACCCTTCACACCTCTGACTCCTGTGATTGGCATTAGCAGACCTGAGTCAAGAGGGTAAAATATCAATTGCTATTAGCCAAATTCTATTGGCAGAAGCTGTGTGCACTGCCCACTTTTCAATTGCTTTGACACGTTTGGCTCCACTGACTGCTCTGCTGCTTCTCTTTAGCTGTGCTATACAGCTTGAACTAATGCGACGGCGGCGCCTCTAGCAGCGGAAATCGGAACTACGGTTTACCGAATTATTCGTCACTGTGACGGTACGGTGTATCGTGACGCATTGAACCGCGGTTTATTCGTACCGCTATAAACCGTTGCAGCCCCAATGTCCGGCATTTATGCACTTGGTAGGCTAATTACGATAGGAGGACGGGCAATGACTGGAAGAAGGACGACAGATAGTACATACTGCCGTCCAAATTAAAACAATCATCTCACCTGGAAATCTTCTGTGAACATGGCGTGGAAGTAGAGACTGCATGCCGCAAGGAAACTCCTGTGGACGTGAAATGGTTTTCCTTCTGCCAGTAAGACTGTGTCGCACATTTGTCCACATTGCCACAGCTTCTCAAATCCAAGGACAACTCGCTGGCCGTGTTCATCGCTGAGAAACCTCTCTTCTCCGCTACTTCCAGTGGACGCCATGTTTAGCAGCTTAGTGGAGATTAGCCCTCTTGTTCAAGATCTGAAATATCCAAGTAAGATATGATGATTTAGGATTTTCCTTAACCATTGCAAAATGCCAATATAGATTAACACTGTTATCGACTAACTATATAGCTCGCTTTCGGTCCAAAAAAACTTACATTTACTAACTTCAGAGTCTAAATATATGTATTCATGTATTACTCTCATTCAGCAGTTCAGGGGCAGATCCAGACCCTTTCCCCCACCTCCAGATTTGCCTATGGCTATGTCATTAGAGCTTGGTACTCAATAAATATTTACTGTATTCAGAATTCTAATTGTATTTCACTTGTGCTAATTTCATTCAGTGAATCTTCCAATGTTTAAAACAACAATTGGGCTTCAGTCTTTGCCTCAAAATGATAATGAGACATATTCATTATTCATTCCACAAAAACATGTAGGATAGCTATTATGTCACATTTATGTGTATGATAAACAAGAGAAAAGTAGCCCTATCTTGTTTTTTTATACTATTGATTTGTAAAACTCAAACCATCACTCACACTGTTGTCACATTTCTGAGTTTTCAGTGTTGAACAGTAAATCTCAAAACAAAAGTTCCAGAAGTTACAATTACAAACCAAATACCAATAGGCTACTGGCAATATGCTGATAGGCAATACCTGACCAAACATGCCATTGCCCATGTTGCCATTGTATTGGCAGTCATGCTAATTGACTAATTAAGGGATCGGCCTCTGCCAGTCCAGTCAGTAGACCAACTGACCTGCATATACTTTCAATACACAACCCAGTCACCTGGAATACACAAATGGCTGAGTGATCACTGATGCTCATCAAAGATCCAGGATCGACACAGGTAAAATTGGCCCTTGAAAAACAAACCTTGCAATCATTTTCAAAGTACTTACACTGGTTATTCGTTATCCATTTTGTGCATTTGAAGTATTTGCAGAAGGAAAGGTGTCAAAAGTGAGTAGAAATATCATTTTTGCTGAGAAACTTGTTTGGCATTCCTTGCAGTTGTCCAACCAAACCAATAGCTTTGTGCTGAGTGATTCCGTTCATGGAATAGATTTTTCGCTAATCTCTCCGAAAATTAGAATGTCAAATTCCCTTTTAGGTGTCTCAAAATTACCATTAAAATGTATTGAATTTTTAGAGGAGATAATTTGATTTTTACGAGTCTAATTTGAGCTAAAATTCATGAAAAATAAAAGCTGTTTACCAAAATAACGTTCACGCGCGGAGCACGCACTACAAGCCATATTGATTTCTGCTGTGAAGAAGTGGAACCAAAATTGAACAAGCAGTGCGATTTAATTGCAATTTACTCTGTTAATTGACTCTGTATAGAATTGTGGCTTCGCAGGAAGCTAAACCAACTGTTATGTCATCTGATGACGCAATTAGAGCTACAAACGACGATGCAGCTTCATGCAAACGGTTTGCAGTTCAGCAGGGCTATTGGAAAGATCCGTACATTCAGCATTTTGTGAGGAGTGCTGATCGCAAGGCTCCAGAAATCAACAGGGGTTACTATGCAAGAGTAACTGGCGTCAGGACACTCCTCAGAAAGTTCTTATATGTATGCCATCTCTTTTATGCTTATCAATTTGATGTACTAGGTAGTTTGTCTGGGCCGATTTGGAAATGAATTATTGTTCACCAATTAATATTATTTTTCCGGGTGATCAGAGTGCTTAAAAACATAATTATATAGATGCAGTTTCAACCTCTACGCAATAATCAATAAAATTAGTATAACACATAAAGAAATAAGTTACGATCACAGTAAAGCTATTGAAAACATCAGCTTATATTTATCCGATTATGTGTCTACAGGCCTATGTTGCAAAGCATTAATGAACTGGTGTCGTGCCAGTGTCATAACTCAACTTACTCAAGACTTTGAAATTGGACAATTAAACACAATGTAAAGTGCCATCTCAGCATCTCTGATTTACATGTTGTACATTCCATAATACACCGTTTTCATTTTCAGGTTACGAAGTGTAACTGTCAGGTTATCAGTCTGGGAGCAGGTTACGACACAACATATTGGGTGCTAAAAGACGAGGGTTTAACTGCCAAGAACTATGTTGAATTTGACTTCCCAGGAGTAACATCAAAGAAGTGTAATTCTCTGAAGAGGAGCAAAGTCTTGTTGGAAAAGATTGTCACAGAAGGTAAATACTAATCATATGCGCATCCTGTGAGATAAACAGTGGTGTAGAGGGGGATGCATGTGGATTCATTTTCCACCTATATTTTCTGATCCAGTGCCCTCCCCAGGTGCAGTGGCGTAACTAGGGTCTTGGGGGGGGGGGGAGGCACGTGATTCTCTGGAGGGACACCCACTATACTAGTTTGTATTTTAGCCATAGTTGGAAAGTTCATATGGGGGGCACCTTGGGGCACAGGTCCAATACAGGGGGCACGTGCCCCCCCCTCCGGGATGTCACTGCCCACATGCCCCCCTTGAGACTCCTTATGGTCATTTTGGCCAATTTGGGAATGTATATGATAAGTACAGCAAGTCCCCCCACTTAAGACCCTCTAGTTACACCACTTGCTGTGAATTGTAGATATGCATTACTTTTGCATGAATTGTGACTTAGTTTGTTGCTGCATTTTAATGACAAACTCTTTACGCTTTCAGAGGAAGACATAAAACTAGATCGCTACAACCTCCATGCTTCTGACTACCATGTTGTCGCAGGAGACTTACGTAGTTTAACAGAAGTTGACAAACAGCTGCAAGAATGTGGAATTGACAAATCTTTGCCGACGTTAATTTTGGCCGAGTGTGTACTCGTCTACATGGACTCTCACCACTCCCGTAATCTACTGGAGTGGTTCGCTAAAAATTTCAAACATCTCTTTTTCGTAAATTATGAACAGGTACGTAATAATGGAATTTTTCCTTGATTAATTTCTCATAGTTGTTCTTTCCTAGGGGAGATTGGGCTTAGTTTTGATATTTGGGGTAAGCTGTTCCTGAGTTTAGTTCCGAAATCCGCCATGTTAGCTTGATTGTGAATTTGTGAGACAAGGTTGGAAAAAATCATCTTGATTTTATAAGAAAAAATCCAAAAATAAAAATGATTAAAAATTTTAAATCAGATTTGTGAAGGGTCTTTGTCAGAATTAGAATTAAGAATGATGATGAAAATTTACTCCAATTTCAGGTGAACATGACAGACAGGTTTGGTCAAGTTATGATAGACAACTTGAGAGGGCGCCAGTGTGGTCTGAATGGCATCGACCACTGTGCCAGTATACAGTCCCAGAAGAACAGGTACTATTATTGTTGACTTTGAAAACATTTTGGTTTTTTGTTCTATTGATATTCAATCCATTTTTGCTGAAAGAATCTAACCATTAGGGAACTATCGTTGACTGTAAATTAGAAGTTTCCATCAGGCACATCTCTTCCAGTCTGGGAGCAAGGGGGGGGTTGGGTTGGTCTAGTGGTAGCGCGCTGGGCCGCCAATCGCTGGGTCCAGGGTTCGAATCCAGCCCCTGCCAGGTCATCTGGGCTTGTATTGGATTGCTATTTCAATCATGCTTCGCCTCATTGCCGTGTCCTCCTCATGTCCTAATTATCCTACCAAATGCATAAATACAGGACGTGATGCCCCAATCATCCATACATCCAAGCCCCGGGTGACCGGTGTACTACCCAACTGACTCGCTCCTCGGAAATGATTTGCCCGCAATTGTGAATCTTGTAAAATAGTCTCTCCACTGATATAAAAAATCTCAGCTGTACAACAGTGCATATATTTGTTTCCAGATTTTTGTCGACTGGTTGGAGTGGTGCTGATGCCATGGAGATGTCGAATGTCTATAAGTTGTTACCTCAAGCGGAAGTCCAACAGTAAGTTATGGTAGAAATAGAAAAACGTGAATTGTTACAGTTGATTGAGTGTTTAGTAACTTTAGTTTTACTCGTAAATGTACATTTTCTATTGAACGATCATATCAAATTGCCGCTATATACATATTCTAATGTTTATTATATTATAAAGATGCTTCTAAATAGCGCCATTCAGACCTGTACTTGTGGGAATAAAACAGAAGCTTACTCTCTTACTGTATAGCAAAGATAAATGCAAAACTTGCTACATGTATTGGGAATACATGGCACTTTCTTCAATTTTCAAATTCTAAATGGCTAAATTCTCTATCTTGTGATAAATTATGGGCAATAATTTGTGTCTGTAAAATATTATCAGCAAGAAAATTAGTCACATTCAGGATTTCACTTTTTAACATTGTCTTATTTTCATTTCAGGATCGAAAAACTAGAGTTCCTCGATGAGCGCGAACTAATGGAGCAGTTATTTCAACACTATTGCTTGTGTTGGGCATTTAAAGGCGGAGAAGCATTTGGCCTGGAAAGTATAAGCTTAGAGCCTTGTAATAGCTCTTAGTTTCAATGAATTGTTATTTTTCATTGGTCTCGTTGTTTTAATGTGATAAAAGGACATTTTTGACATTTTCACGAAGTATTAGACAATGTGTATGTACATTTAACATAATTTATGATTGATGTATAAATAATCATTGACCTTTGATTAATATGTATAATAATATTATGTTAATTTATTGTTACTTTATTCTCAATTACTCAAGTACCAGAAAAACAACTGTGATTGTAATGTATATTGTTTTTGATTATCTTTACCATTTTCTCAATCAAAAAACCAAGAAATGGTTGTTTGTTAATATTAAGTTATTTGTTGGAGGAAATGGCTCTGAATGCATTGGCTGTACTTCTATTTGGGTGAATTAATATAACATTTCTGGAACAATTCTTTTCTAAATTTTCAAAATGAGGATTTTTTGAAGATTCTTATGTGATTGAAATATTACTTGCTGAACAAATATTTCAATTTTGAATTCACCAACTAAACTGCTGCCACTTTTCAAAAGTACAATATCATTAATCTAAAAGAAATGCAAATTTTGAAATTGTTTTTGAAAGATATGCCACTTTTTTGAGGATTGTTGAATTTGGTTGTTTATAATTGATATCAAAATTAATAAGAATGCACATTTTTTTTGTTAATGAGTTACAAAGCAAGAATTTGTTAATTTTTAGCTCGTTATTTGTAAGTAAAACCATCTTGTGATGTGTAGGCCTACTACACAAGGCCAGACTTAATTGATCTTCAGCTTCTCAAATCTTCTCAAGCTTAAAATTAATGATGTTTGGCCTAAGCTGTTTAAATTTGGTGTCAAATTGTGTCATGTTGATTTATTGTAAAGAATTTGGTACGTATCATTGAATACGAATGAATTATCCAAAGACTCTCTCATGCAGATTGTGAAGTTATTTGTATAAGGTTATTTGCTTTTCAAGATAAACATCCACAATTGTTGATTTATAAATGTGTGTACATTATGGAAACAGAAAGTTTTTCTGTCTGAAACTTTAGGATACCGTGAGTTAGTTCCCCGTCTATTATCCAGATGTCAGGGCATGCATGCGTCTCTATACACTACTGCCCTCTGACGGCCAATCTTAAAAGTTTGTCACAGCAAAAAAAAAAATGTTCTGAAATTTTTGTATCTATATTAGTAAATGTGAAATTCTATGCACGTGAGAAAATACTTGTGCTGATGTTTTTGTACAATTGTCTTACCGTTTGCAACTCTACTGATGTGCCTATATTTCTGAAGTGCTTAATTATTTTCAAACTCACTAAAAATTATTGTGATTATATTATAAAATGTTGTTTGATAGATCTCTCACTAGTAGTTTCTTCTGATAATCTTTTGATACTGAATGACTTATGTGTTGTAGGTTGATATGTTTACAAGACTGAATTGTCATAAATATGAAATTAAGGGTGATTTTGATTGGATTTGCTCTGCTACTCTTGTGACTAAAGTCTTGTGACTCAAGTCTTGTGAGTTTGATCTGCGCCTGGGTGGCCAAGTTGTTGGAGGCGCAGTGTTTTAATTGACCTGAACCTCCTGTAGTCCCAGGTTTAATTCCATGCGAGGTAAAATTGGTAAATTTCCACGAACAACGTCATAGCTGGATGTTGTTTGGAAGAGATGTTAAAATTAATGAGCAGTCTCTCATTTCAGTTTTGAAGCTGTTAGTGCTTATAGCCCTAGCTGTACTCTGTGAAGGTTGACTGTCCCCTGAGGTCCCAGAGTATGAGAGGATATTGTATCAAAAACGCCCTTAAGAGACCCAAAACTACCAAACAATGTAAAATAGGTTGTTGATGTGAATAGTGTCTAAAATAATGTTAAGTGCCATGTAAAGCTAGTCCCTTTTTGTGCGTGTACCATTGGTGTTGTAGAGGTCCGATTAGATGTTTATACTGCTTAACAGAACTTGAGAGATGCGTAAACAATCTCTGTGACTGTGGATATAATATGGAAGGTGTTTTCAATTTAAAGTAGTTAGCAAGGTCATGAATAGTCTCTTTAGTGCCCTAATTTTAAACCATATTAAATGGATCAATTAGTAACTATTCCAAAAGAAATGTGCTGAATTACATTTTCTGACCTTTTCAGACAAAATTTTGTTCTTTGAAAAAACCTATTATTCTTGCGTGTGATAATGTGATCGCTTCTGTTAATCTATGCTAGAAACTTTGAGATGTTTGTGCTACCAACTTATTAGGTGAAGCTTGATTTGATCTGTTCCTTAAAATAAATTGTGGATGACTTGCGCAAAAATTATAATTTTGCGCATCAAGAAGTTTTTTTGTAATGAAATTTATTTTGTTGTCTTTAAAACTTGTAATTGACCTTCGAGTGGGGTCAATGCCTTTAACATCTTGTTAAACAAATTCGTGTGGTCCTTATTTGTTGATTGACCGCTGAAATGTTGGATGTTGTACCGTCTTTGGACCTTAGCTTAGTATTGTTTTATAAGAGCTCAAATTCCAGCATAATTCCATCCCTTCACCTTGGTAACTAACCAAACCATTCGCATGTTTATCACCGTTTAAAATAATGATAGCATTGTAATGCTGCAGTTGTAAACAGTAACGAGTCTCAAAGTATTATGCCAAAATAGACCCAGGTATCTGCTGTAACTGTGTTTTATGTCTAGGCAAGTATTGCATGGAGGTTGGGTTGCATTAGTTTTGCAGATTATTTGAGCAGCCTCGAAATCTACAGTTTTGAAACCTGAAAGTTGCTATGGAAATCAAGAATTTGTATTCACTGTTTTGACTATATTAAAGCACTTTCCCATTTCTCAGATGATAAGGAATAAGTTATATCATCTGTATCAAGATTATCCGAGTTGAAAAATGTTTAAATTGGTCTGCTCCTCCTTTAATTCCAATGTGTGTTGAAATTGTTGCTCCATCACTTTACGACACCCTCAGCGAAATATCCACGAGACATGCTGAGTAATTATCTAGATCCAGATTCATGGATAACTGCAGTTACTGCTTCTACTTCTCTCACGCTGACCCATAGTGATTCTTTGTGATACCTTCACAGTGCGGAGAAGATCCACATTATTTAAACAGTGTAAATATGCTGAAGTTATGTTGAATAAATGCTGGTCGCTTTATTACAGTATTATTGACTCTGCTGCATGTCCATATCTTTTTCATATCTCCTATTCAATTATGATTTAATTGTGATTTGCTGTATAATTGTAACAGTGTTTACATTTTATATTTTGCCAATTTTGCTTCATATTGCTTATTAAACTTCACCTACACATAGGTGAAGTTTCTTGTAATCGGTATTATTTTTATTATTCTTCCCGGATAAACCTCTTCGGAAAATGTTCAAAAAATTCATATACGTAGCCTACAAAAATACAAGAGAATCATTTTGAAAAAATTGACCTTGACCTATTTTTCAAGGTCACAGGGCCTTTCAAAGTCGGATTTCGCAATATTTCAAATACATGTACCTCGTCCGCTTATTACCGGTTTTCACTTTCTGGTACATGGAGAGGTCCCAGACACTTTCTACACAGTGTGACCCATTTTCATGAAAGTAGGTCAAGGTCACATTGTACAAAGTCCATTTTTATGGTTTAAGGTCTATCGCGGGATCTCAGAATCCGTAAGTCGCAGAGTCATACTGATGGTGCCAAAACATGCCCAAACTCACGGGACATTTGCATAAACTTTTCATTTTTCATTTTGGTTAACGGTTCTTGAGTTATGCAATTTTAAAGTCATACCGCGTCACCAAAACCGGTGACCTTGAGAATTTCACCTTGAAATATCGATGTTAGCTCATAACATGTCATAGTAAACCCCCCCCAAACTTACACCTAATAAGCCCAAAATGACCTTTAAATTTTACCTTGACCTCATTTTTCAAGGTCATTTGACCCAGAAAAGTTTGAAAAAGTGCCATTTTCAGCAATTTTTTTCACAATGTTTTTTTCAAGATATCACTGTGATTTACTGGTGACAGATGAACATTGGCCTGCTTATTCATAATATCTAATCATATTTTGTGTACCTCCTTCTCCGGATTTATGAAAAATTTTCAAATATTGCTAACCGACAAATGCTAAAAAATGAAACATTTCTGCATATTTGATAGGGAAATATTCATTCTACAGGGTTGCAATGCATTACTGACCCCCCCTTTGTTACCTACTGCCTTTCTGAATAGCATATTAATTTTGACCTAGAAAATGTATTTCAAGGTCAAACTCAAGGTCAAACATGACAAAAATTTTTGCATTTTTTACATTTCGTATTTTTTAACAGAGAAGGAATCAAGATATTGTTACAAAAATTGTAGACATACTTGCTACAATACTCTAGAAGCTTCCTGTACATTTTCAAGGTCCTCGGACTGGCCTACGTTGCACTGTAAAGGTCAAAAGGTCGAAAAACGAGCCAAAAATTTATGATTTTTTTTCACATTTCTCAAAGATAGCGTCATTTCAAACGGCCGTAGCTCCGCTCCTAATTACGATAGAGGAAATCTGAAAACAGATTTGGAAAGGCCATATTCTCCTCTAGTTTTCATTTTCTGAACATTTTGTCGTAGCTACGACGGTTAAAAAGATCGCCAGACCCTGAAAATTTCATGTTTTTTTCCGAATTTACATAATTTATCATTATTTTGACAAGGAAGGAATCATCCTTTTTTGATCAACCTGCCTGGACCTCTTTGTAGAATCTGTTTACATAATCCTGGCAAATTATATATGTTTTCATTCAACCGTTTTGGTTATACAGTGATTTTAAGTTAAAAACTACAGTTTTTCAGGTATTTCGAAAGTTCATATTCCTGAATTGTACCATAATTTCAATCTGCGACAACTCCGGTTCTAATTAAGATACAGAGAATCTGTAAACAGATTTGAAAAGACCAAATTCTCCTCTAGTTTTCATCTTCTGAACATTTTGTCGTAGCTATGACGGTTTAAAAGATAAAGAACACAGACAGTCCTCTCCTCTCATATAATCTCATGTCTTATTATTCTATTCTATTCTGTTATGTTCTATTCTGTTCTATCATATTTCTCATTCATTCAGACAGATAGCGAAAAATTGACGACTTTTTTTCACATTTCTCAATGATAGCGTAATTTGGGGTGGGGGGAGGGTTGTTAGCATCCAGCTCTTCTTGTCAGGTCACCTGGACTTCGTTGTATGGCTGTTTCAATCATACTTTTCTTCATTGCTGTGTCCTCCTCCTGTCTCAATTAGCCTACCAAGTGCATAAATACAGGACTTTTAAAAAGCCCCAATAAGCCATCCATGTATTAACTCGAATTTGCTCTGAAGTAGTGTTCAACTTCGAGTGAAGAAAACAGAATATTAGTACATAATAGTAAAATGTAGCCTGATGCAGCCAATTCTCAATTTTTTTCAGTGAAACTTTCAAAACACCATGAAGGGATATTGCGCGAGATCAGTGCACATTATAAAATACGTGTGAAACCTAGGGGTGGGGTACTAAAAATCTGCATGATACTCAAGGGGGGGGGGTATCAATTTTTAATGGGAAGTTCCAGCAAAACTCCCAACATCCCAGTCATAAATTCTGAGCGGTCCCTTAATTAGAAGTGTTTTAAGTGTGAGCAGTGCATACATAAAGATAGAATGAGAAATCTTGTCTAGTATAAGCAGATACATGAATATGGATAGCCAGATCTATGGATAACATAGGTAGATAGATAATATAGATAGATAGATAGATAGATAGATAGATAGATAGATAGATAGATAGATAGATAGATAGATAGATTGACTTCTACTTTTACTCTGGCTCACTCTTGACAACCAAAGATTTCTTTAAATTATAAACAACACTTCAAACAAACAAATTATAAAATGTTACGTGGGGCCTTATCTCTGAAATAAGTGCTACAAAATTAACACCATGACAAAAGCACAACTTCATTATCTATAAGAAAATACTTTTTATTTCAAAAAGGGGTAAAATAGTTCCCTTTAAAGTCAGGGAGGGTCAGGTATCTAGAGTTAATTGGATGACTGACAGGACACAGCTGGTGACATTGACCACATGTTCTTGGCAAAAAGAGACCAAACAGTCTATTAAGTGTGCATGGTCTGTTTATGGTGAACAAAACAATGATGGGGGCAAATAGCAGAGAGCTGATAAGAAGGGGGGGGGGCTTCACATCTAGACATGGCCTCCTTATAAGTCAGTTCTGGGCAATATGCCCTTCAGTGAAGAAGTGTTGTAGAACAAGGAGGACACTTATAAATTTGGATACCTCTTTCTGCAGTACAACACATATTCATGGATCACATGACATAGATGCTCTGAGTCTGATCAAGGGAAATAAAGTAAGTGGACTTTTTACTATATGAAAGTTTAGTCAGATTGATATTCTATCATGCTGCTGATGCTCACTTATATTACATGTATATCATAATTAAAACAATGATGACAAAATAAACAAGACATTGATACAGAAACAATAGTTGAACATCCACATGTGTTGTCTTTAATAACTGCCAATAGGCCTAAACTTCTAGGATGTAGTTGTAGATGGATAATGGATGACACATGATGTATGTATGCCTGCTCATGTACACAGAAGTACCAGATATGTGATGGGAAATCATGTTTACAAGACAGTTTTACACAATGTTAAAGTCACAAGTGAATCGTGATTGAAGATAGCCCTGAAGGGGAGGGAGTGGACGGGGGGGGGGAGATGGAGGTAGAAAGGGAAATAGACAGGGATATAGACAGGGAGATACAAAGATAGATGATAAGCAGAAAGATGGTAGATAGATAGACGGACAGACAGGCAGATTTATTGATTGGTTCATTGATCGACTGATTGATCATCTATTCATAAATACATGTGTCAATAAGCACCTGTGGATGAGTTGTTTTTTCTTTGGCTGTTAGTTCAACTGACATACACACCACCCCCCCCCCCTTTCCCAATTCCCATTATGTTGGAGGTGCTGTGGACGGTCGGTCTGCTGCTCAGACTTTTTTAATCTTTTGATAAATATTTTTGGTAAAGGAAAATAAGTGCTGTTAGTTCAACTGACATACATAGAGGCATGACCCTAAAAGTGAGTACTTTTCACTTGGTATTATAGAACAGGTTTAAGATCTGCAGCTAAAAAAATAACTTTTTGTGGACAAGAATGGTAAATAAGAATCCTTTGATGTGATTGGGGTGCACTGGGGGCACGTGGCCACCTTGCAAGTGACAGCTGATAAGTATCAGCCAAGGGATCTGTTGAGGTCCTAATTGGATGACTGACAGGACACATTGGACATCTGTTTAAAGGGACACTCATTCCAATAGGGAAACAGTAGCACAAAGAGGCGAAAAATGTAACAGTCTATAAACACTTCATGGTCAATTAAAACTCAGCAGAGAGTCACAGAATGAAGCAAGATTTCGTCTTGTTTCGTGGACATGATGCATGACAAAAGAAAAACAGGCAACTTGAATTATGGCTGTACTGATTTGGAAAGCCCAAATTCTCCTCTAACTATGGAATTTGAACATTTTCTTGAATCTCTGACAGTCAAAAAGATGGCCCTACCCTGAAAAATTTATGTTTTCAGAAATTGCAGGGGATGTACTGGTCCATGTATTGGCCCATGTAGGTACATTGTACCGGTGCATTTTACTGATACATTGTGCTGGTACATTGTACTGGTGCATGTACTTGGTGCATGTACTTGGTGCATGTACTTGGTGCATGTACTTGGTACAGGTACTGGTACATGTACTGGTAAATGTACTGGTAAATGTAACGGTGAATGTACTGGTGCACTGTACTGGTGCACTGTACTGGTGCACTGTACTGGTGCACTGTACTGGTGCACTGTACTGGTGCACTGTACGAGTACATTGAACTGGTGCATGTACTGGCTCACGTATTGGTTCATGTACAGGTCTATGTGTTTTTCTTTGGATACTTGCATGTACTGCAATTTATTACAGTAGGATTCCAGTATCCTTTTCCATGTACTTTTTACCTGCTCATCTACCTGTGTCTGTTCGAGTTACTGGTACCACAGTAGGTGAAGTTTTGTTACCGCTCGCGGTTACGTCTACTAGTTTTGATTATTGTTGATATTTTTGTAAACTCAATAATTTTTTACCTCGTGTTTGTTATAGACTTGACACAATTTTTGTAAATATTTGATTTTTTTTGCCAGAACCCCGAATACACTGAAATACATGATGTAAGGTTGTTTAGTTTTTTACAAAAACCAGTTATAGGAGTCCGCAGGTTCTTGTTTGCTTTTGAGATATTAATAATTTAGCAAATTCAAATGTTTGTAAAATTTCATTTCATGGTTGAAAGTAATTGATCAGCTATTGTAAATTTACATAATTGGTACATCTTGTGTATAAATATGACGAAGAGACGCTATGTATATTTGGTCAGAGCCGTTAAAGAATTAATAAAACCATAAAAAATTGAGAATTTGAGATGGCCAGTTTTGTTTCATACAGAAATATTGTTTTAAGACATTATGATGGGACTTTGAGATGATAGGGGAAACCTGGTTAAGTTGGTCCATTTGGTAAATTGATCCATAAATTCGGTTCCGATTTTGAAGTCCCAGATTTAAATACTTTTCAATTCTTGATTCTGTAAAAGTATATTGTCCTCCAAACCTCAAAAACCTAAGGATTTAACTACCTCGGTTTTTCCAACAATTTTTCATTCTTGTCAATGAATCCATCATGTGGTGTGAAAACTATCAAAATGCCATACTGAATGAAACACATTGTTGCAGAATGTATCGCATGTGATTTTCATCAAATTGTTGTTGTGGATTTCATCCAATAAGTCACCAGCCTTGGTGTCATGAATTTCAAAGTAAGAATGCTCTGCCATAAATAGCTTATGAATTTCATCTGATAACTCATCAGCCATTGATGTCATGAATTTCAAAGTAAAAGTGCTACGCCATAAATAGCATGTGAATTTCATCTAATAACTCATCAGCCAGTGGTGTCATGAATTTCAAAGTAAAAGTGCTCTGCCATAAATAGCATGTGAATTTCATCTAATAACTCATCAGCCAGTGGTGTCATGAATTTCAAAGTAAAAGTGCTCTGCCATAAATAGCATGTGAATTTCATCTAATAACTCATCCGCCAGTGGTGTCATGAATTTCAAAGTAAAAGCGCTTTGTCATAGATAGCATATGAATTTCATCTAATAACTCATCCGCCAGTGGTGTCATGAATTTCAAAGTAAAAGTGCTACGCCATAAATAGCATGTGAATTTCATCTAATAACTCATCCGCCAGTGGTGTCATGAATTTCAAAGTAAAAGCGCTTTGTCATAGATAGCATATGAATTTCATCTAATAACTCATCCGCCAGTGGTGTCATGAATTTCAAAGTAAAAGTGCTCTGCCATAAATAGCATGTGAATTTCATCTAATAACTCATCCGCCAGTGGTGTCATGAATTTCAAAGTAAAAGCGCTTTGTCATAGATAGCATGTGAATTTCATCTAATAACTCATCCGCCAGTGGTGTCATGAATTTCAAAGTAAAAGTGCTTTGCCATAAATATCATGTGAATTTCATCTAATAACTCATCAGCCAGTGGTGTCATGAATTTCAAAGTAAAAGTGCTCTGCCATAAATAGCATGTGAATTTCATCTAATAACTCATCAGCCAGTGGTGTCATGAATTTCAAAGTAAAAGTGCTCTGCCATAAATAGCATGTGAATTTCATCTAATAACTCATCAGCCAGTGGTGTCATGAATTTCAAAGTAAAAGTGCTCTGCCATAAATAGCATATGAATTTCATCTAATAACTCATCAGCCAGTGATGTCATGAATTTCAAAGTAAAAGTGCTCTGCCATAAATAGCATGTGAATTTCATCTAATAACTCATCAGCCAGTGGTGTCATGAATTTCAAAGTAAAAGTGCTCTGTCATAGATAGCATGTGAATTTCAACTAATAATTCATCAGCCAGTGGTGTCATGAATTTCAAAGTAAAAGTGCTCTTCCATTAATAGCATGTGCATTTCATCTAACAACTCATCAGCCATTGATGTCATGAATTTCAAAGTAAAAGTGCTTTGCCATAGATAGCATGTGAATTTCATCTAATAACTCCGGTGTAATGAATTTCAAAGTAAAAGTGCTCTGCCATAAGTAGCATGTGAATTTCATCTAATAACTCATCAGCCAGTGGTGTCATGAATTTCAAAGTAAAAGTGTTGTGCCATAAATAGAATGTGAATTTTATCTTACAACTCATCAGCCAGTGGTGTCATGATTTCAAAGTAAAACTGCTATGCCACAAATAGCAAGTGAATTTCATCTTACAACTCATCAGCCAGTGGTGTCATGATTTCAAAGTAAAACTGCTATGCCACAAATAGCAAGTGAATTTCATCCAATAAGTCACCAGCCTTGGTGTCATGAATTTCAAAGTAAGAATGCTCTGCCATAAATAGCTTATGAATTTCATCTGATAACTCATCAGTCAGTGGTGTCATGAATTTCAAAGTAAAAGTGCTCTTCAATAAATAGCATGTGAATTTCATCTAATAACTCATTAGCCAGTGGTGTCATGAATTTCAAAGTAAAAGTGCTTTGTCATAGATAGCATGTGAATTTCATCTAATAACTCATCAGTCAGTGGTGTCAAGAATTTCAAATTAAAAGTGCTCTTCCATTAATAGCATGTGAATTTCATCTAATAACTCATCAGCCAGTGGTGTCATGAATTTCAAAGTAAAAGTGCTCTTCCATAAATAGCATGTGAATTTCATCTAATAACTCATCAGCCATTGATGTCATGAATTTCAAAGTAAAAGTGCTTTGCCATAGATAGCATGTGAATTTCATCTAATAACTCCGGTGTAATGAATTTCAAAGTAAAAGTGCTCTGCCATAAGTAGCATGTGAATTTCATCTAATAACTCATCAGCCAGTGGTGTCATGAATTTCAAAGTAAAAGTGTTGTGCCATAAATAGAATGTGAATTTTATCTAACAACTCATCAGCCAGTGGTGTCATGATTTCAAAGTAAAACTGCTATGCCACAAATAGCAAGTGAATTTCATCTAATAACTCATCAGCCAGTGGTGTCATGAATTTCAAAGTAAAAGTGCTTTGTCATATATAGCATGTGAATTTCATCTAATAACTCATCAGCCAGTAGTGTCATGAATTTCAAAGTCAAAGTGCTTTGCCATAAATAGCATATGAATTTCATCTAATAACTAATCAGCCAGTGGTGTCATGAATTTCAAAGTAAAAGTGCTTTGCCATAAATAGCATGTGAATTTCTTCTAATAACTCATCAGCCAGTGGTGTCATGAATTTCAAGAAAAGTGTTCTGCCATAAATAGCATGTGAATATCATCTAATAACTCATCAGCCAGTGGTGTCATGAATTTCAAAGTAAAAGTGCTCTGCCATAACTAGCAATTTCATCTAATAACTGATTAGCCAGTGGTGTCATGAATTTCAAAGTAAAAGTGCTCTGCCATAAATAGCATGTGAATTTCATCTAATAACTCATCAGCCAGTGGTGTCATGAATTTCAAAGTAAAAGTGCTCTGCCATAAATAGCATGTGAATTTCATCTAATAACTCATTAGCCAGTGGTGTCATGAATTTCAAAAAAAGTGCTCGGCCATAAATAGCATGTGAATTTTATATGACAGCTCATTAGCCAGTGGTGTCATGAATTTCAAAGTAAAAGTGCTCTGCCATAAATAACACGTGAGTTTCATCTAATAACTCAATAGCCAGTGGTGTCATGAATTTCAAAGTAAAAGTGCTTTGCCATAAATAGCATGTGAATTTCATCTAACAACTCATCAGCCAGTGGTGTCATGATTCATAGTAAAAGTACTCTGCCATAAATAGCGGTGAATTTCATCTAATAACTCATTAGCCAGTGGTGTCATGAATTTCGAAGTAAAAGTGCTCTTCCATTAATAGCATGTGCATTTCATCTAACAACTCATCAGCCATTGATGTCATGAATTTCAAAGTAAAAGTGCCTAGCCATAAATAGCATGCGAATTTCATCTAATAACTCATCAGCCGTTGATGTCATGAATTTCAAAGTAAAAGTGTTCTGTCATAAATAGCATGTGAATTTCATGTAAAAACTCATCAGCCAGTGGTGTCATGAATTTCAAGAAAAGTGCTCGGCCATAAATAGCATGTCAATTTCATCTGACAATTCATTAGCCAGTGGTGTCATGAATTTCAAAGTAAAAGTGCTCTGCCATAAATCGCACGTGAGTTTCATCTAATAACTCAATGCCAGTGGTGTCATGAATTTCAAAGTAAAAGTGCTTTGCCATAAATATTATGTAAATTTCATCTAACAACTCATCAGCCAGTGGTGTCATGAATTTCAAAGTAAAAGTGCTGTCCCATAAATATCATGTGAATTTCCTCTATAAACTCCTCAGGAACTGTTTTCAAGTAGCTTGTGGAATCAGTAATGATTATGACATGCTTGACACCCTATTAACGTGGAAACCAATGTAATGACTATACAGAGTTATCCAATATTTCTTGAAGAATAAGGACTTTTGTTCATTTTTATAAATATTTCATTTATTTGATATGACACTACAATTTTATCGATGTACAAACATTCACGTACAATAACATGTAATGTTACATTTCATACAACATTCAACCAATCAACAAATTATGCTAAAATAAATCCTAATTTGTTGGTAATGGATATAATTATTATATTTAAATATAATTCATTAGTCATGATAGTTACCATATATGTTAAATGTATTTCTTGAAGGATCCTGCCCTCAAAAAGCCAATTAAATGCTCTTCTTTTTGTTAGTAAGAAAAAATAGTGAAATCATATCCTCCGTCGATTAAAGTTTACTATGCATGATGATGCATGCATTCGAAGGTTTTGGTATAAATTTTTAAAAGCTGCGTCTAGTCACAAATAAATAATAAGTGGACTTTTATTTCTATATCTTTGCTTCTTGCTGACCTTGCCTTATAAATTTTAAAGAAAATGAACAATTTGTAAAGAAAGTAAATATTCACCTCACTAAATACTGAATATTTAACAAAATGAAAACATGTTACAAACATATACTGATCACGGATTGTAGTCAGAATTATTTGGAAAATGTATTTTTCTATTTTAATGAACATTTAAGGAACACACGCATCACAGAACAGCAGGTGATATATGGCACTATGTAAAACTAGAAAAATGCAAAAGAGATTGTACGCTTTCTGAAAATAAATGTTATTTCATGGATTTGACTAATGTTTATAAAATAAATTTCATCTAGTAAATCTGACAAATATTCATAAAATGTTTATAAAATATTTATAAAATAAATGTCATTTTCTGGTTTGACAACTATATTTATAAAATAAATGTTATTTCACAAATCAAGTAGTCCTATATATATAAATAAATGCATATCAAAATCATTGATGTAAAAAATAGGGTAGCGCATGAGGAAAATTTAGCATATATCAGGGAGGTTGCTCATATCAAGGGTTCCTATAAGGGGTACCATTTATAATATATAAAATATTCTGAGACTATTTATGATGCGGAATGTATTCAGTAAAATGCATTAATTTTTCAACCTGTATTGCAGACACTGGAGAAAGATCAATTGCTTAAAGCGGTTCAATCAGACAATCACTCTTTTGCTCTTGATTATCCGATAGATGATTAATGATGAAATAATTACACATGAATTTTTTCAAATGACTGAGCTTTCAAAACAAGCTATACCATCGCCTTGAATTTGCCTCCCATTCGCTACAATTATTTATGGATGACATCACAGCAATCGATGATGTCATCAAAAATTAGGTTACTTATGTGGTCAGAATTGGCAGGGTGCTTCCCCAGTATTTGCAGAATAAGGACAAACTTTTAATGAATTTACCAAGATTTGGTTGAAGAAGACTATAAATATTTAATTTGCCTATATCTACATATTTGCTTGATATGATAATGGTACAGAAGTAGAAAACAAGGAGTTCATGAGTCATATACAGTCACAATCTGACTTGCAGTGACGTCGTCCGTAAAACATTGTTTATGTAATAACATAATTATCATAATGAGATGCGAATTGAGAGTAAATTCATTCGTAAAGACAAAGTCTCACATGTATACGTAGTATTTCATACAAAATTAGTAAATATTCATCCTAAGTGATATACTTTCACGACAGGATGTTGTTCAGTCTGTGTGATATCGTGAGAACGATAAGTCCGCAAATTAAACCAAATGATATTTGTGATCTCGTTGAAGAGTTTCCTGCACTAAACGGATTTTCTTTCTGCGTATGTTCTACTGTTTGTACGACATTCATCTGCGTATCGGTATCTCCTGATTCTGGTGTTTTCAAGCCAGAGCTGATAGAGTTTGAACGACATCCGAACCACCAGTAGTTTATCGGTCGTGGGTATCCGCTGCTCAACTGCAATGAAGAAGTGACAGATTATTTCATGTGAATAAACACTAAACAGTTTTGCTGGACCTATTAGATTAGACATAATTGGTTATTAGCTTTCGGATTTTTTCTTCCCAGAAAGCTCACCGACAATTTTATTTAAATGATTGACACAACAAAAAATTGACCTGAACCTCCTGTAGTCCCAGGTTTGATTCCATGCTAGGTAAATAAGTTAATTTCCACGAAAAATTTCATAGCTGGATGTTGTTTGGAAGAGACGTTAAAATTAATGAGCAGTCTCTCATTTCAGTTTTGAAGCTGTTAGTGCTTATAGCCCCAGCTGTGGCGCTATTCTCTCTTAAAAGGTTGACTGTCCACTGAGGGCTGAGTATGAAAGGAAATTGTGTCAGAAACGCCCTTCAAAGCAGGGGCGGATCCAGGGGGAGGGGGTCCGGAGCCCCCCTTTCAAGCTAAGATATTCATTCCCGACATAGAGATCCCCGGCCGAATCTGCTCCGGCACTGCGGGTGTCGCTGCTGGACCTCCCCCTTTCAAAATTCCTGGATCCGCCCCTGAGAGACCCAAACTACCAGACAATGTAAAATAGGTTGTTGATGTGAATAGTGTCTAAAATAATATTAAAAGTGCCATGTAAAGCTAGTCCCTTTTTGTGTGTGAACTATTGGTGTTGTCTCGGTCCAATTAGATGTTTATACTGCTTAACAGAACTTGAGAGATGCGTAAACAATCTCTGTGACTGGATATACTATGAAAAGTGGTTTTCAATTTTTAAAAAGTAGTTAGCAAGGTCATGACTTGTTTCTGTTGTAGGCCTGATTTTAAACCATTTTAATAGGATCAATTAGTGACTATTCCAAAATGAATGTGCTGAAATACATTTTCTGACCTTGATAGACAAAATTTTGTTCTTTGAAAAAACCTATACTTGCATGATAATGTGATGGCTTCTGTTAATCTATGCTAGAAACTTTGAGATCTCTATGCTACCAACTTATTAGGTGAAGCTTGATTTGATCTGTTCCTTAAAATAAATTGTGGATGACTTGCGCAAAAATTATAATTTTGCGCATCAAGAAGTTTTTTTGTAATGAAATTTATTTTGTTGTCTTTAAAACTTGTAATTGACCTTCGAGTGGGGTCAATGCCTTTAACATCTTGTTAAACAAATTCGTGTGGTCCTTATTTGTTGATTGACCGCTGAAATGTTGGATGTTGTACCGTCCTTGGACCTTAGCTTAGTCTTGTTAAATGAGAGCTCAAATTCCAGCATAATTCTATCCCTCCATCTTGGTAACTAACCCAAACCATTCATATGTTTATCACCGTTTATGAAATAATGATAGCAATGTAATGCTGCAGTTATAAACAGTAATGAGTCTCAAAGTATTATGCCAAAATAGACCCAGGTATCTGCTGTAACAGTGTTTTATGTATACATTGCAAAGTATTGCATGGGCGTCTGGTTGCCTAAGCTTTTGCAGATTATTTGAGCAGCCTCGAAATTTATAGTTTTGAAACCTGAAAGTTTCTGTGGAAATCTAGAATTCATATTTGCTGTTTTGGCGTTAAAGCATTTTCCCATTTCTCAGATTGTAAAAATAAGCTATATAATCTGTGTCAAGATTATCAGAGTTGAAAAATATTTAAATTGGTCTGCTCCTCCTTTAATTCTGATCTGTGTTAAAATTGTTGGACCATCACTTTGTGACATGCAGTGTGGTATGGTAACTGCAGTTACTGCTTCTACTTTTCTCGCGCTGACCCATATAGTGATTCTTGGTGATACCTTCACAATGCAGAGGTGATCCACATTATTTAAACCACATATATGTGTATTATCTTTGATCTAAACAGTGTAAATATGCTGATGTTATGTTGAATAAATGCTGGTCGCTTAATTACAGTATTATTGACTCTGCTGCTTGTCCATATCTTTTTCATATCTCCTATTCAATTATGATTTAATTGTGATTTGCTGTACAATTGTAACAGTGTATACATTTTATATTTTGCCAATTTTGCTTCATATTGCTTATTTTGATTATTGTTGATATTTTTGTAAACTCAATAATTTTTTACCTCGTGTTTGTTAAAGACTTGACACAATTTTTGTAAATATTTAATTTTCTTTGCCTGAACCCCGAATACACTGAAATACATGATGTAAGGTTGTTTAGTTTTTTACAAAAACAGTTTTCAATCCACAGATTCTTGTTTGCTATTGAGATGTTAATTATTCAGCAGATAGAATTTGTGACCTGCTCCACCAAAATGGGTTCAAAGTCGGCCTCCTATCATATTTAGTTGTGAAATTGACTTTGTTCTACAGGAAATGAGCTTTAAAATGGTGGTTCATATGTTTTGATATCTCCATCCAATCCAAAGATATGGCACCTCAAATATTGATGATGCGAAACCTCAAACTTTGAGAAAATGGCATTTGAATTTCCCGCAATTGCAAAGAAAGAACTAAAAAATCAAGAAGGATACCTAATTTAGACAACCTAAAATCAATTTCCGGTTAGAAGTGTCCTCATTATTTCAAGAAAATGACTTTTACTAAAACATGGTACCAATAACTAGAAAACATCAAAATGTGGCCTTTTGACGTATTTTGCTAATTTCTGGGAAATATAACTTGCCTACTTTGAACTCATTTTGCTGGAGCAGGTCACATTTTTCAAATGTTTGATAAATGTTTGTAAAATTTCATTTCATGGTTGAAAGTAATTTATCAGCTATTGTAAATTTACATAATTGGTAAATCTTGTGTATAAATATGAAGAAGAGACGCTATGTATATTTGGTCAGAGCCTAAAGAATTAATAAAACCGTAAAAAATTGAGAATTTGAGATGGCCAGTTTTGTTTCATACAGAAATATTGTTTTAAGACATTATGGTGGGACTTTGAGATGTTAAGTTGATCCATTTGGATAATTGATCGATAAATTCAGACTTTAAAGTCCCAGATTTAAATACTTTTTAATTCTTGATTCTGTAAAAGTATATTGTCCTCAAAACCTCACAAACCTGAGGATTTACTTCCCTCGGTTTTTCCGACTAATTTTCGTTCTTCTCATGAGCCAGTGGTGTTGTAAATTTCAAAGTAAAAGTGCTCTGTCATAAATAGCATGTGAATTTCATCTAATAACTCATCAGCCAGTGGTGTTGAGAATTTCAAAGTAAAAGTGCTCTGTCATAAATAGCATGTGAATTTCATCTAATAACTCATCAGCCAGTGGTGTCATGAATTTCAAAGTAAAAGTCCTCTGCCTTAAATCGCACATTAATTTCATCTAATAACTCATCAGCCGGTAGTGTTGTGAATCTCAAAGTAAACGTGCTCTGCCATAAATAGCATGTGAATTTCATCTAATAACTCTTCAGCCGGTGGTGTCATGTCAAAGTAAAAGTGCTCTGCCATAAATAGCATGTGTATTTCATCTAATAACTCTTCAGCCGGTGGTGTCATGAATTTCAAAGTAAAAGTGCTCTACCATAAATAGCATGTGAATTTCATCTAATAACTTATCAGTCAGTGGTGCCATGAATTTCAAAGTAAAAGTGCTCTGCCATAAATAGCATGTGAGTTTCATATAATAGCTCATCAACCAGTGTTGTCGTGAATTTCAAAGTAAAAATGCTCTGTCATAAATAGCATGTAAATTTCATTGAATAGCTCATAAGCCAGTGGTGTCTTGAATTCAAAGTAAAAGTGCTCTGCCATAAATAGCATGTGAATTTCATCTAATAACTCATCAGCCAGTGGTGTCATGAATTTCAAAGTAAAAGTGCTCTGTCATAAATAGCATGTGAATTTCATCTAAAAACTCATCAGCCAGTGGTGTCATGAATTTCTAAGTAAAAGTGCTTTGTCATAGATAGCATGTGAATTTCATCTAATAACTCATCATCCAGTGGTGTCATGAATTTGAAAGTAAAAGTGCTATGCCATAAATAGCATGTGAATTTCATCTAATAACTCATCAGCCAGTGGTGTCATGAATTTTAAAGTAAAAGTGCTTTGTCATAGATAGCATGTGAATTTCATCTAATAACTCATCAGCCAGTGGTGTCATGAATTTCAAAGTAAAAGTGCTTTGTCATAGATAGCCTGTGAATTTCATCTAATAACTCATCCGCCAGTGGTGTCATGAATTTCAAAGAAAAAGTGCTTTGTCATAGATAGCATGTGAATTTCATCTAATAACTCATCAGCCAGTGGTGTCATGAATTTGAAAGTAAAAGTGCTATGCCATAAATAGCATGTGAATTTCATCTAATAACTCATCAGCCAGTGGTGTCATGAATTTTAAAGTAAAAGTGCTTTGTCATAGATAGCATGTGAATTTCATCTAATAACTCATCAGCCAGTGGTGTCATGAATTTCAAAGTATAAGTGCTTTGCCATGAATAGGTAGCATGTGAATTTCATCTAATAACTCCGGTGTAATGAATTTCAAAGTAAAAGTGCTCTGCCATAAATAGCATGTGAATTTCATCTAATAATTTATCAGTCAGTGGTGCCATGAATTTCAAAGTAAAAGTGCTCTGCCATAAATAGCATGTGAGTTTCATATAATAGCTCATCAACCAGTGTTGTCGTGAATTTCAAAGTAAAAATGCTCTGTCATAAATAGCATGTAAATTTCATTGAATAGCTCATAAGCCAGTGGTGTCTTGAATTCAAAGTAAAAGTGCTCTGCCATAAATAGCACGTGAATTTCATCTAATAACTCATATATAAGCCAGTGGTGTCATGAATTTCAAAGTAAAAGTGCTCTGCCGTAAATAGCATGTGAATTTCATCTAATAACTCATATATAAGCCAGTGTTGTCGTGAATTTCAAAGTAAAAATGCTCTGTCATAAATAGCATGTGGATTTCATCTAATAACTCATGAGCCAGTGGTGTCTTGAATTCAAAGTAAAAGTGCTCTGCCATAAATAGCATGTGAATTTCATCTAATAACTCATATATAATAGGGTAGGTTGATTTCGGAACTTCACCATTGGACAGATGGGGATAGTGACATTTTCACATCAGAAGGCTATATCCAAAATTTCAGGTCTCTAACTTGAAAAGTTTTTTGAGGAAATGACATTGAATTTTTGACATTTTAAACATTTTTCGATTGTTTCGCAAACTCGCGGTTGCGTATAACTTTGTCATTTCTCATCATACAGAGATATTACTTACATATTTGAGAAAGTCACAAAAAGACCTACAATTTGAATACCAACATGATGGGTTTCGGACGGTTTTTGATCTGAACTTTTCATAAAATTCACGATTACAAGAAGGAAAGTCATATCTGATGATGCAAACCAGCAGTGAACAGGTAATTATTGAAAAAAGTATTTTACTTAGTCCTGGTTGTATTCAATTCTATGCCAGTTCACTGGATAACACTTAGACAAAGCATGGGAGATCTCACTATGAGCCATATTGGAAGTGTGGGAGAAGTAACAGTTTCATTAGGTAAACCTATGAAACGGGCAGTTGTTATATCATTTTCCAGCTATATAATACATACACAGCTTAATTCTAAAATAAATCATAGATCAGAAACAGAAGTTCAATGTGCAAACAAGTTCACAGCCAGCATCAAGCATAAAGGTTAATTGAGAGATATAAAAAGGGCACTGGACTGCACAGAAAAAGCTAAATAATTCTCTCTCTATCTCTGAGCATTGATATTCTTTTTGAAATGTAATGTTCTCAATCCAAAAGTCATGATGTACTCTGTAAGGCACCAGTGATGACATTAAGAGCTGCCTAATAAGCTATCAAGATCTCCCTACAACACCTCTAAGTTCCATTATAAAACAAATGTGAAATATTTCTTATAGCATATGTAACAGCACCTTAATTGTTGCAAAGCAGGGAAGTTTTATGTTACAACTTCCAAACGCCAGTACAGAAATATAAAAGTAATTTCCAATCAGGTAGTTGTTCTATTTGAACTTCTCTCTTGGTTTGAAGGGTGCCCAGGATTCCATTTCTGAACCTGATCCTGAAATGACTCACTGACAAATCAGATAACCTGTCGCCTATTTTAATATTTTTACAAGTTCTTCAGATCTGGGGTTCCATTCTGGATACCTGAGGCAATTATTGAATTGACAATGATAACTATATTATAGTTCTGGGTGCTTTTCCTAAGATTGCTATTAATACCAGACATCTCAACAGCCAATAGAGTTACATGTACACCTATAATGTCATACTTTGATTTGCAAGTCAAGCAAAAAATTAAAAGTTGCCACATTCTGAATTTACTGAACCTTCAAATTTGACCTAGACCATTGATGTTGGTATTCAAAATGAAGGTCTAATTGAGCCCTGTTCAACTATACCAGTTTCATTGTCTTATCTCTTAAATTGACTGAGTTATCCAATACCGCGAATCGGCGCACCAAGCGAAAAATGTCTAAAAACTTGAAATTTCAAATGGATTTCCTCAAAAAAGTATTAGAGTTAGAGACCTGAAAATTTTGGATTTGGCCTTTTGACATGACAATGTCACTATCCCAATTTGTCCAAAATTGAATTTCAAAGATTTTTGCAAAATCAACCTACCCTAATATTATATAAGCCAGTGGTGTCATGAATTTCAAAATAAAGTGCTCTGCCTTAAATAGCATGTGAATTTCATCTAATAACTCATATATAAGCCAGTGTTGTTGTGAATTTCAAGGTAAAAATGCTCTGTCATAAATAGCATGTAAATTTCATTGAATAGCTCATAAGCCAGTGGTGTCTTGAATTTAAAGTGAAAGTGCTCTGCTATAAATAGCATGTGAATTTCATCTAATAGCTCATAAGCCAGTGGTATCATGAATTAAAAGTAAAAGTGCTCTGCCATGAATAGCATGTGAATTTCATCCCGCAAAGACTCCTCGGGAAGTGTTTTCAAGTAGCTTGTGGAATCAGTAATGATTATGCCCAACAACTTATTAACGTGGAAACCAATGTAATGACTATACAGAGTTATCCAATATTTCTTGAAGAATAAGGACTTTTGTTCATTTTTATAAATATTTCATTTATTTGATATGACACTCTACAATTTTATTGATGTACAAACATTCACGTACAATAACATGTAATGTAACATTTCATACAACATTCAACCAATCAACAAATTATGCTAAAATAAATCCTAATTTGTTGGTAATGGATATAATTATATTTAAATACAATTCATTAGTCATGATAGTTACCATATATGTTAAATGTATTTCTTGAAGGATCCTGCCCTCAAAAAGCCAATTAAATGCTCTTCTTTTTGTTAGTAAGAAAAAATTATGAAATTATATCCTCTGTCGATTAAAGTCTACGATGATACATTTGAAGGTTTTTATATAAAATTTTAATAGCTGCGTATCGTCACATTTAAATAATAGTTGGACTTTTATTTCTAAATCTTTGCTTTTCTGCTGACCTTACCTTATAAATTTTAAAGAAAATGAACAACTTGCATAGAAAATAAATATTCACCTCACTAAATACTGAATATTTAACCAAAATGAATACATGTCACAAAAAAATACTGATCACGGATTGTAGTCAGAATTATTTGGAATAGGTATTTTTGTATTTTAATGAACATTTAAGGAACACACATCACAGAACAGCAGGTGATATATGGCACTTATGTAAAACTAGAAAAATGCAAAATAGGTTATAAATTTTCTGAAAATAATTGTTATTTCATGGATTTGACAAAAATATAAAATAAATTTTATCTTGTAAATCTGACAAATATTTAAATATTTATAAAATATTTATGAAATAAATGTAATTTCATGGTTTGACAACTATATTTATAAAATAAATGGTATTTCACAAATCAAGTATATGTTTATAAATGCATATCAAAACATTCATGTAAAATATAAGTTAGCGCACGAGGAAAAGGTTGCACATCGCAGTGAGGTTGTTCATATAAAATATTCTGATAGTATTAATGATGTGGAATGTATTCAGTAAAATGCATTAATTTTGCAACCTGTATAGTGGAGACTGGAGAAAGATCAATTGCTCAAAGCGGTTCAATCACTCTTTTGCTCTTGATAATCCGATAGATGATTAATGATGAAATAATTACACATGAAATTTATAAAATGACTGAGCTTACAAAACAAACAATCCCATCGCCTTGAATTTGTCTCCCATTGGTGACAATTATTTATTGGATGACATCACAACAATTGATGATGTCATCAAAAATTGGGTTAGGCTACTTATGTGGTCAGAATGACTCCTATTGGCAGGGTGCTTCCCCAGTATTTGCAGAATAAGGACAAACTTTTAATGAATTTACCAAGATTTGGTTGAAGAAGACTATAAATATTTAATTTGCCTATATCTACATATTTGCTTGATATGATAATGGTACAGAAGTAGAAAACAAGGAGTCATATACAGTCACAATCTGACTTTCAGTGACGTCGTCCGTAAAAGATTGTTTATGTAATAATTATCATAATGAGATGCGAATTGAGAGTAAATTCATTCGTAAAGACAAAGTCTCACATGTATACGTAGTATTTCATACAAAATTAGTAGATAGTCTTCCTAAATAATATACTTTCACGACAGGATGTTGTTCAGTCTGTGTGATATCGTGAGAACGATAAGTCCGCAAATTAAACCAAATGATATTTGTGATCTCGTTGAAGCGTTTCCTGCACTAAACGGATTTTCTTTCTGTGTATGTTCGACTGTTTGTACGACATTCATTTGCGTATCGGTATCCCCTGATTCTGGTGTTTTCAAACCAGAGCTGATAGAGTTTGAACGACATCCGAACCACCAGTAGTTGATCGGTCGCGGGTATCCACTGCTCAACTGCAATGAAGAAGTGACAGATTAGTACATGGGGGTGCTGAATAAACAGTTTTACCGGCCATATTAGGCCAGACATACGTGATTTTTAGCTTTCTGGCCTTCAAAAACAACATGTCTCCCAATGAACCAAAAACGTTCACCCACGATTTTAATTATTGGATACTAACACAAAAAATTATATTGCAGCAAAAGTAGAGAGTGGCCAAAGAAGATTTGAGAAACTAAAAATCAATTATGGCTAGCCTTATCAATGTAAACAATGTAATAGTAGTGGAAAGCATTTTCGGAAAGTAACCCAGGTGATGCATGTTGCACCGGTTACAGGAGTTTAATTATTAATAACATTTGTGTCAGAAGTTTAGTTAGGAACATGCTCGAGTGTCGCCAAGAACCAGAGCAGGAAAGTTTTGCTCTGTGTTGTATATACACATGACCTCTGTACTCTTTCAAAAATTCTAAGTAGCGGAAACAGTTTTCAATACATGACTTTTTACCAATTTCTTGAGACTCACCTTAATATTAGCATCGTCAAACTTGTAATATTGACTTCCTTTAAAGAAGTATGTGCGTTTATTTGAATATTCGAAGCCAGCATCAACGCCCCCTGGGAGACTCCATTTCGACATCGGTTGAGGGTAGCCAGGGTCGACTGTGAGAGTGTCGGACCTCAGTCTCCAGTAAGTGTCACCTGAGAAAAATCATTTTAATTGTTAGCTATTATTAATGTTATTTGAAAGTTTACGGCTATATGATCTAATTGATCTTATTCAGCTATTGGTGTTCAATGATGACTGATCGATTTCACCGACAGGGTTTAGCCAGTTCTAAGCCTTAGACTCAGACTAAGTAGTTCCAAAGTAAACACTAGGATCTATTTCAGTGATAAAAATTGCAGCACTGCCTGGTAAGCAAAATATTTACCTAAAACCTAGTCTAAGCTTTTTTTGCGAAATAGAGCCTTGTTGTTTGTGTAGCCTCAGCGCGAGTAATTAATACATGGGACAAAATCCTACCTTTCGTAACGTAAGTCTTTCCATTTCTCGGCCAGTAGAAGACGGTGTCCATATTCTCGGCTTCTTTTGGAATCTTGAAGATTTGATCGATGTAGTAATAATTTTCGAAGGTCCTGCCATTGTATACGGCTACATAGTAGTCCTGAAGGGCAGAAAAGAGACATGTTATCAGAATGATTAGCATAAAACAAAATATTATCCATGGACTGAAAACACAGGTGTCTAGTGTCTTCAAGTTGACCATTGTTTCATTGCTGCCACCTGGCATAGTATTTGAGAAATATGTGCTGCCACCTAGTGTGCAATTTTGCAAGCTCCAGTGAGCAGTCAACAAAAACTCAGTGTGAGGTGCTCCCACTTGTAAGTTTTGTCTGGAAGAAACCAGGGCTGATCCAGGGTTGGCTGGTGGCCTTATTTACTTCTTTAGATTGTTTTGTCTGATTTGGATTGACCCAGATATTTAAACGGAAACATGTGAATGTGCGATGAAATTGGTAAATAGGACATATTTCTCGGAGCAACCTACAAAATGAAATTCACACCAGATGGCAGCAGCATGCATTTATCACTTTTTAAGGACTTTGAAGACTTCTTCTCAGCATGTAGCCGTGTACTATTCACTTTTATAGAAGCCATGCCTCAAAATATATGCGTGCCTCGATAGACGCAGTGTCGGCAGGGTAATATGATGTGTAGATATATTGCGAGTGCAAAGGTATCAGGCAGGAATATGAACATTTGTTTGTCATATCTCCAAAAGTGTTTGGAATATTCCATTTCCTTTATATTAGCTACTGGAGTGGGTTGGAGAAGAAAATGGTTTCCTTACCTTGAAAAGGTATGTTTTCTTAGTTGTGGGCAAGTAGAGAGCAGCATCAATGGGCCCGGCCATAGGACTGAATCCAAATTGGGGGTCACTTATCTTCACCGGATATCCATAATCTATTCCGAGACCGTTTATTTTGTAAACGTATTCGCCTGAAAGGAAGGACCACAGTATAATTTATGAAATGTCACTATAATCATTAATTTAAAGGACAATTATGTTAATTTAGCAAACAGAGACACCTGGTGAGAAGTGACAAAGAAATTGGAGTGCTCGTCAAACCGAGCGAAACAAAGAAGAAGAAAAGGATGGAGTTGCATGAACGTACCTCTGAAAATGTATGTTGCCCCATCACTAGTTTGTGTAGCGTCATCGATCGCTCCGCTAAAACAGTTATCAAAGGGGTCAAACCTGTCTGGAGGGGCCGGTGTGTTTTGGGGTCGTGTAGGGGGCGCCATTGTTGCTGGAGCGTTGGTATATGTCGGAGCTGGAGCGTTGGTATATGTCGGAGCTGGTCCTAAAAAATAACGACAATTAGAATTACAGATTGTGTACATTCTTAAAGTGAAGAAATTAAAAAAATTAAATTTAAAGAAAAAAATGTATTTAAAAAACCTTTCCCTGTGCTTATATGTGTACAATTGCAATAAATTCTGCCCTGATGAGGAAGATTGCAGTTTGTGAAAAATTATGAAATTGAGAGGACACTTCTTAAGTTTATTTTACTGCATGATCATCTGTCACCAGTGTGCGTAGTACATTACTTTTGTTGGGAATTTGATGACCTACTTTAATATGCCGAGGAAAATAATTTTCACACAGGCTTTTTTGAAGGCATGGCGAAAGTCCAAAGTCTGTAGATCAGACATCAGCGTACCAGGCATTTTTGAACTACCGGTATTGCATTTTTTTTGCCAAAGGCAGTTCAGGGAAAGTCTGGGTTCTCATGAGAATGCTCAGGCCACTGTGCAAAAATATTCCGATAAAGCTGGTAGGCCTAACCCTGTCAGCATGCCTCGGCGGTCCAACGTCGGCCCAGCGTCAGTCCGATGTCAGTAGCATCGGACCAGCTTCAGGCCGACGTTGGACCGCCGAGGCATGCTGATAGGGAACTGCTTGAGGCTTGACATCCATGTTTTATAAGATATCAGTGTTTTTTGGATCCATTTGTAAAAAAAATTGTTTGTCCGGGTATTTTATCTGCTGCTTGCATTTGTTACCTCTTCAATGTGGCTGGATCTAACTGACTCTGAGTTATATCTAAAGGACATATTGGTGCCAATATGCCATTCAAGATGCTTTGAATACTTGTTTGGCACCTCTCAATTTTTCAATTCCACACACACAACTCTCCTCCATAGCTTCCTTTTTGGGCTAGCCTCATGCAAGTGATAATTAAATGTGATCGGATGAAAAAATATTAAAAATTGTAGGTGTTTATTCATGCTTGTCACTTCACCAGATCATATGAGATTGATTGAGAGATAATATTATATAACTCAATCAGAAATCACCACACCAATTTTTACAATAATAAATTATAGAAAGTTAAAGGAGAATATAAAACAAAAAATCTGATCTTAAATCACCAAATTTAGTTTAAGAATCAGTTTTCAAAACAACCAGAATTTCAGAAAACCACGAAAACTTCCCATTTTCCAACAGAAATCAAACTTTGAAAAGGTTTAATAAAGACATTCCTTGAAAGTTCCTTATATAAGATTCAAATAGTCCAAACTATAATGCAAATGAAAAGTCAAATTAAAAATAGACCATAGTTTACATACTGTACACTTTGCGACCTGTTTTGTAAAATAACAATAAAATATATGAGGATAAGATAAATTTAAATTTTTTGTATGTGATGATAGGTCCTTTCTGATTGGCAGTTTGAGAGCAGGTGACCACTCAAAGAACCAAATACTGTTGACTGACCAATCAGAGAGCATATTTCTCTTGACCGACCAATCAGAGAGCAGGATTCTGTTATCTGACCAATCAGAGAGCAGGATTCTGTTATCTGACCAATCAAAGACCAGGATTCTCTTAACTGATCAATCAGAGACCAGGATTGTATTGACTGACCAATCAGACCATTCAGAGATCAGGATCCTCTTTACTGACCAATCAGAAAGCAGAATTCTCTTGACTGACCAATCGGACAACATGATTCTCTTGACTGACCAATCAGAATGCAGGATTCTCTTGACTGACCAATCAGAGAGCCAGATTCTGTTAACTGACCAATCAGAAAGCAGGATTCTGTTATCTGACCAATCAGAGAGCCGGATTCTGTTAACTGACCAATCAGAATGCATGATTCTGCCCAAAAAATTAACATTGCAATTAACGGCCGAGATGGAACCATTGAATTTTCTTAGTGGGCTGGATTATTAAATCACTTGATGCTTATATCCCATAAATTTATTCACTTACCGTAAATGCTTTGAACGCCCATGATATCATCACTGCCCAGCTTGAAGCTAGGGTTGTAAGGTCTGATGTAGGGGAACATCACTGCCTCTGCATTTCCCGAATGAGATAAGCCAAGAGTGTGGCCGATTTCATGGGTGACAGTCTGGAGGAGATTTGTTCCTGAAAAAAAAAAGAATGAGTTTATTTTTGCATCCTCCAATTATTCAGAGAGTATGGTTATAGCTGAGGATCACAAGGTATCAAGATAAATGTTGCGTCAACTTTAACATTATACACTATTAGTAAACTATCTGGGGTGATTACTGTGGAAAGTTTTCAAATAGGTGACATAGAGATCTATAGTGCTTTATTAAAAGTATAAGGTATCTGGTCATAGTTACGATTGGAATTTGTACCTCTATGTTCGCGATGTGTCCATGTTTCGTCGTCATCATAATGCTCGTCTCCGCCAAAACTTGGGAAGAAGGCGTGAGCCAGAATTCCACCTCTACCGTCAAAAGCTTCGTAATCACCATGACTACCGGTTGTAAACATGATATCAATGTCAACATTTCTATTTGTATCTCTGACCTGTTGGAATTTAATATCAGCCGCCCTTGACCAAAACTGCAAGATAAAAGTATAAAAAATATTTTAAATATTTTTATTTAAGTTATTATTATTAAATGGATTGTCGATGAATTCTCAAAATTTGGGAAAATTCTTGCTTAATTTTAGATAAGGAATGAGTAGATATGGACACAAAAGTTTCCTGCTTCACTTTAGATCAGGAATGAGTAGATGCAAACACAAAAGTCTCCTGCTTAATTTTAGAATAGGAAATAGTATAGATGCAAATTCAAAAGTCTCCTGCTTAAGTGTAGAATAGGAAATAGTATAGATTCAAATACAAAAGTCTCCTGCTTCATTTTAGAATAGGAAAATATAGATGCAAGCACAAAAGTCTCCTGCTTCCTAATAGAATAGGAAATAGTATAGATGCAAACACCAAAGTCTCCTGCTTAATTTTAGAATGGGAAATAGTATAGATGCAAACACAAAAGTCTCCTGCTTCATTTTAGAATAGGAAATAGTATAGATGCAAACACAAAAGTCTCCTGCTTCATTTTAGAATAGGAAATAGTATAGATGCAAACACAAAAGTCTCCTGCTTAACATTTGAATAGGAAATAGTATAGATGCAAACACAAAAGTCTCCTGCTTCATTTTAGAATGGGAAATAGTATAGATGCAAACACAAAAGTCTCCCGGATCATTTTATAATAGGAAATGGTACAGATGCAAACAAAAAAGTCTCCTGCTTAACATTTGAATAGGAAATAGTACACATGCAAACACAAAAGTCTCCTGCTTCATTTTAGAATAGGAAATAGTACAGATGCAAACACAAAAGTCTCCTGCTTCATTTTAGAATAGGAAATAGTACAGATGCAAACACAAAAGTATCCTGCTTAATTTTAGAATAGGAAATAGTACAGATGCAAACACAAAAGTCTCCTGCTTCATTTTAGAATAGGAAATAGTACAGATGCAAACACAAAAGTCTCCTGCTTAACATTTGAATAGGAAATAGTATAGATTCAAATACAAAAGTCTCCTGCTTCATTTTAGAATAGGAAAATATAGATGCAAGCACAAAAGTCTCCTGCTTCCTAATAGAATAGGAAATAGTATAGATGCAAACACCAAAGTCTCCTGCTTAATATTTGAATAGGAAATAGTATAGATGCAAACACAAAAGTCTCCTGCTTCATTTTAGAATAGGAAATAGTATAGATGCAAACACAAAAGTCTCCTGCTTCATTTAAGAATAGGAAATAGTATAGATGCAAATTCAAAAGTCTCCTGCTTAACATTTGAATAGGAAATAGTACAGATGCAAACACAAAAGTCTCCTGCTTCATTTTAGAATAGGAAATAGTACAGATGCAAACACAAAAGTCTCCTGCTTCATTTTAGAATAGGAAATAGTACAGATGCAAACACAAAAGTCTCCTGCTTAATTTTAGAATAGGAAATAGTACAGATGCAAACACAAAAGTCTCCTGCTTCATTTTAGAATAGGAAATAGTGTAGATGCAAACACAAAAGTCTCCTGCTTCATTTTAGAATAGGAAATAGTATAGATGCAAACACAAAAGTCTCCTGCTTAAGTGTAGAATAGGAAATAGCACAGATGCAAACACAAAAGTCTCCTGCTTCATTTTAGAATAGGAAATAGTACAGATGCAAACACAAAAGTCTCCTGCTTAATTTTAGAATAGGAAATAGTATAGATGCAAACACAAAAGTCTCCTGCTTCATTTTAGAATAGGAAATAGTATAGATGCAAACACAAAAGTCTCCTGCTTCATTTTAGAATAGGAAATAGTATAGATGCAAACACAAAAGTCTCCTGCTTAACATTTGAATAGGAAATAGTATAGATTCAAATACAAAAGTCTCCTGCTTCATTTTAGAATAGGAAAATATAGATGCAAGCACAAAAGTCTCCTGCTTCCTAATAGAATAGGAAATAGTATAGATGCAAACACCAAAGTCTCCTGCTTAATATTTGAATAGGAAATAGTATAGATGCAAACACAAAAGTCTCCTGCTTCATTTAAGAATAGGAAATAGTATAGATGCAAACACAAAAGTCTCCTGCTTCATTTTAGAATAGGAAATAGTATAGATGCAAACACAAAAGTCTCCTGCTTAACATTTGAATAGGAAATAGTATAGATGCAAACACAAAAGTCTCCTGCTTCATTTTGGAATAGGAAATGGTATAGATGCAAACACAAAAGTCTCCTGCTTAACATTAGAATAGGAAATAGTACAGATGCAAACACAAAAGTCTCCTGCTTCATTTTAGAATAGGAAATAGTACAGATGCAAACACAAAAGTCTCCTGCTTCATTTTAGAATAGGAAATAGTACAGATGCAAACACAAAAGTCTCCTGCTTAATTTTAGAATAGGAAATAGTACAGATGCAAACACAAAAGTCTCCTGCTTTATTTTAGAATAGGAAATAGTGTAGATGCAAACACAAAAGTCTCCTGCTTCATTTTAGAATAGGAAATAGTATAGATGCAAACACAAAAGTCTCCTGCTTAACATTTGAATAGGAAATAGTATAGATGCAAACACAAAAGTCTCCTGCTTCATTTTGGAATAGGAAATAGTACAGATGCAAACACAATAGTCTCCTGCTTAATTTTAGAATAGGAAATAGTACAGATGCAAACACAAAAGTCTCCTGCTTTATTTTAGAATAGGAAAAAGTAAACGCTGGATTGGAAAAATCCGATAAAGAAAAAGGAATAACACTTACTTCAAAAGCTGTTTGGAAAATCCCATCTTGTGTATATTGATCAAATTTGGTAGAATATATATTAATCCTGTATGTAAGGGTTTTTCCTCGAGGGTACTGAGATCCTGTTAAGAGAAAAAGAGATTATTATATATAAGTTTCAGTGTTTTATTTATAGTTATTTGCATTTTATTTATAATAATTTGTTTTATAAATAATTATTTGAATTTTTCTTATGACTTTTCAAGTGTGGTAATACAATACCGCACTAAAGTCTAGACATTTTATTTTGGCATTTAAAAGTTTTTTTCAATTAAACATGTAGTGAATTTCTCACACTTTTACTCTTCTGCATTTGGACCTTGTACAATTTAACTCAACTAAAGTTGAATTTCCTGCACTTTCGTTAAACTGTGGTATACGTTTTCACACACTGGCAATGTTAACTACACTCCTGTTCATAAATATGGAATACCTTTTTGGAAAAAAGTTTCAAATAAAAGTAAATTTCAGAGTGTGATTGTAACATTGTAAGCAAGGTCCATTGAAAAGGTCAAGTCGTCTTCTCTAATCACTCTTTGAAAGCCTCAACTTCATTTTTTGCAAGAATTAAACATTTTTGGTAGAATGCACCTCACCCTAAAAAACCCCCTGAATTTCCATATTTCATGCTGCTGTAACTTTTAATGGGGTTAACGCTGCAACATGCGTTTTAAATGACAGCACATTCTTCCCTTTAGCATTCATTGGAAGTAGTTACCATTGAATCAGTCTATCATGTGCTCCAACAAAAGTTGCTAAAGTTGTCAATTTCAATGGAGAATGTTGAAGTATTCCATATTTATGAGCAACGGTGTATTTTGTAAATTATGCAGTCCCCTTACCTTGCTTCACATAGCGCTTTCTTCTCCTTGTGAACATCACAGTATTCATGTCAGCCATACCGCATCTTTTGCTTTTCATGTATGCCAATGTGGCATCATCAACAATACCTGCAAAAATTAGCTTGATTTTAATACACATTCAAAAATTTTTTTAGAATATTACATTGTTTGACTGACCAAGAAAGTGTACATACTTTGTAAGTTGGTAAACTTTTTTATGCATTGTTATTATTACTGACCTGTCTGCGGCAAGCCAACAAACATTTGAAGAGTTTTTACGGCTTTGGTGAAAGCGTCACTCGTCGACAGGGAGGAGATATTTGGAATAATGCTGCTGCTTCCTAAGTAGTGGAATTGTTCCAACCATCTCTGAAAGTAAAATAACAGAATATTAAATTATGAGCAGCTGGAATGTTTTTTTAAAGGGTGCCCACCTGCTCTGCTGAAGGTCTTAGCCTGCATGGGTTTGAAAATTTTCAGTGGACCTTCATGAGCAAAATTCCAGCTGGATGTCGCACGAGACATTTAACTGGCAGTTCCTTGTATCAGTGTCTGTGCTGGGCAAGTAAAAGATCCCTCAAACGGGATAAATGTTCAGCATGTTGTTGGGGACTCCAGATCTCTTTTTCTCTCTCTCTCTCCCATCTCATCAATTAACCCTTTGAGAGCCCTGAGGGCTGCAGTTACCCTATCTGTACTGTCTATCACATTATGATTTTATACAGTCAAGACGCGAGAGCGATTGGTGGATGACCGGGACTTTACGTCCTATATTTATGCTCTTAGTAAGCTAACTAGGACAGGAAGAGGACATAGCAATGCAGCAATGAGATGAAGCATGATTAAAACTTTTGTCCGGCATAAATCCAGGTCACAAGACCAGAGCGAGGATTGAACCCATGATCAATGCTGCAAAATATAGTTATTCCAGAATCAGCGTTTGGCACCGAGAGAAACTTTGTCGAAGCAGCTGTCGGGCAATATTAAAAATATCTGAAATTTACCTTGTTTGTTTTCTTATACTGAACCATTCATTTTGATAATCATAGCAACAAAAATCGTGGCAACCTCAATCATAAGGTAATATAAACTTTAAAAAAAGCAACACTGACATTACTATCCAACTATGACCTTGACATCTAACCATATAATTTGACTTTGATGGTTATGTACAACATAAAACTTCTAATCACTCAAAACATGTCAGAAAAATGAATAAAAGGATATTGTTCTTGATCAAGAGGGTTTTCTGTTTTTGCTGATAGGTAATTTAATATGGGCTTCTTGGTTGGTATTGAGGGCTCTTATATTGTTGTACCCCTATCTGTCAATGGGTCATAAAAATGTCACTTTTTCAGCTTTTACTAACAGTAATAAATAGGGTATTGTTGCAGATTTCAGACCATGCATTTTGGTATTCCATGAAGAGGTCAACCACCTTTCATAATGCTGTGATATAAGGCTTGCTTTCTTTATAATGGAAGCATTGTTTCTGTAAGTAACATAGAGGTGGTAATATACACTTAAAACTATAGGGCCAACTTTGATTTTGAAAAAAAATGAGACATAGGAAGTAAACTCAAGCCTGTATAGTATACAAGTTTTCTTCTAGCTGTCAAATAAATATCCCTCTAATATGATGTATATATCTCCAAGGACAGGTCTTATACTCATTGGAATATGATGTTGGCTATTTAAGCAGCTGGGTGGCCGAGTGGTTTAAGGTACCTGCCTGCTTCGCTGAAGGTCTTTGCCTGCATTGGTTCGAAACCAGGATGGGCAACCCAAAATTTTCAGTGTATCCTTCAGTGTATCAGTTTATTTACCGGGCAAGTAAGATATCCCTCGCTTGGGGTGAATGTGTAACATGTTGAGGACTCTCGCTCTCTCTCATCTCATCTCAGCAATCAACCCTCGTGAGCGCCCAGATCTGGGCTTAGAGGGCTACACTTACCATGTCTATCTATATATCTATCTATTTATCTATCTATCTATCTATCTATCTATCTATCTATCTATCTATCTATCTATCTATCTATCTATCTATCTGTCTGTCTGTCTGTCTGTCTGTCTATCTATTTATCTATCTATCTATGTGATATTATCTGCTAGAATGGGTCATACAACCGATGTCCTGTACATTCAGAATAATAAAACATTTGAGAATTTCTGATGAAGTTTCTACAGCCCGCTTTATTATTGTTATCATCTAGAGTACTTGCAACTTGAAAATAGTTGCTATGCAGGTAAAAATTTGGGTACAGCTTTGTATAAATGTTCTATTGTATTGGTAAGAAAACCCTAATTTACCTGATAATGGTTATGGCTTATGGGTATACCCATTACATGTGGGTAGTCTTCATCAGCAGTTACATGTATGAGAGTGGTAAGATTTTTCAAACCCCTATATGTACTTTGAAAGAGATGATTAATATTGTTCAGAAAGAAAGTTGTTGTAAAACATGAATTGTGTCAATACTAAAATATATAAAATAAGAAATGCAGGTGACACTATCTGATTGAGCAATTTAATATTTTTTCTATTCTTTTTCAATGTTAATTTGATTTCAGGAGACTAATCCTGCTTGACAGTGACAAGCAAACGAAAGGATTATGCATCTAATTTTTACTCTAAAATCAGTTATGACAAATCAAATGGCATGGCCTTCTCTTGATCATGACTTATCAAACAGCATCTATGTTTCCCATGTTGAATGTTGGGAAGATCACACTTCATCAGCAGCTATCATGAGTCATGAAGTGCCATTTTCACAGTGCAACATTACACTCCTTTTGCATTTCAAATTTCCTAGCTGTAAGCACCATGATATTCCTGTCACAATTTCGATTTTCCTTTCCATTGTCTACAGATAACCAGCCAACAACCAATCCACTGTAAATCCCCAAGACTCTAAAATTCATTGATTGGTTGGGAAAATCTGACAGGGATTTTTCTTTAGTGTTTTGAAATGTTGATTTGGTGTTTTTACCTGTATTGGCAGTTGCCACCAAAATATTTGTGAAGCAAACTGAATGAGCAAAAACTTTTAATTGCTAGCATAAAATATTGACTTGGAATTCCAGTGGAAGCTTGCTGAAGTGTCAGGGAAAATACACTGTCATGAGTTGATGAATAATTAAACAGTGAATTCCCCAGATGATGCTGATGAGAGGGGAGTTTAACCTTGTTTAATGGAGATTGTTAAATGTTGACAATGACAGGTAGCTAAGGTAAAGATTGATTGATTTATTAATTGAGCAAAATGGATTATATTGTTTTTCAATTTTCATCTATCTGATGTGTGTTGTTGTGTCTATCTATCTATCTATCTATCTATCTATCTATCTATCTATCTATCTATCTATCTATCTATCTATCTATCTATCTATCCATTTTTCTAGCTATCTTTAGGAACTAATTACAGTAAAATGTCAAAACTACAAGATCCTTCTTGTCTCAGTGATGTTCCTAATAGTTAACTAGGTGTAATTCATTGCTACTTGTGTACTATGGGTTAAGTTCTTTGGTCTAATCAAGCATGCAATACACCAATACAGAATGCTCCCCTGACTTTTTGGCTGGTCAGTATTTGTTGATTGGCAACCATATTGATCAGCTGATTGAATCTCGAATAACCATTTTCCCCTGTTATTTGTCAAGTTGTTTACTTTTAGAGCAACAGAAGTTACAACCGTGTTCATAATTGTATTGATAGTATGGCAGCTGGGTGGCCAAGTGGTTAAGGTTTCCGCCTGCTCCATTGAAGGTCTTTGCCTGCATGGGTTCGAACCTGGGTGGGGAACCCAATGTTTTCAGTGCACGTTCATGAGCAAAATTCCAGCTGGATGTCATTCGGTTGAGACGTTAAATTGGCGGCCCTTGTATCAGTGTCTGTGCTGGGCAAGTACAAAAGATCCCTCACATGGGGTAAATGTGTAACATGTCCCATCTCATCAATCAACCCTCATGAGCACCCAGAACTGGGCTTAGAGGGCTGCACTATCTATCTATCTGTACAATGTCTGTATGGCTAGAAGTGGTGGATTATTTCTTGAAACTGCCATGGTTATGCTTTCCATATAAATCTTTTTTTTGATAGTAAAATCCCAAATGTCTGTGTCATAGTTTACTCCTGGCAATATGACCTAGTCATTAGTCATGATTTTTCTGTTGCCTAAAACCCAAAAGCAAGTGACCTGAAGTTATTTTCTTTGTCTGCTTGCTTAAGTCATATTTTTTACAGTTATCAGATATTGTATGAATATATATATAATGGTTCAAATCAGAGGCGTATCTAGAAATTGTCTAAGGGATGCTCATAACATTTCCTATCTCACCCGTGTTAATTTTGGGCCTGAGGGGGGAGATGGCTCAATGGCCTCCCCTGAATACGCCACTGGTTCTAATGAAAAATTACACATTTTATTATTTTTATTTTAAACAAATTATGCAAGCCATTCAAAAAGTTTTGCAATTAATTTATAAGTCATTTGCACAACTTAAAATTTCAATTCATGAATGCTGTCTTGGGGCGTCAGTATAATTTGCAATTTTTAGAAAAACAAATTTTCCATGACTTCTTCATTGGCCTATTGTTAAAATTATGATATACATTTAATTTGCCTGTTCATTATTGGGGCATGTTATAAAACTTTTTTGGGGTACGTCAATATTAATGTACAAGCATCCAAACATGTATGTATTGATATTGTTACGAAGTCGTGATTTTTTGTTTGCTGTCTAGTGTCCACAATTGTGACAATACACTAGCAGGTGGATGTCTGGGTGATTGCGGTCCAGGAATGCTCTGCTGGATATTCAAGAGCAAAATCCCAGCTAGATGTTGTTCAGATGAGATGTTCAATTGGTGACCCTTTAAATCAGTGTCTGTGCTTGGCAAGTAAAAGATCTCTCACATGAAATATGTAACATGTTCAGAACTCCTGCTCTCTCTCGATCTCCCGTCTCATCAATCAACCCTCACGAACGGACAGAACCAGACTTAGCGGTTTGCACTTGCCATCGATTCTTAGTATAATATCTCCACTTGTCCAATATTGTCTTTTAAGTCATATTTTTCGTCATATGTCTTTGGGATAAATGTAAATGTAAATGTATATAGACTTTTTTATATAGTCCATTACACCAACGAAGTCAGTCTCAACAGACTTAACAATCACACCCTTGGCACTGTTGGCAGGCCTGTTCAAGCTGGAGCCATTCTCAACTCCCCGTGGAGTATACAGCCTGGCAGCCGTTTCCAGGACACACAATGTTAAGTCACTCTACAATTGCCATCACTGCCTTTAGCCAAGTACCCATTTACACCTGGGTGAAGTGAAGCAAAGAGTTATGGTGGATCTGCTCAGTTCCTCCGGATACAGGATAATGTGATAGTGTGGCCCTTTTGGTTAAGTTCAGCCTCCAATATTGAGTCTAACAAGGGTTGATTAAAGAATTGGGAGACTGCAGGAGTCCTCAACATGTTACACATCAACCTCATGTTGGGATCTCTTTGCCCAGCATAGACCCTTATAAAAGGTGCTGGGAAAATTCATAACAAATAATGAATTAAATAATAATATTATATTGATATCTGTTTAAAAAAAGATTTAAAAATATTATTTAACTTTCAATGCATTGAAAAGTTTTCTCAAATACAACCCCTAACACTTCTGCCCCCTTCCATTATGTAGGCCTATATTGGGGTTATTTCAAGGGTCATATTCCAAATTTCCAGCACGATTTTTCAGCACCAGTGGTTTTTTCATGTATCATGTTTCCTGATAACATATTTATGGAATATTTACATGACATATTTATACATGACCACAAATCGACTGATTCGAATAATTGTTGCTAATATTAGTAGAAAGTCTGTTGCAAACAAAAGGACGTCCTCAATGTGTTATCTGTTTGTGCACTACCCTCCAAAAGTTGGAATACACCTGGATAAGTGCGGTTTCTTTTAAAAATACTTGATTTTGAATGGAATTTTTGTTTAATATTTACGTCAAACAATAAAACAAGTCACATTGAAGTCAGAAGTTGTCTTTATTTTGTCATTTTAGGTCATTTTGGTTGAAATTTATGGCTTCTCTCGATATCCCAAATTTTGGTATTTTTTAGAAAATTGTCACAGCCGAGTTATCTTCTAGGTTTATGAAATTTAATCATATTTAAGCGTTTCCAGAGTTGTAACATGATCGTAACAGTTATTTTAGACCCCGAAAAGACCGTTTAAAAATTGGACACTGACCCAAGGGCTTCCCAGCATTCTGATGATCAGGGCAGCTGAGGACTTACTCATATAATACCAGGGGAATGAAGCTAGAATGCCATGCTTCATTGACCATGGCTAAGAAAGAGTCAAAATAATACACTTAGCCTCAATAAATTCTGTCAATTTTTGTTCTGAATAAAGTTTACCTCACCTTTGGTTAGTTGTGTGACTTGCAGGCCTGCCTGCTGTCTGTAAAGGTCATAAATTCTTCAAGTCCATTTTGAATCCATTGCTAGGTAAGCCATCAAGAACAGACTTGCAAGATCAGAAGTGGCCTGCAGAAAATTCCCAGGCACAGAAAACTAGATATATTCAATATCTGCCAAAAAAAATCCAGTTTCAGCTTCATCTGGTCCATTTGTGTATTTGAATCTTGGGGATTTGAAGATTTGCTCCAATAATCCTGGCTAACTACTTATTTCCAACTGATTATTTCATAAATGATTGAGCCCTTACTGGGTCAAATATCATGAAAACATTTTCCACATTACTGTGCATGTCATGCTCCATTGACTGCTTTGACAAAGCATTCAGTTGGTATCACTGATGAGGCATTTGCTGATCCTATTGTGATTGTTGGCTGTGCAAAACAGAAACAGCCAAAAACAACTATCAAACCATTAAAAACTATCCAATTATCACAATAATACTGATCTGATAGAGAGTCATGCCACAGAATATATTTCTTTTAAAATTAATATATATACAGGCTTTCTAACTACAATTTAATGAAAAAATCCCAATTATTGCATTCAATATTTGTTGAACTATTTACCCACTTGCCTGAAATCACTTTTCCATCAATTTTATCTGCAAATTCGATAACATGTGATATTGATGTACTGTGTATTTTATTAATATTTCATATCATGTTTAAGAGGAGAATGTCCAGGTCCTTCTTTTACACCTAAAGTTACATGTTGTGACATTGAGACAAAAAAAAAATTGATAGATATGTATAGCCTGTCCTTATATTTTATTATAGCTTATATTGCATTGTTGAGTACTTGTAATGATTCAACTATCCTAAAGTAGGTGGCACCACCTCCTGGTGACCCTACTCATGGCAGCTTCTTTGATATTACATTCCCATTATCAAACCATTGATAACCTTTTTTCCTATCTAATTATTTAATTCTACTTTGGCCCACAAATACTTCTGACAGTCCACAGTTAAGTGTATGACATATATATATACATATATATTTTTTTTTTTGGACAGAGCAATATTGTTCTGAGAAGGTTATTTAATTTCAATGAGTTAGTCACAGTTTTATTCCGCTCAGTCAGTTAGAATGTTTGGAACACAGTTGGTTGTCATGCACATTGATCACCAAACTGTTGAGCATGTTATTCACAGCTTCACTAAATCCTCAGGTTGAAGTGATCTAGTCCTCTTGAGGTGACAATTTATAATTTAGACAGTACATGGGTGACATGATGGGTCAAAGGATTACCTTGACATTGGCCAACCACTTCCTCTAGGCTCTGTCAGACACGACTTGTCCAGATTTCCTTATCAGTTATTTCGCTTGATATCTCCACAGAAAAACCCCAGAATATAGTTTTGACACTTCTCACAGTTGAGGTAAGTTGTTAACTAAATTATGCATTAGTGCATCTTTTTTATCAGTCAACTATCATTGCAAATTTTTGGCATTTAGTTAGAGGTTGTCAGGAGCTACAATCCCTGTTCCATATGTAAACAGAAGGATGGATCATTGATGAGAATTCCCGTGTTTTCAACGGCCATTTCTGGTCTGAAACTACTTGTAAAATCATCACAAACCAGTGGAAATGTGTAAAAAATGATAAAATGTCATAAATATGGAAGATAACAGTGCTTTTATAGCTGTTTATAAAAAATGAAAAAATGGGATATAGAGAAATTTATATAAATTTATACCAAAATGATCTAAAACCATGAAATATGGACACCTTATGGCCTGAATTTACCTGAATGTGAATTTCCATATTGTTTGATGTAAGTATAAAACAAAAGTTGTGTTGAAGATGAGGTATTTTTGAAAGAAATCGCACCTTTTCTGGTGTATTCAAACTTTTGGAGGGTAGTGTAAATCAGCCTATACCTCCAAACCCTGCGAGTCCTCTAATAAGCGATGACCATGAAGTGCGAGAGGGACTCCGTAATGTAGTAAAGGATAAGATGGATCGAAAAACTGCTTTGTTTTGTAGATAAAGTAGATTTTAGATCAGCTTATTAAGATATTACAATGACAATGTATGTTTTTGCTGTATTGAAAACTTAAAATTCAAGGGTTTATGAAATCAGCATTGCAACAAAATACTGCAGACCATGACAACAAAATATCAACAAAAGATGCATGGTCTCTTACTGCTGAGTGCATTAGTCTGTTGTTGCTGGGTGCATCACTTAATTCCTAGAGACCCAGCAATGCTGTTCAATGCTACAAAATTGACCGTTTCTTTTGATAACGAGTCTCATTATTGAATATTTCATGTGATTTTAAAGTTTAAGTCTTCAGATATTATTCTTCCTCTCTGTAAAAGGACCATCTTTATTCTGGGGGAGGGTTCGTCTAGTGGTAGCATGCTACGCTCCCAATCGCTGGGTCTAGGGTTGCAATCCAGCTCTTGCTGGGTCACCTGGGTGTATGTTGGATGGCTATTTCAATCATCCTTTGCCTCATTGCCGTATCCTCTTCCTGTCCTAATTAGCCTACCAAGTGCATAAATAAAGGAGATAAAGCCTCAATCATCCATCCATCTATATTCTAAATGTTATAATATGGAACTGTAATATAAGCTCTTCACGTGTTCTCATTCATAAATTCATAATCTATTATACGTACAGCATCTGCAGTGACCCATGCAAAATATGAGCCTTTATTTATGTCTTTTAGAGTCAAAATGCAAAGTTAGTCTGAAAACCTTTTTCTTTAAAAACAAGCTATTATGCAAGTTAGGTGAAAGTAAAAATCTGTGATTTCCTTAAACACTTTTTAGGATGGTACTAAAAAGTGAAAAAATTGTTTTAATTTATATTTAGTGCCTCTAAGTACCAGAAATGATGCATGTATAATTATTTTTTAAGGCATTTACCTAAGAATATGCATACCTGGTATCTTGACTGCCAAAATAGATTTCATGTTAGAATATGCCTTACTAATTTTGTATATGGTACCTTTGAAAATAGTAGGCTTTTTTTCTTTTTTGCTTCATGTAATAGTTTTGTCCTCAAACGAGTAAAAACAAATATAGGTTAGGTCTATATAATTTTCACAAAAAATGGAAAGCCCTCAGCAAATGTTATGTAACTACAGTTACGATAGTATACATTATATTTTGTCTTAGATTTTTTATGGAAAGACTGTACTAATTGAAAATCAGAATAGCGGGTAAACTTATAGTTGGTAAGAATCTGGGTTTCTCAGTTGATGGGTCATAGGCTCGGTTTCAGATCTTTCCGGGTGGCCTGGACAGTGGACATATGTTGGACAACAATTCCAATCCCTAGCAACATTACTGTGTCCTCCTTCTATCCTAATTAGACACAGAATGTAAGTGTAGAGATACAGGATTTAAAGCCCTGATCACCGATCAATACAAATGTAAATGTGTGTCATGTCAAAAAGAAATCAATATCTGATTGGTGTGTGATGCAGGGGACATGGAGGATGTGAGATGGATTGACAGATGGATGATTGGGGCTTTACGTCCTGTATTTTTGCACTTGGTAGGCAATGAGGTGAAGGATGATTGAAACAGCCATCCAACATAGGCCCAGGTGACCTGGCAAGAGCTGGATTCAAACCCTGGACCCAGCGATTGGCAGTCCAGCACGCTAGACTGACCCTCCCCGGAAATCGTCTGAAGCTGGTGCGTCGGGCCAAAATCGTTGCTTTGAGAATATATCATCAGTCTTAGAAAAGGGAGTCCCACTTGTACTTATATTGCATTAGCAATTTCATGTTCTATTTGCCTCTTATATTATGCTATTTTTTAACTGAAGAAAGTGTGGTTAATTAAGGCTATCTTCAGACGTGATATTATTTCTGATAACTTTGTCACCGGGTATAAAATACGATTACTTTAACAATGAAACTGCAATCTTTCATGGCATAGAATGTCTTGAATAAACTTCCTATTAATTATAACATGGTACAATGGGTTTCATAATGAAAGTGAATGCGAAGTTCAAAAGAGAATTTCATGCTCCAAATATCATTCGAAAATAGGATGTTACCTACTTTAATTTATTAGGTTCACAAGAAGTGTGTTTTAAGAGTGTAGAAATGCATGCATTGAAGCATTGACTGTATAACTGCATGTAAATTATACAATATTGCCATAATAATTTATGACAAATTGATATATATCTATATAGAATATTATTTTGTCTGAAATCTGTTGGAATATTATTATGTTCTATCCCATGCTGTCCTATCATATCCTGTCGAATCCTATCCTATCCTATCCTATCCTATCCTATCCAATCCTATCCTATCCTATCCTATCCTATCCTATCCAAAACATTGCTATTGGACCTTCTGACTAAACCAGAGCACACATTTTGTGCAACATCTTTCACTTCCTCAATCTATAGAAATGTACCTAAAATATTTTAGAGACTGAACACATCATGCAAGACTGGGAAATCTACTAAGTAGTGACAGAAAGGAATTTCAACATATTTTTGGTTTGTTGTGTGGAATGAATAGTTGTATCAGTGTCTATGCCTGGCCAGTAAAAGATCCCTCACATGGGGTAAATGTGTAACATGTTGGGGACTCCCACTCTCTCTCTCTCTCTCGATTCTCATCAACCAACCCTTGTGAGTGCCCAGAACTGGCCTTAGAGGGCTGCACTTACCACATATATATCTATCTATCCACACAAGTTGATCTAATTTCCAAAATTGAAATAAATACACCAATATAGCCATGTTCTTGTGTCATACCAGGGAGTTATCAACTTTTTCGTCTCATTTTCTACTCAAAATAATTGTTCATGGATAAAAAGGGTAAAAAAGAAATTTGGTTTGCAAACGATGACTTCACATTTCACAAGACAATTTTCCAAAACTCAAACAAAGTGATGTTTTGTAATGACAAAAGGCCTCAGCCACAAAGAGACTAATGATTTTAGGCATATGATCCAGTGTTCTGGACATATGATATGGGATCATATGCTTTTGACATATATAATGTCAGCAGGGCACTTATGATAATAACAAAAGCCAAAATCCATGCTTGAATGAATCCATAAGTATTATACCTGAACGAAAGTCAAGTGGTAGTGACTTCATGAGAACAAATGATCGAGAGGAAAAACATAGGTTGTGTTGCAGCTAACCCCTTTTCAAAAATAGAAGACTTTTTTTTTGGATTTCTCATAGAATATGTCTTATTTTCTGCTCTCTTCTTTCCCAGTCATTTATCCTGTTCACTTATCTAGTCCAATTTGAGTGAATTTTAGTCTATAGTGTGCAGACTGTACAATTATTATATAAAGCAATTAAGAAAAATCATTTTGCTTAATGAGGTTTTTTTCATAAACTTTTCAAAAATTTAAATAACAAAACTCAAAATTTGTATTCCAGGGGAGATGTTGATAAACACACATTTATTATGTAACCTTTTCTTACCTGCTGGGGAATTACCCATTCCACAATAAAAATTACTTCCCTGTATATCTTAGCTTTGTCCTAAACAGGAATGCCAGAATTGTGCATTTAAAAAATGTACCCCATGGACCTTTTTTTTGTTCTATTTAATGAATCACCTGTGCATTTGTGTGTATCAAGAAAACTTATGCAATTGGCTAAATTGGGTGCATTTTGGCATTATGAATAAATTAAAATATATTTAGTAATCTGGTATATCAGTCAAATGAAGTGAGGTTTGGGCAATGGGTAATAATATTGGGTATCACTTGGTCAAGTTCTGCTTACACGTTGAAAAGCATTTTGACATTCATATCTTTTTTCTTGTTAAAATCAAAAATGTTTTTGTAAGAGAAGTATCAAGTATCTGATGCATTTCGTGTAACATACAATAGTCATACATACAACACAGGTGAATTATTGCTGATGTATGTTTTCGCGTGTTATATAACATGAAGGAAATTTTTTGTCGTCAATATTTTTGGAGAGTAAGTCTAAAGCATGTAATGGTTTCATCAATGAAAAATTGTATAGAATGACACAGAAGATATACAAATGGCATACATTCATACATATGTGGACACGTAGTGCTTGGAAACATAATACTAAATCCATAGTGGAAATTTTAGCTGTATATGAAATCATCGAAGCGACCATTTAACTTTTTAAAAATTTTCCTGGAACGTTGGCAATACTTTCTTTTTTTTTTTTAAATTAAAAGATTGGAAGATAAAGAAATTGGAATGTTTCACTCACCCTGCACAGACATTTATACAAGGTGTTGTCAATTGAACATCTCCTTCGAATATTAAAGCTGGCGAAGTATATAGTGACTAGAAGACTGTGATCGTTTGTGCCTCTGAGGTTTTCGAACAACTTCTGTCTTGATCTTTATAAACAGAATCCTAGCTGGATATCGTTCAGATGAGATGTTAAATTGGCGACCCCTTGTATCAGTGTCTGTGCTGGGCAAGCTAAAGATCACTCACATGGGATAAATTAACATGTTGAGGACTCCTGTTCTCTGTCCCATCTAATCAACCAACCCTTGTAGGCCCAAACCTTGGACTTATCACATGTATCAACAACTAATTGGGGCTTTGTTGATCGATTCTTTCTAGAGCTTTTGGAATCATAATACGGGAGAAAATCCAGACATTTGTGACCCTGATCAAGAATTTTTTTAACAACAATTTATTGCAGATATGTGTGTTTATTTTCCTTAGCTGGGAAAAGGGTGGTCCTCTAAACGCCTCTATTACAGTTTTGCTTTGGTTGGAGCTGGTTTCTCAGTGCTTTAGTTAGCAGAAGAATTTTTGGGCCTAAAGCTCTCCAAACCAACCACTTTGTAAATTTGCTCTGTAGAAGAAAAACTTATATTTACTAAAGACACCTTCCAGGCTCATTTACAGCAATTAATTCTTTTCCTTATTCATTATTTTTACAACAACTCCTTCTTTCATGAATATGTATTTAATGTATAAATCAATATTTCCTTTTTGGACCTATATGCCTTTCTCAGCATGTTTGCCTTATCATAAAGTCATGATTTCGGTCCTACAAGGGGTTAAGATGTTTGAAAAAACTAAAGTAAATATTCTACAACATTTGCAAAGAATATTTTGCTTAGAATCGAAGCGATTTTGAAAGTGCGCACTCACTCGGTATATTCTACAATCGTGATTAGGAGACTAGACTCATATGCTTTGCAAATATGGAATTATAAATATGTAAAACATATATAAGATAAGAAAGAAAAGAGTCAATATGTTAGTGGAGGGCTGTAAAGTCACGTGAAAGTCTTGGGATTTTCCATATCACTTCTTTTGGAATCTCAAAAATATCTTAACTGTACTCATGGCATACTGCGCTTCAAAATTTGTGCCATATCAAAAATGTAGTTGCAAAGGAGTCAACTTAAAAAATAAATAAATATTAGTTGCCTTTTCCTTTTTGTAAGAGACGAAAATCTATGAAATTATTGAGAAAATAATTATCGTTTCTCAAATGTTTTACAGTCCTTGTCATACTTACATGGAATCGGAAGTTCTTTTCTATGCTGTTTAACTGTGATGTCAGAGATGGCACTATTCTAGCATTGCAATATATTTAAGTTAGCTTCAAGCTGTGATGTCATTTTGAAATGGGTCAGATTCCCCTGCTTCTAGCCAATGCGAATCCACCAAACTGAGCATCACAGTTTCAACACAGTGTCGGAGTGCAAATTGGGTCTGTGAAAACCCATGCAAGTTTGACATCACAGCCTCTCAGCCAATAGGCTGCCCGAACAAATATACACAACATAAGCCATGTGTTTACAAACAAATTGTCAAAGCCTTCTGTTTATACCAATTCCATCAAAGTTTAAAGTTGTAAGTTAGCAAGTTTGTAGATTAATCAAACAACTCTGTGGGGATTATAACAGTTGTCTACTGTGAATGCTCACAAAGCTGCCGTTTGGTAGGATTAGACTGGTGATCGCTGTGATAAATCATTGGGATCACAAATGTAATGCTTCCTTCAATATATCAATGTTTGAACTGTGATGCGTAGTTTACTGTCAGGCTGTCAGCCCATTGGCTATCAAGCTGTGATGACGTGGTTGTAGGGGCTATCCCAGATAAAATTCTTACTCTGACACTGTTGAAACTGTGACGCTCAGTTCAGGAGGATCAACATTGGCTAGAAGCTGGGGAATCTGACCCAGTTTGAAATGACATCACAGCTTGTACTTAATTTAAATATATTGCAATGCTAGAATAGAATAACAATGACTGTAACAATATGATTTTTCACCAATATATATATACAATGTATGTTATGTCTGAAGCTTGTAAACACCCAGTAATTATGTTCTTTTGGCGTGTGGAAGTTCCTAAATATTAGAAACTAGAACAATTACATCACCTATTGAAAGAAGGAAGTGCAATTCACTTGACTGCACTTGGTGTTTTGTTTGGAGACAACTTTTAGCTTTTAGTTTCAAATGCTTTGTCAAAGGCTCTTGTATGGCCTACAAATGATATTAAGCTTTGATGTTAGAATCTTGATTTTTGTAAACTTGAGTCATTTATGTCATGAAAGCAACTTATGAGTGGTATTTCCTAAATATCAAAAGTTTCATTTGATCTTGAGGGTTTATCACTTACATTATAACCCAGTTCTGAGACAGGAAAAGGTGCACAACAATGACGTCTTAAATTTTGGACTAGAAACCAATGTAATAACACTATAACACAGCCAGTATGTTTTTACTTAGTAGAAATTTTGATTTGAAATTACAAGCATTAAATATTCGGTATAGCAATTTTCAAAAGATTTGGTTATTATAAAAAATACAAAGGGAAATTACTAGAAAAGCCCAATCTCCCAGAAAACTTAACTAATTGATTTCAAATTTCTTTAGTGTGTTACTTGTACTATTAGAGAGCATACTGGCTGTATGACAAAGTTTGTTGTTTGCTTTATATATATGAGAACTTGCAAAATGTAAACAACGTAGTCCTTAATTAGGTCACTTGGTGAGTACACGGCGATGAACCGATCTCCACAAGACTAAACAATTGCAGAAGTGAGTATCATTGCTGGGTCTCTTGGAATTGAGTGGTGCACTCAGCAGCAACAGACCAATTGTGACTTTTTGTTTAGTCAACATATGAAACACAACTTTAATTGAAAATTCCTTTGTCGTTTTGTTATGGATATTTCATAAGACTTTGACGTTTTCAAAAATAACCACTGTCATTGTAATATCTTGTTATGCTGATCTAAGATCTTTGTTGTCAACAAAACAAATCAGTTTTTCATTCTCTCCTATCCTTCACTAGTTTTAAGAGTCCCTCTTATCATTTAACAGAGGATGTCGAGTTTGCCCAGTGGCTTTAACAGGTCTGAAACTGCAATCGAATATTAATCAACGGATGGAACTGTGTAGTCTTCTTCCATTCAGCTCACCCTATATAGGTAGACTCCTTCAAAACTAAATACAAGTATGACATCATGACAAGGCAAAGAAAAGGTTTCATAGCTGAAAAAAATTGGGTTTAGGGTGTCATCCAGGTGTCCTTTTCACTTCCTTTAAATTGTTTACCTTACTATTTCAAAAGGAACAAATAACATATATATATGCTATGTAAATGCATGTTATATGAGAATCTGCAAAAATCAACATCCCAATTAAAAAGGTGGAAAAAAATAAGAGATTAAATATCCACAAAACCAAATTGTAAAAAAAAGTATTAAAAAGAAGAGAATTGTGAATCTACAACTGACAAATAAATGGTGGTGTGACACAACTGTCAATTGCCAAAACAATATATACCTGCTTTTTACTTCAATTTTTTTTTGTCTGCCATATTTTTATGAGCTTTTATCAGTTTTTATTTGTCTTTTTCAAAGCATGAATTATATGGACATCATATGATTGCCACCTTCTCATATATCCATATGTCTGCAGTTATAGCACTAGACATAAGCCCTAGGGAAAAATATATACATTTAATAGACCATTTAATGTAGTACTATAATCAGAGTAATTGGGTTAATATAAATTGAGGTAAATTATGTAGTATTTATGTTTATATTTATATGAGAGTGTTTATAATTATAGGTCTTGGACAGTATATTGTTATTAGACATCACCAAGATACTTATACCATTGGAAAAGCTGGTATCTAACTGACGATTTTGCATGTTAGCGCCCGGCTAGGGATTAACTCTGTTTACAACAGCAAACAAACAATCAGATTATTGTTTATTTTGCCAAAATTATAAGTTAAAATGTATAATAGAAGAAGCATATGATGTCTAAGTCAGTTAGACACCTCTTCGGTCGGGATCTAACTGACAAAAATGCATGTTAGAACCCTCCAAATCGGTGTCTAACTAATACGTAGTTCCAGCAATGTTGGAAAATGCTGGTCAAAAGTTTCAAGGCCTGTTTCGCTGAAGGTCCGGGGCCCGGGAACAATTTAATGGTATATTTTTATGAGTTGCAAGTTCACATATTCAAATAAAATATATATTGAAGGGCCTGGTCTCCTGAAGGCCTTTCCCTGCATGGGTTCAAAGCCCGGGCAGGGAACTCAGTGGACCTTCAAGAGTAATGTCCCAGCTAGATGTTGTTTGGACGCGACGTCAAATTGGCGTCCCCTTGTATCAGTGTCTGTGCTTGGCAAGCAAAAGATCCCTCACGTGGGGTAAATGTGTAGCATGTTGAGAACTCCCACTACTTACGAAATCCTTGACAGCTAGTGGTTTCTCTCGCGGGTGCAGTACCTCTTTTGGAACATTTCTCTGTGTAAAATATAACACATGGGAGGGGGCTCTTTTGCAGAGTCCACAGTTATTATATTTTCTGTAATACTCATATATTCCCATTAACCCATATAAACAAATTAAAGTGCATGTAAACTAAGGCACATGCATATCCCCTTAGGCCAAATTAGTAAGATTTGGCATATATTAAATTATTAATATTTTATGACATGTGCACAGATAAATAAACCATGTTTGTATAGCATTTCTATGTGGCTGTCTGGGTAGCATATAATACATGCAAAAATATCTATATACTTACATGTTTCTTGCCAATCAATTGAAATTCTCAATATTACATTTAGTCATGTATGTGCTTTACATATGTCAGTCAATAGGCATTTATATAATTCTCCTTATACAAATTTAATTGATTATTTTTTTCATTCATTTATAAATCTGGTATATATATTTTTTGTATACAGACTGTCTGTGTATGAATATAATATTTTGGTAATTTTCAACCAAATTTAATCTCTGTCATTATGGAAAGTAAGATAATTGAGGTGATGCAGTTGGACATATTTAATTTATTGATTAGTATTCTTACAAATTTTGTCAGAAAATAAGTCATTGAAATTAAATATCATATTTTAAAATGACCCTCTGAAAGCTTTCAATGTTATACATGTACGTCATGTTTTTTTAGTGACTAAGAGCCGTTATCCAAAGATTGGTCTGACCAGTGTTCGCAGTTTAAGCGTTTTCGGTATAAGATTTAAGGAAAAGTAGAATTTCCTTTTAATTATTGGCTGGTCATGTTTCTCAAATTGACCATAACTAATTCAACTTCCTTAACAATTTTCAGCGATTATAATTACTGCGTGACACCTCTTAAATGGGAAAATCAATCTATAACCGGCATGTTTTTTATAGCTGACAAAGAATTTTGAAACATTTCATCAAGATTATTTAATGTGCATTAGCTAGATAGATATGGTAAGTGCAGCCTCCTAAGCCCACTTCTGGGAACTGACAAGGGCTGATTTATGAGATGGGAGAGAGAGTGGGAGTCCTCAACATGTTGCACATTTAACCCATGTGAGGGATCTATCACTTGCCCAACACAGACAATGATGCAAGGTGCCCCAAATCTGCTGTCTCATCCAAACAATGAGATCCAGCTTGGATTTTGCTCATGAAGGTCAACTAAAAATTTGAGTTTACCCAAGGTTCGAACTTCGAACCCATGCAGGCTATAACTTTCAGCCAAGCAGGCTTGAACCATAACCATTCCAAACCCAGCTATACTTGATTATAATAGGTTGAAATGTTGATGCGGGTCATTCGCAGTCCAGATTCTCATTGCAAGGTACTTATTTGGTCCATCAGTTGGCTTCAGCAAATTCCAATTCGATCACACTATCAGCTCATCACCAAAACTAAATAACCCCCCACCCCAATAAATAATTAATTATGTCAGAAATCAAATGTCATCACTTTCTACCCAACCCTAGCTTTATTGACTCTGGACTGACCCAATTAAACTGACCCACTATAGCTTTAACCCAACAACTTTCTAACCTATAATTTGAGATTTTGTCTGCCATCACTTTCATATTGATCTCTTAATAAACAGCTGCAGTGTAGATCATAAAAGATCAATGTTGTATTGGAAACCAATTGATTTTTTTTCTAGTTATTTGGTGTGATCTAGGATGAGTACATGTATAGGGGGACTTCAATAGCAAAACACTGAACATGTGTAATACTGTATGTGCTTGGCTTGCATGACTGTTGCATTAGAAATTTCATTTTCCTGACCACTTTTAGATTTGAAATTATTAGAATAAGATTGTAGATTTATTAGACTTTTATAACAACTATATATACATTTTTTAATCATGAGTGTTCTGCAAACATAGCTGGATATAGATATGCAGATAGATAGGCTGATAGATAGATAGATAGATAGATAGATAGATAGATAGATAGATAGATAGATAGATAGATAGATAGATAGATAGATAGACAGATAGACAGATAGATTGATTCATAGATAGTTAAAATCGAATGCTTTTCACTGCGCTCAGCAGTTTAACTTTAACAAAGAGTTCGAAACTGACCCAGTTTAAACTAATCAATAAATTTATTCGAGTCATGATATCCTTCACTTTACACAAAAATCAAATCAGCAAAACCCAATATAGTTTTGCCAAACTGTTGTCATTGTCAAATCAATTACATGATTCCATCTGATAGAGTAATTGGATTGGAGTAAATATAGTAATTTGTAGAGTTGGTGTAATTTGGTGTAATTGTTGCAATTTTCTGATCAGCTTACATCAATTCATCCCATATCAATTCAAGTAATAGGTCAGAAGGTGCACAGGAAATCCAATATCCAATGAGGGGACAAAATGTAAAATTTGTGACCTCAGTAGGCCAACATGAAGTTTATTTACCTATTCACTCAAATTGGTCAAAGAAAACAAAACAGATAAATAGCTTCTATCTATCCTCCATTTATAGAATGTTTCACAATATGTTTCAGACTTGATAGCTTCATTCAATTAACTAACCTATCTATCTATCTATCTATCTATCTATCTATCTATCTATCTATCTATCTATCTATCTATCTATCTATCTATTTATCTATCTATCTATCTATCTATCTATCTATCTATCTATCTATCTATCTGTCTATCTACCTACCTATCTATCTATCTATCTATCTATCTATCTATCTATCTATCTATCTATCTATCTAGCTATATATCTAGCTATCTATCTAGCTATCTATCTAGCTATCTATCTATCTTACGACCTGTAAAATGCATTGCTATTTGTAAAATACTTTTTTCACCATTTTCACACACCCATATCTCAAATCGACCCTTGTGAATTTTGTCACCTTTCCTTTTATGAATGATCCACAATTTCTACATGTATTATGCAACATTATGTACTTTACCAATATATAAGCCATTATTTAACCAACTTCAGAGTACACAACTACACCAAAATACACAAAATACCCACAATGCACATAAATATACACCAATATACACTAGAGAACACAAATATGCCCCATTCTCACAAATATAACTTGACAAAGAATACATGTCAATATATATGATATCTGTCCACACTTTAACACAGTACTTTGTATGAGTCACTTGGAACTTTTGCAAGATCAGGAAAACCCATTGGGATCAATGGGTGGAACTATGAATATTTCATTACATAGAGTTCATTAAGTTATTTGGCTGATGGGACTCTGGGGAAATTGTAAAATTTAGGCAATTGATGGTTGGTGGTCACTTATTTGGTGTGAATTGAATGTCTGATTAGAATCAATGTTGACTTATTTTCAGACTACTTACTTAATTTTTTTTTTCCTGTCGTGAGATACTTTTTTTTTTTCAGAATGAAACTTACAAATTTCTCTAAAAACTTTCTATTTTTACGCAGGTCTATACGCGGAAGTTTAATACATTTTCCTATATTTCCTATTTAGAAATATATATTTATATTACGTATATTAAAATTCTGGCAAATCCTGCTTTAATTTTCTGAAATTAATTCTTGCGATTGCCATAAACTGGCATGTCTGTCGATGGCTGCATTACTTTTCGCCATTATAGAGATGATTTTTTAATAATTCTCAGGAGTCTAACCAGTTTAAAAGGAGTTATATTGAATTTTCTAGAACTCTATCTGCCTTTGGTGTAAGTTTTGTTTTGGTCTGGTTGAGTCTTGATCTATTTTCTTCCTTTTATCTTACTTCCCTTTTGCCATATACAATTTTGAAATGTTTCTCCAGTTATCTATTTATTTATTTGTCTATCTATCTATTTATCTGTCCATACAGTATATCAGGCTAGTATAGGCCAAGAGCCTAACTTTATTTATTTATCTATGTATCTGTCTATATATGATGCCAGTATAGACCTAGAGCCTAACAGGGGGGAGGGTTGGTCTAGCGGTAGCGTGCTTGGCTGCCAATCGCTGGGTCCAGGGTTCGAATCCAGCTCTTGCCGGGTCACCTGGGCCTATGTTGGATGGCTGTTTCAATCATCCTTCACCTCATTGCCGTGTCCTCTTCCTGTCCTAATTAGCCTACCAAGTGCAAAATACAGGACGTAAAGTCCCAATCATCCATCCAACCTAGAGCCTAATTCAGTAAAGGTAGTGATGTGTCCTGTATTTTTGGAGAGCCTAATATGACAGGAGGAGACCATGGTAACAAAGCTAGGTGCACTTTTGGCACAGGATCAATGTGACATCAGTCTAACGTGGTTTCCCCCTGGTTTGCCGGAGCCGAGAATCAAATCTGGGTCCCAGAGGATAGCACCCCAATGAACTGACCATTTATAATTGTCCCTACCTTTCTACCTATTTTTCAAAATGTCTTTTTCTGTTTTTATTCCCTTCCTTCTTTCTTTATTTTTATATTTCTATCTTCCTAATTTTCCACAACTGCTACAGTGTGCCTTTTGAAGCAAATCACCTGCAGTTTATTTCAAATTTATGAATGTCTATAATTGCATTTTTACCTCATCAAGGTCGATCAGTACATGTGAATTTCATTGCTTACAGCACCAACTTATGTAAAATTTGTACATTATTATGTATGTGATTTTTCAAAACTGCAATATTACACACAGGGCTATGTACGATAACTATTGAAAAGTCCTACATTAAGGCCAAGTTCCAGTAAAATTGTATATTAAAGTAAACCATGCATGTATTGTAAATTGTATATTCCTTATACACAAAATAAAATGAATAATATAGATTGATATCTTAATAATTATGCCTGTACTAGTAATTATGACTATTGTACAGGAACAGCTCCATATTGTATATTTTGTGAGAGATACTTTGGTACAATTAGTTCAGCATATAAATTGAAAAAGAAAAAAATTCAGAGTCACTCAAGTGTGACAATTTATTTTCCTTATACCTTTTAGATAAAGTCTTAGGTCATGTTCACAAGAAGTAGGAAGAAAAAATGTCTTGTCTTTGAACAAAGGTACTAAAAAAAATTAATATATGTGTGTAAATGTATTTTTTGTTAATGAATGAATTTTTTCATTTACCAGTAAATAATGACAAAGTCAATAAAAAAACCAAGTCATCACAATACACCTGCATTAAATTTGTAAAATGTACCAATAATGGCTGTGAAACATAAATTTTGTAATAGAGTAAACTGGTTAGTTCTGACATAAATAAGTTAGTTGGAGGCTGTAATTACAGTCAAACTCTGTGATACTCAAATAGACTAAAATTTTTGGAAAGCCTGGTTGGACAGGCAGGGGCAATGGTAACAAAGCTAGGTGCAATCTTGGCACAGGATCGATGAAGCATCGGTCTAACATTGTTGGCCTGGGCTGGGTATCTAACCCTGGACCTGAGTCACAGAAGTTAGCAGACCAGGGTGCTTAATCTCCATCTTTTTGCTCATATCATATATTAACATATTTATCACTATAGGATAGATGGATGATTGGGGCTTTGCGTCCTGAATTTATGTACTTGGTAGGCTAATAAGGACAGTGACGACACGGCAACGAGGCGAAGAATGATTGGAACAGCTGTCCAACATAGGTCCAGTTGGCCCGGCAAGAGCTGGATTCGAACCCTGGACCCAGCATTTGGCATCCTAGCACACTACCACTAGACCAACCCCCACTGTTTATCACTAATTGGATTTAAATCCTAATTAGCCTACAAAAATGCATAAATTCAGGACATCAAGCCCAAAACATCCATCCTAACCGGTGGAAAATAGGTTTGATCCCTTACGGTATGATCCTGATATTTGGTAACCCGTTCTTGCGATAAGATTCTTGTATGTGTCAAAATTATTTTAATACATGTGTGAAAATGAATCACATAAGTTTTATTGTAAAACTTTCCCAACATTCATTCCGGGGGGAGGGTTGGTCTAGTGGTAGCGTGCTGGACTCAAATCGCTGGGTCCTGGGGACGAATCCAGCCCTTGCTGGGTCACCTGGGCCTATGTTGGACAGCTGTTTCTATCATCCTTCACCTCATTGCCGTGTCCTCCTCCTGTCCTAATTAGCCTACCAAGTTCATAAATACAGGAAGTAAAGCCCATTCATCCATCCATCCATCTCAACATTCGTTCTAATTACTAATTAATTGTGTAAAATTTTAAAATTAACTTACGATTTGATAAGTGATCCCTTTATCCACCTCAATCGGAGTTGCCATTCCTCCAGTAACTATAATTCCAAGTAAAAGTCCTGAGACGATTAATGTAAAACCCATTGTCCTTGAGTGTCTGCAGTTCATTGTGAAGTTTTAAAATTGTTTTTCCAATATTCTTAGACAATTAGAGGTTAATCAAGTAGTTTTTAGCTCGTTGCAGCTCGTGCGAGAAGTTTTTAACTCTTATGAGAGTTTGTTCTTCTGTTTTGCAGGAAGTTTCAAGACGTTGCGAGAGTTTATTATGTTCGACGATTAGATCATGAAGTTTTGACTCGCCGTTATGTCATTGCGAGCAGTTTACTTCAATGATATGAGGTTGCCACAAAATAACAAGTTGTCGTTAACAAAAAATCCAGTCTTACACATGTAAAAGTCATATAAATAAATACATTTTTATATAAAATATAAAAATCAAGAAGTCTTATGAAATCCTTATATGTGTTATAAATAATGAGTGATGAAGTTGTGTAGTAAGGTAATGTTGTCTCTTGTATCACAGTCTGTTGGTAAATGCTGTATTCCCTGGTAAATGCTGCACTTATCGCAGCGTGTTAAAGTCTACACACTGCGAATAACGTTATCGGTGTGGCTCTCCTACTGCAAATGCTGAAGATTCGACTGACAGTTTTTATTTGTAGCAAACCAGCCAACCAGCAAGCTGGCACACCAAGCAATGAGCAATGTTATGATTTTTTCAATGATCTCATGCATTGGGTAGGTGGTGCTGTCAGCTGCTGTGGGGCTGCCTGAAACCACATGACTAGTGTTTTGGTTGGTTGGTAGGTTCAGTTTGGCCAAATTTGGTTTAGTAGAAATTGGTGAAATTCTATGAAAATTAAAATCAGTGAAATGGTATTTTGTCATACAGGCCAATCATGACTCATTTAATCAGACCACAAACCCTGATATGATTTTGTCTGACTTCCTTTTATTTCTAGTAAACAACATCCTACTAATATTTTGGTGAAGTTATTTGAAATTTATTTTAAATTTACTTCCCTCTTCTGTGACTTCTGAGTTATGATATTCTCTGCATTTCTTGTTGTTGATCAGATTTTTTGTTTCAGTAAAAAAAAAAATCTAAAACAAATGTGTCTCCCTTTATCTGAAATAACACCCAAATTTGGATATTTTGAACTGCTGGTACCAATGATGACCAAAATTGTAAATTGCTGTATGAAGTCATTCAATATCATTTTGGCATGCATGTAAAATGTACTGAAATGCAGAAGTGTAATGTATTATGCAAGAGAATTTCATTCATGCTTGAGTGATTGTTACACTTGCATGTACTATACATGTATTTTTGTTTGATATATATTTCCTTTCATGTAGGTAATTGCTGCATTTCACCAGGTGAGAATATAACAGCATTTTGACAGAAGTTTAGCACTATTTATTATATTGCTGGTAATTATATATTTAGGCAGATCAAACTGTTCAGACTTTGCAATAAAACACAACATGATTTGTAATATCATAAAACAAAAGAAACTCTACCTGTGTATTATTTACTGTAATGTCAATTTTTTAAACCTTTTAACAAACTCATTCATGTCTTCAAAACATTTTTGATTGGGAGGTTTACTTAGTTCACTCTTAACAAAAAGGTTTTATATGAAACCTTCAAGGGTTCTATAAGCTGGTATGGATAAGGAATCCTAAAGGGTTCGCCACTCAACTTAAAAGGTTCCAGCATCAAACAAAACAACATTTAGATAATCCAGCTGCACTGAACTCCCACAACAGAACCCCCTTTCTCTCACGCTTGGAGCATAGGGTCCTATCATAGGGCCTTCCTCCAAGTACTGACCTTTTCAATTCAATTTAACCTTAAAAAAATGAACCTTTTTTCAGCTGTGGGTTCTGTATATATACCATCAAGAACTTTTTAGGTTAAGAGTGTATATGTACTTGTGTATACTGTAATGTCAAGTTTGTTGACCCTTTGAAAAAACAATCAAAGCTGTCTTCAAAACATTTTTGATCAGGAGGTATGCTTAGTTGGTGGTGTTCTTGGCTTCCAAGTGCCTGTCCCGGGTTAGAATCCAGCCCTTGTCAGATGACATGGACTTATGTAGGACAACAGTTATGTAGACCTATCTGACTTAATATGTAATACGCCTAATTGTACTTTTTTTTTTTATGTAATGGCCAATATAAATGTCAATAAAATGTAAGAAGCCAATTATATCAGTTAGTTCAAATTATTGAATCATGTTTTGTTGTGGGCAATTTCCTGTGAATAATAACAACACTTGAAGGGAAACGTGACAGTTGTTGAATGAGGGGTCAATTGAGTTGTCCAATGTTATTTAATTGTTATGTTCCTTGATTGCTGGAAGGTATTTGACACAGTCATTACTATTGGCAAGAGTGAAAACATGTAGGTTGATTTTTGCAGAGACTTTGACCAAGCGCGGTGTAATTTTCCTGTAGTGACTTCAACGCTGGTTAGAAAATCACATATGGCTAGCGTAACGTCCTTTACCAACATTTTCGCACCCTTTATACAATATGTGCGATATGGAATATGATTATTTCCGCATGTGTCTCAAAGTAAACAAAGCGTAGAGCCCATGGACACTAAAGAAAGCATAGATATTTAAATAGATGTATGAATCGACAATGTTGACAACACTGAGGGGCCTTATAGGCTCTTAGATAACTCAATTTTTCCTCGACTGGTAAAGGTGATCAGATTTCGTGCCGATTCCTCCAGCGACAAGATATTTGAACTAGTTTTTGCTGTTTACATAGACAAGGCCTTACACACGACCCAACTTTGCCTAATACAATTACCTCAATAGCCAACAGCATATATGCATGAAAGAATGAATGGTTCACTGCTTAACAATTCTTTATAGACATAAGGTTAGCACTTACTAAGGTTATGTCTCAGATATAGGTCTGCAGGAAAGCACACTCAGACATTGAATACATCACAATAATGCCAATATTCTAGTATTGATTATAGTTTGTGGGAATCATATGAGATTGTCGGGCATGGTATTGTATTCTTTTGTATTGGAAATTCTTAGATTTATATCACATTGCCTGACAAAGAATTGGCCAAGTGAATAGATATCTCTTCCATACAAAGTATATTTAGTCACAGAAATTGATTTCAGCAATCAAACAGTGAAACTAATAGGTTTTATTTGATCAAATTTTAAGAATGATTTGATCATAAGTTCTGCCCTCTCCAGATTTCATGAAACATGAAACAATAAATCCAGCATGCACAAGCGCTAGTGAGCAGTTTACTGGAATTAGCGCTATACAAATGCCTATTATTATTATTATTATTATTATAAAATTTCACACAATGTCATTAATTAGTGAGGCAGGTACATGTAGATAGGGTAAATGTGGGTAATATCACGCACCTAGTGAGTGGTATTACCCTGGATGGTTTCTGTGTTACTGCTAGGCCTAAAGAATTATATCTGTCATGACCAAAACTGAACTCTCTGATTGACATTGAATTCATGTGTTATAAAAACTTCAAATATCATTGATCGGCAGCTTCTCATTGCTCCAGGGCCAGGGTAAACACAACTATGTTAATATACCTTTTTCTGGGGCTAATATCACGCACCTCAGTTTAATATCACGCAGTAGCAGGGGTTATATGACGCAGGTTGATTTTCTGATGAAAATACTGTATCTAGGATGTTAGATTGGGAGTAGTTTATCCAAATGAATCGGACAAAACCAATAAAGAAATGTACAAGGCTTTCAATGTGCCCAAGAGTCGATTTGGTGCCTGTAGACAAAATTAAAATTTGTATGTAGATCTAACACCTGAGTTCCTCATTGTCACTCAGATTCACCAGTGAACATGACGAATTTTACTCCAAAACTGAACCCTTCCCAACCCTCAACCCAACCCATTGAAAAGTCCACCATTCGATTCCAAGACAAATATAAGGACAGACACATTTTAAAACTTAGATTGGGGACTCATGAGAAACATGTGTACTGAGCTATATATGGAATTATTAAGTGCGTGATAATACCCCAATGTGCGTGATAATACCCCTGAAACCTGAGTGATATTACCCCCAATCTGGTCTCATCACTTATTTAAGCATACTAGTGCCTTCTTCGGGGCCAACATTCTAAGTACCATTTTTTTTAATACCTTGAAATGCCTATTCCACCTCATGATATTTCGCTGAATGGATAACTGAAACGGCAACTGTAATAGCTTGTTGTGTATATGGAGAATTTTGTTTTTAAAGTGCATTAAAATTGAGATAAACTGCAGAACTTTCTTAATGACCTGCTGCAAACGTGTCAGAGACAATGCTAAGCATAAAATACCTTCGGAGGGTTTTAATAGGATCACTTGCACATTTTCCCTTTGAAACATTGGAAATCTTTAACTCTGCTCAAACTTTAAATAGCCAATAAGTCCACTGCGTGATATTACCCACCTGCGTGATAATACCCACTTTTACCCTATGGGTGGATGTCTGCCTCTACACGACTGAAAATGTACAGTAGGCTTGGTGTATTTAAGTACAGAAGGATTTAAGTACTCAAGTACTTCAAGTACTTGATAACAGGCCTATTAGGCTAATGAGCAGCATTGTTGTGTCTCTGGGAATTGAGTGATGCACTCATATCAGCAGCAACAGACCAATGCACTCAGCAACAAAAGACCATGCATTTTTGTTGACATTAACATCAGTTTTTATTGACATTGTCGACTGCATATGAATGATTGAAATCTTCCGTCTCATAACCAAAACTTTCATTGCAACTTATTGTTTTCCCAATTTTTATTGAATTCTTGTTAACCAACAGAAAAAGTATGTCAACCTTATCAATATCAAGTTTGCAAAACTTGATGTTTTCTTTCTATTCTTCTGTCGTCACCCACCCAGAGTCCTTCACTGATTGGGATGTTGCTCATTAATGTAAACTAATAAATTGATCAGAAATTGAACCCGGGACCTCAATCCAACAGAGCCTACATAAGACACTTTTGACCACTGCCTCTGTGAATAAAATATCATGTCATATTGTACAGTGTATGCAGCTGCAGTATGGACATAATATTATATTTATAGAACTATATTTTTAGAATAAACTTACACAAGGTTAGACTGCATTCAAGCTGCCTCAAAGCACCTACCCAGTTAGCTGAAGCATAAAAATAACAAGAAAAGCATTTGCACTTGAAGGCAAGCATTAGAGCAACATGTAGTATCACGAGGCAATTGGGATTCCCAGGCTTTTGTGAAAGTTGTCAAGAGTTCACAGAAGCATTGGTAGATTTAAATCAATAAATCAAGATTTTGGAAATTTGGCATTGTTGATGTTTCTAAGACTTTTGTCTTTAGCCCACATGGTAAAATTTTGTTAACCAGGGTCATCATCACATGATTCTGATGCATATTAAAATTTTTAAAATTATTTCAAAAATTTAATTTATTAACAGAATATTGATATTGCTCAATAGCACAGGCAGGGACAACAGTAAAGATGGGGAGAACTCTTGGCAAAGGAAGAACGTTCTGTCTGACATGGGCTGCCCGGACTGGAATCAAACCTTTGTCCCGAGGTTAGATACCAAGTTCACTACCATTGAGCAAGACCTCAGGCTCATAGATCTTTTCGGATTGGCGGTTCACTGGAAAAATTAATTTTCTTATTTTCAATTTGCAAACTGGCTTTGCCACATCATCAACAGTTTTCTGTTGGTCTCCTTATCTTCTTATTTGATCAAGTACCTCAAGTCATTTAAATAGTTTGTTTATTGCCACCTATGCTGCTAGATGTGATAAGCACTGAATCAACTGATTAACCATAACTGACACAAACAAACCGTTTTAAGCCAGTGACATCACACGACCAAGTTGAAAGTTAATTTTGAAACTGTTTGGGCTGCTAATCTGCAAACAGTTCTAATAATAATAATATAATATAATAGATTAATGTTACTTTGTTTACATCTCATGGATGACCACATCAAAATATAGGTCAAGTGTGACCAATTAGTTTACTGACTTGAATTAGACTGCTGAACTCACACACAGCTTGTGGTACTCAGTTGTTGTGGTGTTTCTTCCTTCCATTTTCAGTAGGCCTTTTTCAGTATTTTGGTTTCTCTAATACCAATGTATAAATTGTACTTGACTTTCCTCCTTACACCCATGACTTTCCTCATTATTCACAGTCCAGGTTAACAAAAGATCAATCCATTGATTGCTTCGAACGACCAATGAAAGTGATCCCCATTATTCTACACCTGAGTGAAAGTTAAATACGATTGAAATTCAAAATCATTAAGTTCAAAATCATTACAAGGAAGATATCTATCATTATTTGTGGTGTATGCTATTCATAACTGTTCAGTGGTCCAATTAAAATGAATAAACTAATTGGTCACGCTTAACCTATATTTTGATGTGGTCATCCATGAAATGTAAACAAAGTAACATTAGTAATTATTATTATTGTGAAAAAGGTAAACATGAAAATGATATCCATTGTAGCTCAGAAGGTGAATGCTGAATAGCGCATTGAGTAGTGGATGTTCGATCATGGATGTACCTCAGGACTTCGATGCAATGCAACTTTTCAAGCAAAGCTTCAAAATAAAACTGCACTGTCCACCTGCGGTTGTGTAAGGATCTCGAAATGTGGAGTCTGTCAGACGAAGTCATCCTCAATAACAAGTGCTCCCGGTTAAAATATCAAGTGTTCATAGTATTTTTCAGGAACCCAATGATTTTATACTTTCATGTTTGTGACTATTGTAGGTACCGTAATATGGGGTGAATAGGGACACTGGGGTGAATCGGGACAGAACAGGGAAACGTTTTATTTGCTCAAAAAAACCTATTTCTACTAGCCTTAGGAATTTGATTTTTTGGTAAATTTCTAGAAAACATGCCAGCGCATATTGTGATAAAATTTTGTGCTTCTGACTGCAGGCAGTGAGAAGCTGCAGCACCTTAAACTTGGCACTGCAGAAACGACTTCTTACACGGTCGCCAAAACTTTGCATGAAACATAAAAAGTATAAATACTAGAGCCACCAAACTTGCAGCAAACTTTAAAATCTGTCTAACGTGTTTTTAGGAGACCATAATTAAAGACTGGATATTAGTAGGGGAACGTGCCATAGGTTCCGTGACCAATTTCTCCGACTCAATTTTTCGATGCAAATTCTGTTAGATGGGTTCAAAATAAGAAAATTTAGCGAGGGTACCCCTCTCAAAAGTTCGGGCTAACTCCACCAGCGGCCATTTTCCAAAATGGCCGCCAAAATTCAAAATTTGCCATAATTCCACTTCTATTTGGCCTAGAGATTCAGATTTTGGGTCAAAATATAGGTTTTAAGGGTCAAGAAACCCAATAAACATATTCCTAAAGGTGTCTGCCCAACCTTAGTGGTCATAATCCAATATGGCAGCCAAAATGGCTGACGAAAATGGGTAACTCACAATTCCTGTATCATAAGCTCAAAATATGGAGTTGGACCTTCATACCATATGTTAACATACCTCAGAGAAGTCAAATATTGTGATTAATGATTTGTGTATTCTACCCTATGGTGCCATATCCAATATGGCCACCAAAATGGCCATTCAAAATGCCCCAAATCTCACTTTTAACACAACAAAGCCAATATTTGGTCTTTTATTTGGTGAAAACATCAATATATGTACTTTAATTGTCCAAAACAACTGACTAAAACAATTCATAAGATTTACACACAAATCTGTTCTAATAATCCAATATGGCTGCCAAAATGGCTGCTCCAATTACTAAAAATATCACAATTTTACATGGATAAGGCCACACATAATTGATCTTTAGCTTCTCGGATCCTCTCAAGGCACTTTTTCTAGGGTCGGTCGGTAGGACAAAAAAAAAAAAGGTAAAAAAAAATTTTTATATAATGTCAAAAAAAAATTTTTTTTTTTTCAATTTTTTTTTTCCATCGGCAGTGTATCTATTGTGTCGGCGGGTCCGCGAAGCTAAGAACCAATTATGTGTGGCCTAATTGGTGTACATTGGTAATCTTGGCATTAATATACATTTTTTAATTGCCAAAGAGTTCTGTTATCAGTATTTGACAAGTGAACACACAACCCTATAGTTAGAAATCCAATAAGGCTGCCAAAAGGCCTCCCAGTAGGTTCAAATGTGAATTTTTATCATTATTATCACGTTTATTTGTATTAATGTGGGACTTTCTATGAATTTCATTTAAATTATCAATATACAGATTGTATGCACGTAATTGATTGGCAAAATTTAAAGCTTCTGCCATAGGTAAATGCAACTGCACTGTCCATTTGCAATAAAGATTACTTTTTTAATTGCAATTAAAAGGGTCATTTCATCAGTTGAATAACATCTACATTCGCCACCTTTGCATGTAGTCTCAGAAGGCATCCCTGAAGCACTGCTGATCAGATACTGACCTCTGATCCATGTGTCAGGTAGTAGTCTGCCTGTACTTAACATAGGCTGTATTATAGTATTTATATGAATTTGTTGTATTTTTGGTCAATGTGTGCTAGGCCATGAAGTGTCTTGTAGTAAAAGTTTACTGCAAAACTATTACGGAGTAATACTAATATCACTCGAGGGGAATTGGAAAATGTCATATCAACCTTACTGCATGATGATAACCAGATATGTCCTCCACATAAACCATGCAACAAAGAATGAGATTCCTATAGTTCTGTTATGAATAGACATGTCAGATATCTTGGAATCCAAGTCACCACATACAAACAAAAACTTCACTTATATATATATTAGCCAACCTGCATGCCACGAATCCTCTTTTAATTATTGCTGCTAATGGCCAATTTGAAGAGAAATTCTTATTAGCAAGTTGCCCTAAAAATTGGAATATTTAGCTAAATGTACTACTGACGCTGGTATTGTCAAAGATTGGCAACATAGTAGTTTCAAACACACTCCTACCTGAATATTTTAATGGCAAATTAAATCAAAATATTAATATATTAAGGCAAATACAAAAGTTCAAATTATGGAAGAAAAATCATCTCTTTTATGTGCAATCTTGTACCAAACTGAGAGAAAAATCTATAAATTATCAAAATATATAAATTCCCAGACTTGACTTCCGGCTACTCGGAGCCTGTTAGTGTAAAAGCATTGTAAAACAGGAAAATAAAACAGGACATTAGGACATTGTTGACAAGAACAGATTCTTTTGAGGACTCTTCAGCTATGGTCATATATCTGAAACATGATAGCCATGCACCTGATATATTATAAGCAACCACTATCCTTGCAGTCACTGAGTACAGGATGGTTGTAAGTCCTGCAATGTTGCTAGCAACATATTACATGCATTTTCAGATTGTGCAAAAATTTCTGAAACTAATCCCCAGTCTTCCAGTCAGCAAGCCCTTCCAGAAATTTAGACTTTAACTGAGTTTTCTCCCAAGAAATTCCTTGATAACCTGCACATATGTTTTAAGTCTCATAAGATGTTGCTACACACATTGCAACCATCCTCTACTGACAGCATATTACATGCATCTTTTACAAGGATATAATTGGCTACTTAAATATATTATCAAGGGGCTACAGCGAAGCCAACAACCTATACCATTTCCAATGACGACAAGCTGCAGTCTCTTATACAGTCAGGTTTCAGATGTAACCATTGCTTAATGGTCATTGAAAGAATCATGTTAACAATATCCTAAAATGTTTCCTGTTTTACAATGATTTTCAAACAGCTATTATTAACTGGGAGCCAAATCAGAGAATTTGAATTTGGTGTTAATTTCAACTGTTTTGTCTCTCCAATTGGAACAGCAGTCACATGTCCAGAAAAGTGATCTTCCTCCCAAACTTGAACTTTTTAACTGTGGTATTTGCCTCACATATCAAGTTGGAGTGTATTGGGATTTGAAACTTTGGCATTACCATTCTTTGACAGGAGCAGCCTCAATAATTTGTTATAATCTTTCACTTTAAATTGTCAATGATTAAAAGATGTTTTTACAACCCCCAAATTGATGATTTGTTTGTATGCGGTGAAAGAATTAGACCTTCAGGAATCTCTTCATTCTTTGTTGGTTGATGTGGAGGACATATTCAGTTCTCATCATGCAGTAAGGTTGATATTACATTCTCAAATTCCCTATGAGTGATATTACTGTTACTTAATAGTTTTACAGTGACTTTTACTATAAGACACTTCATAGCCTAGCACTCAAGGACCAAAAATACAACAAATTGTTATAAATACAATAATACAGCCTATGTTAAGTACAGGCAGACTACTACCTGACAGATGACACAGAGGTCAGTAGCTGATCAGCCGTGCTTCAGGGATGCATTCTGAGACCGCAAAGGTAGATGTCATTCAACCAATGACATGAGTCTTTGAATTGCTATTAAAAAAAAGTAATCTTTATTGCAAATGGCCAGTCCAATTGCATTTAACAATGACAGAAGCTTTAAATTTTGCCAATCAATTAAGTGCATACAATCTGTATATTAACAATTTAAATGAAATTCATAGACCATTTCACATTGATATTTAGTAAACATGACAATAATAAATTGTGATAAAAATTCACATTTGAACCTTCTTGGGAGGCCTTTTGGCAACATAATTGGATATCTAACCATAGGGTAGTGTGTTCATTTGTCAAATACTGATAACAGAACTCTTTGGCAATTAAAAACATTTATATTAATGCCAAGATTACCAATGTAGACCAATTAATTATGTAAAATTGTGATATATTTTTAGTAATTTGGGCAGCCATTTTGGCAGTCATATTGGATTATTAGTATAGATATGTGTGTTAATCTTACGATTGTTATTAGTCAGTTCTTTTGGACAATTAAAGTATATATATTGATGTTTTCACCAAATAAAAGACCAAATATTGGCTTCGTTGTGATAAAAGTGAGATTTAGGGCATTTTGAATGGCCATTTTGGTGGCCATATTGGATATGGAACCATAGGGGTTGAATACACAAATCATTAATCACAATATTTGACTTCTCTGAGGTATGTAAACATATTGTATGAAGGTCCAACTCCATATTTTGAGCTTATGATACAGGAATTGTGAGTTACCCATTTTCGTCAGCCATTTTGGCTGCCATATTGGATTATAACCACTAAGTTTGGGCAGACACCTTTAGGAATATGTTTATTGGGTTTCTTGACCCTTAAAACCTATATTTTGACCCAAAATTTGAATCTCTAGGCCAAATAGAAGTGGAATTATGGCAAATTTTGAATTTTGGCGGCCATTTTGGAAAATGGCCGCTGGTGGAGTTAGCCCGAACTTTTGAGAGGGGTACCCTCGCTAAATTTTCTTATTTTGAACCCATCTAACCGAATTTGCATCGAAAAATTGAGTCGGAGAAATTGGTCACGGAACCTATGGCACGTTCCTCTACTATATGGGATTGTGTTTGTTTGGTCCTGGGTTCAGATCCAGGTATACGACAAAGTTTAGGGATTGAACAAAATAAACCTACTTATTTTCATTTGAGTGTGCTGGCGTGGCTTTTTGATGAATATTATTGAACTTGGCATCATCTATAGTGGATTTAGTCCAGAATTATCAGTCACAGGCAAAATTTGAAGAAAATTACAGTTTTCAAATGTTTTCTGTCATTTATCACATTTTTATAAATCTGCACATTATCAATGAAATTGACTTGAGATTTTCTTCAATATTTTTTTTTTTGCATATTTAACTTGTTTTCTAATGTTTATTCACAAGTTGCAATCACTCAAAGAAGGTAAGGAGTTTTGATTGTGGAAATGATGGAGTGTCCCGATTCACCCCAAAGTGAGGGGTTAATTTGGACAGTGGTTTTCTGGGCCCTGATCATTGGAAATTTAAGATATCACTTGATGCTCCAGGGGATAGTTAGACCTTTTGCTTGGACACAATTTGACACCATATTTCGATTTCTGGGTTGATTTGTGGCCATTCTATAACAGAAAAACGGCCAAAACTGTCACGATTCACCCCATATTATGGTACTATAGATTACGGCGGGGCATGCAGCCCCCCTTAACTTCGAGGTGCTATTTGACCTACTTTTTATTGTCGATTATTTGAATGCTTATGCTGTCAGGAAGTCTACTTATAACTAGTGAAACAAATGTCTACCAATTTTGATAAAGGAGTTACAGCCATTTTTGTAAAAAATTGAAAATGGCCTTCTTACCCCACCCATCGGGCAAGAAGCCCCCCTATTATAATCCTATGGCAATTTTTTTTGTGAGCGCATTCAGCTTGAAAGTTATTTCTTGGGGTTCTTCTATCATTTTTAAGGCATTTTATAGACTTTTTCTGAATTTTTCTGTTCATAGAGTAGGTCGGGGCAAGAAGCCCGGGTTAGGTGAGAGGCCCCCCAGGGTTATATCTAAACTTAAATTTTTGGTGTTCATTCTTATTGATAGGACTGAAGTTAGAGGCATTTTAGGTAACGTCACAAATTTTCAAGGCAAACAGCATCAAACCATAGTAAAAATTAAAGAGACAAAAAAATATGCATGGTCTTTGTAACTTTGATTAATTCTTTGAAAGGGGTTGTTATCTGTGTATAACTGTATGAATGATCCTGTTTATAAATATTTCGAAGAAAATAATTATTAAAGCATGAAACGGAAGTACCCTAATCTCGGTGACATGGAGGTAATTAGCTGCACCCTATTTTGCATCCTGCCCCATAATAAATCACGAAAAAATTACCAATGGTTTCCTGAAAATATGACTGATCAGATTATAACCACAAAGTGTGCTTTGCCATATGTTTGCTATCACTATTATCCTGTGTACTAGATAAAAGATAAAACTAGTCCTTCAATTCTGAAAAGGGATGCATGCTAAATGGGGTGGACTCAGGATGTCTGTATGAAAGTTTTCATGACTAATTATTGTGTCTAATAATTGTGATGACACGCTTCATTACAATATTCCCTGGATTTCTGGGTGGCTTTCTGGTTTTTTGTCAGGGGGGAGTTTAATTTATCTTTTCCTGGTGCTCATGATATCTATGCTGTTTATTGGAGAAATTTATCAGCGGCGAGAGTGCAGCACGCGCATTGATATTGAACTTGAAAGTCATGACTGACTAACATCGTAATAATAACACTTCAATAGTCCCAATAATTCAGTAATGTGGGCCTTATTTGGTAAATTTTTTTTTCCTGGTCATTTTTTGGCTTTTCACGTCTTGAAAATAATCTTTCATCGAACAAAGATATGACAAGTTTTTATAGATGACGTCATCACAGCCAGCTGATCTGAAATGGTTGCTAATAGTATAGTAGTATAGGGAGGATGGTCTTTACAAGGATCGAGAGACGGATATGGTAAGTGCAGCCCTCTGAGCCAAGTTCTGGGGGCTTACAAGGGTTGATTGATGAGATGAGGAGAGAGTGGGCGGGCGTCCTCAACATATCAAACATTTGCCCCATTTAGGGATCTTTAACTTACCCAGCATGGACACCGATACAAGGGGCTGCCAAATGACATCCAGATGGGATTTTGGTCGTGAAGGTCCACTGAAAATTTTGGGTTCCCCACCCGGGGTTCATATCCATGCGGTTAAGACCTTCAGTAGAGCATGCAGGAACCTTAGTCCGCCACCCAGCTACATATAAGGGCAAGGTGGAAGTGTATCTACTCTCTTAGTAGTGTTTTTTGGCTTCCAATTGCTACGCTTTCAGTGCTTTGGGTGTGATTCCAACACCTGGACCAACACTGTATGTTGGATAGCAGTTTCAATCATCCTTAGCCTCGTTGCTGTGTCCTCCTACTGTCCCCATTAGCATACCAAGTGCATAAATACAGAGTGGATGTAAAGCAGGAAAAATTATGTAATTATTGCACAGAGGTACAAAATTAATCATGTATTCCAGGCTGTTTACCGGGTGGTTATGTCACAGACCACAACTTTTATAAATTGGCATCCATTCCAATAAGGACAATCTGCAAAACTATTGAGGTCCACTTTTCTTTCAAAACCAGGTGCATTGACACTTCATATAATTAAACACTTCACATATGTCTTTTGTTACCAACAAGCATTTTAATTGACATTTGTAAAACATGCAATTTTGCGTTAATTTGTTTTTCAACTAAACTTTTAAAAAAAATTTCGTTTGGCATTGATTGATGACTTTTGACAGGTGGACAGTAGAACAGCAGACTCGGTCACTCTGCAAACAGTCTATAATCTATTTCACAATAGGAATCTAATCCATGCAGATCTGCATATAATTTACTAAATCTTTAATATCTATGGTCTCTGTAACCTGATATCCTCTGTGTGCATCCTACTATTAATTCATGGACCCGTCCGTCTTTCCGAGCAAAAGTATAAGTTTCTCATCCACAAAAACTTGCATTCATCCTTTTCTCACCCGCTACAAGGTTTTAGGCTGGGTTTTATGTTCAAAATTTATATTTTATCCCACACTCCCCTCCCCACATTTAACGGGTATCATGCTAGTGCTACCCAATTGCTTGACCTACTTCTGAGTGGCGTAAGGCACAAAAGACTCTGCCAGAATCCAGATTCAGCAAGCGACGTTATGAGAAAGCAAGTGACGTTATGAGATTAGCAAGCTTTCTTTCTCAGCTGATATTTGAAACAGATACTTAAAGTTTGTTTACATAACATTGTGTGCTTGGTTTAAGGTGTCGGAAACATAAGTGTTAAAAGTACAGACTGATTTACTCAGAGCTGTCTGTACAACAATGATTTGAAGCTGTCAGTAATGCAAGTGTCAAAAACAAAGGCAAATTTTACAAAGGAAATAAGTGGATTTACTCATGCATGCAATTGGGTCATTGAAAACCATCAGTCTCCTCCAGCTAAAGCTGTTCGACAAAGAGAGACTGTGTCAGTCTGGGACTCCGTGATCATTGGTTTTATACGTATTGTTGCAACAAAAGGGCTTATTCGGTCAGACAGGTACCACAGTAATGAGGCAAGGTGCATTCTTGGCACAGGAGGGATGGATGGTTGTGCTTTAAGTGCTTATGCACTTGTCAAGCTAATATGGAAAGGAGCAACCTTACGAAGGCATGTTGCTTATCGGATGGAACAGTTTACTATTGTTACATTTTGAACGTCCCATATGTGAACTAACGTTCGGTAAGATTCCTCAGCGCCTAGAGGTCTAGCGCTCAAAGGCAAAACCTAGTAAATCACATTGTTACCAGGTTTTACCTTTGGATGCCAGAGGTAGAATCAATGAAAAACAGTCTGGTGAAAATGAGAACTGCATGCTGCTGCCACCTGGCAGAAAAGTTAGTTTTGTATGCTTCAGTATTGAGCTCCAAAGAAATAGTTCCAATTTCATTGCACATTCACAAAATTTCTATTCAACATTGATGTATACCAGAGTCAGACTCGGCAATCACATTCTCTAAGGAAGCAGACAAGGCCATCAGCACACTCAGAAACAGCCCCGGTGTCTTCCAGACAAAATTGTGTGTGTTCCTCTGGTTGAAAGTATGTGGACGCTCTCAGGAGCTCGCGGAATAGCACACTACTCACTAGGTGGCAAAACAAGACGGCATATGTTCTGATCTGTGGCAATGCAAGAGCAGTCCACTTGTAGACAGGATGAAAAAACAAAAACACTTCCTCTGTACTTGGCTGAGCAGATTTGTGAAATGTTTGTCACATTCTTATTTGTTTTTGGGTCATTTTGCCATCAATCTCCACAGCTCTTTTTGGCTTGTTTAGAAGCTTTTTAAGGCAGCCAAACCAACACAGATATTGTCATGATGTCATATCAATCTACTTCAGCGCTAGGTACTCCATTTTGTTTCGGTGTGCATATCAGACGATACAAGTGCAGTAAGTTTACTTGACCCCAATTGATAATTATAGTAAAATTAGGGTTAAAATTGATTATATTGGGATGGATAGTGTGAGTCAGTTACAGACAAATTTCTAGTGCTTACAGAATTGGACTGAAATGTGAGAAATATTTTAATTGAAATGAAATTTGCAATAAGGAAGTGGCAGGTCCAAGACAATTACACAATTTTAAAGACAAGAATATGGTCTCATTTACAATGAAATGTAAACCTTGTAATTACCATGTCTCTGAAAATCAACTCATTCTTGTTTACAAGGAAGAACTTTACTGATAATCTGACATCAATCTGCCCCCTGCACAACCAACTATTGCATGGAGTATGAATTTAATTAGAGCATGACCTCACTTTCAGAGTGAATTAATTATGTTTGAGGCATAATTAAACGAAGGTAAAATTTCAAAAATTCCACAAGGAAGATTTGTTCTTCGACGATCTGATACCCAGACGCCCATTCTTTTCTGCGTCATCTGTCTTCCTAATTATCTTAAAGACCACAATTAGAGTCTGACTTCATGTTAAGTGTGAATTAACTATGAAGTAAGAAACAATTCAAAGAATTGCAGATATAAAGCGTTCTAATTCAAAGGAAACAGAAGTGATTTACGACTACCAACAGTGAGAAAAATAGCAAAATAAAAAGTTTCGAGGAATTTTTACAGATTTCCCTCTTAGTAATTATCATGTGACTTACCAGTCACTTTAGACCTGTAACAGATGTCATACAAGTTAAGAAAGCCACTGGAGAAAAGATGGGTTTCCCCAAGTGAAATAGTTTCCTCATGTTTTGTAGTAAGGTAAGCAGGTGCAATTTGAATTATATTGAGGTTTGGAGAATTCCACTAAGTTCTTTTGGTGCCAAAAGTATAAGGAAACACTGCACTCTAGGCTGGGATATTGAAACACCCTCTACGAGGGGCGTTCAGAAAGTTCGAGGCTTTTTTTCATATGGATACTTATTTTCAATCTAGAACCATGAATTTTTCACAGGATAAAATTCAGCATATTTGGAATGGATTTCCAAAATTTTGGGCGATTTGGACATTTTTAAGTCATTCTGTGGTTGCCATGGAAACTGAAAGTTCAGCTTCTTGGGGCAGGTAACACTGAAACCAAGAATGCAAAGAAATTGTGACTGTGAGAGACTTCTCTCTGTCACTTGTATTAGTGAGATTGACAATATTTGACACAAAGAAATATGGTATTAGCTTCTAAATATGCTTTCAAGCACACCAAATGTGTGTATTCTTACACTGAACCCATGTAGGAAAGCACTCCTGCATGCCAGATTTTGCGAGGGAAATTCAGGAGGCAAAGGAGTGTTTCCCTGACTACATGAGGACTTGTGAAAGAATGGATTCACTAATATGAACAAGAGACCAAAATGGACAGCATTATCCATCCTAGCTATTCCTGTGACATGTTGCTTTACATAAGTCCTGGTTTTCCCTTACTTTAGTCCATGGGGCCTATAGTTTCAGGCACCGGAAGGGAAAAGGCTTTGGATGACCGAAATTCTTTCACAGAACTTTGTTTGGAGGACTTCAAGGAACATTTACTTCAAAGGGTCAGGTGTATGAATCAATGCTTTTGGTGAGCTTGGGAGTATTTTTTAAGGCTAATATTATATTTCTTGTGGCCAAATATTGTCAATATCACTATTGCAAGTGATAGACAGCGGCCTCTCACAGCCAAAATTCATGAGCTTTAGTGGTTTCAGTATTATCTGCCCAAGAAGCTGAACTTTCAGTTTCCATGGCAACCACAAAATGACTTAAAAATGTCCAAATTGGCCAAAGTTTTGGAAATCCATTAGAAATATGCTGAATTTTATCCTGTGAAAAATTCATGGTTCTAGATTGAAAATAAGTGTCAATATAAAAAAAAGCCTCGAACTTTCTGAACGCCCCTCGTATAATGTCATAATGAACTACATGACTTGCCTTGACTAGCCTATATCCCTTATCCCGGCCAACTTTAAAGAAATAAAATGGTACATAAAATTTTTGACCTTCACGGTCTACACAGTCTGTTCTTCATGATAGTCACAATGACATAAAATATCCAATTACGTCAATTTCTGACTGTTAACAATTCAGAATTCTAGGTATTCCCAGTATGGCTTAGTGGAGAAGGTCAGGACTTTCACAAATCAGCTATAAGAAAGTCTTCCTTTCTTATCTGAGCATCTCTGTTGGCAGAAGAAAGTTTTCTTTTCTAAACAGAGCTTTTTTTTTTGTCTCAAAAGAAAGTCTTCTATTCTAAACAGAACTTCTTCGTTTTCTTAAGAATTTTTTTCTTTCCTGAACAGCACATCTTTGTTAACAGATGAAAGTCTTCTTTTCTAAATAAAACATATTTGTTTAAGAAAGTCTGCTGTTCCAAATAGAACATTGAACAGCACATCTTTGTTAACAGATGAAAGTCTTCTTTTCTAAATAAAACATATTTGTTTAAGAAAGTCTGCTGTTCCAAATAGAACTTTGCACAGAACATCTTTGTTCAGGGGCGGACTGGCCTATGTGGCAGAGTGGCAGCTGCCACGGGCCCGAACACTCAGGGGGGCCCATGCAAGGCTCCAAACATTTTTAAAAATCAAGAAAAAAGAAAAATGTCTGTCTTAGTGATGAAGTTTGTGACTCCACGACACAAACATACCTTCATGTTAGGGCACCAACATGAACGGGCCCTGTAGGAAAGGGCTCTTCCACCTTGGCATTTATGGAGTAATGCCGAAAATTTGTAGTTGGGGGGCCCATCAACTTATTTTGCCACGGGCCTGAAATGTCGCCAGTCCGCCCCTGTGACTTTGTTAACAGATGAAAGTCTTCTTTTCTAAATAAAACATATTTGTTTAAGAAAGTCTGCTGTTCCAAATAGAACTTTGCACAGAACATCTTTATTTACAGAAGAAAGTCTTCTTTTCTAAATAAAACATATTTTTTGAGTGTAGATTCTCTATCTCCGGATTCATATAGATCGATGAATTTACCTTCTGGAGATTGTAGAATTTCTTAGCCAGAATTTTCGACGTCTTCACGGCGTCTTCGTCAGTGGCATTGTGGGGGGGGGGGGGCTGAGGTGTCACATGAAAGTCATCCCGACAAGACTGCAAGAAGACCACAATCTCCATAAACGCTGTGAATTGAACATTGACCAACTGATATCGCTGTTATCGTTCTGCCTTGACACCACTTATTTTGCATATAACGACGTTTTCTATAAGCAGAAACATGGGGCGGCTATGGGGTCATCAGTATCCCCAGTCGTGGCAAATCTCTACATGGAGGCATTCGAGAAGAAAGCACTAGCAAGTGCCCCCCACACATATGGCCCAGATACGTGGACGACACCTTCGTGGTTCTCCACGAATATGACATAGATGCTTTCACCCGACACATAAACTCACAGGACCCCCACATAAAATTCACGATTGAACCAGAGGTTGAAGGCCGCATACCGTTCCTGGACACAGAGGTTGTACTAAACGATGATGCCTCAATTAAGACCAGAGTGTATAGGAAGCCTACATACGGACCAATATCTTAACTGGTCCTCAAACCATCACTTGGAGCACAAGAGATCAGTGGTCCGCACCCTCATTCAACGAGCAGAAACAGTCTCATCTACAGAGAAGGACAAGAAGGCAGAGGTAGAACACATCAAGGAAGCCCTCGCAGCAAACGGATACCTACAATGGATGATGAGACTACCGAAGAAGAAAACACAGAAGGAAAAGAGAGATACCAACATCTCGGGTTCCAAGGCCAAGTTCAACAACCCGATAGCACTCCCCTATGTACAAGGCCTGTCAGAAAAACTTCAGAGACACTTCCAGGAACATAACATCAAGACTTTCCACAAACCTTTCAACACCCTGAGGAGCCTCCTAGTACATCCCAAAGATGCCACGCCTATTGAGAACCAATGTAGCTTGGTATACCAAGTTAATTGCAAGAACTGTCACCACACGTATATTGGAGAGACTGGAAGAAATATGGGCACCAGGTTCAAGGAACATACCTCAAGGAAAGGTACAAACTCGGCAATAAAAGAACATCTAGAAGCCACCAGCCACACCTGCACGATGGACCAAGTCAAGATTTTAGACAGAGAGGAGGATTGGCACCGACGCAAAATAAAAGAGGCAATAATGATCCAACGCCACCAACCCACCCTCAACAGGGACAGAGGTCTTCAGCTTCCCCAAACCTACACTTCGCTCCTGTCACATGACTCTCGCGAGTCATGTGACACCTCAGCCCCCCACAATGCCACTGACGAAGACGCCGTGAAGACGTCGAAAATTCTGGCTAAGAAATTCTACAATCTCCAGAAGGTAAATTCATCGATCTATCCAAATAGAACTTTGCACAGAACATCTTTATTTACAGAAGAAAGTCTGCTATTATTAACAGATTTATCTTTTTTGAAATCAGAAAGTCACCTGTTCTAAATACTATGTAGATCATATTTGTTAGCAGATGAAAGTCTGCTGTTTAAATTAACCTTCTTTTTAACAGAAGAAAGGCTTCTTTTCTGAATAGAACATCTTTGTATACAAAATAGAGTCTTCTGTTCTAAGCAGAACACCCTCGTTTTCAAAAGGAAGTTTACTGTTCTTATAAATAGAACACTTTGTTTCAGAAGGTTGTCTTTTTTTTTTCTGAACAGAGCATCTTTCTTGTGAAGGAAAGTCTGCCAATATAAAGAACCATTTTGTTCACAATATAAAGTCCACTCTTCCATAAAACATCTTTGTTTACAGAAGAAGAGTTTGTCATTCTGCATAGAACAATTTAGAACATATTTGTTTTTGGAAGAAGTTATCCTGTTCAAGTAGAAAGATCATGTATGTTCCCAAAAGAAATTGCACTAGATTCTAAATAAAACATCCCCAGAAGAGTACCCTCTGGGCTAACAGTAATGTATCGCTCAGAGAAGGGTTTTTGGGAGGGTATGACAATTTTATAAATCAGTGAAAGAACCCATGAGGAACCCAAAAATGACAGCTTGAGGAAATGATCTTGAAAGCAAGTTTTCATCTACATTTTTTTTTTAAACAAAGCCAATGTATGGTATATTGCCCAGAGTATTAGAGCATAAATGTTTGAGTGCATTCACCAAAATAAACTTTGTGTAATTTTATTTCATTTAGAACTGACATTAGAATATGTACCATATAGACCTTTATAGTGAATGATGATATTATAATATAGGCCTACATATGGGGCATGTCCTGAATTCCCAGTATAGGCTATAATAATTTTCAATATTGATTTAGTTCAATAACTAAAAGGGGTGATTCATAGATGTGTCATATCATGCTTTGACTTCGAATACATAAGCACTTATGATCTTTTCACAACATATTCGCTTTTGTTTCAGTGAGACCATGAAGTGCAATGAACGATTGAATATGCTATCTCCTTTTTCATGATGATCATGAATTTCTTGCATGGTGGATGTCACTTAATTAAATCTGGGAATTTCCGTAAAACGGGCTGGAAAATGACACATGAAGAAGAAAACTTCTAAACAGCTTTGGTACTTTTTGAAAGCTATTGAATCTATAATTATCCAGTACAACTATTCTGCCTTAATTACACTTCCCTCATTGCTACTTCTTTGGAAAACGCCAAGAAAACATTATTATTGTACTTAGCTTCACACATCGATAATTTGATTCGCACCTCGCCATAATAAATATAATGCCAATATAGCCTAAGACCTTTCTGAATGTTAAAGACACCTGCTGACGTAAAGAGCAGTATCGGTCAAGAAGCCCATAATAAATACTATTAAATAGTTAAACAAAAATAAGTCCCCCTTTGGCAAAGTCTTCAGATAAACTTGAATATCTCAAAGATTCCATCGCTGATTTTTGTGACAGTTGGCTGAATTATAGCCCCGCATATCGACCTTACATGTGTGTATTTATAGCTCAGTGGCATTATTGCTGGCTGAGCCAGCAGCCTTCGAGTGAGCCTACCCCTGTTTTCAAAAATCCCAGGCTGTTCCAATGGATATTTCCCCATGCAAAAGAGTCACCAGCTGGATATACTTCATCATGTGTCTCGAAAAATTTGTTTCTCAATTGTATTTAGAAGACAACTAGGACATCTTTTGTAACAGTTTTACAGTTTCCTTGGATACAACAACAAATCATTTGAGTGACATGTTTCTTATTGAAACTTCGTACGAGTTATAAATATATGTCAAAGTCATTTCCCTGTGCCAATCACTTATTCCAAAAAAATTTCACGCTAGAACGGTGATCAACAAAGCTGAAAAACCTTGACCGAAGCTCTAATCAAATAGTCTGAAATCTGGCCATTAATTATTATGTATTTCGATAGCAAATGATTTAACGGACAAGTGACACTTCCTTAACAACTGTTATGACATCAATATTGACAATAATAAGGATATTATGTATTTGATTTTATTGTTTCCATATGTTGTGCACCAAAGCAGGTTTCAATTTAATTAAAATATGCTATTTCTATGTATGAAAGAATATTTATTCAGGTTCAGTATTTTATGTAACCGTAAATGCAACAAATTCTAATGAAAGTTGCACCATACTCTACAAGTTATGATTTGCAAAAAAAATATATTTTAAATTCCATTTCTCAAACAAATTATATTTTATCAATATGAATGAAATTGTATATACATGTATGATACAAAATGCTCACTATGTGTGAAATCTCGAGAAAAATTGTACTTTAAAAGCTTAAAAATTTTGTATGTTATTTTGGTCAAGACAAAAAATCAGTGCAAAACATTCGCTTTTTTAGTTATTTTCCTTTATGCACTTAAACCTGTGTTGAGACTTATGTAATAATTTTCTCTTTTATTTTAGTAATTTTGTAATATATTTTCCTTATCTTGCCAGCAAATGTTTTTTCGTAAGTGTATACCTGGACCGCAGCCAACCGCAAGGAAAAACCGTAACATAGATTTTGGTATTTTCTATGCAATGAAGTAATGTATACCAGCAAAAAAAAGCCAAAGACTGGGAATTTTGACGCCTCTTTTTGGCCAAGCCTTTCACTTAATGCTCTAAATGTAGTACTTTAACAAATTATCATCAGTAGAGTGATTAAATCTAATAATATCACAATATTTATATTATTACAAAAACACATATCTCTGCTATAATTTATCAGCTTTCCACAAGCAGGACGATAGTTATCTCCCTTTTCCCTCATTCTTTTGAAAGCAGAGTAGGTATTTTTAAAAAAGGCTTTGTCATTAGGTCCAAAAATTCAAAAACTGAATTTATCACAACCTAACTATCATCTCAGATGGTATAATCATTAGTAACTGCCAAGTCCCTGCTGAATGTTAGCAATCAATTAGCAGTCACTGAACAATGGCAAATCATTAGTAATTTCACTGAACATTAGCAAGCAATTACCAACATGATTAACATTAGCTAGCAATACAGAATGTTAGCAAGATTGAACTGTGGCAAGCAATTCACAGAATGTTAGCAAGTAATTAGCAACAATACTGAACTATGTCAAGCAATTCACAGAACAGTAGCAAGCAATTAGCAATAGTACTGAACTCTGGCAAGTCATTCACAGAATGTTTGCAAGCAATTAAAAACATGACTGAACTATGGCAAGTAGGGCTCTATATCATTACCACCATAAGATACGATACGTATCATAAATACACTTGATCGATACATGATTCGTACTGTTGGTCCGCAAATTCAGGCCGATCCGCATTTTAGTGAGTCCGCTTCCCGAAAAACCAAATTTTCGGCCGGAAAGTTGATCTCGCAGTAGAGCGGACGTCAAGATGACGCTTGTTTGGAGTTCAGTTCATGATTCTATGGATATTTTCTGCCAAATTTCTGCAAAAAATGGATTTTTTAGCTTTATATGGCATAATTGAACCAAACCGAAAGTGCTGCTTTGAAAACCGGTATGGGAACCGGCCAGAATACCGGTACGGCCGGTATTTATCGAACCGGTGTAGTGCCCTAATGGCAAGCACTTCACAGAATGTTTGCAAGCAATTACAAACATGAATGAACCACAGGCAAAAACAATCTGTTTCGTGTGTTCCACTCACGCTCACCTCTCTGATTCTATTACTATTAGTAAAGGTATGACAGCTTGCTTGGCAATGGTCCAACTTTCCAGACAGAACTGGTACGTTGTCACTGTAGCAGACGACAGAGGTAACTGTAAAATCCGACCACAAAATTGTGACAGCAGGCCATGTAAGCTCATGCAGGTGAACCTCCCCCCTCAAAGCAAAAATCAATGGTGTTGTTTATGCTTGTGATTGTGCGAAAGTTTCAAAACACTCCTGTACTTCAAAGTGTTGTTCATAATTTTGGAAACCAATCAACCTGAAACTGTGAAAAAGCATACTTTCCATGGGCCATTGGGTGTCTCTCTCATGATTCCCTATCAACCAACTGCAACTGGGCAAACGATTTTGATTGGTTAACATTATCAAAGTTCATTCAGGTCTTCCAAGAACAGTGATTGACTGAGACCACATTTGACACAACTCAAACCGCATTTTGGTATGTCAGTCATTAAAGTCAATCTGAAGTCAGGTGCATGGTTTGTGGTTGATTGACCGATTATAAGGCAGACAGATAGACACTTTATTAGACAGAGAGACAGATAGATAGATGGTCAGATAGATAGATAGATAGATAGATAAATAGATAGACAGATAAATAGATAGATAGATAGACAGATAGACAGATAGATAGGCCTAGATAGATAGATAGATAGGCCTAGATAGATAGATAGATAGATATAGATAGATAGATATAGATAGATAGATATAGATAGATAGATAGATAGATTGATAGATTGATATATTGATAGATTGATAGATATTGACGATGAGAATTGTGGATATATTGGAATTTAATATATATAATACAGAGATAGAAACTCTTTTAAAGCATCCTCATACAGGCACAACAAATTGCCGTCTGGACTTGCCATTTCAGGTGCTAGTTAATCACTGATAAGCTCAGAGAAGCAACCAATCAGAATCCAGGTGCATGGTTTATGGTTGATTGATTAAAGTCAAGATAACACTCGTCCACAGTTTTATTTAAATTGATATGAGAAGTTTATGTTTTCATTCACAGCTAAATTTCATCCCACTCTTGTCAGTTCACAGCTAGGCTGAGATTTCTTAACCTGTCGCAGTGTAGTTTATTCATGTTTGACGGCTTTGCACAGGACAAGTTTAAGTGGTGTCATGCTTGAGCAATCCTTTTGTTTTTGACAACTTTGACTGAAAATAGTCCGACAGGCAGTCATGCTTGATCGCTTCAAAAGTGGTTATCAGAAGAGTACATATTGCTCATGAACCATGACTGGTTAACAAACTTGCAGATTAAGACTTCACCATTCAAGCAAATAAAAAACAACAAAGAGATTATATCAAAATTTATGTTTCACTGATGTACATGACCAAGCAATTAAACTATTCAGAAATAAATAATTATAAAATAGGCCTAGATTGAAGTTGATGTCATAAAAATGTGCTGAATTATACATGTTTAAAGGCTGTTGGAGAGAAGATGAAAAGAGATGGATGGTTGATTGGGCTTTATGTCCTGTATTTATGCACTTGTGATCAGCTAATTAGAACAGTAGGAAGCATAGGTGTTAGGAATAGGAAGTCGATCAATTTTGGGGGCACTGTCCAAAATAAATCTAAAGCCAAAATTGCCTCAAAAAATCTAAATTCATAAAAAAGAAGAAAATAAGGAAGAAACCAAGGACGGATTTAAGGAAAATGTAAAAAAGGACAGAATAAAGAATGGGGGGGGGGGGAGAAAGAAGAAAAGATTGGAGGCGTATGAACATGGAAATCCTGAGAGATAGAATCAGATAGATAGATATGGATATGGTAAGTGCAGTTCTGGTCACTCATAACGACCAATTGATGAGATAGTAGGAGAGAGAGAGGCAGCGGGATCCTCAATATGTTACCCCATGTGAGGGATCTTTTTCTTGCCCAGCATAGACACTGATACAAGGGGGCCACCAATTTAACGTCACATCTAAATGACATCCAGATGGGATTTTGCTTATGAAGGTAGTATAGATAGACAGATGGATAGATAGATAGATAGATAGATAGATAGATAGATAGATAGATGGATATATTTATAGATAGATATATTTGAACAGTTTTTTTAATAAAAGTTGTCACTTCAGTATGTTAATTTAAAACATTGATGGTTAATCCACTACACTGAATTGATAGCTTATCTTCTATGGCTGGCACTTCAATATGTGTCAGACTGTCTGACTGAACGTGAAAGCAAGGATGAATGGATGGATGATTTGGGCTTGACGTCCTGCGTTTATGCATTTGTTTGGCCTAGGCTATTTAGGACAGGAGGGCGACACAACAATGAGGCCAAGAGACCTGGCAGGAGCTGGATTTGAACCCGGGACCCAACAATTGGCAGCCCAGCACGCTACCACTGCACTTACCCTCCTGCATCATGAGAGCAATGACAGAGAATGAAAAAGAGGGAGGAAGGATTTAAGAAGAAAGAGTGGAAGGAAGAAAGGAAGGAAGGAAGGAAGGAAACACTGGAAGGGCTTAATAGAAGGAAGGAAGAAATAAATTAACTATGAACAGAATAAAGGGCAGCAAAAAGAGATGAAAGAAACTAAAGGAAGTAAAGACGTTAGAAAGGAAATAAATGAAAAGAGGAAAAAGACGGAATGATGAAAAAGGATGGAGTGAAAGAAAAAACATAAAATAAAGGAAGGAAGAAAATCAGAAGAAAAGACTGGAAGGTCAAAATAAGGAAAAAATTGAGGGAGGGAGAAAAAAAATACAGAAGAAAAGACGAAAAGAAGAAATAGAATCTGGTAGATGGATAGATAGACAAATAGACAGATTGATAGACTGATAGATAGACAGTTAGATAGATAGATAGATAGATAGATAGATAGATAGATAGATAGATAGATAGATAGATAGATAGATAGATAGATAGATAGATAGATAGATAGATAGATAGATAGAAAGATAAAAAAAAAAACAGAATAGATAGTCAGATAGACAGATAGACATAGTAATTGAACTGGTTAATTGATACATTGAATGATTAACTTGGACTGTAAAATTTAATTTATGAAATTCAATCATTTTAAATATTTTAATGTTGTTGATTTATCCATTACAGTTTATGGAGAGCTTATCTTGGCTTTGATTCATGCTCCATTGAACAAGCAATCTGCAACTCAAACATTTTTTTTACTTCAACTTTTCCAAGTTGAAATCAGCAAAATACTATGTTTTTAATCTTTATGTTTCTCACAAAGCACATAAATTCTGAAAGGCAGTTAACTTCAATTGATAGCATAATAATTAGGAGTGTTTTGTTGGTTGATGGCTTAACATGAAATGCAAAGGAAACCTGAACTATTTCACATGGTGGATTATTGTACATGACAACTTCCAAGTGAGTGAGGCGTCTGAGGCAGAAGGTGTCAAAAACAAAAGAAAGTATTAATCTTCACACAGGTTATCAGGTACTTGTTACAACTTTGCCAAAGTGCAAGGTGTCATGACAAGTTTGTCAAACATGAATAAACTCCAGTGTATCTCAGTTTTTTCAGAATTAATTCACTTGCACGTCAGCCTGTTCTCAGGTCTGTCTAAACTGCATTTTACTTTAAGCTGTGAATTTTCTGTATGTGTTGACATGCATGAAAGCTCTCACTTCGATTTTTATAACTATTCTAAATGATTCTAAACACAACCATTTGAATTGAAAATTTTGCACCTAAATTAACTTTTTGTTCTTCAAATGCTGTGCGAAAATTTGTTTTTAAGATCCAGCAATTAATTAGATATATTTTTATTATTGTTGGTGTGGCATTCACAGCAATCAAACTTCCGTCCAATTCAGTGTGGAACTCGGGATTTTAGACAATTTTTTGCTTACTTTTGTTGTTTAAAAGAAGTGTCAACACTATCAGGTATGCCTGACATCTAGAAAATATACCAAAGGAAGTACTGGAATCAACATTAGAGTGTCTGCCTTGAGAAAAGCTTGAATTTAATGGTATTTTACAACTGGATCAATCCTCGTTCGTCTGCTAGCATGGTTGAACTGTCATACCTTGTTATAGTTAATAGTTAATGTATGGACTGGCTTGGCCAAGTTAAAGCGTCCACAGAGAATCACATTGTTTTTGCCTGTGACATAAGTAAGGAATAAGCAACATTAATGAACTATGACAAGCAATTCACAGACTGTTAGCAAGTCAATTAGCAGCATCACAGAACTATGGGAAGCAATTCACAGACTATTAGCAAGCAATTAGAGACATGATTGAACTATGACAAGCAATTCACAGAACCATAGCAAGCAATTAACAATATGATTGAACTATAGCAAGCAATTCACAGAACATTAGCAAGCAATTAGCAACATAACTAAACTATAACAAGCAATTCACAGAACATTAGCAAACAATTAGCAATATATGACTGGACTATGGCAAGTAAATCAAAGAACATTAGCAATTAGCAAAATTACTGAACATTGGCAAGCTACCCGTGGAACAGTAGCAAGCAATTGGCAATTAGACTGAATTTAGCAAGCACTTCACAGAATTTATTCAACACTGGCAGGCAATTTGCAATATGAATGAACTATGGCAAGGTATAAACAATAGACATTTCTGAATGTTCTCTGATTTGAGACATTACAAAGTCTTTAAAAAACAACCTTGTTATGTTTAAAGATAAGTCGGACAATCTTATCACCAAGATTTGTTATTTGTTCTCCAAATAACGCACACACAAATCTTGTTTGATCTCAAAATAATTTCCTCTTGTAAATTTACTCGACCTTGGAAAGGAATGAGGGTAGAAAAGAATTTGCGAATTATTGGCCATCGAGTGCATTTTGTGCGTGTTGAAAATAATTATTACAGGTCGCTATATATATGTTTAGATTACCTTTTTTTTTAAATAAAATTTTTATGAAGAGTTTATTTTTTGTTGTCTTGTGGTTATTGTATAACGTAATTGCATAAGTTTCTGATAAAAAACTGACCAATATGTAATTATTTCCTTATACAATTTCCTTAAATACATTGCACACATGCAAAGTGGTCACTTGGTGACTTGGAATGCATGTTTTTTTAGTAACAGCATTAATACATGCTGTCACTTGGCATTATACATATTGGCCCTCCTATTGTTGCATTTCAGGCATTTTATTCTGCCCAAAGGGACAAACACAAAACTTCAGTGGACCTTCATGAGAAAAATCCCAGCTGAATGTTGTTCAGGTGAGATGTTAAATTGGTGGCCCCTATTGTATCAGTGTCTTTGCTGGGCAAGTAAAAGATCCCTCACATGGGGTAAATGTGTGACATGATGTTGTGGACTCCCGCTCTCTCTTCCATCTCATTAATCGACCCCTGTGAGCACCCAGAACTAGACTTAGAGGGCCGCACTTACCATATCTATCCATCTATCTATAAGTCTTGCAGTTGAATGAAAACTAATACAGTTCATTGCTTAGGAGACCTTGATGCCATAGCTGTATGATGATGGCAGAAAGCATGATTTTATTCAACATGATGGCAGAAAGCATGATTTTATTCAACATGATGGCAGAAAGCATGATTTTATTCAACATGATGGCAGAAACCATGATTTTATTCAACATGATGGCAGAAACCATGATTTTATTCAACATGATGGCAGAAACCATGATTTTATTCAACATGATGGCAGAAAGCATGATTTTATTCAACATGATGACAGAAAGCATGATTTTATTCAACATGATGGCAGAAAGCATGATTTTATTCAACATGATGGCAGAAACCATGATTTTATTCAACATGATGGCAGAAACCATGATTTTATTCAACATGATGGCAGAAACCATGATTTTATTCAACATGACAAGAGTAGACCAACTTTGCCGTAACCTATCATCTGCCTTGCAGAAAAATAATGAGTGACAATACATCACATGAAAATGTGTACTTTTTTTGGTACCTGAATATTTTTTTTAAATTTCTTTGAAATTTTTTTGAGCCCTGACATCTATTATAAAAACATCTTAAATTCATTGATATTTACTCCTCTCTTCAGTGCCATACCATTTTATTGCAGCATTTCATTTGACCATGAATCGATTAAACTGAGGCACCTAACATCTCATGTCATCTTACATCTTATGCTACGTTCTTATGGCAATGATCCAGGGCTTTTTGCCACGGCGATTCTATAATTTTCCAGGAAAGGCGAGAATATTCAGCTAATTTCAACAAGTCGATGACTATAATTTCGTCTATGGCGAACCTTCACAACTCATCCTCACCATTCCTAGAAGTCGTGTGGCAAGAGGCGAAGCAGCAAATCTGTGCTTCATCAAGATTCAAACTGTTGAATCGGTGACAAAATTGGAAACTCGCCGACGCAGAGAGACAGATTTTTCTCCTACACACCTCTTTGCATCTACAACCCAGCTCTTTGCCTGGGTGTAGGACGTAGGTTATGGTCTCTGGACTGCCTTGGCGATTCTAGAGCCTGCCGTGACTGGGCGATGCAAGGGACTGGTTGGGTGATGGTACTGTGTCATTGAGGCAATGGAACCTCGGCGACGCACCTGCACAACTCGCCGACACAACTCAGCACAAATTACGAGCGATTCGGCACTAAAACGATGACTTATAACAGTTAATCATCTACAAGTAAAATTACTTTTCACAGATTGAAGTAAACCAGTATATCATAATCTTTATAAAAATTTACATAAGGGACCGTTCAGAATTTATGACTGGGGGGGGTGGGAGTTTTACTGGAACTTCCCGTCAAAAATTGATACCCCCCCTTGAGTTTCATGCGGATATTTAGTACCCCACCCCTAGGTTTCATGTGTATTTTTAGTGCCCCCCCGCTTGACATACAAAGCAACACCCACATATATATACTGTTATACACGACAACGCATATAGAATCGCGTCATTTCGCGGACTTTTGCACGTAAAAAAGTCCAAATAAAGTGAGTTTATGCGTGTTCTTTAACATTTTTTCTTTGTTAAAATTTCTTACCCCCCCCTTGGAAGTGTTGTCAAAAATTAGTACCCCCCCTTGAAACACGTGTGAAAAGTTAGCACCCCCTCGGCCAAAACTCCCACCCCCCCAGTCATAAATTCTGAACGGTCCCTAAAAGGAACGTTTCTCACAATATTCCTCACAATTGCCATTCAATCACATCAAAGAACAACTCCCAGTTTAAAATGATATTTTTTTTGCTTTTTAGTGATTACCTAGTGGCCTCATTTTAGACTACTACTTTTTGTCTGTTTTGAGAGGGTCATTATGTGTGTTTGGAAAAATTAGTACAAACTTGTAATTGATGCAGAGTATTTTAGGTAAATAGGTAACCTTGAGTTTCAAGTGCAGTAAGGCATACAATATTGGTATTGTTTTTCAAATGTGTTTGTTTACATCAGAGAGCAATGAAAAATTAATAGCTTGTTATCATTAAACAAGAAAATTATGTTTAAAAAAAAGAAGTGTTTTTTTATGTCAATTGTCTGTTCTGCAAAATTGACCTTTGTAAATTTCATTACTTGCTCTCCTGATATCCCGCCCATTCCACAAATGCCCTCCGATTCGCATTGTAATACAACATACACATCTTGGTGATAAGATTGTCCAACTTTATGATTAAGAATATCATTTCAAGACCCAGAGACCATGGCGATTTTTTTCTGAGACATCCAATCAGCAAATATGGAGATCATGCAAGAAATAAAGAAGAAAAAAAATTCAAAAAATTTGTAGTGCCTGGCAACATCATGGTACACAGCATAATAAGGAAAGTTCTTTCTTTTACCAACAAGTTTCGAGTTCACCTTTTCATTTTTTTACCCTCGGCAATGTATACATTGCCGACGGGTATTGTAGTTACTTTGGGAAAATTTGTCCGTCCGGTGGGCGGGCGGACGGGCGGGCGGGCGTCCGGATAACGGGCGTCCCACTTGTGTATTGGGAGTAATGCCAAAACTATGGCATGTATACTTTTTATTTTTGGGACATTATTATATCTTTTATCCCAGTTGTGCCTTTTAGGGGTTTAATCCACATGAGATTAATACTTTTCTCACAATTATTGAAAAATGTGAAAAAATATTTTTTTTGTGTATTGGGTGTCAAGCCAAAACTATTGCATGCATATTCATCATTTTCGGGTAAATATGGTATCTTTTATCCCAGTTGAGCCTTTCATAGGTCTAATCCCCATGACATTAATACTTTTCTCACAATCATTGAAAAATGTGAAAAATTGTTTTTTTTTTGTTTCTGGGACACAACTAAAAAACTGCTGTACTTTTGGCACTGAAATTTGCATATTGTATGTATTAAATACCCAAGATGTGTTTTTTGTGGGTCTAAATGCTCTGAGAAAGTTGAATGGATGACAATTTACCAAAAATATGAAAAAATACTATTATTTTAAACTTGTATGATTCAGTCAATTTTGAAGTTAAATCTATGAAATTTTCCAATTAGGTGTCTAACTTATGCCTCTTAAAACATCTTTAATCAGTTGCAATGTTGGTCCTATGAATTTTTATAAAAACCCAAAAATTAGAAAAAATCCCAATTTTCCAACATTTCTGCGTGAAAAACCAAATGGTAATGGGTAAGTTAGTTAACTTTACGTCTTATTGTAGTTAGACACACTATTGACTAATATTCACAGCCATTGCATGAGTTGTTGCAATTTTTTCCATTGAAATGTATGATTGAAAAAATGCAAAAAATCATTAAAATGTCTATTTACTCTCCATTTCCTTTTGATGTCATACCAGTCGTTGACATTTTTTTGTCAAAATAAACCTGGCATGTTTCAGATCATCATCATGCTAATTTTGAACAATATGAAAATTTTTATTCGCAGCAGAGGTCAATATTAACAAAATTAGATAAAAATTAAGGAATTTCAGATAATCATATATCAGTAAATATTGGCCCTGGTCAATCAAATTTGCCACAATAATGTCTAAATTTGACTTTTTCTACCTCTCCTCATGAAATATTATCAATAGGAAATATATAAATTTTATATATAATTATGTGGACTTTCAAAGCATTAATTAAGTATATTCAAAAACATGAATTGGTATGTTAATACTTTAAAATGTTGACACTAAATCTTTAACTCCCAATTATTATAACTTTATGGTTAATATCTAAACTCAGAGATGTAAATATTAGAAGATAAATTAATGTCAGCCCCTTTTATTTAGTTGTTTGCACGAAAATTAAATGTGAATGAATCAGACAGATTGGCTTTTGTTGAATGGAGCACTGGAGAAGTCTTGATTATGTAATGTTATGTCACAGGGTAACTGTCTTCCCTGCTAATCCTTTGACAAGAAATCTTAAACTCTCAATTCTAACTCAATGGTTTAAATCTAACCTCAGTTATGTACATTTTAACATATGAAGTACTGTCAGCTTACTTTTATTTTGGTCTTTAATGAAAATTAAATAGAACATATAAGACAGACTGGTAATAAGACCACTATGTATATAGGCCTATAGAGGGTTATTAAAGATAATTACTTGGGATGCAAACCCCACTTCTGCAAATTTCAGTGTGTAATTTTACATTTTAAGACATTATTGGATAAATCTGTCTTTTAATTCATTTTAAAACTCACTCCAATTGTATTTTTAGCATTTTAAAGAAATATTGTTTAGGGGGTAAAAGTGTCATCATTGGAAGGGGTCCCGTTTTTGTTAGACACTTTGTCTGTACTGCATTGTACCCCTCCCCTCCAGCCATTCATGTTATGTAACATTGTGTCACTAATCCTCTCCAGTGACCGAAGCTAGGAACAAAGGAGCACAAAAGCAGTGCACAGCACCCTCAACTTTTTAACAAATTTGTTTTTTTCTTAGAAATATGTCCAAACTGCATTGGCACCAACTTTGTAGGTTTATATTGAACAAATAAAGAAATTTCCAATTTGGATAAAAAATTTAGGCCAAGTAGAAGCTGAGATATGACTTTTTGTAGCCCATACAGGCTGTACACAGAGTTGGGACATGTTTCTTTTGTTTTGTTTTACTTTACAGCTATTGTTATTTTTCAAAGTTTGACCAGCATCTAACCTTTGTATTAACTAGCAACTTGCTTAGTCTAAAAGATATATATATATATACTGGCATAAACCTTGTTTTAGTCTTACTATTTACAATGGTTTTGGTTGGAGACATCTTATCTGTAATTTATGTTTTTAGACCAATATTCCATGTAATTTATGATAAGAATAGCTAAGACTAGATAGATAGATAGATAGATAGATAGATAGATAGATAGATAGAGAGAGAGATAGATAGATAGTTAGATAGATAGATAGATAGATAGATAGATAGATAGATAGATAGATAGATAGATAGATAAATCAACATGTCATCCAAGAGATTCAGACATATTGTCTTAGTGTCAAAAACACCTAAATTCAGCAAATGGGACTGAATATGCCACTTTACGGAGCTTTTGGTCGTTTTTATTGTTATTCGGACCTATAATCTGACTGTCGCCTGGCCCTGGTTGTTTGTATTATCTATTTGTAAATGTGGTCAGCAAGGTTGTTCCAATGTTTGATTGGAAGCTGCTTTATTAGAATTATTCTTCTAGTTTACATGTAGGCCTATTGGAGCTAATATTTCAAATGAAACTAAATAAAGATAGCTAAAATTATATAATTTAGTGCACAGTAAGCTTTGGAGCAAATTCTCTGTGTTTTTCCGTGATTGTTCCTGCTTCACCAGACATATTTTCCCCAACATCAATTGCATTTATTGCTGCGTTAATGGAATCCTTAAACTGACTTTAACAGATTTTTTTTTAAAAAAAGGTCTCTTTCCATGTGTTATCACTTATCACAGATTCAACCAAATTTCTCGTGTTTATCCGAAGTTAAAGGGTGGCAACCTGGTATAAAACCAGGGTGGTTTGATTGACTGATCTGCTGATTGAGTGATTGCTTAATTAATTGTTTGACTGACTGATCAAATAATTAATTTCCTTGTGCAACTGGATTTTAATATTGCATTAATAACATACAATATTTGTATATTACTATTAGATCTGTAGATTTCATAGAATGGGTGTAGACAAATTTCAGTCATATCCAATAAATTCTAATTTTAAAATTAATCAAATTTTAAAAATGAACTTCTGTATGCAATAAAAGAACAGTATTTCTTAAGATGCTTAAGATGGATGGATGTTTGGGGCTTTACATCCTGTATTTACGCACTTGGTAGGCTAATTAATTAGGACAGGAAGAGGACACGGCAATGAGGCAAAGGATGATTGAAACAGCCATCCAACATATGCCCAGGTGACCCGGCAAGAGCTGGATTCGAACCCTGGACCCAGCGATTGGCAGTCCAGCACGCTACCACTAGACCAACCCTCCCCCTCACCCTGTCTTTGTTTACAAATCAAGTATTGCTTAAGTTTTTTTAACTGCATTTAAGTGTCTGCTCTGCAGTTACGGAAAGTCAGGGAAACTCATGAAAAACATTGTGGTGATGGAAATTCAACAAATTGCCAAAACAAATTTTGGCCTTGATTCTCACTTAAATTTTTACAGATTTTCATTATGGCACTTGCTGTGACCTGGTGGAAACGGACATCAATTTAACGTTTTTAGGGACCTTGCCCCCTCAAAGCCCGCCTCCTGAGGGCCACTTGATTTCACTGCCTCCAGAATACCCAGTGATTAGCCGAGGGTATGCTGCCGTGCAGCCTATGTTTTAATCTTAGAATCCATTTTCTCATAGTGACACATTTTATTATAATATATCATATAGTATGCCAGGGAGCTTTACATAAAGTTTGGTGTAGGTTCCATATAAACGTAATTAAATACAATTTAAGATGACACCTAACAACAATGTGCACCATGACCACATCAGTGAAGTTTATATAAAATTATATGGTCTTATGCTTCAGCCTCACGCAACGTTGCAGAGCACTTTAGGTGTCGGCGGGATGGTATTTCCTGGAAATTTGGGAGATTTTGTGACATCCTGTCGACGATTTTTCGCATCCCACCAACGTTTTTTTGTATCCCACAGGGTTCCTAGAAATGGAGAGAACTCCGCCATGGATGTCAAAAAAGATTCAACAAGCTGAAACTTTTTTTCCAAGTCGCCGGGATAGAGGCCAAATTTTTCTCATTTTTTGGATGTCCGATGGGCATTTTTTCAGTGAGAATGAGTGAAAAACATCTCCAGCGGGATATAAGGATATCCCCTGCCCCTGTGGGAGATTTGTACTGCCCCTGTGGGACATCTGCAGCCTCGCCGGCAGTTTTTGACATCCCACCGATGGTTTTTGACATCCTGCCAACGGTTTTTGACATCCCACAGGCATTTAGATCTTGTCCCACATGCATATGATCTTGCCCCGCCGATTTACGATCTTATTCTGCTGATTTAAGATCTTATTCCGCCGTGATATGCCTCTAATTAATTATATAATCGTCATATAATCGTTGTGTCTCGCCGAGTTAGCCATTTTTCTCCTAGAAATCGTCTGCCCCTCTCCTGCCGGACAAAAAAAGTTCTCCACCATGTCCCGTGAGAACTAAGCATTACTTTGTGTCACATCAATTGGTTACAACTCGTTTATTACATCAGTCACTTGTGGTCCCCAGGGACAAACCCGGGATTTTTCACACCTGATTTCCATTCAATTACAGATTTTTTTTGTTTGAACACGTCTATTTTGCATGAAAGGAGTGGGGAACCGGAGACTCATGGACCCCTCCCTCCGGCACAAGGGGCACGCGACAATATCACATTACCAATTGGTTGAGGGTTCATCAGTGTCTATGCTGGTCAAGTAAAAAATCCCTCACACGTTGAGGACTCCTGCTCTCTCTTCCATCTCATCAATCAACCCTTGTGATTACCTAGAACTGGCCTTAGCGGGCTGCACTTACCATATCTATCTCTCTATATATCTATATATCTATCTATCTATCTATCTATCTATCTATCTATCTATCTATCTATCTATCTATCTTCTTTGACGAAGAAATGTATGGTAGAAATTATGTTGCCACAACAACAACGTCAACACAAAATTTAGATTTTTTCTCAACATTGTGACTATGTTGCCATAACGTTGCATGCCAATGTCATTTCTACCATACAATTCAACATAATTTTCACAACATTTCTGCAATGTATTTGTGACCATTGGTGGGTCTTTATATAAACATTTTACTTTTCTTGTACCTCAAACATTCCCTGATTCATCAATGCAGAAGACAGAATCCAATATACTTTTCCGAGAACTACAGGTACATAAAATAATTCCTGGTCATGAAGCATGAGGTCACAAATAATGTAAATTGACTTTAGAGTTCGATATTTGATTTAGATTTAGTTTATTGTCAAAGAACACTTTGGGGCAATTTCTGTTAGCTTAAAAACAGTGGATGCTTTGTCGAGGGTTTCCCCCTACGTCAGTCATTCAGGATTTAATTTAACGGAGAATGATTAAAAGTTCCTGTGTTTGATATTATTCATGCGAAGATGGTTTGATTAAAATTGGAATTGAACATTTCCTTATTTGAGCCTTAAATTTTTGAGAGGAGTCCTGCACATGTACAGTGCCGACTGGTTTGTAGCACGGGAACATGGTCCACTGAAAGTTTCGGGTTCTCCAACCAGGGTTTAAACCAATCCAGACAAAGATCTTCAGAGGATGGATGGATGATTGGGGCTTTACACCCTGTATTTATGCACTGGGAGGCTAATTAGGACGGGGGAGGACACAGCAATGAGGTGAAGGATGATTTAAACAGCCGTCCAACATAGGCCCAGGTACCCGGCAAGAGCTGGATTCAAACCCTGGACCCAGCGATTGGCAGCCCAGCAGGCTACCACTAGACCAACCCTCCCCTCTTCAGAGGAGCAGGTGGGAATCTAAACCTACTGCCACTCAGCTGTTTTAAATGAACACCCTCCCACAGAAACACTAAAATCCAACCTTGACAGTAACCTTGGCTCAGTGCTGAGTTGACAAAAGTCTCAAAATATAAATAAAAAATAAATCAGGTGAAAAAAGTCAAAAGAAAGTCTCATGCAGATGGAATATTGACATATATTATATTTACAACTACATTTTGCTGAGTTTTGAATTTCGCAAAATAATACATATATTAAAATTTAGCAGATTTTTTTTTCTAAGTTTGCGTTCTGACGTAAAAGCTTAAAAAAAACACTGACATAATGATTTTAATTTTATGGCGGAATATTTTTTTCCTTTTCTTTTAAACATTGCTATTGAACTTCCTTATTTAATTATAAATTTGTCCTGAAAAGTGGTAGCAGTGTATTGAACTTATATCAGAAGCATGCACCAACATTTGAAGTAAGATGCGTGAACATGTTATAGGACACCCTTGAAGTTGAATAAAAAAAGTAATTTTACGAACAATTTCGAAATTTCATTGGCATCCTTTTACTTGACAATGGTTTTAATTGATATTTGTTTGTTTGTTTGAAATTAACTGATTGAAGTAATATAGGACTCAAATCTTATGACTAGTTCACACGGCATGTTACAGAGAACTTTTTACTTCTGTTGGACAGCTTTTAAAGATGATTTCTAGGAGAAAAAAGGCTAACCCGGTGTCACACAACGATTATATAACAATTATATAATTAATGAGAGGCATAGAGTAGCGCGGGGCATGCAGCCCCCATTAACTTCGAGGTGCGATTTGACCTACTTTTTGTGGTCGATTATTTAAATGCTTATGTTGTCAGGAAGGGACTACTTGACTCTACTTATAACTAGTGAAACAAATGTCTACCAATTTTAATAAAGGAGTTATGGCCCTTTTTGTAAAAAATATAAAATGGCCTTCTTACCCCACCCATCGGGCAAGAAGCCCCCCTATTATAATCCTATGGCAATTTTTTTTTTGAGCGCATTCAGCTTGAAAGTTATTTCTTGGGGTTCTTCTATCAATTTTAAGGCATTCTAATAACTTTTTGTGAATTTCAGAATTTTCAGTTCATACAATTATTTTTAAATATTTTTTGCCCTGTTTTAATTTTGGCCAAATTTTTTCTATTTCAATTAGCTATCCTATCAAGATTTAAGGTAAAGTGCACATTATGAAATGGTTCCTGAAGCAGTTTCGAGGCCTCAGTGAAAGGGGGCCTCTTGCCCCATACCATTTGGGGCCTCTCGCCCCAAACTCACATATTTTAATTTGACCTCTATATTTTGAGCTAAAATGCAAAAAATATGATCCAAATCATGTTTATGTAATGGTTATAAAGTGAAGCAATGCAGATATCCATTATACTTTTAAAAATTTCCAAAGTTATTTCTAACAACCGCTTTCAAAGAATTAATCAAAGTTACAAAAACAATGCACCTTTTATTGTTTCTTTAATCACTTAGAACTGTGGTTTGGTGCTGCTTGCCCTGAAAATTTGTATGACGTCACCTAAAAAGCCTCCAGATTCAATCCTACCAATAAGAAAAAGTACCAAAAATGTAAGTTTAGATATAACCCTGGGGGGGCCTCTCACCTAACCCGGGCTTCTTGCCCCGACCCACTCTATAAAGGTGGAATAAGATCTTAAATCGGCAGAATAAAATAATAAATCGGCGGGGCAAGATCATATGGCTGTGGGGCAAGATCTAAATGCCTGTGGGGCAAGATGTAACCTTCGGCATGATGTCAAAAACCGTCAGCGAGATGTCAAAAACTGCCGGCGAGGCAGCAAAAACTGCCGGCGAGGCAGCAAAAAACTGCCGGCGAGGCTGCATATGTCCCGCAGGGGCAATACAAATGTTCCACAGGTGCAGGAGATGTCCCTATATCCCGCCGATCATCTTTTCTCTCGTTCTCACTCGAAAAATGCCCGCCGGACATCCAAAAATTGAGAAAAATTTTGGCTCTTTCCCGGCGACTTGGAAAAAAAATTTCAGGCTGCTGAATCTTTTTTGACATCCACGGCAGAGTTCTCCCCATTTCTAGGAACCCACCGATATGCAAAAAATACGTCAGCGAGATGTGAAAAATCGTCGATGGGATGTCACAAAATGATCCAAATTTCCAGGAAATACCAGCCCGTAGATGCCAAAAGACTTCCGTAACGTGCACCCTGTGAATGGGGCATTACTATATAACTTCAGGAGATTTCTGGATGCTTCAGTCTCCACTGCGAGGCGCCTGAAACGCTAGCCACAATTGATATTTCTAATTACAGTAGACGAACGACGAGTACTTACATTCTGCTGCAATTGGGCCTCAATGACTTCACAACAAGTCCTATCAAATACATTGAAATGAGGTGCCAATTTGTCATTAGGCAACTTGTGACCTCATTGGAGAATTGAGTGACACATCAAATGGCTTGCCATGATAACATTGCAAGTATAGGCTATGATCTCACTGAATGCTTACACGACATATAGTTTAACATGGCATGTATAGGGCTCTGACCTCACAAGGAACATTTCAGTCCAATTCTGTAAGCACTTGATGTTCGTCTACTGTAAAGACATTCACAAACAAATGGAAAAAATAACAATTGGGAAATTTAATTCCGAAAAATTTTTGATGGACTTTCGAAAATAAAAAACCAGCTGGATGCCATTTGAACGCCTTGTTATCTACATGCATAAGCCTTTTCTTTACGTTGGTAGTAGGCTATATCTTCTGACATTGACATTGGATGCTAAACATTTGAATAATTTTTTTTGTACTCTGGAGGTGGATTGCCATCCCTTTGAAAGTGTTAATTCAAATATTTGATTTACATCATTGTACCGAGAAAGAGAGGTCATTTTCTGGACCAATTCAATAATTTTTGCCTTCTACCCTCTTTTTCAAAGTCCTCCCCTGAGCGCAGATATGGCAGGGCATGGTGAGTATACATATCGACCAATATCTTAAAATGTGTTGAAAATGTTTAAGATATCGAGTTTCCTAATTACACTCATTTTCTAGGCCACTAAAGCGCTACTTGTAAGTAAGTGAAATGGGTTATGTTTTGCCATTGGGTCAATGCTAAACATCCTGAACCATACTGCTTGTGAAGCAAGGATGCTCATTGCTAATCCAATGAGATGAAAACACATTTGGTCATGGAGGACAATATTTGAGGTAATGTTGGATACAAATGGCCTACAATTTCCTTGCTATACTCAATTATGGTAACATACATGTACATGGGTCAAAGTCTTTGTAATGTTGAATTCGGGTCGATAGCTCATCTCTACTCTTGTTGCGCGAAAGATTGATATTAAAGTAAATTTGTTAATTTCTGAAAAGGTGCCTCAAAATTTGAAGCATACCACTAAGTCTGTGAAAGACGGGACTGCAGGTATAAAACGATTTTGACTTCAGTTTTTCTTTTTTTCTTTCATTTGTGCTTGAACTTCATTTTTGAAATGCAATGCCGTGAGACTACACATGTATGCCATACTAACCAAATAAGAAGGGAACTTAGCATGGACATGAAAAATTCTGGAACATATCATATATCAAGAACAACAGATCCAAAGAAATAAAGATATGCGCTTCTTCAAATTTTTCTTACTTTTGATAATTAAAAAAATTAATAAATGCAAAAAAAGGTCTCCAATTTAGAAGGTCCAGGGTGCAGTTCAGGCAATTTTTGTTAAATATTAGAACCCTCAACATCGGTGTCCAGCTGCCGGGTACCTGCACAAGCTCTGATGTCATAACTTACAATTCCTATGGTCGATCTGTGACATATATGTTACTGGAACTAGCATATGTATTTTTTTGCTATATCTTGATATTTAAAAAAAATCAATTACTTTTACATAAAACCAAGAAAATCATATCATCTTACATTTTAAATTTGGCATGTATTTAAGTGAAAGAAGAAAGGAAGAGCGAAAAGGAGAAGAAAAGGAAAGAACAGAAAAAGGAAGAAAAGAAAGGGAAAAGAAAAGGAAAGAGAATGGAAGAATAAGCCCCATGGGCACATCGACGTTGCAGCAACGTTGCAATGACGTCACAGCTTTCGTCAAATGACGTAGAATTGTATGGTTAAAATTATGTTGTCACAACGTTGTGAAGCGACGTCAAAGATATGACGTTGGCATGCAACGTTGTGGCGACGTTTTGCAATATTGTGAGGCAATGTCAAGAGTTCGATGTTAGCAACGTTGTGGCAATGTTGTAAAAAAACCCCGACACCCTGTTCACGTTGTGGCGACATCTACCATACATATCTACGTGACCAACAGACCAGCCCTCCACCAATTAGCGACGTCGGAGTTTACGTTGTGTGCCCACTGGGAGATTACAACAAATAAAAGACAGAAAATAAAGAAGGAAGAAAAGGGTTCCAGAATATCCTAAGAAAAGAAGGTGGAAGAGTTTTACTTCTCATCAGCACGTGTAAAGACGGTAGAAAAGAAGGAAGAAGGGAAGGAAGAAAAGAAAGATAGATAGATAGACAGCTTGACAGACAGCTAGACAGACACACAGATAGACAGATAGATAGAAAGACAGATAGAAAGATAAATAGAAAAATAAAAAGATAGAAAACTTTTTTTTATTGAAAATGAAAATAAATCCTTCCAGAGAAAAGAGGAACCTGTCAGCTTTCCAAAAATGGGTCTGCCATTTATATACACCCAATAGTTATGATTCTGTGGCCACATTTGTCTGGACCAATGAGTAACATTGGCTCATGACACACCCACACGAAGATGTCTTATAGCAAAATCACTTGAGTTTGGTCAAACAAATCAGTGGGCTGCAGCTGCTGCAGCCCACCAAAAAACAATATGCTAGTTCCAGTAACATATACATATGTCACAGATTGACCATAGGAGTTGTAAGTTATAACATCCGAACTTGTGCAGATACCCGGCAGCTGGACACCAATGTTGAGGGTTCTAATAATTATAAGGACTAATACATGCTCTGACAATGAATCAGTAGGCCTACTTTTGTGGTCAATAAAAAAATCATGCAACATTCTTTTCCAAGAAACTTCAGTACTGGCAGGTTATCCTGGAAAGTGGGTGTCAAAGGCAGTCATACATTGTTAGTCTTACAGGTTTACAGCCAAGTTTCAGTACTTCAGTGCCCACAACATTTTTTAGAAAGGGTTCTCGATTAACTTCCCAAAATACACAAAAATTAATGGTTTCCCTCATATTTTCAGAGAACATGAAATCAACATCTTGTTATGTTATAGGCCAATTTAATAAATTTATACTTCTGAATAACTTGTTCTTCTACATTTTTCCAAGTATGAAAAAAATGACAAAAAATATTTTTAAAAACCCAGAAGCACTGATATGTACAGAAAACAAAGCTCAAAAACAAAGGAAACCACTTGAAATACACAGATCTACAAATTACAAAATAAACATAGAAATGCTGTGTGGGGGCCAAACTGAAGATAAAAATATGGCAAAGCAAACAATTTTTTCTTTTGAACTTGCCTTTAAGGTTACCTCAAATGTTATATGACTTTCGGCAAAGAATAAAATTTAATATTCTTTCAAGTCATTTACAAAGGCTACATCTCTCGGTTGGTTTTCGCCATTAACATTTTGCTTGTTTGGAGACTTTTCTATAGTTCACTTTTCCCCGTTCACAAAGGAAAGGCCAGATCAGGTGGTTTTTACTTGTCCATGAGTGACTTTTGGACATCATAAATTTTGCAAGGGCTCTCCAAGTCTCAATGGCACCTGAAAAAAATTCTTTGTGATATTACAAAGAAGCAGCAAGCAGGTATTAATTCAAGAAAATGTCAAAAGGTTTGGATTTCAGATAAACCCTGTTCAGCAATTCCACACCACATTGGACTAAATGGTGCTGATAGTTCTATAATGACAACTACTGTTATGTGCAACTACCAACTGTTGTAAAAGTGATTGACACTGAATAAACCTTAATTTACAACAAAAACTGGTGACTCATCTGGATTTGAAAACAATAAAAGATCAGCAAAAATGTCTAAGACTCGTGCCTTCAGGGAAATAACCATCCTAGATGTTTATTTTTTTTTAAAGAAAATTCCTGAAATTTGCCACATATCTTTGTTGAAAAACTAATATTGGAGGTAGCATGATCGCAAGTTTTTTAGTTTTCAAATGTTGCAGAAATGCCACTTTGTGACACGTTTTCCAATTGACATTGTCTAGAAGATTTTTTTGTCTCATACCTCCTGCTGATATATTGTGGGTTGGATCTGTTTAATGTAAATAGTATCTGCCAGACACTGGTGAAAAAACATATTTTAAAAAAGGGGAAAAAACTTAATGAGGAAAAATTACTGAAGAATTTGGGAGACAGACCTTTTTTGCAAGTCAGCACTGTGGGTTTTCAGGGTATATCAGCATGATTAGCACTTTACCAATTTATGAGACAAAATCCAAATTGACACCCAAATTGTGGAACCTGGGTACTGAGCAAAATTAATCTTACAGTATCCCCAGTAAATGAGTACACCCCTGCTACTCCTGGATTAATTTGCTCAGAGCTCCACACTCAAGTGAAATAATCCACCAAGTTCATGATATAATATAGTCTAGACCTAGCAGAATGTCCATGTAAACTTTGAAAGATATGCAATCAATTATTTGTAACTGACAAATATTAAAAAGTAAAAGTGCCACCAAATAAGTGAGTACACCCAATGCAAAAGAGACATTGGCATGACCTGAGAAATGAGTAATTATTGCTTATAAGTAGCAGCGAAAATTTTTATTTTGGAAAATGGCATTGACAGTGTAAATTACATCACATCCACTAAGTTTGTAGCAAAGGATAGCCATTTTCTATTGCCACATTACGAGTGGCAGAGGGTGCATCATATTGTGATGCAAAGGAATCTCTTTCTCCATTGAAATAGCATTGCTGATTTGGGACGACCACCTCCGGATATGTTTGCCGCTCCACGGTATCTACAGTGGCCATTGGAATTTCCTGCTCTTTTTTTGACATAAAGTTGATGTGATCAGGGGCGAATCTAGAAATGGCCTGAGGGGGAGGGGTTCATTACATGGGGTGAATACAGGGCGCTCCGCAGCTTTTCCTATCTCTTCCATGTTAATTTTTGGCCTGGGGCAGGGGGCCATACCCAATGGCCCCCCTTAAATATGCCACTGGATGTGATCTATTTTATTATTACATACTTTGTACACAATTGCCATGAGGTCAAAATGTAAAACTTGCCAATTTTTGGACCCCCATGTATATTTTGCATAAGGTGTACTCACTTATTTTGCAGCAGTTATTTCAAACACTCACAACTTACAAATACGTAAGTCTGCACCATTGAAATTTTACAAACACATTTTCTTAGGTCCAAGGGATATCGTATGCTGGTTAAGTTGAATTAGTCCAGTCAAAATAGAGTTTAACCTAGACATAATTGCAACACGAGCAATTTCAATTGTAGGCCTATATATACCAGAAAATCCTGCAGATTATGAAAATAATGCTCATTTTTGTGTGGCGGTGGTGGAAAATCTTCAAAAATGCGTTTCCATGGCAACAAGTCTATATCAAAATAAATCGATGAATTTGAGCTAAAAAGCTGCCTAGCATTGACAGATATTATGATATTTGCAATCTGATGGTACAGTTTGATTAGGTATAAGATCAGTTATCAAAAATTGTAATCATTTTGAACCCGCAATTTCCTTGGTTGCCATGGTAACATAGTTGCATAACAAAATCAGGATTTTTTTTATACTGTGATGAATAAAGTTTTGCTTTATTCAGCTGTTATTAACATTGTGGAAATGGTAATTTGACTGGTAAATATGCTATACTCTGGGCTTTTCAAAAAGATCATGTATGGGTCTGAGACTTCATTACTTTTCAGGAAAATGTTGCCTTAGTAACACAAGTCTTAGATTTTTCAAAATACCCTTGAAGATTGTTATTCCTTCTGTTGAATTGTAAGATAAAGGCTAGCAGTAATTTCTTTCAGAATAACTTAAAATCTATAATCTAGTTTATGGATACATGCTCAATTTTAACTTTAACAGTTTGGTTGCCATGGAAACATGTAAAAAGCATAAATATTATATATTTTTTAAATATACAAGATTTTTCAACATTTTTCAATAACATTTCCCTAGATAATGAAGTAGCAAGTTCGTTAACATGTTGAACAACGTGAGAATATCATTTTGTATGGTAACCAAGACCAAAATATTGTTTTTCTGCTTAGCAACCACACAAAAATAAGACTTTTCTGCTTGTAGGTCGTGTCTGAAGAACAATATATTAGGTTAAAAATTGATGTCTTTCAGCCTAAATGCATGTAAGAGAACAAAAATCTAACTTTTAAAATGAATTGGAATAGTAATATTCTCAAATATGGAGCTTCTACAAGAAATCTGCCTTTCAAAAGCGCTATTTGGAGGTTTATTAGTATTTTCTTACAGTTTGTCTCCCCATTTCAGTACAAATATTGAGGCCGTGAGTCAGTTCGCATTTTGTAGCTTTTAAAATGTGCATGTGGTGTGGTAACCAAGGCATAAATATTGTTTTTTTTTTTTGCTTAGCAACAAGACAAAAAGTTTAGTAAAGACGGTTTAAACTGTTGTCCAATTAGGGGAACGAGGGGCAAAATGGAGCGGCGGGGCAAAATGGTTTTTTAAGTTTTCTCGGAACGTTTTGACCTGCCTTCAAATTTTTTGGTTGGAAAATAAAATAGGATACATGACCAACTTTTCCTGAGAGTTTCGTTGATGAGAACGTTTGCTGCTCTGCAGCTATGTTAATTTGAAGTTTTTGATCGATTTTCTTAAAAAAATCATAATTTTTGGAAATGGTGTTATACCTCCAATGACGTTCCCAGCCAAATAATTCATAGTCAGTGTTATTAGAGGACTACTAAGCTTGCATATTAGGCAAAAAAATGTAGTCTGGTGCTTAGTCATGTGTAAGTAGGTCATTATTAATCTACCCTGCATGGTTGGGGCAAGATGGAGTCCTCCTGCGGGGGCAAAATGGGAAGCACAAAAAAGCAATCCCAGCCTAGAAAAGGTTGAAGCTTGGTATTCGGTCAATTCAACCATGGCATTTGAGACATTTGATGTACACTTTCTGGTCATATAAGCGGCTAAATTTGAGAAAATCACAAGAGATTTGTAGATCTAATCCATGTCATCAGTAATACCTTGAGGATTTAGGCTTAGTGGTGAAACCCCGTATTGTTGAAACTGAAACGAACGTGACTGCCTTTCAAAAAGCATAGTCAAATCCAATACCAGTTTAAATTGTTAAATTATTAAGAAAACTCGGAAATCATAGTTGTGTGAATATTCATAAAACTGTCACATTTCCACAAAATTTTACTAATTTTGTTTCTTTTGTAATCGAATGTTTATGGTTAAATAATTTGTCAAATAATTACATAGAATGAAGAAATACTAGCATTACTTCGCAATAATTGCATCCTGTATTGAGAAGTTGATTTCATAATTTATTGTATGTTTACTCTTAGTATTCTGCAATATTCTCACATTTGCAATGACATGAATTAATGCATTTTTGTTTGTCAACATGCTTTTTAGTTAGACTATTATCAAAACAGCTGATTTATTGCAGAACTTTTGAAACTTTATTTCTTCCCATTTTGCCCCATATGAAATTCCATTTTGCCCCAAGCATGGGGCAAAACGGGATAAAGTTGTATTTTTGAAAATAGGGAAAAATTTGAATTTGAACTAGTAAAAAAGGACTTTTCTACGTTTGAGCAAGTGGTACTTGTACTTCTTCATGGATCAGACCTTATTTGGCATTCGCATGTTATACCACCTTCGTGCAGCGAGCCTTTGAAGTTAGGTGGCCCGTTTTGCCCCTCGTTCCCTAGTGGATCTTATTGCATGAAATGACACAGAGTGTACATTTCAGGATAAAAGTGTGAAATTTGGCAGAGGGGTAAATAAAACCTAGAGCAATACGTTTTTTTTATGTAACAGTTTGGCACACACTAGCTTCCATCCGCCATCTTGGATTACAAAATGGCCACCATTCTGAACCTCTTTTCATCAATATCTCAGTAACAAAGGGAGGTAGAATGTTCATTTCAGTGGCTATAGCCTTGTAATTAAATCAGAAATACATTTTGGCCATTTTAGAAGTGCTAAGTTGGTGGCCATATTGATTTTCAAGACGGCTGCCTCTGAAAAACTGTTTATTGCCATATCTCAGAAACTACCTCAGTTAGGGAGTCTGTTTCTGTGGCTATACCCCTATTTTTGGGTCAATAAATTAAATTAACTGACTATTATGTGATTGAATTGCATACATATTTAATTTTTAAATATGGCTGCCATTTACATCTAATTATTCGCCATATTTCAAAATATAAAATAGCTAGAAACTGGATTTCAGTGACTCTCCTTCACATTTAGGTCAACATATTTGATTCAAGAAACATTTTCTTATGCAGGGTGGTAGCTAAATTGATTTTCAAGATGGCCACCATATTTCTTTGATTTCTTTTAGCATCTTTAACGCTAAAATGGCTACGATTTCATGACTGTACTCTCTATTTTAGATAAATTTATATAATAAGTCATTCATTTATGTGATGGGATATAAGTTCAGAGGGGGTAGGTGGTGCTATAGACACAGATAGATTATGGTAACTTCAGCCTTTTAAGTCCAGTTCTGAGTGCACAAGAGGGTTATCATGAAGTTTATTTGTCTGTTGTTATAAGAAAATTGAAAATATATATAGTGATTATTTCATTGACTGAACACACATTTTCAGGCTGCGGGATGTGGAAGAAATAACACAACTGCACTTTTTTTCCAGGATAAAGTAGTGTCACATTTTAACATTAATTATTAAAACTAAATTATTTCATTTCAGTTTCAAACCCTTGTCAAATAACCATGAGATATATAACACATCTAATTTGATTGAAACAAAAAAGCTGGTAGCCACCAAATTGCACAATGAAGCTACAGTTGTTCCAAGGGTATATTTCGTCAATTACCTACCTATTATTGGCTTTCCATTGAATCCCGCTTTATTTCAAGAATATGACAAATTAATAATCTATCCTTATTTAAGAAAGACACTTCAAATTTTGCCTTTTATATCACAGCAAGTAGAAATAATCGAATAGCTTGAGATATAGCTCAACTTTTGAGTAGGTGGAGATATAGCTCAACTTTCGAATAACTGGAGATATAGCTCACCTTTTGAATAGCTGGAGATATAGCTCAACTTTCTGCCACTTCTGCATGTGCACAAGTTGTTGAGGGAAGTTGGAGTGATGAGGCTGACATATCTACCAGTCTGTCAGGTGTCTCAATACTTGACAATTTAGATTAGGGGAAACAAGGTCAGAGTCATTTGAAAATAGCTTAATCTTTCATAATTCTTGCCTTGGAAATAACTTAATCTTTCAAACTTCTTGCCTTTAGAGGCTTCCGAATAAAGTTAAATTATACTTGAAACTGGAAAAGCTCTCTGGGAGAGCTTTGGTTTGAATAAGGCTATCCCTTATTTTTTGCTATCCCCCAACATTTTTATGAGAATCTGCCCAAGTCCTTTCCATTCTTTTGGTGGAATCAATGAACAATTGAGCTGGAGACATCATCTAGAGTCAACAAAACAATCAATCCATCTTTGCATCTTCACAAATGACCATTGACCATAGAAGGCTTCAAAGGCAAGACCGGTTGTAAAACTTCAACTGTATACACCAGGATTCTGCCAATTGTGCATCATGGTACTTTTTGTATAAACATCCATCATTCCCCCAAAGGCACATACAGCAAGCGAAATAGCCTTGGTCAGGTATCTGAACGTAGTTTGTGGAACACACCTTATTGATTCATTTGGAAAAGTGTAACTATGTGTGTGACTATGTGTGTTTGTCACAAACAAAAGAGCAGAACTTGCATGTGCATCGGGCTGCTTTGAGGCTTACTATTGACATGGAAATGGAAGGTTCCAGAAGTTGGGCTATGTCTTAAGACATTCCATTCCTTCTGCTTGCCTTGGTTAGATGTAAAAACCAACATTTAAATGAGCCTCTCTTGAAAGAAACACGACTATTTATTTGGAATATTCTCGAAAAAACAAATTTATGGCCAAGATCTACAGATCACTTCCTACAGATCTACAGATCATCTAACTCCTCATCAACTCAAAATCAAATAATAAATGTGTTTGTCAAAATATTGAAAAATCCAGAATGGCCACCATTGCATCACAAATAAGAGTTAGTTAATCTGATTTGTTGACCCCAAACACAGGGTATAGCCACAGAAACAGACTCCCTAACTAAAGTAATTTCCGAGATATGGCAATAAACAGTTTTTCAGAGGCAGCCATCTTGAAAATCAATATGGCCGCCATCTTAGCACTTCTAAAATATCCAATTTGTATTTCTGATTATTTACAAGGCTATAGCCACTGAAACATTCTACCTGCCTTAGTTACTGAGATATTGATGAAAAGAGGTTCAGAATGGTGGCCATTTTGTAATCCAAGATGGCGGATGGAAGCAAGGGTGTGCCAAACTGTTTACATAAAAAAACATATTCCTCTAGGTCTTATTTACCCCTCTGCCAAATTTCACACTTTTATCCCGAAATGTACACTCTGTGTCATTTCATGCACTAAGATCCACTAATTGGACAACAGTTTAAACCGTCTTTACTAAACTTGTTGTCTGGTTGCTAAGCAAAAAAACAATATTTATGCCTTGGTTACTACTCCACATACACATTTTAAAAGCTACAAAATGTGAACTTACTTACAGCCTCAATATTTGTACTGAAATGGGGAGACAAACTGTAAGAAAATACTAATAATCTTCAAAATAGCGCTTTTGAAAGGCAAATTTCTGGTAGAAGCTCCACATTTGAGAGTATTATTAATCCAATGTATTTTAAAAGTTAGATTTTTGTTCTCTTACATGCATTTAGGCTGAAAGACATCAATTTTTAACCTAATATATGAGTTGTAGCTCGTCTTTGTTCTTTAGACACGACCTACAAGCAGTAAAGTCTTATTATTGTCTGGTTGTTATGCATAAAAACAATATTTCGGTCTTGGTTACCATACGAAATGATGTTCTCACATTGTTCAACATGTTAACCAACTTGCTACTATATTATCGAAGGAAATGTCATTGAAAAAAGTTAAAAAATCTTGTATATTTAAAAAATATATAATATTTGTTCTTTTTACATGTTTCGTTGGCAACCAAACTGTTAAAATTAAAATTAAGGGTGTATCTATAATCTAGATTATAGATTTTAAGTTATTCTGAAAGAAATTACTGCTAGCCTTTATCTTACAATTCAACAGAAGGAATAACAATCTTCAAGGGTATTTTGAAAAATCTAAGACTTGTGTTACTAAGGCAACATTTTCCTGAAAAGTAATGAAGTCTCAGACCCATACATGATCTTTTTGAAAAGCTCAGAGTATAGCATGTTTAACAGTCACATTATCATTTCTGCAATGTTAATAACAGCTGAATAAAGCAAAACTTCATTCATCACAGTAGAAAAAAATCCTGATTTTGTTATGCAACTATGTTACCATGGCAACCAAGGAAATTGCGGGTTCAAAATGATTACAATTTTTGATAACTTATCTCATACCTAATCAAGCTGTACCATCAGATTGCAAATATCATAATATCTGTCAATGCTAGGCAGCTTTTTAGCTCAAATTCATCGATTTATTTTGATGTAGACTTGTTGCCATGGAAACGCATTTTTGAAGATTTTCCACCACCGCCACACAAAAATTAGTATTATTTTCATAATCTGCAGGATTTTCTGGTATATATACCATTGAAATTGCTCGTGTTGCAATTATGTCTAGGTTTAGAGCATTTTTGGCCTAGAATGACTGGACTAAATTACTTCAGTTAGTTCCTGACTTATAAGCAAATTAGTCAATATGTCGCTAGGGTGTAGAGTAGGTCGGGGCAAGAAGTCTGGGTTAGGTGAGAGGCCCCCCAGGGTCATATCCAAACTTACATTTTTGGTGTGTTTATCTATTGATAGGATTGAAGCTAGAGGCGTTTTAGGTGACATCACAAATTTTTAGGGCAAACAGCACCAAACCATAGTAGAAATTAAAGAAACAAAAAAATGTGCATGGTTTTTGTAACTTTGACTAATTCTTTGAAAGGGGTTGTCAGAAATAACTTTGGAAATTTTTAAAAGTATAACGGACATCTGCATTGCTTCACTTTATGACCATCACATAAAATTTAATATGATTTGGATCATGTTTTTTGCATTTTAGTTCAAAATATAGAGGTCAAATTAAAATATGTGGGTTTGGGGCGAGAGGCCCCACATGATCTGGGGCATGAGGCCCCCTTCACTGGGGGGTCGAAGCTGCTTCAGGAACCATTTAATAATGTGTACTTTACCTTAAATCTTGATACAATAGCTAATTAAAATAGAAAAATTTGGCCCGAAATTGAAACTGGGCAAAAAATATTAAAAAATAAAAGTATGAGCAGAAAAATTCTGAAATTCAGAAAACATGAATAGAATGCCTTAAAAGTGATAGAAGAACCCTAAGAAATACATTTTAGGCTGAATGCGCTCGCTAAAAAAATTGCCATAGGATTATAATAGGGGGGCTTCTTGCCCGATGGGTGGGGTAAGAAGGCCATTTTAAATTTTTTACAAAAATGGCTGTAACTCCTTTATTAAAATTGGTAGACATTTGTTTCACTAGTTATTAGTAGAGTCAAGTGATCCCTTCCTGACAGCATTAGCATTCAAATATTCGCCAATAAAAAGTAGGTCAAATCGCACCTCGAAGTTAAGGGGGGCTGCATGCCCCGACCTACTCTACTCATTTACTGGGGATACTGTATGTTGAAAGTAATTGCAAATAGGGTCGATTATCTATGGCAGCTGAGAAGTATCCTTGTATGTCACTGGAATCCATCTTCAAATTGTTTTGTTTTTCTTTAACAAATACTATACGGGCCATTCTCAAATTTCGGGACAAAATGCCCTGGAAAATGTGGTAACGGAGTGGACTTTTGATGCAAAAAAAACCTGCTTTTTGAGCAATTTAAAAATAGAAAAAAAAGAAAAAAATTATGTAAGTCTTATTTTCAGAAGTACTTCATCTCAGATCAATCGTTTTTTTAATCAAATATCAATTTTTTGTGGTAACGGAGTGGACAGGAACGGTTTGGTTTTCTCTTAATAGTGCATTCTATTTGGGAGATACAAAGTTATGATTGCATTCTATTGAATCCTGTCACCCTCAGAAATATATACATAACATTTCTTTGAAAAAGTATCATTGGTAAGCCCGGAATTGGAGGGAACGGAGTGGACATTTCAGTGGGACCAAAAAATGTTCCAATGAAAATTAAGCCTTAACTTGTTGAATACCTGTTTAATGAAAATTTGCAAACTGTGATAGTTTGGCGCATATGCATCTTGCGACATTGAGTGGAAATTGCTCATTAAAAACAATAGCGAGCCAAGCTGGGCCTGGTAACGGAGTGGACAAAAAAATTAACATAAACTGGTGACACGTCTTTTACATCAATTAATTCAATGAAAATTAAAAAAGAAAAAAGTTAAATATGATGTATATATCAATTCAAGTCTATATTCTCATGAATCGTGCATAGAAACTTTGGAAATGATGGTACTTTAGGAGGAAAATTAACACTTTATTTTGTCATGTCAGGTCTAGTGACAGGGAAAAACCACTGATTTGGCATGGATTACTGGACACAATGCACCAAAAAAAGGTCTAATAAATGACTTTTTGTTCCAAATGCAGTGGTTCTAAATAGAAATATGAATAACAGATGTGGAGTGACACTTCAGATATCAATTGCATTCAAATTAATGTCAGGGAACTGGAGTGACGCAAATTGTCCCGAAATTTGAGAATGACCCATACATTATATCACGCCATCTCTTGAGAGAAAACGCCAAAAAATGGGCCCTTTTGCTTTATTCTGATATATGTTTGGCAAATTTTAAGACATTAAAGCAGAAATGATTAGTTCTAATGCATAAATAGTGCATCTTTCTGACATTCTTTGGAATTACCCCCTGCTTTTTCGCGTGCAAGGTAGGTTAGGTCGTCTTTATTTGCAAAAGTCAAATGTGATAAACAAGGCAACAGGTAAACAGGATAGATAGATAGATAGATAGATAGATAGATATGGTAAGTGCAGCCCTCTAAGCCCAGTTCTGGGCGCTCACGAGGGTTGATTGATGAGATGAGAGAGAGAGCAGGAGTCCTCAACATGTTACACATTTACCCCATGTGAGGGATCTTTTACTTGCCCAGCACAGACACTGATACAAGGGGCCGCCAATTTAACGTCTCATCCGAACGACATCCAGCTGGGATTTTGCTCATAAAGGTACACTGAAAATTTCGGGTTCCCCAACCGGGAGTCGAACCCATGCAGGCAAAGACCTTCAGCGGAGCAGGCAGGAACCTTAACCACTACACCACCCAGCTGGATATGGTCGCGCTTGGATGATTTTTGGCACAATGATGCTTGTTTCACAATCAGATCAGTATATATAAACAGTAGTTAGCTCACAACCTTCGATGACTAGCAAATGACGCTCGATGGTGGCGATAGGGGCCGCGCCAGCCTCCCTGATCCAAGGGGTCCCACAACCTCTAGTTGAGCCCCTGGGATCATGGAACACTTGATCCACTTCAAAAGTTAACCACAACTTGGCATCAATAATTAAGATACAAAAATGTGTCCACATGTTAAGCATCGTTGTGCCTAAAAATCATTCAACTTCAACCATATCCTGTAAACCTGTTGCCTTGTTTATCACTTTGGGAGGCTGCAAGGACAGGTACCTAGGAACCTTGGCCTAGGACACCTTAATAGTGCCAATGCAGATCGATACAAATAGAATTCTGTGCCTTAACTTTTGAGAAAAATCACAAATCTTTCACGTGACTTCACACGTGTGCAATTTCTTTTAGAGAATGTCTACAAGTTCATATCTTATTGAAACTGAGTCATTGATACTCCAAGAGTTCACAAAATTCTTGTGTGACAGCAAACAAAAATGGCTCCCCATTCAGTTTACATGGTAAGTCAAAGTGTGACTAAAATTGAAATTTCAAAACTGGCTAGACACCTTCAAAGTTGACAAACGTGACCAACTAAAAGGAATAGAGAAAGATTTGAAAGATTTTGGGACACACCATATTTTTGAAGAAACTTCAGCATGTTCATGGGGAGAGGGAGATTACTTGTTTCAGAAAACCTACTAATTTCAGGCGCGGGCGTAATTTGGTGAAGGACAGGGGGAACATGTCCCGCCGAGGTTTTGACCCCGGGGGACATAACATGAAATGTCCTCCCCAACTATTTTGTGTGAAAATTAAATGTTTTGTCACTGTTGTGGTAATGGCCCTTGGGCTCAATTTGCTAGGGCGCTGTTCTAAGAGACCAGGGCCGTAGCCTGCAACTGCCCCTCCCCCTAGAATTTGACCAAAAAAGAAGTTTACCATGCAAAAATTTCCTTGGCTCGCGTGCCTCCCCCCCCCACATTTTCCGCAAAAATTATGCCCCTGGTTTCAGGGTTTGCTGCGAGTACAGGCCCATTTAGTATAATTCTTTGTAATGAATGCATGAATATCCTGTAGACAGCAGCACCTTAAAAAAAAAGAAATTCGATCAAATCGGACTCTAAAAAAAAGATACCATGGAGTTTGAGGGAAATTATTTATTTCACGATGATGGCAAAAGTAGATATTTATTTAGAAATTTTGGAGCAACAGCGAAAGAAATTATTTACTTTAAAGAAAACTCAAAGTGCCCACCCCTTGGAGATTAAATGGTCTTCCCCTTATGCCTTGGGCAGCAATAACAATCCATGAGCCCTTCTTTACTGAAAATTTTAAAGATATTAATCTCTTTTGTCCAGGATCAGATAATCACTTTTTAGTTTTTTATGTACCATATAGGCCTCATTCAGTAAATGTAAGACAGAAACAATGAAGTTTGATGGCAGGTCGATCAGAAGTGTCAATTTACAACTAGAAGGCAAATTGGAATTTGCATATCTGGACGGCGATAATCGACCTGACCATTGTAAAATAAGCTAGGGCTAGTCGTTTAGTATGCTGAATAGTAGTAGCAGGGTCCCATTTTATGAGGACGTTAGCCCTAAGTGGCCTTGAGAGGGAGAAATGCATATTTTGCTAGACATGCTGCAACGCACAAAAGTGTTTTGATTGATACTTATGTTGAAAGTTTGTAGGGCTTGAGTTATGTAGAGTAATATCATGATGCATTTTTTGCAATGGCATATGAGTGTATATTGTTGACCCCCCGAGGTGCGCCCCCCCGAGGTGCGCCCCCCCCGAGGTGCGCCCCCCCGAGGTGCGCCCCCCCAGGTGCGCCCCCCAGAGGTGCGCCCCCCGAGGTGCGCCCCCCGAGGCAACCCCAATTGGCGACCCCCGGTTTCTATCGATCTCAATAAAGATACTTTTATGACAATAATGAGATAATCATAATTCATTAACTGTATTTGGTTTCACACAAATATCCTTTATATGATTTAATTGTTGTAATCACAACTCAGGACAACCATGGCAAACCCAACACCATTCCATGCACCATCCTAGCACAGCATTCAAATCCACTGGCGCTGGTACGCATTTTGCACGTTAAATGGCTACGGAGAGTGTCCCCCTAGCGGGAAACCAAAGAACTACTTGTTCACAGCAGCAAAGACTGCGGGAACCAGCCAGACGACATCAACCAATCACATCGCTTCATTCCAATAGCAACCATCTACTCTATCAGAGCTAATGTATAGTATCGATGGACTGGTCCCCCCTAAGCTACAGACAGGTGGGCCAGATAGCAGTCAAATGCATCAGACTTAGCGATTTCTGCCTATTCTCGGCACTGTATGCATCTATCTACAGTGGTTACAGATAGATCTAGCCCTAATCTATCTGCTGCATCACTCTGAGGCATTTGGATGGCATGTGTGCAGAGGTGGAGGGTGAAATAGGAGCTTAGTGGAGTAAACCACTATATGTCATGTTTAATGCTGGAATAGTTGACAGGAAGTCAAGGCTGACAGAAGTAGTAGTGTAGCCAAACAATGAAGTTTGATGGCAGGTCGATCAGAGGTATAAATTTAAAACAAAGTTTGATGGCAAGGTGATCAGAGGTATAAATTTACAATGAAGTTTGATGGTAAGTTGATCAGAGGTGTCATTTTACAATGAAGTTTGATGGTAAGTTGATCAGAGGTGTTATTTTACAATGAAGTTTGATGGTAAGTTGATCAAAGGTGTTATTTTACAATGAAGTTTGATGGTAAGTTGATCAGAGGTATAAATTTACAATGAAGTTTGATGGTAAGTTGATCAGAGGTATAAATTTACAATGAAGTTTGATGGTAAGTTGATCAGAGGTATAAATTTACAATGAAGTTTGATGGTAAGTTGATCAGAGGTATAAATTTACAATGAAGTTTGATGGTAAGTTGATCAGATTATAAATTTACAATGAAGTTTGATGGTAAGTTGATCAGAGGTGTTATTTTACAATGAAGTTTGATGGCCGGTCGATCAGATTATAAATTTACAATGAAGTTTGATGGCAAGTTGATCAGAGGTGTTATTTTACAATGACGTTTGATGGTAAGTTGATCAGATTATAAATTTACAATGAAGTTTGATGGTAAGTTGATCAGAGGTGTCATTTTACAATGAAGTTTGATGGTAAGTTGATCAGAGGTATAAATTTACAATGAAGTTTGATGGTAAGTTGATCAGAGGTATAAATTTACAATGAAGTTTGATGGCAAGTTGATCAGAGGTGTCATTTTACAATGAAGTTTGATGGCAAGGTGATCAGAGGTATAAATTTACAATGAAGTTCAATGGCAAGTCGATCAGAGGTATAAATTTACAATGAAGTTTAATGGCAAGGTGATCAGAGGTATAAATTTACAATGAAGTTCAATGGCAAGTCGATTAGAGGTGCCGATTTACTATGGAGTTCAATGGCGAGTTGATCAGAGGTATAAAATTACTATAAAGTTCGATGGCAAGTTAATCAGAGGAGCTCATTTACAATAGGGGTCAATTATTGAATGCTTATCATAATGCGGTAAACATGGTTATGAATACTCGACAGCGCTTAAAAGTAGTGACACAACTGTCTCTCCCAGTTGACCAGAGTCATTGAGACTTTTAAGAGGTTTCAAGGCCATCTCAGGCCATTTCTAGAGACGCCCCACCCTGCCAAGACAGCCCCTGCCCACACAGGCTGCAAAAGTGACTATTCTGGGTAAAAATTGCATATTCATGAGCTTCTGGTCATTACTACCATATAAAATTTCTGTGGTTTTCAAAATGGTGTAAACTACTTTCTAATGGGAGTTTATCTCACAATCTGCTCTCTAATACCCAAAATAGCCCATCTGTTATCCATTAAGGGGTTGCTATTAATTTTTTGTGGTTAGCAAGTTTTAGGATTCAAAATGACCTCCCTATAAAGATTCCTTGTCCTCATCTTGGAAGGTCAAATAAATTATACCCTTAGGGTTTTTGAATCCCGTTAGCTGATTGGCTGACAAGGTCAACTGGGTCAAAGCCTGGAATAGAGGCTGAGGGTTGCTGTGTAGGCAGGGTACCTGCATGGGATGGAGACGCCCCTGCTTCTTTCCAGCCCAGGCTTTCCAGCTAACACTTCTCCAAGTATAACATTATAACAAGTAACAGATAGATGCAGGCTCAAAGCACAGTGGAGACCTCTGCCCAACTTTACGATTTTGCTGTTGATCTTTGCTGTAACGTATATAATGCCACCTGGTGGATTAGCCGGATATGGCCATGTGAAGATCATTGATCTCTGCTCAATAACAAATCCAGAGGCATTCATTGATAGTTAACTGTAACTTCTTCAAAACTAATTTTTCAGCATATCAGCAGGCCCACATGTAGGCCAAAAAGATTAAGGACTACGCTAATTGGTGGAGGGCTGGTCTGTTGGTCACGTAGATATGCATGGTAGAGATTATGTTGCCACAACATGAACACGACGTCGGGGTTTTTTTACAACATTGCCACAACGTTGCTAGCTGACGTTGAACCATTGACATTGCCTCACCAGTCACAATGTTGTGGAAACGTTGCCACAATGGCACATACTAACGTCATATCTTTGATGTTGCTTCACAACGTTGTGACAACATAATTTCTACCATACAATTCTAGGTCATTTGACGAACAGGGTGACGTTGTTGGGAGATGAAATTCATCTTCGAACTACTTCACCAATCCTTTTCATGTAAAAACATTGTTTTTGTATGTGCAAATCAACAAAATGGCGCCCTTTTGCTTAGAACATTGGCTGAGCATAAATTTGAGATAACTCGACATCCATTCAACAACGGATTTTCAAGGACTTAAATTTTTTTGCACATAATCAGGATGCCAGAACCACCATATTTTTTTGCACTTTTTACAGACTTTTCAAGTAAACCTTAGGTTTTTTTAAAGACTTGTAAGAATTTTCAAGGACCATCAGAACCCTGGGACCCGATTTTACCAACAGAATTGCGGAATTTCATTGTATCTTTTTATATGGTGGGATTCAGCTTTAACCATGTTAACTTTTAGAGTATGTATTCCAAAGTACAAAGGTCTAAATTTCACTCACTAGGAGCCTTCATCCTTCTCTCAAGGACTTCATCAGCCTTCTGCCTAAAACACTCAAACACTCACATGACCTGGACCGGTCATGTGACCTCTGAGTGTTTGAGGCAGAAGGCTGATGAAGTCCTTGAGAGAAGGATGAAAGCTCCCAGTGAGTGAAATTTAGACCTTTGTATTTTGGAATACATACTCTATGAATTTCCAAAGGTCAGGATCTAACCTACAGTTACAACTTACATGTTTAAAACTCTGTAGGTGAAATTGAACCTGGGAGTTATCTGACATCAGCAAAAACTACCTGAGGGACTCAAGAGTATGATTTTAATGTTCATAGAAAGACAATTCAAACACAGATGAGCCATTTAAACAATTTATTGCACTTCAATACTACTGTCAAATTATAAAACAAAGCAGTCTTGAATATTGCCAGGAAAATATCTTTTTTAAATTACAAAAAAAAAATCACCAACTTATCTGAGCTTTCAAATAGCGAATAATGACACATGGAATAGAACTGCCTTAACTTCTGCATAACAAATATATAACATTTGATAACAAACTAAAAACACACTCATATTGTCAAAATTATCTATTATATACCTTACCATGTTTAGCTTAATGACTATTTAGTAATTCAATCCTCCGTATATTTAAAGGCGTTGTTAACAACTTTCATTCTTCGGCAGAATTTTAACTATGTTAAAAATGTTTGCCTAATTTTTTCAGAATTTGCGTATTGTGTTCAATCTTCAAATCATTAACATACACAATTATAAATGCAACAAACATGTTCAATAATAAATACCTCAAAATTTTGAGAGGTAATCGTACTTTCACATAACTAAACAAGGTTTTCCTATAACATCTTAACCTATCTTTCAAGGTGTAAGCATTTCACCGGGTAGCAATTCTTATGAAGATTGTTGTGATTTTCAAATTTCGAAGCTGCAAACATCTTGTTAAACCATGATAACAATATCTATAAAGAATTTGCTAGTCAATTAATAAACTCAATTACAATGTTTAATTTTGAAGTTGTAACTTTGAATCTTCAACTAATAAATATGTTAAACCCAAAATACAATTCATTGTATTCACCAACAAAGAAAAAATCTTTCAAATTTTGTCATCAAAATTTTCAACAAGAACAGGCCTCATCTGAACAACTTCAAAATCACGATTTTAATTTTTTCAACAGCCTTCTAGCTTTTGAAAATCGCAACAACCATGGACCATATAGCATATATTTTCTCCAGCTCTTGCAATGTAATGATTCAATCCCACGAATCCTCCTCCTAATACCAGGAAAGCTCGGTAGTACACACTATTCATGACCAAGCTATTGAAAGCTTACATTCATACAACTCAAACCAATCCAATCCGTATTTTTCATGTGCCCCACAAAAATCTGGCAAGACATTTCATCCTATTACATAATTGTGACACTCATCATATTCAAATTTACCGTTAGATACATGTATTTTTGTCAATGGTTTCACAATTTTCATATTTTTTTCAGAATAAAGCAATCATCAAAATATCTTTATTATCAGATTATAGTGGTACTTGCTTTCTGATTTCAATTACTATTTTGTAAGGACACAAAATTACATATCGGATAATAACAATTTGATTTTAGATCTTTCGGATGATGACGATCAAATCCGTATTTACCTGAATTTATCTTTAAAGGATACATTGTATCGGAATTATCGGATAAACGTTGGATATGTACATTCAACTGATACAGCATATAGCAGGATTTGAAATGAATTTAAATCTTCGTAATCGGATAAAAGATCTTATCGCGAGAGTTTATCGAGACACTTTTTTGTATACTAGCCAGATACAAAGGCAATTATGAGATGGCATGGCTAACACTTTATCATAAAAAATCCTTGATACACTTTTCATATTTTCCAGAACTTTTTAAACATAGCAACCAGGTAATCTGTGCGAAGGTAACTAATATTGTATCTTATTGTACACCATACATACATTTAAGGAGCAGAAATGTTACAATGATGCCATGATCTTGTGATTGAAGATTTTCCATTTTTCGCATTGTCCATGTATTTCCTCATTAAAAAAAACTCCAAACTCGTTAATTTTCAACTATTTTTGAACACAAATATTTCAAAAGCTTATCTTATTCCTTTGTTTCATGACACATATAACGCTTAAATCTTTTTTCAAAAATTATTATTATCATAACAAATTCTTGTGTATAAAGGTTACTCAAATGGTAGCATGTACAGTAGCCAAACTATTATATTAGCTGACAGTTTGGTTAAATGTGACCTTTTTTCGTCAATCAAAAAAAATATATATATATATATACTTTATCTTAGTCATATATATAGCATTTTACAGTATTGTGTACTATTGCAATTATATATGCCATAACATAACTATTGATATAGTTTTACGATTAGCTATTGATAATTCAACCTTTTACTCTTCAACATCAATTTACAATTGCAATTGACGTTTCTCAGAAATTATTATGAATATCTATTGATAATGTAATGTTTATTCTTAGCCATCAATAATCAACTTTCCAAATTCGTTCATGTCCGTTACTCTGTTCATTTATCTCCATTCCAATAGACTGCTTCACCAAGATAAGACCGATTTATCATAACTTTCGCCATCCTGACACTCCCATACCCAGCAATTGCAATTACAGCCTTTTGAATGATTTGTTAATTGATTGCACTTGGTGCATGTATTCTTAACGAGCAAATTATTCTGATAATCGAATATTTTCACAACCACTAAAAACATTATGGCGCAAACGCCCGACCCTCTGCCATTATTGTAGGCAATAATAGTTTATCAAAAGAGTTATTTCTAGTGAAAACACAAAACGTTTAACCTCAGAAGTTGAGTCAGAACCATCAGAAGACCCGACAAGGTTCTCTTCACTGAAACATCCAAAAAGCTTTTTTTGATGTACGTATTATTTTTAAACATATCATTTGAAGTGTTCACGAGCATGATGAGACAATTTGTAAACTAGTAAGAGACTAAGCACACTCTTGAATTAATAAGAAGTTTTTTACTCTTATTTTAGAGTCTATAATCAGTGTTTCAATTGAAAATAATGACAAATTTTCTGTTGACATTTTTGACATAACTTGGTTCTAATGAGTTGTTGTGACATCATAATAAGTCGCATGACACAGCAGTCCAGTTCCACGAGTGAACGGACAAACGGACAGACAAATGGACAAAGTGATTGCAATACCCTCTCTCATAGGCAGAGGGTATAAAATTGAATACTAAATACCTAGAGAAAGACAACATATGTAGTACACGAGTGTAATAGCATTTATGAGAGAAAAATATAACAATAACTGCCAATTAATCCTCGCAGAGTCACACTTAGGCAATTAATGATGATTAACTAATGAGAGTTAATATAAAATAAGTTGTATTTTGGAAGATTCCTAACTACAAGTACGCAAATTGTATCACATGATGTTTTCGAAATTTGTTATCCACAACAAGAATCCGAAGATTCAAACCAGGGTAATAAAAACGATTGAAAGAACTAATACAAGAAGCAAGAATTGAACTCGCAACCTTCAACACAACAGAATATCTGGAGATATCTTAAGTCAGTATTTACGCAATTTTGAAATCACACGCCTTGATAAACATCTGATTAACATCTTATTAACTAGTCTGTATACGTCGTCAATTGGTCTTTCTTCACCTAACACCAATAACTAGATGGATAGCTGCTTTGCAGAGATCCTTCTTTCACAACAACTTTTTTAAAGGCTCAATGTCCACAGATTGCGTCCAAAATTTTTAGAAGTTCAAATATCGCACCCATAAAATTAATTTTATTGCCGTTTTAATTGCTATAAACGTATCTAAACTTTTGGAAAAGCCCTGCCATGACTTCTGTAAACAAAACATGTCGCAGTATCCTCGTAGTATTCCATTTTGTTTACATGTTTATTTTGGAAATATTTGCCTAGTTCTGTTGAATTAGCTGTAAATGGTGCAAAAAAATCAAAACAACTAGGTTTGAAAGGCACTCTAGAATATAAATGCAAGGACAGTTTTCATAAGTCAATTTGGATTCAAATCTGCGGATAATGTCCCTTTAATAACGTCAACTTATTTCTGGAAGTACACAGTGTTTGGTTTTATTATCAATGTCCACACGTCTGTCTCGGTCATAAAAAAATAATTTTGACCATGTGAGCAGTTAGTTACGCATATAAATATCTTTACTCACTATAAAAAAGAAAGAAGAAAAAAAACAGTCGCTTCTAAAATCACATGCGTGAATAGAACGGGTATCTGCACAACATAGGATAATGATAAAGGACTGTAAAGCAAGTTTACATGCATCACTTTTAAATACCGTATTTCCTCGAATAGAAGCCTGGTCTCAAATACAAGCCTGTCTCGTTTACAAGCCGGGGCAGGGACCCACGCTAAAGTAATAAACGCCGGTCTCAAATGTACGCCGGGTCGGCAACTGTACACTTGCCAAATTGACTGCCTTGCATGCTACCCAGGTGTTTCCATGCAAGGTTTACTTGCATGCGTGGCAGTGCCTACCCTCGCATAACGCAATATTACTTGATTGACATCTTGTTTAAAACAATAAACGCCGGTCTCATATAGACGCCTGTCTCGTATAAACGCCGGGGTAATGATCCCCTTTAAAAAAAAACGCCCAGGCTTCTAAACGAGGAAATACGGTACATACAGCTATTCCAGAGGAAGCAATGGCACTTAACAAGTTGAGATAAAGGAGACTGTCAATTACAGACTGATTATCAATTAGAGATAGACTGATTATTATAAGTGCAGCCCTCCAAGTCTAATGAGCCTCGTTCGGCCACATGAGAGAGATGCAATGTATTCGTTTTTGCATTTTCATGGGCTCGCCAAACTTCCAATTATCTGATATTACTAAAACAAAAAATTCATATTCTTTCTCCATATTTGTTCAGAGTTTATAGTCTCAATATTAGTGACATGGGAAATATGTTTTGGCCACAAGAGAGATATGTTTTTTCACTTTCATGGGCTCGCCAAAAAATTAAATCTTATTTCTCTATATCGCTTCACAGATTACAGTCTCTAACTAATTTGAGTTGCATTGAACGATATTATTCCGAAATCACTAAAATGAAGCTTTCTCAACTTTTTAAATGCCAAAATATTCCCCTAAAATAGCCGTACGTACAGTATAAAGTTGTACGCAATTACATAAACACAGCCTTGGGATGTAACCCCCCAAGAAGCTTTATGCGCCCCAAGCAATTTACAATGGCCTAAGTAGCAATCGTTTAGTTTATATATAACTCAAAATATACCCAAAGGCAACGATAAGAAATACTGTCTGATGTGATGGTTACATGGTATTACATAATATTACATGATGACATTACATGATATTACATGATAAGAGATGAAATCCAAAGGGATAATGTTGAACAATGTTGAAACTCATGACGGAAAATGGTTCAAAAGCGGCGTGAAGATGACTCATTTACAAACAACTAACTTACCAACGATCGAAATTATGAATTTCATGATTTTATGAAACAATTTCAATGACAAAAGTTTTAATTAATATCAACAATCGAATGACAACCATGATACACGTTGATCACCATGATGGTCGTCATGAGAAATCACTGTCTGTTGGAATATATAATATATATGATGATTCTTGATACGCATGATAAAATGTTAATTGATGGCAAAATACGTTGGTTGATGAACAAAGAAATTCAAACATGTCACATATCAAACAACCATTACACATGATTGATTATATAATAGTAGCGTCATATAAGGTTATTGTTGTTGTTTAACATTGTTTAATGACAATATGCTTTTAAGCAGTGCTACTTGGTAGCTAATTCACACTTCATAACGGTCCAACATATTAACACAGCCATTTTATGGATCTGGTTCATTTTTGTCTTATTTCTTGACATCAGTCAATCACCGAGGGACACACGGAGTCCATTACCATTTGCTTCTCTTCAAAATAAATTGAAATCTTCTCTTCTATTCATCATCATTCGGCATCGTCGAGACTTTTTTGCGAGACTATTGTGAGACTTCCGGCAGACATCTGGAGATTTCCTTGACATATATGGAGATTTCCTTGAGACGAATCATACATTCTTGAAGTCCATCTGCCTAAAGTCGCATTACAGGACATTTTCTGGAGATGTTCGCTAAATCTGAACTGAATCGTGAGTCATTCTTGACACAATTTCGAGACTTCTGACAAGACGTGACACCAAATGGGTCACCTACATCAGACGTAGATTCACAAAAGTCTCTCGTCTTTTCTTCACTTGCACGCTTCAGATCATCCACTCCTACATCTTGGGAGAACTGGGACGCATGCCCTGTTTGACAGGGTCACCGAACCAGCGTCATTTGGGTTTAGAAAGTGTCATTTCATCGTTCGTGGAAGAGGGCAGTTGTTAGAAAATCACACCATGATGTCATCAGTTACGGACGCTGGTATCAACATCGCCGACCAAATTACATCACTTTGCATACACGCGGTCGTCTGTATATCTTCGAAAACTCTTTGTACACTCCTCTGGGCAAGAGTCTAATAATGATCTTAGTCATAAAAACATTCACAAGATTTTTGGAATATCCGTTGGAAATATCTTCGGAATAGTGTAGCAATAACTGAATAACATAATAAAAATATCCGGATGTTATGATAATACAAAATCCCAGACCAAGCAGGGCATAATTAAGATAGCAAAAGTCTCGTCTAGAAGTAATCCAATAACATAAGTTATGGTGCTGCAGAAGGCTTCAGAGCTCCGAGACATTGTATTCATTTGGAGTTAATAATAAAACATAGCAAAGAAATACAGAAACCATTGCGATGTATCCAATTGTTTCAAATCTTTGTCAACACTAAAGTTGACTCCTGAAGTTGATCATAACATAATGCGAGGTGATTTTACCACAATTACAACGACGCAATGTCCGACAGACTTTCTCAAAGTATAAACAGGACATTTTCTTTTTCTCCCTCCGTAACTTAAGTCTTTCTGAAGCAGCGGCTTGTCTAAGGTAATCCTGGCAACATTCTGGCGATGTCCCGACAACATTATGGCGATGTCCCGACAACATTATGGCAATGTCCCGACAACATTCTGAATTTTCAGCTGAAATCCGGTGACAATCAGAATTTATCAGAATTTCAAGCAATGTCCCGTCAATTTCCCGTCACATCAAGGCAACATTCCAGCAATATCCCGGTAACATTCAGAATATCCACAGAATGTCCAACAATGTCCCGTCAACATTCGGAATATCATGCAACGTCCCAGCAGTAAAATTCAGAATATCCGACAAAGTCCCGACAATGTCCCAACAATGTCCCGGCAACCTATTAATAACGTCCCAAGTGTGAATTTCGTTCTTGACGTCGTGAATGGACCGTTAAGTGTAGCAGTCAGAGGAGCATAATAATAATAGTGAACACCGGTATGTGTTATATGATAAATCATGATCAAGTTATCCACATTTAATTCAAATATGTACATACACGTTTACATAATGGCAATTCGTGACTGGTTGTCCTTAATCCAACGGCATCCACAAATGAATGAATGTAATTTTAATTTCTGCAGCAGTCTACTAATGAGCGTTCACAGTTGATGCAACTGGGGTCATTTATTTCCAAATCAAATCACTGTACTTTTTAAATCGAATCAGTTGAATTCACTGCAGATAACTAGTTGAGAACTTGAGATCCTCACCAGTCAGAATTAGAATCAAATCGGAATCGAATCTGAATCGAAGCTGAATCAGATCTGGAGCGGGTTTGAATCAAATTCAAATGGTGCACACCGGACGAACATTTATTTGTCGAATCAAAAGCGATCCAACAGGAATCGGGGACACAATTCCGAGATGAAATCTTCGATCCATCTTGAATGCGTCATTTCTGGACCACTCTGCAGTCCAATATCATAAGACATCTGAAGATATCATTTGTAAGACATCTGAAGATATCGTAAGAAAAGGCAACTGTTTAAAATCCAAGATAGCTCGTTTAGAAGTGAACCATATATCTATAAGCTTGCGGATGGCGGCACAGTCCTCAGTTAAAATAAGAAAACCTGTAACAAGTCATAGTCCGCGGATTATGTGTCCTAGCAAAGCATTTTGGTGTACTTGTCAAAAAAAGTCGTATCCATAGCACCAAGAAAAATGAGGGCAGTGACCATGTGACCTCTACCGTCCAATCAGAGAAGAGACACATCATGTGACATCATGATGATAGAGTGACGTCATGAAGTAGTCACAATGACATCATAATGACAGTGAAACTTCAGAATGACATCACAATGGTATATATGATATCAGCATGACATCACAATGATGTAATGACATCATAGACATCAAGATGACATCATAACGATGCGTAATGCCCTCGAAATAAATGCACAACGGTCAAGATAGCTTCAATGTAGCAAGGGTCCTTTTTTTTGTATGAACATAGCCAGATATGGACTACACATCCTAGAGTCTTTTTAACACGTCATCAGGCCAGCTGATCGCGAATCAGACAAGCTAGTGTCGCCATTGGAATGTTTTTCAGCTCTGCGGGCTGTTGCTCTGCATCATCTAACTGTGATGATGGTCTCCGTTTGTCGTAGGCGGGATTCTGTCATCAAATAATAACCCGAGAACTCCCAGGTAACCCTCATGGCGCATAAACAATGATTTCACCTCATACTGGAACAGAAAAAAAGTCAAGTTAATTCACAAGAAGTGACTAAAATTACAAATCCACAAACCAAAACTATCAGCATTACCGGGCATTTATTTGTCTATTAATTCAGGGTGCCCTCCAAACATTTCGTAAAACATAGTAGGAATAAAGGAATTTTTTATGGTAAAATAGGAGTTTTATCTCCTGCTACAGGACAATACAAGAATTATGTGGTGGCGAAAAAAATCAGTAAAATGAATAAATGATTTCTATCATAAGCTATTTAGAGGCACAAGGAGAAGAGGAGAGATCGTGCAGATGCCAAACCAAAAGCAATAGGATGATAACTCCCATGTGTTTAGTTCTGAAACTCTCCATATAATTCTACACCTCTACCAACAGGATTCTCACTAGATGGAGTAGCTGTCCTCTGTTAGAAGAGACGTGAAAAATCATAGGAACAGCCTTTTTTTTTTTGTTGATTTATCAAGAAAATCTGGTTTTGGACCGTTTTTCTTAAATTTTTCAGAGAAATTTCAGGCCTAAACGATTTGCTTGACATATGTCATCATAACTGTTGTTGAAGCATGAGATCCAAATCAACTAAATTCAATTTAATATAAATCATTCATCTGCTCAAGACATTGAAATACAAGTAAATAGAGAATAGAATGATCCCTTCTGTATTATACAGTGTGTCCACATTGTATATACACCTGAGAATATTAAACGTTAAAGCAAAAGATAAAGACAAGATGGATAGCAGGATGATTTGAGCTTCACGTCCTGTATTTAAGCACTTGGTAGGCAATTAGGACAGGAGGAGGACACATCAACGAGGTGAAGGATGACTGAAACAGCCATCCAGCCAGAAACCAAGACACTCACCTTTAAATAAGCACCCATGCCGTCATGTTTGCTCTTGAGTAGCTGCATGATGGTCGAATTTCCAGACAGGTATGTTCCGCAGAAGCAGATCCTCTTTAGTTGCTGACTCTGAGCTATGTAATATGACTGGGTGGCCAAATTGTCGGTCACTGCGTACAAAAGACTGCTGGCTAGGTCCGCTTCTTGGAAGCCTCGTTTTACTGAAAAGGAAAAGAATTCATTAACTAACATGAACACATCCGTACATTACACGGTATTTTGAGATGTACCTGATTGTACCACCACAAGTTTTGTAAAAAGATGAGCCGGAGTTCTCTCTGACAAGCTCATTTGGATCGTGATTGACACTTTTAAAAGTGACATGTAATAAACACAATTATGGCTAAGAGCAAATACAATGTAGCGAAATAGCTTTTTACATCTTCTGTGTGGAATATTTCATTAATATGTGGCCAACTTCCATGGGTATATTTGACCACTTAGAAAATTGATTTTAAATCGATTATCGAATCAGAAGAGCAACAGATTAATTAATTTTACTGTAAAGCGATTTTCCATCATTTGTGTATGAATGTGAAACCTAAATTCTTTTAAAAACTTCATTCTAATTTTCTTCTTCCAACAATTTACCATTGAAGCACAGGTCCGAGCCTAATGTAATCTGCTCTTCACTTTTCACTAGTTAATTCCAAGGTGCCATGCTCTGACTGGGCCTGTAACTTCATCTGGGTGCAGCCAATCAGAAAAGTTCTTACAAAGGTCATATTTGTAAGAACTACTCTGATTGGTTGTGTGTAAGGCCACACATAATTGATCTTTAGCTTCTCGGATCCTCTCAAGGCACTTTTTCTAGGGTCGGTCGGTAGGACAAAAAAAAAAGGTTAAAAAAAAAAATTTTATAATGTCAAAAAAAAAATTTTTTTTTTTTTTTCAATTTTTTTTTTCCATCGGCAGCAAATCTATTGTGTCGGCGGGTCCGCGAAGCTAAGAATCAATCATGTGTGGCCTAACGGTGACCTATTTTCTGTTCAAAAGAAGTTAGCATTCTCAGTCAGAGGCTTAGAGCATGGTGCCTTTAAATATACTAGTAACAAGTAGGACAAAACCATCTAGGCCTTTGATTGAAGTGTTAAGTGCTATGATTTTACATTTCCAGGATTACCAAAATATTTTTCCAAAATATTTCTTCCTCTTACCTGAAGATCCCTTGTACTTGGCAGCCTTGCCAAAACTGCTCACCATCATGTCAGGGTCCGTCTTGTTGTAATTGACTGATTCACCGGCAGTGTCTCGGACCAAGAGGTCAACGTTATTACGGTCCCCATCCTCCGCAAGCTTTAGCAAGTCCGGGAAATTCTGTAATATACATTATGTGAAGAATTATAAAATTTACCATGAAAGAAATGTAACAAATAACATATTATATTTATTGATCTTCCTACAGTAGTACCACATCATCAGGGTAGGCAAAAAAGGCAGCCATAAACTGTTCTCCATCAAAAATTACTAAAAGAGGCAAATAACCTTGTAATGCTTGATATCTTTATCATTTACTATTAGAAAAAATATTCAATCAACACTCATCATGCATGATTTGCAACAGCAGAGAAATGGAGATGTAACCGTAATTCACTGAGTCACCGGAAAATTTTAATTTCTGACAACAAGCTTCTTCGAGAACAAGTAAAAAAAACAATGAGAAGTGGAAACTTTGGAAAACATACCTTGGCACTTGTTAAAAGTCCTCCGAGCCCCAGGAAGGATAGTCCTGCAAAAGTACTGGCCCCAACAATTCCACTCATCTGACCATCGGCATTGACCTAGAAAGGAAATATTACAAGAATTAATATCACATCATATGAATAAGGCCTAGATCCTGAAGTTCGGATACCCATAAAAAGCTGGTGATGTCATTGTCAATAAATCAGAGTTCTATGCTGAGGCTAATAAAAGAGCCCACCATTGGAAACAAGGAGTACCTGGATGAGAACATATCTATAGCCTTATCATCTCATCATTATGTATGCCTCTGGCAGCTGTATAAGCAGAAATAATTTCAGAGCCAGAGGCATTGAGACATAAGGATGGATGGACGGATGGATGATTGGGGCTTCACATCCTGTATTTATGCACTTGGTAGGCTAATTAGGACAGGTGACACTGGGGAGGACAGGGCAATGAGGCTAAGGATGATTGAAACAGCCTTCCAACATAGACCCAGGTGACCTGGCAAGAGCTGGATTCGAACCCTGGACCCAGCGATTGGTAGCCCAGCACGCCACCACTAGACCAACCCTCCCCCCTTCATATGCACTTAATGATAAATTCAGGATTTTTGATACAAATTTGGCACAGTTCTTGCTTAAAAGTCAAGTGGGAGGCAGATTTTTTTTACAACAACTTGTGGACCCATCTGTTAGGCTAAAATCAGCTGTAATATCACCACGCTGACCTGAATAACTATCACTGAACTAGTTGGAAACTTCGCAGACAAACCTGATACCAAGTTGAAGCGAAAAGAATCCCGCTTTTACTGCCACCTGGTGTGAAAATGCAATACTATGAGTGCCAAGAAAAAGGCATGATCTGGTTCAGAAAATAAATGTGTTAGGTGCGAAAGTATTGCAATAAGAGAGCCGAAACTTAGGAGCCCCCTAAAGTTGTCCTTATTCATACATTTAGACGAAACTAGAATGCGCAAATAAAATTTGCAAATCTAGGCGCTGATTGTTAACTTGACAATTTAAGCATGAGATGAACCTCTGTCTGCCTTTGTAGATGCTCTATTGTGAATCAGCAATCCAGCTGGTCAGAGATCCTATCAAGTATAGGTATGAAATCCAATGAGTCACCAAATCTGTTTTCATCTTATTTACATTTTGCTCAAACCCGTTCTAATTATGCTAACATGTTCTGCTTGAGTGCACACAGTCTAGACATTGCATAAATCTAGGACAGTGTCCTGATTTTTTGTGACCAGAAATAGTTATTTCTGCCAATTTACAGCAAATATATTGTAGGACAGCTATTTACAATCACAATCCATAGATCTGTTACTGATCCATCATCAATAGCAATTACAGCATCCAAGCTAGAACGGTTGACGAGTTTACGAAGTTAGAAGGTAAACGCATGAAACCATTGTATTTCATGTTCACCACAAACAGGAAGTTGAAAAACACACAGGAAATGGCAGGTTGTACAAGCATGATCTAGGCGCAGGCGCCTAGATAACAAGAATCCATGGATTCAAAACCGGCCTTTGGCGATTGTATATTCGAGATTGAAATCATGAAGAGGGTGATTTACATATTATTACATGGACTGTTTTGTATTGAGCAGTGATTGCCAGACTGATAGTGTTTGCTGCAGGCCATAAAAATTTTGTGGGGAACCTCTTAGCAAATGCCTATACCATATTTCAGAACTGTAAGTCATATTGGGCCAAACCAAATAATAAAGTCGCCGTGGGCAATTCAAAATATGGTGGATATTTTGGCAGCTATCTTGGGTTTTTCTAAAAAAAATTCTTAGGGAACAAACCCCTACAGTCAGACCAAGAATTATTCAGACGCTTGCTGTTATGTTATTATCTTAAGGTATTACAGAGTAAACCAATGAAACATGCAATCGAAAACATCCTTGGCACTGAATATAACCTGTACAAAACAAATTTATTGCAAATTGGCAAGAAATGTGGTGAAAAAAGCTTCTTTTGTTAACTCAATGGACCAAAAATTATTCAGACACTTTAACAATGTTGTAGAAAGTGAACTATTTACTATTATTTGTAAGTGTTTATATCAGAATAAGGGTCATAAACTACCTAGGGACCATTACGACTGCATAGAATGACAGGTGTGACCGTCAATTGAGAAAATTGGGATAAATATTGGAGATAAACATTACATTCAGTTTATCACATTTTCATGCACTCTTTAGCCTCAAACATGCCTTGTATGGATTCAAATTGCTTTAGTTTACCTTAGAGTTGTATTCTTAAAAACTTTGAGTCACAATATGAAACACTGGAGGCTGCATACTAAGTTCAGTCGCTTTTGTATCTATTTGTCCAACTTTACCAAAACAAAAACATGTCCATGTGGCACCAAAATCTAACAAATTTTCGGAATGCAAGATTCATTATCTATTTCAAGCTATATTCCATGCAGGGTCCGAACAGCAACTCAGTGGGGCACTTTGAACTTCATTTGGGAAGGGGGCAAAAATGAGGTTCTTCTGCCTCAATGCTATTCCAATGCTATTCCAATCGACATTGCTCCATGAAAGCACACTATAGTTTCAGTATGGCATATCATTTGTAAACAACTGGTGGAAATGGGCTATTCTGTATACGCAATAGAGTGGACAACCTTAGGAAGGCCATGCAACTTAATTTTAAGTGATCTGATGAGTTGCAGTGGCTCAGTGGACAAGGATTCAGAAAGCAGTTGGAGCCTAAAACAAAAGGAAAATACCAAAGTGCAGAAAAATTTTCAAGTAAGCCTGTATTACAATTTTATTTTGATAGAACAGTTAATAATTGTCATTTTATGATATTCTTAAATATTTCCAATTGATCTAACATATTTCAGGCACATTAGTCAAGAAAATGTGATATACTGAATCAGATGTTTATCTGACATATTCTTCAACATTTTCTTAACTGATGATCACACCTGTCATCCAATGTGGCCGCAGTGATCACATGGTAGTTTATTTGCAATATTTGGGATAAATATTAGTAAATAGTTAACTTTCTACATTTTTGTGAAAGTGTCTGAATAATTTGCGGTTCCTGATATCAACAAAAGTAACTATTTTCATCCAATTTTGTGACAGTTTGCAATAAATGTGTATTGGACAAGTTTCGATTAATACCAAAGATGATTTTGACTGCATGTTTTATTACTTCCTCTGTAATTCCTTCAAAATAATAACAAAACAGCAAGCGTCTGAATAATTCTTGGTCTGACTGTATACCAAATTGCATAAATCTAAGTGAAATACTAAAGTCACAGTGGACAATTCAAAATATGGTGGCCATTTTGGCAGCCTTCTTGGATTTTTCCAAATATTTCTGAGGGGTCCCCTAAGTGAATTCGTATACCAAATTGCATAAATCTAAGTGAAATACTAAAGTCACAGTGGGCCAGAATTTTTACAGGTCCGTTTATGTGTGGTGGCAAGCGTCTTTTTGCAACCAGTTCTGCAGACTGCAATTAAAACACCACTTTAGTTTACAATCTGTAGAACTGATATCCAAACAGAGTGGGCTGTTGCACTGTGAAAATGGCACTTCATGAATCATCATATTGATGATTTGTCATGATAGTTTTACTCTATTAGTTACATGACAAATCAAACAGCCTTCTCTTCATCATGACTAATCAAACAGCCTCTATGTTTCCCATGGAAGTTAAATTTGGGGAGATGACACTTCATCAGTTATTATGACTCACAGTCACAGAGTGCCAAAATCTGTGGGAAGCAAACACTCATTTTATGCATATCAAATTTACAGGCTGTAATGATAAAGTTTGTCAAAATATTATGTCAGAATGAGAAATGCACTGAGAAAGGCTCTGGTCTCTTGGTGGAGTTTAGTGGATGGGTGTTGATAGACATTGCTTGCAGGAATAATTTGGCAATGGTACATAACTTCATCATAGCACTGTACAGAAAGCTGAAGAAGTAGACAATGCCAAGTGTTATACAAACATAATGATCCACTGAGCAAACATGCCTCATCTAGGCATGAACATAAATTTGGGGAGATGACACTTCATCAGTTATTATGACTCACAGTCAAAGAGTGCCAAAATCTGTGGGAAGCAAACACTCATTTTATGCATATCAAATTTACAGGCTGTATCATCATAGCACTGTACAGAAAGCTGGTGAAGAAGTAGACAAGGCCAAGTATTATACAAACATAATGATCCACTGAACAAACATGCCTCATCTAGGCATGAACGATTATTTTAAAACACAAGTACTGAAATGGTTTGACTCTCACAGTGCTTTGGAATTATAAGCAATCCTGACACAGGGGCACCTTCTCCAATGAGGCTCACAGGCCCACTGTTGGCTGCAGCTATTCATTGCACCTGTAACCATGGTAACCCCTTACAGCTACCTGAATCCCCCATTCATAATGGGCAGGTCCATATTTGACATTGGCCCCCATTGCTCACTGGGTTGCAGCACTGTGTTCAGAGGGGCAAGCCAAGTGTGGACATGGACATGGACAGGACACATTTACACATGGACAAGTGGACAAAAGTCCCATTTCACCAAAAATCCGTTTAAGCCCTCCTCTAATAACCTGCCTTTGGCCGGTTAATAAGAGTGAATGACTGGATGGCTATATTCATACTCTACATGATCTTTGCAGCATAAATGCACCGGAGCAAATTAAGAAGTTGAAAAGCTGCATATCAGTTTGCATTCTATAACTTCAACTTGGGCAGTCATCAGAGACGGAATGAGTTTTACTGCCATATCCGCTCCCAATTCAAAAGTTGCTTTAAAGAAAGATAAAGAGTCATTTCTAATTTAGTACCTTAAAATACAACATAATATGGATCACCAGGATGCATAATGGTTGGATGGATGGATGATTGGGGCTTTACATCCTGTATTTATGCACTTAGTAGAATAATTAGGACAAGGGGAGGACACGGCAATGAGGGCCTTATGAGGCGAAGGATGATTGAAACTGCCGTCTAACATAACCCAGCGATTGGCAGCCCAGCACGCTACCACTAGACCAACCCTGGATGATAGGGCTTTAAGTTGCTATTTATGCACAAAGTTAGTCTCATTAGGATAGAGAACTATATTATGCTGAATAGAACGGGAGGAGGACACATCAGTGAGGTGAAGACTGATTGAAACTACTGTCCAATTGACTCAAACATAGTTGTTACGAAATTCCTGTTGACCAGTCAGAGCCAGAATAGAATCTGGATGGACAAGGCCCAAATCCACTCATAATAGCACTATAAAATGTCATCAAACTCATGCTATAGTGTGTAACTATACTATTAGTTTATCGAAAAATGTTTAGAATTTACTATTTTACCACAGTTGTAGGTAGTTTGGGAGAGGTTCATGGGAAAAAACAGATTAAATTTTTGAGGAACACAATAAGTTTTGGTCGAACACAATGACATCTAAATCCAAAAAAAAATCAATCATTTTTATCTTTTAATACAAAGCATCTGGTGACTTATTCTGATCCTACATAATCATGTTTTACGACTACATTTTGACAATAAAAGGGATAACTTAAATAAAATGCCACCATTTTTAGTATTTTTTACAGCCACTGTTAGTTAATAAATGATTTTTTTTGCCATCTAAAAATTCATAAATCTTAGCCACTTCACTTATGATATGTTATGAAGCACTCATGTTTTTATCATTTATGAGTTGTTAAACTGCCTACCTAACTATATATACATATATGATCTGTCTGTCTATCTATCTGTCTATCTATTTGACTATATATGATCTCTTTATCTATCTATCTGTCTATCAATTTTACTATATGATCTATCTGTCTATCTATCTCCCATATCTAGCTGTCTACCATATCTACCTATCTCTCATATCTACCTACCTAAAGTTCTATCATATCTGCCTATCTACCATATCTACATATTCCCCATATCTAGCTATCTAACTATCATATCTAGCTATCTCCCATATCTAGCTGTCTCCCATATCTACCTACAGATCTTCTATATCATATCTGCCTATCTCCCATATCTACCCATCACCCATATCTACCATCTACCTGTCTCCCATGTCTACCTGTCTTCCACATCTACCTATCCCCCAAAATATATCCATCTACTTATCCATCCATGCTTCCACCCACCCATCTTGCGATATTATCTTTAATCTTGAGAGAAACATTTCTCGTTGGGTCAACAACCTTTCGGATAGCTTTCTATTCAGACGTCATTCTAGAACGCGATAAATCCTGGACTCCACCACAGGAGAGCTCCGTATGCCAGAGGATCAGTGAAGGTTTAAGTTTATCGCGTCTATTTTGAGCAAAACCAGCTCAGGATTAATTTCGTAAAAGTCACAATTCTCTGTGTTTCCATATGCCCGAAAAATGCAATATCGAAAATACTTTTTAAGTCTTTCAAAAGATTCTATTTCAGGTAACGTGTCATTGTTACAGCTTCTATCTATATCTGGTGTATATTGTTTGCAATGCCTATTACATACACCATCAGTACATGTGCACATCAGACTTCAGCCAAATATACATACACAGGTATATCAGGAGCGTCATTAGCCCACATGTCACCAATACAATATATACCGTTACAGACGCTTTTTCTTATATATGATAGCTTTCCCATATTAGCTTTTCCTGAACTGGCATGTACCAGGTAACAAGTAACTATTTCTATATCAAGAAGGGTGGGCGACTGGGTGTCTGGCTGGAAAAATTAATTGTAAGAGAGTTTGAATGTGATACCATAAAAAGATAGGGCAGGAATAACATTTTATGCAACAGAAACCAAAGCTACCAACTTCTAGGAAATGTCTGATTTGGCAGAGAAAATTTTCTAATACAACTGATATAATGGAAAACTTTCACAGCAAGTTAAGCAAGTTAAGAAGATAGGTTGGTGTTTTTTTATGCCCAGGGAAGGCTAAAGTGGTATCGATAAGTGACGATAACATGACTATTATATTCATGGTCTTATTAACTTTTTATAAACACAAACTCGCAATTGAACTAAACTGCATCAATTTTTTAAATCAAGAATGAATGTAGCACATAATCTTCTCTGATCTTTTCGGGCATTTTTTTCTTAATAAAAAAACTTAAAAAAGAATCTCAATTTCTTAATCAATGAAATAAAATCAGGGTTAAGAGTTCAACTTAAGACCATTTTCTGTAGGCCGAAAATTCCGTTTTGGAAGGTCCGAGACGCTTACTCGCTTAGTCCTAACATTTCATCACCAACTAAAACCATACGGACCTCTAAGCAAACAAACTTTCCTTAACAAAATAGGAGGGATGTTTGGGGCTTTATGTCCTGTATTTATGCACTTGGTAGGCTAATTAGGACAGGAGGGGGACACGGCAATGAGGTGAAGGATGATTCAAACAGCCATCCAACATAGGCCCAGGTGACCCGGCAAGAGCTGGATTCGAACCCTGGACCCAGCGATTGGCAGTCCAGCACGCTACCACTAGACCAACTCTCCCCCCCCCCCAAAAAAACTCACCTTAACGCAAGTCATAGCGGAGCCCAAATTGACGAGAAGGAAAGGGGCCATTCCGGATTCCGTGAGACTCGTCCGGAATGAGAGGCCGGATGTGTTGCTGCTCGGATACACCAGATCCTCCTTGTCCATGAACTGCCAGAGGACTCGCATTCCGGAGGCAAGGTGTTCCATTTCTAAATCATCCATTGTGAATCTGGAAAAGAAATCCCGAGAACATTGCAGATATTCCATAGTCAGAGAAGAATGAACAATTTGAACATTGTCATTTTTTAACAAAATCCATGGATTTATCAACATGATTATAAACTAGGTAAATTCAAATCACCGATTTCAATATCTTAAAAGCACCCTTTATATGATTTAAATGAGATATTAGATATTATAATACAAATATTGACTGATTTCGAGGGCAGAGGTCAAATCTTTTTCCCTACATGCGTGTGGAAACAATTTCACGAGGCTCTATGGAGAGTGAATAAGGCAACAAAAACCATTTTATCAAGATATGATTTCCCTTTTGATATTCTAAATTCTGAACATTATCACCAGTATTGATAACAATTTACATAATATCCTGATTAATGCGCTTTCAATCTGCTACATATTACGCAAATTGGCAATGAAGTATTTCAAGGAAATCAAAGTTACACGTTTCTCAGAAGAATTTCATTAATTTCGAAGCCGATCAAACTTCGTAATTCAAAACAACTTGCACAAACAGATTTAATGCCGTTAACTTGGAAGCCAGCTCAATAAGGACGCTACTTTTTTGCAGGTCACATAACTCATTGGATACAAAGTGTTACAAAATGTAAACACAATCTTAAAAGGTTGAATTGATGAGACGAAACTCAAAATCATCAAAAAGGTCTGTCTGAAACTCAAAATTAAGTGTGTTTCAAATGTGTCTTCAATGTGCTTAACATTCTCAGTACAGACAAACACATGTAAGACGTGGGAGGATATTTTGAAATCAAATGATTTTTCTCTGCAGACGTATAAGGAACTTCCCATTAACACATTTCTCTAAGTTAACTTCCCAAGATAAATAATCAAAGAACACATGAACAACAGTATCTACCATGTTATTCATCAATGTCGCAGTTACAGGTGAAAACTAGATAGACGTTATTCGTATTGCCCTTAGAGAGAGGTTATTTTTGTAGAAACAGCTAATTTGATCATGCTGGCGGACAGTTATGGTCATAGGGGCACATATGGTAGAGTGCCCACCCAACATCGCATAAAATATAATAGGAAAATAGGAATTTACAGTAAAATATAGGAGGATTTCATCTACTGTACTGTAGATTTTCATTGTATCTCCATGGGTAAAATCCTAGCTGGCGGTCATTGGGATGAGATATTAAATTGGCAGCCCCTTGTATCAATATCTACCACTGGTGTGTGAGCAGTCAGGGAAATTACCAACATATGAGGACAATTGCAATTCCAGCCAAGTCCTGGCCCTAACAGGATGATTGAGTGTGTGGGGTTGATCAGTTGGGTCTCAGAAGAAAGTCTGATCTCTTTGCAGCCATCCTCACCACACAGCAGCATGTCAGTTGTGGGAATTAATTCATTCCAATTTCACAAAATACGAAATACTGCTAAGTCATCAGCAGCTGATGACAATTTCCTAATTTCTCTGGAGCCTTCGGGTTCTTTTCCTCATTATGTAATAGATAGGTCTGCCAAAATTCACACAGTTAGTTGACACTGTGATACAACTTTATACCAAGTTTGGAAGTGATAGTTGCAGTAGTTCTTTTCAAACTAGAAGGCACACAAGTGTGCAATGGGCGGTAGTTATGGCATGGAGTGCTTTGCTGAGCACAGGTGATGGTGGTATATATTTCAGTTTAAGTGTAAGTAAACTTATAAAATGTAATTATATTCATAAATGCAAATGATATGATGGTGACACAAAGTGTACTAGAAATGAGTGCACGAGACGCACACATACCTGTGCTAGCGGTGCAAGTGGCATAAACACCTACGGAGTCTGGGTGTTAGGTTGGCGGAGGGGGGGGGATTTCTATTTAAAAAAAAAAATCAGCCGGACCCCAAATCCTGTCCGCCGCCCCCGGCGGACCCCGACTCCTGTCCGCCGGCCCCGACTCCTGTCCACCTCCCCCGAATCCTGTCCACCTCCCCCGACTCCTGTCCATCGGTCCCGACTACTGTCCGCCGGCCCCACTCCTATCAGCCGCCCCCGACTCCTGTCCGCCTCCCCTGACTCCTGTCCGCCACCCCCGACTCCTGTCCGCCGCCCAGACTCCTATCCGGCGCCCCGACTCCTATCCACCTCCGACTCCTATCCACCCCCGACTCCTATCCACCTCGACTCCTATCCACGGCCATCGCCATAGATTCTGTGGGTTGTGAGTCATCATGTAGGGCCTACGTAAAGTGTTAACAAATATGGCCACCAAGGTCACAGAAATGGATCAAGGTCATCCATGTTACAACTAATTCAAGGTTTTACTGTGATACAAAATCCCTGTGAGTTTGGTGGTCCCAGGGAGAATAATAGTGGAGTTGTCGTGTATATAAGCTTTACAAATATGGCTGCCAAGGTCACAGATATAGGTAAAGGTTACTGATGTCAAAACTAATTCAAAGTCTTACAACAATACATAATCCCTGTTAGTTTGGTGATCCTAGTGTAAATATACGAGGAGTTATCATGCACACAAGATACTCACAAATATGGCCGCCAAGGTCACAGAAGTAGGTCAAGGTCACTCATGTCAGAACTCATTCAAGTTCTTGCTGTCATACACAATCCCTGCTAGTTTCATGATTCCAGGATTAATAGAAATTGAGTTATCTTGTACACAAGCTTTTCACAAATATGGCCGTCAAGGTCACAGATGCAGGTCAAGGTCACTCATAAGTTATGCCTGGCGAGATGTCAAGGTATTTGATGTATTTGACTCATACTGGAAGTCTGGGGCAGCCTGTGCAAAGTGAAATCATCGTCAATAGGGAGGACAACTGAGACTACCAAACCTCACACTACAGCAATATGGGCGGGATGGCCTTTGGCCACCGCCAATAATAACCAGTCAAAGATGATTTTGAGCACTGCCTAAGTCATGGCTAGGCCATGACACTGTGAGAGTGTCATGGGAGGGTGATGACAGTGCTAGGGTGATTGTCATGTGGGGCTGAGGACATTGATTGTCATCAGCTGGTGATAATTTCCCTGACTCGTGAATATAAATATATATGAGGGACATTAAGAAAGCCATGACCATTTTTCTGGTAGACCGTTCTGTTTGAAGTATCAGAATGAAATCATTTTCAGACAATAGCTTAATTTTTTAAACCAAATGATCCAACATCCGAAATAGGTTAGAACTTTCTGGACGCCCTTTGTACATTAACTCTTGCTAGAAAACTCCTTACCCGACTCTTAGCGTGTCCGTAATTTTTTCTTTGAACTTATGGCAACCGACCCCCGTGGCTTTGATAGCGTAGTGCCGGATTTCATTGTAGGACGACATGGTTTCCTTGATGAAAATCAAACAGCTGTCCAACTGGTCAATGTCGAACGTGACCAAGTGCACCTGGGCCTCATTTTCGTCTTCATTCTAAAGCAAAGAAATATACAAATTAATAAAAAAATAATAAAAGGATGAACAGATGATTGGGGGTTTTCATCCTGTATTTATGCACTGCGTAGGCCAATTAGGACAGGAGGAGGACATGGCAATGAGGCCAAGCATGATCCTGGCGACCCAAGAAAAAGTGCCTCGAGATGATCTAAGAAGCAAAAGATCAATTATGTCTGGCCTTATAGATAGCAGACTCAGTGACAATTTTTCTTTGAAGTGCAAAACTTTTGGAATAGTGGTATGTCTTCCAAAAAAATGCCAAAATGAGGACGTTATAGAATGTTTCAGTATTTCAATAATGTAAGAAAACAGAAGGAAAAATTATAAATGAATGTCATTCATACTTGTCGGCAAAAGAAGTATTTGATATTGCATAAGTATACATCAAACAATGATATGACATGATATCGGAAGGTTATCTGTCCATTATTTGGGGAACTCTACTGATGTTGCACACCAGACAGTTGTACAGTTTCAAAGAAATCACACCAAGTGATGCTGTTGTTGATAATCAGATAATAGATATCAATCCAGACAATCCAGAAATGTTATTTTTAACCATTATCTGTATTTTTAATCTATTACATAAAAGATATGAACAATGCAATAGTCCGGTTTAGACCACTCACCTCCTTCCCCGTGACGATATACGCAATTTTTGCCAATGACCCACCTGCAAAATGGAAAACATCATGAAATTGCACAGTAAATTTGTGATAGCAAGATGTACAGGCTAAAATCAGGGGTTTTTTGGCTCTAGACGACTAGTAGATGTTACATTTTTAACAGGTTTTAAGCCTTCGAAACACCATGAAACATGTGAAATACCAGTGCTTTTCCTAGGACCAAAATTTCATAAGCCAAAACTGCCAATTTTGAGTGAAATGCACACATTCGTGGCTAATTTGCAGCCAAAATATGCAAGTTTCATTAGCCACACGGAGAAAACATTAGCCAATGCTAATGTGGCTAATGGCAAGGAATAGCACTGAAATACCAAATGCACCAGTACACCTCACTTCAGTCACTTGGTACCAATTATGAAATCAGTTACTTTACATCGTTTCAGTTGACCAGACTATTGAATCGCCTTATATTAGGCTGTGGTACACCATGTGCACAGTCTACTTAAGAAGCTAAATACTACAATTCTACAATAACGCAATTAATTTTCTTAGATTGAAACATCTGAATATTTCTAGCACCATTTCTATCTTTTAGATCTAGCCTGCGCCATTTCCAATTACAGAGGTATAAAATAAATTTATCTGAATGGTTCTGAGACATAACTGAATTTGATGATCTTTCATATCAAAATTGAACAGTGCAGCCGCACTGCAACAAGAAACGAATACTTTGGTTCCTGAACTTCCGAAGTGTCCATCAGAACCAAAGTTGGATCGATGGATGATTGGGGCTTTACGTCCTGTATTCATAAACTGGGTGGGCTAATAAGGACAGGAGGAGGACATGGCAATGAGGCAAAGGAAGATTGAAACAGCCACCCAACACAGCCTCGGATGACCTGGCAAGAGCTGGATTCAAACCCAGGACCCAGCGATTGGCAGCCCAGCACGATACCACTGAGCTAACCCAGACCAAAGGAAACAGTTGACTATGAAACGTTAAGCAGGCTAATAAATCAGTCTGCAAGAGGTCTCAATTCTTCAATACTACAAGACATTATACTTACCGATATCGAGTGCCATCCTGCAGTTTTGGGGGACGGCCGAGCGCGGCAACCTGAGACATTCCCTGTTCATTTCTCCTGCAGCTTTCCGCATGTTGATGCAACTTACTTGTAGAGGGCGCCAGGCGTCGGAACCTGAAACATTCCAAAGTAGAAAGAACATTTAAATATTTTTGCAAAACTCATCAAGATTATTGACGATTGCAGCGTTAAAGAGTCAGTGGGCAGATAGAAATGTATTCAACGATCGCAATAGGCTTATTTTGAACTTTTTAATATAGTTCGTCTGTCACCAGTCAAGGAAATTACCATCTGCTCATGACAACCGATGTCTTCTGCCCCACATGACACTCACCCCAGCACTGTCATCTCTCTCCCATGACCTTCTCAAAGTGTCATGGCCCAGCCATGACTTAAGCAGTGCTCAAAATAATCTTTGACAAGCTGTTTAAAAATAACTGCTGCTACTATCACTTCCAAACTTGGTATAATGTTGTATCACAGTATCAACTAACTCTATAAATTTTGGCAAGCTTGTCCATTACATAATGAGGAAAAGAACCCGAAGGCTCCAGAGAAATTAGGAAACTGTCATCAGCCGCCGATGACCTTTGCGGTACCTCGCAAAATGGGATAGAATATGTCCCGCTACTGTCATGCTGCTGTGTGATGAGGATGTGTGTACAGAGATTAGACTTCCTTTTGATACCCAACTGATCAACCCCACACACTCAATCATCCTGTCAGGGCCAGGACTCAGCTGGAATTGCAATTGTCATCATGTGATGATAATTTCCCAGACTGGTCACCCAAAGAGACACAATGGAATTGAAATACCCTTTATTTATCCTGAATACACAGATATAATACAGTTCAAGTGGTTGCAACTATAAACACAAACAGCAGGATTGCTGGATTTAAATCAAGGTGATTTAAATCTTGACTTAAATCAGGATTTTACTTAGCAATCACACCTTATTTTATTTAAATCGATTAACTCTGATTAAAAATAGAAGTATTGCATTTTAAAACAAAAATCGCAACCCTGAATCGAACGGTAGGAGGCCTAATTTCAAAATTTGTGAAATTAAACATCAAAAATATCCCACACAGACAATTGTAGCTTAAATATTGACTTCCTTCTTACCTATTTGTGCATCATGTAAACAGTATCATACGTGATGCACAACATACATTCGAATATAGCTAATGGGAAATTTTGTTTATCAACTTTGGCTATACATGTCTAAAAAAAGTTTAAAACATACCAGCATACAGGCTGCTCAATGTTATGATGTATTGTATCTGTTAGTATCTGGTACAATGACCAATATATAGGTCTCCCAATTAGTTTTATTGTGTTAATCATATTAATAGGTCGTAATTTAACGAAAATTTCAATATCTCACTATCAGCTGATTATTATACATGTTGTTGTGTAATATATATATGCTCTGCTCAGGATATCAGTGTCTGTGCTGAGCAAGTGAAAGATCCCTCACATTGGGTAAATGTGTAACATGTTGAGGAGGGCTGCACTTACCATATCTATCTATCAATCTACCTATCTATACATTCTTATCTATCTATCAATCTACCTATCTATACACGACATATATATTCTATCCTTACATGCCTAATCATATGCTGATTAACAAATAGCAATGAAGTTATCTATATGAATTATATGAATAATATAATCATGGACAATAATTTCATTGCTTTTTCAAAACATTTCCACTGTACCAGGAAATAATTTTTAAGCATTATATAAAATGTGTTCGATTTTTCACAGGTAAACGACCGAAGAAATATTTTGTAAACAAATGTCAGCGAATGATCTGATAACACAATTTGCAATCCATTGAGTACAGGGATTTCCAACATGTGGAAAAAAAGTACATAAAATAAAATGGAGCAATTACACTGAACTCTACCATTACACAATGCTTGTATGTTTTAACTACACAAAATTCCCACATCAACTTAATATATATCCGTGTATGTCTGGATTTTTTATAATATTACAAAGAAAAAAAATAAATCAACAATTTTGCACCAGTTGTGCACATTTCTTGAAAATGAAAATATTAAGTTTTCAGACATAATGATTTGTTATTGATGGCAAAATCACTTTTAGGCACCTATTTTTTATAACTATAAACAATGACAAACAGAAAACTCAATTGTCCATCACTTTTTCATTTTTTTTTAAAATTGAGGCAACTTATTTCTATAAATAACCAAAACATTGAAAAGCCAATATGAATCCTATTTACACCTCAAAGTGAATGAGCAATGGATAATGATACGGATATATATATAGGTCAGACTCAATGCTGTGAGGCATATTGTAGCAAAATGTAGCAAAATGTAACAATATGTAGCCATTTTAGCCCACATTTGCTCATGTTGTGGTTTGCAAGCTGTGTCAGTGTGGTCAACAGGTAATCCTACGGTTCATATTTTTTAGAAGATGTGTGTTTTATGGATCAGCTATTGATGCATTTTGAGTAATAAATTTTTCAATCCGCTGGGGTCATTGACATCACCTTCCATTTAAAACCACTGCAGATGCTTTTCATTGGCCTTTCTTGTACTGTGATAACTTGGCATTTTGGTATCTATGGACATTCAGTGGACCTCAAGAATGTGAGGCAAATGTGGACGATTTGCTACAATATCTATCTTGTTTGTTTGTTTGTGTTTTACGCCTCGGCAGCACCTTAGTGGGCTATATCGAGGCAGGCGATCGCCGTATGATGATGAGATGAGAAGACTGTGAGTCTGGCACACACCCTATTAATTCAGGGATGCCCAGGGTCTTTCAGTTGGCCCAGCATAGAACACTGGATACAACCCGCCTCCATTTAATGTCCCATGGGCTTGGACTACAGTGAGTTCCCGGGCTACAATATCTATCTATCTATCTATCTATCTATCTGTCTATCTGTCTATCTATCTATCTATCTATCTATCTATCTATCTAGGCTACTATCTATCCTATCTATCCTATCTTTCTTTCTTTCTTTCTATCCACATTTATCTACCTACATTCTTAAAGTGTCTGTCTGTCTATCTATCTAAATTTGTAAAATGTCAATTCACATGCCTATCTTTCTTCATGACCTACCTATCTACCTACCTTCCCACCTACCTACCTACCTACCTATTTGATCCCTCTACAAGGTTAACTACCCAACCAGTTGCAAATCTAAATACCTTCCAGAATGACCTATCTACCTACCTACCTGCCTACCTACCTGCCTGCTTACCTACCTATTTCTCTATCTACCTACCAGCCGACCTACAGATGAGACATCCTACCAAATAACCAACCCAACAGACCAACCAACTGAACAGAAGTTTACCTACCCATTGTGAATATGCAAGTCACTGAGCAAGTGGCATATAACCCAAATTATATGACCAGACTGAAGAGAACTAGACACTATATTCTGGCCAGACAAAAAACCTAGTTAGATGGGCTCTAGGTTGCACAAGACCTAAATTCATAAACTCTTTTTTTTTCTCCCTAACTTTTTTTTGAAGTCCAAATGGTCTTTACACATCTGTTGTGAAATATATCATGGTTTGTCTTCGGAGTTGGTCGATATGTTGGTTGATTCGTTGACTACAACTGGTTAATCATTGCTGATTATTCAAATCTTGCAGATTGAAAGCCGGCTGATTATAAGACTACAACTGGTTAATCATTGCTGATTATTCAAATCTTGCAGATTGAAAGCTGGCTGATTATAAGACTACAACTGGTTAATCATTGCTGATTATTCAAATCTTGCAGATTGAAAGCTGGCTGATTTATAAGACTGCAAGCTGGTGTATACAAGACTGGTTGGTTAGTTGGTTGATTGAATGGTCAGTTCAAATGGCTGACAACCGGAGTGGCAGTTTTTGTAGAACAGCTGATAATCTGATTATACTAAATTTTACTGGTTGATTGGATAGAAGATCGAAAGACTTCAGGGTTTGTCGATGAGTTGGTTGATTCACTGACTACAACTGACAGTTGATCACTGTTGATTGTTTATTGCAGATTGCAAGCTGGCTAATTATAAGACTGGTTGGTTAGTCGGTTGAATAGCGAGATGGCAAAGTTGGTAGTTTTTGTGAGCGGCTGATAATCAGATAATGCTAACTTTCACTGGTTGATTGGATAGACGCTCGGCAAACTCATTAATAGCATTTCTGACTGTAATTTAGTTTGCAGATTTCTGATTTATTGCAGATTGCAAGCTGGCTGACTATAAGACTGGTTGGTTAGTCGGTTGAATAGCGAGATGGCAAAGTTGGTAGTTTTTGTGAGCGGCTGATAATCAGATAATGCTAACTTTCACCGGTTGATTGGATAGACGCCCGAATCATTAAAGGCATCTCTAACTGTAATTTAGTTGGCAGATTTCTGATTTTGTTGGTCGATGTGTAACTTATTTGGCAGGTGTGAAACGTGTTTGATCTGATAGCTGGCTGATTATCTGAATGTATGGTTGCTTGGTTGGTCACTTTGCTGTTTAATCTGATTGATCTGCCAGCTGCCCAGCTGGCTAATTAATATCTGAAGGGTAAATCGATAGGTTTGTCGATTGACTGAATGGTTGTTAGGTGGCTGATCATTAGAGTGGTTGGTTTGTATGTTTGCTGATAATGTTGATTGATCAGCCAGCTGCTTGGCTGACTAAAATCTCTGAAAGGTAAATGCGTTGATGTGGTAATTGGTTGATTGATAAGCTGGCTGATTATCTGAATGGATGGTTGCTAGGTTGGTCACTTTCCTGTTAAATCTGATCGATCGGCCTACTGATTGGCTGACTAATTAATCCCTTAAGGGTAAATCAGTCGGTTTGTCGATTGATTGAATGGTTTGCTGGCTGACTATCAAATTGGTTGGTTTGCTACTAACGTTGATTGATTGACCAGCTGCTCTTATCACAGCCTAATTAGGCATTAAGATGTATCAGAGTTTCAACCCTGTAAGCTCTCCGTTACATAACAAGGAAAAGAGTTCATTCCTTCCAGAGAAAATACAGGTAATATGACGGCTGATGACTTCGGTTATCTTGCCAAATGAGATATATAGAATCAGTCCAGCTAATGACATGCTGGTCACTGGTGTGTGGTGAGGATGGCTGCACAGAGGTCAGACTTTTGCTGACACCTGCCGGGCTGATCAACTCCAAAACTGGAATTGTCCCCTCAGGGCCAGGACTTTGCCAGTATAGCAAAAGTCCTTATGCAACAGTAAACTCCCAGACTGCTGAAGTACCATAGTCTTATCACATGTAAAACGTGCACCATACAAAATTATGAAAGCAACTGAAGCATGTTTTAGTAAGAGGGAAATTTCAGAATGTAAATTAAATCAAATTTAATCTTTGCGTCAGGTCATCGACCATATACATCTCACATTAAGTACTACCTGTTCCTTCATAAACAATCTATTTACAATTTTAAATCCAACCATGTCTGGACAAACATCACAAAAAATAAAATTATCGATATTTTATCTTTTTTGGTGTTTTGCAGCTCATAGAAAAACATTATCATGATTATTGAACACATATTATATGGTATATATACCAATACATATAAATGTATAAGCCCAGGCCAACATCCTATCGGTCGTTGACCTGAGTGCAGACAGAGCAGCGAACTGTCCCATATTAGGATCATGCATGTGTCTGGGCTTAGTCGGCTGGTCACAATGGAAATAAATATGTGACAATCAAAAGATATATTTAGCAGAATTATTCATAAGTGATAAAATCATTGAAAATCGAGGACTATTAAAATGGTACAGAGCATAAAGTACATAAACGGTAAAAATTTCGCAGAAAAAAATTGATCCTAAACTAGAGGCCAGTGGAGATTGAATGGACCGTCCTAGGCTGTCCCACAGGGACTTAATGACCGCCTGGTAACATAATGCAAGAGTGCAAGAGACAAAAAAGTTGTTTAGAGATTTTGACTGGGCAAAACTTGACTAAGTTCACATAGTAATGAAATAATAAAGTTCTGGCATCACAAATGGGGCTCAGTTGTTGGCTGGGGGGGGGGGGTTGCAACAGCAGTCTGCCAGTAGGCTATCTAGAGAACTGTTGTAAGTCATGATATCATGTAGGTAGCCCCCTATCTATGGGTGTTCATTGTCAACATTCCTCTAGATCTTAATAAAGTGTGAGGAAAAAAAATGTTATTATAGTATTCTTAATGAGTAACATTTTATTTCATCAATTGATTGTTACTGTCAAATAGATCACATGACATGGTCAGTGTTGCACACAGTCTATGAGAAGTGTGCAGTATCAGTTTGTCACAGAATTCTTGGTATGTGAATCAGTTTCACAGTTAGGGTAACAACAAAGCTGCAGAGAAATGTTTCCTGCATGCATTCAAATCACTTGTTCAACAGTCAAGGAAGGGTTAAGATCTATTGGTATTTTACCACTCAACATGTAAATAGGTAAGAGAATTTATTGTACTCTTTATTTAGCAGCAGTTTGAATTATATTGAATTCAGATCTTTGTCATTGTGAATAGCTAGTATAGTGGTGTTTCTGTACATTTAGGTTCACAATGTAACAGAAGCAAAAGGGCATTGATGTGCAGTGATGCTAGGCGTAGGAGAGCCATTTGAAGTTGTAAGTTCAATTATTTGTTTGTTTTATTATAAATTGGTAATAAATTATTTGTAATTGATCTTCTTATTAATCACTTTATTGGGCATTTATAATGAGTTTCAAGACTTAAGGTTTAGTTGTATGTTTATCCAATTAAATTGTGTTATGTTACTGTCCTAATTAGCCTACTTTTGTGCATAAGTAAAGGACATAAAGCCCCAACCATCCATCCATTTAACATGTGTAGTTCAATTATGGATTATGGTGTCATTATGTAATTGAATATGGCAAAGGATATTGTGATTTCTGTGTGTGTCTGTATGTGTGTATGCGTATGTGTGTTATGTGTGCTTGTACTTATATGTGTGTGTTTCTGTTCTTGCAGTTATACCAGCATTCAGTGTCTGTGTAATAAACAACATTTGAGTCATCCGTGTGTCCAGTCATCATTGTCTTCAATATTCAGCACAATGTAGGCCCACCTGAAGACAGGGAATGGGGGAACTGCTAAGTGCAATCAGCTTTGACACCTTCCTTTGACAGTTCACCCCAAAGGGCTCTGTTGTTTTTCAATGGCAATTAGGGGAATTGGGGTGAAACAAAGCTTCATACATTCCAGAATTGCCATTAGCCATATTAGACAGCTTGTATGATTAAGCATACTAGGCTACAAATGATTACTGTATTGATACCCATTGCATGACGATCGTTGCGGACGACACGCAAATGCGCACGACAATATTATGTGGACGCAATGTCGTGCATGCTGACAGGTCGATCGCAATGACCGCGCGTATACTAGTATACGGCGGTCAATTAACTAGAAAGCCCGTTGCAAGCAGGAATTTTATTTGAGCCATTTAGGGTAGGATATGTGTGTGTGAATATGACGTTGTAGGAGGCTGTGTTTGTGTTTTACGCCTCTGCAGCACCTTATACGTTGTAGGAGACCATGGTGATCCAAAGAGCGAGGCATAAATGGACATTTTAATACGAAACAGTTTGCATAAAATTCAAATATAATGGTTATGTGTCTTGTTGATGCAAAATGTCAGATTGGGCTGGTAAAACAAATGCACTTTGTACAGTGTATTTATGGGCATTTTGTGGTGGCAGCAGTTGTCAGTGTGCCTGGCCCCTGCTGCCACCTGGATAGCCTGACAGAAAGCATATGAGCCAGTTCTGCACATTGATCAAAAGTTGCAGGGAAAGGTGTGAAATGAAGGTGTATTTTAAAGAAGGTAGGAATTGTTTAAGTACAGGTACTATTGCAAAACAAATTAAGTGTCAGTGATAAGGCATATGCAATGTTTGATGAGAGTGATGAGAACAGGGACAGAGTTATGCTTGAGACATGGACCCAAGAGAGATAGCACTTTTATGTTTGGATCAGCTTTTACAACAAACGTCAAAAGGACTTATTCATGCCAAACTAGAGCGGTTGAGGAGTGCGAGGTCATCATATTTTCGAACTATTTTGAAATTGGATTAAAATAGCCCGTTAACCCTTCTTATTGGCCAAAGAAATTACATGTCATGCTAAAGCATATAGCTACGTAAACAGGGTTTCTCAACCAATAGCAGTACTCATTTATGCACACATCACTTCGAATGCAAATCAGTCGTTTCGACTTCAGCTGTAAAATATAATGCACTGAAGACTCAGGGCCTGAGCCCATATAACATATGCACTGATGCACCAGTGGCAACCCCGAAGCCAAACATATTTCTTCTTCACGAGAGCCAAGTACAATACTAACAAAAGTCACACTTGTAAATATACTTTTACCACACTCTTTCAAAGCATCACTTTGAGCAAAAGGAAGCCAAATGCTTTCTCAAGTCTTTTTGTAAATAGTAAGAGGCAAAGTGACAACACAGGGGCCCAGGGGTGGCTAATACATGTCCTATATATTTGTGCACTGGCTACAGTGGCCAGGCTTAACATGTCCTATATTTATGAACTGGTTTGGGGCCGACCAGACGATAGTTGGGAGTTAGGGGCTATGGATGTTACCCCCAAGACAAACTTTTTTTTTCGCTCATGAAGCGTCAATTTTTTCCCATGCAAATGCGCAACCAATTTTTTAATCGCAATTTTAACATATCCCTCTGACATGAGTAACATGGACTGGCTGCACCACCGGCAATCACAATCTGTCTGAATTGCGTCTGAGAAATTTCAAGAACCTTCAACAAAAGGTTGCACTCCACAAGCAGTTGGGGCAAGAAAAAATGTGAATTTCCAAGCAATATCATAACACGACTGAATTTCCCACAAATATTCGCGACTGAGAACAATTACATCCAGTAAAAAAATGTTGACCTTTCTTCAATTTCAAATAAGATCAAAAACCTTTCAGGTATTGACACGCCCAAATTCTCTACTTTCCTACTTTTTCCAGCCATGGCCACATGTCACAGGTCATCCCTTTATCCCTTTAAGCCTTGAAAGCAAGTTGAACAACGTTGAAAGAAAAATCCTGCTCTTTTTATATTAATCACGTTCATTGCATTAGTGCATTGAGCAAAACTTGTCACATGGGTTCAAATCCCGGTTCGGGAACCCAAAATTTGCTGTGGACCTTTATGATCACATCCCAGCTGGATGAGAAAGCTACTTGGCTCAGTTTATAGGCTGAGCAAGTAAAAGATCCCTCACAGGGGATAAATGTGTAACATGTTGATTGTTGAGGACTCTCACTCTCTATCCCATCTCATCAATCAACCCATGTGAGCTCCTTGAACTGGGCTTAGAGGTTTGAACTTACCATATCTATATAGGAAGATAAATGGTAAGGTATAGGCCTATGATTTCGGAGTGATGGGAATTGATCAAGTGTTTAGACTCCATAATTGCTGAAGATGCTTTTGACTGGATAATTACAATGATTATTCAGCTTTTCAGAATAAATTTCACAAGAAATGAAAAATTTGCAAGGTCCGTAAATTCTAAAAGTGAATTTTGCGTCCCTAGAACAACGTTAAAATGTCGCTGTCTGCAAGTCACTGAGGCCTAGATTTGGTCCAGAAAGTGTTTTTACGACATGACGCAGGTGAGATCAACGTCTTCCAGACAATTCTGTCATTTTCAGCAGTTTCAGGTAAGAACTCTCTTTTTACATGTTTTATGTTTTAAATGAATGAAAATGAGACAATTGAGATGGTTGAAGGATTCACTTAGAAACAGAGAATTGACATATCGCTGTCATGATTAAAATGAGCGTTTGTGATAAATCAGGCGTCAAGATATAAGATTATCGCTTTTTCTTTCCTTGGAACAGTGTTGAACTATTTGATCGTTTTCTCATTTTCAATCTTCAACAAAAAAGACACATGTATACGCCTACTGTGTCATTTAAAGTCATCAGCCACCTCATAGAAATATGAAATTAAAAGAACTATTTTTAGCCGCAATACCAAATGTAGACTGAAGTCTGGTAGCATGAATATTATGTAATATCTAGATATTGTGTTCCAAGTCAATTCATTGGGCCTACACATATTTAGAATTTCTTGGGTGAGCATCCTTTGCAAGATTTGATATGGTACTAAAAAAAAAACTACTCATCGTCAATACCTTTTCGGATTTTCGGTATACATGTATGTATTGCAAAATGCATATTCTGCACGATCCGGATTTTTACCATAATTCTGCCACACCATGTTTTTAAGCTGATGTCAACAACACATCAGTCATCAGTCTAAAAGTCTGGGAAAACATGTTATTGTGATCTTCACTCAATTGTAGTTTTTCCCCAATAAAATTGGGACCTGAGCCTCTTGCTTTCTTTGTAACCACAAGACATCAGCGTCGTCTTTTAATCCACTTCTAGAAAATTACAATGTCATGGAATCAAACAAGGGTCGTGTTTTAGCATAACACCACTCCATAAATAGACTAAATAAGTAAGACAATGTTACAAACAATTTGTACTGTACAGCAAGGTCAGATAAAAGTTTTGATTTTACTACTGCGATTAAAACAGAAAGCAGCAAAAAACCGTGATTTTAAAAATCCGTCTGCATGTCCTGAAATGACTAGTTATCGGAATAATGAGGATAACTAACAAATTAGACCGGAGATAAAAAGTATCCCGCCAACACAACTAACATCAATTAACATCAACTAACATTAATTTTGTAATGTACAGCTGTCCTCGCAAAATACCTTCTCAAAATACAACTTAACATAGCAGACGACATAGAAGGCAACCTTGTGCAATTTTCCCTCCAAAAACCATCTGACAACATCATCCCAAGACTTCTGAAGCAACATGATGAAGTTATTTTGGGTCCTTTTCAGCAGATTACACAATTTTAAAGACTTTTAGACACAGTTTAACGTATTAATGGATAACTCTAAAGCAGAGAAATTGAGAAACTAAAAACAACAAAAAACCTTTCAACTAGCAGACGAAATGAATAGCTCTCCTGCTTTGGAGGCAAGAACTTAAAGAGCTCTCCTTTTGTGGAGGCGATGTTTACTTCCGTTTTGTCCTTCAAGGTTGAAGAAGAGTAAACAAAGGTGAAAGGCAGGCAGGTGCTTCAGTCTCAACTAAACAGGTTTGAAGTAGTAGTTCTCCCGTTTAAAAGAAAAATATGGGAGAAGGAATAGATTACGGATTACGTTTGAACTTACCATGCTTACTGCCAACCATACTTTGACACTCGTCGGGAATTGTCTTTGGGAACCCGAAATATTTTCAAAATCTCAGCGGGATGTTTCGCCGTCCCTTCTATCAGTATCTCTGCTGGGCATAAAAGGATCCGTCTACACATGGGGGGCAATTGTAACACGTCCAGTACCGTATTTTCTCTATTAAAAGCACACCCCCTAATAAAAGCCCACTCCCTCCACAAGGAGCTAATTTTCATCAAAATATGACTTTATCCTAAGTTTTTTATGCAAAAAATTATTAATTGACCATATAATTTATCATCGTTACTTCTGCCCACTGGGCGTTTGATAGAGAAAATACGGTACTCCTCTCTCCCAAGCTGCCAGCAGCGGCTCATATCGGTAAGGTCATTCGATGAGACATTAAATTGGCAGCCCCTTGTATTAGTGTCTGTGCTGGGCAAGTAAAAGATTCCTCACATGGGAGTAAATATGTAACATGTTGAGGACTCCCTCTCTCCTTCCCATCTCATCAATCGATGCAATCAACCCTCATGAGCACCCTGAACTGGGCTTGGTGGACTGCACTTACCATATCTATCAATCTATTATTTTTTGTAAGATGTTGACCCTTAAAAAAACATCAATTATTACCATGGTTCTACGAAGAGAATATCATGAATATACACTGTCTCAATCAAGTTTATTTCAGGCCCAAAACCTGATTTACACCAATTATTGTTCATCTGCATTGAAAATCAGTTTTCAAAACACAAAAGCTTATCTGGGCCACAAAATCCAATATACCTGAAGACATATTAAAGTACCATAACAAATTTGTCACTCATACATAAAATACAATGTACGATGTATCGAAGCACAAAAGTACATATTGTAAGTATCCGGATAAATGTACTTGCAGTAAAAATTATCTCACAGTGCAGTCCGGACTTCCACTGTAAATCTATTAATATACAGTTTTTACATCCAATCAATATTACTAACTTGCATTCAAGACAGATCGTCTGGTCAGTCACCTATGTGATCTGGCAATAAAGTATTGGGTTGAATAATTCATCCGCATTGTACCTGAATATCTATTAACTATGTTGAAGTTGTCTGTCTAATTACCAGATAACTAACTTGTACAATTCGTCATTGAGAGAAGGATAGGGGAGTCCTCATAGATAGATAAGACAGCTAGATAGTTAGATATGTTAAGAGCAGTCTTCCAAGCCCAATTCTGGGCGCTCACCAGGGTTGATTGATAAGATGGGATAAAGAGAGTGGGAGTCCTCAACATGTTACACATTTACCCCATGTGTGGGATCTTTTACTTACCCAATAGATACACTGATACAAGGAGCCGCCAATTTAAAGTCTCATCCGAACGACATCCAGCTGGGATTATGCTCATGAAAATCCTCTGAAAATTTTGGGTTCTCAGCCCGGGGTTCAAACCCATGCAGGCAAAGACCTTCAGCGGAGCAGGTGGGAACCTTTTAACCACTCTGCCACCCAGCTGCCTCCGCAGCTCAGTCAGTAGAACTCTGCAATTCCTATAACCATGATCACTGGAACTTGGTCCCAAGTTCGATTTTATGGGGGTACATTATACATATGTATTGGCAAACATTTCTATACAACGGGTTCAACTCGGATGGATGGACGGATGATTGGGGCTTTACGTCCTGTATTTTTGCACTTGGTAGGCTAATTAGGACAGGAGGACATGTCAATGACTCAATGAGGTGAAGAAGATTTAATACAGCCGTCCAACATAGGCGACCTGGCAAGAGCTGGATTCGAACCCTGGACCCAGCGATTGGCAGCCCAGCATGCGCAACCACCACTTCAGCAAGGCCTTCAGTGATTGAGTCAGACACGCCCACAAAGCTGACCAATGAACAGACCTTCAAGCATGTTATGCAAATGAGGTCGATTTCGCTCTTACGCACATTCCCGTAAGAGTTAGAGGTGTGAATCTTATTTGGGTAGATAGATCTCTCTGAGACCTTCAAAATGATAGGTCATACATCTCTGAGACGTTGATAGTTGCTTCGTAAATTGTCTGTAAAGTTTTGAAGTGGAGAGAAATCCTGCACTCTGATTGGTTGTGACGCTATGACGCAAAATATTATGATAATGGGCGGCGATGGAATGATTCGTCTAGGGCAGATTATCTGGGTGGCAACCGCTAGACCATAGACAAAACGTTCTAAAGCAACAATTTTATTTCACTTTTGATAAATTTTTAAAGAAACACTTCCTTCCGTCACTGACTGCTCCCTACCAACCCAGTGGGGCTGCTCCCCTCTCCAGCTCTCTGACAATTCCTCTCACTGGTTTATATACATGTAGGGGAGAGCGGGGCGCCATGAGCCGCTTTTCCGAAATTAAGCTCCTGAGCCTAAAGTTTCAATGGTAAATAGCTGGTTGCTTTATATAATCATAGCAACACCTCTTGGCTACAATATCCAGTGTTGTTACATCATATTCTTAATTCTTAAATAGTCAAAACTTTGTCTTTAAAAATTGTAGTCTAGGGTCTCATCGTGCCCAGACCCTGGTGCACCATGAGCCATGGCATGGGGGGCTGTTAACATGCATGTATTATCCTTCTCATTCAACTGTATAGAACTGATACCTCATAAACCAGATGTTTTACTTGAAAATTTCCCTTGGCATACACAACAATGTGGATCAGATGGATTTTAGATAGTTTTCTATGAAATAGCACAAATGTGTCCTAAACAGCTGCTGATGTCTTGTACTACAGTTCTGGCCTTACAACAGAAGAGTTGTTGTTACAATTCAGCTTTAATTGTACATTAAAACTTTATAGAGAATGGCTCATGGTGCCCTATCTCCAAGTGGCTCATGGTGCCCAATTTGTAAATTTCATTTATTAGTGCATATCACCATTTTCCAGTTTATCATAGTATCAATGTTATGACATCATCCTAGCACATGCCTTACCTTCTCTAAGAAGACTTAAGTTTTATGAAAATGCCAGAAATAGTTAAAGTACCAGAAGTAAAAGTTCCACTGCCCAATAAGTATACTTTTCACTCAAATTGACTGGTCAAAAGTATTTTTTCAATTCTTGGTCCTACATTGAAAAGAAAGATTATGATGGTTACCCTATCTAATTCTACACTAATAAAGGAATATATGGCCTTCCCATCGGGCAGTTCTATCTTGCCATTTTTATTGCAGGGGCCATGGTTCATGGTGCCCCGTGGCTCATGGTGCCCCGCTCTCCCCTACTAGATACAAGTAAGGCAATTCTCTCTATCTGTAGGCTAAGCTGTGGTCCACAGAATACTTATTTAGCATGACACAAAATTAATACATATGTCATATATTGACAATGATTAAGTGTTATCAGTAATTACACGAATTCACATGCTGGATTGAATTTAAAACTTACTACAAATTTGGAAAATTTTCTAAATTTGTTTCAAATTTCCCAGATCGAAAACGGATAGGTATAATCACACGATTCTAGTCACAGATTTTTGAAGAATTATCTTCAATTAACATGTTCAAGTGAGGTCAAATGTAAGGTCCTCCTTCAACACATGTGTACATTAGCGAATTAACTTAAATATTCTGGTAAATTTTCCTTCTGTAATGCAATGCATTAATATACATGTATTGTAGTGCAGCATCCCGAAAGATTGATGGATAATTGGAGCTTTACGTCCTGCAATTAATATATAGGGATTTAGTAGGCAATTTAGCTCTTAAGGACAGGAGGAGGACACGAGTAAGGCACACCAACGAGGTAAAGGATGATTGAAACTGCTGTCCAACATAGAGCTGCAATTAAACCTGAGATCCAGCAATTAATGCTTGATTGGAAGCCCAGAGTGATATCAACGAGTCATTAAACCCCTTTCTCCCCATAATAAAACGACCAATACACTTCAGTTATGTATTGGTCAATGGATAGAAGCCATATTAGACATACAAATGACAATGAGTGATACCAAATAGCTATACAAAGAGTGTACGATTAGTATCATTTTAAATCAGGTAGTGAAGGATCAATTTGACATAAACATACCGACTCCTTACAATAAAGAGAGTACCCCTCCTATAGCCTATCATGTATATATGTAATCAAATAAAATATTCCAACAGTGTTTTGTATCTTATACAAAACAACCAATGCACTTTAATAATGCACATGTGTGTATGTATACAGTATACAGGTAGTCAGGCACATTATCATTATTTTCAAGTATAAGTACATTGGACGGTTATTAGGACCCAAATGGAAATAAGTAACATTTGAGACTTTTTGAGTTTTATCCGTAGAAAAGAGTCTACTTATCCCTGCTGATATTCTTGTCAAAATACCATAAAAACTATTTTATAATTTATAATACAAAATTACCAGCAATGTTATTAGTTTTTATTGATATAATCTTTAAAATGTATCTGGCTAATCCGTGTATATATATAATTCATCTTCTCGAATAAAGCAAATTACATTGGTGTAATTTTAATATAAATTCATTCGGATAATCTGTGTATAAATTTTAGGGATGGACATCGTTTCACGATATATCGGTTAAACCGTATCGATCATTCGATACGATAATCGAAAGATGAGCAATATCGTATCGAACCGATTCTGCCTCAACTGCGTTATTTTGCTTGAAAAATGTATTAATTTGCACAGTTTAGGGTTAAAATGTCACAAAATGTTGAGAAACACATGAGATTGTTGCCCTTCAGATTCCTGTCTCACGCAAGATCTCATTTTGAGAGGCAAAATGTGAGTTTTGCTGCATAAATTTTCAGTAAAATTAGTTTATGGCACAATTTGTGTATCGCGATACGTATCGAAAACCGAAAATGAGTATCGACGATATGTATCGTATCGAACTTTGGAAACGATGTCCACCCCTAATAAATTTGTATCTTCCCGAAAAAAGCAAATAAAATCAAATGGCAATGACATAATACTGCAACTGCAGCAACAGCATTCACAATTAAGCTATTCTACATGTTTTTGCAATGTTTATACCTTATAGAGTGCCCTAAAATGCCATAAAAACATATTGACATAAAAAATATGGCCCAGCTTAAAAAGTGACTTTTAAAAGTCTGATTAAAGAAACAGAATATTGTGAAAATCATTAAAATGATACATTTGATAATAAGATGAGGAAAACTAAAATAATACTACACCTGGATATATGGTAGTCATCTTATATGTAGGTGTGTGGTAAAACTTGTATATTTATCCTAAACTGGCTACAGTTGTTCCAAAAGCAATATGTATGGAGCTGGTATTAAGATATCCATTGACAATGGGAATTAATCCATATTTTTTGGCAGTTTTGTTATTTTTGTGTCTTTTTTTGGAAATATTAAAAAATTGGTATAATAATAACAGCTTAACAACAAATAACAAGATCCATATATCTGGTTTAATAACAGGTTTGAAATATAACAAGAGATAAAATATAACAGTGTATATAAATATAACAGTACACTAACTATATGTACATAACAAGTAAAATGGTTGTATATTGTCAATCCATGGTAAAAACACTCAAAACACTCCCTTGTAACCTGTTATCACACACACAAAATCCACCAGTAACTGAGTTTCTCTATTCTGGGCATTGAAAATAACACCACTCCGCTAGATGGCAGGTCTGCAGCTCACAGGGTTCAATGACCGCTCAGGACGTTCACCTTTGTGACCAGCTTTCCAGCAAAAGATCTATATACTCTGGCTGCTTGCATTTGTGTCAAAGCATTTATGCAAAATTAGCATACTATAGATGAATATATAATGCTGCACCTATGTGAAATTATCTAAGTTTTAATACTGTTTTAATGGAGTAAGCATTTACAGAGATAAAGTCATTGTTTCTAGTTCTATGGTGTGAATTATGTAATGATGAATATACATGTAATTCACAAGTTTGTTCAGATTTAACAGATAATGCTTACGGAAGCTTCTTTTCATTGTAAATTCACTATCAAATACCAATTCCACAGCTCTTCATTTAGTATAAGAAATATTTAATAAACTAATAATCTATAATATAATTATATGCATTACATTTTTATTAGGGGGAGCTTTGTTCACTTGGAAGCGCACAAGGCGTCAAATCGCTTGGTCCAGGGTACGATTCCAACTCTGACCAGGACAACTGGATATATGTTGGACAGCAGTTTCAATCATCCTTCACCTCATTGCTGTGTCATACTCCTAGCTGAATTAGCCCAGCAAGTGCATAAATACACCCAATCACCCATCCATCCATATACTTTTTTATGCACGTGTATAAATCTAGTGCCGTATTCCTGTAGATTCCAGTAGATGTTATTATGGAGCAAAGTCATGTACTACGCGTCTGCCAATAAAGTTTTGAAAATTGAAATATGCAGGGTGTGTAAATTTGCCTTGTAAACCACATATATTTATAGATCAAGAGTAAAATATATTGATTAATGTGACCCAACAATTTCATAATTGGGTACTTCATCAATATTTGCATAACCAACGAACAACAGACACACAATGATGAAAAGATGAATAAATACTTTCTACAAGCTATGATCAGCCGATGATTTATGTTCCCATTAACACTGATTGTCATAAGTAGTTTAAGTACTCATTACACACGTTTTATGATGATAAAAGTGTTTTTGACCCCAAATTCCCATAGATTATTTATAGATATCAATAACATTATTATCCTTTTTATAGCATAACTGTTCTTTTCATCAATATCATTGTACTCAGATGACAGGATCCTTTTAATTACATATGCACAGAGTAAATCACATCAAATTCGTCAATTAATCAAACAATTTGATAATTGTGGGTTCCCAAACACACAGTCACAGAAGTATATAGGCCTACTAATGGGCTAACATGTTTAGGCAATGCTTATAAATGTCTGAAAAATTAGTAAACATTCTATGGAAGATGATAGAATAAGAGCGAACAGTAGTGATGGGAGTCCTCGAGGCCGGCCTCGTGCTCGAGGCCAGCCTTGGGGCCATATTTTGATGGCCTCAGCCTTGGTTGGGTCGCCAAATCCTTTGCCTTGCCTTGGTCTCGGGTGTCTTTGGGCCAGTGAAGGAGGTCTCGGGACCAGCCTCGTCCTCCAGGCCAGGCTCGGGGCCATATTTTGATGGCCCCGGCCTTGGCTCTGTCTCGGATGTCCTTGCCTCGACTGCAGTACTGGTGAATATCATTATACTACATGTAATTGCTCATGTATTTGATATTTGGGCATTAGGGGCCCCATTAGGTAACTATTCGCCCAATAATAATAATTACTCATTCTCTATGCATTTTGAAAAAAGAATAATTCCCCAAACATAATGTTCAAAGAGTTTTATTCATTTTTGATATCCATTAAAATGATCTATGCCAGTATTCTCAACTAGAGTTATATAGTTATGCAGACAAAAACAGTAAAACATAGCATACCATGAATAAGTAATCACACAAAGACCATTTTCAGTTCATCTACCTTTTTGAACGATTATAAATGGCTGCTGCAGGTTCAGTAAATAAGTCCGTTTTTATTTGAATTTTTTTGCAGAATCATTATCCGTTTATTGTCGCATAACCTTTTTGGTCTGCTTTTACCTGGTAGATTTACAAACGCTCATATTTTCTGTAACAGCATACAAAAAGTGTTTTACACTTTTCTTTCTAAAATTTAAGAGCTTGTTAAAATCAGCCTGCACCATAGTTCAGAGAAGCTCAAAACAGAACCAGTTGCCTAAGACCTGTTTAAGGTTCATTCAGTTAGTTTCCAATGACATAGGCCTACTCTCACAATTAAGAAAACTTCATCTGGATAAAATATAGGTCACTTTTGAATTCAGTCAATGAGAGACGTGGTCATACTCTTATATATATATATTCAAAGTACTGGTCATACTCTTATATATATATTCAAAGTACTGGTCATACTCTTATATATATATATATTCAAAGTACTGGTCATACTCTTATATATATATATTCAAAGTACTGGTCATACTCTTATAAGTACTGGTCATACTCTTATATATATATTCAAAGTACTGGTCATACTCTTATATATATATTCAAAGTACTGGTCATACTCTTATATATATATTCAAAGGTACTGTTCATACTCTGATTCAGCCAGATAACTTCATCATGTTAATCTGGACAGAAATTAGGTCACTTTTGTGATCGGCCAATCGGTGAAATTCTTCCAACAGTAACATTTGTAAGAAGTACCTTTGAATATATATATAAGCGTATGACCAGTACCTTTGAATATATATACTAGTGACAAGCACAGAAAACAATGCATAAGCTTGGGCCCGTGTCCATATACCCATAGTCATGATAAAATGACCACTTACTGAACTCAAGATCAGATAACAAGTAATAGACCTAGTGCAAAAATGTCAATCTCTAAAAAAAGAACAAGAACAAAGGCTTACATGACAAATTCCATTATGTAAAACCCCAAATAGGTCTGTCCTGACAGACAAGCACTATATCAGTGTATATAAGACAGTTGAGACTTTAGTTAGAATATTGGTATGTAAGCCTGATAAATTTGAGACATAGATAAAATCTGCCACATGCGAAAAAAGTTTTAAAGGCAAACAAATATTGCATGTATAGAGTGCTTGCTGTTGGAAAAAAGCTCTTCAGGTTGCTTATTATATCCTGCACCACCTCTTTTGGGGCTGCATATATATGCATATTATGCACTAGTGATTTGTAACCCCTACCCCTGCAGTCTGTGGGAAATTTTCAAAGTGTGAGGGTGGAAAAATCTGAAGATCCGCAGATTCCCCACTACCTGGAAGAAATTTCATTTGGAAATTCCCCATCTTTATGCCAACCCCTAAAAATTTTAGAAAATGATACCCATACCAGCACAGCCTACCCTGGGGGAAACTAATTTTGGAAATATTTGGAAATCCCCAAAGAGAAGAAAATTTCAAGATCGAAATCCTTAGGTAATCCTGGGGCAAATGCATGGGCGGCCATACTAATCACTGAGAGACAAAAGGTATCAGGGCATGCAAATGGCTTCAGTCCACCTATATACTAGCATATGACAAATCAAAGAAATGCCCAAGACATGTGTTTTCATATGTTTGTCACATATTCCATCCAATTTGACAGTTGATTATGAAAAACATTTTCTCAAAATTCACAGTTATTGTTGGGTGTTGTTGGTTCTACAAGTTGTAAATTCCTATCTACTTCTATCTTGTGTCTAACTGCTAAAAGCACAAATAGTAACAAACAATGTATAACAGTTTGTGATCACTACTGTTGATGTATGTTAATTAGAATTTGTCATGTGATTTTGGAATAGGCTCTCACTAGGCACTAGCTATGCATTTCTTCAAAATATGCAAATACTATAAAGGAAAAAAATATTTGCACGCCACAACATTATCAAAATAAGTGAGATGTACAAGGTCAACTATTGCATTTCCATCATATCTGTATGTTATTTGCAAAATGATCCTGCTTCTGCAATCTTCAAATTCGAATTGCATACGCTTGTATTGTCTTATAGGGTATTATTGGAATGCACGCGCGACGATTGCGCTAGGGCAAATGCCCCAGCGTTCCTCCACAGTCGTCAGGGGGTAGGGGGTATTGGAACGGCAATGTTCAACCAGACTCTCTCCACTTCCCCCCCCCAACCGAATTTTTCGTGGTCCAACTCCGTTCCATACGCATTTTAAAACTTGAAGGCTTGTTGAAGCGGTACACATAAAAAAACAATGTTCACCGTTCGCATCACTTATGATCACTGTATGCTCATTTGTACAGTTGATGAATACAAAACGCCACAACAGAGTTGTTTAAAGGAACTTAGAGAACTTTGTATATCACCTATAAAATAACTACTTATTTCTAATTCCTCATGACTTCGCAACTCGCAAAGTCCCACAACTGACTAGAATGTCGTAATAGGAGAATGGCAAAGGAAAAGGTAAAGGTGAGAGTTTATCGTCTGCTTTAACATCATGTTTAACACTAATAATTGCAACTTTATGCTCAGCCAACTTCACATAGTATACCTTCGGTCAACAGGCTCACTGTCACTGAGTGATCACTCGTGATCTGTCTCACTAGCAAATAGGGTATGGGTATATTTTTCGAAAATTTTAAGGGGTAAGGGTGGGGAATTCCCAAATGAAATTTCTTCCAAGGAGTGGGGAATCTGGGGATCTTCAGATTTTTCCACCCTCACACTGAAAATTTCCCATAGTCTGCATCGGTAGGGGTTCTAAATGACTAGTGCATTATGCATATCTATGCAGCCCCCTGGGGGACATACAGCTGGCAGCCTCACATGGAACCATCACTGCTCGATCTGGTACCTTCTTTGCCTGTAGCCAACCTCCCCATTTACACCTGGGTGGAGTTAAGTGGAGTGAAGCAGTGATTCAAGGAGGATCTGCCCATTTCCTCCATGCCCTAGCCGGATTTGAACCCACAACTTAACATGTGTGAGACCAGTATAATACCTACTAGACCACAGCCATGGTCTAATCAAGGAGGGTAAAATTACTCTTTAATAATTACGAAACACAACGGTGTGCATTAATTTGGCAAAAATCTGCTTGCTGTCAGCAACCGTGTGTCAAGCCAGTGCTTTGGGGCCAACAGGTGTGCCCAAAATAGCTTCTAAAGCAAATCAAAGTAGTCTGAGGAGTTGGATGGTTTACATCAAAGTTCAAATGTGAATAACAGAAGCGCAGACTAGATCGAGAAGATGGCTGATCTCAATCGAAATGCATTCGGCTTTAAGCACAACAGTCCGACTTAGAGTGGAAGTCCGGGCCCCTCTGGACCACCAAGATAACTTGTAGCATTTTAAAGGAAAATGAGATAATTTGGGCCCGTGAATGCCTAAACATGTCATGGCGCCCCCTAGACTGCAGTGCATGGATGCGCCATTGTCACTTCCTTAATTATAAGCTTCATGACAGCAACACATAATTTCTCCATATTTATCATGAACAGTATATCTGTCATTATCTGATCTAGTCTGCATAAGGAGTGTCCATGAGATCTTTCTCAAACGAGAATGACTAAACCGAAGAAGCTGTCAGCTGATACACATGCTTTGCTTGCTTTGATTTGTGCTGGTATACCCCCGGATCAGCCTGAAAGCCAAACAATTTGTGGAGGGAGTACTGTAGCATATTCATTGTTGGAGACAGCTGTACGAGATGAGAAGACTGGGAGTCTGGCACATTCTCTATTCATTCAGAGATTTCCAGGGACTTTCATTCGCCCAATGACCCAGTATAGAACACTGGACATGGATGGATGGACGGATGTTTGGTGCTTTACATCCTGTATTTACGCACTTGGTAGGCCAATTAGGACAGGAGGAGGACACGGCAATGATGCGAAGGATGATTGAAACAGCCATCCAACATAGGGCCCAGGCGACCTGGCAAGAGCTGCATTCGAAACCTGGACCCAGCGATAGGCAGTCCAGCACGTCTCCACTAGACCAACTCTCCCCCGAACACTGAACGGGGACACTTCCATTTAACGTCCTACGGCTGATTGACTGTGCTCGGACAAACTTGAGTTTCCGGGGTTAGATTTGAACCTATGTCCTCAGAGCCATTGGTTGCACCACTTACGGACTCAAAATTTCTAGTCCTGTTTTTCCTCCCCTTTCCATGACTTTTCAATAAGTTGCCTTTCAAAGACTTTACAATGACCTGTATTTTTTATAACTTTCCCAGGCTTTCCGTGACTATTGGAATTATAAGTATGTACGAAATGAATGTAACTTATTATCAGCTCTACAAAATAAATACCACAGTGAAGATATAACTTTGTCAACTCTACACTTTAGATATTTATCAAATTCACAACCTATTAAAATGTTAAAACTCGCCGAGTTCCACTCTTTCAACATACTCTTTTAAAATTCCATTCACTTTCATTGAATAGGTTATCACAAATCCATTCATATTTTATCAATATGCTTCTTTACACAGATACTTACTGAATCAAATTCGAGATTAAAAGGTCAATGTCTGATGGGTGAACAACCCTGGATTGAAATATTACTTTAAAAGCAACCCATGAATTATTCAACAGGTTGTATTAGCATTAGTAGCAAGCATTTAAATATTTGTAAAATAGTCAATGAAATTGTGTTATAAAATTTGTAATTTGGTCCAACAAAATTTTTTGGTGACTCTAGCTGGGCACATGCAAAAAGTGGTTGGGCGACATTGCTTTACATCCTGTACTTTTGCATAGATTTGGTTATATACGACAGGCAACGGCTACAGTGATGAGGCGAGGTGGACTCTTGGTACAGAATGGAGGACCGTATACTTTCTTTGGCCCTTTATTTGTGCCTTTTTTTAAAATAAAATATTGCACTAAATTCTCTTTATGTCTTCTTTGATAATTATGTTGAACTTGGGTCTAACAGATGGATGATTGGGGCTTTAGCCTTTACATTCTGTTCTTACACTTGGTAGGCTAATTAGGACAGGAGGAGGACACAGCAACGAGGCGAAGGACAATTGAAACTGCTGTCCAACATAAGGAGGGATTGGAATTCGGGACCAAAATATCGTTAGCCTACTACACTAACAACTGAGCTCACCCCCTTCACCTTTTTTTTGGAAAAAGATACTTTTCGGAATTTGAGAAAGCCGGCAATGGCTTCCACAAAAATTTCTTGAAATGTAATTAAATAATTAAAATATCTGATAAATTGTACACATTTCATTTCATATTTCAATTTTAAATCTAAAACAATATGTTAACATTCTCATCCAGAGACTGGCTGTAACCTTTTTGATATTTCAAATATGTATACTAAAAAATATGAGTTAAAATAATATCTGAACATAAGGTGAAATGGCAGAATAAAAGCCGAAAGAGATTTCAGCTTTGGTAAGCAGTGTTTTAGAAATAACGGGATTAAATTTCAACAGATCATTCAACTTTTTTGGAATCTTAAAAATTTTTTATTTTTTAAAAAGAATCGGTATTCAAGATTTTCAATTAAGAAATTCAACCTTTTGAAAGCTATCAAATCACAGTATATATTTAGGTATTCTGAATCAAATATTATTGAATATAGGGGCCTATCATATTTGATATTGAACAGTTGAACACCGAACAAAAAATTAATAATAGGCCATATTCACCACCATTTTGTTTAATTTTTTGACATTTTCTAAATTCAAGACAACATTTGGAACACCAGGTGAAAGAACAATCAACATGCACAATCCATGACAGATAAAGATTTCTATTTTTAGCTGAGATTTAAAGCTGGTCGTGAAGCCAGAAAAATTAAAGGTCACTGACTCAAGAGAGACAGAAAGTAAAAAAGAAACAAATCAATGGTAAGTAGGCATGTGGGTGGACAGATTAAGGGATAGGCCTAAAATAAGACAACCAGATGGACAAATGCAATGATGTAACTACTTCAATGATTTGATATTTGATCTACTCGACTGAATAAATTAAAGGGCTCTGACAAACGCAATGCATTGCCCAAGAAACGCAACAAACTAAGCATAAACTTTTTTCAAACCACGAAAGTGATTGTCTTGTACAGACATACAGCGGTGCCTGCAGTGGAAATAATTACTAGACCCTGTGAAAATTTACATTTTGAACATGTGTCGTAACAGGTAACGTGACCTGGTTGATCATCTACTAACTGAGACGTTGCAGGTTCAAATCCAACCATAGCACAGAGGAACTGAGCAGATCCTCAATAACTCGAGGAGTTGAGAAAGGCTCATGCTAGAACAGGCCTGCCAAGCGCGTAATTGTGTTGAGAAGTTGCTCACAAATGGATGACATGACAAAAGTCATGAATTTGTTTCATTTTTCTGTCACAATTTTGGGACACTTGGCAAAATTACATGCTCATTATAGCAGTTAGCCAAATAAAGCAGTCAAGGTGCCAGACAGAATTCTTAAAATAAAATAACTTTCTTATCCAGCCAATTGTCCATATAGCAGTTCTTTGAACAAAAAGTTCATGGGGCTATTTGACACATTTCAGACCTTAGGTCTCAGAAGTTAGGGAAATAACCGCCACATGAGGACACTAGCAATTCAAGTTGAGTCCTGGCCAAAACAGGATGATTGATTGTGTGGGGGTGGTCAGCTGGATGTCAGAAGAAAGTATGACCTCTATGCAGCCATCCTCACCACACAGCAGCATGACAGTAGCTGGAGTTATTCTATCCCATTTCATGAAATACTGTGAAGTCATCAGCACCTGATGACAGTTCTATATCTTCCCTGGATCCATCGGGTTCTTTTCTTTGTTACACCTCCATGCTAAGTTAGACAGTGATAACTGCATTGGTTGATTTTTAATTGCCTGTGTGTTACAGGCGATTTCATTACCATGCGATTCTTGTCATTCACACTTGGCTGTGAAGAATCAATGCTAAACCAACACTCACTACGTTTGATAAGTCATAGGAGGGTGAAGACAGTGCTGGGGTGAGTGTCCCGGGAGAGGAGGGGGGGGGCTGAGGACAACGACTGTCCTGGCCAGATGGTTATTTCCCTGACTGCTCAGTGGTCTGAAAGAACCTTAAAAATTGTTCAAATAGGTTTCAGACAGCCTCAGGTTCTGTAGGCTGTAGCCTGGGGCATAGTCATAATACACATGTAAAAAAGTGACAGAAGTCATTTAGTTAAACCAACAAACAATTGTCATATAAATTAGCCTCTGATATATTCTCTTTGTCAGGTCAGGTTTCATGACAGGTCAAAAGCTACCTTAGGTGAAGATATGCAACCATGGTTGATGGTGCTGGTTATGAGCAGGAGTATTAGCCTGTGGGGTTGGACAGTGGTTATGACTGACCTTTGAGATGAAGTGATAAATGAAGGAAAATATGAACCATTTGTGCAAATGTGAGAATGTTATAAAAAATTAAGGTATAATGATATACAGGCCATACATAATTAGTTTACAGCTTCTCGAATCGACTGACCTCACAAATTTTTTGGTGCCGGAATTTTTTTTAGCTTACACACAATTTTTATCAAATTGACATTAAAAAAATAAATAATTTGTGTAACTCGAGAAGATCCAAGAACTAAAGATCAAATTTGTCAAACCTTTTTAAAAAATGTCACTCCTCATCTCAACTTTGACAACCAGCTAGTATGTCGCTCTGAGCGGCTCATGAAAATCTAACAACAAACTGTTCCCAGACCATGAATCAAACCCGCAACCTTCATAGCCAAAGAAACAGGCCAGCTGGAGTAGGACTGACAGTCTGTCATTGATATTGCAGAAAATTCCAGAAATCGACGCATTGGAAAAGTTGTCCGAATGATAATGTATTGATAAAATATAGCAAGTATCGACTATATTATTTCCATAGCATTAGGCATATTTATTGGGATAAATTGTAAGACTGATTGTTTCAAAATGGTTGACATGGGCGATGCAAATTCAGATTTAATTTGATTTTTTTTTTTAACCAGAAACTCAACAATAAAGCTGAGGATTTTGCGGTTTCTCTTAGTTTGTGAAAAGGTGTCAATATGTCGTAGAATCAGAATTTCTTTGTCAATTAACGTGCCGAATTTTTTATAAATTTAGATAACATCCTTATAAAGCCAGAGACACAAACTCAAATAAGGAGGAATTACATAAACATACATATAACTCACCATTTTCATCTTTGTGTCAAGAGCTGAAGAATTTCACCTTATCTTTATAATTTATGGTGACCAATAAATATTATGTTATGTTATGTTAAACATTTTATCTCCTTCTAATGACTTTTTATCCCAGATTTCACTCCTGACTAATGAGTATACCAATTTGCTTAAGCAGTACACAGAATTTCTTATCTCCTTGTCAAAGAATAATACTTCAGAGGCCCCATTTAAGCATTGTAAGTCCCGGAACTCCTTGACGTCATGCAACTCCCGCTATGTCCCACTAACTCCCGCTAACTCCCATAACTCCCGCTAACTCCCTCTAACTCCCGTAACTCCCGTAACTCCAGCTAACTCCTGCTAACTCCCGTAACTCCCACTGACTCCCGCTAACTCCCATTACTCCCGTAACTCCCATCTAACTCCTGTCAACTCCCATAACTCCCGGTAACTCCCGCTAAGTCCCACAACTCCTGCTAACTCCCGTAACTCCTGGTAACTCCCGCTAACTCCCAAAACTCCCGGTAACTCCTGTCAACTCCCGTAACTCCCTGAAGTCCCAAATGGAGGCTCCGTTTGGGAGTTACATGCTTAAATGGGGCCTCTCTGGCCAAAAAATATTTTTTATTATCTTTTGTTAAACAGAACTAAAACAGGAAAAAAAAAAGTTGTACTTCCAACCTAAAAAACATATTTTCAGAACGTAAAACCAGGTAACTTCATAAATAAAGGTTGTAAAGTGCTATTCTCTCTACCGCCCCCCCCCATCCCCCGCTGCTTAGCCGCCACAGTACGAAAAATGGTTGACATTTATTCCAGCAGAGTCTGAAATTATGTGGAATCCGAGCGACATGTCAGCAACAATCCTCTGTGGTGTAGTGGTTAAGGCGTCGGGCCAGCAACTGAGCAGTCCTGGGTTCAAAACCTTTTCAAGTTAAACTTTTATTTTTATTTTTTATTAGTCACCCAATCAAAGCCTTCTGAAGCTCCTTGATGGATCCGCAATACAGAAAAAGCCTTAAAGCAACCTTTTTGTGTATGTTTGCTTCACGTTTACCCCAATAAACAGTGGCAAAAGTGCAAGAACAGGCATTTAACTGATATGCAGTAGTCTAGGTGCATGCCACAACAGGCCAAAATATTCTAATTCTAGTCACTGCTGTATGCTACATTAGTATCCCGCAAGCTAAACCGCATGCAGAAAGCACATATCTAGCAGACGACATTGGTTTTATAGGATTAAGGCCGGGAGAAAATAGAAAGCTGTGCTCTGATTGGTTGACTTAATGCAGGTGAACTTTGAAATACACGCTGCAGGCCAGCAACTACCATGGAAACTTGTTAAAATGGAGTAGATTAGCATTACTATGGCAGTGACATGGGCTAAGATTGCTCCGGTAACAGATCACAGCAGAAAAGCCGCAGATTTTTGGCGGGAAAAGCTGGAAAACTGCATTGTTCGGGTGCCGGTGGCAGTTTAATGCCTTTCTGGATGCCTTGCCCATCGAATAGCATGGTTTTGTGATTCTAGACCTCTGCATAGGCCTATGTGGGCATTTGCATGCTAAAAGATAAGAAAACAGGCCCTCCGGTCAGAATCAACCCGGAGGTATCCTGGCTAAATGTCTTGATATATTACTTATCAACACTAGTGGAGCAGCATTTCCTGCAAAAATGATGAAAATCGCATCATTTCTCAGCCCGAAAAGTGCCAAAAACCTCCGTTTTCGCACTTTTTGAGAAAAATGACCCCCGTTAGGCAAATTAGGTCAGGGGCCCGAAAGTGGCACTGAAAGATTTCCAGCATTCGGGCACATGTCCCTCTACCACACAACAGTTACATTGCACCAATAATGGCCCGCAAACGGATGGTGAAGTTTTGTCACCGCCCTGTGGTTGCTGGCTACCAGTGTTACTAATGTTACTTCTACACTTACAGAAAACCAGTGATTATCCAATGGTTGCCACCCCCCCCCCCCTCAAATGCTGATTTTGGCCAATGATAAACAGGTATCTGCTGAAACTCCAGTGGTCAACTAGCTGTAGAAAGGCAAAATAGTCCAAATTCAGGTAATTTCCATGCTAAATAAGTGGCGAAAACTTAATTATAACAATTGGAATAGCAAGAATTATCTGAAACCCTAACCCCAACCCTAACCCTAACCCTAACCCTAACCCTAAACCCTAACCCTAACTCGGGCAATTTTTTTTTTTCAATTTTATTCAAAAACAAGAAGTTAATGCATTTTGACAGCTCTTCAGGAAGACACGAGTAGCTGTAAGTTGTTCCATAATGTCACTGTGACATTAAATGTCCAGACAGGTCACAAAACAGAGGCATATACATGTAAGTGCATGCAACATATTTGCCAACCCATCCTCCCATGCCTCATGTAGGTTTCCCATTAAAAAACTAATGAATTAATAAGTATGCATGTTCACGTCAGTAAAAATTGATTTCTGGTCATTATGAACAGAACAGACCTCAAAAAAGGACAAATTTGTATGGTACTTGGGTGGATGTCAGACTGATGTCAGGGAAAATCTGCAGTTGAAATTAGTCAAAATCAGTGGTGAGCAGAAGCTCAATTGTAACACTGATTGATTTATATCCAATAAATTAGGAACTAAATCAGGCCATCCAAAGATTTTTATGGAACGTACCTACGATACCTACCGTCAATTAAATCAGATACGTCCATCAATCAGTTCAGCAATCTCTGTATAAATGTGCCTGTCCGTCTTGCAATCTATCTGGTATTTAATTTGCTATTTTTCTTGCCACCTATCCTATCTATCTATCTATCTATCTATCTATCTATCTACATGTATCTATCTATCTATCTATCTATCTATCTATCTATCTAGTTATCTATCTATCTATCTATATCTATCTATCTATCCATCTATCTATCTATCTATCTATCTATCTATCTATCTATCTATATATCTACCCATCTATTGACATATCCATCTATCTGTTGATATATCAATATAGTATCTGTGGATCTATCTTCATGTATAGGTCTGTGGATCTATCTATCTATCTGTCTGTCTGTCTGTAGACAAATCATGTTAAGTGCAACCCTCTGAGCCCAGTTCTGGGTGCTCACAAGGGTAGATTGATGAGATGGGAGAGAGAGCGGGAGTCCTCAAAATGTTACACATTTACCCCATGTGAGGGATCTTTTACTTGCCCAGCAGAGACACTGATACCGTACAAGGGGCCGCCAATTTAACGTTTCATCCTAGCAGACACCATATATGAACGAGTCCACGTGCACTCTTAGCACAAGATGAAACATACATCAAACATAGCCTAGGTTACCCGGGCCAGGAATCAAATCAAACCCGGGTCCCAGAGGGGAATGCAACATTTTCAGTGTACCTTCAAGAGCAAAATCCCAGCTGGATGTTGCTTGTCTACTTAGCCTAGTGCATGAATACAGGATGTAAAGCACTAGTACTCATCCATCTATCTACCAATATAGATCTACCTATCAGTCAACCAATCAAAATACAAAATATTTAAATATTTATGATTTACCTGCAGTTTTAGCTACCAAATTTGCCTTTATACTAACCAAACCAATCTATCTACACCCCCCCCCCCCAACAATCTCCTGACCCCCCCCCCCTCCCAACCTTTAAAGCAGGATGTCCGCCTTAGCATTAATTCAGGCCTAAATTAAGCTGCCTCAGGCCTTATACTCAGTAACATTACGTGTGTGACCTCACCACTTGGGTTCTCTGTGGGTTCTCACATAAGCTGAGGTCAATGCCCTTTGGTGGTCACGTGACGTCTCTGGGTCACCGTGACCTAGCTGGAGATATTCTAGGTCAGGAGAAGCTATTGATGGTGTGTAACATGAATGTAATCTTCTGATCTAGTTCAGATATGCAGATTGCAGAATTAATAATTTATTCAATGCAGGATTAATAGTTCATTCAAGCCATTCATTTAATCGTTGAGAATAAAAATCCTGTCTATTACATTGAATACATCAAGTTAATTATGAATACAAATTTGATAACTTCAGAGGCAATATGTCCATACGGTTGAAACAATGTAAAAGTGAATGATTGCTTTACCTCAGGTATTTATGCACTCAGATAGATAGATAGATAGATAGATAGATAGATAGATAGATAGATAGATAGATAGAATGACAGATAGATAGTTAGAATGATAAATAGATAGATAGATAGATAGATAGATAGATAGATAGATAGATAGATAGATAGATAGACAGATAGATAGATAGACAGACATAAAATCCTGGACAAAGAGGTCAATATAACCTTTCTTTGTTCTCCAAAGATAATTAACGTCATTCCAGTGTGTTCTGGGTCTTTGAACTATTAATTATTAACAACCTGCCTTTCAAAGAATAAAGGGGTTGAAACACTTTACAGATTTTCTGACATCGATCAATCAAAATATCAATAATTAGAATAAATATACTTTGCATTTTTCCAGAGTCATTGACCAGGTTTGACATAAGGCCAATCACTTATTAAAGCTTGCACTGAACTGTGTTGGAAAGGGACAAAAAAATGGAAATGTGTTTTAATTGTGGTGCTAATGTTTGTTGAAGTTATAAGATAGACAGATAGATAGATAGATAGATAGATAGATAGATGGATAGATAGATAGATAGATAGATAGATAGATAGTTAGATATATAGTTAGATAGATAGATAGATAGATATATAGATAGATAGAATAATTCTGATGAAATGGAAGTAATGCTCTAATTTTGCTAAGCACAAGTGTATGCTCATGCGAATTAATCTGATTATCAAAAATTGTAATTGATCTGCTATTAAATATGAATTTAAAATACTTGAACTTCACTGTTCATAATCTTTTAATCTAATTAAACAGAAATAAACTTTTGCAGATAATTGTCTACAATGTAGCAGGATGTCTGGCAATGGTATCTAAAAGTTAGAAGCCATGTGATTACTGTGCAAACTGACTTAATTACTTAATGATGTCTTCCAATTAGTTTAAACAAATTAATTGATTAGTTACGTAACCTACCTCCCTTCATCTTGGCTCTTTTAATTGGTGTTGACACCTTTGGTTCTGATTTCAGCCGCAGGGGTCGCTTTGGCATTAGATCGTCTTGTTGACAAAGTTCTTCTTTCAGAGCAGACGATCTTTTTTGATCCCGAAAAGAATCCGATGATCAAAGTGTGAAAACACGTGGGTATATCACTAAAAACTGATTGATATGTCTTGAAATGTTGTGGAATAGTATTTCCAGCGTTCGATTCAGTGAATATGACTGTGTAATTCTGTTTGGCCCAGTAGCTCAGGCTTGCTTGGGCTAAATGTCAACTTTTTCAGCAGGTTTATTTTTTGCTTTCATGTTCGTGGCCTGATTTCTGATTGGCCAGGACCAAAGGTGAACGCCCTCTAAATCGGTCATGTACAAGCCAGTTAGGCCTAGACTGTTCACTGAGTTCCCACAGCCGAGCATATATGGCAATATTTAGATTTCAGCTTATTTTGTAGTAAATGGCTCGTAATCATTGACCATAAACAACAAAATATTCTTAACTCCTTTCAGGACACTCCTTGCTTTTAAAATTTCCATAAATACAGCGTGTGCATTTAGCAGTGCTATGAATATAGCTGGAACATGAACTTCAACACATTGTAGGCCTATACTGCACATTTGAGATCTATCTATCTATTTATATATCTATCGATCTATCTATCTACCCTATCTAGATCTATCTATCTATCTTTCTTTCTTCCTTTCTCGCCTTCTTTCTAACTACTCATAATATTAAATTTCCTATATCACGTATATATATAGGCCTATGATCAAACATTGTGAAATCATATTTTATTCAGCTGAGCTCAGCAGGCCACTTAATGAGCTTTTGTGATGACAATTACCTTGGTTAATTGACCACAATCTATTTTGACTTACTTTATAAGACTACGGCCCATTTATCATTCCACGTGTTCTATTTATAAGACATGCACGTAGGCCCAAATATTTGATAAATCCTGAAACATTCAACATTTTCATCTTACACAACATTCTGCAAAGATGTCAATGTGACACAACTTCAGTTGAACTTGACAGCAATATCTCAATATCAGATTCTGTGGAGCTTGTGTAATAATCAATCTTTCACATGTCACTCACTGCTGGAGCTTCACATATTTTCCAGAATGTCAATTCTTCCTTTTAATAATTTTTATGCATGGACAAGGATAACGTTACAAGTGGTTGGGATTTATCTATAGGCAAGTATATAAGCAGGTAGGCAAGCACGATATTGATGTGAAGGCAGATAGACAGATGGATAGATGATTGGGGCTCTACGTCCTGCGTTTATAAATGCACTTGGTAGGCTAATTAGGACAGGAGGTGATTCATGATTGAAACTGTCGTCCACATGGTCCAGATGCTGCTGGATTGGACCCCCCCCCCCTCACATCACTAAACAGGTAGAATCTGATTGATAGATAGATAGATAGATAGATAGATAGATAGATAGATAGATAGATAGATAGATAGATAGATAGATAGACAGACATATGGATAGATAGATAGATAGATAGATATATGGATAGGTAGATCGATCAATTGATTGATTGATTGATGGATGATTGGGGCTTTACATCCTGTATTTATGCACTAATTAGGACAGGAGGGCACGGATCAAGGAGGTAGACAGAAATATAGACAGACAGATAGATATACAGACACAATATAATCATCCTATATATTATATATTTTTCTTATTCAATGAGTGCATCAAATTTGATACATTTTGTAGTAATTCACAAAAGAAAAAAGAACAGGTCAACTGGAGAGAAAAATAAACTTGATCCTGCAGTATTCAGAGTGATTTGCACTAATAGAAGTGTTTGGATCAGGCAGTGCACTTTTGTTACATTCTGCTACAATTGTGGAGTTTGTTTACATCCATAAATAAATTCCCCCATATGAAAATAGGCTGAAAATACTGTGGTGTTGGAGAAGGTCTGCTTGTCTATTACTCACACCATCCATTCTATCTATCTACCTATCTATCTATCTATCTATCTACACCGGCGGAGGAACTTTCTTAGGCGAAACACAGCTAATCAGTAGCTACCTCGAAGTAAACCTCACCGCTGTAGGTCTGTCGCAGACAAACCATTGGTCAAAGCATAAACAGCCTCGGCAAAGAACCATGGCAGGTTGGAGAAGGACCATGGCACATTGGATGAGGACCACGGCAGGTTGGATAAGGGCCATGGCAGGTTGGAGATGGACCATGGCAGGTTGGATAAGAACCATGGCAGGTTGGAGAAGGGCCATGGCAGGTTGGATAAGGGCCATGGCAGGTTGGAGAAGGACCATGGCAGGTTGGAGATGGACCATGGCAGGTTGGAGATGGACCATGGCAGGTTGGGGAAGGACCAAGGCAGGTTGGCGAAGGACCACGGCAGGCAGGAGAAGGGTCATAGCAGGTTGGATAAGGACCATGGCAGGTTGGATAAGAACCATGGCAGGCTGCGCGAGGACCGTGGCAAGTTAACGAATCAGTGTTTAGGTCACCTTCTAAAACAGAAAAGTGGCAGTTCTAGCCTCTCAAAGGAAGAGGTTGTTTTTTGGCGAATCAACAACGTGTAAAACCACTTGAGACTTACAGAAACAGCTATTTCTTGTTCAAGACTTTACTCTTTCCCGCCTCTTGACTTCGAAAACCCAAAATAGCCTACTGCTCAATCGCCAGTGATGCAGTCGAGGCCAGGACATACGAGACCGAGGCATGACCTACCGCGACAGAGGCCGAGGCCATCAAAATGTGGCCTGTAGGGCAGTCCCGAGTCCTCCAACACTGGCCCAAAGACAACCGAGACCCAGACAAGGCCAAGGATTTGGCATCCAAGACCGAACCAAGGCTGAGGCCATCAAAATATGGCCCAGAGGCCGGCCTGGGGGCCCTCCAACACTGTCAATTGCCATAATAAGAATGGGCATTAGAGGGCTGCAATCTCCGTAACATGCCTACTGAACAGTGGTTAATACCACTGGTTAATACCAGTGCAGTGGCGTATTGAGGGGGGTATGGGGCCATGGCATCCCCCCAGACGGTGCCAGACCCAACCTTAACCCAGGAAAGACAGGAAATGCCGCGAATCTCCACGCATTCGCTCGATGTTGAGGCCTCCCCCCTCGGGCCATTTCTAGATACGCCACTAAATACCAGTTGAAAGCAGGAGTGAAACACTGGTAAAGGTCACAGACCAATACCCAGAATAAACCATCCAGAAAAAAAACTGGAAAAAAGTAGCCAAGGGTTTCCAATATGCCCTTGCCAAAAGCCCACTTTGCCCTTCAAGGGAAAAACAACCTCCACAAAAGAGAAAAGAAGAAATTGCAAAAAAATATCAACAACAAGACAATAAAAGACCCAAGAAATGTACCCCATAGTCTCTTTGTCTTCATTGCTGCTTGGTCAATGGTTATCCTTCTCAAGATTCTGTTTTGCCTCCACAATTTATGGTGGGCAGTTATTGACTGATTTCTGTTCTTTGGCACCCAGAAAATCAGTTGATATAACGTGCCAGATTGATTCTGCAAAAAAAGGATAGACACTATCAGACAGTAGAGGCACGAAATGTAAGCGAAATAATGAGATCCACCTCTATTTTGTTTAGAATTTTTCTAGAAAACTCTTTAATTCCCAGCTTTTTCTCCGATTTTGGTAAAATTACTATCCAAATTCCAGATTTCTCAATTTTTGAAGGCAGGAGCCTTGAGCACTTCACATCGCCAAGTGTGACAAATTTACCAGGTAGGCGGTAGCGGAGTTGTCTGCATGGTTTTCCACACTTCAAGACTTGAACTTGAAACTTCGAGTCAATTGCTGAGCAAAAACTCAAATTTTGAACTCTGAACCTCAACAACGCTCAAGTAAATTTTGTGAAGCTCAAACCACTAAACAACAATGAGACCCAAAATAACTACCACAGATCTGACCAACACCCTTACTGGCTGGTTTGTCTTTTTTTCTTGCTGTCGGGCTCTGCAGTTTATGATTATTACTTATTGACACAAGATTCCCCGTCTGAGCAGTTTCCTCAGTCTGACTGAAGTAAATTAGTTCCGGAAAATACTGAGAAAACGTTGGCTGCATCTTTTCCAGCCAAAACCTGACCAGCAACAACAGTTAATGAAGATAGGATTTTTTTATCCGCGCTGTAATGCCCGAACAAAGCCATGAGAAAAAGCAGCGTAAAAAGACAATGATGCGGAGTGAAAAAAAGAACGAAAGAAGTCCTACGCAGAGCCACAGACCATGGGACAGATAGGTTATAGATATATTTCATATATATATATACAAAAAAAACAAGTCCAGTCAATGAACTTATCAGTCAGCCAAGAGACTTTTCTGATCTTTCAGTAGGCAGTTGACAATACCTCAGACTTTTCTGATCTTTCAGTAGGCAGTTGACAATACCTCAGCATGTCAAATAATAATTGGCTTGTAAATGCAAATAGCAAGGAAAACCTATGGAGTCATTGCATGTCAGCCTTGTAGGAGCCCTTTCAATCCACTCGGCTGCTCAGGGAAGTAATATCCAGGAAGAATCATGTGCAGGGAATGACATGAATACCAATCCCCAAAGGAAACTTTCATACATTAATTTTTTGATTGGTCAGTTTATATTTACTTCCTAAACTTCCTATGACATATGTATGAGGAAGAGTATTAGAGTAATCTAACTTTAATCTCTGGTCTGCTCCCAATAGTCCTCTAACATGTAGATAGATAGATAGATAGATAGATAGATAGATAGATAGATAGATAGATAGATAGATAGATAGATAGATAGATAGATATGGTAAGTGCAGCCCTCCAAGCCCAGTCCTGGGCGCTCACAAGGGTTGATTGATGAGATGGGAGAGGGAGTTCTGAACATGCTACACATTTACCTCATGTGAGGGACCTTTTACTTGCCCAGCACAGACACTGATTCAAGAGGCCGCCAATTCAACATCTCATCCGAACGATATCAAGCTGGGATTCTGCTCATGAAGGTCCTCTGAAAACTTCGGGTCAATCTAACGACTAGTATTTTTGCACCGATTATCACTGATTATAGGCTTAATAAGACAAAGGACCACAAACGAAACTCTTACAAGGATTGCCCAGAATCAGATATGAATGATTGGGGCTTTACATTCTGTTTTCATGCACTGTGCAAGGCTTATTACCACAGGAGGGGGACATACTACACGGTAAAGAGACGAAGGATGTTTGAAAACGCTATCCAGAAGAAGTCTGGGTAACCCGGCATGGGCTGAAATCAAACCCCGGATGAAACATTTGTCCAACATCGGTTACCCGGACCTTGAATCTGAACTCGGCTCCCAGAGGTTGCTCAACCAAGAATAGTGTGCTACTCTCACAGACAAACTTAAGCCACAGACCAGAAACGACTGCAGAAAACCAGAATAGAAGAATTGGCTGAAATCACAGCACTACAGAGAGCATTGCTTGGAGTTACCCTAAAAGGCCTGAAGGCAATGGGTGCTTTATGAGGCCCCAGGGCAATCCAATCTTCCCAACCCTTGTTTTTTGCCAAACTGCTTTGGAGGGGAAAATATCTGTCTCTAACAGGCAGTTAATGGTGAGCAGAAGTGAGCCCTAGTGACTGGTAGTGAGTAATAGCTGAATAGTGAGGAAATCAATTTCTAATCAGCAGTAGTGAGTTAGAAGCCCATTTTCACCACATTATAGGATCATCTGAACATTGAAGAACCAAAAGCCAACATGGAAGATGCTACTAGGGCATGTTGACTGTAGAGGGTAGGGTTATCCGGGTAGCACAATATGGTGTTTTTGTATTGTTTTGATTCAATGCTACAGTACTATTTTCTTAAGTCTAGCAGTTTAGTTAGCTTATAAAACTTTTCAGTCTCACAAGATCTCACAAGATCTCACAAGATCTCTAAATGAACTCTGAACACTGTGAAATAATTCCATTTTATGCAGAGGGTACACCATCGATTATTTTTGGTCATAATCGATAATTTGTATAACAGTATTTGGCCATAATCGAGTGATTAATCGATTATTTTGATCAATCGGCAGTGCCCAATCAAATACCAGGCTAAAGCAGGCAGCAGAGACAGTGCAGAGTCTAGAACATTTTCAATGTACGAATACAACGATGCACTTGAAGTTGAAACTGAGCTGCCTAAAATTTGCATAAATGTAACTACTTGCATAAACACAATAATCATTTGCATAATCAGTCCCTTGATGCAATTTGTTGACCTAAAAACTGTTGTTAGCACCCACTAATATCGTTCTAACTTTCCCCATTCCCCATAGTATCTTAAACTGTCTGGCTCCCTGTTTGCCTAAATTACCCTGTGGATTTCCACATCATGTGTTTAAAGGATTTTAGATTAACCTAGTCAGCTCAGAAAACTTTAGAGAGGAAAATGTTATTGTTGCTATCAAAAATCTAAAACATTTCTTCAGAGCTTTGAAGTCGAATATCAGGACAGGTGAACCGAATCCCGACTCCTGACTCCCGACTCTCGAGGCCTACTGAAAACGACTCCGACTGTCTCCAGAATTCCAACTCTCGATTCCTCTTATCGACATTATTGTTCAGTTTTTGGAGGTTAGCCGAAGGAAAAATCTCAGCCTATTTGTTCTTTTAAGTTTTAAATGCAGTCCAAGTTGTTTCTAATTAATGGGTTTTTGTCAATTATTCAATCTATCATATGGAGTCAGGACTCCGGAGTTACCAATTTAATTTTCGAAACCAACTGCAAACCTGACTCCAGTCAAAATCCCGCGACTCCTATTTCGACTTGAAAGCCCCTCATTTCACCTTGTTTGTGGGTAATGTAACAACTTGTATGGAGAGCCTGTTGATATTTTGTGAAATTAAGGGCACTCTGCAATATTGACAGTCGCAATCAATTTTCATGAACTTAGCACTATTTATGATGAGGACGATTTTTAAAATAGTAATATTCGACAAGGTCAAAGTTGTTTAAAACTTGTTAAACCGATGTTTCTAAATGGAATATATGGATTCTAATCAGAATTACAACATTTTATAATTAGTGTACATATTTGAAACATTAGCGATTTGTGAAGTGTAGAAATCAAGTTATTTTATTTAGTATAGTTGTGCGACACAGCGGTCCCTTTGTAACTTAGTATACCATTCTTGTAAAATATACATGCGCCAGCAGAAGCAATACCTGTCTTGGAGACTGTCCTTCTTATTGTTCAGTAAATATTATGAAGTTAATATTTTAAAAGAATCATGTATAATATTGAACAATGAAATTGTGCAGTGAAGAAACACTGTCTTGAACGTTGAACTGCTTTTGCAGACTTTCATTTTATCAAAAATAGTCATAAAATTATATCGAAACAGAGAAATATATATGGATATAATATTCTTAGGTTTATTCTTCCATTTTAGGTATTACCATATATGCCAAAACTACAGATAATTCCATAGACTTTTATTAAATTGTAATTTTACGACATTTCGACTTGAGAGTCACATTCTTATTTTAAGAATGACAAAAAACGGGATTGATTTGTAAATCGTGACAATATGGAAATGCTATAAATACGTTATTTCGTTACAAAACCCCGGCAACAGCGTCGCTGAATACTGTAGCGATCTGCGACAACAAAATAACCTTATTGAGAGCTTTCCTAGAAAAGCAATTCCTAGAAAACCTGCAGGTCATTCATCTGGGTACCTCAAATTAAATACTAGCTGCAGGCTAATGTATGCAGGAAGACATACAAGTCTGTAGCTCTGGAAGCAGCTCTGCACATTGCTGCAGCAGTGTGGCTCAATAGTTTTTTGGTGTTTTTTTTTGCTAGGAAATAACTTCCAATTGACAATTCAGGTACGGTGGCTATTTTGTGGCGGCCATTAAAATGTTTGTGGTGGCCACTTTGAAACTGACAGCCATCTTGGATTTTTCCTAAAAATTTTCCAGATCCAAGGACTCAAGAAAATACTTACACCACATTTCATACCTCGTAAGTGAAATACTAAGGTCAGATTGGACAATTCAAGAATAGCGGCCATTTTCTGGCAACAACAAAGACGATTAAGTGACGACAATACTGCATAGCTCTTCTTTTTTGAAAGAAAATAGACAAGCAAAAAAAGGGCACAAAATTCACCAAAAACACATGTAAACAATTCATATTATCTTCTTGATAGATAGATAGACAGATGGATAGATATGGTAAGTGCAGCCCTTTAAGCCCAGTTCTGTGCCCTCAAGCGGGTTGATTGATGAGATGGGAGAGAGAGCAGGAGTCCTAAACATGTTACACGCTTACCTCATGTGAGGGATCTTTTACTAGCCCAGCACATACACAGATAGTCATCATACAAGGGGCCGCCAATTTAACATCTCAGCTGGGATTTTGCTCATGAAGGTCCACTGAAAATTTTGAGTTCCCGCAACTGGGAGTTGAACCATGCAATAACTAATAGTAGTACGCATGGTACAAGACACGTTCGTTTAATGTGTGTATCATCATAAGAGAAAATTAAAACATCCTCAAGTATACCTACGTCACTATTTCTAGGCGGACTTCTTTGAACATCATGAATAAATTCGCCAGAACGTTGACCTTTTTCAGAAGTTTTTAGTCACATGCACATGGCATGCAGATTTCGCCAAAACAACTTATAAGGCATCAGTACTTACGCCAAGTTAATCTTTATTTACAAATGTCGAAAACACAATTATCCTGATTACATATAGCTTTTACTTTCCAAGAAAAGGATAAAGACACATTCGTTTTTGAATTTTTTGCATGTTTTCGCTAAAGATTGTAAACGTGTTAAATTTCTTGTTGAATACAGTGGTCGTAGACAGTTCATTCAACCCTCCCAAGAGCAACCGCCCTGAGACAAGCAACCTCTTCCTTCCATACCAGGGACAATCCCAGGACTCTTCCATGGATGGATGGATGGATGATTGGTCTTGTAGTATTTATTGACCTAGTAGGCTAATTAAGACAGGAGGAGGACACAGTAATGAGGTAAATCTGCCTATATTAATATAGAGATGCATAATATAGTGCAGTTCTAGTTGCTCTTGAAACTTAATTGAAACACAGAGTTAAGTTATAGATCCATGATTGAAAGTACTGTGACCATGGAATAATTCGTCCAGGCTGTATAGCTGTAACGACTGTTGCCACGAAAAAAGATAGCAAAATATTCAAAAAGCCTGTCAAAGTGTCGGGAAAACAAAGTTATAAAAGTTTTAAAAGCTTGAATGCAAAGATTTAGGAGAGATTGTGTGGCACTATTCACAAGTCAGTGAGCATGTTAAATGGCCTAAATATGTGCTACCTGAAAAAAAAAAAAACTAGATAAATTGTATAAAACTGGAGTTCTTCTGCATTTAGGCTATCATATGGACATATTCATTGGCTGTGCGTAATATTAGCAAAATGAAAACTTTTTAGTATATGGCGCATACATTATGTAAACATATTGGCCCAGGATTTTTTTTTAGTCATTGTGAAGTTATTGATAAATAAAATGATCACGATCTGCTATCACAGAACGGACTGGAGTCTTCGAAACTCTTTGGTCTTTGGAACGGTCAATTTCATGACAGCCACAAACTATTATTAAATAGGCCAAGTAATTGACTAAATGAAGTATAAGAATCAGCATATAGTCTAAAACACAGATTTAGCTACCCAGACAAATTTTCCCAGTCTTTTATTATTTCCTTATTTTGCAACTAGACCTGTTTACAACATAGTCATCCTAAACAACACTTTTTTAGAGTTGCTATTTTCCCCATTTACGACTTTTTGTCCGGCAATTACTCATGGTTTCTTTCTACCTTTCAATTTTTTCAACACTTCTTTTCATTGCTACTGGTTTATGACCTGTTTTTACACAAGAACCATCATATGCTGGGTAACTCCCCTATTTTTGTCAAAGAGTGTATTTTTGTTGCACATAAAATCCCTCATCTCACACCAGGTGGCATTTTATGATGGCCACTATCTTTTAGCGCCCTCTCGTGTATTTTGAATAAAAAAGCTCTCACACAAAGTCAGTCAGCTGATTGTTCCACACTAATAGACTGCTCTTCAGTATTCATGGTATCATGATTATTTAGGACGAGAAAATCATCAAAATCTAAATGATTTTAGTAATCTAGCGACTAAACTAAATGCAATTAATTCAAAAGTATTGCTAAATTTTCAGTTTATCAAATAAAGATTTTTCTCCTTTATTCGTAAAATATTTTTTAACGAAAAGAGATGCAGATCATAAAATCAAAAGGATAGAATATATATTCATAGATAGATACTGTGAAAGGACCCAAAGATTATATAGATCGATAGATAGATATACGATAACTGCAGCCGTCTAAGTCCAGTTCTGGGCGCTCATGAGAGTTGAACAAAGCAGTATTGCAAAATAAAATTGCATAGACATAAATGATCAACATCTATTAAAAAAAAGATTTTTTGCAAGGATTAAGAGGCTTAAAACTTCAAAACAGTTCAAAGAAATAAAACAATTACAATGTAAAGGAATTCTACAGGGAGCAAATTCTGACCCTAACTATTAACCTTTAAACATTTCAAGCAATGTTAAAATTCCTTGAACCCATTGGGTTAACCCTAGTTAAACCCTGTAAACTAAGAAAAAGAAAACCTTCAAAGGTTGTCCTTAGATAACCCAAGAAATTTAGAACTAAATCAACAATTTGCAGAGATTCCTAATACAAATTCCATTGTAAAATCAACCTAAAATCATACTTAAACAATGCCAAATGTACACTTGACTTGTAAACACACCAACAACTTGTCAAATTTGACGAAACAAGGCAGTTCGGAGGAATCGTATTACAGATTGTACTAGAATGCACTTACTTGAAAGTTTCATATATCAAAATATTTAAAAATATGTCCAGTTTAAACATTGCAGTAGGTGTAACACAGCATTGAAGCCCTATGTCACATTTGTTGGAACACAGTTCAATGTTATTCTAACTGTTAACCAAACTAGGCCATTCCATTAAAAACTTAAAGTTAATGGATTCCAGAGTTATTTCAGAGTCACCCAATACTGTAACCACATGGCATGGACTTGGAGGAGTCACTATCATTGTCACTGGTATAAACATCCGACTAAACCAGAGTACCAGGTCATTCCAGTCCCAGAAAGACTACAAGAAATCCTACAACCAAGTACAGTACTCTATGGATAACACCTCTTGAATGTTGATATTTCAGTTTAAAAATTGGTATAAATGTAAATACATATTTGATGAGAATTAGAAATTTACACATCATAACCCTAAGATAATTACTGCTGCTGATCCATCTTAATTAACATCTGAAGATATACTTCTCTTAGATGCTGTTTTCTTACATAGAGGTCACTCCGGTGCAGTGGCACGTCAAATCATTCAGATGGAGCCACTAGTAGTTGCATCAATTTTCAAACTGGATAGTTGGATCTTTAATAGTCTGACAAATCTAACTCTAAACGGCTGCTTGAGATATGACACCATGTACAGTGTACACAAAATCCGACAATAAATAAACCTTTGTCATCGTCATTGTCAAAACCAGCATTCTTTTAAAAGAGAATACCACAAAATCACAAAGACCCAGTGTATTAATATTTGCTTACATGCAGCCTAGACTGATGATGAGTTAAGGCAAAACTTTACAAAATGTGCACATTTAACCTCAAATATCCTGTCCTTACTAAAAATACGTGAGGCAATTCTTTGAGAAGGCACATTCATTATTAATTTTTCACAATAAGCATAAAAATACTCAGACAAGTAAGACCACAATTTTTCATCAAACTAAAATTAATGCCATGCTAATTAGAAGTATTACAGGAATTTCCTTAAAGTCATCTCATCAAAAATTGTTCCCAATTATTCCAATACATCACAAATAGAATCATGTCAATATCTTTGTCTTTAGATATATTTTTCATCAGTGTTTAATCAGTATTCATGGTTTAGGTGCAACTAAACATATTCATTAGCCAAACACAAACAAATCCAATGTACATACTTCATAGACCAGTTTGATGCCAAAAATAGCACATATGGGCATGTTCAGCCAAATATATCCACATTAACCTAAATATTTCACATTAATTAAATAGCTACATCAATACTACTTTCCTCTAAATATATCTTCCATGGATGTTTTTTTTACTGCTTGATTCCTCTAACCAGGAACTTGTTACTCGGAGACAGGAATAATTCCTAAGGAATTACCACTTTTAAATAATGCCCATGCCAAGCCTAATTAATTTATTAGGTACAAACTGGTGTCATGATAACGCCAGACTGAGGTTGCTCTCAATGAACCTCAATGAACCCGCCAAAGAAATGTATATCATTTTGAACTTAGGCCTGTGGCCTAAATACTGGAGTTAAAAATATCAAGCAAAATACAGGCAATGTAACCAGTTTGCTTGAGCTATTGTTAGGAAAAAATTCTTTAAAAACAAGTGTGATATTTTTAATTAAATGTGATACAATGGTCCTGTGACAAGGAGAATACCTCATAAGCAATCTCTCTGAGATACGCAACCTATTCTTCTGCGCTATTCCTTCTATTCTTCTGCGCTATTCCCTCTGCGCTGCGCTGCTAAGTCTTACTTTATTAAACTTTACACAAGAAAACATACCCGAATGACCTTCGACAGTTCCACACCCCATGTGCATTGAGCAACCCTTCTATGTGTGTAGAAGGACATTGCTCTAAAATGCCACTGTAAGTTGCTTTTAAATATAACAGTACATACAGTGATCCCTGTATTCTGAGACTACGCCTCTGCAGCAATGAAGGCAGAGGACCATTGCTCTAAAATGCCACTGGAAGTTGCTTTTAAATATACCGGTACATACAGTGATCCCTGTATTATGAGACTACGCGTCTGAAGCAATAAAGCGGTCTCTTGTGAGGGTGTGGTTTCTCCTCTGGGACCAGTGGGTGTATAATGCACTAAAACTTTGTAATTTGCTCTGCTGCAGAGCTGCTTCTGTCCAGCTGTCAGAACTGCTGCAGTGAAAACTACTGCCCTTAATCTAGAGTCCTAGGGATATACCGATCCAATATTCCAATACTAAGGATCGGTATCGGTGCCGATCCAGCACTAAAAGGCTGTATCTGATCGGATCGGTGCATCTCTATTTATGACACGTGACTGATTCTGGTCAGTTTTCTCTCTCAATCAAGTGAAGTCAAGTAAACTTTATTTATTAAATTTGCATGGGATAACTTCGCATTCACTCCACTGAGCTACAAATATACAAAAATAGAAAAATGGCTTTTTGCCTAGTATGGCACTTGCATTGTGGTCATGTAGTAATATGTCCATAACTGCAACACTGTATAAGGCAAATTAGTCATAAATCAAGGCATCACTGACACAGTACATTTAAAGCTAACCCTTGTAAACTGGTGATATCTAACTGAACATAATATGTGCATAATTTTGTCCAATCTTCCACAACAAATCTGCATGTAAATGTACACTGAAAGACAAAAGTTATGCATATGTTGTAAGGGCAAGATGTTTGAGGGGTACAGTCAATATGATGGTTCCATGGTGTAAGACACCCAAAAACAGGGTCACAAACAATAAATCACTTAACGGGAAACGTTTTCGTTTTTAAAAATGGCTGACAAAGGGGAGTTTTCAGAAAACACAGATTTTGCTGTTGACCCATACCATTTGCAGGTATGCGGTTTCATGTGAGCTTAAATGAATCCTTAAACAATCAAGCACACAATTCTTTTACAACTGAATTTATTCTGTCCCTAATTACAGAATATGATGGGGATGAAACTATTGGAATGGTGCAGGTGTGAAAACCCAGCTTAATGTTGTAGAGTGTATTATGTTCACCTGTCAAGTTAATCAAAGATTGCTGCCTGTTACAGGGAGGTAGTGTAGACAAGGAATAAACAAAGAGGTGTTGGGACCAGAAAAACAACCAGAACTCAAGATACCCTCCATTGTAATGAAGGCATGCTTCTTGATGTTGTAGGGGGTGCTACAGATGAGGGGCCTTCTCAACCTTCGAATGAACCCCAAGACCATGATCTTTAGACCTTATGGTTTATATTATGTAAAGCTTGAGTTTGGCAGAACCTTATATTGAGTACACAGATGAGGTTCTTGAATGCACAGCATATGCATAACTTTTGTCTTTCAGTGTAGAAGTTTTCTATCCAAGAGACTACTTTTTCAGTTCCCGATTTGGCGATTACCAGCTAAACATCAAACTTCGAACTCTTTTACGTGAAAAGTAACAAACCTTTTTTTCTAATACCTCCGAACAAACTTAACTAAAATATCTCCTACACACACGATGAATAGTTTTAAAACTTACAGGCTACATGGCTTAGTTGCAACAACTTGACCAACACTATTAAAATCAATCATGTAAGAAATTAATGAAAAAGTAAAAGTTGGAAAACTTTCCGAAAAAAGTATTATAAATTGTACTCACCACCTTGCATACTACTTCACATCATTCATGGCGAACTTCTTGAAATGACAATCCTTGATTTGTGCAGATAAATACATCCAGGTTTAATATAGAGAATGAGAAAGTCTTTTTTGTGTATTTCCAAGCTGCTCAGCTAGGTGTCTCTGCAGTCTGATATTTGGAATCCCTCTGACGTCATAAGCACACGTGGGTGTTTCCCAATTCTGCAGGCAGGCAGACGACAGCAATACACCCAAGATTGTAAGGATTCTGAAACATACAAGAGGAACATTCATTATTAGTTTGATAGGCAAACACACTTGATACTTGTCGCATGTTACTAAATCACATTTGTCTTTTAACTTTCACCATCCGCCAAAGTCAGTGGCGAATCCAGACCGGATCTTGGGGGGCTCCGGCGGTTTTTCGAAGTCGAGGGTGCCGCCTCATCGAATAATTGCCTCAAAATGCTACTTTTCATCTCACCAATGATTCTCCACTGCTTGCGATCAGTATGTCTACAACTTAATGAATAATTCCACCTAAATTCATCATTAGCATCGAAATAGACACACCACAAGGAAAGCAAAAATTCAAAGTTTTATGTCAGATAGGCCTTTAAGTTTGCTCGAAATTGTCTTCTTTTGCAGCATTGCCAATCTAAGTTTCTAACCTGGTCTTTTGCTTTCATTCCATTCAACATGTTCAATGATTTTAATAATACCTCAGCTCTATATCTATCCATGATGGCACGATCTAGCCACCGTGACTTTCCACCTACCTTACTGGTAATTTCTACCTGCCTAAGACCGTATACTACTGACCTACCTACACTGACTGACCTACCTACACTGATTTACCTATCTATCTGGTAGTATCTGCAGATCTAACTACCTTTTTACTTCCTACACCCATCTACTCACCTGTCTATCTACCCATCTTCCCATAAATCATCCTCCTATTCATTGTCTTCCCAATTTGACCTTGACCTTTACCCTAAGGAAAGCCTTCAGACTTGTCTGGCTAAGTGACCTTGACCCCAAACTTGTCCAACATACAAGCAGCGCGTGATTACTAACTTTTTCCCCGTATTTTTCTTCTCTTGAGAGATTTGCATAATTGGTCCTCATACTTAAGCAAGCACACTGCATTTTAATGAGCATGAGGGGCCTGTTCAGGTACCACCACTTAGTACAGATGAATGAAGACGGTGTTTGAGAGGAGCGGGGAAGTTGGGAGGGGGACAGTGGGGTAAAGTTGAAGTGACATTATGTCATTTTGAAACTTAAATGATGTCACAATGGTGTTTGACAATAAGTCCATTTTTGCCATCGCTCTTGCAATCTCAAAGACCATCTTTTTTATCTTCCTTTAATATACAAACACTTTTTCGCCATACATACTTGTGAAATAGCAATGGCTTTGAGCGGTATCCGCGGAGAAGCTCCGTAGAACAGCAAGGCTGTTTTTGTAGAGAAGCAAACCGTGAATGTATAATGCATTTACAAAACAGCAAAACAATCATATTTTTACGGAACAGCTAAAGTAGTGAAGGTATCATCATGTATGTCCCGATTCTCGAAATAACAGGCATCGGGGCAGTCCCATGAGCGCTGCAACCACATTTATAACAATTGACAACAGATCTATTGCTTGACGAAATCACAATTGCTACGATGTCATCCAGACAAATTTCACCAATCGGAGACCAATAACGACAACGTGAATGATACAGGGCATCATTACATTGTGTTTACGGATGTGGCAGTAGTGTGCTCTACAAAATCTTCAATTTCATAGTGAACTACTCCTATTTCAGAAAGAGTTGGCTGCAGTGTGTAAAACTTTACTATTTAGTCAGGACATACTTTTAATGTAGGGGGAAAAAAGCAAGTAAATCGATAGTGCTATTTTAACATGTTCAAAGTTTAGCTTGCATGATACAGCAGCCCATCATCCACATCACACGTTCCTGTTTAAGATAATATCTTCAACATTGATGATATGATGCTGCTTTTAGAATGCTAAATAATGACAGAATGCCTATTGTGCAATTCTGTATTTGTTTGGGGACAATAATGCCACAAATCAATCAGAGCCAAATGTAGCAGAAATTATTTGACAGGGGTAGAATTGTTACATTGTTATTGTTTGCAACATTTGCGACAAAAATTCCGACAAAAATCCGCCTTTTTTTTGGTCCATTTTTAGTAGCTTTTCTTTTTAAATTCTTGTTCTGTTTTTTAATCGATTTTTGTACAAATTTTCCATTCTCTGCTCCCTTTGAGGCCTTTATCAATTTCAGTCGTTTTTCCCCTTTGCATATCAGCAGCAGCAACTTAGGGGGCCAACACCTCATCTCAACGGGGGGCTTGGAGTTTATTAGAAATAAATAATTTCTTGCTCAGTTTTGGTGAAACAAACAAATTCTTTCTGGGCAGTCGTGAATATTGAAATAATAAATTCAAGCTAGGGGTTTTTCTTAAGAAGGTGACACTTGATTTAGGAATGAATATTCGGGGACTTTACACGCTTGAAATAAATAATTATGGCCGCCGTTACCGTGAAATAAATAGTTTCCTGCTGAGAAAAACTCCAAGCCCCCCCCTGATTATTAAATGGTTGCCCCCTTATAAAACATGCTCACAAACAGGCGGCCATTGAGAATTTTGGAGGGAACCAATTTTCGTCTGCTTTTTACACAAAATGGAAGAAAAAGACATCCGGGAGTTTCGCAACTCAACAAATGTTATTCTTCTCATGTCTCTGCATACAGCACGTCTCGAGACCTGGTAATGATCTGTCTTGCTTTGTCACTATGCTTCAAAATATCACAAAACTATTCTGTCTGAAAGACAGATAGATATAGGTGATGAGAGGTAATGTACAAAGTCAGATGGGACCTGCTGATAGCCAGTGCTAGACTCATGAATGTTAATACATTGTACTAGAGATAGATAAATGGATAGATAATAGATAGATAGACAGATCATGTAGATAGACAGATATGGAATGGTAAATCTGGAAAGGTAGATATGGAATGATAGAACAATTAGATACAATGACGGACCGATAGAAAAAAAACGGATGACCTCATAACAACATGGAAGAAAGCATTATTTTACTCAAACTTTCTGTAGACTAATGAGCTCAGTGCAGTCCTAACAGCTGAAGCAAGTTATTGAATACTATTTCTGAAGTAGGTTCTTATATATATAAAGACTTTTCTAATGCAATGATTACTTCACAACACTGCCATCTGGACTTGTCACGAAACTTGTTTTAAACATAAAACATAACACTAATCAATTTAAATGAGACTTTGTCGATTCAGCAAACATCCTTCTAAACACAGCTAAACAGTATTACATCCTTCACCTTTAAGGCAGAATCTGACCGTTTGAAACCCAAGGCCTCCGACAATCACAGAATTCTTGGGATAACTGGAAATTTCATAATTTGCGACAAAAAAGAAATGTCGAATCGCATTTGGCGTCTTCTCATTTCATAAACCCAGTCTCAGTTCCTTCCTTAATTTTCTTCGGTCTAGTGTCAGACAGACACCAAGAAAGAAATAGGAAGAAAAATTGATAGTCGGTTGCCATGGAGACACATGTAACCAGGCGATTGTACTGGAAATTTATGTCTGAACACCGCATTGCAACCTCTTATTGAAAAACTTCCCAAAAGAGAATATTAGCAGCCACAAAAATGTACATGGTATCAAAACTGAGATCCAATATATTACAAAATCATTCCATATCTGCCCTTTCCTGTGTCTGTGTTATTAAGTGAAAGCGTGTCAAAATCCAGACATTACAGATTAACTTTCCAGCACTTCGAAACCACCCAAATGTGTTAGGAAACCACAACTCTTCGCTAGGGGTTATTGCAAAGTTAAGATAATTCCAGGCTGCAATTATACAACATATTGAATATCAAACTATTTCCTCAATAAAGTTTTTCACGGTTATAACTTTCAATTTATTTTAGTTCTTGTTTAACAAAGTTAAAGTCAATTTCTATTTCAATCTCAAATTTTATTCATTATTCTAACTAATTTATCTCATGTAACTTCTTTCGTTAGATGTCTCGTCTCAAGCTATCTGATGCCTGCCACTGGATGTCGGACAAAGTGTGTACTTTAGGCAAGACATAATCGATCTTTAGTTTCTCGAATCTTCTCAATTCTTTTTTTCCGCAGGCAGAAAATCTATTGGGTCGGTATATCTGAGAAGCTAGAAATTAAATATGTGCGGCCTAAGTAGTTAAGAAAACTTGCAAAGCCAAAGAACAAAGATTCGTACAAAGTCTTGCAAAAGTTTATATTCCCCTTCCATTTTCCATCTCACTCGCAGATTCGTTGCAGAAATTGCCGAAGAATGTAATTTTCAGCTCGAGCAGACGGTGAGACTGAGACCTGGATATTGAGGCACCCAGATTAGCAAGAGACGAAAGAATGCCAATTATGAAACTTATTTTCTCCTTCATTCACTTCCACATTCAGGTAGATGAAGTCTCTCCAAAACTGTTACTTAAAATTGACAGCAAATATCTGTTGGATTCTTTTTATCACTTTCAAATCATTTCTGCCTTAATTTGATAATTTCATACGTGGTTTACATATCTATCTTCATAAAGTCTATACTGCTTCAGAGACATGCATGTGATAGATATTCGTTGAAAATAGAAATCTCCCAAGAAACTTTATAGATATTGTTGCAAGACCAAATGCATGCAGATGTCATGAACATGATAATACGAAACACCAATATCTTTTTTTTTTAAAGGATGATTCCGATTTTCATGACATGGTCACATGGTTAACTATTTTGAAGAGCCCCAGTAGCAGAGAGTACAAACTGAGTTCATAGTCCAAAGTGAAGAACTGAGAGTCAAAGAGTCTTAGCAGTGATTTAATAGTCCACAGTGTGAATCATAAGTAATAGAATTCAAGCCAGGAGGAGAGAGTCTAAGCTCGAGTCAAAGAGTCCTAGTTATGGCTTAATAGTCTGTATGTGCGAGTCAGCGCGACATAAGTCATAAAGTTTGAGCTGTGAAGAAGAGTCCGAGCAGAGAGTCAAAGAGTCCTAGCTGTGACTTAATAGTCCACAGAGTCAGTCATAAATCATAGAGTTCGAGCCAGGAAGAAAGAGTCCAGGAGGAAAGAGTCCAAGCTGAGAGTCAAAGAGACCAAGCTAAGACATAATAGTCCACAGTGCGAGTAATAAGTCATAGAGTTCGAGCCAGGAGGAAAGAGACCACGCGAGAGTCAGAGTCCTAGCTGTGACTTAACAGTCCACAGCGTGATTCAAAAGTCATAGAGTTTTGGCTCGGAGGAAAGAGTCCAGGCTGAGCGTACAAGAGTCAAAGCTGCGAGTTTACGGTCCAAAGTGTTTTTCAGAAGTCATAGAGAGTTTGAGCTGCAAGGAAAGAGTCCAAGCTGAGAGTTAAAGAGTCCAAGCTGAGACTTAATAGTCCACAGAGTGAGTTATACATGTAAGTCATAGAGTTCAAGCCAGGAGGACAGATTTCAAGCAAGAGTAAAAGAAACCTGGAAGGACTCAATAGTCCACAGAGTGAGTTATAAGTCATTGAGTCCCGAGCTAGGACAGAGTCCAGGCCGAGAGTTAAAGAGTCAAAGCTGCGAGTTTATAGTCCAAAGCGTTTTTCAGAAGTCATAAAGAGTTTGAGCTGCGAGGAAGAGGCCAAGCTGAGAGTCAAAGAGTCCAAGCTGAGACTTAATAGTCCAAAGAGTGAGTTACGAGTCATAGAGATCAAGCCAGGAGGAAAGAGACCAAGCGAGAGTCAAAGAGTCCTAGCTGTGACTTAATAGTCCACAGTCCGAGTCATAAGTCATAGAGTTCGAGCCAGGAGGACAGAGTCCAGGCTGAAAGTCAAAGAGTCAAAGCTGCGAGTTTATAGTCCAAAGCGTTTTTCAGAAGTCATAAAGAGTTTGAGCTGCGAGGAAGAGGCCAAGCTGAGAGTCAAAGAGTCCAAGCTGAGACTTAATAGTCCAAAGAGTGAGTTATAAGTCGTAAGAATTTGAGCTGAGAGTCAAAGAGTCCAAGTTGAGAGTCAAAGAGAGTCAATGCTGTGAGTTAATAATCCAATTGGTCTCGTTAATTTACAGTTTAAATCTATCATTCGCCAAATGTATCTTTTACAAAGACAGAGATATTCAGCACTTTCAAAAATGCCTCCCAGTCAAGGCACCTTACTGACCTTACATGATGAGTCGCTGACACCGGAGAAGACCTGCATGTTTCCTGAATTCTTCATAACTCAAATTTCACAAAGTTTCAAAAGAAATTGCAAAGCTTATTACTCGAACAAGTCGAACATGTTTGAGAATTCCATTTTTTTACCTTAAAAAGCCATTCCACTTTTAAGAGATATTTGAACGTGTGAAAGATTTGACATTCACATGAAATACAGCAATTTTATGGCACAGAAATGGGTCATGGTAAGAGCTGAAAGGAGGAAAAAATAAGAAATGAAACTGAAGAAATAGGTAAATGAGAAAATATTGCTAAAAGAGTAAGGAAATTAGGCATAAGAATGTCCATAAAAAGTAATTTACTATTTTCAAATTCACACATTATTCAACATCATTGTGAATTCTTAAAATGAAAGTAATTTTCAATGGCTGAACAAAAATTTTGGGGACAAAAAAAAAGAAAACTCTTCAATAAATTGTCTGAAATATGGTACAAAATCCTAAAATATTGCATGGGGCAATATCAGACTTCACAATCATCTGCAAGACCCGAAGGAGTAACTTGTTGCAGTGTTGGCGGATTTCAATCAAGGTGAATTTAAATCATGATTTTAATGTCTTAAAACATGATTTATTTGATTTAAATCGATTTATTTCTTTAAAAAAATAATAATTGCCAACCCAGATTTGAAATGTGTGACAATATTAGCTCATGAACATGACAAAACAAATCCAACTGAAAGAGCTTTCTGTGGTCAGGATTGTTAATTTTTCAAAAAAAAAAAAAAAATACAACTTGACTTACTTCAAATGATTTAAATTTTTTAAAAATCATGATTTCCAATGGAGTAATGATTTGAATTGTCCTGATTTATATCATAATTTAACAAGTTTAAAACGCCTTGATTTAAATCAAATAACCTGCATCCTATTCACCATTTTGAAGAGAGTGGATGATATTCGGATTTTGTTAGCGATACGATAGGCCCACTGGTTAAAATTTAAATGAGGACAGAAAAGAAGGTCAATTTTTCTAGGACCAAAAATAGACTGAAAAGGGGAGTAAAAATAAAAGCTGGCCTATTATGAAGTTAGGCAAAAACAGAAACTTGCTCTTGTTAACAGAACTATCAGAATGAAAGAATGGCACACAAATATATCAGTTATTCTTTACCTGTCATTGGCCACAGCCAAAATGGCAACAGACAACACTTAGCAGGCTGCCTTACTTTTATGGGCATATTTTCGTGATTACAGGAATACATATATCATATATATGTCACATATTGTGGTGAATTAATCTAACAAGTAGTACATTCTCTTCAGGCAGAGAGAATGACCTGCTCTCACTTGTAGATGCAATAATATATCAGTTTATTTTGTTATCACATTAAATACTTGGATTTTTACAAATAGTGACATTATCAAAAGGACAATTTTTTTATTGTATAAAAATTACAACTTATTATAACTTTGTTACGTTAATCAGAAAAAGTCAAGATCACCTAAAATGTTCATGCACTTTGGTCAAATCAGGAAATTCCAATAGAAAATCATATACAAAACTCAAAATGACTTTCTGAAGAGCGACTCCAACTTCTTAAGACTCCTGACTCCTTTAGGAAGTTTTATCTACGTTATTGTACTGAAATACCACATGGTAAGCAAGGAAAAATAATAATTCTGCAATGTTGTTGTACCTGAATATTTTTGGAAAATAAAAAAATACATTTCACATTGCTTCAACTGTGATTTATAAATTATTTTTAGGAATCAGGAGTCTCCAAATCATAAATTAATTTTCACCTCCAACTGTACCCAAAAAACCAAATTTAGACTCTTGACTCCACGACTCGCAATCAGTGGACAGGTCCCTCGGATTGGCAACCTCACAATAAGTGCTACAAATTGACAGATATCCTAACAAGTTTAGCGACTAAATTAGCTATTAAGTGCTTTTCTTTGCACAAACAGCGATTTGATTGTGTACACCAACAAACACTGTGCAGCGTGGGATGCAAATACCCACGCCGAGACGGTAATCGGGCCAACACTGCACATAGGAGGTGCAATGTACATAGTATACATACAAGTAGCAAAAAGCAAATAAAAGGTAATAAAAATAGTCAGAAAATAACAGCAGCTATATGCTCTCATTACTGTCTGTGGAGTTGACCAACTTCTACTAAACAACATTTTTTGGCCACTTTTTTCCGAGTTTCGTCCAATTTTTCGTCACTTTTTGTCACTCCGGCTCTACAGTGACATGGTATTTCTGGTGCCATATATTCCTATCATACCATTCAAGTACCATACATAACATACATTTCACTTTTTGCCATTCTGCGCTATCTCATATGGTCTTCGCGCTCATATGAACAAGATGAACAAAACAACTTTCAGTGGCACCAACTTTTATTTCGTACGAGACAACTTTTAGAATGTCACATCCATATATAAGACCAGACTTTTTGGCCATACTGAGTTTGCCAAACAACTAAAGGAAGTCACTGTGACAGAAATAAGACAATATTGTATTACTGCGAATATAACTTTGTAATATAAACTTGATAAAAATTAATACTAGAGTCTCATAGAACATTCGGTACACAGTAAAAAAAAATTAAAGGTAACTACATACTATATAGTGAGCGAACAAAATAATTCTTCGAAAAAGCGAGCTGTATCTGCAGTATTCAGTAAATCTATAAAGCACTTGGTCGCATGTCACAAGGTCGTACAATTTGCGTTACATGGCCATTTTGGACCAAAAATTGTTTTCTTCAAAAATGTCTAAAATACACTCAGGACAACCAATTAAAACCAAAATCAACCACGATTATGCAATAATTAGGTCTGTATATGGCATTAACAAATTTTTTCACCATACAAATCAAATGTAAAATCATGATTTCAAATGCGTTTTTCTAGAAAACTACTTCATTCCACTAAAGCTGCTGTAAAATATGAAGTACTCCATGTATCACCATGAAATTGTCACTGAAGTTGGCCAATACAATGATCTTACTGATTTGAGCAGTGAAAAGAAGTATCTCTTCTCTAAAACCAATACATCGATCCACAAAGTTATGATAGACCAACTCACTAAAAACGTTTTCAAGCATCATGAGTATATCTAAGCTGGAAGCCTGAGTTCATCTCAAAATTTCAAGTAAAATGTTTCAAAACATTACCAATATACATAAGAACTGATTCGAACATCTTACTTCAATAATTATCGAAAATCTCTGTGACATCTCACATGTATCTCAGGTGCCAATTTTTTTGCGATAATAAGAAATCAATATCTCAAGTGAGTTTGTATTTTCATAGCAATCCTTATATTCTAATAGAAAGTCCTGCCCTTTTTCATGATATGAGGGTATAAAAGTACATTATGACTTGTTATTTATTAGTTTGATCACTTTTTGGTCATTTTTGAAGTCCAGTTCACTGCTATTGAGCCAGCATAAACGTCTGTACCAGTCATGTGTGCATGTGTTACATTTTTTTCAGGGTTTTTCAGAGCATCACAGAAGTCAGAAAATCATTGCAAACCTAACCATATTTTATACCACAGTAAACCCTGATTTATGAGCATTTGGACAATAGCACTTTCCACATTGTATGATTTTACTGGTTCGAGTTCTGATGGTTTGAAACTTATAACCCCTCTCCAACTTGACTGTTTTTTGCAGGTGTTACAAAAGTTTCAGGGTAAACTAGACAAGCTGTACAGCAAGTGGTTTACCTGCACACGAAATCTGAGATATGCAATTAAAAGTAGAACTCGTGAGCATTTATTTGATCTATGTTTGAAGTTCCTAGCTTCAATATTAAGAGTTTCAGACTAAATTAAAAAAAACATGTTGATTTTTTTCGGCAAGAGGGACAGGTTGACGTTGCATCGCATTAAAGGCTCTACAAAAGGCATGACGATACTTATACAGATGATGTAAGCTTTTTCAGCTTTACAAGGAATTGGGTATTACAACAGAGAAAACCAGAACAAGATATCTTTTATCATTGGCATGCAATCTCACTTTTAAGATGATTTTTTCAAATCTGATGTAACGCGGGACACAAAAAAATCACCTGTTTTCTCAAAGTTTTTGGTAGCTAACAGCCTTATTCTGTAAGGAAGATCAATTTTTTGAGGTGGATATGAAACAATAGAAGCTAAGCATTCCAGTGATGTATAATAAGTGATGGTACATACAAGATATGTACATTTTTTTATCACATAAATGCAAAATTTCTCAAATTGTACGACATCACGACACACGACCACTTACCCTGAAATATGGGTCTAAACTAAATTCTAAATAGATAATGACCTAAATAAATTTAAGATTCTTGGTATTCGTCAATTCTGAACAGCAAGCAACTCTACGAAAAGTGAAGTACACCCATAAGCAATTTCAGATATATTTGGTATCGATAATTGGTATCAATCATAGTCAACAGATTTATAACAATAGATAATAGAAGATATAAGAGAAATTCTGATACCTTTTGATACTTGAAGTTTCCTCATCAGTGATCATTCAGTAAATAAGAAAAGTATGAGTCAGCGAATCAGCGTGGTTCTTCGCGTTTTATTTATCCTTTTGATAAATAGGCCATATCATGCCAATATGCACGGCACAGGGTATATTAAAGAAGAGGCACTGGGGCATGCGGCGTGCCAACACCTTGACCAATAAGCGATAAAACTTGAGATTCGCAGACAATACAATGTGAGACTTAAAAAATCCTTGCTTGCTAAAATTTTTAAAAATACTTGGAATACAATAATACTTTGGTTTCATTGGCTTTCTTTTAGTCATATATTTTTCAATGAAATTTGGTTTGTGTCGTCACCTCTGGCACAGGGCTGCCATACTACGATGCCCATGCATAAGCTGGGCTGTGGAAGGCATTGCCAAAGGCCTCCATGCCATGCAGGGGATTCGAACCTGCAACCTTGTGCTTCGCAGACGACCACCTTAACCGCTAGACCACTGGTACACCATATCTATTCCGTGACCATCTGAACAAAATCTGTCAATTCAAAAGTTCTGTCCGATCACCCAACACAATTATCCTTTACACTTTCACCTGTGCTGGGTTAATTCATCCAGGATAACTCACTAACAACCAATATGGTGACAAATAATCCAATACTAACCTGCTAACAATATAGCTCAGGAATCAGGCAGTCACTTGTTAACAACGTGATAAATATTCATGAGTGTTATTTCACAAGCAGATTGGAACTCTAGTCTGGTGCCTCCTTTAAAACAACTAGACTCCCAGACCACTAGACCACGAAAATCTGCTGGGGCAATATTTACAAAACACACAGCACACATTCCAGCTGCCTCATTGCTACTAGAAAGAAAAGGTGGTGTTTTATCTCTTGCTCAACATAACAACCAGGAAAAAGGACAGGGGACAAAAATATAGAATACTTTCTCAGTGTCTCATTACATCAATATATTCCTGGAGTTTATACTCAGATAAGCTTATGACTTTAATATTGCAAGATTTAAGAATTATTAAGATATTTATGATAAATATGAAAAAGTAGACTAATAGACTTGATAAGTAAACTAATGTAGCGCGTTATCATCAGTTAACGAATATATCACAGAATCTAATTTGTCACCATATCTGTTCCAAAGAATATGTAGAAAATCAAGTCTCCCAAGTTACCAGACTAAAATAACCATGACGATGTTGAAGCACAATGCTATATCTATGTAAATGACTTTGTTTTGATAACATTGCTTGTAATCTTAATCAATTCTTCCATCTCACCTACAGGGACATATTTTATAATTTACAAGTCAGGGAAGAATTCAGGGGGGGGGGATACATCCTCTTCCAGCAGCCCCAGTTCCACCACCTGAAGTGATTTTTAATATTTTTCAAAATTATAAAATATACTTTGCTGTTATCACTCCAGGAAATTACTGTCACATGAGGACAATTGCAATTCCAGCTAAGTCCTGGCCCTGACAGGATGATTGAGTGTGAGGGGTTGATCAGTTGGGTGTCAGAAGAAAGTCTGATCTCTGTGCAGCCATCCTCACCACACAGCAGTATGACAGTAGCTGATCAGCGGGACTTATTTCATCGCATTTCGCGAGATACGGCAAAGTTCTCAGCAACTGATATATTATAAGTGTTCCCTAATTTCTCTGGAGCCTTCGGGTTCTTTTCCTCATTATGTAATGGATAGGTCTGCCAAAATGTATGGAGTTAGTTGATACTGTATTACATCTCCATGCCAAGCTTGGAAGTGATAGTCACAGCAGTTATTATTAAATAGCCTGTCAAAGTTTATTTGAGCACTGCCAAAGTCATGGCTGGGCCATGACACTTTGAATGGGTCATGGGAAGGTGATGACAGTGCAAGGGTGGGTAAGTGTCATGTGGAGCTGAAGATCTCTTTGCAAGTTTTATTAGTGAAAATTTTTTTAGTGCACAACTACTAATGTAATCGTAACAGATAGGTGAAATTCTTGTAGATCTGATCTTCAAATATATATGTGTAAAAATTGTGTAAAACTACTAAAAAGGCCATTTCCTCTTCGTGCAGTTCTGGCAATTGGTCATGCAGTTAGTTTTAAGCTGCTAAATTAAGAAAATAATTTGGTAATTGGTAAAGATTTGTTCCTTTTCCTCATCAATACAATGAACTAAGATAATTTTTATGCCAGTATAAACTGTATATTATCTTGTACAAATCAAAATGTTTGCCTTAAGAAAAATAAACAGTGAAAAAGAGCAGGAAATATCGAAACAGTACCTGTACTACCTGATAATTTTTTCAAATAGATAATCAGTGATAATACTCTTTCTAGATCTAGGAGTAAAATAGAAAACACTGTTTGGATCTTGGAAATAGTACAATGTACCATTTTATTTAGGACCTCACCGGCACCTCAATATACAGTCTTGGAAATTACCGTCACATGAGGAAACTTGCAATTCCTAACCGTGACAAGATGATTGAGTGTGTGGGATTGATCAGCTGGGTGTCAGAAGAAAGTCTGATCTCTGTGCAGCCATCCTCACCACACAGCAGCATGACAGTAGCAGGACTTATTCTAGTCCATTTCAAAGTCATCAGCAGATGATGACAGTTCCCTAATTTCTCTGGAGCCTTCGGATTCTTTTCTTTGTTATGTAATGGAGAAGCTTGTCAAAATGTTAACAGTTGAGACCCTGATACATCTCCACGCCAAGTTAGACGGTGATTGGTTATTTTTAATTGCCTGTCAAAGATGATTGTGAGTACTACCAAAGTCCTGGTAAGGCCAGGACACTTGATAGATTGTCCTGTTGGGCTGAGGACATCGACTGTCCTGGCCAGACAGTTATTTCCCTGACTGATATAGGCTCTGATAATGAACACAGCATACTCAATAAATACACACATATAGTACATTCAGGAATGAGGAAAAACAAAGAGGAGAAAAAATGTGTGCCACAAAGTCATCACGAGTGAACAACTTGTGAAAAAAGTTTGTATATGGGTCAAAATTTGGTAAAGCTGAAATTCTTGTCTCCAGTGTCTTAGAGCAATTCACACGGACATGAATGTACATGCAAGGTTTGTGGTGGTCATTTCTTTTAGAGCAACATATCAGCAAAACATTTGGCACAGAAAATGCATGGCAGACAACTTTTATCCCTTCCAAAAATTGAATGAAAGTGCCCTACCCCCCTGAAAATGGCCTGTCTCCACTAGCATTTTCCTTCACAAATCACCTCAAATAATTTAACTTGTCATCTTAATCCACCTCATTTGCACCTCAAATTGAACCTTAACCAACACCCTTTCAAATACTAAAACAAGTGGCTTGACTGATATTGTTACCCAAGAAGAGGGGGCTCTTGTGCCTTTGTCTCCAATCTCATGTCATTAACGTCACACCCAGTGATTTTTCTCATAAAAAATCAACCGACAAACATTTTTTTATACCACTTCAATTTTGATGATCTTTAGGAATCCTAGCAGCTGACTGAATCAGCTGCAAGTCCATAAACTTCACAGAATATAGATAATTACACTATTTATACCAAAATGTCAGTTGTCCTACCTTGATTTGTCATTAACAAACACCCTCCTGGCTAATTTTGGCAATGTATATCTGGACAAAAATCACTGTGGAACTTGCTTTGGTGTACACAAGTCTTAATGTAAGCCAAGATTGGCATCACATAATGGGTATCAAGTCAAGTCGTAGACACGCCAACTCGTAGACAAACCAACTGGTAGACAACCAACTAGTAGACAACCAACTGGTAGACACCAGGCACTACCAACTGGTAGACATCAAATTGGCAGGGATCACCAAGTCGTAGACACAGACTTTTTGTTCAGTTTAAAATTACCAAGTCGTAGACACAGTATTTTTTCTGCTTACCAAGTCGTAGACACTAAATTTCAGAGTTTATCAACCTGTAGACAGACCAACTTTGTCAAGGAAAGCCAAGTCGTAGACAAACATTATTTTTGTTGATGTTTTTTAATCAACTAGTTGAAAAGAGATAAATAATCAACAAGATGTAAAAATGAATAAATTTTTCATATTTCTTGCATTCAGCTAATTTTGGTCAAGGAGGCAGTGACAAAGTTGAGTTAACAACGCTGCCATCACTGTCCCCTTTTGAAAATACAATTCAAAAAACTTTTCTAATTAATTCAAAAAACTTTCCTAATTGACTTTTGACAAAAATATTGATTGCAATCCATGTGCCAGAAACAAAAGTGACACTGTTCAGAATTGCAATTAATTGTGTCGCTCCTCCTTTGTAATTTACACACAATAGCAATAATTTAATGTATCTTATCATTGTTGGAAAACTTCAAAATTGTGCTATGTGTCTACCAGTTGGAAAACCTTGAAATTGTGCTGTCTACGAGTTGGTAGATCCTAAAAGAATGTTGTCTACGGGTTGGATGATGGCAGTGTCTACCACTTGGTTAGTTAATTTTATTTTGTGTCTACGAGTGGGTAATGACTTTTCTAAGTGAAAATGCTGTGTCTACGACTTGGGGGATAGCTATGAAATGTGTCTACGACCTGGTGTGTCTACGACTTGATGTGTCTACGACTTGACTAGTATTCCACATAATGTATTCAATGGTTCAAGGAAGTATTTGTTTCAAATTGTCATTAATGTCAAATGTCATCAACGAACATGGTGTTAATAAACTATGTGTGATTCTAATGGCAATTTTGGCGCTATCTCTCTAAAATCCCAATAAAAGTGACACTAGTCATTGGCAAATGTGACGTCACATGCATTTTGGAAGGCCTGATTTATTTGCACAGTTGCAGCAGGATACCACTTCAGTAAGCTTCCTGGGTGCAGCATACATATAAAAACAATAAAATTTCTAACATTTTTCCAATAATGTTTGCACTTATGATATATTACTAACTTATATGCACAATTAAGAGGCTCAAGAGTAATTTACCAGCCATTAGTGTCACAAGCGTAATATTTTGTCATTAACGTCACAATTCACAGGTCAAAAATAGCTAATTTTGGGGCTTTTATTGCTTGATTTGAAGTTTAAAAAGTGTTACACAGGATCTTTTTTCGCAGGAATCATTTGGCATGTGTACAGTTTAGTAACTAAATAGAGTTTGGTGTGCTGAAATCAAGTAGTGTGAAAGAAAAACTTAATGGAAGTGTAGGAAAAATGAAAAATTTAATTGGCTGTCTCTGAGAAAACCATGCGGGGGGTGAAACGTGGCCCGAGCCGGATCTTAACGAAATTTTCACCAAACGCCCTTTAGACACAATAATGAAGGTTGGTGAAGTCCGTTTTTCTGTGATTTCAATTCTTCCTTGATTTTACCCCACTTGAAAATAGGGTGTCAAGTGTGGCGCAAAATTCCTTTAACATGGGTTTCAATGGGAAAACATGCCAACTTTAGCACTATAGGAACCAGAGCGCAGCGCATGGTTTGAAAATTTTATGATGGAGGATGATTACACATGACTTGAATATTCTAAATTCACTTTTTGTTGCGTGGAACACTCCTTCATAAGCCAGATATAAGCATTTTTAGATAGCGGAGGGTGGCAAATTTCTTTGCGTTTCACAAAAAATTAAAAAATACTAAAAATGTCATAATCCAGCTAAGATTTGTCCAAATTTGACAATTTTAGTGTCTAACTATATGTTATGGGCAATTCCGCACCTCTTGGGATGATTTTTATTTTGATTGGAGGTCAAGGTCACTGCCTAAGGTCAAGGTCAAAGTCAATTTTTTCTGTAATTTCGTAATATTTCAAGTTGTAGTCCCAGATATCTATCAAAAAGTCCCATGATATTAATGCTTATTCAGCATAAACTGATTTTATAAATTTCTAGTTGTATGTTAGTATCCTAAACTGTATCAAAAACCTGATTTTTTTAACCATAGGGGGGCGCTTTCAAATTTTCGAAATTTCATAATTTTTCCAATTTGCAGGTTAAATATTTTGAAGATGTCCATCGATCATTGTGCCTTAATAATTCAGAGTTCAATGGATTACTGCTATTGCATGAAAGTCAAATAAGGGATTCTGGGCCAGAAAACAGACCTTAGAATATGATTTGAATGTTTTCGGCGGCCATTATTGAAAATTTTGTCATCTCAGTTAATGTCAAAACTAATAGAGATAACAGAAAAGTTTTTGTTTCTATACCTATGTTTTCAGGGTCACGGAATAAAACAAAAACATTTTTATCATTGTATGTTATGTAATATATGTGTAATTTTGCTGCCACAACAACAACAAAAAGGATCTTGTCTGATATCTGCGGAATATTGGAATGATTCTTCACACAATGTCTTTTGATTACCATTTTGCTTGCTTGATGGAATGGAAAAAAGTGATATTTGACCTTACCACAATTAAAGATGATGAAATTAATACAATTTCAGTGTCATATTGTTGGCCTGCTCCCTAAAGGAGCTTTTTGTTAAAATCAGCTGAGTCTTATCCGGCAAGGGTGAAAGGGTCGCTCCTTATTCTTTCAAGCCAGTTCTGTGATCAACAACCTTCCTTATGGCTCAGTTAAGGCCCACTGCAAAGTGGCAAGCTTACGTCACATGAACAGTTTGAAAATGAATTCAGCTGCAAGTTGGGACGCTGATCTGCAAAGGCCTCTGATCAAATAGTTTCTATGTGCCATGTTAGCATGTAAATTAGTTTGACATCCATAAAAAATTTCCCAACATAATATTTTCCAATTTGTCTTGAATTGTTCGCCTGATAATAGCTTTAAAACTGAACAAACATGTACTTTTGGTTTTGTATATTTATTGACACAAAATACAGTCTATTTATTTCTGATGAGAGGCAATAGCACAGCCACAAAGGCATATTTGCCATGGCTAAAATACCAGTCATTGATAGACATGATAGTGAAGGGTTGGGGAGGGCGGGGCACAGTGAGACACTTTTTTTATTTTCAAGTGTTCCAAAATGTCGGAAGTAACAAGTTAAATGAGATCAGGTCCACATTATAGATAATGATGTTGGGTATATGGTCCAGCAGTTTCAGGTTCCTACCTTTTACAGGTTTGGAGTAATTTTGAGCTACGTCCATGCTCGATAGGTGTCTCACTGTTCCCCGTGGGCACAGTGAGACAGGGAACCTTCTGCCATGACTGCCGATCCTCAGGACCTACGGAATTGTTCCATCAATTGTTGCTACAGAAACTACTGTACTCTCATAAAAGCAGCTGGCCAGGTGATTTTTTAGGTCCTTTTTTGAGCATGTTTCGAAACTACATCGCACAGGACACATTTAACTTATTTAACCTGCCGAACCTGTTGCATACTAATCAAATTTCTTTCTGATGCTTCCCTTTGGATGTGACTCACTAAAATCAGTAGTTTACAGCAGGAATTTTGTTTTTAATAGTGAATTGTGAGCTATGCATTATATTCAATTCGTTTTTAGTGTATTTTGTGATGTCTCACTGTGCCCCGCCTCAAGCTGTCTCACTGTGCCTCACGCAGCTCTCTTTATAAGATTTTTGAATCCTACGGACCGAATGCCTGTACTGTGGTTCATCATCTCACTAAACTAAGACAAATAATCACGGTTTGAATCCCTGGCAATTGATTTGCATTTTACCATTTTTCTTGGGAATTATAACAAAAAGCCGTTTAGCAAAATTATTCAATTTTTCTGGCTGAAAACCAAAATATCGAAATTCCACTCCCGATATGCTGTGTAGGCATTCAGGATATAGGACAGTCTTTCACTTACCTACTTTTTGTTCTATACAAGAGAGAGTTGATCTGTTAACAGTACCAGCCAGAGCTACGGGCTTTGTCACACTGTGCCTGCCGTCTCACTGTGCCCCGCTCTCCCCTATGCTAATCAATTCTGTGCACCTTTATACTAGCATATTAGAAAGCAAAAGTATTGATACTGTTAGCATTTGAAGAACGACTGGTAGTGTCCTTTAGTGGTATGCCGTTTGGCAAAATATTTCATGAGCATAGAAGGAAAAGTGTGAGTTCTATTTCAGGTTTCCTCATTTTCAGCATAAAAAGTGACTTTTTCCAAGTCTCAATGACTAGGTAACCCTTCTTAAAATATGGGGGATCAAGTCAGACAAGTCTCGTAAATTGAAACTGTCAACTACTTAAGTAAAGTTTGATATATGTTTCCCGAGTTTAAATTCAAACTTGTTAGTGAGGCATGCACATTTTTGTAAGAGGTTGGGATGAGGCAGGTTGGACGAGCATGGCCGGGGCACGTTGGACCATTGTAAACTCGATTGACTGACAAAAAATAATCCGCAAAATGCCAGCTGGATAATTTCTAACATGAACAGAGCACCTAAGTCATTCCTGTACAATATGAGGGCAAAATCAATTCAGTTGACTAATCTGCTAGCCTTTCTAGCTGAAACAAGATTTATTAAAATTATTTGGCTAAATATTCGGATATAATCATTCTGCAATGACACACAAGTGTGTGTTGTGATCTGTGAGAATAAAATGTGGTGTTTGCTCACTTTCTTCTACTTTTGTGGACTTTTATACCATAGTCAAACCTGCCCCACATTGCGGTCCAACGTGCCCCGAGTCCGGGGCATGTCGGACCATAAAAAAAAAAATTTCAAATTTATTTTTCTCCTCAACTATTGAAGGTAGATTGGCTTGGTTTGGCATAAGGCTACAGTTTGTCACATCTCACATTGTAACAGAAATTTAGCATTGTTTGTACAGTCCATAAAAATCAATACCATGAGATTGGTTGTTCTGCTGATACCAACTTGACTATAACTAAGCCTGGGGTGGCACTGCAGTGCACTTTTGTGACGTATCTGCCCATTGTGTGTCAGATTGGTAGCGTCACAAATGTCAACATTGTGCAAAATTGGACTAAAATTATCATAAATTGGCAAATATCGAACAAAAAAGCCCCAAAATATCACAGAAATGTGATATTCATATTACAACAGAGCTAGGCTATACATAGGTATGTGTATTTCTCCTGAGGGGCTTCAGGTTGCTGAGATATCCGGCCAAACATCTGTCCTCTGCTTGATGTGATAAACTGTAGTGTAGATGTTCAGATCTATTATTATTACAATCTTTATTCATACTAAGATGTATACATACAATTCTGGAATAATTAGGAACAGTATTACTCAATTCAAACAAATGTCTGTAATGATAAGATTAATCTCATCACTTGAAAGTTCACAATGAAATATATTGTCTCTGACGAGTGAAAGTTCTTTTAGAACACTCCCCAGGCTACTGTTCACTTTGGACTTGCACTGAGAATTGCATTGGCATGCTACCGTTTTCATGACATCTGTAATGGTGCCATATGTGAGGCTATCACTGGTCAGGTCAAGTTGTTCACATAATACCTTGATGTTGCTGCTGAAAGTACATTTGATTGACATCAAGAGTCTAACGATATAAGATAGGGTGTCACATTTGATCTGAATTGCTGACAGAGCAAATTTGGCAAATCTAGCCACAAACATATGTTTTTCACAAAAGCTGTCAGTTAAATTATGCAAAACTGTACAGTGACTCCTGTATGGTATTCTCCAAGACTGCCTCAGGCTTTTTCTCCATGCCACCTGAAGACGGATTGTATGAGACAGTGGTATCAGGACTGACCCATAGAATGATGAGCAGTATGTGTGCAATAGTTTTGCTTGTACAACTGAAGGAATGGATCCAAATTTGCTATGTCAGTCAGTAAAGAGATTTTTCAAATATTTAGAGATCTTTTTGATAGAGCCAAAAAATAAAAAATCGGACCAACATGCCCCCGTCTCCCATACTTAAAAGCGTATCTATAGAGCATGGAAAATTACTGTATAATATTCCCTGACCATGTAAACATAGGTATAAACCTAAGAATTATTCCAATATTTCTGTAACCTCCGCAGATATCAGCAAAGATACTTTTTGTTGTTGTTGTGGCAGCCAAATTACACATATATTACATAACATACAACGATAAAATGTTTTTGTTTTATTCCTTGACCCTGAAAACATAGGTGTAGAAACAAATACTTTTCTGTTATCTCTATTAGTTTTGACATTAACTGCGATAACAACATTTTCAATAATGGCCGCCGAAAACATTCATATCATATTCTAAGGTCTGTTTTCTCGCCCAGAATCCCTTATTTGACTTTCATGCAATAGCAGTAATCCATTGAACTCTGAATTATTAAGGCACAATGATCGATGGACATCTTCAAAATATTTAACCTGCAAATTGGAAAAATTATGAAATTTCGAAAATTTGAAAGCGCCCCCTATGGTTAAAAAATCAGGTTTTTGATACAGTTTAGGATACTAACATATAGCTAAAAATTTATAAAATCAGTTTATGCTGAATAAGCATTGATATTATGGGACTTTTTGATAGTTTTTTGGGACTAAAACTTGAAATATCATGAAATTACAGAAAAAATTGACTTTGACCTTGACCTTAGGCAGTGACCTTGACCTCCAATCAAAATAAAAATCATCCCAAGAGGTGCGGAATTGCCCAAAACATATAGTTAGACACTAAAATTGTCAAATTTGGACAAATCTTAGCAGAATTATGACATTTTTAGTATTTTTTAATTTTTTGTGAAACGCAAAGAAATTTGCCACCCTCCGCTATCTAAAAATGCTTATATCTGGCTTATGAAGGAGTGTTCCACGCAACAAAAAGTGAATTTAGAATATTCAAGTCATGTGTAATCATCCTCCATCATAAAATTTTCAAACCATGCGCTGCGCTCTGGTTCCTATAGTGCTAAAGTTGGCATGTTTTCCCATTGAAACCCATGTTAAAGGAATTTTGCGCCACACTTGACACCCTATTTTCAAGTGGGGTAAAATCAAGGAAGAATTGAAATCACAGAAAAACGGACTTCACCAACCTTCATTATTGTGTCTAAAGGGCGTTTGGTGAAAATTTCGTTAAAATCCGGCTCGGGCCACGTTTTACTTTACTGTACAACCTGCATGGTTTTCTCAGAGACAGCCAATTAATTATTTGCCATTTATTTTTGATTATGGTTGCTGTCAGGCAGATAGCAGTACTCTTTTTATTATATGATTGTTCTGTCTGTACCTCATACTACCTCTGCATTAGTGCAGGTGGTATGATTGTGTTAATTTTGAGAAATATAGGGGGTTTTTACAGCGTGATGTTAATGACGCTTAAAAGAAGTACCTTGGTATTTGCCTCCACTGCACATAAAAACTGTGATTCCTGACCCTTGGACATCAAAGTACAATGAAAGGTGATTGTTTTACCTAGCAAAATAAATCGAAAGGAGCTCCTTTAATCCTGCTTTCAAATCAACTTTTTGCCTGACTGAAATTTCACCCTTTTCAAATTTTGACCCATATTGCTCCAGAATTTTTCAGCATGAAACATGCTTAGCAGGAAAAACTAAAGCAAATATTATTGCCTTTATTATTGTGACTGTACATAACCGTAGTCAGGGTTCCCACTGAAATTTGGCATGCAAATTCCCTGTATTTTCCCCGGTTTTTCCCCGCTTAACCAGACGTTTTCCCTGACCTTCTTCAGGCTTATCAATGTGTTATCGTCGCTTATCATAATCCAAAAATTTTTAGAGATTTTTTTTTTTGAAATAGAGGGCTTGTTTCAAGAATTAACACACGTAAAACCAAATTAGTGTTTTCCCTGAATTTGAGGTCAAGTGACCCAAACCTGATACCATAAGATGCCGATATCACTGAATTTTCTGCCAATATTTTCGGATCTTAAAATACACTTGCCCAGCATAGACAACCATCACTGACACAATTTGTTCAGGTTTTTACAACTTATCTAACAAGAATATTTAGGTTCATGGATAGTACTGGTGTTAGTCAGTACTCTCTAGAGAGTCTCTACCTTCGACCCGGCTATGAGAATACTACACTTTAAATTTTATTTCATATGCACCCCAATCTATACGCCTATACCTATGTTATTGTATTAGGCCTTATTAGGTGAAATTCTCTGAGGTGCGTCCCTTTCATAGTCAATTATACAAAATTGAAGGAAGTGCGTCTGACCAAAAGCTAATCCGGTTTTCTGAGTATGTACATTTCAAATTTGTAAAAATCCATGTACAAAAAAGAAAATGTATGAAAGGCATCAGGCAGCTATCAGGTACATGGGAACCTTTGGCCAAAATCCTTGCGCATTAAAAAAACAGATCACAAGAAAATAACAAAAATGTTTGGAACCATACGGCTATACCTCCAAATGTAGCAACTGTTAATCCAGAAAATCCCGTACTTAGACAAAGTGTCTCATCTTCTGTACTTTTTATCGCTACAAAGGTATTAACTCTGATCTTCTACCTGACATTTAAAATTTAATATGAGGAGAGCATCCTTCTCCGAATCCTTTTATTTTTCGCAAATATTAATTCCTTGCTGTGAAAAATGCCACGGCGGTTTATCACTGTTTAAGGATTCACCAAAAGGGAAAAGACCCTTTGAGCAGGAACACCGTCAACATGGTCAATAGCTTGTCAAGACGGTTTCACAAAATCTGTGAATGGCAGTAAGTGCACAACTTGCACACGTTTAATCAAAATTTCTTGGGATTTCAGACAAGTGCTCCTCATAATTCCATTAACAGGATTTATTGATCAGAAATGACCATTTCTGTATTCAAGCCAATGGGGACTTGGACAGCAACTTTAAAAGTTTCGCCTGTATCTGCCAATTTCACGTCTTTTCGGAATATCTTTTCTTGTTAGGTTTTGTGAATTGCTTAACAGGACTGCACTGTACATGTAGGTCTTAAGAAAATATGTATCTCTATGACTTTTCGATATGTCTGTAAGTTGTCAGCTATGGTCTTGAATATTTTTAACAAACAATTTTTGTAGATATGCTTGTATTTTGATTTTTGCTATTGATTCTGTGGAAGTTTTTCCGGAATAATATTTCAATTGCGCTACAACGCACTGAAAAAGGGGGGCAATGATTGACAGAAATTTACAATAATTCATAAATAGACACATACTGACATGGTAATGCACTCAATGAAGGGCAACTTGAGACAGGACCACAATAGTGCCATTAATAGGGGTCAAATGAGTCAAATGAGAGTCAATGAGTGGGAGATTGGAGTCAGATTGAGGGCAAAGGTCAGGTCATTCCCCAGACTCAAATTTCAACATTGTTCCATGTGTTGATGTGGTGGCAATCAGAGAAAAGTTGTGATTCAGTGCTCTCACAATTAATGTCAGGTTTCGTTAGTCAAAACGGTAATTTGTTCAGGAGACACAAGTTGGGAATCCAATTGATTGTTGGCTGAAAAGAAGATTATTCTCTAGCCCAACTGAAATGCGGGATGACAGAAATTTTTAGATTCAGCCGTTTGAATCACTCAGGGAAATATGACTCAGGCAAGACTGTAAAGAATAACATATTTTCATAATCCATGGGAAAATTTGAAATCAACACATTTTGATTGGAGGGTGAAAGCACAGTAAGCGCCTCAATATTTGGCCCCTATGACCTAAGAATTATTTTCATCAGAAGTGCAAGTGTAGTACATCAATTTGAACCTAATAATGTGTAGAATACAGAATTATGTTTGTCTAATAAATCAAGACAGGTATTTGCTGGGCTGCTATGAACTACATTATGAAAGTTACATGAAAATCTAGGTTATTCTGCTGAAATGGACCATTGGCTTTTCGACAGTTTTTGCCGATGTGATATGGACAGTTTGCATGAACTGTGACTAATTGAACTTTTGAGCCTTGTCAGCATTCACTAAAATAATCTGAATTTGTCACTAAACATGGTATCCCTGCTTTATTTGTGACATACCAGACCTCCAAACATCAGTCCCCAGACTAATTTTAACATTTTTGTGGACGTAATGGACGGACATTTACACTTTTTAGCCTGGTGTCCAGTGTATAAGTTAAATTCACTGTGTTTTTGAATTTGTCAGTTGCATACATAGGTAGAGAGAGATAGACATGCATTTCCATCTCAGTTGCCATGTTTGCTGGTCTTTAATTCATTTAAATTACCAAAAAATCAGTTGTGGACGTAATGGACGGACATCGATTTTAGCCATTAAAGCTTCTTGTATCTTACAATCATCAGTGGCCGTTGGAACTTTTTTGCTGAAATTCATTAAACCAATATCATATCTAGGCAAAAGCACCAAATTTGGCTAATTATTACATAAAAATACCCTCCAGCCAGCCTCTTGAACCCCTGACTGTAAATTTGCAAAAATATGGTTACAAGCAGACCTTTCCTTTGAACATCATGGCTGCCATAATCATCATATTAAAAAGTCAGCCAATGGTTCCTACAGAAGGCCAGGGATGTACAGTAAACAGTTAATGTCACCGGCAGAGTGCGAACTAAATATTAGGCTACAGCATTGCAGCAATAGATGGTGCTTCAGATAAAGGGCCACTGGTTACATGCTAAAATTGACTAATTATACCCACTTTAAAGGTCTGCCCAGAGCATGGTTTTAATTGTATGCTCATGAAAAATGCCTAAATTTCTCAGATTTACTTGTTGATCAAGCTTCAATACTGCACTGTTTCTTCTTTATGTCAGAAATTGGTTTCTAGGACCCTAAATTTACTTTTACCTGATCAAAACGCAATTGAGGCCTTTACTGTGCTTTCACCCTGGATGGCCTGTAATCAGTCACTTTTGAGACATTCCCACGGGAGGAGTTATCTCTGAACAAAAGAACTCACTGGCTTAGGGGAAACAACTGGGCAGTCATAGAGTCTCAAAGGCCAGCCTCTTCTGGTTTCTAATCACCATACTCAGCAACTTGCTTGCATCTGATTGGTCTTGGACATGGCCATTCTCAACAAATGTGATAAGGTCTTTTTTTATGAGGTGGTTTGAATGAGTATATCATGCCAACAGTGGAGTACTAATGTAGCTTGATTCTACAAGTTGCAGCATGATTGACATTGATTGTCATACAGTATTGTCGATAACGGACAAAAGATGATCACGCTTTCGTGCAAGATTTAGGCAGCATCTTTCCAAATGCAATATAATGCATGACTTACATTGTGAAAAGTACATTATGCAATATCATTATGCAATATCATTATGCAATACCATTATGCAATACCATTATGCAATACCACACACCTCCTGACTTCCCATTTTCAATGTACATCAGATTCACAGTACATTCACACATAAGTATACTCATTATCAAGGTATACTATGGAAGTAAGGAGTTTGGTAGTTGGCCAAATTTCAAATCCCTTTCCCTTCTAGCTTAGCTCAGCATGTCATCTTTTTACAACAGTATCTCCCTTACTTTTTTGCTGCTTCTCAGGACCTGTTTTTAGCCACTGTTTTTCATACAAGGACAGTTTTTCAGCTGCTATCTACAGGTCTAAATTTTTGGTAACTTTTTCAGTATTTTGAACCAGACATGCATAAGGATGAATGTACTGGAATGACAATTTAGCCTCGGATAATAGATGTTTGATTTTAAAGTGGCGCTTGCTGGCAGCCAATGGCTACTAGCCATATCCAGGGTTAGAAAGTCTTTAAGATCTTTTTTTCAAATCGAGTGATTCAAATCATGATTAACATTAAACGAATTGAATAAATCGAATAAATTATGCTTTTAATGGATTAAAATAATGATTCAAATTCGCCTCAATTCAAATCTGCCAACCTTGTCATCAACCCTATTGTCCATAGCCATATTCACAGGACCGACCAATTAACCCTTGTAGCCGCAACCAATTTTGAGTACGCAAAGCCGCAATGGGGGCCTCTGAGGCCCCCTCCCTTTCTCAAGCCTCAAATATACAATGGTTTAAAAAAATTATCTCAAAAGTGGTTTTAGTATATTAAATGAAGTCAAAATTGAGGATAGTGGTGGTGAAATTGGAAAAAAATGAAATCTTATTGACAAAAATACAATATCAAGATTTCATTAAATTCTCGTAATTTTGTCCATTTCATACATTTTTGGAATATTCCGTATTTTTCAAGTTATTTTGAGACCAAACTATTCTGTAAAGTATTGGGATGGTCTTCTGATTCCATTATGAACCATTTTGAGCCCTAGAAATGTCAAGAGATGAGAAAAGGAGCACTGAAAAAGGCCATTTTGGCCCTAGCCTGGCATGATCCATTCCTTCAGGCGTCCATTTCGGGCCAGTTTTTTTCTGAGAATGAAGGTCCTGCACTTCTATCATGCCAGCTATATTTACAAAATCATCACTGTAGGGGTTTTTGATGATGCTGAATCCATTTTCGTAGGTTTAAGATCACTAAAAGGTCAATGTTGTCCCTTTTTTGGCAAATTAATCAGAATTTTAGTCAAAATGCAAATATATATAATTTTAATCATGTTAAAATGAACTGAGAGACAAATATCAGCTCTCCATTCATACAAAATGACTGCATTGACCATAATCTGATCTGTAAAAAGTAGCAGCACAGTTGCAGTATTTTTCTACAACTCATATGACATGCACAAGGGTGGGGGCCTACGAGGCCCCCATTGCGGCTTTGTGTCGGAAAAATACGCAAACTATCGCCGGTGACCGTGTTCAATATCAATAAATTCACAATGTCTGGATGTTGTTTACAATTAGTTGGACTAGGATTACATGAAATCTGCAACGCGGTTGACCAAATATTGTGGGAGGTATTGAAGCCAAAAGTCCCAGGGGGGCCTCCGAGGCCCCCATTGCGGCTACAAGGGTTAAACAAGCAAATGCGGAATATGTTCAGAAATTGAATCATACACAGAAAAAATACCCTGCAAGCACGTAAGGTCCACTGGGTGTTGGTTGCATTTTAATTGAACCTGTCAGCCGTATTTTAGGTTTATTTGCACTGCGTTGTCGGGCGCTCAGACCTCGTGTCTTCGCCATGTTGGCTTCTTGTTCGTTGCAAGCGCCCCAAGCGGATAATGTCTACGGTATGACGTCATGGGCATTCCGCAATGAAGCGCTGTGATTGGCCGGTTACAAGAAGCGCTGGGCAATAATGCTTGCATTGCCAATATCCGCGAGATGGCGCTCGCTGTCAATTACTCAAGATCCGTGAGATGGCGCTGAACATCCGGGTACTTCGTAGAAATAACATGGCGATGCAGTGCATCGAAAAATGTAAACTCGCCGATGACAAGGCTATTACCAAGATATCCAGGTAAGGCACATGGCTGGAAATGTGTCACACTCGAGAGAACGGCAAAATAACGAACGGGCCAAGTTTGCATGGAAACAGGTGGGCCACAAATAACGTTATGTCTCGCGAAGTCCCCAGCAGACCGATGACACATTCCTGACATTCCTCGTCGAGGACTGTAGTGCTCGGCTGTTCCACAGAACAGCGGAGCAAAAATTAAAAGATTCAATGCCACCGATGGTCATTCTCTACAAACTTTATTTTCTTAGACCGACGCAATCACGATTATAAGATAATCGAGGTATTATGAGGCATTGAGGCAAACCATCATAAATGTATGATTATGTATCAAATACTATCTGCAATCTTTACACAGAACACCCCGCATAGACATAGACAACATCCATACAGCAATTACAATATGACAGATTGGCAGGCAGACAACTAGCAGCCAGACCATGTACATGGACTGAGCTGTTGAGCCAGTTGTATTGCTTGCAGCATGCTAAACATTATAGCCCATCAGACAAAATGTAGTGCTCAGCACCCATCAAGAGTCAACAGGGTATATATTGACATTGCCAGACGGAAAATACAAGCCTACATCATCACCAGACAGAGGTTGACATGAATAGACACTACCTCTGTAACTAGACAGAAAGTAGACACCTCCACAGGGACTTGAAGAATACCATGTAGATTTGACACTGAGACAGAGATTAGTATTTCCAATGTCCTCAGCCCCGGAGGATTCCCCCTCAAACACTGTCCTCACAATGCCATGACCCTATTACGGGTCCTAGCCTGACCAGGACTCTTTCAGCGATCAGCATCATCTACAGGCAATTTAAAGACAACTGTTGCTGTTATCACTGCCTAACCATGGCTGACTTGGCATGGAGTTGCATCAGGGTCTCAACCTTCTCTATAAATTTTGTCACGCGTGCCTTTCCATAATATAACCAGGAAAAGAACCCGGTGAAAGAAAACAAGACTGTACTGTCAAGAGGGGTTCATGACTGAGCGAAATGGGGTATAATCTGTCCACCACTGATATGATTCCTCGTGGGGCGAAGAGGGCTGCACGAAGGTCAGACTTTCTTCTGATACCAGGCTGCTCAACCCCACAAACTCAATCATCCTATCAGGGGCAGGACTTGGCTAGAATTGCAAATAGTCCTCAGATGACAGTAACTTCCCAGACTGGTGAATGAGAGTGGGCACTACAGACTGAGACACTGCACAAAACACTGGTCAGTGGTGGTGTTAGTGGTAGATCCTGGGGCGCAGGTTGAGTAACACCTGCAAGTATTACTAAACTGCTAAACGCAATACTGGAGTAGACAATACCAGACAGCATTAAGAAAGAACGCTCCCCCGTGGCCTATTGGTCAAGACTGCTTGTCCACTGGCTTTGAGGGCGTGGGTTCAAATCTCAACCCCGGAACGCACTTTAGTCTAACCCATGGTACATTAAATGGAGGCGGGTTGTATCCAGTATTCTATGCTAGGGCAACTGAAAGACTCTGGGCATCCATGAAATAATAGGGTATGTTCCAGACTCCCAGTCTTCTCATCTCATCATCATACGGTGGTCACCAAAAAAGAAAAGTGCAGCTCCCTCCACAAAGATGGTGGTTGAGCTGCCCCGGCTGATCGGCTGATCCGGGGTACACCAGCACAACACAAGTCAAGTCAAAGTCAAGTAAGAAACTTTCAAAGGGTAGACAGTACTTGGCATTCAGGGCTGACAGAACTAAACAGTGGGAGTAGACACTACTCATACTACTAAGAAGATCAGAATACTGTGAGATAATCAAAGAAATGGAATTAGCAGAAAGCTACCACAAAGAAGGATAGACACTAGCAACTTGACAGAGTAGACACTACCAGACAGAGAGGGAGACACATGGCCACCAGACTGACTGGGTATTTATCACTGGGAATGCTGAGATTGATCCACCAACGGCAGCTACAACCATTGCTAAACCGATTTGTCTGTAGATTGTTGACTGAGGCAAAAGATTGCACTGTCTGCCACAAGTACTGTGAATGATGTCAGGCTGCTGGGGCAACAATGTATAATGTGGGCACAGTCTGGACTACAAAGTATGTATGAACAGGGCAGCCTCGACACTCAAAGGCAAGTACTTATCACAAGTACTTGTCACAAATATTTTTGCATGAATATGTTAATGAATTGTTGCTTGATTGAATTTGTTGCATGAACCTCTTGTAACGTAATGTTGCAACTTGTAAGTATTTGTTGATGCAAGCATTTAGTTGCAGGTATATATCGATGGTGAACGATTAATGAGAGAAGAGAGAGAGGGATTCCTCATCATGTTACACATTTACCCCATGTTAGGGATCTTGGACTCGTCCAGCATAGACAGTGATTGTCTGATACAAGGGGTCGCTGATAACGGCTGATTTAACGTCATATCCAAACAACATCAAAACATCCAGCTGGGATTTTGCTCGTGAAGGTACTCAGAAAATTTTGGGTTCAAGAAATGGGGATCTGTTACTTTCCAAGCATAGAAACACTAATGCTGCTGCAAGGGGTCCAGAATTAACTTTCAAACACAACCAAAATGTTGGCACAACTGAACTACTAAGACTGCCATCAATATGACTAAAAACCGATGCATCGGAAAAGTTGTCCGAATTGATAACGTATCGATACAATACCGCAAGTATCAACTATATTATTTCCACAGCATTTGGCATATTTATTGGTAAATATTGCAAGAATTCACTTTGTTTACATCAAAACCGCGCCACCAATGCTCTGTTCTCGCCTGAAATCTCGCAAACGAGACAGAGTGATTCAAAATGGCCGATGTGGGTGACAAAAATTTAGTATTGTGATTCTTGACCAAAAACTCAACAATAAAGCTGGATTTTTGCCACATATAAAAAAGTATCGATACCTTCGATGCATTGGAAAGGTTTTTGTCGAATATTGCATAAAAAAAAATGTTGTTTTCGATGACATCCCTAAACTGAACCCGGGATGTTTGAAAGAGAAGCAATTGAGACAATCAAGCTGGCTATCCCAAAATTCTATGAGTTTGAGTAGCTTAACCATGTATACCATATAAGATGATAATATGTAATCTGCCAAGCCAGGAGAGAGCGGTAAGCAGGTCTAGATTTACTACGCCAACGCTGTTGTATTACGGTGATTGAATTGTCAATCAGACCAGAAATTTCCAAGTTAATTTGCGTCGTTTTGCCGATTTCGTGAACGGCCACTAGAGGCGCCACTGTTTCGGTGCGCCCTCTGTCGTTTTTTGCGGCGTCATGAACGGAGTCATGCAACTTACGCAACTGCGCATGCGTGGTAGAATAATGGCGGCGAGCATGTAGTCAAAACAAAGATGGCGAATGACACGCTGAAATTGAAGGGACAGTATTGCATGATTTTTCAGTACGTACATGACTAGTGTGGGAAGGATCGCTAAGCGATCGCAATTTGCCGCCTTCGGCGGCAAATTGCTCTCGCTTACCGCTCTATAATGTGGGAAGAGAAAAAATATATATGTACATTAACACCAGTGCTCCTGAGCCTCCTGTGCACACAGTCCCGCATACATGGTATAAAGCATCATGGAACATGTATACATGGTAATGAACAAAGAGACTAATGGGAAAAGTGTGTAATGTAACTGTGTGTTCGATCCACTCACCAAGGGAGAATCTGCGGTGCTGAAGTAGATCAACTTCGATGCAAAGCAAAAATGTATCTATACAACGTAAAGGACTATATCGTAATTGCATTGCTGGAACAGCAGGGAAGACCGAAGACAGGGATATTAAGGAAAAACAAGAAGATATTGCACAAATACTAAGTTTTAGGTGCGCAGTTCAACAAAATTTCTCCAAAAAAAGCGCGACATGACGTGTAATGATTAAATAATACCAGAAATCAGAATGTAAAGAAGGTAAAATAAACAAATTATAAAACTACAATTTCCACAAAACAACAGTTCCAGCAACTAGACAATGTGATATAACATGTGCACATCTCGAATTTATATAATAAGAGAATGAAATTTAATACATCACCACAGACTTTCCGACAGGTTCAACGCCTTTAGATCATGGGGAAACTCAATTTCAACATATCAAACTTCCTAGAACTTTCGAAAGTTTACTTTATAACATCATGATTCCTCATTTCCTTCTACTTCCTTCTCTCCCGACAAAAACTAAGGTTTCTTATGATTGTGGTTGTAGTTGCATAAGGTAACCACGTTAAAAATTATTTCAATTTACTGCATAACAAGTTGTTAGTGACAGGACCAGAAATAAAATGTCAGATGGTATTATACAATTGTTTATGCAACACAGGTTATGAAATGTACAAACCGTAATTTTTAAATTTAAGCCAAGCAGCTAAGTTTGTAGTTATAAGAATTAGAAATTTATGGGCCATTCTCAAATTTCGGGACAACGGGTATAGGAAAATTGTCCTGTAACGGAGGGGACAATGAGGTAACGGAGGGGAATTTTGATGTAAAAAACAAACTGTAGGAACAGCAACAAAAGGAAAAATGATAAAAGATTGATTTAACTATTATTTTCAGAAGTACTTCATCTCGTATCAGTAGATTTTTTGGTCCAAATGTCGATTTCTTGCTCATGATCTGGTAACGGAGTGGACGGTAACGGAGGGGAACAATTTTTTGCTTTTCGCTCATTACTGCTTCTTATTTTGGAGATTAGACAAAATAATTGCAGAATATTAAAACCTGCCACCCTCAGCAACATATACATGAAATTGCTCTGTAAAATTATCATTGGTAAGCTTGGAAATGAAGGAAACGGAGGGGACATTTTAGTGGGACCAAAAACATTTTTAATGAACTTTGTCATAATTTATTGAATACATGTTTTATGCAGTCTGCAAGGCAGTGGTACTATGGCGCAAATGCGTCTGATGATATTCAGTGAAAATAGCTCATAAAAAACAATAACGAACAGAGCTATGACAAGTAACGGAGGGGACAAAAAAATTGACATAAATTAGTGACACAACTATTGTATCAATTTAATCAATGAAATTATACCCAAAAAAAATTGAATATGAACTAAATATAAATTCAAGTCTATATTCCCATGAATCGTGCAAAGAAACTTTGAAAATAATGGTATATAAGGAGACAAGAATCCGCGGATTCAAAACCGACCTAGCGCAAAATTGAAGGTGCCATTGCTTAAACCACTGAGCAACTGATACTGGAAGATAGGAGAAATAGTTGATTGGAAGATGGTAGAATCAAATGCAGTTTGAACAGATTTAAAAAAAAAAGGAAAGATGGCTGCCAAAATGGGCCCCATCTTGGATTTCTCTATATGTTCCTCATCCATACCCACAGGCCAATACCTGTACCAAATTTCATAACTGTAAGTGAAATATTAAGGTCACAATTTATCAGTTCAAGAATGACGAAAGATTGCTGCCACAAAGAGGCTGCCATCTTGGATTTCTCAGCATGTTCTCGACTGATACCCACAGCCCCATATCTGTACCACATTTCATAACTCTTAAGCGAAATATTGAGGTCACAATGGGCAGTTAAAGAAATGAAGAAAGATGGCAGCCAAAATGGCCGCCATCTTGGATTTCTCAAATGTTCCTCATCCATACCTATAGGCCAATACCTGTACCAAATTTCATAACTGTAGGTGAAATATTAAGGTCACAATGGGCAGTTCAAGAATAAAGAAAGACAGCTGCCAAAATGGCTGCCACAAGTGGCTGCCATCTTGGATTTCTCAACATGTTCCTGACTGATACTCACAGCCCCATACCTGTTCCAAATTTCATAACTCTAAGCGAAATATTTAGGTCACAATGGGCAGTTCAAGAAATGAAAAAAGATGGCTGCCTAAATGGCTGCCATCTTGGATTTCTCAACTTTTTCTTGATCCATACCCACAGGGCACAGGTCCATACCTGTACCAAATTTCATAACTCTAAACAAAATATTGAGGTCACAATGAGTAGTTCAATAAATGAAAAAAGATGGCTGCCAAAATGGCCACTACAAAATGGCCGCCATCTTGGATTTCTCTACATGTTCCCAATCCATACCCAGAGTCCCATACCTGTACCAAATTTCATAACTGTTAGTGAAATATTAAGGTCACAATGGGCAGTTCAAAAATGAAGAAAGGTGGCTGCCAAATTGGCCGCCACAAAATGGCAGCCATCTTGGATTTCTTGACATGCCCCGATCCATGCCCATAGTACCATATCTGTACCAAATTTCATTACTCTAAGTTGAAAACTAAGGGCACAAATGGACTTTTACACAATGTCATGTTGACAAGAAATGTGGACACATCACATGGACATGGTTTACATGAGTCCCCTTTCACTACCCACCCCCCTCTAATAACCGACGTTAGGTCAGTTAAAAAGGGATACACCTCTACCTGTCTACCAATATTTTAAGAACCTGTAAATTGACAACTATTAAAGACCTTTATAAGATCATAGTAGCGCAGTTTGTCTACCAACATGAAACCAACTCTTCCTCAACCTTTTATAAATTATTTTCAGCCAATATGCCATAGAATAGACAATAATTATTGTTCTTAAAATACTTTTTGTGATAGGCCCAAGCCTGATAAGCAAGGTTTGCTTTCTGCCAAATTTCTGGGGTCCTTTAAGTTTCACTTAAAAATAAACATACATGCATATCTATCTATCTATCTATCTATCTATCTATCTATCTATCTATCTATCTATCTATCTATCTATCTTACTGTCCTTTCATAGCAACATTCTTTATGATGTGATGTTAAACAACACAAATTCAAACTTTAATTAAGCCACATTTTTTAATCATTAAGAGTAGCCCCAGACCTGTGACCCTTCATTGTGTCCTGTTGGCACAAGCATTGGAGTCACTTTGGGGCTACATCAAGAGGTATTTATATAAGGCCACTCTCACTGGTGTCAGACCTACCAAATTATCATAAAACTACTGGAAATCAGCTATCTAAAATGGGGTCTGCCGTGTCTGTAGACCTCATAGAAGTGTTAATTTAGTCGTGCTTTGCATGACTAAGTGCTGTCCCGGAGTGCTGTCCCGTTGTTTAGTTCGTCCCGGCCGTCCCGCATCGTCCCGAGCGGCTGTCCCGGGGTTTAGGTTGCCCCTTCTTCTTCTTCTTCTTCTTCTTTTGAATTCCTGCCTCTTTTAGGCAAACCTCCTTCTGGGAGTAAGTATTAAAAGTCCAATAAAAACGTCAGGAATAAAAGCAGATTAAAATCATGGGTTAAAAACATGATTAAAAACTGTCACTAGCTAAAAGCACTACATCTAGTCCTAATTAGGGAATCGCTATAGCCCTCCGGCAGTCCAGTTTCCAGCAGTAGGTAGAGCAGATACGATTTCCCTGTGCCGTAGCTGAAAGAGAGATCGTCCCTTGATCTAGGCGGTAACTGCCCCCATTCAGAAGGGCCCAACACCATTGCTCAGGATTCTCTGGACTCCGTAGGTCTTCTTTCCGATATAGCTTCACAAATTGCTCGATTGCTTCCTCTCGGATGTCCTTTGTCGATGGGCAGAGAGCTATCATGTGGAGCATGTCCTCTTCTGTGAGGCCGCATAGAGTGCACTCCGGCTTACAGTTTTTGGTAAATTTTGCCCTTAGGACCTGGGTCTGGTATCTACCAACTAACATTTTCGCTCTGGTGCTTGCACCAAGCAAATTGAAGGCATCAGAGCTATTGACCCATACTGGGTGTGTCTTAGGTTTGTCGTCTTCCGGCAGAAGCATCCAACGTAGCGATGACTTGGAGAGAGCCTGTGTGCGGAGATTTATCAAGGCTAAATTCTGAATCTCAGTTTTTATTATCCCATTATTTATGGGATTGGGCCAGAAGTTGGTGATGGGCATGTTGAAATCTTCTGAGTCAAAAAATGACAACATGGATTTTTCAAACTCTCGGGCCTCTCTTAGTTTTAAAGATACAAAAATGACAATTACATCATTTTTGAGATAAGAACTGACAGAATATGAATCCGAGTGAGAACACACAGATTTCTATTTTTTTTGTGTTGTGCCATGCTACTGAACTTGGGAGTTAAATTTACGCACGGAAAATATGGGAAATCTCAGTATTCTCACTCGGGATCATATTCTACAGGTGTTCAGCTTTAAAATGCTGTTTATTTGAAGGCTCTACGACCATTATTAAGGGCGGCCCGAAGGTTTGAAGACAGGTAAGTCACTCAGGCTGAGGCGCCGTGGTTTTTCTTGCAGCATTTCCGTGGCCTGGAAGTCTGTTTTCATCGTGACGTTACGGCGCGGCTATTACATTGACAAGCCTATAACTGCACACGATGACAGACAAAGTTATAGGTAACATAAAACAGCAACAACATTAGATTTATGTTGAATACTTCCAGAGATATTGTCGTTTAAAGTGCGTCAATCATACCGCGAAAATCCTACTGTCAGAACCCGAAAGTGACGTGGTTGCTGGTTCGTGGTTGCTGGTTCGTGGTTGCTGGTTCGTGGTTGCACTTTATGGCTTCACCAGATTCGTTTTACAGGTCCTGGAAAAACCGACATTAGGTCGGTTAAAAAATGAACACTTGATTTTGTCATGTCAGGTCCAGTGACAGGGAAAAACCATTGATTTTGCACGGATTTCTGGACATAATGCATTAAAAAAATCTAATGAACAGTCAGGGAAATAACCATCACATGATGACAATTGCAATTCCTGCTAAGTCCTGGCCCTGACAGGATGATTGAGTGTGTGGGGTTGATGAGTTGGGTATCAAAAGAAAGTCTGATCTCTGCGCACCCATCCTTATCACACAGTAGCATGATAGTGGCGGGACATATTCTATCCAATTTCGCGAGATACCACAAAGTCATCAGCAGCTGATGACAAATCCCTAAGTTCTCTGGAGCCTTCGGGTTCTTTTCCTCATTATGTAATGGATAAGCCTGCCGAAATTTATATAGCTAGTTGATACTGTGATACAACTTTTTGCTAAGTTTGGAAGTGATAGAAGCAGCAGTTATTTTTAAATAGCCTGTCAAAGATGATTTTGAGCACTGCTTCAGTCATGGCTGGGCCATGACACTTTGAGAAGGTCATGGGAGAGAGATGACAGTGCTAGGGTGAGTGTCATGTGGAGCTGAAGACATTGGTTGTCATGAGCAGATGGTAATTTCCTTGACTGATGAATGACTTTTTGCTCCAAATGCAGTGGTTCTAAGTAGAAATGTGAATTACAGATGTAGGGTGATGCTTCAGATAATAATTGCATTCAAATTAACGTCAGGGAGCTAGAGTGACGCAAATTGTCCCTAAATTTGAGAATGACCCTTATACTAGAGCAGAAATTAGGAATGTTATCGATACGGCAGAAATCGATGCATCGGGAAAGCTGTCCGTATCGATTAAGTATCGATTACGTATCGATTATGTATCGCTACAATACAGGGACTAATAATGCCGCACTATGGAATATAAACTTTCCATAGCAGTTGGTGTATTTATAAAGAAATAATGCAAAAAATGCTATTGAATTCACATCATTTACATGAAAAACACGCCATTTCTACAACTGTTCTCGCTTGTGATCCCACCAACGAGACTGGGTGGGACCACTTCTCAAGTGCTTTTAATGGAAAAGTAACTGATATAGCTGGGATTTTGACGTTTTCTTGGATTGGTGAAGATATTAACATACATGTATAGACAAATCGCAAAGATCTTAAGGATTATCGTATCAGGGAAAAAGTAGTAGTCTATGGCATTCCCAGAAAAAAATGTGATGCCTTTTCAGCTACCTCATATCCGTACAGTGTACACGAGTCACTTTTTTCGTTATGACTCTAAACGAAATTCCACTATCGCCCATTAACTGCATGGAAGCTACCCGGAGTCCTCCAAAAAGGGGAACAGAGCATTGGTTTTGATGTAAACAAAGTGAATTCTTGCAATATTTAATAAATATGCCAAATGCTGTGGAACTTTTCTGATGCATGGATTTTAACCATATCGATGACAGTCTTAGTTCAGTTGCGTCAACATCTTAGTTGTGTTTGAGAAGTTAGTTCGCGACCCCTTACAGCAGCATTAGGATTTCTATGATGGGAAAGGATTAAGGAATGTAATAATGTAATTGATTTTAAATGTAAAGCTAAACTTTATTTTACCTGATTTTACCGGTTTTAATTTATGCTTGTTGATTTTATTGTTCACTTTGTAAATGGGCCACTTGAAAAACAGTTTTTTTGACTGACAGTGTTACCCATATAAAATATGTTCTAAATAAAAAAAAATTAAAAAAATAGATCCCTGTTTCGGGAACCCAAAATTTTCTTAGTACCTTCACAAGCAAAATCCCAGCTGGATGTTTTAATATTCAGTCTGGGAAATTACCATCACATGAGGACAATTGCAATTCAAGCTAAGCCATGGCCCTGACAGGATGATTGAGTGTGTGGGGTTGATCAGTTGGGTATCAAAAGGAAGTCTGATCTCTGTACACACATCCTCATCACACAGCAGCATAACAGTAGCGGGACATATTCTATCCCATTTTGCGAGGTACCGCAAAGTCATCAGCAGCTGATGACAGTTTCCTAATTTCTCTGGAGCCTTCGGGTTCTTTTCCTCATTATGTAATGGATAAGCCTGCCAAAATTTATAGAGTTAGTTGATACTGTGATACAACTTTATACCAAGTTTGGAAGTGATAGTAGCAGCAGTTATTTTTAAACAGCCGGTCAAAGATGATTTTGAGCACTGCTTAAGTCATGGCTGGGCCATGACACTTTGAGAAGGGCACGGGAGAGAGATGACAGTGCTGGGGTGAGTGTCATGTGGGGCAGAAGACATCGGTTGTCATGAGCAGATGGTAATTTCCTTGACTGATATTGTTTGGATAAATTGTTGAATCAGCAGTCCCTTGTATCAGACAGTCCCTCACATGGGGTAAATGTGTACTATTGATGAGGACTCCGGAACTATTAAACTCAGCTAAAAACAACAGTTACAATCCAGTCCATTGCTGCAATGCAGTGCACTTTTGCTATTCTTCAGTGTTTCCTCTCTCCAGCCTGAGGTAATGGCAGTGTTTCGGTGTATTGTTTTTGACTGATTTACCACTGTTTACTACATATAGGAAGTCTATGCTGGTGCACCAGAGCCTTTTATGTTGATAGTTCAAAAGGAACCTGTTTAGTCGGTGCAAGAGAACCTTTTAAAGAAATCTACAGAGTGTACGAAGAACATCTCTGTGTGTTAGGGGAAAAGGAATTGATTTTTTGTATCTAAGAGATGGATATATGTTTGTACCAAAGGATTCTGATGCCCAGATCTGAGAATGTCAATGTTACTACATTGCACTCGCCCTATCTCTCTCTACACCATGTACACTATAGACATGTGCGTTAGTCCCTTCGACGAGGATTCCTACAGACACATATTGGACTGCTCCACACTGCATCCTTTAAATGCAATCCTTGTACCATGGTTTTAGAACGGGTTATTCTCGGGTAAAAATGAGCATGAAAGGAAAATTTGCTCATGTTTACTTGTGAAGGGGACTCTGGAGAGTTAACAAAATTAGGATGGAGTCATCATGATAAACTCAAGTAGTCGGGAGGAAACAATGTTTAACATCCTATATTTTCACACCAATAAGATTCAAGGAGAACAGCAGTCTTCAAAACAAGACGGCTGAGATTAAAATGATTAAGGATATTACTGAATACTGTAAATATACTGTAAAAGATATGGTTTTTGAGAGATTTCACTGTTATATGTTAGTACCGAGTAGGCATACAATGTTTTTGTAAGTTTGAATAGCGTTTCTAAAAGGTTTACGGTGGCACGTTTTTCTTGAATGGCAGGGTAATTATAATCAGCTGATAAACATTAGACAATTGGAAGGATTTTGTTACTTGAGCAAACTAGGAATGTTGGGAGTCGCAGAGTGGTCAGGATTGTAGAAGTAGGGAGCAGAGGAGTTTAACGTCTCAGCAGAATCTTATTGGGCTATATCGAAGCAGGGAGTCAGAAACATGTGCGACTAAAGAGGTCAGAGTTTAATATCACTTTTAAGTCAAGAGTCTCTTTAGATGACTCCGAAAATTTTAATCCTCAAATCTACAACTACCAGCTGTTTGTAAAACAATATGCATGTCCCTGTAATAAGCAGCCCTCTTCTGCTCACGTTTTTAGATTGCAGATCAGTGATCGACTAATTTACTTTTGGGTGCGGGACTGTTGATTCTCAAAGTAATTTATAACATAAAATACCATTTTGAACCGGCCTGCTTAAAAGAGGAGTGTTTGTCACTAGGATCAGTATATCCACTTTGTCATAGTGCTGAATTAATCGAAAACTACATACACAGGCTTTTAAAGGCAAAGAATATCAAAATCATAGAACATATAGGCCCTTTGTGATCAAATTGCATTTACTGAAAAGGCCATATCATTGCCCATGCTATTCCAAACTCTCATTTCACGACAGTCTTTTATCTTATTCATATACATAGAGTTTCAGGACTACTTTTTCCAAGATGCAAAGACATTATCTGAATGTTGCATTTCGATTTTGTATATATGCATTTAGGCATTGTTGATGGATACTCCAATTCCCTTTTAGAGTAAGGACGATATACTACATAGTAGCCAGTTTTGTCAAAGCGCGCACATATCACATGGAGACACCAAATTGGACGAAAAACATGCTGTGACAGTTCATAATACTTTTCTCAATTTCAGCATCCTGCATATAGCCCATGAAACATTCGATAAAATCAGACGCCATTCCGAAATTGCTCGATTTATGCCATAGAGAAAAGGACGGACTGGCATGAAATTGAGCAATATGCCGTGCTAATTATAGTGGCAGTAGTTTTGATGATGGGGACAGATGAAAGAGGGACAAACTAAAATAAAATATGTTGAGGAGATCATGGAGCAGGAGGGAAGTAGGTATAAATGGAAGGTGCAGTCCTCAGAGTCAAGTTCTTGTTGCTCACAAGGGTTGACTGGCAGAGAGAGAGCAGTCCTCAACATGTTACATGACTGGCCATGAGTGGAATCTTTTGCTTAAATATCAGACACTGATGCAAGGAGCCAATTGTTTAATAGCAACAGAGGAAAAAGACAGAAGGGCTAGAATAGTGACAGGGCAAGACAAAGAGAACAAGGCAAAGTGGGCAAGACAAAGAGGGCAAGACAAAGAGGGCAAAACAAAGAGGGCAAGACAAAGAGGGCAAAACAAAGAGGGCAAGACAATGACAAGACAAAGAGGGCAAGACAATGACAAGGCAAAGAGGGCAAAAGAAAGAGGACAAGACAAGAAGGACAAGACAATGAGGACAGGACAATGAGGACAGGACAATGAGGACAGGACAATGAGGACAGGACAATGAGGACAGGACAATGAGGACAAGACATAGAGGACAAGACGGTGACAAGAAAAGAGGACAAAACAAAGAGGACAAGCAAAGAGGACAAGGCATGAGGACAAGACATGAGGACAAGACAAGAGGACACGACAAAGAGGACAAGACATGAGGACAAGACAAGAGGTCAAGACAAGAGGACAAGAAAAGAGGACAAGACAAGAACAGGACAAAAGAAGACAAGGGAGAAGACAAGAGGAGAATGTAAGAGTAGAAGACAAAGGACAAGTGGAGAAAACAAGTGGACAAGGCATGAGGACAAGGCATGAGGACAAGGCATGAGGACAAGACATGAGGACAAGACAAGAGGACAAGACAAGAGGACAAGACAAGAGGACAAGACAAGAGGACAAGACAAGAGGACAAGGCAAGAGGACAAGACAAGAGGACAAGCCATGAGGACCCGGGGTGAGGACCCAGGCTGAGGACAAGACAAGAGGATGAGCATTATAGCAAAGATCAGACATGATGAGACAAAGACCAGACACATGGTAAAACAATGAAAAGTAATGACGCAGAGATAAGAGGAGACATGAGGGAGGACGAAAGGTCTGCATTCAAGGCAATTTATACAAGAAGTAGCCAAGGCAAAGCAGAAAAGAAGTCAAGTGAACATTAAAACATAATAAATGTTGTAAAAGTACAACGTAGTTACTAAACCAAAAGTGCAACGTAGTGACTAAACCAAAAGTACAACGTAGTTACTAAACCAAAGAAAACACAGAAGTGCCGATTGTGACAAGTTGAGAATCAAGTTGTCAAAAACTGGAAAATCAGTTAGACAATGTTCATAAACTTGAAGAATTAAGATAAATCTACCAACATCTGTGATGATCAACAATTGAAATATCTGGAGTCAACTATTTGAGATAGTCTTTGAGACCTTGCCAGGCACCTAAACGACAATGGCATTTATTCAGAATGATGGCTCCTTTCTGCTTCAAGGATTGTGATTTTTTACATCATCCATCTTCCAATTGTAGCAAGATTGCTACTGATATCTTGGGATATATCCATCTTGTGATATATCCGGCTGCCATTCTTAATGTTCTGTGACAATTTCTTCACAATAGAGTTACAAGGCATTTCTGGATATGTGGCAACTTGAGTGTCGGGCAGATAATAAGCATAAATGTGCTTATACCATGTGTTATACTGGTTATATTGGGTAATTATTTTGGTCATTAAATTAATTTTTGACCAGAACTACTTGACCTACTTCATAAGATGTTCCTGAATATGGATTATTTTTAAGATAAAATGTTGATATGTAAAATCTTTTACCCCTCTTGGTGTCTGCACATTAACATTACAACTTTCCCATATCTTGGGAAACTGCAAAACTAGCATATGCAACAGCTTCTGATTACTTTTTAAGAAGTACTTGCAAATGTTTGAAAACATTAAAAAATGTATCAAATACCTATCGCAAAGAGATTCCATATCACCATCACATAAGAATGTCACAAACGCACCAAATGCTCTTCAACACGTTTAACATCCTTTACATGTTTGAGGACCTTATGTCTTCAAAACGTCTTCAAAAAGTAACAGACGAAAACATTTCGCCAAGAAATACTTCAGAGTTTCAACATCAGAAGGCGAGAAGATTTGCTTAATGAATCATTATTGTTATCTTTTCGGATAAAAACATCAAAACAAGATGTGTTGAGCAGACTTTAAGAATGCCGAATTCGTACCGTCTGCACCAATTCTTGTGATATTTCCTCCAGAGCAAAAATCGATATTGTGTCAAGCGCAATGCAAAACGGGAAAAGTTTGAATTGCGAAATTAAAGTATGAAATATAACATCTGATTGTAAAAGACGGAACGGATAGAGCAGCCCTCTCAAGTGAGTTCTTGGTTATCAGTGGAAAATTGACAAAGTACTAATTTTCTTGTATCAGAGCCTATATCTCTCTGTAGATCGAATCAGGTTATCTTTTAGCTATCTTCCTATCTACTTCATACATCAGCACGAAGACCTACGCCACACCAAAAATGCTAAGAACAATGTATAAGCACAGGTCCTAATCAGGAAGTGCATTTTCTTTACCAATCACTAGAATATCCAAATGTTGCTCCGACTCAAGACTGACTGAGCCTGCTAACTTCTTCTGGACGAAAATAGGTCACTTTTAGAATGAGCCAATCAGAAGTTCAAAAAAAGGTCACATTTGTAAGAACATCTCTGATTGGCAGAATACAAAAGTGACCTACTTTCCATCCAGAAGCATTAAATTAATAAACAAGCTCAATCAGATTGAACTGATACCGCTGTTATCCCCGTTTGGAAGGGCAAAACTTTTCACCCTTCTTTCAGAGAGCCACAGAAAGTTTTGGTCGTTAAAAAACCATTACCCCCGTAGTAGCCCTGTCCCCACCAAGACTGTCCTTGAGTTACCCCTCCTATGTTTACCCTGCTTGCCTTAGTATATTCTTGTATCTTGGGTCATTGGTTGAAGAAAACAAACCCCAGTTTATCCATTGGCCTATATTTGGGAGGGTCATAACCCCTAAATGGGAGAAATACAGTCGGAAACTGTCCTCAAAGTAATGGCTTTTTACAACCAAAACTTTCTCCGAATGTCTGGAAAAAGGGTGAAAAGTTTTACCCCTCCAAACGGGGATACTTAAACGATAACAGCGGTAGTATCATACCTTTGATAAATATCATATACTAGCTAGTGACAAGTACACACAATGTTCTATTGGGCTTGTGGTAATCGTCAAAGATTCTCAGATGATTTTTGTTTTATTTTTACTTACAACAGCCGTCAGCAGAATACAGGAAACAATCCGAAACAGCCACGAAGACAGATTGGAACAGCACACACAACAGTTGGCGCAACAGCAAGAAGAGGTCCAGCGGGATACATACACCTATGCATATTGCTGAACAAAATAACGCGAGTAACACTGAGTAAGTGTGCTGAAATTACCTCTAGAACAAGAAGTAGAAACGACCAACAGCTAGGGTAGATCTGTTCCAGTATACTACTGCCCTGCCTGTTGATGCTTTTTGGCAAAGAATGACAGCACTGCACAGGGGTCAATCTGACCGCCAGTAGCTTAGTCATGCCAAATGTTCATGACGACATAGGTCCAAAACCCACAAACGCTTTAGATGAACACAAGAAACTTCCTGTATAAATATGGCAATCATTGATGGCTGGATGGATGATTGGGGCTTCACGTCCTGTATTTATGCACTTGGTAGGCTAATTAGGACAGGGGGAGGACACAACAATGAGGCGAAGGATGATTGAAACAGCCGTCCAACATGGCCCAGGTGACCCATCAAGAGCTGGATTCGAACCCTGGACCCAGCTATTGGCAGCCCAGCATGCTAGAACTAGACCAACCCTCCCCAAGGTAACTGTGATTATTGAAATCCACAGCAAAAACAAGTATACAATATCAATATGTACACGTGTATAACCACTGCAGCGTGGGCCCATTTTAAGTGTGTACACTGTACATATAGGGGAAAGTATATATCCACCGGAAAATTATCCAGACGAAACAATTATTAGTTCTGTGAAACAGATATTTCCATTTCTAAATAGCCTAAAATAGGACTTCGTTGCAACAACACGGAGAACATGAAGGATCTCGAAGCCTTCTAAGGTATCTCGAGAAAATGAAATTGTTACAAAAAAGACTTCAGGAAATAGCTTCTCGAGAAAAGTTTTCTGAGAAATGGATTTCAGGAAAAACATGAGAATTGAAAAACACTGTGGCCATTGACTTGGCAATACCAGAGTTCTGACTCTCTCAAAAATCGGCTAATGCCAATGACCTGGAGATCAGACAATTTGCTGAAATTTTATAACAATCGACTAATTGACTTGATCTATACAATACATAAAACATTTGATGTTTTAATGAGAATTGATCGGTTCTAACATAACAACCTATCCATTTATCTGCATTCTATCGCTTAAAAATTGTGTCCACCTACACGACCTGGAGATCAGACATTTTACTTAATTTTTATAACAATCCACTTATTGACTGGATCTATACAATACAATACATTATACATTTGCAATTTTAATGAGAGGTGATCTGTCTAACAACCTATCCATCTATCCATATAAATTTCATTCTATCGCATTTATGCCCACCTACATGACCTACAGATCAGACATTTTGCTGAATTTCTCACAACAATCGACTAATTTACATGATCTCAGGGTTGCATGATTTAAATCATTTGATTTAATTCGATTTAAATCGTGATTTAAATCAGTGATTTTAATCAATGATTTTTATTGAAAATCACTATATGTAAGAAAACTGCAAATAGTTGCGTATAAATGCTAAAATGGATCAGTTGACACCTTCACACTTGAATTGGTAAGGAATCACTGCTACGATGGAGATACCAGGGTGGTTTTTGGCTTACTTTAATCCAGTTTAAACAGCAATCCTCTTTCATGCGACAGATTCCTAATCTCATGCCCAAAGTAGCACTCATTAAACAAGAAAACAACAATAACAAACAATAGTAATTATAAAATACTGATTCTGTGGTCATCGTTAATAATTTCAATCATTACTTTGCTCCAAAGTATGATATTCTATGGACAGTGGCTTCCAAGTATTCAAAAATTGTGACTTCGGAATAGGATTAAACCCTGTTAAGTCTTTTTTGGAAGCCAAGTAAAACTTTTCCTTTTTCATTGGTCATTCCTAGCAATAGTAGTTCCAAAAAGGTGACAAAATTCCACACTTGAATTGACGTTAAATTCATATTCTGAGGGAATTTGTTGCAGCTGGGAAAAGTAAAAAATATGAACGATCTACAACTTCGAATTTCAACTTGATTACATGACTTTTGGGGAGTGAAAGAAATTTTTCCCATTACGGAAGACCTAATTAAGAACAGTTTATCAATTATTATGACTTCAATTTCTTCGAAAAACATTATATTTGAAAAAATACGACTGCTTGATTTAAATTTTAAAAATCTGATTTAAATCAAATTAGTCCGATTTTTTTTATTTAAATCGTATTTTTTTGCAACCTATCCATCTATCTGTATCAATTGCACTCTAATGATTCTATCGCTTTTGTGTCCACCTACATGACCTAGAGATCAGACATTTTGCTGAATTTCTCACAACAATCGACTAATTTACATGATCTATACAATACATAAAACATTTGATATTTTAATGAGAATTGATCGGTTCTAACCTAACAACCTATCCATTTATCTGCATTCCATCGCTTAAAAATTGTGTCCATAACATGACCAGGAGATCAGACATTTTGCTGAAATTTTACAACAATCGACTTATTGACTGGATCAATACAATACAATACATTATACATTTGTAATTTTAATATGAAGTGTTGTCTAACCCAACAACTTATCAGTATAACGTTTTTTCTACAATGCACAGTGTATATCAGGTGTATTCTATCGCTTTGAATCTATCTTCATGATGTCTTCACCATATTTTTATAGATTATATCTATCTGCCTGCCTGTCTCTATGTCTGTCTTTGCTTTTCAGTCTCTCTCGGTCTCTCCCTGTCCAACTCTATCTCACTATCTATCTAGTTTTTTGGGCAAGGCGATTTTGAAAAATGTGCGATATGTGATTCCGATAAAAACTATTGTAGTATCGATATCTGTGACTGTAATATCTGGCCCCCTAGTGTGATTCTCTATAAGCGCACATTGGCGCCATCTGTGGTATAATTCGGGACTGGAATAAAGCATGGTCGACTGAACTGAATGGTCTGTCATTTCTTCTGGACATTATTCACATTAACTAACCATTACATTTGCGACGAGGATTAAAATTGATTGAGAAACGATGGCAGTGCACCTAGGATTAATTCCACCGGAAAATTTCGATCCCCATGGCGATCCAAATAACGTTTTTCAGAGATGGCAGATTTGGATTACAAGTCTAGACATTTTCATGACTGCAAGTGGTGTCACAGAAGCAGCTCAAAAACGTGCCATACTACTGCACTGTGCTGGCAAGGATGTCAGGCAAATTTTTGCTACACTCACCGAGACCGGAGATGACTACAATACAGCCAAGACAAAGCTAGAAGCCTACTTCCAACCGATCCAAAATGTTGCCTTTAACAGACACATTTTCAGACAAGCATGCCAGCAGCCTGATGAATCCGTGGCCCAATTCGTGACCCGTCTACGTGACCTGTCTACCGGATGTGAATTTGGTAATAATCTTTCTGACTTTCTAAGAGACCAAATCATTGAGAAGTGCCGATCCAAAACTTTGCGTAAAAAGTTACTTGCTGAGAAAGACTTGAAATTACCCAAGGCTCTTGAACTAGCCCAGTCACAGGAAATTAGTGAAACCCAAGCCGCTGCATTTGAAGCCCCTGCCCCTGATGTCGTAAATGCCATGTTCAACCGTAACAAGATAGATAGATAGATAGATATGGTAAGTGCAGCCCTCTAAGCCCAGTTCTGGGCGCTCACGAGGGTTGATTGATGAGATGAGAGAGAGAGCAGGAGTCCTCAACATGTTACACATTTACCCCATGTGAGGGATCTTTTACTTGCCCAGCACAGACACTGATACAAGGGGCCGCCAATTTAACGTCTCATCCGAACGACATCCAGCTGGGATTTTGCTCATAAAGGTACACTGAAAATTTCGGCTTCCCCAACCGGGAGTCGAACCCATACAGGCAAAGATCTTCAGCGGAGCACGCGGGAACCTTAACCACTACACCACCCAGCTGCTCAAGGCCTACAAGAATGACAAGCAACCGTATCGTCAGAATCAACCGTCCCGTCAGAATCAGTCGTCCCATCAGAATCAACCGTACCGTCAAAATCAACCGTCCCGTCAGAATCAACCGTTCCGTCAGTATCCACCGTCCAGTCAGTCACACCGAAATTTCCGTCAAACTCCGTCCGATAACAGTGTACAAAGTGTGGAATGCGCAACCATGCAACCGAAGACTGCAGATGCTCAAGGAACATTGTGTGTTACCGGTGTCACCAAAAAGGACATTTTGCTTCCGTCTGCAGATCTAAATCTCAAGCTCCGAAACCGCAGTCCAAGAATCGCAAGAAACCACAAGAATCTGTTCGATGTGTGAACAACAATGTTGACTCTGACAGTGATGATGACTTTGCATTTGCATGTAGTAACAAACTGCCTACACAAGAAGTTAAAATTGCTGGATTACAAGTGAAAGTGCTTATTGACAGTGGTGCATCTTGTAACATCATTAACTCTGATGTCGCTCAGAATCTCGCTAGTAAGATTCAGTTTCAAGAATGCAACCGCACAATCCGTCCGTACCAGTCCGCTCCGATCAAAGTGCTTCGCTATGCTATGTTACCAGTGAGTTGCAGAGACAATACAGTTATCACAGAATTTCTTGTTGTCGAAGGAAATGACATTCCTCTTCTTGGCAGAAAAACAGCTGTCGAACTTGACTTGCTCCGAATTGGCCCGTCAACTTCTGTTGTTAATGCAGTTCCCGTCACCGATACCAAAGTGCCCGATGTTCTCAAACAATTTCCTGGAATTACCGATGGAATTGGAAAGTTGAAAGGACATACCGTAAAACTTCACATTGATCGCTCCGTAACTCCCATTGCAAACAAACACAACAGAGTACCGTTCCACTTGAGAAGTAAGGTTGAAGACGAGATCAACAAATTGCTCAAGGCTGACATTATTGAACCTGTCCATGGTCCGACCGAATGGATTTCCCGCATTGTCACGCCTCCGAAACCGAATGACCCAGATAAGATTCGTCTGTGTGTCGACATGAGAAACGCCAACGCAGCCATCCAACGTACCCGTCACGTTACTCCGACAGTTGAAGAGATTATTCATGATCTCAATGGCTCTTGTGTGTTCTTTAAATTGGATCTTACCGCAGGATATCATCAACTGGAACTTCACCCGTCAAGCCGCTACATCACCACATTTTCGACGCACGTAGGACTGTTCCGTTACAAGAGACTGAACTTTGGTGTGAACGCAGCCGCTGAAATATTTCAGCACACAATTCAGTCTTTGATCGCTGACATTCCTGGAACTCGTAATGTTAGTGATGACATTCTCGTCTATGGAAAGACGCAAGAAGAGCATGACAAAGCTCTACAGAAAGTGCTTACTCGACTCTACAAATGTGGTCTCACAATCAACGCTTCTAAAATGATGCTCAATGTGCCAAAGATAGAATTCTTTGGATTCGTGTTCTCACAGTCTGGTATCTCACCAACTCCCGCCAAAGTGCAAGCTCTCAGAGAAGCAGCTCCCCCGTCAAATGCCTCTGAAGTCCGCTCGTTCTTAGGCATGGCTCAGTACAGCGCCCGTTTCATTCCGAAATTTGCTACAATTGCTGCTCCGCTCCGTGCACTTACTCAGAAATCCGCTAAATGGAAATTTGGTCGCAAAGAACAAGCTTCGTACGACATGATCAGAAATGCTCTCACAGAAACTGCCGAGAATGCCTACTTTGACCCAAAGAAGCTCATTGATGTTGTAGTTGACGCTAGTCCCGTTGGTGTCTCCGGAATCCTCTTACAGGATAAACGCCCAGTCGCTTTTGCAAGCCGTGCATTAAGTGATGTTGAACAACGCTACAGCCAACTCGAACGTGAAGCTCTGGCAATTGTATGGGCTTGTGAACATTTCAACATTTATTTGCAAGGAATTCACTTCAGATGTGTGACAGATCACAAACCGCTCCTTGGAATCTGGAAGAAAAACGACCTACCGCTGCGCCTATCCCGTTGGGCTCTACGTCTTCAAGCCTATGACATGTCACTGGAGTACGAACCTGGATGTAACAACCCCGCTGACTACATGTCCCGCCATCCGCTACCGACTACCAAGACTTCAAACCGTGCCGATGCTTATGTGAACTTCATCCGCTCAACTTCAATGCCGAACGCCCTATCAACTGAGGAAGTCGCTGCAGCTACAATGTGTGATAATGTGTTGCAAAGTGTTATTCAGTGTGTCAAATCTGGCAAATGGTACAATGTTAGAGAAAACATTGCCAATTTTGAACGCATCAAATATGAACTAACTTTTGACTGTGAATCAAATGTTTTGCTCCGTGGTTCCAGAATTGGTGTTCCTTCAAGCCTCCAATAGGCAGTGATTGAACTTGCCCAAGAAGGACACCAGGGCATTAATGGAACCAAAGCCATTCTCCGCAGCAAAGTGTGGTTCCCGAATATGGATAAATTAGTGGAAACCAAAGTTGCTCAGTTTATTCCATGTCAGTCCAACACTGTGAGCTCTCAGAAAGAAACTCTCAACATGTCCAACCTGCCGCCTGGCCCGTGGCAACACTTAAGTATTGACTTTTGTGGACCCCTTCCGACCGGAGAATATCTTCTCGTTGTTACCGATGAATTCTCACGTTATCCTGTTGTGCACATTGTTCGATCTACATCCGCCAAGTCTACAATTGAAGTGTGTGAGAAAATCTTTTCTCTATTTGGTTATCCTGTTATTGTGAAAACTGATAATGGCCCACCGTTCACAAGTGCTGAACATGCTGAATGGAAGGAATTTCTGAAGTCTGTCAATGTCCGTCACCACAAGATTGCCCCATTATGGCCTCAAGCAAACGCTCAGGCTGAAAGCTTCAATAAGCCGCTCATGAAAGCAATCCGAGCCTACATTGCACAGAACAAAAGTTAGAAATCTGAACTCCCACAATTCCTTATGAACTACCGCAGTACTCCGCACAGCACCACCCAAGTCTCCCCGTACAAACTAATGTTTGGTCGTGACCCCAAAACCAAACTGCCCGAGAACAATTCGCTCAATGTCCCCTCATCTGATCAAGCCGAAAGTCTCATGGAATCTGTCCGTCAGCGTGATCGAAACGCCAAACAGAAGATGAAACAACATGCCGATCCCAAGACTTCTCCCCCGCCCATCGTTGTTGGCAATTCTGTACTCGTACGTCAGAATCGTAGTAACAAATTTACCCCCGCTTACAACCCGACACCGCTGATTGTTACTGACGTCAACAAATCGATGATTACTGCAAAATTCCCCTCAGATCGCACGATCACTCGCAATCGCAGCTTCTTCAAGCTTATCCCCGATGTCTCAAAGTCCCGTAAAAAAGGAAGGAAACGTAATGACCCACTTCCTGTCGACGAAGATGATTGGTTTGACTCCCATGTTAATCCAACCCACGATCTCCCGATTCACAATGCTCAAATTCCCGACGCAAATATTCCCTATCCCCCTGTGAATGCCCCTGTGAATGCCCCTGTGAATGGTCCTGTGAATCCCCTTGTGAATCCCCTTGTGAATCTTCCTCGAATCCTTGATCGTGATGCTCCGAGACGCAACGCAAATCCCCCGAAGCGATACATCGAAGAATGCTGAATTGATTGACTATGATTATTGTGCAAACTGAACTTTGAATTTAGCAGATGAATTTTGTTGATTTGACTTGAGAGAGATTATTAGTGTTGTAAGATAAAATCTGCTTTTAATTTGACCGTAATGAAACTTATTTTATTTTGTGTAACTTTGATACATAAATATCAGTACGTAATTTGTTTCTTAAATCAGAAGTAGTTTTCAGGTATTATTAATTCACAAATATGTCTTGTTCCGTATAATGTTCATGTAATTATACATTACAAGAGTTTACTAGTTAATTAGGGGTCTCGTGTTACATGACCTTTGACATATGTGTGATGTCTTCATGTTTAAAGTTAACCGCTGTTTAAAGTTAGCTGCTAGTGTTAGGCCGTTATGTTAATATACCTGAGGTACACTTATGTCTGAGTGATTACTCTGGATTTTCAAGACTTAGTCTTTGTGATGGTAAAGTTTTGATTTAAAGTTTGTTCTGATTTAAAGTTCTAATGACGAATTATTGTTCAACGTTTAAATTCGTTAAGTTGTCACTGTTCCATGTACTGATATAATTCCGTACACGTATGATTTCTAAATCTAAAGGAAAGGAGGGAAGTAATATCTGGCCCCCTAGTGTGATTCTCTATAAGCGCACATTGGCGCCATCTGTGGTATAATTCGGGACTGGAATAAAGCATGGTCGACTGAACTGAATGGTCTGTCATTTCTTCTGGACATTATTCACATTAACTAACCATTACAGTGACATACTCAAGGTGTTGGATCCGTACAAAAATCACCATTTTTAAAGTGAATAACAATTTAATCCAATTATACACCTCTCAAGTTAATCCCTACCAAACACATTTAAAAAGATAATTCTATGAAAGGCCAACAGTACAATTGGTAGATTTGTAAATTATATTGTAACAAAATTATCCTTTTTAACTACTAAAGCATTTTAAATGGTTACCAGCTGTGATACTTTAACAGCATGACTAACTACAAGCTAAAATACTATGATTGAAAAACTTACAAAAAAGGTGGAGGAAAAATTTCAAAAACAGACAAAAAGTATAATTTGTTATCTTTTTAGATGATAAAGAAATTGGTTCCAGACTGTAAAAATGTGAATACAAAAATATCAGTGAATGAATAGGTCTGGTATTACCAATAAGAACTCAGAGAAGGGGGGCACTTTTTATTCAATATTTTTTAAGCTAATTTTTTACTTACTTTTTAGATATTTTGCAAATTTATCTCTCAAGTGTTGTATCACAACATAACTTATGTGACATTGTGTAGGATTTTCACTCCATTTCTTGATAACCTTTTATTAGTTTTCTGCATTCTGCTGTCATATGTACTAATTTGTTCATTTCCATATTTGGAAGGGGGTGGGGTTGAGGTACCTTAAATCTTCAAGACTTTGTAATTGATCAGAAGGTATGATATATCTGTTAATTTCATCCGCTAATTTCCGGATTGCCCTAATTTATTCTTAAATTTTTTGGTTTATATAACCACATACTCCAGTAGCAATGTACTAGCATGTAGTTTATGCCATATGTACCCCCCTTTATTCAGGGAGAAGTTTGGGGGGGGGGGTATTCTTGTGACCCTGACCCAGTTTATACCACCTGGTGACCAGGCTATCTCAATATAACCCCCTCTCCCTTTAATTCCTAAAACTCCCCCTCTCATCACCAAAGATATCCATCATGCAGAGCATTTTGTGACACAAACTGACAAATTATTATGAATTGATATAAAATTTAATGTTATTGGTCTCACATTAGCTAATCCAAGGCACTCCCCCTCCCCCCCCCCCACCGGAATCACTGAGGAGAAAAGCATCATTTTGATGAAAAATGTACCAAAACATGGGCCAATGAATATGGAAACATGCCCGGGGTCCCGATATAAGACCCTGTCTCGAACTCTAGCTATTTTTCTATTTTTTCCAGATCATCTTGTTAGATCTATCTACTTACCCAGGTCCCAGGGTTCCCATAAAATTTCGGATTTTCTTCGACCATATAAATCTTTGCTTATCGGCGTCATTGCAATCACGACACACAGCAAAACAAATCCATGAGACGATATTTCCATCTGGTCAACCAAAAAATACCGTAACCATGAAAATCGATAAAATTTCAGCGCAAACTGCGGCCAAAATTTGAATATTCCAAATGTTTTCCTTTCCATGACTTTCCATGATCACCATTTTTGCATGACTTTTTCTAACTTTACATGACTGTGGGAACCCTGTTCACTGTTTACCTTTGTATAAAACTAATAATCTATCTCCTGACCTACCAACCTTTATCCATCAAAAACTGATCAATCCATATTCATCATATTCATGCACAAATGCAAATAGACCTGACATAGACAGGTGTAAATTTGTCAACAACAAAAAAACAAGAGTATTACACACCATAAAAAAACGCATTTTAAATTTTAAATTCAAAAGATTTTAAAGATTTCTGACACAAAAAAATTTACAATTTACACTTCATGAATACTCCATAAAATTTTAAAGCTATGAAAAGACAAAAGATCACAAAATTCACTGGAACACTTGTGTTACTTCAACTTACTCATGTAGTGTGTGACCACCTGCGAAATTTCTGTCTCAGTGACCAAAAGTAACTAATTTTGAAAATGTATCAATGCACAGCATCCACTTCTGGAGATAGTGAGATTTCACAGCATTTTGAGACAACCTGTTACGTAGTTGTAGACTATTTATGACCATGAAAATTTTTTTTCTAAAAATATATGTCAAACAAATTGTGGAAAAAATGTGTCAGATGAATAAATTCAATGAATTAAATGAATTAACTAGATTTTTAACATTGTTTAAGTCATGTAACTGAGAGTCTCTCTGAGACAGCTTATTTTCGAAGGTCCATCCAACGAAAAAAAGATAGATATGCTAAGTCCAGTACTCCGCATGCACTATGCCTAATTCTTTACTAACTTGGAAAGAAATAATTGTCGGTACATTATTTGGTTGATGGATGGATTTGATGTAAGATTGGGGCTTTACACGCTGTATTTATGCACTTAGTGCTTAGCGGACTGACGGATACAACAATAAGGCGAAGCTTGGATGCAGTGAGGGCTGTGAGGCGAAGGGACATTATAACCATTGTCCAACACAGGTCCAGGTGATCAGCCTAGGGATGGACACCGTTTGCCAAGTTTGATACGATACACACCGTCGATACATTTTTTTGGCTTTCGGTTCGTATCACGATCCCCAAATTCAGCCCAATCTGCAATTTAGTGCATTTTTCGGCAAAATCCGCAAGGCAAACCATATTTTTGGTCCGGAATTCAGTGGGTTGCAACCTGGGCGAAGGTCCGTTAATGTTTTTTTCGCGATTTTTTGCATTTCTTTGCTTACTAAAGTCGTTTTCGACTGTTTTACATGGAAATTAAGCAAGTGGAGGGCAGAATTGGATCGAACCTAAACTGTATTTCATCGATTTCGGTTATCAAATCGGCGGAAAAACCAGTACGGTCGATATACCGTGAACCGGTGTCCATCCCTAGATGATCCCAGAGCTGGAATCCAACCCGGGACCCAAAGATTGGAAGCTTGGAATGCTTTCTACCAACTGAGCCAACCCGCCTCCCTTTTAAATCATTCAATAAATTAGTTGAGGAGCAAAACAAACGACAGAAGTGGTGGTCACAATAATTACGTTGATGCCAATTATACGAAATTGTAACATAATGTAACAACCTTGACCCAGAGTAAATGGCAGGGGTCAAAGAAGACATAAATTATCAAACTCAGTTCAAAAAGTACCTGGCTGGCCAAAAAAGTACCAGGCCTGTTTGAAAAAAGTACCACCAAAGTCTCCCTGACAAGACAAGATGGTTTATGGACATGTGGAACAAAGTAGCATTTTGTCCTCTGCTCAAAGACAAGGTTCACAAAAATGGATTTCCAAAAAGAAAAACAGAAGTTGTCTCCAGAGCATGTTGAGTAAATAGACCAAAATAAGCTTTCCAGTAGCGGATCAAGAGGGGATAGATGGTGATTGGGGCTTTACGACCTTTATTTATGCACTCGCACCGATAATTTTGACAGGGACAGCAATGAGACAAAGGATGATTGAAACTTCTGTCCAACATTTGTAAGTCTATAGACCAGGAGAGAGAGGGAATTGAACCCAGCTCCCAACCATCGACATGCCTAGTGTGCTACCAACTGAGCTAACCCCCCCCCCCCCCCCCAGGTTAAGCATTTGTTAAGAGGACACGTTTAGGAAGTTTAACACTCCCTCCCCCTTCGGCATGAAAATTATAATATAAAAGATATATATAAATTTTGTTTTTTTTTCTCAACATTTTCTGGAACCGCCCCCCACCGCTGCTTTCAACAGAGTTTCAGCTTATGCGGCAATGAGGAGATGGTATTGGAAACTCAAAATAGCATTTTGTTCACGAAAGCACAATTTTAAGCATGTGTCTAGACAATCAGGTGGCAGGGAAACAGGAGTAATGAATGTAATTACCATTTCATGTTGATCACACGACAAAATTAAACCAGATACAAAGAGGTCGATGACTCTTTTTTAGTCATGTTTTAGCCACATTATAAAAGTTACCTTCAGTTATGTAATTAAAAAGAAAAATATGAACAAATTAACAATTGCAGGGCTTCAGAGTCGCTTAATAAGTGAACCGACTCAAATTCCCGAGGCATTTTGAAAGGAAACTCCGACTCAGTTGGTCTCCTGAAGTACCACTCCCAACTCCTCGACTCCGCTAAATTAATTTTCGACTCCAACTGACAATGAAAGCTTGACGTCACCATAAAACCTCCCACACCAGGACTCAAAGACTCTTGACTCTTGACTCCAAAGCTTTGGACAAGTGGCAGAGGTTCATCACACCAGAATGCCATGGCTTAGGCCACACTTAATTGATCTTTAGCTTCTCGGATCCTCTCAAGGCACTTTTTCTAGGGTCGGTCGGTAGAAAAAAAAAAAAAAGGTAAAAAAAAATTTTTTTATAATGTCAAAAAAAAAAAACAACTTTTTTTTCAATTTTTTTTTTCCATCGGCAGGAAATCTATTGTGTCGGCGGGTCCGCGAAGCTAAGAATCAATTATGTGTGGCCTTATATGTTGAAAATAGACTTCAATAATTATTAATTTTAATTCACTGTTGTTTTCTGGTTCTTCCGGGAATTCCATGAGATTATTAATTTAATAGCCTGCCAGCTTCTAGACTTATCATTGTCAATTTTTTCTGGTTTTCGGTAGTCGGTACGTATCGCGACCTGCGATTCGGCCCAATCTATATTTTAACAAAAATTTGCGAAGTGAAAGCCGTATTTTGCCCGCAAACTAGTACTTGCGCCAGACAGTGTCGTTCACTAGCATAATGGTAAGCATAGCTGCCTTGCAATCTTGAGGATGCAAATTCAAAACCCGGTCCAACCTTCACTTCAATAGCGGCTTAGGGCCCGATTGAAAACTGGTCAGAGTACTGAACCAACTACCCACGTTGAACAAAAATACATTTAACCTGTACCTTTTAGTGGTGACAATCTCTTGCATTTCTCAAAATGGGGCAATGTTTTATGACAAAACTCTCAATAAAAAGATTTGTTCAAGTGAAATAATTTGGCAGAGTCAGTATCGGATCAAACCGGAACCATATTTCACTCGATTTCGGCAATCAAGCCGAGAGGACGAACCGGATGAACTGGTATATCGTGATATCTCCATGGTTTCCTTATGACATGTATGAGCTGATGCGGATAGAGGCTGCCAACCAACTCTTCGGTCTAACGAAGGCCTCTTAGGCAGTCTTTACACCTATAGATATGAGGCCACCCATCAGTTCGGTCTAACGAAGGCCTCTTAGATAGACTTTACACCTATAGATATGAGGCCACCCATCAGTTCGGTCTAACAAAGGCCTCTTAGGCAGTCTTTACACCTGTGACAGTTCAGAGAGAGTTGAGGAAGCGGGATATTTTTCAAGACGAGACCTTGACTACTGTGAGGGATGCCCTTGGCTTCACTATGAGTCTGGGTACTGAAGTTTGTCATGACCTTTTGCAACTCAGTCATTTGGGTGCATATCAATCTATCTAAAAATAGATCAGACTAAGTCATGTTGTGTACATTGTGGTCTATAGTACCTGAGTACAGTGTGCAGGGGGTCCCCGTTTTGTGTGCAATATCCCATCATTGGATCATAAGACCAATTGAGGTATTTAAGAAATTAAGACTCTCGCTTTTCGAGACAAATCCATATTTTCAATATTACAATACATATTTACCTATTTTTGTTGAGGTTGTTGATGAGGCAAAGACAGACAAATTTGGGGTAAAAGGCATTTAAGGCAGTAAAAGGCGGTATTTACCACTTAAAGGCAGTTTACGACAGGCACCATGTCTAAAACTGTTTACCACTGACTGCTGACTTTTTGCCACCCGGCTGAATTGCCATAGGAGACCATTACAATGATTATGTATACATTGCTCAACCCCACATAAAAAGAATGGTATCCCCACAACACGACACCTTGTGATAATATTATGAGAAGTCCACCAGACATCATTGACTTTAAGACCGAATTGTACATATATACAGACAATTTTCCATGGATGAGGTGCAACCCCTTGTACCAGTGTCCAGGTTGTCTGTCCTGGGCAACTAAAAGATCCCTTATATGTTATGAATGCAAAACATGCTTCAAGAGCCAGTCGAAGACTCCTATCCCCGAAGTGATAAGTGCCTCATGACTGACCCCTAATAACTTATCTTTGGAACTAACAGGTTCTTTTCCTTGTCATGAATGTGTAAATGAGAAGCCTGCCAAAATTAACAGAGACGGTTGAAACCCTGACACATTTAAAACTCTCCATGCAAAGTTAGGCAGTTCTAAGAGCAACTTTTACTTTTTAATTGCCATCAAAGATGATACAGCACTGAGCACTGAGCATTGACGGCGCAATGACAGAGTCCTGGTCAGACAAGGACCCATGGTTAGGGTCATGGGGTAGTGAGGAACACAAGACAGTGTTGGGTTGAGAGTCCTCTGGGGCTGGGGACAAAGGAGTCCTCAGCAGATGGTAAACTCCCAAACTGATAAGAGCAACCATTATCTTTTAACTGGGCACTGAACATGCTGAAACAGTCCTGGTCAGGCTAGGACCCTTGATGGGTCATGGGATAGCGAAGACAGTGCTGGGGTGAGAGTCCTCCGGGGCTGAGGACATCGGGAGTCCTCAGTACATGAAAAGCGCCCTGACAGGACATAGCAATATGGGGAGAGACAACACCCTGACCAGAGACCACTTTTAAGTATGGTCTTTTTTCACTAGAGGTGGCCTCACAATGTAGACCCTACTGTAGTGACTGTACACTGCAAATGATACTAGCAGTGTATGTGTGTGTATTAATAAAAGAGAATATGAGTACACCATGTACACCAGCATGTGAATCAAGTGCATGTGCAGTCAAATTCACCATGTTTACTACACTATGTGTTATAGACACTCTAAAATAGAGGGTACAAAAAATATGCCAATAAACACACTTCCTACATGATAGTAGCATGTTAGTAGCACCGCACGGTCCGAACCCCATACTCTTCATAACCTAGAAAGTTAACAATTAACTTAGTTTTTTGTAATAAAACAAGCTACAAAACAGCAAACCCTTTGCAATAATAATAGTGCAGCCATACATCATGTACATGTGCTGCAGGTTAACAATGTTTGAGTACTGCATTCAGATAAAGTTGATAAACTCAAACTTCAATGCCCCGACATAATTTACAATATAAAAAGTTCAAAAACATAGGTTACCCAGCAGCAGAATCCCATAATATTGTCAAATCAGTCAACATATACACAAAGACTCTTTGAATCACATGTTTTTTCCTTCAACAAAAGACACACAAATGTCCAAAAAAGTTAAAGCACTAAACGCAGCCTATTTTCTGTGATTGTTTTCAAACAATTCCATATTTACTCCTTTTCTTTGGCAGTGTAACTTTTTGTGGACCAATAAATTATCAGGGGAGGTCTAATAACATCATGTAGGTAGTTAGAGTTGAACTGTTGGAACTTGGAAGAATGTAATGATTTGTGACTGTAGAGGCTGCAGGATGGCATTTGTTTGGAAAAGTTGTTTTGTAAATAGTTGCAGTACCAGTGTTCACCAGTGTTCACCAGTCTCACCAGTGTTCAACTGTCTCCTGTTCCCAATATGAGTAAGTAAGTTTAAGCATGGTAGCTGTCATGGACATGTATAGTGCTCAAAAAGACAAAGGATGATTGAAACTGCTATCCAGCACAACTCTGGGAAGAATTACCTGTTCTTTATCATTATCAGAGTGGAGTCACCACAATGAAAGGAAGGGTACATGGATGATTGGGACTTTATGCCCTGTATTTATGCACTTGGTAGGCTAATTAGGACAGGAGGAGGGCATGGCAATGAGGCGAAGGATGACTGAAACTCCCATCCAACATAGGCCCGACCCCATGACCCGGCAACAGCTGGATAGATAGATAAATAGATAGATAGATGGATAGATGGATGGATAGATATATGGATAGATCATAGATGGATAGATAGATAGATAGATGGGGATGCCATTTCCAAGATGATGATGATAATTCTGTACCAGTACCAGTACCTCTGTTCAATTTTATGACCCTGCTTATCAACTCCTTTTCGATTGCAAAAACTCGAACAACTTCTGAAAGGCAACTTCTTATAAGTCTGAGAAACTTCCTGTAAAAAAGGAGGCGAAAATGTCTCTCCGGTCGGATTCTGTCTCCTTGGCACACGGTCAGCACACCGTCATCATGATCATGTCCAAATTGTCCATATTAGCAAGTTCATAGCAACTCTACTGCCCACCTGCCAACCCACACTGCTGCTATCTCTCTTGGTAAAGCTTCCACACATGTGTCTTTCTTTTGTTGTGATGAGGGGGGGGGGCGGGTTGGTCTAGTGCTAATCGCTGGGTCCAGGGCCTATGTTGGACGGCGGTTTCAATCATCCTCCGCCTCATTGCCATGTCCTCCTCCTGTCCTAATTAGCCTGCCAGGTGCATAAATACAGGACGTAAAGCCCCTTTCATTCATCCAGCCATCCATGTTGTGAGGGGGAGGGTTAGCTCAATGGTTGCTATGCTGCCAATGGGCTTGGTCCAGGGTTTGAATCTATCTTATCTATCGATCTATCTATCTTATCTATCGATCTATCTATCTGTCTATCTGGCTTTCCATCAATCAATCAATCAATCAATCTATCTATCTATCCATCTATTTATCTACCTATCTGTCTATCTTTTCTATCTTTTCTATCTTTTCTATCTATCTATCTATCTATCTATCTATCTATCTGTCTATCTATCTCTCTGTCTATCTATCTACACATCTGGGTATATATGACTTGAGCAGCTGCTAACTTGCAAAGTGCCTCAAATAATGCTAAACCCCCTAGCCTCCATATTTTGTCACAATCAACCAAGAACTGAAGAACTTGGAATCAATGCCCAGTTTGAACTGTGAAAATGCACAAATACACATGTTAATTTGCCAAAACAATGTCAATGCATTAAGTTGGTTAAAATATTCAAACACAGAGACCACTTAGTGCATTCAATGAGGCATTCCCATTGTTGTCCTATTTCTGTTCTCAAAATTAATTTTATACTTCTGAAACAACATGAACAACAAGAAAATCAGAGAAGGCTGAGAAGCAAGACATAATTTGGCACACGACAGATCAGATTGAAGCAACACTTGAGGTGGAATTTCGGACATTTCGATGCGACTGCCACATATTTTATATTCAAATACTTCAGTCTTTAATAAGGCATTTGTAATAAATGAGAATCAGAGAGCACTCATTAAGCCAAACATTCTCAAGCTGCTTTGTTCAGTTTCACCAGATTCTAGAGATGGATGGATGATCAGGCTTTACATCCTGTATTTATGCACTTGGTAGGCTAATTATGACAGGAGGAGGACATGGCAAATGCAAAGGATGATTGAAACTGCCGTCCAACATAGGCCCAGGTGACCTGGCAAGACCTAGATTCGAACCCTGGACCCAGTGATAGGCAGCCCAGCAGGCTACAACTGAGCTAACCAGCTAACCCCCCCCCCCCCGAGCCAGATTTTACATTGTTCTTTGGGGATGAAAGCCAATCAACTTTCAATAATAAGCATGATAAGGAAAATATTTCATAACCACACAATGCTGAAGTGCTATTTGAATGGTTAAAACTAAAATATTCAAATGACTAAAACTTCATGGTTGTGAAGCAAAAATGTGTTATTTTAAAACATTGTTTGAGTTAAAACATGTTCAAAGCAAGTGAACAAAATCTCCACTTTGCCCGTCAAACGTTGCATGGCAGCCTCCCCAGGCTAAAACAGTATGAGGGCAGAGAGGCACAGGGGCGGAGAAGTTCATGTCTGAGGGGGGGGGGGCTAGCTTCACTAGTATGTCTTATCCCAGTAACTATTTTTTTAATGACATTGTCTCTCAAAATGTACCCTGTCACTTTGTTGTAACAATCCAATCATAACATGAGAATTGTCTGCAACCTTTGGGAATCATTTTCGTACAAATATTTTCAACAAAATCACAAGTTTTTCCCCCCGAGTTGTCTAGTAAATTCTTGAGAACACAGGAGCAAATGCAAGTGAAATGCTGGGAATACAGAGTTATAGACCCTGACTAGCAGAAACAGAAAAGTATTAAAATCTCACATTCCAGGATGTCATGTTTTCAATTGAAAGTACACAAATACATCATGAACAAGCCTGCATAGTGCATACACTGGTGAGCAAGTTTGGACTGAAGAGCTGTAGCCTATAGGGCCTATACACTTTTAATCACTAAATCCATAGAGCTATAAGGTTAAGTTATAGATCCATACTAAATCCCATACCCATGATATGAACTTGTTGCATCCTTCTAAAATTTACACGTTTTGCCATATCCAATCAAAGGTGACACAAAACCAAGAACCCTTCCCCTCCCAACTCACCCACCGTATAAATCCGCCCCTGGGCTGCAAAAATCCCTGTTAGTTTTGGTTCTGTGAGTTACAGCCTAGTGTTTTGCAGGCAGCTGGCTGGCAAACCCTTGATAGCACACTCAACCAGTACATATACTGAATGCACTGTCTAGCGAAGTACAATACGATGTTTGTAGTTCTAAATTAATTTGCTAGATGCACCACCGAGTCCTAGACATATATATATACAAGTTACAGATAATCAAGAATATTTGCAATGTAGCAATCATTGGGTGCTTTAGATCCCAGCAGGATCCAGTTCCAGGGGGGATGGGAGGGAGGGGGGAAGCTGCAATGATAATGCAAAATTGTTCTATGCAATTTTACCTGAATTTAAAGATATTAAACATTAATACCAGACTTCATGATGCTGTATTCACCTGTAATACAGTATACCGGCATATAAAAGCTTATGTCATTAAATGTACAAGTAGTACACTAAGAAATGTTTAAATGTATAAAGCCAATTAAATTTTCTGAATTAAATCGAAATTGAAGTCTAGTCTACAGCCGACTCTCATGCATTTTGTCTGTACTGCCTGTACTGCCAATTATCTTCTGACTTCTAGTCTGGCACATCCATTTATACTTTTAAAAATTTCTTATATTTTAACAATAAGCTAAATTTCAAGACCACACTTATATATCTTTCTATCAGTCTACATATTTATCTCTCTATCCATCCATGATCCATCCAACTACATGATCTATCTATCTGTCTATCCATCTATCTATCTGTCTATCCATCTATCTATCTGTCTACCTATTTATTTGCTAAAGATTAAAGCATCAACCATCTCATTTGTTCCTTATGAAATTTACTTTTAAATATCATTTAAATTATTTTCTGCGCAAAGAAACAGCAGATCTCTGACATTGTCATTCCAGATTTTGCCACTTTTTCTAGAGTTAGAATAGAGTAATGTTTCGAGGGGGAAGCCCGGCTAGGCATCGAACCCGGTCCCCGGCGTGGAAGGCGTGTTAACCATAGGACCAAAGAGTCACTCATTGGTCCAAGCTTATTCCCTAAGGTCCAAGGGCCAACATCACTACAATAGTACTTTGCTGAACATGTTCACTATGGATGTTCACTTTGTACTGTAGAACTGTAGAAGGTATATGCAAATCGTCACGACTAAAGATAGTTTTAAAGACACTGGACCCCGGACACATTTTACGTTTTTGTCTTCGGATTCTTGGAATTATTTTTGGTCATACCTCTATTTCAAAAGATGTACATTGTCTATTTAACACAAAAATATTAAATTGAAAACATGGTTTAACGTTTTTCATGAAAATGGCTCAGTTTGAGGTCTTTCCAAGTATTTTGGAGCCTTGTTTGCATTCAAGGTAGGCCTATTGGTAAGTACATTTTTCTGCTCTGTTGGCCCTTTGGGTCCCGGGTTCAATTCCCTCGAAAGAGTGCGACACTGTTGGCCTGCTCAAGAGCAAACTTATACTACTAACAGCATTTATACATGTACATTACAAAACTACAAATATAGGCCTACATCTCTTTTTTTGAGAAATTCAATGGATCCGATCAGTCAAGATGACACCAAGAACCTGATTTAGAGTGCTGCACCTAGAAGTGCCACCTACCTTTAAATCAATGTGATCATTATCCGACCATCTATTTGCACCATCATATTGCTCATGTATTGATTTTGTTGGTTAAAATGGTGTTGCTGGCCCAATTATGCATTAGATAAGTCTGGCCATATCACCGAAAGTCTAATTGCTTCCTATTTAACAAATGATATTGATAATGTCTGCAATATCTTCAATATTGATCACTTGATACTTAACTGTTGTACCGAAACAATGTTCAATATTGAATGATGAAATGCATATATATTTGCAATAAACAAAATCTCAGCTGCTTTGCTACATTTTAACTTTCTCTGAAGTACAGATTTATATCTTTCTTTGCTTAATCTATTTTCATAATTCAATAAAGATTCAGTACTCAGTTTTCTTATCTCAAATTTTATCAATACGACCATATATATTACAAAAAATATTCTGTACAAACAAGTACTTCAGACAGTAAAAATTGCACAGTAAAAATCAAAAAGTTAAATAAAACTATGTTAGAAAACACTGATATGAATCCATCTTGCAGTCTGCTACACAGCTGTATGTATATCTATGCATTGAGTTCAACAACATGACTTCAAAACTGCCCAACTGCAGACAGTATAGATCATGTGCTTATCATTTTTGTGCAGCAAGCTGGACTTTATCACTGTCTGGACGATTCCTTACAATATTATAGTGGAGTGTGTGAAATATGACTCAAATTTCAACGAAAAATGCATTTTTTTTTACAAAATAACCAAAGGAAACATAATTTACAAGTGTTTAAATTAAATACACTTTATTTTCCAGGCCACAAAAATGCAATATATCTAAACATTCAATTTGCTTTGCTTTGCAATTTTGACTTTTTTAGTTTAAAAGCTGGCCAAAGCTGTGCAACTTAAAGATTTGCTATTTAGTTCAGTTTAGCAGCTGCCCTTTGAGAAAATTAAGTTACGTTTGTTTCAGTTAGCAAACTTAGCATGCCAAACATTAGCTAACATTTCGCAAGGTCCAGAAATTCTGGAATTTGTGTATCACAGACCATGCACAATGAAATCATTGAAATGGATCCAAGTCATCAACATTGGCTGCAACAAACAAACTTTAAGGTTCCATCCTAATACAACAATCAAACATTGCATAATCATTTTTCGGTACAAACAAAGGTTTCAGGACCAGGTTGAAATGAAGCAAGCAACTGAAGCAAGTAAAACATTGTGACTCACCAATCAGAGACAGACCAGAGAAATGTCTGTGAACAGACAATCTTCTTGATTATGAGCTACCCCTCAATTCCACGCGCCAAAGCAGCCCTTCAAACACTTGCAAAGCCGTTCACTGTGTAGCAAACTGATGCAGAAGACTCTATCTACAGTCTATCGCAACTGTCATGTCTGTCATAAGATGCAAAACAGCAAAATCCAGCAGGCAAGGTTACTGTCATGATTATTTTGACGCGTGCTAAAGTGCACTGGATAACCGCATGACCTGCAATGACCTGGATTTTAGGCCAATCACAATCGAGTATTTTCCCACAGTCTGCCCGGAATACGCAAAGTCAACGACCGGCTCTGAGCAAAGACCTTGGTGGCAAGTTACGGCAGAAAATGACAAAATTTCCTCTTACCAGCCACATAAGAAGTCGTCCACAAGGTGCACAGTATTCTTGGGCACACGTCTGGCAGTTTTCGTAGGCTGACACGAACTGGCGGCTTCACAATGCTGTGAAAATGAACGGGTAATTCCACTGAGCACGTTGCGGCAGTCTGGCTGGGCTGAGCACTGTGAACGACCCCCCCCCCTCGTCAAAAAAGAAACCATCCACCACTGCCGCTGCTCCTCGGGCGCTGATGCTGACCCATTTCACAACAACTCCCCCAGACAGCTCCTCTATTTTGTCATTACTGTCTTCTAGCACTTTGTGAAGTACTGAATTAGAATACAGAATCTTAAAAATTAAAAAATAATTCGAGGGTTAAGGTTTCATTTACAAGTCTGTTCTACACAGTATAAAGATAGAGAACCATAATGGCATAAAAATATAATTGCACATTTACAAGGTAATGGCATAGGACCTACAATAGCTTACAATGTACTATTTATAAACTAATTTTAAAATTACTAATTAAAAACTTAACTGAATTAAAGTTATTACTTTCAATGCTTTAGGCCTATTTTTTTTTTATAGCTCACTTGATCTATTACTAATTAGTTGCGGATCCAGATGGGGGTGGGAAGTTAATATTACCCCCCCCCCTCCATTAATTTGTCCAGTTTAAAAAAGACGTACAATTTAATTTTTCAACCACCATCCGACTATTTCTGGATCCGCCCCTGGGCTACTTGGGATGTTGGACTGAAGACAAGTGGAATTGCAGTCTGCAAGGGGGGGGGGAGTTCCATCCAGGGTAGGCCTACATCATTAAACTTGTTTGTTTCCTTCTTGTATACTTTTTGTTCAGCGGTCCATTCTTATTATAATAAAATGGGTATGTGTGAAATCACCAATAACCAATTGGGCCAGTTTCCTCATTTTCTTAATAACATTTTTTGTAATTAATCTGAGTGATCAATTTTATCAAATTTCTTAGACAATTTTGGAAAATAGAGTAGGCCTGTTGCACATAGCATGGCTGCCATTGCATATTTGTCAAGTCAAGACAATGCTGCATTTCCTGGGAAAATTTACCAAAAGTGGAAAAAATATCTTTTAAAATACAGGTGGTCAGCCCCCCAGGATATAAGCCAAACCTCAAGCCCTAACCATGTCGCTGTCAGGAAGAGGCCTACTCAGGATCAGTTGCGTATTTAGGGGCGGGGGCATTGGGCATGCCCCCCCCCCCTCGCAGCGGCGTCACTAAGGGGGGGGGGGAGGGGGGCTAGGGGGGCTGAGGCCCCACCCAAATGGACCTTTCAGCCCAAAAAATCTTTGGAAAAAAAAAGTTCCTTGTATGATACTGGTAGTGAATGAATAACCAGCGCCCATGAAAAGGCATTGTACTACATGGTATGTTGTGCACTATGTTTTGTTATTAGATTTTTATTATGTGTGCATAGATTAGCAGACATCTAAAATCTTTGGATTTTGGGACGGCTCGCACTTCGATCCTTCGGGCCTCTGACAACGCTTCTAATCTTTGGGGCTTCAGCCCCCCCCAAACTTGCATTTCTAGTGACGCCACTGCCCCCCCCCCCCCCGGCCCTTTTAAGTAAATTAACATGGAAGACATAAGAAAAGCTGCGGAACGCCGCGTATTCACCCCATGTAATGATCCCCCCCCAGGTGATTTCTAGATACGCCCCTGCTCAGGATAGTTTGGCCTACTACACTAATTAGTGATTAGTTGTTTTAACAAAAGTTAGGCTTAATTTTTATTCATGTTCCTCCCCACATTTTCTCCAAGACAGAGCTGCAGAACTTTACGTTTTGCCACAGAGGTGTCTCGGAAAAGCTGAAGTCATAAGCCCAATTGCTTTGGAGACTTGAATCCCTCTGGTGTTAAGCTGAGAAAATTATATTTTGCCAAGAATCCTTAAACCGAACAACTGACTATTTCCTGATTAAACCTGGGCAATTTAAACTAGGATAATTTCATAAAATTTATCCAAATTCCAAATAATAGGCCAACATTAAAAATTATAATTGATGACTTGAGATAGATTAGGCCTAATTGGATTGAAATACATTTTTTTTTAGACTTTATAGCCATAGAATGGAAATAAAATTATAATTTTTAGAGTTAATCTTATTTCGTAGCCCCAATATCCAGGGCAAGAAAATAAAAAAAATAAATATATTCTGCAATGGCCGATCCGACAAGTTGGGTAGTTTGGAGGGGGGAGTCGGACTTGTTTCAGCCTTCGCAACGTCAACGACTCAACGTCTCGTGTTTTTCTTCAAAATGTTAATTTTTATAATCTAATTGCTGGAGGGAGAGGGGGCTGGACCCCGCCTGTTGCCACCCCCCCCCCCCAATGAGGATTGATCAATATTTGGCAATTTTTAATTTATTTTTTCAATTTTTGTTTTTTCTGCATTTTATTTTTTTTGTCTCATTCTGCTATGGATACTAACACAAGTCGACTCAATCTATTCAGTCAAATTTGTTCTATTATTATTAGAATATATTTTCAAAGGATAGCCCAATCAGCAAAGCTGTTTTTCATTGGGGTCCTTCTTGGTTTTCAAAAGTAATCATGTCATCAGTAATCAGTAACTAGTCATCCTTGAATAGGTTCATCAGTTTTGTATATCTTCATGAGTTGTAAAATTCCCTTTTCACAAACAAACAATTTTTACCTTGTAACGTTTCACAAAAGCCAACAGAACTGGATAGTTGATGAAACATTACAAGGTAAAAAAAAAAATACTAAAAATGTTTTGTTTGTGAAAAGACAAATTTACAACTCATTAGTAACTAGTTACTTTGGCAAAGTAACTAAAGCAACACTGTTTAGGAAGTGCTTAAATGCTCATGGGGATTTGCTCTAAATTTATAAATCGTGGCTAAGAGAATTAGTTACTTTGTATCAATAGATAATTCAATGTTACATGCTATAATTTGTTACAATTTGGATAGGAGTTTTATTGATATTTTCAAAGTTAAGTGAAGTTGCTGATCTCCGCCTCAGATACAGTGTGATTTCAACATTTTAAATGGGAGGCAGCACATGATTTTCTAATCCTTGTGAAATCGTGAAAATCGAAATACTAATGGCCCAAAATGACGAAAGTAACACAATGCCTGATCATGATGTAGGGCCTATAGATTGGTAAATTTGCTTTCCAAACTGTGAAAAGAAACACACGACTGTTGTTGTTGTTTTTTTTTGCAGACACTGCATGCATTGTCCTTTTTAAAAGCTTTTTTCAAATCATTGTATATGAAATGGAGTCATGAACCGCTCATAATGCTGATGATGTGTCATGATCATCCCATTTATTAGTTTCAATGAAATAGGTCTTTGATTTACAGCCTGTAAACTTGATATGCAAAACGAGTGGACTGTTGCTCAGTGAAAATGGCACTTCTTGAACCATCATACTGATGATTTGTCATGACCATACCGAATACTTTCAAAAGTTTCAATGTTAATTTGATTTAACAACGAGACTAATCTCTCTTGTTGATGACAGGCAAATGAAATGATTATGCACAGATTATGACTCTAAAATCACTTATGACAAATCTAATCACCAGCTCTTGATCATGACTAATCAAACAGCCTCTATGTTTCCCATGTTGAATGCAGAGAAGATGACACTTCATCAGCTATCATGAGTCACAAACTGCCATTTTCACAGTGCAACAGTACACCCTTTTTGCATATCTAATTTCCTGGCTGTAAAGCAGAAGAATAGTTTTTGTTAGTGACTGACAATTTAATGACTAATTAGTAGTTGATTGCCGTATTTATACGGGGCGATCTCTGTTTTTATCCTGTCAGCAGGAAAATGTCGTCCACCTATTATGGCGTGCACACAAAATGTCGTGCACACAATGTGGGCCTACAATTTCTTATCACTGGCTTGGCACTGCTACAGTGCTAGGCAATCAATGATGGCAATCAATGATGACAATCAATGATGGCAATCAATGATGGCAATTAATGATGCCAATCGTCATCTGACCACGCATTTTTTGTTTTCTTTATTGAGCCCCCAAAGATGGGGAAAAGCATACATATAACAGTCAGTACAGCGATAACATGGTAAAAGGTACATGTATAACAGCAGTGAGCTAAAAACATAATGATAAAAGATAATATATATAAATGTAAGATATTGTGACCATTAAAATGCCTGGGTTAGTAAGTTTAAAAGCACATATTCTGGTGCCCAGGGTTTTACATAGTTGTCATGCAGTGATAAGTACCTAATCGAATCTGATATATACCATTGTTTTGAAATTGAAATTTAACCTTCTTATATTTATACAGTCACTCTATTGGATTGTGATCATGTGAAATAAGTTTATCTAACAATGTGTGCTTAATAATTTCACCATTTAGTAAATAATGTGATAGGAATCTAGTCTGTAATTCCTGTACAGGCGATTTTACACTGAGAGCTCTATTATAAAAGCTATATGTATTCTTACTAATAACATCTACAACTGAAGGTATTCCAAGACCATTTAGTAATTGTGAATGATGGTGTCTTTTACTTAAGCCCATAACATTTTTCATTATGCTACCTTGCGCTGATTTTAATAAAGCAAAATCTGACTTAGACAATGAAATACAGTCCATGGCATACAACATGGTAGGGCTACAAACACTTTTCCATAAATACGTTTTGACATTAGTGTGTAAGCCAGGGTATTGAAACCCAACTGAAGCTAGCTTGTACATACTTCTCCTGCTGGCACTTATTCTGTTATTTACATGACAGGTGTACTTGCCTGCAGAGTCAAACTTGACACCGAGTATCTCCAAATTTGATTTTAGATTAATATCAACAGAATTTAGGGGGTGATATTTTAGTAAATTTTTTCCAACAAATACATATTTGTGTTTTTTTAATTCCAAAATTGAACTGCCATTTTTTAGCATACGCTGTACAGATATCTATAAGGGACTGGAGACCTGGTGCAGTTGAACTCAAAACAGTTACGTCATCTGCATACACACATGTATTGACCTTATAGTCAAATACTCTCACACCAGTATTGGCACTATGTAGACTAAGTAATAAATCATTAATAAAAATGTTGAAAAGGGAGGGAGACAATAAGCTCCCCTGCTTCATACCTTTAGTTACATGAAATAAGGGACTGATTCTATTATCCCATCTTACACAAGCATAGCTATTTTTATACCAATTAAACAAAAAGGACCAGTAAACATTTGGTATTTTATCATACAATTTGAAAAGTAAACCATCATGCCAGATTGAATCAAAGCATTTTTCAGCATCTAATGAACATACATAAACTGGCGAACCTCTACTATTAAAATATGCTATAGTGTCATTAATGAGAGATACAGCGAAGTTTGTACATAACCCTTCTCTAAAACCAAATTGGCAATCTGAAGGTACAAAGTCTGGCATAAGTAACATTTCAACAATTTTGGAAAGAACTGAGCTTAAGGTAATAGGTCTATAATTTTGTGACAAGTTAGAATCAAGCGTAGGTTTTTTCAGTACAGGTACTATAACACCTAATCTAAATACATCAGGTACGACACTAGATGACAACATAACAGAAAAAACATCAGCTAATGAATTACAAAGAGATTTGGATGAACCAATAGCTAAGTGTTCAGCCGTAACTCCATCTAGTCCTGGAGCGACACCTTTGTTCAGCTTACAAATCAGATCTTTTACAGTATCACCATTGATTTTTACGCAGTGACTAGACTCAACAGATCTATGGAGACTCGCTTTCTCTTCAACAAATGCTTTAACATGGTCATTATGGGGTGAACTTTGTCCATTATGTGACATAATACCTTTATAATAACTACTAAAGTCTTTTGCATTAAGTGAAGAACTAACAGAACTTTGATGCTCAGGCCCGTAGCCAGGATATTTTATGGGGGGGTGTGTGGAATGTAATTGAGGGGGAATTGAGGCCCGTAGGGCCGAAACTTAGCGGCAGGGGGTGTGGGGGCCGCTAAAGGCCCCCAGAAGCCAATGGATTTCAGACACTCTCAGATGCATTCTGAGCATTCCAGAGAGTTAATTTTAAAAGAAAAATCCCAGAAAACTTCAATATGATAACATTTTAAATGTCAAAGGACACTATCCTTGAGCAAATTATTTTTGAAATCACTGGTTTTAATAATCATTTTGTATGGAATTTCGCTGCAATTACAAAATCATCAGTTTTCACCCTATAAGAACAGGTCAAAACTCACAAAAGATTTTTAAAAGTTACGATGTAGATGCCACAACAAAATGTTGAAAAGTCTTTGCTTTCACTAAAAAGCAAGTTATAATTTTAATGTCATGAACCATTTTTGTAGCATTTAGTATTAGTGTCATTTAGCTTTTGTGAAAACACATAGACATATGATGTGGAGTTATTTTCAGGGAAATTGTATTCTATAGAGGGATGCCGAGGCCAGAGCCATACTGACAAGGCAGGGCAGTTTCCAAACTTTCCATACAAAAGTTACTAGGCGGGAGGTAGAGAGGGAGGAAATAAGAACCGATTAGAAGGAGGCAGAAGTTGGGCGGAGCAGAAAGGGAGAATGTAGAGAGGGTAGAGGGACAGAGCTTCGAGGCGGGGATGGAGATTGCGAGAGCTAGGAAGGAGAAAGAGTTGATGGGGACAAAAACAATTGGGGTGAGGGTAGAATTGGAGTGTCTCCAAGGGAAATCGATGATGGAGGTGATAAGTGCAGGAGAAAAGGGAGTAGCTGCTAGGCAATAGAAGGAATGGAGAGTATGAGACAGAGAGATGAAGGTGACAAGGGAGGGAGGTGGAGGATTGATACTGGAGAAGGCTAAAGCTATCAGAAGGAGGCAAGAGAGCCACAAGAGCTTTACCGAAGTCCAATCATAGCTTCTGATTCCAGAAATGTAGTAATGGAGAATGTAGAGAGGTGCAAGTCAGAGAGATAGAGATGATTAGGGAAGGTAGAGGATGAATACGGGAGAAGGCTTGAGCTATCAGGAGGAGGCAAAAACTAGGGAGGAGTTAGTCCGAGCATTTCTTCTGACAAGAGAAATTTATGCAAAAATGTAACGGAGTGAGGTCGAAAGCAGAGAGGTGCTAGGGAGGAGCCAGGGAGTGAGCTATTATTACTAATTTATAAGCCTCAAGAACTAGGGAGGAGGCAGAAAGGGAGAAAGCAGTGAGAATGGAGTAATAGATGAAGGCATCTGTCATGGAGAGGGCAGAGAGGGAGGAGAGAAGAGATGTAGGGGAGGAGAGAAAAGCTGTCGAGGAGGAAGAAGGAAGGACAAGGGAGGAGACAGAGGAGAAGACCAGAGAGTGTGGAGGCATTAAGGAGAAGGCAGAGCGAGAGAGAGAGAGAGTAATGAGAGAGGCCCAAGAGATGATGGAGGACTGAAGAGACAGAGGAAGCAAGAGCTAAGGAGGAGGAAAGAGATCTTGGGGAGAGACTAGAACTGAGTTAAGACAGGAAGGGATAATGCAGGGAGGGGAGAGTCAGAGATAGCTGGAGAGGTATAGGGGATGACATGAACGAGGGAATGGCTATAGAAGAGATGGAAAGGGAGAAACCCAGAGAGAGAGAGGAGAAGGAATGTTGGAAGGAGGCAGAAGTGAGGGAGAGGGCAGGGATGTTTCTAGAGAGTAAGGTGACTGAAGGAGGAGGAGGCACAAAGGGATTAGAAAATTTTCAAAAATCCAACTCCATTTCAAAATGCCATTGTGCCACTTTCTTTTCGTTTTGGAATTTTTGTTTCCTCATTTCTTCACTTTCCCTTTTTTGCTCTATCCCTCCAGACCATTCAGGGTTTCTTTGTGAGGGGGTGGGGGCTGTTCAAAAATTACGTAACGCCGGAGGAGGGGGGGAGGGGGTATGAGATAGTGTTATGCTGTGTTACAGGGGGGAGGGGGGGTGTAAGACTAGATGTTACATAACACAGTTAAATTTTTTCAAACATGAAAAAAATTTAATCGTAGCAATGATGGTCGGCGTACAAAAATTGTATTTTTGTTGTTTGTTGATTTTTGGAGCATGTGTAATTAAAAGACATGAAATTTGAACTGGTGTGAAATCTGGATCTTTGAATTTAGTAAAATATTGTGAGCCCTCCGGTCGCGGAACATAAGTGCGCTTGCGTGACTTCCGAGATGGGGGGGGGTATAGGCTTTGTTATGTAACAGGGAGGGGGGTATGGGCTTGTGTTACAGGCTGTTACAGGGGGGAGGGGGGGTGTCAAAAATGGGCTATTTTTGCGTTATGTAATTTTTGAATGGCCCCGTGGGGGATATTTTTTCCATCGGATTAGGGACCGTTCACAGAATTTATGACTGGGGGTGGGAGTTTTGCTGGAACTTCCTGTCAAAATTGATAACGCCCTATTGAGTTTCATGCGGATTTTTAGAACCCCATCCTTAGGTTTCACGCAAATTTTTATTACCCCCCCTCCTCGACATACAAAGCAATACACACACATATACTGTTACACACAGTCACTCGTACAGATTCGTGGACTTTTTCGCTTAAAACGGCGCAGATAAATTGAGTGTATGTTTTATATCATTTTTTCTCAGTCAAAATTTCTTAGCGCCCTTGGAAATGTTGTCAAAAATTAAACCCCCCCCCCGAAACACGTGTGAAAAGCTACTAACCCCTAGGAACAATACTCCCAACCCCCAGTCATAAATTATAAACAGTCCCTTATTTGTTAAAAATCAATACCGATGCCTACTCCAATCTTTGGGTGTACAGTTTATATCGCAACATTGCCCTGTGCCTATCCACTTAAAACACCTGTCAAATATGGATGAGTCACATCGTGCGAGATTTTATGCAAAAATGCATAAAATCTCGTCACCACTTGAAATCAAAGAAAACTATTCTTATACCTCATCTTTCAGAAATACTACTAGCAAGCCCTATTTAGAGAAATTCTGAATGGTCCCTCAAATGGTCAAGCACTGTTGTTTCTTGAGCAATGCTTACATCTATAATTTTAGTTTGGAAAAAAATCCAATCAAAAAGCATTGCAGGCCGCGTGAATCGACATTCGCGGATTCTCGCAAAAACGCGTAAGATCATTGTGGATTCAAGGGGGAGGTTGGGCTGTGGGGGGGGTGTGTACACACCCTACACACCCCCCCTGGCTACGGGCCTGATGCTGACGTTTCAGCTTATTCCAAAAACCTTTCATATTTTTCTTATCAAATAAATTATTAAGTATGTTAAGATCCCTAAGTACATTGTTATTCATGTACCTTCTACTAAGGCACCGAAATAGTTTCTTAACATTTTTATAAACTTCAAATACAGGACCCTGTCTTGGTCTGCCTACATCGACCCAGAGGGACCACCAAAAACGCTTTTTATCCCTTACTCGGCTGAGTTCCGGGCACCAATATGGCTTAGGTTTAAAAATTTTTCTAGGTACACATCCAGCCTCTTTGGAAGCACTATGAATAGCATTAACAATGGTAGACAGCCTATCATTAACAGCACCTTCAACATCAGATTTCACAATTGACAATGATTCTAGACTGTCTAATTTTTTAGCTAGGATATCACAATAGTTAGCATTGTTTACATGGTTGCTCCAGTTAGGCTGGGCATGAGCATAAAAATCATTTTTTGGACTAGTAGAATTAACAGTGGCAGTAAAATCGATATGTAAAGGCAAATGATCACTGACATTTAAAGCCTCAGGCTCAATGATAAAACAAGATTTGACATTACTAAAATCAGTTTTTGAACAACAAATATGATCAATTATGGGCAAATGGATTGACAGTTTCTAGGCATATTGGCTATCATGAAGAAAGCTGCATGCTAGTTATTCAGTAAATAACGGCGATCTCTCACTCTAAACTTAGAGCTAAACTTAGAGCTCAATAGGTTCACAAAATTGGCCTCTTGAATTCATAACAGAAACTACACTCGAACACAGCTTGCTGTGTGAGCTCTAACAGATTTCAGATGCAGTAACTGTTGCTTTTCTACAGTGTTGTGGAGTAACTATTTTGTCTGTTGAATTATGTCTAGAATTGAATATTAAGTAACTTTTAATCGGCCAGTGTATGCTTAGAATTGTGTTATTGCTGCCAAGTGGTACTTGTAGAGAAACTTTTTTTTTGGCAGAATCAAGCTTTTCCTGGCCAGGGAATTGTGAGTAGTCCCTGTTTGGCAGCCAGCCAGACAGCCACGAGTAGTGCCACTTCGCAGTGTAAGCTTGTTATTCAGGGTTTGAAATTAGCATGAATTTGATTGGAGTCAGTCGTACTCCTATGTTTCAGATTTTGGGAGTCCGTCTTAAGATGTGGGACCCCAAAGAAACATTAGTATTTGGATAGGTGGACTTTTTTTAGAGATTTGATATTGAATTTTCCTTATCTTTGTTCTCCAAAATATCAGTCTATTAGGGCAGTTTTACGGTATTTGCACTCGGCCGATTTTTCGTCTTTAAGCAATTACTCTGAGAAAAGTATGACAGATACACAGAAATTTGTCTTGATGGCAGTCTTGCACTATATTGAAGTGTATGTGTACCAAATTTTACCTTGCTACGATGCTTACTTTTGAAACAGTAGGCGATTTATGACCAATTCTTGCACTTTTTTGTGTCTCACGGAGAGTTTCACATACTTTTATTGCAACACAGAAAAGCAAAGGCAGGCACTTGTAATTCATGTTAATGATGCCTGTCTAGACCCATGTCTTGGGCATAAAATACAACAGGTTTCATCTGAATAACTTATATACAACATGACTTGGGTCCTAAAATGTAAAAAATGGCAGATGTCAAAAATTTTGTTTTTGATGGACCATCAGTTGCTTTATATGCTGGTATGAGTAGGTATCAAAGAATGTGTATACTGTTAGTGTTAATTTTGAAGCTTGAGACATATCTCAAGGTAAAACAGAAACATTTGTTTCACTAACCATAATTGGTTTTCAGAATGTGAGGCTCGAATGTGATGTCAAAAAAAGCATGTCCTCTCCAACCCATAGAAAAAACACTAAGTATTTTGTAGGAAAAACAAGCTATTTGTGTATCTTTTGCTCAATCATGTACCTTTACAAGTATGTGACAAATACAAGTTAAAAAGATATCCAGGCCATGTTCATACATTTTCTTAGAAATTAAAATTCATGATGTCAAAAAAATGTCCTCTCCAACCCATCAGACATTTTGCTCTGATTCTTGCGTTTTAACACTGGATTCATTGAAGAAACGGCCATGGTTATACAAACTAAGTAAACCTGGATGCCTAAAAAGGGTTTTTATAAGTATTGAAAATGTCAAATATATTATCTTTCGTTGTCTATTACACTATTTTGAGAAAATCAAAATTGAGAAAAAAGTTGATTTATTTGTGTCATATATCGATATAATTGTAATTTTTCACTATTAACTGAATGACTTTAAAGGATAATAACCAAATATCTTGCTAATGGAGCCATCAAAGATGATTTTTCAAAAGGCGCCTGATTTTCGGTCATTTTCGGCGGTTTTTTGCTCCAAAACACTATGTTTGACACAGCCGAACACCATGAGTTTCAATCGTACAGTTACAAAACTTGTCATGGGGTTAATAGGATACCTAGGGATTATTAACCATGGAAATCATGTGTCTTTTGAGACTATTACCCTACTCAACAGAAACTTTCAAGGTAATTCTGAATATGTTGACAGCTGTATTGAGAAATTTAAAGATCACTCAAGTATCGGAAAAATTAAGCAACATGTTGCTATTAATGGTAATTTCAATTTCAATTTTAAATCAACTACTTTCCAAAATGTAAACAAATTATTCTCAAAACTTGATGTATCAAAATCTACTGGATGTGACACCCTGTCACCCAAAATTATCAAACTTAGCTCAAATATTACTGTACCCTTCATAACTGATATGATGAATGACATGTTCACAATCAAAACTTTCCCTAAACAACTTAAATGTGCGGAAGTTCAACCGCTGCACAAAAAAGGCAGTACTCTAGAAATGGCCAATTACAGGCCAGTCAGTATCCTGACAACTTTCTCTAAAATTTTCGAAAAAGAAATTAACAATCAACTCAAACCCTTTACTGATAAAGTGTTTGTAGAAACACTATCTGCTTACAGATCAAATTATAGTACGCAACATGTCATTCTACAGGTTACGGAGGCAATCAAGGGCTCTTTGGACAAAAACCTATGCTCAGGTGCTGTTTTAACAGACCTGTCCAAGGCCTTTGATTGCCTCCCCCATGATTTAATTATTGCAAAACTAAATGCATATAACTTTAGTAAAGATGCTTTAGTACTTATCTCTAGTTACCTTCGAGGTCGACAGCAGCGAGTCAAAATTGGAAACCAAAGAAGTAATTGGTCTAATCTCAAAAAGGGCGTGCCCCAAGGGTCCATTTTAGGGCCAATTTTATTTAATTTCTTCATCAACGACCTCCTGCTGCCGACCTCGGAGTACAACATTGCAAATTATGCTGATGATACTACTATTGTAGTTAATTCACCTTCAAATGAGTTACTTTTAGACAATCTCAGTAAAGCAACTAGAATTGTCTTAAAATGGTTTCAAGAAAATGGTATGAAGGCCAATCCTTCAAAATTTCAATTCATTGTCTTTGGTCGAAAAAATATCACTAGTACTCTATATGTAAATGAAAATATTGAAATTAGTCCTAGTCAAGATGTTAAATTATTAGGAATTACTCTTGATTCAAAACTTGATTACAACAAACATGTATCCCAAATTTGTAGAAAATCTGCATGGCAATTGTGTGCTCTGCGAAGAATTTCAAAATACTTAAGCACTGATGCAAAAATGTACATTTTCAAGTCATATATTGCCAGTAACTTCAACTATTGTAAAGTAGCTTGGCATTTCTGTTCAAAAAGAAGTAGATTAAAACTAGAAAAATTACAAGAAAAAGGGTTACGAATTGTATCTGAAGATTATGAATCATCGTACGATGCATTATTGTGTAAACATAACTTCAAATCCCTACATGTAAATAGACTACAGTCAGTACTGCTTGAGGTATATCAAGCTCAGTATGAATTATCACCTGCTTACATGTGTCGATTATTTAAAAGAAAAACAACCAGTTATGATCTTGTCAACAAGCATCAAATTGAAGTAGTGTCAAAGAGAACTACTCTGTATGGACTGAATAGTTTAACTCACTTGGGCGCCACCTTGTGGAATAGGCTACCCAACAATGTAAAAGACAGTGAGGATGCCAACCTCTTCAAAAAAGCAGTCTCCAAAATTGACATTTTAAAACTGGAGAGTTTGTATAAGTAGTCTTCTGTTTTTACAATTTATTTGTTATAATCGTTTTTAATCTTTCCGTCCTATGTTGTTATAATTTTGATTTTTACATGTCCTCATTTACTTATATTTTTTAATTTCTAACTAATTTGTCTAAATCTTTTACATAATCATTTTTACTTTGTTTTTAATTTCGGTGACACTAGCCTAAGGCTAAAGTTTATATGTTTTTGTAAAACCGAAAAGAAATAAAAATTGTCTATTGTCTATTGTCTATGTCTATTGTCTATGGCAAGCCAGATTTCTGTAATTTCGTAATAAAAATGGTTTAAAAAAAATTGTGGCATTTTTAATCAAAATTTAAGTTTTGTATGGGTTTTGATGTTCCTATGCAACAATGTGGCTTGATTTCCAAGAATAAGAATGGGTGAAAATTGTTTCTGGACGGATATTTTTCCTGATAAACAGTTTTTTCAAGAATCAACCCTTGCCTACTTTAAGTAGCGGTATTTTGGTAGTGAACCACCAAATCACTTCAGTCCTCTTTGATTATAGAAACAGTAATATGTTAATTTTATGATAGGATGATGGAAATTCTCAAATTCCAAACTTTATTTTGACCCCCCATGAGACACTTTGAGTGCAAATACTGTAAAACTGCCCATTAATTAATATAGATATAGGAAATATGAAATGGTTTACAATTGTCCAGAGAAGACAATCTGCCTTCAATCTATGCCTATGTATGTGGCTATAGGCTTATTGCATTGTACAATTGGCAGCTCTGTTATTAAGAATTTCAGCATATTTGAAGGCACGGAAGTTAATTGCACTTCAGGATGACACTTCAGACATGACAGTCAAATACAAATTTGACACTTCGTGAACAATTCTAAAAACAATTACACCCTTTTGAATTGGTTAATTGATCTTAATTGGATTGGTTACTTCAACTTACTTGGGTGACACAAGGGGGTCTGGAACATAGTGGGATGCATTACATCTTAGCTAAAGGGAGTGCATGGTCGGATATAGGAGTCTTTGTTTTCAATAATTTGGTATTGAATAATTTGGTAATTAATTTGTGTTTATGTCAGTCAACCCAAATTCTGATATCATGTTATGCCAATGAAATTATCATCACTAGATGGACTTGCAAATTCCATTTGCCTTCTAGTTTTTTTCTATAATGTTCTGGAGAGTGCAAACCTAACCCATTCATTCATAAGCTTGAAGTGACCAAAGACGTCCAATCAACCATTCACACCTCTGATGCTTGCTGAAATGTGATGATTGCAAGTCAATTGATTACATAAATTATAATATGTACCATCATCCTAAGTGTTGATCCCAATTGGATTGATGGTGTTAATTGGATTGGATGACACTGGATGGCTGAGTGGGCTGCATTAAAGGCCAATTGGTATTATTCACAGCCCCAAATTGCCCTGAGCTGCATTCAAAGTGTAGGAGTCCCACAGACTCCTTACTGCTCAGCAAAAGGGAGTCTGTGGACAAATAAAGGAGTCTCGGACTCACGGACCCTGTTATTAAGCTTACCACAGCATAACACTATTTTGTGAAGTTGTAACAAAAAGATTAACTCTCCTCCTGTGTGACAGGTAATAGATAACAGTTTCAGATCTCTTAAAGCAATTAAGTTAATGCTTGAGTGTTTCATTGTTGTCTGCTTGTTGTTTCAATTAGTAACTATAAACAATCAATTAGTGTTGTCTGTGTTATTGCAGTTTGGCCACAGTGAAAGGCTGACAGTAAGTGCATGTGCACTCATTGATTGTTTAACATTGTTGATTACAATTTGTTTACATCTTGCTGGCAGCTTAGCTGTGCGTATGAGCACAAGTGATGAGGTCCCTCTGCCTGGTTGAATGACCTGACCTATTTGAATATTGATATCTGTGTCACCTGGAGGTCATCCCATTTCTGACAGACTCTCCAGCTGTGCTGTTCGTTTAGAGTCTGTGAGCAGACTGGCGATATCTAGTCCTTCTATAGGACAGGCTACGTCTATTTACACCAGTGGTGGATCCAGACCGGGTAGTCTAGAGGGGCCTGGTTGTTGCTTTGGCCTTTGAGGCCTGAGTGTGCCTCGTTTCGGCATTCGTGGGCCTGCGTTGCTCCATATTCTCTTGAAATATTATTTTCAGCAGTCCAACTTTGGGAGGGGGGATTCTTACACTAAAATCAATTATGACCAACCAAAAGGCCTTCTTACGAGCAGAACCAATCAAACGGGCTCTTTTTGGCTGCCGACATTTATCTACAAACTGTGTAGGCCTACATATGTATCTACTTTCAAGAGCAACTGTATGCATCAAGTTGTCCAACATTTCTTTAATTGACATTTTAGTTATGGAACCTACCTAGAAATTTAAGAATATCTGAAAGGACATTTCTTAAGAAAAGAGAACATAATCCTTCAGGCTACCACAATAGTTCTTCTTTAATAATTGTAAGTTCAGTGACATTTCTGGTTAAAACCACATACTGTGGAAGTCAAAATTGCTTGTGAAAAGCAGCAGTAATAGTCACCTAATCCAGCTTAGACTTTGTTGCCTTATCCTGCAGCAAATTAGATTAAAGTGTAAAATCAATTTTGGGAACAATGCCAAAGCAGGTCACAGAGCCCTGCAAAGTGCAATGAACCATGAAATCATTCAAATGATAATATACTTTTCAATCATGGATGATTTGATTTTGCATAATCAAATATATAATGAAGGTTATCAAATTGAGAATGGGGTTGTACACATTTGAGCATTTTTACCCTCGGCAATGTACATTGCCGTCGGGTATTGTTATTATGGAAAATGTTTGTCCGTCGAGCGGGCGGGTGGCGCCACACAATGTGTATTGGCCACTGTCATTAAACTATTGCACCTGTGTGAATGGGTCTTATAGCATTGATGTGCCTTTTGGGAGTTCATAATTATGCATTCACTACAGTTTTTGTAAAATATAGAATATTCCAAAAAGAGTGGTTTTTTTTTTCGTTTCGGGAACAGTCCTCGGACATGGTTATACTTAAGGACACGAAAATCTACCATAGCATGTGATAAATAGTTTATTAAATACCTAAGATGTGCCTTTTGGGGGTCTAAATGCTCCTACAAAATTTAATAACAGCAAATTCAGCTTAGGGGGTTCTATCAGCTTATCACATCACAGAACGCATAGCCTTCAACATATCGCAACTCTGGGCTGATATATAACACTTAAAAATATTGAAAATCACAACTGGTGGAGGACGGATGCATTATTTTTCTTGAAGATAAAAAAGGCATACAATTCCCCCCCCCCCTGTTCTGGAACCACTGTCAAGCCCTCCCCCCCTTCCTCCTGGAGATCTAATGGTTTCCCCCTGAAAGAATCTGCAGTTCAGTGGGACTGACCTCTTTTAACCTGAATCTGACCTTTCCAGATCTCAGCCCAGCAGCTCACAGTGCCCTGGCTAAATCAAATAAATGCTGGAGCTGAGGAGGTGAACTTCAGGTCAGCTTCCAAGAGGTTACTGACCCTCCTCCAATGTGCTACTGAAGTCCCTTAATTAAATGGTTATTTGCCTTTGTGGCCCTTTGTGTATAGGACTATCTCTCATTTCCATTGATTGACCTAATTCATTTCAGGGACCATTGTATAAACTGTATAAATGTGTATTATTGGCACATTGACCCTGACACCATGTCAAAACTCTTTGAATCACCATTCCAACACATACAGGTACTTTTTTTCTGACCTTGAGTCTCCAATGAAATCTAGCATCAATTGTAATTGGGAAATCTTTCAGGCCTTACATTCAACTGGGCTTTTATTTTGATATATCTCAGGTAAGACTGGGCTCCTTGGTTTTGAAATCTTTAGGGCTAGGTTCAACTGTGCTCCTCTATTATATTGAAATCTTTAGGCCTATGTTCAACTGAGGCTCTTTTATATTGAATCTTTTACAGCAGTTTTCGAGCAGGCTTGGTCAGTATACTGAGAAGAACCTACAGATCATAAACTAAGATAGCCCAGACTACGGTAAAGCTATCAGGCAATTGACCAACTATTAAAATCACATTAAAATACCAGTCAAGATACTGCAACTGGTTGACCTTGGAGAGTTCTTTGTTTTTAAGTAGCAAATGGTCAACTTTTAAGGTCAGCAGAGTAGTTTATTGGTCTACCCAGATGTCAGGGTGGGCATTAGCACACTTCCAGTCTCAGTGATATTTTCAGTGAACTGACCAAGCCTGCTCGAAAACTGCTGTAGGTTCTACCAGGATCCTTTAAATTGAAATCTTCAAGCATATAAGTTTTGAACATGAAATCAAATAAATTTCCTTTTGTCTGGGTTATCTAAGTTTATGATCTGTATGGTCTTCTCAATGAACTGACCAAGCTCGCTCGAAAAATGCTGTATATTGAAATCTTCAAGCATAAACGTTTTCAACGGGAAATCTTTCAGACCTCGTTTCAACTGGGTTCCTTAATGTTGAAATATCTTAGGCCTATATTGAAATCGTTTGGCTGATGTTCGACTTTGTTTTTTTACTCATGCCTTGGTTCGACTGCGTGCCTTGATTATTGGAGGTTTGCCCTCCTTACAAATTGCAAAGAAATTTTTGTGTCGCTTTTCAATCATACTTATGCATGATCCAGGGGTCTACAATTCTACACACTTGCACTATGAGCATTGTAGATGCGAGAAAGTGTTCCATTTGCTCAACTGGGATTGTCTATTTCTTTATTTTTCCACTAATTCATCTGCCACCTGAAGCAGCTCTCACACAAATGGCTCTCTGATCATGTTTACCTTAGCAACGAATCACCATGAGCGCCATCTTGTGTATTTTGGTGAAGAGTCCCCAAATGGGTTGCTTAATATTATTCTGGTCAATTGACCAAGCTATTCTTTCAAGACTCCCTGGCTCTGTCAAATGTATTTAACTGTTCAATTGGATTGGTAAATGTGTTTGACACTTCTTTGACACTACTCAAAATAGCAATTAGCAACTGATGGCAATTAATACTCTTGACACCTTAACAGATAGATAGAAAGAAAGATAGATAGATAAGGGGGTGCCTCCTGGGGGTAGCCCTAGGGGGTGTCCCTTAAGGGTGGGGATACCCTAATGGGTGTAATGTTGCCAATGGGTGTAATGTTGCCAATGGTCTAATGTTGCCAATTGGTCTAATGTTGCCAATGGGTATAATGTTACTAATTGGTGTAATGTTGCCAATGGGTATAATGTTGCCATATGGTGTAATGTTGCCAATGGGTGTAATGTTGCAAATGGGTGTAATGTTGCCAATGGGTGTAATGTTGCCAATGGGTGTAATGTTGCCAATGGATGTAATGTTGCCAATGGGTGTAATGTTGCCAATGGTGTATTGTTGCCAATGGGTGTAATGTTGCCATACGGTGTAATGTTGCCAGAGGGTGTAATGTTGTCAATGGGTATAATGTTGCCAAAGGTGTAATGTTGCCAGTGGTGTAATGTTGCCTATGGGTGTAATGTTGCCTATGGGTGTAATGTTGCAAATGGGTTTAATGTTGCCAATGATGATATGTTGCCAGTGGGTGTAATGTTGCCAATGGGTGTAATGTTGCCAATGGGTGTAATGTTGCCAATGGTGTAATGTTGCCAGTGGGTGTAATATTGCCAGTGGGTGTAATGTTGCCAATGGGTGTAATGTTGCCATATGGTGTAATGTTGCCAATGGGTGTAATGGATGTAATGTTATGAATTGTTGTAATGTTGCCAATGGTGTAATGTTACCTATGGGTGCAATGTTGCAAATGGTGTAATTTTGCTAATGGTATAATGTTGCCTATGGGTGTAATGTTGCAAATGGGTGTAATGTTGCAAATGGGTGTAATGTTGCAAATGGTTGTAATGTTACAAATGGGTGTAATGTTACCTATTGGTGTAATGTTGCCAATGGTGTAATGTTACCTATGGGTGTAATGTTACATGTTACCATACGGTGTAATGTTGCCAATGGTGTAATGTTGCCAATGGGTGTAATGTTGCAAATGGGTGTAATGTTGCCAATGGTGTAATGTTGCCTATGGGTGTAATGTTGCCTATGGGTGTAATGTTGCCAATGGGTGTAATGTTGCCAATGGTGTAATGTTGCCTATGGGTGTAATGTTGCCTATGGGTGTAATGTTGCCAATGGGTGTAATGTTGCCATATGGTGTAATGTTGCCAGTGGGTGTAATGTTGCCAATGGGTATAATGTTGCCAATGGTGTAATGTTGCCAATGGTTTAATGTTGCCAATGGGTGTAATGTTGCCAATGGTGTAATGTTGCCAATGGGTGTAATATTGCCAGTGGGTGTAATGTTGCCAATGGGTGTAATGTTGCCAATATGTTAAATACATAAATAGATTTTGCTTATAATTCAGTGAATGTGGCCTTACGGTTAAGGCTATTTCCAATGCTTCGGCTCTGCATCTCTGTATTTCTTTTCACTTCTAAAGTATATGTTAGACAACTTATTTCATCGGTGAATTTTTTGCACTAGGTGGTTCTAGCCCTGGCAATCGTTCCAATTCATTAGTTTTATCACCCTCGCAAGCCAAGGTATCAGGGATGTAGTTTTATGAAAACCCATCAGAAAAATGTACAAAAATTGGCAAACCTCCAATTGCTCGATTCGCTTGCGATAGAAATTTTAGTTTAAATTTATATTGAAATCTTTCAGGCTTATGTTCAACTGGTCGGGCTCCTTTTAGAGCTCGACTATTTCCAAAACTATCCACTATATTGAAATTGTTTCCATTAAACTGGGCTCCTTTAATTGAAACATAGGTTCAACAGGGCTTCTTTGTATTGGAATCTTTCAGGTTCAGATGAAGAGTGCCATTAGGCCTGCAATGGCTCCGACAAGATGGCCTCTCTCTCTTTTTTTAATAAGTAGGTCAAGAAAAAGAGGATATAATATTAGCTAATAGGTGTAGAAATATAATGTACGAGTATATTGAATTAAGTACATTGGTAATTTCTGACTGTCCTGACTCGTATATATTTCCGATTCATTTGGAATGTCCATGAGTCGCGCCAACCGAAAATCTGAAATTTGGACTTCCTGTTTGCAAATTCACTTGATTCAGAGCATTAAAAACTTAAAACACTACATTTAAATACAAAAATACTTGGAAATATGAAAGTACATAGTCTTTATACAATACATAGATCTGCTCTGAAACATTTCGAGGTCATTGGCCCTCAGTGTGACCTAGTATGGGGGAGTTCATAGGCAGTCATCGAACTGTGTTACCTCAGGTGACCTTGTGCAGCATGCTCAGCGCGTCAGTTGTCATGGCAACAAGGCTGTTATCACTGATTTGCTCAGAGAGAGTGTGTAAAACCATGTGACCCATCTGACGTAGGCCTATCATCCATCATTAGCACTAGCTGAGATTTATTATTGATTTTAAAAATAGGCCTACTAATTGTTGGACTTGGCCATTGTTGTTAACTTGTAATTTGTAAGTATTTTTAGGTAGGTCTAATGGTACATGTATGCTAAGGCCTGTGAAAAGACTCTTTATGAAACCTTCAGTAGGCCTGCATTTATAGTTAGTTCCTTGATGAGCTTTGATACATTGTTTGTAGCACAGTGATGTGATTGCTTTAAAGAATTACAGTGGAGGAAATACAAGTGATTATGTTGTGTGATATCTCAATGCAGCTGGGTGGCTGAGTGGTTAGAGTCTAAGACTGCTTCCATGAAGGTCTTTGTCTGCATGGGTTCGAACCCCGCATGCGGAACCCAAAATTTTCAGCGGACCTTCATGGCAAAATCCCAGTTGGTGTCATTTCAGATGGAACGTTAAATTGGCAGCCCCTTGTATCGGTGTTTGACCTGGACAAGTAAATGATCCCTCACATGGGGTAATGTGAGGTATTTTCGATGCATGTGAGCAGCTGTAAGACTTAGATGTAATAATGAAATAATAGACTGTGAGACCACACCAAAATATTACCTATTCCCAAGGGTGGGGTCTTGTCTCAGCACTGAATAATTCTGCGCAAGGCACCCTCCAGCTAGATAGATAGATAGATAGATAGATAGATAGATAGATAGATAGAATAGATAGATAAGTGCAGCCCTCTAAGCCAAGTTCTGGGCGTACGCTCACAAGGGTTGATCGATGAGATGGACGAAAGAGTGAGACTGCTCAACATGTTACACATTTACCCCATGTGAAGGATCTTTTACTTGTCCAGCACAGCTTAATGTCGCATGAGTGAAAGAACTGAGTTCTTGGAGTAAATTCGAAAGTACATCGATTCATTTCAGGGTCAATTTTCAGTTGCAGCAGGCCCTACATTTTACATTGAAATCAGTGGCAAATTTGTCAGCAAGAGCGGATATATCATCGAACAACGAGAATTGGACAAATGTCACTGAAATAGGTCTCTGACACCTTATAGGACTATAATATTCGCGCAGCGAAACGGCCGAAGGCCGTTTCACGAAGCGAAACTTAGCACAAGAAAGGTTTCAAAAATCTGTGCAGTGATGGTCTCAACATCAATGGTCGACAGCAGGAAATTAGGTCAAGTGGGACCAGCTTCTTATCAATGATTTAGTTTCAAATTTAACAAAACATGACATATTCATATTCAAAAGTGTCTTAAAAATTCAATTTTCTCCATTAATATTCCTTGTATCTATTATTTTTATGGAATAGTTAATTATAAGCTTTGACAAGCTAAATTAAATTATTAACATGTGATTCATTTCATTTCAAAACAGACAACAAGAAAACATAACAAAATTAAGGTTACATAATCTTGCTGATGATTATGTAACAGTGAGCAATTAATCTACATGCAGATCATGTTATTGTTCTTGTTATCACTATTATGTAATATCAAGAAATCTAGCATAGACTTACATTTGGCAGCTTTCAGTGTTGTCTTCCTTTTTACTAAGTTTTATTATTTAGCTGATTAACTATCAAGTCTATTTATTCTTAATCCTATTTATTTTCTATCCTATCTATCTATCTATCTATCTATCTATCTATCTATCTATCTATCTATCTATCTATCTATCTATCTATCTATCTATTTTATCTTACTAATAGTTTCTAGTCTAAATTTCTCTCTATTTTTCTATATATCCGTCTTTCAATTTTTTTTGAAACAGTAACATAACTGCCTTTTGAATATGAAATGAATTTAATGAAAGTTATGGTAAAACCATAAGTCCTAAAAAAACTTTTTAAGAGCTGCGCGAACTTCAAGGCTGTGCCATTTACATAATAGGAGACTACTAATAGGAGTTTCCTCAAGGATTCAGCCTTGCCATCAATATCAGGTGACAGTAATATGCCTTGCTCTCATGATAATGAGCTAGCCCTATTTTGGATCTGTGTGAGGTTTGGTTTTCCAGGAAATTGGTTTCTGAAATTTCTTTGAGGTGAGGTGAAAAGATACCTTGCTTGGCTTGTTGAGTTCCTAGAAACAAGAGCAGGTATACTGCCTCCTTATCCCCCATGCCCTACACATCTACCAATACCCACCAGAATTCCCATTTTAGTTATGCCAAATATTTCCACCAGGGGCACAATTGTGCATACATGTAAGGATGTGGAGACACCTGGGGGTGAAATTCAATTTTTAAAATAACATGGCTGCAGGCCAAAAGCACAGCAAAAAGTATTTGGGATGTGGAAACGGTTATGATATTTATTGATTTATGGTCAGATTTGACAAGTTTAGGGAGGTCTTTGAATGTTGGGAAAGGATGAGCATTGTGCATGGTGTGGTGTTTGAGATATTTGATGGACGCCATGACATGGAGACTAAAAGTAAAATCCCCCATAGCATAGCATGGGGGATAATTAAGACTCAAACTGTGGATTTTTCAGCCGTCATAAGGACATTTTATATCTCCCGTTGGCAATCTTACCAATCTGCTTCAATAGCAGAAAAGCCCTGATCTGTGAGTCAAGGGTCATCCTCGACATGAGTCATCGCCGACATGTTCTGCGACTTGGAGTAGCCTCTTCCCTTTTGTGAAGTACTTCTGCTGTTATGCAATGACCATTTCGGCAAGCGAATTCAACTTCCTAGAGCTGTTTCCCTGGCTCATAACTCAAGAGTCACTCACTCGCAATGAAATAACTTTTGACGAGGTCTCTGAGGGGCCTGAGAGACAGCTGGTTGGCAGAGTTGTTATGGTTCCCGCCTGCTCTGCTGAAGGCCTTAACCAGTATGGGTGCGAACCCTGGGTGGGGAACCCAAAATTTTCATTGGACTTCCATGAGCAAAATCCCAGCTGGATGTCGTTCTGACGAGTTAAGTTGGCGACCAATCGCTGGGTCCAGGGTTCGCATACAGCTCCTTTGTTAGGTCATCTGGGCCTATGTTGCACAGCAATTTCAATCATCCTTCACCTTATTGCCTTATCCTCCTCCTGTCCAATATAAATATCCTACCAAGTGCATAAATGCGGGACGTAAAGCCCCAATTGTCCATCCGTCCATCAAGAGTAACATCGTGATGTTCACACATGAGCAACATATATTGTATATTGTTATTTGACTAACATTTGAATCAATACGCCGAATATGATATATGAAGTTAATCCTTGATAATATTTTATTTACTAGGTAGATGTCCTGCCAAACACACAGTCAGCACTTCAGTACTGTTCAGCAGAGCCAGTGAAGGTTAACTGGTCAGTATAGCCTATAATAGACCCTTATACCATTCAACACCTCTGTCAGCCAATCACATGCGAGCATTTCAGGGAAATAATTCCCATATTCTTTGTTGTCCAGTTATCCTCTCATGTTTGAGTGTTTGTCTTATGGTATAAGCCAGTTATTCACCATGGGATCAGGAATTTGTGTTTATCACACCTCGGGCTAAAGCCCTCAGGTGATAAATCACATATTCCCTCTCCCGTGGTGAATAACCTATACTAATCAACAAGTAAGCTGGTATATCTCTATGTTAGAAGTGGTGGATCCTAACTGGGTATAGTCAGGGGGCCCCGGCCTGTTTTCAGTGTTTGTTGTCCTGCGTCGTCAAGTTTTTTCTTCAAAATGCTATTCTTTGTCTCTGTGGTCAAGGGGGACCCTCCCCTGGATCCACCACTGGTCGGTCAGTCAAATGAACCGCTCAGTCACCAACCAGTTGGTGAAAAAAAGGAAACTCATCAAAGACTATTGAGGCATTTACTGTCCATCAGTCAGCCAGGCCCACGGTTTGTCACTCAGTCTTCTAGTCAGTCAGTCAGCTGGTTAGTCAGTCAGTCAGCTTGGCAGCTATAGTCAGCTCGTCAGTCAGTCAGCTTGGCAGTCAGTCAGTGGTCAGGATCCAACCAGAAATCAGTCATTCAATATCTATCTATCTATCTATCTATCTATCTATCTATCTATCTATCTATCTATCTATCTATCTATCTAACTGTCTGTCTATCCATCTATCTATCTAGCTATCTATCTATCTACTTATCTACCTCTAGTTATCTATTTATCTACCTCTATCTACCTATCTATCTATAGGTCTATCTGTGGATCTATCTATATCTTCACTTAATATTGTAATTGATTTACCTGTATCCACACATCTGCACCTATCCAAAATGTTCCACATCATATGCCTGGCCCAGCAACTAAATACTCTAATTGATTCTTTAATTGGTGTTTATCACATTTCACACAGGAGCAGGATTGCATAGAGAACTGTTAGAGCATTTCCCATTGTTTACCCAATACTACATGTGATACATATTCACGTGTCATTGTATCTAATTATTAAATTTAGCCTTTTTTATTAGTAAAGTTTTGAGAGATCACTGCACTTTTTGAAGACATCAGGAACAAGGTTGACTTAGCCTTAATTTGTTTTAGGTTAATCTTCCATGCAACATTTCCCCAGATTTTTTAAACAATCTTGAAAATGCTTATGGGGTGAAAGCACAGTAAGCGCCTCAATATTTGGCCCCTATGACCTAATAATTATTTTCATCAGAAATGAAAGTGTAGTACATCACTTTAGACCTAATAATGTGTATAATACAGAATTGTGTTTGTCTAATAAATCAATACAGGTAGTTGCTGGGCTGCTATGCACTACATTATGAAAGTTCCTTGAAAATCTAGGTTTTTCTGCTGAAACGGACCATTGGCTTTTCGTCAGTTTTCGCAGATGTGATATGGACAGTTTGCATGAACTGTGACCAATTAAATTTTTGAGCCTTGTCAGCATTCACTAAAATAATCCAAATATGTCACTAAACATGGTATCCCTGCTTTATTCGTGACATACCAGACCTCCAAACATCAGTCCCCAGACTAATTTGAACATTTTTGTGGACGTAATGGACGGACATTTACACTTTTTAGCCTGGTGTCCAGTGTATAAGTTAAATTCATTGTGTTTTTAAATTTTTCAGTTGCATACATAGGTAGAGAGAGATAGACATGCATTTCCATCTCAGTTGACATGTTAGCTGGTCTTTAATTCATTTAAATTACCAAAAAATCAGTTGTGGACGTAATGGACGGACATCCATTTTAGCCATTAAAGCTTCTTGCATCTCACAATCATCAGTGGCCAGTGGAAATTTTTTGCTTAAATTCATTAAACCAATATCATATCTAGGCAAAAGGACCAAATTCGGCTAATTATAACATAAAAATACCCTCCAGCCAGCCTTTTGAGCCCCTGACTGTAAATTTGCAAAAATATGGTTACAAGCAGACCTTTTCTTTGGACGTCATGGCTGCCATAATCATCATATCGAAAAGTCAGCCAATGGTCCAAACAGAAGGCCAGGGAGGTACAGTAAACAGATAATGTCACCGGCAGAATGTGAACTAAATATTAGGCTACAGCATTGCTGCAATAGATGGTGCGTCAGAAAAAGGGCCGCTGGTTACATGCTAAAATTAACAAATTATACCCACTTTAAAGGTCTGCCCAGAGCATGGTTTTAATTGTATGCCCGTGAAAAATGCCTAAATTTCTCATATTTACTTGTTGATCAAGCTTAAATACTGCGCTGTTTCTTCTTTATGTCAGAAATTGGTTTATAGGACCCTAAATTTACTTTTATCTGATCAAAACGCAATTGAGGCCTTTACTGTGCTTTCACCCTATGATGAGACTTCTTTTTTTTTTGGTGGGGGGGGGGCGCATGATGCAGCATGATGCTACATGGAGCCCAATACTACTGCCACTTGTCAGTCACGAACAGAACAGAGATGGTCTATAGCACAGATCTCATCAGATTTTGTATAAATTTCAAATTAATACCATGTCCTTTTTGAAACTATTTTCTTAGGCTTATTTATATATTGAATTGTTTTCCATATGCCTATAACTTATAAGCCTGTGTTAATAAAAGTAAGGAACTCTTGAATGGACCTCCAACAACTCCCTACATTCAGCATAAATCAATTTTAAATGTCAAACCCTAAAACCCATGTTTCCATTGAATCAATTGAATGCAAAAACTACGTCATAAGTTGGATACAAGGGTTCAAGGCCATCTGATCCACATGTTATCAAGCAGCAGTTACACATAGGAAAATACAGGTGGAATTAACTTACCTTTTATAATGGTTTATCACACGATCTCAGAGCAATGTGCTGAGTGTAGACTCCAAAGATGTTGATCTGTGTTGTTTTATCATTTAGGGTTCTATCCATGTTTTGTTGTCATGGCCAAGCCTTGAAGATTGATCAATGACTAACAATAGTGTGAATGTACGCTGCTGTGCGATTGAATGGGCTGAACCCAAAACAGAGCCTCACAGCTCACAGAATGAATGAAAACTCCACTTTCCTGCAGGAAAACGAATGAAAGATGAATGAAAGTTGAATGTAATCCACTCAATATGAAGATTGTGAGAAATGTCAGTCAATATGTCCTCATAAAAACACGTTTTGTGTGAAAATATGTGTATCGTCTGCTAGGCCAAACGATCACAACACTGAAGATTTTTCAGCTTCATGTATTGACGTCGAGAGCATGCGCTTTTGGGTTTGGCTTGTAGGCAGCAGGCAGTTTTGTATCAGGTCGTTGTCCTTGCATGACCCACACTGTGTTGTGAGGGCTGCCTCTAAGTACATTGAGCTGCAAATACAATTTTTCATTTCTTATTGAATTATGAGCATCAGGAACTTAATTTTTCAATTTCTTACTGTTATTGCCTAGATGTGCCTTTTAAGGGTTCTCCTCATTGTTTCAACCCGAAAAACAACCACGCATTACACTAGTTATTGGCACCAGCAGCACACAGCTGTAATGTCACGTCGACCCTCAGTACATTGCACCTTTCTTGGACTGAACACAAAGGAGTTGCTAATAGTATGTATTGCTATAAGGCCAAGTTAGGGGGCAAAGGCCTGGCAAAGTTCTGCTGAAATTTCCTGAAATTCATTGTAGTATGAAGTGGGTGTCATTACAATATCCTTTGCCTACAATAATAAAAGCCATGCACCTGCTGAGTTCTGATGACATCATGATATTTTGCTGCATATGCAGTATTTAAAGACCTCATTATAAGCCAGTTATGATTATGTGTTCTATTTATATTGGCCCTATCTACTTGCTAACTGCTGGGGCTATAATCATCAAGCTTGATAATATACTTCATACCCCGGGACTTCATATCAAATTATTTTGAATGCTATCTGTGAAATCTGGAGCAGGCCTCTTTTATAGGCCTGTCAGGCCCTGTCATAATGTGTCATTTCAAGGTCGTGTGAATTGTTGCATGGGATAGTAGTTACCCTTTTTGTATTCAAATCACCATATTAGGGTTATGGGCAGTGGCGTATTTAGGGGGGGGGCATTGGGCCATGCCCCCCCCCCTCAGGCCAAAAATTAACACGGGAAAGATAGGAAAAGCTGCAGAGCGCCCCGTATTCACCCCATATAATGCCCCCCTCAGGCCATTTCTAGATACGCCCCTGGTATAGGTTTCCTTTGCTGTATGGTTATTGGACATTAGGCCAGATAATTTAATTTTTAGCTTCTCGGATCTTCCCAAGGCACTTTTTCTTGTGTCAGTCAGTTTGACAAAGAAAAAAAAAAAAGCTGTAATCTAATTTTTTGCAATTTCAATTTAATAAAAATTGTGAGGAAGCTCTTTTTTTCAAAGCCTTAAAATCTGTAGGGCCGGTAATTCGAGAAGCTAAATATTAAATATGTCTGCCTAATGGGGGAAATAAGTAGAGCATTTTCTTCTTCCTTTCTTAATTGGATCTCTACTGTTCTCTAGGGCTTAATTATGATCAAAATGATGCTATATATGTATCTATCTATCTATGTATCTATCTATGTATCTACAGGGGGTGTCCCAAAAGTTCTGACCAATTTTTTTGGCAGACCTTTCTATTTGAAATAGTTTAATGAAATTTTCACAGAATAAATTTCAGGTATATGACCATCTATTTTGAAAAAATCAAGACTGTAAGAAATGTTTAAGTTACTGTTCTGTTACCATGGTTACGAGAGGTCAGTGCACCCAGCGCAGCTCAATTTCTCAGAATAAATTCACCAAATTAGCTGTGTTAAAAGTAAGAGAATTTATAGTAAAAAAGCAAATGATTGAAAGTAAATGTGTTTCCTGATAAGCTTGCAGTCTTTCGAGATATCTTCCATTAGATTATAAACATTTATTTATATTTTAACCTGATCAGCTGAGGCAATTACCAAAGGCATTTTCCAGCAGTTACCTAACAGCGCTTGAGACGGTTTGGCTGAAACAATCTGCTACCAAGAGGCAGTGGTCAAGAACCTTAGGTTCAAAGCCCAATCTCATCTGCTTTAATTACCAGATTTGGCCTTCTGTAACTTTGTGTGATACTGAAATTTATATGCCAGTTCAAAAATTAAAGAAATAATAGTCATAACCAGAAATGAAGCAGTCTCCACATACTCTGAAATTCCACAATTTAGGAACAGCCCAGTTTGGAGGACCCAGGTGATCACCTCAGCACATGGGTTAAACTGATTCACAGTGATTTTAAATGTAAATGAAAAACTTTGAGATATTGTTAGGTTTCCAAATAATATTTTTCATGATCATCCGTTGCATCTTTACAGTAAATTCCTTGCTTATTTACAAGCCTAGACATTTGGATTTGGCCTAAAAAATTGAGCTGCGCTGGGTGCACTGACCTTCTGTTTCCCCGCGGCCTAATGGTCAAGACTGCTTGACCACTGGCTTTGAGGGCGTGGGTTCAAATCTCACCCCGGGAACTCACTTTAGTCCGAGCCCATGGGACATTAAATGGAGGCGGGTTGTATCCAGTATTCTATGCTGGGGCAACTGAAAGACCCTGGACATCCCTGAATTAATAGGGCATGTTCCAGACTCCCAGTCTTCTCATCTCATCATCATACGGCGGTCACCAAAAAATAAAAAAAGTGCAGCTCCCTCCACAAAGATGGTGGTTGAGCTGCCCCGGCTGATCTGGGGTACACCAGCACAACACAAGTCAAGTCAAGTCAGAAAAGTTATTTAAAATGCTCGAACAGGCACCATATTTTCAAAATGGATAGTGAAACACCTGAAATTGATTATGTGAAAATTTCATACAGCTACTTCAAATAGAAAGGTCTGCCAAAAAAATTGGCCAGAACTTTTGGGACACCCCTCGTATCTATCTATCTATCTATCTATCTATCTATCTATCTATCTATCTATCTATCTATCTATCTATCTATCTATCTATCTATCTATCTATATCTATATCTATCTAATCTATCTACATTGTATCTATCTATCTATCTATCTTTCTATCTATCTATCTATATTGTGTATTATTGATGTATGCTCAGGCTGCTAATCACTGTCCAGGGTTTGAATCCAGCTCTTTCCTGATCACCTTGGCCTGTGTTGGAGTGTTGGATGGCTGTTTCCCCTCCTGTCCTTATTAGCCCACCAAGTGCATAAATACAGGATGTGAAGCCCCTATCCATCCATCCTTCTTCATTTCTTTCTTTCTTTTCCTGTTCATTCATTGATTCATTCTTTCTAACATTCATTTCCTGTCTGGTCTGAACTGGTACACAACCTTCGGCAAAGTAAACTCCCTTCTTTCCTTCCATTCTTCCTTCCTTCCTACCTTTGTTACTTCCTTCCTTCTGCACTTTCTTCCTTCCTTCCTTTCATCCTCCCTTCCTTTTGGGGAGAGGGTTAGCTCAGTGGAAGAATGCTGGGTTGCCAATCCCTTTATCCCGCATGGGCGCGAATCTAGCCCTTTGGCAGATTTCACGAAAAGTTCTCTTAGAGGGTACCTTAAACTTTCCAACCCTTTTGTTATCTCTCTGTTGCTTCCTGAAGCAAGTAAACCTATTACTAAGTACATCTGTGAGGTAATGAATAAATATCAATAAAATATTCTTCAAATATGTAGCTTTTTCCTCTTAAAAAGTTGTTTTTTTATCCCTCATGAGGACAATTTTGGACGACCAAACTTGCTGGTGATCAGACATGCTTAATTTGTTACACTGTGGAATCTGCTAAAACCAATTCAGGAAAATGTAATGATGTGTGATTGATAAAAAAGATCTTAAAAATTATTTTGGAACCATTTTTGATTGTGTTGGTCATTATAAAACTTGAAAAAAAAAACTGCTAATGTAACTCGATTCCGTCACAGGACACTGAGGTTACATTAGCAACTTTTACATGGGAATTTTTCTGTGTTCTCGCTGCTTATGCCAATTTCAAACATGAAATTCTAATACTTTATTGAAATGTTGCATTCACGTTGAGGCAAAATAATTTCTCCCACACGTTTCTATGGATACAGATGAGCCCTCCACCCAAGGAATATTCAGGAGATTCTTAGCCCCACCAAGGGGGGAGGGTTGGTCTAGTGGTAGCATGCTGGACTGCCAATCGCTGAGTCCAGGGTTCGAATCAAGCTCTTGCCGGGTCACCTGGGCCTATGCTGGACGGCTGTTTCAATTATCCCTCACTTTATTGACGTGTCCTCCTCCTGTCCTAATTGGCCTAACAAGTGCAAAAAATACAGGACGTAATGCCCCAATCATCCATACTTCCTGAGCTCCACCAAATAGCATTTAATTGTTGTGCTTACATTGAGTGCGCCTTGGAAATCACCTTCTTAAGAATGAAAGGATGAAAATGAATGAATCGGCCATTAAAATCCATTTACTCACAGGCTTATGCATAATCTATTAAATCATCAAAATGACAAGTGACATGTTGGGCCTAAACACTAAATAGTATTTGATATGAAACTGCTTCAGGGTTTATTTTCGGATCAATTTTAAAAAATAGATTAACAGTAATTAATGAATAAATAATGTGGTGTCTTTGTTGTTTTGAGTGCATGGAGATGTATACAATGCATGGATTATAATTCTGATAACAGATAGACGACTCATTAATTGTCAAACATTTCAAATGTCAATATTTATTGTATTGAAGACTTATAATGTTCATCACCAACGGTCAGAGATGGTTGACGTACCCATTGGCAGATACTGTTATTTCAAAATTACCGAAGGTAAGCAGAAGATAGGCATAGGCCTGGAACATAATTTCAATACAAATGTTCTTCCTAAATCATCTTATCTTATTATAGAAGTGCAGGGAAAATAATGAGGCCATTATAGTGTCGGGTGGTAATGATATTTTCGTTTTGTTTTCGGTTATTTCTGAGTTTCGAGTAAATTTCACATTTCCACAAATCTTCTAAAAACAACATTACATGGTCCGCTATTTCTACAACAGGATTTTGCTGTCCGCAGCAGATTATCTCAACCGCAACCCAATTTTCGGCCTGTATTGACAGCGTTCGTTGTAAGATGGAATGCACTTGGGGAGATTGAACAAAATGAAAATTTTGCAAATAATTTCATCGTCGTCTGAAAAATATAACTTGGTTGTTAGATTGGAGTTTTGTTTTGGTGTCAGTTGTAAATGGGAAAAAAGAAGACCAATCCGGATTTTCATGAAATGGCACAATACTAAATGCAAACTGGGAAGTTAGAAAAAAATGAGCTTAGGCCTGACATAATTGACCATAAATCCCGCTTACTGAAGCATTAATTAAAAGACATATTTGCAAAAAGTTGTAATTTGCAAAACTTTGTTCAAAGACTTGCTTACGCTTGAAGTTACCCACAATATAAAATGTTTTCCCAATGACTGTATCCTCATGGGCTAATACTTTGCTTATGGTTTTGGCAAAAACTTATATTCAAATTGTGAGCAAGTATCACAAATATTGCGTATCTTCTCCTGTTGAGTGCAGAAATTGTTTATGCCTTCGTTTAATGATTTAAAAGTGTTGTCAAAAACGTGATCACTGATCTTTTCATGCTGAGAATCTTGCAGGTGGTGTCACAACAAAGGATTCCTTCCATTACAACTTTTGCTGATTTTTGTCACAACTCCGAAGTATTAATAATTAAAAATTTATATAGACAAAGAAAGACGTACACAAATAATACAGATATGCATATATACTATATTATATGATATTGAATTATTCACTGTATTCATACACTCTTGCTCATAACTACGGAATATATATATCAAAACGACCGGCAGAAATGATCCATAGTCCTGAGCAGACAATGATCTGCAGGAGCAGGGGATAGCACTATATTCCGCCAATGATGTTTTTTACTCCTGCGAGCCGGAAAAATGAAAAATGCCCACTGGATGTCCAAAAATTGAGAAAAACTCTGGCTCTTCCTCTGCAGCTTCAAAAAAAAAGTTTCGACAAGCTTAAATGTTTTTTGACTGCCCCAGAGGAGTTACTCTGATTTCTAGGAATATTATATCAAATTTTTGCTCTGCTGATTCGCAAAAAAATCGCCGGCAGGATGTCAAAAATTATCAAAAAATCATCCAAATTCCCAAGAAATCCTAGCCTGCCGGTGCAAAAAGTACTCCGGATCTCCTTGTGAGAATGGGGCATAACTCTTCAATGATTCATTTAAGTTCTTCAAAATGTGATTTTAACCCCATGCGTACTTGAAATGATGTAGCCGTATTTCAATGGGTATTTTTGCATTTTCCTGTATTCCATATTTATGACCAAGATTGCAAGATTTTTGTATTTGTATTGTATTGTATGTACTATCAGTCATGCCCTGCAATGCAGGCACGAAATTCGTGGTGAGCCTTCCACAATGATACAGCTCAGGGCAGCCATAGTACGGCGCCCATGGGCACATTAAATGGAGGCGGGTTGTATCCAGTGTTCTGTGCTGGGGCAACTGAAAGACCCTAGACATCCCTGAATTAATAGGGTATGTACCAGACTCACAGCCTTCTCATCACTCATCAATGAGTCATCATCATACGGCGGTCACCAACAATGCAAAGGCATGGGAACCTTGGGCAATGTTCCCCTTGTCTCTCCCATGGGCTCTGACCAAATTGAGTTCCAGGAGTGGGAGTCGAACCCACGACCTCACAGCCAGTGGTAGCACAAACAAGCACCTTTAACCATTAGGCCACGGGGATTGTACTTTTCCTACATATCAAATAAGGATATTTCCTTCTCAACCCCCACAGCTTCTCCCAGCATAATTAAATTCTATTAACATTTCCAAGAAAAGTAAAATCATCTTCTTCCTAATCCCCGTGACTATTTCATCTTCTTCATCTTCATATTTTCTTCTCTTTTTCTACCAGTCCTTTCTCTTCTTTAAATTTTGTTTGAGCACTTTCTTTTCCTCTTCTTATTCTTTAGTTTTTTAAAGTTATCTTTCCTCATCTTGTTTCGTGTTGATGCAAAAAAGTAAAGTGATCAGTGTTGTTTTTTCAATGAGAAACTTGCAGGTGTTGTGACAAACAAAGGATTTCCTCTGTTAAGATTATTGTGGATATTTGCCCCAACTACACAATAATTAGGTGATAAAAGGACAACACATAATATTATACCAGGGCTTCAGAATGGGATAAATAAGACTCTCGACTTCTTTGGCTCTCTCAAAAGCGACTGCGACTCCTCAGGTCTCCTGAATTATGACTGAGATTCCAAACTCTGCATTGGCATTATTGCACACAAATATTGCATGGTTTACAAGGGAAAAAATAAATTGTACAAAGTTTTCATAGTCCTAATTCTACAGGTACATGAACACCTGTTTAGGAAGTTTCGTGTAAAATTTTGGATACATTTGACATTTTTGTAATTGTGTTTCTGTAAATCATATACATAAATTATTTTTAGGATTCGGGAGTCACCTATTTTAAAATTTTTGACTCCGACTCCACCTGAAAATCAAAGTTTGATTCCGTCTTCACCCAAAAACCTCCACTCCACACTCTAAAAAATGTGGGGACAAAATTGTTTTTTTTTTTTTTTTTCGGAGTCATGCACTCTGAAAAATTTCAGACAAAATTGGTTTTTTAGATTCAAAATGGTTTTTTAGAAAAACCAAATTACAATGCAAAACCAAAATGGAAAAATCCATTTTGGTTTTTTGCATTGAAATTTGGTTTTTCAAAAAACCATTTTGAATCTAAAAAACCAATTTTGTCTGAAATTTTTTAGAGTGCATGACTCCGACTCCTCGACTCAGACTCCAAAGCCCTGTATTATCAAAGACAGTGTATCTATAGATACACTGTCTTTGGTATTATATAGTACTGTGCAAAAGTCTTGTGCCACTTCAAAATGTCTGTACTGTTTACAGTCACTCTAGCGTCCAAAGGGAAAACCTAGTAAGTCACATAAATTTACGACTTTCTGAGAAAATTTACTTTTAAATTCCAGTCCTTGCAGTAAGAGATGGACTTACTGGGATTTGCCAGTGTCATTCTGGGGTAACGGGCCACTTCTTGAAAATCTAAACTTAATAAATATGTAGAAACATGTCTCAGAAGTCCTATTTTGACCTTAACTCAATTTGGCCCAAAATGTGACTTACTAGGTTTTCCCTTTGGACGCTAGCACTATTGTATCTCTCTCCTGCCCTGGCATCCTCCAAACAAACTGAATGAAAAATGGTCATATTTCGATTCCTCACTCCAAAGGGCATTTTTGTTACTAATTTTCTGTCCAGTTCCTGTGTTATTTGGCATACTCGTACACGTATTACTCGGCCGTCTTCTCCCTGTACTCACAAAAGCTTCATGAAGCCTGAAGAACCATTCCAGGAGACTATACTAATGAAATTACAGCATTCAACAAAAATATCCATGGAGAGGGGTTGGAATAAGACTTTTGCATAATACTGTATGTTGATATTACAGTGTAAATAAAGTAATACTGTCCAACATCTCAAATTGATAATTTTCTTCTCAACGACTTGTAAACCACATCATAAAGTAATTTAACACTAATTCTAAGAAAGGTCACTTGAGTTTGTTAGTGAATCAAATATGCAATGCTTTCTTTCACCTGTTCAGTGCGTGGGTGTGCATTGTATGAATGAAGATGATCCAGGGTCGACATGTCATATTTTGTTCTATTTATATCTACATTGTAAAACGGATGCTCAGTGTGCAAAGGCGAATAAATGCATGGATCTATTAAACTACTTTTGTAGTTGTTGAATCAGATTGTTCCTTAACCAATACCTTCCAAACTTCTTCATCTTTTGTTTTTATTTTTTCCGAGCACAGTCTTATCTCTTCTCAAGATTTTTGATTTTTCTTTTTCTTTGTCTCCTCCTTCTTCTTCTCCCGTTTGTTATTCCCCCTTAGTCTTCTTCTCTTCTCATTCTCCTTCTTTAGTTTTCCTCCATCTTTCTCTGTTGTCTCCTTCTTTTTCTTCTCCTACCTGGTACTTATATAAACTTTTCTTCTTCCCTTTTAGGACTGTCATCGATAAGGCCGAAATTGATGAAACGGAAAATGATCGATGCAATATGGCAAGCATAAAATATATTATTTCCATGGCATTTGGTATATTTATGGTGATATATAAAGAAAAAAAAAATTCCACTTGTTTACATCAAAACTGTGCCATTCCATTCCTCAATTCTAACTGGAAATCTCACAATGAGAAAGTGCGCATTTTCAAAATGGCGGACACGGGCGACGCCAGTGCTGAATTCTAGAGATTTTTTGCAAAGAACTCAACAATAAAGCTGCATTTTGCTGTTTTGTTCATAAGTTCTGTGTGTAAAGGTATCGATTCTTTACATGGATGCATCGGTAAGGTTTTCGTTGAATATTGCATCGAAAAATTGTCATTGATGACATCACTATCCCCTTCTCTCTTTTCACTCTCCTCCTTTACTTGCTTTCACTTCTTCTTCCTTTTCTTCTTCCTTTTCATCTTCCTTCTCTTCTTCCTTTTCTTCTTCCTTTTCTTCTTCCTTTTCTTTTTCCTTTTCTTCTTCCTTTTCTTCTTCCTTTTCTTCTTCCTTTTTTCTTCCTTTTCTTCTTCCTTTTCTTCTTCCTTTTCTTCTTCCTTTTCTTCTTCCTTTTCTTCTTCCTTTTCTTCTTCATTTTCTTCTTCCTTTTCTTCTTCCTTTTCTTCTTCCTTTTCTTCTTCCTTTTCTTCTTCCTTTTCTTCTTCCTTTTCTTCTTCCTTTTCTTCTTCCTTTTCTTCTTCCTTTTCTTCTTTCTTCATATCTCATTGTGTTCTCTATCCGTTGTGTTCATCTCATTCATTTCTTCCTCTCATCCTTCCTTCCTTCTTCCCTTCCCTTCATCCCTCCTTCCTTCCTTCATTCCTTTTCTTTCTGGTCAACTTTTCCTTCCTCTCAGTGGCGGATACAGAGGGGGCCTGGGGGCCCGCCCCCCCCCCAGACCACCAAGATAAATAGTAGCATTTTGAAGAAAAATTGTGATAACGTGGGCTCGAGAATGCCGAAACACGTCCGCCCCCCCCCCCTAGACTATCGTGTCTGGATCTGCCACTGCCTCTTGTCATTCCATTCTCTCTTCTTCTTCTTTACCTCTTTCACCGTCACATTCTCTGTCTCCTAGCTATTTCTTCTTCATTTTCTTCACTTTCCGTTTCTTTCGTGTCTCATATGCTGTTCTTTTCTTAGGCCTACTCGTCATCTTACTTGTAATATTTTTCTTTGCCTTTGCCTTCCATTGTTGCACATTGATTTTTCGCCTTCTATTCTTTCTCATTTTTCTCTGCGCCATTTGACCATTTCTCACCTTTGATTTCCTTTTTAAATCTCAATTTATCAATCCTTTTCTCCTTGTTGATGATATGGCTGATATGATTCTCCTCTCTTACTCTAGGGTTCTCTCAACAGTTAGCAACACTTTATGTCACCTGGTGGAAATTTGATATACTACCAACACATTATGGATTGTGTGCCCAGGGTTGTGTGGCACAGGAAAATCACAAGTGCAAAAAGATACCGAAACATTAACTTGTGACATCTTATGGAAAACTGCATAATACAGCTATTGATTTAAGCCATATATATATATTTTTTTAATGCTATTATTTTCCAAGGCTGGAACTGAGGGTCTCCACCCGGTGCACCCTCCGCTCATTTTCCTTCCTTCCTTCTTTCTTTCCTTCCTTCCTTTTCTTTCTCGTCAGCTTCTCCTATCTCTTGTTATTCTATTCTCTTCTTCTTTTTCTTATTTCTCGGTCTCCCCTTTCACCTACCGATCACATTCTATGTCTCCTAGCTATTTCTTCTTCATTTTCTTCATTTTCCGTTTCTCCTTCCTGTCTCATTTTGTTCTTCTCTTTCTCATCATCATGTTATTTCTTTCTTCTGCTTCATTTTCTCTTCTTCTTTCTCTTCTTTCCTCCTGTTCTTTACACCAGATTTCACGGTCCTTTCTTTCTTATTTTCTCGCCATTTAACCATTTCTCACCTTTGATCCTCTTCTAAAATCTTAATTTATCAATCATTTTTCTCCTTATTGATGATGTGGCTGATATGATTCTCCTCTCTTTTTCTAATTACTCTAGGTTCTCTCAACAGTTAGCAACACTTTATGTCACCTGGTGGAAATTTGATATACTACCAACACATCACGGATTGTGTGAAAAGGATTGTGTGGCACCCGGGGTGTGGCACAGGAAAATCACAAGTGCAAAAAGATACCGAAACATTAACTTGTGACATCTTATGGAAAACTGCATAATACAGCCCTATTGATTTAAGCCATATATTTTTAAAATGCTATTATTTTCCAAGGCGGGAACTGAGGGTCTCCACCCTCCGCGCATCATTGCCTCAGAACTGCTAGTGTTCTCCTGCTTATGTCCAATGACCCAATTTTAATCAGTGTTGCCTTATGCTCCAAATTCCTGTTTTGCTCTTAAATATCTATTTGAGATTCGATAATTGTTATGACTCAAAAGCAGTCTTGGTCATATTAAATATGGCTACTGAAGCAATAAAACAAAACACTCCCAAAAGAAGACATTTGTTATCCTTTCTCCTTATGACGAAATCTGGACTTATAGAAATACTGCCTCCTCTTGCAAAAAAATGGACAAAACTGCTTTTGGAATAATTGGGGCATGGATTCTCATCCGATGAGACAATGCGTATCATTGCATGAAGGATGATATTAAAAGAATGTTTAAACTAAATTATAATGGTTGCTATCTTCCTTTGCAGAGTTTCCACTGTTATCGTTGAAGTATCCCTGTTTGGAAGGGTAAAACTTTTCACCCTTCTATCATAGAGCCACAGAAAGTTTTGGTCGTTAAAAAGCCATTACCCTCGTAGTAATCCTGTCCCAAAAAATAAGTGTCATATCAAGTAAACAATATAATGGTTATAAACCAAGATGCAATCCTCTGTATGTTGGGTCATTGGTTGAAGAAAACAAAGCCCAGTATACCATTGGCCTATATTTGGGAGGGTAAATGGTATAAACACAGAAGGAAACTGTCCTCCTGGTAATGGCTTTTTAACAACCAAAACTTTCTATGGATGTCTGGAGGGAGGGTGAAAAGTTAAAAAAAAAAGTTACCCCTCCAAACGGGGATACTTAAACGATAACAGCGGTATAAACTGGATCAAACTTTATCGAAGCAAGCCTGCACACGTTTGACCAAGCCTGTGGCACAACATCTCTGGGTTCACTTATATTTTAACAGAGCTGTAGGCGCGAGACGTTATAGGTTTTGACAGTTGATAATCTAAAGTTAAAAATAATTTTGAATGTAGATATTCTGAAGCTTTGATGAGATTGACATGTTTTAGGAAGCAATTAACAAAATTATTTGAAATGCGGTCCCTTCGAATGTTGACTTCAATCAATAAAATCAGGAAATATTCATAGCCATGCAATATGTGCATGGAATTGACAGCCAGGTGCCAAGGGCAATCAAATTGGCTATTCCACATGTTCCACACATATATATCTAAGTATACATGTAGCCTTAGCTGTCTGTGTACATATGTCTAATCCCTGCATAGTAACTGAGTCCCACTAGGAATGGGTATTGATTTCACTGGCAACACAGTGTTTGTAATTGGTTCAAATTGCTAGTTTCACATTGAACCAGCCAGCCACTAAGTGTTTATACTCAGGACAACAACTTTCGATCATTTAGATTTTCATGGATTTGTCATGCGACTATCGGAATAACATAGTGTTTTGGAGTCCGCTGTATGCCGGGTGTTGAAATAACACTTCTGAAGGCTGAGCTGCAAGGTATATATTTCTGAAGGATCCGTTTAAGTTATTCCAGTGAGGATTGTTTTTCACACTACTTTCGTCTTGGATTGTTTGTCACTTGTTTCACTCTGGATGGTTTTTCAGCAACTTGAAGATTGAAATTCAACCAATTCAAGGTGAGTCAGTTAAAAATTACCCATTGTTTGAAATTTATACACTACAGGTCTGTCTATATATGTCAATTTCCAGACATTAATATTTTTGAATCGCGTCACAGGAATACCTCGTGATTTCATTGAAGGTATCGAATGTATCAACCATAAAATCGATGTGCATGTTTTACTATATTGTTGTAACAACACTCCCAGTATTGAGGTGACTAAACATTGTCCTCTTTAGCATACATGTGGGTGTGACAAACACTATCAGAAAACTATTTTTGAAACTTTGAAGTTGTAAAAAACCTAAATATATGTGATGAGTATTGAAATTAATTATCTGTGTTGAACTGTAGATATACTTATCTCAGCATCGGCCTATACTATCTGTGATAGATATGCAGATGTTATATTGTGAGATATTAGATTTTTAATTAACCTGTATATATATATATATTATTCCATTGAAATACCAAATGATAATAGGCACCTTCAGGACACAATACTTACTTATTCCATCAATTGATTATAGGCAGGTGAGACTCAATACTATGGCATATGCCAGTTAGCTAACTAGCAAACAGTTCATGAATTTTTAATGCAATATATACTCCTTATGTGGTTCATATTTATCAGTGGCAACATTGATTGAAATAGAGTCACTATGTAAAATTGATTGAACATTTTATTCAATAAAATAATGGCAAAAAAAAAATTATCAGAAAATTTTTTAATTTCTTTTCGGCAAGATGTTCTCCTTATTTATGTCCATATAATAGGCCAAGATATATCAATGTTTTAACTCTTCAAATTATCAAGAAACAGTCCAAATAAAGTTTGGGTGACTGACTAGATGCTAAAACACCTTCATAATTACTGAAAAGATATATGTGCCATAAATTAAGATAATTTCCAAGACATTGGTTACGGATCGCGACATATCACCTAATACAAGTAAAGATTGATACAGATTTATTTACCTAAGGATATAAAATTGGTATATATTTTTCAACAAAATGTGGTCAATTTTTTCAGTTTATTTTTTGTAACAGATCATATTGGTCAACTTTTAAACAAATCTGCTTATATGCATAGACGATGCTACTTGCATCACACGCTCATTGTGTTTTGGTTCTGAATAGAAAAAGCAATTTTTTAATGCATTTTAGTTTCAGAAAAATAATTCTACAGGGTGGTAGAAAAAACTAGACTCTTTTTTTTGACGCTGTTCTATAAATTTGTTCATTATTACGGTCCAACATTTTCGAATGGAAAAAGAATAGTCCTGGCAACATTTCTGCCTTTTATTCCCCTAGGACATGATGTGTAATCTTCAGCTCTGGTCAGTGTTCTTAGTAATATTCACTTTTTCCATTGCACTGCTGTTTATTTCACATATCTTTGTACTTCGGTAAAATAATTAGGACAGGGAAAGGAATTTAGATCCAATATTCAGGCTGATCTTCTCAACAACCTTCAGTAAATTTCCAATGAATTTCCAAAGTGTTTCCAATAAACTTCCTATAAATCTACAGCTTTCACCTCATTGCTTTGTTCCACTCCATCTACCACAGCCATTACTACAGGGGAACAAGAAGTGCAACGAAAAGACAATGTGTTTAGTGCTCAAGTGGCTTTGCCACGTCACAAATTTTCATACCTGACTGAGCAAATTCTGAGTATCACACTTCAGGATTATTCCTGTTTCTGTGAAACAACACCCTCTTCTACAATAGTCTAATAATTATGTTGTGCTTTGCAGCAACTGTCATCAACATGTGAAACTTGTTGGGAGTGCACATTACATACACTTGACACTCATTGTGAACTGGGGGGGGGGGGTTATTTCTTAAAAAGGGCGTTGTTTGATTCAGAGACAAATATTTCAATACATTGGACCGAACACAAGAATGCAAAAAAATGGTACAATCCCATATCCAAATGTTTGTACACAACAACTTTGTCCATATGTCTTGCCAAATGATAATTAATTTTACATGGAAAAAATATTCTCTTTAAAATGTAATTAAATAACCTCTTCCTCTTGCCCTGTGTGTAGGGGGCTAGCGCAGTTGGCGGTTCTATATATGGGCTTCCAATCTACGGGTCCAAGGTTTGCTCCCAGATCTTGGCAGGTCAACCGAGACGGAGATATCAATTGAATTTATTTACTACATCATTCATTCATTCAATCACTCTCAGAGGTTTTGCTAAGGCAAAGTACGAGCAGTGTTTTGGGGAGGGACTGATATAATTTTGTTCAAATTTCAAGATGGAGACCTTAACCATTCAAACAGCATATCTTCTGAACTGCACCATAACAGTGAAATAATATTTGGGGACCAAAAAAAATTGCAAGCCCCCCCCCCCCTCTCCGAGACCTAATGGTTGTTCCCTTACCAACTATAAAAAAACTTGTGGATTGAATAAAAGTGTTGTCTTCAGCTTCGGAAATATTTGCACTTAGTGCTCACTGGTGCATAGAAAAATTGCTTGTCACAAGACCACTTGTACAACTGACCACATGATCATTTCGTTGCACTTCTTGTTCCCCTGTAGTAACATTGGTATCAGATTTTGTAGCTTTAGTGGAACTTCACTGGAATCACAAATCAATCAATAAATCCATAGGAGCAGGGATTAGGTCATATATCATTTGGATTAGCATGTTTAATCCTCTTTGTAGTCCTTATCAGAGTGATTCAATCCCATTCTGGGCCTTTCAAGGTTCTTTTACATGTTAATCTGAATCATAGTAGTTCAATAGTGATGATTGTTGAGCTTAAAGACCTTGTATTTTGACATTTTGGTGAATAATACATTTCTGAAGTTTTGGTGAGTTTTCCTTTTTGCAAAGATGTTTTAAGTTTGAAAGTAGCTGCGTGTACCTCATGGTTTTTCTTATATATATTTTCTACAATTTCATATCGATGGTGAAAGTGCAAAACCTCGTAAGTCAAAAAAAGCTGTTTTTTCAGAAATTGGAAAAAACTATCACAGATAATTTTTTATGGTAATGTTCATTTATATGCGAGTTAGGCTCTACGTGATTTATAGAAAGTGAGACCCTGTTTTAGCATAATTTTTTGTCATAGGTCATTGACCCCTGCATTGATGCTACCATCAGGTATGAATGAAAATGTCGAGTTACAAGGTTTTGCACTTTCACTTTTTGCAAGTTAGTGAAAGTGCAAAACCTCGTAACTCGATCATTTATCACATTTCTAAGCAACTTGCAGCATTGAATGTACTTCCAATCTATAGCAATACAGTAAAAATTATGATTTGACCATAATAAATAACAACTGCTAATTTTAATTAGTGGCTACAATAGCAAGAATGAGGAAAATAGCAATTTTTCAAATTTTCATGCACAATTTTTTTCAATAGCCTAGGCATCACTAAAACAAATATAGGGAGGTATAGATTTTTTAATAGGGAAATTTCCTGAGAGCCATAAAAAAGTGCCGCAACCATTGTTTTTCAAAAAAAGTTGAAATATCTGAAAATATGAGCTTCTAAGTTCTGATTTGAGTTACGAGGTTTTGCACTTTCACTTGTTGGAACAAATCGACCTACAAGGTTTGGTAAAATCATTCTGTTACCAGTGTGTTACAGCTTCAAAAAACAGCAAACTGGCAATGTGACCAATTGACGACATGTATTGGATATTGAAATAGTCATTCAACCCAAAATCTAAAAATGGCAAAATTTTGACATACGAGGTTTTGCACTTTCACCATCGATATGTCATTTAACCCCCTCCTCCCTGTTATATTGAAAGGGTTTTTACTTTCCTGTCAGTTTTATCTATGGATGATGATAATCGTCTTTTTCTGAATGAGCTTCCATGACTTATTAAATTAGATAACTTCTGAAATATCAAGACTTGTAGGGCTAGATGTCAAATTAAGCGAAATTCACATTCGTAGGAAGCCTTGGTGATTTTGTTAGACAATGTTTGTCATACATATTAAAGTTAAAACGATAGCCCCCCTCCCTGAAATAATTATTGGTGTCTATTTTGATGTTTCTGTGTTTTCTGCTTTTCTCATTTGGATAACGTCAACTCTGTCTAAAGCTATCGGCACCGATTTTTTAGCCATGCACAGATATTTTGATCCTATTAAGCTAGAATAAATTAGATTACAGCCAGGAAATTTGATACGCAAAAAGAGTGGACTGTTGCGCTGTGAAAATGGCACTTTGTGACTCATGATAGCTAATGAAATGTCTCCTCTCTACATTCAACACGGGAAACATAGAGGCTGTTTGATTAGTCATGATCAAGAAAAGGCCATTTGAATTGTCATAACTGATTTAAGAGTAAAAATCAGATGCGTAATCATTTCGTTTGTCTGTCACCAATAAGCGAGATAAGTCTCCTCAAATTAAATTAATATTGAAAGTATCAGGTGCGACTTTGACAAACCATCAGCATGATGACACATGAAGTGCCATTTTCACAGTGCAGCAGTCCGCTCTTTTTCATGTAAAATATCCTGGCTGTAATGTATTGAGGCACCAAAATTTTCTGCAGCCTTAAAAAATATTTAAAAATACCACTAAATGTTACATTTTTGTAAAACCAACCTAGGACTTTAATTACCATCCTCCTTATAAACTTGAAGAATATTATATGTCGAACATATCGGCTCATGCACATGTAGGATGTTGTTGAAAATATTTTGAATTCTTGTTTGCAACATGCATGTTCGCAATTCTTCTTGGAAATGTTGGTGGCATGGGCACAAAAAAAACGATTTGGATCAATCAGCTAGATTTATTTTAGTACGTGATAGCATGCAACAGTTTCTTTTTTTCAAACTTCTACCATGGTAGACACTCAAATATTAGCTGCAAGTATGGACCTAGGATTAAGCTTTTATCATCTGGCCTGGTTGGCCGTGAATATCAATGTTTACAGCCAAAATATCAGGACCAATGATATTGTTGGAAATATCACTCTCAAAAAAGGAGATATTTAAGTTAAACAATAGTTATGACATCACTGTTCAGCATTGCAGTTGCCTGATGATGTCATAAACAAACTATGGCCAAAACAATGGCATTGTGATGTCATTCATGGCCATTGTTATACCATGCCATGGTGACATCTCATTTTTGTTATGGCAGAAAATAGTATCTTTGTAACTGATAGGGGAGGCCGGGGTAAGTTGCCATTTTTTGCTTCAGGGTGATTTCCAAAAAAAGAAGCTTGAATAATTATTATAGACTATAATCTGAAAATTAGATATCAATATATAACACCTTGGTTAGAATCGAATAAAGTTTCAGTGTAACCGGACCATTGGGAAGATCGTGGTAGGCATTTGAAAGATGTAGGTCAAGTGGCACAACTTGCCCCGGTGCTGGGGTAAGTTGAGCCTGATGGTGGGGCAAGGTGTTCTGCTTAGTATATTCCGAAAACAACCTTGTTTTTCAGTTGATTTTTCAGATAGATCATTTGTATCATGTCTTTATATAATATATGGCAGATATGTTACATGAAACTTACGAAACATTTACATGCCATTTTACGCAAAAAAATCAAAAGGCTGCAAAAGCTAGAATTATTTATTATTTAGAGGGTGGCATATGTAGTACTTTGAACACGTGTTCTCTCAGTGTATAGGGGAGACCGGGGCTAGTTGTCACAATTTTTTTTACTTCAAGTTTGACTGTATCTGAGAGGTCTCTAGGTTCAGGTTGTCTGGAAACTTCCAGTCCTGTAACATTTTTGTAAGTCTTGAGAACGTTTTTATTCAGCTTTCGTCCTGATTTATCAACCATGTGTTTCCCTGTAGGTCATGTTGTAACTCAAAGTCATTTTTGTGAAAATGTGACAACTTGCTCCGAGCCCGGGGCAAGTTGTCACACTCATATGGCCTATCTAACATCTCTTGACAGATTTTCTATAATCCAAGCTTGTAATACATCGAATTCCTTTTGAAAAACAAAAATGCACATCTTGCGAAGACTTTGGATGAATGCCATCATAAATCAGGGCTTATTTCTACCAGATAATTGCTTCTCAAATTGGAAAACAATGAAATGATTGAAAAATTTCTGTTGAAAAAGTCATTTTTAAGAAGTCCACATATCACATACAGATTATACTTTCTTTCAACCACATCATACAAAAAGCTTAGCAATCAAACAGATCTTGAAATTTATTTAATAACGACAGAACTGCTGCCACCTATAGCCAAGTTATAAGCATTGTGACAACTTGCCCCTGTGACAACTAGCCCCGGCTTATCCTCGTCACGATCATGAAGTCAATCCGATATCTCGGTAATCAAAAGAAAAAAAATTCTGTTTCCACCTAGAAAACACAGACAGATTGTTCACGGAGACTATGGATTAATGCCATCATGAATCAACGCCTCAAATCCCTCAATCTCCCAAAAATTGTCTCAAATTGGAAGACAATGAAAAATTAGAAAATGATTAAAAAAATTGAGTTTGAACTGTCATTTTCAGACATCTTCACACAGCACATGACAGACTACACATTTTTGTGATATCATCACAAAAATATTCCCCACGTCAAAAAATATCAAAATTTATTTAACTGCCATGCAGCTGCTACTATCCATAGCTGAGTAATAAGCATTGTGACATTTTGCCCCTGTGACAACTAGCCCCGGTCTCCCCTACGTTATTTCACAATATGTTTAGGCATTGCTGACAAAATAGATGAATAAAAAATTGGATTCTATAGGCCTATATTAGACCCGCATAGGCCCAGCTCACCCCAATCAAAATGGCACAACTTACCCAAATTGATTTTCTGGAGAAAGCTGGTTTTCAAAATTAAACCAACAAAACCAGATTAAATCTAACAACACAAATGTCTAGATATAGTACCTCCCAAGTTCCTTACTCCATCCTACCAGAGGGACATTATCTTATGACAAATGCCAAATGACTGAGAATAAAATAAGAATGTCAGTCCTTGATATATATATATATACGTCAAGTTTTCAACAGAAAAATTGAATTTATGATTGTATCAATTTTTGGCGCCCATCATATTTGGCAGATTTTGTCATGCTGCCATGGTTCATAATGATGTTGACCAAGTGTGTTTATCACCTGGTTGGCTGTGAATATCTCTGTTTAAAGTCAAAATATCAGGGCCTATGATATTGTAAAAAATACCACCCTTCAAGGGCGATATTTTTTAACAATGGTTATGACATCACCGCATTTCAGATGCCTGATGACGTCACAAACCAAGCAATGGCCAAAACAATAGGATTGTGACGTCACCTCCATTGTTGCTCCATGGTGACGTCACATTTTTGTAATGGCAGAAAATAGTCCCTCTTTATAGTTGAAAATTTGAGGTAAAACCAGGTGATAAAAACAAAACAACCACGCGTCAGGGCACTTCGTACAATATCACTCGCTGTTGTGTGAATTAATATCACTCTCGCCCTGCGGGCTCGAGTGATATTAATTCACACAACAGCTCGTGATATTGTTACTCAGTGACCCTGACTTGGGTTGTTTTGTTATAATACATGGGTGGCATTGCCTTCTTTACCTAGTTCTTCAATATACCCCAACAGTGATATTGATATCACTTTCACCCTTTGGCGCTTGAGTAACATACCTATTAAACTCACGCAACAACTTGTGACATTGTTACTGGGTGGCATTTAACTGTAAGGCTGTCAGAAGTGACAAAAAATTTGTTTACGATACTAAAATCTCACCGCCCAAAAAATAGGGACTTGCGTTAATTTCGGAGTTATGTTGTAAATCCTGGTATTTGCAATTTGCGAATGTTGTAAGTCCTCATATTTGTGAATGTTGTAAATTCTCATATTTACAAACAACTACATGTACATTTTTTTATCTCTTTGCAGACAGCAAAGACCTCTGAAACTCTTCAAAATGGAGAAGACCAAATTTTACAAGTTGTTGTGGCAAGGGACTGCAGAATCTCTGAAAGAGGCCCATAAGCACATTGACAAGATGAGCATGGAAGAAGTATGCCTGCGCCAAGATGGCACCCGGATATCGTGGTACCATGCCCTCACCAACATGGCCGCCAAAGTCCACAAGAACTGCGGAAGTCTAAACCCGCTATTTCCCATAATATACAAGTTGGCACTAAAAGGCATCAATGTGAATGCTCAAAATGACACTGGTAATACCTGTCTGCATTTAGCCTGCCTTAAACCGAAAACAGAGGAGTTGTGTGAACATTTCATCAGAGTTGGTAAGATGTTGTTTTTTCTTTCTTTGATTTGAAGAACTAAAAGTTCTTGGTAATGGGAAGAAGACAACGATGTCTAAGCAGTGCAACTCTTTCTCATAACTTAGTAAACAAGAAATTCTTTAAAAAAAGAATTGTAGGGACCTGAGGTTTCTTCAATAGGGTGGAGTGAAAAATGAAAAATGTCAAAAATTAAAAAAACAGCAGGTCCAGATGCTTGTCAATTTGTCCAAAACTCACATTTTCAGTGATTTTTGGAAGCTGCAGTGAGAATTGACGGTGCACTTCAGGATTAAAGAAAACAGTTAAAATGTATTTTCGCCGAACTCGCGGTTACGCATATCTTCGTGGATATTAAATATACAACAAAATAGATGGCATATTTGGAATCAGTGAAAAATTCCCCACAAAATGAATACCAACATGATATACTTACCTTCTGTTTCAGGCCTGATCAATCCACTCAAATTTACATAAAATCGTCATAAATTTTTATCATTCATGAAATGGCTCCACATTTAATGATAATGATAATGTTTATTTGTTTATAGTGCATTACATCAAAATAGCGACCTCAATGCACTGTACAATAATACACAGATTCATACAATATTTTAAATTAAGTAAAATTGTAATTAAAAACCAAAATATAATAAGAAATCAAATAAAAACTCTATTAAAAGTAGTAAGATCTAAATAAGTGTGTCTTTAACCTGGCTTTGAAATTTGACTCCAATACCATAACAGACCATCACACATTGTCAGAAACTACCTTTTTGTTGTTCTCACTAGTGTAAATAATAAACAAAAATATGTATCTTACAAGCAAGAATGACAGGACTTCATGTTTGTACCATGATTTATTTCCATGCCCACTTGTTCTTGAAATATTACCTTTAATGTAACCGCACAGTGTAGTTAAACTTGAAACTCATTATGGTTAGTTTGTATGATGACAATGGTGCTGTTGTTCATCTTGTTATTTTACTATTGTGTATCTTACCGATATGATTATGTGCTTTTATAAAGTAGATCCAATAAAGCTAATACTACACAGTATACTATACCAAAGCAATAAATGAATTTACAGATCATGTAAGTTTAAGTATTCGGCTGACATCCTTTTCAAAATTTATGGCAGACCTTAATGTACAACTCCTTGAGTTAAACAGATTTCAAATTGGTTTAGAACAGGTAGTTTTAAATGTTCACTGCAGTGGGTATTCAACCAAAAATATAACAATTAAAATATAATCTCTTTTGCGCTCTTGAGGATTATATACACAAAATCTTGCTCGAGTGAATCTGACCATTCCAATGATTCCATGTTCACGGCTGGATTAGGACATTACCCCTACATTTGTGACTGTGTCTGATGCCTCTGATGATACCTCTGACTTCATCAAAGCTTTACTGATTGATCAATTTATTGAATGGTTGCTATTCAAAATACTTTTTGAAACCAGTAACCAATGGCATGACAACAATATCCTTAATGGGACAGATCACTTTATTTGTACAGTATATGTACAACGCTATCTCTCACTGGGTAACCTATCTTTTAATACCTCCCAAAACTATCTACACTTTGATATCTTACTCATTATTTGAACATGAAATACGATTCACATCACTATAATCAACTGACAGAAACAATGGTAACAAGAAAGAAAAATAAATCTTATTGTCCTGCATGGTACTTACAAGATAAACAACTTTTAGGTCATCCAAGGTCACCAAAGTGTCAATGTGACTTACCAAAATACTTATTTGAACACTTGTAGTAAGTTAGCCAATCAAATTAAAATGTTTATAGAGACTTTAGGGATGTTAGTCAATGTTGCAAGCACGCGAAAACAGTTAAATATGTGTAATTTTAGTCTCAGAGGTCACTTACCCCCAAGGACAATAAGAGGTCAAATTTAAAGTGTTTGAACATCTAAAGTGAAGTTCAGAGTCTGTAGAAGCTATCTTGAAAGTTCAAGCTTTTTTCATTACATGCACAATCCTTTTGGTTGTTTGTCCCACCGGAACATTTTTACGCAGTTCTCACAGTACTTACTGAGCACTGATAATATACATAGATATGGCATGTTGGTACTCATTTTGAAGGAAATTTTATTCTGAATTCAAATATATAACTCTCATGTCTGTCTCTTTAACCTGGACAAAAATAACGCTAACCGCGAATCTACCGAAACTAACTTTAAAGGCATATCTTTGATCCTGAAGTGCACCGCCAATTTTCACTGCAGGTCAAAAATGAAAATGGAATGGCCAGTTTCATGCAAATTGACAAGTATCTAGACCTGCTGTTTTTTTAATTTCAATTTTCACTCCACCCTATTCTTCAAACACATATTTTATTTTCCAAATGTTCAAATAATGTTTTATGTATGTGTAGTTGCATCTATACCTCCAATGTACCACTGTGAGTGTGTGATATAACAAACCTAATACATGTTACATCATGATTAGGCATGCCTAATTACAGGTGTTATTAACATAGACAGCAAACCAAGCAATGAGAAGCCCTTTTAAATTCTTTGTCATGAACATGAAATTTCTATTTCCATTACAACAAACTAATTATGGCTTGCATAATATTTGGATTATGACACTTTTAGACTGGCCAGTTTGTGAGAAGTTGAATATCTAATGTTCTCATACAGTGTTTTCTTTTATCACTTGTCTTATGTTGTCTCAAATGTTTATACACTTAGGCTATATTTATTTATTTATTTCAACCCCCAACGAGTGGAGAACATTACATATATACACTATTTACACGGTACAAAAGTACATTAACATAAAAACATTAATAAGATTAAAAACAGTGCTTATCACAGACAGCATTAAAAACAAAGTACCATATCAGGCTAAAATGCCCTGGTCAACAATTTAGTAAGGAAATATTCATCTGACCATGGCTTTACATAATTATCGTTAAAAATTAGATGTCTAAGGCTACTTACAATGCCATTATCCTCCTGATTTTGACTAGAATTATAGAATTTACCTTCCTTTGAAATCACATCGAGAGGCGAAACCCCAAAGCTAACAATTTTATGTAAAATGGAACCCTTAATAAGTTCACCTGTACTCATATAATGTGACAAGAACTTGCACTGGAGGCTCAGCAGTGGACTTGATACTCTAAACAGCCTGTTATAAAAATTTAAAGTGTTCCTTTTGACAACACTATTCACCTTTTCTATGCCAAGAGCCTGCATTAAATTGGAATGGTGACTCCTCTTACCTATGCCCATCATATTTTTAACAATTGTACCCTGGGTGGACATGATATCTTTTAAATTACAGTTGCTCAGAGGTATGCATTCTGTGCCATATAAAAGGGTTGGCATCCCAACAGATTTCCACAAATAACTTTTAACATTTGCATTCAGTCCTGGATATGACATCCCACAAGATGATAATTTATAAGATGATCTTCTGCAGGCACTGATTCTACTGCTAACATGAGCATCATATCTACCCTTACAGTCTATGGTTACACCAAGAAGTTCATATAATTTTTTGAAGGAAATCTCTATGGGATAATATTATGCTCCAGGTGTGCTTTGGATATGGTCCCCAATGTATTATGCTCCAGGTGTGCTTTGGATATGGTCCCCAATCACTCAACCATGACAGCTCCCAAGGTCATGCAGTGAAGGAGCTACTGAGCATAAAGAGGGGCAAATATATACTTGATTTGTAAATTGTAGTCACAGTTACCTTTTCTGTAGCATGAGTATCCTCCTAATATTGGAGGTAAATTTGGAGGGTACTCCTGCTATAGGGAAAGTATATCTGCAAGGCCAACTTCCTAGTGGCCCCCTCCAGAAACTCAAGAAGCTCCACCACTGCAGTACACATAAATTGATGACAAATAGCACTTGGCTGATTATTTTTGCCCCTTTGGTTAGGGACCTCCACTGTCAAATCTTTCCTCATTTGGAGCTTATAACACAGATCTGAGATGGTCCCTACAAAAATCATGATGTTACCATTTAATCAGGATAAGTATGAAAAAAAAAACCAAGAGAAAACAAGGAAATAATACAACTTCTAGATACAAATTCTGCCACAGATGAAAGAATATACACGTAATGCCACAAATTTTCATTTCGTACATTTTTTAGGAACAGTATAGATTCCTCCAATGTTGGTTATCATCACAAAATTTCCATCGACTCTTAAATTGTCAGGTCATCCCTGATTACCTCCAAGTCCTAACAACTTTACATTTTTCCTTCAGGTCTAGATCCCTGCATTATGAACCACAAAGGCTGCAGGGTCATCCACACAGTGAGGAACCATGAGTGCAAAATTGTCAAGGGGCAAGCCCAAGCAAAGTCTGGTATTTGGAATGCTGGTTGGTATCTCTTGCATGTATTTGAGATTTCAGAATAATAAAGCAAAGAAACAAAGAATTTCCATATTTCAATAGCGACACAGTCCTGAAATATTACTCTCCTACATTCTGTGTTTGTTGACATAATATGAAGCCTGCCTAATGAATTTATGATATCGGAAGTTATCAAAATGATTCTTCCCTTGAGCAATAATGCGTCTCGACCATATGATTGAGATTTGTGAAGATACTTCAAATCATTGATATTGCAGTTATAGTAATGTCCCAGTCTTTATCGAAAGCTCCCATTTATGTAAAACATCACAAATGCTTTTGCTACAGCATCGAATAAAGCATACGTTTACTTATGATAATGATTCTGTAATAAATTGTCTTTCATGTTTTCCTCGCAGTTGAAAAAGAAGACATTGAACTGACTCGACGCCTTCTCAAATCATGGGTTCGTGTAAACGCCACCCGGAACAAAAGTCTTCATGCCATCTGTGATGAGACGAGCAACCAACATATCAGAAAACTACTTGACGATTATGAGATTACTAACGAGTTTATGATCAACGCTCTTGCCGGCAATGTCACTCCTGTTAAAGAGATGCTGAAAGCTGGTAAGTGTAAATTTATTTTTAAAAAGTTCATATTTGTAAAACACACCAACAAAACTTGCTATCAATTTTTCTGTTATAAATAAACCAGTTTTGCAGTGCACGTTGTTAAATCAAATAACCTTCTGAGAATCGAAAAATTATTTAAAAACTGATGGTTTTGTGTTGGAGTAACTCATAGTCAGATTTTACATGTGTTTACCATGTAGATAGAATTTTTCTTTTCTTTTTGTATCGATGTCTTAACCTATAAAAAAACTTACATGTAAGTATTCTTAACAGTACATCGATTCATCAAGGTAAGGGAAATCCACAGGCAATATTTTTTCCGTGTGAAACGTCATGAAAAAGTGTGTATTTTACAGTGGCAAAGCTAGACATTTTTCAGAGGGGCAGAAAGTACAAATTGGGCTACAGACCTTAATACATGTCCGATTTTCAAAATTTAAAAACCTGCATATATCAAATAAACTCCTCTGAATTCATTGCACTTATTAATTTTGCTCTACTTGCAGTATTAAGTTCGCAAATAAGCATGTCGGCGCATTACGCTGTGAGGATATAACTTCAATTGCCAAACCCAGTGGCCAAAATGGACCAGTGGCATATCTAGGGTTTTTTTTGTAGGGGGGGGGGGTGCTTTTTTTTGTCTTTTAATAATATTCTTTCATTTTATAGAACATGTTAAAAATCAACTTCAAGCCCAACATTACACACTTAAAATTTCTTTAGTTCTGAAAAGGTGTGAAGTTAGATTGAAAGATACAATTGGTTTGAGAAATGCACAATATAATCAAAACAAACACGTCACAGTTAATTCAATTGTACAAACAAATTTGCAGATTTCGACATAGCAATTAACAAAATAACAAAATGCACCACTTTTATTGAAATAATTTTGTTTACAACCTTCCTGGTAAAGTAAGATATGCATGAAACAAGGGGGAGGGCTCAGACATTTGTTTCATAACAATGCCTACTCATTTTATTAGATATTAAAACTTTTTAATTACACGCCACATGCCTTCAGGTTCATGATAAAATTAATAAAGTACCCTTTTTAAGGGTACTTTTCTTGTTATACAGTAAATTACCTAATTAGGCCTGTTATGTTCTATATATATGTATATAATTTCTTCAGGATTGTAGCGACATACATCGCGAATGTTAGTGCTACAGTATAAAAAATCAATTATGTTAAGATGAGATTGCCTTAGTTTGATCTTATCGAACAAATCATTGATTAACAAAATATACAGAGTAAGTGTGAAAAGTGCAATTTCCTGCGTCAGAAAGTCAATTATTGATTTCTGAAACTATATGCTTCTGTGCTGGAATTTGGCCAAAGCGAGTGACCAGTTGAGATTGATTTTTCAGCAGTTTTCGAGCTGTCTCTGTTCGGGACTGTCAAGTGGCAGCAGAATGCTGACAGTCCCTGGAAAATCAAATTGGGTCAACAGTAATTTGATCTGTTTTGGACAGATCACCAGATCAGGTTGAACAACAGCTGTCCATGTTACTACGCCCAATTACTTTCACAAAGCATGGTTGCTGGCAAATATCCAGTGATTCCAGTCCACTGCTTTGAATGAAAATGTTTGCAAATCATGAGACAAAAAGAAAGTTTTGAAACTTTAGCATACACTTTGCCTGTGAAAGGGATGATTTTACTCATCAGAAGTTTGATGGTATTCAATCTACTTATGCCATTTAGTGCATGTTAAATTGTGGTCACAAAAGGGTCCAAAAAGAATGCATTCTCACTTATTCACATGTCCATACAAAGCCGATGTTTTTGCTTTGTGATATCAAAAATGCTCAATTGTATTTATTCTGTTACTTTATGGAGATTTATGAACTAGGACAACAATATGATTCACAATTTCATAAAAGCTGTGTTACACTCAGCAAAATGTCTTGTCCATGCCGCAAGTGGCCCCCTCTATACTATATTGGCAATATTTGTGAACTACAATGTATACATCCTCCATGATAGAAAATAGTTCAAACTTATTTTGGTATTACCAAGCAGTTTGCTTAAAATTGAAGCCAACCAAAGTCAGATTAGACACTTGCAGAGTTTTTGGAAATAAACTAGACCACCACTAAATGAAGAAACTGTCCTGGTTTCTTCCACACTGTCCTGGTTTCTTCCAGAGGTCGAAATTCTGTTGACCGCTCACAGGAGCTCGCGAATTTTGAACCCTAGGTGGCAGTAAATGGCGGTAAACTTGTAGACAGGTTTTCGAGTGTAATTAAAGAACATGTCCCTTGAAACTTTTTATTCTTTTATGACTAGGCTCAGCCTGTAGTGCACCGCAAATCCTACAAAACCTAGAAAATTGAGAATTTTCCATTGTCGGCAACTTAATCTGAATTGAACTCAGATAACACCATAGGGACATCTTGGAGCATTCTACACCTGAGAGGGCGGTTCAACTAACTGATCTGAACCAGGTGCAAGCATACTCCCATGCAGTTGTCTTGGCAGGGTGGGTGCAAGTGACTTTCACTGAACAATTGCTTTTTTGTCAAAACGAAGAAAATCATGTTGGTGGAATCCATGTCCAGACAAGAGAACTTCAGCTGAAGTCAATGCACGACTTACAGGCATTCAACATGATATTGTCATGGTTTTTGGTTTTGCACATCAAGATTAAATTGATATTTTATGCCTATGCTGAAATTTTGTGTCAATGTTGTTGAGCCATGATGCAATTTTTGATGATTTTTCCGGGCCACCCAAACAAAGGTTTCAAATTATTCTCATCCACTAAAAATGAATCATGTAATTTATACATACATCTAATATCTGAGGAACAAATATTTGCAATTCCACACATTCAATGACCAATTTTAAAATATCAAAGTACTGAAAATCCTAATTATTCCAGCATTTTGGTCAAGAGTGTATGTATGTATCATTCGAATTTACTTCGCTTACTGAGAGCAAGATGTCCTCCAGGTCCCTATTTGATGTGCATGATAAAATTAAAGATTTGAACATTGCAGGTCATGTCAATCTATCCTGCCGCGACGCATCCAGAGACATTCCAAGACCAATCATAAATGTCGTTATGGAATTTGGAGAAGTTTGTGCAGAAGTTGTTGAAGTCCTGAAAGATCATGGGATGGACCCATCCGAATATGAAGGTAAGGTTTACAATACTGTCCTGCATTCGCCACAAAAATACTCCAAAGTTGGGAGAAGACTAAACAAAATAATTAATTTTGGTCATTTTTCTTAAAGATTTGACTCGGTGTCGATTTGATAGTCTCTAAACTTAGGATGACTATTGGAACTTCCATTTATAAGTCCCACTTACGGAATAAATCATTTGTTTAATTTGGTTTTGTGAATAATTGCTTGTTATGGCCAAACGCCTCCAACTGGCATGATCGTCATTGTATTGGAGGAGAATCAGCCGGAATGAAAAACAATCAGCTTTTCTTGGTAGAGTGATATAGTTGTTTGTTCTCAAAAATGATTCAGTAAATTTTGGTGATTCGATATCCCATCCGATCTTCAAGGTTAACCTAAAGTGCTTCAAAATTATAATTGATGTAATATCATCTCCTGTGCCCTTTCAGAGAAGATGTTAGCAAGAGAGACCGCTTTCGAAAATGAAGAATTTTACCACAAAGTGGAAGAAGAAACAGAAGATTCATTGAGGGAAGCTTTGAATATGGTTGCTGACTTGGATGTCACTTTGACCAGCAACAGAATTGAGACTTTAGGATGGAATTACCTTCATTACATCATTCATAAGTGAGTGAAATTAGAAATATTTGTGTTGTGCACTCAAAAAGGTTTTGTTCAAGCAGAAAAAAACAATCATCAACAGATGTCCACAGACTTATACATTTTAAGTATATAAGGCAGCATTTTTATGTAAAACTGTCAAACTGCCAAAGAAATTGTCAATCCAGATCAATTTTACTGTAAAATTGTGTGATAAGCACGAATAAATGGTATATATATATTTTATCTCTATCTTTATCAAGAAATGTCAAAAACAAACATGCTTGTGTCTGATATTATACGCAAAGAAGAAATTCAAGGTATTCGAAATTTATATATTGAATCTGATGTCAAATGGAGATTTTCCAGTGATATCAGCTTTCAAATTTTTATGACATATGCCCAGCAGGCACAAGACAACAATGACAGATCAACTTAGGCATACACAGTGGCGGAGCTATGGGGGGGCCTGGGGGGGCCAAGGCCCCCCCAAATAGATGAGTGGCCCCCCCACTGGCCCCCCCCCATTTCAGATTAGAGAAATTTAAAAATAAATTTTGGCTCAGGACGTCCGCCTTTGTGACCTGACCCAGCGCTCACATATTCCTGATTTACCAGATTGACAGTTGCCCTTAAATAAAAAGTTCTGAGCCATTTTATATCTTTCTATTTTCTTTGAAAATATCTGGCAATAAGCGTGCACTGTACCTGCATGCAAACTTTTTTGGGAGGACCAGCAAAATTTGCCCTTATAAATTTTCAAGGTCCAGAATTAATATGCGACATCTAATATCTTAAGTGATTTGAGGAAATCTTTCCCTTGCCATTGTTGAGCTAAAGAAATATTGCGCCTTTGAAATATCTCTGGACCGGACTGATTAACCAGAGTGATTTGTACAAATTGCTCAATTTTTCATGTGTTGCATTGAATTTCTCTATATTTTGGAATTTGTTTCGTTTTCAGCAATCGCTATTTAGCTTTCAGGCTTACATGACCAGATAAAAAATTTGCAATTTCATGACACCATTCAAGTCTGTGTTAAACTTGTAATTGTGGCAATGATTTTAACATCACATTATTGTATGTACCCTTGAGATTTTCTTGCTTATGTAGATGCATGGTCATTGATGTTGATTAGGCAATTTTTATCCAGATTGGGGCTGTGCTCTTTCAAAAGTAAGTGCAACCCAACCCCATGATGATCATTTTCGCAGCAATCTGTCCTCTGAACAGCTGAAATCAACATTCTACACTTTCTCCAACTGGTTTTATGGAAATTCATCTCCAAAAAAGTAATTGTGAAAGAACATTTAGCGTTTTTTGTAACACATCTAACTTAAATCGTAAATGCAGAAGGTGTTCGCCAGACAAAAATAGCGTCAATGTTCCTATGTCATTTGTAAAGAGGGCGTGTGTCGCGGTGTTAATTTTTACCCTTCTAAAACCACAAAAATTCCGCGAAAGGTGGGCCCCCCTAGTTCAGACCCTGGCCCCCCCTTGGCCCCCCCATTCCTGAATTTCTAGCTACGCCACTGGGCATACATAACAAATAATGTCTCTTACTTTTTGTTTTTTTCTATAATAGATACAATCAAATTGACAAAATAGAAAAGGCTGAGCAAGCGAGAGGACTGATTCGCATACTGTATCGACTCGCCTTGAAAGGTGCAGACATCAACGCGAGGAACACTAAAGGAGAAACACCTCTTATTAAAGCTGCTGAACTCCTGGACCAAGAGCTGATGACTCATGTAATCAGGCTGGGTAAGTTTGATATTGTTGCTTTAACACAAAGATCTTCAAGAAAAAGGAATCACATGTTCCATGGTGCATGATGGTGCATGATTACTGCTTACCCGTGTAAATACAGTAAATATGGCGGTTTCCAATTGGACGGACAAACAGCATGACATTGGTGAAGTGTGTAACCTTAATATTAACCTTAAACAATACAATACAACACATCTTATAGTGATGAAAATAGCTTTAAAATTGAAGCTCCAATTCCAAAGAGCGTTATAATATATCACATTTGTCTAAAATATTGCCGCTTGTAAAAAAACTATTTAAAATCAGTAGACCCTCTCTTGCTCCTTCATGGTACGTATATTCCATTACAGTGGTCCCTGTGTAATAAAACACCTTCTGTGGTCATGAAGTGGTCTTTTGTGAGGGTGCAAAATGCACTAAAAACCTTCTCAGTGCAGGCAAAACTAAGTCACAAAAGGCGAGTCGGTCAACCTTATAATCATGCAGACACCATCGACCTTCTGTCTCTGTTCGGGACTGTCAAGTGGCAGCAGAATGCTGACAGTCCCTGGAAAATCGAATTGGGTCAACAATAATTTGATCTGTTTTGGACAGATCACCAGATCAGGTCGCACAACAGCTGTCCATATTACTACGCCAAACTACTTTCACAAAGCATGGTTGCTGGCAAATATCCAGTCCACTGCTTTGAATGAAAATATTTGGAAATCATGAGACAAAAAGAAAGTTTTGAAGCTTTAGCATACACTTTGCCTGTGAAAGGGATGATTTTACTCCTCAGAAGTTTGATGGTATTCAATCTACTTATGCCATTTAGTGCATGTTAAACTGTGGTCAGAAAAGGGTCCAAAAAGAATGCATTCTCACTTATTCACATGTCCATACAAAGCCGATGTTTTTGCTTTATGATATCAAAAATGCTCAATTGTATTTATTCTGTTACTTTATGGAGATTTATGAACTAGGACAACAATATAATTCACAATTTCATAAAAGATGTGTTACACTCAGCAAAATGTCTTGTCCATGCCACAAGTGGCCCCCTCTATATTGGCAATATATGTCAACTACAATGTATACATCCTCCATGATAGAAAATAGTTCCAACTTATTTTGGTATTACCAAGCAGTTTGCTTAAAATTGAAGCCAACCAAAGTCAAATTAGACACTTGCAGAGTTTTTGGAAATAAACTAGACCACCACTAAATGAAGAAACTGTCCTGGTTCCACACTGTCCTGGTTTCTTCCAGAGATCGAAATTATGTTGACCGCTCACAGGAGCTCGCGAATTTTGCACCCTAGGTGGCAGTAAATGGCGGTCAACTTGTAGACAGATCGGCCTTCGTATTACTACAATACAGTCCTTGGGTTCTTCTCAGATCTGTTCAGTAAAATGTATCTCGTTTGTCTTAATTCAAGGTGGCAGCAGTTACCAGACCGCCCTGGATGGTAGCGCGGTCCACATGGAGGTTTACGAGGACAAGGGAAAGTTGGTCTTCAACAAATGCTACCGGACTGCTGACCTGCCTGGCTTGACTGTTGCTGGTAAGTTATATATAGTAAAATTAGCTTTTTGTTGTAAAAATAGAACGTCATAGTTTTGTTCCTTGCAATAATACCAATAACATTTAGCTTTTTAGTGGAACAAGAGTTCTGGCAATTTCAAAATCTTGACTTTGACGCTTTTATAAACTTCATAACAAAATGTCAACCTAAATGTTATTGACTTTTGGTGTCTGTCTGTTACTTTAAAAATAAAAGAAGTTTTTTTTTTCATTCATTTCTTCATCTGTATGGGGTGCATAGGGACAGGGAATTCAAAAGTAATATGGCCAAAGGACAGGGTCACACACAAGTTAAAAAAGAAGAATTACAAAGGGACAGGGAAATCACAGGAAAAATGGCCATTGGGCCAGTGGGGGACTGGGACACAAAACCTTATCCAGACCCTAATTTATTCTACCATTATTTCAGTCAAGACAGACGATGAAAAAAAGGCCCAACGCTGGCTTAAGAAGTGGGCACGTGTGACTGTCAAACGGGGCGACAGAAGATTACTTGACGAAGCCCGGGACTTGGGACACACCAAGATTGCAAAACTCATGGACAGCTACATCCATATCAACGAATTTGTCTGTGCTACATTTGCTTGTGATCTTGAAGCTAGTCTTAATCTCTTGTCTTTAGGAAAAGGTAAGTGATTTGACATCATTATCTTAGAGACTGGAGTGGAATTCCCACAACATTATGAATTCCATAAATGATAGTATGATTGATGTCTTATTTATAAACGAGGCCATTGGATAATTAAGAGATGGTTTAATTATAAAGTAGCATATACAATTTCTAAAACTGTGATTCAGCTATGTCTTATCTCCATAATTATGTGGATCTGATTGTCTGACTTCCCTTTCATTAGCAGAAAATTACTGAAATTTCTTTATGAATATGTGAATGGCGCCCATATATCCTGATACCCAAGAGTTTGAAGTTGGTATGATATTTTAGCATTCCTTGTCATAACAATTGATGTGAGGCATTCCTGTGTTTTTCCAGGAGCACACAAAGTGAACACAATTGATGAGTTCTTCCATGTGGGCTACACGTGGGACCGCCATGCCGAATTCATGAGCAGACCGATTATTGTCGCTGCTTTGGAAATCTGCAATCACGAGGTTGTTGAATTCTTGCTCAAGTATGGAGCAGACTTGAGCAGGCAATATGAAGGTTGGTAAACTGAAAGTTTCTGCGAATTATCCAAAATGTATCTATTAATACATTGTAGCATTGTGTGTAAAGTTTCTAATTGCTGGGTCTTTGATTCGAATCTGGCACCTGGTCCGAACTGTAATCGAATCTCTGGCCAGGTCAATCATCAGCTTTCATCCTTTGCTTCATTGCTGTGTCCTTCTCCTGTCCCAATTAGGCAGCTCTATGCAGAATTTCTAAATGCTTGTCCTAAGAGGGTGATAATATGAAATAGATGATAAAATAGCTGAAATTTCCTCTGTGAACATTTCATGGAGGTTGCGGCGACTTCAAAAAGGAAGGTCTGACAAAAAATTGGTCAGAATTTTTTAACACCCCTTGTAGAAGAATTAATTTGCAACACTGAGACCCGATTTCACCAACAGACCCAAGACCAAGTGTAAGGTTAAAGCTGGTCTTTTAAATATCCTATTTCTTACCATACACTCCATTCTATGATTGAAATGGAATGCAGTGTTAATTTTGGAACAACTTTGACCGGGCCTAAGCCTTAGACATTGTGCAAATCATGTTGGTGGAATTGGGCCACAAGGTTTGAAGTTGAAATCAGAAGTTTTATGGCAGTGCTTCTATAATCAGGTTTATTTAATTGCAGAGTGTTTCCCTTGTGGACCAGTCATGTTCCACGCTTTCCGAGACCACGTAGATGGCAGGAATTCTCTCGTCGTTGCTCAGCATGCGGATGTCAATCTCCAGGATGAAACCGGCTGCACGATGCTCCACAAGGCTATCCGAAGGAAGAGCTCCCTCTGCAAGAAGGAAATTGTGCAGGTGAAATTATATATGATTTATATAAAAGATGAGAAAGAGGAAAGTTCCTGTGTCAATGCAAGGAGAGAGAAAGAAATTCAGCATTAAGTTGAAATGGCTCTTGTGTAAGCCTCCATAAGAATATTTCATGGGGGATCAAAACAAGCGATAAACAGGGAGAGAAGTAGACAAGACATGGAAACACTTGAAAATTCAATACTGTGATATTTATGCTGAGTTTCGCTATCATAAATTCATAATACAACAAAGGCATAGTTACAATTATGGAAACAATCTCGAAGTGTATTTCTTTTGAAGCTAGGACGAGAAAACAGCAACCTAAAAGCACAACATGGCAAGGAAAAATTGATGCCATTTGTATGGGTTTTAGAGCTTTCATTTCATTTGACAGAAATTAAATTGTCTCGTCAGATCAGCCTTTCCCTTCTACTTATTAATTGTATATGTAATTATGATTATAAACATTAATTACAGGTCCTCTTGGACAGAGAAATCAACATCGCCGCAAGAGATTGGGAAGGAAGCACAGCAAGGGATTACATTGATATCTTCGACATAGAAAACGCTGATGAAATACGTCGGTTGATCGACCAACATTTGTTTGGGTTGGTTAATAAGGATATGCCTGAGAGGTGAGTTGATGTGCAAAAGTGAAAGTGTTTTTTGAGAAAAAAAGAAGATAATATCCATTCTAAAGCTACTCCAAATATTTTTTGGTACAATATTGGTTTTTTGAAGTACTAAATGTTTTTTAAAACCCTTACTGGACTGGGCTGTTCAAACTAAACAATCTCCCAGGACGATGGTGACGTCACAAGCTGTTGTTTAGAGACATAAATGGTCCCTCAGGCAGCTAGCTAGGGATGCCATAAATGTCCTTTCAGTCCAGTAAGGGTTAATTAATTATTAAGACAACCATGGTCGGTTTTACATAGTTATATCCCGCAACTGCTAGTGAACACCATGAAAAAACCATTGAGTTCACACCATTGAATTCGTCCTGGTGAACTCAATGAAATAAATTATCTGACGTTGTTATGCAAACAATGGGCAGCAATTGTGTATCTCATGACGTCACAATGGGCAGCTGGTGACGTCACAACAAACTGCTGCACCTAACTTGGGAGAATTTGAAATTATCAGACTAAAATTTTGTAAAAACCACTGATAAAATTGCGGGATATATAAACCCCATGACAGTGTGGCTCCCAGCAATGAACATCATTCATGTCAGATCTGCCTTCTGAATAACATTCATGACAATAACAAAGCTGTGCAGTTTTTCAACAAGCCCTAAATGGAATTAGTTTTTCTATGAGATTTTTCTAGAGTGTACATCAGCAATAGCAAATAAAATTTGTGTAAAATTCACATTTCAGTATAGAAAACCTGATTGTTGAGAGCTATGACCATGTGATGGACATTCGAAGCGAAAAGAGGAACAAATCTTTACTGGACATTGCCATGTCGAAGGAATACAAAGAAATAGAACGACTGCTGAGAGATTATGACCAGTACAAGGTGAGCTGGTTATTTCAGAGACAAACTGTGTGAAAAAAACTCAACTATTTTCCAGTTAATTATTTGGCCTGGTCATGCTACTCATGTGTTTGTGGGAGTTATTTATTCCATCTGTAGCTATCTGTGAAGCTGTTTTCTTCATATAAAACATTTTGATCCGGTCAAAGAAAATAGAACCTCGCTGATAAATATTGATATTTACAAGTTAAGTTGAGGGTTTGAGGAATATCTATGAATGATATTGTAGTTTGAAAACAAAATCACTCCCAAATAACAATGATTCAGGTAATTTACTATAGACTTTGAAGCACCATTATGATGGTAACCTTTAATTGGAATGTCACAAAGAAAAAGCAAAAATTCAGCTTAAAAGTGAAATTAGCAAATCAACTTTAAATTTCAGTTCACACGAAATCTTATTTCAGGAACGAATTGATTCTCTTCACAATGCTGCCAAATCTGGTGATATAGTGCCCATTTCCAAGTATTCTGCGGAAGGAAGATGTGCCCTGAGTAAGTTAATGTAATAGACAATGTCTATGTTTGTGATGATATGCAATTTATCTGAGACTAGCCAAAAAAACATGATCAAATATGATTAAAAAGTCTCAATGTAACAGCCTTTATGTAAATCTGTGTCTGTTTTGGACTCTAATTTATCACTGACGGGTAGGCCTAATACTAATAGATAAATCCCTCACTATGATTTATTTGATATTGCTCGATTAAGGTCAAATCAAACTGATATTTTAATTAGATCATTAAATTTTTTTATGAAGTTGCTACCCGGGAATGAAGTTGTAATTCACTTTAACAGTTTCCTCAAATTTCAGAAACATTTTCTTTGCTGGAGGGTAAAAATTCCTCATATTGCCTGTTTTATTTCATTGTTCATGTTGTGTATTTTAATCCTTCGTTTCAAATTGTTTGTCTGTTTTGCCTTGATTTCAAGCATACCATATATCATGATCAGGTCTAAAACCTGTGATATGCATTTTATCACAGCGAAATCCTGGCCTCCTATAGTTGAAAAAAGCAAAATGTGGAGTCTGTGGTATACCATTTCAGTGACAATGTTTTCCAACAATAAAATTGATTTACTAATCTTCAGGTAAAGACATATCTGGAAGAACCCTTCTCCACAACGCGGTGTTGTACGGCCATGCTGATATCGTCAAGTTCCTCGTTGAGCAATATCCCAACCTGGTCAACTCCACAGACAATGTGAGTACAGCTTTTATGAAATTGTTGTTACCAGGGCTAAAAAAAAAAGTGAATCTTCAGGTAATTTGATTAAGCAACAAAATTTCCTGCAAATGATGGTTAATCGAGCGACTACTTCCAAGTGAGAAATTTGGACCTTTCTTCAAAAATTTTCAGGTGAGATTTAGAAATGTCCAGGAAATGACATGCCCAAACTCCCTACTTTTTCCGGCCCTCCCTAAAAATTTGCACCCGATTTGCCAGCGGTATCATGAACAATGAAAGCGGTATCTGGCTGCTATCACATTCAAAGAAGTTTGCTAAAAACTATGTCTCTTCAATTGCGTGTTTTACTTACATAATTCCAGTCCTTGATATTTGGCTCTTTATATGATCCTGAGACTCAAAATTAACCCTTTGCTGTAAAATTTAAAGTAAAGGCCTGAAACCATTGGATTCTGGGCAACGTTTCTGAAAACTTAATACCTTAATATGTTAGTGTGGCTGAAGGATTTTTGTGATTTTTTTAGGGTTCTAACTGAAATAAAATGCATGTTAGAACGCGAAAATGGGTGTCTAACTGACTTAGAGTTAGACATATTCTTCTCCTATTATACCTTAACCCTTACTGGACTGAAAGGGCATTTATGGCATCCCTAGCTAGCTGCCTGACGGACCATTTATGTCCGTCACGAACATGCTAATGACGTCACAATCGTCCTGGGAGATTGTTTAGTTGGAACAGCTCAGTCCAGTAAGGGTTAAAACTTACAATTTTTGCAAAATAAACAATAATCTGGTTGTTTGTTTACTGACCAAAACAGTAATAATCCTTAGCAGCACGCTAACATGCAAAATTGTCTGTTAGATCCCGGCTTTTCCATTGGCTTAAGTTTCTTAGTGATGTCGGTGATGTCTAACACCAGGTAGCAGTAATGTAACATTTTAAATCTATAGGGATAGTCGTTCACCTGTTGGAAATTTACAACAAATGGCACTGCAGCACAACACCTGCTTTTATGTCCAATGATTGCCATCATTCTAATAGTTTCTATCATCAGACAATATCTTGTAGTTTTGTTATGGGATTGTTAAATTGATCAAATTATGATAATGCACATTTCTTCACTGTTCAGATGCTGAGGACTCCCTTACATTACTGTGTTTGCCTGGACAACAGACAGACCATTTGGCCAACACTGCAAGATGCTGGAGCGGACCCAAATTTGATCGATGCTGTAAGTTTATTCATATACATTTTAACAATTTAATAATACGGTGGTACAATTCTTACTCTCTGTTTTGGACTTAAAATTATTCTACTCTCTGTTTTGGTCAAAACAACAATTCTACTCTCTTTTTTGGAAATGACAACAATTCTACTCTCTGTTTTGGACATAACAACAATTCTACTCTCTGTTTTGACGAAACATGAACATCTCTGCTTACATGTATTTTTGCTACTTTACTATAAATTACTGTATAATAATGTCCTGTTGCAATTTGTAATTTCCATCATCAATTCTTCATCCTGCGGGCTCGAGTGATATTAATTCACACAACAGCTCGTGACATTGTACGAAGTGCCCTGACGCGTGGTTGTTTTGTTTTTATCACCTGGTTTTACCTCCAATTTTTAATTATAAAGAGAGACTATTTTCTGCCTTTACAAAAATGTGACGTTACCATGGAGCAACAATAGATGTGACGTCACAATCCTATTGACATTGTTTTGGCCATTGTTTGGTTTGTGACGTCATCAGGCATCTGAAATGCCGGTGATGTCATAACCATTGTTGAAAAATATCGCCCTTGAAGGGAGGTATTTTTTACAATATCATAGGCCCTGATATTTTGACTGTAAACAGTGATATTCACAGCCAACCAGGTGATAATACATACATGCACTGTATGGCATTTTACAAGATTTCCAGGTATGAATAAAAACAATGACAAAAGGCAGGCAGGAAATGGTCACAGTTGAATGATTTTTGGCACAAAGACACTAGTTGATCTAAGGTACAACACCATATAATTTGTTTTGCCCAAAAAAAATCTTAGCAAAATTATAAGCCAAAATCAAGTGTTGCATTTCTTTTGCTGGTGAGTCACTGAGTGTATATCTGTAGACATTTTTGGTACAGGAATTGGACTCAGAAATTCACAAATTGCACATTACAGGCATTATGATCATAGAAATACATAGAATGGACATGAGGCTGTATGACACCACCTCAAGATGAGGTCACCAAATCCGCCATATTGGAACTGCCCTGAGACATGACGTCCTTGTGACGTCACAGCAGGAGCAACAAGATGTTTTTGGCTGATTGTGACATCACATGATGCCATTGTTACTAGTGATGTCACTATTATTGGTGATGTCACGTTACCAAATGCCAGGCTGCCAGCACGGAGGAGATGCAACGCTAATCAGAAGTGTGTTTTCTATACAAGGACGTCTTCCTGCTGCAATGCATTCTGGACAACTTGTTCTGTGACATCACAGATCATACTGTCATAGGTTGCTAGGGCGACAACAGTCGTGACGTCACCTGGTGTGAAGCCTGCACCAATCACAGAGCAGTAAAATGTAAAAAGGAAGCAGCTAATGTACAAAAAGATAATTCTGTGAGGCATGTTGCACCTTCTCTTAGTATATTATCTTACCAGTACCTTCAAGCGCATGGGATCTTCGTGGCTGCCAGGCAGTTCCAAGATGGTGGATTTGGTTGCTTCATTTGCCAGAGCCTCATGTCCATTCTATTTATTTCTATGATTATGATAGACTGTCTTTTCACTCTTTTGACGGATGTCAGTCATATTGAAAATGCAATTGATATAAAATCAATTAAATACTTCCTGTAAATTAAACAAAATTGCTTTTTTTCAGAATGGATTATCAGTGTATGACTACACAAGGGAGTTAGATGCACCAACAGATGTGAGAGAAAAACCAAGGGGAAGGCGGCAAAGAGACTACAGGGCAAGTATACTCTACCCACTACAGTAGTTTAATTCAAATACCACAATTTTGATTGCATTGATTGGTAGTAGTGAGAACAATGAAATGCTGAATGCTGAAATTAAATAAGGGTCGCAAGGGTGACAATATTAAAAAGAAATTAATTTTGTGAGATCAAGTTTTATTAGAACATCAATAAATGTACATGTACTAGCTAATTCAAACTTTTTAAAGATCACAAGGACACTACCATCTTCCCACCTCCCAAAACCTCCCCTAAAAGGAGATTCGTGAGGGGTGGTGCCCCCATTTCCGCTCCCCCATTCCTACATTCTTGAATTTACAATTTCAAATTCTGAAGAGAAACGTTATCTAATTTCAGCCTGACAAACTGATCGACCATGAAAGACAATTCGTCCCAGGAATCAAAGCTAAGCGATACAGGATCCGTGCGAACCTGCGGAAGTTATTGCGAGAAAATGCCTCCCTGGCCGATATTAAGAAAGTGACGTCCGAATTAGATGAACCATTGTCAACAGATGACATCCATGTTGAGCTTATTCAGATGAGCATAAAAGCAAATCGAGCAGAGGTCGTCAAGCACTTCCTCGAGAACTGTGGAGCAAAGCATGATGTGATGGTCAAGGTGAGTATCTTGTAACGGACCTGAAAAACTGTGGAGTGCAACTATTATTTAGCCCTACCACTTCAAGTTTTTGCTAATTTCAAACTTTCCGCTTTTCAGGTCCGATCACACGAAGAGGCGGAAGATGCTGAACTCCCTCTGGTGGAAGCTGCAGAAAGACTTCAAATGGAAGACCTGGTGGAACTGTTAAGAACCAAAATGTCACAAGAAGCGTCTTGACTGACATTTAAGTGAACCGATTTCGTTGAAAAACTTCTGTGATATTATGATGATTGTTAGAAAACTGCTATTATTCTGTTTGTTGCATTTTATTTTATTTGATGGCATTTGTAAGTAAATGTTACGTTGTTGCTTGAATATGGTTCCACTGCGTAAATGATATAAAAGTTTAAGGTTAATGTTTGTGCACTTAGGCTTATTTCGTTGACACCAGTCGCCTTGAACCACTTCTAGGCCTAATGATTATGCGCAGTCCATTATTATGGGGGTACCCATGCAAAATAACATTATAAATTAATGGACACTTAAAAACAGTTGTGAACTTTATGGATTATTTGAGCAATAAACTATATTGTACTTAGTTTCTTAGTGCTTTGCAACATTTACACAAGTAAATTAAATGTTCTTTGTAAATTGTAACTAACTGTCTGTGGAAGCAAAAATCTGTAAAAAAAAATCACTTGTTTACCAAGTATTCCTAGCGTTTACTCATTCAGCCATACAATATTTGTTTTGTTTAAAAAGTAACTGAAAGTTTCCTCTTTGCAAGTGATCCAAGTAATATCTGAGAAGAGAAAACTATCATTCTCTGGGCCGATGGCCTTTTTTTAGAGCTCTTTGCAGATTAGCGGCTCATGGAAATCATTTTTGACTTCCAAACTGACTTTGCCACGTCATTGATAGTTACCTGTTTGTCTTCTAATCTCCTTCTACAGGGTAAGGTGCACAACCTTGAAAAATTTAAGTTTGTTTATTGACACATGTGCTGATGGGTATATGACAAAAGCTGACTGGGCTTGTAGATGTAACTCAGTCTTAACTTTTTTTAATGAAATTGTGCAACAAAATATCAGAAAATAAGAGGGGCCTGTTTAAACTGATACCATAGTCCATAGGCCGCCTACTGAATATAAATAATTGCTTGTGGTTGCCAAAAAGTTTAAAAAAAAACTTACTATATAAACGCCATTAGGATTTAGCAGTTATAAATGGAAGTATCGTAAAAACGGTATCTGAGTAATGCCTAGATCACACGGAGACGTAACAGAGGGTTCTTGTCGCGTCGCTTCTTGCTTTTCCAGGAAAGAGGGAGGTTTTTAACCTACATTCAACAATTCGGCGACGATATTTTCGTCTACGGCGCTTCTTAAACTTCCTCGCCAAAAGTTCCTAGAAGTCACATGACCTTATGGTGGGGCAAGAACTTGCTTCACGAAAGATTCAACCTGTTGAATCTTTACGAAGCAAGAAGCCACGATGCAAAAGACCTGAAAGACCCCAAAATGATTGGGCGAAGTTAGAGACAGCTTGGGCGAAGTTAGAGGCAGGTTGGGTGAAGCTAGAGAGTGCTTGGGCGAGGCTACTTATCATTGAGTCAAAGGAACTTCGGCGAAAAAAGAGAACAACTCGCCGACGGAAACAGGCTGTTGAAACGCCGAAACAGCTACTTGCTGCACCGTAAAAGGTATTTGCTTGGGCGTAATTGAAGATTAGAGCGAAGTAAGAGGATGCTAGGGCGAAGTTAGAGGCAGACTGGGCGAACCAAGAGACTCCTTGGGCGAATCTAGTTTAACATTGAAGCAATGGAACTGCGACGAGGCTCCTCACAACTCGCCGACACAAGTCTCTTCTTGTTTCGTCAGAAATTACGAGCGATTCGGCGTAGAAAACGAGAGCCTCATCGTAATAGGAACCATCAACGACGATTTATAATCTTTAATTGATTATATAATTGTCCAAAAATGGCTTGAAACGCCGAAAGTTGGCGAAACTTGAGTTCCTGGCACCTCTACAACTTCGCCGTCACTTAACCACTCTCGTGAGACACTAGCATAAGTCGTTTGTATTGCCAAAGTGCTTTGCCAACTTTAAAGTGCTCCGTAATGAGGATATCCTGGAAAAGCGTCACATGTTCAAGTTTAGCGAAACAATCTTTGAGTAATTGAGTAATTGAAAGAACCACACCAAAAGTTTCAAGTGGGTATACTTCATGTTACATAAAACAAGAAGAGTTAGGCCTATAGGCATACTAGCATACTACAGTCAAGATTGGTCCACCGGAAGCCGAAGAAGGTATCGAGGAGTTTTGCTCACGTGTCCCATTTGGCTATTTACTTCATTATCTTGTTTCGATCGGACCTGGTCTCATCATCAGACGTAGACATGACACGGTATTTAGGGATCTCATCAGGATATTTGGCAAACTTAACAGAAATCCAATGCAAGTCTACAGATTCTTCAAATAACTGGAAGCCTTACATCATTGGCTACAGTATGCCACACATTCATATCCTGTTTCTTGAATCACACGGTTCAAACCTACGAAACTGTGAAACCTGCTGATTTGATGAATATGATTTTTGCTGGCAAGGCAAGGTAGGCAGTTTAACGTTATATAGATACATATGTATTTACGTTGTTTTTCTTATGAGTATTTATTTGCAACTTACAAATGTACTATAACTACATTCTGATAAAACTTCTGATAAATACAGCAGAGGTGTGAGACGATGTTATTAAAATTGGTACCATGATAAGCTATGATACGAGGGGTTTTCTAAAGTTCTGTCCATCTTGTCATAATTTTTTATATATTTCACTCAGGCTCCTTTAATTTTGGTCAGTTAATATTGAAGTAATATGCAATTGATTTGAAAATACCAAGATTCTAGAAATAAAAATAAATGGTTGTTTTGTTGCTATGGAGACCTGAAGTCATGGAATGTGACCCAGATTTTGTTGTAATTTCTTACTCTTTGCTTTACACCTCTCCAGTTTAACTGGCTTCACTTACTGAATTGAAGCTAATCAATAATTTTTTTTCTCATAACAAGCAAATGAATTGTCAGAATTGGGCTGTTTCGAGTCTTTCCTGTCATGATATCCAAATGTCGAAAAAATCATATGAGAGTTGAAGGTCTGACAATAATCCGAGGCATGACTTCAAATGTGGCCAAACCTGCACCACAGGTCCATGAGTTAAGATCAGCAACTTGTTCCTTTTGAGTTGAGTCATAAAAATGTTTTTGACTTCTTCTTCTTCTTCTTCTTCTTCTTCTTCGTGTACTTGCCCACATCAGGTGGGTTACCATCTCTCTTAGAGGCGCTTGTACATTCTGTTGTCCTAGTTTGTTTCATTGAGGTGGTTTGTGATTTTGATTATTTTTTTGCTTTTCTGTTTGAGGGTTTCCCTTTCCTCTGAGAAGATCTCGCTTGTTGTCGCTATTGGGGCTTTTGCTCTGTCTATGGAGGTGCACTCTTCTAGTATATGTTGTTGTGTTTCTGTGCTGTTTTTGCAGAATCTGCAGTCTGTGTTGGGGTATTAAATTTTGTTTTTGTAGTTACTTTTTACAGGGATCATCCTTGTCCTTGCTTTAAAGATGGCGCTTGCTTGCATCCTGTTCAGTTGGTTTATGTATGATTTTCCTCTGTCGTTCCCTTTCTGTTGTCAAGCAGGAATTTTACCTTAGATTTTTCTTGTCCTGCATGTGTCAATGTTTCATTCCATAACTTATATGTGATTTGGTATCAATGGTGTATGTTTTGTACTTGTCCTTTTGGATTTCTTTGAGGTTTTTTGTCCAGCTGTTGTTTTCCTCTGAGTTGATGATTGACTCGGGGATTTCGCTATTCTTCTTGTTTATCAATGATTGGTAGTTGGTTTTGTCTTTAAGTGTGGTGTGCTCTATGTCCAGTAGCCCGGTTTTGATGTAAATGGCTTCTCTTGGTGCAGAGATTGGTGTCAACAGAGTCCTTTTTATGATGTTGTCTAGGATTCTGTTAAGTTCGGTCATTTCTGTTTTATTCCAAATTGTACCCACCGCGCCATAGGTGATTATTGGGATGATGCATGTGTTGATCAGTTTCCATATTGTGCCCATTTCTATTGCTTTCAGGTCTTCTGCTCCAGCTATTGATAGTACTCTTTGGTATGCTGCTTAATTCCGCTTTTTTTCTTACGTCAGCGATGTGGTCCTTGTTGTTTCTTTTGTTATTTATAATCGTGCCTAGGTATTTATACTGGTCTTCCCAATCAATGTCCATCTCTCCCAGTTTGCAAGGTTCTTTCCAAATCTGAGGGTTTTGCTCTTTTCTTTTCCAAATACTATATATATGGTATTTGTCAGCTGTTTCTTGGGTTATTTTAGTATCCTGTTCAGATTCTCTTTATTCTTTGCAAAGAGGGCGATGTCGTCCATCCATAGGAGGTATCCTATTTTTGTTGTTTTGTTTAACTGGATTCCCAGTTGTTGCTTTTCTAGTTCCTTGTTTATTTCATCCATGACAGTGGCATACATTACGACGGACAGCACTCCTCCTTGTCGTATGCACCTTGATTTTGATTTCTCTTGTAGGGCCATGGTGCGTTTAGTTAGTATCTTAGCCTTTAGGTTCCTGTTCACTTGGAGCACATCTAACCATGTTCTGTCCTTAAGGCCTGCATTGTGCATTGTTATTCCATCTAGCCATGTCATAGGCTTTTGTAACATATAGGTCTTTGTTTCTGTTGATTAGTTCCTTCAGGATGAGGATAATATGGTCAGAGGTGCAGATTTTCTTTTTTCCCCCTCCTTGGGCGTCAGATATGGTGGTTCTTTCTCTCACTCTCTCATTTAGTATTCTTTCATACAGTTTACTCATGTTGCTGCTGATCGTGATTCTTCGTTCATTGGAGCATTTCCCTTTTGTGCCTTTTCCTTTGTATATTGGGATTATGTGGCCCAGTTGCCATTCGTCAGGGATATTCTTTTCCCTGTTGATGTCGTTGAAGATTTTTCGGTAGATTTCCAGAGTTTGTGGCGTCGCTTCAGTGATGGCCTCATTAGGGATATTATCGGGGCCTGGTGCCTTCTTTCTTTTGAGGTTTCTTCTCGCTTTCTGTATTTCATCTTTTGATATTCGAGTTGCTGGCATATTGGTCAGTTGTTTTTCTGTGTCTTTTATGAAGTCCATGATCATTTTTGTGTTGCTTTGTTGTTCTTTCTTTGCCTCCCTTGCTTGGTATAGTTCCTCGAAGTAGTCAGCTATGTGGGTTTTTGCATCTTCTTGGTTGTTCAGGGTGATATCGTCTTCGGTTATGGTTGGGTATTCTTTCTTTGGGGGTTGTATCAGTTTTTTCCTGATGCTTGCTAATAACATGGTAGGCCTATAGTCTTGTTAAGTGTTGAAGTCTGTCTTCGTGGACTAGTGCCAAAGAAAGAATACCCAATCAAATGCAAGACTTCAGAGGTGCTACCAGGCAAACCTAAATGGTCTTGTGTCAATGAATACTACTCAGATGGTTGGAAGTCCCTCCCCCCTTAGCCCCCCTCAAACTTTGGTAAAAAAAAATTCAGTTTTGAACATTAAAAATCACCTGTTTCTGAAAAGTAAAGCTTCACCAACATGGCATTTGAAATTGATTGGACCAAAGTTCTAACTGAATAATTATTATAGTGCATGGGTACCATGCAGGGCTGGTTAAAGTACTGGTCTACAATTTAATTATCGCAAGATTTCTTCTAAGATTTTTATGAAAGTTCGGAACCTTATAGGCCTGCGCAACAACGCTCTGCATCTATTTGTAGCCTATAGTTGATACTTTTGAAAGCATGTTACTCAGGCCAACTTCACAAAATTACTACATGTAAAGCCATTTTTTTGAAAATTTTAAGTTTCCATTTGCGAACTTGTCTTTTATTTGTTAAACTGTCTATGTTGTCCTTATTGCGTTAAAATGCATGGGCGACAGTCATTGGGCGTTAATATGTGCATCAACAAAAGGGCTTAGTTTCTGGCAGCCCGGCAAATATTTTGAAACCTCCAGTCAGCCCCACCCCCTAACCAAAATTTCTTGGAGCCACCACTGAAAATACATCAATTGAGTGTATATATTTACATACATTTGAAACAGTGACATTATAAATTTATCTTTTCTCAGGTATTTTATTATTTTCATGGTGTTTGAACACGCGATTGCTACTGAAATTTTGCGAACTTGTCAACACTCTGGATGTCGCCTCTCTCACAAATTATTATTTAAAGTGAGTGCATTTTGTCTTTCTGTCATATTCTTAGTGGGATGGCACCTCCGTAGCAAACTTCTTCTGATTGACATATTTATACAAAAGTACGCATATAAAATGTATATATGGGATATATGGGCCGTGGTGCAAGCACAATAAAGGATAATCCCAAAAATTTCAAAGTCATACAGATAAACAATATACGTACAAACAGTTTTTTATAAAGCTACACTGAACGCTGTTTTTCCATATTATTATTGCAGCAAACTGCTGTACAGTTCTATGATTCAATAAATGTCATTGAAGCACTTTTAAAAGAAAATAGAATGCCAAATTCATCCAGAATTAAATTTTGATCAATTTTGTTATGGAGAAGACAATATGCATATATGCAGAAATTTACACTCCTTACATGAAGCCAGTGGCGTAACCAGGTTTTTTCCAGAGGGGGGGCAAGCGGTCTTTGAGGGGGGGCATTCGCGCCAACTCACGCGAGCGAGAAACTTTTAAAATCTATTTGCTTAAGTGTATTCTAGACGAAATACTATAATGGAAGCAATACATTTGATTTACATAGCAGAATGAGACAGAAAACACAGAAATAGAATGCAGTAAAGCGTCTGTATGTATAGCGTTGGAATGCAAATTAAGAATTGCCAAATATTATCAAATTCAATCCTCACAGGGGGGGCAAGAGGGGGGGCAAGGATGGCTACAGGGGGGGGGCAGTTGCCCCCCCTGCCCCCCTCTGGTTACGCCACTGCATGAAGCTAACTGTTACAAGTTGAAAAAATTACCTTTTTACACCAAAGTAAGACAATGAATGCATATAGTTTATATTTTACAGAAAATCCCAAGAACATTCAACTCGGAGTGCTGAAGCACTGATGCTGAGCCGTTTATGTGCCGGATGCAGCAGTGACTCGAATCTCACACATTTTGGCATCTCCAACAGAGGGCAGCATACCATCACTCATCACAACAACAATTTCTTTGCATCCACCAGGGGGACTGATTTGATTTGATTTGATTTGATTTATTTATTCAAAATAACAACATATGAACAATACAAAAACAATGGGAGTTTAAGTAAAAATTACAACGTAACTCCCACTAACTGGCAGAATTAAACATTTTCAAATTAGTTATAAAATTCTTGATTGACACTGAATTAATAGTTCTTTCATCTAAATTATTCCATTTATTTACAATTCGATTGCTCCAAAAATATTTTCTTTTATCAGTACGGCTATAAAACACATACAGCTGTTTATTATGACCTCTACTTCTATGTACAAATTTATAAACTTCTTCCTTATCATTTATATTGAGATTTGTATGACAATTAATAACTTTGTAAAACAATATTAAATCAGAATTTTTTCTTCGAATTTCCAATGAATCTAAGTTCAAAAAATGTAATCTTTCTTCATACGAAACATTTTCATAGTTCAATATACGTCGGGTGAAATACCTTTGCACACGTTCTACTTTGTCTTTATTACATTGTAATATTGGTGACCAAGCCTGACTAGAATATTCTAAAAGTGGTCTGACATAACATATATACATTTTGAGATAAAACTTGTAATTGTGATTCTTAAAAATTGAAAAAAGTTTATGAAGAACAAAATACGCTTTCCTAGTAATGTTTATACAATGGAGTGTAAATTTCAAATTTGACTGGATAGTAACTCCAATATCATTAATATTGTTGACAGTTTCAATAATTTCATTATTCAATAAAAAATTAAAGTTCACTTTGTTAATACCAATAGTCAATACTTTTGTTTTGTCTGGATTTAAATCCATCTGCCAAATGTCGGCCCATTTAGCAACATTATCTAAATCTTCCTGTAATAATATGCAATCATTTACATTCTGAATAGACTTATACAGTTTTGTATCATCAGCATACATACTAATAGTACTATGTTTGACAACATTAGGCAAATCTGACGAGTAACACAAAAATAAAACAGGACCTAACACAGTCCCTTGGGGGACTCCTGATTTAACATCAGTTGTATGTGAGATTGCATCATTAATTTTTACTTGTTGAAGTCTTCCAGTTAAAAAGTTCTTTAACCATTGCAAAGCACAACCTGATATCCCATATCTTTCTAATTTGTACATGAGCTTATTATGACATACTTTGTCAAAACATTTAGAATAGTCTAAATATATGACATTAGTAGACAATTTCTTATCAAAGTTACTTGACCAATCATTCAAACATTCCAAAAGATTAGTAACTGTTGATTTTTTAGGCATAAATCCATGTTGTGATTTTGGTATGATATCATTTCTTAACAAGTAGTCCAACAATTGAGATCTGATAATACGTTCTAAGATTTTACACACAACAGAAGTCAAACTAACAGGTCTATATTGTGATGTACATTGTGCATCACCCTTCTTGTACAATGGAACAATAAGGGCCGTTTTCCAATCACTGGGTAAAATACCATCACGTAAGGATTGATTATACATTCTGGAAAGGGGATCAACAATATGTGCAATAATTTTCTTTAAAAAATACACTGTGATACCATCAGGACCTGGGGATGAATTACTTCTTAGTTTTCTAACAACTTTTATAATGTCATCAGGTGTACAATTGAATCTACTGATCGAATCGTTACAGTTGGAATGGAAGTCAGGAAGAGTGTTATCATCTTCAACAAAAACACTGGAGAAATAATCAACAAATTCAGAAGCTTTCTCTTGATCTGTTACAGCTATAGAACCATCAGTTTTCTTAATGCATGGGATACTTGATTTAACAGAAGACTGGCTCTTTACATATCCATAAAATTTACTAGAATTATTGTTGGTTGAGAACAACGACTTTTCATAATTACATTTCTCTTTCAAAAATTCAGATCTAAATTTATTGGCTGAAGTTTTGTATTCAGCATGGCTTACCACATTACTTGATTTTACATAAGCTTTCCATTTACGCTGTTTAATGTTACGCAGTTTGTTCAGATTACCATTAAACCATGGAACTCCCTTGTGTTTTGAAACATTTGTAAATGGTACAAAGTTGAATATAACATCATTCAAGGTGTCTCTAAAAGCCTCCCAGTAATCATTAGTTGATATACAATTACTATATATTTCATTCCAATTTAGAGTGGCTAAATATGCATTAATTAATTCATAATCAGCTTGTTTGAAACATGGTTTACAGGCCGAATTGTCTGAAACACTTACATGTTTTACAGTTTCACATAGAATAGAGGTATGATCGCTTGTACTGAATGGAGGTTCAGGTCGAATAGATTTTAATATACCCTTATCAGAAAACAAGACTAAGTCCAAAGTGTTCTTTCCCCTAGTTGCAAAATCAACACATTGTATGGCACCAATCATAAAGCACAATGTTAAAAATTCTCTAGAGATTTGAGATCTAGCAGTGAAGTCCTGCCAACATATATCAGGTAAGTTAAAGTCACCTATCAAACAATACAGCTTAACATTTTTTAAGTTTTCATGGATAACATGGAAAAGATCTCTAGAATCATCTAGATTAGTGTCAGGTGGTCTATACACTAAACCATATCTCATGAATTCAGAGTTGGTAAATAAAACATCAACAAATATACATTCGCAATTTCCAATTGACTCTTTATAAACAATATTGCTTTGAAGACTAGATCGAACTGCCAGTAATACACCACCACCTTGGATTAATAGTCTGTCCTGTCTGAAAACACAATATTCTAAATTATTCAATGAGAAGTATACATCATCCTTCAACCATGTTTCACTAATACCAATTACATCAGAGTTATAATGTTCAAGTATTTCGATAAGTTCCGGTAGTTTTTGGCAAATGCTACGAGCATTAAAGTAAAGTAAAGTTCCAGTTGTTAGAACTGTAGTGGGAGTTGCGTCTCTTTATCTGTAACGATCAGGCGGTCGACCCTGACGTTGAGGATGGTTTCTTGCGGGGGACGAGTTTCTTGGTGTCGATATCGGAGGCATGTACAAATTTGGTTCCTCATTTCGACGACGAAGTTCCTGTAACACACACACTTGAGGAAACACATCTGGTGGCCTGGATAGGTTCCAGCATGAGTACAGAGGATTTCATTCCCGCAGATTGGGGCACATCTTTCACTTGGAGGTTCGGTCGTCGGTCTAGCGAAAACTTGGAGTGCCAGCTTGGAGCATGATGAATCAAAGAGCTCGCAGTTTAGGGCTGCACCTATAGATATTAAAGAAAAAAAATTACTATACTGAACCAAAAAAGAAACGCCTTCCTATTTGCTTATCATTTGTAAATAATTAATTTTGGCCAAAACAAATTAAACAGTATCGATCCTATTGTAAATTAGTGTCATTATGCCAAAAATCATTCAAGTGCGACCATTTCCTGTTTACCTTCCATTGGCCTTGTTTATTACATTTGGGTCTTTTGAAGAGATATGTGATTATGCCTGGGACACCAAGCAATATACATTGCCAAGGGTAACCCCAATAAAATACCTGAGGTCTCAAATTGTATAGGGAATTAAAGATAAATTAGCTAATAATATCAACTTCATTTGTATATAATTTCATTAGCAATTTAAATTTTACTAGTTGGCTAAAAGCTTTGTCACTTGTCCATTGCAGCTACTTTTTAAAAATAAAAATTTAATTCTCTCTACTTCACTTTGCTTTATCACTAATTAAAAAGGGCAATGTGTAATGGTGACCTTTCATCCAAATTGTGATACCATGTGTTGTGTTCGTTGGCATTCTGTTAATAGCGATGACTAGTGGTTTCTCAATACTCGCAGCAGTGAGGTCGTAGCAAGTGTCGATGTCCTGATCTGCCATCTTGTATATTCCTTCATCTGTCTCCTTGTTGGGTGTCCATTGTGCAATGTGGTCTCCTGCAAGAAGTAATGACCAATTATTTATGTTTTTTTTAAACTTAAATCTCTACTAATCTATTGATTATTATGATGTAATATGGATCATGGTAAATACAGGTGTCCGCTAGCCGTCCCATTGACTATATTTATTGTTTTGTATGCGATTGTGAACTTGTTACCGTTGTAATGGTTCAATGAATAAATATATAAAAGGCAATGTATTAGGGTCGGAGCAGATGACAGACAGATGTAAAGATAGTCAAATTCTTTATTGACCTGTTTAAGAAAAAAAACACACCCAGCCCTCCATGGGCTCACCAGTCAAACTTTTAGATTTAACAATCTATGTCATCATATATTAATTTTACATTATTCAAACAACAAATTCCTTCTTAGAACAGATAGTTTGCAGATAATTTAACAAAATCCTTAGACATCAAAAACTTAAATTTTTCTCATAATGATAAAAAGTAAAAATCTAAACAATCTTAGAGATGGGATGGATGCAAAGAAATTAATCTTTATAAGTAATACAATGGATTGAAAAATTGTTTTTATGTTCAAGACATGATAATAGGGACAAAATTCACAAACTGTGTATCATTTTGGCCTTGTCTCTATAGTAAAACAAAAAAGCTAAATTGCGAAAGAATAGACAAACGACCTCTATCATAAATTTTATATACATTACTGGGTACCAAATACAGCAAGATTTCGTTATAAGTCCCTAATTTAGGGGGCTGGGTTCAAAGAGCATTATCGACTTTTCCCAGGGTGCAGTCTATTGCCTGGATTTTTCATGAAAAAAAAAATCACATTGATGTGAAAACAACTTTTGTCTTTAGGTCCAACCAACTTTTCCCTCCCCCACTCAGGTAACCTCCAATCCGAAGTCATCTCCCCACCTCAGGTATACTACCCGGCCAATAGTTCTACTCCCCTTTCCCTGCCTGGGGTTAACCAGAAGATTCAAGATTAAAACCTTGCCAGATAATTCCAGCAATGCAATTTTCATGGGGTAGGAAGCTTTATCTGCAACTCAAAATGACTAGACAGTAGACAATGTAATTCTGTCTCTAACATCTTTCAATTATTTGATACATCCGGTGACGCTAACAAAATTGATCGAAGAGCTATAATTAATTCATTAAAGGAAAGATAGTGAAATGTGAAACTGTCAATCATTTCTACTAAGTTCATCCACTGTCATAATTCAAACGACCCCCTCCCCTCTCAAGTCCAATGAAGTGATTGTTTATTCATTGAACTGGAAATAAATCAATGTAAAACTGTCATAAGACATCACCAAGATATTGATGCCATTGGAAAAACCGGTATCTAACTAACAATTTTGCACGTTAGTGCCCTGCTAGGGATTAACACTGTTACCAACAGCAAACAAACAATCAGATTATTGTTTATTTTACAAAAATTACAAGTTAAAACGTATAAATAAAGAAGCATATGATGTCTAAGTCAGTTAGACACCTCTTTGTCGCGTTCTAACATGCATTTTTGTCAGTTAGATCCCGACCGGATGCATGTTAGAACCCGACAGAGGTGTCTAACTAATACATATCCTCATGGAATATAATTAAACATTATATTGAAGATAATATTTAAGATGAGCTGGGCAACTTTTATTAAGAATTTTACAATATAACTTTGGTGGGAGAGGAGAGTTGCCATGAATTGGGTTGTATGAAAATTTCGTGATTAAGCAACCACAATTTTGAAAATAATTCAAAACTCAGTAAAATAATAGATCCACAAGCAGCTGAATGTAAGTATTCGTCATTAGTTGACTGCAACTCTGTTTCTTACTACACTGTGCAAAATAGTTACACTTCGAGACATTAGGGTCTTGTTAAATAGCAAAATGGAAAAAAATTGAAGTATACTGACTGCAAGTTCCGACCACTTCTGAAGATTGTCCTACTGGAAAGTTGCCATAGTTGGTTAACTTGGAGTATGCACTTGAGCCGCTGCAGTCCCCTTTGTCCGCACATTTCCAATACTGCATGTTTCTGTCATAGAACAAGCTCCTAAGAGAAAGAAAGCGACAAAAGATTCTTGTTAGAAGACATAATTCAGTTTGATACTTACTTGATAGTGGTCCTTCTTATACAGTACAAATTTCTAAATGTGGCTCTATTTAGCCGTCTTTAGCTATACTTTACTAGTCTTATCCATAGCTATCCAGTATCCATAGCTATCCATAACTATAAACTTATATTCTTTCGCATACATTGAAATCCTTTACAGCTTGTTTAAACACAGTAATAGTGGATAGCTATGTATAGTTAGGGATAGGTTTAGCTAAGTTTAGTTTTCTATAGGTATGGATCGATTGCTAAGGCTAGATTTTAAATGACGAGCTGCTTATAGAAATTTATACTGTATAGAAAGTACCTGATTAAAAACGCACAGTAACTGCAATCAGATCAATATTGCGATTGGTGAAGTTGATTTATATTACAACAATGTATGAGGAAATAAGAATATATATGATAGAGTATAGGGTTGTGAACTCACAAGGAATATTCCTACGCATTTCTGTGAGCATTTTTAATTCTTCGACTATCAGTTTTCAAATTGTCTCAGCTGATTTGTAATTTGAAAAATATACCTGTCAGAATCCTTGGAGTTGTACACTGGTTGCCCATTGCAGATTTCTGTTGTTTTTTCATAGTTTCCCTCACAAGACATATCAAGAGGCCCTCCTCCTGGTCTTTCCCAATGAACATGTGAACATCCTGCAAAAAAAAAAAAATTAAATATTCATGCATTGTCTTCCGAAGAGGAACCGTTGAATTTATACTTCTAGCATATGACAATGACAATGACACATATTTTATTTAGATCTTACAAGTGCTCAGTATATAGTTTTGCAGACAATTTATGATTGAAGAGCCAGGATCCATAATTTTTTCTGTCTGCGTATTGATGTAAGAATAAAAAATTAAGTAAGTACTACGCATACTCGATCAGTCTTCCTACATCGATCTGTTATATATGGACTTTTTGAGGTGATGCATCTGCCCCTTGCTGAAATATACTAAGTGACTCTATTTGGCGCCATTCGCCTCTGTATAGCAGAGAACAGACTTCCTGACAGGAGGCCAGAGACCAAAATTGGAAATTCAGGCTGTGAGGCAACGTCAGCAGAACGGTGGCCATCATGGAACGTAGTAAAATATGGACAGGGCAAATTTTTGCAACGGCGACCGCAGGATTTCATAATAAAACGTGGAAGCGTAGTTGCGGAATTGGACGCTTTTTATGGGATAGACTGTTAAATGCAGATGGGATCAAATGTTAAATGCAGATGGGATCAAATATGTGGAACAAGCTGAATTTGCTTTAAAAAGCGCCTCTATTTTTTTTTTTTTTTCTTGTCATATTCTTCGTCAACATTGTTTATTTGGTGTTCTGGCTGGCACCATTAAGGGAGCAACCATTAGAACTACAGGAGCTTTAAGTTTTTTAAATAATTAATTTCTGTTTAGTTTTTGTGAAATAAGTCAATTCTTTTTGGACGGTATTGAAATAAATAATTTCTGGCGGGGATTTTGTTTAAAAAATAAAGAATTACCATTGCCGTTACGACGAAATAAGGAATTTCCTGAAGGAAGGCTCCAAGTCCCCTGATTATCTTGTGGTCATCCGAAACAATGCAATCGTTGTCATATAATTTGTTCTCTAATCCTAAGGAAGGCCACCTTTTACGAAATTTTTTTCTTGTTCAAATCAAATACGAAATTGATAATTTGCTCCTATTCCATCTACTTCATGTATTTGTTTAGCAAAGTACAGGAGTCCCTGTGACATAAAACAATGCGATCTCTGCTCAGTAGGAATTGTGATGTCCAGACGAAATCATTCTGAAGTCGGATTTCATGTTCCAATTATGCTACAGTGATGGTTGGTTGGCAAAAAAAATAGCACTGAATTATAACCTTGGATGGACATCAAAATCTGCTGTGAATGCAACGTCATTTTGGAAAGTCAGTCAAAAATATTTATGCAATTCCTTGGCATCATTGCGAGTTCCCTTTCTGACCCTTGTCTGATGTCAGTAGAAGATCAGTCAACCCACTACATCATGCTGACATTGGCTTTTGACTTCTGTGTCACAATCTGTGTGGGGAACAATAAAGTCACAATGATTTTATGTTTAAGTTAAGGTAAGTCACAACCTATCAAAATACAATGCCTGTTGGGATGGGGGAGGTGTTTTTATCATCAGCGTGCAAAAGGCACTAAAAATACTATTTAGTAAGAGAGGATGTCAGTCACACTCATCATCCCAAGTCATACCATGACAAAATGGCCCATAACCTTTGCTAATTCATGAATACTTAATTAGCTGACCCGGTTTTGGCTCAGCCAATCAGGGACTGCTACATCACAGTTTGAAATTGTTGCTTCTGTTTCACACAGTTACAAATGGAGAAATTGTGTATTGTTGAAAGGTGCTATCACAGTTCCGAAAATGCCATTGAATTATGTATTTTCACAGTTCTGAAATGAAACTGTTTGAAAGTTTGCTTGTTTTACACTGTTTTTCTTAGTTGCCAGTAATCCTGTAAGTGTCCATAATCGGACTAAATCTGCCAGCAAAATGCTTATGACCTAAATAAGCAGCCAATCACAGAAGAGGTTGGAAATAGCAGAAAGCCCTGTCCATTTTAGCAGGGCTTGCGTGGGGAGGATGGTCACACTAGGCAAGCCGGCCTTACAACTGGGTCTTACAACGCAGGTATCACTGTGACTACTGTGCATCGTCCACATTTTCATATGTTAGTCACCAACAAAAGAAACTCATGCTCGATTTTTGATAATGATTTTTGGGATAGATCTTTTGACAAAAACAAAAGTATCAAAATGAAAGTGCAGCCCTGAAAACCAGAAATATGGAGAGACATCTCAGAAGTGCCAATATATCTTTCAAGTCAACACATATATGAAGCAGAACATCCATTTTTGCACATTTTGTGCAAACATTAAAAATAACGTGCAAGCATTTTAAGCAGCACAGACAGTGCATGGTTCCAACACAGGCACACCACAGGGGTTTTTGCGCAAATTTTCTTGATCTGACAGTATTACTCAATATAATAAGTACTTATTATACTGTATGGACAGGTGAATTGGCGCAAAAACCCCTGTGAGGCACACTGGTCACGCATATACTAAGGAGAAGCCGATCCATTTTAGTTTCTTTATAATTTTTTCCGTCACAGAAGGGCACCAAAAGTGACTGGTCGAAAGTTAAAAACCTACAGAGAATGTAGAATAAATTTGAATGAGATTGGTGATTGTAGAGTCACCTCCAGAGTGCTAACGAGATTGCAGGGAATTCTTGGGGTAAGAGCAGCTGCTGTGCTGCTAAACAGTGAATGAGTATTTTTAACAAAATGTCATGATTGTGGAAAGAAGAAGACTTTGTTTCAGTGCATCAGAGAAGAAGTTGTTTCAAGACACCCAAAAAAATATGGTCTCCCAGTGATACCCATGAATTTAGCAATTAGAACCACTTGGACACCAAAATTGCATTGATTCTCACAATGTCGAGTTTCTCTGTAGTTGTAAGATGGATCTTGCAAACGGTAATTGATTTTTAAATCTTACCTTTAACAGAACTGATGCAAAGAAAGGTGCAAATGAATAAACTCCCTATTGCCATCATTCCCATTCTGTTCAATAATGGGTAACTGCATTCATCTTCAACAGGAACGAAGTCGAGCAATCACCATTGGCAGCAATGCAACAGCAGCAAACCCAACTCAGCTACAAATATCTGTGGATAAGTGCGTGTATCTAGATGCAATGGCTAGATAGCTTCACAGTTTCATTGTTTGAGTGGTTGCTTGGAAATATATAATATTGATAACAAAAATCAATGCTTTTCATTCAAGTATTGAAGAAAATTTTAAGCTTAGCCAACATCTTATAACCAAGAGTTATCGATCTGACAGGTATGAACTGTTCATAAATGTGCTTTGTATTTACAAGCTGATTTAAAATGATTTGATGCTGCAAAAATATTCTAGACACAAAAAAAATAAGAGCACCAAGTATGTGCCATGAATTAATAACATCCAACTTCCGTTGTTCAGAAAGTCACACAGAAAGATTTGGCACAGATAAAGAATTCATATTCATAATTTATAATGATATGGCTCAGTCGATAAGGTGCTCGTCTGCTGACTGAGATGTTGTGAGTTCCACCTTACCATAACAGCTGTAAATGGGTACTTTTCTATAGGCTGTGATGGCAAGCCCTATACATGACCCTGATGACCTGTCCTAGAATATGTAATTTTGGGCATTCTTAAAAATGCCACCTTCATTTTTGGTGTAACTTGGGGGAGGCTCATATGTTATTGCCAAAGCTGATTTGTGATTAACAAGACAAAAGGTACATAGGGAATGGTCACAGCTGAGTGATTTTTGGCTTACTGAGTGAATACTGTTTTTTTAACCCAAATTAATTATTTGCGAAATCATTTGCAACAATCAAACCTCACCTTTCTTTTGCTGGCGTGTGAATGTTCATTAAGGTAGCCAGAGAAGCTGTTCACCTTATCGAGCTGGAAGGTTGAAGGGCAATTCCAGTTACATGCTACAGCGTTTGCATGGTGACTTCAAGTGGAACTCTGTTCAAGAGGGCAGGAGTCCTTTAATGTCTGCAGCAGTATTTGTTAAGAAGCATGATGGACCTCTCTGATTTTGCATTGACTACCGGAGATTGACAAAACTGTCCCAGATGCTCACTATCTGCCAAAGATTGATGATACCCTTGACAGATTATCTGGTTCATCATGGTATTCCACACTCAAATCCTTTACTTCAAGGCATGCTATTGGCAAGTGGAAATGGAGCCTGAAAATAGAAAGTATATACAGCCTTTACTGCAAGAAACTAAGGCTTTTGTGAATGGATTCGGATGCCAATAGGATTGCCGAATTCTGCTGCTACATTCCAGAGGGTCATGGAGTCAGTCATGACAATTGATATCAGTCAATTTTGAATGTTGTTTATTATATTTAGATGATATTATTGTTTTCAGCTCTGACTTGAAAAACATCTGTTACACTTTGAGAAAGTTTTGTCAAGAGTCGTAGATGTAGACCTGAGGTTAAAACAAAGCAAGTGCTGGTTGTTCCAGCTTGATATTAAATATCTATACTACGCTCACTTTTAGAAGAAGAAGTTAAGACAGCCAATGCCAAGATAGAGAAAATTGTCAATTGGCCTGTTCCCAAGACAATGTCAATTTCTTGTAAATCATTGAAATTCCATTTGTGCAGAAAAAAGAACAGCATGAAGCATTCATCAAATTGATGGATGCATTGACTCATGCACCCATACTTGGACTTGCAGATTTTGGCACACCTTGTGGTATTACTTCCAGATGCAAGTTTTAGGAGAAGTTCTCAGTCAGGAGCAAGAAGCGTTCGTCTGCAGAAGTTTGTTGTCTTCTGATGGGAATTGCCCTATTCACAAACTGGAACATATAGCCTTCATATGGGCTGGGCTATTTGTAGAAAAATCCATGATTGATTATGTGGTTCAAAGTTTCATTGCTTCACAGCAAAATCCTTTGACATTTGCCACAGTCTGTCTCTACAAGACCGCAAGGGAACTAACAAGCAACTGCATATCATCGGCCATATCCACTAGAGGGACTCTTGGAGTCTGCATTTGCCATGTCGATGGCAAAGTTAGATGCTTCTGGACCACCAAGAATGGAAGATGTAGCAGTGAGTCTGACAAAACCATTTGTTGGTGTTGCTGGTGAGACTTTGAATCTGTATAATAATATATAGGGAGAGGCCAACTGGCCCCACTGCAGGTTGATTTATTTGACTTTTTGGTCAAATGTGACCTATGTTTCAGTCAATAAAAACCTATATTTGAACTGGAGTTAGTCGCATTCTGAAACAAAAAAATTGAGTCAAAATATCGACCTGGAACTTTGGTTGTAAGACGTAGGGAAGAGGGTTTCTTTCGCACTTATTTCGTAAAATGAACCAAAGACAAGAAATGGTCACCATTGAATGACTTTTTGGGTACTATTATGGTTTTTGAGGAAAGAATCAGTGCCATCCATTCGATTTTGGCCCAATAAATGATTTGCAAAAGTACCAGTAAAATTCAAGTTTTGCATTTCTCTTGGTATGGGAATATATCGCAACATGCGGCGAATTTAGTAGTGTGCTGGTGTACCTGTATATGTATTTTCTGATACACTCTTGTATATGTATACAAGATCTAGCACTTGTGTAGATGCATAATGTGGCACAAAAGTCTACATTCATTGTTATATGGGCCTTTTACATGCCCCACAAAAAGTACAATAACACAACAAATGAGAACATGAGAAATCTTTATTAGTTTTAAAGTGAGATGTACAGTTACTAAATTCAATTATTACACACATTTTTAACCGAGCCTACATTCAGGCTCTTTTGTCACCATCTCAAATCTTCAAGAAATTGCACAGTGTTATACAGTGGTACACTTGTATACAATATTGACACTGCTACATAATGCATCAAGTGTATATGGCATAGAGCTTTAAAAACCAAAATGATGGGCAAACCGCTCTAAAGCGTCACCTGTTCTTTTTAGTAAGATGAGGGAGAGATCTTCTTCCTCAAAACCCCAAATGTGATAAACGAGGCCACAAACAAACTGGAAATGGTCACACTGGGATGATTTTTGAGAGACATACAGTCACCAACAGGCAAAGAGAATCATTTCAAAATTGCTGTAATTAAAGAACTCTTCAGCCACTTTAAAAGTTGATTAAAGCAGTATGAAGCAGTTTTATCTTTAGTCGTATTTAGTCGTGCCCCAACCATTTTTCCCAAGCGAAGCTTGGGTGGAAGATATAAGATATGTAAGCCTGGCAAGTTTCTCAATCAGGGTATATACCGTTAATTCAATATTCAATTTCATGTTGAATATTGAAATAATGGGTTTTGACCCAAAATCCTATTTTCCATTTTCATATTGATAAATGAAATATTGGATTTTGACTCAAAATCCTATTTTATGTTTTCATAATGAATAATGAAATATTGGATTTTAACCCAAAATTCCATTTTCTGTTTTCCAGTGCTCATATTGAAAAATGAAATATTGGATTTTGACCCAAAATCCTATTTTTCATTTCCACATTGAAAAATGAATTATTGGATTTTAACCCAAAATCCTATTTTCTGTTTTCCAATGTTCATATTTAAAAATGAAACAAAATCCAATTTTCTGTTTTACAATGTTCACATTTAAAAATGAAATATTGAAAAAATATTGGATTTTAACTCAATTTTCAAATGTTGAGTAAGGAATGTGCGCCTTATGGCACAAAATAAGCATATATATTTTTATCCAAATATGGCACATCCACCCATGGTAGTGAGCGCACATACCCGCGCGCGCGCGCGCGTGTACATGTAATTGCATACTCACAGGTGTATATGGGTTCACGATCACCTGTGGACATGCCATCCAGCGCATGCGTGGACCTGTATTCACGCGCACCCGTGCATGTGCCATCGTGGACATGCCATCCAGCGCAGGCTTGGACATGCCATCCAGCGCAAGCTTGGACATGCCATCCAGCGCAAGCTTGGACATGCCATCCAGCGCAGTTTATTTATAAAACACAGGAGCTCCTCCAGGCAGTGGCGTATCTATGGGAGGTGGAGGAGGGGTTTTTCTTTTTCTAGCTTGTGTGATTTGATTTGCCATTACTGTCATCATCACTTTATACAAATAAATAAGAGAATAAAGTGAATTAATTAATATGTAATCAAAGCAAAATATTGTTTTCTCCGAAGAGTTGCTGTAGGCCTTATAAAATAAAGAATTAATCTTTTGTATCAGACCCCTAGCTACGCCACTGCCTCAGGGTTGTGTCCTCTCACCAACTTGGACATGCACTGTAAAGCATGTCCACTCATGCGCTGTGTAGCATGTCCACTCGTGCGCTGTAAAGCATATACATGTGTCCAAAAGCTACGCTCCTGCGCGTTTTGACACATCCACACACGTGTATGTGTCAAATCTTGCATGTACACGAGTCCCAAAAGCCTGTATGTGCGCTCTAGAACATGCGTGGATGTGTCAAATTTGGATAAAAATATACCTCAAATAAGACATACGAGGATATTTCTGGTTCCTTGAGAGACCTGGGCGTGCAGAGGAAGGGTCAGCGGCAAATATCCGCAAATACTTCAGCGATTATGGGATAAATCCTCGCAGTGGCTGCCTGTCAGAAGAAAGGGTGGACGAAACTGTTGAGCAGGCAATTTCAGATGTGATGAACTAATGATATTAGACTTATAAGGTCACCATAGGCATATTTTGTGGGGAGTCAGGGGGGCTTCAGCCCATAGGCGTACGGGAGGGGGGCAGGGGGATGATCCCCCCCCCCAAAAGTTTGGGAGACAGTAAGATTCCGGCAAAAAGGCTAACAAATTTTGGCAGATGATTAAACACTATTGAAAATTAATGATTTCCAGGCAATTTAATTTGAAATTGTTTTAAATCTAGATCTTGAAATCGGCCAAATGCCGCTCGCCTTCCCCTCCAAATATGGGCGCTGCGTACGCCTATGCTTCAGCCCCCCTGGCATCCAGGCAAACGACAAATCAGCGCCATTTAGCAGGGGGGGGGCTGTGACTATTTTGCCCTGAAATTTTAACATGGTACAGATGTGACCAGGGCAGAGAATTCGCCCTGATCAGGGTTGCGATTTTCATTGATTTTTATTAAAAAATCAAAAAAATTGAATGATTTAAATCTGATTTAAATCAAATAAATCGATTTAAATCAAATAAATCATGATTTTTATAGAAAAAATCATGATTTAAATCAAGATTTAAATCACTTGATTTAAATCATTGCAACCCTGGCCCTGATATTGGTCAAGATTTGCCCTGATGTACTATTATGCAGGTGTCGATATACTATAACAAATCAACCCACGCTAGGATCACTGAGTAGCAATATCACGAGCTGTTGTGTGAATTAATATCACTCGAGTCCAAATTTATACAATGGAATAGATAAGATGTTCATATTAATTTTATCATATTAGTGATTTTAGTTCATATTGATGTTTGTGAAGGTTTCATGACATTGAACTGGTTTTGAGCAGTGTACAAAGTGTGGTGTGATCTATTCGAACTGATGCACCTTTTTACAATGGGGTCTTCCTCTTTTGTTTCCACTTGGCACTGAAAAACAAAAGTTTGTTCAGCATATGAAAATAAAAATGTTTTTTTTCCACCCGCAGCTGGGGTACCGTAATGTTAAAATAGCACTAAAAAAGTTTGTTGCTTGTCTGCGAGCGAAAAAATGTATTCGTCTATGTTTAAGAGCAAAAAAAAAGTCCATAGTCCCCCCTCCTCCAACTATCATCTGGTCTGCCCCCAATGATTTGATGACTGCTTCCATCACTGCTATAGTGGCCATTCAAAAATTACATGACGCTAAAATAGCTCATTTTTGACATCATCCCTCTTCCTACCTATAACAGCCTGTAACACAAGTCCATCCATACCCCCCTTACTGTTATGTAACATAGCCTATAACTTCCCCCCCCCACGGACGCCAGTCTCGTGAGTCGATACTATGACTATAAATATATGACGTAATGTATCACGAGACTGGTGTCCGTGGTGCAGTTAGAGAAATTTGGCAGTGATTTATAAACTAGAATGGTGTGCATGAGATGCACAGAGCTATGCTACCAGTAAATGACACCACATTAAGTGGTGCACCCAAGGAGGTGAGACAACCCAGGGGGGGGGGCACCCTAGGGGGGTTCTACGGGGATGGGCAGATACCCAAAGGGGGCACCAACGGGGATACCCCAGGGAGGAAGGATGCCCCAAGGGGGGCTCTACGGGGATACCCCAAGGGGCACCCAAGGTTTTGCCTTGGGTATCCCAATGGATAGCCCAACCCTTGGGGTATCCCCCCGCGTGCCTCGGCCTTTGGGGTATCCCCCTGGGGTGCCTCCGCCTTTGGGGTATCCCCCATTGGGTGCCCCAACCTTGGAGTATCCCCTGAGTGTGCCCTATCCTTGGTATATCCCCAGGGTGCCACATCCATGGTATATCCCCAGGGTGCCCCCACCCTTGAGTATCCCCCGGGATGCCCCCACCCTTGGGGTATCCGCTTGAGGATGCCTCCAATGTGTGGGCAACCCTAGTGGTGCCCCACACTGGGGTATCCCCATGGGGGTGCCCCCACCCTAGGATAACCCTTTGGGTATCCCTGGGGTGCCTGTACACCCGGGGGTGCCTCCAGCCTTGGGGTATCCCCTTGTGCCCCAACCTTGGTGTATTCCCCGAGGTTGCCTCCACCCTCGGAGTATCCCCAGTGGTGCCCCAAACCTAGGGGTATCCCTTGGGTGTGCCCCAACCTTGGGGTATCCCCTTGGGGTCCTTGGCCTTAAGGTGTCCCCTGGTTGTGCCCCAATCCTTGTATCCCGCAGGGGTGCCCCCAACCTTTGGGTATCTCCCCCCCCCCTGGTAGCAGAGCACACCATTCTAGTTCATGATTTATGTATCCCACTGGCACAAATGTATGCCACTGGTATCCTCACTGTCCTCATTCTTCAATTTGGTAACCCACTTGGACAGGGCATCCCACGGTAGCAACTGGTATCCTCACTGTCCTCATTCTTGTAGCATCCCACCAGCACAGGGTAACTCAAAGGGTGACCAAAGGGTCATCTTTCTTGTATAGGCATGCTGGGGTATCCCACTGGTACAGGGGTATCCCACTGATTTCCTCACTGTCCTCATTCATGTATACATGTAGGTATTCGACTGGTACTGGGGTATCCCACTGGTATCCTCACTGTCCTCATTCTTGTGTGGGTATCCCACTAGTACGAGGGTATCCCACTGGGTGTCCTCTAGGTCATCTTTCTTGTATAGGTATGCTTGGGTGTCCCACTGGTACAGGGGTATCCCACTAGGTTTTCCTCACTGTCCTCATTCTAGATATGCTGGGGTATCCCACTGGTACGGGGGTATCTCACTGGTTTCCTCACTGTCATAATTTTGAAAAAAGAATTTGCTCCCTTGGGGGAATCAGATTCAGATATAAGATATCCTGAGTCCTCTGTGATGCCGTGATCCCACTAGTATTGTCCTCGCTACCTCAAAGATAGCGCTGCCAATAAAACCTCCCAGCCGACCCCCAGACCACTAGCCCCCCAAACAAATGTTTCCTGGGTAGTGGCAAAACCTTGTCAAAGAGGTCTGAACTTGCAATAAGCTGGATTGAGTACCAGAGGTTCAAAAATACTTCATGGAGCTGCAGAACTGCAGAACTGCAGAATTTATTGCAGAACTGCAGAATTCTGCAGAATATGAAGGTTCAGGAAGAAATTTAAATGTACTGCCCCCCTTCCGTATAAGCTCTTAAAATCTAGGAAGTTGTGCACTGGTGTTCCGAAAGTGAAGGGATCGCAATACAATTGATCTGCTTAAATTTTGTTTTAAATTAACACCTACATGTATTCTTCCCCCCCCCCTTAACACATCTTAATATCACCCTGATAAATGTGAATGCATCACAGTCACAAGGAAAAGAAGACCACTGTCATCGTCATACTCACATAGGGGCCATCAACTGAAGCGGGTAGAGGAGATGAAGTATCTCAGATTGAACATAATATCCAAACTCGAATGGAAGAAGCACACAGGTGTAACTACAAAAAAGGCCAACAAGACCCTGGGCTTTATTAAGCGCAACCTAAAGAACGCTCCGGAAACAACAAGAGCCATTGCCTACAAAACCCTCGTCCGACCACAGACAGAATATTGTGCAGCAATTTGGGACCCGTACACGAAGGACGCCATCGGGAAGGTAGAAAAGACAGACAGAAGAGCAGCAAGATTTGTCCTGAGGCGATACCACCAGACCTCCAGTGTTGGAGACATGGTCAGCCAACTGGAGTGGGAAACACTGCAGCAACAAAGAGCGAAAATGAGGTTGATAATGCTCTACAAAGCCATCCACCATCTGATAGTTGTAGACAACCAAGTAAACCTCATGCCAATCCAGCTTCCAACTCGCCAGAATCACAGCTTCACTTACCAGCGTATATCTACAACGACAAACTGCTATAAGTACTCCTTCTACCCAAGGACCGCGCCGCAGTGGAACGCACTTCCAGCCAGCCTGGCAGAGGCGCTGACTCTGGACCAGTTCAGGGCGGCCTTGGCCAAACATGTCCTAGTACCCTAAGCTAATGTATTCTATCTCTTGTACATATGTAAATAGCCAAATCATATACATGTATTACTTTCCTCTATTGCTTTTTTTCTTACTAACACACACTATGCGCCTCCACTAAGCCATCAAAGATGATGTTGTGGAGTATTATGATGATGATGATGATGAATATTATAATAAGACCAAATGGGTATGGTGGCATTTTGGGAAAGCTGAAATTCACTCTGGTGATCTATATACTCAACAGCTGCATCAGCTGTATTATAATAAAGACCAAATGGGTATGGTGGTTTTTTGAGATGTACCCCATGAGTTGAAGATATCCTGAGTGTTCTGTACCCACGTGTGGAAGTACATCTCAAAATACCGACATACAACCATTTCCAACTACTCTTGCCCTGCTACTCTAGCTCTGCTACTCTCCATCTGCAGCTCTCCTTCGGTTACTCTCCATCTGCTATTCTCCCTCTGCTACTCTCCCTCAGTTACGCTCTATGTGCTACTCTCCCTCTGCTACACTCCTCCTGCTAATCTGCCTCTGCTTCTCTAAATATGCTACTCTTCCTTTGCTACTTTGCCTCTGCTACGTTCCTTCTGTTACTCGCCATCTGCTACTCTCCCACAGCTACTCTCCCTCTTTATAAACCATCTGCAACTCCCCCTCAGCTACCCTCCATATGCTACTCTCCAATTGCTACTCTCCATCTGCCAATCTCTCTGTTACTCTCTCTCTACTTCTTTCCATTTGCTACTCTCCCTCTGTTACTCTCACTCTGTTACTCTCCACTGCTACTCTCCCTCTGTTACTCACCATCTGCAACTCTCCATCTGCAACTCTCTCTCTCTGTCACTCTCACTCTGCTACTCTCCATATGTTGCTCGCCCTCTGCTACTCTCCCTCCGCTACTCTCCCTCGCCTACTCTCCCGCTGTTACTCTAACTCTGCAACTCTCACCCTACTACTCTCCATCTGCTACCCTCCCATTGCTATTTTCCCCCTGCTGTAACTCCTCATCTGCTACTCTGCTTCAACTACTCTCCCTCTGTTACTCTCCATTTGAAACTCCCCCTCCACTACCCTTCATATGCTACTCTCCAATTACTACTCTCCATCTGCCACTCTCTGTTACTCTACATCTGCTACTCTTCACTGGGGGCTAACGGCCGAGGGTAATCCGGATTACCCTCGGCCGTGCTCTCCATGACAGGAGAGTGCACCTTCTCAGATTTTTGGAATTATTTCATGAAACGTGCATGCATAGCATATAACTTAGGCCTGGAATTGATGCTAGAAATGGGTTTATGAGTCTGGGATGCTCCATTCAAGGAAAACTTAACCATAATTCGTGAAAACAACCAATATTTGACAAAAACGAGGCCGAGGGTAATCCAAAAGTTTCTGAATGGAGAAAGGAGGGTAATCCCAATTTTGGTCGAGGGTAATCCTTTGACAGAGGCTCATTATTGTACCCAAAATAGTCTATTTTCCTAAGCCATTGGCCTATATGTAATGCTGGTGTGTTTTAGATTTACCAAGTAGCATTTTATTTAATTTGATTGTCTGAATATCACCCGTACACAGTGTGCAGCACGCTGTTTGGATGAAGCTCTATAGAATTTTTGACTCTTCTAAGGCCAAGATCCCTGCCTACTCCTTTGTATCTCCTCTCTGGGTGTTGCCTCATTCCTCTATGGCTCCTTTCTTTTCCCTACTTTCTCCTCAGTGCCTTGGGGGGGGAGGGTTTGGTCTAGTGGAAGCGTGCTGGGCTGCCAATCGCTGGATTCAGGGTTCGAATCCAGCTCTTGCCGGGTCACCTGGGCCTATATTTGACGGCTGTTTCAATCATCCTTCACCTCATTGCCATGTCCTCTCCCTGTCCTAATTAGCCTACCAAGTGCATAAAGCCCCAATCATCGATCAATCCTCAGTGACTTGCACTGCCACCTCATTATAGTCACTTTTTTGGACTTCTCGTAGTTAATTGTCCATCACAAAATCTGTGAATCAGTGACAATGTTGCCAGCAATTTGTAATATAATGAGATCACTTTTTTCCAAAGTAATCAGTAACTTTTTGTGATTTTGACACAGAGCCAAAATATAAAACTTAAAAATAAAATGCTGAAATGCCTATTTGGTTTTGCATTCACTGCAGCACTTCGGCAATATCAGGGGATAGAGTGTTCGAAAACAAACTGAACACCTTTGACATGGCAAAAAATATTATCAATCTTTATTGGGTGGAAGGGGGTGGGTCAAGTATAGCCGTAAACCTGAATACTGTAGTCTCTCCAGTATACAGGTATTGGATTGGAGGCCTCATGGCAGGATACACCCTCCACACCATCTCACAAACTCAGTACCCTCAAATAAAATCCCTTTTACCCTCTCTTAGCCTGAAATTCCCTCACCTGGCTAGAAATTCCTTTGACCACCCTCGGCTTTCCTTCAACTAAACTTGGATTCCTGAAACTAAACTTGGCTACCCTCAAGAGAACTCAGCTGCTCTCAACTAAACTTGACTTTCCTCAACTATCAGCAATCACTGGCAACACGCAAGCAAATTTTGCGCTGATATATCCCTGCTTCACTGGACCTTATTCGGGCTTATCTTTGTATTACTGCCATTAATCAGAAACCAAAAACTAAGAGGGATGTTCAGAAAGTTCACAGCTTTTTCTTTTACTTAAAAGTTCCCAAATTTTCCAATATTTTAGAAATGCAATCCAAAATATCTGAATGTTGTTCCGTGAAGATTGTTTAATTCTACATTGAAAATAAGTGTTCACACTCTCTCACCTTCCCTCAACTATCCCATCATGATTCATAAAACTGTGCTTAGTGACCAGGGTGCATACTGCCATTAGGCCTGACTGGGACTTGACCCTCGGCATTGCATAATTTTTGAGAGGCTACCAATTCCAAAATTTGTCAAAATCCATATATATTTTTATCCAAATAAGGCACATCCACGCATGGTAGTGAGCGCACATACACACGCATGTACATGTAATTGTGCGCATACTCACAAGTTTATATGTGTTCACGATCACCTGTGGACATGTCATCCAGCGCATGCGTACACCTGCATTGACGCGCACGCGTGTATGTGCGATCGTGGGTATGCCATCCAGCTCACGCTTGGACATGCCATCCAGCGCAGGCTTGGACATGCCATCCAGCCCAAGCTTAGACATGCAATCCAACGCAGTATTGCATGTATGCAAATATGCTTTGTAGGGGATTCCCAGGCCAGTGGCGTATCTATTCTTGCACATCCAGGAGTCCTAAAAGCGTGTATGTGCGCTCTAGAGCATGCATTGGTATGTCATATTTATCTCCAAAATAATAATCAATTTGTTAATACCAGTGTTATATAAACTGTACTGAAACAGCAGGGCCTCCTTTAGAAGAAGTTTTGTCCAGTTTGTCCACTCTTCTGGACCTGTAATTCCACTTGGCAGTGATGCAGCCCAAATAAACCTTTGCAATAATGCAAAAAATATCATTTATGCTCTTTGGATTACCCTCGTCCAACTCAAAAAGAAACCTTGGATTACCCTCCATCATGATTTGGATTACCCTCGACATTTTTGGAACTGATTTTCCTTCATTTTTATTAAAACAAAGCACTGTCATGATTGTTTTGTCCTTGTATAAAGTGACCATAAGTGTCGTCTTCAAGATCCATCACACTTTTTGCTGTAAATCCATTGCATTGTTTAGGAATTCCTCAAAAACTAAAAATTTTTTCTCTCTCCTGTCATGGAGAGCACGGCCGAGGGTAATCCGGATTACCCTCGGCCGTTAGCCCCCAGTGCTCTTCCTCTGTTACCCTCACTCTTCTGCTCTCCATCTGCTACCCCCCCCCATTGCTACTCTCCATCTGCTACCTTCTTTGCTACCCTCCCTCTGCTACCCTCCTTCTTTAACTCTTCATCTGCTACTCTGCCTCTACTACTCTCCCTCTGTTGCTCTCCATCAGCAACCCTTCCTCCACTACCCTCAAAATGATACTCTCCAAATGCTACTCTCCATCTGCCAATCTCTGTTACTCACCATCTGCTACTCTCCCTTTGCTACTCTCCCTCTGTTACTCTCCATCTGCAACTCTCCGTCCGCTACTCTCCCTCTGTTAATCTCCAATTGCTGTTCTCCATCTGCCACTCTCCCTCTGTTACTCTTGATCTGCTATTCTCCCTCTATTACTCTCCGTCTGTTACTCGCCATCTGCTACTCTCCTCTGCAACTCTCCCTCTGTTGTCCTCCATCTGCTACTCTCCCTCTACTTCTTTCCATTTGCTACTCTCCCTCTGCTACTCTCACTCTGCTACTCTCCCTCTACTTATTTCCATCTGCTACTCTCCCTCTGCTACTCTCACTCTGCAACTCTCCATCTGCCACTCTCCATTTGCCACTCTCTCCCTCTGCCACTCTCCCTCTGCAACTCTCCCTCGGCAACTCTCCATTTGCTACTATCCCCCTGCTACTCTCACTCTGCAACTCTCCATCTGTTACTCTCTCTCTCTGTCACTCTCACTCTGCTACTTTAAATATGTTGCTCTCCCTCTGCTACTCTCCCTCTGCAACTCTCCCTCGGCTACTCTCCGTTTGCTACTCTCCGTTTGCTACTCTCCCTCTGCTATCCCCCCCTCTGCTACTCTCCATCTGCTACTCTCCATCTGCTACTCTTCCTTTGCTACTCTGCCTCTGCTACGTTCCCTCTGTTACTCGCCATCTGCTACTCTCCCACAGCTACTCTCCCTCTTTATTAACCATCTGCAACTCTCCCTCAGCTACCCTCCATCTGCTACTCTGCAATTGCTACTCTCCATCTGCCAATCTCTCTGTGTTACTCACCATCTGCTGCTCTCCAGCTGTTACTCTTCAACTGCTACTCTCCCTCTGTTACTCCCGATATCCTATTTTCCCTCTGCTACTCACCCTCTGTTACTCTCAATCAGCAACTCTCCATCCGCTACTCTAAATATGCTACTCTCCAATTGCTGCACTCCTTCTGCCACTCTCTCTATGCTACTCTCCATCTGCTACTCTCCCTCTATTACTCTTTAACTACTACTCTCCCTCTGTTACTCCCGATCTCCTATTCTCCCTCTGCTACTGTCCTTCTGTTACTCGCCATCTGCTACTCTCCTCTGCTCCTCTCTCTCTTTTGTCCTCCATCGGCTGCTCTCCCTCTACTTCTTTCCATTTGCTACTCTCCCTCTGTTACTCTCACTCGGCTACTCTCCCTCTGTCTCTCTCCATCTGCGACTTTCCTCTGCTACTCTCCGTTTGCTACTCTCCCTCTGCTACCCCCCTCTGCTACTCTCCATCTGCTACCCCCCATCTGCTACTCTCCATCTGCAGCTCTCCATCTGCCACTCTCTCTCTCTGCCACTCGCCATCTGCTACTCTCCATCTGTTGCTCTCCCTCTGCTACTCTCCCTCTGCAACTCTCCCTCGGCTACTCTCTAGCTGTTACTCTAAATCTGCAACTCTCACCCTACTACTCTCCATCTGCTACCCTCCCATTGCTATTTTCCCCCTGCCACCCTCCTTCTGTAACTCCTCATCTGCTACTCTGCCTCAACTACTCTCCCTCTGTTACTCTCCCTCTGTTACTCTCCCTCCACTACCCTCCATATGCTACTCTCCAATTACTACTCTTCATCTGCCACTCTCTCTTATTCTCCCTCTGCTACTCTCCTCTGTTACTCTTCATCTGTTACTCCTCATCAGCTACTCTCACTCTGCTACTCACCCTCTGTTACTCTCCATCTGCTACTTTTCATCTACTTCTGTCCATCTGCTACTCTCCCTCTGCCACCCTCACTCTTCTACTCTCCATGTGCTATCCTCCCATTGCTATTTTCCATCTGCTACGATTCATTCACTACCCTCCCTCCGCAACTCTCCTCCTGTAACTCCTCATCTGCTATTCTGCCTCAACTACTTTCTTTCTGTTACTCTCCATCCGAAAAACTCTCCCTTCACTACCCTCCATATGCCACTATCCAAATGCTACTCTCCATCTGCCAATCTCTGTTACTCACCATCTGCTACTCTCCCTCTGCTTTTCACCCTCTGTTACTCTCCATCTGCAACTCTTGGTCTGCTATTCTCCCTCTGTTACTCTCAAATTGCTGCTCTCTATCTGCCACTCTCCCACTGTCACTCCTGATCCGCTATTATCCCTCTGTTACTCTCCATCTGTTACTCGCCATCTGCTACTCTCCTCTGCAACTCTCTCTCTGATGTCCCCCATCTGCAACTCTCCCTCTACTTTTTTCCATTTGCTACTCTCCCTCGCTACTCTCACTCCACTACTCTCCCTCTGTCACTCTCCATCTGCTACTCTCCCTCTACTACTCTCCCTCTATTACTCACCATCTGCAACTCTCCATCTGCAACTCTCCATCTGCCACTCTCTCTCTCTGTCACTGTCACTCTCCTTCTCTAAATATGTTGCTCTCCCTCTGCTACTCTCCCTCTACTTTTTCCCATTTGCTACTCTCCCTCTGCTACTCTCACTCTGCTACTCTCCCTCTGTCACTCTCCATCTGCTACTCTCCCTCTGCTACTGTTCCTCTATTACTCACCATCTGCAACTCTTCATCTGCCACTCTCCATCTGCCACTCTCCATCTGCCACTCTCCATCTGCCACTCTCTCTCTCTGTCACTGTCACTCTCCTTCTCTAAATATGTTGCTCTCCCTCTGCTACTCTCCCTCTGCTACTCTCCATCTGCTAATCTCCATCTGCTACCCTCCCATTGCTACTCTTCATTTGCTTCTCTCCATCTGCTCCTCTTCCTCTGCTACTCTGTCCCTTTCTCCATCTGTTACTCGCCATCTGCCATTCTCCCACAGCTAATCTCCCTCTGTTACTCTCCATATGCAACTTTCCCTCCGCTACCCTCCATCTGCTGCTCTCCAATTGCAACTCTCAATGTGCCACTCTCTATTACTCTCCATCTGCTACTCTCACTCTGTTACTCCCGATCTCCTATTCTCCCTCTGCTACTCACCCTCTGTTACTCTCAATCTGCAACTCTCCATCCGCTACTCTAAATATGCTCTCCAATTGCTGCTCTCCATCTGCCACTCTGTCTATGTTACTCTCCATCTGCTACTCTCCCTCTGTTACTCTTCAACTGCTACTCTCCCTCTGTTACTCCCGATCTTCTATTCTCCATCTGCTACCCCCCCCCCATTGCTACTCTCCCTCTGCTACCTTCTTTGCTACCCTCCCTCTGCTACCCTCTGTTACTCTCCATCTGCAACTCTCCATCCGCTATTTTCCCTCTGTTACTCTCCAATTGCTGCTCTCTATCTGCCACTCTCCCACTGTTACTCCCGATCTGCTATTCTCCCTCTGTTACTCTCCATCTGTTACTCGCCATCTGCTACTCTCCTCTGCAACTCTCCCTCTGATGTCCCCCATCTGCTACTCTCCCTCTACTTTTTTCCATTTGCTACTCTCCCTCTGCTACTCTCACTCTGCTACTCTCCCTCTGTCACTCTCCATCTGCTACTCTCCCTCTGCTACTCTCCCTCTATTACTCACCATCTGCAACTCTCCATCTGCCACTCTCCATCTGCCACTCTCCATCTGCCACTCTCTCTCTCTCATTGTCACTCTCCTTCTCTAAATATGTTGGTCTCCCTCTGCTGCTCTCCCTCTGTTGTCCTCCATCTGCTGCTCTCCCTCTACTTCTTTCCATTTGCTACTCTCCCTCTGTTACTCTCACTCGACTATTCTCCCTCTGTCTCTCTCCATCTGCGACTCTCCTCTGCTACTCTCCCTCTGTTACTCCATCTGCAACTCTCCTTCTGCCACTCTATCTCTCTGTCACTCTCACTCTGCTACTCTCCATATGTTGCTCTCCCTCTGCAACTCTCCCTCTGCAACTCTCCCTCTGCTACTCTCTAGCTGTTACTCTAAATCTGCAACTCTCACCCTACTACTCTCCATCTGCTACCCTCCCATTGCTATTTTCCCCCTGCCACCCTCCTTCTGTAACTCCTCATCTGCTACTCTGCCTCAACTACTCTCCCTCTGTTACTCTCCCTCTGAAACTCTCCCTCCACTACCCTCCATATGCTACTCTCCAATTACTACTCTTCATCTGCCACTCTCTCTTATTCTCCCTCTGCTACTCTCCTCTGTTACTCTTCATCTGTTACTCCTCATCAGCTAATCTCACTCTGCTACTCACCCGCTGTTACTCTCCATCTGCTACTTTCCATCTACTTCTGTCCATCTGCTACTCTCCCTCTGCCACCCTCACTCTTCTACTCTCCATGTGCTATCCTCCCATTGCTATTTTCCATCTGCTACAATTCATCCACTACCCTCCCTCTGCAACTCTCCTTCTGTAACTCCTCATCTGCTATTCTGCCTCAACTACTTTATTTCTGTTACTCTCCATCCGAAAAACTCTCCCTTCACTACCCTCCATATGCCACTATCCAAATGCTACTCTCCATCTGCCAATCTCTGTTACTCACCATCTGCTACTCTCCCTCTGCTACTTACCCTCTGTTACTCTCCATCTGCAACTCTCGGTCTGCTATTCTCCCTCTGTTACTCTCCAATTGCTGCTCTCTATCTGCCACTCTCCCACTGTCACTCCTGATCCGCTATTATCCCTCTGTTACTCTCCATCTGTTACTCGCCATCTGCTACTCTCCTCTGCAACTCTCCCTCTGATGTCCCCCATCTGCAACTCTCCCTCTACTTTTTTCCATTTGCTACTCTCCCTCGCTACTCTCACTCCACTACTCTCCCTCTGTCACTCTCCATCTGCTACTCTCCCTCTACTACTCTCCCTCTATTACTCACCATCTGCAACTCTCCATCTGCAACTCTCCATCTGCCACTCTCTCTCTCTGTCACTGTCACGCTCCTTCTCTAAATATGTTGCTCTCCCTCTGCTACTCTCCCTCTACTTTTTTCCATTTGCTACTCTTCATCTACTACTCTCACTCCGCTACTCTCCCTCTGTCACTTTCCATCTGCTACTCTCCCTCTGCTACTCTCCCTCTACTACTCTCCCTCTATTACTCACCATCAGCAACTCTCCATCTGCCACTCTCCATCTGCCACTCTCCATCTGCCACTCTCCATCTGCCACTCTCTCTCTCTCATTGTCACTCTCCTTCTCTAAATATGTTGGTCTCCCTCTGCTACTCTCCCTCTGCTACTCTCCATCTGCTAATCTCCATCTGCTACCCTCCCATTGCTACTCTTCATTTGCTTCTCTCCATCTGCTCCTCTTCCTCTGCTACTCTGTCCCTTCTACTCTCACTCTGCTACTCGCTATCTGCCACTCTCCCAGAGCTAATCTCCCTCTGTTACTCTCCATATGCAACTTTCCCTCCGCTACCCTCCATCTGCTGCTCTCCAATTGCAACTCTCAATGTGCCACTCTCTATTACTCTCCATCTGCTACTCTCACTCTGTTACTCCCGATCTCCTATTCTCCCTCTGCTACTCACCCTCTGTTACTCTCAATCTGCAACTCTCCGTCCGCTACTCTAAATATGCTACTCTCCAATTGCTGCTCTCCATCTGCCACTCTGTCTCTGTTACTCTCCATCTGCTACTCTCCCTCTGTTACTCTTCAACTGCTACTCTCCCTCTGTTACTCACGATCTTCTATTCTCCCTCTGCTACTCACCCTCTGTTACTCTCAACTGCTACTCTCCTCAGCTGCTCTCCCTCTGTTGCTCTCCATCTGCTACTCTCCCTCTACTTCTTTCGATCTGCTACTCTCCCTCTGTTACTCTCACTCTGCTACTCTCCCTCTGTCTCTCTCGATCTGTGACTCTCCTCTGCTACTCTCCATATGTTGCTCTCCCTCTCCTACTCTCCCTCTGCTACTCTCCCGCTGTTACTCTAACTCTGCAACTCTCACCCTACTACTCTCCATCTGCTACCCTCCCATTGCTATTTTCCCCCTGCTAACCTCCTTCTGTAACTCCTCATCTGCTACTCTGCCTCAACTACTCTCCCTCTGTTACTCTCCCTCTGAAACTCCCCCTCCACTACCCTCTATATGCTACTCTCCAATTACTACTCTCCATCTGCCAATCTCTATTCTCCATCTGCTACTCTCCATCTGCTACCCTCATTCTTCTACTCTCCATCTGCTACCCCCCCCCATTGCTACTCTCCATCTGCTACCTTCTTTGCTACCCTCCCTCTGCTACCCTCCTTCTTTAACTCTTCATCTGCTACTCTGCATCTGTTACTCGCCATCTGCTACTCTCCTCTGCAACTCTCCTTCTGATGTCCTCCATTTGCTGCTCTCCCTCTGCTACTCTCCCTCTGCAACTCTCCCTCGGCTACTCTCCCGCTGTTACTCTAAATCTACAACTCTCACCCTAGGGGGAACGGGGGCACATTGGGACGCGGGGCACTGTGGGACGGTGGGGTTTTCTTGGATCCTGGCAAGGTATATGACATCGTAGTGCCATCATATCTTGTAATTTCACATCCTGATGTTTCCATGGTTTTATAGACATATTACAGCCACATGCAGAAGTATGGCGAGCAAAAGTTTGTTTTCCTGCTACTAAAGTAAATATGGACCGGTTCAATTCAAACCATTCTGTGGACAGAATGAGGATTTCTCAGTGCTTGTATGAATATGATATATAGTAACGAACAGTTATGAATTGCTATCGTGATAAACACACTCACCAGTGTCCGAGAAATTAGCATTTTGGTGTAAAAGACATATCGGGGCTCATTGGGACAGTGAATTCGGGGCACATTGGGACGAACTTAATATGGCAGAATTTCATGTCCAAGGCAACTGAATGACCTGGGACAGCACACAACAGGTGTTCAGGCCACAGTGAATAGAGGTATAGTGGATTACCATGCTCTGTGAACAAATTGTCGCGAAGCACTGTGTGTTACTTACGTAGATGTCCGCGCCCAGGACAGTTTATGTTAAATATTTAAAACTATTTAAAGTTATGAACTATTGGCACTACAAGGTGTTAATGCCCTGTATATTGTCTTACGCACTACTTATATGTGATATCCATTGCACATGGAGTGTTAAAATGATTTTTTAATTGATGTCCCAATGTGCCCCGGCTGTGCACGCCGGGGCACATTGGGACAGTCATTTTTATGACTCTCTGGCTGCAAAAGGGTAGGTGCAGTCTAGTTTATTATGCCTTGCATTTAAGCTCAATAGTATTGGTGATATTCATGCAAACTTCAGAGTTCTTCAGTGCTTTCAGCATTGAGCAAAATTAGTAGACGTTAAAAGCGTCCCAATGTGCCCCCGTTCCCCCTACTACTCTCCATCTGCTACCCACCTATTGCTATTTTCACCCTGCTAACCTCCTTCTGTAACTCCTCGTCTGCTACTCTGCCTCAACTGCTCTCCCTCTGTCACTCTCCATCTGAAACTCCCCCTCCACTACCCTCTGTATGCTACTCTCCAATTACTACCCTTCATCCGCCACTCTCTATTCTCCATCTGCTACTCTCCCTCTGCTACCCTCCCTCTTCTACTTTCCATCTGCTACCCCCCTCCCCATTGCTACTCTCCATCTGCTACCTTCTTTGCTACCCTCCCTCTGCTACTCTCCTTCTGTAACTCTTCATCTACTACTCTCCCTCTGTTGCTCTCCATCTGCAACCCTCCCTCCACTACCCTCCCTCTGCTACTCTCCATCTGTTACTCGCCATCTGCTACTCTCCTCTGCAACTCTCCCTCAGTTGTCCTCCATCTGCTACTCTCCCTCTACTTCTTTCCATTTGCTAATCTCCCTCTGCTACTCTCACTCTGCTACTCTCCCTCCACTTCTTTCCATCTGCTACTCTCCCTCTGCTACTCTCCCTCTGCTACTCTCACTCTGCAACTCTCCATCTGTTACTCTCTCTCTCTGTCACTCTCACTCTGCTACTTTAAATATGTTGCTCTCCCTCTGCTACTCTCCCTCTGCAACTCTCCCTCGGCTACTCTCCGTTTGCTACTCTCCGTTTGCTACTCTCCATTTGCTACTCTCCCTCTGCTATCCCCCCCTCTGCTACTCTCCATCTGCTACTCTCCATCTGCTACTCTTCCTTTGCTACTCTGCCTCTGCTACGTTCCCTCTGTTACTCGCCATCTGCTACTCTCCCACAGCTACTCTCTCTCTTTATAAACCATCTGCAACTCTCCCTCAGCTACCCTCCATCTGTTACTCTGCAATTGCTACTCTCCATCTGCCAATCTCTCTGTGTTACTCACCATCTGCTGCTCTCCCTCTGTTACTCTTCAACTGCTACTCTCCCTCTGTTACTCCCGATATCCTATTTTCCCTCTGCTACTCACCCTCTGTTACTCTCAATCAGCAACTCTCCATCCGCTACTCTAAATATGCTACTCTCCAATTGCTGCACTCCTTCTGCCACTCTCTCTATGCTACTCTCCATCTGCTACTCTCCCTCTATTACTCTTTAACTACTACTCTCCCTCTGTTACTCCCGATCCCCGATTCTCCCTCTGCTACTGTCCTTCTGTTACTCGCTATCTGCTACTCTCCTCTGCTGCTCTCCCTCTGTTGTCCTCCATCTGCTGCTCTCCCTCTACTTCTTTCCATTTGCTACTCTCCCTCTGTTACTCTCACTCGACTATTCTCCCTCTGTCTCTCTCCATCTGCGACTCTCCTCTGCTACTCTCCCTCTGTTACTCCATCTGCAACTCTCCATCTGCCACTCTATCTCTCTGTCACTCTCACTCTGCTACTCTCCATATGTTGCTCTCCCTCTGCAACTCTCCCTCTGCAACTCTCCCTCTGCTACTCTCTAGCTGTTACTCTAAATCTGCAACTCTCACCCTACTACTCTCCATCTGCTACCCTCCCATTGCTATTTTCCCCCTGCCACCCTCCTTCTGTAACTCCTCATCTGCTACTCTGCCTCAACTACTCTCCCTCTGTTACTCTCCCTCTGAAACTCTCAATCCACTACCCTCCATATGCTACTCTCCAATTACTACTCTTCATCTGCCACTCTCTCTTATTCTCCCTCTGCTACTCTCCTCTGTTACTCTTCATCTGTTACTCCTCATCAGCTACTCTCACTCTGCTACTCTCACTCTATTACTCTCCATCTGCTACTTTCCATCTACTTCTGTCCATCTGCTACTCTCCCTCTGCCACCCTCACTCTTCTACTCTCCATGTGCTATCCTCCCATTGCTATTTTCCATCTGCTACAATTCATCCACTACCCTCCCTCTGCAACTCTCCTTCTGTAACTCCTCATCTGCTATTCTGCCTCAACTACTTTATTTCTGTTACTCTCCATCCGAAAAACTCTCCCTTCACTACCCTCCATATGCTTATATCCAAATGCTACTCTCCATCTGGCAATCTCTGTTACTCACCATCTGCTACTCTCCCTCTGCTACTCACCCTCTGTTACTCTCCATCAGCAACTCTCCGTCCGCTATTCTCCCTCTGTTACTCTCCAATTGCTGCTTTCTATCTGCCACTCTCCCACTGTTACTCCCGATCTGCTATTCTCCCTCTGTTACTCTCCATCTGTTACTCGCCATCTGCTACTCTCCTCTGCAACTCTCCCTCTGATGTCCCCCATCTGCTACTCTCCCTCTATTTTTTTCCATTTGCTACTCTCCCTCTGCTACTCTCACTCTGCTACTCTCCCTCTGTCACTCTCCATCTGCTACTCTCCCTCTTTAACTCTCCCTCTATTACTCACCATCTGCAACTCTCCATCTGCCACTCTCCATCTGCCACTCTCTCTCTCTGTCACTGTCACTCTCCTTTTCTAAATATGTTGCTCTCCCTCTGCTACTCTCCCTCTGCTACTCTCCATCTGCTAATCTCCATCTGCTACCCTCCCATTGCTACTCTTCATTTGCTTCTCTCCATCTGCTCCTCTTCCTCTGCTACTCTGTCCCTTCTACTCTCCATCTGTTGCTCGCCATCTGCCACAGCTAATCTCCCTCTGTTACTCTCCACATCGATGGTGAAAGTGCAAAACCTCGTATGTCAAAATTTTGATATTTTCAGATTTTGAGTGGAATGACTAATTCAATATCCAATACATGTTGTCAATTGGTCACCTTGCCTCTTTGCTATTTTTGGAAGCTGTAACAGAATGATTTTACCATGGTTTCACCAAACCTTGTATGTCGATTTGTTCCAAAAAGTGAAAGTGCAAAACCTCGTAACTCAAATCAGAACTTTGAAGCACATATTTAGGATATTTCAACCTTTGTGGTATGTTTTTTATGGCTCACAGGAAATTTCCTTTTTAAAAATTTTTTACCTCCCTATATTGATTGTGGTGATATAGGCTATTGAAAAAGAGCGTGCACAAAAATTTGAAAAAAGTGTCATTTTCCTCATTCTTGCCATTGGAGCCACTAATTGAAATTAGCTGTTGTTATTTATCATGGTAAAATTATATTTTTTACTGTTTACCTATAGATTAGAGGTACATTCTATGCTGCAAGTTGCTTTAAAATGTGATAAATGGTCGAGTTACAAGGTTTTGCACCTAAGAAAGTGAAAGTGCAAAACCTTGTAAGTCAACATTTTCAATCATATCTGATGGTGACATCAATGCTAGGGGTCAACGACCTCTGACAAAAAATTATGCTAAAACAGGGTGTCACTTTCTATAAATCAAGTTGAGCCTAACTAACATATTGATAAACATTGCCATAAAAAAAGATTGGTGATAGTTTTTTCCAATTTCTGAAAAATGGCTTTTTTTGACATACGAGGTTTTGCACTTTCACCATCGATATGCAACTTTCCCTCCGCTACCCTCCATCTGCTGCTCTCCAATTGCAACTCTCAATGTGCCACTCTCTATTACTCTCCATCTGCTACTCTCACTCTGTTACTCCCGATCTCCTATTCTCCCTCTGCTACTCACCCTCTGTTACTCTCAATCTGCAACTCTCCATCCGCTACTCTAAATATGCTCTCCAATTGCTGCTCTCCATCTGCCACTCTGTCTATGTTACTCTCCATCTGCTACTCTCCCTCTGTTACTCTTCAACTGCTACTCTCCCTCTGTTACTCCCGATCTCCTATTCTCCCTCTGCTACTGTCCTTCTGTTACTCGCCATCTGCTACTCTCCTCTGCTGCTCTCCCTCTGTTGTCCTCCATCTGCTACTCTCCCTCTACTTCTTTCCATTTGCTACTATCCCTCTGTTACTCTCACTCGACTATTCTCCCTCTGTCTCTCTCCATCTGCGACTCTCCTCTGCTACTCTCCCTCTGTTACTCACCATCTGCAACTCTCCATCTGCCACTCTCTCTGTCACTCTCCCTCTGCTACTCTCCCTCTGCAACTCTCCCTCGGCTACTCTCTAGCTGTTACTCTAAATCTGCAACTCTCACCCTACTACTCTCCATCTGCTACCCTCCCATTGCTATTTTCCCCCTGCCACCCTCCTTCTGTAACTCCTCATCTACTACTCTGCCTCAACTACTCTCCCTCTGTTACTCTCCCTCCACTACCCTCCATATGCTACTCTCCAATTACTACTCTTCATCTGCCACTCTCTCTTATTCTCCCTCTGCTACTCTCCTCTGTTACTCTACATCTGTTTCTCCTCATCTGCTACTCTCACTCTGCTACTTACCCTCTGTTACTCTCCATCTGCTACTTTTCATCTACTTCTGTCCATCTGCTACTCTCCCTCTGCCACCCTCACTCTTCTACTCTCCATGTGCTATCCTCCCATTGCTATTTTCCATCTGCTACGATTCATTCACTACCCTCCCTCCGCAACTCTCCTCCTGTAACTCCTCATCTGCTATTCTGCCTCAACTACTTTCTTTCTGTTACTCTCCCTCCACTACCCTCAATATGCTACTCTCCAAATGCTACTCTCCATCTGCCAATCTCTGTTACTCACCATCTGCTACTCTCCCTCTGCTACTCACCCTCTGTTACTCTCCATCTGCAACTCGCCGTCCGCTATTCTCCCTCTGTTACTCTCCAATTGCTGCTCTCTATCTGCCACTCTCCCACTGTTACTCCCGATCTGCTATTCTCCCTCTGTTACTCTCCATCTGTACTCACCATCTGCTACTCTCCTTTGCAACTGTCCCTCTGTTGTCACCCATCTGCTACTCTCCCTCTACTTTTTCCCATTTGCTACTCTCCCTCTGCTACTCTCACTCTGCTACTCTCCCTCTATTACTCTCCATCTGCCACTCTCCATCTGCCACTATCTCACTCTGTCACTGTCACTCTCCTACTCTAGATATGTTGCTCTCCCTCTGCTACTCTCCCTCTGCTACTCTCCCTCTTCTACTCTCCATCTGCTAATCTCCATCTGCTACCCTCCCATTGCTACTCTTCATTTGCTTCTCTCCATCTGTTCCTCTTCCTCTGCTACTCTGTCCCTTCTACTCTCCATCTGTTACTCGCCATCTGCCATATGCGACTTTCCCTCCGCTACCCTCCATCTGCTGCTCTCCAATTGCTACTCTCGATGTGCCACTCTCTATTACTCTCCATCTGCTACTCTCCCTTTGTTACTCTCCATCTGTTACTCGCCATCTGCAACTCTTCCTCTGCAACTCTCCGTCTGCTACTCTCGGAATGATACTCTCGATCCGCTACTCCTCATCTGCTACTCTCCCTCTGCTACCCTACATCTGCTACTCTCCATCTGCTACTCTTCCTCTGCTACTCTCCAACTGTTACTAACCATCTGCTATTCTCCCTCTGCTACTCTCCATCTGTTAGTTTCCATCTTCTACTCTCCCTCTGCTACTCACCCTCTGTTACTCTCCATCTGCTACTTTCCATTTACTTCTTTCCATCTGCTACTCTCCCTCTGCTACCCTCCCATTGCTATTTTCCCTCTGCTACTCTCCTTCTGTGACTCCTCATCTAATACTCTGCCTCAACTACTCTCCCTCTGTTACTCTCCATCTGAAACTCTCCCTCCAATGCCCTCCTTATGGTGCTCTCCAATTACTACTCTCCATCTGCCACTCTCTCTTATTCTCCATCTGCTACACTCCCTCTGTTACTCTCCGTCTGTTACTAACCATCTTCTACTCTCACTCGGCTACTCACCCTCTGTTACTCTCCATCTGCAACTCTCCTTCCGCTACTCTCCATATGCTTATCTCCAATAACTACCCTCTATATGCCACTCTCTGATACTCTCCTTCTGCTACTCTCCCTCTATTACTCTTCATCTGCTACTCTCCATCTTCCACTCTCCCTATGTTACTCTCCATCTGCTGTTTTCCCTCTGCTACTCTCCGTCTGTTACTTGCCATCTGGTACTCTCTCTCTGCTACTCACCCTCTGTTCCTCTCCATCTGCTACCCTCCCTCTACTTCTTGCCATCTGGTACTCTCTCTCTGCTACTCTAACTCTGCTATTTTCCCTCTGTCAGTCTTCCTCTGTTACTCTCCATCTGCAGCACTCCATCTGCCCCTCTCACATTCACTCTCCTTCTGCTACTCTCCATCTGCTACTCTCCATCTGCTACTCTCCCTCTGCTGCTCTCCATCTGCTGCTTTCCAATTGCTAATCTCAATGAGCCACTCTCTCTCTAATACTCTCCATCTGCTACTCTCCCTCTGTTACTCTCCATCTGTTACTCACCATCTGCAACTCTCCCTCTGCAACTCTCCCTCTGCTACTTTTGGACTGCTACTCTCAATCCGCTACTCTTCATCTGCAACTCACCCTCTGCAACTCTCCCTCTGCTACTCTCGGACTGCTACTCTCAATCTGCTACTCTTCATCTGCTACCCTACATCTGCTATTCTCCACCCGCATCTCTCCCTCCGCTACTCTCCATCTGCTACTCCCTCTCTCTTAATCATGATCTGCTATTCTCCCTATGCTACTCTCGATCTGTTTCTTGCCATCTGCTACTCTCCCTCTGTTACTCTCCATATGTTACTCTCCATCTGATGGAGAGTAACAGAAGGAGAGTATCAGAGTGAGAGTCTCAGAAGGAGAGTAACGGAGAGAGTGACTGACGGAGAGTAGCAATTCGAGAGTAACATATGGAGAGTAGCAGAGTGAGAGTAGCAGAGTGAGAGTAGCAGAGAGAGAGCAGATGGAGAGAAGTAAAGGGAGAGTAGCCGATGGAGTAACAGAGTGAGAGTAGCAGAGGGAGAGCAGCAGATGGCGAGTGACAGATGGAGGGTAGTGGAGGGAGAGTTTCAGATCGAGAGTAACAGAGGGAGAGTAGTTGAGACAGATTTGCAGATGAAAGAGAGTAGCAGAGGAAAAATAGCAATGTGAGGGTAGCAGAGGGAGAGCAACATATAGAGAGTAGCAGAGTGAGAGTGACAGAGAGAGAGGCAGATGGAGAATTGCAGATGGTGAGTAACAGAGGGAGAGTAGCAGAGGAGAGTAGCAGATGGAGAGTGACAGCGGGAGAGTAGCAGAGTTAGAGTAGCAGATGGAGAGTAGCATATGCAGAGTAAGAGAGAGAGAGTGGCACATTGAGAGTAGCAATCGGAGAGCAGCAGATGGAGGGTAGTGGAGGGAGAGTTGCAGATGGAGAGTAACAGAGGGAGATGGCGAGTGACAGACGGTGAGTACAAGAGACAGATGGAGAGTAACAGAGGGAGAGTGGCAGACGGAGAGAAGCTGATGAAGAGTAGCAATGGGAGGGTAGCAGACTGAGAGTAGTAGAGTGAGAGTAGCAGATTGAGGGTAACAGAGGGAGAGTAGCAGAGGGAGAGTAGCAGAGAGAGAGTAGCAGAGGGAGAGTAGCAGAGAGAGAGTAGCAGAGAGAGATTAGCAGAGGGAGAGCTGCAGATGGAGAGTAGCAGAGGGACAGTAGCCGAGGGAGAGCTGCAGATTGAGATTAGCAGAGGGGAAGTTGCAGAGGGAGAGAAGCAGAGGGAGAGCAACAGATGGAGAGTAGCAGAGGGAGAGTAGCAGAAGGAGAGTGAATGAGAGAGTGGCAGACGGAGAGCCACAGATGGAGAGTAACAGATGGAGAGTAGTAGAGAGAGAGTAGCATATGGAGAGTAGCAGAGGGAGAGTAGCTGAGGGAGAGCTGCAGATGGAGATTAGCAGAGGGAAAGTTGCAGAGGGAGAGCAACAGATGGAGAGTAGCAGAGGAAGAGTAGCAGAAGGAGAGTGAATGAGAGAGTGGCAGACGGAGAGCCACAGATGGAGAGTAACAGAGGGAGAGTAGTAGAGGGAGAGTACCAGATGGAGAGTGACAGAGGGAGAGTAGCAGATGGAAAGAATTAGAGGGTCGCAGATGGAGAGGAACAGAAGGTGAGTAGAAGAGGGAGAGTACCAGATGGCAAGTAACAGATGGAGAGTATAAGAGGGAAAATAGCAGATGGAGAGTAACAGAGGGAGAGTGGCAGATGGAGAGTAGCAGATGAAGAGTAAAAGAGGGAGAGTAGCTGATGGAGAGTATCAGAGAGTGGCATATAGAGAGTGGTAGTTGGAGATTAGCATATGGAGAATAGCGGAGAGTTGCAGATGGAGAGTAGCAGAGGGAGGGTAGCGGAGGAATTGTTGCAGATGGGAAACAGCAATGGAAGGGTAGCAGATGGAGAGTAGAAGAGTGAGGGTAGCAGAGGGAGAGTAGCAGATGGAAAGAAGTAGATGGAAAGTAGAAGATAGAGTGTAACATAGGGAGAGTAGCAGAGGGAGATCAGCAGATGGCAAGTTACAGATGGAGAGTAGCAGAGGGAGAATACCTGATCCTGAGTAACAGAGGTAGAGTAGCAGATGGAGAGTAGCAGAGGGAGAGTAACAGATGTAGGGTAGCAGAGGGAGAATAGCTGATGAATAGTAGCACATTGAGAGTAGCAGTCCGAGAGTAGCAGAGGGTGAGTTGCAGAGAGAGAGTTGCAGATGAAGAGTAGCCGATTAAGGGTAGCAGTCCGAGAGTAGCAGAGGGAGAGTTGCAGAGGGAGAGTTGCAGATTGTGAGTAGCAGATGGAGAGAAGCAGATAGAGAGTAATAGAGACAAAGTGGCACATTGAAAGTAGCAATTGAAAAGCAGCAGATGGAGAGTAGCAGAGGGAGAGTACCAGATGGAGAGTGACAGAGGGAGAGTAGCAGAGTAAGAGTAGCAGAGGGAGAGTAGCAGATGGAAAGAAGTAGAGGGCAGCAGATGGAGAGGAACAGAGGGTGAGTAGCAGAGGGAGAGTAGCAGATGGCAAGTAACAGAGGGAGAGTATCAGAGGGAGAGTTGCAGATGGAGAGTAGCAGATGAAGAGTAGAGGAGGGAGAGTAGCAAATGGAGAGTATCAGAGAGTGGCATATAGAGAGTAGTAATTTGAGATTAGCAATTTAGCATACGGAGAGTAGCGGAAGGAGAGTTGCGGAAGGAGAGTTGCAAGATGGAGAGTTGCAGAGGGAGGGTAGCGGAGGAATCGTTGTAGATAGAAAATAGCAATGAGAGGGTAGCAGATGGAGAGTAGAAGGGTGAGGGTAGCAGAGGGAGAGTAGCAGATGGAAAGAAGTAGATAGAAAGTAGCAGATTGAGAGTAACACAGGGAGAGTAGCAGATGGCAAGTAACAGATGGAGAGTAGCAGAGGGAGAATAGCAGATCGTGAGTAACAGAGGTAGAGTAGCAGATGGAGAGTAGCAGAGGGAGAGTAGCAGTCTGAGAGTAGCAGAAGGAGACTTGCAGAGGGAGAGTTGCAGATGAAGACTAGTCGATTAAGAGTAGCAGTCCGAGAGTAGCAGAGGGAGAGTTGCAGAGGGAGAGTTGTAGATGGTGAGTAACAAATGGAAAGTAGCAGATAGAGAGTAATAGAGATGGAGTGGCACATTGAGAGTAGTAATTGAAGAGCAGCAGATGGAGAGTAGCAGAGAGAGAGTAGCAGATGGAGAGTAGCCGAGAGGGAGGTGCAGATGGAGATTAGCAATGGGAGAGTTGCAGAGGGAGAGTAGCAGAGGGAGAGCCACAGATAGAGAGTAGCAGAGGGTGAGTGGCAGAAGGAGAGTGAATGAGAGAGTGGCAGATGGAGTGCTGCAGATGTAGAGTAACAGAGGGAGAGTAGTAGAGGGAGAGTACAAGATGGAGAGTGACAGAGCAGAGTTAGATTAGCAGATGGAGAGTAGCAGATGGAGAGTAGCAGAGGGAGAGTTGCAGAGGGAGAGTAGCAGAGGTAGAGCAGCATATGGAGATTAGCAGAGTGAGAGTGACAGAGAGAGAGAGTGGCAAATGTAGAGTTGCAGATGATGAGTAACAGCGGGAGAGTAGCAGAGGGAGAGTAGCAGATGGAGAATGACAGAGGGAGAGTAGCAGAGTGAGAGTAGCAGAGGGAGAGTAGCAGATGGAGGATAACAGAGGGAGAGTAGCAGAGGAAAATAGCAGATGGCGAGTAACAGATGGAGAGTAGCAGATCAGGAGTAACAGATGGAGAGTGGCAGATGGAGAGTACCAGTTGAAGAGTAGCAGAGGGAGAGTAGCAGAGGAGAATAGCAGAGGAGAATAGCAGATGGCGAGTAACAGATGGATAGTAGCAGATCGGGAGTAAAAGATGGAGAGTGGCAGATGGAGAGTAGCAGTTGAAGAGTAACAGAGGGAGAGTAGCAGATGGAGAGTAACAGAGGGACGGTGAGTAGCAGAGGGAGAGTAGCAGACGGTGAGTAACAGAGAGATTGGTAGATGGAGAGTAGCAATTGGAGAGTAGTGGAGGGAGAGTTGCAGATGGAGAGTAACAGAAGGAGAGTAGTAGAGGCAGAGTAGCAGATGAAGAGTTACAGAAGGAGGGTAGCAGAGGAAAGGAAGCAGATGGAGAGTAGCAATGGGGGGTAGCAGATGGAGAGTAGCAGAGGGAGAGTAGCAGATGGCTAGTAGCAGAGGGAGAGTAGCAGATGGCTAGTAACAGATGGAGAGTAGCAGAGGGAGAGTAGCAGATGGCTAGTAACAGATGGAGAGTAGCAGAGGGAGAGTAGCAGATGGCTAGTAACAGATGGAGAGTAGCAGAGGGAGAGTAGCAGATGGCTAGTAACAGATGGAGAGTAGCAGAGGAAAGGAAGCAGATGGAGAGTAGCAATGGGGGGTAGCAGATGGAGAGTAACAGAGAGAGTGTCAGATGGAGAGTAATGATTGGAGAGTAGCATATAGAGGGTAGTTGAGGGAGAGTTTCAGATTGCGAGTAACAGAGAGAGAGAGGTTGAGGCAGAATAGCAGATGAGGAGTTACAGAAGGATAGTAGCAGAGGGAGGGCAGCGGATGAATCGTAGCAGATCGAAAATAGCAATGGGAGGATAGCACATGGAGAGTAGAATAGTGAGAGTAGCAAAGGGAGAGTGGCAGATGGAAAGAAGTAGATGGAAAGTAGCAGATGGAGAGTAACAGAGGGTGAGTAGCAGAGTGAGAGTAGCAGATGGCGAGTAACAGATGGAGAGTAACAGAGGGAGAGTAGCAGATGGAGAATAAGAGAGAGTGGCAGATGGAGAGTAGTAATTGGAGAGTAGCATATGAAGGGTAGTGGAGGGAGAGTTTCAGATGGAGAGTAACAGAGGGAGAGTGGTTGAGGCAGAGTTGCAGATGAGGAGTTACAGAAAGAGAGTAGCAGAGGGAAAATAGCAATTGGAGGGAAGCAGATGGAGAGTAGTAGAGTGGGAGTAGAAGATTGAGAGTAACAGCGGGAGAGAAGCAGATGGAGAGTAGCAGATAGAGAGTAGCAAACGGAGAGTAGCAGACAGAGAGTAGCCGAGGGAGAGTTGCAGAGGGAGAGCAACATATGGAGAGTAGCAGAGTGAGAGTGACAGAGAGATAGAGTGGCAGATGGAGAGTTGCAGATGGTGAGTATCAGAGGGAGAGTAGCAGAGGAGAGTAGCAGATGGAGAGTGACAACGGGAGAGTAGCAGAGTGTGAGTAGCAGAGGGAGAGTAGCAAATGGAAAGAAGTAGTGGAGAGTAGCAGATGGAGGACAACAGAGGGTGAGTAGCAGAGGAGAGTAGCAGATGGCGAGTAACAGATGGAGTGTAGCAGAGGCAGAGTAGCAAAGGAAGAGTAGCAGGAGGAGTGTAGCAGAGGGTGAGTAGCAGATAGAGAGTAGCCAAAGTAGAGCTGCAGATTGAGAGTAGCAGAGCGAGAGTAGCAGGGGAAGAGTAGTAGAAAATGGTTGTAAGTTGGTATTTTGAGATGTACTTCCACTCGTGGGTACAGAGCACTCAGGATATCTTCAACTTGTGGAGTACATCTCAAAAAATCACCATACCCACTTGGTCTTTATTGTAATACAGCTGATGCAGCTGTTGAGTATAGATCACCAGAGTGAATTTCAGCTTTCTCAAAATGCCACCATACCATTTGGTCTTATTATAATATTATGATGTGTTACGGGGGAAGAATAGGTGTTATTTTAAAACATGAAATTTAATCAGATCAATTATATTGCGATCCCTTCAGTTTCGGAACAACAGTGCACAACTTCCTAGATTTTAAGAGCTTATAAGGGCAGTACATTTAAATTTCTTCCTGAACCGTCATATTCTGCAATAAATTCTGCAGTTCTACAGAAAGCTGCAGAATTCTGCAGTTCTGCAATAAATTCTGCAGTGCTGCAGCTCCATGAAGTATTTTTGAACCTCTAGTACTCAATCCAGCTTATTGCAAGTTCAGACCTCTTTGACAAGGTTTTGCCCCTACCCAGGAAACATTTGTTTGGGGGGCTAGTGGTCTGGCGGTCGGCTGGGAGGTTTTATTGGCAGCGCTATCCTTGAGGTAGCGAGGACCATACTAGTGGGATCACGACATCCCACTGGTATGTCCAAATCAGTGGGATACTCCTGTACCAGTGGGATACCCCAGCATGCCTATACAAGAAAGATGACCCTTTTGACACCCTTTGAGTTACCCTGTACTGGTGGGATGCCACAAGAAAAAGGACAGTGAGGATACCAGTTTCTACAGTGGGATGCATATACATATACAGTGGGTACAGAGGACTCAGGATATCTTATATCTGAATCTGATACCCCGGAGGGAGCAGTTCTTTTTTCAAAATTATGACAGTGAGGAAGCCAGTGAGATACCCCCGTACCAGTGGGATACCCCGGCATATCTAGAATGAGGACAGTGAGGATACCAGTGGCATACATTTGTGCCAGTCGGATACATAAATCATGAACTAGAATGGTGTGCTCTGCTACCAGGGGGTTGGAGGATACCCAAAGGTTGGGGGCACCCCTGCAGGATACAAGGGTTGGGGCATAATCAGGGGACACCCTTTGGCCATCAAACCCGAGGGGATAACCCAAGGGTGGGGTACCCCCAGGGGTACCCCAAGGTTGGGGCACACCCGAGGGATACCCCTAGGTTTGGGGAACCACTGGGGATACCCCAAGGGTTAGGGCACCCCCGGGATACCCCAAGGGTGGAGGCAACCTCGGGAATACACCAAGGTTGGGGGCACACCCAGGTGATACCACAAGGCTGGAGGCACCCCCGGGGGATACCCTAAGTGTTGGGGCTTCCCCGGGGATACCCAAAGTTTGGGGCACCCCCGGTGAATAGGCCAGGTATACAGGCACCCCAGGGATACCCAAAGGGTGGAGGCATACCCGGGGGATACCCCAAGGGTGGGGGCACCCCCATGGGGATACCCCAGTGTGGGGGCACCACTAGGGTTGCCCAAAGGGTGGAGGCATCCTCAGGGGGATACCCCAAGGGTGGGGGCACCCCTGGGGGATACCCAAGGGTGGGGGCACCCTGGGAATATACCAAGGATGGGGCACACTCAGGGGACACCCCAGGGTTGGGAACACCCCCAGGGGATACTCCAAGGTTGGGGCACCATTGGGGGATACCCCAAAGGCGGAGGCACCCCCGGCGGATACCCCAAGGGTTGGACTATCCATTTGGATAACCAAGGCAAAGCCTGGGGTGCCCCTTCGGGTATCCCCGTAGAGCCCCCCTTTTGGAATCCCTCATCCCTGGGGTATCCCCATTGGTGCCCCTTTGGGTATCCGCCCATCCCCGTAGAACCCCCCTAGGGTGCCCCCCCCCCCCTTGGGTGCCTGACCTCCTAGGGTGCACCACTAAAACGTGGTGTCATTTACTGGTAGCATAGAACTAGAATGGGGTCATTCCATGTCAAATCACCCAGGACTCCCCAGCTGACCACCTCAGAAAAAATTGAAAAAATTCACACTTGTTCACTTACCAGATATATGTAAATTTGTAAAATTGTAGGTCTGTGACTCAAAAACTCACCGAGATAGGAGCCCTTGAAATTTAAGGCTATTTTTCATTTTTTTTCGAAATTGTGGTTTCAGCCAACTTCAGAGGTGTATAACTCCCCAAATAACAATACCACTTATTATATATCGTCACACTGGAACAACTTCCACCCAAATATTTCATATTTGGCATCAAAACTCATGTTTCTGGCTTAGGTGTGTTTCTACAGGGGCTCAAAAATGGACAAAAGTGCAAAATCGCCGAAAAGGTGCCGTTACTTATTTGTCAATTTAGAGAAAACGGTTAGTGACTCAACCATGTACATTTTTTTCTGCCTTAAATAGGACCAAATGAGTTCTTCCAATTTATCAGATGAGCTTTACCTCTCAAATTGTTGCTGTGAGTTAATTTTGAAAAATAAAAATTTTGTAATATTTTCAAAAATGCCTGTTATTCAAACCTCAAAATGACCTGGTTGACAGTTAACCAAAATTGTCAATCTTACTCCGTAGATTTATGTGTATCTTGAGGTGGTATTCACAATGTTTCAGTTCTGGTATAGGACTCCTTCTATTTTTAATATTTTATATAAAATAATTCAAATTTAATTAAATTTTTTCGAAATTGTGTTTCAGCCAACTTCAGTGATGTATAAATCTCCAAATAACAATTCCACACATTTCATATTCTCACACTGGACCAACCTCCACCCAATTTTTTCATTTTTGGCATCAAAAAGCGGGTATCTGGCTTTGATGTGTTTCTACAGGGGCTCAAAAATGGACGAAAATTCAAAATCGCTAAAAAGGTGCTGTTACCTATTTGTCAATTTAGAGAAAATGGTTAGTCCTCATTCTTGTGTGACTATGCTGGAGTATCCCACTGGTACGGGGCTATCCCATTGGTTTCCTCACTGTCCTCATTCTTGTGTAGGTATGCTGGGTTATCCCACTGGTACAGGGTGTTATATCCCACTGGGCTCCCTCACTGTCATCATTCCATCATTTTTGTGTAGGTCAAAGAGGTCCGAACTTGGCAGATGCAAAAAACTGGAGGAAGTAAAAGAGGTTCAGAATTCATGCAGGGAGCTGCAGGGGGGGGGTGGAGGTTACAGGCCATGTTACAAAACAGGAAGGGGGGTATGGATGGACTTGTGTTACAGGCTGTTATAGGTAGGAAGAGGGATGATGTCAAAAATGAGCTATTTTACTATTTTTAGCGTAATGTAATTTTTGAGTGGCCATTTATGGCCACTATAGCAGTGATGGAAGCAGCCATCAAATCATTGGGGGCAGACCAGATGATAGTTCGGGGGAATATGGATTTTATCCTCAGGATGAACTTTTCTTTTTGCTCTTAAACGTACACGAATAAATTTTTTCGCTTGCAGACAAGCGACAGACTTGTTAAGTGCTATTTTAACATTAAGGTACCCCAACTGCAGGTGGAAAAAAACCTTTTTTATTTTCATATGCTGAACAAACTTTTGTTTTTCAGTGCCAAGTGGAAACAAACCTTTTTTTTTGCAAAAAATCCATGGCGCCCCCCCCCCCCCAAGAAAAAGAGGAAGGCCTAATTGTAAATAGGTGCATCAGTTCGAATAGATCACACCACACTTTGTACACTGCTCAAAACCAGTTCAATTTCATGAAACCTTCACAAACATCAACATGAACTAAAATCACTAATATGATAAATATGAACATCCTATTCCATTGTATAAATTTGGACTCGAGTGATATTAATTCACACAACAGCTCGTGATATTGCCACTCAGTGCCCTGACGTGGGTTGATTTGTTATAGTATATCGACACCTGCATAATAGTACATCAGGGCAAATCTTGACCAATATCAGGGCAAATTGTCTACCCTGGTCACATCTGTACCATGTTAAAATTTCAGGGCAAAATAGTCACAGCCCCCCCCCTGCTAAACGGCGCTGATTTGTCGTTTGCCTGGATGCCAGAGGGGCTGAAGCATAGGCGTACGGAGCGCCCATATTTGGGGGGGGGAAGGCGAGCGGCATTTGGCCGATTTCAAGATCTAGATTTAAAACAATTTCAAATTAAATTGCCTGGAAATCATTAATTTTCAATAGTGTTTATTTAATCATCTGCCAAAATTTGTTAGCCTTTTTGCCGGAATCTTACTGTCTCCCAAACTTTTGGGGGGGGGGGATCGTCCTCCTACCCCCCTCCCGTACACCTATGGGCTGAAGCCCCCCTGACTCCCCACAAAATATGCCTATGGTGACCTTATAAGTCTAATATCATTAGTTCATCACATCTGAAATTGCCTGCTCAACAGTTTCGTCCACCGTTTCTTCTGACAGGCCACTGCGAGGATTTAACCCATAATCGCTGAAGTATTTGCGGATATTTGCCGCTGACCCTTCCTCTGCACGCCCAGGTCTCTCAAGGAACCAGAAATATCCTAGTATGTCTTATTTTGTGCCATAAGGCGCACATTCCTTACTCATCATTTGAAAATTGAGTTAAAATCCAATATTTTTTCAATATTTCATTTTTCAATGTGAACATTGGAAAACAGAAAATAGGATTTTGGATCAAAATCCAATATTTCATTTTTCAATATGAACATTGGAAAACAGAAAATAGGATTTTGGGTTAAAATCCAATATTTCATTTTTCAATGTGGAAATGAAAAATGGGATTTTGGGTCAAAATCCAATATTTCATTTTTTAATATGAGCATTGGAAAACAGAAAATGGGATTTTGGGTTAAAATCCAATATTTCATTATTCATTATGAAAACATAAAATAGGATTTTGAGTCAAAATCCAATATTTCATTTTTCAATATGAAAATGGAAAATAGGATTTTGGGTCAAAATCCATTATTTCAATATTCCACATGAAATTGAAAATTGAATTAACGGTATATACCCTGATTTTTCTCATGATACATTATACCAAACTATTCCAGTGCTAATTAAGGTTAAATCTAATTTTGAAAATCACTTCCATTTTCATTTTCACTGAAGTGGGAATTTCTGAAAATATTAATTTTATTGAGGTTTATAACTTAAAACCACTCAGCATTCGAGTCAATTGGGTTTGTATGAAGTTTATTTTGGGAAATGCTCTTATATTTCTAAACTCATTTAAAAACTTCAAGACAAAGCAGGTTTTCTTTCCAAAAGGACAGTCCTAAAATCGCAGACAGCCAACAATGGTCATACTTTCCCCAGAATATTACTGTAGCAAGTTGAAGTGGGGCCATACATGCATGGCCTACACAAAATTCCAAAGGAACTCTGCACTGAGTAAACAATTAGACATTAAGCATCCACCCAGTTACTTCACCAACACCAATCTCACATACTTTTGCATCTCCACCAGAGGGCAGCATGCCGCTGTTCATAACAACAACAATTTCTTTGCATCCACCAGGGGGACACAAGCACTTGAGGCGACATTCACTCTTGGCTGGATTGGTTCCAAAGTGATAGCAGAGTGTTTCATTCCCGCAGATTGGGGCGCATCTTTCACTTGGAGGTTCCGTGGTTGGTCTAGCGAAAACTTGGAGTGCCAACTCGGAGCAAGAAGAACTGAACAGCACGCAGTTTAAAGCGGCACCTGAAATATTAAAAGAAATTATTGTGTCACCTTGTAAGACAACAGATGCATAACACATTCAAGTTTTTGACCTTCAGAGAACGAGGTTCAAAGGAGGTATTTACAATGTGTAGCACACCATTCTGCCTTAATTATATGCCTGCTTTCTTCCGATCCACCTATTGTTATATAAATCATACATGCTTTACTTTAAAAAAAAAATCTATATGAGTAAAAATGTTACTGTCCTGCAAGTACATAGGTTCATTTTTAGAGGTGCTTGCTTGCAAGCAAACCAATATTGTGTGAGGAAGGATGGGAAAGCTTGTCAACATTCTGGAGGTTGCACTCTTTCATCCATTTCACATAAACTTTGCATACATGAATAATTTTATCTTGTTTTGACAAACTTTTGGTTCATTAATTTTTTTAATGACTTTTAAAATGTTAGATTTGACGCAAATGTCTAAGGCCTTGGTGCAGTGATGGCAGCAGGAACAGCAGCAGCCAGATCCAGTGATTACAAATTCAATAGAAGGAATGAAGGAAGGAATGAAGGAAGGAATGAAGGAAGGAATGAAGGAAGGAATGAAGGAAGGAATGAAGGAAGGAATGATAAAAGGAAAGAAAGAAGGCAAGAAGGAAAGAAGAGAAAGGGAGGGAAGGAGGATGTAGATTGATGGATAGATAGATAGGTAGATCCTTACAGAAAAATAGATAGGTTAATAGGTATTTAATAAGAAGTATAGATCTACAAGAAGTCAATCGCTTGCACGTTATTTTTAAGATCTATTTAAAAGATAACATTTAATATTAATAACCTTTGATTGTAATGATGATACCATGTGTTGTTACTGCTGGCATTCTGTTAATAGCGATGACTAATGGCTTCTCAATACTCGCAGCATTGAGGTCGTAGCAAGTGTTGACGTTTCCATCAGCCATCTTGTATATTCCTTCATCTGTCTGCTTGTCAGGTGTCCATTGTGCAATGTGGTCCACTGCAAGAAGTAATAACAAACAAAATGTATCATTAGGGGTGGAGTAGATTGTACTTTTATAGATGGGAGCCCCCTCAAGTGAATCAATTCAGTTATCTACGCAACGAAGAGGGGGTGTAGGAAAGTGAGAGAAATTGAACACTAGTTGCATTCTCTCAGAGGATACAAGCCCAATGGGCATTGTGATGTCAATCTATTGTATTTTGGTTATTTAGGTCATGACTGATATTGACTTAAATATAAAGTCATTGTGAAGTTACTGTTTCCCCACACACAGTTCTAAGTCAAAACCCAATGATATTATTCATTGATGTCCATAAAAGGCATTTATTTTCATCACCATCTCACTAATAATTGAGCGTATTTTTTTTTCACTTAAAGCCACTTCCAACCTCATCCTCCATTCCACGATCTCCTCAGAAGTGTGTTTACCTCTGAAGGAATCATTACTTCAATGAATGCCAGCTATTCATTATTCATTTCTGCAGCAAGAAACGACCAGACAATTGATAAACTGTCTCTGGCATCTTTTGGTTATTTAATGGATCTGTTGACACCAGTGAAATGGAATGAAACTAAACTTTCTAGATTCATTGAAAGGAAAACAAGCCAACTGCAAAACGTCCATTATTTTTACAACAAAGCATAAATGGTTGCATATGCGTTCAATATTTTTACTTGAAAATTCTATTGGCGCTACGGAAACATCTCTGAATTAACGTGTGAATCCTGCCATAAAATATCTCAATTCAAAGTACAGTGCATGAAATTAGTTTTTTCTATTATTCTCTTACGAACTCAGCCAAACTCAACTGGCAGAAAGTTTTAGAAATAAAGTTTTAAAGGTGAGGATTCCATTTTTTTGCTTAGTGGGCTCCATGTCACACGCTTAGAAACACAGGAGTACTGGAGGGGGCAAGGGGGAGGGGGGTTCAAGGGAGGGCAAGGGTGCGCAAGGTACAGTCACCAAAAATTGGCAAACGCTTAAAAATTCAGGTAAACAGGCTAAATATTTGGACAGATAATCAAATAAGAATTATCTACAATCAATCAATTCCAAGTAACTTCATATAAAAATTGTCAAAAATCCAAATTTTGAAATTCACAAACATTGTAAGCCCTCCCAAAAAGTCTGCATCCAGTACGCTTACACTTTGAAATGACACCCTGTAACCTTTGTGACGTGGATAAGGTCATACAATGTATTTTTGCAAAATTCCCAAATTGATAAGCAATTTCTTACTTTTTCTTCTATTAAAGTGCAGGGCTCTAATTTTGATTTAGATGTAGAAAACAATATATATATTTAAATCTTAAGCACTTGAGGCATCCCTATAACTTTTCTCTTTGCAAGAAAAATAAGTTATTAATCTCACTGTCCTATAATTTGGCATTGAGTGTTGATGCATCCAAATGTGGTTAACAGTGATGCCTGCAAATAAGTGAAACAGTGAGACTGGTGATGTTATGTCATTATGCTAAGCATCCTTAGAGCTCATTGCAGATTGGCGGTCCAGTGGAAATCTTGATATTTTCTGTTTCAATTTCCAAACTGGCTTTGCCACGTCATTCACAGTTACCTGTCTTCCAATCCTCTTATTGGGCGCATATCTTGCAAACAAAGTTAAACAGCTTGTTTGTTGACACCTAAGGTATTATTACATGCTAACTGAACCAATAAACAGTAACTGATGCAAACAAATCATTAAAACACTCTTAAGCCAGTGACATCACATGGCCAAGTTGAAAGTTTATTTTGAAAATGATGTGGGCCGCTAATCCGCGAAGATCCGTCCTTAAACAAACAGAGCACTTGTGAAAGCATAAATTTCTATCTGATAAGATGAAAACACCTTGGTTCACAAAGGCCGATATTTGAGGTAAACAATGGCTGCTGTCTACAAGTGGACTGCTCTTGCATTGCCACAGATCAGAACATGTGCTGTTTTGTGTTGCCACCTAGTGACTAGTGTGCTATTCAGCGAGCTCCTGCGAGCAGTCCACCAACTTTGGACCAGAAGAACACACACAATTTTGTCTGGAAGACACCGGGGCTGTTTCTGAGTGTGCTGATGGCCTTGTTTACTTCTTTAGAGAATGTGATTGCCGAGTCTGACTCTGGTATACATCAATGTTGAATAGAAATTTTGTGAAAGTGCAATGAAATTGGAACTATTTCTTGGGACAGCAATGCTGTAGCATAGGAAATCAACTTTTGTGCCAGGTGGCAGCAGCATGCAGTTCTCAGTTTCACCAGACTGCAATGGCTGCCAATTTAATTTGCTGTTGTCAGAGTAAGGTATGGGCCTAAGTCTTTCAGGCTTCTTTGGATAACCTCCCCAGAATTTCAGAGCGTTATTTTGCACTACATGTATACAACGTTTTGTGAGCTCTTCATAAAAAGGTTTATATGGAGCTTTTAAGGGTTCTATTAGCTGGTATAGATAAGGAACCCTAGAAGGTTCATTATTCAACTTTTACAAAGGTTTAAACAGCATACAAAAACAACTCTTAGATAAATCAGCTGCACTGAACTCTCACAATAGAACCCCTTTCTCTCAAGTTGGGAGAATATGACTCCCATCATAGGGCCCTACCACCAGTATTGAACCTTTTCAACTCGATTGAACCATTAACAAAACTTTTCGGCTGTGGGTTCTCTATATATGCCTTCAAGAACCTTTTGCATTAAGAGTGTGTTATCCCAATGACTGAGCAAAAAAATTAATCACCCTATGCAGTGCACTTACTTACAAGAAGCACTGCATGAATTTGACACAGAAAAAGTGTTGCCATTTAAGATGACTATAATAATTAGGCAGTGTGATGTGCAAAGATAAAAAAGAAGCTTCTTTAAAGATGGTGAAATTAAAAAGGTTACTAACGACAAGTTCCAACCACGTCTGAGGTTTGTCCAATGGGAAAGAAACTAGTGGTGTTTAACATGGCGTAAAACCCACTTTGGCTGCACAAACCTTTGTCTACACATCTCCAATACTCAAAATAATTGTCATAAAACAAGCTCCTGAAAAAAAGCATACAACAAAATTAACTGACATGTGAAGGTATCATTGAGTTGACAATCCATTGATAATAAATGATATGAGAATAAAAATTGTTACCACATTGTCATTCATGCCTCAATGCATTACACAGATATGCAACTGTACATATATTATGGTAGTGTTTTTTTTAAAATCATTATGTATGAAATATTCAAAGCAGAAATAGCCAGGGCCGTGCAGAGCCTGCAGTAGGCCCAGGCCAAAATGAAAAAGTAGGCCCCCCCTTCAGCGGCTTGAGGTTAACAAATTATGACCATGTTAAATATATTCACTAAAGGCATAAAAATCGATCCAGGGCCATTACATGTGGTGATTTGCGGCTTTTCCTATCTCGCCCATGTTAAATTTGGGTTGTTGGGGAGGGGGGGGGAGGATCGAGGATGCACGGGATATGGCCTAATGAGTACGCCATTGAACCGAGCATATTTCTCTTAATGATATACTGTTAATTTATTCACACAAGACTTGTTGAAATTTACTCACTCAAGATTAAAAATTAAATTTCAAAGCCCTTGTAAAAAAAATAACCCTAGAATTGAATAACCAACTTGCATTTAATAAACGCAATGGCTATTACACCCTCCGGGTGGTGCGTATAGCCTAGAAAAGCTATTCAACCTCCAGCTGTGCGCATAGATATCCGGTAGGGTGGCCCAAAAAACAAAATTTTTGATTTTCTATTCGCATACCCCTTCATTTTAGGAGAAATTGTGAAAAAAGCACCCTGTAAAAATTTCAAGAAAATCGGTCAAGTCTTAGTGGTCTCTCAAGGCCCCTCCATTCTCAGCAAAAAGGAAAATTTCAACCATTTTCGCAAATTTGCGGTTCCTCATAACTTAGTCAATTTGTACAGTACTACATTTTCAATGCCATGGTTGGATAGGGCTCAAAAAGAGCTTCAATTTGCATACCAACATTATTGGTCTAAGATAATATCTCAACTCCCATGGTCTCTTCAGTTTACACTTTTCGTGAATGAAATTGTTGCTGAACGACCGATCCTGATAAAAGCCAGTCTTTTATTTTTTTTCGCTGTAAATTGCTGTGATTCTTATTTTCCCAGTTCCAGAATGACCAAATATTAAAAAAAAAAATTTTTGACCATGGGAATGCCCGGTTTATGAGTGATGAAATTTTATGTTGAAGTGTGTCGCAAACTCATAAAATAGCAGGGGGGAATTGTAGTATTTCAAATTCATATCTTCATCCAAATTTATTACAGGGCACCATGATGGGTACCACTTGAAAGACAATATTCTTATGTTTCACATGATATAAATTATGTTGTCCTATATTTAACTCTTATGAAGTTAAACTATGAAATGCAACAGCCACTCTCCGATGTTTTCAGCACTTTTGACAAAATCTAACATTAAAACTTTACAGCTCATAAAGCGGGTTTCTCCATGGTAAAAAAAAAAGTTTTATGTTTTATCGGGTCATCCTGCCTTTTGGAGAATAAGAAGATGTTAATTGACAGTGAAATTTAATGGAAATATTTTCTTGAACAGGTTTGATCATTCAGTAAACACTTTCGCACATTAGCGCTGTCAGCTGAAGAGTCCATGGGAGCCAAGATATCATCCTAGACCATTGATGTTGGTATGCAAATTGAAGCTAATTTTGATACCTTTCCAACCATGGCAATTAGAATGTTGTTCATTAAAAATTCACAAAGTTTTGGCTAACCGCGTATTGGCGAAAATGGTTGAAATGTTTCTTTTTCGTGAGAATTGAGGGGCCTTGAGAGACCACTTAGACTTGACTGATTTTCATGAAATTTTAACAAGGTGCTTTTTTCACCATTTCTCCTAAAATGAGGGGGTATGCGATGTGAATTTCAGAAAAAAAAATTTTCCTGTACATTTTTAGGCCACCCTAATATCCGGGCTTAATAAATTCTACCAAATCAAGCTAGGTGACCACTGACAAGGTGCAATTATTATGAAGAATGCAAAATATTTTTATTTTTGATCTTATCTTGCAAAATTACCAAATGGCTAATGGATTCTTAATTATAACAAGTTCAAGATACTGAAGAGTTTACCTGGGGCAATTTTAAAAAACAATAGTTGCAAAATCTTTGCAATAAAAATGTAAAATTTCAAAACAGACTTAGATTCTGACTGATACTTTTGGGGCTTACAGCCTTTCACAAATTACAAGAAAAAATTTAGACTAGTATTTCTGACAAAATTAAGTCAGGCACTCCCTTGCAAACAAATCAGCTAATCTTAAAATTTACCTAGTGAAAGCTTTTATTGCTTCTTTTAAACAAATCTTCAATCCGATTTGAAAATTCCAAGGATTTTGCAATAAAACTGTTAATTTAGAGAGTAGTAAGGAGACGTTCTTTCCCTATCATTGAACAAAAGTAAGACATTATTCATATCATAACTTTAAAACTATGTTCATATGAATACAAAGGTTGCCAGGATTGACAAAAACATGCAGAGCAACATGGATTTAGGAACATGTTAGCCAATTTCAAGTAAAGAATTCCCTCATAGGTATTCTTCAGGCTGACCAAAACAAACTAAAATTTCACAGGGAAGAATCTTTTCAACAGCAGGATTTCACCCTCCAGATCTTGTGAAAAAACATCTGACAATTTATTGAAATTGTCTCTTTATACATGTGGTGCATGTGGAACCTCAATATTCTATGAAAAGTTTGACCTCAATGACAAATACGGCATTACTCCTTGTTTCTCATCTTGCATCTTACATGAGCAGGAACGTACAAATCTTGGGGTACACAGGCCTATGTGGCAAAGCAGAAACTGTTACAGGGCCCATTCACTCAGGGGGCTCCTGCAAGATGCCAAAAGGATATAGAAACTTAGAACAACTATCTATGAAAAAACTTTGGATTGTGTGGTACCCGATTACAGGATCCTGAAGCAGGACAAAAATGAAACTTTAAGATGGAGGCCCAAAATTGCCCAATGGAAGAGGGTCTAGTATTGCACAGGGCCCTCTCACATTGGAGGCCAAACAGTTCACCCTGACAACAACTTCACTAAATAACCGTAGATAGAAATCGCAGAGAAAAATAGACCATAAATGAGACATCTAAGATTTACTAAGAACAATATGCAAAACCAATATATGGAAAAAAGTGTTCGGTTAAATTTTTTACCTTACGCAGTATAATAATAAATATGTAAATTATAAATTGCAGAAAGTAGAGAGATGCGAGGGCCCACCAACCTATATTGCTGCAGGGCCAAAAATGGCAAAAGTCTAACCCTGTACAAATCGAGTACAATCTCATTTTCGCAACGCGCGGTTAACCTTACTTTGGAAGTAGGCCCCCTGAAATTTGGGGGCCCCTGCCATTTGGCCCCCCTGGCCCCCCCTCTGCTCAGGCCTGGAAATAGCTGTTCAGTGTACTCTCGCATATCTAATGAAACAATTACAACGACCATATCAGTAAATTCTACACTGTGTCCCAAAAGTTCGTTCACCCCATTGCCTCCTATAATTTTGCTTATATCTTCAAGACTGGATGCCTCAGAAGGATGATTTTCTTATAGGTTGATCACTGAGCTCTATCAGATGAGAGTAATTTGAAATTGTTTGGATGATTTTAACTGTCATTTTGGCATTGATGGACTGACCATGTTCATAACGAAAAAGGCTCCAGATGGACTAGCTATAATTTTGTGGTCTCCACTTTGTATTTTAAGTTTAGGCAATAGGAATTATTTCAAAATCTCAGAGATTGATGCTCAGACCTTGTGAAAGAGTTCCGAATATATTTAGAAAAAAAAATCAAGCAGCTCAACAAGATCTTGAATCAATTCAAATGGGTATATGTTTACGGCACCTTCAAAGGTTACATGCCAAACTGAAAACTGGCTTCATGAAGTAAAGTAATCTAGAATGACACCAAGGCCAAATTAATCACTGTATCCCTTCCAAACTTTAGTAACAAATGTCTAAGGACACAGTGGATATCTCACAATTTGAATTATCAATTTTCATTGCTGATGAGTCATTTAATTTACAACTTATTTGTTTCTTATTAATTCACGAAGTGTTTCTATTGCTCTAAAGTGTTATATTTTCATTGGAAATGGCTGAAAAACCAAGGAAATGCCTGGCAAAGAGTCTCTGTTGTCATTTCCTAACAACAATATACAAAACAATGGTTTTTCTATCAACTATCCACAAATCAAACAGAGAACTCCATGACGGGTAGTCATCATGCCTCACCTGAGCGGTGAGAGATTTGACCTCAGTAATTCCTTGGAGTAACTAGCCCAGGAGAAGAAACATCATTAACTGAGATATGACACCACTAATTTTTATGACTTAATAGCTGAAAATGGTGTCAAATGTAGCCTAGGACCCCTGGAGAGCAGCTCCTCTTTGATGTACCATGTATGTCGCTCTACCCCTCATTAAGCTGCACCCCTTTAATTGCTGATCTTTGGAAATCCCCAACCCTTATGAGGATCTAACTTTTTGAAGCACAAAGTTTGATCAAACTTTTCACCATCACTATGTGTATATTTTTATATAAATCATGACTGTCTTTTTCCCAATAAAATAGGACAATTTTTCAAAAAGTTAATCCAAAACTTATATTTTAAAAATGAAAAAACATGATATCTTAAACATCTAATTTGACCAATTTCCCCACATTTGGCAGTGATGAACTTGGCATATTACCTGGTCTCAATGTCATCTTAAACATACTCTAAATTTTATTTTGTTCCAAAATGTTCCAAAGACCTAAAAATCGAGTTAAAAACAGTCCATTTTGGCGCAAATTTCTTCCTGATTAAGTTCCATAAAAACTGCATTTAGAGTCACATCATTACCATGAAAATTTGTGAGTGGGGTCATTTTAAGGTGTTCTAGGTGCACACAATACAATATTGTCTTCAAAAGTAAAGCTTGTGCCTTAAATTAGCGAACAAGTTGAAATTAAAACTCCTTTTAGATAAGAATTTCATGGATACTTTTCTTGAAGGGGGTAAAATAACTGAGAAGAACAAAGGGGAAGATGAGAGAGAATGGGTGGGGTTAACTGGTCATTATAGGACCTCATAGTGACGAACATGGAACATCATAAAACTGCATCTTTCGCCTCCTGTGCTAGTTACTTCAAGGTAATTCTAATACAACAGCCACAAGTACAAATAAATGCATAGATCTCATTAGTAAGTATATTACAGATACTAAAATGGTTTCACAATAAAGAAACATGAAGAAACCTGGAAGAAACCCCAGATGCAAGATGTGGTGTCATGCAGTGGAATTGCCCTGGATGTAATGTGTTGCTCAAGCGGATTGTAATTTTGCAGTACAAATATTTTTTTGAGGGAATGTTCAAATGCCAGATACTAAGAAAAATATCTTGGCAAGCCATCTGACTTAAATTCAAATCAAAATCTTTTACCCTTATTACATGAGATGCACTTTTGTAACCCCACTCTCAATCTGCAAAAGCAACTGACTTTGGAGGCTCATACAGACAGCCCAACTTCATACCTCAAAATTTCAAAATCATGGTCAATTCAAAGGAAAAACACCATAGGATAGTGTTTGGCATTCCAATTTAATCCTAAATATGCAAAAAAAAATTTGAATTTTTGTCATTATTTCAATTGAAAAGAGAGATAGTTATGAGGTGATCAAACTTTTGAGACACAGTGTATGTCTTTTTTTTCTTCTGGTAACTTTGCAGATGATACAATATTTTAAGCATCAAATAATTTACCTGTCTGTGGTCGGAGAGTTGTACACAGGTTTGCCATTGCACATATCTGTTGTTTTTTCAAAGTTTCCTTCGCAACCTGATCCGAGAGTCCCACCTCCTGGTCCTTCCCAATGAACGTGTGAACAACCTGCAAAAATATATAGGATACTTCACGCTTAATGCAAAAGGTTCTATTTGGTATATATAAAGATTCCACAGCCAATAAAAGGTTCTACATTTTTTAAGGGTTCAATTGAAAACAAAAGGTTCAATACTTGGTTAGAAGGCCCTATTATGGAGCTCTATGGCAGATTTCATGAAAAGTTCTCTCAGAGGGTACCTTAAACTTTCCAACCCCTTTGTTATCTCTCTGTTGCTCAGTGAAGCAAGTAAACCTATTACTAAGTACATCTGGGAGCTAATGAATAAATATCAATGAAATAATACTCAAACATACAGCTTTTTCCTCATGAGGACAAATTTGAACGACCAAACTTACTAGTGATCAGATATGCTAACTTAAGCACTCTGTGGAATCTGCTAAAACCAATTCAGGGAAATGTAGTGATATGTGATTGATAAAAAACATCTTGAAAATTAGTTTGGAACCATTTTTAATTGTATTGGTTATAGTAAAACTTGAAAAAAAAAAAAGACTGCTAATGTAACTCGATTCCTTCACAGGATACTGAGGTTACATTAGCAACTTTTACATGGGGATTTTTGTGTGTGTTCTTGAAATTCAAAAACTTTATTTAATAGAGTGTCTTATTTGCCTATATACCTCACCAAAAACATAAGAAAGTGGGTCTATGTAAATTACGTTAACAAACACATGTTAAGATCTAAAATTTTTTCTGAACTGAAAGCCAGGTCTCCCAGGACAAGGCCAGGTGTGATACCCTGCTGGTGATTTCATTCATATTGCAGTAGGATCTGCATAAAAAATTCCGTCCTTCATCATTTAACGATTACATTAGCACAAGGCCATATGTTTAGTCACTCTGATCTACCAATCCAACAGAAAATAGAGTTTACCCGTGATATTATTTGATGGATTGACACAATAATATATTTGGAGCTATTTATATTTCACCCTTTTTTTGTCCTGCCAGCTATCCTTAGGAAAAGCTACCTGAGAAAATCAGAGAAGCTACGAATCATTTATGTCTGGCCTTATCAGATTTGGGCTAATGTAACTTGTGGCAAGTAATTTTGCAGCTTTTTCTGAAATCTGCCCTATAGATGCTCCTGGCTTGAGAGAAAGGGGTTCCTTTGTGGGAGTTCAGTGCAGCTGGATTATCTAAATGTTGCTTTGTTTGCTGTTGGAACCTTTTTAAAAGTTAATTAAATAATGAACCTTTTAGCATTCCTTGTCTATATAAGCTTATAGAACCCTTAAAGGTTCCATATAAAACCTTTTTGTTAAAAGTGTTCCACATCCTGCCTTCTGAAGAGGAGACATTTAAAGGTGACCATATAATTTTCAAAAGGGCGCTTGGAGTTTTCCTCTGGAGGAAATTATTTATTTCAGGGAAGCGGCGGCGTATAGTAATTATTTACTTAAAGTGCACGAAGTCCCCAAATATTCGTTCTTAAATCAAGCAACGCCATGTTAAGAAATATCCCTGGCAGAAATTATTTATTTCAGGACTGTCAAAAAAGAATATATAAATTTCAACAAAACTGACAAATTAATTATTTATTCAGAAAACACTCCAAGCCCTGGCCTAGATATTGAATGGCATCCCCTTAGGATGGTCCACAATTATATACAAAAAATCAAGTCTCTTAAAAAGTGAATATTTTTGTGTTTTCTAAAATATATCTGTATATGATAAACATTTTGTGGCAAAATAATATAATGGGGTTATTATTCATTGATGTTCTTAACTACCAAGTGAAATACGCGCCTGTTCCCAGGAAGAAAATATTGAAAATGGACCTATGTATTATTATTGCTGACCGTTTTTGAAACTCTGTGCGAAGTCAAAGAGACTACCAGGACTGGATTGGGCATCCTGAACACACTAGAAAAAGGTTATTTGATTAACATAATTAGCCGTTATTGCAGAATTTGCAAATGCCAATGACTTTGAGGTCTGCTGACAGATAATCCCTTGTACATAATACTTTCACGGCTTTGTACAACCTCGAAATATTATTAGATTTTGTTGAAATTTTTACACAATATTAAACTTCTATAGATCTATATCAGATCAGACTACAAGATAAAAATCTGAGATATTCAGAAGAAAATGTCTTTGGACAGGATACTTCAATGGCCAGGGGGCAAAATGATCCAACCCTGAAATTGAAAATTTCAGGAAATGGCAAAAACTGTTTTTACCAAGTTTGTACACCTCATGGTTATGAAGCTATTTCACTTTCATATTTTGGAATGATAACAAGATGAATGGGGATCTGGGAATAAACTATGGAAAAGGATGATTTCGATGATACAAGTAAAGTCTATCGCAAAGGCAATGTGAAGCTGGGAACCGACCTATACTTTTCTTGAAATAAATTAGCCTCATTCTTGAGAGCGTTTTACGTTCAAAACATTAATTGGTTCGCTTTTAAAACACAATATGATGGTTTCTCAGAGAAGTTCTTGAGTTGGTTAACTTTTGCTAATTCCTGAGTCTTGGACCTACATGTAATAAATACCGATGATGAGAGGGTGCTGAAAGCCTTTTCAGGCAAATTCACTATTCATCCTCATTCTGATGAGTAGGTACATGAAAATCTTGCAAATATCAAAACTTGGCTTAATTGGATCACTTAGCCTTGAAATGTGTTGGTTGGTTTCTTTTGCCTGGAAATATGTCTATGCAAGATGGTTCACTTTGTCTTGTGGCTTGCCCTGGGTTATGACTCCATTGGGTTAGTTAAGCAGTAAATAATAATAAGCACCCTATAAAAATGGCTTGCCATTTGGGAATTTATGTAGGTCACCTACTTGTAACCATAAGATAGACACAATTTTATGCCCAAAACATGAACACCACACAAGGAAATGCCTAAGTCATGGGCTTGTTCACTTTGCCTCCGCAGGACCCATATTGGTTTTACAGATGCCTGCCATTGTATTGACACATGTAGAAATCCTAACTATAACTATTAAGCAGTTCATGTGAGATACTTTTCCATAAAAATTGCAAGTGCAGCAACATTGATCCTAGTATCTGGAGACAGGAATTGATCCCCCAAGTTGAACCTGTAGATACAACTGCACAAAAAAAAGGTTTGTGAGAAACAGACAAAATGAACGTTAGCTGGTACCCGTCCAAAATTTAGTGAATATCAGACAATATTTTTGTGTTAAATAGATAAGGAAACTGTCAATCCTTTTTGTGTGATTTCATCAATGAAATGTCAAAAATACACTAATCTTTGTCTGAATTTTCACAAAATTTTGGACAGACATCAGCTAACACTAGTTTTGTCTGTTTTACACAAACCATTTTTTCGATGTGTCTGTAACATTCTTGATTATTGGTTAAATGAGACATAGACTGACCAGCAGCACTATATTCATAATAAACCAATTAACGCTTAATTTTAGCTCACATTTTTGCAAATAAATTGTTTTGGTCAAAACTACATAAATGGAATGATTCCATCACCGACAAGAGTAATTGTACCAAAAATCATTCCACTGCGACCATTTTGTTTGTCTTTGGTCCATTCAAATTTGGTATTTTGCGCAAAAAATATCTTTGCCACACCATACCTGTCTAATAGACTGCGAATGGTGATTCAATGGTCGCAGTTGTATGATTTTATGCTGGTTGATGCAGGGTGGTAGCCTAAAGGGGGGTGGGGGGTAGCTGACAAAAAAAGGTGATTACATGCAAAAATTTCATTTTCTGGCTTTTCCGGAGTGCGCTTGCCTCCAGACCATTCTCTGCCCACTCTAGGATTCAGCCCAGCTTACGGTCCTGTGATGATAGAATATATTCTATCTACTTGGTTTTAGCCAAAACTTTTTTTTTTGTCAGCAGAAATTGGTTTTCTCTGCATGTCCAAGAAGCGAAAAATTAATTATGTCCGGTCTAACTGCAAATGATAAAAATGTGATGAAAAATTACCTGCTGCAGACGTAATGCAAAGAAAAATGCAAATTAATGAGCTCATTGCTCTGATTCTGCTCACTTCTTCAACACTTCAATTCATCGTCAATTTGAAGAAAGTTTCGTATTCATTGCGAGAAGCAATTAATCCAACTGGACTCCCTAAACGCAATGGTGAGATAACATCACTGCTTTTCATTGTTTGAACAGTTGCTTGGAGGCATATGATATTGATATATGTAATCAATATGTTTTATTCAAGTATTCAAGGAAGTGACAAGCGTATGCAGCATTTATGAAACACAAAAGAAAAGTTATGGATGTGATAGGCAATATATGCATTAACGGTTCATGAAATGTATTTTTTATTTATAAGCTGATCCCAAATGATTTGACGCCATGAGTAAACTCAAAACACAAAAAATTATTCATGCCTTTTAAAATAAATAGCATCCGAGTGATCCGATTTCCGTTGTTCAAATCATTTTGACATCATAAATTCAGTTTTTGGATTTTAATGCTTTTGTAGTGATTGTCGCTTTCACTTTTAAAATTTGTCCTTCAATGCAAATGAAGATTTCTTCTTATCAGCATTTGCCTTAAATGTTTCTCTCACACCTCTGAGACATATCAATTGGACACGTATGTCTTGGGAAAATTTCACAAAAATAGCACAATCCGCAAGGCACGAAACTAAATACTTTTTGTCACTGTGTTCCAAAATTGGTGAAAGACAAATTTCAAAGTTTTATGTAAAATCTAAGACTAAAGTAGCGGAAGTAATTTTTCAGCTTTTTATCAACTAAATTTATTTGGCATGTTTTCAAATGAGATCTTCCTTGTGTGCTTAACGAAGGATTTATTTTTAAATCTCAAGTTCGATAAAACGGACCAACGGATGAGTTTTTTCGACATCAGAATCAATTCCATCAATTCAATTTTGGTCAATTAAATTTGTTTACAAAATTATGAGCGAAATCAAGTGTTAAATTTCTTCTGCTGGTGAGTGTGTATCATTTCTATTTGGTGAAAACCTGCATAGAACAAACTCTTTGAAGAACGGCATTGTGACTTTAATGAGGAATTGTATGTTGGTAATACACTCCTCTAACTACCGGTACTAAATATTGAGATAGGTGAAGGCTCGGGTAGCCAACTTCACCGATCTTAGATAGGCCTATTGTGCATTTTATGAAATTCACTTTCATTACAGTCTTTCACTTTGATAAAGAAAAAATGAGGACCAGTTCACTGTGAAACATGCACTTCGTGACTCATGATAGCTGATGAAGTGTCTGTCATCTTCTCTACTTCAACATGGGAAACATAGAGGCTGTTTGATTAGTCATGATCAATAGTAAGCCATTTGACTTGTCAAAACTGATTTCAGAGTGAAAATCAGATACATAATCCTTTCGTTTGGCTGTCACCAACAAGCGGGATTAGTCTCCTTAAATCAAATTAACATTGAAAGTATTGGGTATGATCATGACAAATCATCAGCATGATGACTCACCAAGTGCCATTTTCACAGTGCAACAGTCCACTCTTTTTCTTCATGAAAGTGGAAAGCTGTAATGGTTTCACATAGATGCAAACATTCTTTATACAATGTAGTAATACATATACATATTATAACTGCATACCTTGAGGCTTGAGGCATGCATAAATTGACCAAGCTACCTGTCTCAGACCATGGTGATATCAAGCTTAAAATGACAGTTGTCAGAATCAAATGGAGAAATATTTTTAAGATAATTTGCTTTTTCGCTTTAGGACTATTAATTTTCCTTTTCGTTCTTATAGTCATAGGAATTGTACTTGAAGACGAAGTGACACCTATAACTGATATGGTTAGTGCATTCTTTTGTACATGTATTTCCTCTGTGTGTAAATTGTAATCATTGGCTGTAAAATCTGTAAAATGGGTTGAAAACTTGTAATAACAAACAAACAGTTAGCAGCTATTATTAAATATCATTCATAATTGCAAAATGATTATTAAATGAGAGAAGTACGGATTTATAACAATTTATTGTCATTAATTTCCTTTCTTTTGTTTTTAAATTTCGAAATATTAATGTGTTGGCGATCTGTATGCATGAGAATCATCCTGTTTTTTTTTTTCTGGATATTGCATCCAAATGTCTGTTCTGGTCATAAAAAACTTAACAATTTTATGCAATGTATCACTTAGGTCCTCCAAGGCACTATATTAAGATACCCTCCAACCAGGGCACCACCAAAATATTCTCTAGGAATCTGTGACATTAAGGATGGACCAATTAAAAGGTGTCAAGATGCTGCATCTCATTCTGTGTGCACTGAACCATGGAATGTCACATGTGGTATGCTGTTACCTGAGGCTAGGAAGGCCTACTACAGGTAGGCTATGTCTTTGAAGTTTCAAGTTATTATTTGACTTCAAGGTTGTTTTTGTATACTGTGTAATAAGTAGGAAGGATGGGATGATGACTAGAGCTTCATATTCCTTATTTACAGTTCCATGCACTCTAAAAAAATTCAGACAAAATTTTTTTTTCAGATTCAAAATGGTTTTTTGAAAAACTAAATTTGGTTTTGCATTGAAATTTGGTTTTTCACCATTTTGAATCTAAAAAAAAAATTTTGTCCCGACATTTTTTAGAGTGTGTATGGATTCACTCTGCAAGCTAATTACTAATTAGGACAAGGGGAGGACATAGCAATGTGGATTGAAACACCAGTTCTACACACAAGAACCCATGGCCGAAAAAAGATTCTACATTTTTTGAGGGTTCAATTGAATTGAAAAGTTTCAATACATGGTCGGAAGGCCCTATGATAGGACCCTGTGCTCCCAACTTGAAAGAAAAGGGTTCCATTGCCAGATAAGAGTTCAGTGCGGCTGGATTATCTAAATGTTGTTTTCATTTCGATGGTGAAAGCTCAAAACCTCTTAACTCAGAAATACACAATTATGGCAAATTAAAGACAAAATATTGAGCAAAAGACAAAAAACCAATGTCTGGAAATCATGGGATTACTTTTAGGACAACCCATTCTATGTTTTGGCAAATAAAGCATGTAATTTTGCTTCTCAATGTGAAATTGGTCTCCATGGCAACACAGCGAGCTTGAGAAAACTTTGGGGTTAAAAAAAATTGACCAAGAAAACAATTAGCGCAGTGATGTAGAGGAAGGTCAGGCGAACATTTTGATGTATCAAACGAAAAAATCTGTTGGGAATTTTTTGAGATATTTGAGTTTTAGATTTTTTATTTATCACACCCTTTTCTTAGCATGGAATCCCCATCTAAAAATGATCAAAACTGCCCATTTCCTGTTAATAATATCTAAAGTAATATCTAATATAAAAGTCATTATTCAGAGTAAAAATATGCAGTCATTGCCACAAGAGCAAGTACATACCACTTCATTCAGACTGACAGAGTGTGATAAACCTATAACAGTAAACATTTCTAAGAAAATTTATGAAATATGTTTATTTGCCAGCTTGTCCCCAGTTTCATCATTCTGGTGAATAGTTGTAGTAAAATCTACCTCACTTTTGAACTCTATGGTGTATTATTGAGCTTTTTATGGGATTTTTAGGAAATTTCACCACTGTGAAACAAGTACTTTGCAACCATGTAAATTGTAGCCAATGTTGAGTGAATCATCAGAAAACACATAGATAGGATGTTTGGATGTATTTAGTTAAATATGGAGTAAAATACCTTGACATTGCAGTCTTAATGTGCAATGGTTGTACATGTTTGTATTAACTAAATTTTCACATAATTTACTGAATTTATGCTATTTTTTTTGTTCTATACAATTAAAGATTGGTTGATTTTGGATGCCAGATAACATACATCAACATTAACCACCCAACATCCATTTTAAGTACTCAAAATACATTAAGCATGAATATTACTGTTTATTTATAATAATTTTAATCTTATTTTTGTTTTTTTGTCCAATTGCAAAGACTTTCCATGTAACATCAGGGGATTTAAATTCACAGTGAAGCAGATACTTAAAAACATTCTATGCATGCATTGTCTAATAATTTACTCAACTTTGTCTATCCTTTTACATTGCTATGAAATGCTTGTTTCACGGTGGCAAAATTAGTGATAAAATGCACAAAAAACTCAACAAAGCCTGTTACAATGAGATGATGAGACCAAATTTGCTAAAATTATTTACCAGAATTATGTAACTATCACAACCTGGTATTGCAAACATTTTCTCAGGCCTTTAGCCAGAAATGTTAGCTGTTATAGGTTTATCACACCCTGTCAGTTTGGATGAAGTGGTACATACTTTCTGTGGAGACAATGACTGCATATTTTTATTTTTGAATTATGACTTTTATCTTAGATATTACCTAACAGGAAGAATGGACAGTTTTGATCACTTTTTCATGCAGATTACACGCTAATAATAGGGTGTGATAAATCAAAAATCTAAAACTCGAATATCTCAAAAAATTCCCAACAGATTTTTTCATATGATACATCAAAATGTTCGTTTAACCTTCCTCTACATCATTGCGCTAATTGTTTTCTTGGTCAATTTTTTTAATCCCAATGTTTGTTCAAGCTCGCAGTGGCAACTGAGGTGAGGTGCCTTGTATTTGCACGACTTAAGAGGTTTTCAGCTTTCAAAAAATTGAGTTGAGAGGTTTATGCACAAGTGGAATGGGTCCTGTGTCATTGCACCTGTGGGCTATTGGACCAATGAGGCAAGGATCATGGTAATGAGGTGAACAGTGAAGTAAATCTGAATAGAGAGGCACTTCACGATAACCCTAAGAGGGCAATGACAGCCATTTTTCAAGATGGCCGACACTGAGCATGCCAGACACAGTTTAATAGAATGAAATCATGGCCTCTACCAAAGTAAATCAACACAACTTTTTGAAAAATAGGACAAACAAATCAAACATCATCTAAATTTGTCTTTTGCAAAAAAATATTACAATTATTCAAGTGTTTTGTGAGCAAGTAATGTAATTTTCAATGATCAGAACACACTTGTAACACGATTTCACAAAGTCTTTGAATACAAAGGTGTAAGAAACACACAATTATAAGTCACTTCAGCAAATTTGGATTAGTTTAGATGTCTTCTTTGACACTAAAAACATAGGATACACACCACACTGGTTGCACTAAGTGGAATAATAGTATAGATATGGAAATAATGACTGCATCAATTTTTGCAAAATTTACGTCATAAAGCACGTAACTTAATTTAAGAATAGTAACCAATTAGACAATAACAATTATTGTACAAAAAATAAACTTAGCTGTTGTTTGAATCATTAATTCTGTTTCCATAAAGTTCTAATGATTTCCTTAGGATGAGGCCATGATTTCAATCCACTGAATTGAATTCCACAATGACAGACATGCTCATTGGCCACCAGATTGAAAATTGCAGTAATTTCACGTGAGGAGTTATTTGGAAGTGCTTCCCTATCAAGATGTACTCTATATTCACAGGTCAACATGCAAATGTGCCAAATTCCATGCTTTTATGATTACTTGCAAAATCCTTCACATGAGGTCATTCAGGTCATGTGTCTACCCACGAACAGAAGCATCCCTCCACAACTCCGAGAGTACGGAAAATTGTGCACTTTTTGGGCATTTTGGACAGCTTCGTAGTCCCAACTGAATTTTTATTTTTGGCAAATATGGGCAGATGCCCACCCCAGTGGAAGCCTTCAATTTCAGTATAATACCTACCTTAAAATATATCAAATTATTATAATTATACTTATAATTACTCTCTCTCTCTTGTCCTGCCCACTGCAAACTTCTCGGAGAAAGTATTTTTGAGTTAAGAGGTTTCAGCTTTCAAAATTCCAGCCAATGTGAGTTAAGAGGAATTAACATTCATCCACAAGATGGCATAAACCAATGTCTAACTTTTGTTCTTCAATTATCATATAGGGGGCATACAGAGAATGCCATCTGGTGGTAAAATACACTTTTGCCCAAATTTGAGTTAAGAGGTTTTGAGCTTTCACCATCGATTTGCTGTTGGAACCTTTTTAAATGATGAATACGGAACCTTTAGGGTTCCTTATCTATATACCAGCTTATAGAACCTTTAAAAGTTCCATATAAAACATTTTGTTGAGAGTGTGGTTTTTTTTTGGTGGGAGATTTGACTGAAGTCATAGTTTCCCCTGAAACCCAAATATGACAAACAACACCTGAGATCTATGAACAAGAAAAATTTATCAAATATCTCAAAAGTGTCTTGATTCAGCCAATTTCCTTCCTTTATTTCAGAAATGCAGAACTGCTAGAATCAAAGTGCAACAACTTCTCAAGTTTTGGATATTTGGATGACCCTTGGTACTGGTGTGAAGACAACAATCTGAAACCAAAGAGACACAATTGTTTGGTTTATTCTGTTGGGTAATTATAGGCCTAAATGATTTCTGGCTCACCAAAATTTCATCTAAAATTTCCGTTAGTTGTAATAAATGCATAGAGATATTTATTTTGATTTATTTTTGCATTAAATTTCAGGGGCAAACATGATTGGTCGTTTGAAAAAGATGTCGAAAGAAATTCATCATGCAAAATATTTGCTTTTGAAAAAGGGTATGTACAAACAAGCAACCACATACAATGTATTTCTGGATTGGTTTATGTTCCCAGCAATTTTAATTTTGCAACAATTGGTTTTGAACTTGTGACAAAAGATTATAAAACAAGATGTTAAGATGCAACTACAAAAAAGTGGGAAAGCCACACCACCATCTTTTATAATTTTGTCCTTGCATTCTGAAGAGCATTTTGGGATTAAAAAATAAGTGCACTACAGGAAATATTACTTCAGTTGGGAGATTTCAATTTCAGAACTCTGGCCAACGAGATCGGGTACATTTTCTTGACAGCGGTTGCATATTCCACTTGACCTAAATTGAAACTCAAGGCAATGTTCAGAAATTCCACTGATACATTCATGCTATAAATGAACATTTTTAGTCCTTTTTTTTTCAGCCTGATTGAAAATGGTCAAAACAACAATTTCATTTCAAGTAATTCAACTATAGAAGAAGAAATACAAAGGAGCTTTGGAATGGAAATACAGGTATTTTTCTGCATGTATATATATATCAACTGTCAATATTACTGTCAACTTCTGAAAAAAAAAAAATAGGATCAGTATTATACAATTACGGCATGATATGAGTGCAATATGAAAATCTATTTGTACAAGGAAATTCATATTGAACGAGGGCGCAGCCCGAGTTCAATATTAATTTACGAGTGCAAATGAATTTTCCTATTGCTCTATAATAAGTGTCGTATTTTTTTTTATTGCATGACCACTATGCTTCCAATATAATGTATCCGGAAAACATTTTCAGAAAAAAAAGTGAAATTTTATTCTATTTTATTTTTTTTTTGTGAAAAAAAAAATTTGTAATTTATTTTTAAATCTAACTCATATATTTGCACTCCAACGATGCAATACGAAAAAATCTGGGAAAAAAAATTACTTTTTCTATGATGGCGTCATGTTACTGATTTTGGCCAATCAGCATTACTCTAGCACAGTGGTCAATACTGGTTATGTAATAATATCTGCTATTGCCCTTATCAAGCTGAATTACGTATCAATTATACATGATATTTTCTCTTCCAGGACAGGATAGATTACTTCAAAGTTGATTCAGACTTCAAGGAGTGGGAAATCATGGACACACTATCCAATTCCAGATTGTTACCAAGGATTAAACAATTGGCAGTGGTTTTCCATGCCTTCAGAGATACAACAGAAGATTACGTGTTCTTTTGGAACATCTTAGAAAAAATTTACGAAGCACAATTTAGAAAATGGAAAGTGGTGAAGAGTAAAGAATTATGCTTCACCGCGGAAGGAAAAGTCAGAGACTACTGTCCGGTGATAAGAATGTTTTTTGTGAATATGATTTACCAGAGAGAGACATCGTAACTGCCTGGTGTACATCAGAGCTCTGCTTCTTCTGTAATGCTTCTCCGTCCTTTTCAGATAGTGCAGTTTGTCATGAACGAATGTCGACTTGTTTAGATGTTGTTAGCCACGTCTCATATACTATAACACAGGGTATCATTTCGAAATGTGTGACATTGACCTCGAAGGCAGAAAAATGGGCACTATAGCTTTATTTCTAAAAACCTACAGAAAACGTGCCCGATGCCGTTCAGCATATTTTGAGTAAAGGCAACAGCTCTTCTTCTTCATGATTCATTTCGCTGTGCAGAGTGCGCTTTAAATCAGGGGCGTCAGTTTCATTTTAAAGTAGCGCAAACTGCTGAAGCCTTCACAGAATGGTGTCCCTTTTAATCCTAACAATTTTTCCCTACAGAAGACCCATGCTTTGGTAAAAAAAGTGGTGTGGAAAATGCCCCACCTGCACTGACACCACTGCTTTCAATGAGGCACTTTAATGAAATATTCACGTTAGTCTGATATGTTTCCAAAGTGTCAATAGATTTTTCGAATCAAAATATCAAACAGAATGTTGGTCCTATTCGTGCAAAATACATGGGCATTGGGCAACAGTACCAAAGTGCCTTTTCCTACAAAGGAAAAAGGGCCAGAAACTGTAAGTGCCTCCTCCAGACAATGAATTGCTAATAGTGCGGCAGATTTTCCCTCAAAAACAGAAAAACCCTGCACATTTTGATAAAGCTATGAAATTTGGCACGTAGATACTAGAGGTCATGAAGCTTAATTTTAGCATTGTGGGCATTCTGGAGAATACTTCTGGTTGCCATGGCAACCATTTTTGTTCAAGAATATCAGAATTTCATGAATTTCATATTTTATGATATATCTTAACCAGATTTATATGCTGAGTTCAACTGAGCTACCAAAGACATCTTCATTTGCTCAAACTTAATTTTTATCATTCGGCCTTCCGGGTCAACGGTTGTTGTCATGGTAACAAGAGGGGTCAAAGTGAATTTTTCAAACATTTTTGGTGTATCTTGATGTTCATTTTCACCGTATAGGGCAACAAATTTGGCTATTTGTACAAATTAGCTATCATATGAGAGCTCAACTTCTCTACTTTTACTGATGTGAAATACAGACATAAGTAACCATGGTAACCATACAAACAGAGGCATCACAATATTAAAGTCATCTCAAGATATTGTTTTGAAAAAATAATCATTTATCAGGCTAAGCCAAGGAAATGAGTTAGGACTTCAAGTTGTGCACCAAAAAAAGTTCTATGAGACCAAATTTCATTTTTGCGATTTGACCTTATAGGACTAAGGTTGTTGTCATAGTGATAAGAAGTGTCAAAGTGAAAATATTTGCTTTTTAAAAATAATTTTGGACTTTCAACCAGAAGGGCAATAAATGATGGAATTCATAGGAGTGTGTGTGTGTGTGTTTGTGTTTTACGCCTCTGCAGCTGGAATTCATAGGAAGATGCTATTATGTGAAAGTCTTACTTTTCTACTTTAACATGATGTGAAATAAAGATTTAAGTAACCATGGTAACCATACAAACAGAGACATAACAATTTAAAAGTCGTCTCAAAACACTGTTTCGGAAAAATATTCTTCTATCAGGTAAAGCCGAGGAAATCACTAGGAACCTTAAGTATTGCACCAAGAAGTTAGCAATGAGATATGACTTCATTTTTGCGATTTGACATTTAAGGCAAAGGTTGTTGCTATGGTGATAAGTGGAGTCAAAGTGGAAATATTAGCATTTTTTAAAATAATTTTGGTTTCCCAAGAAGGTCATTAAATGCTTTATTCACAGAATGAAGCTTAGCAAAGAAATTGTTCACTTTATTACAATTTTATGAGATTTTGGTTGTGGGCAGACATTACTAAGACCTTTCAAAATCGACCTACTGCCAAGCTGATTTCGCCCCCTGGTAGCCGTGTCCAAATCCAATATGACCACCATCGGATATGGACGATTTCGTAGCTTTTCAAGCAGGCATCGTAAATACTTTAGTGATACCTCTAGTTCGGGGTTTTTCCGACTGAGGAATTCATTTTTGGCATCACTTTAGTGATCTGAGCTATCCTGGCGGTCATATTGTTCATATTCAAGATGGCCGCCCTAATAATTGGTGTACTGATGTAACTTCTTAACCAAGAGTCACATATTCTCATATGATACCTCGTTTTTGGGGTTTTAATAGGCAAGAAATTCATATTTTTTCTTTCTTTGATTCGACCACCCCTGGTGGCCGTATGGGATTCTACTAATATGTTTTTGCACTGAGCTAAGTATTTATAGACCAAGTAGTGGCCAAAAATACAGGCAATAGTTATTGTCATTTCAACAAATACATCAGACTTTTAATTGTGAAATGTGGCCTCTAGTTTCTACACTGTTTTAAAAAATTAAGCAAAAACATATTTTCAAAAAAAAAGTCTATTATACCAATGGCATAATTAAGATGTTAAAAAAAAACAAAAAAATATTATGCATGAAATCTTGAATCAATGGGAACCTCAAATCAGGATTGTTTTCGAAGATGGCTCAGATTGACGAGGTATCCACAAGCATGGAAGCCTTATCTTACTGGCAAAGTGGCTACTACGGGTTGTATTTCATCAAAAGTTTTGATCAATTGATTAGGCACACTTTGATATTATTTGTAATGACAATTCGGGCTGGTATTTCCTATTGCGGGTGTCCAATTTGAAGTACCTCCAATGTACAATTTGCTTTGGAACTCCAAAAATGGCCAAAGACTCATATATTCCTTTGTTACTTCATTTTTGCCTTATTTTGAAGATCTATATATATAGTTTAGTTCCAGGGATAATTGGGCATGTATCTTCAGTTTCTTGTGCCAGCCTTGAGGTATCTCCAATGAACAAATGGCACTATAAAAATTGGTAAAAACTCAAACAAATATTTTTGAAATGAAGACACTGTAGTTTTCTTTGAATTTTAAGAATAGAACTCATGGTATATCAAGGCTGAAATTTTCCTCAGATTATCTTAGAGACATCTAATCTAATCATAATAACATATAGCCATATAGCAGGTACATCATCTCACTCATTAGGCTTTTTCCTCTCAACCCATAACACCTTAAATTCTACTCCTAATGGCCCATTCTCACGGCACTTTACGGAGAAGTTTTTACCCCTGAGGGATAGCTTGAGATGATTTCTAGGAAAAAAATGGCTAACCCAGCGACACACAATGTTTATATAACGATTATATAATTAATTAAAAGCATATCACGGCAGGATAAGATCGTAAATCGGCGGGATAAGATCGTAAATCGGGGACAAGATCATATCCCTGTGGGAAAGATCTAAATGCCTGTGGGGCAAGATCTAAATGCCTGTGGGATGTCAAAAACTGTCGGCGGGATGTCAAAAACCGTCGGTGGGATGTCAAAAACTGCCGGCGGGATGTCAAAAACTGCCGGCAGGATGTCAAAAACTGCCGGCGGGATGTTGTCCTACAGGAGCAGTACAAATATCCCACAGGGGCAGGGGATGCCCTTGTATCCTGCTGGAGATGTTTTTTACTCATTCTCACTGAAAAAATGGCTCGCCGGATATCCAAAAAATGAGAAAAATATGGCCTCTATGCTGGAGAGTTTGACATCCACGGCAGAGTTCTCTTCATTTCTAGGAACCCTCTGGGAAACAAAAAGTACCGCTTTGGGATGAGAAAAAAAAATCACAAAATCACCCAAATTCATCCAAATTTCCAGGCTATACCATCCCGCCGACGGCTAAAGTGCTCCGTAATGTGCCGTGAGATCTAGGCATAAGGCCATCTACTCATCTGAGGTTTCCCACCGGGAAACTTTTACTCATCAAAATTTATTAGGCCTATATCCACAGTTCCAGAAATTCATTTCAGGATTTTGGCTAAAAAGAACAACAACAAATTTGTCCACATATTGGAGCTATAAGTTAATCTGCTACGACAGGGCCAGCAATGCATTTCAGACTGAAGGCCATTGAATTCCCCATCTTTTGGTATGCTGATTGATCCTCTATGGCCAATAATTTTCACTACCCAGTTCCATGAAATTCTTGGGAATTTGGCAAAAAAAACACATTTTCCACATACAAATCTGGGAGCTATATATTTATCTGGGCCATCAAGAGTGGTAGTGCATATCACATTGAAGGCCATTAAATTCCGCATCTTTTGATATGCTCATTGGACTTCTGTGACCAATATAACTACCAGATTCCTAGATATTAAGTTGCGTCATTTCGAAAAAAAATCACATTTTGTCACAGAAATCAGAGTGCTTGGCATTTGTAGTCCTTTATACCAATCTTCATCACTGTACACTGTGTCCTGTCTCTGTAGACTGGGTGGGCCCAGTCACTACAGCAGTTCTGTTCAATCCAGATTCGAGTTCGCCTAACTGGATGCTGACTGGAAGCTGAACTGACACCGGAAATGGGACCAGGCTTTACATTATGAAGCTGGGAAGAAGATGGTACTGGTGAATTTTTGTAAACCATCAAACCCTAACGAGTCGACAGCTAGTATGAAAGCAATGTAGAAATTAATAATATGTTCCCATCAACTGTCAACATGTGATTCTAGCATATCAAATAAAGTATTTGGGTGATATTTATAAAACCCATGTAACCAACTGGCCATCCTACTCCATGTAAAATCACTAAAATGTTATGTTACAGGCCTATTACAAAAACAGAAAAGTATATGTAAATGTAACAGGTTTAACATCTGCGGTCCTCCTATGAGCTCGGCCGACTTTACAATTACATCCTTGACAGGCCTGATCAAGCTTGAATCTTTCTCAGCTCCCCGGGGAGCATACACCATTGTGCAGCGAATTTCACGCACTCCTTAGTTAAGCATTCCACAATTGCCATCTCTGCCTATTGCCAAGTTCCCATTTGCACCTGGGTTGAGTGAAGCAGTGGTTTAAGGAGGATCTGCTCAGTTCCTCCATGCCGTGACTGGGGTTCGAACCCGCGACCATGCGTGCGGCAGTCAAACGCCTTATGCACTAGGCCACGACATCCATTTGTGAAATGTGGATATTCATGAATCTTGAAGTGTGAAGTGTGAGATTTCGTGAATCTGGCCTGAGAAAGGACGCCATTGTGTGAAATGCGAATTTGATGAAAAATTGTGGTTCTTGTGTTGAACATAAATATGTAACAAGTTTTGGCTAGGTCTATAAAAGATAAAGTACCTATGACAAATTTAGCAATTATTTAAAACTGGGATGCAAGGCCACCCCTTTTGGCATGGATCCTTGCATATCATTTTATTGTTTTGGTAATTCTATAATACTTTGAAATTATCTCATTTTCCTTGTTGCCATGGCAACACAATTTAATACATCATAGATGATGCAAGAAATCCATGAATTTGCCAATTTTAAAATGAATCTTACTTTTGTTTGAGGTGTTATTACATTCAACATGTTGTTTATTCTAGTTTATAAATAGTGATGATCCAACTTCAATGTTTGACCAGTATCCATGACAACAGTTTCTCAATATATAATAATGCCTAAGAGTGAAAACACTTTTTGCACTAGCACTGGGAGAGCAGTTCAATAATGTAAGGTGCAAAATCCCTACCACTTTGTTTCTTTATCATACGCAGGATCTTGTCTCCTCAAACTTTTGATGATTTGGTGATCTTAAAATTAGGTTTCTATGGCAACCTGCTTCAAATAAAAATTATTAAGATTCACAATATTAAGCAATATTCAAATTCGAGAATGATATGAGGCATATCAGTACAAACATTATCCTTTTATAAGCAATTAAAGTGGCATATTTCAGTTTTTCCCTCCGTCTGGCCAATTTTCTGTGGTAAGGTTGCCATGGAAACTGATAATTTTCTCAGAAAAATTAATAAAGATGCAAAAAATAAAAGAATTTGAGCCTCAAACATCAGGTAGCACAAAGCAATAAGCTTTGCAGCATATGCAAAGTGCAATTTAGTTGGAAAGTATGGTTACCGGGGAGCAGGAAGCAAAAATGGTTACCATGGCAACCAAAAGTATTCTGCAGAATGCCCCCAACATTTAAATTAAACTTCCACACCTTGGGAACCACTGTGCCAAATTTCATAACTTTATCAAAAAGTGCAGAATTGTTTTGAAAATCTGCCGTACTATAAAAGCCAATTCGCGCGAAAGCCACTAGGGTTAAAGTACAGAGCCTCTAGAAACATCTATAAACTATGGTACAGAGAAAGTCAGTGACCCCTAGTGAAAAATTCAGAAGTTTGACGAATCAGTTAATTAAGATCAAGACAGGAGGGATTTGCTTGACTTTCATCATATATATTGGTAATCGGATAGATAATCATAAATGATAATGATAAGATGATTTTTGCAGTCTAATATGTCAATTTTATTTGTTTTTGTACATCAAATGATTGTATTCATTTATGTCCAGACATTCATCACTAAAAAATTTCTTGGCAAATCATGTGTTTGTCCTCTCAAATTGAGATTTGAACATCGTCGCTTTAGTCTATTATCATCTTGGAGATTTCACTTTGCGCGGAAAGACATGGTTTTCTCTTCCAAAAATTAATACATAAAAGAAACTCATCAGTTTGAACGAAGTCATGTTGCATCTTATAATGATGGAATCAAATAATTAATGTCTTAGTGTACAGCAGGCCTCATGAATGAATTCAACTCGAAAGCTGATAATTTATTTTCACTCGGACTCAACTTACATGGTATGCGTCGAATGCGACACTGAGAAAATGACTCTCTACAATTTGAATTGTTTGTTTCTCATTGTCATTTTAAGCACACAATCACACAATGTTCAGTTTGCCATTGCCCCACATTTCTTCATCACTGAGAGGGACTCTTGGTGACATCATAAATTTTTGGGCATTAAACAAACTGACAGCAAAAACAGAACATACAACGATCAAGTTGTCTTTAAGAACCATCCAATTGACATTTATAAAAAAAGTTGAACTTATTCATGATGCCCACCGTATACCGAGAGTTCAAACTGCTCATGTATAGATATGTATAGATATGTCATGATTGTTATAATATATTGTTTATATGTGATGTATGATATCAAAAGCCAATAAACAGACATTTTGTACAACATGCTTTTATTTTTGGTATTTTTGGATATTTTGACACTATTTGACAAACTGCCTTCAATCATGAAATGTTACACAATGCAGAGGACTTAGGAGGGTCAACAAAGCATAATTTGTCCATTACAATATACACAGACACTGTACTATAATATACCCCGTTCTTGAACTTTTGGTTGTTAAATCACAATGTTGCTTCGGTAAAGAATAACAATTTTCACACATTTTTTTATAATTGTTATCGTAACATCATTTAGTCATAATTGTTTTTATCACCTAAATCCATCTTTATATTATAATTCATGACATGATAATGCACTGATCATACAAGCAGAAGATACTCTTTAAATCAAAAATGTTCATCGAAAGCATTATTAAAAGCGAAATCATTTCAACATTAAAGAGGACTAATATTGTGACATACAAAGAAGCATCATTACAATTACAACAAAACCAGGCTAGGCACACTATGTTTAATGTAGGACATTTATGATAATTTTCACTGTTATCTGCATAACAATTCATTAATTGTGATGAATATAGAGATTATATTAAAGCCTATACATACACAATTGGGTCACTCAACTTACAATGCGGACGAATGAAATAATTGGCTTACTGAACGACCAAACAAATTTCTATATACCTAGCTATATATAATATTTATATATATTTAATAGATATTTGTATATTTACTTACAGACATGTGCATTTTATCACTGGCCTACATTACTATATATACTTTATAAGTTATATATTTAGTAAAATATATTTTATGTATATATATCGTATCACTTCGCATATCAGCAACAACAATATAACTGCTTCAAACGCGACCCGTACTCAGACAGACATGATTGGCTGAACTCCGTCTTGTATTACCCCAAAAACACGACTACGGCTACAGCCTGCCAAACACACATCACTGCCCGCTGAGTACGGCGACGCCAAACGAACGATCGCCGAGATTCCGTCGAAATTTTCGTTAGAATGGTCATCGTCACTTTGTGCCATAGTATTCAAGTTCCGTCGTAAAACTTTCTTACTTTCTCATTCGCAAGTAAATATTCCTTTCGTTTATGCTTACTTTTACGTAAAATACCTCAATTCACCGGCAAAACTTTACCAGCAAATATTATTGACATGCCAGATATTACCTTTACATACTTTTGCATCATTTTACATAACTGCTTTCCTTTTCTTCCCATCTATTGTCTATCTCATAATAATGTTATGTAATGTTGTACTCCTTCACAATGAAACGAATCACTGAATGGTCATATATAATCACTACACTGTATAATTAGGTCATATAATTAGGTCATATATAATTAGGTCATATATAGTCATATTGTAATTACTACACCCAACTTCAATTATTTCATAGCAATACTTCTGGTAAAGATTATAATGTCGTACAAATCACTAACGAATCACAAAAGGAATGTATTTTTTTTCATGTACAAATGAAACAACATATAGAACATAGCTCAATATCCAGGATATATATAAAATTGTTGTTTTGTTGTGAAAATAAACAAATATTTGATAATAAATAACTAATTGTTTGTTTGTCTTTCATCTTAATCACTTAATGTTCAGTTTGCCATAGCTCCACGTTTCTCCATCATTGAGGGGATTCTTGGTGACGTCATCAATTTTTGGGCAGCACACACAACATGGCGGCATCGCCATGGTGACAACAGGTTCCAAACATATGTCTACACCGGCTACTACTTTGTCAAGCCGTAAATGTAGTCCAGCGTACATGAGGAGTAGCACTCATCGGGATTATTTGCAGAACCTAAATAATTGTGCGCCTGAAAAAATGAAAAAGTAAACTCTCAATTATAACAGTTGAAAGCCACAGGCGTGATTTCCCCCCAACAGATAGTGTTTAGGGCCTAAACCAGATCTAAGGCAGGGACAGATCCAACCATTTTTACTTTTTTCTTAGTTTATGGATAATATTCTGATACGTTTACGTATGACATGTGTATACATGTACAAGTGCTATCCTAATTGTAATTCTGGCAAACTGCACCTTCACGACACACAGAAACATGTATCAAAACCTCTCTAATCAACATAAATGAACATCCTGTGATGGTTAACCTAAGTGATAGAGTTAAATATTTCTTAAACGTCAGAATTGAAAAATCCATAAAATCTCCATGCATCAAAATTGATTCAAATAAAATTATATAATTATAGATATTCAAGTTCTAATTTCAATAGACTGATTCTGATTTTTGTTTTTGATGTAGTCCATATTCATAGCAAACCAGGTTTTCAAAGAAATCATATGTGGGAGATTCTGGCCCTTTTATGACACCCATTCATGACACCCATTCCATACCTGCGCCATGAGGGTAAAAAATTCTAGGGCATCTTGTTTGCACCCTAAGCTGTCATCCTCGGCATCGCATAGCCGGTCCGCCTCCTCCATGTAACCTGAATCACACTGCAGCGATTTGATGCCATGTGTTGACCCCTTGAAGAAAAAGAAAAAGTCCGTTGATTAAAAAAGATCTAATATTATTTCTCTAGCATATTTGTTAACAAAGCTGCATATATTTTTTTTCCAGAGTTTAGTACATATTCGCCATAATTATATGACATGCATACCAAGCACAAGGACCTGAAATTTACTTCTTACGAACCTCTGAAGAAGACACAAGAAATAATAGTTTTCTTTTTGAGGCAGTACAGAACCTATAAAGATGACATTCATTATGTTTACCACAACAAGAAGATGGAACTGTATTTTCCAATATAAAATCATCAACTGCAGCCCTTTCCAGATAGGTTTTACTATTATATTCACTAAAAGAAGATGGCCAGCTGAGAAATTACTGAAATCAAAATTTCAAATAAATTCTTCTACATGTACACTTACACACATATAACATAGCTGATGCCTGTTGCATAGGTCTTGGGCCTCTGCATCGAGGCGCAGACCCATCTTTCTTGCAAACGAACAGCCATCTGTTAAATCTAGTGCAGGACAGAGCTCTGAAAAAAAACCAGCAATACAATATAAACTAGAATGAGCGCTCGGAGATCGCATACCTCAGCCTGCCTTCAAATTAAGACTGAAGTTGAACACAACTTTCTGATTCATGATATCCTTTATCAATTAAAAAAAAAAATTATAGTAAATGTTTCTAAAGGGTAACCATATCAGATAAACAGTTTTTCAAAGGGCCCATTGGAGCTATTAATGAATATGGCAGTCAATCGATGAATCTATTTATCTATGTATATGTCTATCTATCTATCTATCTATCTATCTATCTATCTATCTATCTATCTATCTATCTATCTATCTATCTATCTATCTATTTATCTAAACGTCTTTCCATCTTTTTATGTCTCTATCCATCTGTCTGGTTTTTAAAATAGTTTTAAAATAATTATTTGTCCTTTTTTCCAGCAAAGTATGATGAAGTAAAATGACCTTCAATTGATAGTATAGTTACTATGCAATTGACATGTCTGTTGAAAAATGAAAAAGATCTGGATAAGCGGCCACTAATTGCATTTGATGATGATTACACTGACCAATGCCAATCAAGAAGCAATAACAATCCGTAGAATTCTCTAGTTAACTAGATTCAATCAAGATTCACAATTGCTGAACAGGCTGTAGAAATATATGCACTCTCTTAGACTGCAAGTGCAAAAATGACTGGTATACTATTACAGCTGCATGCAGCTCGGTAGAGGCCTAATTTCGAATTTCTTTAACTGTAGCCCCAAAAATTCTTCAATATTCACCAAAATTTAATCAGGTATTGTGTAGCACAAATGAACACATCGTGCCAAAGGAAATTTTAATCCATTGAGAATTGTTGGCAGGAGTCGATTAACAAACACACAAACCCACAAGCAGAGATCCCAGAAAATGCCTACCCTTACAATACTCCGCCTTGCAGGCTGAGTAAATATACAAAAGTAGAGTGTGTTAGGGAAAACTTGGTATCCAGTCAAAGTAAAAATTGTAAAAAAAGTGCTTTCAGCATTATGATCAGAAATCAAGTGTTTTACTGTAAATGTATACCAGAGGGGCCTTTTGACCAGGTTCATCAATCATCATGCCTGTTTCTATTTGCGTAACTTAATACATAGTAGTACAACATCATTGAAGGAACCCCTGCTGTGTAAACACAATACTCTTCTCCTACTGTCTACAAGTGGACTGCTCTTGCATTGCCACAGATCAGAACATATGCTGTCTTGTGTTGCCACCTAATGACTAGTGTGCTATTCAGCGAGCTCCTGCGAGCAGTCCACCAACTTTGGACCAGAAGAACACACACAATTTTGTCTGGAAGACACCGGGGCTGTTTCTGAGTGTGCTGATGGCCTTGTCTACTTCCTTAGAGAATGTGATTGCCGAGTCTGACTCTGGTATACATCTATGTTGAATAGAAATTTTGTGAATGTGCAATGAAATTGGAACTATTTCTTGGGACAGCAATGCTGTAGCATAGGAAATCAACTTTTGTGCCAGGTGGCAGCAGCATGCAGTTCTCAGTTTCACCAGACTGCTTCTCCTACCTTCTTCAGCTTCGCTAAGCTCTTCATTGACCTCCTCCTGCAACTCCTCCTTCTCAAATGGAGTCAGGCTGTTCACATACGACTCCAAGACGTCTGACACTTCCGACTCCTCCGGAGACTCTTCTTCAATAAGATCTTCATCTGAAGTGACAAATTTAATGCAATCGTTAGCATTGTCTTTTTTGCTGATTTTGGATATTGGGTGCTCTCCTAGACAGATGACCCCAATGAGGTAGCACTTACTGCTGTGATGGAGAATTGGGTCATACTACCTTGATGTTATTTAAAGTTTTGATTTGCTTTATTCAAGAATATCACATTGTATATCTATACATTATATGCTGATTAATGGAATGAATTACATAATGAAAATAGGAGAAACAGTTATGTTTTCCTCCATGATGTTCTATAATTTTTATAGTACTCCAAACCAATAACTCTCCGTGAATTATCAATTTTGCCCCTGGCATGCGATATACAAATAAAATGGGCAAATTGTTCAAACAGATTTGTGCACCAAATTGTGATCAATACTTGTCGAAATATAATGTATCTGATGCAAAAGCCATCTCGATGAACCATTTTCCCAAATGTCCGTATATATGTCATTTAGGTCATCAAATTAAGATACCCTTAAAGCTTTCCACAATGACGAAACTCCCTAGGCTACCGGCTGTAGCGATATAATGTTAATCCAGCGGAGATACGTACCATCCTCAATATCACCCAGATCTTCAGGCACCTCCATCTCCTCCATCTCTCCACCTCGCTTCTCTACTTCGTTATCCTGATAACGAGCCATAATCTCCCTCCAGAATGGATTAAGGTAGAGTTCACCTAGACACAATGAAGAGACTCATGAAAGTCAGTAGGTAAAATATAACATACTTGTATATTATGATCGTGTTGAAGTGTGTCATTTTGACAAATTTTTCCCATCAATCATAATTTTTATAGGTCAAAAATGCAGAACCTAGTGCCTAAAATACATTCGCATTGACAATTATAAGTGATAAATACTAAATTCAGCAAAGGAAAGCTATTTTTTTAGTTATTGATAATTTTAAACATGACTTTAAACACAGCAATCTCATTTACTAATGAGTAATGTATTGCCACTGGTGAGACAAATAGATGCTTTGCACACATACAGTCAAATTTATATGTACTAGATAATCTATTTTTCATACATATTTGTGGTGGTTTGCAGACAGCGGCTTCTGCCTTATGCAAATCCCCATTGCTTCAAGGTTCATATTATATGATAGTAATTATTTATACCCTCATGTATGTTCATTTTGTAACCATTGAATCAAGAATAAATACATTCTGTCTGTCTGTTTGCCAAACTGCAGATTACTCAATTTTCCTGATAATTTGTATCTCCTAACTTCCTTAGCCACTAACAGTCATCAGAAAGAATTACATTTACATACCTTCACTATCAATATCCTCTGGCTGGAAGTTGTTGAGGGGCTTGTTAAGGAACTGCAGAGCTGAAGGATCCAGCTTGTCACTAGCGACCGCTGATTTGATCAAGAACTCCTGCAACTTTTGCCGCAAAGCTGCTCTCATGGCTTCGATTCTGCTTTCTTCAACCGCAGCCTCCTCTGCCTCAGCTTCGGCTTCTGCCATTTCGAAATCTTCTTCAGCTTCCTGCTCTGCAGCTTCTTCAGCTGCCTCTTCAGCTGCCTCTTCTTCCGCTTCTTCTTCCGCTGCTTGAAGATCGGGATCTTCTTCTTCGATCAAGTTGACTTCTTCATCTCCAAACCTGAGGTAGTCACAAATTGCAATTGATTAAGTTAGGTCAGTAGAAAGTGCAATTACGACTTTATACAGACATATTTGTCATTCTATTCTCCTCATGATTTACTTTTTGGGCTGCTTCCGCCTTGCTTTTATCATTTACTTGTTTTCCCGGTCAGGGACTTTTTAAAACAGTTTCAATAACACTAAACAATGTTATGTCGCCGTGCCAAAATAATTGTATTTTGTTTTTCCTTAACGCATATTATAAATACAGTGCTGCCTGTAAATAAGTGAAACAAATGAAATCGTGCCATTGCATCAATGCTCAACCAAGCTGTTGTGGAAGTATGAATTCTTATCCGATGACAGTAAGACATATTGCGTCATAAAGGCCAATATGTGAGGCATGTAGGATAACAATGGCAGCCAATGTTCTTTGCTGTAGTCGGAGTTAGGTATGCGTCAAAGTCTTTGATAAGGCATATTGTAAGACATATTGCGTCATAAAGGCCAATATGTGAGGCATGTAGGATAACAATGGCAGCCAATGTTCTTTGCTGTAGTCGGAGTTAGGTATGCGTCAAAGTCTTTGATAAATAAGTTGATATAGCAATGCACATTCAGATTAAATTTTTTTAAATATCCAAAATCAAACTTACCTTGAATCTCGTTTTAACAACTGTGGTCCTTCTGCCTTGACCCTATCTTCGGAAGACTCAGGATCCTGGAAACCTTTCAACTGTTTTCTCAACCGCTGAAGTTTCTCCTCATCCTGGATAGCTTTTCGGATGAATTTCGCTTCTCTTTTGACGTAACGGTCGGTCCTCTCGACCTGTGCTAATGTCGCTAAGTTTAAAGCATTTGCCAAATTGTTGTTCTCATTGTCTTCCAAGTCCAAGAAAGCTTTGATGTATTCTCTCGCAACCTTCAATTAAAAAGTAAATGTAAGATAGGTTGTTATTGTGGAAATCTAGCTTCAAGGAGAAAAAAATATTATTTTTCATTCAAGTTATTTTTTGTATGTGCTATAATATTATGGAAAATCGACAATCGAGTAAATTATCTTCTAACCAAAAGTGAAGTTTCAACTTATGTTAAGAGTTGCAAGAAATCAATCCTCATTATAATTATTTAAAAAATAGTAAGAGCACAATTCCTTGTTGCAGAATGCGAATGAAGAAACTCACTGGCAAACATTTTTAAAAACATTGCATTTTCACAAAAATGATTAAATATCTTGCTGATGACAATGTCAAAAATATATGCAAATATTTTCTATGCCTGAGTGGAGTTAGATTTTATCAAATAAAACAACATCGATCGTATGTCCACAAAAGTGAAAATACATCTTAATGATGACATTTGTCAAATCTAGGCACACAATTTTTTCTCTTTCATACCTCAGGATCATTCAGACTTTTTTCAGCTCTCTTCCTCTTCCTGCTAAAGAAGGAATCATCACTCTGGGCAATGTAATCTAGCACATTTTCCTTCGTGAGCGTGTCCACCGGCGGCATTTCAATTTCCCTCCAGGGGGCCCCAGCTTCATCTACGCCCTCTAGTGTTGATCCTCCTAGCGGTTTAGCGTTTACTGACATTGAGCCATGTACCTGTAACACAGAAAATATTTTAATAGATAGTTTTTAAAAGGTATAAAATTATTCCACAGCCTTATGTAGATTTTTTCACTAAATATTATATAAAGCTTATTAGTTGTTGCTTATCAAATGATATAATAAGCCGGTTCTCCCTACAGGGAGCAACTGGGAGAGACCTTGCAGGTGCAGCCCTCTTGTGTATTGTGTATAAATCAGCTTAAAACGAATTATCATTATTTAGGATATTTAGAGGAATATGATTGGTTTGAAAGGGGGACAGTTCTGTCTTGAAGATCATAGGAAGGGACAATGAAAATTAGAGACATGACATTGAGTAGAAATTCAGATAAACCCAGGACGCCATCTTTTAAATTATATAGATATTTGAAGAAAAACAGTATTAATATAATTGGTATTGTGTACAGAATATACAATGGCAGATCAATGGGTTTTCTTTGTTTTGTTTTTTCATTAAAAAAAAAGTTACAAATCTGCTTAATTTTCTTTGGCATTTGAAAATGTCCAAACGCATATACAGGTATGCCTCACCCGGGCCATTATACCAGCTAATATTCTGCATCAAAATTTTAAGGCCAATCATGTAGCAGGATATCAGTCACATGACACACCAATAAATAATGATATTTGTGTCTTAAAAGTGTTATTGGCTAGTGGAGAGTGATATTGGCGTGCCCCTATGATCTCAGCAGCAACCATGCACTTAATTGCCAATTATTAAGGGCAAGGCTGTGTTTTGCAAAATTTAACTTCTTGGAAAGTCAATCTATCATTTTATAAATATGCCCAATGCAAATATTGGGAAAAATTAAGTATATTTCATATAAAAAAAGTAAGTATCTTTAGAAAAGCCAGTATTTTACAAATATGTATAAGTCTGAAAATTGTAGTGCAGAATATAACAAATAGTGGATGTTGAGTCGACCAATATTGAGTTTTATTGGCCTTAGCAGGCAATATTGGTCTCGGCCTACGGCCTCGACCAATATTACTGCTTCGGCCAATAAAACTCAATATTGGTCTCCTCACCATCCACTATCTATATAATATATGTAACATTATATGATCTCATTATATATAAATCTGTCCAGCAGCATTGCCATTGGCCAAGAGTAAATTGGAGATGATAAAATGTCGCTGCAGGAAAGGCGCAGGAAACGCATTCATGACTCATCGAAAAATGGTCTTACATTTGATATCATGGCTTTGTTATGAGGCATATTTCTGCTTATCAGGTTACACCTTGTTTGCAGAGCTTATCAGTTTTCACCTATTCAATGTCTGCAGCTACTCTTGCGGAGACACACTCTAAGCTTGCATGGCGTTATTCGATGAAACTCGCTGTTACAAAGCAGCACATATAACCTGTGTTATGAAACAATTAGACATGCCAGTTTCATCTTATTTTCAGTTACATCTTATGCAAGTAATGCCAAGTATGTAGTGTAGTGTTACAAACAGGTCTTATACCATGTCAGTATTAAAATAATAAAATTTGATGCAGTTTGCCTTTTTCTTGGATATCTTTGAAAGGTAATAAGCAGTTACTGAGTTGCAAATAACAGCACATACAGCAGTAGACTAAAACTTTATCATAGTAGGCATATGACTGGTGTTGTAGGTTGGGAATAACAGGTTACTCCTAAAGCTCTTGGCTTGGAGGCTAGCCCTTTAGCTCATTGCCAGAGTGTCTGACTTTCATAAGTTTTAGATGCAAATTTATGTAAATGTCTTTTTTTTACTATCCATTTTATTGACCCTATCAATCTAAACAGATTTCACAATGACAGGCCTGTTCTTGAAAGCACGGATTTTTTTCAGCACCCTGTATACACCAGCGCGCAGTGAATTTCACACGCTCTTTCGTCAAGCATTCAATAGTTGACATGACAGCCTATTGCCAAGTACCCATTTACAACTGGGTAGAGTGGAGCAAGGAGCTATGGAGGATATGCTCAGTTCCCCAATGCACATGGCTGAGATTCGAACCTGCAATGTCCCGGGAGCAGTCAGCCATATTGAGTTTTACCTCTAAAACTTTATTGATAAGCTCTCTGAAGATGGTTATTGAGAAATTAAGAGGTGAATACATAACCATCTTTTTTTTTGGTAAAGTATAGATTTTGTCTCTTTAAGTTACTTATCAGCAGCATCTTTCCATCTAGCTTTTGGTAAAATATAGGCATTGTCTCTCTAAGTTATTTATAAGCAACAGCTTTCCATCTATCTTTTGGTAAAATATAAACATTGTCTCTCTAAGTTATTTATAAGCAACATCTTTCCATCTATCTTTTGGTTATTTATCAGCAATATGTTTCCATCTATCTTTTGGTAAAATATAGGCATTGTCTCTCAAAGTTATTTATTGGCAATATCTTTCCATCTAGCTTTTGGTAAAATATAAACATTGTCTCTCTAAGTTATTTATAAGCAACATCTTTCCATCTATCTTTTGGTAAAATAAAGACATTGTCTCTCTAAGTTACTTATCAGCAACATATTTCCATACGTCTTTTGGTAAAATATAAACATTGTCTATCTAAGTTATTTATAAGCAACATCTTTCCATCTATCTTTTGGTAAAATATAAACATTGTCTCTCTAAGTTATAAACATTGTCTCTCTAAGTTATTTATAAGCAACAGCTTTCCATCTATCTTTTGGTAAAATATAGATCTTGTCTCTAAAAGGTATTTATCGGCAAGGGTGTAGTTCGCAGCTCTTGCTTATTGTGCTGAAGATAATAAGCACAAGCTGCAACCTGCTGGGGACATGACTCATAGTAGGAAGTGGAGAGAGTTGAAGAGGGGGGGGGGGTTGCAGACAGAAAGGTGTGTTCTTATATAAATGTGCTCAAGTGTAATCAGACATGACACTGCTGAAAATTGTTCTTAGAATTTAGGCTTCTAACAAATTGCTTCCTGCTTATGCAACATCTCACATGACTCATTCATGTACCTCAGACATGGCAATCCAGACAAAGGTGTGTCCTTAAAAACCGTCCATGACAGCATCAATATGATGTAGGCTGTTCTTTACTTTTGAAACATTTTACAAATTGCGTCTTATATGTAGCTATAATATGTCCATGTGCACACCTCTGAATAGATTTGTATACATGTGGGTTGACAGGCCTGGATTATCCATTAGGCTGAGTAGGCTATAGCCTAGGGCCTCACACCTGAGGGGGGGCCTCACATTGGGTGAAAAAAAAGTTAATTTGCCCAAATTTGTGCAAAGTCAAAAATAAATTGCGAAAAACCAAGAACAAGTTGAACCCAATTGCATATTAAAGGGCCCTAAAATTGCCTCCAATTCATAATCACAGATTGTGTGGCCTAGAAATACCTATACCTGTGTCTCATATGAAGCTCCTCTGGTATCAATCCTACAATCATACTTGCACAAATTAGTGAGAAAAGTTGCAGATATTTTGTAAGATAATCTCAGAAATTCTAGGATTATTTCAATATTATTACCATTATCATAGTAATATGTAAGGTAACAATAGTCATAAAAGTTTCTGCGATAACTTTAACAATATCTGCAAAATTGTGTGCAAATTTCTGCAAAATTGTGTGCAAATTTCTGCAAGATTGTGTGCAAATTTCTTCGAAATTGTGTGCAAATTTGTACAATTATCTTAGAAATTTACAATAATTTTATAAATTTCTACAGTTATTGAAGCCTTTCAATGCCTATTGTGAAAATGTCTATGATTATCTCAGTAACACTTATGTGCAACAATTGGAAGAAAAATTGCTATTATCTTGTAAGAAAGGACAATTTACCACTTTTTCTGCAATTTACATACATTTTTGTGGCTACTTGGCACATTTTTTGCAACTATTGTTGTATTGGCTTTTACAACAATTTTGAAGTAAAAATTTTCTCAGGTGACATTGTAAACTTCACTAACAGAAAGTGGGAATCACATGGAAAATTTGGCAGGTCAGGTCTAGCAAGGGGCCTCACACTGAGGTTCAGCCTAGGGTCTCAGATTTTACATGCTGTGATAAAAGATAAAACTGCATTCGCTGTAATCATCCTCATGAAAGTCAGGTCAATGATGAAGTTGTCCGCACCGTGCAGCATTTTAAAAACAATAGTTCCCAATTTTTTTTATACACATTTTTTTTGGACAAGGAATTTCAGGTCGCTGTATTCTCAATTTCCAAATGCAGATTTGCCAACTGACAACCAATCTCATCTGTTAAGAGAATATGGGTGCTTAGAAAGTAACAAATATTTGTGATCACAAGCAATATCTTGGCTGACCAATAATATTTGGATTGGTCAAACAAAATATTTATTTAGCAACAGATTTGTGATAAGGACATTCTATTTTTGGACAAATTTAGATTGTGACATGTAATGAGGATGTAAAAAGCGAGAGTAGGATCGATTCCTGTACGTACAGTAACAGAAAATAAAAGCAGCCAAGATAACAGGGGTTCCCCAGTTACACTTTCTATATATTCATCAATAAATATAGAAATGACGTTAGATCTAACGGTTTCTAACCTTGACCTTGGGCTCCTCCTCATCTCCGTCAAATACGTCTTTCAACTCGCCGTTGCTGACGGTCTCCAATGGCTCGATGGTGATGTTTTCTTCCATGGAAGTAACGTAACCATGTGGCTCACTCTCATCCTTCTCTTTATCCTCTTCTTTGATCTTATCCACAGCATCTGATAACGCCTTCTCCTCTGTGTCTTCGGCCTCCTCCAAGAGGTCTTTGACCTGTTAATAAGGTGTTAAGAGTGAGTGGGGATTACATTTTAGGCCAGACATAGGATTTTCAGCTTCTCGAATTGACCAACCGAACATATTTTCTGCCTACGAAAAAAAATTGAGTTTGCTCCCTGTATTCACTAAACTGAAATTATCAAAAATGAGATAACACCTTTTTTTTCGTCCGACCGACTCAAGAAAAAGTGCCTCAAGAAGATCTGAGAAGCTAAAGATCAATTAGGTCTGGCCTTATGTAGCGATGTTTTGTCAACCTAACATACTCTCTAAAAAATTAATGTCATACAAAAACCCTTATTGGTTTTTTTATTTGGTCTTGTCCTCCATATCATCGCAAATTGGACTTGTGCTATTGTATACCATACAGCTACATTGTCAAGAATGGTGTAGGTCTTGGGAAAATCAAAAGTCTGAGCAAAAACCATTTGGTATCTCAAAAAATGAATCGTATCCCAAATATTTTAGTGTGTAATGTCTTCATGCAGTTATAGTCAGGAAATAAAATCTTAAGCGAGTAATTCCTTTATTTCAAGACATGTGACTTTGGAATCCCGTTATACTAATTTATTTCAATTAAGCACAAACTTGTTTTGCTGCAAAAGAGGTAGGCTACTTCAGTAATTAGATGATTAGCATGGCAGATTTAAGAGTATAATGATGAGCTATCTAATACTTATTTTAGTGTTTTATTTGAACATTGCTAAATTATTTGTGATAAATACAGCAAGGAGACTGAGGTGACCATGATGCATATTAAATCTTAGCTGTGTCCAATGAAGACAATAACAGCAAGGAGACTATGTTGACCGGAAATAGTGAATCTTTTCTATATTGTACGAACAAAATAGCAGTAAGGAGACAATGGTGACCATAGATTGTAAATCTTCACAATCTAGCACAAATGAAATAACAGTAAGGAGACTATGGTTACCACAGATAGTACATCTCAGCTACATCTTATGAGCAGAATATGTAGACAGTTTAAGAAGATTCTGAGAGCTTATTTGTCAGAAAAAAGAAATGATATGATTTTATGGTGTTTCATTTTTGCTGCAATTTTGCACATTTCTCCATGAAACGTGACAGACCAGACACTTTAATCCCCAAGAGCGACATATTATTAATGTTTTGTATATGTCTATGAAAATATGAAGTCGTTCAATCCTCAAAAGCCGGATAAGGTTGTTTCTCTCTGTGCATCGCAAAGCTCGGATTCTATACTTTGACTAAAGGAAAACAGGGTGCATAAGCCACTGTTTGAAATTTCTGAAAATTGTCAGGCTGTCAAAAGATGAATACAACTTAAAGGTGAATGTCCACATATTTTTTAATCAAGGCGAATGTCCACATATTTTTAATCACTGTCTCTTTTTTTAACTTTTTTACATAATATTGAGTTGTCTGCTTCTTTTGTACTGCACATATTTAAACACAGAACACCTTAAATTAATGCATCTCTCCTATACTTAGGAATAAGCTTTCAGGTCAACAGCTGACATTTGAGTGTTTGTTACATGGTACATAAATTCTCACTGGATAAATCACATAGAGTAGGTCGAGGCATGCAGCCCCCCTTAACTTCGAGGTGCGATTTGACCTACTTTTTATGGTCGATTGTTTGAATGCTTATGCTGTCAGGATGGGATCACTTGACTCTAATTATAACTTGCGAAACAAATGTCTACCAATTTTAATAAAGGAGTTGTTAAAAAATTGAAAATGGCCTTCTTACCCCACTCATCGGGCAAGAAGCCTCCCTATTGTAATCTTATGGCAATTTTTTTTGCGATTGCATTTAGTTTGAAAGTTATTTCTTGGGGTTCTTCTATCATTTTTAAGGCATTCTTTTCACTTTTTCTGAATTTCAGAATTTTTCTGTTCATACATTTATTTTTTTATATTTTTTTGCCCTGTTTCAATTTCGGCCACTTTTTTTCTATTTTAATTAGCTATTCTATCAAGATTTAAGGTAAAGTACACGTTTTTAAATGGTTCCTGAAGCAGCTTTGAGGCCCCAGTGTAGGGGGCCTCATGCCCCATGCCATGTGGGGCCTCTCGCCCCAAATCCACATATTTTAATTTGACCTCCATATTTCAAACATAAATGCAAAAAACATGATCCAAATCATATTTATGTGATGGTCTTAAAGTGAAGCAATACAGATATCCATTATACTTTAAAAAAATTTCAAGGTTATTTCTGACAACCACTTTCAAAGAATTAGCCAAAGTTACAAAAACCATGCACATTTTTTTGTTTCTTTAATTTCTACTATGGTTTGGTGCTGTTTGAAGCCTCTATCTTCAATCCTAGCAATAAGAAAACGCACCAAAAATATAAGTTTAGATATAAACCTGGGGGGGCCTCTCACCTAACCCGGGCTTCTTGCCCCAACCTACTCTATTACTGATTTTATCTGTATATTGTCACTCTCACCTTCTCAACACATCATTGGCTCTTTTTCGCTTACAGAGAAATTGTAGTTTCAAATTTTTAAAAATCCAGCCCAGTGGCACTGTACAGTGGGTGATAGAGCTCTTTTAAAAACCTGCTCTTAAATCTGTAAATTTATCTGTTGGTGAAATTGACCCATAGTGCTTAAGTTAATCGTCAACAGGTCTTACCTCGCTTGGCGTTAGAGTGGCCATAATTTTGACTTCTTCCGGTGACTTCTTCACCAGACTGGAAGGATTATAATTCCTCTTCTCCTCCTCTTCTTCTTCCTCATCTTCAGATTCTAAAATGCTTTTGATTTCGCTGTTATTCACAGGCACCTCCTCTTGGTCGCTGTCATTGGGGTTCACTGGAATTTCCTGCAATATTAGAATGTACATCCTTGCTCACAAATGTTGAATACTTCAGCAACATAGAAATACATAGAACGGACATGAGGCTGTATGATGCCACCTCAAGATGAGGTCACCAAATCCACCATATTGGAACTGCCCTGAGACATGACGTCACAATAGACTAATTGTGATGTGACATCATGCCATTGTTATAAGTGACATCACTGTTATTGGTGACGTCACGGTTACATTGTGCCAGGATAAAGGGCAGTTCCAAGATGGTGGATTTGGTTGCTTCATCTGCCAGAGCCTCATGTCCGTTCTATGTATTTCTATGTTCAGCAATCTCCATACACTCCAAAATTTCTTAAACAACGATAGTTTTAATTTCTCTGTTTTAATTGTAATAAAAAGAGAAGGAGATCTGGCATTTATTGATAAATATGGCAATATCCCCAAATCACTTTGCAAATTTGATTTCAACTTTAAGAATGCCTGAAAGATATCCCTACTTTGAAGTTAGCTCCTGTTTGACTAATATCCGTAACATTTCATCCTTGGACATTGGTCATGGTGTTTTATTAAGGAAAACCAGCTGAATAGATTACTAATGGAATTTCTATAAAAATATAAATATTATTTGCTTGTGAGCTTCGCACATCCCATAAAGGAATAACTAACATAATCAAATTGCGAACCTGTAATTCGGACATTAGCGGAAGATCATATCGATCATCACCCTCGATATCCTGCATATCTTCTGGTCGAATATCTTCTGGGATATCTTCGGAGATGTCGTTGGGGACTTCGCCAATGTCATCGAAGTCGTTATCATCCTCAATTGGCTCTTGTCCGAAACCTTCCGCCTCTCGGTCGAGAAAGTTTTCGAGAAGCAGGCGATCTTCCGCAGCGTCTAGATCTGCGCTATCTTGGTCGCCTGCTCTGTCATAGTCTCGATAGAAGTATCCGTTGGGCTGTTGGTCGTCGCGGTCTTCGCGGTCCTCGCTAGACCATACCTCTGGTTCTTCTTCCCGCTCCTCGAAGATCAACTGCTGCTCTCCGTTTCGGTCTTGGAGGATCCGCAGAGCATCGTTCAGATCGTTGTCCCAACTCCTCTTCCGCAAAACGTACGCGGATGCGTGGAGTATTATCAAACCTAAGAGGAGGGGTCTCACCAGGATCGGTCTTGCAGAGGTCATCGCGATGTTATCATGCCCTGCAAGTAAATTGATACAGAAATTAATAATAAGGAATTACACAGTTTTCTTAACAATGAGCAGACAGCACTCTGCAGATGTAAATATATTATGAAAAACAATGTAGGTCATACTCATGCTTGGACAATTTGTCAAGAGATCATGATATTTATAATTTATTCTGGTTATTGCTTTGAGGTGAATCATTCACACCATGCTTTTATAACATAATAATATCTCTCTCTCTATCTCTCTGTCCATCTTCTGCCCATTTATCTATTTATCCATCTGCCTATCTAACTATCTATCTATCTATCTATCTATCTATACATCTATTTATCTGAGATCTATCTGTCTATCGGATTATATCTATCTATCACATTGGATGATTGGATGTTTGTAAATTTATTATTATGGTCAGGAGTAACCAAACGCGCCCAACAATGGCTTAACTCATACATTGCAAACCTAATGAATGTGGACATCTTAATTGATGAATGTGCAGGTCAATTCTAAAGTAATAAGGATTTGACCTTTTCTGTTGCAATATGAACTCTTTGCCGAAAGGCACACTGTAGAACATTGGCTGTTGAATTTTCTGTCTATCCATTGATTAAGGTCCCCGTATATCACATGATCACTTCATTTTCCCATCACATTGCTATTATGATGTAACATTTCCCCATGACCTCGACTTGCTGTTATGATGAAAAGACGTTCTGTCACCTTGCTACTGTGATGTAACATTCTCCCGTCACCTTGATGTAACATTTTCTCATCACCTTGCTATTATGATGAAACATTTTCCCATGACCTTGCTATTATGATGTAACATTTTCCCATCACCTTGCTATTATGATGTAACATTTTCCCATCACCTTGCTATTATGATGTAACATTTTCCCATGACCTTGCTATTATGATGCAACATATTCCCATCACCTTGCTATTATGATGTAACATTTTCCCATCACCTTGCTATTATAATGTAAAATTTTCAAATCACCTTGCTATTATGATGTAACATTTCCCCGTCACCTTGCATTGCCGTTATGATGAAACATTTTCCCATGACCTTGCTATTATGATGTAACATTTCCAGTGGCGGATCCAGAAAGGGTCATCTAGGGGGGCCCAGGCGTGTTTCGGGCATTCGTGGGCCCGCGTCACAGCGTATTTTTTTCAAAATACTATTATTAATCTCAGTGGTCTAGGGGGGGCCCGTGCCCCCTAGGCCCCCCTGTATCCGCCACTGCATTTCCCTGTCACCTTGCATTGCTTTTATGATGAAACATTTTCCCATGACCTTGCTATTATGATGTAACATTTCCCCGTCACCTTGCATTGCCGTTATGATGAAACATTTTTCCATCACCTTGCTATTATGATGTAACATTTTCATAGGCTTCCAATACAGTTTATTTTGTGTTTCACGATACAGCCACCCTGGTGAGCAGTGTAGTTATGGAAATCACAATATCCTTGTTTATTGCAGCTTCTACAGTACTGTTTCTTATAGAATCACATCTATATTTTACAGTGCACCTGGTCTGCTAACAAGATTGCCATTTGGTTTCCTCCCTTCTTTCCTCTCTTTTGCTTTTTTTTTCTCATTCTTTTATTCGGAACGGGCCGAAAGGCTGTAGCCAGAAGGACAATACGAAAAGCATCAGGAAGGCAGCGAGAAAACCGGAGAGGAAATTAAAAACGAAGAGATAAAAACAGGAGATTAAGAAGAAAAGGAACACATTTAGGAGAAAAAAGATGTTTGAAACACAAGTGCACATCAAACATGACCTCAGGTTTCTCCAGTTCAGATTCTCAAAGAGGCCGCCACAAGATGTCAAGCACTTGATTTCCTTGTTAAGTTTATGGATTGTCAAAAGGAGCAACATCCCTTTCTTCCCATGCACCTGGGATGTCATTTCTCATAATAGTTTTATAACCACAGACCTAAAGCACCTCCCTGCCATACACAAGGCCATGCAACTTCTGATCTTATATGATAGATGTTCTGATAAAGGTGTAATGGCTTATGCTTTGTTTTTGTTGTTGCTTTTTTTGTGGCTGAAGTCAAAGTGGATCCGGAGTCCTCCAATGAGACCTGTGCATACATTTATGAGCTGAGCACTATGACTATAAGTCAAGGAAAAACGTAACAATGTTGGAGTATCAATCTGTCTAGATTCTGCTGACATTAGAACAAGATAAGGTTCAAACCAAGTATCTCGTAGATCGTTTACAAATACCCGTATTGGCAGTCACACCAGGTCCATGTCTAATCTTGTTTTGCCTTAGGACACCGCGTTTGGAATGAAGTCCATTTCTGAACTAATCAAGCTGTAGGACCATTACCAGGAAACCTCCCAGCTCCTTCAAATTCAAGCAATGCCAGAAGCTTCTAGACCTAGTTTTTGGAGAACTACCGTATAGACAGATTGTCTTGCTTGTATTTTGGCGAACAACTTATTGGAAGCTCAGTCACTTAAATTTATATGACAAGCTGGCAGCGACAGATACAAAAATGTAAATTAATGTAAATGTAGAATTTATCATAATCCATTACACAGAAAAATACAATACACATACACCCTTGGCAGGCCAGTTCAACCAAGAACCTTTTCTCTGCGGGTAGTATACAGCCTTTCCAGCACCACAATGCTAAATCTCTCCACAATCGCCATCACTATTTGTAGCCGAGTAACCATTTACACCAGCATGGTTGAGGTGAAGCAAAGAGTTATGGCGGATCTTCTCAGATCCATGCCATCTTTGGACGTTGAACCTGCAGCGTCTCAGTTATCAGGCAAACACCTTATCCATCCGGCCATGGTACCTCTTGATAATGGTTGAGTCACTCCAAGATATTCCACTTTCAAAGTGTGGGGTCTTTAACCTGCCTCAACATATACACCAAGTAGTCCAAGTACAAATCAAGGTAGGCAAAGTTCAAAAACCAATGCCAACAAAAACACCCTGCTACAGTTACAGCAGAGGAATTGCGGATATTTTCAGAAATTCACCAGAATGTTCCTTGTGAAGTCAAATCCCAACACCTGCCATTGTATTCTTAATGACTCATATCTATTAAGTGAGGTCATATCTTATAGTTGCCATGTTATCAGCAAAAGTCAGTGACGTCACAGGTTACCTAATGACAATTTGACAATTCATTTCAAAGTGAAAGTATAGGGCTTGTTGTGACATTGTTCCAAAAACAACAGATTGCGAGCTATCAGCTGTAATTGTCCTGTTCAGTATTATCTACTGACAAGAAAACAATTATGTTTATTGTTCTGCCATGACCGAAGCGAAAAACCATTGTTTATGCAAACATTTTACGATACTAGACAAGACAGTAGTCATCCGACAGTTTTATGACTGACTCAACATAAAAGTCATCCTCGATGCAGTCTTTCTTTAAAATTGGATGACCCGCGACACCTTGGGCCCTTGGCGAGTGTCGTGTACTTCTGTAGTTTCTAAGCATTAGACAGGGACTATACATTACAGGAGGCTGGAAATAGACTACCCAAGCCCTTCCACATACATTTTTTGTGGCTTTACAGCATTTGTATCCTGATTGTGGAATAACTTTTGCTTTGGTAGAACTGGTTCTAATGTATGAAAGTAAAATTTTCCGAAATGTTCGGAGAAATGCTCCTTGCGGATTCCGTAAATATTAACCCTTTTGTAAAATTGATTGATGGCATATGTTGAAGCAAATGTTTCATATCGTATATTCATGAATGGTCCTCAACAAGGGGCCAGCCTAAAAGAAACCACAAAATTTGTAAAAATATCTCTGACTTGATAATCTTAATTGGATGACCATTAATAACCCTTCAAACCAACATATAATATTCAGTGTACATATGACTTTGGCACATATATAGTATAAATAATGATATGATAATACAACTTTTCGACATCTTTTTCCGTATAAACATTTTTCCATTATACAAATATAACAGTGGAGCGACAGGGAAAAAGTATAGTGTAAAAATTCATCAGCAGATCGGGGGTTTGAGTCATACATAGTAAAATGTGGTTTAGCTGTTGCGTGTTTGAGGGATCGTGACAATAAAATTTGGCTGCGTTGAATTTACAGAACCGGCCGAATTTGCGAAATTTGAATCGCCCCTGCGGCAGATTGAAATGAGTGTTAATTATCTCTAATTCACACAATGCTGAGACAGCTCAACGTGACAATCAGTATACGCCTATAATTAATGCCAATTATTCATGCGAATAATTAATGAGAATAACTAACTAACGTGCATAATTAATGCATACAAGCAAATTATTAATGCGTGTTAATGTAAATTTCTTGATACAGTCAGGAAATTGAATGCGATGTTGAATTAGCATCTACAGAACAATCCAGATATATAAATTGCATTTCTTAGAACTGTTTTCAAACAGCTTCCCATAGAATGAGCTGAGATATTGCTTTGAGTCATAGTTGTGCGAAGACTAATATTAATATCGAGGCAAGCAGGTGTTTTTGCAACGTCTCGCAACTAATATTGTGACAGGGTTGCGTCAGTTGTGCTTTTAGATATTTTTTTTAGGCAACTAGAGAATCTAACCAAGGGGTGGATTAGCTCAGTAAATGGCGCACTTGACCGCCAATCGCTGAGTCCCAGGTGCGACTCTCGCTCCGGCATGGTCGCCTGGACTTACTTTGGACAGCAGTTTCAATCATCATTCACCTTGTTGTTGTATCCTTTTCCTGTCCTATTGAGCCTACGTAGTACATGAATGGAGGATGTAAAACACAATCACAAATTTCCATCTGTCCAGAGAATATAACCAATAGTCCAATACGAATTGCGCAAGACAGAAAAATTATCATAAAAGTGTCATCAGCGCCTCAGCCAATCAGCGAGTAGGGGAGAGCGGGGCACAGTGAGACGGTGGGCACAGTGAGACAAAGCCCGTAGCATCTACCTGGTACTGTTTACAGATCAACCCTTTTTTGTATAGTACAAAAATTAAGTAAGTGAGAGACTATCCTATATCTTGAATGCTTACGCAGCATATCGAGAGTGGAATTTTAATATTTTTGCTTTTAGCCTGTAAAAGTAAATAATTTTGCTAAACGACTTTTTGTTATAATTCCGAAGAAAAATGGTATAATGCAAAGCAATTGCCAGGGATTCAAACCTTGGTTGCTTGTCTTAGTTTAGTGAGATGACGAACCACAATGCAGGCATCCGGTCCGCAGGATTCAAAAGTTTTATAGACAGAGCTGCGTGGGCCACAGTGAGACAGTTTGAAGCGGGGCACAGTGAGACATCACAAAATACACTCAAAAGGACATGAATGTAATGCATGGCTCACAATTCACTATTAAAAACAAAATACCTGCTACTACTGTTTTTAGTGAGTAATATCCACAGGGAAGCGTCAAAGAAGGATTTTGATTAGGATGTAACATGTGCGGCAGGTTAAATAAGTCGTGCATGTGTCCAATGCGATGAAGTTTCAAAACATGCTCAAAAAAGGACCTAAAAAATCACCTAGCCAGTTGCTTTTATCAGAGTACAGTAGTTTCTGATGCAACAATTGATACATTGAGACACTTAACGAACACGTACATAACTCAAAGTTTCTCCAAACCTGTAAAAGGTAGGAACCTGAAACTATGTGACAATATACCCAACTTCATTATCTATAATGTGGACCTGATCTCTTTTAACTCGTTCCTGCCAACATTTTGGAAGACTTGAAAATAAAAAAAGTGTCTCACTGTGCCCCGCTCTCCCCTACACTATCTGTCTCTGCTTCATATGTCCAGTGTCTATTTGTGTAGAAACTCAGTTTTATGATACAGATCCATTCTACACTTCATTTTGAAGTGAAGCAAAGAGTAATGGCGGATCTTCTCAGATCCATGCCATCTTTGGACGTTGAACCTGCAGCGTCTCAGTTATCAGGCAAACACCTTATCCATCCGGCCATGGTACCTCTTGATAATGGTTGAGTCACTCCAAGATATTCCACTTTCAAAGTGTGGGGTGTTTAACCTGCCTCAACATATACACCAAGTAGTCCAAGTACAAATCAAGGTAGGCAAAGTTCAAAAACCAATGCCAATGAAAACACCCTGCTACAGTTACAGCAGAGGAATTGCGGATATTTTCAGAAATTCACCAGAATGTTCCTTGTGAAGTCAAATCCCAATACCTGCCATTGTATTCTTAATGACTCATATCTATTAAGTGAGGTCATATCTTATAGTTGCCATGTTATCAGCAAAAGTCAGTGTCGTCACAGGTTACCTAATGACAAATTGACAGTTCATTTCAAAGTGAAAGTACAGGGCTTGTTGTGACATTGCTAATGTCAAAAACAACTGATTGTTTGCTGGCAGCTGTAATTGTCCTGTTCAGTATTATCTACTGACAAGAAAACAATTATGTTTATTGTTCTGCCATGACCGAAGCGAAAAACCATTGTTTATGCAAACATTTTACGATACTAGACAAGACAGCAGTCATCCGACAGTTTTATGACTGACTCAACATAGAAGTCACCTCGATGCAGTCTTTCTTTAAAATTGGATGACCCGCGACACCTTGGGCCCTTGGCGAGTGTCGTGTACTTCTGTAGTTTCTAAGCATTAGACAGGGACTATACATTACAACAGGCTGAAAATAGACTACCCAAGCCCTTCCACATACATTTTTTAACATGTTTTTGTAGCTTTACAGCATTTGTATCCTGATTGTGGAATAACTTTTGCTTTGATTGAACTGGTTCTAATGTATGAAAGTAAAATTGTCCGAAATGTTCGGAGAAATGCTCCTTGCGGATTCCGTAAATATTAACCCTTTTGTAAAATTGATTGATGGCATATGTTGAAGCAAATGTTTCATATAGTATATTCATGAATGGTCCTCAACAAGGGGCCAGCCTAAAAGAAACCACAAAATTTGTAAAAATATCTCTGACTTGATAATCTTAATTGGATGACCATTAATAACCCTTCAAACCAACATATAATATTCAGTGTACATATGACTTTGGCACATATATAGTATAAATAATGATATGATAATACAACTTTTCGACATCTTTTTCCGTATAAACATTTTTCCATTATACAAATATAACAGTGGAGCAACAGGGAAAAATTATGGTGTGAAAATTCGTGAGCAGATCGGGGGTTTGAGTCATACATAGTAAAATGCGGTTCAGCTGTTGCGTGTTTGAGGGATCGTGATAATAAAATTTGGCTGCGTTAAATTTGCGGAACAGGCCAAATTTGTGAAATTTGAATCGCCCCTGTTATTTCCCTGAAGAAATATTAGTGTTATATACCACAGCAGAAAAGAGCCCCAAAAATTGCCAAAGTACACAAACTTCTGCCTGTATAATACAATTATGTATTTGTTTGGCAGATTGAAATGAGTGTTAATTATCTTTAATTCACACAATGCTGAGACAGCTCAACGTGACAATCAGTATACGCCTATAATTAATGCCAATGATTCATGCGAATAATTAATGAGAATAACTAACTAACGTGCATAATTAATGCATACAAGCAAATTATTAATGCGTGTTAATGTAAATTTCTTGATACAGTCAGGAAATTGAATGCGATGTTGAATTAGCATCTATAGAACCTTCACCAGATATATAAATTGCTTTTCTTAGAACTGTTTTCAAACAGCTTCCCATAGAATGAGCTGAGATATTGCTTTGAGTCATAGTTGTGCGAAGACTAAAATTAATATCGAGGCAAGCAGGTGTTTTGGCGACGTCTCGCAACTAATATTATGACAGGGTTGCGTCAGTTGTGCTTTAGATTTTCTCCGTTCATTTATCTTACACAACTAGAGAATCTAACCAAGGGGTGGATTAGCTCAGTAAATGGCGCACTTGACCGCCAATCGCTGAGTCCCAGGTGCGACTCTCGCTCCGGCATGGTCGCCTGGACTTACTTTGGACAGCAGTTTTAATCATCATTCACCTTGTTGTTGTATCCTTTTCCTGTCCTATTGAGCCTACGTAGTACATGAATGGAGGATGTAAAACACAATCACTAATTTCCATCTGTCCAGAGAATATAACCAGTAGTCCAATACGAATTGCGCAAGACAGAAAAATTATCATAAAAGTGTCATCAGCGTCTCAGCCAATCAGCAAGTACACTATAGGATCTGTCTCTGCTTCATATGTTCAGTGTCTATTTGTGTAGAAACTCAGTTTTATGATACAGATCCATTCTACACTTCATTTTAAAGCACTCCTTGTATTCAAAAGCTTGAGATGCCAGGTTAAAAAGGTGTCTACATATCCTATCTTCATGGGTTTCAGCTGCTATACTTTCAAATTTATGATTTACACAGCTTTTTACACACAATTTCATTTCACTATGAGGATATTGGATACTCTTCAAACATCACTAAATATGAGGAGCAAAAGGAATTCCTTGAAAAGATCTGGATGGCCTCACAACTATGGTCCTGGCCTCCTTTAGACTGGATTGCACCTTAAGTTGGGAAAATTGTCACTTCTATGGGATAAGCTATTATGTGACACTTCCAGGCTTCAGTACAATTGTAAGGAAAGGAGAGACTATAATGGTGTTATAATGAATCCTAGGTGTCCCTTTCACACATATTAGTGTGCCTCTCAGATGTTAATGGTTGGACTTAATCTGAACCCCTATTATTCAATGTTTTTCTACTCTATTCTATTCCATTCAATTCTATTCAAGTCTATTCTATTCTATTCTATTCTATTCTATTCTATTCTATTCTTGTTCTAATCAATTCTATTGTTTTCCATTCTATCACGTTCTATGAATTATTTTCTGTGCCATTCTATATATATTCTATTATTTTATTTTGCTACCTATTCTATTCTATTATGCAGTAGCTGTCTTACTTTCCACTCTTCTTTGCTCTTTTCTTTTGTTATGATCATATTTTATTCTGTTCTATTGTGCAGTATTATATTCAATTCAATTCTATTCCATCAGCTATTTTATGTTTCTCTATTTGTCTCAGCGCCATTTTTCTTTCACTGTCTTTCCCAGCCTATTTGTCCACCTTTTCTTTTCATTAGAATTTGCAATCTTCTCAATCCATTTTCACCTTTTTATTCTTAAAATTCAATCCAGGTTGTTAATAATGTTATTTTTCTTCGATTCCCTTCTTTAAATCTTCACACTTTCCTGTTCTTTATTGCATGCTTAATCCAAACCAACTCCTCTTCCTTAATTTGTTTGGTCCTATTTTGCTTCCTCTATTGCTTCTTTTCACGGAGGAGGCTGAGCTCGGTTGATATAAAGTGCTGTTGGATTCCAATCCAAGTTAATATAATATAATAATAATATGGATTTATATAGCACTAATTTCAGTAAACTGCTCATCAGCGCTTTTTTGGAAGTTCAATGCCAGCTACGGCCTTCACCTCAACTTATATATGCTGGACCGCAGTTCAATCATCCTTTGCCTCATTGTTGTGTCCTCCTCCTGTACTAGTTGGACTAATTAGTGCACATTGCACAATTATACACTCTTAACAAAACTTTTTTATGTGGAACCTGTAAGGGTTATATATAAGGAACCATAAAGTTTCTATATTCAACACTTAAAAAGGTTCCAACACCATACGAAAACAACATGTAGATAATCCAGCTGCACTGAACTCCCACAATGGAACCCCTTTCTCCCAATTTGGGACCATAGGGTCCTTTCATAGGGCCTTCCGACAAAGTATTGAACCTTTTCTATTCAATTGAACCCTTAAAAAATTTAGAACCTTTTTTTTGGCAGTGGGTGCTATATATACCTTCAAGAGGCTTTTGTGTTACGAGTGTAGGACACAAATCCCAATGTCGATCATGCTTCTTTTCATATAATTTCAGTTTTCTGACAGTTAGACCTATATCTTACTTTCCACAACCAATTGTCCCATTTCCAGAACGTTTGACTTTTTTCCTACATAGCTGACATGAATATGTGACATCCCTGTCTTGGCTCTTTTGCACTACACCAAGAATCCAAGATTGTGTTTGACCTTTCCATTATCATATTAGTTATCATGTTATTACTTATCATTTGCCATATCATATGGGCCAATATTTCTTGTAAGCTGGGCTGACCTTTTTTTTCTTATCCCTTCCTCTTTCCGAGAACAAGTCACCAAAAAGAAATAAAGCGAATCACTAAACATAGTTTAGCATAATAATAAGATTACATCATTATGTTTGTTTTATTCATCTCCTTCTTTCTCTTTTTTACTTCGTCTTCCCCTTTCTTCCTCCATTATACCCGGTTTCCATCTTCTGTCCCTCCTCTTCTTTTCCTGTTTTGTCATCCCCGATTCGTCGTTCTTTTTATTTCTACATATCTCTCCCTTATCTTGCTTTATTGTTTATGCTCTACAACATCTTTCATTCTATTCTTTTTCCAAATCAAAATTCAAATGCTTCAATTTCATGTTTCTAACTCCGTCCTTCCTCAACATCTTCTTCTACCTCTTATTCTCTTTACCTATTCTTCCTAAACTTATTCTTTGCTTTCTACTTTCACACCTTCTTTTTCTCTTCTTCTTCTCTCCTTCCTCTCCTTCCTCTCCAACTTATTGTCTGTTTCATCGTCTTTTCCTTCTTTTCCTTCTTTTCCTTCTTCTCCTCCTTATTCTCGTTGTTCCCCTCCTCCTCCTTCTCATCCTCCTTCTCCTCCTTCTCATCCTCCTTCTCCTCCTTCTCATCCTCCTTCTTCTTCTCCTCCTTCCTCTTCTTCTCAACCTATTCTTCATTTTCTTCTTTCGCATTCTTCTTCTCTTCTTCTCCTTCCCCCCTTCTCTTCCTTTTTTCTAGTCTTCTCCTTCTCCTCCTTCTCCTCCTCTTTCCTTTCTTCCACCTGCTTGTTGCAAGGTTATGAGTCTTGATTCTAGCTCAGTATGTTTGACAGAGGCATCCCTCCTAATTGACCAAGAGTCATATGGAGCAATGATATTACAGTAGTTGCCATGGGAACCAGATATCGTGCAGAACGTGACTTCGGTCGAGAGCTGTTGCCATGCCAACAGTAGTATACAGCCCTTTAAAGACTGTTAGCTGCAGCAAAGGCAAAACACCATACTGGAATAAAGTGCATGGTCTTTGCTAAGACTGTTTGTCCAATGCTGTGGTTTGATTTTAAAAATGTACTCCCAATGCTATCTTTTCGCTTTAATGTTGTTGGAGTTTAAACTTACTTGCTCACAAATAGGGATGGATGGATGATCGAGGCATTATGTCCTGTATTCGAGCAATTGGTATGTTAATTTTTGGACAGTGATAGGACACAGCAAAGAGGCGAAGGATGATTGAAATCGCTGTCCAACATAAACATGTCAGGTGCCCAGGCTGGAACGGGGATCTGAACCCAGCGATTTTCAAGCGAGAGTGCTAGTAACTAAGCTAATCCTCTACCGCATGGATATTTTTGGTAAAACACATCATTTTTTTGTGGAGGGATTTCAGAGAGATATGTGTAGTATCTCAGCAAAGTGGCAATTGTGTTGGAGAGAGAATTTCCTGAACAGTTTTGTGTTAAAGTGTCATGACTCATGTTAAAGTAGTAACAGTAGTGCAACGTTGGAACTTGGAAGTGCCGTTATTAAATATAGGAAGAAATAAGGCTTCTGTAGTGAAATTCAGGAAGTTAAGCTTCAGAGGATTTACCAAAGAATAACTTTGCAACATCAGAAGACCTTGATTCTCAGGATGTTTGCTATTACAGCCTTAAATTGCACAAAGTAATCCTTTTCTTCTCTGTTGTTGTTGTTAGTTTTTTTTTCTGTTTTGTTTTGTTGTTGTTTTTTTCACATAGAGGTTTTTAGCATATATATATATATATATATTTGTTTTCAGATTGTTTTCATAATATGGAGGAGCTCTGTTTATTATTTTTGTTGTGTGTTTGTCAATTGCATTTGTTTGGCTTATTGTAGGCACTTTTGTGCTTGTAACCTCAGGAAGTTTGGATAATGGAGTTGTGATAAGATTTCTTTTGTGTGGTTGTAGGATGATACCATAGCTCTTGTTGCTAAATTGTTTGTGTGGTTTTAATATTGTTGTTTTTCTGTGTATAACCATTTCAAAGAGCTTGAAACACTAGCGAAGGGATGAATTTAGAAGTTGGAGGTTGGAATATGCAAATATTTCTATTTCAACCTTTAAAGTGGACTATATTTTTCAGGCAGAGCCAGGGACTTTTTGCCGAAGAAATAATAATTGAAACATTTGAGCATCCATTTATCTGCATGTAATTGTTCATGAACTAAAGCTATATTGCATGGGACATTTCCTAAATATAATGTTAGACAGGACAATTTGGAGAACACTAATTTAAACAGAAAGGTAAGACATATTCTCCTATGGCCATGTCAATACAGAATTTTTTGCCAACTGACATTGAAACTGTGGAGGCAGTTAATGAAATATCACAGCTGTTTTTAAAAAGGTTATACTTTGCATAGCAGGTATGATCCATGGTGACTACAGTTCTTATTGATTTTTATAGCTGAGAGCAATTTGATTTTATATGAAGTGACTTTTTCTGAAACATGTGCTTTCTCCAAGCCAATGTTTTGATCAAATAGGATGTCATGTACAGTCACTACAGAGCTGCCACACTGTTGCACCATGTCACATACAAAAGGCCGAGCGCATGCTTCAGGGATGCAAAGTGTTAAGTGCAAAACTGCAAAATGACCAGAATCTACATTTAGGGCTGTCTGAAGAAATTCAGAACACATTGTCGCATTTATTTTGGTCCGAATGTGTTCATGAAACTGAAATAGATCAATAGACAAGTTTTTACAGATTTTGGTTAATGTGTCTACGGACAACAGGTCGTTAAATCTCATCAAGATTAATTGCGTAGACCAATACATTACACAACTGTACCAGTATATCTATTCTATATAATAGGCAGTATGCAACAATGAACATCAATATTGATTTTACATTGAAGATGATTCATACTGCCATTCTTAATCATCACATCACGATGGAACAAATGTCTGGTCTATATAAAAAGTCCAATTCTATATATTTCCTTAATATCTGTCTCATATGATTCAGACAATGCAATTCAATGCAATAGCAAGAAACCAATTTTCTTTCTGTCTGAATGAATATCATCTTTCTTATTTTTGGAAAAGGAATCCACATGTAATCTTGATATTGTCTCTCTTAATCGTGTACATACAGTTTGAGTATTGCATTACATATACATTGTACAATGTATTTCATGTTTTGTGAAAGCAATTCTTATAAGATTTTATATTGTACCTTTTCAAATCTCGAATGTAACATTTCTCAATACATACATGTGTGTCTTGATACCGATTCTTATTCGATTTTTATTGTGCATTCAATTTTTATTGTAATTTTTCACAATATGTATGCAACATACATTTTTTATGTAAATTCTTATTTGTTTTAAAATGTTCTTCCAAAATGATGATTTTGGAATAAAAATGCTTCCGTAATCTCAGAAAAAGAGCATATTATAATTATTATATGTATAGGGTAAAGTGGGTAATATCACGCAGGTGGGTATTATCACGCACCTAATTTAATGGCTATCTAAGGCTTTAGTTGTGATAGAAATCACCCATGTTACAGGTGAAAAATGTGCACGTGCATCTGAGGAATTCACCTGATAGCCTCATATGCTTGAGTGTACCACTGGCAAAATTGCAGATGGGCTTCAAACAACTTGGGTGTTTTCTATTAATATTTATGCCTTTTTGATACAATTTCCTGCATCTAAATGATATATAATTACGGCTGCTGTTTAAGTGATGCATTCAGTGGATAGCCATGATGTTTGAAAGACATAACATACAGTAGGATTTCAAAAAATGATTACGCAGAATGTTAGTAATGATGAAGACACTGGTATGCATGTAAATGTAATGAGTACAGACAAGGAGTAATATCACTCATGTTTATGGGGTAATATGACGCACATTTGGGCTAAAATCACGCATATTTGGGGTAATATCACGCACATTGGGGGTAATACCACGCATCTAGAAGATCCAAACATGCAGCCATCATTAAAAATACCTCCAAATTTCAATTCAGTCAAGGCCTCCAGTGGCACCGTGTCACCCATTGTATACCTTATTAGCAGTTCGGATTGAGCATGGATTTAAGGATTTGATGTGTGATAACCAGTTCCAGATAGACACTAACTACATTTTGCTGATCGGCAAGATAAATCTTCGAATTGAAAAATGTTTACTTAAAGTCACAAATTTTTTACACAAACTCAAGAGAAAAGCTGGATTGTTACCCGATCTTCATGACAACAAAAAAATACTCACTAAATTTAACCAAAATCAACTGTATACATGTGAATTTCATTAGACGAAGAAGGTCTTGAGCTTATTATTGGTTTCAAATACATTGGTACTGTGCCAATAAAATGGCTAACTTCAGCCTATTTAAAGTGTCCGATAACAAAACACCATCCCAGACAGACTTTTTTATTTTATTTAAGGGAATATTTGGAAGATGTGTTATTGTGTTAACTGCCTATATATGAAGTGAAATTTCTTTTCCCCTGTTCTTTACCATATTTCCCAATTTTCTGGAATTAACTTCCTTATAAACTAAAAACAAAATTTGACCATTTCACTAAATACTGTCTATTTGCCCTTAAATTTTCTGAAGATTCCGATGGTTATATTCCTTGCATTTTCAAAATTAGACACCTATCTGGTGGGATCTGTCGCTTTCCCTGTCTTTCAAAAGTTAACTTTGGACCAAAGAAGTGGGGGGGGGGAGGGCTCTGGCCCTATGGGGTCATGGCAAACCCCCTCCCCCCGATTCCCTTAATACGCCACTGCAGGTGTGAGAATTACAGATATATAATAATATATATCTTCCATAAAGATAAAATATTCTCAGATATCACGTCTTCATTGTTCGTTACATTTTGATTATTTCTGGAAAGTGAATATTAATGAACTTACCCCCATACTCCGTGTCAACTGACCCCACCACTCTTCCACTGTTAATTTTTAAAATAAAATTAATTCCGAAAGACTGAGAATCGTTAGTGACGATAATTTATAAGTGTAAAGATCTTTTAAAATATGCATCTGCAGAGTTGATTTGTATGACACTCATGTCCCCATGCATGCAGAATGCATGCAGATCTGATAACGATATGTCAACTTATCTCATACTGTCAAAGATAGATAGATAAATAGATAAATAGATAATAGATAGATAGATAGGTAGATAGATTGATTGGTCCCGAGGATAGATGAATACATAGAGTAGACAGGAAATTAATCTGAATCATCACAGCCTCAATCTGCGTCATATAACACCTACACTGCCGTGTGATATTTCAAAACAGAAGTGCGTGATATTACCCACAGAAAAGACAGGAATGGCCCTAGTTCTTTTAACTGTGTGCCAAGTGCTCTAATAAGTTGCCGACCAATGGAAATGGATTTTTTCTTACTCCCGAGTTCAACATCAATCAAACTCTTTACTTTTTGGTATGAAAGTTAAAACACCACAGGGCTGGTAGCCATATAAAAATACAGCTGTCTAATATCCGCACTAGGTGCGTGATATTACCCACTTTTACCCTATATGTATATGTATGAGTCATAAATATTCATCTAAAAATTTCCCACAAAAAGTGAATTGACAGGATTTCGTAATGGCCTGAATTTTTGATCAGATATTGTCATCTCTTGTGAATCTGAAATTAAAATTGAGGCTAAATAGATCGATGATTTGGGCTTCATGTCCTGTATTTATGCTAGGCAGGCTGATTAGGAGAAGAGGGACATGGCAACGAGACGAAAGATGATTGAAACTGCCATCAAACATAGTCCTAGGTGACCCGACAAGAGCTGGATTCTAACCTTGGTCCCGCCGATTGGCAGCTCACACTACTTCTGAGCTAAGGCTCCCGCTTCAGGTGGTTTTGATACTTTCCGAGATAGGATTTCTTAAAAATATTAAAATGTTCCCAAATATAAGGATATGTGAAAAGTGCACATAATTTAATTGAATTACGACACATTTGTTGTCATTTCATATCGAACTTGGAACATTGTATTTCCTAAACAGTTGAAATTTTTCTGAAAGGTTGTTGCTAAAAAGTGTAAAAAAATAAAATGAAGAAAATAACATAAAACAATAATGTATTGTTATCATGATGTACTTTGCGTAGTCAAGCTATGTGAGACATGAGTCAATTTGCATTGTTTGTGCCAACACTCCAGCATATCAGACAATACATCATGTCCTTCAGACAAAAAAAATTATTGCAATCCAAAAAGTGCACATTAAGCTCTCATTAAATCAGCAGTTCTTGGTAAAACACTACACACTATAGCATATTAAATTTGAAATATATCATGATTTTCCATCAAAACAAATATTTTTTTAAATGTGCAACAGACAGATAGATATGGTTAGCGCAGCTCAGCTCGCTAAGTCTAAGGTCATATCTGGGTGCTCAAGAGGGTTGATTGATGAGATGGGAGAGCGAGTGGGAGTGGTCAACATGTTACACATTTAACCCATGCAAGGGCTCTTTTACTTGCCTTGGACAGACACTGATTCAAGGGGCCACCAATTCAATGTCTTATTGAATGTCATCCAGCTGGGATTTTGCTTGTAAGCGTCAAACGAAAATTTCAAGTTTCCCACTCGAGGTTCTAACCTATGCCGCACAGACCTTCAGCACGTCGTAAATAGTCATTCATGCTCTTTCTCATAAATTGCGTCATGATATATCATATTATGTAACCTTTTCTTGCTTGGAGTGGCTTGAAATACTGGCTGAGTCATGAAAATCAACATGTTGCAGTGACTCACACATTAAAATCTTCCAGACTTTCAATGCATACATATTATATGATACTGATAAAAATCTAATTGAAAATGCAAATTTCACGAAGTCATATCTGTCACAAAGAGATGCCTAGAACAGATACTGAAAGCTCATTAGATGAAGTGAGTCATACTTTCTTGAAGAGCAGCACAAAAAACCAGAAAATTAAATGTCAGTCAGTCTGGTTCATTTTTTGTAAATAGCAACTAAAAATAAAGTTTCAAACCACATGCACATGTTGCACGAAGAATGACTCATTCTCCTTTTCGAGATTTATCAATATTTTAAAGAATAGTTTTGTTTCTCTTTAACGCTACAGTGGTTTCATGCATTACGCGACCCTCTGTTGTAAGACCAATTTGCCTTATGCGACCGCCTTCCTCCTGCTCTATAGGTTGTTTGTGTGCATTTTCACCTCCCCCATGAGACACCACTTCATTACCACAGAAGGGCGTTTTTATAATGTGGGAACCACCGTGTAATATTACTATTTTACTCCAAAGCCGCTCATACCTTTTTCTTTTCACACTTGAGCTCTCACAAGCTTGTGTCTTGACCTGGCAACTCACATTATTCTGTTCACACTTCTCAGTATTTGCTATACTTTCTTGGTCGGACTATAACTCTGAGATTTTTCTTTGCAACACCATTCGCGCCACCTTTATGTCTCTTGACCTTGCGACTGCTATATTTTCTGACACTCATGATGTCTCAGCGATATGATTCTTGCCCATTACAGCTGCTTCATGGTTTCGATATTCTTGGAGCCTTGAAACTCCCAAATATGTTTTCTGTATGTTGCAATGTCTCTCTATACATTGCAACTCCTGAATTTCCAGTCTCTCGATATCGTTATTCCCAACTGAAGAAATTATTTAGACTAAAAAATTGCAAGATAAGCTATTATCATAAACCTGAGCCGCTGGTAGCTGACCAAGTCAGACCGCCTTCTGTGTTGAAGGTTGGTCTGAGACTTCATGGATCTGAATCATGGACATTGAAATTAAGATATTCTCAGTGGACTTTGAAGAGAAAAATTCCAGTTGCATATTGTTTGAATGCGACATTAAATTGGTGGTCCCTATATTGGTGCCTGTGCTTGGCAAGTAAAGGGTCCTTCACATCATTTTAACATACGCAACATGTTGAAGCATCTCTCCAATGGATGAATCCCTTGTGGACGGCCGCGATGCTGAGATTATCGGGCTGCGCTTACATGTACAATACCATCTAATTATACATAAATCTTCAGTGACCTCACAGCCCAGCTCCTCACCCCTCCCCTCTGGTCTTATTCTTTCTAGGTCATCCAATGTCAGCCATATTTGTCCTGTCAGATTGTGCAGGAACAACAAGATAATTATGTCACCCAGGAAGGAGGACAGCCTTATGAAAACAGAACACACAATGTGACAGCTGCCCTCAGCTTGATGCTCTGTGACTTGATGCTATGGTTCTGTTTTATTCATCTTATATATACAATATAGTGCAATATGCATGGGTAGAATTTATAGTAGGGCCTACGAAAGAAAATGGGCATGATGGTAAATAGTGTTTATATTAATGTAATGACTTCTGATGACTATGATATTATACGTAAAATTAATGATATTGCTGAATTATTTTCTCAAAGATCTGCATGAAACAAGTTATAGCAGCCACATCTTTATATTCAGGTCTTTTTGAGGTTGAATAGTAACAAAAACACATAGTACGTATTTTGACAGGAGCTCTCAGATGTTTCCCAGGCCAAGAAAATACTATACATTACAATATAAGAATGCAGAAGACAAAAAGAAATGGGGATGTATAGTATCCTTGTGGTACATTGTAGCACAGGACAATACTCCACAGACTTGACAGTAATGGCGTTTTGAAAGGTACACAGAATAATACTTTCAGACATACAGAATGACATTAGGCATATTTTTCACTGTATACACTCTTAACAAAAAGGTTTTATATGGAACCTTTAAGAGTTCTATAAGCTGGTATAGATAAGGAACCCTAAAAGGTTCATTACTCAACTTTAAAAAGGTTCCAATAGCATGCAAAAACAACATTTAGATATTCCAGCTGCACTGAACTCCCACAATGGAACCCCTCTCTCTCAAGTTGGGAGCACAGGGTCCTATCATAGGGCCCTACCAGGTATTTAACATTTACAATTTAATTAAAACCCAAAAAAATTTAGAACCTTTTTTCGACTGTGGGTTCTTTCTATATACCATCAAGTACCTTTTTCGTTAAGAGTGTAATAAGCTTAGGACTACTTTATATGCAGTGGACTGGTTGTTGGATTGTGGCCACTGTTGTGTATGCCCAAATCATATATAATCACTCACAAATATCCACAAATATCCACAAAAGACTGTCATGGATTTTGGCTTAGTCTTTTGACTTTGACCAAAGAGCCTATTTGACTATTAGCCTATTTGATATTAGCCTCAATTTTTATTGGCTGTTGGATATTAGAATGCAATCTCATTGAATTCTCAGTGTGCCCAATGAGAATGCAGCGTAATATCCACTGGCCAATCATGGCTCTGTTGATATTAGGCTCGACTGTCATTGGCTAGGATATTTGGCCAGATTCTCATTGGACAGGATATTAGGTGGCATTCTCATTGGACAAACTATTAACTACAGTGCCCCCTAAAGTGGATATTAGTCAGGATTCTCATTGGTCAAGATATTAGGGCGTATTCTCATTGGTCAGTTCACTATTATCCAAAGTTGGATATTTGTCAAAATCCACAATAGTATAAAGGAGTTATTGCGAGTGACTTGGGCATGTATCCAAAGTATAAGATCTTTGCCAAAATCCACTATAGTCGGGAATGAGCGATAATGAGTGATTTAGGCATGCGCCCAAAGGACCTATATTTTGCCCAAAGGCCTCGCGGATATTTTGAAGGATACGATGACTTTGGGAAAGTCATGCCAAAAGGAGTCGTAATGCCCAAAGGCCCTATATTTTGCCCAAAGACCCTATAATTTGCCCAAAGACCCTATATTTTGCCCAAAGGCCCAATATCCATGCCCAATAGGCCTATTGGGCACAATAGTGGATATTGGCTGTAACAACTGTCACATAAGACTTCTTCTGTGGTCATAAAATGGTCTATTGTGGGTGTAAGTTTTTTTCCTCTTTAAATGCAATAAATATACAATGTTGCTCATAAATATGGAATACTTCAGCAATCTCCATAAAATTGATAATTTTGGCAACTTCTGCTGGAGCACATGTCATGATGGTCCAATGGAATTGTAACTACTTCCAATGACCAGTGACCCCCATTAGGGAAGAACATGTCACCATAAAAAACTCATTTTACAGTGACGACCCCTGGCAGAGTTACAGTAGGGTGAAATGCGGAAATTCATGGGGTTATAAGGCAGGGCACATGCACCAAAAACTCAAAATATTTGCTAAAATAGTACTAAACACTCTAAAAAATGTCGGGACAAAATTGGTTTTTTAGATTCAAAATGGTTTTTTGAAAAACCAAATTTCAATGCAAAACCAACATGGATTTTTAAAAAAATCCATGTTGGTTTTTTGCATTGAAATTTGGTTTTTCAAAAAACCATTTTGAATCTAAAAAACCAATTTTGTCTGAATTTTTTTAGAGTGAAGGCTTTCAAAAGGTGATTACCAATGAAAACTAGTCCATTACAGTGGACATTGCTTACATTCAAACTCTGACCTTTTACTACTATTTCTCCAAAAGGGTATTCCGTATTTATGAGCAAGACTGTACCATATTGTTTATGCAAGGAAACGCTGGTCCGTGGTCAATGGTCATATAAGCCAAGTCAGTCTTTAAAAGTCATATAGAACGTATACTGCATTGGCCCTTGTATAGCAGTAAATGTTACTGGCACCACTTACAAATAACCAGATCTACAGGGCTTAGTAAGCAATGCAAATCCATTAAATGACAAAAAACAAAAACTATTTCAGGTCTCATATTGCATTTTGCCATGCCACTAACAAATTAAGCATTTTTTGGACAATGTTTGCTAGATATTTGATGGTCGCATTGCATGTTCGTGTAAAAATGGGATGGACATTAGTCCCTGTTATCATGCTATCATATTAGCAATGATACTACGCATGCTTGTGACTGTATTTTACAGAAATGTGTCTAAAAATTGATTTTTCCTACATGATATGTACAGGTTATCCACCTAGGCAGAGGGAGTGTGTAGTTTATCAAGCGAGGACTTTAGCCAGAGCTGTGATAAACACACATTCCTGATCCCATGGTGAATAACCGGCTTATACCATGAGACAACAGCTCAAACATACAAACCTTCCAGAATCACATGTATACGTGGAAGCAAAGAATATGGGATTTATTGCAGTGAAATACTGGTTTTTGATTGATATACAGCTTGAATGGTATAAAAGAACCTATAAATAAATGGTCATTCTCAGTCTCAGATAATTGATGAGTTTTTTGCCTGGATACCAGAGATGCTTCAGTAAATCCAATATTTATGTAAATACATCACAGCTGTATTGAAACCATTCGAAGGCTGTAACATGCCCTGACAGATTCACCTTTTAAAACAATCAAGGTCATACACAAGTATGTTGTTTTCTGCAAAAGCTGCACTATATATACCTCACGTGTAATTACTATAGTTCTTTCCTAATGAACCTGCCCACTCGCATGCCTCTTGAGATAGAAAAACTAATTCTTTCTGGAATGGGCGACTATTCCTGAAATTACAGGAAATTGTTGTCGTTCGGGACAAGCTGTCATTATATTCATTTTGAGATGGTATGTGTTAATTATGACTTATTCTCCTGCTTTGTGTGTTCTTATAGCACAGTGTTTTGAGATGTGCTCTGCCTATGTAATGGACTTCAAGATAAACATTCATATTTTATTTACACACAGATAGATTTTCAAATGGGTAAATGAGTAACAGTGTTGAGGACTCTCAATCTTTCAAAAGTTTCATCTCATCTTTCAACCCTCATGAGCAGCTAGAGCTACCTACCTAAACACTGGCTACAGACCTACAGTATGTTGCCTTTCTACAAATATAGTCTGAATCCCAGTGTCCAGGGAGCCAATTAAATGAGTGTAAACCAACTCCCTGGCCAACTACCTGTAGGTCAAACTTAGCTGGCAATCTTACATGACACCAAGATTGAAGAAAATTGAGGTAAATTGAAGAAAACTGCTCCAGGTCAGTGGCCCTAATTTGATCAATCTCCTCCCTGAACCCTAAACCTTGATTGCTGAAACCTACATGCATTTAGGTAATCCTGCATTGCAAGATATCAAATCATACATCCACATTACCTTGTCCATATCATCTTGATTGCAATTATACGAGGGGCGTTCAGAAAGTTCACGGTTTTTTTTTTATATGGACACTTCTATTCAATCTAGAACTATGAATTTTTACAGGATAAAATTCAGCAGTTTTGGAATGGATTCCCAAAATTTTGTACAATTTGGACATTTTTAAGTCATTCTGCAGTTGCCATGGAACTTTCTGAATGCCCCTCGCAGACTCTATATATATATTTATTTCTCTTCATACATTTTGACAAGGTATATAATATGGAAATATGTATGTTTAAATTATATTAGGTTACAAATTACACAAAGTTATACAGTACACAATATAAATAGAAATTGTTCATTTTCTCCAAATTCAATGAGGCCATTTCTCAAGTCTTTTACAGCTTGCACAGTTGTCAGATCTTCTGGCGTGAATTTGTATAGGTTATTCACCTAGGGAGAGGCAATATGTGATTTATCCAGCGAGGGCGTTAGCCCGAGCTGTGATAAACACATATTGCCGATCCCTCGGTGAATAACCGGCTTATACCATAAGACAAAACTGAAACTTGTCATTTGTAGCTGTGGGTTTTTCACAGCTTCACTTATTATTCTCCCATGGGAGGATAACAGGACAACAAAGAATATGGGTTTTATTGCAGTGAAATAGTGGCTCATGATTGGCTGACAGAGGTGTCGAATGGTATAAGTCCATTAATCTCAATTTGCCATTTAACAGTTTGTGTTTTTCAATTAATGTGTTGCTGGCAATGGCACTCAGGTTATGGCCCATCAATGAATTCACATTGCATAAGCCATTGTTTGCTATATGCTTCACAACTGGATTGTCACTTTCAATCATGGTCTTCAGAAGCTTCAGAAATCTGTTGAAAACTTGTTTTATGGAACTGGTAGAGTTGACAAGTTTTGGCAAAAATCTGGTGTGAGTTCTATACGGGAGGCCAAATATCTGCCTGGTGTATGTTCAAAGCTAATGGCATTGACTACAGAAAAAACCGTTGATGATATTGGCCTAGTTTCTGGTGAAAACTATGCATTTGTGATTTATTTGGTCAAAAGAGTCCTGAAAAAATGGATGTAATCCATGGTGATTGGAGCTTTATGACCCATATTCATGCCTTATGAGGCAGGCTAGTAAGGAGAGTTGAAGTCTTGAAGAACACAGCAATGATTGAAACTGTTGTCCAACATAATCCAATTTGACCAGGATCCAACGATCGCAAGCCCAGAGACTGGCAGAGAGCTACCAACTTAGACAATCCACCTCCCTTCCACATAATTATTCTTTCCCTTTTGTTTCTAGCATATTGTCATTGGTACACAATCACTTATCACTGTGAACATTCATAACACATACAATTTTCAGAAATCCCAATGTTTTCATGTTACAGTTTGTAATAAATTTAGGAAATATTTATATTTTACTCTATAAGCTTTGCTTATATCATTGCCATTAAAAGTAGTCCATTAAGAAAAATCCTTCACAGCCATCTGATCAGTCTTCTCCGAGGGTTGGTACAATTCCCAGGACCATGACTGATGTCAATATTTCATGTGATCTAATGCATTTGGCCCAGGGTGTGTTCTTACTATGTATACTCTGTGGCTATTTTTTGTCATATAGGAACTACGTAGCACGCCAACTGATGTTTTTCCTTTTCCATTTTCTGGTACGATGGTGAAAATCTATATATTCAATCTTGCCAACATTGACCTGTTTATCTGCATGAATGACAGATTGCTAGCATGATATGTGTGTATTGTCGATGGACAAAGATAATTTACTTGGCTCAATATCATTCTGGATGACTGGCATCATTGCCATTTGATGTACTGTGGTTCATTTGCAAAAATCCTTCACTCTGAGGGATGATACAATTCCCAAGCTTGTGACTGATGTCAATATTTCATGTGATCTAATGCATTCTGCCAAGGGTGTGTTCTCACTATACTTTGCTTTGTTTTTTCATAGAACATTACTCGCCAACTGATGTTTTTCCTTGTCCGCTTTCTTGTATGATGTTGAAAATCTTGTATAATGTTGAAAATCTCTATTCAATCTTGCCAATTATGACCTGTTCATCTGCATGAATGACAGATTGCAAGCATGATATGCGTGTATAGTCTATATTCATGACCACAGATGAGGCAGGATTTGACTCACGGCCTGGGACTCATGGACTAATAAGAAATGCCAAATAATCAAAATTTACTACGCTCAATATCATTCTGGATGACTGGTATCATTGCCATTTGAAGTAGTCCTTCAAGAAAAATCCTTCACATCCATCTGATCAGGGCTTCTCCAGGTGATATCACAATTCCCATGACTGTGACTGATGTCAATATTTCATGTGATCTAATACATTTTGCCAAGGGTGTGTTCTCACTAGTCACTATACTCTGCTATGTTTTGTCATGGTATGTTTTACACTCTTTCCCTACACTCCAACTGATGTTTTTCTTTTTTTTCTTCTTGTATAATGGTGAAAATCTCTATTCAATCTTGCCAACTATGACCTGTTCATCTGCATGAATGACAGATTGCAAGCATGATATGCGTGTATAGTCTATATTCATGACCACAGATGTGGCAGGACTTCAATCATGGACATAGAAATGCCAAAAAATCTGAATTTGCTTTGCTCAATATCATTCTGGATGACTAGCAGAGATTCAAGAAGCCACAACTTGCATGCACTACCATGCAAGCCTCACTGTATTTACTGCAATACATTTGTGTATGAATATAACTCAACAGGAACATACAAGTACCTTTAATAGGCTCAAGGCAAATAGCAAACAAATATTTCAAAATTTTGCAAGTACATCATTCGGTTTGTGCCTCGTTATCTAATGGCAATTTATTTACTACCTACAATGGATATCTATCGACAGAATTATTCAGATGATAGTCTTGTGTTTGTCTGTCTTGAGATAGGCCTCACTCAGCTTTCTATCTTCCTACTCTCTTCAAATCATCCACTGAAAGTCAAAATATGATAAAATAGTACCAAATTTAGCCAACTGCTTATTTATTCTATTTCAGAGACCAAATTCAGCAAAATGACAAAAACAACATCCCATACTGTTCTAATAGTGTTCTATTCACATATCATGCTAAATACCAACATTCACTACCCAATATATGAAAGTTGAAAGTTGAAAGTTTTATTAGGAGTCCAAAGTCAGCGCGAGGCTGTTTTAGCTTGGAGCCATCATGAACATAATGTAAATAAATATACAACAGAGATAAAATTATTACAATATCACATTAAAACAAAAGAATAGTATTCATAAGATCAATATTATGACGAATAAAATCAAAAGTTACATTTTTAAAATCAAGTTCACAAGTCCGTGGATTTTAGGTGGGCAATAACAGCTTTTTTAAAATTATAAATTGTCTTTGAATTTCTAACACTTGATGGTAAGTTGTTCCATAATTGTCCCCCTATTTGCTGAAAAGATTTACTGTGGCACTTTGATCGGTGAAAGTCGCCACGTGACGCTTGGCGTGTGTTATAATGATGCACATTGACATTGTTTGTAAAAAAGTTCATGTATTGAGGCATCATGTTGTTGTTGATTTTCCACATTAGGCAGAGAATGTTGTAACTGAACCTCTGTCTCACACTTAACCAGTGTAGACAGTTGAGCATATCCTTCACGTGGGTTCTGTGGTGGCAGTCTAGAATTGCCCTCATAGCACAATTCTGTATGCGCTGAAGTTTTTTGTAGTCCGTGCTGGTGATGCTAGCACCCCACACAGTGCTGCAGTAGTCCAAGTGTGGGAGGACCAGTGTATTATACAACATGACCCTCGTCGTCTGGTTGATGAACTTACTGGAGCGACGCAACACACCTACTGCTCTGTTCAGTTTGCCAAGTAGTTCCAACATATATTTATCAAATCTTAAATTTTCGTCAATTAACAAACCAAGATATTTGACATTATCTGTTTGTGTAATCTCATTATTGTTAATATTAATATCCAATTTGTCAACTAAGTGAGTCCTTTTTTGTCTACTACATATTAACATACACTGCGTTTTTCCAGCATGTAGACTCAGTTTATTTGCGCATAACCAATTGAAAATTTCTTCTAACTCACACTGCAACATTTCATTCACATTGTTCACAGTTTTATCAGCATAATAAAATGCAGTGTCATCAGCATATACATTCACATGACATCTAGTAAAACAACTCGGTAAATCATTCACATACACAATGAAGAGCAAGGGTCCGATAATGGACCCCTGCGGCACACCACATTTGACAATCTCAGGGTTTGACAGGTTATTAAAAATTGAGCAAAACTGAGTTCTGTTTTCAAGATATGATATAAACCACATAAGTTCAACATTTCTGACACCGTAGTGTGACAATTTTCTGTTAAGAATACAATGATCCACCGTATCAAAAGCTTTCTGTAGATCTAATGCTATCATTCCAACAACATTACCCTGGTGGAGTTCATGATAAAATTGTTCTGTAAGCCTATGTAAGCTAGACTGACATGAGTGCTTCCTTCTGAAGCCTGACTGTTCTAGACACAAAAGATTATTGTCTGTTAAATAGTCATATAATTGTTTGTGTACAATTCGTTCCATAAGCTTAGATACAACTGGCAAGACAGATACTGGTCTGTAATTTCCAGGATTTGTTTTAGGACCTTTTTTGAAGATGGGTGTTATTCTCGCATGTTTCCACTCTTGTGGGAAAGTACCTGTTTTTAATGACAAGTTGAAAATGAAAACTAAGCTAGATAAATTGCCACATGTTTATTATCTTATGACCCCAGTTGTCATGATAACTGGGATGACAGTGCCCATAACAGAAACATTACATTATCACCATGGAAACAGACTCTCCGGATATGTTGTTTTGATGGACCTAGGTGTTTTGGGAATTTGGGAATGCCTGCATTGGGTATAAACAAGTATAAATGACCTTGAAAACTATATTATGATTATGTTATGGTTATTCGGGGACTACAAGCTTATTTGACATAGGTGTAATTTAAAAAATAGTTTGTTGTTTCAAAAAAATTTTTTTTTAACTGATTCAGAGATATAGATCTACTTCTAAATAGTGGATAAAAAACGAAGTGCTGAAAAACATAAATCCAGTTACTTTCCCTTTTCTTGTTTTCTGATAATTTAAAATTACAAAACAGCTCGAAAAGTTGTTAGAACTATAAAAATAAGGAAATTAAATTTGTCTCACAATGGGGAATACATTTATTTAAGCAGCCAGAAAATTAGACCATTACAAACATGTCATAAAATAAATGTAAGCCAATAACCTCTTTGATAACAGTGAGGGGGTTGGGGAACCTTAAGAAGGAAAATTGTAATTAACATAAGAAAATCCTTATAAACAGACACACTTATTTTTTGTTCCTATTTTTATGATGATGACAACCGGTCCCTAACGAGAACAATTTCCTGTAATTTCAGGAATAGTCGTCAATTCTAGGAAGAATGAGTTCTGCTTTCTCAAAAGGCATGTGAGTGGGCAGGTTCATTAGGACAGACCTATAGGTCATAGTAATTACACACATATATATGATATCACGTGTTGAAAACACCATGTGGTCCGTCAGTTGCAATGTCATGCCAGTGCCATGACTATAAATTTTGTAATTTGGTCTTGCTGTAGTTGTTATATGCATGAGTAATTGGTCATTGGTTAATTCAATGATGACTGTACATACAGAAAGAAATATTGGATAGAAAAATGCGGATAGATAGATAGATAGATAGATAGATAGATAGATAGATAGATAGATAGATAGATAGATAGATAGATAGATAGATAGATAGATAGATAGATAGATAGATAGATACAGTGCCGCCTGTAAGTAAGTGAAACGCATGATATTGTGCCATTTCATCAATGTTAACATCCTCAACCAAAATGCTTGTAAAGGCCAATATGTGAGGTATGTAGATGTAGGATAGCAATGGCGGCCTGAGCCTATGTTCTTTGCTGCAATTGGAGTTAGGTATGGGTCAAAGTCATTGATAAGGAAGTGAAACACAAGCCTAATGTTATTTCATAGGGAAGGGTGGTTCACTCACTTACCAAAGACTTTGACCCATACCTAACTCAGACTACAGCAAAGAACATAGGCTGCCATTGTTATCCTACATGCCTCACATATTGGCCTTTATGACCCAATATGTTTTCTTGTCATCGGATGAGAATTCATGCTTCTACAAGGAGTTTGGTTGAGGATGTTTAGCATTGATGCAATGGCACAATATCATGCGTTTCACTTACTTACAGGCATGTTATTTCCTATGTGCACTCCTAATAGTCCTATTTCCTGTTTTTCCAGTGGTGAATACATAAAATATATGCAATGTCATAAAGGAAATGAAAGGCCAATATATATACCTGTGCAAGTATATTGCCCCACAAAGTCAATAAGGAGTATATTTTATTACAAAGGGCATGAGGTGGGCGATTCACCCCATGGCAATAACCTGAATAAGTAATAACATTACATCCGTCGCATTGACTCAAATAGTATGAATTGTTTGGGAGCACTTAGCTGCTTTGTTGAAGTTTGACCTGTGATATTGTTCATGATATATTCCCTAATTGATGTAATAGTAATACTATACAGCAAATGCATGCAGGTTATAAATAGTTATTACTCTAACTGATGTGCTTATTCAATTGCAACTTATTTTAGAAGCTTTTAATATGGTAGGATAGTAGATGTTGCAAATGTTGTTTGCTGGGCAGCTCAACCTCCATCTTTGTTGAGGGAGCTGCACTTTCATTTTTAGTGACCACCGTATAATGATGAGATGAGAAGACTGGGAGTCTGGAACATACCCTAGGGCCTAGGTATTAATTCTTGGATGCCCAGGGTCTTTCAATTGCCCCAGCATAGATCGAATACTTTATACATCCCGCCTGCATTTAATGACCCATGGGCTCGGACTAAAGTGAGTTCCCAGGGTGAAAGTTGAACCCGCGCCCTCAGAGCCAGTGGCCAAGCATTCTTATCCATTAAGCCTTGAGAGAACGCATTGAACACTACACTGGTGGTTAGACGAGTTAAATCAAGTAAAACTTGTACATTTTCCAAGACTGTAGAAAGGGTTCCAGTTTTGACATTCATCTAACTATCAACTTCATCTGTTTCCAGCACTTTGACCGTTCCAACCAATCCTTGACAAGCTGTGGGCCTTCTATTTCTCCCAGGCTAGGAGAACAAAACTTGGTCCATGTATATCACAATACAGTTTCATTCTGAGCAAAAACTGAAAGCACATATATCTATCCATCAAAATATTTACTGAGGCCTATATTATCTATTTTTCCAGTTCATTTGAGGAAAAATTATTTAATGTTTTCATGGAATCTCAGACAAGCAAAATACAATCCTATATCAATTTAGGATTTGGCATATTGTTGCAATCATAATCCTAGATATGGCTATAATCTTAGCTATTTGATAGAAAGGACCATATAAGATATCATTTTGGTCTGACGAAATCCACAATTCCAAGCTCAGCACATTTTGTGTTAAAAGAAGGTTTAGAATTACTTTAAAAATTGCCTCCAGATCCATAAGGAGATTCACATTGCTGTAGATTTGAAAAATCAAAATTACTGCTGCTTGCAAGAAAGTGAGAAAGAAAGATTATATTTTGCAACCTTACAAATATAGCAAGTCCAGATTTGCTCTCTTCCTGTGGGATTTGACTTTGAATATGATAGTCAAAGAAAAAGGAAATCATTTAACAAAAAATATTTAATGGTTGCAAGATATGTCTTTCTATAATATACTAAAATCCCTGTGACTGCGATTAGAATGGAAACGTTCATGCCTGTGAGCAGAAAATGTGAGAAATGTATTCAAAATGAACATTAGTAATCTTGAGTTTATACTATTTTCAACCATTGGTGTGTTAATTGGCTTTGATTCTTATTGATTCAGAGTATTGAAGTATTTTTCACACACGTTGGATATTTTCGCCATCATTCGCGAATCAATTATGCATATTACAGACAACTCGAGCAGGTTCTTCTAAGATAGTGAAGCAAAACAAAGGTCTTGATCTTATAAGCTAAAACATAGGTCAAACGTTATCCCTTGTCGGCTAACATCAGACGTGAAAGATCGTCGGAGTCTCAGACAGTGAACGATTCCTCACTCCGAGGAAGATTAATTTCCTTTCGTGGGAGGAATCTATCAGTCTTTACAGAGAATTCATCAATTTCTCAAAACCAAAGTAAATCAACAAGATCTACATCTGCCAAAGACACTACAAAGCAACTCCCATATACATAAACAAGGCCCAGGATATTCTTGGAGTCTTGCTGAGTGGGAGTTCAACCATATACTCCACTGTTTTCCCAATGCTGAGTAGTGAGTACCATCCTGCCTGAAAACCATCCCAGAATTTAACATGGTATAATATGTAGTTTGATAAGGTACTATATATCTATTTATTTAAATTAAAGAATTTTTATCCATATTTGATGAAACTTGGATTAGGCACTAGCCTACATATTTCACTTCTAACAGTACTGCTTTTGAAAACATTTCAACAATGTTGGCATGGTAAAAATTTATTCTAAATGAGAGAAATGATAAAATTGTGAGAAACAGCCATTAGCCTCACTTTTCTCTTGTGATTTATATATTTTGGTCCAATTTGATCACTCCCTCCGAACAGGATCTAACATCTGGATCTCAAAATCGATGTCTAATTACTACTTACTTCAGACTACAAGAGTTAAAACAAGAACTTGTTAATAAACAGAGGCATAAATAGGCCTACATCATATATACAGTTACCTTCGTGAACCTTTCGGTTTTTCTATATCAGGATATCCTGTCTACCTCTAAGCAGGATGTTGCGCTTTGTCATTTATTATTGTAGATTGATCGTAAGGAAGTTTGTCATACATCAAACGGATGGTGGCAATTTTCTGTGGGCGGATTGACTCTGTGGCGATTTGTTACAAAGCCGTTTCATCCTGTGGTCAGGCTGACCAGCACTGCGAATTGTCTTTTCTCTGTAAAATTCACACTAGAATATATGGATACTAGAGTTGAATGTTTCATACAAGTTTTATGAGTAAAATTGTAAGCTCAATTTCTTTTTCTTTAGGCAGAACATCTGTTGGATGTTGATCTGAGAAACTAAAATCCAATTTGTCAGCCCTGGCCTTCGGTGAACTAAGACTGATAATTAATCGGAATACACTGAGAGTTAGTAATAGCCAAATATCATTAACGCAGTGACATTTATTGGCACCGGTGAACAGATTACCAAATTAGACCGTTTGAAATTTTACATCTCTCAATATCTCTCAATAATTTGTTAATTTCTCAGATAGAAAGACCAGTATAAAGCGCAGAGCTCTGTCGAGGCGGTTTTGGTTGCTCACAATGATTGATTGATGGGATAAGAAAAAGTGGGAGAATATTGGGAGTCTTCAACTATGTACAATTTACCCCATGTGAGAGATTATTTTAGATTTTGCTCTCTGTCAGTCGAGAAATAAACTTGTGGTAAGTGGTAACAAATCAAACAAATCAAATCGTTTTATTTATAGTCTTAGATAAAGGTACGGGCCAAACATTAGCATCGAAGACTATTGACAAGAAATGTCTAAGAAACTCAACAATCCCCTTCTTCTCTGTTGTTCAAGATCATTGCTCATGAGAATCTCGTGAATTGAAAATATTTTGGATTCACAACCCGGAGTTTGAACTAATTGAAAATATATGGGATTAACAACGCGGCGTATGAACTAATTAAAAATCAAGGGATTCATCACCTATAGTATTCGAATAAACGAAAATATATTACACTGTTATCGCAAAAGGTTCTTGATAGTATAAAGAACCCATAGCTGAAAAAAGGTTCCAAATCTTTTTAAGGGTTCAACTGAATTGAAAAGGTTCAATACTTGGTGAGAAGGCCCTATTATTATAGGACCCTATGTTTCCAACTTTATTGAAAGGGGTTCCATTGTGGGAGTTCAGTGCATCTGGATAATCTAAGAGTTGCTTTTGGTTGCTGTTGCACGGAACCAGTGGCGTCCCTATGGCGGGGGGCATGGGGGGCACAGGCCCCCCCATATTGGACCTGTGCCCCCCAGGTGCCCCCCCATATGAACTTTCCAACTCTGGCTAAAATATACAATTAGTATAGAGGGTGCCCCCCAGAGAATCGCGTGCCCCCCCCAGGTGCCCCCCCGCTCGAGACTCCCCAGTTACGCCACTGCATGGAACCTCTTTAAAAGTTGAATATGGAACCTTTTAGGGTTCCTTATCTATACCAGCTGATAGAACCCTGAAAGGTTCCATATAACTCCTTTTTGTTTAGAATGCAGGATTGTTACCACTTATCTTCCCAACCAATACGAAGACAATGATAGTACATTGTCATGGAGCTTTAGACACCGATTTGGAGGGTTCTAACTAACAAAAATGCATGTTAGAACCCGACAAAGAGGTGTCTATGTGACTTAGACATCATATGCTCCTTCGATTATACATTTTAACTTATAATTTTTGCAAATAAACGATAATATGATTGTTTGGTTGCTGTTGTAAACAGAGTTAATCCCTAGCCGGGCGCTAACATGCAAAATTGCCAGTCAGATACCAGCTTTTCCAATGATAAAAGTATCTTCGTGATGTCTAACTTTCAATTGGAGAGATTCCATTGGAACTTTTGCACAATGATTCACAATCTACTACAAAAATGTGCAGTGTACAGTGAGCATGTAGCCACTTTGACTAGTGGGCGTTTTAGCATTGCCAATGCCAATGGTAAACCTTGTACCAGCTGTCTGTGACGTCAGCAACATCAAGTAGTTGTTGCCATGGTAACCAACAGTAGCTTTGAAACAAAATTATTGTGTAATTGTTGAGCTAATAGCAAAATGGTTATTTTTGGAGCTTTTGAAAGGCACATGATTGAATTTGACATTTCTGATAATTTAAGTGAAATTACCCCAATTACCATAGTCTTGGTTCATAATTTGATGAATAGAGTTGGCCTAGATTTGTTTCAGCTTTTTCACATCTTTCTTATTTGCTGAAAGTTTTTCTGCTGATGCCACATTATCAATAGCCTCTAATTCTCTCAAAAATGTTGAATCTTTTAATTTTATCACCGCTCAGTCGCATTATGTTGCTAGCTATGCGTTCCGTGATGCGATATCCCGACAGAATCCTACCTTAATTTTCTGGATCCCCCAGGTCTCGCCTTACAAAAACTTTAATATCTCAAAATTGATTGATTGATCTATAGGTATATCAGCCTTCGAGTAGGCCTAAGCCTAACTATGTTGATTCTTTCTCAACATTTATATCAGTGTAATTATCCTCTTATTTGTTAGGAGTGATGCACACCAACAACTTTGTTTCTATGTTCTTTTTAACTTTTTCCACACAAAATTGCAGAAATCAGTTCCAGACCGATGCTCAGACCAATTTGCAATCAACAAACAAGAAAGTGACAAATTAGCTCCATGTGTCCTTGTGCAGGGGAAATTAATCTACCAAACCAACTTTAAAAAACAAATTCTTTGAATCTTTGTGCATAACTGATTATTTTGAGGAACAATAATCAAAATATTCATGCAGACTTTTTAAAATTAGCAAATTGAGAAATATCCAAATATTATGTTCATTCAGGAACCTGTATCGATAAATTAATATGATTATTGCTCTAAGAAGTATACCAAATTAGCATATTATTATCATTACTATATATAAACACAATTACAAGGCATTGCATCAGGTAGAGTAGGTCGGGGCGAGAAGCCCAGGTTAGGTGAGAGGCCCCCCCCCCCCAAGGTTATATCTTAACTTATATTTTTGGTGCTTTTTCTTATTGATAGGATTGAAGCTAAAGGCTTTTTAGGTGACGTCACAAATTTTCAGGGCAAACAGCACCAAACCATAGTAGGGTGAAAGCACAGTAAGGGCCTCAATTGCGTTTTGATCACATAAAAGTAAATTTAGGGTCCTATAAACCAATTTCTGACATAAAGAAGAAACAGTGCAGTATTTAAGCTTGACCAACAAGTAAATCTGAGAAATTTAGGCATTTTTCATGAGCATACAATTGAAACCATGCTCTGGGCAGACCTTTAAAGTGGGTATCATTTGTTAATTTTAGCATGTAACCAGTGGCCCTTTTTCTGAAGCACCATCTATTCCAGCAATGCTGTAGCCTAATACTTAGTTCACATTCTGCCGGTGACATTATCTGTTTACTGTACCTCCCTGGCCTTCTGTAGGGACCATTGGCTGACTTTTCAATATGATGATTATGGCAGCCATGATGTCCAAAGAAAAGGTCTGCTTGTAACCATATTTTTGCAAATTTACAGTCAGGGGTTCAAAAGGCTGGCTGGAGGGTATTTTTATGTAATAATTAGCAGAATTTGAAGCTTTTGACTAGATATGATATTGGTTTAATGAATTCAAGCAAAAAATTTCCAATGGCCACTGATGATTGTAAGATACAAGAACCTTTAATGGCTAAAATAGATGTCCGTCCATTACGTCCACAACTGATTTTTTGGTAATTTAAATGAATTAAAGACCAGCTAACACGTCAACTGAGATAGAAATGCATGTCTATCTCTCTCTACCTATGTATGCAACTGAAAAATTAAAAAACACAATGAATTTAACTTATACACTTGACACCAGGCTAAAAAGTGTAAATGTCCGTCCATTACGTCCACAAAAATGTTCAAATTAGTCTGGGGACTGATGTTTGGAGGTCTGGTTTGTCACGAATAAAGCAGGGACACTATGTTTAGTGACAAATTTGGATTATTTTAGTGAACGCTGACAAGGCTCAAAAATTTAATTGGTCACAGTTCATGCCAACTGTCCATATCACATCTGCGAAAACTGTCGAAAAGCCAATGGTCCATTTCAGCAGAAAAACCTAGATTTTCATGGAACTTTCATAATGTAGTACATAGCAGCCCAGCAAATACCTGTCTTGATTTATTAGACAAACATAATTCTGTATTCTACACAGTATTAGGTTTAAAGTGATGTACTGCACTTGCACTTCTGGTGAAAATAATTATTAGGTCATATGGGCCAAATATTGAGGCGCTAACTGTGCTTTCACCCAGTAGTAATTAAAGAATCAAAAAAGGGTGCATGGTTTTTGTAACTTTGATTAATTCTTTGGAAGTGGTTGTCAGAAACAACTTTGGAATTTTTTTAAAGTATAATGGTTATCTGCATTGCTTCACTTTATGACCATCACATAAATATGATTTGGATCATGTTTTTTGCATTTTAGCTCAAAATATAGAGGTCAAATTAAAATATGTGGGTTTGGGACGAGAGGCCCCACATGGCATGGGGCATGAGGCCCCCTTCACTGAGGCCTCGAAACTGCTTCAGGAACCATTTAATAATGTGTACTTTACCTTAAATCTTGATGGAATAGCTAATTGAAATAGAAAAATTTGGCCGAAATTGAAACCGGGCAAGAAATATTGAAAAATAAACGTATTAACAGAAAAATTCTGAAATTCTGAAAAAGTAAATAGAATTCCTTAAAATGATAGAAGAACCCCAAGAAATAACTTTTAAGCTGAATGCGCTCGCAAAAAAAAATTGCCATAGGATTATAATAGGGGGGCTTCTTGCCCGATGGGTGGGGTAGGAAGGCCATTTTAAATTTTTTACAAAAAGGACCGTAACTCCTTTATTAAAATTGGTAGACATTTGTTTCACTAGTTATAAGTAGAGTCAAGTGATCCCTTCCTGACAGCATAAGCATTCAAATAATCGACCACAAAAAGTAGGTCAAATCACACCTCGAAGTTAAGGGGGGCTGCATGCCCCGCGCTACTCTATTATTAATAATTTGCTTACTTTTCATTATGATTAGCCAGTGATGGTAACCATAGAAACTAACTTGCAAACACAGACCCAGTTATGAAATTGCATCATCTACATACAACCTGATAAACACTTGAGAAAGATCATATTAACAGATTACCAACTGATCCAATTAAGCTTGTCAGAAACATTCTATTCACAAATCACAACTAGCTAATCATAATTATTTACTGGACGCTGTAGCTCTATAATCCCATCCATATGACAACGGCGGTTTTAAAGCTGTCTATCTTCAGCTTAATCCAATCTATCTTAAACAATTCAGTGCATGCTACTGATCAGCCTCCCACAAGCATGGAACTGCGTCACTATAGCCTCACTTCAGGGTGAATAGGAAAACAACAACATTACGTAGGTTGGATGGGATGTATGGGTATTTATGGCCTTTGCGGTTATTTGTGTACAGCTACATGATTTGTTGATTATGGATATAATTACGATGATTGATAGCATGTCCATTGGTTCAAAGTCACAATAGCATTATCAGTTTTCGGTTAATAACAACCTTAATCTGATCTTAAGCTTGGAGTAGAGTGTGGACCCACATCTAACCTCACGCTGGCTGCATTACATAGCACAGTCAGTTTACATGACCATATCTGCCAAACAATGAAAGGCAGAAGTAGTGATGGAAAACATCTCAGATCAATAAGTCATACATAGATCAAAATATTTTTGGCTCTTCAATATTTTACAAAGAAATACTCATCACCATTTTATCAGGAAACACTCATTACTGTAGTGTACTAAAGGAAACAAACCTACTTAAGGCAGATTTAGACAATATATTGTTCCTTTCCAATAATTTACAACACCTACTCATAACTTTTAGGCCTTAACAAGAAGAAACATGTTATAAATAGACTCTACCATCGACAACTTCAGTCAGGAAACAATCATTTACAACCTACTTAACACTTTAGTAACACCAATAATTATTTCACCAATCACCAACTTTGACACCAAGTCACCCACAGGAAATTCCTGTGTACAAACTGTCAATTGAAGTCTAAAAATTGCCACCAAGTACCAAGTTTGGCTACCACCCACGAGGAATCTGGCTCACAGCAGCTGGTAGGATGATAAAATTGCCTCAGCTGGCTTAAACTATAGAGATTTTACAGGTATTTTAGGAAACACTTATCTACAGGATACAGCTATCAGGAAGAGTGGGTTTGTGTCAAAATTAATAACGATTTAGAATTTGTTGATTCTGTTCTGTACAGAGGAAGGGGATAAGCTCAGTTGGTAATGGTCTTGGCTTCCAATCACAGGATTCGAATCCAGTTCTTGCTAGGTCACATTGACATATATTATATGTTGGACAGCATTTTTAATCATTCAATGTCTCATTGCTGAATTCTCCTCATGCAACTTAGGATGGGATCGAGACACAGCAATATATGTACATATATGATATCTGATGAAGTTATTTATTTATAGTTTCGATGTAAGTACCTTGGGACCAGGGCTGCAAGATAATAGGCATAGATGCGATATGCGATAACTATGTTCGTATCACAATGTCGATATATTGTGCGATAAATTCACAAGCAAGAGATTTACCCATAAACTTGCCAACAGTAGCAAAGAGTTTGAATTTAATGAGAACAAATTCCCATTTTTGGGCAAAAATACAGGAAAATTTTAATATTTATTTATCGCCTCTTTGTTCGATAAGATTATCGCCCTACTTGATATCACGATAATAATAAATTTTTTATTAATCATGCAGCACTACTTGTGAGTAAAACCAACCAATGGTGTAGATCTATATTTTCAAATAACATACTAGAGGAGGAACTACATAATCTATTTACAACTCATAGATTTTCCAACGCAAATATTTGTTATCCATGCATTTTGATTCAACGAACAAACCAACAAACAAATACAAATTAGAGTGAGCCCGATAAAACCAAACATTCTCTTCTAAAGTCCTTCAGCCTGGCCTACACAGTAGGCAATTTGGTTGTGCTATTCACCCTGTAGTGACGTAGGTCCATGCATGTGGGTGGGAAGTCAATAGAGAATGCACTAAGTTGTTTAAGATAGATTGGTTTAAGGCTCCAAGCTAAAGATAGACTGCTGAACTGACATTGTGCATTGAGGGGATTATAATGTTAAGTCCTGCTAAAATAGGCATATCCACTAAATTGGTTTATTTCAAATGGTATTATCCCACATGGACCAAATTTTATTGTCAGTTTATGACATTATCGTTTAATACAAGATGAACTTTCAGCAATGATTAAGAGGATAAGTTGCCGATAAGAGTATAAATAGATTATTTATTTTTTTATTTTTTCAAACACAATGTACATACATATATATATTATCGTGAGTATCACATAAATAGTGTGTTTGAAGTGGATGCATGCAAGTTTGATAACTGTTACAGGCATAGCCTGGCATGCACCCACATTTAAACAAAACAAGAACAACACAAAAAACAAATAATTAAAAAAAGAAAAGAACAGAAAAAAGTACTTGTAATCATACAACAGTCACTTCATGAAAATTCAGCCAGAAATAAGATTGATTTTTTAGAAGAGTCAGCACACACAAACAAACATAATTTCACATACATATAATCTATAAATAAGATAAATACAATAATGTAAATATAATGTACTGCCAGATGTCAGTAATAAGAGTATAACTATGTGACCTTAAACAGAGCTCTAAGTCAGAGGGTTGATTCCTTTGTATTCCATAATTATAATCTATCCAGGCTGGGGGGGGGGGGAGGGACCGTTAGCCAAGTTGTTAGGGTACTACTGGCAGGCCGATCACTGGAAACCGGGTTCAAGCTCTGGCTGGATCGCTTGGAACTACAATGAATGTTGGACAGCAGCTTCAATCATCCTTTGTCTCATTGCTGTGACAATGCTGTGTCATCCTCTTGTCTTATATATTTAGCCAAAAGCTAAGTAAGGATGTAAAGCCCAATCATCCGGCCATCTCTTTCGATCAATTTTCTATTCATGTCGACAAGCAAAAGAGCACCAAGAACTCGGTTAAGAGGGCTCGGTTATGTGCCATACCTTGACCTACATTTATGTTTGATAGCAGTTTCAACTATCCTTTACCTAATTTTTGTGTCCCCATTCCATCAGCCTAGCCAATGTATAAGTACTGGATGTAAAGCTCCAATTATCCTTCAATCCTTCAATACATTGACATCAAATGTATGTGATATTAATCAGGCAGGAAAATATACAATGAAAAAAGTTGCATCTCTTTAACGGCAGCTACCATGATGAATACAGATAATAGCAATTTTACAGCATAAAGAATCCAGTCGTTTGTCATGGCAGGTATCGTGGTTTTAACAGTTACTATATAAAAGCAACGGGAGCTAGTTTTACATTGTAGTGTTTGACATTCGCAGTTCTTTTTGGAGTCTAGTTAGTTGCTTAACCCTGTTTTTGTTTTCTTCTCCAAATCATCAATTATGGAAAAAAATGGAAAGACACCTAACATGTGATGCTAATGTTTGATAATGTGCTTGTCATGACAATTTTAAAAGTGACAAGTTGACGTCATAAAATTTCTTCGGAGAAAATAAGTGTAAAAACTTCTTTGCAACTTTCAAGTTCAAAAAGTGTAAAATGTCATGTTGTCATTTGAGAAATTGTTACGAGGTTGCAACGTATTTTTTATTAGAAATCTGAAAGCATTAAAAATGATTTTTATTCCGATATTGGCAATAAGGATATTATTACTGTATCAGGCGATTGTCACGTCACAATATTCACAATATTGTCACGATTTATTTTCTGTTATTGTCATGAGGCATGTTACACAATGTTGAACAGTCTCAGGGTAGTAGTCTATCTTATCTTCTTATAGATTCCTTGACCTTGAGGACATATCGCTAGCATTTATGCCAAACATATTTTATTCTTAGCTTCTCAGATTGACCGACCAACAGATTTTCCGCCTGCGGAAAAAAGGCACTTTACCTGCAATTTTTGTATTCCAATAATCATGGCAGCATAATTCGCTTCTCCTATTTTAGGTTTTCATTGTTTTACAAAAATAATCGACGTGTAGAGAAAGCTTCAAATCCTGAGCAACAAATAAGAGATATTTATTGTTAGTAATAGCCTACTCCATCCTGAGCATATGGCTAGCCAAACAGAACACCCTTGTAGCATGCCATTTTACGACAGAGAAAAGCTTGTGGTTGAGTACAATTGGCCTGTACTTGTCCCTGTGTGTGTGCTGATAATACAGGACTGTGACAGAGGAGGCAATTGTTTTGGAAACTTTCTTCTTTTTCTTTTTGCGTTTATGGGAGAGAGGAGGGTTCTGTTTTTACTTTTCTTATGACTCAGTATTAATCTAGGAAGAAAACAGTATATCCAATTTAACTAATAATGTTACATCGTAAAACCAGCTGCATCAGTTTAACGGCAGCTACCATAATGAATACAAAAAATTGCCATTTTATGGTAGATAACAATTGTTTCAACAGCAGGTATCATTGTTTTAATGGCAACTGCTTCAATGGTAGCTGGTTTCACCATGTTATATCGCACGTAGGGCTGTAGGCCGATGACTTGTAACACCACAGTCCACATCATGCTGTAAGTCATGCCCTAAATGAAGGAAAAATATGATACCTAAAATACATTTAAGTCAGGTTCTAGTCTAATTAATTCTAGATTAAATTCCAGACAATGACAAAGGCTTGAAATATTCATATAACGGTTATTGCACCTTTTTTATTAACCCAATTTTGGATGTTATTAAATTTCACAGATCATATTAACCCACGGTTATCCACCAGGTCTGAAATATCACATTTTTAATGAATTGCAAATCAAGTTTTAAACCAATTTCAAACCAAGTTTCAAATTAAGTTGCAAAATCAATTTACGCCCATGACTTTCACAATTCATAAGTACCCTGGGATTCGTGGTAGGAAGTCAAAATAATTAAAAAGAAACTTGTTATTTGATACTTGCAATTACATGGCTACTGGAATTGTGGAGAGATTCACTGTGTCGTAAACAACTGCAGGAAATTAATTTTGTTGACAGATAGATAGATGGATAGAGAGATGGGGAGATTGGTACTTAGGCAAGTTGATACCTGTAGGTAGGTAGGTAGGTAGGTAGGTAGGTAAATCAATATATAGATAGATAGATATATAGATAGATAGATAGATAGATAGATAGATAGATAGATAGATAGATAGATAGATAGATAGATAGATAGATAGATAGATAGATCGATAGTAGATAGATAGATCGATAGTAGATAGATAGATAGATAGATAGATAGATAGATAGATAGATAGATAGATAGATAGATAGATAGATAGATAGATAGATAGATAGATAGATAGATAAACGCACAGCTCTCCAGGATGAGTTTTTACCAATCACAGGGACTTTTTGCTGTAATAGCTTTGAGAATTATGACTTCTCTAACTCAACAAATCAGACAGAAATTATTAGAGGACAACATAAGAACCTACCCACATGGTAAATATTAATCTGCATAAATGTATATGGAGTTCCATTACTCCGTAACAATTTCCTTGAATCTGCTACAATGTAACAAAGTAAATAACAGATCATCCAGGAAAATGCGCCCTCTGCAATTGGCCCATAACCTTGCAAACAAATGATCACCGTAAACAGGGAATCTTATGGTATAATGCGAATAACATAGCCTACTATTGATAGAGGCAAATTGTAAATAACGTACACTCTAAAAAATGTCGGGACAAATTTTTAGAGTGTTCCTCTACCAAAAAACAACTACTCAACAATAATCTCTTCTGTCACAGTCCTGTATTATCAGCACACACACAGGGACAAGTACCGGCCAATTGTACTCAGCCACAAGTTTTTTTTTCTGTCATAAAATGGAATGCTACAAGGGTGTTCTGTTTGGCCAGCCATATGCTCAGGATGGAGTAGGCTATAACTAACAATAGATATCCCTCATTTGATGTTCAAGACTTAAAAAATTTTTAGCACAAAAGCCAGAATTTAGCAAACTCCTGTATTATCATTCAAGTCTAAATTATCATAGATTTACGTCACGAGCGTCATAGCCAATCAGCGTGCAGGATTTCTCTCCACTTCACAAATTTAACGGCGATTTGCGTAAAAACTACTTACTCCCCAGAGACGTAATACCTATCATTGTGAAGCTCTCGGAGAGATCTCTCTAAAACCGTAAGAATTATAGCTGTACGATTAACGGAAGTGTTCGAACTGGCAAAATCGTTCTCATTTGCATAACTTGTGTGAAAGTCTGTTTATTGGCTGTCTTTGGGGGTGTGTCTGATTTATTCACTGAAGGCTTTGCTGAAGTGAAATAGACACCCCCCCCCCCAAAATATATATATGACCTCGGCTCTACCTTTCCTATATGCAACTAGTAATGGTACATCAAACAAATGTATGCATTATCAGTAACAGTAAGATCAAACAACCCTAGGACTCTTTGAGTGCAAGGTCATCAGCATATCTTTGTTACTACGTTGCTTCCAGGTTATTAATGTCCTTTATCAGTGTATGTAGAATTGCCCGGAGCTTATTACTTTCTGGAAGGGCCTTATACTACAGAAGAAAATTGGTGTATGACCTCTAGACTAGTATATCGACGGTGGTAATAGTATGGTGTAGCTTGTTAGTCTCTATGATATTCAGAAAAGGGGAAAAGGGGTTGGTTGGGACATGAAATATTGCAGCCATTCAGTGATGATGCTATCGAAACAATAGAATATACAACACTGAGGTCCCTGCATAATGACATGCCATTTTATAAAGAGCCTTATGACCTTATACGATAGCAGTCTTCCTGTACTAAGTAGTATTTTTGGTGCATGGATGATTGGGGCTTAACATCTTGTATTTTGGCACTAATCATGGTAATAGGTTAGGAAGGGAAGGATTGTAAATTAAATGGTAAATGAATGTTTTAAATTCCATTACATACGTGCAAGTTACCTGGCCAGAGCTGCAATTTAACAGTACACTACTAGCTGAGCTAAATCTCCTCGATCGGTATAAAAAGGAAAATTCTAAATACTATGATGAAGTAAAATTAAAATAAGCCAGGCTCAATGTAAATGGATAGACACTGAACCTGTAATTACTGACACATGAAGCGTGTGAATTATGCATTCATTGCTGTCTGCAGTGAGGAGACACTGGGTCTGATACACTCTAAAAAATGTCGGGACAAAATTGGTTTTTTAGATTCAAAATGGTTTTTTGAAAAACCAAATTTCAATGCAAAAAAACCAACATGGATTTTTTTAAAAATCCATGTTGGTTTTGCATTGAAATTTGGTTTTTCAAAAAACCATTTTGAATCTAAAAAACCAATTTTGTCCCGACATTTTTTAGGGTGTAGCATATACTATATAGTCATCAGCATATATATACACCCTCATTGCAATGTTGCTGCATCAATTTAGATCATTTATAACTTATCCATGCAACATCAATTTAGGTCATTATAACTTATCAATGCCCTTGATCAGCCTATTTAGCTTTTCCAAGAGTCCTCATGTATAGCATCGAACTTTCTGAATTGTCTTGTGTTACTTGTAGTTAACTAAGTAACTACATGTACAAGGGCCACCAATTTAATGTCTCATCCTAGCAACATCCAGCTGTGATTTTGCTCATGAAGGTCCACTGAAAACTTTGGGTTCCCCAACTGGAGTTCGACCCAAGCAGACAAAGACCTTCAGCGGAACCTTGTCTACTCTGCGAACCGGCTGCCAAAAGGTATTATTGTTTCCGTATTCATGATTTCTCACATTTCTCCATGCAAGTAGTTATTTATATTTCATCACCTGAAAATCACCAAGATCTTGTTTTTATCGGAATTTGCCAAACAAGCACTTAATTCTTGTTGGACTTTGATTCCCAAGATAATAGTAAGATTGTGTGTTTATCTAACAGGCTGGTTGCTGGGATTGTTTCCTGAACAAATACTCCCCATATTTTATGAAGGATTAGGCCTGATAGACCACACATATGAAAGTTTTTTGTATCTGAGTATATGACGTCGTTGAAATTGTTCATAGATCTACTGTTACGACAAAGATGATTTTTGTTCGTTTCTAGAAAAAGTAGATAGACTGCACTTCTTAATTTCATGGTAACATCCGATGTTATTATTTATTTCATAGTAATATCGGATGTAATTATTTATTTTGAAGGTGTGCCTACCTATTCCTATATGATAATTTATTATTTCTTACTAAATCAACCAACACTGTGTTAAGAAATACCCCATCCAGAAATAATTTATTTTAAGACAGCCTGGAACAACAAAGCAAACTGGGCAAAAAATATAAATTTTTAAAAAATATCCAAACACTCCAGATTTAAGCTGTCTCTTCCTGCTGTCCAATTTAACCAACATAAACACAGGACTTAAAGCCCAAATCATCCATTCATTATGGTGTCTCGAATGCCAAACTAGGAGTGTATACATTGTATATAATTTGAGTTAGACCTACAGACTACAGTGGACCAATCAATGACCTACCAATTGACTCCAGACTCACTTCCTCATGCTCTAACACCAAATGCACTGACTACCTTGTGTTAAGTTGTGTATCCCCCTACCATTTGTACATCAATAATATAAGGAGATGTGGGATGTTTGTGTAATTCACTGGCAAAGGAATATTCGCTCTTTCCTATCAAATATTGATGTACACCCCTAGCTCTAGGGAAACACAAATATAGTGTTTTTGTAGGGCAGGAGAACTGGGGAAGTTATATAGTGGATGTTAGATGCAGTGGTGTTGCAGTAGATCCATTATGCGAATCGACTGTATTCTATTAGGTTTGCTTGCATTGTCGTAATAAAATATATTTATATTATTGTTTCTACTATGTATCTATAGCCATCTAGATGTACCCCTTTTTAGACTATGGGATCTTATTTCCAGCTATTATTATGATGGTTTGTCAAAGTATCACAATGTGTCACTGTTGCGGTTGCATGTTTATACTATACTGTTGGTCCATTGTTGTGAATGCAGGTGAACTGGTCAGACATGGTAAATTTGAAATTCTATGGATCTATCTTTTTCTGAATAATAATGAATAATTGCTAATAATGAATAGATTTCCTCTATCTGTCTCATCTCATATAGGCCAAATGTATTTCGATTTCAGCTAACTCACTTAGCTATATTGACCTAAGTACTGTATAGTAGAGTTGTGTTATTATGTGGTCAATAAATTTTCAATATTAGTTATCAGTACATTGCTATTGCTATTTTCTATCTATCTTCAAAATTCGATTTTTCTATTTGTCTTCCACCATTTGTCTATCTGTTTGTCCATCAGTCTGTCCATCTATCTATCTGCCAATCTATCTATTTAATTGTCTGTGTGTCTGTCAGCTCTCAAGGAGAACTGCCCTATCAAGGGCTATCAAGCTGACATCCAATTTTTATAGACTTGTTTTTTTCTGCTTAGTTGCCTTCATATAGCACAGTCCACAGAACCAATATCAGCCCAAGCTTCCCAAGGTTAAACTGATTTCATGGTGCTGTACAATTCAGATGCTGTCTCATAGACTGATTGTTTTAGTGTATATAGTCGAAGTCTACAAAAAGGCAATTTACATACATCTCACTGAGTCATAGATTTTCTGTAGGAGATGATTCTGATGGGTTTTATGGGTGCTGTATTAAATTAAGATTTACATGATGTACGTCATACTGAAAATTTAATAGATTTATGTATACATGTACTTGCAATAGACACTGGGAAACTCTTTTAAGAAACACATAACATAGTGTTCTGGATCTTCATTAAAATACCTTGTGAAAAAGTTATTTATAAGGCCTACGACAATAAATATTTTACGAGAAATTTTCCGAAGCTTCTCGATTAGTTCATCTGGCGTACATTTACTCCATGTGTAGATGAATGGATGATTGGGCTTTACATCCTTTATTTGTTAACTCCGGTCGGCTAACTAGCACATTAAAAGGACACAACAATGAGGCAAAGGATAATTGTACCCAGTGATGTAGTCGAGGCGAGAACACTAGAGACCGAGGCACAGCCAAGGATTTGGCATCCGAGGCCAAGTCAAAGCAGAGACCATCAAAATATGGCTCCGAGGCCGGCTTTGAGGGCGAGACCGGTCCCAAGGCCTCAAACACTGATTGTAACTGCCGTCCAACATACAAGCCGGATGGAAATCGAACCCCGGACCCAGCGAGTGAAATCCTGCAGCGCTACCAACTCGGCAACCTACAATCCTACACTCTAGTCTTTCAGGGAGAGAAATTTATATAAAAGTCATCTCACACATAGACAACAACATGTAAATTATTTATTTTATCACATGATTTGGAAGCACTACCAATGCCTATCTACAATCTAGCTAATCTCCTTACTGATATACACTCCCTGCTATAATCAGATCTTATAAGCCTCTTACTGAGTCAACACTGCACGCTTATTATTGTCCATGGCATAAACACTGACTCAAGGATAATCTGAGCAATTATTGAGCAGCTTGGTACAAAACAAATCAATCAAATTAATTCCCATACAAACTGATCAATCATGCTCATTCCATGGTTCTACATAAGATGACTAGCTTTAGCATACAATGTATTTATTATTGGTTTTAGTACACCTGTATACTGTATTTAGGACAATAATTACAGTAGCGGATCCAGGGGGGTTTGGGGTTCAAAGCCCCCCCCCCTTTGGCCTGTACATTTTAATGTAAAAAAAAATTCCGGATATTTTTAGCACATTTTCATTCGTAAACCCCCCCCCGCACGACATTTTTCTGGATCCGCCCCTGAATAATATGGACGAACAGTCCCAGTGAAATAGATAGATAGATAGATAGATAGATAGATAGATAGATAGATAGATAGATAGATAGATAGATAGATAGATAGATAGATAGATAGATAAAATCAATGTAATTCATTAATTTTGGATAAATCCATGTATCTGTTGCAACATGGACGATTAGAATTGCAATTAGATGAAATGACATTGATATTCGTGGATTTGATAAACATATAATTCCAAATTTGCCATGTGTGACACAACAGAATACAACCATGACACAATTTTTCCTCTCTTCTTTCAACATTTTAATCAGTCAAAAGATGTGCTATTTATAGAGCAATTAATCCTATAGCAACGAAAACATCAAACAGAATTAATTTTATATGATTATATATGATTAACACATTAAAGGCATAATTCAGACTTAATCAAAAGATAATCACATCAAATTATATGTTTTATCAAAGGAAATTATCCGAATCAGTGTTTTTTTAAATATGTAAAGTTTTCAAATCTTTATTAAATCAATTCTATGGATAAAAATATTATATTGTTTTATTGCTGCATGCTGTCCATGGCGTTAACAAAAACGTGCTACATATATCCACATCTATTATTTTTGTGGTTGTCTGACCACAAATTTCACTTGAGATGTCTCATACAAAAATATCATACAAAAATTGAAGTTTCATTGTTAATCTCAGTACTATTTAGAAGGCCATTAAGTATTGAAGTGGTGGGGAACCCACCCACCAGCCACTGCAAAATCCCCACCACTGACACCGATTTGCCCCCACCATATAACGTGTCCCTTGATTCTAAATTTCACATAAAAATAATGACAAAAATTGTTTATCATAAAGAAACTAACTCTACTTGTGTATCGAATCTAAAATAGCGCCATCTTGTTGTTTGACAGTGCGAATGTCACAGCCAGGAAATGAAGCTTCTATAGAGCAGGTGTTCTATTTGATAAGATTATACACACATTTGCATTACTGCAGGCTTATACACTGTAAAATTGCATTGCATCAGCTCAGATAATGGAGTTAGACGATTGTGCAAGAACTTTTAGCTAATAGAGATTAACTGTTTTAAGCTGAGCCAAATGAAAAACACTGAGCTGTGTTGACTTACAGCACAACATTTAGTAAACGCCACTGAAAAGTTGTGCACTTTTATCATATCAAGACAAAAATTTAAAAACTCGTATAGAAATCTATGAGAACATGGGCTTGCTCATTTAGGCCTAATCTACCAATCCATCTTTCTACAGGGCATCCTATAGTACTATTCTCAGTGGCCATATGGTTGTGCTCATTTTACACTCACCCATAAGGCTTTCTCATTTTTACACCTATACTATTCAAAGTAACCCTACAACCCCCCCCCCCCCAATTTTTCCTCCCATTTGAGTGTTTATCATCTCCCTAACTCAATTCTCATTACTTGCACTAATTACAATCAGTCTAAACCACCCTCTGATCCCTTTGGTGCCTCTCACTTCAACATTTCTCATTTTCCACCAGGTGGCTCTCACTTCAACAATTGTCATTTTTAGTGTTCATGCTCATTACACTTTATTCATTTTCACAAAATATTTTTGCAACTCCTTCGCCTGCAAATCATCCACTTCCTCAATTACCAATCACCTCCACTATAAAACTTCCATTTTGCACGGATATTACGAGCTATACTCATAAATATCTTGTGGATCTTCAGCTGATCTATAGATGTCGTACATTATGCCGTAATGAATAAATGCTTCAGAATACTGTTACTCTTTTGGTCTCCCAGTCAAAAATCCTTAAAATAATGCTCTGTCCCTGCTATTCATGCAATTTTTTAAAACTATTTAACTGCTAGTAACTATTAATTCACAGCAGAGCTTCAATAACATGTTTTATAAAACAATCAGTGATTTACATGTATGACATCTTATCTTACTCTAGAAACCAGCATAAGTTTCAAATTCCGCCTTAAGTCAGGGAAAGAAAGCCAATCTGGTTAGATGAAACCAATGTAGGTTTATCTAATTAGCTGTCGATCCTAATTTGTCACACATGCTAACACAGACTATTAATAGAATCTAGGTGACGTCAGTGTAACATTAGACCTCTCCAAAATAAGACTTTTTTGCATTTCAATGCCTGTCTGTAACTTTTCCCATGCTTTTGAACATGGGAAAGCCAAATATGTCAACCATTTTGGTCTGAGATGATGGGAAGCATTGCCGCATGGGCCTTGAAGTTTTATCATATTTTATGTTAGAAATTTGTCAAAATCGCCCTCTTTTTAGGCACATTTTTGACCATATCTTTTTACCTAATAAAGATAGGGCCACACAAATGGTACCAAATGAAAGCTGCTGAAGTGGGCTATTTGATACAGTAACATTCATATTCACTTTACTTAATTTAGAGGTTTTAAAAAGCCAAAATATGCTAAAATCTTGAAAAAAAGTCTCGCAACTTGGCATGCATTGGACATAGATATACATAGAATTTCGCGAACTCAGCTAACACCAGGTTTTATGTTAAGTCTGGTCTTTAGTATATTTCCTACTGCATATCACTGGCATTCTGTCACTGGAATTGGGTATTGCTAGACCAGGGCTAATGCTTTCACTGCATCCTGCTGGTGAATGCTGGCCGGTGGTAATGTTTCTGAACCAAATATATTAGACATGTTAAACAGAATTGATGTCTCATGTTTAGTTGAAGGATTTTTTTTTTCACATTATATAACATGGTAAGGAAGACTACATTTTGTGAAATAAGGGATTAATTAAGATCATAAGGATGTCTTGAGCAACATACATTTTACATTTGATGACACACATTTATGCAAACTTACACCTTTTTCCATGGCTAATAGCTTGACAGTACTAAGAGCACATAAGGTATTGACTGGCAACCTAAAATTAAATTGTGCATATTAATATTGAGTTTTAAAACTGTTTTGCTGTCTGTCACATGTAGAATTACCCGTCCATATGTAGTGAACTGAGTTTAAATAAAAATTTGTATTGTACAAGAGCATCTTATAACATCAAACAGAAGAATAGGAACTCTTATTAAAATAAAAAATCAGAGCAATCTGATACACAATACCATTACATAGGCAGAAGTGAAAGGTTGTTCCAACATGTTCATTGCATTGAATGCCCAAGCATGATAAATATAAAGATAATAGGCCTAAACAAAATCAAATAATTGATAAAACTGTCCTACGAACTGGTTGCAAACCTGGTTAAGTGGCAGACCTCACTGAGTTACCCACCAGCTGGTTATGTTCCTTGTAGTACGAAGCCAGAAGGAGATCACAGTATGTATGACAATCATTTGCAATAGAAACCTTCATTTAAGAAAATTGAGTAAATTCATGGCTAGTAAATGGAAATGGGTGCTCCTTACAAGCAAACATGCATGTACAAATGGTATGGTGCATCAAATAATGCTGGTCTTTCAAAAATATTTATTTTACTATTCTGTCCAATGTTATAAGAATGATGCATTCTTACTTAAACTCAATTAATTTGGATTGGATTGGTGATGCAATTGTTGTGTACAAGTGATCACTGTTTATATGGCATAAAAATGTTGGGTTTTACAACAGTAATTCATGTTCCCACTCAGTATATTTCTTGTCTACCTCTTTGTTAAAAATAAAAGAGTCTAGTGAGACGTAGGCATGAGAATCATTTTTGTCTCTACTTCTAGCAGCTTATGCAAACAACGATCTTGATGTACCAGTACAAGTCCTTTGTGTTTATTAGCCTCACTTTTCTGAAATGTGCATTGTCCTTTTCCAGTCAGCTGTACCATCCACTGCTTCAGCAGTCCGAAGAACCATGTCAAATAGGTGAAGCCTCCTGTGTGTTCACACTATATGCCAGTTTTGATGAGCCATTGCAAGAGAGCCAGTTATCCTCAGTGCAAGGCTTCTTCTAAACTTGAACTTGTTGCAATAAGTTGCGAAACACTTACAGTCTGCAAATTCGTTATGCAAAAACTGTGAGACTGTGAGTCATGGTAGCCGATGATGTGTCCTCATCATTCATTTAACATGGGAGCCATGTAAGTCTTTTGATTAATCATGATCAAGAAGACTAGAAGAGGTCATTGTATTCAAATTAGTGTTAGTTAGAACCCGACAATAAGGTGTCTGACTGACTTAGACGTCCTACACCTCTTATGAACTTATAATTTTCACAAAATAAACAATCTGATTGTTTGTTTGCTGTCCACAACAAGCAGTATTAGTCTCCTTAGATCAAATTAACATTGAAAGTAGTGGGTATGATCATGATAAATCATCAATATGATGACTCACAAAGTGCCATTTTCACATCGCAGCAGTTCACTCATTTTGCATAACAAATTACTGACTGTAATGGCTCTAACATCCATGTGTGCTTTTCTAAAGAATTTTGAGACAGATAGCAACTCAACTAACTCAAAACTAATGCACATTTACTTTTGGGTTGCCAATCTATATCGTTTTGTGTCCTTGGAAAAATTCATTTTTACGCTAAATGTGCATCTAACTAAGAATGTCAGCATGACATATTTATGATCTTAATTAATTATTTATTTCACAACTGTAGACATGAATGGGATTCTGACAATTATGCATCTTGTAAATGTCTGTAAACCAAACATAAAATATCAAGTCTGTTCAACAGATTTGGTTCAGCAGCATTGATATACGCCCATTTTCACTGACAGCGTGCATGCAGTGTAAGGCTTAGACCTGGTCTAACAATACCCCATTTCTGTGACAGAATGGCAACACTATACAGTAGGAAATGTGCTTAAGACCAGGTTTAACATAAAACCTGGTTTTAGCTCACTTGGTGATATTTTATACCTATTTATAGCCTAAGCATGCTTAATAACAAACATTTTTTTCATGATTTTAGCATATTTTGGCTTTTTAAAGCCTAAAGCAACTTGTAAAAGATTATCAATGTTACTTTATCAAATAGCCCACTTCAGCAGCTTCCATTTGGTACCATTTCTGTGGCTGTCTCTTAATTAGGTAAAAAGATATGGTCAAAAATGTAACAAAAAGGGGGCGATTTTGACAAATTTCAAACAGAAAATAGGAATAAACTTCAGGGCTCATGCGGCAATGCTTCCCATCATCTCAGACAAAAATGGTTGTCATATTTGGCTTTCCCATGTCCAAAAGCATGGGAAAAGGTACAGACAGGCATTGAAATCCAAAAAAGTCTGATTCTGGAAAGGTCCAGTGTAACATTGTCCTTTGCTAACAGTTGTGTAAGATTCTAGAATTGTTTTAAATCTATGCAGCTTCAGTATTTTTATCAAAAAGATAAATGATGAAAGGGAAAAAGTGACTTCAAAAATATTGTCTATTCAGAAGTGCAAAAATCTACAAAGCAAAATATGGTAGTATACAAATTTTTGGACACTATTGTGAAGATCCTATACAGCCGACGAACGACGAGTACTTACATTTGGCTGTTAGTGGACTTCAATGACCTCATAGCAGGCCCTATCCATAGCATTGAAATAAGCTGTTAACGTGTCATTGAGTAACTTGTGACCTCATTGACACCTAGTTGGTCTCTAGATTTGATAACATTGCAAGTATAGGCTATGACTTCATAAATTCCTTATGACTCACTAGGATAACATGGCATGTATACTATAGGGCTCTGACCTCACAAGGAACATTTCAGTCCAGATCCGTAAGCACTTGATGTTCGTCTACTGTAATTTCAACTAAGAAATTGGCCTACTTCTACAACTATCTGTCAGCCCTGGGACCTAACTTATGCATAGAAGTAATGGTGAAAATAAATTTTAGTCGGGCAATACATTCGGCTAATGGACCTTTCTGTCCAAATAGTTCAGACCTTTGCCAGAATTGAATATCAATTCATAATTCCTTGAAATTTTTAGGTGGTAGTCTTAGTCAAACTGCAACAAAAAACCCACCATGTCTGCAGGTAGTTGCCCTGAGCTTGTCTGCTCTACATGGCCAATTGTGCAGCGTATGTAAAACGTACGTTGCTCTTTCTTGTGTATTTCGTACGTAAATCAGTTGTTTTCACGTATGAATTACGTACGAAAATTTACGTACGTAAAACATACGTAAATTTTTGTATGGATTTCATACGTATAAAGTTGGTTTTTGGGGCATTAACTTGATTTTTTTTCACATACGCCAATACAAGGTCTAATCTTAAACCGTTTATGATAACCATATTGCACTAAAATGGCCAAAGTAACTGAAAAGTGCCTGAAATTTGTACGAAATTCGTACGAAAACGTACGTACATTCTACGGATCGGCTCTTTTTTGTGAGTTTCGTACGTAGAATTTACGTACGTAATTCGTACGCTGCACAATTGCTAGTGTATTACATCAGCTCAAATTATCCTTACATAAGTTCCATTACTTACATACTACCCACATGTTGTATAAATCTCTTGTTTCCTATTTCAGCATTTTCTTATAGCTTTTCCTCTGTATCTTCTACGAAGCTATTGTCCGCCTCTGCTTCTAGCTGTAAGGGGCTTTTAATACATCAGATTTCCTCCTATTCCACATTGTGGTATTTGATATCACTAGAAGTTAGGGCATTGCATGCAGCGACCACTTAACAAACCAATTTGGAAGCTTATTCAGCTCAAAATCCTTTCTTCAGTGGTGTGGGTTAGCATTTAAACAGTTGTGTTTGAAGCAAAACATCATAGAAAACACCAGTACATTTTAGACACAGTACTGTTATTTCCCAAATTAGAGTCTTTTGAAATACTAAAGTTATAGTACGGTATATCACATTTTGTCATTAGAGGGGGAGCAACCTAAACACAATGTTGTTAATTGGTGGAGGGCTCTTCATTTGAGGCGTTGAATCGTATGGTAGAAATGTTGTTGCCACAACATGTACACAATGTTGAGATTTTCCAAGTCATTGAGACAATGTTGCCACAACATCGCATGCTAAGGTCATACTTGACAATAATTCACAATGTTGTGACAATGACATTTCTACCATATTCTATGCACACTGTAAATTTAGAATTTTGAGTCAGCTTTTAAAAAATTGATTGAGTGAGATGGTTGCACAATTCCTTTGAGCCAAGATAGCTTGTTGTTTGCAAGTTATAACAACATAAAGATTATCATAACTCAAAACACCAAGCTATCATGGCTCAAACAAATTGTGCAACCATCTCACTCAATCATTTGAGCTAACTCAAAATTTCAGAATTTACAGTGCAATTTTCACCAAAATTGCAACATTGACATGACAATATTAAAAATTTGCTGCAATGTAGATGAGTCCATTGAGAATCTAGACCTACCTATTTTTCTTTGGCTATCTGTCTTTATCAATATTGATATATCATACATCCAATGTCATCCATACACTGTAAAATTTGAATTTTGAGTCAGCTGAATAGATTGAGTGAGATGGTTGCACAATTTATTTGAGTTGACATGGCTTTTTGTCTTAAGTTATGACAATCGGCAGATTATATCATAACTTACAACAAGAAGCTATGTTAGCTCAAAGGAATTGTGCAACCATCTCACTCAATCATTTGAGCTGACTCAAAATTTCAAATTTTACTGTGTATCTATCAAGATGTCTATGTATCTATCTAGCAGTCTATCTAGCTGTCTATCTTTCTGTCTTGCCACTTTAGAATATTTTTATGCCTCATTGTCGATCCAAAGGTTAAAATAAAATTTATTATCATTACCATAACTGCGGTGACGAATATAGACTATACACAAATTCCACGCCTGCACTCTGTCATTCATGCAGATAAACCGGTCATACTTGGCAAGAATGAATAGAGACTTTTACTATCATACTAAAAAATGGAATAGGAAAAACGACAGTTGGCGTGTAATGTAGTATGAAAAAGCAAAGCTGCAGAGTATACATAGTGGGAACACACCCTTGGCAGAATGCATTAGATCACATGAAATATTGACATCAGTCACAGTCCTGGGAATTGTACAATCCTGAAGAGAAGACCTGATCAGATGGATGTGAAGGATTTTTCTTAATGGACTACTTCAAATGGGAAAGATACCAGTCATCCAGAATGATATTGAGCCAAGTGAATTTCGACATTTGGCAAAGTCTGCCACATCTGCGGTCACCAATATAGACTATACATGTATATCACACTAGCAATCTGTCATTCATGCAGATAAACAGGTCATAGTTGACAAGATTGAATAGAGATTTTCAACATTATACCAGAAAAAGGAAAAGAAAAACATCGGATGGAATGTAAAGTACTATTAAAAAAACATGTACCAGAGTAGTGAGAACACACCCTTGGCAAAATGCATTAGATCACATGAAATATTGACATCAGTCACAGTCCTGGGAATTGTACCATCCCTCGGAGAAGACCTGATCAGATGGATGTGAAGATTTTTCGTAATGGACTATATTAACGCACAGAAAAACTGTTTTTTTTTAATATAAAATTTGGAACTATAGTACCAGGTGAAACGTTTTTTTTTTACTGCCTGTTTGTCCAGCTGACTTTCTATCTGTGATTTTACTTCAAATTAGTTTCTTTGATATTTAACTCATGATTTGTACCTTTAAAACCCATCTCAAAACACACCTATTCAACATATATTACCCACAAACATAATAATCAACAAACCCAAGCATTGGTGTGCAAATATTTATTTGTAACTGACGCTATACAAAAGTTCTTTTATTATTATTATTATTTTACCTCATGTAACATGTTGGTGCTCATTAAGAATCTAACCCAAGGTAAAAATATGGAATTAGCCAGTGTGTGTTGATTTCCCTGAAGTGGAACGGTTAAGTAGGCCTTACTAATGACATAAAAGCCTTTGTGCTGTGATAGTTACCTTTTCAAGGCCAGTTTTTCCCCTATATTTGACCTTTTGTTAATATAGAAGAGGAAGCGTAGATCTAACCTATTTCTGGAATATCATAACTGTAATAAGTTTCCCCACCGAGAAGCCTATCATTTGAGAGAGACACCATTTAATATCCGGGGAGGGGGAGGGGGGCTTCGAGTGTTGTTCTTTAACAGGGAGTTATTTATTTCATGGTAGCAGAGGCAATAATTATTCATTCCAAGAGCATTAAGTCCCCAATATTCATTCGAAAATCAAGCAAAACCTAAGTTAAGAAACACCCCTATCAGATATTTATTTCCAGCCTGCTAAAAAAATTAAGAATTATTTATTTCCGCAAAACTGAACCAGAAATTATTTATTTAAAAAAACTCAAAGCCCCCCTCCCCTTGATATTAAATAAGAAAATGTCTGTTGCTGATAGAAGTAAAATATTCCACACTTGGAGCTTATAGTTCACCACTTTTTTCATCACAAAAATGTTATAAATGAATTTTGTATGTTCGGCAAGTCAAGTAAAAATTATTTTCATTCGGCTTTAACATACAATTCATTCGTGAGATCTCAATCAATCAATCAATCAATCAATCAATCAATCAATCAATCAATCAATCTATCTATCTATCTACCTATCTATCCATCTATCCATCTATCTATCTATCTATCTATCCATCTATCTATCTATCTATCTATCTATCTATCTATCTATCTATCTATCTATCTATCTATCTATCTATCTATATATCTATCTATTATCTATCTTTTAAAAGTTCAGGTTCATAAACAAGAAGGCCCAGAAAGAAAGGCCTAATCACACCAGAATACTAGATCTTCCTGCTAGGAAACCAATTAAGGAGATATAACAACTGGTTGCTAGGGAAACGGTTTTATTTTCTGCAGGTGTGCACAAGTCGTGGTAATATTTTGATTAATTGAGCAGATAGAAAAAAATTACCATTCTGACAGGTAAAAAAATATTCATGTGTGATTCAGTTAATTAGAAATTAATAAGGTGCCTAGTTCAGTTATCAACATTTATTAGCAGTTAGTGATTAAATAATAACTGGATTGGGCACCTTATTAAGAATTTTTAATCAATATTTTTCAGCTGACACACTTTTCATTGTAACATAGTCCTATTTTTTTTTTCATTGAAATTATGAAATTATATGAGCGCAGCCATGAGCGAAGCTCACTTAGCACAAGGACAGCTCATTCTGTGCGGTGCTCCTGTCTACAGTGACTGCTTGAACAGGAAGTGCCTGTAGTTGCCATAAAAGTGGAGCTAGTACTTTAGTCAGAGTTTAGTTGGTAAATAATTAAAATACCTCAAATATATTCCAAAATAGCTTTACAATTTTAGGCTTGTCGAATAACAACCTCCAATGACATATTTCAGGGATTTAAATCAACATGTGTATCAGCCTTGGAAATAACTATTTCCATACCTCTGATTGCAAGTGACTGAAAATTAAAAGTCAACACAAAAGTTAATTAAATGGCTCACCAAGTAAGAAATCATAACAACAATTAAGGTTACATAATATTCATTGACTATCAACAAATTATGCAACAGTCTAATAGTAAACAATCATCTCTAAAATAGATATGGTTTTATTGATCTCAGTTGTGTAACATCAACAATTTAGCATAATAGATCCAAATTTGTAGATCCAAATTGAACACATATTTGAATTACACAGCTGTCAGTGCAATCTGTCTGTCTATCTATTCTATCTATTCTATCTATTCTATCTATTCTATCTATCTATTCTATTCTATCTATTCTATCTATTCTATCTATTCTATCTATTCTATCTATCTATTCTATCTATCTATTCTATCTATCTATCTATTCTATCTATCTGCCCATTTGCCCAGTCCCTTAAAAAGATAAATTGGCCTTCTGCATGGAAAGTTGAAGATAATGCAGTAGTTCTATGACAATGCTGCGCGAATTTCATGGCAGTGCCATTTACATATTAATTGATGTAATAATTGTTGGCTTCAGCCCGTATACCTCGTTATTTGTTTTTTCTTGTTCTTGTATTTGTTATTTTTTACAGGAAAATGCTAATGGTTTTGTCTACATCATATGTACCCCCAATCTTCCTTTTATTAGGTATATAACATTAAAATTAAAATTAATTAATGCACTGAGAACACAAATACCATTGTTAATATTTTATCGGGTATCATTCAGAGTTGTCATGATTTTGGATGCAAATCATTAAATATAATAATAATTTTCGTGACTGATGGCTACCATTAATACATATTTATTAATTCCACTTAATTAAATCAGTGCAGCCAATTGAGCACGATTTTTAAAATTGAATATTTACCGGATAATTGTCATGATTTTGAGAAGCACCACTAAACAGTAGGTCAGTCACACCGCACTCAATTTTAAATAAGGCTCAGAGATACAGCCAAAGGTAAACAAAAGTGGTCATGTTTTTATGATTTGCAACACATTGACACCTTTTATAATGGGATCAATACTAAGCAGTTCAACAAAAATAAGACCCCCTTTAAAATATATAAATTCCTACGATTTTTAAGAGAGTTGGTTGAATTATATGCCTGCATGTATAGACCCTAAAATTAAATGTATGTATTTGTAGCTCAGTGGCATTATTCCTGCCTTTGAGTGTTCTTATTCTTGTTTTTAAAAATCGTTGGCTTTTCAAAAGGATATGACTAATTGCACCATGCGGAGGAGCCACCAACTGGTCTTCAAGTGACTGATGAAAATCTGTTTCTCAATCACATTTAGTTGGAAGACTGACCACTTCTTTTTTGTGATTTCTGCTGTTTAGGTTCCTTGGGAGACATTGGACATCATTTGAGTGAAGGTTGAGCACCCTTTGGACAAACAAAAATCAATTTTTTTGAAAAGAGGGGTAAGTGCACTCAGGATCTTCCAGCTTTGATAAGAATGAAGCAATCAAGCTACAAATAACATTATACAGGCCTACAAGCTGGTAAACTTTCACATATATATATATAAATTAGAGAAGAGATCTATGACATATTCTAGTTTTTGTAAAGGGGGACATACTTTTGGTGGAACAGTTTATATAATTGGTTTCGACAACAAAAAAATGAAATAATTACCAAAAATAAAGTGTTGCAATTCTTTTGCTGGTGAGTGTACATGCCTACATCCAATTTGAAGATGACAAATGAACCAACACCCCCACATAACATTACTCTTCACACTTTAGCCAAGAGTTAATGAGCCCGACAGCTGCTTGAAGCCTGTTTCTTTGAAGTTGAAACACCCTCCAAGACTCAAACTGAATACACAATTCAAGTCACAGCATGTCAGCAAAGTTATGAGGAAAAGTTAACAAGGCTTTTGTGTCCTTGTCTTAAATATTGATAAATGAGGATTAAACTGAAAATAGATCTTAAGGAATTGTTTATTTTTTAGTTGACCCCATGCAGTCCCCAGCATTACTAACATTGTAACGAGAAAACAAATCTCTTAATGACCAGTATGATTGCCGTTTAGTACTGGTGCATGGGTAAGATAAAAATCATACAATTATCTTATTATTATTATTAGATAGATAGATAAGATAGATAGATAAGGTAGATAGATAAGATAGATAGATAAGATAGATAGATAGATAGATAGATAGATAGATAGATAGATAGATAGATAGATAGATAGATAGATAGATAGATAGTTATAGTTCTTCGTGGCCTAATGGTTATAGCAGTTGACTCTGAATCCACTGGCCTGAGAGGACATGGGTTCGAATCCCAGTCCTGGAACTTTATTGGAGTGAGTTGGAGGTAGTTGTGGCCAGGGGAGGGTGGTCACTGTGGAGGCAGGGGTCCACCCTCCTGTCTGGTGTATGCAACAATAATACCCCAGCCAGACTTCAGCTGGATTGCTGGTCAATGGATGAGCCACGACTCAATGGAGCCAGACCATGTCAAAGAGAAGATACATGAAGACACCAGCACAGAAGAAGACATTGTCCATTTGATTTGATTGTACACACATTGTAATGCGCACCACAATGTATTCAGTTATAATGTGTAGTGCTATATAAATGTAATAATAATAATAATAGATAAGCAGAAAGAAAAAGTTCTGTTTCACAATTATAAGGTTTTTCAATCTAACCCTGTGTGACCAGTCAAACTGCATTGGCAACAAGTGTTTGCAGCATGATCTCTCCTGTAGTCGATTTAAAGTGCCGCAACAGCAGAAAGCAGGAGACAGAGCTCAACTAGTACAAGACCAAAGTTTTCTTAAAATTTCTTGTTTTATGAAATTCACTCTTTGTAAAATTGTTCAATTAAACCACTGCGTTTGACAATCTTTTAAAACAGTACCAGCAAGGTTGTTGTAAATCACGTATAATTGTATGGCACAATGATCAATGTTGTCAAAACGTTGTGAAGCAACATCAAGGGATGACATTAACATGCAATGTTGTGGCAATGTCACAAGGTTCTGAATAAAGTCTCAATGTTGTGTTCAGGTTATGGCATAATTTTTAACATGTACGCGTATACATTTCTATGCGACAAAAGATGGGGGTCTATACCGTAATGTTGTGTTAATGTTGTGTGTCCCCTGGAATAAGTATTATATTATCAATGTCTATTTTGTCATCTCTCAGCATTTTCTGTCAGCTACTTAAATCAAAGAGATCACATGCTCAGATAAGTTGCACATGGGACCAATCGAACTGTCTACACAATGAAATATTCATACTACAAACAAACAATTGATTTTGCAAGAGTTCATTGTCTGGTGCCAGTGCTTGGACTAATTACTGTTATAAAATTTTTGGTAGGCTCATAGGTCAAATACATGTATTCAGTAGCTGCTGGGACATAAGTTTAGAACAATGTGTGGGACTGACTTGTGTTGTCCATGGATTTGATTACAAGTCTACCAGAAAAGATATTATAAGAGTCCTACAGCACAATCCTCATTATGAAGACTCTGGACTCAGTCAGGATTCTATCTTGAAGTCAATGGCACACTTCAGTAAAATAAGGAATCTTCAAATATTGATGGCAGCACAATTTTTTAAAAAGGGAGAGGTAATTTTTTGATGGAATGCAATCATAATTTAAATATATATTATACTGCATATATATATAGATCCTTCAATCAGGCAAGATTGCTTAAAATAACAAATTGCCAAAAGTCCTTTAATGGCTAAATAAAAAAAAATAGACACATTATTCTTTCTGTGCACATGTATGTGGTTTCAACTAAAAAAAATTCAAAGAGGTCATGTAGTCTTCTTAGTTAAAAAAATCTTGGTCTGTGATCATGGATATTTACAAAAACTGATGCATGGACTTGTCTTTCATATCATTCAAATTAGGGTTTGAAGAAACACCTACACTACAGCATACAATGAATCCTGTAGATTTTTTGAAATATCAAACTTTTAAATTCTTACAAAAAAAAACATATATGTCACTTCAAAAACCAATTTCTGCCTACTTTTTCAGAGTGTATACTGTATAGCATAGATATAATGCAAGAAAAGTCACATAGGCTCTGTATACCATCTGCTTACTCTTTCCCATTACATCACCATAATAAGCACAATAACTCATTGTTAACTCAGCATTGTTTCTGAGAGAGTGTGTGGCCAAATAAATGATCTATGAGAATATAACAGCAACTGTAAACACACTTTAAATAACGGTCCACAGAAACTGTTTGCTGTCTGCAATATGTAAATTTACTGCTTGCAGGCCCGCAGATCTAAATAGCAGACCTGGTTTCCGCATTGACAGATGGCTTGCTGTCTTAAAGCAGCAACTAAAGTCACAATGAAACATATGGCCACAGAATTGTAGAATAAAGGCTTTAAGATAGAAGCAATTCCTTCAGCTGTATATTATATACACAGCATCATCTATTTGAAATCTTGCTCAAAATAAGCACAACTATATTGCAGTAATGTTGTGACGACATTGTGAGGAGGTTGCATGCAATTTATGTCAGTGAAAATTACTAAAAATTGTATGGTAAATATGATGTTGCCACAGCATTGTGAAGAAACGTCAAGATATGCCATTGGCATGCAACATTGTGAAAATGTCGTCTCATCGTTGTGACAAAAATCTCTACGTTACGACAAAGGAGCCCTCCAACGATTAGCAACATCATGTTTACGACATGCGCCCTCTGGAAAAGCACCCAACTTTTAAAAGCATCTATTATTTTGTATGATTATTTAATCACATGTAATCACTATAACAAGGACTAAATCTGATCAAATAATGTAATTAAAGTACACTCTCTAATCATCTGTAATCACTTTTTATTACATGTAATCACACAAAGCACAGCCTTGTAATTATGATTCCAGAATTTTCTTTGCATCAAACTTGTAAAGCTTAAAAGCAAGCTACTAGTATCTAATTGTTGCTTAAACTGCATCCTAGATTTCAGCTTCAAGGCTTGGGCTTGGCAGTTTTAATCAGAGGAACAAGATGCTTTGGACCACTATCTTTTCACCCTGGTGCCTGGGCAGCCATTAGAAAATTTCTCAGTTTCATTTCACATGACTTTAAATACATATTCTAGACTTTAGAAGCTAACCAATTTGCCAAATTGCCATGAAATGTGCATATTGTTAAATAAATCTCTCTTTGAAGAGATTGATTCATTTTCAATTACTTAGCCTTGATTAGTAGGGAGCTACATGTAAATTCTTTTTTAAAAATTACAGTACAGTAAGCTTTCTAGACAGTTTCCTAGCTGATATATGAGGCTTTCTAAGTTTCTATAAATTACTATGGTAGTTTCCAAAGGCAACATAGAACCTTGGAAATCAAAAATCTTTAAACGCATCATCCAATCTTATGTTGCACTAACAATATGCCTGGCAACTAATATGTGAAACATAATGGCTGGTCTAGCTTTCAGTCTTTAGGTTTCATAAGCCTTCTAGAGTTAAGTATCAGCTTTCCAAGTAAACTGCTTTTGGGTCTTACTTGCCAAGTTTTGTCTAGAATTTGACTAAGCCTTCTCAAAGTGTCTGCTAGCCTTCCTAAATGGCCTGATTTGTAAATTAGGCTTGAAATGCCTGCCCTCTTCCTTCCTAATGGACAAATTGGGAAGGCAATTTACATCAGTCAGTTTGCTGCACTGTTGACCATGCTTGCATCCCAATGTACACAATATATTTGCCTGAGTTTTGTCTCTGAAGGATGACACCTATGTTTGCATTTTAGTGTGTGTGTCTGACGGACAGTGTCCTTCTGTCTGTTTGTCTAGCTGTCAACAAGATTGTGGAAAAAGCATTGTAAGGTTTCATTCAACAGGATTCTTCCATTTGCCACAAAAGTAGCTGATAAGATTTTAGTGAATATTAATGCAGAGGATACTGCATTATCAACGAATAAATTTATATAAACACACACCCATAGAGTATATAACTAGCTAGCCTGCCTATAGAACGAATGGAATTGTTGTATAAATGTGTTGAAATTAATTCAATGACGACCAAGCTTTTTATTTCATAGTACTGGTGGAGTTATCAGTATAATCTCAATTTTTTTACTAGACAAAAAAATGACTTCTATAATCCTATAACTCTATATTATGCAGGCAGTTATGTAAACTGTAGTTGTACTTTTTATCATTCAATAATCGCTATATATAATTACGGACGATTTATAACATTTTAATAGTATTCTTTTTTTTTTTTTTTTTTTTTTTTTTCTCGAATACAATCTGCTTTGGTTAAATTAGAATTTATAAATTCAATGCTCAATGTTATTGTTTATAAGCCAATCAATCACAACATTATATCTTATATGTTCGATGAACTATTAATTCAGACACTATTACATTATTTTTATGACATTCATGATAAACTTAAAATTAGTAATTATGGAACTGTGAAAGTTATTAATGTTCCATTGTAAAAACTATCATTGGACCTACCTGTACTATTAATATGTCAATCCTATGCCCTATGCATTGTATTTGCATGCTTGATTTGATATGTTTGCATTGTTCCTAGATATGGTGCTTTTTAATATTATGCTACATGAAACACTTTTCTTGTACCTGTCTCTGAGCTACATGTCTCCGAGTTACATTCAACCAAGACTGTTCAAATATTTTAGTAGAATGCTTATGAGGTTACTAAATACATTGTTCTCTGTAAAAAAACAAAGAGTTTTGAGTACCCTAAAAACCTATGGCTACTCCTGACCAAACAATCACATGGCTAGAGAATTTTAACGATGATCATGTAGAGAACTCTAGACCAATGTTTTCTCCATCGCATTACTATGATATTGATAAGTTTAATGAGCTTACTGAATCTCTCTCATCAAAAACATTCTCCATTTTAAACACAAATGCTCGAAGTCTGCCTAAACATAAAACCGAATATGAAGTCTTAATGAACAACATCATAAATTTTCATTTTGATGTTCTTACGTTCGAGGAAACTTGGCTTGACGAAAATTTATGTGACTATGTGAAGTTTAAAGGTTACTCGATGATCACTAAACATAAACTCCAAAAAAAGGAAGGAGGAGGTATAGCTATCTTTATTTCTGACAAATTAGAATATAAAGAACTTGCAATTTCCGTTCCGACTGACAAACAAAATCTCTTTGATTGTCTTTTCATTGAAATTGAATATGGAAGAAAATCTATTATACTTGGTGTCTTGTATCGCTCGCCAAGCCATAACAGTGTACATGAATTTAATAATTTTATTGATTCAGTGCTAGAATCTTTTAAGAACTATAAAAATAAGGAAATAATAATTGTTGGTGATACCAATATTGATCTCATCAAATCTGAAAACAATGCTTTAACAAATGCTTATCTAGACTCATTTATAAGTAATAGCTTTATTCCAAAAATCTCACTGCCAACTAGAGTGACTAACAACTCGGCTACTTTAATTGATCATATATTCCAAAAAATCTCAGATGTTCCAACATACCAAGGAACAATACCAGTTGACATCACTGATCATTATATTAACTTCATTTCCTTAGATTTGACTGACCCTGACGTAAGTCTTGAAAAGAATGTCACATACAGAGTCCAAAACGAGGCGTCAATGAACTCCTTCAAAAATGCTCTTAATGACGCGAACTGGGACGATGTCATAAATTCTTCAAATGTAGAGACTGCATATAATTCTTTTATTGATATATACACCAAAATAATGAATGAAAAACTCCCTGTAAGAACTTCTAAGTTTAACAGGAAATTTCATAAAATTAAACCATGGATCACTAAAGGCATCATTACCTCAATGAAACAGCGATACAAATTATCTATAAAACTAAAAAAAACCAGAGACCTAGTAAGGCGTCAGGAAGAGGAAATTAAATACAAGAGATACAGAAATTGCCTTAATAAATTAATAAGAGCAGCAAAACAACTTCATTGGACAAATTCATTTAAAAGTTGCGAAAAAGACATAAAAGCTACTTGGAAGCAAATAAATAATTTACTAAATAAGAATAATAACAAAAACGATGTGACTAATCATTTTATTACAAATGATAATGTGACACTAACAAATGCAAATGAAATAGCTAACTCTTTCAATGAATATTTCACAAATGTTGGACCAAATTTATCAAACAAAATAACCCCATGCTCTAGGCAGCCGAGTACTTTTCTACCCAATTTAAATCTAGTGGGTTCTCTCTTTCTTAGGCCAACTTCGGCTGAAGAAATTGCAAAAATTATTCAAAAATTCAAATCAAAATCTTCTTACGGATATGATGAGATTAGTCCAAAAATGTTAAAATCAACTTTTCAGCCAATTCTGAGACCGTTGACTCATATATGTAACCTTAGTCTTAGGAATGGAATTTTCCCTGACCAAATGAAACTGGCTAAAGTTATCCCAATACATAAAAATGGACCAAAAAGTTCTTTTACAAATTATAGACCTGTTTCTCTCTTGCCTACGTTCTCTAAGATACTGGAACGACTAGTCTACAATAGATTACAAAATTATCTAAAAACAAATGATCTATTAACTCCCTGTCAATTCGGCTTCAGGGAAAATTTATCCACGGACTTAGCCATATTAAAATTACAAGATCTGATTTCAGGGACTTTAAACAAAAAACATAAAGCCCTAGGACTCTTTCTTGATCTAAGTAAGGCGTTTGACACGTTAAATCACCATACACTTCTAGACAAGTTATATCACTATGGAATTCGTGGAATAGCCCACAAATGGTTTTCAAGTTACTTATATGGCAGAAAACAATTCACTTATTTTAAACAGATTAGATCTGATACACTACACATTTCCACTGGAGTACCGCAGGGCTCCATACTGGGACCGCTATTGTTTATATTATACATCAATGATATCGCTCAAACAGCATCCAATGCGCAATTTATAATATTTGCAGATGATACGAACATTATATTTCCCTTCGAAAAATCCATAACTCCCTCCATTAACCAGAATATCAATGATCAACTTAAAGAAATAAGTGACTGGTTCTCCGCAAACAAATTATCTATCAATGTCTCGAAAACTAAATTCATGATCTTTCATACACCAAGGAGCTCAGTAAATGAGGCTAATTTAGACTTTTACCTTAATGGATCTCAAATTGAAAGAGTTCACCAAATTAAATTTCTTGGTGTTATTCTTACTGACACGCTAAACTGGAAAAACCATATTGATGGAACAGCCAATAAAATTTCTCGGATAGCTGGCATTATGAATAAACTTAAACATGAACTTCCTTCCAATATATTATTCACTATTTACAACTCACTGGTGGTACCGTATTTAAACTACAGCTTAATAGCTTGGGGAAATTCACCTAACTCAACAATTAATAGAATCCAAGTTTTACAAAAAAAGGTCATGAGAATCATTGACAAAAAAAGATACAATTCTCACACCACTCATTCATTTCATAAATACAAAAGCTTAAAACTAGCCGACTTATACCAGTTCAGATCTTGTCTTTTATATTACAGAGCCCTGAACAATTACTTACCATCATATTTTAAAGATACTTTGAAAGCAAACGAAACAACTCATCATCATTCCACCCGTGGAAGAGCAAACATCCACATAAACTCAGTTCAATCCCAAATTGGTAAACAATGCCTTAACTACAAAATTGCTCAATCCTGGAACAGCTTACCTGAGGACATTAAGTCTCATCGTACAGCCTCTATTCATATCTTTACGTCTAAATTAAAAACCTTTTTCATCAATAAATATTCCTTGCCATGTACCATAAGGAACTGTTACATTTGCAATCGATTTATGCCATAACTGACTCTATTACCTCCATCAGCATTCTACGCAAATTGTCTACTTCTATTTTTCAGATTTATGATAGATAAAATTTTTAATTCTTATCTAATGTATTAATTGTATGGTCATGTACTCAGAAAATGTAATCCTTGTCACAAGATTCGAGATTGTATATTCACGTAAATTGTCTTTTTCTATTTTTAGATTTATGATAGATAAAATTTCTATTTTTTTTATAGTGTTTTAAATGTATGGTCATGTAATCAGAGAATGTAATCAGTGTTATAAGATTGTAATTATCTAAAAGCTTAATTAGATGCTGTTTTTGTAGTACTAAGCAGGAGTCACTCGCAGTTTTTGTCAAAACTATTGGCCCTGCTGTGCCTTATGATTATATTATATTTATGTATTCATTTTGGTACAAATAAAGTTCAAGTTCAAGTTCAAGAATTACAAATTATTCTGGTACAATCCTGAACTGGTGCACTGACAATATGAAGATAGGTTGGAATGGCTGTTACATAATAACATAACTGCTACAATTAAAAATTTAATTATCTAATGTATCTCCATTAGATAATCTGTCATAACAGGAAGTTTTCTTATTATGTAACATTACATCAACTTAATTGTCACTTCAAATGTGAAATTGTCAAGACAGGTGTTTCAAACAGTCAAAACTGTAATTCTGAAAAAAAACCCGTTTTCTCTGACATGCAAGATAAGTCTGTAATTAAGTAATATAAGTAGAACAGATATATTCTGTCACCTGGGTGTCACCTGTCAGGAAAACAGTGTCTTCTAATTGGAAACGCAGACATCCATCTGCTGATATAACACTTTTCTTAACAACAACCTATTTGTACAACATATGGTAGGTTCTACGTAGGTAAGAAATTAAGAAAAGTATAAACTAGAAAGTTTTCCAATCGAAATGTAAGATGTTTCAGTTTTATTTTTTCTTTACCGAAGATGTCATCTGACATTTGACAACTTGGAACTTCTCCAATCCAAGTGCAATCTGATGATGACATAATTTGAAACTCAACACCAAGAACTCACAGGAAACTGATAATAAAAAGACAGGAGCCCATTGAAATAATTGATATGAACAAGTAAAGTGGAAAATATTAAGCTCATAATTAGCTCGTCTTAGGATCAATGTTAATATTTCTTCCATTGACAAAGTATTGCTGTCAAATATCAATGGGAAAATAGAAATCTGTAGTAGCTTTGAAGTCTGTACTTGTTGACTTTCATGCATTCGAGGAAATGTATCGCTTGTTTATGGCAAAGCCATAGGCCTGTGGGAAAAGACATATGAATACTTCATCTTAAGCCTTAAAGTGTCTTTACAGATCCATTTGGGTGTCCCTCAATGTAGTGATGCAAATGTAACATTTAACATACAGTATATTGCTAATCAGTATCTAATGAAATCCACTGATTCACTGTGTCCAGTGATTCACTGTGTCCCCCCTACAACATTCGCTAAGTATGAAACCCAAAGCGCACCTGATACTGAATATTTTTCTCACATTTCAAATATGATGACGTGCCTCACACTATTAGCCAATCACCTGCAATGTACTATCTTATACACCTATGTAGCACACCTGTCACTGAATATTTTTCACATTTACAGTGTAATTATTATGTAATTGGCCAATAAAATGTAACAATGTGTTATTTTCATATAAACACTGCACACCTGACTGTTAACAGATATTTTTCACAGAATACAATTAGCTAACATCATACATGTGCAGTTTAAGCTTACTCGAGTAAAATGCAGCACTATTTTATCATCTATAGTCTGCACTACAATGTGTCAAACAAATGAAATGATTTTCCTCACACAATTAGCCAATCTGCCAATCGCTTACAATGTGTTAATCCCACACTCTATACACAACTATGGCACACCTGCCACTGAATATTTTTCACAACTTCTTTTCAGTCTATGGTATAATTTGTAATGCAATGCTTCATTTCAGGTGATTTCCAATTCAGGTTAACAAATGATTTGCATCTTTTTAACATCCAGTTTTCAACAAAGCACCAAACCAATGAGATGACATTCCTTGTACAATTTTAACCAATTACCTTCAAATGTGCTAATACTACATACATAATATAACACACCTGACACTTAAATCTTTTGCAGTACCTTGTACAGTCTCTGAAAGGCATAAGCACAAATTAATCTATCATGTTTGCTAATTTATTATCCATGGTTTCTGAGATGACATTCCCCATTCAATTAACTAATTACCTTCAAATGCACTAATCCTACACACCCAGCACACCTGACACTCATATTTTCCGCAGCCCCTCATACAATCTGTAACAGGCATAAGCACTAAATAACGGCTGCTATTTTATTTTCCATCGTCTCCATTACAATGTGTGAAACAATGAAATGATTTTCCTCACACAATAAGCCAATATGCCAATCACCTACAATGTGTATTTCCTGCACTTCTACACTCACATATTCAGCACACCTGACACTTATATTTTTCGCAGCCCCTATACTAATACAATCTGTGACAGGCATGGACACAATTTAACCTATATTAGTATATACACCTATAGCACACCTGACACTTATATTTTTATCAGCCCCTTTATACAATCTGTGAGAGGCATCAGCACAGCTTAACCTACAATGTTTGCTATTTTATCTTCAATGGTCTCTGAGACGACATTGAATTCAATCAGCCAATCACCTTCAACACACTAATCCTACAAACAGAGCACACCTGACACTTATATTTTCCGCAGCCCCTAATACAATCTGTGACAGCATGAGCTCCATTCACAAGTAGCCTATGATGTCATGCTTTATTTTCTCTCTGCTGCTGCTGCTGATCCTGCTGGTTTTGGCTGTAGTGCCTGGACAATGCTATGACTGACATCTGAGATTGTGCTTCAGAAATCTGCCCTGATTCTGATGTATTGTGACATCAAAAAATATCTTAAGTCTGATGTTAAGTAAGAGCTGCATATGTTGCCTGAGCTAAAGGTGGTGTTAGCTTGGTATTTTGGTTAGGTATCAATTAGTAATTTCAGTGGTTGGTTAGCTAGATCTACTCCTAACAGAATGACAGATTAGTTGAGGTAATAAAGGTGTTTTGTCACAAAATCACAGCTTAACATCTTCATTAAAAGGTTAAGATATCTAGATCTTGTATCTAAATCATATATCCTTTGGTTCTTCAGTCTTGATAATAGACTTGACATATTTGAACCAGATTCAAGATAGGTCAGCCATAACAAACAATCACATGTCATCCTCATCTTTCGGCTTGATGATTACCGTCACATATTTCATCATAACATCTGTATACTATGACATCTATAGATTCTATACATTGTAAGATGTCTCTGTGTTCTATACAGGGTGAAACGTGCTGTGTTATGTAAGCTGTATTGACACATTGACCCACAGGATGTAGAGCTCAGCAGACACAAAATCAGAAAAGGCTGTAACGTGCCTGATTTCATCTGCACCGTATAACCGTTCATCAAGCCGTATCCAATTGACATACAATGGTGTCAGGGGTGGGATAGGTGGATGATAGTGGTGTGTAAATGTAACGACTTACCTTTCGCCTTAAACAGGGGTAATCCAGCAGGTGACCGAGGGGTAGCTGTGTATGTGTGTTGTCTACGGGCTCAATGCCCGATCTACTGAGGCAGCTCTTGTAGCTGCTGCTGCTGCTGCTGCCTTTGCTGCTGCTGCTGGTCCAAGCTGCTGTTGCTGCTGCCATAGGTGATGCCAGTGCTCAGCTGCCATGTTCTGACTCTCATGAATATTCTGATGTCTACATGAATATGCTGATTGCTTCCAGAGTCAGAGCAAGCTTGGAGATTCCAGGCTGTAGCCAGTGGAGCCTTCGCAGGCTTGAAGCAAAGCTGGTCACTATTCTAGCAGAGATGTGGAAACAGTGGAATAGTCCTATAGATTCTAGTGGTCAGTAAAGATTTCTGCTGTGACCTGGACTTGAACTTCTGCATGTGATATTCAGGCTTACGCAAGCCTTAATTGGTTGCAAAGACCAGATCCTTTCTCTTACGATGCTACTTTTAAACTATTAGTACTTCTTCATAAAACCAACCCCACTTCTTATAACTGTTTGCAGATTAGTAGTCCAAACAGTTTCAAAATTAACTTTCAACTTGGTTGTGTGATGTCACTGGTTTAAAAATGTTTTGTTTGTGTTAGTTTTGTTCAATCAGTTGATTCAGTGCTAATCATATCTGGCAGTATATGTGACAATAAACAAACTAAACGACTTAAGGAAGTTTGTACCTATGTCAGGCATCAAATAGAAGATTAGGAGACCAACAGAAACTGTCAATGACGCAGCAAAGCCAGCTTACGAATTGAAAATAAGAAAACACATTTTTCCAGTTGCCCACCAATCTGCAAAGAGCTCTAAGCCTGGGGTTTTTTGACTTAGTGTTGTACTCCTGTTATGCAGCACTGTGCTATTTCGTCTTACAACACTGTTAGACAGGTGGATTCAAAAAGTTCTGATCAATTTGTTGGCAGGCCTTTCCATTTGAAGTAGTTGAATAAAATAAATTTACTTTCTATCTTTTAAAAAGTGAAGCTGTTGGAAGTGTTAAAAGTCAATTTTCTGTTACCACAGAAATGAAAGGTCAGTGTATCCAGTGCACCTAAATTGTTTGTTTACACCAAATCCAACAATAAGTGTGCAAATAATCATAGAATTTACTATTCCTAAGTATGTAAAATTTTGATGATAAGTAGAAATATTTCGTGACAGCCTGGCGGTATTTGAATTTTGTCTGCACTGACATTCCATATCCTCAGAACTTTACAATTTAATTCAAACATTTCCAACATACAGTATATTCCAAAATACGTAGGGGAAGCTTGGGAGAGTTGGGACACTTTTTACGTTCTTGCACCTCCTGCTAACAGTAATGATTATATAAACATGCTTAATGCATGTATTGTATCTTGAAATATTTCAGAAAAATATCTTTAGCTTTGCACTGATATTTGCCCAAGAACATATGAGCTACAGCCCTATGGAAATTGGAAAAAATTTGGCCCAACTCTCCCCATCAAGTGGGAGACTTGGGCCATTCAGGGGGGAGACTTGGGCCATTGCAATATATCAGGTTCGGTAAAGCTGTACTTGAGGCCATAATATTTTTAACCTGTAGTGTGGTGGTCATAGAAGTCATTAATCCTGAATTGAGGCCTCTTGCAATTCTAGTTTGCTGTCAGACTTGAGCCTCGGCCTGATGGCCCAACTCTCCCCATCTAGATTTTCCTGATATCTAATTTTATTAGACCATGAATAATTATTAAGGCCTAAAAATATTCAATCTCCGTTGAATCTTGCTCTAGACAAGTTCTTCTGTCTTAATAAAAATAAATCTGGGTAAATGCAACACATGTGAGGATAGTATTGGCACTGTCCCAACTCTCCCCCATTCCACCATTTGTCTCTAAATCCCAATTATGACAAAACCGGTTGTCTGGTAATTTTCCAAAATGTGTTAATAACAACTGAATAGTCAAGCCCACCAAACATGCCATAGAAAATTTTCTCATTCCTTCTTGTCTGACAGACAATTAAAAACTCATTACATGGCTCAGTTTTTCCATTTTTCATCCAAATTTGAATTTTCTTCTCTTTAAAGATCGTGACAAGCAAATTAGCCAGAAATGTTACATCCATTGAAAGATTTTTATTTTTATAAAATTTTGGTGGCTGCAGCTTTCTCAAATGTTGTTTAGTTTCCTCAAAAATCAGGGTGGCCCAACCCTCCCTGCGGCCAAACTCTCCCAAGCTTCCCCTACTTCTACCAAGTAAAAAACCTGAAATTATTGCTGTAAAAACTAGATGAAGTATAGGATAAGGGATCGTCCAGTGCATGGAACGCTGTCCCACAGGGACGAAATGTCGCCGCAATAAAATATTTTTATTTATAAACCAGGAAGGACCCCCCCCCAGGTGACCACCCGGGGTGACCCTCCGAGGAGACCCCCCGAGGTGACTATATTCTAGATTTACAGATCTATGTATCTGTCAATGTGTGTGATGTTTATAAAATCTATGTATTTAAAGATGTGTCTTCTGTGCATCCACCTTTGGTAAATATGGCTGTAATCTTTCATTTTTTAAAAACAACTTTTAAAAGCAACTTTTGAATTGGGAGACAATAGCTTTAAACAAATTAATAATGATCCACTTTCATGCTTTTCTGCCATCTACGAATTATCCACTAGGTGGAGCATGTGTAGAATGCTACTGCAAAGAGCCTCCTGGTGTATGCGGTGGATAGAGGTCAAGGCCAGGGCAACCTATTGCATATGTAATGAGCAGCCATAGTGACTGCATCGATGGAAGGACTGTGTCAGTTTATTGTCAATAAAAGGAAGTAAAATGAAGTTCATGGTGGCCATACAGATTCCAAGATAGAAGGTATAGGCCTTATATATTGATTGGCAGAAAGTGAGGCCAAAATAAGCAGAGACATGGTGAATTTTGTTGAGGAAATGAAGTTGATGAGCCCTGAGTGGATTTGCATGCTGTTCCACGACAAAGACGCAACGGGTCAAGCCCGTTCCTAAGTGCCTGGCAGATCTAACGATCTGGCCGGCGACAAAAATCATTCAGTTACTTCAAATATATAGGTCTGTCAAAGAACTGGTCAGAACTTTTAAAACACTTACATATAGGCCTAATATCATATGAAATGATGATTGAAATCAGAGAAGTTTTTAGAGTTCGATTTTGTGGAACCCTTTCTTTAAGAAGAGGACTTAAGAAAAATATATTCTGGGCCATGCTGCACATCTACTTAAATCTACTTAAATCTACTTAAATAAAACTGTAGCCCCCAGTGGCACATTCGCCCCCCTTTGTCCAATACTTTCAAAAGTCCTGCCAACCCTTCCCCCATCAATTATGCACATTTGTTCCTTTTTCTGACATACCCTTATTATAGATACATTTGATTCTATTTTTTCAACATAATGCCAATGGCAATGACTTGCGCCCCATTGCTTTATTTTGCCAAAGGGCCTGATATGGTGCCAGTCTGCCCCTGCATCTAAATATACTTAGAGAGATAGATGGATAGCCACAGATAGATAGCCATAGATAGATATAGATGGACAGCTACATAGATAAAACATAGATTGACTGATAGATAAAAAGACAGACATATAGATAAATACATATATCACTGCCCATACATACATCGATAGCCATAGATAGACACATCCAACTTCACATTTTTACCACTCCCTCTCACAGGGCCCACCTCCCCCTCAACTTTTTAAAGGAAAAGCCCCTCCCCACAACTTACAGGCCTATGCCTTCACTTCTGTAGTGTGTTGCACTGCTCGACACTTTTCCTCATATGCCATAGATCTGCAGCAGGACACTAAATTTAACACTGCTATGGGCCATCCCTCCCTTCAACCCCACAATGCGGCCCCCCTAAACAAAATAACAACAAAAACATTTACAATGACACTCCTTCTCCTTTATTCATTTATCACTGGGTAATTCTAGTATATATATAAGGAGCACAACAATATAGAACAATTAACAAAGCAATCGGATACCTAATTTAATAAGTGTTGACTGCACTGTGCACTAACGAGGGGGGTACCCTCACCATCAGGGCAGCCATTACAACACTCGATTCAAAGTAATTTTCTGTCATCCTGAGGTTATTTCATCAAGTCCAAAGCCCATCTTTATCAAGCATGTAGTTCTAATGTTAAACTAATCATTGGACATGCATTCCACGTGTAATAGATCACATATTTATGGGATTTTGTATTTAAAATACATCGTCAGGGCGAGGGTAACAAAAAAGGCTCTCGAGGGTACCACCATTTCCAATAATTGTCATGGCGAGGGTACCACCTGAGATGAATGTAAAATGTAGGCAGATGATTTAAAAAAAGCAATGGAAATTTAATGATTTCCAGGCAATTTCAAATATTGAAATTCGGGCAAATGTTGCTCGCACCCCCAAAAATTGTGCGCGCCGTACGCCTATGCAAATACCCATTTTAAACAGATGTTTCATTCCGTGCAAAAAAGACAGCCTAGTAACAGTGGTCCCTCCTGTCCTGTTAACATAAACATTTTGTAAAAGTGCTGTCATAAACATTTCAAATTCACTCCATATCTGCATGGTGAAAACGGAATTTGGCTGTTTAATTTGTCAGTTTATCAGACAGGCTAAATTTACTTTCATTTCAGGTAATTTCAACAGTATAGATTGAAGTAAAACTCATATTTTCAAGACTTTTGATTGCATTAGGCCTACAACAGCCTATGAGATCTTGTAATTAACTGTCAAAATCACATAGATGTCATGTCTACATTGCAAAAAAGTTACTTTCTAATAGTCTTTGTGTTGCAGGTAGGGTGATAGCAACTTACACCGAAATAAATGCGCTGAAGTCTGTAATTCTCTTGCAATAGCAAGAAATTGTCTTAATTATTAGCTACAATGTACTGCCCATCATGACAACAAAATCTGAAGACCAAAAGTCCACTTTTGTGCGTTTGTAAGTCTTCATGTGATCACAGTTAATTATAGGATTAGAGTTTAGCACTGGACAATCTATATTACATATATATAAAATTCACCTCCCCAATATCCCTTTGTAACGGGTCTTCTCCGCTATGGCTTGACTGACAGTCATAATATTTTGTGTCCTGTTATGTCCCAGCTGTGTTCTGCATGCATCACATGTATACATCTTAACTTCCGAATTGTTAATTATTCACGGCTAAAACAGATCTACCCCCCCCCCCCCCCCATACAGCAGCAGATGCTCATGGCGAGTGGTTTCACTTTTAGCACGCACTTTAAATAGGTCTACTCTAGAAGAAAGGTAGGGACTCACAATATCTTGCCATAGCCTGCCCCAATCTGCTTGGACTGTGTTTGTAATTACTCAAATATGTCAAAACTTCCAAATATTTACTTATAGACCTAAAAACAGCCACTCACTACGACTGTATGGAGAATCCCCCAAATGAGGAATTGGAAATGCTATAGAAAGAAGGAAGGTAGGGAAGGGATGAATGAGACAACAATCTTTTTCATTCTATCTTCATTTCATGACTTCTGCTTATCACTCAAAAATGTATATATATTTTGGTATCATTTTGAAACCCAACAACATAGAAATGGTTTTCTTGATTACACAATCATTCTTCAGTATAAACTGCATGTCTACTATAAATTCATTTCACGACCATAAACATAATTTGTTTTAAACATTTCTGCCATATTAGCAAGGTCACAACAACAAAGAAGGACACCTATTGTATGAGAGGGGGGAAATAATATAGGATTGGATCATGGAGAAGACAACAAATAAGCAAACACGACGGATGATTTGGCCTTTCCATTACGCATTTAAGCACCATATACAGTGATAAGGACACAAGAACTTCACCCCAATCAGGCAAAGCTAAATTTTAACCGCTTTCCAACATAGGCCTATAGGTCCACATACATGGAGGGGGCAGGCCCTGGGAGATTCACAAGCAACTTTTTCACATTTTGTCATGAACAATTATTAGAGAAATCATGTTGACATATTCACATGTCTCCCAATTGCCTCAAATAAACAATACAGTACCAATGCACCCGCGCTACCCGTCTTTAGACGGGTACTATGCTAGTATTCTACATAACCATCAAGTGTAAAGTAAAGTAAAGTAAAAGTAAAGTATTTATTGACCATATTTGCATATATGTACAATGCTATTTACATTTTCCATCACAAAATGCATATATGGCAGGCTGACGCCAATGCAGGCGTATTTGCCTTTATCAGTAAATATATGTAAAGTTAATATCATATTAATCATGCACAAAATATAACCAGTGAAGCATTATCCAATATTTTTATCACAATATTTACAGAATAAATCAATTTATACAGAAACTAGAAATACATCTAATTAACAAATTGAAAGCCAACATTATTGTTAGGTGCTGCCTCTGGTTGCCGCGCATTTGAGGCTGCCAAATCACATTTTATTATCAGAAAAAATTTACATGTGAGAACAGGGAGAAGAAGATTTTACTGCTGAAGTCAAAAGCACTGACTCAGGAATGATTGAATACAAAGTCATGTCACGTGGTATATGTGCATTAAAGGGTGATTTAAAGGATCTTCATAAATGTGTTAACTGATTGTTAAAATACCAACACAGGTTGACTTGAAATGAAATAGAATTTTTTGTGTTATGATTTTTAAAAGTGTTAAAGCGTGGGTTTTAAACTTCATTGATCGATTGGCCAATTTATGAATTATTAAGAATACGAGGGGTTTCTGTCCTACTTGCCATAACTTTTGCAACATTTAATGCAGAAATATGATATTTGAGTCAAATAATATTGAAGTAATTTGCAAATGATCCTGAAAAAATCAGATAGTAGAAATAAAAATAAATGGTTAATTTGTTGCCATGGAAACCAAAAGTCATGAAATGCGGCCCAGGGCACTATTACAGGTACAGATTCATTGTATCTTGTCAAGAATTCATATTTTTACCAGGACTGCAGGACAAGAAATGTATTAAAAATAATCCCTAACATTTCACAAATTCTCAAAGCAATGAACTTGACCCTGAGTACATTTCCTCTAACTTTATATATCCTTCAAAAATCAATGCCTCATAATCCTCATTTTGAGATCCCTGTTGGTGTTTCGCAGACTTTTTGTACTTTACGATGGGTTTTCCATAAGTTCTGTCCAACCTGTCATAACTTTTGCTAGATTTTCTACAGAAAAATTATATTAGGGTCTGTTGATATTGAGGTAATTTGCAAATGATCCCCAAAAAATCAGATCATAGAAGTAAAAATAAATTGTTGATTTGTTGCTATGGAAACCAGAAGTCATGAAATTTGACCGCGATCTTGGTAACAGACACATACTTGATATATCTTGTCAAAATATGTAATTATTACAAGGGATATAGAACAAAATATATTCAAAACAATCATAGCTGCTTCACAACTTCATAAACTAATGGATGGCATCCCGTAAATAAATTTTCTTGTACTTTGTAACCATGCCTTAATAAGATACCTCAGTCTTCATGTTAAAGTCTGTTTTGGCATTGTCACTGCACACTGGTCTTCTTTTCTTCGGTCTTCCAATGTGTGCTTTCTTCATTCAGAAAAAGTTTGTACAACCTTTATTTCGTTCTATCACTCATAATGTCTTCCTTGTATGTATGATAGAATGTTCTTACTCTCTCTGCTAGTTTTTATCCAATTAAATTGAAGAAATATGACAGGCATATATGGTGTCATCCATATCCGAAAAATTTCTCATCTTATAAAAAATTGGGAAACTGCACAGGATATGGTAAAGTAATTGAGATGTGACAATAGTACCAGTTTTCATTGTTATTAATGCTTTTACAAATAACTGATTGTATTTCATGAAAAAAATTATGAATATACATTACTTCAATAAGTCAAAACACGGATAATGTAAGCAGGTGTTCAATTGTTTTTAAGTGAGCATTACAAAATCTGGGCCCCATTTCATGACTTCTGGTTTCCATGGCAACATATTAAGCATTTATTTTTATTTATATGATCTGACGTTTTGGGTGTTATTTGGGAATTACGTCAATATTATCTGACCCAAATATCATGTTTCTATATCAAATCTAGCAAAAGTTATGAATAGTTGGACAGAACTTTTGGAAAACCCCTCGTAGAGGGAATTGGCATGGTACAATGAGACAAAAAGCTATGCAGGGACTGCTTGAGCACTATTATGCAGGGGATACGTGTTATTACGTGCATTTCGTTAACATTATGCGCAGATATTGTGTAACTATGTATAATCTTGTAAGACTTGCATTGATTAACCCAAAAGCATCCACAGGGAAAAATTAAACATGTTTAATATTTCCAGTATGTAGCTGTTGATAGCTGCTGATTCATTGTGCCCAATTTCGTATGGAGGGGTGGGGGTTAAAATTAGAAAGTCTCACTGCGGATGGTACTGCTCAGGACAAGGGTGTTCAGGGTGATTTGTTTTTTTCTTGGGAAAAGTTAGCCTTGTTCTCCTGAAGTCTTCCCTAATTCCGTTTCATATATTTCAGATTCTGATTCATTTATTTACCTTTGTATGCAGTTTCCATGCCATTAAACAAAATTTGCAAACATGTCAGGTCGGATATGCCAAAAAGTCTCAAATGGCCTTTTTTGACAAAGAAACATTCATTTATATTATACACAGAAATATAAAATGTGATACTCTGCATGATTACGCTCAAGGCTAATAATTTCTAAAAATGTTCTATCTTATGTTTAGTGAATGTGACATATAACGTGCTTGTCAGATATTTAGAGTTGAGAGATTAACAATGGTTTTAGGAATGATGGACATTTTAAATCAACATTGTACTAACTTCCACAGTAGGGTAGTAGAATGGGTAGGCCTATTATTGTGCAGCCGTTTTCTCATTAGGACTTAATTTAGTTTAAGATTCTCCTTTATTGACAGGGTATTGCAATTGTGTTCTTGATTGGGAGTTCCTGATTGGTAGTCACTTTGATTCTATGCCTTTTCTTCCAAGACTGTTAGCTCAGATTGTCTCAGATTGCATTACCCTCGCCTATTTCTTTTTGGTGGGTTACCCTCGCCAACCGGAAGTGACCCTCGCCCAAATCTGGCAGTACCTTCGCCACTTCCGGCGTTGTTACCCTCGCCAAAATGCTAGTACCCTCGCCAAAATCGTGCTGGTACCCTCGCCCGACCATTTTTCTGTTTTTGTGGTACCCTCACCTCGCGCCTGATTTCTAATTTTATTAATTTCTTACTTCATCTTGCTTGTTTGAGTCTGGCACTTGGCAATGATTCATTCCACCAGCCACTTAACCTATCTTATTGTTAAACAATTTGAAGGCTTCGCTCCCGCTACATTTTTTGCTTTTTCACTTTGAAAACACGAATCAGTACTTGTAATGGCTACCCTAATGGCGAGGGTACCCCCTTCGTTAGTGCACAGTGGACTGTACAGCCTGCGCTTATAATTGGCATTTTCTTCAATATAAACACAAAATTAGCAATAGGTGCGGTTGCAAAATTATGCAACAACAAAGTCAATGCTTCAGTTGTGATAAAGAAGGTCACATGTGATGAGATTGAACTATTACTGATTTTAAAATTGAATAGGTATCTGGATTTAAATGTTTGATGATCACTTTCAAATTTGTTATATATCAAAGTTAATTATTTAGTCTGTCTAATTGTAACAGCTGCATGACCCTGAGTTTTTAATGAGGAGTATTTTAATAAATTTCTGTCTCCATTCCTTGCACTACAAACAGAACATATATATGAACATAGGGGACATGTTCCGGAGTAGTAAGAAGAACTTACTAAATACTTACTTATTGTCTCAGCCTCTCATGAGTTAGTCAGTGCACAAATAATCTGTGACTACTATTTTGCGCACGTTCTATTGACTATTTACATGCTTCGATCTGAACATAGAGGTCCACGGACCTGCGTTCAGTTAATTTCTTAACATTTCTTAACATTACAGGCAGGTGGCAGGGGTGTCTGTGAGAAGTTTACAACGCCACCTGCTGATTTGTAACATGTCGGTTGCACCGCACTCTTGACTGTCACGTATTTTACCTTGTGCATTTCTGGGTTTGTTTACAAGAAGTGATGCTGAATTTTTGTGAGGTATCTGTGCGTTCTTGGTGATTCTCCTAATAAGCAACTGCTGTATGAGTTTCATGTGGGCATGTGTACTTCAGGCTGAACTTCCAGAGAATGAAGAAAATGAAGGTAATCAAGCCAATTATGCTGGCTAAAATTTAAACCATCCATTGCAGAGCCAGAGATCATCAATTTTCATTGAATGGCCTACATGTAGCTACTGCTAAACCTTTGGGTGTGTGGTCAACTAGGCGACCACCAACTAGGTGACCACCAACTAGGCGACAGCATACCACTAACTAGGTGACAGGAATTTTAAGAAATCATTCAGCAGTACCAACCAGGCGACAATCACTTCTTTCCAGGTGACTGGCAATACATTATTACATACATGTACATGTATATCATGTTATAATAAATATGCGGTATTTTCTAATTAATTAATAATCATGCAGCATTTATCAGGCACATACTGTCAACAGTTACAGTCACTTGATCTATTGGCTATTGCACTGGAGAGCCTACTGCAACAGTCAGTCCATCGAGAGCTATCAAGAGATTCTAGGGAATTTTAGGCCTATTCTTATTTTTTTGTGCTAGCTAGAACATTTTTATCTAGATTCTAGAATAATACAATTCACAGCATGCCAAATTGCTAAATTGAAATTGAAGTATTCGATCTATCAATGATCGGTGTGTGTTCAACTAGGTGACAACAAACCAGGTGACAGAATTCTGAAATTGAAAAACGTACACATGTGTCAGCTGGTCAGTTCCTATAGTTGATGGGCACATTTTTTCTGGGCAGCAAACAGTTCTTATTAGGCGACAATCATTTCCGCGGAGGCCCGGCCAAGGGACAAATACTTCTTTTGATCCCTAGTTCCTTACATATGTTTTTTTTCTTTTCAGTTATTTGGATGAAGTTAGCTGTGAATCGGTACACAACGATGCATTGAAATATGCCTGCATACTCTCTTATGCCACAAAGTCCTGTTGGAGCTGTCATAACTGGCTTGAATTTGAAAGAGAAGTTATCGTCTAGTATCTTGAAGAAATTGTTAAAGGATGTTCACAAATATAAGGTCAGATTTGATTTGATTATCTAAATAAAATGCATTTGTAAAATTTTTATCAAGTGAACATAACAACCTTTACTTTTTAAAGCAATACAAGAAAAAATCTAGTTACTGTTTACCAGTATAGTTATTGCGAATAAATTCTGAAAATGTTAAGATATAGATCTGTTTACTGACCAGTCAGATATTCTGTTACTTGACCAATCAGAGAGCAGGATTCTGTTAACTGACCAATCAGAGAGCAGGATTCTGTTAACTGACCAATCAGAGAGCAGGATTCTGTTACTTGACCAATCAGAGAGCAGGATTCTGTTGATTGACCAATCGGAGAGAAAAATGGAAACTTTTTTTTAATAGGTTTTTTGGTGCTTTAAAAATTTTTTTTTTAAAGGTGCATGTTGGGCAAACGGTACATATGATAATTATTGCTGTTAAAGTGTAATATCATGTCTCTGAACAGCCAATTTATTTTGCAGATTTTAATTGTAAAGAATCAAGGCATTATTGATGGAGCTCAGCAAATTGAGGTAACTCGTCATTTTGGCGAAATAGAAACAGCGGGATTTGAACTGCATCCAAAATCACCTGATCGACTTGTACTAAGAGTGTCTAATGATGAAGAAGAAGGCTTCAGGTAAAGGAAAAAGATACTACTGTATTTTGTGTGTGTATGCTGTATAGTTATTATAAAATGAATATTTGTCTTGAAGTTAAATATTTTGCTTTATCATTTCAGGGAATTTGGTACGAAGGGATTTCATATCGATGGGTCGTTTATGCCGAATCCAAATGCATTCTCCATTTATCATATCATCAACACCCCATCAAGGGGTGACACATGTAAGCTTTTTATACATTTCGAAAATATTTTATGCTATTTTTATAAAACAAACATACATAGTCTTCTTTAGATATTTGAATGTTACTTTGAAGATGGTTTGAATATTTTCTGACCAATTGTTTTGAATATTATTTATCTGATTATCTCTATGACTCTTTCTTTCAGGGTTTGTCTCATTGAATGACGTCTACAACAGAATTTCAAAAGAGCAACAAGAAAGATGGGAGAGACTCTGGATGGTCAAGAAGTTTGACAGCATTCGGGGATTCCGAGATAAACCTGGAATGATTGTTCATCCTCTGGTTTATTATCATCCAGTGACAAGAAAAAAGGTCAGTGCGAAATACTACTAAGAATACTTCAAACTCAAAGAATGTAGTGCAGAAATTTATATTTCAAGTTGTCAATTTCAGATATGAAAAATGATTGTACAAACAAATAGTACAGTGTATTTCATGAATAAATTATTCTACATTTTGTGAGGTACCTTAGAATGGTTGCCAATATATAGGAGTGCTATCAAGTGAATAAATTCAATTCAGTTCAATTACACAAAAATATATAATTTTATCTCAAGACTTGGTACTGGAATTTACGAACTTATGATGATACAATATCCAGTGATATGAATGAAGATACCTTGTTTCTGCAGACGCTCTGTATAGCCCAAGGAAAAACTACAGGATTTGTGTGGGACTTCAAATCTGATAATCAAGCACAGGCATCTAAGGAAGAAACACAGCAAATATTTCAGGAGATTGATGATGCAATTTACGCAGACGATCAAAAATACATTTACAAGCACCAGGTAACACTATAATCCATTTTATGAGAAATAATTAGGAACGTGGGCTACATTTATTTGGGATTTTACAGTTGTCTGTATTCAAAGGGGATTGGTGAATTACTGCCAAAGACTTGATCCTCTTTTGTAACCTTTAAAATTAATTTTTTTATTATGTTATTTTTTTTGTGGCATTGAACTTTCACACTTTGTATTTCAAGTCCATTCTTTACAAAGGTACTCATGTACTGTCATGTAGCACTCACAATTTTGTAGGATAGACTTAAATAATGTTTATAAAAAATTATACAAGACCGCTGATTTAAAGCTAATAATATGTTTTGTACCTTTACTTTCTTCAGTGGGAACCTGGTGATTTTATAATATCGGACAACTTAGCAGTGGGTCATATGGCAGGCAGGAGTACCCAGAGCTCTCCGGAAGATGTTGGACTAAGAGTTATGCATAGGACAATTGTTCGCGGAAAAAGCCAACCTTCAAAGGAAAAACCTGAGAAAATACGAACTCTGTGTGCTTGCTTTGGATAAAATGTTTATTTTTTTATGTATTATGTCATTTTTGTACGTATCTATTTATTCAGAATTTCCATGTTGTTATAGATATCTTGTTACTATTTTGTTCTGAGTATTGATTTTTACAGACATTATGTATAGTGTACAATGTGAAATTGTGAATTGTTGTATGCTTTTATTCATAAACAACCTGTTTCATGTTCTGGTTTTACTGATTATATTTGCTGCGTCCTCTTAGATTATTTTTTTATTGAGTAAATTACAGAAAGTTTGAGTTGTATATTTTTGTAATATTTCATCAGATGCATTGAGAAAATATTTTACATTATCATTGATTGTGTCTATGTGAGAAGAATTCTAAAATTTTATGGAGCAATTGTTGATACTTGCACTTCTGTGTGTGTAATTCCTGAATATATAACATCTGGTATGTATATCTATTGTCTTTTGCAATGGTTCTAAACTCTCTAGTCAATGTCAAGGCTGTGATACATTAATATTTGGCTGTTGATTTTGCTATATATCTGGTAAAAAAAACTGTTTTGGTGTTTGTAACTTTGTATAGAATAACTTTGTCTGGTTTTGATAAGTCTTAATTATAAGATATTTGTTGGAATGCAACTCCTCTAACTCACAATTACCTCTCACAGTTTGAATTACCAAATAGCTGCTTTTTAAAGAGACACTTTAAATTCTAAACTGATTTCTTTATTCATTTTTAATAGTCTAGATTGAAACATTTTCTATAGGCCTTGGCCTAGTTTTCATTGGTGCTGACCGTGCTGTATGGCATCCTATACCGTATATAGGCCTATAATTTCTATAGTGCCTAGGAATAAAGATCTATAAATGTATTCTCTCCAGTAAAGTCATATATGTATGTATAATATTATCTTGTTGCTCAATATTTTGCAGATCTATATGTAGGCCTATAGATCTATTCAGCTCTATTTCATCTGTTTATCATAATTGTCATGGACATTTTTCATTCTTTCAGTGCTATAGTGCTCTGATTGAGTTCTCTATAATAAACTGAATGAAAACTGAAAACTTGCATGTGTCTCTCAATTTTTCAGTTTAAAGTCAAGACATTTTATTTTGGCAGTAAGTTTTTAGCCAATGAAACAATCCATGATTAAGTCTGATGTTTAATTTTTGGTTTATTAGACTGAGTACACCATGACCAAACATGATTTGGATTAAATATGTGTCCTCTAATCACCCAGCTTCATCATACAGGCACTTACAATGTTAAATTTCTGCTGCTCTTCAACACATTTAGAGCTATTTTTAGCCTTCTGTTGTGACGTCATCAGCATTGTGGGCTCTATGACATCACTGAAACAATGGTGACGTCACAACAGCAGCAATAGAAGAAAATGGCTTCTTGAGCTGTGTTGACAGCAATGTTATTCCAATGGGATTACCTCAAAACCAGGGCTACAACATGCCAATACTTCCAAATGTTTATGAAACTGTTTGGTCAAGGTGTCAGGAACAGGAGGAGACAAGTATTTTTGTCAAGAGTAAGGTATGCTTTTAATTATCAGCCAAAAACTTACTGCCAAAAAAAATGACTTGACTATAGTTAAAATGATTTATTGATGTAATTCATGCTCTGCGAAGAATTTCAAAATACTTAAGCACTGATGCAAAAATGTACATTTTCAAGTCATATATGCCAGTAACTTCAACTATTGTAAAGTAGCTTGGCATTTCTGTTCAAAAAGAAGTAGATTAAAACTAGAAAAATTGCAAGAAAAAGGGTTACGAATTGTATCTGAAGATTATGAATCATCGTACGATGCATTATTGTGTAAACATAACTTCAAATCCCTACATGTAAATAGACTTCAGTCAGTACTGCTTGAGGTATATCAAGCTCAGTATGAATTATCACCTGCTTACATGTGTCGATTGTTTAAAAGAAAAACAACCAGTTATGATCTTGTCAACAAGCATCAAATTGAAGTAGTGTCAAAGAGAACTACTCTGTATGGACTGAATAGTTTAACTCACTTGGGCGCCACCTTGTGGAATAGGCTACCCAACAATGTAAAAGACAGTGAGGATGCCAACCTCTTCAAAAAAGCAGTCTCCAAAATTTACATTTTAAAACTGGAGAGTTTGTATAAGTAGTCTTCTTCTGTTTTTACAATTTATTTGTTATAATTGTTTTTAATCTTTCCGTCCTATGTTGTTATAATTTTGATTTTTACATGTCCTCATTTACTTATATTTTTTAATTTCTAACTAATTTGTCTAAATCTTTTACATAATCATTTTTACTTTGTTTTTAATTTCGGTGACACTAGCCTGAGGCTAAAGTTTATATGTTTTTGTAAAACGAAAGGAAATAAAAATTGTCTATTGTCTATTCAGTTCTCTTATTTTAGGCCTCAGCTACCAAAACCGAGTAAGAAATGATTATTTGAAAAAATATCAAAGGAATATATATATATATACTAATTGAACTAAAATATTAAATTGCCTTAGTCAGTTAAATGGGGCACTTGGCATTTTTTATCACAGCGCCCTTCCCTTTTCTCATTTTTTCCGCCCCTGGATCCGCCCCTGGTGGTGACACATTTACGATGCTTTGTACTTGACGCGCGATCACGCAGAAGCAGCACCTTGCAGTCGGCGAAGTTTGTTTTGATATTTTTTCTCAACATTTTTGAGGAAATTAGTTCATCAAATGAACTTAATCGCTCACTAAAACTACTGATATTAGCAGCTGAACTATGGCAGTAAGTATCTGAGGTGAAATGGATGCCAATTTCTAACTTGTAAGCCTCGAAAATTGGTTTCCAAAATGTGTCATGCAGGTGCGTGATTTTATGCTTCTGAAAAATCGTGCCACGTCGTCATAGCACAACACATGAAAAATGAATTTGTAATTTTGGATTGACAAGTGCCTTGTTTTCAACAGTTGCATGTTTGTGAATATGTGGTTGTAATAGCTACATACCATACTAAATTATTGCCACTGTTGCATTGTGATCTTCCAAGAAAACGTGGGTGTGGCACTTCACATTCAGTGATTCACAAATTAAAAGAAAAAGAAGCAAAAATAGGCCTAAAGTTCTCATATCACTCTCTCGCGCATGCAAACCATGTTTATAACAGCTAGGATCTGAACATAGAGGTCCGAGGACCTGAGTTCAGTCCATTAAATGTCATTATATCTGTATATAATAAGGGGGTGCACCCACCTCTTAGGTTGTGGTATTTTATACTCGGGTGCATCTCCATCAAACTGCAATTTGTCAATACATGTAATGCCGAAAATAATCAATCAATACCCTAGATGCTGAATTGTAAGACAGCTGGTAGATGGATGTTGATCAATGTTCACTAGTTGGTATGTGTACCAGTTGGTTGTCTGCCAGCTGGTATGTCTTTATTTTGGTAACAAGTCAAGTCGTGGACAGGCCAACTCTTAGACAAACCAACTGGTAGATACAGCTCATCTTCATGAAGCAGACACACTTTTTCTATTTCAACAAAATCTTGAAGTGTCATAAAGAAACAATTTAAAAGGGGGTTAAAGAGCCCTAAAGTGATTTACCAACTTGTGACCGACTTATGCTCAGACAGGATGAACTGTTTTACAACCATGGCCTCATTCACACCTCCTTCTACACTGGTCCATTTGTTTGGCAATTTATAGAAACAAAATAAAAATAATTCTCCCATGATATATGTTTTAATAAGGGCTATTCCATTTAAAAACCCAGGTTTTTAAATGGAATAGCCCTAAAGTAAAGTGTAGTATACATAATCATATAAAAGTTTTACTTTTGAATGTAAGCTGCATATGCCTATATATACACATACACATACTGCAAGATTGTTGGGTCATTTGAAAGAGGTATGAAAAGGGGTAAATACATTTTCTCTGCCCTTGGTCCATTTTCCTAGGCCAATGTGCAATGAAGTAGGGCAATAGCCTAAGGGCTATTTAACTTCGTTTAAATTACTTTATTGCTTTCTTTCTCGAACATCTCAGGTTTTGTTGAAATCGTAAAAGTGTGTCTGCTTCATGAAGATGAGCTGTAACCAACTAGTAGACAACCAACTCGTAGACATCATGTACTACCAATTGGTAGACATCAAATTGGCATACATACCAGCTGGCATGTCTACTATAGTCAAGTATTTTTAACCGACCTATCGGCGGTTTTTAGAGGGGGGCAGAGGTGGGCAAAGGGGGGGGGATGATAAGGGAAAAGGGGATTGAAAGTGGGTTGTCTGCTTTTGACTAATTATGAGATTGGCCTGAAACTTGGCAAATGACCAACAAACTGTGTAAATTTTTCATGTGAGCATTTATATGTGACACAAAGAAAGTTCTGGCATAGCAATGACATCTGTGTATGTTGTTATTTCATCAGTTTCATGTTCTTTCTGTGAAACATCTAAATGTTTGCCTCTTCAAATGTTTGCCATGTTTGCTGTTTACCTAGTAGTAGAAGTAGGCTGACCAATGAGGGAACTGGGTGCAGGTCATGTGACACCAACTTGTAACCACTTGGACTCTACCATTTTGGGTGGGGGGGGGAGGGTAGGATTCCAATCTTGTGAATGGAGGGAATTTACCTAAAACATACAAATTTCATGAGGTCTGCTTTGTGTTGATAGGTTACTAGGGAACATTAAGCCACACTAGTTTTGGAAAGCTGGTATTGATAGCATGAAATGAAAGAACTCTCCCAAGTTAATGTAAATGTGGCCCTGCCCTTCCCAAAACACTGGATGTTTACTTTTGGAACCACTGGAGTGGAACCATTTTCCCAGAATCCTGTGCAGGACAACAAGAGTTATAGTGAAAGCCAATGGTGGGCCCAGGCCTCAGTACTAATTAATGAAGTCCAGCATTAGAGCTAGTGGAGCACCTGCCACCTCGTGGATGTTGTGGAACTTCTCTGATTTCTTTGAATGTTGATTTCATCAAATTATTCTTTATTCAATTGGAAAATTTTTATTGCACATTGTTTGAAATCAAATAATAGATAAATCTATAAATGGTTGTTCTATTAAATTGAAATGGATAGTTTATCAGCCCAGCCTATATACAGGAGTACAGTCATAACGGCCAACACCCATAACGGCCAATTCTACGACGGCCACTAACCAGAACGGCCAAATTTAGGACGGCCAATGCCCAAAACGGCCAAATTTAGGACGGCCACCCCCCAAGACGGCCAATAAATATATATAATTAGTAGAGATAATGCACTTAAAACTTTCTTTTCTCGTCCCAATCAGCAATAGCACCTTTTAAATGTTGACATACATGTTGGGTCTGGACATGCATTAATTTGTAAATTTATAACAAGAACAAGAACGGGCGCTCGGAGACCGCATTGCTCTGCTTGCCCGGTGCTTGCCTTCATGCAATAAATCGATTCAGAGTTTCTGGTTAATTTAATAAAGATTATGAAAAGTTTTCCACACAAAAAAAAAGGAAAATTTACTTGGATTTCTGTCTATCTACCTAGAAAAATATATATATGTGCATTGTGATTTGCGATTGTCTGTTCTATAGATCTATCTATCTGTCTATCTATCTAGTTTTTTTTTTTTCAATAAATAGCCCTCAACTAAATTTAAGGCTGCATTAATCAAGAAAACATGTTATGACGCCAGTCTGTCTGCTGTTATGCAATGACCATTTAGACTTATCAGAGTTAACATTTGTGGCTTCAAAGTCATGAAATAGCTTGATTTAGACCTTTATAAAGGTGGCCTTTCACCTGCATCTTAGAAGTTAAAAATAACGTGAAAGCACTTTGACAGCTGCTTGTAGATATATCATGTATATAGGCGCAAATATCTATCCATCTATCTATCTATCTTTTTATCTATCTATCTTTCCATCCATCTAAAGGCCTATGTTCCTTCCCTCCTCTGTTAATTCCCCCCCTTCCTTCCTTCCTTCCTTCCTTCCTTCCCTGTGCGCACCCCAGTGTAAAGTTTGGATCAGCAAAAGTTGTTAATTGAGCAAAAATCTGATGAGCAAATAAGATTTTACTTAGGCCTACTTTTAAATGAATCAGAATAAAAAAGAATATTGTGTATATTACATAAACGCAAGTACAAGTAAAGATACACAATTAACTGCTATTTACTCTAAAGCTATCAATCTGAGATGCACATTATTTGTCAGCAGTCACAGCACTTGGTCAATAGTTAATTACAACTCGAAGAAATTCACACCTTAAGACTGTAAAAACCCAATGACCTTTTACTTAAGATTTCACCTGTTCTGTTCTAATATCTGATATGGTGATATCTCAGGTGCCATTCATCCTATATTTATGCAGGCTTCTTATGGGTATAAAATTAAGCAAAACTGGCATGAATGTTACCTAGAATATTCTTGGATCATTGCAAATTTCCAATTCATTAGTTGAAACAGCATTAAAAAAAAAAAAGAAATTATATATGCCTTTAATGTTTCCCATTACATTTAATAGAAGGCTAACTTAAAACCAAAATCTTTGATTGCTTCAAAGTTTTAACAAAGAAAGACAAAGGTATTAATTGTTTTAAAAAGGGTTAAAGTTGAATTGAATGACACTGCATGTTGTCTTAACAGCAATCCATTGCGTAATTAAAGAAAACATGTCAAGTTAATTGTCCTGATAAACATACATGTATGTTTGCATGGCAATTAAGAAATGGGAAAATAATCGAAGATTTAAAACTTTAAATTATATTATTTTAGCTGATAAAAAAAAAAGCAACAACATCTTTTTCACAAACCAGATTTAGGTCTACGTGTATATCAAGAGATATTTCATGTCTCAATTAAGCAATCCATTGCATAATTAAATCATACATGTCATGTTAATTATTTTGATAAACATACGTGTAGTAGGCTATACGGGAATGTTTGTTTTGCAAAATTAAGAAAATGCATATTACAAGAAAATGAAACTTGTATTATCAATTTGTCCCTATATCTATTTTTGTTGAAAAGAAGAAAAAAAATCCCATATTTCACAAATTAAATATAAATATAATAATTATGTATCAATACATTTTTATTCGTTAGTAAACTTCAAATTCTTCAATTCAAATATAAATACCAGTTGACAACTTGTTAAAAGGCATCGATCTTTCAATATTTTAATTTATTTTTCCTTTTCCGAAAGACAAGCAGTTTGTAAGAGCCGTTGTTCTTTCATGGTCCAGAATAGATGTGAAGTTGAATTGCAAGTAATATATTGACACAATGACACTTTTGTTTAATTGAACAATCAAAGACATGTAATTAGAGAAAACGTGTCGGGTGTGATAAATACATGTATACTAGCAATTAAGAATTACAAGTCAGACATAATTTTGGCAAAATTTGAAATCGTCTCTTGAAAAAAGACTTCCAGAAAGCCTTGATGTGTCTCAACTGATCAACCAACAGTATTAATTTAAAATTATCAGAAAGCTAAATTTAATGTAGCAAAAAACTTAGCCACATAATCACATCGATTGAATGGTCGACAAAAAATAAGTCTTACTTATTTAAAAAAGCCAAATGATAAGTAAATGTACTGAAAACAGCGTTTTGGCCGTTTTGGGGGGTGGCCGTCCAAGCAGGTGGCCGTCGTCCCTGGTGGCCGTCATTGGAAGTGGCCGTTGTGGGTATTTGGCCGTCTTGATTTTGGCCGTTTTGACCGTCCCCCTATATACATGAGGTCTGAAACTACAGCTCAGGCTGTTCAGCCTCTGCACTTCATTGAGTAGCATGGATGCTGCTCAGGACAGCTCAACTGAGTTTAAACTTTTGAAGTAGCTGACAAGCATTGGAAATTTCATTATCTAGTAATAAAAACAAAAAATCCTCTAGATCGTTTTCATATTACCAGAATCTTCATTTCAATTTATGTGGCAATCAGGTGATGTGAATAATAGTTCACAAAATGTGAATAATAGTTCACGTTCTGCGGGCCAGTAGATTTACGGAAGGACTAGTAAATTTTTAACCTTACTACAGTCCTGCTGGCCAGTGGGAAAAAATATGAAACTCCAGCCCTGTGTAAGTTATATAGACGACGGTTCAAGATTATTACCAGGGGGGGGGACTGCCATTGAAGCCCTACTACATATGTGCCGCTCAAAAGATAGGGTTTTATGAGGATTTCCTGACCATAGGATAATTCTTTTAGGCCTGGAGAGCCTGACCATAGGGTACACTTCTCAATTAGACATCACGCAGAGGTGTTTTGCCTGTGAAATTGCAAGCATGCAATGTGTAATATGCATTGAACTTTCAAGGGCAAGGTGTCATTCTTAATTGCAATATAATTTTCACACCTTTTCTGAGAACTTTTTCTCTTTTATTTCAATAAAATAGGCTATAGTGCCTATATAATAACCTGACCATAGGGTATGAAATTCCGGCTCTGAAAACCTGATTCTCAGTTTTTGTGCTGCCTGTTCAGTTGTAAGACACTGACACTCAGTGAGAGGATTATAGGACGTTTCGCTGCTGGGATGTTTCTCTGCCAGCAGTAGTGCGATGTTTCACCGCCAAAAAAAAATAATTCAGACAATTCACCGCCAATCTAAAATGATGTGAATCAACTCATTATTGCCTTGTACAAGTTGTATAAGCTTTGTGAAGCCCAGAACAGAGATTGTGTATCAGTCACAGATTGCACAGTTGGGCCCGGTTTCACCGACATGGTATTAAGAGAAGAGCCAAGTCAAGTCCTAGTCTGGCTAAGCCAATTAGTTAAGCAGAGCAGGATCAAAGAATTTCAGTTCAATGAAAGTGAACACATAGTATGTGAACAGCTCAACTGATACAAACATAATCTCTCCATTTCTGAGATCATTTGTCAAACACAGCCATAGGATATGGCAACACAAAAAGGGGGGGAGTGTGGTTGACTGGGAAATAGTTCTTAAATTAAATAGTTGCCCGTCCAGTTTTTGTGAAAAAAAAAGAGTTCTTAAACCATGTGCTGTTCTGCCACCTCATTAGTGACATTTTGTTGGTTTTCCTTGACCTTATCATTAAGGTGATACCTGATGGGGACCATGGATTTTATCCCGCAACAAACCTTTTTTGCGCGCAAATTTAAACAATGACAAACAATTTTTTCTCAAAGAAAGAGGTTTTTTTACACAAGTTTAACAATATGGTATGCCAAATCACTTGAATTGTAATTAGCTCTTTCTCTGATCTTCACAACATCAGTTGCTCAGTGGAAAGGGCAATGGCACCACCTTCAAAGAAAATATGTTAGGTCGGTTTTGAATCCCTGGATTCTTGTTTTTTTTGGCATTAAGTTTTTGGCTGGTAATTAAAAGCATACCTTAGGCCTACTCTTGACAAAAATACTTGTCTTCCCCTGTTCCTGACACCTTGACCAGACAGTTTCATAAACATTAGGAAGTATTGACATGTTGTAGCCCTGGTTTTGAGGTAATCCCATTGGAATAACATTGCTGTCAACACAGCTCAAGAAGCCATTTTCTTCTATTGCTGCTGTTGTGATGTCACCATTGTTTCAGTGATGTCATAGAGCCTACAATGCTGATGATGTCACAACAGAAGGCTAAAAATAGCTCTAAATGTGTTGAAGAGCAGCAGAAATTTTATCATTGTAAGTGCCTGTATGATGAAGCTGGGTGATTAGAGGACACATATTTAATCCAAATCATGTTTGGTCATGGTGTACTCGCCTTAATTAACCCAAAATTAAACCTTAGACTTAATCATGGATTGTTTTATTGGCTAAAAACTTACTGCCAAAATAAAATGTCTTGACTTTAGTTGGTTGCCCCTGAGTTGATAAGTTGGTTACTTAGTACTTAATTAAGTGCTGTTTGTCAACTTGTCATCTACCAGTTGTTTACTACCAGTTGGTTTTCCTCGTTGGCATGTCTGCCAGGTGTTTATTGCCATGTCTACTAGTTGGCTGGTCTACCAGTTGGTAAACAGCTTGGCTACTGGTTGGAACCGTTGGAAGTCATGCGGGGTAGGGTTAGCTCAGTTGGTAGCACACTTGACTGCCGATTGCTAGGTCCAGGGTTTGATTCCCACTCTGGCAGGGCATCTGGACTTGTGTTGGACAGCAGTTTCAGTCATCCTTCACCTCATTGCTGTGTCCTCCTCCTGTCCAAATTAGCCTATGAAATACATACAGGTCATACGTGATAAGCCCAATCATCTACCATGGTTGTTCGCCAGACCGCCTGTCCTCAACTTCTCTTGTTTGCATTAGTGTTCCAGCTGAGCATGGCTCTGTGCCATGCCCGACCCTCATCCACCATGCCCAAAAAAAAATAAAAAACTTTTTTTTTTGAGAAGTGCCCTCATTTCTAGAAAATTGTGTGCCCGAATCAAATCCTAGCTGGAACACTGTATATGATTTTCCAAAACATGCTTTACCTTTAGTTTAACACAAAACATCTGTTTTGCAGTCAAGCAGTGACGGGATGCCGAAAGGGGGCGGGGATGAGACCCCCCAGAAATCTGAAGATGGATCCGCCACTCCTAAGGGCAAGGTGAGCTATGTTGAAGTAAAAAGTCACCAGTGCAATTAAAGGCTTAGATTTTCTAAATAATTATTTGGTTGATTAATGATATATAGATAGATTGAGAGATAGATAGATAAATAGATAGATAGATGAATAAATATGTCTGCTGCAATTCTGGTCTTTGACATGGAGTTGTTCTGTATGTGTTAGAATTTAAAATAAAAGGTCGTTGCATCGCAAAAATATAATATCCATAAAGTGTAGGAAATTGTCACGACCAGCACATGTTGGTGCAACTGAAGTTGTCAAATATTGACGAATATGTGGTTGGTGTGCTCGGGAGGAATCATGTTCGTTGTGCTATTTGCTTACTTATTTATTGAATTTTCCAGTTGGACACATTGCCAAGAGAAGACCTTGTGAAATTTGTAAAGAAACAATCGATCATCTTACAAAAGACCAAGAAGCAGTGTGAAGGTAATTTATTTGGATTTCATTTTGTATGTTCTCGTTAGTTGTAAATATTATGCTCGGCATACATTGTAGGCCTATAACCAAGATTAGGTCTGCTATACTTCTAGGAATAATTTTTAACCCCAAGTGTCTTCTGCTTTCAGAGTTGTCTACGGAGAACACCAAACTAAAAGAAGCAATTAAAAGCGAAGGACACTTCGAAGCTCTTAGCAACCTGAAGGTAATAAATTAAGCTGCAGTTTAATACATGAAGAATAAATCAATTATCTTTTTGAATGGTAAGTTCATGATTGCTAGTCAAATAGAATTGTATTTAGCATAGAAATTGATTTGTATTATTTATTGACTGAAATAATTTGCATTCAATTAGATAATATGTTAAGATAAGTTAATCTTGATTTTATTGCATGCAAATCATGATTCAAATCTTCTCGATTTGAATTTTAAAAGCAAAAAAGATGAATCCTTGTGAATTGGCAAAATTGTAATTTTGGTCATTGACTTGCTAGTCTTATCTATAAGCGTTATTATAATCATACTTATTCTATTTTGACCTTTGATCTTATTCCAGAGTTATTGCCAGACGTTGGAAGCCGAGTTAAATGATGTTAAACAGGAAAGAGATGAGCTTCTTGCTGTCTACCAGTCTGCTCAGTCAGCCCAGGAGGAGGCTGCCAACAGAATTAAGGTAAATTCTATTTGGATTATTACAATTTTGATTTTTATCAATTTCTAAATTTTTCACTTTTGGGGTGTCTGGTCACTGTCTGGATCTAAATTCACCATCTAACTCTTTGCAGATTTGCTTCTTAAACTGATTTATGTTGGAACTTACATTTTTAAAATGTCACGGTGTATGGATCTAAATTCACCATCTGACTTGATTTTAAATTTAAGACATCGTTTTGTGTGTTGGGGCACTTTCTATTGTAATAACTTTGATCACTTCTTTATAAAATGCAATTGGGTAATTGGTCTTAGGGTGTTCAATTAGTAATTCTATTAGTAATTCAATTAAAGCCCATATCAGGACTGTTGAAATTAAAAGTCAAATTTGAAATTTGTGACTCATTATTTTGCTTTGGCCTCACATTCATTGCTATTCTGTAAATTATAATGGTAAATTGTTTTAGAAGGCTGTGTCTAAATGGTCTACATCGGTGCTGATGGGGCATAAAACACAAAATCACTCACTTTAGAAGGCTGTACTCTGCCAGTGCCTGTCTCTAATATATGCTTCATAAATTTTGGCACTGAATGGGTCTGAAAATCATATAATAATCTAAAATGTTTTGGGAAGAAAAATGTACCGATTTCTTGCATTCATGAAAAATGATTTTTTGTGAAGTCTGTTGATCTTGTAAACTGAATTTTTCTCCCGTCTTACGAATTGGCTGCCCGCTCCCTGATTGATTGATAAGATAGATAAATTGATGAGATAGATAGATATACAGGCTGATATAGCTCCCTCAGTCTTTGGGGAATATCAATCATTGAGAACTGAATTCAACAGATTAAATTGAATTCTGTGGGGAAAACTTAAATTTTCTCTACCTCCCGAAGACCCATGTGTAGTATACTGTGTGTGTTGTACAAAATGAATGTTGTGTCACTTTAATCTATCTCTCTGTGCACTCGTGTGATTTTCTTGGTTCAGGAGCTGGAGACCAAGATGTCGGTACTTGTCAAAAAGTACAAGGACTTAGCTCAGACTAATAAGGTTGGTGATGGTCAAAGCTGTTGAATTTGCTTAAATTATCGTGATTATAAGTTGGTAAATGGGTTTTTGCACCACTAATTGATGAGTTGTGATTGTATTATGAGGCTAACATTGTTTGGGGAATCAAATATTGTACTTATTGTTCGAAAATTTATTGTAAGTGTTAGTTTATCATCACACAAAGGTCTTGCTTTTAGAACTCACTGAATGATATGAAAATCTAACACTTATATGGAATTCCAATGGTCAGGATTTAGCTTACCCTAGTACACATGTACATAGTTGTGAAAAATATATTTTGTGTACAGTGTCAGTAGTATGACAGGTCACCTGGGTCTATGTTGGACGGCTGTTTCAATCATCTTCACCTCATTGCCATGTCCTCCTCCTGTCCTAATTAGCCTACCAAGTGCAAAAATACAGGACGTAGAGCTCCAATCATCCATCAGTAGTATAACATGGTAATGCACTGTGATCGACCTAAATATCGAAATTTTGATACTTCCTCTTCAGCTGCTCTTTGTAAATAATCACTCTTAACCAAAATTGCTTTTCTCAATAATGTTCCTTAGCAGTGTAAAGAATAACATTGTCAGATGAATTGGGAAATTTTGAAATAAGATTATCAGGATATTCTATTAATAAGTCACTTGTGAATAAAAGGAATTTATAATTTTCAGCAATTGACAGAACAGGTAGAGTGCCTTCAAATGAAAGATGAAACGTTGACTTCATCCTTCCAAGTTATGCAACAGGAACATTCTTCGGCCACTTCTCTTGTCAAGGTGAGTCTGCTGTGGACTCCTTGTCTTTTCATTTCATCATTACCTTTTCCTCAATGCAAGAACTTATTTAGAGGGTTGCACTTGTTGTACTTACCGGTTTCACCAATTGTAGTTGCTTTGCTTAAAGAGAAATATATCTTTGCATTTCAATAAAATTTAGGTTAAGTTAGGTTATCCCATTTCTTTTCTCTCTGCATTGGATTTTGCTCAAAAAGATCTAAATTATTTCTTTGCATTTCTATAATACTAAGTTTATGTTGTTCTAAGTTATCCTCTTGTATTCTCCATATCGAAGGAATGGATGGACTTAATATTGGTCATAGTGTCTTGTCAATTAGATCTCTCTCTGCTGTGTTTCAGCAAGAATTTGTTTTGGGCATGTAAGAATCCTGAAAAGGAGGGCACTTTCCAGATTTGAAGGGCACTTTTCTATAGTGAAGACCCTTATTTGCTAAATTTTTTGCTTTTTACCCTAAAAATGGGCATGGTGCACAAGAAGTTGGGCATGGTGCACATGAGGTTGGGCATGGCGTTGCACCATGCTCAAATGGCCTAGCTGGAACACTGTCTCTCTCTAGTCAGATATACTTTCATACCCTTCTTTTCTTGCATTGAATCTTTAAAACTTTTTTCGACAGGAGTTGAAGGAGCAGGTGGATGTCTTGACACAAGCTAGAGATGCCGCTTTGACTTCACTGAAGAAATTTAAAGAGGAATCTGCTAAGACTGAACAAGCTGCTGATAACTCCCAAATAGAGGTACTGTGAAAATTGATTTAAAGATAATAATTTCTTTGTCAATAGATAAAAATTAACTGTATGTTATAAGAGGATACCGTTCATGCTGTGAAGGACAGTGAGTAACTGATTGCGCTAAAATCAAATCACAATATACACCCTTATTATTTGTCTTAATTGTTCTTTAATTGATTATATTCATATTGTTTGGGAGTCTACTTTTATTGATTACCTTTTCCAATACCATTATTGTTTGATTTTCAGGAACTGAAGCAGTTGGTCGAAAGTCTTCAAACAGAAAAAGATGAATCCGTCCAAAAAATTGTTCGTATGGAAGACGATCACAAAGCCTCTGACGAGCTTTTGAACAACTTGCGACAACAGCTCAACATCTTAGTGGAAGAAAATAGTTCCTTAAAAGAAGAAAAGAGTGATAAATCAGCCTCTGAAGAGGTTGAAAAAGAACTGAATGACTTAAAAGAAGAATTAAAAACGGTCCAAGAAGAGTTACAAGCATCGAGACAGCAAGTTGATGAAGTACAGAAACAGTATGATGAAGTTACGGAAGAGAGAAATGGTTTGAAAGAGAAAATCACTCATTTAGAAGAACAGCAAAAGGACACGGAATCACTGATGAATGAATTATCAATGGCCAAGACGAAATTGGCAGAAGAATTAGAAGAAGTCAAGTCCACACAAGTGAGTTTCGAAACAATTTTTCTAATTTTGGCATGTTTTGGAGCTTTTTGGTTAACTTATTTTGGATATAAGGATTGACAGTTTCATAGCTCTTATGGTTTTATTGCTCTTTTGCGTTTCGTCTTTTGTTTGTTTTAGCTTTAATTTTATCTTCATACCACTTTTCATACCACTCATCACTTTCATACCACTTTCGTTTGTCATTTTCGCACTTTTTCGCACTTTTGTATTATTTTGTCATTCACTCAAATGCACTTATTTTAAAATTTTTTTTTTCTATCACCAGCACCTCACTGTTTTTGCTTTTATTGCACAGCTTCTGAACATTACATATCAAAAAATAAAGAAAATGTCTTTACAATAATCAGGTCATCCAGATGATAAGTATATGATGAATAGCGATTAGGTGATAGTACTCATAGATAGGATACGTGACTTAATTATATTATTGAATTCAGGGAATAGTTGATTTTCATACATGCGGATTTATATACAAAACAGTACACATGACAATTTGATGAGAAAAACCTGTGTCAGAAAGTCGAGAGTGTCCATTGTGTGATTGGTTGATGATGATTTCCAGACTCGTAATAAGTGAGCTGAGGGGGGGTATGTTGGACGGCTGTATCAATCATCCTTCACCTCATTGCCGTGTCCTCCCCCTGTCCTAATTAGCCTACCAAGTGCATAAATACAGGACGTAAAGCCCCAATCATCCATCCTGGGGGGGGGGAGTTGGCTCAGTAGTAGCGTACTGGGCTGCCAATCGCTGGGTCCAGGGTATGAATCCTGCTCATGCCGGATCACCTTAGCCTATGTTGAACAGCAGTTTTAATCATTCTTCGCCACATTGCTGTGTCCTGCACCTGTCCCAATTAGCCTGCCAAGTGTATAAATACAGGACTTAAATCCCCAATCTTCCATCTCCTGGCAGACTGTAATGCCTGTCTTTTAAGATCTAAAAACAATTGATGTCTTGGTAATCCAATTTGAACATGTTGAAGATAAAGTTTTCCTTAATGCCAGGTTTTAGTTGTTTGTCTTGAAGTTGATAGTTCTAAAAATCCTAAGGAATTGAGATAAAAACTAATAGACCTCATAAGAAGGAATGTTGTAATTAACCATAAAACCATCATAATCCCTAACCTACTGTTTAATTAGGTTAATCAGCTGTTCTATCCCTCTAATGAAAATCCTGTGGAATTAGGTTAATCAGTTGATTTATCCCACTTACAAAAGGAGTAAAAATCTTAATCTAGTCTAATGTACACTGTAATTCTTCTTTGTGTTGTATCTAGGCCATTTAACATGTTTAATAAGGGCAATACATTTGAGATAAAAAATATTGTGTTATTGACAATGGTGGCCAGTGTAGACCTACAGCATACTGGGGTATTACAAGAGCTTACAAGAACCCTGTATTAGGGTGCTAAGCCTTTGCTTCTGCTGGGATCAACAATTATAGGCTCAGCTTGCTATTGTGGGGAGTTGAGAAAGACTCATGCTTGAACAGGCTTGGCTTTGAAATCGCAAGAAGTACAGTTATACAGTGTACATACAGTTTTCAGACATGTTGTGATGAGCCAAGTTGTTTATTTGCCTGTTTTATGTATTAATTTATGAAGTGTTAGGAATATCTCACCACCTGTAGTGAGAATGTATACGTGGACATAAACATGACTCAAATTTGCTTCATATTCGCTTGAGGCTCATTCGCATGTTGAAGCCCTGATATATATGTGAGTTTTCAAATTTTGCTGCTTCTTTGAATGATGTGCGATGTTTTGATGTTTTCTCTAGACATGAATGTTGACAAAATTATGTCATGTGCGCTTTGATTATCAATCTCTCAGACTTATCGATCTTTCTGTGTTGTCTCCGAGTCAAATTTCACCTGTTCACAATTCAACTATTTTGTGGCATTCATATTCAGCAGTGTGAGAAATCTTACTTCCCACAGACCAATTACTTTTTATCACAGTAACACAGTTTTTTTGCCATTTTGGAAGTTTATTATTTAGCTAAAACCATGGGGAAATTGCTCATTAGTTCGTATAAGAACCATCAATATCTCTGGGCCGTAGCTTTTTCGCTTTTACGAGCAGTGAGCAGCTTACCACAGTAAAGTATGATGATAAATTTTGTTACTTGGCTCCATTGTAATCTATATGAGTGAAAGCTACCTTTTTGGAGTCTGCAGTTGGAGTTACGAAATCACAGGAACTTTCGTCTGCATGATGAAACCAGAAAGTAACTTTCACTCTAGCAGTGAAATATTTTAATAACTAAATTTCGATTAGCTACCCAAGTCAAGATTATTTCTCGTTATTCTGTCCCGCCTATCTACAATCAAGCTGTAACCCCCCTCTTAACGTTTTACTCAGTCTTATACTTCCTCTTACATATTTATTCTCAAAACAGGTTCAAAGAAACATTACTTTCAAAATTGATTAGTTTATAACCGGGGTTGGTGGATTTAAGTCAAAAGCAATCGTAACCATTATTTATATCATGGTTGTGATGCATTAAAATCATGATTTATTAGATTTTAATCAATTGATTTGAGAAATTGTTTTAAGTTGCCAATCCTGTTTATGGTAATCATCTCTTTTCCTATTAGTTATACTGTCTCTGATGCTATTATTTAGGCTATTAGTTACATAACTATTGGTGATGGGCCTAGAATAAAAGAATGCCTTAGGTAGCCTATTAGAATTATCCTATGCCAAATTCTAGCATGATAGATTGATGGTGTCAAATTGCTGATGTATGCTTGTAAAGGGATGATATCATAATGTGAATTTGGAAAGATATTGCTTTAAATGTAGTTGTATGGGTAATATTTCAGTTCAATTTTTGTGGCGTAATAAGCATGCGAATCTGATTGACATTGACATATTGACAGGGTTGGCGTATTTAAATCAAGGAAATTTAAATCATGATTTTAATAACCATGAAGGTTTGATCCTGACCTTTGGAATTCCATAATATTTAGTACAGCTCATAGCACAAAGATCTTAGTTTTAACTCTCCAGATAGCTCAGATAGCTGTGGAAACCCTGACGGATGGGCGAAAGCTCTGGTGAGTTAAGACTAAGATCTTTGTGCTTTGAGTTGTACGAAATGCCATGATTTTAATGATAAGAATCATGATTTATTTGATTTAAATTATTTGTTTGATTAAAATCATGAATTAAATCACTTGATTTAATTGCCAGCCCTTAATATTGAGCTTAAAACCCACTTGTTTTACTTTTTAATTTGCCAATTCATTTGATAATTGTTTGATAACTATTGAGCTGCTTTATGGTTAAATAGATAATTTTAGTTGTGCTTACTTTGTTGAAGATATTATTCTAAGCTTATTGCAAAATGTTGAAGTTTTTGCTGCATGAAAGAGTGTGGAAGTTTAAGTTATAAGTCTGCTCGTAACGAGTCGATTCTTATAACACCCTTATGGCATGCGTTTGATTTTCAGGGGGAGAAAAAATCTGCGTCAAGCATTGAAGTACCAAGTCAAGGAGGTGCTCATACGGAGGATTTAAATCGAGAAGCGTTAACAAACAATTGCGGAAAAAATTGTCAGGATCTTGGTGCCGAAAATACAAATGAAACTGTTGAGAATTCTGTTTTAGATGATGTAGACTGTTCTCCATCTAGCAGTGAACAAATTTGTGAAGAAAGTGCAGTAAAAGGGTGTCAATCTCAAAAAGAACAAAACAGTATTTACCAAGATAACAGTCCCAAAGATACAAACAAACTAAAAGACAATCTTGTTTTATCTGTAAAGGATGATTTAGACAATTCCCGTGCTCAAAAGTGTCTGAAAGAGAGCTCTGTCTTAGCCGAAGTCCAAAACTCTGAAAATTCCAAAACGTCAAAGCGAACAGCTCACAAATCAAAGTCCGTCAAAAAAAGAAGTCAAAGTTTCGGTGAGGAGGCTGTGATTTTGCATAATGAATCTGTGATTGCTGATTTATCTTGGAGATTTCAAACGGCCAAAGAATTCCAGAGTGAAAGTGATATTGCAAGGAAATGCAAGATGTCTACCCAAGACTGTGATTTGCACGACATTCAAAATAAACCTTATTCCCATTCCATGACGGAGCTTGATAAAACTCGAATTGCTCTGAGGTTCAATCCGATGACCTCCACGCCAAAGCCGAAGTTGACTTATCAAGAAATGGTGCTTAAGTTAGAACAGTATGAAAAGGACAGTATTCTGCAAACCAAAGAGGTCGAGATATTGAACAGAAAGGTCGATGACCTTGAAACGGAAGGTCACGACCTTGAACTCCAGAAGGTCAAGGCCATCGATGACCTCAAGGTCGCAGAATGTCGCTTGGAGGAATGGGATAGGATGATCGAGATGTTGACGCAAGAACGGTACGGATTATCGACGGAAATGAGGGTGGAAGTTAAAGAGGTCAAAGAGGAGAAGAAGGACGTTTTGAATGATAGCACTGCCTCGGAGATAGAAGACCTTCATTCGTCCCTCCAGGAGGCGCTGCAAGAGCGTGACATCCTCCAATCAAAAGTCTGGGAGCTGACGAACGACAAAGAGGACAATTTGGACGGCAAAATGCAGCAGCTCCGATTTCTGATCGACGAGCTGACGTTCGAGCGAGATGAGTTAAACGAAACAAAGAAAAATCTCACAAAACAAGTGCAATCTCTCAAACTAGACCTTACCCTTCTTCAGGATGAGGTCAAAGAAAACAGTTCCTTACACCAAAAAGTTGCCGAGTTAAGATCAAAATTATCGCAAGTCAGTTCAGACACGGAACTTCTCAACAATGAAAATCTCGTTCAAACACAGTCCCTCAGCGTTAACAGGTTGGAAAACAAGGATCTACACGAACAGGTTCAATCTATTTTGCAATTTAACCCTCATCATATTATACCCTCATATTATATTATATAATTTATATTTGTACAGTGATCGATTATGGTAGTAGAATACCTGTAGACCCATCTGAATGTTTCAATATATTTCATAATTACACCAATTCTGAGACTTGCCATGTCTAACGGGTTGTCTGAGGTTATGCCGATAGAATGATATTTACCATTACATTCTTTGCAATATCATTTGGATAAAAGTTTAACTGGAAAAGTCGAAAGTCTTGTCTTTTTCTCCAAAGGATGCCCTTGCTTATTTAAACGGATGTTTCAATCATCTTTGGCCTCGTTGCCGTGTCCTCCTCCTGTTCTAATTAGCCTTCAAAGTGCATAAATAAATGATGTAAAGTTGCAATCATCCTTTGGTCCATGCTTGTCTGGGCCACTTACATTTTCTTTAAAATTCTGTACAATTTACATATATCCTGCATGACATCTTGCGATACATTTTATATCATACGTTAATTAAACCATGTATGTATGGTGTATCCGGTATCCCAGTGCACAGATTGTGCTTAGACATTTTGAAAGGCTGGCAAGTCTGAGAATTATATTCATATGTGATTCCTATGTTCTGCTTAAGAATTAGTTTATATATTAGACCTAGTTTAAAGTATGAAAATGTACTTCATTTTCACGTAGTAGTAAAGACAACTGTATTTGTTGTCAATTATATGACAATGTGTTTCCCAGTACAGTAAGTGTAATCTGAATGTACCTTAGGCAAGAAGCATCACTTTTAGGCACTGCGTTCCATTTTATCAACAAAAGTGGTGTTTTAGAAAGTCAAATAGTTCTTAAATATCATGTCATGATTGACAAATTTATATCTCACAATATTTAGCTTTCCCCCTTATATTTATGATTCCATCTATATGTCATTTCCTTTGTAAATTTTTAGATTCACTCATGTTCATTTATATATTTTAATGTCTTTTGTTTGTCAACCTTTCACTACTTTTGTTTTGTTAAATAGATCGCACCTTTAGTTCCCCTGCTTGGTAAATTTTAAGTGCTTTTTGTTTGACGTTTGGTTAGATTAAGTAAGCTTTTGCATGCTATTAGTTGCGCAATGATTGTTGCCTTAAATTTATTGTTAATATTGACTCCTGGTAATTTTATTCATAAGCTCTCCTTTATGGTTCGTGAGTGGGAGGGAGGATAAATTAAGTGGTAGTGTGCTGGACTGCTAATCGCTGGGTTTCCGGATTCGAGTCCAGCTCTTGCCAGATAACCTGGGCCTATGTTTGACAGCTGTTTCAATCATCCTTCGCCTCATTGCCCTGTCCTCCTGTCCTACTTTGCCTACCAAGTGCAAATACAGGACATAATGCCCATACCATGCATCAATCATCCCTTGCGGTTCGCAAGTTACAGTTAATTTAATCAGTGTTAATTAAAGTGGTGTACGTTTTTTACAGGGGGGAAAGTTAGCTTCCAATTGCTGGGATCAAGATCCCTGGTTCAATTCCATCTCTGGCCGTGTCATATGGACATATATATGCAAAAAACACTGCTTTCATAGTATACATCTGTGTATGTTACTTGCCGCCTGTGGATTCATGTCGCAATGTTAATGCAGAACAGTTCTTTGACAATTTATTGTCTCAAGTATATCGATATCAAAGTGAAGGATTGGTGATGGTGTGTGGGGACTTCAATGCCCGGACCGGGAATTTAAAAGACTACATTGAGGGCGTGGATGATGTGAGTGACAGGCATATAGTGGATCATAAAGTGAATAAGCATGGTGATATCCTTTGTGAATTCCTTCTGAGTAGTTCATGTTGCATATTAAATGGTCGAAACTATAACCACAATGACTTCACATCAAAGGATAGCTCAGTGGTAGATTACTGTTTAGTGCCTTATGAACAATTGGACCGTTATAGCAATGTCTGTGTTGATCGAACCTGGGATTGTATACATAAATGTGGGCTTGGAGGCGCAGTTGACCCAACACGTTCAGTCCCTGACCACAATGTGCTTTCATGGTCCTTTGGCATGGAAATCAATACCAACATGACACACAATAAAGTCACCACTTCCTTTGTGAAGTTTGATCTCTCAGCAGTTCCGGCTGATATATTATGTTCAGATGTTGCCCAGCAGAGGATTGAAGAAGCTGTTGCTCACTTGGAATCCATAGATGTGGCCCAAAATGATGTGGACAGCTCGTATGAACAATTTTGCAGTGCGGTGGATAGCAGTATGAAGTCATCCCTCCCTTACAGAACAGTGCACATCAGAAGTGGTACCAGTGGTAAAAAGAAGAAAGTGATGAAGCCGTGGTGGAATGACAGGCTAGCAGAGCTGTTTGCTGCTTTCACTGAGGCTGACAGAAAGTGGTCCAAAGCAAGAGGGACAGATAGAACAGCTCTGAAGGCCGAAAGGTGCAGGAAGCAGAAGGAGTTTGATCGTGAGAAACAGAAAGCCAAAAGGAGTCACTGGAGATCTATGCAGGAAGAGATGCTACGAATGCAAAGTGACAATCCAAAAGAATACTGGAAGTATATTGGGAAGCTTGGGGTTGCTCAAGAGCGAAAACAAGTGATACCATTGGAAGTTGTGCAGCCAGACGGCACTATCTCATGTGACACCGGAACTGTCCTTGAAAAGTGGAAAGCAGATTTTTATATGCTTCATAATCCGGGACTAAATGTTGATACTATGATCCCTCCAAATGTGCAATCGGACTTACCCATACGAAATCTGGATGAAGTTGATGGTGACATTTCTGTTCAGGAAATTAAACAAGCCTTACGAAAAGCCAAGGATGGAAAAGCCATAGGTTTTGATGGGGTCCCAACAGAAGTCCTGCGGAATGAGTCGGCAATTTCATACCTGCACACTCTCTTCAATAATTGCTTCGCTACTGGTCTAGCTCCATCCATGTGGTCCAAAGGCATCATTAATCCAATACCAAAAGGAGATGGATCTGACACAAGAGATCCACTGAGTTATAGAGGCATAACCATTGCCTCTAGTGTCTACAAACTCTATGTTTCAGTCCTGAATAATCGCCTGACAAAATGGTCCGAAACATATAGTCTCTTGTACGATAACCAAAATGGATTTCGTCAGAACAGGAGCTGCCAAGATCATTTATCTACATTGTCTTCCATTATTGACACCAGAAGAAAAATGAGAAAATCTACATTCATTGCTTTTGTTGACTTTAGCAAAGCCTTTGACCGTGTGAGTCGAAGCCTGATGTGGGAGAAACTGGAAGCACTAGGCCTAAAACAGAGTAGATTCCTACAAGCTGTTAAATCCCTCTACAGTAACGTGGAGTGCAGTATTCGACTTAATGGCTTGATGACTGATTGGTTCAAAGTAGAGACTGGATTGAAGCAAGGGTGTCTCATTTCACCTCTCTTATTTTCTCTTTACTTGAACGATTTCTGTGATGTTATTCAAAATCTGAACCTGGGAGTGCCAATTGGTGAGGAATTAATTTCAATGCTGTTATATGCCGATGATGTGTGCCTGATTGCTGAGACTGAAACAGACTTGCAAAGGATGCTTGATGGATTACATAATTGGTGCATGAAGTGGCAGTTACAAGTTAATAGCAAGAAAACGCAGGTGGTTCATTTTCGCTGTGGACCAAGTGTCTCCCGAACGGATTATAATTTCATGTGTGGCTCAGCAGCTATTTCGGTGGTGGAAAAGTACCGTTATTTAGGACTAGTTTTCACAGAATTCTTGGATTTTAACGTCATGGTTAAAACCGTTTCGCAAGCAGCTCATCGAGCACTTGGTCTAATTATTGCTAAAGATAAGTCTCATGGAGGGATGCCGTTTACTTGCTTTAGTAAGCTCTTTGACCAACTCGTGCAACCTATCATTGACTATGGTGCTAGTGTTTGGGGGCACAAGTCTTATACAGCTTTAAATAGTGTGCAATATAGGGCAGCTCGTTACTACCTGGGGGTTGGACCTAAGACCCCATTGCCATTCTTGTTTGGTGAGACTGGATGGAAACAACCACAACACCGGGTATGGCTGTGTGTGATAAAGCAATGGAGAAGACTGGTAAACATGGACGGCAGCAGAGTGAATCGACGGGCATTTGTGTGGGCGCTATCCAAAAGGAATTACCTTACACATGTACGATCCTTTATGTCAGTCTTAAATGCTGATCACCTCTTAACCACAGACCCCGAAATCCAGGCGAGAGATGCTGCAGCTGAACTAGACACTGCCCTAGATAATTATTTCAAAGACATATGGAGCAGTCAGGTAGACAGGATTGAGGCAGTACATGGTCCTGGTCAAAACAAGCTCAGGACATACCGTAGCCTGAAGAACCATCCATGCAGGGAGGCCTATGTATGTGAAGTATTGTCAAAGAAGCAGAGAAGTGCTATGGCGAAAATCAGGTCAGGGACAGCTCCCATCAGGCTCGAGACTGGAAGATATGAGAGACCAGTACTCCCACCAGCAGAAAGGATTTGTCAAATATGTGAACTCAATGAATCAGAAACTGAAGAACATTGCTTAATAAGATGCCCACTATATGTAGATATTCGAACAGTTTGGTTCCAGTCAATTTCAAATATAAATGAAATATTCCTTCAGTTGCCTGATGCAGATAAATTTGTTTACTTGTTGTCTCAGCCTAAAGTGTGCCATTTAACAGCCAAAGCCATTTGTGATATTTTAGAAAGGAGAAGAAGGTTTTTATACTGATTTTAAAATGAATATGTATGTTAACATTTATTTTATTTAATACACTGTGATATTTCAACTTGGTTTTTAATACAACTAATGTCTAACTCTAGTCGATTTTTATTTAAACCATTTTCATATATATATGGTAAAATGTTTTAATAGTCTCTCATAAGTCTTTTGACTGGCTCAACTTTTTAATTGTTGTATTCCTTGTATTTTATTGTCAAATGTTGAGGTGAGACTTAAATAAAATATATTCTATTCTATTCTATTCTATGTTGGATGGCAGTTACTATCATCCTTCGCCTCATTGCTGTGTCACCAACTCACCCTACTGTCCAAACTAGCGTACTGTAGTACATTGATATAGGACGTAAAGCCCCAATCATCAATCCTCTAATCCATGCTTTTGATCAAAATGAGTTTTAAGATAATCATGAATGCATAGGATGTAATATTGTTTCGAAAAAGTGCTTCTTATACTACGAGGGGTGTCCCAAAAGTTCTGACCAATTTTTTTGGCAGACGCTTCTATTTGAAATAGCTAAATGAAATTTACACAGAATGAATTTCAGGTATTTGACCATCTATTTTGAAAAAATCAAGACTGTAAGAAGAGTTTAAGTTACCGTTCTGTTACCATGGTTACGAGAGGTCAGTGCACCCAGCGCAGCTCAATTTCTCAGACCAAATTCAGCAAATTAGCTGTGTTAAAAGTCAGAGAATTTATAGTAAAAAAGGAAATGATTGCAAGAAAATGTATTTCCTGATAAGCTTTCAGTCTTTCGAGAGATCTTCCATTAGATTGTAAACATATATTTATATTTCAACCTGATCAGCTTAGGCAATTACCAAAGGCTTTTTCCGGCAGTTGCCTAACAGCGCTTGAGACGGTTTGGCTGAAACAATCTGCTGTCAAGAGGCAGTGCTTAAGAACCTTAGGTTCAAAACCCAATCTCATCTGCTATAATTACCAGATTTGGCCTTCTGTAACTCTGCGTGATACTAAAATATATATAACAGTTCAAAAATTAAAGAAATAATAGTCATAACAAGAAATAAAGCAGTCTCCATATACACTGAAATTCCACAATTTAGGAACAGCCCAGTTTGGAGGACCCAGGTGATCGCCTCAGCACATGGGTTAAACTGATTCACAGTGACTTTAAATGTAAATGAAAAACTTTGAGATACTGTTAGGTTTCCAAATAATATTTTTCATGATCATCCATTGCATATTTACAGTAAATTCCTTGGTTATTTACAAGCCTAGACACTTGGATTTGGCCTAAAAAATTGAGCTCCCATCTCCAGCACACCAATTATAGATGACGTTATCAGTATATTGTTAAAAGTTAACAAATTCACACAAAGGTGATGACGTCACAAAGCTGATAGCAAGCAACACTGCTGATTTATTTCCGTGCGTACCCGAAATAAATCTAGGGGTCATTTAGTGCCTTTGTTGGGTCTTTCAATAAGAAAAGATAATTCTACAGTAAAGAAATTTTACACACTGGACGAGAGAAGCATGCTACACAAGATTCTGTAAAGATAAGAGATAATTTTTGTCCAATCCCATCTATCATTCTGAGTAACTTTAATTTCCATAATTATTACGTCAATTATAAGTTATGGTGTTGCTAAATTATGCGAACATGTTTGTCCACTGTATTGTGTTAGATATTTATGTGTTTTAGTCAGTAAACCATCAAACATGTCAGGTGTATGCTGTGTAAACTCATCAAACCTATTATGATATGTTATAAAATGGTAGATAAAATCAATGCAGTTTATGAATTGTTCAGCTATTACAATTGATCCCGACAGCTGTCATGCTAGCGATTGACAACATTATAATTTAGATGCAGTGTATTGGTATTAGGTCATTTGAATTATTGCACACATATACACTCTCTCAGGACTAAACAGTTTGGAAATACCTTTATTATTTTGCCTAGGATTTGATAAACAACGAAGGAGTTGGAAGTTTTTCATAAAGGTAGAACTTTCCTTTGAAAGCCTTAGCTGTGACAAAGTTCCCGGTAAAGTATTAAGGATTTAAGATTTGAGCTGATATGTTGCAATGCACACTAGTATAGCTTTATATGGTCCTTCCAGTATTTGTTGTTATCACATGTCAATTCATGTATCAGCCCTCGTATCATGCCTCGAGGGCCATGTATCAGCCTGGAGACCTGGTGGGGAGTCGAATATCGGCACAACTCTTAAGAGGATAATTTGTTTTGTAGTATTAACTAGTGTTAGGTCCTAATTTGCATACCGGGTGCATAAATACAGGATGTAAAGCCCCAATCATCCGTCCATTAAATAGTGTTAGTTCTCCTGGCAGTGTATATTCAACTCATTAAGTAAATAAATCATCCAGTTCTCATTCATCAAATATTTTAATGTTCAAGTATATGTCAATAAAAGAGAATATTTTTACTATATTAACTTAACAGTTGCTGTCGTCAGAATTAAGTTTTAAGATCATGTTTGTCATTTTGGTGCTGGTGTTGCACAGTTTTACATTGAAATTTTTGATTCAGGTTATTTTGCATGCTAATACTTCCAGAGTTGGTCGATCATTATCTATTTAAGATTTCTATAACATCTTTATGAATTTGTGCATTTTGTTTGTAGTTTGCTGTTGTTATCAAAAATACGAACCCTGTTCTGTTATATTTTGCGTGTATGGTGTAGTTTCCAATATTTAAGGTGCATCATTGGTTATAACAATGTATTCAAAAGTGTCATTTGTAAATAGTCATTCATTTAATTTATCAATATTTGAGATCATGTTGCTAAGAGTGCCAGTCCTCAGGAGTGAATTTATAGTGCCCATAAAATATTCGGTATCGACTTCTTGTATGTAGTCCTGTGTGAGTTTTTTTCACCTTGTACATCTTAATAGATGTTGAAACGTTTTTTAATCTCTTAACATCATAATTATAATTTCTTGATGTAGAATCTTGTGGCCTAAGAGGTGTGATTGTTTGCAATCTGACTTGGACGTAAAAATTTAACATATAATTATATTTAAAAAAGGCCCAACCTGTTAACTGCTTTGCTTTTGCAATATTGTAATTCATTGAAATTTTAATTGCATTTTAGCAGTCCCCTCCTAACTTCTCGTAATATTATGCAGCTGAATTAAGTAATGTCCCATGAATCAGTCCACATCTTTCTTCCCATATGTATACAAGTAATTTTTTTCATGCTGTGAAAAGCCCAATTTGTTTACGTTTGTAGTCATTGAAGAGCTCCCCTGTGGAGTTTGAAGTAAATTAATAATTTTTAATTCACTCAAAATATCAATTAAGATTTGCTTTCATGTCGGAATACATTAAATATTGCTGAAAATATCCAAAGATGGATTTTGGTAATGTATGGACGCCACATGGCGTCTTTAATTTTAGCCAGTAGAAATCAATTCAATCATGTGTGACTTTATACTAAAAAAAATAGAGGAAAAAGTAAATGAAAAAAAGAGAGAGAAAAAGTAAGAAGAATAGAAAAATTAAAGATTTAAAAAAGTAAAAATTGCTGGTAAGTTAAGATGTTTAAGAATGCTGACCTGAGGACTGGCACTTCATTCCATATCTTTTGTATCCATTATAATGCTATTATTCCATTAATTTATTGTAAAAGTTATTCGGCTTCTCCTATATTTTCTCGTCCCTAACAACCCGTTTTTCCACAGGTTGCCTCCTTATCCTCGGAGAAAGAATCGCTGAATTCCCAGCTGGCGGAGAAGTTGAGGGAGTTAGAACAACTGTCCCAACAGCTGGCAGACAGGGATACCCAGCTGGCAGATGCAACAGCTAACAGACAACAGCTGGATACCAAAGTAGAGGAGTTGGAAGTGAAGTTACATGAAGGAAAGAGACAGGTAAGAATATTAACATTGTTTGGATGCTGGGAAGGGGGGAGGGTTGGTCTAGTGGTAGTGTGCTGGGCTGCCCAATGCTGGTTCCAGGGTTCAAATCCAGCTCTTACAATTGTTGGTTTCAATCATCCTTCGCCTCATTGCCATGTCCTCCTCCTGTCCTAATTATAATTAGCCTACCAAGTGCATATACAGGATGTAAAGCCCCAATCATCCATCCATTTGGTTACTGCGATATAGTTGCACTGATGGCAGCATGTTATGTAGCACTCCCGCTCTGAGACTTGGATGCTCTCTCCAATTACCAATAAATTGTATTGAGTTCGCGATTTCTGCTCTGGCTCGGTCACCAGGACCTATGTTGAACAGCAGTTTCAATCACCCTTTGCCACATTGCTGTATCTCCCCTTGTACTAATTAGCGTACCATGTGTGTAAATACAGGACATAAAGCCTCAATCATCCATCCACTCATGTTTGAAATTACCTGTATTTTAGATGGAGATAATGTCCAGTGAAGTCACAGATCTACGTTCGAAATCAGAAGAATCGGAAAGACAGTTACTCAGCATTGCGCCCGAGAGGGAAATTATGGAAGAGAAACTGCAGAAGTTGTCTGCTCTCGAGAAAGAACTCAATGCCACAAAGGAGGTAGGAAATTGTTCATACAAATATGAAGCATCCTTTTGGAGGAACTATACCTTTTGACACTGCTAACAGTCAGTGGTAGTAGCCTTTATCAGATAGACTGGTAGGTCCTCTTCTGTTCGATTGATTACCACTTATTATTTCCAAAAATTATTTCCTCTTGGAGGGCGTTCAAGAAAATCTCTAAATTATATTTTTTATGCACAGTGTAGATTGACTTAATGACACAGGGAAATAACTTATGATCCCATGTAAAATTTTCCATTTTCGACACTCTGAAAGTCCCAGTTGCCAAATTCGGAACCTTCATGAGAATGTTCAGACCTTAACAGCATGGCTGTCAGGAAATGCAAAATATCTTATCCGAAACAGATCCACTTTCAGACTGTAAGGTCAAGTGCTCATAAATAAAAATTTAATGGGGGTCAAAAACTTATACATTTTACTATATCCTATTGTTTGGCATAATCCTGAAATATGCCCCACCCTATGATTACTGACTGAGCAAGGCCATATTGCTTGTTCCTTAGCTGGAGCGGGGTCTAATTCAAGATATTGCCATACTGCCTGATGTCAGGATCTGAATGTGCCGTGTCCTTCTCCTGTCCTTATGAGCCTACCAAGTGCACAAATACAGGACGTAGGGCCCCAGTCATCCATAGATCCAATTTGAATGTATAGATTGCCCATCCCATAAAACTCTTATCATATACATGTATATATAGAATTTTATTGACATTTAAAAGCATCAAACAGATACATATGTCGTATAATATGCTAATGCAAGATACATTAACCTGTTTAATCATTACTGTTTATAGATTTAGTAAACATCTTGTTTGCATAATATCATAAACTGTCTTAATTACTAGCTCTTTATATTAAGTAAGTTACTTGAGTTTTTCCTACTAATCTGTCTGTCTGTCTGTATTATATAATTGCCTTAAGCAACAGTCGCCTGTCTTAATCTTTATGTTGTAAAAACCTCATTAACCTCATTACAAATTGATTTGTTCTTAATAGGTCATGGTAATTGAGTATACTGTAGGTAATAGTGACATACTGTTTTATAAGATGTAATAACTGAGTTCTTCAGAACAGGAATTAAGTGGATAGGGAAGTTTTTAGGGAAATCATCTGCGCTTAAATCCCAGTTGCTTCAAGAGCTTCTAATAAGGTAGCATATTGTTGACATATTGCAAGTAGATTTAGGATCTTGAAAGTAGATTTAGATTATATATTTCCAAATTCATTTAGATCGACAAATTTACCTTCAGGAGATTGTACTGAATTCAGTACTGGAATTTTCAATGTCTTCTTGGCGTCTTCATCAGTGGCGTTGTGAAAATTCTGGCACTGAATTTCATACAATCTGCTGACGGTAAATTCATCGATCTAGATTTAGAATGTTATAGGATGCTTTCTGTTCATTGCAGAGGAAAGAGAAAATTTTAGCCTAGCATTGTGCCAGCCTCGTTCTTAGTCGTCATCAATCTGTTTCATTCACTCTTATTGTGAACCAAACGTCTTCTGATTTCATTATTTGCAGAAAATGGAAGAAGTAAAAAGCGAAAACGAAGAACTGAAGAAATCTAGTGATCTCCAAGAAGCCTTTGATGCAGTTAAAACTAAGTTAGAAGAAAAGTCACAAGAGATGGAAAGTCTACAAGAAGAATTGAAGAAGAAGGAAGAACACCTTGTGAATATGACTGAAGAATTGGAAAAGCAGAAAGATGTTGAGAAGAATTTGAATGAAGAACGAGAAAGATTGAATGAAGAGTTGAAAAAGGAACAAGATAAGTTGGCGGACGTCTCGGAATCTTTGAAAACGAAAGAAGAATCAGTTAAAGAATATGAAGAGACATTGAATCTGAGGAATGAGGAGTTAACTGAAGTTAAGAAGTTGTTACAAACAGCTGAAGAAGATAAAATGAAGAATAATGAAGTTATTGATGCAAAGTCAGAAGAGATAACCAAGTTAGAAGCAGAAATAACGAAGTTGCGAGAAGAGTTATCGACGAAAGAAAGAGATGAGAGTGACTCAGCAACATCTGCGTCTAATATGGAAGAAATCATCACCAAGCTTAAAGAAGATATGAGCAGAAATATGGAAGAAAAGGAAGAATTGATGAAGAATTTAGCCTCAAAAGATGAAGAAATTGATAATCTGAAGAAGAATGCCTCAGAAAAGGATAAAGAAAGTCAGGAGATTGCTCAAGAGAAGTCAAATTTAGTTTCTGAAGTGGAAGATTTCAAGACACAAATAGCGAAGCTCCAAGATGAACTGGTTGCCTTAAAAGAAAGTAATGAATTGTTAGTCACTGAAAATGAAGAAATTCAGAAACAGTTTGAATCGTACAAGAAAGCAAGTGAAGAAAAACTCGCAACTGAATCGGGAAGTTTGCAGTCACTTGAGGAGGCATCCTCTAAAGCGAATGAAGAAATTTCAACTTTGAAAGAGCAGTTGGAAGAATTGGGAAAAGTCAAGACGACTTTGGAAGAAAAATTTGCTTCGGAAATTTCTCGATTCACTACAGAACTTCAAGAATCAGAGGAGAAAATTGTGAAGTTGCAAGAGAATGTGACGTCACTGGAAAGCCAACTCCAAGAAAAGGTTGAAATCATTCAGAAGAAGGAGAATGAATTGAAAGAATTTGAAGTAAAGATGAAGGAAAACTCAGAATCATTGGATGCCTTAAAAGAAGAAACCTCTATGAAGGATAGCCAGCTTGAGGAAATCAACACAAAATTCACCGATTTGGAAAAAGTGAAGAAAAGTTTAGAAGATCAAAATGATGATTTATTGAGAAGAAACAATGACCTCCAAACGGACGTAGACAATTGGAAGAAGGCAATGGAATCCTTCAAAGATGGAGCAGAATCTTCTACGCAAGAAGTTGTCACTTTGAAAGAAGAATTGACTAACCTCCAATCAGGGAAGAATGCCTTAGAATCAGAAGTTGAAGCACTGAAAGAGAAGTGTGCTAAGTACGACCAAGAAGTTACAGAATTGAAAACCAAAATTTCTCAACTTCAGGAGGAGAAAGCAGAAGTAGAAAAACAACAAAAAGAGGAAAAGGATAGGCTCGAAGGTCAACTTAAAGAAGAAAAGGATAGATATGAAAGTCAAGTTGCGGAGGAAAAGAACAGACTCGAAAGTCAGCTGAAAGAAGCAACCGACTCAAAGGATGAATTAGCCAATCAGCTAGAAGATCAATTAAAGGAATTAAACAAGAAGCATGATGATGAAACCACAGAACTGAAGACTACCATCTCAAAACTTGAAGATGATGTGAAAAACCTGGAAAGTCAGCTCCAAACAGCAACGTCCGAGAAGGATTCCTTGAATGCAGATTTGGAAGAGAAAAAGAACGAGCAAAATCAAGAAGAATCTGACTTCAAGATTATTGTTTCTAAACTTGAGGAAGAGAAGAGTGCTTTAGAGAGCCAATTGAAGGAATCTATTGACTCTAAGGAGGCTCTAGATGCTCAGATTGTTGACAAGCAGAAAGAGTTTGATGCAGTTGTTGCAGAAAACAAGGAGAGTGTTGAGAAATTGGAAGCAGCAGAAGGAAGTTTGAAGCAGCTACAAGTAAAATATGAGAAATTGTTAGCATCAGCGAAAGGACTGAAAGTTAAGGTTCAAGAAAAGGATACAGAGTTAGCGACAGTTAAAGAGATGTTGGAGTCAGCTGGATCCGAACTTGGTGATAACCTGAAGAAGGCATTGGATGATGTTAGGGCGAAGTCTGATAAATGTGAAGAGTTGGAAACGGCCCTTAATAGTGTTAAAGAAGAAAAAGAGACTTTGGAAAGTCAACTTGCTGAAAAAGTGGAATTGATTGCTGCTGAACAGAAGAAGGTTGAAGATTTGACAACAAAAATTGAAGAATTTCAACAACTGAATCAGAAGCTTCAGCAAGATCTAGAAAATACAAAGTCGACAGCCTCGTCAAATGAAAGTGTGATGGATGAGCATAAAGAACAGCTGGCAGAACAAACCAGACAGCTGGAATCAGTACAGACACAGCTTCAAGATACCATGGAACAGCTTGAAGATCAACAGAAGCAGTTACAGCTGTCTCAGTCTGAATTGGAAGGATACAATACACAACTACAAGAGGCCAAATCAAAAGAGGTTGAATTGAAATCACAGCTGGAAGATGTAAACGCACAGCTGCAAGATTTGAAATCAAAAGAAGGTGCTCTGACGTCACAGCTGGGAGACACAAAGGAACAGCTGGAATTTGCCAAGTCGCAGCTGGAAGAAATCAAACAGAAATGGGTTGAAACTCAACAACAGCTTGAAGAGAGGGATACGCAGCTGGTTAATGTCAATACACAGCTTAAAGACACAAATTCACAGCTGGCAGACACACAGAAACAGCTTGAAGAATCAAAATCACAGCTGGAAGACACAAAATCACAACTCAAAGAAACTGGTGCTCAACTCGAAGACACAAATGCCAAATTTCACGAACTACAAAATCAACAAACGGATGAAAGTGTGAAGGTGAAAACTATTGAAAAGGTGCAAATACAGCATACTGAAGTTCTGACACAATCTGCCGAACCTGTGGAGTTGAAGGAGCAGCTCGTAAAAGCAGAAAATGAAATTGCGGACCTGAGAAACAAGTGTCAAGAGATGGAGGTGAAGATGAGAGAAGTGAAAGTGGAAAAAGTTGAGGTAAAGATTTTGATATTTTAAAAGTTTTATTAGTGAGGCAGAGTTTTCATGATTTTAACTTCAATTCTGTTGTTCCTGTTGAAAAATAATCTATTTCGACTGCTCAATGTATTGTTGTATAGATGTATCTCATGCCAAATTTCCACCTCCATTAAGTTTTCTGTCTTTTTTTGCGTGTGGTGTTCTTAACATTATATGAGACTTAAATATGGCTATTCTATTGCTTATATTCTCAAATGATTATTTTATCAGTGGTTGTTATTTATAAATAGCCGCAAGCATATGCAAAATGTGATCATTAACCCACTTGTAACATGGCAGTATGCCATGGTGAATTTTAAAAATATGGAGAAATATTTATGCATTGATTTCAAATTAAATTTTAATTTTAATCAACTCTGTGATTGTTCACCAGTTACAGTCATATAGATGGAAAGCGAAATTTTGGTTCATTGTCTCAATAAATAGTATCATCTTCAGCTTTTTATCATCACATTCTTGTCTTTTCATTTATTGGTGTGTTATTTGTCTTCAGCCTGTTGGTAGTGCACAGCCTGCAGACGAATCATCCGGAACAGAATCGAAGACGAAGATAGAGGAATTGCAAAAACAGCTCAAAGAATCGGAAGATAAATCCAACAAACTGAAGCAACTGGCGTTGAAGTCCAAGAAGGAGAGCAATGAATTTAAGAATAAGGTAGGAGATTACACTTATTGCTTGTCATTAAAATTTAGTATTATAAAATGTAGCTATTATAAAATATAGTTATTTTATAAAGTCTTCATTGAACTGGCACTGTCTTCTTCACAGGAATTTGCTTTAAAGTTAAACTTCTGATCTTAAATTTCAGCTTCAACAAGTTGCTACACAACTGACGGAGCTGAAGGAACAGTTGAAACAACAAGTGCAAAACTATCAGGTTTGTTAATTTGTTAGTTTAAAACAAACTGTTTATTAACGTCTCACATCATCATTCAAAATGCGAAACACATGAAAACAACTAAGATGATCCATTCTAAGAAGACGTATGAGACGGTGATAAAGCAATCGTTACATTGCAATAAAAATACTAAAAACATTTGATTAGAAAAATGTAATTATACACAATTGATTGATGTGTAGTTCATTTCATCAGAGGCCTGGGCTGCCAGTTGCAGGGTCCAAGGTTCGAATCCAGCTATTGCTGGGTCACGTGGGCCTATGTTGGAAGGCTGTTTCACTTTCAATCATCTTTGATGCCATATCCTCCTCCTGTCCTAATTAGCTTAACAAGTGCATAAATACAGGATGTAATGCCCTTACATCCATCCATCTTAATTATTATTCTCACATTTCTTTAACTTTAACAGAGTCTGCAATCAGAATACGACAAATCTGAGAATGAAAAGGAAGATTTGCAAGCTGCTATGAAAGATCTAAATGCAAACCTGAAGACGGTGGTTGACGAACTAGCCCATCATAAAATGGAACTGCAAGAGGTCAAGGAGGAGAGGGATCGCTTGAAGGTGGCTGTGGAGCAGCTCAGTAAGGAGAAGAAGGTGTGTAGATGGTTGCATAAATGTAATTTGGGAGCCCCCAGCCTCTTCGGATGGCACTTGAGTCTCTTTGATAATCTCTCTGCCTTCATGCAGAGGGAGTAAAAAGCAAACTCACTCACTCTCTTACCAACTCATACAGGGGGAGGGTTAGCTCAGTGGTATCGTGCTGGGCTGCCATTCGCTGGGTCCAGGGTTCTCTTGCTGGTTCACCTGGGCCTATGTTGGATTGCTGTTTCAATCATCCTTCACCTCATTGCCATGTCTTCCTCCTGTTCTAATTAGCCTACTTAGTGCAAAAATACAGGACGTAAAGCCCCAGTCCTCCATTCTGAAAGTGAAAATCCACTGTTCTTAGACAGAAATTTGAGAGTATAAATCGTTTTTGTGTAAAATTAAGAAGTTTAAATCTTCTTGCTTAGGCCAAAAATTATTACTTTTAGCTTCTCGGATTAATAAACCCAACAGATTTTCTCCCGTCAAAACAAGCTAAGCCCACTATTTTATTCGATTGATGATAAAAAATTGAAATTACAGGGAACGTAAGAAAAGGTCTTCGAGAAGATCAGAGAAGCTAAAAGTAAATTACATCTTGACGGAAGCTTTTGAAATCATAGATTTTAATTGTTTGTAAGATCTAGGTGGCTCCACCGTCTAGTTGATTGCGCTTTGGCGACCTCTGGTGTTAATAAATAAATGGGACGTTGCGTCGACTTCCGCCCAAGCTCTCAAACCGCATGGTCTTTTATTTTATTACATTCTGTATTTCGATGATACACGACAGAATTTGGCGACGAGGATTGGTCTCTACCCGTGGATTACTTGTTCTAGTGTTACTGCAAGTGTTTGTGACTGTCATCATGAGTGACGGAGAGAATAACAACGCAAATAATGCGATTAATGCTAATGCAAATCCAGCGCCAGGACCAGCTCGCATCATTGGCAATATTTCTTCATTCGAGGAGAAAGTGGAAACCTGGGAATGTTACGTGGAGAGGTTTGAACAATTTTTCGAAATTAACCATTTTAAACCGGAGGAGAAGGTTTCCTGTCTGCTGTCAAACGTGGGCCCTGTGGCATATTCGTTGTTGAGAACACTTGTTGCACCTGCCAAGCCAAAAGACAAAAGTTTTGATGAAATTGTGACTGCAATGCAAAGTCATTTGGCTCCCAAGCCTTTGGTTATTGCGGAGAGATTCAGGTTCTACAAGAGAGACCAGAGAAGCGGTGAGAGTGTTAGCCAGTATTCAGCTGAAATTCGTAAATTGTCAAGTACTTGTGATTTTGGTCAATTCCTGGACCAAGCCCTACGGGACAAGTTGGTGTGTGGACTGTTAAGTGAAAGAATTCAAAACAGACTTTTGACAGAAAATCACTCGTTTAAGGAAGCGCATGACAAAGCTGTTGGTATGGAGTCCGCTCACAAGGACACCAAGGAGTTTGCCCAAGCGCGGGGTAAACCAGCTGGCGGGAACACGTCGTCAAGTGTTCACAGCGTGAAGTTCAAGCCGAAGTTTCGTAAACCAGACAAGGAGAAACCTGTGTCATCTGGAACTGTGTGTTCGCATTGTGGAGGTGACGATCACAATCCACAGAAATGCAGATTCAAGTCGCAGACGTGTTTTAAGTGTGGTCAGCGTGGACACACGAAGTCTGTGTGCAAGAACAAAGACATTCGCAAGAAGAAAGGAAAGTCTAAGTTGCACAGTATGGTTGATGATGCAAGTTGCAGTAGTGGTGACGAAAATTTGTTCTGTTTGAAAACTAGTGAAAACTCTGTTGACCCTATCATGAAGAAAGTTAAGATTGAAGGGCGAAATGTTAAAATGGAGATTGACACTGGAAGCAGCATGTCGGTCATGCGTTACGAACAGTTCAGAAAGTTGTTCCCCGAAATTGAACTTAAACCCTGTAGGGTTCGCTTCAGTATGTACAACCAGACAAAGACCCGTGCGAGAGGGATGGCCCATGTGGAAGTTGAGGACAAGGGAAAATTGTACAGCCTTCCCTTGTATGTTATTGATGTGGGTGCTAATCCTTTGTTGGGTAGAAATTGGTTGCAAGCGTTGAAACCAAAGATGTATAAAGACTTATGCATTAACAAGGTTGTTCAGGATGTGGATTCTGTCAAGGATTTAAAAGTGCAGTTTGCTGATGTCTTCAAGAATGAAGTTGGGACTCTTAAAGGAATTAAGGCGTCTCTGAAAGTTGAAGCAAATGCCACGCCAAAGTTCCTTAAAGCCAGGCCGGTACCTTTCGCCAAGAAGTTGGACGTCGAGAAAAGGTTGGAACAGATGGAAGAAGCAGGAATTATTGAATCTGTGTCACACAGTGATTGGGCAGCGCCGATCGTTACACCGCCCAAGAAGGAAGGTGGACTCAGAGTTTGTGGTGATTTTAAGACCACTGTGAATCCAGTGCTTCAGAATGACAGTTATCCGTTGCCAAGAATTGAAGAAATTTTTGCAAGTCTAGCTGGCGGGAAGAAATTTACAAAAATAGACTTACGCCAGGCCTATCTGCAGATGCAGGTAGAGGAATCCAGTCAGAAGTTCCTGACAATAAACACGCACAAAGGCCTTTTCAGGTATAAAAGGCTTGTTACGGTTTGAAGACCGCACCATCTATATGGCAGCGAACCATGGACCAGGTGTTAAGTGGGATAGACATGGTTCAATGTTATTTGGATGACATTATTGTCACAGGGAAATCTGACAGTGAACATTTATGTAACTTGAGTAAAGTGTTGACGAGATTGCAAGAATATGGATTACGTGTGAATGTGGAGAAGTGTGTGTTCTTCAGTGACAAAGTGACCTATTTGGGGCATCAGATAGACTCTAAGGGACTGCACAAGATGCCTGAGAAAATAGAAGCAGTTAGATCTGCACCCGCTCCCAAGAATGTTAGTCAGCTGAAAGCTTTCTTGGGCTCGTTCAGTATTATCACAGATTCTTGCCGAACCTCGCCAACTTACTCAAGCCGTTACATGATTTGCTCAAGAAACAAACCAAGTGGAATTGGGGTTCGTCGCAAGCCAGAGCGTTCAAACAATTGAAACAGCTCATCACTTCAGATACTGTGTTAACTCACTATGATCCTGACTTACCTGTGAATATAGCCTGTGATGCTTCACCTTACGGTGTTGGAGTTGTGCTTTCGCATGTTATTCAGGGAGAAGAACACCCAATTGCGTTCGCGTCGAGAACGCTGACAGAAGCTGAACAGAACTATGCCCAGATCGAACGTGAGGGACTTGCTGTGGTATGGGGCATCAAAAAGTTCAACCAGTTTCTTGAAGGAAGGGAGTTTAATATTGTGTCTGATAATCAACCGATTGTGGCAATTTTCAATCCCAAGAAGGGGATTCCCCTAAATTCTGCGGCAAGATTAACACGTTGGGCTTTGTTTCTGAGTGGATATAACTATACGATTGGTTACAGAAACACCCATGCACATGGAAATGCTGATGGTTTGTCGAGACTACCATTGACGGTCACTGGTAGTAGTGCTGCTGATTCTGCCGAAGAATTTGCTATTAAACAGTTGAGTGTGTTACCTGTTACCGTGAGGGATATCAGGGAAGGATCAAGGAAAGATCCTACACTTGTGAAAGTTCTAAATTTTGTGAAATTTGGATTTCCTCAGAATGTCAAGTCAGATGCCGAGATCAAGCCGTACCTGTCTCGGAAGCAAGAACTCTCGTTACATGACGGTTGTGTGATGTGGGGAGAGAGAGTCGTAGTACCTGAAAAACTGAGAAATGACATTCTCGAGGACTTACATCAAGGTCATCTTGGGGTAGTAAAGATGAAAAGTTTGGCACGTAGTTACGTGTGGTGGCCCCAAATTGACAAGGATATTGAGACCACAGCTGGTGGATGCCCAGGATGTTCGGAGTTGAGGTTATCGCCCCCGACAGTTATGCACCCATGGGAAGTTCCATCGGGTCCCTGGAGTAGAATTCATGTTGACTTTGCTGGACCGTTACATGGCCGGATGTATTTGGTTGTAGTCGATGCCTACACAAAGTGGCCTGAAGTGTTATTGATGAAGTCAACTACTACAGAGAGCACTATTAGTACTCTAAGAACTGTATTTGCTAGATTCGGTGTGCCTGACCAGTTAGTCAGTGATAATGGTTCACAGTTTACTGCTGCTGATTTTCATGAGTTTATGGCCAGAAATGGAATCAAGCATCTACGTGGAGCGCCATACCACCCTGCGTCAAATGGTTTGGCGGAGCGATTTGTGCAAACGTTTAAGAAATCGCTGAAAGCAGAGAAACAGTTTGATCAGAAACAATTAGACATCTTCTTGTTAGCTTATAGAAATGCAGCTCACAGTGTTACTGGGCAATCGCCTGCGATGATGATGTTAGGGCGACCTCTGCGAACAAGACTCGATCGTCTGCGCCGGATATGAAGAAGAAGATGACAAATTTGCAAGTTGACCAAGCAGGTCAAGGTCAAGGGAAAGTACGAACATTCGATGTTGGACAAGAAGTTCTCGCAAGGAACTATCGCTATGGACCTAAGTGGGTTCGTGGTAGAATCGTGGATCAAGTAGGCCCGTTGTCCTACAAAGTGTCAGTGGAAGGCATGTCATGGAAACGACATGTTGATCAGCTTTTGTGTGTTAAATCCAGTGGTGATTATGTAAATGGTGAAAGTGTGCGATCTGAGCTTTCAGCACCAGATGTTGAAATGCCCTTGGACAGTGACGTTAGTGCGCCTGCCGTACCAATTGTGTGTGAGTCATCAGTGGCTGATCCTGTCACATCGTCGGTTGCTATGCCAACTGAATCACATGTGCCCCCTTCCCGTATTCCAACTCCACGGAAGTCAATTCCAACTTCCCGGAAATCGAGTCCCCCGAATGTGCCTCTTGGAAGAGAGCCTCGTACCATCAAAGCCCCGAAGCGTCTCATAACTGAGATGTGAAGTTAGACACATGTGCATTAGTTTAAGACTTTAGTTATAGAGTTATTTGAAGACATGTAAACAACAATTATTTTGACAAGAGATAATTTTATAGATGATAAGACATTTTCACAGATGAATCAAAGACACTTTAATTTCATTGAAATTGAATTTATTTCATGGACTCTTATTTGTATACAAATGGACTGAAATTACTTTAGTTGTGATTTACAAATTTCTGAATATATATATATCCATGTATTTCAGTTGTTATTGATTAATTTAATGGAGCCTTATTTTGTACTTAGCAAATTTACTGCTAGATTTTTGTTAGTTAATAGATTAACAGATTTGATTTATTCAAATATTATTGTGTAAATTGTTAAGTGACAAGTTTGGTTGAGAATTTTCCAAGTTCTAGTTCTATGAGTTTTGGATTGAAGTAAAGGCAATAATTTTACATACATGTAATCATTATGATAACATGATATTATTGTGTAATTACTAATGGGAAGTAATTAATTAAAAAGGGGAGAATTGTAAGATCTAGGTGGCTCCACCGTCTAGTTGATTGCGCTTTGGCGACCTCTGGTGTTAATAAATAAATGGGACGTTGCGTCGACTTCCGCCCAAGCTCACAAACCGCATGGTCTTTTATTTTATTACATTCTGTATTTCGATGATACACGACATTGTTGATTGAAAATTAAATTTCTTTTATCAATTTCAGGAATTTGATGACGTAAAGAAGTCTCTGGAACAAGAAAGAGAAGCGGAAAGGATACAGAGAGAGCAGATCTTAAAGGATAAACATGCCGTGAGTAAATAAAAAATATATAATTAGGCCTATATGTTCATAATTTTGATTTATAGAGTACAAGGTTCACATCTGATTTGAAATTCAGCTGTTTGCAGCCTTGCTGTGTACCCTGGTTACTGGCTTTAAAAGGGACGTAAAAGCTGAGCTTGTTCCTAATTTTGTGAATGTTTTAAAGTTTGCTTGGTCCAAGAAATGATGGTCATCTGTACTGAGATCTTGATTCCAAGTGCATGATAATCCTGTTTTTATTTTTTCACCTCAGTAGTTTGGAATTTTTTTTTCATAATCTGCAGAATTCACTGTGCTTATTTCAGGATGTTTCTGGTGTTAAAGTTGTAAGTAATTTATGACATTGTTTCAGAGTGGTTCTCTTGTGCTTATTTTATGTTGCGTGCCCTGACCATGCAAAAATTTACACAAAATCTGTATGAACTTGGGTGATTTTTGTGCAAAATTTTTTGATGCATTGCTTGCCTCTAAATAGCCCACACTGGTGCTGATGGGGCGTAAAACACAAACTCACTCACTCTCTTTTGATGCATTGTTTCTTTGAGCATCAAATTATCTTTATCGGGAAACAAATGTGTAATAGCTGAGTCAAAAGAATGTGTGGTAAAAAATATCTCAGATTTTGTTTTTTACAAACGTTTTATCATATTCATTACTCTTGAGTAACTAACAGCACTGGTAAAAGAGTTTTGAGTATTCCAGATAATTTTTGCATGGGTTAAACTATCTGCTTTTTTTTTTCTCAAATTTTATTACTCATACTGGTTCCAGGATTTAATTTCCAAGTGTTATTTTTAACTCAAACCACATTTAAGGTGGCTCGCTACTCGTGCAAAGTGGTAGTGAGCGCACATCTACGCGCAGCCAGGCAGGCCCTATCTATCGTAACGTCACCATTGCAGCAGAGCACTGCTCACACTGTTTCAGCATCTTTTTTAATTCTGAGAATTTCGTGCGTCGGCCGTTTCGTTTGGCATTTTTTGCCACTTATCTTGGGGCTAGAGACTTCTGGTTTGGAGCATTAGATGCGCTATGAAGAGGACTACACACAACCGGAGTTTCAGCTTGATACTCAGAATAGAAAATTTTTACAGGCAATTTTCGGCAAACAGGTCTAATTTCTTAAAAATGACTCTGTAACACAAATAAATGTTTATATCAATTTCCAGGCCCATAGGGCCGTATGTGTGTATCATTACATTGTTCCTTACTTCATTTGGAAGCAAATGACAAAGAAATAAAAAATCCTATCTCGTCATTTTTTTTTAGCGCTATGGTTCATAAAAAAAATAAAATTTTCAAAATCATAACTTTTGATCCGAACCCCCAGAAAAGGTCTTTAAACTAAATATATCTTTCTGGAATTTTAATCAGCTTTTCCATAAAACTTTCCTCTTTAATTGCATGCTTCATTCAATAAAATAGGAAGAATGGCCACTGAATGGCAGGGAAAACTTCATAGTAAAAAAATTAAGAAAAAAATTGAGTTTTTTAGGTTTGCGTGGACTGACTTTCTTTTACATAACCTCAAATATTTTGGAAGAAAGGCTGGTTGCGACCACTTTCGTTTATGAATCCTTGCTATAAACTATATTTTGGATCATTTTAAAGTATTTTTAAGAAATCCTATCTTGGAAAGTTCACGAGTATCGAGCCACCTTAATGCACATGCCCTATACATTGTACAGGTTTGAAAGCACAGCTTCAGTCTAATTCCACAAACCTTTAACAGTATAGGTCACATCACATAAGGCCACACTTAATTGATCTCTAGCTTCTCGGATCCTCTCAAGGCACTTTTTCTAGGGTCGGTCGCTAGGACAACAAAAAAAGGTTAAAAAAATTTTTTTATAATGTGTCGGCGCGTCCGCGAAGCTAAGAATAAATTATGTGTGGCCTAACAGACCCAAGGTTTTCAATTATAACCTTGTCCATGTGTTGCTTGTAAGCAAGAGGTCACAATTAGACTTGACCTTAAACGACGCTGTTATAGCTTGATAGATTGAACAGTGCATGTGGATTTGCAGATTGGACGCCATTTTGTGTGTAAAGCGTCATGTGGCCTGCCATACACTAGTTTTCCACTTACAAGTCATGGCGTTATGGTCCCTTCCAGAAAGAGGTTCTGCCGAACAAGTTAAACTAACCAAAGAAAAATTGGACATTTTTTCAAATATTATCTCACACAAGAATCAACATATCACTGTTGAAATCTGAATCTTTGATGGGTTTATCATGTTAATGGTAATCCCTAAAGATTCCGTTTACACTGGTATGTGTGTTACTAACTGTAAATTGACATCTCTCTTTCAGCTGGAAGTGAAATTGGCCGAAGCAGAAGCCAATCAGGTAAAGAAAGCCGAAGAACACGCCAGAGAAATCCAAGCCATCAGAGACGAGATGCAAGGCTATAAGGGAAAGCTCAACAAAGCTCTAAAGGTTTGTTTAAAAAAAAACAATTGTTTTAAAATTATGTTCTACTGGGAAGGGGGGAGGACGCGAAGGGGAGGGAGGGGAGGCGAGGGAGGGAGCTTTATACCTTCATACTCTTGCGGAGGAGGGTTATCATCTGTTTTAGCGCTCTGGCTTCCGATCGCTGGTGGAGCTTCGATTTTGGATATGTCATCTGGAGAATTGCTGGACAGCAGTTTTAATCATCCTTTGCCTCATTGGTGTGTCTTTCCCCATCCTACACAGTACACACTGTAATTAGTCAAATCTATGATAAAGCTTGAAACCTGATTCTAGCTTGGGTTTTTGGTCAGACATTCAGCTAAAGCAGCTAACACTCGAAAATTACGTTCTCAGCTTTGTAACTGAGATACCGTATTATATCAAAGTTGTAATATTTTCAAGAATACATTTGTAAAATTTTATATGTGTTTCTCACAGGATGCAAGTCACAGCAACCTCATGGATTTGGAAATTGCCGACTACGAGAGAACTGTCCAGAGTTTGCATGACACAGTGGCAGACAGAGAGGAGAAGATTCGAGAGGCTAATGCAGAAATCAGTCGTCTTAATGAGAAGATTACTTCTCTGCAAAAACAACTTGGTAAGTTGCTACAAATGCTTTGTATTTATAGAAAAAACATAATATTATACTATTTGTGTCCCTACCAAATTTCTCCTTTGAAATTCATGTTTTAGTTGTAGATCTCAAGGTAATGCTACCATAGTATGATGTATAGGCCTAGCCTTCATCACAAAAATGATTTTTACTCTTCATATTTGTTACATTATTGCTCCCATAGTGACATAAATTCAGCAATGAAAATCATCACAAAAATACAAAGTATGACAGCAAACAAAAAATTGGTTGTGTCCTGTAGAATCACTGCTGAAAAGCTCTGGTGCTTCTTGCATTGTTGTTCGTATGTGTAATTGCAATGTTTATCTGAGAGTTCCTCTGTGGCCTAATGGTTAAGAGTGCTTGTTTGCACAACCACTGGCTCTGAGGGTGTGGGTTCGAATCCCACCCCGGAACTCAATTTGGTCCGAGCCCATGGGACGTTAAATGGAGGCGGGTTGTATCCAGTGTTCTATGCTGGGGCAACTGAAAGACCCTGGGCATCCCTGAATTAATAGGTTATGTACCAGACTCACAGTCTTCTTATCTCAACATCATACGGCGATCGCCTGCCTCGATATAGCCCACTAAGGTGCTGCAGAGGCGTAAAGCACAAACAAACAAACAAACAAGCAATGTTTATCTGACAAGCATGAGTAGATGTTTTGTAATGCTATCAAACAGATTCAAACTGTTATTGAATTATTTTGGTGTCTCTTTCTTTTAGAATCTGCTGAGGGACAATTCAACCAAGCAGAAGAACGTGGAAATAAGCTGAAGCAACTGCTGGTGAAGACGAAGAAAGATCTAGCCGACGCAAAGAGAATTGTGAGTATCTTTCTAACTTTCGTCAAATTGATGAGCTGGCCTCCTTGTTTTTGTCTAAAGCATCGTTTTAATTTTAGAAGAGTCAAAAAAACTTTTTGAAAATTGTGTAATGAATGTTGCTAAGACTCGGATCCAGGAGATCCTTGACAGCAGCATGGGGAGGGTTGGTCTAGTGGTAGCATGCTAGGCTGCCAATCGCTGGGTCCAGGGTTCGAATCCAGCTCTTGCTGGGTTACCTGAGCCTATGTTGGATGGCTGTTTCAATCATCCTTCACCTCATTGCCGTGTCCTCCTCTTGTCCTAATTAGCCTACCATGTGCATAAATACAGGAGGTAAAGCCCAATCGTCCATCTGTGACAGCAGCACAATATTACCTTTGAGGAGCTCCTATAAATTGTTTGATAGTAAATTGTAAATAATCTGTATAAGTGTCACCAATAAGCCTCAAATATGAGATCTGAATGTGAATCTGATTCATGATGATTGCTTAAACATCTATATTCCAAGGTCTGGTATAGTGCAAGGTTGTGACAAACTTGTATTTTATGTTTGTAGGAAGGTGAACAGCGAACTAATGATGCTCAACTGAGAGGTCATCTCGAAGCCCTTACGCAGCAGTCAGAGGAATATAAGGTATTGTTCTATTGCATTGCTTGAATGTTTATTGTAATCCGCGGATTCTTGTTTTAATAGAAGTTTTTAAAAATCAAACATTTATAAATAAACACGAACTATGGTATTCTGAACATATGTGTAGTGCACACGCAGAACTCCGGCCTACTGCTTTTAAGAGGCTGTAAGTTTGGTGAAGCTCTTCTTTCGATTTCGTTTTCATAGAATGTATCTTTTCCGTTCAGATTCAGACAGCAGGATTATTGAGTGAGAATCAGAAACTGCAAGAGAAGGTGCGAAGTTCGAACGAGTCCAACCAGAGGTCAGCACGTGCTCTGGAAACCAGGGTCACAACATTGACCCAAGAGTTGGAGATGATTAAAACGGAATACGGAAGTCTGCAAAAGGAGCATGATGGTTATAAGGTAAGATAGAAAAATATTGTTTGTTGTTCATGTGAAAAATATTAAATCCAAAGAACGATGCAAAAAGGGAAGTTGATAGTGCAGAATTTTCTAAAGCAATCCTTGCAAGATAGTGCATTTCATAAACATTCAATATATTGTAAAAATTGATTGAAGATGTCTAAATGATAGTCATGAAATATAGAATTATGACCCACTTTGACGAATGACATCATTTACAGGGGTCAACCCTTTGTCTGGTGTATGTACCATTCATGGGGTGTAAAATACAAACTCACTCATATAGTCGCAAGCTAACTGCTTGTTGGCAAAGCTCCTTTAATTAGACCTTGCAGCAATCTTAAGGTATTTATGACAAACAATCTCTCTCAAATTGTATTCCAGGTTCGAGTGCACAACGTCTTGAAGCAGCAAAAGACGAAACCAGCGAATGACCATGTGGCTCTGCAGGAGAAACTGGAGAAGGAGAGACTAGAAGAAGTCGTGGACCAACTCAAATCTAAGATACAGGATATCAAGTGAGTTCAATTTGAGTTATTTCATATATATTTAACTGTACAGTCAGATTTAGAAATTATTGGGAAGTTGCATTTGGAGATATATAGATATATATCAAAAGCTGTCTTGAGTGTATGCGTAATGTGCATCCCGAATACAGATCTCAGTTTGTGTTTATGGTGTTCTCAATCAGTTCCATATGGCCTAGTGTCAAAAAAATGGGCAATTTTGCCCTGCAGCATGTAACAGCTCACAAAAATGGACACAGTAATAATGAGAATGTAACAATTACATTGATTTCTTCCAGATAAAGTTCTGAAAATATGCTGAAAATTTGAAAGCTTTAAGTTCACTGGTTCCAAAGTTACGAAGGTTTTATGTTTGAAAAACGGCTTTTTTTGCCTTTTTTTGCGTGACATTTTCATTTTTGCAGCTATTGTTTTGAGCTGGATTTTCCTTAAATGAAGTGGTTTTCAACACTTAACTGTTTTATTTCATTGCATTGACACATCTGCCTCAAAGGAAAAAAAAAGTTTGCACCATAGAACGTATTGCTTTGCTAAAAGTGCTGAAATCAAATTTTTTACCAAAACACTAAATTTCACCAAAAAATCCTACTCATCAGCGAACTAGCAGTGTAAATTATATTCAGCATTGACTTTCACTATCTGTTACTTAAATTTTGTGAAGTCAATATAGTTCTGAGTAAAATGTGAAAGAAAAAATTGTCCCTTAATGCTTATTATCAGCACAATGTGAAAAAATGTCAAGCAAACTCAAAATGTCGCAAGCGTTACGCTGAAGTATTAATAGATAATTTTTTTGGGGTATGCCTACTTTCAAAAACATAATATTAGTTCTACATTATCTCTTTGGCAAAGGCTTTTGATACATATACACTTAAGGCAGTTATCTTTATTATTCCAGGTGTCAGAAATAAAAAACTGGTAAAAAATGTGTGTCGCAAGCGTTACGCCCTCGTTTTAAAATGACTGATAGTACATAAAATCTTTGCTGTATCAGAGAAATTTAGCATTAAAATACATTGAGCATCATTAGCTAGAATAAATACAACAAAATTTCTATGATAATTCCTCATATACTAAGCATAATTGCATTCCATCTGTAATTTGTTACGTTTACTAATTTAAGACTTCACTTGTTTAAGGTGAGAATAGATGGCAGATGAGTCTGAGATAACACCATTTTTTACACAATTACTCTACTGATGCCTAATATTATGATACTGAATGCCATCAGTTGATGGCAACTTGGTATAAGCACATTATGAAAGGTAGACTTGACAGAATTCAAGCATAACGCTTGCGACAACTTACAGACTTACAATGTTAGCGAGCATTGTGAGCAAAATTTCATGGCTATAACCATGTTTTCTATATCTCAGAGCTGAAAATCAGCCAATTACCTCAAGTTAACTTTATTTTTAAAGGATTATAAGGTCACAGTCACAAATTAATAGCCATGTCTCTGAAGAAACAGATAAGACACAGGCAGAGATAGAGAAAGGATCAGCAGTTCTATTATAAAGCGCATCATGTGAGAATTTAATGAGCCAGCATCCACAATGATACCAAGGCCGGCAATCAGACATTCAGTTAGTAATCCGACAGTTATGTGATCATGTTTATGGGAGTTACAATCAGTGTTGGGTTCAATTTTAAAAAGTGTCGCAAGCGTTATGCGTGAATTTACTACGTTAAAGATATCATTTACTTAAGCAGAATTGAATGCTTGAGCATTAAAAGCTGCTTTTTAACACAGAAAGTATGATTTCCTTCTCTTAGAGGTGTTAAATGAGTTGGAATCTTGTAATATATATTGTAATTTCAAAGGATTCGTGGTTTCATGGTTATTTCAAACAATTTTACTAGTCTTACTACTTGTAGTAATGGCGTCATTCTAAGAAATTTCATGTGTAATCATCTCTGAAAAGTAGACCTGTCAGCCAGCCGGCCAAGCCAAAATTGGCTGGCTAAGAGGTGTGATCAGCTGGCTGCAGCTTAGCCACCACCTTTGGTGGCTGTGGCTGGCTTAAATTAGTAGTGGCTGGCTGGTCGGCTAGCCGCAGCTTAACTAGCACTTTAGGATCTTTAAATATGACATCAGACAAAAATACCAAAATGTTTCAGATTAAAAGATAGCGATTTTTCCTGTCACATTTAGTGCCACCTCAAGTAGGTTAAATTGGTGTGTTTGGTCTCAGCCAAATTGCTTGTGGAAGCGTGAATTCTCATCCTATGATGAAAACAGATTGGATCATATAGGACAATGTTTGAAGCATGTGGGATAACAATGGCAGCCAATTTTCTTGCTGTACTCAAGAGATAGGTATGGGTCCAAATCTTTGACAGGTACGTAAGTGAAACCCAAGGCCAATATAAATTTCAATGGGGAGTAACTGTTTGTAACATGTATTAAACTGTTTGTTGGGCAATGAAAATTGGCAGCCATTTGTATCCTACATGACTGAAATGTTGTCCTTCATAATCCCACAGGTTTTCTTCTCATTGCATGGGCATCCTTGCTTCAAGAAGCAGGTTAGTTGAGGGTGTTAGCATAACCCAGTAGCAAAACATCACCTGTTTCACTTACTTACAGGAGACACTGTAGTTTGTATGTCTTGGCAAAAGTGGCCCTGAAAGTGATAACTCAGGAAAACAGATTTAACCCAATTTACCCAAAGAGATCTGTATAATCTGGCATTGTTAGTAATACTAAGCTATTTATGAGAAAAGCAAATCATTTCACAGTTAAAAGACAATTTCTGAGTCATTATAGCTGATGCTGTGTCATGATTATAAATAAACATAGGACAATTTTCTAGCAGGCAGGTTCAATGAAAGATAAGTTTCATTGAATGAAGAATTATCTGTTTGTAAATTGGTGATGATCATGTTTGATTGGTAATGACCATTGGCCAATCTCTTGTTTTGTCAAAGCTCAATTTATGGTGTAAGAATCAGATAGATGAATAATCTTCTATAGTTTCTTGGTCATCAACAAGCAGCAAGTCTACTCATCTCTTAAAATATCAAAGTACATGTACTATTCAATGTACTTGAATGTAGGCTAATGAAAAAAGAGATGTTCAATTGCAGCAAAGTCAAAACATAGACCTACATGTACATGTATGTAAAAACTCATCTTCTATCCAGTTGGTGATTGCCATTTAATCAGCAGATTTGATAGCTTAAAAAAAAGATAGTTAGGCCTACTTTCCCTGCCATCAACCTCTAATTGGTTTTTAATTGCACTTCAAGTGTCACAAGCCAAAACAATCTGAAGTTTGCTCAAGTCAATCCAATTGAACAAAGCAGCAAATGAAGCAAGAATACCCTGATTGCATTGCCTTGATCTGAGCAGCTTCATACTGCTGTTACACTGCTTTTTTACCCAGTTTTGCGGCGGGCGCCGGCGCTACTGTATTGGCGGCGGCTGGCTGGCTTCTGGGGGCACTGGCGGCGGCTGTATGCCTCTGTAATCGGCGGCTGAGCTGGCTATTTTCGGCGGCTGACAGGTCTACTGAAAAGGTCTGATTAGGATGGATTTGGTATTCTTATTCTTAAATATACAAAATATCAAATGTTGCATGTTAAAACTGAAATATTTTGTTTGTGTGTCGCAAGCGTTATGCTTCACTTTATTGTAGCTTATGAGGCATAACGCCAGTAATTTTGGAAGCAATGTAATAATTTTGATACCAGATATCCTACATTTATACAATTCAAGATTGATAACACAATATCCCATATATATGTAGTATTCATCCACTGAGAAGAACTTTAAAATGTCTGTTTTATTTTTTTTTAATCAATTTGAATGTTTAAGGAATTTTTATGACAACAGTATGGGCAGATGATGTCATGCAAATTTTTTCTTGACAGAGCACCATAATACAAATGTAATTTTGGTAGTTTGGGTAGAATTTAGGCTAAAAAAAATCATCCCATAACTGAAAAAATATAACTCTATGTCACTCATGGCCCACAGACTTATCGTCATTCTAAATAGAAAGAATGACGACGTTAACAGTGCATATTCTTCTCTTGAACTTGAGTTCAAGCCTATTTTAGCTGAGAAGATCAAATTTGGCGCCACACCAGACCACATGACCTATGATGTCATATCCTACCCACAATGCCTCACATCTGCCTCTTTTCTTCTCAGCTCCAAAGGCATCAGACATGTTTTTTGGAGCTGCCTGTTTTGGCTGATTGAGGCATTGACAATGGGTTAGGTTGTTGTCAAAGGTTATGGGGTCCCCGGACCCTGTGGCTTCCCTTTGCCATCTCCAGGGTGATGCCCCTGTCTCCATGCCTCTGGGCTTTGGCCTTGGGGCACTACGCCAGCCTTTTCCGGCCCTTCTGTGGGTTTCTTGGGTCTAGGCTTCCTTGGGCTTCCTGGTTTTGCTGGACCCTTTGTGGAACGACTGGGTCTCCGGACCTCGTGTCTTCACTGGCGGTTTCCTCCTCTGGTCTCCTGCGGTGAGCCGTGTGCGTCTGCACAAGGCTTCTCCTGACATGTGTGGCTTCTTTAGGATCCGACCCTTTTCCCTAGTCTCCGGATTAGGTGCCTTTGCTTCTGCTTCTGGCCGTCTGCCGGCCCTCAGTGGCTCTCCGGCCTCCCCGGGCCATGGTGACTTCTTGGGCCACGCAGCCTTGGTGTGCTGCTTCTGGGTCACTTGACCTTAACTTTCTGTCTGGGTCTCCGGACCTCCACTTTCTGTCGGGGTCTCCGGACCTCATGGGTCTCTGGCCTTTGCCCAGCCCCCCTTCTGTCTGGGGGCGTGGCTGCTCCTTGGTCGTCTCGACTTTTTCCTCCCAGCCGGAGTATCTCGGGCTGTAGGTCCGGTTGGCTGGGTCTCCCGTTTCCTCCCCCTGGGCTTCGGGAATCCGGCCTTGCCTGTACGCAGTCGTCACCTGGGACTCTTGGTAGTTCCGGCTGCTCCTGTCCTGGGTTCTCCAGCCTTTAGCATCTTTCTGCCCTGGCTGCCGTCTCCCTCCTTTCTCCGGCTTGGGCCAGGCTTTGTTCTGCCTCCGCGATTTCCTCCGGTGGTCTTGCACCCCCTCGGGCTCCGGCCCGGGGCTATGCAGTTAGGGAGGCTCCCCGTCCTGACTGCTGTCGACGCAACACTTGCTGGTGGACCGGCTCCTTCCGGTGTGTCTGCACCTGGCGGTTCCCGCCTCCTTTGTGTCTTGCTGTTTCCTCGGGCCGCTTCCGACCCGTCGTATGTTCTCTCTCGGGTGGCTGCTCCGGCACCACCTCGTTGGTTGGCCTGGTTGTCCCTGGTGGGCTCCCCTCCAGGGCTCTGCCGTTTTTCCCGGGTCCTCTATGCGGTTCTTTCAGCTCACTGGCTGGTCTGGTGCTGAGGACTCTGGGCCTCTGCCTGCCCAGTCTCCCTATGCGGCTTGCCTGGGTGGCTCTATTTTCTCCTCCGGGAGTTGTTGGTCGGTTGGGTCCTTCGGCTGTCTTCCCACCAGCCTCAGCTGTCTGCTTGTCCGGGCCTGCTTCTCCTTGGCTTACCAGCCAGGTTGCCTTGGCTGGTCTTCCTCCCCATGCTCCGGCATGGTTGGTCGTGGCCTCAGCATGCCCCTTGGCCTTGCTATCGGCTCGGTCTGGGGTTTTCATTGCTGTGTTTCTGGCCTTTCGGGCGTCGTCTCCGCTGCGGCTGTTCAGCTGCTTCCTCCGACTCTTCCTTCCTGGACATTGTCAGGGACATCACCCTCTCCTCGTCCTGTCTCCCTTGGGCAGGCTCCGGCTGCCTTCTGCTTGCGGTGTGTGTGGTCCGTCCGCCTGGACCTTTCACCTATCCACTTTGGATTTGCTGTCTTGGGGCCTCTGCCATCCTTGGCCTTATGCCCTGGGCTTGGTTCTGCTGGGGTTGCCCGTACCAGTACGGTCGTTCTCCCAGGTGGCCTTTACTCCTGGCCTCCAGCTTCCTGCGGTCTGCTCGTCCCTTTGGGTCTGCGGTGCGGGCTCTGGCCTGGTGCCTTTGCCCCGCCTTTGACCTTCTGGCTTGTTTCCAGGGACCTTTCTTTCCTGGAATGTGCCTTTCTGCCGTGGCGTCCCGTCTTCGCCTGCCGCTGCTGGGTCACGCCCTCTTGCCTCCGGAGCTCAGCATACCCGTCCTCCTTCGGCTTGCTCCTTGGGTGTTGTCCTTCACTCCAGCCTTGGTCGCCGCGGACTACCATCCCTTTGATCCTGTAGGCCCTCGGAAGGCTCCTTCCTTCCTCCTGCGTGCCTTGGTTCATCTCCTGCTGGACCGTCGGCCTCTCCGGTTGGCTGGGCTTGGAGGTTCCTGGCTCTTTCCCATCTCCCCTGGCCCTGGTTGTGGCCCTGTGGGAGACTCCTTTGCCTCCTGTTCTTTCTGGCCGGCCCCGCTCTGAAAAAGGGGGGGGAGCGCGCTTGCCTCGCGGCCTCGACTTGGCCGCACCAGTGGGATCTCGGCCAGCCATATCCTGAGGGTCCTGGCAACATTGCCTCCTCACAGGACCATTTCTGCTTGGCTGGCTGCTTCTCAGCCAATTTGCATCTGGTTTGGCCAAAGGCCACCACGGTCTGCCATTGTGGCCCCAGCCACCTTTTTGGGTGTGTGTCTTGCCTGGCGCAAGCACTCCTCGGTTCTTCAACCAGTAGGGGTCTCCCATCCGTGGTGACACCCCCTGTTTCTTACTTCTCCGAATCGGTTGGGCGACCCTGTCGGCCTTCCCTCTCACCAGTGGGGGTTCATCTGCGGCTCTCTTTCTCCCTTCGACTGCCCTGCTCCTGGTGTCTTGGGACTGCATCGGAACTCTTCCGCTTGCAATGGCTGTCTTCCGTTCGCCTGCCCCTTGGTTTCGGACCGGGGCTCCTCACTGATGGGGATCTCTCCGCTGCTCCTTGGGCATCTCTGGATTCCCTGGATCTTCTCCTGCTGGCTGCCCCTCCGCAGCCTGCCTGGGTGTATCTCCTTTGCCTCCAGCTCTTGGTCCCACAGCTTCCGGGCTTGGGCAGCTGGTCTGTGCCTCTGTGGCCCTGTGGTCTGTCACAGCACCGCGTGGGCTCTCTTCATCATCGACCTCCTCTCAGCCCTGCTGGACTGGGTTTTGAGGTCCTTGGGTACCCGTCTTCCTCGGTTGTACCTCCTCCTGCAGGTTCCATGGCCGTTCCACAGCCTTAGCACGGCCGAACCACTTCTACCCCTTTCCAGTCCCACCAGTGGCACTGCACGGGGTCCTTCCTGTTGCCCACTTCATCTCACCCCTTGTGGGCTCTGAGTTGGCTTTTCTGCTTGGGTATCAGTCATTTGTTCAGCACAAACCGGACCACAATGAGGCCTCCCTAACCAGCAGCGCTTTCGCTCTGTCTGGGGTGTCAATGCCTCCCAGGCATGTGGGTTCCATCCCCACCGCCGCTTTGCTACATCTGCACTGTTAACGTCGTCATTCTTTCTATTTAGAATGACGATAAGTCTGTGGGCCATGAGTGACATAGAGTTGAGGTCCTCCCCTATCGGGATAGGACCAGTCTCTATGAGCTCATGGCCCACAGACTTATACCGTAGTGCTCCCACCCAACCATCCCCGCGATGGAACGTGTCTATGCGTCTCGCTTCGTAGAAAAGAGGCAGATGTGAGGCATTGTGGGTAGGATATGACATCATAGGTCATGTGGTCTGGTGTGGCGCCAAATCTGATCTTCTCAGCTAAAATAGGCTTGAACTCAAGTTCAAGAGAAGAATATGCACTGTTAACGTCGTCATTCTTTCTATTTAGAATGACGATAAGTCTGTGGGCCATGAGCTCATAGAGACTGGTCCTATCCCGATAGGGGAGGACCTCAACTTTTTTCTGTAAAATATGTCTAGATACCAAAGGTTCAACGATGATTTTGTCACACTCAGACACAACGTAGAGCTTTCAAATAAAAAATATTATGACATGTCACAAGTTTCCTGTCTGTTACAACCACAGTCCATTATGTTGGACTAACTTCAAATTTTGGTCCAATGTCACGCTTTTGGACCATTTTTTTGACACTAGGCCATATTTTCTGGCGGAGATCTCCACTGCTCCAGCAGTTTTGGTATAGTTTGAATGACAACATCTATCTGGCAACTTACCTGTTGATCCGAGTTCCCTTGCATGGCTGTTTAGTTATGATTATTGTCAGGTTGAGAAATTTCATAACTTCAATTATAAAGTCGATTCTTTGTTTTGCTTTGCAGCAGTCAACTCGTAGCGGCCCAGGCAGACAATGAAGTAATGCAAGAAGAGTTGGACAGACTCCAAACTCGGCACACCCAACTTCTTCAAGAGGTAGCAGAGAAGGACCAGCAATGGAAGAACAAACTTGAACAGATGAATTTGGAGAGATTGACGGCCAGCAATGCTCACACTGATACCATACAGCAAATGAATCTGCAGAATGAGGCGTTGAGTCAGACGTTTAAGGTATGTTGGTTTAAAATTTGGAATAAATTCTGAGAAGTTTTGGATGTCTTATGTCTTCTCTGAATGAGTGTTTTAAATTACTTGAGATACACAAAGTATCATTAGGACTAAAGGAAGCAGCAAAGTTGCAAAATAGCCTTATAGCACTCCCTTCTCGTTCAATACTATTAGTAGAAGTAATTACAGTCCTGTAATCTCCGAGAAAAAAATAGTTTTTTGTTTAAAAAGGATCTCCTTGTTCTGATAGGGCAGGGCTTTAAAGTGATAAGTAATGCATGTGTTATTTTGAAATACTAATGTACATAAGAGCACACAAGGTAGATGTCATTGATCTGAAGATGTTCTTAAAATGGTGTTTTGCATTCACTAGATTTTGTGAAGTGTATAGAAAATGTCATTCTTTCATCTTCAAAAACTCTTCATCAAAGTAATAAATAGTGTGAAGGAGTCGTGGGTATTATTATTTAGATCACGGTATAATATATACCTTTTCTCCCTTTCTCTCCATAGGAGCAACTGAAACTCGTCCAAGAAGAGCACCAACGCACCACAGACATGTTGCGAAGACAAGTGGACAACTCTGAACGTGAAATGTATCGCCTTGAACGAGAGCTACAAAGAGCTCGGTCGACGCCTACGAGTGCCGAAGTTACGGATAGTAACGAGAATAACACAGAATTTGCTCGTGATCCTCGTCATGAAGAACGGCAGCAGGGAGAGGGGTCGGAAACGACCGATGACGTCGCGTTCAAGGCCGTGCAGGTTTGTGGAAGTTTATAATAGAATTTATAGGTATATTTGACGGGGCATGGTTTAAATTAGTTTGATGAGTAAATGTATTATCTTCTTGCAGGGTACTGTGCAAAACGCAGCTCCATTTGTGCCGTTTGAACGCCTGTTGAGTTCACCAATTGATGAAGTTCATAGTAAGTATTTGGTATTCATAATCAATGGAAAGTTTTCATATTGTCCTTGGATGTGTCTTAGTTAAGGATTTTTTTTTTTGGGGGGGGGGGGGTTGGTATTGTTTTTCTCAGTAAATTTAATAATTTAATATAATTATCAATAAATGTATACAATTTATCTGAATTCAAGTATTTTTGTAAATGAAATAATTGTTTTCAGGTCCGAAAGCTGTCAAGGAGCCCATGGATGAGTTGATTCTGAAATCAAACTTGGATTCGGCTCGGAAAAAGATTGAACATTTAACTGAGGTTTGTGAAAATTAAATTATGAATTTTTGATACACTGTGGATGCTATGCCGGTATGTTTAATCAAAATTGCCATCATTGCTTATTCGTGTACATAGAAATTATGGATTAATGTTATTTGAGGTAGAATATTCTGCCTTCATTTGGGTTTATCATGATCAATTATGGGCTTCTCAAGTTCTCAGGTTTTATCAGCCCCTGCATTTAAAATGTGTCATGTTTTATAAATCAATTTTTCGCCATTGCTATTTCAGTTAACTAGTGAAAATGAAGAAACTATAATGAGGATGACGGAGCAGACAAAAGTCTTGAAGGACGAAATTCGCCGACTGGAACGCAACCAAGCTCGGGAGAATGCCATATCTAATATGGAGTACTTGAAGAATATTGTCTATAAGGTAAGCTGATTGTAGTATTATTTTTTCCCTTTTGTTTGGTTTAAGGATTTGGTTGTGATAGGCTACTTTGGGAGTCTAAAGCCAATTAGAAGCTGTGTAACAATGTTAACTTTTGTATACAGGGTCTAAGTTCTTTTAATGGTTATTCCTCTGTTGTGTCATTTCTCAAAGAGTACAGCTACCTTGTTTGTGACTCGTCAAAGAATTATGATACAACAAACAGACTCGCACAGATCTATGTAAGAAAGCTGGCACTGAAGTAATCTGCGGGACAATTTCTATTGTATTTAAAAACTTTAGAACATTGAAGTATGAGTGAAAGTTACCTTTTTGGAGTCTTTTTGGAGTGTGAGATTTTAGCTACAGGAGCTTTTGTCTGTAACTCTGTATCACACAGACTTCTTCAGCTGACTGAACTGGGGTCTCTTGAGTCCTGTAGCTATAATCTCAGACTCCAAAAAGGTAACTTTCACTCATATGGATTACAATGGAGTCAAGTAAAAACATTTATCATCATAATATTGAAATGTTATTTTCAACGTAAATGGTGAAGTTCTCAAAATATTTATAAGGTGCAGAAGTAAGTTTTTGCATTTTTTTTTTCCAGTTTATTACTCTGAAGGAAGGACAGGAGAAGGAGATGTTGATTCCTGTCCTGACCACGATGCTCAAATTTAGTCAAGAAGAAAAAGCCATGTTACAAAAGCTTGCTGGTGAGTTGAGTTTGATTAATCAAATAAAATTTTATCCAATCTCAACATGAAGTCGCTGTTGGTTGCTCTGTAAATTTTGTGACTTAATGCATTATAAATAGAGTTTGAGAAAAGCTAGGACTCTTACCTTTTAATTTGTCCATCCTGTCTATCATATTCCTTAATCCTTGGCTGATCAGTCTTGGTCATCTCATCATACCAAAAGAGATTCTTTCGTCTGTGATTCTTAAAATTTTAAAGTCGTATTCTGTTCTGCCAGAGTGTTCTGGTGCCCCTCCGATTTAGTCTTGTATAAATGAGCATTTTGAAGTATATTCAGAAGTAAAGTGATTACCAGCTCTGTGTTGATGAATGAATTTACTCTTAAGAGATTTATAAAATGCGTTTGAAATATGCTCAATATGAATACATCTTAAATTCCTGGTAAATTCATCAATTGAGACAAATCCTGAGTTTTAAAAAATCTCTCCCCAGTATCATTTTCTCAAAGAGTATATCTGAAAAATAAAAATTGCTGTGTCCTCCTCCTGTCCTACTAGTAATTAACCTACCAGGTACATAAATACAGGACATAAAGCCCCAACCATTTATCCATCATCTAAAAATAAAAATCCATCGTTCTCTTTTGTTTCAGGCGGTGAACGAGGTTCAGAAAACGCCGGATGGGGCTCGTATCTCCATCGCTGGTCTGGGTTAAGCTAACTGGGATATTAACTCATATCATTGTTATTTAGTTAGTGTAGCTATTTATTTTGTGGAATTGTTTATTGTTTATATTTCATTGTTCTAAACATTCCTATGCTGTATAAAATTAATATATTCTTCTATTGGAGTTATAAGATTGGTAATTATATGTTTGTACATCTTGTAAATATTTGTAAATTGACAAATATTTGTCTGTGGATTGTAAATAGCATGATAGGTTGTTAGATTGATAAATTGATTGACAAATTGATTGATAAAATATAATTCATTATTTGGTTGATAATTGATCGAATAACTGAGCTGATTGGATAACTGACTGACAGTTTAATGATCAGATTTATATGGTAACTTTTTATTTTGAAGCAACCCATTTGTTGAACTAAATACTTCTCTGTAAATTCAAGTAACTATGTTTCTATTCTATGCCTGTCGTCCAAATAAGATAAGGCTTGTTAACCCTTACTGGACTGAAAGGACATTTATGTGCATCCCTAGCTAGCTGCCTGAGGGACCATTTATGTCCCTAAACAACAGCTTGTGACGTCACAATCGTCCTGGGAGATTGTTTAGTTTGAACAGCCCAGTCCAGTAAGGGTTAAGTTGCCATAAAACCGGAAAAGTTTGATACTGGCTCCTTCTTTCATAGTTACTGCCATGGTATGACAGTAATTACTACCTTAAATGGTGCAATATATATCCTAGATCTAATTTGTCTACATCTTTATACATCTGTAAAGGGTTTTCTTGGGCAGTGGATTTATATTCCATAATTTCACTCTCAGTTCCAAAAAAAAAATTGATGTAAATCTGCTTCAAAAAATGTTTGTATTCAGAAAATTGGCAGATGTTTATTTGTAGGTCTACAGTTTATGTAATGGCCTATATCATTAAAACTGACACTATGAATAAAAAGTTGATTGTTATATATCATGGGATTCTGCTTGACTGTGTTCTGGGGGTTGTTTTCATTGAATCTGAACAATAAAATTGATGAACTTGAACATTTTGTTGACTTATCTGTGCTCATTATGAAGTCATTTATGATCAATCAATTTTAGGCAAATGGTAGCCCAATTGCTAAGACACTGGCTGAGTTCGAGGTCCGGAGTCCCGAGTTCAGGAGAGACCAAACTCTATAAACCTCAGTGGCCTGTCAATCTAATGTAAGCAGGAGGGTGCCTTGTACTTATTGTTCTATGCTGAAGCAAGTTAATGATTCCAACATTGGCAACAGGGTGTAAGAATTGACCTATCTGAAGCAACATCAATGTCATAATAGTTTCCATCAAACCTCCAAGTGCTTGATTTATACCAATAGCACTTACCAAATTAGTTATCTGAATTCAATTCCAAAGTTGTGTTTTAGATAACTCTTTCAAGTAAGTCTCAAAAGTCAACTTTTACAGGAAGTCCAAGGTAGTAAGAAGTCAAATGTCTATTCAATAGGGAACACAATGAAATGCATTGCCCTTTGTATCCGTTTCTAACCCATAGGGGCGGGAACACCCTCATTGTCAATTCAACAATGTTCAAAGCAATTCTTAAGTAGGAATTTCATAGACAGGAATATTGTTAGATGCCAACTCAATAGGCCAGGTCCCCTATTAATTGTGAATGGTTGAATTAATTACAGGCAATTGGCAATTAAACTGGAATTGCCTCTGTCAGCATTGTTAGGTTCAATTAAAATGGATGCATTCAAGTAATATAAATGCTGTATGCATTTGCTGCAGGCTTATCTGACTGGGAACTCGGAGAGCTGCAGAGGGGGAGCATTTGAGGTAGGACTACTACTATACATATATTCATTACAGTCTGTAAATTTGTTATGCAAAAAGAGAGGACCATTTTACTGTGAAAAACTTTGTGACTCATGATAGCCGATGATGTGTCATCATCATACATTTGACATTGGAACCATAGAGGCTGTTTGATTAGTCATGATCAAGAGAAGACCATTTGATTTGTCATATTAGCAATTTTAGAGTAAAAATTAGATGCATAATCCCTTAGTTTGCCTATCACCAACAAGCGGGATTAGTTTTCCTGAGTCAAATTAATACCAAAAGTATTGGGTATGATCATGACAAATCATCAGTATGATGATTCACGAAGTGCCATTTTCACAGTGAAACAGTCCACTCATTTTGCATATCAAATTTACAGACTGTTATGCTAAAAAGCAGTTCGCCTATGGGGCGTTAGATTATAAAGTTCAACTGCATTCTGGTAAAGGTATATATTTATAGAACTAGTGGCAGCGTGGGAAAAAGGGTTGCCCAATGCATCGTAATTCTCTCCCACACTCCCACAGGGACGAAAATATTGCCCATTTTAAATTTTTACACAACCCATTTAATGCAGGTTACATGACTAGCCTCACAGGGGATTTCCCTGTTCAAAATAGCAGTGCCTTAATTGGTTATGGCTGCCTTCACTACATGGACCTGTGACACCAGGAAGGAAAAGCTGTCTTTGTCACGGAAAATGTATTGCAAGTGTGTGAAAATAGCTGTAGGAACCTTATTTCAGACACATTTCAAACACTGAAATGACATTTGATGGAGTAACCAATGTCACTTTGATGGAGATGGAATTACAAAATCCTAGATCTACAACTCACAAGCTCAAAACAATGTTGCCCCATATATAATATGGGCAACAATTAGGCAATATTTTGCAGGCAACTTTGACTATGTATAATGCAAAACCAAAACAAGGTCAAGCCGGATCGGAAAAAGTCTGGGCATCTGAAACACCTTTTAAAGAAGGATATTCATGAACAACAATTTTCCAATTACATAAGGTAACATGCTGAATATGGAGGCTGAATAAATACAAAGCCAGTATTTTTCAAGTAAAAAATATAATTTATTTTTTCATATCACAGAATACAAGAGACCATGTTGGTATAAAAAATAATATTCAAAAATGACATTCAAAAATGGCGCTCATGGGTGAGAACAAGTTCCCACTTATTTCAAGAGCAACACTGCCATTCAATGACTCGCATGTTTTTGTAATCAGACAATTATCAAAATTGCAATCAAAGACCATTACAAAATCATTATACATTTGAACATGTCAGAGGTTGTAACTTCGTTTTGAGATTCATTCAAGAGTTAATCAATCATACACAAAACAAAGGAAGGTGAGTAAGACTTTCCTTCTCGGCTACTAATAGAACCGCTCTTAATATAAAACATTTTGAACTAATTAATTGCAATTACACAATGCCTTTTTCAATAAGACTGTGGTTAAATTGACTCCGAGATTCATTAAAGAGGAAAACGATCGTACATAAAGCAATGGAATGTAAATACAATATTTCTTCAGGGGTAATATAACCCTCTTTTTGACATGATAAAAATAATGCAAAGAGTTAGAATTAAAACAGTTTCTCTATAAGGTAGGTCTTACACAGATTTCAAATTTAGATGTATTGCACCATTTTGCCAAGATAAATAGTAAGACCAACAATGGATGAACAAAATATACAATATTACCATTTTATAATACCTAGTAGATTGATATCTATATTACTGGAATAATATTAGCATAACAGCAGTTTTTTAATTAAAACTTTAACAATACAATAAAATTAAATCAGTTCATCATAAAAATACAGGTGGTCACCATACATTCATATATTTTTTTATTCTGATGAAATTTGCTGTAAACATAATATAAATCATACAATATTCAGCAACTGGAGTGATTCTTGAAATTTGCCCAATAAATGTATGGCCAATAACCTTAAAATAATTTTCAACAATTTGTTTAAACACTCAAGAAATTTCAGTTCATTTGCAATGCACCTGGAGCACCAAGTTAATGGGGGAAAAAGAATTAAACAATGAAATATTTCAAGGATTATATATATCAGGCAACTCAATATTATGAAAAGTGACTCAGATTGGCAGAAATCCATCAGGGCTGGACTGGCCCATTTGAAAGAAAAGAAAAAAAAAAATCTGAAAAACTTGGTTCCCCCATCCCTTGTTTAGGAATCCTACACAATACAGATGCTACTGAGATCTCAGTCGCCTAGACTGACTGGAAAGTCTGCTTGAAATTTCATGATATTTATACTGAATATTATCAATTGACTGATACAAGGGTGCCTGTGATTAAAAGTGTTGTCGTTTTTTTTTACATTGAGAAATGTTCGCTCATGATGTAACTTTTTATTTATTTTTTATTTCCACCTATAGTTACTATTTATGAGCTTGGGCTTGGTATTTCTTTACACGTGAAGAAGAAAATTTGTCTCGGGAGGTAGTGGAGTAAAATCCATGACCTAGCTCACACGACCCCCCCCCCCTTCCCCCGAACCCAAAGTAAAGATTGAGCGCCGCTAACTGGGCCTCTGTCCACTGAAATTTCAAGTGCCGATTTTCTCTCCTAGTCCGCCCCTGAAATCCATTAGACTGGCATGAATATACCACATTTAATCTTGGAAGAGCATATCCATCCGGATCATGCCATGGATCATGTTTAATTACATAATTCAAGTAGCATCCACAGATGCCAAATCCTTCAATTGGATTAGTGTTAAATTATAACAAAAGTTATAAGGATCAAGAACACCCCCTTAAATTTCACTGGGGTTTTAAATGAAGAAATCAAAGACAAACAATTTGCCAAGTCCTTCTAGTGTCAGATAACTTCCAGGAGACCAACAACATAATTCAAGATGATTATTAGTATCGTATCGTATCAAAGCTAAGTTACGATGCACAGTATAAGCCATGTGCAGATCTATGCACCCATGAAGTTTTCTTGTATTTTACTTATAATATGCCTGTATATTTTGGGCATAATTGTCGTTTATGCTGTTGGGACCCTCAAATTTAATCATACTTTTTGTGCAATTATCTCGTGTTACACAACATATATGACTAGAGTATCGAGTAGGTCATAGAGACGTTTATCATTAATATGAATTATGAATTAGCAGAAGAAGCTCTGAACATTAACGTAGCAGAGTGAATTAAACGCCGATGATGCTGTAACCTGAATCAATATGGAACTGTTAAAATGCCTGTAACTAGGTATTTGGCATAATTTATGTCGATATTGAAATGAGTTGAGACACTATATAATGAAATGAGAGGCAGGCATCTGCTGCAAATCAGTGAAAGGCACCACGACTGCATCTCCTTGTGCTCTCAACCAGTTCAAGTGATCAGGTTAGTGTTTTAAGTCTATTATAAAACAATATCACATATAGCATAGAGATTTATCACTTTAAATGTCTTGTTGTTGTCAATTGTGTTTTTCAATAACCTTGCTATGTTGTATTTATCAGTATGAGGGGCGTGTATTGGCCCTCACATACTTATCAGAGTGGGAATAGTGAGTGGGATGATGTATACCATGCATAAAATAAGCATGAGGAATAGATGCTAAGACATCTTAATATTTGTATTTGTGAAACAGACAATTAAGTGGGCGTGGTGGTCAGCCGATGACCTTACTAGAAAGGTGTGAGACCTATTTCAAATAATTAACTTCTTATGTTCCTCAGCATGCTGTAACCATTTAGTTTACTTTAATTGAGTTAATTGAATTTTGTCATTATGGATGGCAGTACACCCATCCAGGTCTACACCAAAGATAATCTTGGTTCAATGCCAATTGGTATGTTAAACTTAGTCATAGCAGCCATGGAGGAGATTTTCATAGCACATGGCATATGGAATGGTGATGTTGTAATTAAGGATCATAATTACCTCCATTTTATGATCACCTTATATTTTAGAACCTGGTAGGAACTTGGAAGCGCTTATGTGACAGTACATATGCCAGAGCCAAACTGTCAGCCGGGGTATCACTTCACAATTATTTTCATGATATCCAGGCGGCAGTACATACCAAAATAAAGGAGATCTTCAACCAAAAACAAGACCCAAGTGAGAAGGTCTGAGACTTTATCAGCAAAGTTACACACATGTGTGCTCAAGCGAAGCTGACTGACGAGATGACTTGTAAGGCAGTCATCCAAGGATTGCATCCGGCAGTCCAATCCTATGTTCTGGCCAAGGAGCCGAAGACCTTGGCAGATTCTCCCCAACCTGCTATACCATATATGTATGCCTATAATATGTTGTGAAGCTATATGTATTTTCTAAGAATAAATGATTAACTTGTAAGGACACTTTTAGTTATCACTAGAACTTAATAATACTTAAAGTGAATTTACTCGAATCTATCAGATAAATAAAACCCCCTCACATAATTTCTGCTGCTAACATTAATACATGTCAGCAAATGACAACTACTCCTACCTCAATAAATAAATTCTTGGTAAAACATCCCTTCAACAAGTTATCCACCCTCCAAGTTGGCATCGGTGACTCGTCTATAGAGTTTGCAGCTGATTTGAACTGGCCTGACCCCTGGTGACCCAAGCATGCGCAACAGGCAGCTGCTGAGCGCGTGGTGCAACCAACCAAAACATTAGCAACATGGAGCCAAGGCAGAAAGTTGTTTTGGGATTCTGAGCAAGAATACAGCAGTTTGGGGAGGTTTTAAGGGTTAGCATGCCTCCAAAGAAATATAAAACGGATGAGGAACGAATCCAGGCCAAAAAGGACAGGGACAAGGAAAGGATGATCCTTGGCTGTCAGATTGAAAGGTGGTTGTTGCTCAAGACCACCAAGGCTCTCAAAAGTGATGAAGCTGTTGCAGAGTTTCTTCTTGACAGGTACATGTAATCTTATTTACTTTATACTATGGAAATGAATAAATAAAAACCCAATAGATTTACCATGGGTAAATTTTGCTCTGGACCAGTTGTTTTTAATCCCCCTACTACTCCGGGCGAGTATAAATCAAAGCAATCAAAATATAAGGCTCTGGGCAAAGTGTGCACCCAACCATGACATGTGGATTGGTGCTGATTGTTTAGCAATTGAACACCTTGAACTGGATCTTTTGTAGTTAAAATTCTTAGTTGTGATCTTTTTGTTGTGGAAATATTATCATTGTTTATATTTTGCAAAATTAAGTTAATTTGACACCAAACATTAATATCTGGGAAGCTTTAATAATTTGTACCATCCAATTGTATCAAGGCAAAGCAATTATTTGGCAATCTGCCAGGTATAATTGCTTACTCATTCATAAGGCTAATATTGTGAATTTTTGCTTGCATTATAATGATAGAATTCTAACAGTAGATTAATATGGCATGTCATACAGTACTGTTCAAAAGTCTTGAGCCACCCCAAAGTTTTTATGTTTGACATCCAAACTATGTTTTACTAAATATAGTTCCTCTGAAAGGCTCTGTCAACTTATTCACAATTGACTCTGCGTAAAACTACTTGACAATAGCTAAATATCGTCCTGACACCTGAATTGTCATTCACATATAACTTGAACATTGTTGTATTATCAATAGTGATTGCCCCAATATTCCTTTTATTTTATAAATCAACCATGTATACCATTTTTGTACCCGCTGTATGATTATGTGTATGAAATGAATGATTTATATAATTTACCTATTGGGGTGCTCTGACATGATGACATCAATGAATTTCACCCAATGCTAAATTGCACTATTGGAATTACTGGACTGTGCTTTGACACCAGTGGGCTTATTTTAATATAGCTCTTGGCAGGTTTTTACCTTCAGCGAACGAAGTTCGAAGAAGGTATTGTAATCACTTGGGTAAAAATGCTGTCCGTCCGCCGGGCGGGCGGGCGGTCGGGCGGCAGGCGGATAGATCGTTTCCGGCCCGTCACTCGGCCTCTATTGAATATATGTGGATGAAATTTGGTACACATCTAGCCTGTATGGTCTAGTTGTGCCTTTTGATGGTCTGATGAATAGATCTTACATACTTTTTGAAATAATTAACAAAATATAAAAAAAAAAATGTTTTCGTTTCCGGGCCAAGGCTCGGTCACTATTGCATGTGCATGGATGAAATTTGGTACACACGTGGCCTATATGGTCTAGTTGTGCCTTTTGATGGTCTCATTGACAGATATTCTATACTTTCTGAAAAAATGAGAAAAAATATAAAAACATATTTTTTTTGTTTTTTGGGCTAAGACTCGCTCACTATTGCATGTACATGGATGAACTTTGGTACAAATATGGTCAATATGGTCTAGTTGTGCCTTTTGAAACGTCTGATGGAAATATTATATACTTTTTCAAATATTGAAAAAAACATAAAAGTTATTATTTTTGTTTCTGGCCCAAGATCCGGTCACTATTCCATATACATGGATGAAGTTTGGTACACATATGGCTTGTATGGTCTAATCACCTATGCAATTTAGCAGTGCTTTTTGATGCGTATAACACTTTATGAATCATTGGAAAAATTGAGATAATGGAAGGCCACTACTCGACGGCTATTGCATACCTATAGACTTAAGCAATTTCGTAAACGCACCAATTTTATGATATTATTGTAATCTTCTAAAGGTGTTATTCGCTGAAGGTTTGCTGCTGCGCAGCCTATGTTTATTTTTAATACCTATAGGGTATTTAATGATTTTGCTTGCTGATATAGTTGTAAGTTCTAACCAAAATGATGTTCTTGTTCTCACATTGTGTGATTGACAACAACAGCAATTTACAAATACTGAATGGCCTTATTTAATAGTTTTGACTATGCAACCAAGAATCATTAGTAGAAAAAAGTTAAATTAATAATCTTGTGTTAAAGGAGATTGGCCCCAAATGTCAATATTACACATTTATTGCATTAGTCCACTTTTTTACTTGTTGAGAGAATTTTAAAATGATACATTAGTTTTGCTGATGTCAGGAAGCCTGCATAGAATATGTTCTTGAAACCAGAGCTTTTCAAGCATACTTCAAACTGTAATATATATTTAGGTAAAGAAAGGCGAATCCCTGGGACAAATTATTATTTTTGCCTGAGACAGGTTTTACTATTAGTCCTAATGGGTTTTGGGGCGTGGTTGATTTTCGGAGGCATCATCCTGGGCGTCATCCGGGGTCGGTACTCGTGAAACTTTTCTTTAGGATAGCTAGTTATATATTGCAAGCTAACTGGGTCACCAGTAAATTATATTTTATGAGAGTTTTTCAGGAGGAACTTGTGAGTTTTATTTATCACCGGGGGGGGGGGGGTACTTGTAAAATAATATGTTTTGCTAGTTAAATTACTAGCCTCAGCGTCACCTTTAGGGTTAATCGTGAAATTGCCTTTTTATGGAAGATAATCATATTGCTGGCTGGGGGTACCTCGCGGAACTTGTGAATTTTTTTTTTTTGCTAGCTATATAACAAGGCTGGGTTATGTATGTTTGGTCATGGGTTAAGATCCAGGGCAATGACAAATATTCGGAATCAACAAAAACAAAACTACTGATTTACATTTGAATGAGTTGGCGTGGATGTTTTATGTTTAATTACTGTTATGTAAAAGCCTTGTCATGCCCTCATCTGATTGTTGTTGTTTTTTCGATTCCAGTTTCTACAAAACCGTCAAGGCTCAAACCTCAACTCCAGCTCATAGAAATTCAAGAGTATTCTAAATATGGATGCTTCTCTTTCCACTGTTGGTGAGTGTGAAAGTGAAGTCTCAGGAGTTGAAGAATTCAACAATCATCCTGAAGTAGTAGACACTGAGGGGATGCACAATGAAGCGGAATCAACCTACGTTACAGATGATGGTGAAAGGTGTGATTTTGATATTTTCATTATAGCTAACTAGACATTTAATAAAAAATTTCCTGTCATACTAATAATTTTTAGTGATGCACGGATAGTGAAAATAGCCTTATAGATAGGAACCGGGTAGGAACCGGATAGTAGGAACCGGATAATAAACATACGAAAAATGAAGTTTTTAGGCATTCGTGGTGGATTATAAATATTTTTTCTGAGAGCCGAGAGATATGTACGGCAGGAGGACCGTTCCTCTGATGGAATGTTTTTGTAATGTTCTGTAACTGGATCAACGTTTTGAAGATGATTACGTGATGTTTTTGATTGTTCTTTTAACATTCTTTTATTTATCATCAAAATTTTTCTAGCTTTTCCCTTATTTTTGAGCATCCCAGATATCCAGTTCTGACACCCTAATTTTGCCGGATACCGGATATCCTGCAAATTCCAATATCTGGCCGAATACCCGATACCTGGCCGGATATCCGTGCATCCCTAATAATTTTTTTAAAATTCATAAAAAAATTACTATTATTGCTTTTCCAGGACAATGGCGTCAAAAGATGAGGACTACAGACCCTCAGAGCTGTCCCTCTTGACTTACGCGCAGACAATTCAACCTGTTGAATTAGACGACTTTGTTCCTATTGAGGTTGGAATAAAATACATTTAGATTTTGTTATCATTTTACAGTAAATATTATTCAATCTGTTTGTTTTTCTGAAGTCCACTTTTATTACTATATCAATTTTTTTTAAAATTACGATGATTTTTTTTTTTTTTCAGGCTGAGGAATTTGTGGTTGACATTGGAGATGGCGAGGAAGAGAATAACGGAGATGAAGATGGTGATGATGAAGAGAGTACAGTGGTGACTGCAGAAGAAGCGGCAAATGAGACCTACTGCATTGTCTCCCTTGATAACCTCAACAATCTTGCCAGCTTGAAACCTCCAAAGAAGTGTGTGAAGAAGGGCTGCGACTCGGGAGAAATTCATACAACCACCAGAACCGCAGGAACAGGATATGTTATTACCTGGGTATGTGTACTTTTATGTACCAGTCCCAACAAAACTATAAATTTGGCTTTTTATCCCAGTATGAACTCCAACAAACAAATGTTACTTTTGTAGGTTTGCGGTAAAGGTCATCATGTGCAACGATGGTCAGCTCAGAAACGAGTGCGACAGAAAGGGGCGCAAACTGGAGACCTGAAGTTGGCGGCTGCTGTCATGCTCAGTGGCAACAACTTTTCCAAGATTAGGCTTTTCTGCAGGTTGGCCTTTTGTTTCTTTTCAAAATGCTGGGCCATTATATTGAAATGGGAAATATGTACATCGTTATAGGTATGTAGCTTATCTTTTACAATTTTGCAGGTTTATGGGATTGGCTTGTGTGAGCACAAATTACTACCAAGATATGCAAGGCCTTTTTGTTGCCCCTGCTGTTACTTCCTATTGGCATGAAGTACAGAGGGCTAACCTCGAGAAATACAAAGGGAAGTCCATTGTTGTTGCAGGTGCGTGTACAGTTTTCATTGTGTGATTGGTCGAGTAATACAATGAAGAAACTAGCTGTTTAATGATATGATATCTTTTAAATGAAATGAAAAACATATATCTTGTGTTTCAGGGGATGGAAGAAATGATAGTCCAGGCCATTCTGCGCAATATTGCACTTACTCTATCATGGAGCATGACTCACACGATCTTCTGGCCATTGTAACGAAAGACAAACGACATGTGCAATTGAAGTCTCCGAACATGGAGAGGGTGGCTTGGGACGAGGCTCTCGAAGTGCTTCAACAGGAAGAAATTACAATTGAGGAGATGGTCACCGATGCCCATGTTCAAATCTCTTCATCAATGAGTATGCACTTATGACATGCAGTGTTTTATAATAATATCATCTTGCAGAACTATAAAAACGTACGATTTCCAGGTACACATCATCAGAAATTATCTCTTTATTTTCAGAGAAAAAGGGAATCAAGCAGTCCTTTGATGTGTGGCATGGTGCCAAGAACCTGAGTAAGAAGATATATGCGGTACCTAACAGAATTTTTTATAAATATGTCAACCACAAGCACACTGCATGTTTTGACTGGTATTTTCAATTTTGAATGCATTAAAGTATAAAATGTGACACTTAGGAAGAAAAGGAACATTACTGTATACATGTCAACTAAGAATTATAATTTTTAATTTTGAGGGAATTTCCACAAATTGCCTTTAACTAACAGTTTCTATCTTTTAAAAGATAACAGTTTCTATCATTTAAAAGATATCATATTATTTTGCCATGACCTTCTGAATTGTAAGTTCTACTTCTGTTTCAGGCGATAGGGACCAAGAAGGATCTCCAGCCACTGAAGCCTTGGGTGCGAGATGTAGTGAATCACTTTTGGTACTGCTGCGAGCACTGTGGTGGTGATGTGACAGAATTCAAGGTGACTATTGCACTGGGAAATTTTAACACACATTCAGATCGAACCTGTGCATTTTACAATTATTAGATAAATATATATTTTTTAATTTTCAAGACTTAACAAATTCATGTTGAAAATAAAAGCACTTGGTCAATAATTGGCTATTGGGAAAAGAACACTGGAATAATATATTTCTGATCAAACCACTTTTGTAAGAATGAAACAAACAAGTGCATTGAATCCTACTTCATCATAAACCTCACTTTCACAGGTTTTGTGGATGGGAGTAATGCCGCACATTAGTAACAAGCACGAATGGACCGATCCATTCACTGGTCAAATACGGTAATTCTTTTCAGTTGGAAATGTTAATTTTGTTAACTTCAACTTCACATTGTTAAAAGACTTATCTTCATTCTGACAATGAGTATTCCACCGAGCTGAAATATTCCCCTTACATTATATTAAATGTAGGTCTGAGTATATGTGTATTGAAATAATTTCAGATCGTGTGCCCATCAAGATCTCAGCAATGAAGAGAGGGGTGAAAAGAAATGGCTAGAACTGTCATCCCCTGCAATGGCAGTTTTGAGAGAAATCATCTATGATGAAAATTTGTTCAGCAAATTTGAGAAATATGTGAACTGCAGGTATGTATCCCACTGATGAATCTTGGTATTTTTAGTTGTGTCAGATTTTCCATCATTTCAGGGTTGGATCCAGGAAGGGAGAAGTACGGCAATACTAGTAACTTCGGAGTCTCTGGAACATAATCAGGGTTCCCACTCAACCTGGAAAACCTTGAAAACCTGGAATTTTGGGTTGTGCTTTTCCCGGCCTGGAAAAACCTGGAAAATGTGATATTTCCACCAAAAACCTGGAAAAAGTCTGGAATTTGGGGTTCTCTTGCCAAAATTGAAATGGTCCAACAAATTGTGGACTTCGACGACTGTCCGGGGCGCAAAATCAGTTTGAAAGAATTGCAGGTTTAGACCTTGAAAATTGGTTTTGGCAGCCTTGAAAAACCTGGAAAAAAACCTTGAATTTGAACTTGGCAAAAGAGTGGGAACCCTGACATAATTTATTAGTAGCAATAGGAAGGATTTATTTGACCCTGTACCCCTGTCCCTGGATCCGCCTATATGATTGATGTATTCAATTTCCTCTGTAAATAATAATTTTGTATGTATACTTTAGACACACTGGAGAACTGGAGGTTCTACACCAGCACATGTTGATGTATGCTTCAAAGAGGTTTGCTTTCAGGTATGCATTGTTCCATATATTGTACTTTCCTAACCCAAGTGTCACCATATATATATATCTATAAAGGGCCGACTCTGTAATGAGCTTGTCACGTTGTGGATGGGATTTTGTACATAACCTTTGTGATAAGTGGGATTCTGGTTAACATGATCTTTGACAAAATCACAATGCTTACCCTCTAAAATGTCATTCCTGTTTGGTAAAACTAATAGTCAGGGAGCATCTGCTAATCCCGTGGGCCTTTTGTGGTGAAAGCAAGCCACTACTAAAATCTGGTAGCAGACACTCTAAGGAACTTAAAAATGCTTGTTGACAATCCAGCAACCACCCAGAGAATCTACCCTAGACGAATCCTACCATCGCCGCATATTTCCATAAATTTACGTCACGAGCGTCTAGGCCAATCAGCGCCTGGGATTCCTCTCCACTTCGAAAGTTTACCGGCGATTTACGAAGCAACTACTAACTTCTCAGAGATCTATGACCTATCATTTTGAAGGTCTCATAGAGATCTATCTACCCATATAACAATCGCATGTCTAAACCTAACAGGGACGCTCGAAACAGCCAAATCTGCCTCATTTGCATAACTTGCTTGATGGCCTGTTCATTGGTCAGCTTTGTGGGTGTGTCTGACTTAATCACTGAAGGCTTTGCTGAAGTGCCAGCAACATGTTCAGTTTTTTTTATATTGATAAAACCAAAACAAAGGATTTTTTCTCATTACCTGTCACAAATTCATACAGAAGAAAATCTCTATTTCCACCCAGTATCGAAATTATCAACTAGATATTAATGAGGAATTCTTGATATGATATATTTTGATATACAGAACTATTTTCCACAATTCTAGATATACAGGGGCAGATCCAGGATTTTTCGAAAGGGAGAGCGCGGCAATACTTATAACATTGAAGATTTATCTGATGAAAGGGGGGCGCGCCCCTTGTGCCCCCCCTCTGGATCCGCCTAGAATATATATAGAGCCTACTCCATTTAAATTTCTTTTTTTTGTTGTTGTCGAAACATACAATCAAAACAACAGCTTAGGAGGCAAGGGCAGGGGCAAGGAGTCCAGGGAGTCTTAGAGGCCAGGGAGGCTAAGGAGACCAGGGTGGCTAAGGAGACCAGGGAGACTAAGGAGGCTAGGGGAGGGGCAAGGAGGCCAGGGAGGCTAAGGAGACCAGGGAGGCTATGGAGGCTAGGAGGCTGAGGAGGATTGGAAGCTAGGGAGAGGCAAGGAGGCTAGGGAGTCTTTGAGGCCAGGGAGGCCAATGCTATGGATGCTTGGGAGGCTAAGGAGACCAGGGAGACTGAGAAGACCAGGAAGGCTAAGGATGCTAGGGGAGGGGCAAGGAGGCTATGGAGTCTTAGAAGCCAGGAAGGCTAAGGAGACCAGGGAGGCTAAGGAGGCTAGGGAGTCTTAGGGGCCAGGAGGCTAAGGAGACCAGGGTGGCTAAGGAGACCAGGGTGGCTAAAGAGACCAGGGTGGCTAAGGAGACCGCAAGGAGGCTAGTGAGGAGCAAGGAGGCAAGGGAGTCTCAAGAGGCCAGGGAGGCTAAGGAGACCAGAGAGGTTAAGGAGGCTAGGGAGGGCAAGATTCTAAGAGGCCAGGGAGGCCAGGAAGGCTAAGGAGACCAAGAGGGCAAGGAGGCTAGGGATTCTTAGAGGCCGGGAAGCTAAGGAGACCAGGAGGCTAAGGAGACCCGGGAGGCTAAGGAGACCAGGGAGGCTAAGGAGACGGGGGAAGCTAAGGAGACCAGGGAGGCTATGGAGACTAGGGAGGGGCAAGGAGGCTAGGGAGGGATAAGGAGGGTAGATAGGGAGGGGCAAGCAGGTTAGGTAGGGAGTCTCAGAGGCCAGGGTGGCTCAGGAGACCAGAGAGGTTACGGAGGCTAGGGCAAGGAGGCTAGAGTCTTCGAGGCCAGGGAGGCCAGGGTGGCTAAGGAGACCAGGGGGCTGCTAAGGAGGCTAGGGGAAGGGCAAGGAGGCTAGGGAGTCTTAGGGGCCCGGGAGGCCAAGTAGACCAGGGAGGGTAAGGAGGCTAGGGATTCTTAGAGGCCAGGGAGACTAAGGAGACCTGGTAGGCTAAGAAGACAAGGGAGGCTATGGGGCTAGGGGAGGGGCAAAGAGGCCAGTGAGGGTCAAGGAGGCTAGGGAGCCTCAGAGGCCAGGGAGGCAAGGGAGGCCAGGAAGGCTAAGGAGACCAGGGAGGGCAAGGAGACCAGGGAGGCTAAGGAGACCAGGGAGGTTATGGAGGCTAGGTAGGGAGTCTCAGAGGCCAGGGAGGCTAAGGAGACCAGAGAGGTTACAGAGGCTAGGGTATGACAAGGAGGCCAGAGTCTTCGAGGCCAGGAAGCCAGGGTGGCAAAGGAGACCAGGGTGGCTAAGGGGTCTAGGGGAAGGGCAAGGAGGCTAGGGAGTCTTAGGGGCCAGGGAGGCCAATTAGACCAGGGAGGGTAAGGAGGCTAGGGATTCATAGAGGCCAGGGAGGCTAAGGAGACCAGGGTGGCTAAGGAGACCAGGGTGGCTAAGGAGACCAGGGTGGCTATGGCGACTAGGGAGGGGCAAGGAGGCTAGAGATTGTGCCCCTTTATGGGCAAGGAGGCTAGGGAAGGGCAAGGAGGCTAGGGAAGGGCAAGGAGGCTAAGGAGGCCAGGGAGGCTATGGAGACCAGACAGGTAACGGAGGCTAGGGGATTGCAAGGAGGCTAGAGTCTTAGAGGCCAGGGAAGCCAGGGTGGCTAAGGATACCAGGGACGCTCAGGAGGCTTGGAGGCTAGGGAAAGGCAAGCAGGCTAGGGAGTCTTTGAGGCCAGGGAGGCCAATGCTATGGATGCTTAGGAGGCTAGGGAGGCTAAAGAGGCTAGGCAGACCAGAAAGGGTAAGAATGCTAGGGGAGGGGCAAGGAGTCTAGGTAGTCTTAGGGGCTAGGAGGCTAAGGAGACCAGGGTGGCTAAGGAGGCTAGGGGAGGGGCAAGGCTATGGAGTCTTAGAGGCCAGGTAGGGTAAGGAGACCAGGGAGGCCAAGGAGATCAGGGAGGCAAAGGAGGCTAGGGGAGGGGCAAGGAGGCAACCAATGTAATGTAGACAGATACAAAGACTGCCTGACTGATTGATTGAATGTATAATTAGTCACACAGATACATAGTCACAGCCATAGCCATATTGATAGTCACATTGATAGTCACATTGATAGATAGTCATATGTACAGCGATAGCCATGTTGATAGATTGTCACACTGTCACACAGTTTAAATAGTGACATAGACAGATAGTCACATCTATAGACAATCACAAAGATAGATATTTACGATCATTCAACTTTTGCTGAAGAAAAATATCTTCCCTAAAATAATTGCTTTTTTAGGTAAGAAATTTTTATCCAGCAAAAGTTAAATGATCATACATATACCATACACTGGATAGATGAATTTACTCGCATAGGTAAATAGTCTCTCAGATAATATATAGTCACACAGTCATATAGATATAGTCACATTGATATAGAATTCTTTATCCTTTTCAAAATTAGGAATGCCGCTCTCCTACTGCACCAGTCAAGAGCTCCACTGACGAAAATTTTCCATTTCTACCACTCAGTGGGTGACAAAGATAGATAGTCACATAGATAGACAGTCACGTAGATAAGACATTCACAATGTAAAATGGGCGACCATCTTGTCTCTGTGGGATAGAATAACGATGCATTGGGTGATTAATTCTTTTTCCAATGTTGCATCTAGTTTCAGATATTTTCAAGTAAATTAGTGTCTCACACTGGAGCTTTATTTCTTTTCCTTCCAGCTATGACATCTACATTGCAAGAATACATCTAGCTGCTATTGACCACGAAGCCCACAAGAACAGACCTCAGGCAACAACAAAATCTGGAGATCTTCGGTAACTTGAGTACAAAAGATATAATCAGAAGCATTTCAAATTAGTGCACCAGTGACATAAATATAAAGCTAAATTTTAGTTGTGGTTTACTATCATTACCATACATATAAAAAAACAAAAATAAAGGATACACGGTTTGGTGATTGCAATTTTATAAGGGACCGTTGAAAATTTATGACGGGTGAAAGGGGTGGGAGTTTTTTTGGAACTTTCTTAAAAAATTTATACAATTTGGATTTCTTGCAGATTTTTTTACCCCGCCCCTGCCCCCTCAGGTTCCATGCAGATTTTAGTACGTTCCCAGACATGCAAAGTAATACACACATATATAGTACATACTGTAATACAGGTGCCCTTTGACATTTTATGCATACAATTCTGTGGACTTCGGGACGCAAAAAGGCACAAATAAACTTTTATGGCATTTTTCTTATAATTGTTAAAATGTAATAAATAATTTATGTTGTGAAAAATTTGTACCCTCTTGGGCTGAACTCGCAGCCCCCACCAGTCATAAATTGTGAATGGTCCCTCACTTTACTTTTCTTGAGGAAGGACGTTGAATCTTTCATATCTTTGAAACTAGAAAAGGCTATTGCTGCATATGCACTATTTCAACCAAATTGATGCTAGGGGTTTGCAACTACGCAATAGCAGTTTCTCACTCCCACAATGGGACAGTTCCATATCCATTACGAAATCAGTATAGTATCTTTGAAATTTAGTTCCTTAAAAATGGTGAGAGTACAGTAAGGATGACACAGTTGTTGATAGCATCCTGCTTTCAGAACAATCAACCCAAACAACCCTGAGTTGTAGTGGACCATATTGTATTTGTTAGTCAAAATATTTATCTTTTTTCATCATTTACAGGTACAGAAGAGTCTTCAACAAGCGTACACAAAACTGGTTTCCCGTAAAGGTCAAGGAAGTGAAAGACTACAAATACATCGGGAAGCTGATGGCAGACATCGTGCAGCGTCGAATTGATGCTGATGCATCCACCTTCTCCTTCCCGAGACCTCTATGTGAAGACCACCCACGGAGGATTGCTCCGAACCTGGCCAGCAAGGAAGCTCCATCCACTGCTGAGTTGGTGGAGACTCACAGGTCACGACTCACAGGTCTTGACATTGGACACAGCGACACAGGACACAGCGATATTGGACACAATGACATTGGCGGGTATGCCATTATGGACTAACTGTTGGGGTTTTGTCATAAGTGAATAGGAATGTATTGCTATGTACATTAGTTTGGGAGCCAGGAGCTGCAGCCGCTACTGTATCCGTGCAGCGCGTGTGCTTCTCCAGTCAAACAAACTACTTCTGTATGAATTCGCCTTCTCTGATGGGGTAATTTTTAGTATGTAATAAGATATTAAGGAATAACGACAAAGACTATTAAGCATTCATTTACAGAATTATAATTATACAAGTGAAGACCATCAAGTACACATGGAAAATTCTACCTTACCAAAATGAAGAATGAATATAAACACTGATAAATTTTATACTTCAGGCAAGGCGGTGAGGCTTGAAGCCAGTGTAATTCCCCATGGCGTCTGGGTATTGGTCCCTCACACGCCACACAACGCAGGAGGGAATGACCTTGCGGTTGCCTGCTCCGAGCCGACCTCGCCACCAGTATACGAACAGCCGGTACGCTGCATGGCGCCTCGACCTGTTGGTCCTCATTTCCTCGTGGAAGAGGATTTCATTTCTCTGTTGGTCGTGCAGTTCCAGCAGGAAAGGGATAAGCATCATGTCCATGTCCTACAATGAAAAATAGAATGAGTCTATTAGATTACATGTATTTTTTTAAACAACCAAAACTGACTCTTTTACGATAACAGCAGCAAGTGTAATTTTTGCCATGGATTAATGAAACATATGGACATGAAATTTTGATGTTACTTCAAATTTAAAGAATTATGATTATTGTGTATCAGTGTGTCAGCTAACACTCCTGGAGTGAATGAAAGCAGTGACAGCAGAGATCTCATTTGAAATTTTGAACAATGATAAAAAATTTTGACTTCAAAGTATTGCCTAGATTCGCGACCATTCATGGGAAATTTTGCTTTGCCACATGAAATTACCTGAAAATTGACTTTTTTTCAAGCCTTTAGCATAGAACTGTGAATTTCTGTAGTTATTTTCCTAGCTTTAAATATTTATATAAAAATGTTATCGTATTTGTGTTCAATTTTTATCCCAAAATTAAGCTGTGTTGCCAATAGTTTCAGACTTACTGGGGTTTTTGAAGTGCAAAATTCAGGGGTGTGTCCGCAGCACACTCTCTCCTCGCGAGTTGGCATCTCACGACAGTTGCTGCAGACACACCAATGCAGCTGCTCTGCCGGCCCTTGATCTGGATGTGGTTCAGCAGGGGCACCATCTATCGGCTCAGCAGGGGCACCATCTGTCGGCTCAGCAGGGGCACTATCTGTCGGCTAAGCAGGGGTGCCATCTGTTGGTGGGTCTAACGAGTCAATAATATCCAACACCATCCCAGGTTGCCTGGCCGCTGCATTTTTCAGGCAGGTCCTAACCTGCTCTTCGGAGAGCTTGTCGATTCTGTCCTGAAAATTATAAAAATATCACAGATATTTAATAACTATGGTTGGAAGTCATCCGTCTGTGTGTGCTTTCGTAATAAGCTACTGATGTGTATAGATCACCCATGGTGAGGTGCTAAATAATGGTACATTTGTCTTACATTCACATGCTCGTCCACCCTCTCTCTGATATCCAGGATTTGTTGCAGCTCTTCTCTCGAGAGTGTAATCCCTTTATTGGTAACGGCAGATCCTCTGCCTCTGCCTCTGCCTCTACCTCGTCCTCTCGGCATCTGGAATGGTGAAAGTTATATCATCAAAATTCACATTTCCAAAGATTCAGTGGCAGATCCAAAGGGAGGTTCCCCCCCCTGATGTTTTTATAGTTTCCTTCGTGACCCCCCACCCCCTCCTACATTTTCAGGATCCGCCCCTGAGGCCTGAAATGACATGTTGCAACAGAGTGTCATGTCAAATTAGGAAATATCTGATTGTTGTAGAATATAACGTGACACTCCAATAATATTCGCGCGAAATTGAGCACAGGAGAGGTCTCAAAAATCTGTGCAGTGATGGTCTCAACATCAACAGTCCACAGCTGGAAATTAGGTCAAGTAGGCCCAGCTTCTTATCAATGATTTTGTTTCATATATAAAAAAAATGACATATTCATCTTCAAAAGTGTCTTAAAAATTCAATTTTCTCTAGTAATATTCCCTGTATCTATATTTTTTATGAAAGAGTTAATTATTAGCCCTGATAAGCTCAATTAAATTATTAACAACCCTCAGCTTCCCTCAACTACCCTCAACTCAACTAAACTCAAGTAAACTCAACTTACCTCAACTAAACTCGGCTGCCCTCAACTAAACTCGCCTCCCCTCAACTAAACTCGGCTGCCCTCAACTAAACTCACCTCCCCTCAAGTAAACTCGGCTCCCCTCAAGTAAACTCGGCTGCCCTCAAGTAAACTCGCCTCCCCTCAACTAAACTCACCTCCCCTCAAGTAAACTAGCCTCCCCTCAACTAAACTCACCTCCCCTCAACTAAACTCGGCTGCCCTCAACTAAACTCGCCTCCCCTCAACTAAACTCACCTCCCCTCAACTAAACTCGGCTGCCCTCAACTAAACTCACCTCCCCTCAAGTAAACTCGGCTCCCCTCAACTAAACTCGGCTGCCCTCAAGTAAACTCACCTCCCCTCAAGTATACTCATCTCCCCTCAAGTAAACTTGGCTGCCCTCAGCTAAACTCACCTCCCCTCAAGTAAACTAGCCTCCCCTCAACTAAACTCACCTCCCCTCAACTAAACTCGGCTGCCCTCAACTAAACTCGCCTCCCCTCAACTAAACTCACCTCCCCTCAACTAAACTCGGCTGCCCTCAACTAAACTCACCTCCCCTCAAGTAAACTCGGCTCCCCTCAACTAAACTCGGCTGCCCTCAAGTAAACTCACCTCCCCTCAAGTTAACTCATCTCCCCTCAAGTAAACTCGGCTGCCCTCAACTAAACTCACCTCCCCTCAAGTAAACTAGCCTCCCCTCAACTAAACTCACCTCCCCTCAACTAAACTCGGCTGCCCTCAACTAAACTCGCCTCCCCTCAACTAAACTCACCTCCCCTCAACTAAACTCGGCTGCCCTCAACTAAACTCACCTCCCCTCAAGTAAACTCGGCTCCCCTCAAGTAAACTCGGCTGCCCTCAAGTAAACTCATCTCCCCTCAAGTAAACTCATCTCCCCTCAAGTAAACTCGGCTGCCCTCAACTAAACTCGGCTCCCCTCAAGTAAACTCGGCTTCCCTCAAGTAAGCTCGGCTGCCCTGAAGTAAACTCGCCTCCCCTCAGCTAAATTCGCCTCCCCTCCAATAAACTCACATCCCATCGCCTCCCCTCAAACGAACTCGCCTCCCCTCAACCAAATTCGCCATCCCTCAACTACCCTCAGTTACCCCATGATAAAACAGTAGTAACCCCAGGGGGATGAGGGTGTATCATGCCATGAGGCCTTCTTTTACATCGATTAATTCAATGAAATGAAACAAGAAAAAAGTTAAATATGATGTATATATTAATTCAAGTCTATATTCTCATGAATCGTGCATAGAAACTTTGGAAATGATGGTACTTTAGGAGGAAAATTAACACTTGATTTTGTCATGTCAGGTCAGGTGACAGGGAAAAACCACTGATTTGGCACGGATTACTGGACACAATGCACCAAAAAAAGGTCTAATAAATGACTTTTTGTTCCAAATACAGTGGTTCTAAATGGAAATATGAATAACAGATGTGGAGTGACGCTTCAGATATCAATTGAATTCAAATTAATGTCAGGGAACTGGAGTGACGCAAATTGTCCCGAAATTTGAGAATGACCCTTATCTGTCGTTCAACATATCTGTCTTCCTAATTTTTTGAAACAGTGACATAACTGCCTTTATACAGTGGATATGAAATAAAAATAAAAGTTATGGTAACACCTAAAACTTTGAAGTGCTGTGCGAATTTCATGGCAGTGCCATTTACATATTATTATTGGTTTAGCCCCCATTTTACGTCTCCAGGATTCCCCCCGTCCCCGAGGCCTCATCTCTGAGGCCGTACTCGAGGCCATATTTTGATAGCCTCGGTTGTCCAATCCTGGCCTTTGACCATTTGTTGTAAGTTCACATTTTGACTGCCTTGGCATCGGTCAGACTCTGAGGAGGCTCATGCCATGGCTTCGGATGTCCTGCTCTCAAGGTCTCAACTACAATAGGCCTACTTCCACTATAATTATTGTGCCCTCCCCCTTTTAAAAAAATGCTGTGATCTGCCTGCATTTATAGAGGTGAAGTTCGTAAAATTTATTCCCCAGATACCAATTTATCAGATTCATTGAAACTAAAATTTATAGATTACAGTTCATGGCAGTGGTGGATCCAGGGGGCTAGCCCGCCCCACCCAGTGCTTTTCCTAGCCATTCGCCACATTAGCATTGGCTAATGCATCCTCCATATATGTTGCTAATGAAAATCACATATTTTGCATGTAAATTAGCCACACCTGCATGCATTTCACTCAAAATTGGCCTCCGCGGAATTTTTGTCCTAGGAAATGCACTGCCCACCCCTCCTCCCCCCTCCTAGACTGCAGAGACGGAAATTTCATATATATCGAAGAAAATATGGAGCGGGTCAGTGAATGGTGAGACGATGCCTCTGTGGCCAAATATGCCAAAACGAAACCTCCCCCCCCCCCCCGACCACCCTGTCTGGATCCGCCACTGCATGGCATTTACAGCATTTCAGAAAGGGAAAAGGCTGCATATAGCAGAAATTGTTGCCATCATAGCAATAAAGAGGGAGGGATGGCAGTTCCCAATGGGTGAATGTTTATAGACAGGAGAGATTTCTGGGTCTGCCATGAATCCACATGGTTATACATGCATGCTTTCTCTATTTTAAATTATCAAAATATCATTGTGTATGGAAAATATAAGTTTTTTTTTGCAAACTATTGCAGGGGTGTCGATTAAGAAATTTTTTGTAGTTGCCCAGAGGACCAGTAGCCCCTCAAATTTAGTAGAAGAGAACACTCGCTGAAATTAGTATAGGCCCCTATATATAATTCTGAGCTACAAAAAACGTAGAGGAAAGACTGAAATACAGCTTGATAATTAGGATTTGAACCTGGTGGTCCGAAGTTCTTTTTTCTACCTTGCAGTCTTGAGACCCCCCACATTTCTCTACTGTTTTACATTCACTGCTGTAAAAAAAGCTTCATGAAGCCTGGAGAATACCTTAAGACTATACTATTGAATTTACAATATAAATACTGAAAACATGGTTTGGAAATCTTAAAACAATGAGGGTGGCTCAAGACTTTTGCACCTTACTGTATGACAGTACTAATCTAGAATTTTATCATAATGCCAGCATGAAAAAAAAAAAAAAAAAGGTCATAGATTAGGGCTACAGGCCCTATCACTGAAACAGAATATGCAATGATAATTGGCAGATAGCCAAATAATTGGATGCCAAGATCACATTATAGGGCATAGCTGAAGTACTTTTGCAAAATTAAGCTTGCCCAGATATTAGAGTTTGGTATCAAAATCACTTCATTTTGCAAAATATGAACATTGGTAATGTTTCCACAACAAAAATATCACAACTAACATGATTGTAACACCATAATATCAAGCTATTGGTCTCTAATTGGTAAACAATCAGCAGCAATCCACATGTTTCGGTTGACTGCACACTAAGCCCAGATACCCTCCCACAGTTTCTTTGATGTTCCACTTGTCACAGGACTAGTAAGACGATTAAAACAACTGGGCCTAGTCCTGACTAAAATTTTCGCGGGACCAGGTGGAACTCAACAACACAATAGATTGAAAACAATTCATGCACAATAAGTTCCCAATGATCTTCACCTACCTCAAATCACTTCTGCTTTTCAATGTAATCTTCAATCTTCTTCAATGACTGGTGATGCAAACACTGCCCTTCTATTCCGAGTGTCACATGTGCTGCTTGTTTGTAAACAAACACATGACCTAGTTTCCCGGATGGTGTTCTAAAAATAGCATGCTGCTGGCCTGGGCCACTGGGAAGATGGCTGTGAGTGGCTGATGCACGTAACGGTCACAAGGTGACCAAAACATTGAATTACCATAAAAGACTGAGTGGAGGTGATCCAAAAGTAAGTGAAACCATTATATAAGTGTTCAAGCTAACCATTGCTTGCACTTTGATGGGGAAACTCGTCGGGGGCAATCACTCTGAACTTTCAAGTAAATTTGCTTTAATAATATTAACTTGCAATGACTAACAATAGATAAGTCAAGTTTTTCTAATACCTGCATTGTGTAAGAGCTGTGCAGATGGGCTATGTCAGCAGAAGATGTTAGATTCTGTTGAAAACAGTTGTAATGGCCAGAGATGTGCATGCCTCAAGCAGTACCAAGGAGATTGCTACTCCACAGGAGGCTGACATGGGCATTAGATCTTGTGCTTGGCAAAGATGGCCCTGCACGTCTGCGTTGTGGCGTAATAACAACCCCAGTACCAGATACGATTAATGTTTCCTGGCACCAAGTTAGAAAAATCAAACGACTATCACAATCACACTACCGAGCCAGAGCGCTACTCATTGACAACTACAATATAGCTTACGTATTAGAACAATCCTCTCCGGCGGAACTCTATCCTGGCTCAGAATTGCAGCTGGTCTGAAAAGCTCCTTAATACTAAAGTAGCATGGCATCAGCTCCACTATTTCAAGATCATCCGAGGTAGTGCCTTTGAGATTATACTTGCAGCTGAATCAATTCACAGATCACTTCATGCCGTATGTGTTAGCCAGGTGCGTGGCAGACCAATTTAGGAATTCATTGTCACAAGCATACATATTAAATGGTAGGTCTATATCTTAAATCAAAATGGAAGGTGGAGAAGAGAAGGGCCACTGACAGAGCGTCCATAGATTAGGATCGCATCAGGAACAAGGTACCTACATCCCCTCCTGTGACCCGCTTTATGGAGTTCAAGTGATCAGGTTAGTGTTTTAAGTCTATTATAAAACAATATCACATATAGCATAGAGATTTATCACTTTTAATGTCTTGTTGTTGTCAATTGTGTTTTTCTATAACCTTGCTATGTTGTATTTATCAGTATAAGGGGCGTGTATTGGCCCTCACATACTTATCAGAGTGGGAATAGTGTTTGTTTGTTTGTTTGTTTGTTTGTTTGTGTTTTACGCCTCTGCAGCACCTTAGTGGGCTATATTGAGGCAGGCGATCGCCGTATGATGATGAGATGAGAAGACTGTGAGTCTGGAACATACCCTATTAATTCAGGGATGCCCAGGGTCTTTCAGTTGCCCCAGCATAGAATACTGGATACAACCCGCCTCCATTTAACGTCCCATGGGCTCGGACTAAAGTGAGTTCCCGGGGTGAGATTTGAACCCACGCCCTAAAAGCCGAGTGGGAATAGTGAGTGGGATGATATATACCATGCATAAAATAAGCATGAGGAATAGATGCTAAGACATCTTAATATTTGTATTTGTGAAACAGACAATTAAGTGGGCGTGGTGGTCAGCCAATGACCTTACTAGAAAGGTGTGAGACCTATTTCAAATAATTAACTTCTTATGTTCCTCAGCATGCTGTAACCATTTAGTTTACTTTAATTGAGTTAATTGAATTTTGCCATTATGGATGGCAGTACACCCATCCAGGTCTACACCAAAGATAATCTTGGTTCAATGCCAACCAGTACTTTAAACTTAGTCATAGCTGTCATGGAGGAGCTATTTGTTGCACATGGTATATGGAATGGAGATGTGGCAGTTAAGGATTATAATTACCTAAATTTCATGATCACATTATTCTTTAGATGCCAGTCTGATAATTGGCTGATGTCGAATTTTCTTATGTAAATCACAAATTTCCATATTTATGAGGGCTCAACAGATCTTTTATCTTAATAAATGTCTAAAATGTATATCACTTTCTAGGGTATCGACTAACCTTAAAGTCTTTTCTAGAAGTAGGATATCTTGCATTTACTGCAGTAAGATGTCAACTTCAGTTGTAAGTACAACGATTGAAGAGTTTCTAGCACAGCCAATATTAACTGTGACAAATGTGTCAAGCAATTAGGATATGCCAGTTTTCAGTGCGAGATAGCAATCTATCCACACATATCTACAGTAAAGTAGAACTACAGTAAAGTAGAACCACTGGTAAAGTAGAACCACTGGTTAACCTGTCATGGCAGTCTATCATCTGCTGAAAATCAGTGAAAGGCACCACGACTGCATCTCCTTGTGCTCTCAACCAGTTCAAGTGATCAGGTTAGTGTTTTAAGTCTATTATAAAACAATATCACATATAGCATAGAGATTTATCACTTTAAATGTCTTGTTGTTGTCAATTGTGTTTTTCAATAACCTTGCTATGTTGTATTTATCAGTATGAGGGGCGTGTATTGGCCCTCACATACTTATCAGAGTGGGAATAGTGAGTGGGATGATGTATACCATGCATAAAATAAGCATGAGGAATAGATGCTAAGACATCTTAATATTTGTATTTGTGAAACAGACAATTAAGTGGGCGTGGTGGTCAGCCGATGACCTTACTAGAAAGGTGTGAGACCTATTTCAAATAATTAACTTCTTATGTTCCTCAGCATGCTGTAACCATTTAGTTTACTTTAATTGAGTTAATTGAATTTTGTCATTATGGATGGCAGTACACCCATCCAGGTCTACACCAAAGATAATCTTGGTTCAATGCCAATTGGTACGTTAAACTTAGTCATAGCAGCCATGGAGGAGATTTTCATAGCACATGGCATATGGAATGGTGATGTTGTAATTAAGGATCATAATTACCTCCATTTTATGATCACCTTATATTTTAGGTGTCAGGCTGATAAATGGCTGATGCCTAATTTCCTTATGTAATTTTACATTTCTACGTTTTATCTTTTATGAGGTCCCAACAGAACTTTACGGAGTCAGTCGAGGTGGTTGTTACTCGTGGCTACCGGAGGTCTAAGGAGAGGGTAACAGGTTCACTGAGCTGCCGAGAAATGATGCGCCTGGAAGGTAAGATTCCTTCTTTGACAAGGACCATGTCCGCCTACTTGGGAGGTAAGGAGTGCCTTGTGGATCGCATGTACTTGCGAGTCCCCTCCTGGACTACTTTTAATTTAAAAATGTTCTTGATATTGTTGTGTTGCTATGCTGATGACCCTGAGAACCAATGGTTCTCAAGTACTTTGGTACATCAGTGGTGTCATGGAGATAAACCCTCCACTTGGGAGGTCCTGCAGGTGTGTGAGCTGTTAGGAGACCTCACACTGGTCAGCAGGTATCTAGAGGATGTAGAGGAGGAAGACCAAATCATGACAGTGCATTACATCACCGCCATACTGAGTTCATGCCCGCTGGGTCACCCTTTCACTTCAGAAGCCTTATTTATGTTGTCTGACAAATGCCATGTTCCTGTCGAAGAAGTGGCTAGAGCACTCGTATTAGGAAGAGACCTTGCTATGTTGTATTTATCAGTGTGAGGGGCGTGTATTGGCCCTCACATACTTATCAGAGTGGGAATAGTGAGTGGGATGATATATACCATGCATAAAATAAGCATGAGGAATAGATGCTAAGACATCTTAATATTTGTATTTGTGAAACAGACAATTAAGTGGGCGTGGTGGTCAGCCGATGACCTTACTAGAAAGGTGTGAGACCTATTTCAAATAATTAACTTCTTATGTTCCTCAGCATGCTGTAACCATTTAGTTTACTTTAATTGAGTTAATTGAATTTTGTCATTATGGATGGCAGTACACCCATCCAGGTCTACACCAAAGATAATCTTGGTTCAATGCCAATTGGTATGTTAAACTTAGTCATAGCAGCCATGGAGGAGATTTTCATAGCACATGGCATATGGAATGGTGATGTTGTAATTAAGGATCATAATTACCTCCATTTTATGATCACCTTATATTTTAGGTGTCAGGCTGATAAATGGCTGATGCCTAATTTCCTTATGTAATTTTACATTTCTACGTTTTATCTTTTATGAGGTCCCAACAGAACTTTACGGAGTCAGTCGAGGTGGTTGTTACTCGTGGCTACCGGAGGTCTAAGGAGAGGGTAACAGGTTCACTGAGCTGCCGAGAAATGATGCGCCTGGAAGGTAAGATTCCTTCTTTGACAAGGACAATGTCAGCCTACATGGGAGGTAAGGAGTGCCTTGTGGATCGCATGTACGTGCGAGTCTCCTCCTGGACTACTTTTAATTTAAAAATGTTCTTGATATTGTTGTGTTGCTATGCTGATGACCCTGAGAACCAATGGTTCTCAAGTACTTTGGCACATCAGTGGTGTCATGGAGATAAACCCTCCACTTGGGAGGTCCTGCAGGTGTGTGAACTGTTGGGAGACCTCACACTGGTCAGCAGGTACCTTGAGGAGGTAGAGGAGGAAGATCAAATTATGACAGTGCATTATGTCACTGCCATACTAAGTGCATGCCCGCTGGGTCACCCTTTTGCTACAGAAGCCTTATTTATGTTGTCTGACAAATGCCATGTTCCAGTCGAAGAAGTGGCTAGAGCACTCATATTAGGAAGAGACCCAGGTCATGTATATACTGTGACAGAAGTTGAGAGGGTCGCCATCAGATTATAAGTGCGAATACCTACCCCTCAAGATTGTTTTTGTGCTACACTGTGTCCTTCATGTTGTTCTAAAGGAAACGATGGGTGTGCTCCACACAACCCAGATCATTAAACAGCTATTTTTAAAAGGTTTCAACCGACGACTTAAGGCGGAAGAACTACAGAGGAAGAAGAAGAAGAAACCAGCCAAATAAGTAATGCAGCCTCACTCCCACACAACAGCAGTGGGCTGGTTAGACTTCTATATACTTATACTTAAGATGTTCAGCCTAGAGAATCAGGAGTTTTGGAGTGCTTGTTTTACAGTTTTCTTTAAGAAATCAATATCTATGTAGCTATGTGTAGTCCCCATAATAAAAACTCAACTTGTAAGTATTGAAGTTAGAATTAGAAGGATGGAAAAATTATTTAGGTTAAATTATTATTATTATTGTCCTTATGTTGGTGGTGCCAACAGAAATAAACAACTTCTTAAATGGTTGACAGTATTGTTTAAAAGATTACAAAGTGGGCATCACAGAGGAGCAAGAAGACGAGCTGCTCATTTGGTACAGAGAGCATCCTGTCCTGTACATGAAGGGCTCCAGAGCGTACAAGGGCAACGAGAAGTTCCTTCTGGACCAGGCCAAAGCCCAGGAGCTGGGACCGAAGTTCACTGCCCAGGATGTCAGCAACTGGAGGAAGACAGTCAGGACCCACTACTCCAGACTGATCAAGCTTGAAGCTTCAGGATCAGGGAGGAAGAGTCCTGCAGAAAGGGACCAGTTCATCTTGGTCAACTGTGGATTCCTGAAGAACTCGATCAGCCACTGTCATACCTAATTTCTTGTTGTGAATTAGAAGGATGGAAAAATTATTTAGGTTAAATTATTATTATTGTCCTTATGTTGGTGGTGCCAACAGAAATAAACAACTTCTTAAATGGTTGACAGTATTGTTTAAAAGATTGCAAAGTGGGCACCACAGAGGAGCAAGAAGACGAGCTGCTCATTTGGTACAGAGAGCATCCTGTCCTGTACATGAAGGGCTCCAGAGCGTACAAGGGCAACGAGAAGTTCCTTCTGGACCAGGCCAAAGCCCAGGAGCTGGGACCGAAGTTCACTGCCCAGGATGTCGGCAACTGGAGGAAGACAGTCAGGACCCACTACTCCAGACTGATCAAGCCTGGAGCTTCAGGATCAGACAGGAAGAACCCAACAGAAAGGGACCAGTTCATCTTGGCCAACTGTGGATTCCTGAAGAACTTGATCATCCACTGTCATGCCTAATTTCTTGTTGTGAATTAGAAGGATGGAAAAATTATTTAGGTTAAATTATTATTATATTCCTTATGTTGGCGGTGCCAACAGAAATAAACAACTTCTTAAATGGTTGACAGTATTGTTTAAAAGATTACAAAGTGGGCATCACAGAGGAGCAAGAAGACGAGCTGCTCATTTGGTACAGAGAGCATCCTGTCCTGTACATGAAGGGCTCCAGAGCGTACAAGGGCAACGAGAAGTTCCTTCTGGACCAGGCCAAAGCCCAGGAGCTGGGACCGAAGTTCACTGCCCAGGATGTCGCCAACTGGAGGAAGACAGTCAGGACCCACTACTCCAGACTGATCAAGCCTGGAGCTTCAGGATCAGACAGGAAGAACCCAACAGAAAGGGACCAGTTCATCTTGGCCAACTGTGGATTCCTGAAGAACTCGATCATCCACTGTTATGCCTAATTTCTTGTTGTGAAATGCTTACACCTTGTATGATCGTTAGTAATTGTCAATTGATATATGTTCACTCATATATGAATAGATGTTTTAAAGTGGAGCTCATAATATGTGTAGTTATAAAACACTTTCTAAAGAGCAACTAGATATGTTAACCAAACTAACTGATATCAGTAAACACACCTTGGAAAATATCATCGAAGATAGCAGTGAAGAACAAGCCTTATATTACAATATTTCAATTATTCCTTATCTTCCACATAACCATATATACATATACTACCTTATACTGACTATGGGGGTGGAAGAATACATTGCCCAATTAGTAACAGAGGAGGAAAGAGGTCCCATCGACTGGAACAGGGTAAGGCAAGAGAGGGTGAAGCACTTTGCCAGGTATGTGGTTTCACATATATTTGAGCCTTGGGTGAATACAACAGTACAACACCAATACAAGTTAAAAGCTAGGCACTGTTTCACCCGATCTCAATTAGGGCAGTTATTAGGAAAGTATGATTTTTTCTACAATACCATGAGGCTGTTTGACTATCCTTCACAAATTCAACACAAATTCCAATTAAAAAACTAAAATTTAGAGCGCCTTCCCGGTTAAATCTTGGTTGATTTCATGTTTTAGATTTGTTGTTACTGTCTGTTTGTGAACCATCTATTACATCTGGAGATGATTTTTACATAAATGGTGACGACCCAACAGAGCTGAATGCTGGTCCTCCAGGACAGTCTAATGGAAGCAATTAAAAAATTCTTGGCAGGAAAAAGTTCTTGTAAACCATCAGAGCTAGCCAAGTCCACTAAGACTAAGACTAAGACTACGTCTTTGCTCAAAGATCAGATAAAAGGACAACTTTACACAGTGGCTGAGGTGAGATGAGCATTATACTATAATGCCATAACCAGGCACTGCCTGGCTATGCCCTTACTATTAGCCAAGATTCAGCCACACCAACAAGCACTTGACTTCATATACATTCATTGGATTTCAATACTTGAATTATTTTTCACTACCTGCTTTGGACTTAATTATTTGTTAGTCTATTTCCAGAGGGTTCAAAGGAGACCAGACATCAACCAGCCTACACAATGTAGGTGAGTACATTTTGGTCCCTGTTGCCTATATTGCTCTTATCTCTGAGTAGCACTAAGTGTGAATTTGTGCCCGACACTAGTGAGATCGTGAGACCCGGATTTGGGGTAATATAATTGCTGGTGAACCATGTATTACATTCGGAGATGATTTTTACATAAATGGTGACGACCCAACAGACAAGAAGTGTTACAATTTTGTGACATGGTGCAGGATCCACTACCCGTATACTTCTATCTGGAAGAAATGGCTAATGTTAAAGATTTCAAAATCAGCATACATTATGCAACAGCTGTGTTGAATGCTTGTCCTCCAGGACATAGTCTAATGGATGCAATTATAAAATTCTTGGCAGGAAAAAGCTCTTGTAAACCATCAGAGCAAGCCAAGTCTTCACTCAAAGATCAGATAAAAGGACAACTTTACTATTGCAGTCATCCGCAAGGTATTGGTGGCAATCACTGCCAGAGGGTCTACCCTTTGAGCAGGTGAAAGAGGAATTTCTGAATAAATATTATCAAGATATGGGCACCAGGACTAGTGCTGCAGAGCAGTTCTGGCACTTTGAGAAAGAGATTCAGAAAATTAATGTGGAGTGAGGCAGTTAGTAGAATGAAAATGTTGAACGCTCCCTTGGATTATAAAGAAGCAGCATTTACGGATAGGGTGACAGGCTTGCTACCAGATCAGGTGCGGATTAAAGCTACAGAGTGGAAGCTCACTAGTCTGGATGAGCTACAAAGCATCATTCAATTCTATGAGAGAGAAGGGCCAGAAACATCCAATAAAACAGTTAAGGCAAGGAGAGCAAATGTAGTGACAAACAACTAAGCCATCTGTAAATATGAATAGTTATATAATAGTACAATAACCTGACTAAGAGAAGATCAGCCAAAAGATAATGTGCCTGTATTGAATGCCAAACTCCTGGTCGGCTACCCCACCGTAAACCTGGTGTTAGAAATACTGTTAGGAACGGAAAGAGTACTTCTGCGTATGGGTACATTATATGGCATGCAACTGACGTCAAGTTTATAGGACATCCGCGACCCAGAATATGAGGCTTCAAGGGCAACATTTTTGGAGGTGCTCTGTCAGTGTTGCTGGGCATCGACGACCCATCTAAAATAAAGTGTGGAAACTTAACTACTCCCACACCTGACACTGTGATTGTCGCGTGGCACCAAGTTTGGAAAATAAAGAGGTTATCAAGGTCACAATATCAAACCAATGTTCTGTTAATTGGCGATTATGGTATTGCTCACCCATTATTACAAACCTCCCCAGTTGAAGATAATCCCTTTTCAGAGTTGCAGTTGGCCTAATGATCCTAGAGAAATATTATTAATATATATTACGATAATCGTTCTGGCTGGGTAAGCCTAGATATGTTTTTGGGGAATTGTGCTGGCTGGGTAAGCCTAGCTATATTTCATTGCATCTGCTGGGATTAGCAGGAAAATACTAATTAGGAAGTAACAACTAGGATTGCAACCTGGTTAGACTTCTATATACTTATACTTAAGTTCAGCCTAGAGAATCAGTTTTGGAGTGCTTGTTTTACAGTTTTATTTAAGTAATCAATATCTATGTAGATATGTGAAGTCCCTTTAATGAAAACACACCATTAAGTATTGAAGTTAGAATTAGAAGTATGGAAAAATTATTGCGGTTTAATTATTATTATCGTCCTAATGTTGGCAGTGCTAACAGAAATAAACAACATCTTAAATGGTTGACAGTGTATTGTTTAAAAGATTACAAAGTGGGCACCACAGAGGAGCAAGAAGACGACCTGCTGATTTGGTTCAGGGACCATCCTGTCCTGTACATAAAGAGCTCTGCGAGCTACAAGGGCAACAAGAAGTTCTTTCTGGACCAGGCCAAAGCCCAGGAGCTGGGACCGAAGTTCACTGCCCAGAATGTCTTCAACTGGAGGAAAACAGTGAGGACGCACTACTCCAGACTCGTCAAGCCTGAAGCTTCAGGAGCCAGCAGGAAGAGCCCAACAGAGAGGGACCAGTTCATCCTAGCCAACTGTGGGTTCCTGAAGGACTCCCATCGTCCACAAGCCAGGCAAGGCCCAGCTGTCCGTCAACAGACCAGCTTCAGACTCCGGGGACAGCTACAACCCTGAAGATTCCCTGCCACCTTCTTATGACCTGCAGGACCTCCCAGAAGAGCCATCACAGTCCAGACCTGACAGCGAGCAGTCCCAAGTCTTCCCTGGTGCGCCAAAGCTTTAGATTACAGAACAAGGAACTCAACAATGAGGGCCCTGCAGCTCCTGAAGCCAAGTCCAAGGGCAAGAAGGGCAAAGGGAAGACCAAGAAGAAGAACATTAAAGATTACATGGGCATCACAGAGGAGCAAGAAGACGACCTGCTCATTTGGTTCAGGGACCATCCTGTCCTGTACATGAAGAGCTCTGCGAGCTACAAGGGCAACAAGAAGTTTCTTCTGGACCAGGCCAAAGCCAAGGAGTTGGGACCAGCCTACACAGCTCAGGGACCATCCTGTCCTGTACATAAAGAGCTCTGCGAGCTACAAGGGCAACAAGAAGTTCTTTCTGGACCAGGCCAAAGCCCAGGAGCTGGGACCGAAGTTCACTGCCCAGAATGTCTTCAACTGGAGGAAAACAGTGAGGACGCACTACTCCAGACTCGTCAAGCCTGAAGCTTCAGGAGCCAGCAGGAAGAGCCCAACAGAGAGGGACCAGTTCATCCTAGCCAACTGTGGGTTCCTGAAGGACTCCATCGTCCACAAGCCAGGCAAGGCCCAGCTGTCCGTCAACAGACCAGCTTCAGACTCCGGGGACAGCTACAACCCTGAAGATTCCCTGCCACCTTCTTATGACCTGCAGGACCTCCCAGAAGAGCCATCACAGTCCAGACCTGACAGCCAGCAGTCCCAAGTCTTCCCTGGTGTGCCAAAGCTTAAGATTACAGAACAAGGAACTCAACAATGAGGGCCCTGCAGCTCCTGAAGCCAAGTCCAAGGGCAAGGAGGGCAAAGGGAAGACCAAGAAGAAGAACATTAAAGACTACATGGGCATCACAGAGGAGCAAGAAGACGACCTGCTGATTTGGTTCAGGGACCATCCTGTCCTGTACATGAAGAGCTCTGCGAGCTACAAGGGCAACAAGAAGTTTCTTCTGGACCAGGCCAAAGCCAAGGAGTTGGGACCAACCTTCACAGCCCAGGATGTCAGCAACTGGAGGAAGACAGTCAGGACCCACTACTCCAGACTGATCAAGCCTGGAGCTTCAGGATCAGACAGGAAGAGCCCAACAGAAAGGGACCAGTTCATCTTGGTCAACTGTGGATTCCTGAAGAACTCGATCATCCACTGTCATGCCTAATTTCTTGTTGTGAATTAGAAGGATGGAAAAATTATTTAGGTTAAATTATTATTATTGTCCTTATGTTGGTGGTGCCAACAGAAATAAACAACTTCTTAAATGGTTGACAGTATTGTTTAAAAGATTACAAAGTAGGCACCACAGAGGAGCAAGAAGACGACCAAATATATTGGAATACATAGTCAATATTACAAAACATTCACTGATCAAGAGTTTGATTTGTGTCAACCACATGAAAATTCAGAATTGTTCATTTGTCCTTATGACATGATATTGAAAACGAATTATTCTCAGTCATGCGAAGCCAGTCTATATTTCAATGCAAGCCTTGAGAAGATTATCATGAATGTTCAATAGAACTTCATATCGAAGAGTTTAAGCGGACTGAAACACTCCATTTTGATAATAGAATCCTGTTGACTGACATACACCCTCCAATTACATGGCTTTGCGATGAAAATAAGAAAAATAAGAAAGCCGGAAATTTGACCAAGACATTTCATATGGTGTAATCCAGTTCTGGAAGTTTGAAAAGCAGGATTCAGAAACCTGGAATGAGCTAGTTGCGAGACTGAAAATGTTGAATGTCGTTTAGACTATAAAGAATCTGCTCTGATGGATAGAGTAACAAGTTTACTACCAGACCAGGTGAGAATTAAAGTGACAGAGTGGAAGCCCACTAGTCTGGATGAGCTGCAAAGCATCATCCAGTTTTATGTGAGGGAAGGGCTGGACACTTCTAATAAAATAGGTAGTAAGGTGAGGAGGGCAAGTTTGGTAACAAACTCCTTAGACAATAGACAGCAGCAGAGAAGGGAGCCAGCACCTGTAGAAAGGGGAAATCAGGCAGGAGGGTTTCAGCAAAATGTGTATCAGGGTTATCAACAAAATGGGTTTAATCAATACCCAGGCCCACCACAGGGTGCTTACAGGCCTCATTGCCTATGGCACAAATCCAGTGCTACAACTGCAAACAGTGGGGGCACATGGCAAAATCATGCCAAATGCCAAATATGAGACCAAGACCTTGGGGAGGGCCCAGCAATTGAAGGGATCCACAGCAGGGTGTGTCATATGGGCAGCAGATGGGCAACATACATCAAAAAGGCCATGTGCACTGCCTGCTCCACCCCCACCCCTAAGGGCAAACCCAACACATGTTACACATGAGTGATCCACGAGGGCATGGCTACTGTCTACCTCAACCCCACCAGCGATACAGGGTGGATATGATGTATATATATTATTTTATAAATTATGATGATACTGCTAGTGTTAGCAGAGCTTAACTCTTGTAATTATGTCATTATGTATAAAAAAAGGTAAAAATACAGAGAAACAAGTATACATGCATGGGATATTTTGCCAGCAATAATGTATCAATTATTTAACTTTAATTGAACTAATTAATATAAAATTAATTGTAATTGTTACATGGTGCCATGTAATAGTTATGTGTATGACTATGTAGTTTGTATATGGTTTAACCAGGCACTGCCTAGCTACGCCCTTACTATGTTGGCGGTGCTAACAGAAATAAACAACATCTTAAATGGTTGACAGTGTATTGTTTAAAAGATTACAAAGTGGGCACCACAGAGGAGCAAGAAGACGACCTGCTGATTTGGTTCAGGGACCATCCTGTCCTGCTCATTAATTAGTTCACCGCCCAGGATGTCTTCAACTGAAGGAAGACAGTGAGGACGCACTACTCCAGACTCGTCAAGCCTGGAGCTTAAGGAGCCAGCAGGAAGAGCCCAACAGAGAGGGACCAGTTCATCCTAGCCAACTGTGGGTTCCTGAAGGACTCCATCGTCCACAAGCCAGGCAAGGCCCAGCTGTCCGTCAACAGACCAGCTTCAGACTCCGGGGACAGCTACAACCCTGAAGATTCCCTGCCACCTTCTTATGACCTGCAGGACCTCCCAGAAGAGCCATCACAGTACAGACCTGACAGCGAGCAGTCCCAAGTCTTCCCTGGTGTGCCAAAGCTTTAGATTACAGAACAAGGAACTCAACAATGAGGGCCCTGCAGCTCCTGAAGCCAAGTCCAAGGGCAAGAAGGGCAAAGGGAAGACCAAGAAGAAGAACATTAAAGATTACATGGGCATCACAGAGGAGCAAGAAGACGACCTGCTCATTTGGTTCAGGGACCATCCTGTCCTGTACATGAAGAGCTCTGCGAGCTACAAGGGCAACAAGAAGTTTCTTCTGGACCAGGCCAAAGCCAAGGAGTTGGGACCAACCTTCACAGCCCAGGATGTCAGCAACTGGAGGAAGACAGTCAGGACCCACTACTCCAGACTGATCAAGCCTGAAGCTTCAGGATCAGACGGGAAGAGCCCAACAGAAAGGGACCAGTTCATCTTGGTCAACTGTGGAGTCCTGAAGAACTCGATCATCCACTGTCATGCCTAATTTCTTGTTGTGAATTAGAAGGATGGAAAAATGATTTAGGTTAAATTATTATTGTTGTCCTTATGTTGGCGGTGCAACAGAAATAAACAACTTCTTAAATGGTTGACAGTATTGTTTAAAAGATTACAAAGTAGGCACCACAGAGGAGCAAGAAGACGACCAAATATATTGGAATACATAGTCAATATTACAAAACATTCACTGATCAAGAGTTTGATTTGTGTCAACCACATGAAAATTCAGAATTGTTCATTTGTCCTTATGACATGATATTGAAAACGAATTATTCTCAGTCATGCGAAGCCAGTCTATATTTCAATGCAAGCCTTGAGAAGATTATCATGAATGTTCAATAGAACTTCATATCGAAGAGTTTAAGCGGACTGAAACACTCCATTTTGATAATAGAATCCTGTTGACTGACATACACCCTCCAATTACATGGCTTTGCGATGAAAATAAAAAGCCGGAAATTTGACCAAGACATTTCATATGGTGTAATCCACAGAAATTCCCTTTGTGGCTGTTCATTGCAAACGGGTGAATTTTTCATTCCAAAAAGGTTTTGTGAAGAAAACTCAGTCAGGAAAATTACATTTTGTCATAAATTAGGCAAAGTAAATTTGATCTATTAAAGGGTAACAATGACACCAAGGTCAAGCAGACAGCTCCTGATAAGTACTAGATCACAACTTGGTTTAACCTGCTTAAGTTGCGTTGCCCTTCAGAAGCCATGAAATTGAGGCCAGGCACCTATGCTCTCAAGTGTGCATGTGGCTGTGCCATTGAGGGAGACACTTTCCAAATTGAATGCCCTGACACCTTTCATCTCAAACGCACAATGAAGATGCCCAGCATTCTTGTTCGTGGTCATTTCAAATTCTCTAACACAGTTAGGGCCCAAGACCTCCTACAGGTTTCTCCCACATTAAAAGAAATGGTAATTAAGCAAAGGACTTGGATCTCAGTTGGAGATCTACGAGAAGTGCAGAAAGGGGAAATGGCCAAATGAAGCATCAGCTGCAGGTTGAAATTGATGGAATGAATGTATGCTAATTTATGAATGTGGACAATAAATATTTGTGGGCAGAAATGCCTGGACAGTTTGGCTCTGACTGCTTCTCTCAGCGCTTGAGTTTGCCAATTGATTGGGAATCTGAATTGGAGTCATAAATGAATATGAACGGATATTTCATCCTCAGTGGCAAATAGTTAATATATGCACTTGTGCAATCATGGATATTACAACCAGCACACACTATGCTAGAGCAGTGTTAAATACCTGACATGAAGAAACTGGGTTCAATACTTGTGTCACCACATGTACTTACATTGAATTTTCTGATACCTTTCGATGAAGATAGTGCTGAAGACTAAGTTCTACATTTAGGCAATATGCTACCTATTCACCATGCTTATTCCATATCTTCCATGGAGCCCTATGTTCCGATACTACCTTTGTACTGACTATGGGGATAGAAGAGTACATTGCCAAGTTAATCGATGAAGAAAGGGGATGTCCTGTCAACTGGGTCAGATCAAGCAAGGAGCATTTGCTGAATCCTTCGTGGGCTATAGATAAATTATGTGAGGATGTGATGGTGTCGGCGAAGTTGTTTGAAGAAGCATGTGCCTCTGGTACAAATGAGGTAATGAGTTATTTGTGTTGTTGGTTGTAAAGATGTTGTTTGTGTCATAAGTGGAAAGAAAGGCAAATGGGTTATAGGCGTAATGCAAAAAAGAAGCTTGAAAGCGTGGTGGAATGTGTTTGCTGTATTTTCTGATGAAATTGAAATTAGTTAAAGCATAGATGCATAGATATGAAATTGTGATTTTCTTAAAGTAAATTTGGTCGCATTATGAGAAGTTCGGAAATGCTTGAAATGGGGAAATAGTCAATATTTAGGGCTTTTGGGTGTTATTAAACGAATTGTTTATTGTGAATGTGTATATGAAAAAGAGTTATACAGCACAATACCATGCATGAGACAGGATTATCGTATTGTGCTGAATGTCTCAGCTTCATACGCTGACCTGTGCACAGCTGTGGAATGTTTAAATGTGAATTTAAAAATAAGTTGAATTGTTGGGACCCCAAGTTTTTCCTACTTACTATATATATGCATTTGTGTGAAATGGTTCAATGTATGTCTACTAACTCATTGTATGCAGTTGTCAGTACAGATTCATGTATTTAGTCCTTGGTGTGCCCATGTTGTAGGGCTATAGGATTTGTAGGGCAATAGGATGCCAAGCTCTTTTGCATTAATCAGGGGTATCTATGGCCCAGCCAGCTTCCCTGGCTTCCAGCTTCCGTGCGGCTTCAGTTCTACCAAATTGTCAGGTTAGTGTTTCATAGTTCTATGCTTATGGTAATGATCCAAACGGATATATAGGAATAGGTGTTGTGTAAGCTTATAATGTGTCTGTCTTAAATGTGTGGGAAGGGTAACTTTAAATGATTGTATGATTAACTATACAGGAGAGATAAAGAAAGTGGTGCAGCTGCTATGCATGAAACCTGAACTATGGGTAAGGCCTGTTCAGAGGAGTATTTAGAGTTGAGTCTTACAAATATAAGTAAGCTAAACCTAGGCGTGATGTCTGCCGAAAAGACAGGAGGGCGTGTTGTCAGCCTATGACAAGATGTGTTTGAAATGTACCTCCTAAGGGCATTCACAGTTAGCTGCTGTTAGTTAAGGGTCATATCCCGAGTAATGTGTTTTTTATATATCTAACAAGTTAAATAAGTACTTTAAGACCATGGAAAACATAGCCGTGTATACCCAAGATACTTTAGGCGACATTCCTAGTGATTTGCTAGAAGAAATCATTGTGGCCATGGAGAAGCACTTTATAAGTAACAATAATTGGCAAGATGACCCACATTGTGAAAAGCAATTTATTATTTTACATCATACTCTAACTGTGGAAAACAATTTTCATTGCAGACAAATGAAATATGGTCAGGAAGATTAGACCAGATGAGGCTGGGGCCTCTGGGTCTGAGCAGTTGGAAAGTCTTGGTGGAGTTAATCAACAAATATCGGAAAGGGGACCAGTTTCCAATTATGAATTTTTGGACATTCCAGAGGATCGACATCTAATTTCGGCTGGAAGCTTTAGTAATCGACTTAAAACAGACAAAGGCAGAATTTTCTTATGTAAAACACAAATTTCTAGCTTAAATGTTGAGGAGGATATTTAGGAGGGCTCAACAGAACAAAATCTTGGGACTGTTTGTCACACTGTTACGTTTTTATGCAGACGACCCAATGATTCATGGTCTGCAAAGAAGAAGCACGGGAGGAGGACCAGATGAGTACAGTACACTACGTAACTGCCATACTGAGGTAGAAGTAGCTATCAGATGTGATTGCAAGTAGACTGTCTATTCTTACAGGAGATTGCGTTGAAGTTGATTTCAGGATTTTTTGTGTCATGGTTTTCTAACAAATTTTTGTTTACTCTTTGCTCAGGTAAGTAATTGGTTCCTCATCCTATTGCCAATACTATTCTCCTGGTTCTGCAATTTTGCGAAATCATAGGGAACTTACGTATCGTAAAAAGATATCTGAAAGAAGAAGCACGGGAGGAGGACCAGATGAGGACAGTACACTACGTAACTGCCATACTGAGTGCCTGCCCTTTAGGACACCCCTTCATCACAGAGGCCCTGTATATCCTTGCTGAAAAGTTCTATGCAGACGTAGTTGAACTGGCTAAGGCCCTGATTTTAGGATGGGACTCGGACCATCCATACACAGTTAAGGAGGTTGAAGAGCTTGCTGTGCTCAACAGAACTAAATCTTGGACTGTTTGTCACAACCCCAGTGATTCATGGTTTGACTCCAGTATCGCTTTAGACTGTTGCCATGGGGATAAACCTGACACCTGGGAAGTTCTGCAATTTTGCGAAATTACAGGGAACGTACGTATCGTAAAACGATATCTGAAAGAAGAAGCAAGGGAGGAGGACCAGATGAGGACAGTATATATATATTATACATTATGTAACTGCCATTCTGAGTGCCTGCCCTTTAGGACACCCCTTCACCACAGAGGCCCTGTATATCCTTGCTGAAAAGTGCTATGCAGACGTAGTTGAACTGGCTAAGGCCCTGATTTTAGGACGGGACTCGGACCATCCATACACAGTTAAGGAGGTTGAAGAGCTTGCTGTGCTCAACAGAACTAAATCTTGGACTGTTTGTCACAACCCCAGTGATTCATGGTTTGACTCCAGTGTCGCTTTAGACTGGTGCCATGGGGATAAACCTGACACCTGGGAAGTTCTGCAATTTTGCGAAATTACAGGGAATTTACGTATCGTAAGACGATATCTGAAAGAAGAAGCACGGGAGGAGGACCAGATGAGGACAGTACATTATGTAACTGCCATTCTGAGTGCCTGCCCTTTAGGACACCCCTTCACCAGAGAGGCCCTGTATATCCTTGCTGAAAAGTGCTATGCAGACGTAGTTGAACTGGCTAAGGCCCTGATTTTAGGACGGGACTCGGACCATCCATACACAGTTAAGGAGGTTGAAGAGCTTGCTGTGCTCAACAGAACTAAATCTTGGACTGTTTGTCACAACCCCAGTGATTCATGGTTTGACTCCAGTGTCGCTTTAGACTGGTGCCATGGGGATAGACCTCACACTTGGGAAGTTCTGCAATTTTGCGAAATTACAGGGAATTTACGTATCGTAAGACGATATCTGAAAGAAGAAGCACGGGAGGAGGACCAGATGAGGACAGTACATTATGTAACTGCCATTCTGAGTGCCTGCCCTTTAGGACACCCCTTCATCACAGAGGCCCTGTATATCCTTGTTGAAAAGCGCTATGAAGACGCAGTTGAAGTGGCTAAGGCCCTGATTTTAGGACGGGACCCGGACCATGCATACACAGTTAAGGAGGTTGAAGAGGTGGCTGTGCACTTTGGACTAGTAAAGAAAAATTACAGCTGATATAAGGAAAGTTGCGAAACCAGAATATGGGGTAGTCATGAAACAGCTTTGATCACCATTGGTCTCAAAACATGTACCAACTCAAAATTGGCATTTGGCATTTGACTTTATAAAATTAAAACCACAAATCTCACAGCGCAGTTGTTCGCAGTAAGCGACAATAAAAATAAACAGATCCATTCATTACGAATATTTGTGAACAACAGTTACCATCATTGCACCTTTATCAAAATTTAACAAAAAATGGGGATTCTAAACTTAATGATTTACATCAGGATCAGCTCCTTCATTTGGGAAACCTCTATCATCTCCACCAGGGGCAGTATTTTCAAGCAATGTTGTGTGGGAGAGCTGGAGACTAGAAAAATTAGAAGTCTCAACAATAAGAATCATTTGCATGCATATTCAGGAAATACATACTTCCAATAGAAAGAGACTGAAATTCCCTAGAAGAGAAGTCTCAAGAATATGAATCATTTTCATGCATATTCAGAAAATAAATTTTTCCAATAGAAAGAAACTAAAATTCTCCAGAAGTAAATTAGAAATACACTTTCGAATTAGCTTCTAGAAATCGGTAATGCAAACTGAGGAGGTTTTCTCACAGCCAAGCTAATCATTGCGAGTATCTGAAAGATTTAAGAATAAAACGGAACAGTAGAGCAGTGCGAATATATACTGCTGACATAAATGAACTAGTGAAGCGAGAATATGGGGTGGTCATGAAACAGGATCACTGCTGGTAGCAGGGAGATTGCAGTAGTAGACCAGACAAGAGCCTATATGAAGCAGACACAGAAGACCTTCATGTCTCTCACGCAGCATGTCCGAAACATACTCTTTTTTAACTGGTCTGAAGATGGCAGTTTAGTAAGCTCCGAAGTGTACGAAGACCATCAAAGACATCATGGGCATCACAGACGAGCAAGAAGAAGACATGCTCTTTAGGTTACAGGAGCATCCAATCCTCTACATGAAGGGATCGTCCTTTTGACGAAATATGTAGAAAAAGTCATATGTCATATCTTATCTTTATTACAGGTTGTAAAGTCTGTAAGCAGCTGCAGTTATGCATGTGACGAAAGACATGCTGACAGTGGTTGATCAGATGCAGGTCGCTGCTGCAGTTTATTAAGACAGCCACAATGGGATAAACAAGTTGGCTCATACGGTCATGTAACTTGGACTTAGGCTGCAGAAAAATTGGAATAATCACTAATTGAGAAATTGAGAGGAAGCTCAATTAAGCAAGTCTTGTGAGCCAGGGTTTGCAGAGGGCGGAAGCAGAGGCAGGAAAGCTCCTTGCTCTGGGATTGGTTAACTTAGGGACAGGTTGACCTTGGATTGGCTGAGGACAAGATGATGCGACCAGGCCTGAGCAGAGGGGGGGCCAGGGGGGCCAAATGGCAGGGGCCCCCAAATTTCAGGGGGCCTACTTCCAAAGTAAGGTTAACCGTGCGTTGCGAAAATGAGATTGTACTCGATTTGGACAGGGTTCGACTTTTGCTATTTTGGGCTCTGCAGCAAAATAAGTTGGTGGGCCCTACTGCCGGCAATTTAAAATTTACATAATTATTATTGTACTGTATAAGGTAAAAAATCAAACTGATCACTTTTTCCATATTGGTTTTACATCTTGTTCGTAGTAAATCTTAGATGTCTCGTTTTATTGTCTATTTTTCTCTGCGATTTTGGTGGGTGTTTCGTGAAATTGTTGTCAGGGTGAACCGTTTGGCCTCCAATGTGAGAGGGCCCTGTGCAACACTACACCCTCTTCCATTGCGAAATTTGGGTCCCCCATCTTAAAGTTTGATTTTTGTTCCAGGTCATGTTTCAGGATCCAGTAAGCGGGTACCACACAATCCAAAGTTTTTCATAGATAGTTTTTCTCAATTTTTATATCTTGTTGTCATCTTGCAGGGGCCCCATGACTGAGTGAATGGGCCTGTAGCAGCTGCCACTTTGCCACATAGCCAGTCTACCCCAAGATTTGTATGTTCTTGCTCATGCAAGATGAAAGATGAGAAACAAGGAGTAATGCTGTATTTGCCATTAAAGTCTATCTGTATGTTGGATATCGAGGTTCCACGTGCACCAGTTGAGACAATATCAATCAATTGAGAGATGTTTTTTCACAAGATCTGGAGGGTGAAATTCTGCTGCTGAAAAGATTCTTCCATGTGAACTTTTAGTTCGTCTGAAGAATATCTATGAGGAAAAAAAAAATCTTCAATCAGATTTGAAAATTCCAATGATTTTGCAATATAACTGTTGATCGATTTACAGAGTATTGAGGTGAGGAGACATTTTTTCAATATCATTGAACAAAAGTAAGAGACTATTCATATCAGAACATTAAGACTATGTTCATTTGATGCAACAGTTGCCAGGATTGACAAATATCATGAATATATGCAGGGAAACTTCAAACTTGGATTTGGATTTGGGAACATAATACCAAATTTCAAGTAAAGAATTTCCTCATAGATAGACCATAAACGAGACATCTAAGATTTACTACGAACAAGATGTAAAACCAATATGGAAAAAGTGATCAGTTTGATTTTTTACCTTATACAGTACAATAATAATTATGTAAATTTTAAATTGCCGGCAGTAGGGCCCACCAACTTATTTTGCTGCAGAGCCCAAAATAGCAAAAGTCGAACCCTGTCCAAATCGAGTACAATCTCATTTTCGCAACGCACGGTTAACCTTACTTTGGAAGTAGGCCCCCTGAAATTTGGGGGCCCCTGCCATTTGGCCCCCCTGGCCCCCCCTCTGCTCAGGCCTGAGGGAGCGCCTGACTTAATTGTGTCAGAAATACTAGTCTAAATTTGTTCTTAGAGATTTGTGAAAGGCTGTAAGCCCTGAAAGTATCAGAATCTCAGTCTGTATTGAAATTTCACATTTTTATTGCAAGGATTTTGCAACTATTGTTTTCATGACTCATAAATCTGTTAATTGTGCTTTGATGTATCTTAATTGCCTCCGGTAAACTCTTCAGTAATCTTGAACTTTTTATATTAAGCATTCATTAGCAGTTTGGTAATTGTGTAAGTATCTTAGATTAGGTCCAAAATAGAAAGTCTATTGCATTCTTCATAATAATTACATCTTGTCAGTTGTCAGCTAGCTTGATTTGGTAGAATTTATTAAATGTATGCTGGTTATTCAAAATCTAAGGTGATTTTTTATATAAGGGCTTTGAAATTTAGACTTTAACCTGAAGTGAGTAAATTTCAACTAGTCTTGTGTTAATAAATTAAGTTTATCATTAAGAGAAATATGCTTGGTTCAATGACGCACTTAGGGGGCATTGGGCCATATCCCATGCCCCCCCCCCCCTGCACCAAAAGCTAACATGGGCAAGATAGGGAAAGCCGCAAATCACCCCTTGTAATGGCCCTGGGTTGGTTTTTATGACTCCAGAAAATATATTTAACATGGTCAAAATTGGTCATAATTTGTTAACATGAAGCCGCATTGAAGCCGCTGAAGGGGGGCCCTACTTTTTCATTTTGGCCTGGGCCTACTGCAGGCTCTGCACGGCCCTGGATGCGACTTTATGTTTATGTATGACTTGATGATTGTGCAAATGAGTGGTCTTCAGCCCTGATGAGGCCACACATGTCAGGCATCTGCAAGAGGTCTTCGATCGCATGCGGCAGTACAACCTCACACTCAACCCAAAGAATTGTGTCTTCGGCCAGCCGGAGGTCAAATAGCTGGGCTACGTCGTTGCTGCTCGTGGCCATCGAGCTGACCCGAACAAGGTCAGGGCGATCAAGGACATGCCCCCTCCGACGACCATAAAGGGCATAAGATGATTTTTGGGTATGACTGGCTACTATAGGACCTGTATGTCCGACTACGCGAAGCTTTCAGAGGCCTTGGTGAGACTCGTGAAGAAAAATGCATGCTATGTGTGGACGTCGGAGATGCATGACAGCTTCGTCAAGTTGAAGGATCTACTGGTCAGCGAGAGGGTCATGACCCATCCACGAACAGACAAGCCCTATATTCTCTGCGTGATGCGAGTGATATCGTCCTGGCCGCTGTGTTAGTGCAGAAGGAAGAGGGCACAGGCATCGAGAGGCCCATTTCTTATCTCTCCAAGCTGCTATCAGGGACGCAGCAGACAGGTCAGCTAATGCACTCTAACAAACAGCTGCTGTCCATCGTGGATCAAACCAGCTCGTATCTCAAACGCACTCACAAAGTGCTGTATGATGTAGTGAACCATGCGAAGGAAATGGACGTCTACATGAAGTCTCTGAAGTCCTACGTCACTCATCTCAACAGAAGGGTCAGCACAATGGAGATTCGAATGGAGATCGAGCGACTGGTTACTGATGCCGAGAGGATCTACGCGGTCTACAGACAACAGGTGGAGCATTACAACCGTCAGAGAGCTGCCCTGGAACGAGGTCTGCTGACAAAGGATGTCCTGAGACCGAGTTCTGCTGCTGCAGATTATGGACCACACAGCCAAGCAGGGCCATGCCACGGTAAGTGATCTTTTGGGTCTATAGATAAGTGAGAATAGAGTCCAACTATGCAGCAAATACGGGATATCGACCAGTACAGGTTATGTCTTCCAGCCAAGTTTTTGTACGGGACTGCGGTCTCAAATTTGTAGGAGTGGGCCATTATATAAGCCCAATGTGCAGCAGTGTGCCCGGGGTTTGATTTTCAATCAAACACATCTAATAAAGAAGTGCCACTTTGATCTGATTAAGGGACAAAATGAGACGACTGTCAAACAAATATCGTCTCACAACTACATGCTATCCACCTGGGGAACCAGCTTCAAGCATCGATGCAGAGGCCAGCCAGAGCGTGCCTCATGGTTAGCTCCAGGTGCCTATCAATTTGAATTTAGGCCTTCATGTGTATTGGAGGGTGGCACTTTCACAATTGAATGCATGGATGTATGCAACATGCACGAATAGGTTGATCTGCCCATATTACAAATACGAGGACACTTCAACTTCAGTCACTCCCTCAAGGCCCCGGAGCTCCTAGACACCTTTCCTGCACTAGAAACAGCTCCAGCAGCTGTGGTCCCTTCCCTAAGTACAGCTGCTTTGTTGCAAGCAGCTATGATAACTGACACAAATTGGTAGAAGTTTACCAAGCACACTCCAGGGCTTGCAGAAAGCAGTCTGGGCCACCTTTATGGATTTGAAGATTTTTGCAATTATCATGGCATAACAGAGGATTCTGATTGTCGAAACCTCTTCAAATTGACCCTTTCTTCATCCGCCCGAGCTTGGTTCCAACAACTCCCAGGAAATCTAACTTTTGACAAAGTGAAACACGAATTTCTCAATAAATACCATCTTGATATTGGTTCAAGAACTACTGCTTCAGAACAGTTCTGGAATTTTGACAAAAGGGAACAGGAAAATTGGGCACAGGCAATATCCCAGTTGACGCTTTTGGACGAACGCTTGAAATACACACAACAAACTTTGATAGACAAGGTAGTTGGCCTCCTTCCCCTCCAAATTAGGCTCAAACTGACAGAGTATGATCCACAAACATTGGAGGAGGTGCAAGAGATAATCCAATTTTATGAAAGACAGGGACTAGACACAGCCACACGATCCAACAAATCAAAACATATCAATGTGGTGTCAAATAATGAGAGACAACAGAGAAGTGTCTGTTAGTTCTGTTGAGTAATTTGATACAGTGTATATATGACCAATGTGCCATGTTCAGGAAATCAATATCCAATAGAAAGAGACTCTGTATTGAGTCAAACAATTGACAATAACCTAAATAAAGCGGAAGTTCACCTCAAAGAAAATTACGACATGGCAGAGTCCCAAGCTTATATGCCAGGCTACTTTTATGGTAAAGATGGGGAAGACCCTGAGATGTTTATGGAAAACCTCAACGCATACTGTGCTTTGAGGAACACAGCTGACCCAATGAAGATCTTGCCTTTGGCTTTTAAAGACGGTGCCAGGGTATGGTTTAACAACTTGCCAAATGAAAGCAAGGCAAATGTCGAAACATTTAAGCCCATCTTCATCCAAAGATATGGACCGACGCCATCACCAAATTTTCCGAAATCGGTCGAATCTTTAAAGAGAAGCAAAACGACGGGGAAAAAGCTAGAGACTACGTGAGTCGTCTGACTCACATGTGCAGTCAGGCTAAGCTTGACGATGAGATGACTGCACAAGCTTTGCTCAATGGGCTCCTTCCACACCTCAGGACCCATGTCCTCATCAAGGATCCAAAGACCCCTGCCGATATCGAGAAGGAGGCTATAACAGCAGAATTGGTGAACGCCCCAGTGAAGGACAACTCCATGGTAGCCACTATGGAGTCGCTTTACGAGGTCCGACAGCTGCAACCCAGATCACGAACACCGACGCCCCACAGGCAAATTTGCTCTCGTTCTCAAGCCCCAACTGAGCGCTACAGATCCAGGACTCCCGATCGCTTTCATCAAAGCACATGACGCACGCAATTTGATGATCGTCGTCCTATCGACCGACGTCCAAGCGACCGACGTCCCAACAACCGACGCTCCACGTAATGCTACAGATGTGGTGGTATGTACAGCCCTTCACATAATTGTAAAGCCATTAAACTTCTCTTTTGTTTGTTCATTGGTATGAGTTTTAAGCTGTCTGAGTTATTGCTATGTTTGTGTCAAACAAAGAAAAGTTGCACCTCTTACGTGTTTTGGATTGTTAAGTCAGATATAACATCAATCTTAACAGCATCAGTGGATAGAGGAAATTTTAGAAGTAGCTATCAGATGTGATTGCAAGTAGACTGTCTATTCTTACAGGAGATTGCGTTGAAGTTGATTTCAGGATTTTTTGTGTCATGGTTTTCTAACAGCTTTGCTCAGGTAAGTAATTGGTTCCTCACCCTATTGCCAATACTATTCTCCTGGTACTGCAATTTTGTGAATTAATGGGGAACTTGCGTATAGTAAAGCGATACTTGAAATAGGAGGAATGGGAGGATGACCAGATAAGAACAGTACATTATGTAACTGCCATATTGAGTGCCTGCCCTTTGGGACACCCCTTCACCACAGAGGCCCTGAATATCCTTGCTGAAAAGTGCTATGCAGATGTAGTTCAAGTGGCAAAGGCCCTGATTTTAGGACGGGACCCGGACCATCCATACATAGTTTAGAAGGTTGAAGAGGTTGCTGTGCGCTATGACTGTCCAAAATCCTAATCAGAATATTGTTACTGTAAAGATACTCGTCCTGATTGCATGAGGCAAGAGAATGATGGATGTATGGCACATGACTTAGCATATTATAAAGGTACGAATGAATAGCTATTTCAGATCAACAGCCTCTTCAAGGATATCCCGAACCAAAGAAATAAAGAATCAATAAAGCAAAAATAAGTACAAGGCACTACCCTGCACAACAGCAGGCCAATTATAATAAAGTGAGCAAGCCCAATGCTGTGCAGGGGACAGTGTCCAGTCAACAGACCGCCGCTGAAGACATTACAGCAGCACAGCAGGTAAGAAGATGTTTGGGGTGTTATTAATCATGGGAGTTGTGGTGTTGGCCTATGCCGATGGCTATACTTTAAACTGTATGACTCAAGTCTGTACTAGTATAGAACTTAATGCTCCTATTCATGTAACAAATGGCTCAATGACCTTAGAAATATCATTAGACAAATTAGCGATAATCAGAAACAACCAACTGCTCTTTGCATAGCCAAAACAAGTTTTGCCATTGCCAAGCTGGACACTGAACTCTCCTGCACAATGGACTACAGCTGGAGATCAGCTACATGTATGTTTTGCATCCCGCATTAGCCCACATGAAAATGGGGCTAACTCATTTGATCTTGGCACTTCGATTCTGCCTGCATGTCCTTGAAGCCACTGATCAAGGAGATCAGCCCGATGGGATCTCCCCACGACTACTCCGGTGGATGACAGCAGCCGAAAGATGTCCTGTCCCCAGAACTGTTCCCACAGATGACAGAGGATACAGCCAAGAAGGGCCATGCCATGGTAAGCGAAAACAGCAACTGAGAAAATCATAATCCCAATGTTTTACATCCTGGCGGGAATTGACAACATTAAGTTGAAAAGCTCATTTGGAATCGAAGATATACAAAAGTATGATGAGGGTCAATTGGACGCCGGGAAAGTCAAAACAGACTGTGGAAGGAATAGAAACAGAACTTCTTAACGAAATTCCAATTTCGATCTTGAATAAATTCAAAATGACAAAAATTTGCAGAGCAGATGCTATTGTGAAACTTTATGTATTATGTAACAGGACGCACATAGCATACACTTTAGGTTCAAAATTGTACAATCCATCAGAAATTCAAAAATTGAAGTACAACGAAGTGCACCACCGGCATATGAAATGAGTATAAAAGAAAAGAAGAAATTATTATTAAAGTCACAATTCTAAATCATAGAGATTGATGCATGAGATGGTACAGACTTACCATCATCATTCCAAATTCAGAAATAGAATATACATGTATTATGAGATTCAATGTTACTTTCCAAATGGGAAATTTGAAGGCATTTGCCATTTGGAAGACTAACAACAAATAAAAACTATCACATTCCTAATCAAATAGATGTGAAGGGTTAATAGCACTGTTTTGGAACAGTTATCACTTCACAACAGAAATGGCTATGGCACAGTATTTTTGGTTGAAAGTATCCCTACATAAATGTAAAAACTTGCACACACTGAGGTTGCGTAATGTTTCTAATAGTTCCATGCATGTCAAATTGCATGGACAAGATATTCAGAAATACGGAAAATTAAGAGAACTACATGGACTCGAACATCAAATATCTAATGTTAAGACGTGGACTCACCAATGCTGTTGTTACAAAATGTCTGTTTTCTACAACTATTGAGTTGAGTTTTGATTATCATCATGGGCGAGTTCACTATTTTCATATACAGGTATGATTTATCCTAAGGTACATCCTAAGATCCCGTAGAGCATAAGGGCCACTTGCAAAGCTGTCCCCATTTACCTCATGCCAATTTCAAGGAACGTTTATGAAGATTAAATAATTGTGTTCCCTTGCAGATTCGACATATTTATAAATCTCTTTATGTGCCACACTTTCAAGCAAGTTGAAGAGAGAGGAGGAAAAATCGAGTACCGTACCTAACTCATGGAGAGTACTTGAAGACATTGTCCAGCTTGATGGCGCTTCAGCTTGATATTCCAGTGGTCAGCACAGAAGGGACAAGCTACAGAGGGACATGCTACGGTAAGCAGCCTAATGTGGTTATACAGTTATGTAAGGGTAGAGCCTGCATATATATATATAGAGGCCCAACAAATACAGCACCATAACCGCTATAATCTTCAAGAGGCACACATCTATGCTTAATGACACTATGCTTCATTGCTCCTTCATTGCAGATTGATCCTGCTTCAAGACGGGGCCCAAGGGAAGAGGAAGAAACGTTTACAGGGCACCAATCAAGGAGGCCAAGAAGACAACCCTTGACATTCCGGTCAACACTCAAATGAACACTCCACAGACCACTCCCGCTTCAGCTCCAGTGCCTTCACCTGCTCCCTAACAAGTTGACGCGTTCACATCAGCCCTCACAGGACTGTCTCTTTAACTTCCAAGATGGTGGCCTGGCCTTTCAAGATAATTTGGAATTCACTAACAAAGGAATTAGCAAGTAGTGCTGTAATGAGAAAGTCATGTGAGCCTGAGTCTGCAAAGGGGTGAAGCTGGAAGTGAGGGGAATGTCTGGATGTGGGCTGGAGGTCCACTTCACTGTCATTGGTTATTGCTGTAATTGGTTGAATGTAATTGGATGCAGCCAAAATGAATCTGCTGCTTGTACTATTGTATACAAATGATGTTGTTAACAAAACTGGGAACATTGTCAAGTCTAGTCAGTTATCATACTGATTGACTTTTACTGCCGTCTTATCAGTTATACTTCCAGGAACCTTTTTATTTATCATAACTGAAAACTCTGGAATTTTACCATCAGGAAATACTTTGAAATTTACCATCAAACAGATAGGGGCACTTTACATTTTGGTGACCCCGACGTGATCCATTTATCATAGTATTTTGGGTAACGACAACATGGACCATCACTGTCCATCAGGACCTTTTGACCGCCAGGTTCAAGAACATGACCATGCAGCAAAAGATCATCTTCTCCGAGACTAACATCGAAGAACTGAAACGGTTGGGTATCCAAGTCAGCATGCCTTCAGGACAGGTCACCGTCGCCCATCTGCGCTTTCTCTTGATGACACTCACCTCAGCCGTGACACAACTATAAGTCGGACAATCCTGCATTGATGACAGCTCTCCAACTCCAAACGGAATGATCCCGGACCTCGACAGCATCTTCCTTCCTCTCCAGTCCTTTACTCAACAAGAGAGGAACACACTCGCACAGACGCTCGTACAAGCACTTTGGCAGCTCGGCTTCGAATCCAATCTACCCACTACGCAAATTACAGTAAGTCATCTAAAACTACTTATGATGTTGCTCGTTGCTATAGATATGGAACTGTAATCAGATTGGGTATTTTGGAAATTGTGAGAGAAGTTGAAAATTGTAGAGCCTGTGTGGGTTAAGGAAGGTAGCCAAGATGAATGCCGAGCAGATAATACAGGCTGATCATCAGCCGCGTCAGGAACAGGTCACCCACTTGAATGAGCAGAGGACGATGCTCCACTGGTACATGAGGGGCCTGAAGGATGAGAAGTTGGTCCTGCGCCTGGTTCAGGAAGAGGGCCAAAAAGACTTTCTGAAGGCCATCATAGCTGTCCAGAAGTATGAGGGGGATTCTTACACAGTGTTCAGGGCCATGAATGGCACGGCAGCCCCTGAGAGACAAGAGGAGCCGATGGACATCTTGGCCGTGCAGCAGAGAGGGCCGCCTGAGAAAAACAGCAGGCTGGATGAGGTGGAAAGGCAGATAAGTGGGCCTCTGCAACGCCACGGTGATATTTCAGAGGGCCATGGAAAAGGTCCTCAAGGGCCTCATAGGCGTCTCCATAATGTGCTACGTCGTTGACTTTGTGGTCTTCTCCCCAGACGAAGAGACCCACGTACGACACTTGCAGGAAGTGTTATTGGTTGTTGATTGTAATTGGTTCAATGTTACTGGATGCAGCCAAACAGGGCCATGCCACGGGGAGTGATCTACTTGGGTGTATCTTTATGTGAGAATAGAGCCAGTGGTCTCGGGGCAGACTCTAGTCTTCAGGTTAACATTGCCTGTGTTAAACAAGCAGCCATATCTGCTATTTACTTTGCATAGCCTGCAAGTGCCCATACCTGACTCAGACATGTCAGTTCAAATTAAATGGACCTCTACATCCAGTCCATTGCCTCGACAGTCACCCAGGTTTCCAAGCGACTCAGCACTGCAGAAATACGTCTGGAGATGGAGCGACTGATCTCAGATTGAGAACGGGTGGATGCAGTATACAGACAACAGGTCGAACACTACAATCGCCAGAGAGCAGCCCTGGAGTGAGGCCTGCTGACCGAGGAAGTTCTCCATCCCTCCATCTTGCTGCAGATCATTGAGCACACCGCCAAGCAGGGCCATGCCACTGTCGAGATTCGTATGGAGATGGAGCGTCTCATCACAGATGGAGAGAGAGTGTATTCAGTCTACCGCCAGCAGGTTGAGCACTACAATCGCCAGAGAGTTGCGCTGGAGCGAGGCCTGCTGACCGAGGATGTCCTGCACCCATCCATCCTGCTGCAAATCATCGAGCACACAACCAAGCAAGTTAATACTTATACTTTTAGGTCATAGAAAAATGTAACTAATTCTATTGCATTTGTATTAAACGTTCTTTACTTGAAGTGAAGGAAAGAGAGGAGAACCCAGTGCAAGTCCATTAGAGGGTTTAGCCCAAACCGGACTTGGTGTAGTTTACGAGAGGTGCGTCAGAGCACCACGATGAGCTCCTGTAAAGAAAGAGCTATGGAGTACTGGTAATGCGCGGAATTTCCGCGTTACATCATGGTGAGCCCATGTTACCGGCGAGCCCATGTTACCGGCAGGCCTGTTGCCGTGCCTGACGTCACATTAAATTTTACAGTAAATGTTATGTATGAAATGCTGGGTCCTCATTAACAAGTCAGTCAGTCTTTGTGAAAGCTCTTGAAAGAGTTCTGTATGTGATCACTGTGCGGTATTCTGTTGTCACATATTTGGATTAATAAACCCTTTTGTTATATCTCTCAGCCAAGTGAGTTTGTGAGTTAGTTCTCCCCAACCTACTGTAACAAATGTAGTTAGCAATCATATTAATATTGTTAGATATGTATCTGAAATGTCACATTGTCATCCATAATTATATATATGTATGAGGAACATATTTTGTAGAATTGTATTGCAAGTATTAGTAACTAAGTGTGATTAAGGACTAAGCAGTCAAGCTATCTGCCTTTAAACTCAAGTGTCAGATAAGGCAATCTCCTTTATCAATAAGCCCACATATGTAGATGTCACAAAGGCCTAATGCCCTTTGTGAATCAGGGAAATTGCATAAGTTATTGGCACACCTGCCAGGTGTGCAGCAGGATTAATTGTAGACCAGATAGGACCTCAAAGGAGTGTCAAACCTAAGGGGACCACCCTAATTGCATTGACTACAATTAGTGCAGCTAGCCCTGATAACTAATGTATGTATAACCACTTAGATTGGCATTGAAGTCCACTCAAGGTGGCATGTATGTAGATGCTATTAGCACTTAAGTAGCTTGGGGTTATAGAATCCTTAATTGTATGAATGTCAATTGTATAATGAATACCAGGGAGAGCCAGCAGTGCCACCTGTGAATAATGAATAGAAGTGTTATGTGTACTGGTTGCTAGGGAACCATAGGATGCCCCTGTAGTAAATTGTAGGAACTAAAGTGTAACTAGCAGGGACAGGCTAACAGAGCCCCCTATTGATAAATGTATGAATTGTATGTGTCTGTGCTGGGGCATGACCCAGCTGTCAATCAAATATTGTAGGAATGATACTGGCCTGTGATTGGTGAATGAGGTGGGGGCCTGAAGGTCAGGGGCCGGACTAAACTGTTGATTGTATTGTACCAATAAAGATCAGTAATTGAGAAATCCTCAAGGTGGAATGTGAGTGAGTGAGTGAGTTTGTGTTTTACGCCCCATCAGCACCAGTGTGGGCTATTTAGAGGCAATCAAGGTGGAATGTACCTTTTGCTTGGACCTTATTTATTTAGCAGAGTGCATAGCTGTTTTGAACTTTAAGTCTTTTGGTTAATGATCAAACTGATCAGTAGTTAATAATTGGGAAGCACAGCCATGGATTTAAAGTGCTCGGATTGGAATTAATATCTGGGAAATGATAAACGGTTATACTGCGATACCATAATCAGTGGAGAGTCCAACCACAAAAATTACTTGTTTTGAAGACATGGATTATTTTCTAGAATGGACCATTGTACAGAAGAGAAGAAAGAAGATATAATACGTATGTCTGAAAATTATATGAACTCTGGAACAATGAAAAGAAAAGACAAATCCGACACAAGAGGAAGATGTGAGTGTCCAAACAGCAACAGGGTGCAGCAATCAACTGCCTGCTGCCTGCGATGTCAATGCAGTGAGTCAGCTGATCAATACTCACTGCCCAGTCCGAATTCATAACTTTGTGCTGGTCTGCACAATTTCTATTTATTCCTGTTACACCACGGTTATGCATATCACCTTGGCAACCCGGAAGTGACAAATCACGTACCTACTGTTGAGGGCGATGCCCATGAGGAGGAGATAATGGGATGAACTTAAGATACTTTGAGAGGCTACTCTGATGTCAATCACTGCTAAGGGCCAAATTTTACAAATATATTGTATCAAGAACATGTTAGTATAGTGATTCATATACTCACAGATGTTCAACTCTGTGTAATGCAGTACTTATACAAACTGTGAGAGTTGCCAAGCGTCTTGCTGGCCAACCACTCATGTATCTCACTGATGATGTTTATACGCATACATAAGTTTAATGAGACTATTCCTGTTGGTGATAAACTAGTGGGCTGATTTGGTTACCTAACTTGGGCTAGGCTTTCAAGATAATTGGGAGTTCACTAATGAAGGAATTAGCAAGTAGTGCTGTAATTAGCAAGTCATGTGAGCCTGAGTCTGCAAAGGGGGGAAGCTGGAAGTGGGGGCAATGTCTGGTTGTGGGCTGGAAGTCCACCAAACTGTTATTGGTTATTGATTGTAATTGGTTCAATGTTATTGGATGCAGCCAAGATGTAGCTGCTGCTTGTACTGTTTTATGCAAATGATGTTGATAATAAAACTGGGAACATTGTCAAGCCCAGGCAGTATTTTACTGATTGACTTCCACAACAGTCTCTTTATCAGTTATATTTTCAGGCACTTTTACTTTTCATATCTTAATCTCTGGAATTTTTCCATCAGGAAATTCTCTGTAATTTGCCTATATTTAATACAGGGCACTTTACAAAAGAAATAGGATTCATATAAAAGAACCTTTAGACTGAACACCAACGGTAGTCATCTTGGAGCCTTGGAAAGGGCAGGTGCCATTTAGAAGTTCAGATATGTTTGTATTTGAATTATTTATTGGAATCATGTTTATTGGAATCATGTATCAATCATGTTTCTGATTAAATGAACAGTATTTCTATTTGACATGAATTAAATTAGCAATAAATGCACGAGAATACTTAGATAGCAATGATTCATTAGTGAAACTTGGTTACGTCGCCGTAGTAGTAAAAAAAGAAACTTGTACAAGAAAGTGAAATACTTATGATCATTACGTAAGTTGTCTTTCAGTTTTACAAAAATTTGTGGTTCATATAATTAAGGTTCTCGACCTACACCTTAATCATATGAACCACAAATTTTTGTAAAACTAAAAGACAATTTACGTAACGATCATAAGTATTTCATTACCATAATTCAGATACAAACACATAAAAAGTTGTAGAATCATGCACTAGCTAGATTCATTCATAGATAGGGCAACTGTATGAATAACCATGTTCTTCTGAGTCTGATTTAAGAAAAACCTGTAGAATCCAGAAGGATGACCTTACAGAAGGAAGGATAACCTACCAGAAGGAAGGATGACCTACTAGAAGGAAGGACAACCCACCAGAAGGAAGGATGAGTCGACCTACCAGAAGGAAGGATGACCTACCAGAAGGAAGGATGACCTACCCTCATCACCTATTACGTTACGACCAACTCGACTTACGTATCCCCACACACGTATCAATCGTTGATGGACTCGATAAACGATAAAGTTTGATCTCTACAAGGGATCAAACGACACCTAGGTGTTGTATAGTTAATAACTGAATTACTTATACTTTACTTTTGGGTTATAGAAAAATGTAACAAATTCTATTGCATTTGTAGCCATTAGAGGATTTAGCCCAAACCGTATTGATGTAGTTTACGAGAGGTGCGTCAGAGCACAGCGATGAGCTCATGTAAAGAAAGAGCTACGGAGTACTGGTAGTGCGCGGAATTTCCGTGTTACATCATGGTGTGCCCACGTAACCGGCACGCCAGTCGCCGTACGTGATGTCACATTAAATTGTATAGTAAATGTTATGTATGAAATGCTGGGTCCTCATTAACAAGTCAGTCAGTCTTTGTGAAAGCTCTTGAAAGAGTTCTGTATGTGATCACTGTGCGGTATTCTGTTGTCACATATTTGGATTAATAAACCCTTTTGTTATATCTCTCAGCCAAGTGAGTTTGTGAGTTAGTTCTCCCCAACCTGCTATACCATAATTGGTGGAGAGTCCAACCACAAACATTACTTGTTTTGAAGACATGGATTATTTTCTAAAATGGACCATTGTACAGAAGAGAAGAAAGAAGATACGCATGTCTGAAAATTATATGAACTCTGGAACAATGAAAAGAAAAGAAATTCCGCCACAAGAGGAAGATGTGAGTGTCCATTGTCCAATCAGCAACAGGGTGCAGCAATCAACTGCCTGCTGCCTGCTATGTCAATGCAGTGAGTCAGCTGATCAATACTCACTGCCCAGTCTGTGCTGGTCTGCACAATTTCTATTTATTCCTGTTACACCACGGTTATGCATATCACCTTGGCAACACGGAAGTGACAAATCACGTACCTACTGTTGAGGGCGATGCCCATGATGAGGAGATAATGGGATGAACTTAAGATACTTTGAGAGGCTACTCTGATGGCAATCACTGCTAAGGGCCGAATTTTACAAATATATTGTATCAAGAACATGTTAGTATAGTGATTTGTATACTCACAGATGTTCAACTCTGTGTAATGCAGTACTTATAAAAACTTCACTGCGCAAGCACACTCACTTGAAGTTCACTACACTGGGCATCCTGCACAGGCTACATGACAATGGACCTGTTTCACATAGCCTTGGCACTTGTGATCTGGCTGCAGACCCAGTCGGGAGCGACTAGGCCACTGACGACAACAAAGCCCATCACGCAAGACAGTCCTGCTCTACAAGCAGACCTTCTCCCTGATGGCGTCATGGTAAGGGGAGGTGTGCCACTTAAGACTATCCGTGCAGCTTGGGTGGTTCTGGTAACACTGCAGGTGCCTACGTATCCTGAGGGTCTTCTAGACTACATTGCTCGAGTCCGAGAGGCCGACAAGAAGGTTCACCTCCCAGGCAGCATTAAGAGGGACTGGCACTATCGACTTGACAGGATCCAGGAGAAGCACCCAGTTGACATTGGCCAGGACACACTGGGAGCTGTATCTAATCCACTTCAAGACGTCAATGCTCCCAGCCCTCGCGCCAAGAGGGGGCTCATCAACGTAGTTGGCGAGGCGATGAGCTTCCTCTTCGGCACAGCCACGACCAAGGACCTCGAGCAGTACAAAGCAGCCATCCAACAGTTGCAGCAGAGGACGGGCCAGCTGATGCACTCCAACCACCAGCTGCCGTCTATTGTGGACCAGACCAGCACCTATCTCAAGCGCACGCACAAAATGCTGTACGATGTGGTGCATCACGCCAAGGAGATGGATGTGTATATGAAGTCCCTATCTACCTACGTCTCGCATCTCAGTCGACGAGTCAGCACGATGGAAATTCGTATGGAACTTGAGAGGCTGGTAAACGATGCAGAGCGAGTCTACGAGGTCTACAGACAGCAAGTGGAGCACTACAACAGACAGCGTGCAGCCCTGGAACGAGGACTCCTCACGGAGGACGTGCTGAGACCCAGCCTATTGCTGCAAATCATGGATCACACCGCCAAGCAAGGTCAAGCAACGGTAAGTGATCTGCTTTGGGTCTACCGTTATGTAAGAATAGAGCCAGTAGTGGTCTCGGGGAAACTCTAGTATATAGGCTAGCCTTGCCAGTTCTAAACACGCAGGCATACTTGCTTTTCACTCTCCATAGTCTGCCAGTTCCGATTCCAAATTCTGCCATGTCTGTCGAGATTTAATTAGCCAGTAAATATGGATTATCAACCAGTACAGGGCACGTTTTCCAGCCGAATTTTTGCTCGGGAGAACGACCTCAAATCTGCCGGTCTGGCCCATTGTATAAGCCCAATGTGCAGCAATGTGCCCGGGGTCTGATCTTTAATCAAACAGAACTCATCAAGCAGTGCCACTTCAACCTGATTAAGGGACAAAATGAGACTGCAGTCAAGCAAGTAACTTCCCACACTTACATGATCTCGACCTGGGGCACCACCTTTAAGCAACGTTGTCGAGGTCAGTTAGAACAGGCCTAGTGGCTGGCCCCAGGCACCTATCAGGTTGAATGCAGGCTCTCTTGTATTCTCGAGAGTGACACATTTCTCATAGGGTGCACGGAAGAGTACAATATGCACGAGGAGATTGATTTGCCCAAGCTGCAGATATGTGGGCCTTTAATTTCAGCCACTCTCTTAAGGCCCCGGAGCTACTGGCTACCTTTCCAGCACTGGTGACAGCCCGGGCAGCTGTGGTCCCTTCCTTTAGCATGTTGGCACTCCTACAAGCAGCCATGATCACGGACACCCACTGGCAGAAATTCACGAAGCACACTCCAGTGCTCACTATTGTTATAGCTGTCATATTATTTCTGGCAATTGGAGGGGCACTGTTTTGCTACTATTATTTTTACAAGGGCTGGACATGCCAGTGGAGGTGCTGTCCCAAGGTACTGGCACCTGAGGACCTAACAGTCTCAGCCCCCACTCAAATTAGGTACATGGCATCCCAAGGTCCACTGAGGGCCTGCTCTTCCGATGAGCCAGCCGAGGTCTAATGATCTGGTCCTCGGCAAGTTAGCCTCCCTTTTAATGGTTCACTGGGGACTGAGAGCCACTGCGGGGTTCACAATTTCAAATTGGGGACGCTCAGGGAGGTCACTGGGCTCCATGAGTGTTGATCCTTTCCCAGACCGTCGAGAGGGCTTGGGAAGTAACTTATATGGGCTAATGGCAAAAGCTTGGATGATGTTGTGGGTAGCCTAACTGCCTGTGTGAAGTAACTACTGTTGTTATCAAGTCTAAAGTAACTAGTGAAGGTCACTGTGGAATAATTTAAGTTTTATGGATTGCACGCGGTGCAGTAAAGTAGCTGTTTATTGCTCTGAATGTATTGTTCACACTGTTATATTCTCTTATGGGGAGTCCTCCGTTGTCCTCCGAGTCACTCAAGGCCTATTCAGACACCAAGCAGATTGCTACCGTTGGTGGGCCAGAACAAGGAGACTCCCACCTTGTCTATCATTGAACAAGTAAACAGCCGTGCCCATATTTTCCATTTACAAGGCAACTGTATGAATAAACATGTTCTTCTGAGTCTGATTTAAGAAAAACCGATAGAATCCAGAAGGATGACCTTAATTACAGAAGGAACGATAACCTACCAGAAGGAAGGATGACCTACCAGAAGGAAGGATGACCTACTAGAAGGAAGGACAACCTACCAGAAGGAAGGATGAGTCGACCTACCAGAAGGAAGGATGACCTACCAGAAGGAAGGATGACCTACCAGAAGGAAGGATGACCTACTAGAAGGAAGGATGACCTACCAGAAGGATGGATATTGGATAACCTACCAGAAGGAAGGATCACCCACCAGATCATCATTCATATAGCAAGTGAATAGGATATACTTATGTGTGTTTACAGGGAATTAGCTGCTGCATTCCCAGAACTACTGGCTTTACAAAGAAACTTGTACAAGAAGGTTAAAATATACATTGTTCAAACTTACATTTCTGTCTCCTTGTCTTTGAGTTCTGCATGCATGACTAGTCAGCAGTCATAACCCTTCCAGTACAGGAAGCATACAGAGCCATCAAGCGACTACAACTAAGATCCGGAGGGAGAGAGGTCTCACTGGAACTTGACTAGATAAATAGCGAATTTAGAGTATAATCCTATACCTTACACTAGAAGTCAGTTATTCTGTTGTGAAGGAACCCTGATCAAGTTCTTGAACACTTAGTAGCTGATCCAAGCGAGCATTAATAAAATCAAGGAAGCACAGCACCAGACACCATCTAAACAGTACCGGCTGACAATTATTAATTCCCAAATTAATAAGCACTGCAGTGGTACTTGTGCCTTCCTAAAAGCAGCACATTACCGGTGCCAGTTAGGTTACCTACATTTGTACAAGAGTGAGGTATCCACATTCCCAGTATAATAGTGAAAATTGAATATGAGAGGATCAGGATATCTAAAGTCTCAGTAGTAGTGAAAGTTGAATATGAGCGCATGTAAGCCCTGCACCAACAGCAGATGACTCACTTCCAGAGACAACGCGGAGCCTTTGAACGAGGAAAATTAAGCAAAGAAGTACTGACGCCAGCCATATTACATAAGACATAGGAGTACTGAAGTACGCAGTCTAATGCGAACTTCGCCCGTTCTTAGTAGACAGGACTACCTATTGTTCCACTTTGAAAGCATGGCAGTGCCAATATCCAATTCAGGAATGTCTGTGCAGATTCATTTAGCAAAACACCATGGTGTTATCACTGGTTATATCGTATAGTGCTGATTGTCTCAGCTTCATACGCTGATCTGTGGACCATTTAAATGTGAACTGTTTAAATGTCAATTCATAATACGTGACAGTTGAATTGTTGGGACCCCACATTTTTCCTAATTAATATATATATGTATTTGTGTGAAATGATTCAATGTTCAATGTATGTCTACTAAGTCATAGTATACCATTGTCAGTATCAGAGTAATATATTTCAGTCTTGATGAGCCCATGTTGTAGAATTATAGGATTTGTAGGACAATGGGGTGCCAAGCCTTTTTTGCATAAATTAGGGGTATCTGTGGCCCAGCCAGCTTCCCTGGCCCAGGGTGATTAAATATTTAAATGAGGTTACAGCACTATAAAGCTGGCAGCTGGGCAAAAGGCTGATTGTCTCAATCACCTAGTCTCTGACAACCCTGTCTGGAACACCCCAGCTTCCAGCTTCAGTGCATCTTCAGGTCTACTTCTCTACTTCTTCCAAATTGTCAGGGTAGTGTTTACTAAGTATATGTTTATGTTTATGATAATGTTCCAAACGGAGGTATAGGAATAGGTGTTGTGTCAGATTATAATGTGTCTGTCTTAAGTGTGTGGGAAGGGTAAATTTAAAAGATTGAATGATTAAATATACAGGAGAGATAGCGGAAAGTGGTGCAGCTGATATGCATGAAACCTGAACTAGGGGTAAGGCCAGTTCAGAGGTGTATTTTGGAGTTAAGTCGTACAAAGAGAAGTAGGCTAACTTGAGGCGTGATGTCTGCCGAAAAAGACAGGAGGGCGAGTTGTCAGCCGATGACAAGAAGTGCTTGAATGTATCACCTAAGGGCATTCATAGCGGCAGTTAAGTGAAGGGTCATATGCCAAGTAAAGTGTTTGATATTATCCAACAAGTTGAATATTTATTGTAGTAAGAACATGGAAAACATAGCCATTTATACACAAGATACCTTGGGAGACATCCCTAGTGAATTGTTAGAAGAGATTATAGTGGCTATGGAAAAACACTTTCTCAGCAATAATAATTGGCATGGAGATGCAAAGGTGAGAGACCATCAATATTTCCAATTTATGATTTCCCTCAATTTCCGTTTAGAGGCTGGGCTTTGCTTCATGCCTAATTTTCTTTTGTAATATAGTCGCACTTTGTGCACCAGCTTCAGCTATCACTGCATCAATTTTTAGTCCTGATCACCTGTAACTGTTAAGCAGTCATAAATATTACTTGGTATTTTTCACAATGGGTTCCAACTGTCTTATGTCTAATAATGATTGTAGTACTTGTATGAGTGTTGTGCATTTCTGTAATAAATGTTTAAAATGTATATTCTATTCTTTGTGTTGAATAACATTAGTATAGGAATGGTAGGATAACTTGCATTACTTCAAGCAAGTTATGAATTCTTCAATAGAAGTACACTATTGAGATAAGATGATTATGAACTTGAGATCTAGTAACAGTACAGTGCTAGAGGACCGGATCTAGTGCTACAGTACAGTAGCCATTAAATTTAAGTTATTGGGGTTCAGCTTCCCCATGTCTTTCGATAAGGCCAGGAAATTGATATTCCACTAAGAAACATGAGGCCGGAGATAGTATAACTTTGAAAAGTAGCCCTGTTCTCCAGAGCACATAAGTCATAAAGCGACTGGCAGAAGACCTACACACAGTGTCCTGCGGCAATAGATTCATTACATAAGTATTACGATTCGGTCCAACTCACAGCCAAGCCAAGCATTCACATATAATTCCCATATTTATTTCGTAGTTAGTCTTAGGTTGGTAGTAAGTTATCGCCTTATTTAGGCCATACGATAGTTAATCACAAGGACAGGTCAGATCTTCTTAGCAACGGATTGTTATGGCAAAGAAACCATTGTGTGTCCTTTTGGAGCTCTGTTCACGGCCACTGTGTACCAATGTGCCACGAGCACGCCCAGAGATGTGAGGTACCTATCAAAATCTGAGTCACTTTTCTTGAAGGAATTAAAGAGTTACCTGATAATACATAATTTTGATCTTACCTTTTATCTTTGGAATGTAGCCCTCTGGTGCATTGCAAACGAACCATCAAATGACCCAAACAACGGCCATTTTTTATGACATTAATTCAAAGAAAACATTTTCGAGTATGTGAAAGGGCAGTTCCATTAGAAAGATAGAGAAAATTGTCATCTTTTACATGTTTAAAGAGACTCATCTTGCACTTTAAAAATGTCCAATTTCACAAAAAAGATTATATTAATTTAATTTTAAATAGTTATTTTTAAAATGTTTAACTTTCTCAAAACTTTCTCATTGTTTCTATTGGAGCTACCCTTTCAAATGTTAAATTCATTTTCTGTATTGCTGATTGTATGATTATGCAATTAAACAAATCTCAAATCTATAACATGTTTTCAAGTATCATGTAAAATACATGGTGAGAGATCCAACATGTCTTATTTTATAAAAAAACTTTAAAAATGTAAAAATTATAAAAATATACCTGAGTAAAAATCTATTCAATATCATTCAAATGAGAACTACTTGGTAAGTACCAGATGATCATCTGAGATGAACTTGTTATTCATCTGAGATGAACTTGTTATTCACAATAAAAAAATATTTGCAAATTGTTTGACAACTCATCCATAATTGTTGTTTTCTCATTTCATAAAATTTTGCTTGATGTTTCAAATAATTTGTATCTTAATCATGTTAATTCTTAAATAATGCTAAAATTCATAAGAAGATTTTCAATGCTTTTGCAAAATTTTAAAATTTTGCGACCATTGAGCCCTTAAGCCTACAAGAACAAACACAAATATTAAAGCTAACTTAAAATCTTCCAAAACTTCTTGTTTCTATCAATAATAATTCATGATTCTTCTGCTCAAACAGGATGTCCAGAAATAGGAATATTAACCAAATAGGACTTTTTGTAAAGTTTTGCACCTAGATGTTACTATCATAAAAAGATTAACCGCAATATGTTATGAACCTGTAACTCCTGAGTTAATTATCATTACGAGGACAAATCAAACATGATATCCAACATATTCAAATCATAATTTGATAAACAAGATCAACTCTGAATATTATGTGCTGTTGGAAGTCCACGAACCTCAATCTTCCTTGCGGAGATTTAACGGCCGATTTCATGATTTTCATCAGATTTTCGCAGGATGACAGATGATGATTTCTTGTCAGGAAATGGCTCCTGTTTGTTGACGGTTTCACGATGGTCGAAAAATCTTCATTTCCATTAGCGTCGATTTCACTGCAGCTGAAGAATCTTGTCATAACGCTTCAAGGATGCGGGGGATCACAAGCCAATCCATGCGACACCAAAGTTGTCGTCAAATTGAATCTGTAAGAGATCATTGTCAAATTGAACCAATGTAAATTTGACTCAGGGTATTTCATACATTAAAGATAGATAGATACACGGGAAGTGCAGCCCTCTAAGCCCAGTTCTGGGTGCTCACAAGGGTTGATTGATGAGATGGGAGAGAGCGGGAGTCCTCAACATGCTACACATTTACCCATGTGAGGGATCTTTTACTTGCCCAGTACAGCCATTGATACAAGGGGCCGCCAATAGTGTCACATCCAAACTAAAACAGCGCATTTTCTCAAAGATTTTCAACTTTTTAACTAAAACATTGAAGCATTTCAAATGTCAAATGACACAATTTCATATGAAGAATGACAATTGATTTATATTATTAAACTAATTGACAAGTTTTTTTCATGTGCAGACAATGCTGATATCGTGATGGTTTAAAATTCAGAGATTTCCTGAATGTGTGAGGAGTCTGAGGACCCTGTAAACGTTTTAAAATATTTTTTCTATTGTAGAAATCCTACAAACAATCAAAGATTGCATAAGGACAGGCAAATGACAGATCTTTAAAACATTAGGTCCAGTATTTATGCAATTCGTGGGATAGTCATTAAGGATGGATGGATGGATGTTTGGGGCTTTACATCCTGTATTTATGCACTTGGAAGGCTAATTAGGACAGGACGAGGACACGGAAATGAGGCGAAGGATGATTGAAACAGCCATCCAACATAGGCCAAGGTGACCCGGCAAGAGCTGGATCCGAACCCTGGACCCAGCGATTGGCAGTCCAGCAGGCTACCACTAGACCAACCGTCACCCCTAGTCATTAAGGAAGTTGATGGCTGGATGGCTAGATGATTGGGGCTTTACATCTTATATTTATGCACTTAGTAGGCTAATTGGGACAGAAAGGGGACACAGCATATGAGGTGAAGGACGATTGAAACTGCTGTCCAACACAGGCCCTAGCGACCCGGCAAGAGCTGGATTTGAACCCTGGACCCAGCGATTGGTGGCCCGCATGCCGCAACTGATTAAACCACACCCAGGACAGGAGGAGGACAAAGTGCTCAATGAGGCAAAGGAGGATTGAAACGCCTCATCATCCGAAGAATGAAAATATCAAGAGTAAAAATGGCGAAGTGCATTTAGATCACAGAGAAGCCCTAATTTGAAAATGAAATTACCACAAAAGAAATTTTTTTTTTCTAATTTGGTATTCAAATCTATAATATAGAACTTAATGTCAGTAAATGACACAAAGCCTGACAAAAGTCATAAATTTTCATTTAAAAAAAGGACAAAATGCTTCAATTGAGCAGAATTAAATGCATACATACAAAAATATTTGAAAAAAAATTCTTACCAGTCATATTCCGTTTTAACCCATTATCAAGATGGATTTGATTTCAAAATGCATGCCCCTCCTTTCCTGTTTCCTGTGATGATGTCATCAGCATCAGGAAATTCCGGAGGAACCTTAGTCAGCAGCATTGCGCAGTTATGCAGGCTGCAATGCAGCAATGGGCCATCAAAATCCTTCATGCTGTGCAAGCCTGGAGGCTGAAAAGCAAAATAACCTGATTACCCATTGTTCAATTATCTATGTAGGCTTAACTGAAAGCTATCAATAATGCAACCATTCTACCTGCTAAACAATTAATCATCCAACTGGTTCATCTATTCTATATCAGCTTAATAGACACACAGATAATCAATCAATGCCTATTTTTGATTAAGTATCATCCACAAGCATATACAACATAATTAAGTAGAATTGAAAAATACAAAACCAAAACCATCTAAAATGGTGCTGCATGGTTAAAGGCTCATAAGCTCCAAGCCAAAAGGACAAAGGCAGTATGTTATTGCAATGACAATGGACACACCCCCCCCCCCATCAGCCAATAGCAGGTGCAGCCTACACAGTAGTCTTCTTACCATGAATCATTGTTTAATCCTAAGAGGTCTATGCTAGAGTAATTGGAAATACAGCAAACAGGCAAACCTTTGGCAAGATTGCATACTCTAATGTACAACCATGTCCAACCATGGCATAATTTATGATAATCATGAAAGACCGGATAGTTACCATCCACAGTTGTATTGATCAGCAAACTGACGCTGTGAACTACAACACAAACAGCTTGAGCTTGCAGCTTGTGTTTGTGAGTGACCGCACAGTCGCAGCAAAGACCATTAAAATGATAATTTTGTCTTCTATAATGTTCTGTGGGTTCTCTATCACTAAAATAAGGAAACTCTACTCACCTACATGTTCTCTGGCCAGTCTCCTGCTCAGCTGTGAGTCTAGCTTCTCTGTGGCACAGCCTGCTTTGTCCAAGGACGCCAATCGACTGATCAATACAAAAGCATTTCGCAGCTGTCAACTTTAGTGTCCCCAACTAATACTAGGGGCTGCGATTTGAGACCACCTAGTGGAAAATTCTGGAAGTAGCAAAATGTTGCATTCTGCTAGGCTGAGGTTAGTATTGCATTTTTGCATCTTTTCGAAGTAATTGTGAATAAATCAGAACATCCAGATTGTGATATTAGTCCAGTAGAATAAATGGAAAGCGATAAATGAGTTTGTTGTGCTTTCATATGCTCATAAACACAGATGACATTGACATGAAATGGGCGATAATTTAAGAATCTTATTTGTGTTTACTATATTTTGACAGTTCTTTCCAAGTGACAGCTGTCAAAATTGTCATTCTCCTGTTTGACAGTGACAGGCTGATAGAAGTAGGTCATGTTTTAGGTGCTTAGTGACAGATACCATTGGCTGAGTGGCATTTGCATTGCGATTACTTAAAAATGTTTGATTTTAAATTGGAGGCTGCATGTCAGTCCTCATATGACCAATTAATATTTTATTTTTCAGACGTCAATTGACCAGGCTTTGGTGCGGTGTTAGAAATGCTGCGACAGGTACATCTTTGCAATCTTCAATAATACATAGGCCTACATGTGTTATTTATAACATATTTGCATTTATTTTATTTACTATAAACTCAATAAATATATATATCCTGTGACTAGCAAAAATCCTGCGCTCTGATTGGCTGATTAGTCACAGTATATATTTCCATATCCATTAATTAAATATGCGGCCTGGTGGATATGAAATTTATCACCTGGTTGGCTGTGAATATCACTGTTTACAGTCAAAATATCAGGGCCTATGATATTGTAAAAAATACCACCCTTCAAGGGTGATATTTCTTAACAATGGTTATGACATCACCGGCATTTCAGATGCCTGATGACGTCACAAACCAAGCAATGGCCAAAACAATAGGATTGTGACGTCACCTCCATTGTTGCTCCATGGTGACGTCACATTTTTGTAATGGCAGAAAATAGTCCCTTTTTATAATTGAAAATTTGAGGTAAAACAAGGTGATAAAAACAAAACAACCACGCGTCAGGGCACTTCGTACAATATCACTCGCTGTTGTGTGAATTAATATCACTCTCGCCCTGCGGGCTCGAGTGATATTAATTCACACAACAGCTCGTGATATTGTTACTCAGTGACCCTGACTTGGGTTGTTTTGTTATAATATCCACCTCATTGAATATTCATGAGGTGGGATATGAAATATATCCATCAGATGACATCATCACATTGTTATGTTACCATGACGTCACCACCCACCAGTGCAGATGTACCCATTGTGACGTCACCAGATTGACCAGCTCTGGACTTTTTATGAGAAGCGTTAGGCCTATGTGTCACTGCCTAGCTCCACTCCTGTGAGGAGCAGCATCTATTTATTGACACCAAAATTTAGCAAATCTAATTTTGTTTAATCTGAAATAGGTCCCAACATAATGAGATAATAACAACTGAAATTCATGTTGTCAATAAAAATGTTTCACCATGCAGCATTGCTTAGCTCATTTCCAGACAAAGAAAATGATTAGGAGTATTGTCAAAGGATATAAATATTATACAGTGACCTTGCTTTATGGGATATGGAATATATTCACCCTCGGACTCCCATATCCCACTCGGGCTACGCCCTCGTGGGATATGAGTCCTCGGGTGAATATATTCCATATCCCATAGCAAGGTCACAGTATAACATATAATATACTAGAGATACCCATTGAGGGACATTTTTAGGGGGAATGGAGGCCCCCCCCTCCCGACCCCCCACTATATGTGAAAATGAAGAGGTAGATTGCCAGTGATGGCAGTGGAAATATTGACAGGGAAATGATAGAAATCTGCAGTTTGTCTGAAAGCATGTGCTTTGATTGAAATGGTAGAGAAATACGTGAGCAGGGAAAAGATGTGAATGGATTTCAGGAAGTATTGGTGATGAGAAAGAGTTAGTGATATTTTGGCACATTGCCAAATGTACACAGCAGTCGTGTGCAGTGAGTCCTTTGCTGTGAGGTTGTGGTTGAAGAAGAACGTGGCGAAAGTGAAAAATGCATTGGTGATTGGATTATGCTATACAGAGTAGACTTGAGAGACAGCGTGTAGGAGGTTGAATTATAGTTGAGACATCTTTATACGTTTAGGGCTTGGAAAGAGCTTTAAAATGAGGGTAAGATGACGAAGATACGATGAGTAGAAGTGGGTCAGACAGTGTGCAGGCATGGAAAGCAGCTGACACTGGAGTGTGTGGATGGCTTTCGCGGGAAGAGAGACTGTGGCACCAGCCTCTGGCGTGAGCAGACAGTGAACTACAATGGAGATGCATGCACTCCTGGTGGGGAACAACTTTAAAGGCAGAAAACGTAAATAAGGGAGCTGTTTCGCTGTTATGGCCTAGTTCAAAAATAATGAAGCCAAAGTGTGACATGACCATCAAAATTTTTAAAATGTTCATATGTGTCAAATGACCACATAATATTGTAACAAACATGTCTAGGTTCTAGAAACTGTATTTACCATTTTGCTGTGGTTTGTGGATAACTGATAAAAGTGGAATATTGCCAAATTGTTTTTATTTTTATTTCCATGGCAGTAAAAGAAAAGTAGACTAAATGGTAACTTATCTTCAAATTAAATCTAATTTTTTTTGTTGGATGACAAAACTCATATACTCTTAAGTCTCCATGGCTGTTTTCATCCAAATTCACCAAATATTTTATGAGGAAAACATTATTTTTCGAATTTTGTTGAAATATAAAAAAAAAAACCTACATATTTTCTCCTCAGATATACACATTTTCCTCTAAAATGATTTCACCTGTCCTGTGTTATGCGTCTGTATGTGAGCTTCGAATTGGTACCAAATAAGTGCCACCAAAGTGAATACGAACAGAGCAAATGATGATAGAAGCTTGTTTTTTAGCCTATTTTTCCAGATAAAAAGCCAATTTTGGGTAATGCTGTGACACAAAAGTCAAAAAAGTGTTCTGGTTTTGACTTAAATCTATTTTATATGCATTATCAATAATAACTGGATGAAGTGTAAGAGTAATTACAAAATTAAAGTGAAATTTGTGTTAGTTATTGCCTTTTTCAGCAAATTGGCCCCAAATTTTGAGGAAAGCTTCACAAAGAGCAAAATTTTGATAATGAAACATTGAAACATACTGCAACTACTGAAATATTGTGTTGATTATCACTACAAGTAATACTAGAATGATTGCGTTACACCTTACAAGGAAACCATGAAAATATGATCAATATTTTCCATAGCGTTACGCTTGCGACAAAGCCCCATTTAAGAAATCTTTGTATTTTACCACCAGAAACCAGCTGTTTACCTGGATTACTTGATTGTTTCTCAAAACTACATAGATTTTGCAATATTACAAGCCAAACCAGAATTAAAATGGAGCTTTTATTGCTCTGTTGCACAACAAAGTATTCTGGGCGTTACGCTTGCGACGGATTCACCTACCCTGCTATTCATAGGAATTTTTTAGTGAACTAAATTTTCCACAACCATAAGAAGCTCCAAAATGGGTAAGCAGATATAAGACTAGGTCTCAAGGGCCAAAAGATTCAACTGACACATGTCAAAGGGACACTAGAGCATCCCAGATCAGTAAGCGTCAAATTTGACTTAATTTTTGGAAGTCAACCTTTGAATCCAAATAGCTCAATAATGTCAACACAGGCAAATATAAATACTTGATTTGATGGATTTATGAAGCCTGAGGATGTAGAGATTCCAAAAGGTGTTGAAAAATTGCCTTAGAATATGTCCAAATTTGTAAAACTGAAAGAATTCAAGTGGTCAAAACTTTTATGTCACGTTTTATTTGTGAAAAAATGCTTGTTTTTCAATGTAATTCAACTCTATCTCAATAACTATGCGACATGTCGTGAAATTTTCAGGAAAGTTGCACAAGAATGTAATTAAAGCAATGGTGTACCATTAAGTTGTCACATACAGCCATTCTCATATTTTGAGACCCCTACAGAAAATATGCTGTGTGGCTTCATTATTTTTGAATTAGGCCTTATTTGCTGTTATCAGAAGGACAGGATAGATCAAGAAGGATAGGTGGATGGTTTAGGTGAGTGGCATCGCTAGGGGAGGAGTTTTTGGCTGTTGCAGGTGTGAGCATGTCACCCATGATTTTTGCATCTTATACCCGGCAGGGATATGTATTAGCTCTTTGTTGTTTCAGCAACCAATGTAAAACCAATAGACAAAGTGCTGATTGCCAATCGGGGTGAGATAGCATGTCGAGTGATCAGGACTGCCCGGAAGATGGGCATCCAAACAGTGTCAGTGTACAGCGAGGCGGACAAGGACTCCATGCATGTGGCTATGGTGAGACACGCTAACATTCTAGGCATCTGAAATTTACTTTATCTACCATTTCTCATGACCTGAGAACTTTGCCATTCTCCTTAAAAAAAATTGAGAAAAAAAACTTTCCTTTAACTTCACAATGTACAAAAATAAAATGTGTCTCTATCCAAATTTGAAAATGATGAGTTGACTCTGTGAACTTTACTGTCATGTTGACAAACTATTCTTTGTTATTTTTAACAAGATGCAAGTATTTTCCAAAAGCAAATAAGTGATATTTTTCCTTTTCCCAGAAGATGAGATGACAGGCTATCGTTGACATGAAATTTATGTTACGATTTATTATGGAATATCTTAAAAATTTTAATTCTAGGCCGATGAAGCGTTTCTCATTGGACCAGCATCATCCCAACTGAGTTACTTGAACCAACAGAGGATCATCAGTGTTGCCAAAAACAGTGGGGCCAAGGTATGTGTTAGAAATAATTTTATTGATAAAAATAGCCTTATTTCTCCCGGTGAAGAATATTCAAAAGAATTTTCTACATTTGACCGAATTTCGAGGTCGATATTTAATACCACTTCAAATGAAATTGCTTGCGAGCCATTGATTTTCGATGTTTATTTTATCCTGTGCCTCAATATTCCAGCCTTTTTGCCCAAATCTTATGTTTCGGCCCTCAATGACATGACATAATTCCATCTTTATCAGTGTTTAAAGTTTGACTGTCTTGTTAATTCAACTAAATTTATGTATCATATTTTTATGTCTTTAATTTCAGGCTATCCATCCTGGTTATGGTTTCCTGTCAGAAAACACAGAGTTTGCTGAACTTTGCCAAAAAGAGGGAATCATCTTTATTGGGCCGCCTTCCTCTGCCATTAGAGACATGGGAATAAAAAGGTAATTATTTTCTTTTAAAGTTTTCATCTAAAATGTCCTTCGTAACGTGACATATATGGATAGAAAAATAGATGGATAGATAGATAGATAGATGATTGATGAAGATGGGAGAGTGCAGAAGTCCTCAACATGTCACACATTTACATAGGCTAATATAAACTTCGAAGTGTGTTTAACATTCATCATAAGATGTAATTTACATCTGCCTGGCCTCTAATTGCCAGTTGTTGTAGATGTTGCTGGTGTAGCCAGAATCTGAAATTTCTTTTCTGGTGCGGCTGGAAAAAGTAGGGCATTAATTTTGGCATGTCTATATTTCTACACCTTTTCTGTTTTTTTTCAGCACATCAAAGTCAATCATGTCTGCAGCAAATGTTCCAATCATAGAGGGTTACCATGGCGAGGACCAATCAGATGCCAAGTTGAGAGAAGAGGCAGACCGCATTGGCTTCCCTGTCATGATCAAGGCCGTTAGGGGAGGGGGCGGAAAGGTGAATAAAATTTTTATATTTTGCAATTATATCTTTTCATTCTGAATTGATAGGAATGATGCTACTGGAAACTAGAAGTGGTAGATCTGAATGTTAAATCACTAAGGACTGACATATTTGAATTTTAGCTTGTCGCATTAACTAACTTGACAGATTTTCTCTCTACGAAAAGAACAATTTAGCTTACCCATAATTTTTATCAAGTTGACATTCTTAAAAAATTTAGACCTCTTTTTTGTCCTTTCGAGCGACCCCAGAAAAAGTGCCTTGAGAAGATCTGAGAAGCTAAAGATCAGTCATATCTGGCCTAATTTGCAAAATAAGGTCAATGTGACCTTTTTACCTTCTGTCTTAAACCCCTTCACATTTTGCCCAGATCCCTTTTAATCTGTTTCACACATTAAAAATTCAATAAAAACATAATTTGTTATTTTCAATGTTCAAATCAGTTACGTATTAAAAATTGAGGACCCGACTGCACAAGCTAGGCTGCCTAAACAACTTATTCTGATCTTCTACAGACTATTGATTTGTATTATAGTTAGATTTTCATAAAAATTTTAATAAATTTCAGGGAATGCGAATTGCCATGACTCCTGAAGAATTCAATGAGCAGTTGGAGTCAGCAAGAAGAGAAGCCATGAAATCTTTCGGCGATCAAGTCATGTTGATAGAAAAATATGTCTCAAGACCAAGGTAAGGGTTGATCTAACTAATTTATGAGTAATTCTTGAAATTCTCAACAATTCTCTAGTGACACCAAATTATTTTATGGATGGCTAATATTTTGGCTGTAAGGCAAGACATAATTAATATTTAGCTTCTCGAATCGAGAAGATTGTGTGAAATCGTAGAATGGTTAAAATAATTGGTAAAGTTGGTTTGTGAGTTTCTTCTTATTTGCACCCTATCTGTTGTTCTGCACTTAACTTTTTTCTGCTTTCTCCTTTTCAGACATGTGGAAGTGCAAGTTTTTGGCGACCAACATGGAAATTATGTTTACCTGTACGAGAGGGACTGCAGTGTCCAGAGAAGACATCAGAAAATTATTGAGGAGGCTCCTGCGGTAATATTCCTCATTTCGAATAGTTTGTTGACAAAAATGTTAAAATATTGGCTTTAGATTTGAACACTTCACCACTGGGCCAGCCCTCATTACCCAAGTTGTTAGTCAAATTCAAATTGCTGTCTACAGACTCAACACCATCCTCCGATTGCAGGGTTCGTTAAAACTTACCCTGCTGACAAGCGCTATAAAATGACAGAGTTTTATGAATATGCTTATCTTTTTACAGCTTTTTTCCGGCAATTTTTCAAAAAAGAAAATACTTAAAACAAAAAACAAGACAACAGTGACAACATTCAAACATTCATTCAGTTGCTTTTAACAATGTCAAACTGTGAATTATGTCTTTCATGCCGGAGACTTGTTAATCCTTTAATGACTACTTCACTGAAACATGGTGCATGTGGTCAGGGTAGGTTCACTAGCCTACACTGAGAGGTGAGGATGCTCAACACCGTGGCTGGTAAAAGTTGCCATTGCCTGGAAATTTTAAAATTTCAAAAGAAATTTTGAGAAGTGGACCAAAAAGTTCTTTCGATTTCGCCATCATTGTCATTATTTGTAGAAATGCCGCTTGTAAATGTGGGAAATTTTGGTATTATTTTTTAATTGCCTGAAAATTCACTTTTCTAGCCTTGATCAACACTTCACTTCAGTGATGAACAATTCAAAGTTAAATACTCTGTGGTCAGTGGTCACTGGTCAGCCTATTTCAGTCCAGAATGAAAATTTCCTCTTTACAATTGACTGATAGATAGATAGATAAATAGATATGGTAAGTGCAGCCCTCTAAGTCCAGTTCTGGGCGCTCACTGATGTCGGGACCTCCTATTTTATTTTTCAGCCTGGAATCAGCGAGGAGACTAGAAAAGCCATAGGAGAGGCGGCAGTGAGGGCAGCTAGAGCTGTAGATTATGTTGGTGCTGGTAGGTCCATTTTCTTTCCTCAGTTTCTGTTACTTTTCTGTTTAAGGCTTGTTCATTTTCACCTAAGGGAAAGTGAGTTTGTGTCTTATTCCCCATGAGCGCCAGTTTGGGCTTCACCTAAGAAAATCCACCTGATGCTGGCATGTTAAGGGCACAAATTGATGGATGTTAAGTGGTTGCACGAAGCATTTGAAATTTATGATGTAATTCCCCATTCTGCAACTGAAAACTTTTCAATTTCCGAATTTGTTTAGAACAGACTACAGGGGGCGTGGCTTATTATAAGCTCCACCCTCTCAATTGCTTCAGCCAATCAGAATGCTGGAAATTTTGATAGATTTTCATTCCGAAAAAAGTCGTCTGCCCATGAACTAACTGCTAATTTAATGAATTTTAATTAGATTGAGATTTGAATGATTGATATTATACACAATGCCCACAATCAGTGTCAATCACAGGCAGAGTTGTCTCGTGAATCAATTGAACAATATCCCTCCTTTCAATTAATTAACGGAATAGAATAGAATAGATATTTAAAGAAAGGTTGAACAAAGAACATTAAATTTCGGCCAATTTCAAATCTCTTGATCGATATAGGCCTAACTAAAGAGCAAATAATTTTCTTACACAGGAACTGTTGAATTTATTATGGATGCTGACCAGAAATTCTACTTCATGGAAATGAACACAAGACTTCAGGTTGAACATCCCGTCACAGAAATGATCACAGGAACTGACCTGGTAGAGTGGCAAATCAGGGTAAGTATGTTTTAAAGTTGTATGATAGATAGATAGATAATTTCAGTGCTTTTCTTGCCATTCCATTAGCCACATTACACTGGCAATTGTGCAGCGTACGAATTACATACGTAAATTTTACGCACGAAACTCACAAAAAAGAGCCGATCCGTAATACGTACGTACATTTTCGAACGAATTTCGTACGAATTCAAACAAATTTCTGACAGGACTTTTCATTTACTTTGGCCATTTTGGTGCAATATGGTTATCACCAGTTAAGACCTTGCATTGGTCTATCTAAAAAAAATCATCAAACAAATCAAGTTAAGAAGCCCAAAAACGAAGTTAACACGAATGAAATCCATACAAAAATTTACGTATGTTTTACGTACGTACATTTTCGTATGTATTTCACACGTGAAAACAGTCAATTTACGTACGAAATACGCAAGAAAGAGCACCGTACGTTTTACGTACGCTGCACAATTGGCCGTGTAGATGATCAGTATTGGCTATAATGCATCTTCCATATGGCTGAAGAAAATTGCATAATTATGCCTATTTTGACTGAAAATTAGACACAGATGCCTAATCATTTCACTCAAAATTGGCTGTTTTGGCTAATGGAATTTCGGTCTCAGATAGATGTGCACTCAGATGGAGATAGATATGCACTCAGATAGATAGATAGATACGTTTTTGTCAATGACTGCAGAACTGAAATACAATTGAGTGGTTTCCATTTGTATTTCATAATCATGGTAATGTTTCTTCTTGAATCCAAATTTTGAAAAATGGTCTAAATTTTAATTTAAGGTCGCCTCAGGAGAAGAACTACCAGTCAAACAACCAGAGTTGAAACTGCGAGGCCATGCATTTGAAGCCAGGATTTATGCGGAGGACCCAGACAATAACTTCATGCCTGGGGCTGGTCCCTTGCTTCATCTTAGTACCCCTGTACCAAGCACAAACACAAGGGTGGAGACTGGAGTTAGGCAAGGTGATGTAATCCTTCACATATCACTCGGGGATATGGTTACTTTAATTGGACTAAAATTAATAGTTTATCTATGATTTATTTATCAAATTTAGTTAATTGTGCAGGAAAAAACTAGACGGGAGCATATTTGCATATGCACTACTAGCAGGGGGTTGATCAGCAGTTTGTTCACCTCATCACTGACTGACATTACTGGCTGACATCATCGGCTGACATCACCGGCTGACATCAGTGGCTGACATAACCGGCTGACATCAGTGGCTGACATTAGTGGCTGACATCACCGGCTGACATCACCGGCTAACATCAGTGGCTGACATCAGTGGCTGACATCACCGGCTGACATGAGTGGCTGACATCACCGGCTGACATCAGCGGCTGACATCACCGGCTGACATCAGTGGCTGACATCAGTGGCTGCATCATCGGCTGACATCACCGGCTGACATCAGTGGTTGACATCAGTGGTTGACATCACTGGCTGACATCAGTGGCTGACATCACCGGCTGACATCAGTGGCTGACATCACCGGCTGACATCAGCGGCTGACATCAACGGCACATCACCGGCACATCAGTGGCTGACATCAGTGGCTGACATTAGTGGCTGACATCAGTGGCTGACATCACCGGCTGACATCAGTGGCTGACATCACCGGCTGACATCAGTGGCTGACATCAGTGGCTGACATCAGTGGCTGACATCAGTGGCTGACATCACCGGCTGACATCAGTGGCTGACATCACCGGCTGACATCAGTGGCTGACATCAGTGGCTGACATCAGTGGCTGACATCAGTGGCTGACATCACCGGCTGACATCAGTGGCTGACATCACCGGCTGACATCAGTGGCTGACATCACTGGCTGACATCAGTGGCTGACATCACCGGCTGACATCAGTGGCTGACATCACTTGTTGACATCACCGGCTGACATCAGTGGCTGACATCACCATCTGACATCAGTGGCTGACATCACTGGTTGATATCCGGCTGACATCACTGACTAACATTGATTGACATCATTGACCATATCATAACTATCAATAGGGGAGCTCCAAAACACAGGAGAGAACTCCCAATAAGAAGAAGAAGAAAGTGTAGCCACCTTGTGTAAATAGACAGTACTACTACTGTGGTTGCCATGGAGATGGTAGACTCGGAACTGGACGACACCTAGTATCCCTAAAGACTAGCCCTGCTAGTCTAATTAAATTACAGGGCAACCACATCAGATATTTGGTCAGAGAAGGTTGGAGTTTTCCTTGATGCCATATTAATGATTTCACAGAAATGCCAAACTGGATTTTTTTTCGCGTTTGCTGCATGCCAAATAATATTGTTCCTAAATCAAACAGTAGAGTGTAAACTGTGTAATAAATCACCCTAAAAATAGAAATTATTTATCTATTTAAAAAAAACTCTTCCGAACATAGGCTCCACTTTTGGAAATGCTCCACTTTTAATAGACTATATATATCCTAACATGCATTTAACAAATTTGATATTTTGTGTTTGTAGGTGATGAAGTGTCTGTTCACTACGATCCCATGATTGCCAAGTTGGTCGTTTGGTCTGGAGATAGGATGGCAGCCTTACGGAAGATCCGTTCTGAATTAAAAGAGTACAATGTAAGTTATTTATTCCCTCCCGGTCGGTACGACCGGTGAGGGTATGGATCGACCACAGCCAAGATCCGCCGTGTTTTTTGATTTCCGGTTTTGTGACGTCACTTGAAAAGACACAATGAAGTAGACTACTATTTCTTACTTTTCTCTGTATTCATAGCTTCCCGACCCCCTATTTGTGGTCTTACTGGTACATACACTTCAAATGCATGTGTCAACCATGTAAATTTCATCTGCATTCAAATAAATATCGTGAAAAGTGGATTTTTAGTGTGACGGCCACTTCGGGCATCATCGTGGATTGCGTCGTCTTCGGGTATTTCCGTATGCCACCTCATATCAGTCGCCTAGCAACCAGTCAGATGCCCTATGGCTTTCATGGAGGCAGGATGTGTTTCATGTTTTCTTAGAAAATTCCCACTTGATAAGCTCTTGTGAAGGTTAGTAAAAGTTTTCTTCGTTTTCTGAATGTTGATAATGTGAACAGGTGAAGCAGAGGACACACATGTGGCTGGATAGCTCAAGTCAAGACGTTTTGTTAGTAAGCTCAGCTCAGCCTGCCTACACAGGCCTTGTACACTACGTACATGGTGCAGTCACAGTGTACAGGCAAAATTCAAACACTCACCTCAATGCTAGCAGTTTTGGAATAATGGTGGTACATTTCCAGATTGATTTGATAGGATTTATTTTGCTCCTGCTATTGAAATAACATTGCTGTCTTTTGTTTATGTCTGACAAGATTTGGTGACGCTACAATGTAACAAACCATTGCAATGCTATGACGTCATCTCTCATGACGTCATGATTGACTGCAATGTCCCTAGTGTCAAAAACTGTAGGCACTTTGATAATGCCTGCACAGCTACTTACTGTGTCAATTTATAAAGGCAATAAGAAGGCCGGAGCATATCATATCATTAAATTGATTACCTGGGAAATTGTGCTCCTACCTACACAGTATCCAGTGTAATTAAACCCCATAAATACACCATTTATCTTGTCCTTATAAAGAACTAATTCTCTGTCTGACAGGCTTACAGTACTATGACCACATTCACCTTATAATATGACAAACTGTAATGGCTCAATTGATTGCTGGGCTGTCTGCTCAGAGAGTAATGTCATGCAATGAACAAATGTTTTGGCTGCATCTGCCCAATTCAACTCAAGGGCCAAGCATTTATAGATTGATCAACCTTTTGCTAAAATCATCTGCTAAATATTCGGCTATTCCAATTGAACACAATCAAAAAATTACTGCTTTTGATAATATCTGGTGTGTCATAGTTGTATTAGAGAATTAATTTGACCCATATCAGTGTTGTCTATCATTGACGGCCGTCATGTCGCCAGGGGGCGTGGCAGTCAAGAGGGCTATGAGGAAGTCAGTGTTGCCTGCTTCTCAAGCAACTGGAAAGCACAAAACGGTTGCCAATTGTTATGCATTGTCAAATTGGGTCAATCAATTTTATCCTGTCTGTTTTTACTTGTCTACTAATTACTTTTCATCTTTGTCTTTGCAGCAGCCGAAAGAGGTGATGCTGGCACAGCAGCTGAAGAATCACTTCGACCATGGACTCACAACATGCTGAAGATAAATTCGACAAAATGAAAAAAAAAATCTTTCAGCTATAGTGAAGTAGCCCTTATTTCAAGTATTTCATTGAGTAATGTTGGTATCAACTGCGTCACTGTGAATCAATCCATTCTGTGTATTGAATTTGTGGTTGAAAAATATATAGGCTGAGTTTTGTAGCATAATAAATAAATTAATCATACAAATTGCATGTTCCAATTAATATCCTATATTAACATTTAAACAATGATATTATTTTATTGTGTGAACATTGAACAAGATGTACTACAATTCTGAAAATAGATTAGGCGATGCCCTCAATGAGGAATGGGAAATTTCAATGAAATGATGCTTTTTTTGTCGCACCTTGTGGCCGTACTTCCTTCATCTTTTCAGAATATATATAAGGAATTTTGGTTTTAGGCAACTGCACGCCATATTGGTTAATGGCAGCATGTTAGATTGCTGGTGAAAATTATCAAGCCCGCTACTTTATATATGGCAAGATTCTGACTTATACGATTTCCTCACAAATGTGCATAACTTTCCGTTAACCAAACTGAAACTCAATTGCTCTGGCATTACTTTTGCCCAGGATGGATGATATGCCTATACTAGTCCTTTAGTTGCATGCCTCCTGGAGCTAATGAGACACATGATCATAGGATGACACATTGTCTAATGTTACATGCACCACCCCTGCTCGTACCAGGGATATATACATACACATGCTCCTGTCATATAAGCACATGGTCAGGCTATAGACTTTGTCAATTCATTAGTCGCCCCTTCCTATATCCTCTCTTGTCAAGTATCACGACCGGGAGGTGCACATTCCATGTGCCTCTAGTTATCCTTATTTCATTGCTAAGTTACTGTTCTACGTGTAGGCCGTATTATATATAAATTAGCTTAACATAAAAATTTCTAAAATAGGTAATTGTGTGTTTCTCTAAAAAAAATAGATAGACATGCCAACTTTTTGCACCAACATCTTTCCAAGAACTCTGTGTGAAATCGTAAAATTGCTGTTTTCTAATGGGCAATTCTATTATATTTTATTCAGACATTGGATGGATGATTGGGGCTTTACGTCCTGTATTTATGCACTTGGTAGGCTAATTAGGACAGGAGGAGGACACGGCAATGAGGCGAAGGATGACTGAAACACCCGTCCAACATAGGCCCAGGTGACCCGGCAAGAGCTGGATTCGAACCCTGGACCCAGCGATTGGCAGTCCAGCACGCTACCACTAGACCAACCCTCCCCCCTTATATTCAGACATCATGAACGTCAAGCTTTTCTCAAAATTTGATGATATGAATTCAGTTTCCAGTTACAATCCAACAAAGTCACACCTTTATTTCCAGATTGTTGGCCTTGCAACGAACATCCGTTTCTTAGATAGTTTAGCAGCGCATCCAAAATTCTCAGAAGGTGACGTCCACACGGGATTCATCGACCAACACTACAGCGAACTCTTCCCCCCTAGGTACCTCTCGAAACAAACTCTTTGCCAAGCGGCTCTTGCTCTGGTCTTATCAGAGCAGAAGATGGAATTGGAAAGAGCTATGGACACTAAAGGTGAGTTTAGTTTCAAGACTTGGTTAAGGCACCCTGCTAAGACAACCCTGCCCACACGGCCTGCAAAAGTCACTATTTGCGGTAAAAATTGCATATTATGAGCTACTGACCATTGGATGTCATTTCTAACAAATGGCATTCCTGTGGTTGTAAAACTTTTTGGAAAATGGTGTTAACTACTTTCTAAGGAGAGTTTATCCCGTAATCTCTGTCTAATACTCTTAAGTAGACCATATGTAATCCAATTAGTGGTTGCTATTGAGAGGTAAACTTTCTAATAGATCTACTTGTAAAGATTTATGGCATTTCATATGGAAAGGTCACATAAATTATACCCTTTTTAAAAGGTTTTCTCATTCCCTTAGCTGATTGGCTGAGGGAGTCAATTAAGTCAAAATCTGAAATAGTGGCTGAAGCTGGCCGTGTTGGCAGTGTATCTGTATGGGTTAGGCCAAACATAATTGATCTTTAGCTTCTCGGATCCTCTCAAGGCACTTTTTCTAGGGTCGGTCGGTAGGACAAAAAAAAAAGGTAAAAAAAATTTTTTTATATGTCAAAAAAAAATTTATTTTTTTTCTGTCGGGAGTAAATCTATTGTGTCGGCGGGTCCGCGAAGCTAAGAATCAATTATGTGTGGCCTTAAGGATGTCATTCTCTGACTTACAGGGCTTTACTTCCTGTATTTATGCGCTGGGTAGGCTTAATAGGACAGAAGGACAGGTGGGGACCACACTAGTGAGGCGAGGTGGACTCTTGGCAAAGATGCCGTATTGATTAGTTTGATGTATGTAAATTATTGTACTGAAGCATAGTGAAATTATAATACAACGGCACATTTTGAATTAAATCACTTGCACAGACTAAATATTTTGTGTGTGCGTTGATTAAATGATACAAAGGTCTGCTAAATATGTATGACCAAGAGCTTTTGCCTACCTCTCATGGTAATGAATACTAATGATGGTATATAGATAGTTCAAATTTGTGAATTTAATTTATTATGAACATTATTTATCAATCTTATATTTTTTCTTGCAGAGTCCTTTTCCCCATTTTCATTGGCGTTTGGGGCTCGTGTCAACAGTGTTCACTCCAGAAGAATTTCCTTCAAAGATGGAGACAATGGTATGTTCAACATTTCTTCGTTTCTAAATTGACTTATCTTTCTTCTGTAAAAAACAAGTAATTTATGTGTGTTAGCATGTCATAAGATAGTGAAGCGAACCAAGGGAAACATATTATTATATTCACTACATAGATCATTTTTCAACTGCCCTGCGAAACAAGACAACTAAAAATAAAGAAAACTAGAAATGAGTAACTGCAAGCAGTAACAAAACTTCACCTAGAAATATTGGTAGAAAATGAAAAAACGAAATAACAGAAGTAATTTGAAATGTTCCAAAGTAATTTGAAAAGTAATTTGAAAAGTAATTTCAAAGGCAATTTGAAAAGTACTTTCAAGGTAATTCGAAAAGTACTTGGAAAAGTAATTTCAATAGTAATTTCAAAAGCAATTGCAAAAGTAACATGTCAAGTAACATTACAAGTAAATTGACAATTACTTTGAAAAGTACATTGACAAGTACATTGACAAGTACATTGACAAGTACATTGACAAGTACATTGACTTGAATATTGTACATGTACCTGACCAATACCCGCAGGCCATAACCTGTACCAAACCTGTACATATTTTCATAACTCTAGGTGAAATACTGAGGTAATAGTGGGCAATTCCAAAATGGCCGCCATTTTGTGTCAGTCATTTTGAATTTCTCCACACTTGTGTGAACAATACCGACAAGCCAATACGTGTACCAAATTTCATAACTGTATGTGAAATACTAAGGTCACAGTAGCCAATCAAAAAATGACAGCCATTTTGACTTAACTGGAAATATGAATTCTTCGTATAAAAAAAACATCTAAATGAGTACTTGAATCAGTCACAAACAAAATAGCTATATGAAAAATTGCATGGTGTTCAAGGTCATTGAAAATAGCACATTTTTGCACTGAAATTAGCCGATTGACCTTGAAAAATTAGGTCAAGGTCAAATGTGAAGGTCAATTTGGGGTGAATGGCAAAAAAGAGGAGTAGTTTACTATAGCATGTTATCAGCCAAAATCAATATTTCATGGTGAAATGACGAAGGTCACCAATATTGATGACATACCAATGTTTAAAATTACATAACTCAGAATGCGGCCAAAGAAATGCAACCACAATACATCCACAGATGTCCCGTAAGTCAAGCAACATTTTGCCACAATTTGAGCTACTTTGCATGAAAAACGTGCAATTGCATAAGAAAAAACCATAAAACACTAAAAGTGGTCATACGAGACCTTGATCTTGACCTACATTCATCAAATTAGGTCACATTATGTAAAAAATGTTTTAAACAAACTTCCAAAAAGAACAATGAAATCCAGCAATAAACGAAAAAGTTATTGCCATTTGAAATTTTTTGAAGTCAAACTTTGAAGTGACCTCTGACCTTGAAAAATGGTCCGGTGTCAAAAAAACTTGGGGAATGTAATGAGGGCATATGAGGCTCCATTCATGAATTTTTTGAGGGTAGGTTAGGGTGAAAGAATAATAATAAATAATAACTAGAAATCGGGTAACCGCGATGCGGTGACAAAACTTCACCTATCATATAATTATTGGCGGTGAAATTAATGTGAGAAAACACAGAAATGATATTGGAAATGACATTGGACATGAACTTAAACATGAACATGAACATAACCTCGCACATGAAGCACATGTACTTGCACATAAACATGTACATAAACTTGTACATGTAATTGCATGCGTCTTGCACATGTAACACTACATGCAATATCACACACAATATCACATGTAATATTATGCAATATCAATTGTAAAGTTACATGTAATGTATTCAACATACAATATCACTTGCAATATCATGCAAAATCATATCACATTTAATATTAATTGAACACCTGTAATTTTGCATGTCACTTAGAATGTACATAGTGTGCACAGATATATGGAAGTACTTATAAACTATTATGTGGCTCCGTGGTACAATGGTTAGCATTCCCGCCTTGTACACATGAGGACGTTGGTTCGAACCCAGCTCCGGCCATGTCCAGAGGTTATCATTATAATGATTGGTATGATTGCCATTGAGCAGATTTTTCTGGAATGGGCGCTATATAAAATCATACTATATTATATTATTATATTATATCTGTCCATGGACTAGTTGTGATGTGACAGATGGTCAGCAGACAGATAAACCCTTACTGTAACATGTCAATCGGTTTGTGGCCATACATTGACTGATACATTGACTGATACATTGACTGATACATTGACTGATACACTGACTGATACACTGACTGATACACTGACTGATACACTGACTGATACACTGACTGATACAAAAATATTTGACCGAAAACACGTAATTTTGAGGGTTGGGCGTTCTTTTAAACTATCAGAGCTACAAGAAAACATTCAGAGAATGAAAACTATAGGAAAATTTGAGCTGGCCGAATATTACATACAGAAAATAACATGGACCAGTAGATGGACCAGTAGATGGACCAGAACATGGACCAGTACATGGACCAGTAGATGAACCAGTAGATGGACCAGTACATGGACCAGTACATGAACCAGTACATGGACCAGTACATGGACCAGTACATGGACCAGCGCATTGACCATGCATCAACCAGTACATCAACCAGTACATCAACCAGTGCATCAACCAGTGCATCTACCCAAACATCAATCAGTACATCAACCTTGGAATTTTAGGAATGCATTGGCTAACATACTTCTAGTCCTGAAAACATATCGAAATGACTGCAATTTCTGAAAACATACATTTTTCAGGGTCCGGCGATCTTTTTAACCGTCAGTGATACAAGAAATCGTTCAAATACAGAAACTAGAGGAGAATTTGTCCTTTCCAAATCTATTTTCAGATTCTCCGTAACGTTATTAGGACCGGAGATACGGCTGATTGAAATTATGGTACAATTCAGAAATGTGGACTTCAGAAATTTCTGAAAAAATGTAGTTTTTCACTTAAAATTACTCTAGAACCCAAACGGTTCAATGGAAACATATATAACTTGGCAGGATTATGTGAACGAAAGACGAAAGTATGCTCAAATAGCTTCATTGAAATAAAATGATTATTTCCTTGTCAAAATGGTGATAAATTGTGAAAATTTGACAAAAAACATGAAATTTTCAGGGTCCAGCGATCTTTTAAACCGTCAGAGCTACGACAAAATGTTCAGAAAACGAAAACTAGAAGAGAGTTTGGCCTTTCCAAATCTGTTTTCATATTCTCTGTAACTTAATTAGGACCGGAGCTACAGCCGATTGAAATAACGCTATAATTGATAAATGTGAAAAAATATCGTAAATTTTTCCCTAATTTTTTGACCTTGTGACCTTTACGGTCTAACATGGGTTAAGCCGAGGACCTTGAAAATTTACACGATACCTCTAGACTATTGTAGCAAGTATGTGTGACATTTTTGTAACAATATTTTGATTCCTTGCCTGTGTAAAAAAATCAAATGTCAGAAAAGTAAAATTTTTCATCATGTTTGACCTTGAATTTGACCTTGAAAATAAGTTTCTAGGTCAAAACCAATATGATTTTCATAATCAGAATGGAAAAATGGGGGGATCAATTAATTATTGTAACTCTCTCGAATCGATATTTCCATGTCAAAAACGCAATAATTTGTCAATTTTTAACATTCTCCGGTTTGCGATATTTGGAATTTTGTAGAAAATTAAGGTAAAATGTTAGAGGAATTTGGGTTGCATATTCTAAATGCACATATTTTTGTCTGTCTAGAGATAATACATCAAGGTGATATCATGAAAAAACATAATTTTCAGAATTTTTGAAAATAAGCACTCTTTGCACTTTGAAGAGCCAAATGACCTTGAAAAATGAGGTCAAGGTCAAATTTGAAGGTGGGTATGGGGGTTTTAGGGGTATCTTTGGGGGGGTTCACTATACATTGTTATGGCCTATAATCGATATTTCAGGGTGAAATTACCAAGGTCACTGGTTTTGATGACGCGGTTGTTATTCAAAATTACATAACTCAAAAACAAAGCATGACATCATCACAAAAAATACTTCTTACCATGCGCCAGACATTTAGGCATCACATTACATCAATTTTGATACCGTGTGGCTTACAGCCTTTGATTCCATTAGTGACAATTTCCAGCACTAAATATAGACCTGTGCAACCTTGACCTTGACCTACTTTCTTGAAATTGGGTCAGATTATGTAATGTACTTATAGCACTTAGAATCTAAGTGGAAAATGAAATATGCATGAAATTGCTTGTGATACGCTCTTAAGAAATATATGAAAAAACGAACTTTGAAATGGCCTGTGACCTTGAAAAATAATTCAAGGTCACTGTTACTGGGTCAGTGTAATGAGGTCATGTAATACTATATACCTGATTTTTTTAAAGAAATTTTTGTCCGGAAAAGAAAAATAATAATAAAAATACTTACGAAAACAAGAAACTTCACCTATGTAATAGGTGAAGTTTAACTAGAAATGAGTAACTGCAAGCAGTAACAAAACTTCACCTAGAAATATTGGTCGAAACGAAAAAACGAAATGACAGAAGTAATTTGAAAAGTTCCAAAGTAATTTGAAAAGTAATTCGAAACGTAATTTGAAAAGTAATTTCAAAGTAATTTGAAAAGTACTTGGTAAATTAATTTCAATAGTAATTTCAATGCAAAAGTAACATGTCAAGTAACATGACAAGTAAATTGACAAGTAAATTGACAAGTGCATTGACAAGTACATTGACAAGTACTTTGACAAGTACATTGACAAGTACATTGACAAGTACATTGACAAGTACATTGACAAGTACATTGACAAGTACATTGACAAGTACTTGAATATTGTACATGTATCTGACCAATACCTGCAGACCAAGCCTGTACATAATTTCATAACTCTAGGTGAAATACTGAGGTAACAATGAGCAATTCCAAAATGGCCGCCATTTTGTGTCAGACATTTTGAATTTCTCCACACGTGCGTGAACAATACCCGCAAGCCAATACCTGTACCAAATTTCATAACTGTATTTGAAATACTAAGGTCACAGTAGGCAATCAAAAAATGACAGCCATTTTGATTTAACTTGAAATATCAATTCTTCGTATAAAAAACATCTGAATGAGTACTTGAATCAGTCACAAACAAAATAACTATATGAAAATTGCATGGCGTTCAAGGTCATCGAAAATAGCACATTTTTGCACTGAAATTCGCCAATTGACCTTGAAAAATTAGGTCAAGGTCAAATGTGAAGGTCAATTTGGGGTGAATGGCAAAAAAGAATAGCAGTTTACTATAGCATGTTATCAGCCAAAATCGATATTTCATGGTGAAATGACGAAGGTCACCAATTTTGATAACTTACCAATGTTTAAAATTACGTAACTCATAATCCGGCCATAGAAATGTAACCACAATACACCCACAGATGTCCCGTTAGTCAAGCAACATTTTGCCACAATTTGGGCCACTTTGCATGAAAAACGTGCAATTGCATAAGAAAAAACCATAAAACACCAAAAGTGGTCATACGGGACATTGACCTTGACCTACATTCACGAAATTGGGTCAAATTATGTAAAAAGGCTTTTTAACAAACTTCCTAAAAGGACAATGAAATCCAGCAATAAACGAAAAAGTTATTGCCATTTGAAAATTTTTGAAGTCCAACTTTGAAGTGACCTCTGACCTTGAAAAATGGTCCGGGGTCAAAAAAACTCGGGGAATGTAATGAGGGCATATGAGGCTCCGTTCATGAATTTTTTGAGGGTAGGTTAGGGTGAAAGAATAATAATAATAATAACTAGAAATCGGGTAACCGCGATGCGGTGACAAAACTTCACCAATCATATAATAATTGGCAGTGAAATTTATGTGAGAAAACACAGAAATGATATTGGACATGAACTTGAACATGAACATGAACTCGAACATGAACTTGCGCATAAACTTGTACATGCAATTGCATGCGTCTTGCACATGTTACATAACACGCAATATCACACAATATCACATGCAATATTATGCAATATCAAATGTAAAGTTACATGTAATGTATTAAACATACAATATCACTTGCAATATCATGCAAAATCATATCACATGTAATATTAATTTATCACCTGTAATTTTGCATGTTACTTAGAATGTACATAGTGTGCACATATAATTATGGAAGTACTTATAAACTATCTGTCTGTGGACTAGTTGTGATGTGACAGATAGTCAGCAGACAGATAAACCCTTACTGTAACATGTCAGTCGGTTTGTGGCCATACACTGACTGATTCGCTGACTAATTCGCTGACTGATACACTGACTGATACACTGACTGATACACTGACTGATACACTGACTGATACACTGACTGATACACTGACTGATACACTGACTGATACACTGACTGATACACTGACTGATACACTGACTGATACACTGACTGATACACTGATATTTGACCAAAAACATGTAATTTTGAGGGTTGGGCGTTCTTTTAAACCATCAGAGTTACAAGAAAACATTCAGAGAATGAAAACTAGAGGAAAATTTGAGCTTGCCGAATATTATATACAGAAAATAACATGGACCAGTACATGGACCAGTACATGGACCAGTACATGGACCAGTACATGGACCAGTACATGGACCAGTACATGGACCAGTACATGGACCAGTACATGGACCAGTACATGGACCAGTCAAAAGACCAGCGCATTGACCAGCGCATTGACCATCGCCTTGACCAGCACATTGACCAGCGCATTGACAAGTGCATCAACCAGTACATCAACCAGTACATCAACTGGAACATCAATCAGTAAATCAACAGTGCATCAACCTTGGAATTTTAGGAATGCATTGGCTAAGATACCTCTAGTCCTGAAAACATATCAAAATGACTGCAATTTCTGAAAACATACATTTTTCAGGGTCGGGCGATCTTTTTAACCGTCAGTGATACAAGAAATTGTTCAAATATAGAAACTAGAGGAGAATTTGTGCTTTCCAAATCTATTTTCAGTTTCTCCGTAACTTTATTAGGACCGGAGATAAGGCCGATTGAAATTATGGTACAATTCAGAAATGTGGACTTCAGAAATTTCTGAAAAAATGTAGTTTTTCACTTAAAATTACTCTAGAACCAAAACGATTCTATGGAAGCATATATAACTTGGCAGGATTATGTGAACAAAAGATGAAAGTATGCTCAATTAGCTTCATTGAAATAAAATGATTATTTCCTTGTCAAAATGGTGATAAATTGTGAAAATTTGACAAAAAACATGAAATTTTCAGGGTCCGGCGATCTTTTAAACCGTCAGAGCTACAACAAAATTTTCAGAAAACGAAAACTAGAAGAGAATTTGACCTTTCCAAATCTGTTTTCAGATTCTCTGTAACTTAATTAAGACCGGAGCTACAGCCGATTGAAATAACGCTATAATTGAGAAATGTGAAAAAATATCGTAAATTTTCCCTTAATTTTTTGACCTTGTGACCTTTACGGTCTAACGTAGGTTAAGCCGAGGACATTGAAAATTTATACGATGCCTCTAGACTATTGTAGCAAGTATGTGTGACATTTTTGTAACAATATTTTGATTCCTTGCCTGTGTAAAAAAATCAAATGTCAAAAAAGTAAAATTTTTCATCATGTTTGACCTTGAATTTGACCTTGAAAATAAGTTTCTAGGTCAAAACCAATATAATTTTCAGAATCAGGATGGAAAAATGGGGGGATCAATTAATTATTGCAACTCTCTCGAATCGATATTTCCATGTCAAAAACGCAATAATTTGTCAATTTTTAACATTCCCCGGTTTGCAATATTTGGAATTTTGTAGAAAATTAAGATAAAATGTTAGAGGAATTTGGTTTGCATATTCTAAATGCACATATTTTTGTCTGTCTAGAGATAATATATCAAGGTGATATCATGAAAAAAACATAATTTTCAGAATTTTTGAAAATAAGCACTTTTTGCACTTTGAAGAGCCAAATGACCTTGAAAAATGAGGTCAAGGTCAAATTTGAAGGTGGGTATGGGGGTTTTAGGGGTACCTTTGGGGGGGTTAACTATACATTGTAATGGCCTAAAATCGATATTTCAGGGTGAAATTACCAAGGTCACTGGTTTGGATGACGCGGTTGTTATTCAAAATTACATAACTCAATAACAAAGCATGACATCGTCACAAAAATAACTTCTTCACCTGGGCCAGACATTCAGACATCACATTGCATCAATTAAGATACCGTGTGTCTTACAGATTTTGCTATCATGCGTGACAATCTCCAGCAATAAATATAGACCTGTGCAACCTTGACCTTGACCTACTTTCTTGAAATTGGGTCAGATTATGTAATGTACTTGTAACACTTAGAACCTGAGTGGAAAATGAAATACGCACGTAATTGCCTGTGATATGCTCTTGAGAAATATATGAAAAAAAAATTTTGAAATGGCCTGTGACCTTGAAAAATAATTCAAGGTCACTGAAACTGGGTCAGTGTAATGAGGTCATGTAACACTATGTACCTGATTTTTTTGAAATTTTTTTGAAGAAATTTTTCGTACGGAAAAATAAAAATAAATAATAATAATAATAACTAGAAATCGGGTAACCGCGATGCGGTGACAAAACTTCACCAATCATATAATTATTGGCAGTGAAATTAATGTGAGAAAACACAGAAATGATATAGGAAATGACATTGGACATGAACTTGAACATGAACATGAACTCGGACATGAACTTGCACATCTACTTGCACATAAACTTGCACATGCAATTGCATGTGTCTTGCACATGTAACATTACATGCAATATCACACACAATATCACATGTAATATTATGCAATATCAAATGTAAAGTTACATGTAATGTATTAAACATACAATATCACTGGCAATATCATGCAAAACCATATCGCATGTAATATTAATTTATCACCTGTAATTTTGCATGTTACTTAGAATGTACATAGTGTGCACAGATATATGGAAGTACTTACAAACAATCTGTCCGTGGACTAGTTGTGATGTGACATATAGTCAGCAGACAGATAAACCCTTACTGTAACATGTCAATCGGTTTGTGGCCATACACTGACTGATTCGCTGACTGATACACTGACTGATACTTATGATACACTGTCTGATACACTGACTGATACACTGACTGATACAATGACCGATACAAAAATATTTGACAAAAAAATGTAATTTTGAGGGTTGGGCGTTCTTTTACACCATCAGAGTTACAAGAAAACATTCAGAGAATGAAAACTAGAGGAAAATTTGAGCTTGCCGAATATTATATACAGAAAATAACATGGACCAGTACTTGGTCCAGTACTTGGTCCAGTACTTGGTCCAGTACATGGACCAGTACATTGAACAGTACATTGAACAGTACATTGAACAGTACATTGAACAGTACATTGAACAGTCCAATGACCAGAGCATTGAACAGTCCAATGACCAGAGCATTGACCATGCATCAACCTGTGCATCAACCAGTGCATCAACCGGAACATAAATCAGTACATCAACAGTACATCAACCTTGGAATTTTAGGAATGCATTGGCTAAGATATTTCTAGTCCTGAAAACATCGAAATGAATGCAATTTCTGAAAACATACATTTTTCAGGGTCCGGCGATCTTTTTAACCGTCAGTGATACAAGAAATTGTTAAATACAGAAACTAGAGGAGAATTTGTGCTTTCCAAATCTATTTTCAGATTCTCCGTAACTTTATTAGGACCGGAGATACGGCCGATAGAAATTATGGTACAATTCAGAAATGTGGACTTCAGAAATTTCTGAAAAAATGTAGTTTTTCACTTAAAATTACTCTAGAACAAAAACAGTTCTATGGAAACATATATAACTTGGCAGGATTGTGTGAACGAAAGATGAAAGTATGCTCAAATAGCTTCATTAAAATAAAATGATTATTTCCTTGTCAAAATGATGATAAATTGTGAAAATTTGACAAAAAACATGAAATTTTCAGGGTCCGGCGATCTTTTAAACCGTCAGAGATACGACAAAATGATCAGAAAACAAAACTTAGGGGAGAATTTTGCCTTTCCAAATCTGTTTTCAGATTCTCTGTAACTTAATTAGGACCGGAGCTACAGCCGATTGAAATAACGCTATCATTGAGAAATGTGAAAAAATATCGTAAATTTTTCCCTAATTTTTTGACCTTGTGACCTTTACGGTCTAACGTAGGTTAATCCGAGGACCTTGAAAATTTTTACGATGCCTCTAGACTATTGTAGCAAGTATATGTGACATTTTTGTAACAATATTTTGATTCCTTGCCTGTGTTAAAAAATCAAATGTCAAAAAAGTAAAATTTTTCATCATGTTTGACCTTGAATTTGACCTTAAAAATCATTTTCTAGGTCAAAACCAATATGATTTTCAGAATCAGCATAAGAAAATGGGGGGATCAATTAATTATTGTAACTCTCTCTGATTGATATTTCCATGTCCAAAACGCAATAATTTGTCATTTTTTAACATTCTCCGGTTTGCGATATTTGGAATTTTGTAGAAAATTAAGGTAAAATGTTAGAGGAATTTGGGTTGGATATTCTAAATGCACATATTTTTGTCTATCTAAAAATAATATATCAAGGTGATATCATGAAAAAAACATAATTTTCAGAATTTTTGAAAATAATCACTTTTTGCACTTTGAAGAGCCAAATGACCTTGAAAAATGAGGTCAAGGTCAAATTTGAAGGTGGTTATGGGGGTTTTAGGGGTAACTTTGGGGGGGTTCACTATACATTGTTACTGCCTAAAATCGATATTTCAGGGTGAAATTACCAGGTCATTGGTTTTGATGACGCGGTTGTTATTAAAAAGTACGTAACTCAAAAACAAAGCATGACATCATCACAAAAATAACTTCTTACCATGCGCCAGACATTTGGGCATCTTATTGCATCAATTTTGATACCTGTTGTCTTGTACACATTTTGCTATCATGCGTGACAATCTCCAGCACTAAATATGGACCTGTGCAACCTTGACCTTGACCTACTTTCTTGAAATTGGGTCAGATTATGTAATGGACTTGTAGAATAAAGAACCTAAATGGAAAATGAAATACGCATGTAATTGCCTGTGATATGCTCTTGAGAAAGATATGAAAAAATGAACTTTGAAATGGTCTGTGACCTTGAAAAATAATTCAAGGTCACTGAAACTGGGTCAGTGTAATGAGGTCATGTAATACTATATACCTGATTTTTTTGAAATTTTTTTGATGAAATTTTTCGTCCGGAAAAAAGAAAAATAAATAATAACTAGATGTCGATAACCGCTAGCGGTAATAAAACTTCACCTAGCAGTTGCTGAAAATAGTCTAAATATGTAAAGGTATATAAACAAGTATATAAACTGGTATATAAGCAAGTATATTTTAAATTATATAAACAAGCATATAAGCAAGAATGAAAATAGCATATAAGCAAAAATGTAAAGTAGTATATAAAATAGTACTTAAAACAATTTACCATATTTTTTTAAAGGTATATTGCACATGTTTTTGGTAAGGTGAGGAAAATATGAATTTTTCAGGGTTGATCTTTTTACCTGTTGATGCTAGAACAAAATGTACATCAATTAGAATAAGAGCAGAATCTGAGCTTTCCAAAACTGCTTGTATCATTCATTTGGCTTTATTAGAACCAGAGATAGAGCTGATAGAAATAATAGTAAAAATATGAAATTTCACCAAAAAATTGACTCTGAAATATCAAGTTTTGAACTTCAATTTGCTCCCAAAGGCAAACGGTTTGAAGGAGAGACTTGACATTGCACACACTACTGTAAATGTCTTAGGACTATTTCTCCAAATATTATCAAATTTTTTGAAGACTGACTTCTTTGTCAAAAAAATGTTAAATGATGAAATATTGACTGGAAACATGAATTTTTCAGGGTCCGGCGATCTTTTTAACTAGCAGAGATACGTTAAAATGTATAGAAAATGAATACTAGAGAAGCATATGGGCTTTCCGAATATGCTTTCAGTTTTTCTATAGCTTAATTAGAACCGGAGATACAGACCGTCAAAGTTTGGGTACAAATGCGAAATTGGAAAATGAGAGGGTCAATTTTGCAGTAATTTTTTGACCTTGTGACATTTATTGTGCAATGTAAGTCAATCCGATGGACTTGAAATTTAATAAATTTCTTCTAGGGTATTGTACAAGTAACCTGTGAAAAGATTGTAAAAATCCCTTTATTATTTCCTACTTCAAAACAATTTAATATGTCAAATATCCAATTTTGTCAAATGTTTGACCTTGATTTTGACCTTGAAAATACCTCCCAAGGTCAAAATTTATATTTTCTCCAGATTGGCAGTGTGTGACTTAGGGGGGGTCATTTAATTATTTGAACTACATAGGATCAATATTTACCTTTCCATATGGCAAAAATAGGCAAATTTTACATGTCGCGCGATATGCAATATTTGGAATTTTTTTATAAATCAGCATGAAGAGATAGATCAATTCCGATTGCATGATTTAAACAGTCCAGCTACTGGCTATTATAAATTATAAAATGAACCCGATATGCTGGAAAAAACATAATTGTTGGAATTTTTGAAAATTGATTGAATTTTAGCTTAAACAGGTCAATTGACCTTGAAAAATGAGGTCAAGGTCAAATTTGAAGGTGGCTATGGGGGTTTTATGGGTATATTTGGGGGGGTTGACAATACATTTTAATGGCCTAAAATCGATATTTCAGTGTCAAGTAATCAAGGTCGCCAGATTTGACGACGCGGTTGATACTAAAAATCACATAACTCAATAACCAAGCATGATATCATCATAAAAAAAAGCGCTTCACCTGCGTCACTCATTTACCGCAACAATTGGCTTGAATTCTATAAATCAGGAAGTTGCTGATATAGAGATCTCGCGTAACAACCTCTGAGAGTAAAAATGGACCTGTATGATGTTGACCTTGACCTACATTCTTGAAATTAGGTCAGTTAATATAGTATAAGTTTATTATACATACCTTATTGGGAAATTGTAATTCATTAGTAATTACATGAGTAATGGTCAATTGAAATATTGAAAAAAATGGACTTTAAAAGGGTCTATGACCTTGAAAAATAGGTCAAGGTCATTTATCTTGAAATTGTATTCTTAGATTATTGTAGGCTATGTACATGAATTATTTGAAAATTATTTGAGAAAATTTTTCGGAAAGAAAAAAAAAAAAAAAAAAAAATAACACCGATAATAAGAAACTTCACCTATGGTATAGGTGAAGTTTAACTAGAAATCGGGTAACCGCGATGCGGTGACAAAACTTCACCAATCATATAAATATTGGCAGTGAAATTTATGTGAGAAAACACAGAAATGATATTGGACATGAACTTGAACATGAACATGAACTCGAACATGAACTTGCACATAAACTTGTACATGCAATTGCATGTGTCTTGCACATGTTACATAACACGCAATATCACACAATATCACATGCAATATTATGCAATATCAAATGCAAAGTTACATGTAATGTATTAAACATACAATATCACTTGCAATATCATGCAAAATCATATCACATGTAATATTAATTTATCACCTGTAATTTTGCATGTTACTTAGAATGTACATAATGTGCACAGATAATTATGGAAGTACTTATAAACTATCTGTCTGTGGACTAGTTGTGATGTGACAGATAGTCAGCAGACAGATAAACCCTTACTGTAACATGTCAATCGGTTTGTGGCCATACACTGACTGATTCGCTGACTAATTCGCTGACTGATTTGCTGACTGATACACTGACTGATACACTGACTGATACACTGACTGATACACTGACTGATACACTGACTGATACACTGACAGATACACTGACTGATACAAAGATATTTGACCAAAAACATGTAATTTTGAGGGTTGGGCGTTCTTTTAAACCATCAGAGTGACAAGAAAACATTCAGAGAATGAAAACTAGAGGAAAATTTGAGCTTGCCGAATATTATATACAGAAAATAACATGGACCAGTACATGGACCAGTACATGGACCAGTACATGGACCAGTACATGGACCAGTACATGGACCAGTACATGGACCAGTCAAAAGACCAGTCAAAAGACCAGTCAAAAGACCAGCGCATTGACCATGCATCAACCAGTACATCAACCAGTGCATCAACAGGAACATCAATCAGTAAATCAACAGTACATCAACCTTGGAATTTTAGGAATGCATTGGCTAAGAAACTTCTAGTCCTGGAAAACAAATAGAAATGACTGCAATTTCTGAAAACATACATTTTTCAGGGTCTGGCGATCTTTTTAACCATCAGTGATACAAGAAATTGTTCAAATATAGAAACTAGAGGAGAATTTGTGCTTTCCAAATCTATTTTCAGTTTCTCCGTAACTTTATTAGGACCGGAGATAAGGCCGATTGAAATTATGGTACAATTCAGAAATGTGGACTTAAGAAATTTCTGAAAAAATGTAGTTTTTCACTTAAAATTACTCTAGAACCCAAACGGTTCAATGGAAACATATATAACTTGGCAGGATTATGTGAACGAAAAATGAAAGTATGCTCAAATAGCTTCCTTGAAATAAAATGATTATTTCCTTGTCAAAATGATAATAAAAGGTGAAAATTTGACAAAAGACATGAAATTTTCAGGGTCCGGCGATCTTTTAAACCGTCAGAGGTACGACAAAATGTTCAGAAAACAAAAACTAGGGGAGAATTTGGCCTTTCCAAATCTGTTTTCAGATTCTCGGTAACTTAATTAGGACCGGAGCTATAGCCGATTGAAATAACGCTATCATTGAGAAATGTGAAAAAATATCGTAAATTTTCCCCTAATTTTTTGACCTTGTGACCTGTACGGTCTAACATAGGTTAATCCGAGGACCTTGAAAATTTATTTGATGCCTCTAGACTATTGTAGCAAGTATGTGTCACATTTTCATAACCATATTTTGATTCCTTGCCTGTGTAAAAAAATCAAAAGTCAAAAAAGTAAAATTTTTCATCATGTTTGACCTTGAATTTGACCTTGAAAATCATTTTCTAGGTCAAAACCAATATGATTTTCAGAATCAGGATGTAAAAATGGGGGAATCAACTTGTTTATGTAACTCTCTCGGATCGCTATTTCCATGTCAAAAACGCAATAATTTGTCATTTTTTGACATTCTCCGGTTTGCGATATTTGGAATTTTGTAGAAAATTAAGGAAAAATGTTAGAGGACTTTGGATTACATATTCTAAATTGGCATATTTTTGTGTGTCTTGAGAAAAAATATCAAAGTGATATCATGAAAAAAACATAATTTTCAGAATTTTTGAAAATTAGCACTTTTCGCACTTTGACGGGCCAAATGACCTTGAAAAATGAGGTCAAGGTCAAATTTGAAGGTGGGTATGGGGGTTTTGGGGGCTACTTTGGGGGGGTTCACTATACATTGTTATGGCCTAGAATCAATATTTCAGGGTGAAATGTTCAAGGTCACCAGTTTGTTGACGCAGTTGTAACTAAAAATTACATAACTCAATAACCAAGCATGAAATCATTATAAGAAAAATCACTTACCATGCGTCAGACATTTAGGCAACTTCTGGCATCAATTATGTGACTCAGTGCTTTGCCAATTCTGAGATCCCGCGCGCAAACCTCTGAGACTAAAAATTGAACTGTACGACCTTGACCTTGACCTACTTTAATGAAATTAGGTCATATTATGTAATTTATATGTAGTAGATGCTATGTTATTGGAAAATGAAATTTGCCTGTAATTACCTGAAAAATGATCACTTGAAATAATGAAAAAACTGACTTTGAAGTGACGTGTGACCTTGAAAAATAGGTCAAGGTCATTCCGATTTTGTCAGTGTAATATGGTCATGTAATACTCCGTATGTGATTTTTTTGAGATTTTTTTGAAGAAATTTTTGTCCGGAAAAATAATAATAAAAATATTTACGAAAACAAGAAACTTCACCTATGTAATAGGTGAAGTTTAACTAGTGGACGTAACCGCGAGCGGTAACAAAACTTCACCTACTGTGGTACCAGTAACTCAAACAGACACAAGTAGATGAGCAAGTAAAAGGTACATGGAAAAGTACACAGGAATCATACATAATTATGTAACATGCATACAGACAAGAATACAAGAATGTTTCCTGTACATTGAGTACATTACATGCAAGTATGCACAGAAAAACGAGTACATAAACCAGTACATGAACCAGTGCATGAACCATACATGAACCAGTACATGAACCAGTACATGAACCAGTACATGAACCAGTACATGAACCAGTACATGAACCAGTACATAAACCAATACATAAACCAATACATGAACCAGTACATCCACCAGTACATCCACCAGTACATCCACCAGTACATCTTCTGCTATTTCTGAGAACATCGATTTTTCAGGGTCATGTGATCTCTTTGACCATAAGAAATACATGAAATTTTCAGGGTCCGGCGATCTTTTAAACCGTCATAGCTACGACAAAATGTTCACAAGATGAAAACTAGAGGAGAATTTGGCCTTTTCAAATCTGTTTACAGATTCTCTGTATCTTAATTGAAACCGGAGTTATCGCAGATTGAAATTATGGTACAATTCAGGAATATGAACATCAGAAATACCTGAAAAACTGTAGTTTTTAACTTAAAATCACTGTATAACCAAAACGGTTAAATGAAATTACATGTAATTAGCTAGAATTATGTAAACAGATGTTACAAAGAGGTCCAGGCAGGTTGATCAAAAATGGATGATTCCTTCCTTGTCAAAATAATGATATATTGTGAAAATTCGACAAAAAACATGAAATTTTCAGGGTCCGGCGATCTTTTTAACCGTCGGCGCTACGATAAAATGTTCAGAAAATAAAAACTAGAGGAGAATACGGGCTTTCAAAATCTGTTTTCAGATTTTCTCTATCTTAATTAGGACCGGAGCTACGGCCGTTTGAAATGATGCTATCTTTGAGAAATGTGAAAAAAAATCATAAATTTTTCGCTCGTTTTTTGACCTTTTGACCTTTACAGTGCAATGTAGGTCAATCCGAAGACCTTGTAAATTTACAGGAAGCCTCTAAAGTATTGTAGCAAGTATGTCTACCATTTTTTAAACAATATCTTGATTCCTTCTTTGTTAAAAAATATGAAATGTCAAAAATGTACAATTTTTTTACATGTTTGACCTTGAGTTTGACCTTGAAAAACATTTTGTAGGTCAAAATAAATATTATTTTCATAATGGCATTGTATGAAAAAGGGGGGGTCAGCCGTGCATTGTTACCCTGTAAAATCAATATTTCCTTGTCAAAAACGCGGAAATGTGTCATTTTTTAACCTGTGTCGGTTAGCAATATTAAAAAAATTTTCATAAATCCGGCGAAGGGGGTACACAAAATACGATTAAATATTATGAATAAGCAGGCCAATGTCCATCTGTCACCAGTAAATCACGATGATATCTTGAAAAGAACATGGTGAAAAAAATTCCTGAAAATGGCACCTTTTCAAACTTTTTCGGGTCAAATGACCTTGAAAAATGAGGTCAAGGTCAAATTTAAAGGTCATTTTGGGCTTATTGGGTGTATGTTTGGGGGGGTTTACTATGACATGTTATCAGCTAAAATCGATATTTCGAGGTAAAATTCTCAAGGTCACCGGTTTTGGTGGCGCGGTATGACTTTAAAGTACCGTAACTCAAGAACCGGTACTGCCAATGAAAAATAAAGACTCCGGCAGGTGTCCCGTGAGTTCGGGCACGTTTTGGCACCATCGACATAACTCTATGACTTACGGATTCTGAGATCCCGCGATCAACCTCAAACCATGAAAACGGACTTTGTACAATGTGACCTTGACCTACTTTCATGAAAGTAGGTCAAGCTGTGTAGAAAGTGTCTAGGACATTTCTATGTACAGGAAAGTGAAATCCGGTAATAACCGGATGACCTACTTGCATTTGAAGTTTTGCGAAATTTGACTTTAAAAGGCTCTGTGACCTTGAAAAATAGGTCAAGGTCACCCATATTCAGAATTTGTAGTAAGGTCATTATAGACCATGTATATGAATTTTTTGAATATTCTACGAAGAGGTTTGTCGGGAAGAATAATAAATAAAAATAATACCGATTACAAGAAACTTCACCTATGTGTAGGTGAAGTTTAACTAGAAATCGGGTAACCGCGATGCGGTGACAAAACTTCACCAATCATATAATTATTGGCAGTGAAATTTATGTGAGAAAACACAGAAATGATATTGGACATGAACTTGAACATGAACATGAACTCGAACATGAACTTGCACATAAACTTGTACATGCAATTGCATGCGTCTTGCACATGTTACATAACATGCAATATCACACAATATCACATGCAATATTATGCAATATCAAATGTAAAGTTACATGTAATGTATTAAACATACAATATCACTTGCAATATCATGCAAAATCATATCACATGTAATATTAATTTATCACCTGTAATTTTGCATGTTACTTAGAATGTACATAGTGTGCACAGATAATTATGGAGGTACTATCTGTCTGTGGACTAGTTGTGATGTGACAGATAGTCAGCAGACAGATAAACCCTTACTGTAACATGTCAATCGATTTGTGGCCATACACTGACTGATTCGCTGACTAATTCGCTGACTGATTTGCTGACTGATACACTGACTGATACACTGACTGATACACTGACTGATACACTGACTGATACACTGACTGATACACTGACTGATACACTGACTGATACACTGACTGATACACTGACTGATACACTGACTGATACAAAGATATTTGACCAAAAACATGTAATTTTGAGGGTTGGGCGTTCTTTTAAACCATCAGAGTTACAAGAAAACATTCAGAGAATGAAAACTAGAGGAAAATTTGAGCTTGCCGAATATTATATACAGAAAATAACATGGACCAGTACATGGACCAGTACATGGACCAGTACATGGACCAGTACATGGACCAGTACATGGACCAGTACATGGACCAGTACATGGACCAGTACATGGACCAGTACATGGACCAGTCCAATGACCAGCGCATTGACCAGCGCATTGACCAGTACATCAACCAGTGCATCAACCAGTGCATCAACCGGAACATCAATCAGTAAATGAACAGTACATTAACCTTTGGAATTTTAGGAATGCATTGGCTAAGATACTTCTAGTCCTGAAAACATATCAAAATGACTGCAATTTCTGAAAACATACATTTTTCAGGGTCGGGCGATCTTTTTAACCGTCAGTGATACAAGAAATTGTTCAAATATAGAAACTAGAGGAGAATTTGTGCTTTCCAAATCTATTTTCAGTTTCTCCGTAACTTTATTAGGACCGGAGATAAGGCCGATTGAAATTATGGTACAATTCAGAAATGTGGACTTCAGAAATTTCTGAAAAAATGTAGTTTTTCACTTAAAATTACTCTAGAACCAAAACGATTCTATGGAAGCATATATAACTTGGCAGGATTATGTGAACAAAAGATGAAAGTATGCTCAAATAGCTTCATTGAAATAAAATGATTATTTCCTTGTCAAAATGGTGATAAATTGTGAAAATTTGACAAAAAACATGAAATTTTCAGGGTCCGGCGATCTTTTAAACCGTCAGAGCTACAACAAAATTTTCAGAAAACGAAAACTAGAAGAGAATTTGACCTTTCCAAATCTGTTTTCAGATTCTCTGTAACTTAATTAAGACCGGAGCTACAGCCGATTGAAATAACGCTATAATTGAGAAATGTGAAAAAATATCGTAAATTTTCCCCTAATTTTTTGACCTTGTGACCTTTACGGTCTAACGTAGGTTAAGCCGAGGACATTGAAAATTTATACGATGCCTCTAGACTATTGTAGCAAGTATGTGTGACATTTTTGTAACAATATTTTGATTCCTTGCCTGTGTAAAAAAATCAAATGTCAAAAAAGTAAAATTTTTCATCATGTTTGACCTTGAATTTGACCTTGAAAATAAGTTTCTAGGTCAAAACCAATATAATTTTCAGAATCAGGATGGAAAAATGGGGGATCAATTAATTATTGCAACTCTCTCGAATCGATATTTCCATGTCAAAAACGCAATAATTTGTCAATTTTTAACATTCCCCGGTTTGCAATATTTGGAATTTTGTAGAAAATTAAGGTAAAATGTTAGAGGAATTTGGTTTGCATATTCTAAATGCACATATTTTTGTCTGTCTAGAGATAATATATCAAGGTGATATCATGAAAAAAAACATAATTTTCAGAATTTTTGAAAATAAGCACTTTTTGCACTTTGAAGAGCCAAATGACCTTGAAAAATGAGGTCAAGGTCAAATTTGAAGGTGGGTATGGGGGTTTTAGGGGTACCTTTGGGGGGGTTCACTATACATTGTAATGGCCTAAAATCGATATTTCAGGGTGAAATTACCAAGGTCACTGGTTTGGATGACGCGGTTGTTATTCAAAATTACATAACTCAATAACAAAGCATGACATCGTCACAAAAATAACTTCTTCACCTGGGCCAGACATTCAGACATCACATTGCATCAATTAAGATACCGTGTGTCTTACAGATTTTGCTATCATGCGTGACAATCTCCAGCAATAAATATAGACCTGTGCAACCTTGACCTTGACCTACTTTCTTGAAATTGGGTCAGATTATGTAATGTACTTGTAACACTTAGAACCTGAGTGGAAAATGAAATACGCACGTAATTGCCTGTGATATGCTCTTGAGAAATATATGAAAAAAAAATTTTGAAATGGCCTGTGACCTTGAAAAATAATTCAAGGTCACTGAAACTGGGTCAGTGTAATGAGGTCATGTAACACTATGTACCTGATTTTTTTGAAATTTTTTTGAAGAAATTTTTCGTACGGAAAAATAAAAATAAATAATAACTAGATGTCGATAACCGCTAGCGGTAATAAAACTTCACCTAGCAGTTGCTGAAAATAGTCTAAATATGTAAAGGTATATAAACAAGTATATAAACTGGTATATAAGCAAGTATATTTTAAATTATATAAACAAGTATATAAGCAAGAATGAAAAAAAAAAAAAAGCAGAAATGTAAAATAGTATATAAAATAGTACTTAAAACAATTTACCATATTTTTTTAAAGGTATATTTGCACATGTTTTTGGTAAGGTGAGGAAAATATGAATTTTTCAGGGTTGATCTTTTTACCTGTTGATGCTAGAACAAAATGTACATCAATTAGAATAAGAGCAGAATATGAGCTTTCCAAAACTGCTTGTATCATTCATTTGGCTTTATTAGAACCAGAGATAGAGCTGATAGAAATAATGGTAAAAATATGAAATTTCACCAAAAAATTGACTCTGAAAATATCAAGTTTTGAACTTCAATTTGCTCCCAAAGGCAAACGGTTTGAAGGAGAGACTTGACATTGCACACACTACTGTAAATGTCTTAGGACTATTTCTCCAAATATTATCAAATTTTTTGAAGACTGACTTCTTTGTCAAAAAAATGTTAAATTATGAAATATTGACTGGAAACATGAATTTTTCAGGGTCCGGCGATCTTTTTAACTAGCAGAGATACGTTAAAATGTATAGAAAATGAATACTAGAGAAGCATATGGGCTTTCCGAATATGCTTTCAGTTTTTCTATAGCTTAATTAGAACCGGAGATACAGACCGTCAAAGTTTGGGTACAAATGCGAAATTGGAAAATGAGAGGGTCAATTTTGCAGTAATTTTTTGACCTTGTGACATTTATTGTGCAATGTAAGTCAATCCGATGGACTTGAAATTTAATATATTCCTTCTAGGGTATTGTACAAGTAACCTGTGAAAAGATTGTAAAAATCCCTTTATTATTTCCTACTTCAAAACAATTTAATATGTCAAATATCCAATTTTGTCAAATGTTTGACCTTGATTTTGACCTTGAAAATACCTCCCAAGGTCAAAATTTATATTTTCTGCAGATTGGCAGTGTGTGACTTAGGGGGGGTCATTTAATTATTTGAACTACATAGGATCAATATTTACCTTTCCATATGGCAAAAATAGGCAAATTTTACATGTCGCGCGATATGCAATATTTGGAATTTTTTTATAAATCAGCATGAAGAGATAGATCAATTCCGATTGCATGATTTAAACAGTCCAGCTACTGGCTATTATAATCTAAAATATGAACCCGATATGCTGGAAAAAACATAATTGTTGGAATTTTTGAAAATCGATTGAATTTTAGCTTAAACAGGTCAATTGACCTTGAAAAATGAGGTCAAGGTCAAATTTGAAGGTGGCTATGGGGGTTTTATGGGTATATTTGGGGGGGTTGACAATACATTTTAATGGCCTAAAATCGATATTTCAGTGTCAAGTAATCAAGGTCGCCAGATTTGACGACGCGGTTGATACTAAAAATCACATAACTCAATAACCAAGCATGATATCATCATAAAAAAAAGCGCTTCACCTGCGTCACTCATTTACCGCAACAATTGGCTTGAATTCTATAAATCAGGAAGTTGCTGATATAGAGATCTCGCGTAACAACCTCTGAGAGTAAAAATGGACCTGTATGATTTTGACCTTGACCTACATTCTTGAAATTAGGTCAGTTAATATAGTATAAGTTTATTATACATACTTTATTGGGAAATTGTAATTCATCAGTAATTACATGAGTAATGGTCAATTGAAATATTGAAAAAATGGACTTTAAAAGGGTCTATGACCTTGAAAAATAGGTCAAGGTCATTTATCTTGAAATTGTATTCTTAGATTATTGTAGGCTATGTACATGAATTATTTGAAAATTATTTGAGAAAATTTTTCGGAAAGAAAAATAATAAAAAAAAATAACACCGATAATAAGAAACTTCACCTATGGTATAGGTGAAGTTTAATAATAATAACTAGAGACCGGGTAACCGCGAAGCGGTGACAAAACTTCACCACATGTAATCGGGGTGTTATTGGTGCAACATAACTAAAGTAAGGGTATTAGGTTATGGGTCCGACTCCAAGCAATCTTTCAGAGCCACTTTCAGCCCTCAAAATCAATTTCCTGTGACGGGGCGATTTTTTCTTGAAAAATGCAAAAACGGAGGTTTTTGGCAATTTGGGGGCTCAGAAATGATGCGATTTTCATCATTTTTGCAGGAAGTGCTGCTCTACTAGTGAGGATTAGTAATGTGTCAAGACATTTGGCCCGAGTACGTTCAGGTTGATTCTGACCGGAAGGCCCATTTTCCTATCTTTTAGCATGCGAATGCCGTAATGGACCCACATAGGCCTATGCAAAGGCCTAGAATCACAAAACCATGCAATTCTAGGGGGAAGGGGTCCAGAAAGGCATTAAACTGCCACCGGCACCCCCACAATGCGGTGTTTCAGCTTTTCCCGCCAAAAATATGCGGTTTTTCTGTTTTGACCTGTTTCCGGGGCAATCCCGGTCCATGTCACAGCCATAGTGATGCTAATCTACTCCATTCTAACCAATTTCCATGCTATTTACTGGCCTGCAGCCTCAACTTCAAAGTTCACCTGCATTAAGTCAGCCAATCACAGCACAGCTTTTTGTTTACTGCGGGACTCGAAACCATAAGACTTGTGTCGTCTGCTAGAATGGAGTCTTCTGCAAGTATTTCAGCTTGCAGGTTGCTTATATAACATAGAGAAGGCTTAAATTAGGTATATTTTGGCTTTCTACAGTATTAGACCACAGGAGTTTCAGCAAAAAGCATAATTCAAAGGGGGGGGGGTGCACCGTTGGATAATTGCTGGTTTTGATGACGCGGTCAATATTTAAAATTATGTAACTGCATAACAAAACATGGGATCACCACAGCTATAACTTACAGCACTGGCCCGGCCACCAAGCCAGCTTTTGGCCTCACTTTGAAAACCCTGGGGCTTACGGTTTCTGACATCTCGTGCGACAATCGCTTACTACTAAAAATGGCCGTAGCCATTTTGGACCTGGACCTGCGTTTTCGGAAGTCTCACTTTGTAACTTGCAAAAAGCATGTGGAACCTAATAAAAGTGACAGAAACGAAATCCGGGCATAACCGGATGAGATTTGGGCATTTCAAAAGTATGGAAAATCTGACTTCAAAGTGCTCTGCTACCTTGAAAAATGAATCAAGGTCAGCGAAACCGGGTGGGTGTCATACGGGCATGGTGGGCTTCCTTCATGAATTTTTTGAAAATTTTTCGAGGACCTTTTTCGGAAAGTACGAACGCAACTTGAATACTAGAAATCGGGTAACCGCGATGCGGTGACAAAACTTCACCTCTCATAGTAATTATTGACAGTGAAATGAATGTGAGAAAACACGGAAATGATATTGGAAATGATATTGGAAATGAACTTGAACATGAACATGAACTCGCACATGAACTCGCACATGAACTCGAACATGAACTTGCACATAAATTTGTACATAACCTTGTACATGCAATTGCATGTGTCTTGCACACATTATATAACAAGCAATATATACTGTAACATGTCATTAGGTTTGCGGCCATACACCGACTGATTCGCTGACAGATTCGCTGATAGATTCGCTGACTGATTCACTGACTGATACACTGACTGATACACTGACTGATACACTGACTGATACACTGACTGATACACTGACTGATACACTGACTGATACAAAGATATTTGACCAAAAACATGTAATTTTGAGGGTTGGGCGTTCTTTGACACCATCAGTTACAAATATTACATACAGACAATAACATGGACCAGTACATGGACCAGTACATGGACCAGTACATGGACCAATACATGGACCAGTACATGGACCAGTCCACAGACCAGCGCATGGACCAGCGCATGGACCAGTCCACAGACCAGCGCATTGACCAGCGCATTGACCAGCGCATTGACCAGTGCATTGACCAGCGCATTGACCAGCGCATTGACCAGCGCATTGACCAGCGCATTTCTGAAAACATACATTTTTTAGAGTTCGGCAATCTTTTTAACCGTCAGTGATACAAGAAATTGTTCAAATACAGAAACTAGAGGAGAATTTCTGCTTTCCAAATCTATTTTCAGTTTCTCCGTAACTTTATTAGGACCGGAGATAAGGCAGATTGAAATTATGGTACAATTCAGAAATGTGGACTTCAGAAATTTCTGAAAAATGCAGTTTTTTACTTAAAATTACTCTAGAACCGAAACGGTTCAATGGAAACATATATAACTTGGCAGGTTTATGTGAACGAAAGATGAAAGTATGCTCAAATAGTTTCATTGAAATAAAATGATTATTTCCTTGTCAAAATGATGATAAATAGTGAAAATTTGACAAAAAACATGAAATTTTCATGGTCCAGCGATCTTTTGAACCGTCAGAGCTACTACAAAATGTTCAGAAAACGAAAACTAGAAGAGAATTCGGCCTTTCCAAATCTGTTTTCAGATTCTCGGTAACTTAATTAGGACCGGAGATACAGCCGATTGAAATTATGACACAATTCAGATATGTGGTCTTCAGAAATTTCTGAAAAAATGTAGTTTTTCACTTAAAATTACTCTAGAACCGAAACGGTTCAATGGAAACATATATAACTCGGCAGGTTTATGTGAACGAAAGATGAAAGTATGCTCAAATAGTTTCATTAAAATAAAATGATTATTTCCTTGTCAAAATGATGATAAATTGTGAAAATTTGACAAAAAACATGAAATTTTCAGGGTCCGGCGATCTTTTAAACCGTCAGAGCTACGACAAAATGTTCAGAAAACCAAAACTAGAGGAGAGTTTGGCCTTTCCAAATCTGTTTTCAGATTCTCTGTAACTTAATTAGACTCGGAGCTACAGCCGATTGAAATAACGCTATCATTGAGAAATGTGAAAAAATATCGTAAATTTTTCCCTAATTTTTTGACCTTGTGACCTTTACAGGCTAACGTAGGTTAATCCGAGGACCTTGAAAATTTATACGATGCCTCTAGACTATTGTAGCAAGTATGTGTGACATTTTTGTAACAATATTTTGATTCCTTGCCTGTGTAAAAAAATCAAATGTCAAAAAAGTAAAATTTTTCATCATGTTTGACCTTGAATTTTACCTTGAAAATTATTTTCTAGGTCAAAACCAATATGATTCTCTGAATTAGGATGGGAAAATGGGGGGATCGATTAATTATTGTAATTCTCTCGGATCGATATTTCCATGTCAAAAACGCGATAATTTGTCGTTTTTTAACATTCTCCGGTTTGCGATATTTGGAATTTTGTGGAAATTTAAGGTAAAATGTTAGAGGACTTTGGGTTGCATATTCTAAATGCACATATTTTTGCCTGTCTAGAGATAATATATCAAGGTGATAACATGAAAAAAACTTAATTTTCAGAATTTTTGAAAATAAGCACTTTTTGCACTTTGAAGAGCCAAATGACCTTGAAAAATGAGGTCAAGGTCAAATTTGAAGGTGGATATGGGGGTTTTAGGGGTATCTTTGGGGGGGTTCACTATACATTGTTATGGCCTAGAATCGATATTTCAGGGTGAAATTACCAAGGTCACTGGTTGTGATGACGCGGTTGTTATTCAAAATTACATAACTCAAAAACAAAGCATGACATCATCACAAAAAATACTTCTTACCATGCGTCAGACATTTAGGCATCACATTGCATCAATTTTGATACCGTATTACTCACGCATTTTGATTCTATGCGAAACAATCTCCAGCACTAAATATGGACCTGTGCTACCTTGACCTTGACCTACTTTCTTGAAATTGGGTCAGATTATGTAATGTACTAATAGCACTTAGAACCTAAGTGGAAAATGAAATATACATGTAATTGCCTGTGATATGCTCTTGAGAAACATATGAAAAAACGAACTTTGAAATGGCCTGTGACCTTGAAAAATAATACAAGGTCAATGAAACTGGGTCAGTGTAATGAGGTCATGTAATACTACATACCTGATTTTTTTGAAATTTTTTTGAAGAAATTTTTGTGCGGAAAAAATAAAAAAAATAATAATAACTAGATGGCTATAACTGACCATGGTCAGTGATGAAGAATTTACCAATATATTTATTATTTAAAGGTATATTGTATATGTTTATGAGTACAGACTATTGTGTGAATGCTCATGCTTAATTTAGTTTATTTAGTTCAGTTTATTTAGTTCAGTTTAGCTTATTTATTTCAATTAATTTAGTTTAGTTTATTTAGTATAGTTTACTCAGTTTGGTTTATTTAGTTAAGTACATTTAATCTTGTTTTATTGACCTCTTGACAAGAAAAAAACAAATATGAACATTCACATACTTAGCATCATAGATATAGTAAGATCAGTATAATGTATCACATTAACACAATAGGTCCATGCAACTTTTATACTGATTTTGTATTTCTTCAATGCAAAATTGACTTCTTTTAGCTCAGGGCACTAATTTGGTTATAATATGTAAAGTTGAAATTTTCAGGGTTGACCGATCTTTTTAACTATTGATGGTACACCAAAATGAACATTAAACAAAATAAAGAGGAGAATCTGAGGTATTCAGAACTGCTTTCATCATTCCTATACCTTAATTAGAACCGAAGATAGAACCGATTGAATTAATGACAAAAATGTGAAATATCACCAAAAAATAGACTCTGAAAATGTCAAGTTTTGAACATTATCTTTATCTCAAAGGCAAACGGTTTACAGTAGAGACTTGAAATTGCACACACTACTGTAAATGTGTTTGGATTACATCTTCAAGGAGTATTAATTTTTTTGAAGATTGCCTTCTTTGTGAAAAAAATGTTAAAGTGTAAAATCATGACCTAAAACATGAAATTTTCAGGGTCCGGCGATCTTTTTAACTAGTAGAGATACGTTAAAATGCATAGAAAACAAATACTAGAGGAGATTACGGCCTTTCCGAACATGTTTTTAGTTTTTCTCTAGCTTAATTAGAACCGGAGATAAAGGCGATCAAAGTTTGGCAACAAATGCGAAATTGGAAAATGACCAGTCAATTTAGCTGTCATTTTTTGACCTTGTGACCTTTATTATGCAATGTACATCAATCCGATGAACTTAAAACTTTGCAAGGGTCCTCTAGGGTACTGTGGCACCAAACAATGAAGAGATTGTGGAAATTCCTCAATTATTTCCTAGTTAAAAAAATTAAGTATCTCAAATATCCTATTTTGCCAAATATTTGACCTTGAGTTTGACCTTGAAAATACCTTTCTAGGTCAAAACCAATATTTTGCCCAGATTGGCAATACGTGACAAAGGGGGGGTCATTTTATTATTTGAACTGTGTAGGATCAATATTTATTGCTCGAGAGGGCAAAAATAGGCTGATTTTGCATGTTGCGCGGTATGCAATATTTGGAATTTTTTTATAAATCAACATGAAGAGATAGATCAATTCCGATTTCAGGGTTCAAACAATCCAGCTGCCGGCTATAAAAGTCTATAATATGATCCCGACATCTTTGAAAAAACATAATTGTTGGAATTTTTGAAAATGCAGTGAATTTAAACTTTGACGGGTCATATGACCTTGAAAAATGAGGTCAAGGTCAAATTTAAAGATTGGTATGGGGTGTAAATGGGTATATTTGGGGGGGTTCATTATACATTTGCATTACCTAAAATGACTCCTTCATGGATTTTGAACTCATGCACCTCAAATTTAGCAAATACAACGTACCAAAATGGCCGCCATTCCATAAATAGTTGCAATATCAAAATTAAAAATATGTTATGCACTGGCCCGTACTATAGGTCAACTTTTGGCACTATGAGCATGCTGCTATCACTTATGGTTTTTGCCGAACTCGAAACAATTCGAAAATGACCTAAATATTCAGTGTGGAATGTTCCGCTTGAGTGATTTCGATAATTTTTTCGCCATTGTATAGATTTTTATAGTTTATGGACAGAAACTAAAGCAAATTACTCTAGTTTAACAGTTTATTCAGATATAGCACATCAAAATATACCAAAATTCACACTAAAAAGGTCCTATATACCTTGAAAATAAAAATTCAAACTCAGGACCGGAATACAGTAGTCTACAAGTATACAGGTACATTCACAAAAATAATTAAGAAAATCGGAGCAAATTTTTTCCGGAAACTATAATAATAATAAGAATAATAATAAGAACTAGATGGCTATAACTGACCATGGTCAGTGATGAAGAATTTACCAATATATTTATTATTTAAAGGTATATTGTATATGTTTATGTGTACAGACTATTGTGTGAATGCTCATGCTTAATTTAGTTTATTTAGTTTAGTTTATTTAGTTCAGTTTAGCTTATTTAGTTTAATTAATTTAGTGTAGTTTATTTAGTATAGTTTACTCAGTTTGGTTTATTTAGTTAAGTACATTTGATTTTGTTTTATTGACCACTTGACAAGAAAAAAACAAATATGAACATTCACGTACTTAGCATCATAGATATTAGATATAGTAAGATCAGTATAATGTATCACATTAACACAATAGGTCCATGCAACTTTTATACTGATTTTGTATTTCTTCACTGCAAAATTGACTTCTTTTAGCTCAGGGCACTAATTTGGTTATATAGGTAAAGTTGAATTTTTCAGGGTTGACCGATCTTTTTAACTATTGATGGTACACCAAAATGAACATTAAATAAAATAAAGATGAGAATCTGAGGTATTCAGAACTGCTTTCATCATTCCTATACCTTAATCAGAACCGAAGATAGAACCGATTGAATTAATGACAAAAATGTGAAATATCACCAAAAAATAGACTCTGAAAATGTCAAGTTTTGAACATTATTTTGATCTCAAAGGCAAACGGTTTACAGTAGAGACTTGAAATTGCACACACTACTGTAAAAGTGTTAGCATTACATATTCAAAAACTATTAATTTTTTTGAAGATTGCCTTCATTGTGAAAAAAATGTTAAAGTGTAAAATCATGACGGAAAACATGAAATTTTCAGGGTCCGGCGATCTTTTTAAGTAGCAGAGATACGTTAAAATGCATAGAAAACAAATACTAGAGGAGACTAGGGGCTTTCCGAATATGGCTTCAGTTTTTCTCTAGCTTAATTAGAACCGGAGATACAGGCCATCAAAGTTTGGGTACAAGAGCAAAATTGGAAAATGAGCAGTCAATTTAGCTGTCATTTTTTGACCTTGTGACCTTTATTATGCAATGTACATCAATCCGAGGAACTTAAAACTTTGCAAGGGTCCTCTAGGGTACTGTGGCACCAAACACTGAAGAGATTGTGGAAATTCTTCAATTATTTCCTAGTTAAATAAATTAGGTATCTCAAATATCCAATTTTGCCAAATGTTTGACCTTGAGTTTGACCTTGAAAATACCTTTCTAGGTCAAAACCAATATTTTACCCAGATTGGCAATGTGTGACAAAGGGGGGGTCATTTTATTATTTGAACTGTGTAGGATCAATATTTATCGCTCGAGAGGGCAAAAATAGGCTGATTTTACATGTTGCGCGGTATGCAATATTTGGAATTTTTTTATAAATCAGCAAGAAGAGATAGATCAATTCCGATTTCAGGGTTCAAACAATCCAGCTGTCGGCTATAAGAATCTATAATATGATCTTGATATCTTTGAAAAAACATAATTGTTGGAATTTTTGAAAATGTAGTGAATTGAAACTTTGACGGGTCATATGACCTTGAAAAATGAGGTCAAGGTCAAATTTGAAGATTGGTATGGGGTGTAAATGGGTATATTTGGGGGGGTTCATTATACATTTGCATTACCTAAAATGACTCCTTCATAGATTTTGAACTCAGGCACCTCAAATTTATCAAATACACTGAACCAAAATGGCCGCCATTCTATGAATACTTGCAATATCAAAATTAAAAATATACTATGCACTGGCCCGTACTATAGGTCAACTTTTGGCACTATGAGCATGCTGCTATCATTTATGGTTTTTGCCGAACTCGAAACAATTCGAAAATGACCTAAATATTCAGTGTGGAATGTTCCGCTTGAGTGATTTTGATAATTTTTTCGCCATTGTATAGAATTTTATAGTTTATGGACAGAAACTAAAGCAAATTACTCTAGTTTAATAGTTTATTCAGATATAGTACATCAAAATATACTAAAATTCACACTAAAAAGGTCCTATATACCTGAAAAATTAAAATTCAAACTCAGGACCGGAATACAGTAGTCTACAAGTATACAGGTACATTCACAAAAATAATCAAGAAAATCGGAGCAAATTTTTTCCGGAAATAATAATAATAATAAGAACTAGATTCCGATAACCGCTAGCGGTAATAAAACTTCACCGAGCAGTTGGTGAAAATAGTCTAAATATGTTTAAGTATAAAAATAAACAAGTATACGAACAAGTATATGAAGGTATATTGTACATGTTTAAGCAGCTTGCTCAGTGAATGCCCATGTTTAGTTTAGTTTATTTAGTTCAGTGGGTGAAAATAGTCTAAATGTATATAAGTATATAAACAAGTATATAAACAAGTATATAAACAAGTATATAAGCAAGATATAAAATAATATATAAAATATTATATGAATAAAATATAAAATAGTATCAAAAATATTGTATAAAATGGTACAAAAAATAGCATAAAAAATATACCTTATTTATTTGTGATATATTGCAATGCACAAGTTAATGAAGCTAGCGGACAGCCCCCCCTTTCCCGGTGAATGCATGTTTAGCTTAGTTTATTTAGTTTAGTTTAATTTATTTAGTTTACTTTAGTTTAAAATTAGTTTATTGACATCTTTTAGGCAATTACTACACAAATTTTAGTAATCACTGGTGTTCCAGTCTGTCAACAGTCATTCGGTTAGGTGAGGAAAAGATGAATTTTTCAGGGTTGACCGATCTTTTTACCTGTTCACAACACAACAAAATGTACACAAATTAGAATAAGAGGAGAATCTGAGCTTTTCCAAAACGGCTTGTATCATTCATATGACTTTATTAGAACCCGAGATAGAGTTGATTGAAGTAATGGTAAAAATATGAAATTTAACCGAAAAATTGACTCTGAGAATATCAAGTTTTGAACTCCAAATTGCTCCCAAAGGTAAACGGTTTGAAGGAGAGACTTAAAATAGCACAAAATACTGTAAATATGTTAGGACTATATCTCGAAATATTATCAAATTTTTTGAAGACTGACTTCTTTGTCAAAAAAATGTAAATTGGTTAAATCTTGACCGAAAACATGTATTTTTCAGGGTCCGGCGATCTTTTTAACTAGCAGAGATACGTTAAAATGTATAGAAAATGAATACTAGAGGAGAATTTGGACTTTCTGAATATGCTTTCAGTTTTTCTGTAGCTTAATTAGAACCGGAGATACAGACCATCAAAGTTTGGGTGCAAGTGCGAAATTGGAAAATGAGAGGGTCAATTTTGCAGTAATTTTTTGACCTTGTGACATTTATTGTGCAATGTAGGTCAATCCGATGGACTTAAAACTTTACACATTTCTTCTAGGGTATTGTAGGACTGACCTGTGAAAAGACTGTAAAAATCCCTTTATTATTTCCTACTTAAAAAAAATTAAATATCTCGAATATCCAATTTTGTCAAATATTTGACCTTGATTTTGACCTTGAAAATACCTTTCAAGGTCAAAATCTATAATTTCTACAGATTCGCGGTGTATGACTTAGGGGGGTCATTTCATTATTTGAACTATGTAGGATCAATATTTACCTCTCAAATTGGCAAAAATAGGCTAATTTTTCATGTCGCGCGGTATGCCATATTTGGAATTTTTTTATAAATCAGCATGAAGAGATAAATCAATTCCGATTTCAGGGTTCCAACAATATAGCTCCTGGCTATTATAATTTAAAATATGAACCCGATATGCTGGAAATAACATAATTGTTGGAATTTTTGAAAATCGAGTGATTTGAACATTAAACAGGTCAAATGACCTTGAAAAATGAGGTTAAGGACAAATTTGAAGGTGGCTATGGAGGTTTTATGGGCATATTTGGGGGGTTCACAATACATTTTATTGGCCTAAAATCGATATTTCAGTGTCAAGTAATCAAGGTCACCAGTTTTGACGACGCGGTTGACACTAAAAATTCCATAATTAAATAACTAAGCATGATATCATCATAAAAATGATCGCTTACCATGGATTAGTCATTTACTGTAACAATTGGCTTGAATTCTGCAATTTTCGAAGTTGCTTATATAGAGATCAGGCGCGCAAACCTCTGAGAGTAAAAATTGACCTGTATGACCTCGACCTTGACCTATACTTTTGAAAATTAGGTCAGTTTATTTAGTATAAGTCTATTATATATAGTTTATTAGGAAACTGTAATTGATCAGTTATTATATGAGTAATGGTCAATTGAAATATAGAAAAAATTTATTTCAAAGGGGTCAATGACCTTGAAAAATAGGTCAGAGGTATAGGGTTACATTGGACAATTTAATTAGGTCACATAGGACTATGTACACAAATTATTTGAAAATTTTTCGAGAACATTTTTCGGAAAGAAAAATAATAATAATAATAAAAATATTTACGAAAATAAGAAACTTCACCTATGGTATAGGTGAAGTTTAATAATAAGAATAATAGCAAAAACAACTAGATGGCTATAACTGACCATGGTCAGTGATGAAGAATTTACCAATATATTTATTATTTAAAGGTATATTGTATATGTTTATGAGTACAGACTATTGTGTGAATGCTCATGCTTAATTTAGTTTATTGAGTTCAGTTTAGCTTATTTATTTTAATTAATTTAATTTAGTTTCTTTAGTATGGTTTACTCAGTTTGGTTTATTTAGTTAAGTGCATTTAATTTTGTTTTATTGACCACTTGACAAGAAAAAAACAAATATGAACATTCACATACTTAGCATCATAGATATAGTAAGATCAGTATAAAGTATCACATTAACACAATAGGTCCATGCAACTTTTATACTGATTTTGTATTTCTTCACTGCAAAATTGACTTCTTTTAGCTCAGGGCACTAATTTGGTTATAATATGTAAAGTTGAAATTTTCAGGGTTGACCGATCTTTTTAACTATTGATGGTACACCAAAATGAACATTAAACAAAATAAAGAGGAGAATGTGATGTATTCAGAACTGCTTTCATCATTCCTATACCTTAATTAGAACCGAAGATAGAACCGATTGAATTAATGACAAAAATGTGAAATATCACCAAAAAATTGACTCTGAAAATGTCAAGTTTTGAACATTATTTTGATCTCAAAGGCAAACGGTTTACAGCAGAGACTTGAAATTGCACACACTACTGTAAAAGTGTTAGGATTACATCTTCAAAGAGTATTAATTTTTTTGAAGATTGCCTTCTTTGTGAAAAAAATGTTAAAGTGTAAAATCATGACCGAAAACATGAAATTTTTAGGGTCCGGCGATCTTTTTAACTAGTAGAGATACGTAAAAATGCATAGAAAACAAATACTAGAGGAGATTACGGCCTTTCCAAATATGTTTTTAGTTTTTCTGTAGCTTAATTAGAACCGGAGATACAGGCCATCAAAGTTAGGGTACAAGTGCGAAATTGGAAAATGAGCAGTCAATTTAGCTGTCATTTTTTGACCTTCTGACCTTTATTATGCAATGTATATCAATCCGAGGAACTTAAAACTTTGCAAGAGTCCTCTAGGGTACTGTGGCACCAAACACTGAAGAGATTGTGGAAATTCCTCAATTATTTCCTAGTTACAAAAATTAGATATCTCAAATATCCAATTTTGCCAAATATTTGACCTTGAGTTTGACCTTGAAAATACCTTTCTAGGTCAAAACCAATATTTTTTCCAGATTCGCAATATGTGACAAAGGGGGGGTCATTTTATTATTTGAACTGTGTAGGATCAATATTTATTGCTGTAGAGAGCAAAAATAGGCTGATTTTACATGTTACGCGGTATGCAATATTTGGAATTTTTTTATAAATCAACATGACGAGATAGATCAATTCCGATTTCAGGGTTCAAACAATCCAGTTGCCGGCTATGAAAGTCCATAATATGATCCCGATATCTTTGAAAAAACATAATTGTTGGAATTTTTGAAAATGTAGTGAATTTAAACTTTGACGGGTCATATGACCTTGAAAAATGAGGTCAAGGTCAAATTTGAAGATTGGTATGGGGTGTAAATGGGTATATTTGGGGGGGTTCATTATACATTTGCGTTACCTAAAATGACTCCTTCATGGATTTTGAACTCATGCACCTCAAATTTAGCATATACAATGTACCAAAATTGCCGCCATTACATAAATAGTTGCAATATCAAAATTAAAAATATGTTATGCACTGGCCCGTACTATAGGTCAACTTTTGGCACTATGAGCATGCTGCTATCATTTATGGTTTTTGCCGAACTCGAAACAATTCGAAAATGACCTAAATATTCAGTGTGGAATGTTCCGCTTGAGTGATTTCAATAATTTTTTCGCCATGGTATAGAATTTTATAGTGTATGGACCGAAATTAAAGCAAATTACTCTACATTAATAGTTTATTCAGATATAGTACATCAAAATATACTAAAATTCACACTAAAAAGGTCCTATATACCTCAAAAATAAAAATTCAAACTCAGGACCGGAATACAGTAGTCTACAAGTATACAGGTACATTCACAAAAATAATCAAGAAAATCGGAGCAAATTTTTTCCGGAAATAATAATAATAATAAGAATAATAGCAAAAACAATAAGAATTTACCATAGGTATGGTAAATTCTTAATAAGAATTTACCATAGGTATGGTAAATTCTTAATAATACCAAAAACAATAAGAATTTACCATATATGGTAAATTCTTAATAAATACGAAAACAAGAAACTTCACCTATGTAATAAGTGAAGTTTAATAAATACGAAAACAAGAAACTTCACCTATGTAATAGGTGAAGTTTAATAAATACGAAAACAAGAAACTTCACCTATGTATTAGGTGAAGTTTAACTAGAAACGAGTAACTGCAAGCAGTAACAAAACTTCACCTAGATATATTGGTCGAAATGAAAAACGAAATGACAGAAGTAATTTGAAAAGTTCCAAAGTAATTTGAAAAGTAATTTGAAACGTAATTTGAAAAGTAATTTCAAAGTAATTTGAAACGTACTTGGAAAAGTAATTTCAATAGTAATTTCAATGCAAAAGTTACATGTCAAGTAACATGACAAGTAAATTGACAAGTAAATTGACAAGTGCATTGACAAGTACATTGACAAGTACTTTGACAAGTACATTGACAAGTACTTTGACAAGTACATTGACAAGTACATTGACAAATACATTGACAAGTACATTGACAAGTACATTGACAAGTACTTGAATATTGTACATGTACCTGACCAATACCCGCAGACCATAACCTGTACCAAGCCTGTACATAATTTCATAACTCTAGGTGAAAAACTGAGGTAACAGTGAGCAATTCCAAAATGGCCGCCATTTTGTGTCAGACATTATGAATTTCTCCACACGTGCGTGAACAATAACAACAAGCCAATACCTGTACCAAATTTCATAACTGTATTTGAAATACTAAGGTCACAGTAGGCAATCAAAAAATGACAGCCATTTTGATTTAACTTGAAATATGAATTCTTCGCATAAAAAAACATCTGAATGAGTACTTGAATCAGTCACAAACAAAATAACTATATGAAAATTGCATGGTGTTCAAGGTCATTGAAAATAGCACATTTTTGCACTAAAATTTGCCAATTGACCTTGAAAAATTAGGTCAAGGTCAAATGTGAAGGTCAATTTGGGGTGAATGGCAAAAAAGAATAGCAGTTTACTATAGCATGTTATCAGCCAAAATCGATATTTCATGGTGAAATGACGAAGGTCACCAATTTTGATGACTTACCAATGTTTAAAATTACATAACTCATAATCCGGCCATAGAAATGCAACCACAATACACATGCAGATGTCCCGTTAGTCAAGCAACATTTTGCCACAATTTGAGCCACTTTCAGTAAAAAATGTGCAATTGCATAAAAATAAACCATAAAACACTAAAAGTGGTCATACGGGTCATTGACCCTGACCTACATTCACGAAATTGGGTCAAATTATGTAAAAGGACTTTTAAACAAACTTTCTAAAAGAACAATGAAATCCAGCAATAAACGAAAAAGTTATTGCCATTTGAAATTTTTTGAAGTCCAACTTTGAAGTGACCTCTGACCTTGAAAAATGGTCCGGGGTCAAAAAAACTTGGGAAATGTAATGAGGGCATATGAGGCTCCGTTCATGAATTTTTTGAGGGTAGGTTAGGGTGAAAGAATAATAATAAATAATAATAATAATAAATAATTACGAAAACAAGAAACTTCACCTATGGTAATAGGTGAAGTTTAATGAGTAACTGCAAGCAGTAACAAAACTTCACCTAGAAATATTGGTCGAAACGAAAAAACGAAATGACAGAAGTAATTTGAAAAGTTCCAAAGTAATTTTAAAAGTAATTCAAAACGTAATTTGAAATGTAATTTCAAAGTAATTTGAAAAGTACTTGGAAAAGTAATTTGAAAAGTACTTGGAAAAGTAATTTGAAAAGTACTTGGAAAAGTAATTTCAATAGTAATTTCAATGCAAAAGTAACATGTCAAGCAACATATCAAGTAAATTGACAAGTAAATTGACAAGTAAATTGACAAGTGCATTGACAAGTACTTTGACAAGTACTTTGACAAGTACTTTGACAAGTACATTGACAAGTACATTGACAAGTACATTGACAAGTACATTGACAAGTACTTGAATATTGTACATGTACCTGACCAATACCCGCAGACCATAACCTGTACCAAGCCTGTACATAATTTCATAACTCTAGATGAAATACTGAGGTAACAGTGAGCAATTCCAAAATGGCCGCCATTTTGTGTCAAACATTTTGAATTTTCTCCACACGTGCGTGAACAATACCCACAAGCCAATACCTGAACCAAATTTCATAACTATTTGAAATACTACGGTCACAGTAGGCAATCAAAAAATGACAGCCATTTTGATTTAACTTGAAATATGAATTCTTCGTATAAAAAACATCTGAATGAGTACTTGAATCAGTCACAAACAAAATAACTATATGAAAATTGCATTGTGTTCAAGGTCACTGAAAAAAGCACATTTTTGCACAGAAATTCGCCAATTGACCTTGAAAAATTAGGTCAAGGTCAAATGTGAAGGTCAATTTGGGGTGAATGGCAAAAAAGAATAGCAGTTTACTATAGCATGTTATCAGCCAAAATCGATATTTCATGGTGAAATGACGAAGGTCACCAATTTTGATGACATACCAATGTTTAAAATTACGTAACTCAGAATCCGGCCATAGAAATGCTACCACAGTACACCCACAGATGTCCCGTTAGTCAAGCAACATTTTGCCACAATTTGGGCCACTTTGCATGAAAAATGTGCAATTGCATAAGAAAAAACCATAATACACTAAAAGTGGTCATACGGGACATTGACCTTGACCTACATTCACGAAATTGGGTCAAATTATGTAAAAAGGGTTTTAAACAAACTTCCTAAAAGAACAATGAATTCCAGAAATAAACGAAAAAGTTATTGCCATTTGAAATTTTTTGAAGTCAAACTTTGAAGTGACCTCTGACCTTGAAAAATGGTCCGGTGTCAAAAAAACTTGAGAAATGTAATGAGGGCATATGAGGCTCCCTTCATGAATTTTTTGAGGGTAGGTTAGGGTGAAAGAATAATAATAAATAATAATAATAATAACTAGAAATCGGGTAACCGCGATGCGGTGACAAAACTTCACCTCTCATAGTAATTATTGACAGTGAAATGAATGTGAGAAAACACGGTAATGATATTGGAAATTATATTGGAAATGAACTTGAACATGAACATGAACTCGCACATGAACTCGAACATGAACTTGCACATAAATTTGTACATAACCTTGTACATGCAATTGCACGTGTCTTGCACATGTTACATAACAAGCAATATATACTGTAACATGTCATTAGGTTTGCGGCCATACACCGACTGATTCGCTGACAGATTCGCTGACTGATTCACTGACTGATACACGGACTGATACACTGACTGATACACTGACTGATACACTGACTGATACACTGACTGATACAAAGATATTTGACCAAAAACATGTAATTTTGAGGGTTGGGCGTTCTTTGAAACCATCAGTTACAAGAAAATATTCAGAGAATGAAAACTAGAGGAAAATTTGAGCTTACCGAATATTACATACAGACAATAACATGGACCAGTACATGGACCAGTACATGGACCAGTACATGGACCAGTACATGGACCAGTACATGGACCAGTACATGGACCAGTACATGGACCAGTACATGGACCAGTACATGGACCAGTACATGGACCAGTACATGGACCAGTCCACAGACCAGCGCATGGACCAGCGCATTGACCAGCGCATTGACCAGCGCATTGACCAGCGCATTGACCAGCGCATTGACCAGCGCATTGACCAGCGCATTGACCAGCGCATTGACCAGCGCATTGACCAGCGCATTGACCAGCGCATTGACCAAAACATACATTTTTTAGGGTCCGGCAATCTTTTTAACCGTCAGTGATACAAGAAATTGTTCAAATACAGAAACTAGAGGAGAATTTCTGCTTTCCAAATCTATTTTCAGATTCTCCGTAACTTTATTGGGACCGGAGATAAGGCAGATTGAAATTATGGTACAATTCAGAAATGTGGACTTCAGAAATTTCTGAAAAATGCAGTTTTTTACTTAAAATTACTCTAGAACCAAAACGGTTCAATGGAAACATATATAACTTGGCAGGTTTATGTGAACGAAAGATGAAAGTATGCTCAAATAGTTTCATTGAAATAAAATGATTATTTCCTTGTCAAAATGATGATAAATTGTGAAAATTTGACAAAAAACATGAAAATTTCATGGTCTGGCGATCTTTTAAACCGTCAGAGCAACTACAAAATGTTCAGAAAACGAAAACTAGAAGATAATTCGGCCTTTCCAAATCTGTTTTCAGATTCTCTGTAACTTAATTAGGACCGGAGATACAGCCGATTGAAATTATGACACAATTCAGATATGTGGTTTTCAGAAATTTCTGAAAAAATGAAGTTTTTCACTTAAAATTACTCTAGAACCAAAACGGTTCAATGGAAACATATATAACTCGGCAGGTTTATGTGAACGAAAGATGAAAGTATGCTCAAATAGTTTAATTGAAATAAAATGATTATTTCCTTGTCAAAATGATGATAAATTGTAAAAATTTGACAAAAAACATGAAATTTTCAGGGTCCGGCGATCTTTTAAACCGTCAGAGCTACGACAAAATGTTCAGAAAACCAAAACTAGAGGAGAGTTTGGCCTTTTCAAATCTGTTTTCAGGTTCTCTGTAACTTAATTAGAACCGGAGCTACAGCCGATTGAAATAACGCTATCATTGAGAAATGTGAAAAAATATCGTAAATTTTTCCCTAATCTTTTGACCTTGTGACCTTTACGGTCTAACGTAGGTTAATCCGAGGACCTTGAAAATTTATACGATGCCTCTAGACTATTGTAGCAAGTATGTGTGACATTTTTGCTACAATATTTTGATTCCTTGCCTGTGTAAAAAAATCAAATGTCAAAAAAGTAAAATTTTTCATCATGTTTGACCTTGAATTTTACCTTGAAAATGATTTTCTAGGTCAAAACCAATATGATTTTCTGAATTAGGATGGGAAAATGGGGGGATCGATTAATTATTGTAATTCTCTCGGATCGATATTTCCATGTCAAAAACGCGATAATTTGTCGTTTTTTAACATTCTCCGGTTTGCGATATTTGGAATTTTGTAGAAATTTAAGGTAAAATGTTAGAGGACTTTGGGTTGCATATCCTAAATGCACATATTTTTGTCTGTCTAGAGATAATATATCAAGGTGATAACATGAAAAAAACTTAATTTTCAGAATTTTTGAAAATAAGCACTATTTGCACTTTGAAGAGCCAAATGACCTTGAAAAATGAGGTCAAGGTCAAATTTGAAGGTGGATATGGGGGTTTTAGGGGTATCTTTGGGGGGGTTCCTTATACATTGTTATGGCCTAGAATCGATATTTCAGGGTGAAATTACCAAGGTTACTGGTTGTGATGACGCGGTTGTTATTCAAAATTACATAACTCAAAAACAAAGCATGACATCATCACAAAAAATACTTCTTACCATGCGCCAGACATTTAGGCATCACATTGCATCAATTTTGATACCGTATGGCTCACGCATTTTGATTCTATGCGAAACAATCTCCAGCACTAAATATGGACCTGTGCGACCTTGACCTTGACCTACTTTCTTGAAATTGGGTCAAATTATGTAATGTACTAATAGCACTTAGAACCTAAGTGGAAAATGAAATATACATGTAATTGCCTGTGATATGCTCTTGAGAAACATATGAAAAAACGAACTTTGAAATGGCCTGTGACCTTGAAAAATAATACAAGGTCACTGAAACTGGGTCAGTGTAATGAGGTCATGTAATACTACATACCTGATTTTTTTGAAATTTTTTTGAAGAAATTTTTGTGCGGAAAAAAGAAAAAGAATAATAAAAATACTTACGAAAACAAGAAACTTCACCTATGTAATAGGTGAAGTTTAATAATAAATAATTACGAAAACAAGAAACTTCACCTATGGTAATAGGTGAAGTTTAATAAATAATTACGAAAACAAGAAACTTCACCTATGGTAATAGGTGAAGTTTAATAATAATAAACTAGAAATGAGTAACTGCAAGCAGTAACAAAACTTCACCTAGAAATATTGGTCGAAACGAAAAACGAAATGACAGAAATAATTTGAAAAGTTCCAAAGTAATTTGAAAAGTAATTTGAAACGTAATTTGAAAAGTAATTTCAAAGTAATTTGAAAAGTACTTGGAAAAGTAATTTCAATAGTAATTTCAATGCAAAAGTAACATGTCAAGTAACATGACAAGTAAATTGACAAGTAAATTGACAAGTGTATTAACAAGTACATTGACAAGTACTTTGACAAGTACATTGACAAGTACATTGACAAGTACATTGGCAAGTACATTGACAAGTACATTGACAAGTACTTGAATATTGTACATGTACCTGACCAATACCCTCAGACCATAACCTGTACCAAGCCTGTACATAATTTCATAACTCTAGGTGAAATACTGAGGTAACAGTGAGCAATTCCAAAATGGCCGCCATTTTGTGTCAGACATTTTGAATTTCTCCACACGTGCGTGAACAATACCCACAAGCCAATACCTGTACCAAATTTCATAACTGTATTTGAAATACTAAGGTCGCAGTAGGCAATCAAAAAATGACAGCCATTTTGATTTAACTTGAAATGTGAATTCTTCATATAAAAAACATCTGAATGAGTACTTGAATCAGTCACAAACAAAATAACTATATGAAAATTGCATGGTGTTCAAGGTCATTGAAAATAGCACATTTTTGCACTGACATACGCCAATTGACCTTGAAAAATTAGGTCAAGGTCAAATGTGAACGTCAATTTGGGGTGAATGGCAAACAAAAATAGCAGTTTACTATAGCATGTCATCAGCCAAAATCAATATTTCATGGTGAAATGACGAAGGTCACCAATTTTGATGACTTACCAATGTTTAAAATTACGTAACTCATAATCCGGCCATAGAAATGCAACCACAATACACATGCAGATGTCCCGTTAGTCAAGCAACATTTTGCCACAATTTGGGCCACTTTGCTTAAAAAATGTGCAATTGCATAAAAATAAACCATAAAACACTAAAAGTGGTCATACGGGACATTGACCTTGACCTACATTCACGAAATTGGGTCAAATTATGTAAAAGGACTTTTAAACAAACGTCCTAAAAGAACAATGAAATCCAGCAATAAACGAAAAAGTTATTGCCATTTGAAATTTTTTGAAGTCCAACTTTGAAGTGACCTGTGACCTTGAAAAATGGTCCGGTGTCAAAAAAACTCGGGGAATGTAATGAGGGCATATGAGGCTCCGTTCATGAATTTTTTGAGGGTAGGTTAGGGTGAAAGAATAATAATAATAATAATAATAATAACTAGAAATCGGGTAACCGCGATGCGGTGACAAAACTTCACCTCTCATAGTAATTATTGACAGTGAAATGAATGTGAGAAAACACGGAAATGATATTGGAAATGATATTGGAAATGAACTTGAACATGAACATGAACTCGCACATGAACTCGAACATGAACTTGCACATAAATTTGTACATAACCTTGTACAAGCAATTGCATGTGTCTTGCACATGTTACATAACAAGCAATATATACTGTAACATGTCATTAGGTTTGCGGCCATACACCGACTGATTCGCTGACAGATTCGCTGACAGATTCGCTGACTGATTCACTGACTGATACACTGACTGATACACTGACTGATACACTGACTGATACACTGACTGATACACTGACTGATACACTGACTGATACACTGACTGATACACTGACTGATACAAAGATATTTGACCAAAAACATGTAATTTTGAGGGTTGGGTGTTCTTTGACACCATCAGTTACAAGAAAACATTCAGACAATGAAAACTAGAGGAAAATTTGAGCTTACCGAATATTACATACAGACAATAACATGGACCAGTACATGGACCAGTACATGGACCAATACATGGACCAGTACATGGACCAGTCCACAGACCAGCGCATTGACCAGCGCATTGACCAGCGCATTGACCAGCGCATTGACCAGCGCATTGACCAGCGCATTGACCAGCGCATTGACCAGCGCATTGACCAGCGCATTGACCAGCGCATTGACCAGCGCATTGACCAGCGCATTGACCAGCGCATTTCTGAAAACATACATTTTTTAGGGTTCGGCAATCTTTTTAACCGTCAGTGATACAAGAAATTGTTCAAATACAGAAACTAGAGGAGAATTTCTGCTTTCCAAATCTATTTTCAGATTCTCCGTAACTTTATTGGGACCGGAGATAAGGCAGATTGAAATTATGGTACAATTCAGAAATGTGGACTTCAGAAATTTCTGAAAAATGCGGTTTTTCACTTAAAATTACTCTAGAACCGAAACGGTTCAATGGAAACATATATAACTTGGCAGGTTTATGTGAACGAAAGATGAAAGTATGCTCAAATAGTTTCATTGGAATAAAATGATTATTTCCTTGTCAAAATGATGATAAATAGTGAAAATTTGACAAAAAACATGAAATTTTCATGGTCCGGCGATCTTTTAAACCGTCAGAGCTACTACAAAATGTTCAGAAAACGAAAACTAGAAGAGAATTCGGCCTTTCCAAATCTGTTTTCAGATTCTCCGTAACTTTATTAGGACCGGAGATACAGCCGATTGAAATTATGACACAATTCAGATATGTGGTCTTCAGAAATTTCTGAAAAAATGTAGTTTTTCACTTAAAATTACTCTAGAACCAAAACGGTTCAATGGAAACATATATAACTCGGCAGGTTTATGTGAACGAAAGATTAAAGTATGCTCAAATAGTTTCATTAAAATAAAATGATTATTTCCTTGTCAAAATGATGATAAATTGTGAAAATTTGACAAAAAACATGAAATTTTCAGGGTCCGGCGATCTTTTAAACCGTCAGAGCTACGACAAAATGTTCAGAAAACCAAAACTAGAGGAGAGTTTGGCCTTTCCAAATCTGTTTTCAGATTCTCTGTAACTTAATTAGAACCGGAGCCACAGCCGATTGAAATAACGCTATCATTGAGAAATGTGAAAAAATATCGTAAATTTTTCCCTAATTTTTTGACCTTGTGACCTTTACGGGCTAACGTAGGTTAATCCGAGGACCTTGAAAATTTATACGATGCCTCTAGACTATTGTAGCAAGTATGTGTGACATTTTTGTAACAATATTTTGATTCCTTGTCTTTGTTAAAAAATCAAATGTCAAAAAAGTAAAATTTTTCATCATGTTTGACCTTGAATTTTACCTTGAAAATTATTTTCTAGGTCAAAACCAATATGATTTTCTGAATTAGGATGGGAAAATGGGGGGATCGATTAATTATTGTAATTCTCTCGGATCGATATTTCCATGTCAAAAACGCGATAATTTGTCTTTTTTTAACATTCTCCGGTTTGCGATATTTGGAATTTTGTAGAAATTTAAGGTAAAATGTTAGAGGACTTTGGGTTGCATATTCTAAATGCACATATTTTTGTCTGTCTAGAGATAATATATCAAGGTGATAACATGAAAAAAACTTAATTTTCAGAATTTTTGAAAATAAGCACTTTTTGCACTTTGAAGAGCCAAATGACCTTGAAAAATGAGGTCAAGGTCAAATTTGAAGGTGGATATGGGGGTTTTAGGGGTATCTTTGGGGGGTTCACTATACATTGTTATGGCCTAGAATCGATATTTCAGGGTGAAATTACCAAGGTCACTGGTTGTGATGACGCGGTTGTTATTCAAAATTACATAACTCAAAAACAAAGCATGACATCATCACAAAAAATACTTCTTACCATGCGTCAGACATTTAGGCATCACATTGCATCAATTTTGATACCGTATGACTCACGCATTTTGATTCTATGCGAAACAATCTCCAGCACTAAATATGGACCTGTGCGACCTTGACCTTGACCTACTTTCTTGAAATTGGGTCAGATTATGTAATGTACTAATAGCACTTAGAACCTAAGTGGAAAATGAAATATACATGTAATTGCCTGTGATATGCTCTTGAGGAACATATGAAAAAACAAACTTTGAAATGGCCTGTGACCTTGAAAAATAATACAAGGTCACTGAAACTGGGTCAGTGTAATGAGGTCATGTAATACTACATACCTGATTTTTTTGAGATATTTTTGAAGAAATTTTTGTGCGGAAAAAAGAAAAAAAATAATAATAATAATAACTAGTATTCAACCTTTAAAAAGGTTAGGCAATGATTCGACCTCAAATATATGAATAAAACAAATTATATGAGACTATGTCGGACTATTATGGTAGAGACCCAGTAAGCTGAAGTTTCTACTTATATTATGTGGTAAAGTAGACACACTTAGCCCATGCAAAATTTGAAGAAAATTGTCCATGTCAATCACAAGATATAGCCATTTACCCCTTTTGGGGGTTACTACCTAAAACCGAAACTGTTCATCCAGTAACATCCATTAAGTACAAGCCTAGATCCAACATAAACTTGACATTCCATTTTAAACAACCAAATTCCTCAAAATACGTATTTACCCCCCTTTGACCTTGATTACGAGGGTAAATTATCCTATACTGTAACGTTTTCTCTTTTAACATGTGCCTGAGTCAATATTCCATACGTGTGCAAAATTTGAAGTAAATCGTCCATGTCAGTCACAAGTTATAGTCATTTACCCCTTTTGGGGGTAATTATTAAAAACCGAAACTTTTCATCCAGTAACATCCATACGAATAACCTAGACCAAACGTGCAACTAATATTCCATTTTAAACAACCAAGTTCTTCAAAATATGTATTTACCCCCTTAGAACTTGATTACGAGGGTAAATCACCCTATTCTGTGAATTTTTTCCTTTTAGCATGTGTCTGAGTCAATGTCACAAACGTGTGCAAAATTTGAAGTAAATCGTCCATGTCAATCACAAGTTATAGTCATTTACCCCTTTTGGGGGTAATTACCCAAAACAGAAACTTTTCATCCAGTAAAATCCAACCGGATAGCAGTAGACCAAACATACAGCTGATATTCCATTTTGAACAACATAACTCCTCAAAATATATATTCACCCCTTTTGGCATTGATTACGAGGGTAAATACCCTATGTTGGCAATACTGTTAAAATTATTTGTTCAATATGTGCCTGAGTCAATATCCCAAACGTGTGCAAAATTTGAAGTAAATCGTCCATGTCAATCACAAGTTATAGACATTTACCCCTTTTGGGGGTAATTACCCAAAACAGAAACTTTTCATCCAGTAAAATCCAGCCGGATACCCGTAGACCAAACATACAGCTGATATTCCATTTTGAACAACATAACTCCTCAAAATATATATTCACCCCTTTTGGCATTGATTACGAGGGTAAATACCCTATGTTGGCAATACTGTTAAAATTATTCGTTTAATATGTGCCTGAGTCAATATCCCAAACGTGTGCAAAATTTGAAGAAAATCGTCCAGGTCAATCACAAGTTATAGACATTTACCCCTTTTTGGGGGGTAATTACCAAGCTTCGGGCAACAAGGATTACATAATACAGAAACCATTAATATATTACCAGACTATCATTGAAATCCTTTCATTAAAACCAAAGTTTTACAATGTTTTCACTCTTGGGGCAAAACACCCTATTTTCAACACCCCATTACATAGTTACCCCTTCACATAATCAAAATATAAAATATCACTTACCTTGAATGGTTAGTCAGGCTACCTATTAGTGAAAGAACTGAGTTTCTAGCTTGCTTAGTTTTTCTGGAAACCTGTGCAAACCTGTTTTAGTCAAATTGGGGTAATTACCCCCTTACCCTCATTGCACAAAAACAATAATGGGTTACAAATGTTGGGATACATGTTTATATATATATTCCAAAGTTTCAAATTGATTCTTGTAATATTAAAAAAGTTATTCCACTTTTAAGTTTTCCAATTTTCGACTTTGAGATGACCTGTGACCTTGAGTTCAAGGTCAAGGTCAACCATCTTCTCCCAAAATGAAGTACTAACCATGGACTATATATGTACCAAGTTTCAAGTCTCTAGCACAAAAACCTACTGGCCAAGAAAAAAATAATAATAATAATAATAAAATCAAAGAAAACAAGATGATTCTCCCGATAGGTCGAATCATAATAAAAATATTTACGAAAACAAGAAACTTCACCTATGTAATAGGTGAAGTTTAACTAGAACCCTGTAACTGACCCAGGTCAGTGACTAAGAATTTACCAAGCTTTTACCGGTTCATTGCAGCATAGCCAAAAGACAGCTTGCAACAATATTGTGGTGCACAGTGCCACCGTGGTGCACAGTGAGACGCTGGCGCACAGAGCCACTGCTCTGCACACTTCCACTCTGGTGCACAGTGCCACTGTGACTGTTACTGCGGTGCTAAACTGCAATGTGGTGCACATTGCTGTGGTCTAAACTGCCACTGTGTTGCACACTGCCACTGTGTCGCACAGTGCCACTGTGGTGCACTCTGCCATTGTGGTGCAGCCTGTCATTGTGCCACAGTGATGCACACTGACGCTTCTGCACACTGCCACTGTGCTGCACAGTGCCACTGTGCTGCACTCTGCCATTGTGGTGCAGCCTGTCATTGTGCCACAGTGATGCACAGTGATGCACAGTGCCACAGTGATGCACAGTGCCACAGTGATGCACAGTGCCACAATGATGCACAGTGCCACTATGATGCACAGTGCCATAATGATGCACAGTGCCATAATGATGCACAGTGCCACCATGATGAAAAGTGCCACCATGATGCACAATTATGATAACCCTGAGCAGATAACAAGAGTGAAAGCTGATGTTCCAGTCTCTGCAGAGCTACAGTCATTTGATAAGGTGAGGGAAAGTTGAATTTTTCAGGGTTCACCGATCTTTTTACCTGTCAATGTTACAAGAAAATACACAAAAAATTAAATTAAGAGGAGAATCTTAGCTTTCCAAAACTGCTTGTGTCATTCATGTAGCTTTATTAGAACCGGAGATAGAGCCCATTGAAATAACGGTAAAATTGCAATTATTTCATCGAAAAATGGTCCCTGAAAATGTCAAGTTTTGAACTTCAATTTGTTGCAGAATGCAAACGGTTGGGAGGAGAGACTTGAAATTGCACACACTACTGTAAATATGTTAGGACTACACCCCCAAATATTATTGAATTTTTTGAAGATGGATTTCTGAGTAAAAAAAATGCAAAGATGTAAAATCATGACCGAAAATATGAATTTTTCAGGGTCGGGCGATCTTTTTAACTAGTAGAGATACGTTAAAATGTATAGAAAACAAATACTAGAGGAGAATCTGGGCTTTCCAAATCTGTTTTTATTTTTCCTGTAGCTTAATTAGAACCGGAGATACAGACCGTCAAAGTATGGGTACAAGTGCAATGTTGACAAATGAGCAGGTCAATTTTGAAGTCATTTCTTGACCTTGTGAGCTCAATTGTGCAATGTAGGTCAATCCGAGAGCCTTCAAATTTTGCGTGGGGCCTCTAGGGTATTATGGCACCAAATACTGATGAGATGAGGCAAATCCCTCAACTGATTCCCTGTTAAGAAAAATATAATGTCTGAAATATCCAATTTCGCCTAATATTTGACCTTGAGTTTGACCTAGAAAAAACTTTTCTGGGTCAAATCCAATATTTTCCCCAGATTGGCAGTGTGTGACTATTGGGGGGTCATTCAATTGTTTGAACTGTGTAGGATCAATATTTACCTGTCACAGGGGCAAAATAGGGTGTTTTTACATGTCACGCGGTATGCAATATTTGTGATTTTTTAACAAATCAGCATGAAAGAATATCTGAATTCTGATTTCAGGCCTTAAACAAACTGGCTGGCGCCTTCCAGAAACCAGATGATGAGACTGATATGTGAAAAGAATGATAATTTTCAGAATTTTTGAAAATCGCCCATATTTGAACTTTGAGGGGTCAAATGACCTTGAAAAATGAGGTCAAGGTCAAATCTTAAGGTCTGTATGGGGTTTTTGGGGTATGTTAAGGGTAGTTTGTTATACATTTGCATGACCTCAAATGACTCCTTCATGGTGTTCTGAGACCCACAGCCTGTGTCACGGGTAGTCACTTCACTAAAATGGCCGCTGTTGCCGAACCGTTGCAGATATTGGAATAAAAAAGTGACGTGCAAATGGCCCCAGATACTACGCATTCGCTGGTGTATCCAGCGTCTCTCTATCAATTGTGGTTCTTGAGATTACGTGAAAAAACCTAAAACAGTGTTTTTCCTGTAGCTCCGGTTCCGCTTGAGCGATTCCAGAAATTCGTGTGCCTAAATACAGCTTAGTACTTTTGACTTAGACATAACCTGTACAATGCTGCCACCTGCAATGGTTCCTGAGTAATAGGCCATCAAAATTTCCAAAATTTCATGTTTGAAAGGCCCTGTGACCTTGAAAAATAGGTCAAGGTCATTTCTTTTGGGTGTGGCACAGTTTTAGTCCTAGAGGTACCTTGTGAAAAAGTTTCATGAAAATCAGAGCAAAAAACGTGAAATAATAAGAAGAATAATACCAAAAACAATAAGAATTTACCATGTAATGGTAAATTCTTAATAATAATAATAATAAATAATTACGAAAACAAGAAACTTCACCTATGGTAATAGGTGAAGTTTAATTAATGTTAAATTTTGTTTGTACGAGCTTTTATTGTCAAACAAATAATATAAGTAATCGTAGTCAACCTGATTAGCCTTTTTTTCAAGGTGAAGTTATCAAAACTGACCATGGATTCTAATTGACCTCATTTGAATAATTTTAATTGTCTCATTTGTCTGACCTTGACCCAATTTCTCTGACCTTTGACCTTATTCCAGATATCAGCATCCTAGTCACATATGAGCCTGATGGCACCTACCAATTTCAACTTGGTGAAGAAATTTTCAACGTCGAGGGTCAACTTAACTCAGAAAATGGCAAAAACATTCTCCTTTGTGACATTGACGGGACTCAGAGCAAAGCTAATGTAGTCAGGAATGGAGAATCTCTTCATGTGTTTTCTGATGTAAGCATTTTAAAATGTTTTTGTTTTGCCTGATATGAGCCTCTCCATAACAATTCTAGGTGGGCACCTTGTCAGCGGCAAGTAGTTGCCTTAGGGGTGTCCTCCTGCTTATGTAGGCCAAATGCATTTTTTTCTTTTTTTTATATGTATACTGTATAGACATCAAATATCATATTGTATATATATATATATCATGCATTTCATGTCAAATGAACTTCTTGAGTCTTGAGTCTTTTAAAAACACACCATTTTTTCACCGCTCACAATATGTGAATTGTCAGTAATCTCCATTTTAGAACATTTGGGTATATGCATGTTGTTCCTAATGAACCCAAAGTTTGTTGATATTTCAGTATATTCAGTTTATTCAGTTTATACTATTTTGAAGATGTTAAAATAAAATTACGATATTTCTGTGTATTATGACCTTTGACCCTTCCATTTTCAGGAAGGATCCCATGAATTGAAACTACCCCTTCCCAAGTTTGTTGAAAGTCAGTTGAAGGCAGCAGCAGGAGGAGGAGCTGTGTCTCCCATGCCTGGAGTCATTGAAAAGGTAGGCTTTGAAATAATGTAAACTTTGAATCAGATGTACAACATATGTTTTAGTGGACATCTTGTTTCTTAGTTGGGAGGGGTAAGCTCAGTTGGTAGTGACTGTGAGTGCTCTGGAATTCCAATCACTGGGTCCTGGGTTCGATTTCAGCTCTAGTCTGGCTAGATCACCCTATGGGACCTACCAATTTCAACTTCTGGGAAGATTATTTTAACCCTTACCGGACTGAAGGGACATTTAAGTGAATACTGCCTGCTGGGTCATTGATGTTGCAGTGATGATGTGACAAAGACATATTGTTGTGCTGATAAATTGTTTTGTTGGAACTGACCAGTCTGGTAAGGGTTAAAAGTTTCGAGGGTCAATTGAACTCCGAGAAAATGGCCAAAAACTTTTTATTTTGTCTTTCCAGGTGTCAGTTGATGTGGGACAAAAGGTTGAAGCAGGAGATCCTCTGATCAGTCTCATTGCCATGAAGATGGAGGTGATGTACTCTTTAAACTATTTCTTAACTCTGGTATACCGGATCCATCTCGATGAATGAATCTCCCTCTAAGAGATCATCCGTGAATTCATCAAGTGAAAAACCATAATGTTGTTGTTTTCCTTTCATTCCTTTTCAGTACATTGTCAAATCTCCGCATGCGGGTACAGTCAAGCAAGTCTTCTTTAAACCTGGAGACTTCGTCGGTAAAGGAGCTGCACTGGTGGAAGTTGAGAAAGCTGAAAATTAAGAATGAACAATATCATGAAAGTATCTCTACTTACAAAAGTAGAAAAAGATGTACAGTTGGTGTTACGAAGGAGCCATTTGGACAATTGTTTTGTATCAATGATAGTTACTTTATGAGGTATTAATGACCAGTTGAAGTTCATGAAGCAATGAAGTGAAAGGTGGTATCTAAATCCTATACTTTGATGCTCATACATGAACTAAGTTAACTATTTAGTAGAATACCATAGAGATCATGATTCTTGAAAAATTTGTCGGCATATTGGTCCATCTGCTAAGAAACCTATCATTTCTTTAATTTGTAATTTATATGTATATTTCATTTTTTGAGTAAAAAAACATCTATGGATTCAAAAGGCCTAATTTGATACAACATAAATAATCATAGAGAAAGAAGATCATCAGATTTTGTTGGTCGTTTGAATAATATATCATGACAATGATTTAAGATATTTTTTGTTGAGGGATCAATTCTATGAATTTGTGTATTTATTTTGTTTCTGACATTTTGTTGTGTACCCGGTTTGGCAGCTTGTACTTGTATTACATGATGTGTTTGAATAGTCAATTAAAATGCATTTACGTAATCACATTTGTTGTGTTCTTGATGGCGTAAATTTCTTTTTTTAGGCCGAATGTCATTGTGCTTTAAAATCGTTCGACCAAAATAAATAGGGCTACTTGTAAGAGTCCTTGGACGGGCGAAAAATGTTCTGAGTTCAAACACAGGTGCAAGTCTAGTATCACTTGTCTCTGGTATTTTCCAAGGTTTCACACTTTGACTGAACTTCTTCTGGACAGAAAGTGGGTCTCACAAATGAGACCTTTGCAAGAACTTCCTGATTCAGTGATTGTCCGAATCCAAGAATGACCAACTTTCCATCTAGAAGAAGTTAGCAGGCTAAATTAGAACATGGTATATAATAACAAGTGAAGACAAAGCTCTAGGTATTTACTATTTGGAAAAATGTTACATCTGGTAACTTGCGAATTTCATCTGAGCTAGGTCAATGACCCCAAAGATATGAAAATGCGAAGCCTATATAGTCAAAGTTTAAGCCATGCTGTCAGACGCTTGGCCGAATGATATAGAAAATTGAAGTAAGATGATTCCCAGACCCTTGATCGTCCTTCAGAATTCCATTGATCATAGTTGAAGTTCTGCAAGTTCTTTCATAAGGTAGTTTTCTGTGTCTTCCTCTGAAAAATTATGGTGATGAGTTCATTGACCCAGTTGATTGACTTCACTACCATCCTAAATGGAATGAATTCACTGTCATCCTAAATAGAATGAATTCATTGTCATCCTAAATGGAATGAATTCACTACGATCCTAAATGGAATGAATTCACGACCATTATAAATGGAATAAATTCACTACCATCCGAAATGGAATAAATTCACTACCATCCTAAATGGAACAAATTCACTACCATCCTAAATGGAATAATTCACTACCATCCTAAATGGAATGAATTCACAAACATCCTAAATGGAATGAATTCACTGTCATCCTAGAATGAATTCACTGTCATCCTAAATGGAATGAATTCACTGTCATCCTAAATGGAATGAATTCATGGTCATCCTAAATGGAATGAATTCACAAACATCTGAAATGGAATGAATTCACTGTCATCCTAAATGGAATGAATTCACAAACATCCTAAATGGAACTAGAACGGGCGCTCGGAGAGCACATAGCTTCGCTGTCCATTTAAAATTGAACTTTGACTACTGCCATAGCCCCCCCCCCAAAGATCATCTGGTCGGACCCTAAAAAGTTGATTAACACTTCTACTTATATGAAGGCTTGAATGTTATTTTCATCAAATAAACATTGAAATGTTGCTAATTTAGTGCTTTGTTACCTTCTACGAATGTTTTTCGGCCCTTTTTCCAGAGAAAATGTAGAAATATATACCCTCTTGGCTGCTAGTGCTGCAGCAAAAAATGATAGTGCATGCTGCACTGTAGAGGCCTTTTTCAGATTTTTTTAATTGTGGGCCCAAAAAAGCTCCAATAGTCACCAAAATTTAATCAGGTCTTGTGTAGTACAAATGAACACATCACGCTAAAGGAAATCTAAATCCATCCAGTAGTTTTTGCAGGAATCAACTCACATACACACTAACGCACATGCTGAAATGCCAGGGACCACAATAGCTTCTCAGTGAAGCTAATGAATTCACTATCATCCTAAATTGAATGGATTAACTATCACCCTAAATATGAGGAATTTCTCTGGTTATGTTATAAATGGATTCAGTCATTATCACCTAAATGGAATAATTCACTGTGTTGTTGAAGGGAATGAATTCAATGTCACCCTGATTGGAATGCATTCGCTATCATTTCACTTCTGTCCTAAATGGAATGAATTCACTGTCATCCTAAATGGAATGAATTCACTGTCATCCTAAATGGAATGAATTCACTGTCATCCTAAATGGAATGAATTCATTGTCATCCTAAATGGAATGAATTCACTGTCATCCTAAATGGAATGAATTCACTGGCATCCTAAATGGAATGAATTCACTGTCATCCAAAATGGAATGAATTCACTGTCATCCATTTAAACTAAACCAAATAAAAAACGCAAAACTATTTCCAGGGCTTTATTTTTCTGTATATAATTAAGATGGGCTGTTGAGTTGATCCATATGTATAATCAGGTGTCAAAGGACTCAGTACCATAAAATCGTTAAATTCTGAGCATTGCATCTGCATCTGCGGCAATGTTTATCACATTGGGGTATGGTCATTGGACAGGGGTATTAGGCACTCGACAGAGCAAATCTAGTGTTTTCATGTGAAAGATTGAAGAAAATGATGCAAAAGGCCACACAATTTGCTTCAGTTGGTGCCACTTAACTTGCTAAAATGTTGTTGTTTGAGATGTCAGGTCAGAGTTTGTCACACACAATGATATTGCAGTGAAACAATTAAACTATTGAAACAGGTCAAGGAATGACCTAAACACATGAAACAGAGTGAAAGGGCATAGGGTCTATCAAAAAGACCTCTAACAACCTGAATAGCAGCCGTACGACAAACATCAGTACCATGTGGGCTTTCGTTATGCTTTTCTTACAGCGGAAGATGTGCGGTAGGGAGAATAGCAAAAGGAGGGCACAAAAAGTGCTGATGTTTAACTCTGCAGCTGATATGCAGGTTATGTGAAGCCTTTCTAAGAGATCCTAAGCCTTTTTCACCCGCAGCTATTGTCTGGGCTGTTTGAGGACTTGTTTCCGTAGTGGCATTGTTCCATTGGAATAACATTGTGTGTGGAAAACTTTCACCTGACTCCTCAAAAATAATTTTTTTTAGCAAGTCAGGTGGCAGTAAATGAAGTGAATTGTATGGCCTTTTGCATCATTTTCTTCAAGCTTTAACATGAAATCATTAGATTTGCCCTACGGTGTGCCTAACACCCCTTTCCGCTCACCATACCCCAATGTGATAAACTAGGCTGCAGATGTGCAAACAAAGGTCAGACTTGAGTGATTTTATGGAACTGACTCCTTTGACACCTGGTTATACATAGGCATAAAATCAACAGACTATCTGAATCATATACAGAAAAATAGAGCCCTGGCAATAGTTTTGCGTTTTTAATTTGGTTCAGTTCCATTTAAATACACTACCATCCTAAATGGAATGAATTCACTGTCATCCTAAATGGAGTGAATACACTGTCATCCTAAATGGAATGAATTCACTGTCATCCTAAATGGAATGAATTCACTGTCATCCTAAATGGAATGAATTCACTGTCATCCTAAATGGAATGAATTCACTGTCATCCTAAATGGAATGAATTCACTGTCATCCTAAATGGAATGAATTCACCATCCTAAATGGAATTAATTCAATGTCATCCTAAATGGAATGAATTCAATGTCATCCTAAATGGAATTAATTCAATGTCATCCTAAATGGAATGAATTAATTGTCATCCTAAATGGAATGAATTCAATGTCATCCTAAATGGAATGGACTCACTGTCATTCTAAATGGAATAATTCACAAACATCCTAAATGGAATGAATTCACTATCATCCTAAATGGAATGAATTCACTATCATCCTAAATGGAATGGATTCACTGTCATCCTAGAATGGATTCACTGTCATCCTAAATGGAATGAATTCACTGTCATCCTAAATGGAATGAATTCACTGTCATCCTAAATGGAATGAATTCACTGTCATCCTAAATGGAATGAATTTATTGTCATCCTAAATGGAATGAATTCACTGTCATCCTAAATGGAATGAATTCAATGTCATCCTAAATGGAATGAATTCACTATCATCCTAAATGGAATGAATTCACTATCATCCTAAATGGAATGAATTCACTGTCATCCTAAATGGAATGAATTCACTGTCATCCTAAATGGAATGAATTCACTATCATCCTAAATGGAATGAATTCACTGTCATCCTAAATGGAATGAATTCACTGTCATCCTAAATGGAATGGATTCACTGTCATCCTAAATGTAATGAATTCACTGTCATCCTAAATGGAATGGATTCACTATCATCCTAAATGGAATGAATTCACTATCATCCTACATGGAATGAATTCACTATCATCCTAAATGGAATGAATTCACTATCATCCTAAATGGAATGAATTCACAATCATTCTAAATGGAATGAATTCACTGTCATCCTAAATTGAAGAAATTCACTATCATCAAAATGGAATGAATTCAATATCATCCTGAATGGAACAAAATCACTCTCATCCTAAATGGAATAAATTCACTATCATCCCTGTCTACAAGTTGACCGCTATTTGCTGCCATCTAGGGTGCAAAATTCGCGAGCTCCTGTGAGCGGTCAACAGAATTTCGATATCTGGAAGAAACCAGGACAGTGTGGAAGAAACCAGGACAGTTCGATCATTTAGTGATGGTCTAGTTTATTTCCAAAAACTCTATAGATAAGTGTCTAATCTGACTTTGGTTAGCCAATTTTAAGCAGACAGCTTTTAAATACCAAAATAAGTTGGAACTATTTTTTATCATGGAGGATGTATACATTGTAGCTCACATATATTGCCAGTATAGAGGGGGCCACTTGTGGCATGGACAAGACATTTTGCTGAGTGAAACACAGCTTTTATGAAATTGTGAATTATATTGTTGTCCTAGTTCATAAATGTCCATAAAGTAACAGAATAAATACAATTGAGCATTTTTGATATCACAAAGCAAAAACATCAGCTTTGTATGGACATGTGAATAAGTGAGAATGCATTATTTTTGGACCCTTTTCTGACCACAATTTAACATGCACTAAATGGCGTAAGTAGATTGCATACCATCACACTTCTAATGAGTAAAATCATCCCTTTCACAGGCAAAGTGCACTCTAAACTTAGAGCTCAACAGGTTCACAAAAGTGAATGTGCTGCCCTCTGGAATCCAGAACAGAATCTACAATCGATCTGACACTGTCAGTGAGCTCTAACAGATTTCAGATTCAGCAACTGTTGGTTTTCTGTAGTGTTGTGGAGTAATGAATTTGTATGTTGAATTGGGCCTAAAGTTGACTATTGAAGAATTTTTAATCAGCCAGTTCATGCTTTGAAACATACTTTTGCTGCAAAGTGGTACCCATTGTGGAACTTCTTTTTTCACGGAACCATGCTTTTTCTACCCAGCAAGATGTGAGTAGTCCCTGTTTGGCAGCCAGCCAGACAGCCACGCACGAGCACCCTCACTTCTCAGTATAAGCTTGTTAAGCTTGCCCTGACCAGTGACCACAACATACATTATTTGTGAAGTTGTAACAAAAAGATTAACTCTTCTTTGGTGTTACAGACATAATTAACTGTTTCAGATCTCTCAAAGCAATTGAATGAATGCTTTAGTGTTTCATTGTTGTCCGTTTGTTGTTTCAATTAGTTTCGTTGGAGAACGCCCTAAACTATCATTTAAATCATGCTGGCAATAGCTGTTAAAGGATTTGAAAACTTCATAATTTTATGGTGCTCATTGGCAGTGCATGTGCACTCATTGACAGTTTAAAATTGTTGATTGCGCTTTGTTTATATGTTGCTGGCAGCTCAGCTGTGCGTATGAGCACAAGTGATGAGGTCCCTCTACCTAGACATGACCTGACCTACTCGAATATTAATAAATGTGTCAGCTGGAGGTCATCCGATTTCTGGCAGACTCTCCAGCTGTGCTGTTCGTTCAGAGTCTGTGAGCAGACTGGGCAAAGTGTATGCTAAAGTTTCAAAGCTTTCTTTTTGTCTCATGATTTCCGAACATTTTCATTCAAAGCAGTGGACTGAATATTTGCCAGCAACCATGCTTTGTGAAAGTAGTTTGGAGTAGTAATATGGACAGCTGTTGTTTGACCTGATCTAGTGATCTGTCCGAAACAGATCAAATTATTGTTGACCCAATTAGATTTTCCAGGGATTGTCAGTATTCTGCTGCCACTTGACAATCCCGAACAGAGACAGCTATCATCCTATATGAAATAAATTCACTATCATATCATCCTAAATGGAATAAATTCACTACCATCCTAAATGGAATAAATTCACTATCATATCATCCTAAATGGAATAAATTCACTACAATCCTAAATGGAATAAATTCACTCCTATCCTAAATGGAATAAATTCACTATCATTTTAAATTAACAATTCACTACCATTAGGGGAAGAAATTTACTATCATTACAAGTGGAATTAATCTACTACTATCTTAAATAGACAAAATTCACTGATATTCTAATCCAAATGAATTCACCATCATCCAAAATGGAACAATTCACAACCCTCTTGAATAACAGTAAGCATATGGCAAAGTCCTATAGGGCCTGTATAATATGAGGTTATACCCTGGGTAGGTGCAGTATATCCCCGGTATACTCCACGAGACCCCAGTATATTCCCGAGACCCGAAGGTAGACACTGATCTGGTAGGGCTATACAGGGGTATGAACTGAATAAGAGTTCGTTTAGTTTAATAACTTACCTTCTCCACTGTACTATAGCTGAGGCGAGCACGTGGCCAGATAATCTCCCGTTTAAAGTTCTCCTTACCTGTGCACCAGAGGTCGACACATGCAAGTGCAGATCAAACTCAGTGGAGCGTGTCGGCCATGTTTTCATTGCACAGCCTTGATGCAGACGATTTTCACTGTGTGATGGTGGGAGGATGATGTGATCATGGGATAGCGGATTTACCAGGCCTGGATATGTTGGATTAACACATTTTGAGGATGTTTCAGTGAAATTGAATGCCTGAAAATGGCTGAATTGGATCTGGTAGGGGATGTGAGGTCAGCCTCTGGTCATGCAGCTCACAGCATGAGAGGGATAGATGATCGTTGGGTGATAATCCAAAAGAATACCTTCAAGAATTGGGTTAACGAACAGTTAAAGGAATCAGGTCATGAGATTAACAGCTTAGAGACGGATTTGTGTGATGGGATTAAGTTGTGTGCTCTCCTGGAATTTCTCCAGAAGAAGAAGATTGGAAGAGTGGTCAAGAAACCAATTAACCATCATCAATTTCTGGAGAATGTTACTATAGCTCTCAGAGCTATGGTAGCAGACGAAATCAAGTTAGTCAATATTGGTAAGTGACATAATATCATATTTTTGTTCTGTTGTATAAAGGTTTTAACTGCATGTTAAGTTGGATTTTGATGAGAACTTTTTGAGATTTCCTAATAATTTGAACTTCAACAGAAGTTATAATGTTGTAAAGTTGACTGAATATAGGCTTGAAGTTAATTCAGTGAATGGCATTAATAATTAAATACTTTTTACTACAGCCAAATACAGTGCACAATGATAGCTCTTTTTCTATGCAAGAAGTTGTGAAACTGGAAAGCTTAGATTAGCAAAAATCATCAGAAATCAAGCTGAATTTCAAAATTCTTTACATAGAAAAATATCAGACCACCATGTAAACTGATGTTTTAGAGAGTTAAAACAATCAAATCATGTCATTAATTACTTTACATGGACAATATTACATTTCTGACACTTTTAATTTATGACTTCATCAGCTATTTTAGCTTGAGGCAAGTTTTAAATCGTTAATGTGTGTGTAAAACATTAATTTATGGATATATGTCTGTTTTGCTAGTATCTCTGACCTATATATGTATGAATATATATATATATCAAACTATACCAGGTGATGTAAAATCGATTTTTTTCAGCTGTTCTGTATGTAATCTGACATATATGCAATTGTGTGTGTAACTTTCACACACAATAACATAGTGAAAATTCATGTATTTCCATGCATTTTAGTCATACAGTAGCTATTGTGGATTAGTCACTTTGAATGTAAAGTTTTGGTTTTGACCATCAAATTCCAAGGAAATAAAAGATAACTTTTATTTAAAATATTAAAGAAGATTCTTTCCCCTTCTCATGAAGTCAAGTGTTGTTTATCTATCTATCTATCTATCTATCTATCTATCTATCTATCTATCTATCTATCTATCTATCTATCTATCTATCTATCACTGTTTAAATAGCATTGTTGATATTACCTTAACATTATTGGAGATGTCATGCAAATGTTGGATGACCAAACATGATATAATTGCAGCATGTAATATCATCCCACATTTTGGCTGGTCTTTGTTTGCCCTAATTTGGTAGATCAGTATTATCAATGGATTGGCTGGCCTTCAATTAAAATGGGGAAATTGAAACTCATTAAAATGCATTGTTTTGACTAAAAAAGAGGACAACACTGTTACAACAAAGATAAAGGCTACAAGAAGGAAAATATACATCAGTAAAGAAAGAATTTAACTGAGATGAAAGGTAATTTAGAAAAAGAAAACACTTTGAAATGTTCAAAAAGAAGAATAGAGAAAGTGAGAGAGGTCGACTACAATACAAATCTAGATCTTTTTTTTTTTTTTAAGAGAACCATTTTGATGTGCGGTGTTATTAAAACGAAGGCCAATAGTTACTGTGGCAATAGCCATGCACATTGAATAATGACTCTAGTTGGTCGGTCAGCAATTATAATCGTATTTTTTGAAGGACAAAAACAACAACAAAATGTTATACAGAAGAAACTGTAAGATATCTTAGCTATCCATAAAGTGATACAGTAAGTAATTTTATATTAGCAATCAATGGGGCAAAAAAGCTACATGCATATTTTTGCAACATTTTACTTTGGTAATATGTGTTTTGGGATCATTAATAAGCCAGGAAATACATGTAATGGTTTTCTAGTTGAAAAATATGCAACTAATGACATATAGGAACTTAGGAAGCCCATTGAATTGCATGGTTTTAGAAATCAGAATTTTTTTAAAGTACTGAAATCCTCAAAATAAAACGAGGTACATTTTTATGTCACATTCAATTATTCTGAGCTTGTTAAAATAATTCCACATTAAAATTTATATCTATAGCTGTTGCAACTTTTCCCACAAGTGGCCTTTCCTCAGTCCGATAGATCTGCTGTAGATTATCGATTTTCTTGACCTAGATTTCTGCCCTAATTCCAGTGTTCAGTCGTGCGGAACTGGATTATGGCCAAGGGGATGCTAATAAATTAATGAAAGTAAAGTTGAGATGCTGTGATCTCACTGATTAAGTGTGAATTATGTAACAAAAGTAAGTTGGTAGCACCTTCTGACTTCTGAAATCAAGAGAGGAAAATAATTATTGTTCTAAAAAAAGTTTTTGACTCAAACTCAACCTCGGAGAGTCTCAGACCACAGTTCATTATGCCATATTAAAATTCACATTATGTACATCAACGTTTCATCTTTTTTGTAGATAGATAGATGGATAGATAGATAGATGGATAGATAGATAGATAGATAGATAGATAGATAGATAGATAGATAGATAGACAGATAGAAAGATAGATAGATAGATAGATAGATAGATAGATAGATAGATAGATAGATAGATGGAGTTGATTGATGAAACAGAAGAGAGGGCGTGAGTCCTCAACCTGTTACACATTTGCCCCATGTGCGAGATCTTTTACTTGTCCAGCAAAGACACTGATACAAGGGGATGCCAAATTAACGTCTCATCTCAACTTACATTTTGTTCATGAAGGTCCACTGTAAATTTCGAAATAGCCTCAAGTAACATTTTTCTGTCTCTCTTTTTTCAGGAAGTGAAGACATTGTCAATGGAAACATGAAGTTAATCCTGGGTCTAATTTGGAGGTTGATCTTGAGATACCAAATTGGAAAAGCCAGCAAGGTTCCTCCAAAGAAGTTGATGTTGTCATGGTTACAGGCTGTCATTCCTGATATTCACATTTCTAACTTTCACACTGACTGGAACGATGGGGTAGCTTTACAGTAAGTAAAAATATCGGGTAACCTCAGGCTCAGTAAAAATGGTTATAGCAAATATCCATTAGACTTTCGTTTCAGTCAAAATTACTAAAGAAATAACTTCAAATTTGCAAAAAGCTCTATTGGCCTAATTTGTTATTAATCTTTTGGAAGAATACACTTAGAATTTCTCTCTGCTGTATGTTTTGTTTGATTTGTTAGGAATTGGTTTGTTGACCTACTAATTATTGATTGATCAGTGATTGATTTGTGGTTGATGGTTAGTGACGGGTTGATTTATGGTTATAACGATTTATTTCACAATGGTTTGTGGTCAGAACGATTCATCAAGTTGTCATCAATACTTGTTGATAGGTAATTTTCACCATTTGCTAGCAGGTTGTTTGTGATTAGTATAATAATGCATGATTAATATTCTATTATTTTTACATAAGGTATACATTTATTTTCAGTGCTTTAATTGAATACTGCAAACCAGGTACTTGTCCAAATTGGAGACAATTAAACAGAAAAAATGGGTAAGTCAATTTATAACTAGTTCAGCCCAAAATATCACATTTAAAGTATGACTGGTAGCCTTGGTTCTTTAATTTTGGAGTGATTGTTTCACAACTAAAAGGTTTACAAAGACATGTTGTTAAATGAATGTAAATCACTAAACAAGGTCTAAATCATCCTGCCATGACTTTACAACCTTACAAATAAATTATATGATGTTTTAAAAGACCTTGTTTATTTCCTTTCAAGATACAAAACTGTCTCCTTATATGCTCTGTCTATCTGATTATTTGGGAAGGGATTTCCTCAGTAGTGGTCTACTGGACTTTCGATTATAGGGTCCCAAGTTCAGTTCAAACCTCTGGCTGCTTGGGTAACCTGGACCTATGTTGGATGGCAGTTTTAATCCTTTGCCTCACTGCTATGTCCTGCTCATATCCTAGTGAGCCACCAAGTGCATAACTGCAGGATGGAAAGCGCCAATCATCCATAAATCCATCCATCTGTCTGTCTGTCTATCTATCTATCTATCTATCTATCTATCTATCTATCTATCTATCTATCTATCTATCTATCTATCTATCTATCTATCTATCTATCTATCCATCTATCTATCTATCTATCTATCTATCTATCCATCTATCTATCTATCTATCTATCTATCTATCTATCTATCTATCTATCTATCTATCTATCTATCTATCTATCTATCTATCTATCTATCCATCTATCTATCCATCTATATATCTATCTATCTATCTATCTATCTATCTATCTATCTATCTATCTATCTATCTATCTATCTATCTCTCTATCTATCTATCTATCTATCTATCTATCTATCTATCTATCTATCTATCATCTATACTTCTGCAGGTAACATCTGCTACACCTGTACTTTCCTCTGCACTTGCACCCTTTTCCACCTGTGCCCATGGTGGGGCAATTAGTGGACCCCACACGTGGGCTCTTTGTTATTATGATGTAGTAACATGCCTAATCCCCTTTAAAGGTTGTCTATAAATGCAAAAATCTCTTACCACCTCAATATTTTGATGCTAACCAGTTGCCCACATTTTAACATTGGCAAAATGAATTGCAAATATTTCTGAATAGAAGCTCCAGTTCATGGTTCTGCATAAGCCCCTAAGATTTGAGAAAGTCTGTTTTTCGTAAATTGCACAATTGTCCAAAGGATAGGAAACTTAAGAAGTTAAAAGGTTATCCCCTGAAGAATGTCCCTTCCCTTTGAGTTAGTATATCAATTGTTAAATTGTTAGATGTTAGGATATTTAGGAAATTCTGATTGTTTTGTGTCATGTGTCATTTAGTTCTTTGATGTGACAATTTGAGTGTTTCTTTGTTCATGCCAGATATGATTGTTGAGTCTTTGTGTGGGTTGATATTTCCTACTGAGATCTTCATTTAAAAAATGATATTTTATTCCTGTGATTGAAATGGTTTAGCCTGTGTGTTTTCATTAGTTTACTATATTGAATAATCATACAATTTAATATGGAATAAATTAATTCCGTCATCGGTAACTGAGTTCACAAACATACTACATTTCATTAAATTTTTCTACATCATCCTGATTAAAAATTCACTGCCATCCTAAATGAAATTGAAAGAAAAATTACAACCATACTAAATGGAATTATTTGCTACCATGAGTTCACGAACACCCTACATGGAATGAATTCCCTACCATCCTAAATTGAATTAAATCCATCCAAATTTGAACAACTCACCCGAAATCCACTATCATCCTCAAAAGAATGGATTCACTATCTTCCCAACAGAAAAACCTTCTATCATCCTAAATGGAATTCACTATCATCCCAAATAGAATTCACTATCATCCTAAATGGAATGAATCATCCTAAATGGAATGAATTCACTGTCATCCTAAATGGAATGAATTCACTATCATCCTAAATGGAACAATTCACTATCATCCTAAATGGAACAATTCACTATCATCCTAAATGGAACAATTCACTATCATCCTAAATGGAACAATTCACTATCATCCTAAATGGAACAATTCACTATCATCCTAAATGGAACAATTCACTATCATCCTAAATGGATTGAATGATGGAATACTTCTCTGTATCATCCTAAATGGAACTACATTACTGCCATACTAAATTGAATAATTAATTCTTTATTGTCTTGAATGGAATGAATTTTCCATCCTAAATAGCCTACCTGCCTAAATGAAATAATCAATTTCATCATAAATGGATTAGTGTCATCCTGAGAATAGTTTACTGTTAAAAGTCACTGTCATGATTATTTACTGTCATCCCAATAGGATTTAACATTTTCCTTTTAAAATCGAACAATCTACTACCATCCTCAAGGGAATAATTCAATTTTATTATAAAAAGCATGAGATGAGCCATCCTAAGCCTATAGTGATAATATTAACTTCTGGGCAATTCCGTAAACTCCGATTTACAGATTTGACACTTTAGCAGCTTTTGTAGCCCTACCATTATATCTCAGCTATTTCATTGTTAAATAGGGATGAGGCCAGGTAATAGGGGTATCAGATAAGTCACCAACCAAAGCTATAAGTGCAACTGGAGTCGAGCTACGTCAAAAATATCAGCGTTTCAGACGTACATCACAGGATGTACGTCCGAAACACTGATATTTTGACGTTGCTCAGCTCCTGTTGCACTTGGAGCTTTGGTTGAGGGCTTGTCTGATACCCCTATTACCTGGCCTCATCCCTATTTAACAATGAAATAGCTGGGATATAATAGTAGGGCTACAAAAGCTAAAGTGTCAAATTTGTAAATCGGAGTTTACGGAATTGCCCTTCTACTAATCATGAAGTAAGTTGTGCCATTTAATTAAATTCAATCCATTTGGGAAATGAAAAAAAATTATGTGCATTACTATCCCAAACAGAGTAGGCAAGATCATTCCATCCCAAATTAAATTTCACAACAAAAAATGAAATTGATTGGCTTTGCCATACTAACCATGTAAACTCACTACTGATCTGAAAGTGGTTGAGAGAGTAATTCATAAAAATAAAATCTGTCTTTTTCTCTGCAGGTTGGATAATTGTCGGAACGCCATGAAGTTAGCAAAAGAACATTTCGACATCCCTCTTGTGGTGACCCCGGAAAACTTCTCGAATCCTGACCTGGATGAGTTATCCGGAATGACCTACTTATCGTATTATATGAAGATGGATTCTCCCGGATACTTTGCCACATTAAGATGGGCTCAAGGGCAGATTCCACAGAAGAAGGTCAAGAATTTCCAGGTATGTTAACTTTCCTCATTCCTCATTATGTAAATAGCTAATATAATTTAAAATATTAGGTTATGATCATGACCTTTCTTTTAACAATAAATGTATTGCTTTTCAAAATTATTTGTTGAACTGTGGGCCTAAATAAGAAACAAATTTCATAATTAAACATGGGGAATATAGGTATACTGGTAGGCCCATTTAGTGTATTTTTGTTGTAAGAAAATCTTAAATGACATAAAATTCTGAAAAAAATTTACACATCTTTATATAGACTCCAGGGGAATTTGTTCTTTTGAGGGAGGATATTTAACTTACAGCTTCAGTTTATTGAACATTTCTAATAAGAGAACAATCTTATGCATCTTTTTAACTATTTTAGTTTCATCTGGATCCTGAAATTTCCAGAAGTAGTATTAGAAAGAAATAATGCTTTGCATTAAATGGATTTCCCGTGAAACTATACTTTTGTTTTATCAATTTCCCGTGAAACTATACTTTTGTTTTATCAATTTCCATTTTGCAAATGTACAAGGAAATTTTAAAACAATGCAATTGCTTCTCTATCATATTTTCAGACTGACTGGAATGATGGTTCAGCCCTCACAGCTTTAATAAACTCATTAGGAGGAAATGTCAGTGCTAATGCCAAAGGAAAGTTTGCGACACTCCAGGATTGTAAGTTCGATTTGACTTATAAATTATTTTGCAATTTTTTAAATCATTACTTGAATTAGCAAAACTGTAAAAATGAATTAATTGTCATTTTTGCCGAACTGCATTTTCAAAGCAAGAACGACTTTTCGTAATTTTATGTTTTGTTTGCAGACAATGAACATCTTTTAGAAATTGGTAATTTGAGGTCTATTGCATGTTGTCAAGTGTAAAATATTAGTTGTTGTACAGTTGTAGTTTTACTCCAAACTCACTGCTTGCTTTTGTCAATCACAATACATTGCTTGTCAACATACAAACAATGTCTTTTAATGCACATGTACAATGTATTATGCACTTTATTTGAATAAGCCTATAGATAGACCAATAGATACATCAAAAGACAGATAGATCCATATGTATGACAAGTGTAGCCCTCCAAAGCCAAATTCCTTGCACTCACAAATGTTGATTGATGAGATGGGAGAGATAGCAGGAGTCCTCATCATGTAACACATTCGCCCCATGTGAGGGACCTTTTACTTGCCAAACACAGACACTGATACAGGGAGAAACCAATTTAATGTCTCATACAAATAACATCCAGCTGAGATTTGCTCTTGGAGGTCCACTGAAAATATATTGGATTCACCTCTGACCACCTGGAGTGGGAACTGGAAAGCCATGTTACCTGATGTAGGTCATTGGAGGCACAGACCTTCAGAGGATGATTATTTCGGGATGGTTTGAAAGATTTTCAGATATTGTAATGATTTTGCAAGTTCATTGAACTTTTGACAACTTATTGCCATTATGTGAAAATATTCAGCCATTTTAACTTTTTCATCAGTTTGCCACAATTCCCAAAATTTCTTTTGGCAACTGCCCAGTCAAACAAGCCAAGAAAGTGAATCAACAGATTAGGTGGTAAAATGAAAATGCATATAATTCATGTTTTAAAATTTTAGAGCTTTCATCAAAAGACTGCAATTGTTGTCTATCAAATTTGCATTGCTCCTATGTAGGCATATATCCGAACATCTCTGCAGCTACAATGTTGTGTACAAGTACAGTATACACTGTACAAGTATTACTATATTCCCACTTCAACTTGCTACATTCATTCCATTGTACAGCTGACTTCTGTACATTTCCCATGTAAATATTGCATTCTGAATGAAACATCACAATCCTTTGCTTTTCTCACACTAATTCCTGTGTTAACTTTGTTTTTCTCCTTTTGCTATTGTCATAGTCACGTGATATTTATTGTATTGTTGTCATACAATAACTCTGAATATCTTGTAGGCATGTAGAATTGTATAGGCCTACAAGATTGTATATATTTTGCTAGAGGTTTCATTCTTGACTACAATGTAGATTTAATACAATGTTTCTATTCTTGAATATATTGAATACATTTTTTTGTGTAAGCAATGTTGGAAACTCCTACTCCAGAAAAAGAAAGTGTATTATATGAGTGGTAACAAATATACATGCATACAATAATACTCTAAGATAATATTTCCCCATTAAAAGAAGATAGTTTGCCAAAGTAAAAGTTGGTTTTCTTTATTTCTGCAGGCAGTACAATGTATTTCTGCCAAATTACTCGGTTCCCATTTATTCAGGTGTGAAAACATAGGTGGCAGCACCAGTTGCAATGTCTGCCCTACCTAAAGGTGACAGAGATTTGAAATTATTTTTGATGTCCAAAAAAACTTTAATTATTCCCACTTGTACTAAATTTAAATGAATGAATGTTGTACATCATCATCAAATATCTACTCACATTATTTATATAACTTTTTTTCCAGGCATGGATGCTGCAAAAAGAATGGGAGTAGAACCGGTAATATCTCCTCAAGAAATGGCCAGTTTAGATGTGGACCACTTAGGGGTGATGGCCTATGTGGCATGGTTTCACAATTGCAACAGAAAAATGTCACCAAAAAGACAAATCAGTTACCCCGCAGAGACAATCCAGAAGAAAATGTCCCTATCCAAACAAATTGTGTTCAGCAAAATCGGGACGGAGTCACAGGTCGGAAGTCCGGTAAGTGTTTTTGTTTTTCTCAATCATATAATTATAAAACATGGTTCATGAACTTCATGTACAATATATTTTTACTTTGTATTTAATTTAATTTATATAATAAGCCCATAAATATTTTTTACTTAATTGATTTAGGGGTTAAATTCACAACCTGGGTCCTGCAACTCATGATAGACTGATGTTTCATTCAATCAGGGAACCATGAGTGTACAGCTCAACTCATGTTACTGTTGTCCCCAGCATAGACCTGCATAAAATACAGGACATAAAGCCTAATTTATAAACCAACAACAACTTATTCGAATGTCACACGTTTTGTCTTTCTAGTATCCTTTTATGTGAGCAATCAGTGGGCAGCTACATTGTAGGTAATAGCACTATCAGAAAGTGCAGTCCTCCAATAGGCAGATTTTTTGCTCCCCAAGTTGGAGGAGAGTATAATTTCTTTCTGCAGTTCTGCAGTTCTGCAGCAATTCTGCAGGTAGCTGCAGAATTCTGCAGTTCTGCAGCAAATTCTGCAGTTCTGTAAGAAGCTGCAGAATTCTGCAGTTCTGCAGCAAATTCTGCAGTTCTGTAAGAAGCAGCAGAATTCTGCAGTTCTGCAGCAAATTCTGCAGTTCTGTAAGAAGCTGCAGAATTCTGCAGTTCTGCAGCAAATTCTGCAGTTCTGTAGGAAGCTGCAGAATTCTGCAGTTCTGTGGCAAATTCTGCAGTTCTGTAAGAAGCTGCAGAATTCTGCAGTTCTGCAGCTCCCAGCAGGATTTTTGAAGCTTTGTTACTTGATTGAGCTTATTGCAATGCATCTGCAAGGTTCAGATCTCTTTCACAAGGTGTTGCCGCTACCCAGGAAACGTTGGTTTGGGGGCGTAGCGGTTTAGGGGTCGGTGGGGGGGGGGGGGGGGGTTGGGGGATTTGGTGCTCGTCAGGTTCAGCAGCGTTTCTGAAAAAATTCTGCAGCAGAATATGTAATTCTGTAGGAGTTATGCAGCTTGGGAGGTTTTATGCATTTATGCAGCCAGCTGCAGAATTCTGCAGGAAGCTACAGAATTGTGTAGGAAGCTGCAGAATTTCACAAATTCTGCAGCCACCTGCAGAATTTCACCAATTCTGCAGCTACCTGCAGAATTCTGCAGTTCTGCAGCAAATTCTGCAGTTCTGTAGGAAGCTGCAGAATTCTGCAGTTCTGCAGCTCCCTGCAGGATTTCTGAACCTCTGTTACTTCCTCCAGCTTATTGCAAGGCATCTGCAAAGTTCAGGCCTCTTTGACAAGTATGTTGCCGCTACCCAGGAAACGTTGGTGGGGGGGGGGGTTGGGGATTTGGGTGGTCATCTGTCTCAGCAGCGTTTTTGAGAAAATTCTGCAGCAAAATCTGTAATTCTGTAGGAGTTATGCAGCTTGGGAGGTTTTATGCACTGCTGCAGAATTCTGTAAGAAGCTGCAGAATTCTGCAGGAAGCTGCAGAATTCTGTAGGAACCTGCATAATTTCACAAATTCTGCAGCCACCTGCAGAATTTCAACAATTCTGCAGCTGCCTGCAGAATTCTGCAGTTTCTCAAAAAATTCTGCAGGAAGCTGCAGAATTCGGCAGTTCTGCAGCTCCCTGCAGGGTTTTTGAAGCTCTGTTACTTCATTCAGCCCATTGTAATGCATAGATCTGCAAAGTTCAGGCCTCTTTGACAAGGTCTTACCGCTACCCAGGAAACGTTGGTTTGGGGGCGTAGCCGTTTGGGGGTCGGGTGGGGGGGTTGGGGGTCTTTTGTGTGCTTGTCTGGCCTAGCAGCGTTTCTGAAAAAATTCTGCAGCAGAATATTAAATTCTGTAGGAGTTATGCAGCTTGGGAGGTTTTATGCACTGCTGCAGAATTCTGTAAGAAGCTGCAGAATTCTGCAGGAAGCTGCAAAATTCTGTAGGAAGCTGCAGAATTTCACAAATTCTGCAGCCACCTGCAGAATTTTACCAATTCTGCAGCTGCCTGCAGAATTCTGCAGTTTCTTAAAAAATTATGCAGGAAGCTGCAGAATTCTGCAGTTCTGCAGCTCCCTGCAGGATTTCTGAACCTCTGTTACTTGCTCCAGCTTATTGCAATGCATCTGCATAGTTTAGATCTTTTTGACAAGGGTCTTAACACTACCCAGGAAATGTTGGTTTGGGGGGCTGGGGTTTGGGGGTCGGGTCACGGGGTGGGGGGTTTTGGTGCTCATCCGTCCCTGCACCATTTTTGAAAAGTTTCTGCAGCAAAATCTGTAATTCTGTAGGAGTTAGGCAGCTTGGGAGGTTTTATGCACTTATGCAGCTAGCTGCAGAATTCTGCAGGAAGCTGCAGAATTCTGTTAGAAGCTGCAGAATTCTGTAGGAAGCTGCAGAATTTCACAAATTCTGCAGCCACCTGCAGAATTTTACCAATTCTGCAGCTGCCTGCAGAATTCTGCAGTTTCTTAAAAAATTCTGCAGGAAGCTGCAGAATTCTGCAGTTCTGCAGCTCCCTGCAGGATTTCTGAACCTCTGTTACTTGCTCCAGCTTATTGCAATACATCTGCATAGTTCAGACCTCTTTGACAAGGGTCTTAACACTACCCAGGAAATGTTGGTTTGGGGGGTCGGGGTTTGGGGGTCGGGTCACGGGGTGGGGGGTTTTGGTGCTCATCCGTCCCTGCACCATTTTTGAAAAGTTTCTGCAGCAAAATCTTTAATTCTGTAGGAGTTATGCAGCTTGGGAGGTTTTATGCACTTATGCAGCTAGCTGCAGAATTCTGCAGGAAGCTGCAGAATTCTGTTAGAAGCTGCAGAATTCTGTAGGAAGCTGCAGAATTTCACAAATTCTGCAGCCACCTGCAGAATTTCACCAATTCTGCAGCTGCCTGCAGAATTCTGCAGTTTCTTAAAAAATTCTGCAGGAAGCTGCAGAATTCTGCAGTTCTGCAGCTCCCTGCAGGATTTCTGAACCTCTGTTGTTTCTTCCAGCTTATTGCAATGCATCTGCAAAGTTCAGACCTCTTTGACATCCATGGGGTTAATTAGCCCTTGTAGAGGGATAGCATACCAGTGGGATACCCCAACCCCAAGGGAGCAGTTCTTTTTATTCTGGGTGGACATTTCAGTGTTGGTTGGAAGCATGTTTGTTTTGATTTTGCTCACCAACTTCAAACGGCCAGTGCAACATTATTTACCCACACATCCCTCTAAAACTTTGGATTTAGACACTATGAAACCTAAGTTTTTGATTGAGGAATGATACAACTCTGTATCTTGATTAAAAGTTGCCGAAAAACGTAATATTATCTCGATCTGACAATCGCGCGAGGCCAAGCCTATGAATTGTTAGGCCAAGCCTATGAATTGTTGGGACTACCTAAAAGGCCTAGAAAGACAACTATTTGGCGTACAGAAATGGCATACCCCTTTTTAGAAAGCTGAGACGATTATCTGTTGATATGGGCTATTTAAAAAACCTTGACAGTCTTTCTAGCATTTAAACATGACAATATTTCATAAAATTACATCAAACAATATTTTACAAAACTGTAGAAACACATCATTTTAAACATCAAATTTGACTCATTTCCCATATTTCTTCTATTGGGTAACCCACTGGTACAGGGGGATCCCTCTGGCCTCTGGGTGTCCTCTTGGTCCTCTTTCTTGTTTGTGTATGTTGGGGTATCCCACTGTAGAGAGCCAGTATCGAACTGATATCCTCACTGTCGACTAAGAAAATAAATGAGCGATAATACTTACTTTCTGTTACCGAAATTGGTCGTGGTAGTGACTGGTATCAACATTTTTCTAATTTTATTTTTCTGAATTTTTGGTGGTGTTCAGAGTCGTAACATTAACACGGCAAAAAGCCATACTTCCTGTCTATTGACCAATCAGAGGGGGTTATTCTGGCAGGAAGCAGTAAGAAAATAGACACAAAAAACGCCACAAAGTGTTGCAATGGCCGAAATGGAACATTAACTTTTCATAGTGATGTCCTCATTCTTGTGTGGGCATCCCAGTACAGGGTATCTCAATGGGAGGTCATCTTTCTTGTAAGCTCTTGTATAGGTATGCTGGGGTATCCCACTGGTACAGGGGTATCCCACTGGTTTCCTCACTGTCCTCCTCAGTCTTGTATAGGTATTCCACTGGTGCTGGGGTATCCCACTCATAGATTTACGTTTATATGCCTACGATCCCACTGGTATCCTCGCTGTCCTCATTCTTGTGTGGGTATCCCACTAGTATGAGGGTATCCCACCTGGTGTCCTCTAGGTCCTCATACTTATGTAGGCATGCCGGGTATCCAACTGGTACAGGGGTATCCCACTGGTTTCCTTACTGTCCTAATTTTGAAAAAAAGAACTGCTCCCTCAGGGGTATCTAACTGGAACATACCAGTGGGATGCCGGGATCCCACTGGTGCGGTCCTCGCTACCTCAAGAATAGCACTGCTCATAAAACCTCCCAAGCCGCATAACTCCTACAGAACTGCTGCAGAAACTTACAGAAATGCTGCTGAGCCAGACGAGCACCAAAACCCCCCGACCCCCCCCCCCGACCCCCAAACCGCTACACCCCCAAACCTGGGTAGCGGCAACATGCTGGTCAAAGAGGTCTGAACATTGCAGATACATTGCAATGAGCTGAATGAAGTTACAGAGCTTCAAAAATCCTGCAGGGAGCTGCAGAACTGCAGAATTCTGCAGCTTCCTGCAGAATTTTTTAAGAAACTGCAGAATTCTGCAGGCAGCTGCAGAATTGGTGGAATTCTGCAGGTGGCTGCATAATTTGTAAAATTCTGCAGCTTCCTACAGAATTCTGCAACTTCCTGCAAAATTCTGCAGCTAGCTGCAGAATTGCATAAAATCTCCCAAGCTGCATAACTCCTACAGAATTACAGATTTTGCTGCAGGGACATTTCAGAAATGCTACAGTGACAGAGGACCAAAATTGCAGAACTGCAGAATTCTGCAGCTTCCAGCAGAACTGCAGAATTTTGTGCAGAATTCTGCAGGTGCAGGAAGAAATTTAAGTGTACTGCCAAGTTGTGGGATATTAAAAGGAGCCCTCAACTAATTGTTATGCAAAATTTTGGATATATTTCAAGTATTAAATGTTATGTCTTTTGGCAGTATTATGTAGGATAATTCATTTTCTTTAGAAATGCCTATAAAGTGGGCAGTTCAAGTGTTGGAAAATGTCCAACACGTTTTCTGGGCTATTTGGACTTGTCACATAATATTTATCCTAGCCTATTTTTTAGAACTTGTTCAAATATTACCCTTAAAGAGAACTGTGTGCTTGACTATCTTAAGTAAATAGTTATCCAGTGTCCATTGGCATATAAATATATTTATGAATGTAAATAGTATTTGGCTGGAGAATGTTGTTGAAATATAAATCCAGTGATAGGGTATATTGGTAATGTCCAATTTTGTACCCTCATTGGAAAATAATTAACCAATTCTGAAATAAAAACTGAACAAAAGTTAAAAAAAAAACATCTAGGAAATAGGAATACCGGAAGGAGGGAATAATACTAATAGAAGGTTGATGCACAAATGACCAGCAAAGGATTTTTTAAAATATAAATTGACAATTTTAAAAGAATAAGAAGTTTTTCCATCAAATAATTCCTGATACACATTGTGTATTACACAACCTATTTCATCTTCCCTTCTTGATTTGCTGAAGCTCCCTCATTTAAAATTTGGTGATTTGCTCCATTTAATTTTGTTTCCTTTACTCATTGCCTTGATACTAATGGGTAATCACAATGTAATAGTATGAATGTCCTTTGTTTGTAAAAGCATGTCATACTAGCCTGTTGTAAAGTGTTCTTTATTGCTGTGTATTGTGTTACTCCCTATATTTGCTGGTCACACAACAATTAACCTTTCACCAGTTATTATGGTATTTTGTGGGGGCTTATCTATGATAAATATATGGGGATGTGTAGCAAAACCAGACAGATAGATGGATAGATAGATAGATAGATAGATAGATAGATAGATAGATATAGATAGATAGATAGATAGATAGATAGATAGATAGATAGATAGATAGATAGATAGTGGTGCAACCCTATGATTCCTGGTCCAGCTCCACTCTCTTATTAGTATGCCTATTGGTGCTTGATATAATTATATTGACTGTCTGAATTTACTGCCATAATACCTCTGATTGGCAGATTTGCTTTCAGGCAACATGTTGCCATATTTATGCCAGTAATTTAATCTCCTAAATGTTGGCAAAGCAACACATTACTTTGTGATGTAATATGTTAATATGATGGGTTCATATTAGCCCAGAGAGCCAGTGAATTAAATCAATAATGACCTAAAAATCATGTGATAATATGAACATTGAATAATATTGCAATATATATATATGTCAGGAATGTATGTAATGTAGTTGTGTTTTCATATTGGAAAATGCTGATGTTTGTGTTGTAATATTTGTAAATATAGTATAGATTTTGATAAATAAAAGGTGAAGTGAGAGTTTGTAAGTCAAATAAATGCCAAAGTTTCATCTACTAAGGCATTCCAAGATATAAAGGTAATCTAAAATTGAGATTTCAAGAATTAACATAGAGTAAACAATGAAATTTCTATTCAAGGTGGTAGCACTCTTAGAGTGCCAAGGCCCCAGTGCTCCCATTTATGAACTTTTTGACTTTGGCTGTAATTAGTATCGTGGGTCAATAAAATAAATGTAAATGTAGGATTTTTTATAGTCTAGCGCATCGCTGAAGTCAGTCTCAACAGACTTTACAATTACACCCTTGGCAGGCCTGTTCAAGCATGAGCCTTTCTCAACTCCCCGGGGAGTATGCAGCCAGACAGCCGTTACCAGTGCACACAATGCTAAGTCACTCTACAATCGCCATCACTGCCTATAGCCAAGTACCCATTTACATCCGGGTGAAGTGAAGCAAAGAGTCATGGAGGATTTGCTCAGTTCCTCGGTGCCATGGTTGGGAGTGGAACCTGCAACCTCTCAGTTACCAGGCGCGCACCTAACCACTGGGCCACAGCACCCTCCAGAGAATCGTTGGCCCCAAAAAACTAGACTATGTGTGCACCGTGTAATAATCAACATAAGATAAAATGCTGACACAGCAAAAAATATAGATAAAAACCTGTGTGACTAAGATTATGGCAGACACTTTACAAAGGAAACATAAAATGATATTTGAAAATCAATTCACTCCTTTTCTTTTTCACTGGAATACTGAACAGATGTTGAAATCACTTTTTTTGCTTTAGCTAGTGCATTCTGACTGAGTTAACTAGTCTGAGTTTGTAATGTTTTTTGAGCTAATAACATTCTTTGGTCAACTACACATATCCCCAGGCTACTCATGATGTAGTTTAGATAAGTTGACTGCTGCAAAAAGTTTTATGAATGGCTTTAGTTGGATGGTAATCCACTAGGGGGACTAGCTGGTGTGGAATGTTTGTTAGTGGTGACACCTGGGATGATTAGGCTGTTTGTTGCTTGCTTGCTGCTTGTCTGACACATGCTCTATTCATACAGAGATGTCCAGGGTCCTTCAGTTGCCCTGCTATGAAATAGAGAAAACTTCATCCTGTTGAGTTACAACAGACTCCTTTTAACAGCCCGTGGGCTCGGACCAAATTAAATTCCAATAGTGGGATTCGAACCATATATTTCCATGATTCGAACCCATGATCTCCGAGCCAGTGGTTCCCCACCTAATGGTTGGGAGTGATTGTGTTGCCACTGGCTCCACATGCAAACAGTTTATCTTTCAGGGAATACTAAGTCAAAGTGAAAAATTCAGCTCCCTCGAAAAAAACTGGGGGAGATATAAGGCTCAGCGCTGCTACAGCTCCCCTAAAGATCAGTTGTGAAAATAAAATTTTCATGTTAACTTTTTCAGTCTTCCCAGTATTTTTTGCCAAAAATTATGCTCTGGTGGCAGACCATGGTAGAAATAAGTTTTTCCCTTTTAAAAATTTGGAATGGAGTCTTGTTGCCGCATCAGCCAAGAGCTCCCTCGATGAAAATTTTCCATCACTGGCCCGGCTTCATTCTTTGATCTTTAGGCCAACGTTGCCAGTGGCTTATTGTCATCAATTAGATGACTTCTTAACAAAGCTATCAAACCCTCTGATTCTTTATACTTCTTTTTCAGACAAATTTTACGTTAGAAGCCCTGGACAAGAATGTTCGGTCGGACGACATCACAATGGAGGTCACAGGACCCACAACGAAACCACAGGCCAACCTGACGTGGCACGGCACTCTGTGTCAAGTTTATTTTACACCAGAAGAAGGAGGTCTTCATCAGGTAGGTTTGAAGGGAAATGTCAAATAAAAAGTGTAATAATTTCAAGGGGAGGGGGAGGGGGATATGGTGTTTGATGATATTTTTTATTCCAATCAGAATTTATCAAAGTTGTCAGAGGCCTTTGTCTTCTCAGGCTCTACAGCACAATTTTCTATTGGTCCCTCAAGCTATTTTTGTTCAGCACACTCAGGCTGCACTTGTAAACCATTCCAAGTCAATGGAGTGAATTTGAAAATGTTTTTACTTTCGCAAGTGCTCCTTCTCATGTCTTTTCGAAAAATATTTTGATTCTTTGGCTCTTACAAAAAAACTAAAAGATGGTTTTAATTTCTGAAAGTTTTTATATAAATTAAGATATCCTGATCATCTGATGTTTGCTGGCCCAAAATATGGACTTGATGTCTTAATTGTCTTTATTAAACACTTGAGTTCAGTAGTATTCAGGCCTATACTGTAAATTCCTATGTCTTTCAGGTGTTTGTGTACAACAAAGGAGAATTAGTGGATGGATGTCCCAAGGAGATTTTCATCAAAGGAGAATCAAAACCAAAAACTCCACAACAACTTCTTCATTTGATGAACATGGTCAAACATTGCAATGTTGGACAGACACAAGTTATAAGAGTGAGTATAATTTAATATTTTATCTTCTTGTTAGTTCTTGCAAGGTTCCAATAGTCGCAGAAAAAAAATCCCTTTCAACTTTTTATGTTCTGCAGAATTACATCCTTGTACCAAATATATAGAGTGTAGATTCTTGATCTTCAGATCCATATATAGAAGAATTTACCTTCAGAAGATCTAGTAGAAATATAGCAATAATTTCGATGACGTCTCGTCGTTTTCCCCGCAAAAATGCCACTGACGAAGATGATGTGATGTCGCCCAGAAATATGACTTAATTTCTACTAGATCTTCTGAAGGTAAATTCTTCAACCAAATACAGGTAATTAATAGTGCTTTTTTGAGAATTCCCCTTCTCATGCCCCAGTCTCACGGCGGCTCCCGGAGAACTATTTAAATCGGCGTCGAAGTATTTCCTGGTAATTTGGATGAATTTGGGTGATCCGCCGTCGACTTTTCACATCCCCCCAGGGGAAGTTTTTATTCCCTCAGGGGTTCCTAGAAATGTAAAAACTGCGCCGTGGATGTCAAAAAAGATTCAACAGGTTCAAACTTTTTTTTCATGACGGCGGAACAGAGCCCAAAATTTTCTTGATTTTTGGATGTCCGGCGGGGATTTTTTCAGTGAGAACGTCTCAAAAACATCCCCGGCGGGATATTAGGACATCCCCTGCCCCTGAGGGGACCTCTCCTGCCCCCGCGGGGACCTCTCCTGCCCCTGGGAGGACATTTGAAGCCTCGCCGGCAGTTTTTGACATCCTGCCGCGGTGAAATAGGTTCACTGAGGGGCGGTTATAGGTTCCCTGAGGGGTACTTTTTATATCTCGGGGCGATATAAAAGTATCCCTCAGGAGGAGGAAATTCCTTTCCCCCGGCGAACTTTTGGGGACGGCGTACAACTTTTCTTCCCTGCAGGGAACAAAAAGAACCCCGCCGTGATATGCTTTTAATTAATTATGTAATGGTTTTATAAACATTGTATGTCGCCGGGATGGTCATTTTTTTCCTAGAATTCAACTCAAGCTACCCCTCAGTGGTAAAAAAGTTCTCCGTAACGTGCCGTGAGACTGGGGCATCACGCTTTCAAAGTCAGTCTGAAAAAAGGAAAAAGGATGGAATTTGCACAAGTCATTTTCAGACTGGAAATTTGACCTCCTAAGTTCTGTGCACACATGGATTCCACAGACTTGGGAAATAGCAATTTCCCGTTGAATCCAGATGACTTAGATTTGGAAAACAGAAAATAAGTAGGAAAAACTTGAGCAAATTTATGTGTTAGTTATTTTCCAGATTCAAAAATGAAAATTTCGATTTTGTCAAAAGTTGTTCAGATGTAATTATAAGGTCCTGAGAGTTTTGTTTTTTAAAGTAGAGGATTTACTCGTGAATTCATTTCCAGTCCTTGAAAGCAAAAAGTTTCGCAAAGCAGCATCTGTTACTAAAGTTTCTTGAGATAAGGGACCTTCTTTTCTGACTGGCTTTCCATCGACAGCGGTAGGGGAGAGCGGGGCACAGTGAGACGGCGGGCACAGTGAGACAAAGCCCGTAGCGTCTAGCTGGTACTGTTTACAGATCAACCCTCTTTTGTATAGTACAAAAAGTAAGTAAGTGAGAGACTGTCCTATATCCTGAATGCCTATACAGCATATTGAGAGTGAATTTCAATATTTAGGTTTTTGGCCAATAAAAGTAAATAATTTTTCTCAACGACTTTTTGTTATAATTCCCAAGAAAAATATTATAATGCAAACCAATTGCCAGGGATTTAAACTTTGGTTATTTGTCTTAGTTTAGTGATATGATGAACCACAATACAGGCATCCAGTCCGCAGGATTCAAAATATTTATAAAGAGAGCTGCGTGGGGCACAGTGAGACAGTTTGAGGCGGGGCACAGTGAGACATCACAAAATACACTCGAAACGACCTGAATGTAATGCATAGCTCACAATTCACTATTAAAAACAAAATGCCTCCTATAAACTACTGATTTTAGTGATTCATACCCAAAGAGAAGCATCCGAAATTTTTTTAATTAGTATGTAACAGTTGCTGCAGGTTGAATAAGTCGTGCATGTGTCCTGTGCGATGACGTCTCGAAATATGTTAAAAAAAGGACCTAAAAAATCACCTAGCAAGCTGCCTTTATATGTATATAGTAGTTTCTGTAGCAACAATTGATAGGGCAATTCCGCAGTTCCTGAGGATTGGCGGGTTATGGTAGCAGATGCCCTGTCTCACTGTGCCCTGTCTGCTGTCTCACTGTGCCCACGGGGCACAGTGAGACACTTAACGAGCATGGACGAAACTCAAAATTTCTCCAAACCTGTAAAAGGTAGGAACCTGAAACTAATGGACAATATACCCAACGTCATTATCTAAAATGTGGACCTGATCTCATTTAACTCGTTACTGCCAAAATTTTGGAACACTTGAAAATAAAAAAAGTGTCTCACTGTGCCCCACTCTCCCCTATACATGAAGCTGTATAAGAAATAGTAATGAAAAAGTGAAATTAATGTTGAATTTTCCAGACCCTGCAAGACGGAAATTTCAATTTGATTGTTCCACAAATTTTTTGCAAGATTAGTATTTTCCTTTTTGTGTTGACAACTGTTTTTCTTTTTATTTATTTTCAGTTAAGAATTGAAAATCAATGAAGTATTGTAAAACCGAATCTATTGTCCGAAAGCTCAATGTTATGTTTTTGTTGTTGTCTGAGCTTTCGCATAGCTTAGTCTTAGTACAATAACCTAAATATAAAGATTTATAAATATTTATACAGTATATTATAAATTATGAAAATTTAATCATATACGTAGTGCTATAGAAATGCACTTTTACATTAACGAAAAAAATACCATGCTTGATTAGTGACTACCTGAATATGCCATATTAATATATTTTAGCATGGTGTGTTATATATGGTAAGTAACTTAGCTTACTAATAATGCACAATTACTAACGTATCAAAATAATATCGTTTTCTCAAATATATTGGATAAATCTCTGCCCAAAGGTGCGATGCCAATGTGATTGAGACAATGACACTTAAAATATCCAGGGTACTACTGTAACAAGTAGGCAGGGCGTTGGAGTCGGAGTTGGGAATCGGAGTCGTGGAGTCGGACGTTTTTGGGTGGAGTCGGCGTCGAACTTTGATGTTCAGGTGGTGTTTAAGATGGTGACTCCTGACTCCTAAAAATAATTAATATAATGTACAGAAACACATTTCAAAAATCTGAAACGAACCCAAATTTTACATAAAACTTCCTGAGCAAGTATTCATGTACAAAAACCTATGAAAATTTTGTAGAATGTCTTTTTTTCTCTTATAACCATGTAATATCAATGTGCAAAAATGCCGATAAGCGGAGTCGGGAGTCGTAATTCAGGGGACCTAAGGAGTAGGAGTCGGAGTCAGAGTCGCTTTTCAGAAAGTCAAAGGAGTCGGAGTCGGTTCACTTATCACCAAACTCCAAAGCCCTGCAAGTCGGCCTACCATTTGAAAAGCATTGAGTCGTTGCACATTTTGCACCACAGTGTTAGCGATTCGCGCAGGAGTAAAAGTTATAGACAGCATGCGTACTTACATCGAAAATAGTGCACGCTCCTTATGCATCTGCGGCACAATTTTCATGTTCGGAGTTACGTTGGGTTGCGAGAGTTCAGAGTTTGCTCAGAGTTAGATGTGCATTGTGCATGTATATAATTATACTAGCATTTACCCGTGATAAAGGATAACACAAATGGCAGGTCAAGCAGGTTTGTAGCAGTCTTGAGAATGAGTGTCACAAAATGTCTGAGACAGGAAAAATATATGGACAGTAAACGACATTTTCGTTTTATGTGAGGGGGCGACCCTTTTGATTCTGTGTTAAAAAAAGAAATTCTTAGCTATTTTTGGTGAAAGAAAAGATTTGTGACATGGTTTTTGTTTGAATTTGAGAAATGAATAAGTGAGGACAGCAGACACATCAAAATAAATAATGATTGTCGGTGTCACTGTGAAAGATATGATTTCCCGTGGAAGAATACTCGCAAGCCCCCCCCCCCCCCCAAGAAGGGGAACTGAATGATATGCAGTTGAAGCGAGATGTAGGTGATCTGTTGTTTAGTCTGTAAATAACCATAAAGGGAAATATTAAGGTGACAGTGGGCAGTTCAAGAATGAAGAAAGATGGCCGCCACAAAATGGCAGCCTTCTTGGATTTGTGGACATGTTCCTAAGTAATACCCGCAGGCCAATACCTGTGGCAAAGTTCATAACTGTAAGCGGAATATTAAGGTCACGGCAGCCAGTTCAAGAATGGCCGCCACAAAATGGCAGCCATCTTGGAGTTGTTGACATATTCTCAACCAACACCCACAGGTTAATACCTGCATCCAATTTCATAACTATAAGAGAAATATTAATGTCAGTGCGGGCAGTTCATGAATGAAGAAAGATGGCTGGCAAAATGGGCGCCACACAATGGCTGCCATCTTGGATTTGACAACATGTTCCCAATCCATATCCAAAGGGCAATACGTGCACCAAATTTCATAACTGTGAGCGAAATATTAAGGTCACAGTGGGCAGTTCAAGAATGAAGAAAGATGCCCATCATGGGTGGCACAAAATGGCAGCCATCTTGGATTTCTGGACATGTTGCCAACCAATAGCCACAGGCCAATAGCTTTACCAAATTTCATGACTGTAAGCATAATATTATGGTCACAGTGGTCAGTTCAAGAATGGCTGCCAAAATGGCCGCCACAAAAGGGTAGCCATCTTGGATTTCTCGACATACTCCCAAGCAATACCCACAGGCCAATATCTGTAACAAATTTCATTATTCAAAGTGAAATAGTAAGGTCACAAATGGACACTTACAGAAACCGTAACCAGATCTATAGCAGTGTCACTACATGGCGATTTGAACTAATTAGTTGTAATTAGCAAAACGAATGAGAGTTGAGGCTAATCGTTGCATGGTTGAAATCCCCATATGAATTCAGGAGTTTGGAGGAGAGATTCATAGTGTTATTAGTTGACAGGAAAAAGCCTTATGGTTGAGATGATATAGTTTCTTCCACAATTATCCTATATATGAAATTTCATGCAGGTATTCACCTGTGGGCGTAACTGTTGCTTGGGAATATCTCATGTAATCAAAGATGGCTGCCATTTCATGTTGGCCATTTTGGCTGTCATTCTTGCACTACCGGCTGTCACCTTAATATTTTGCTTAAAGTTATGACATTTCCTACAGGTATTGGTCTGCGCTCACTACTTGGGAACATGTCCACAAATCCAAGAAGGCTGCGCTTTTGTGGTGGCCATCTTTCTTCACTCTTCAACTGCCCACTCTGACCTTCATATTTTGCTTTATACAGTTCTTTGCACACCAAACTATAGTTCACCTAAGCCCCGGTTCAGCTGTTTATCATTCACTTCCCCTTGATGGGGGGGCGGTACCTAGAAGTCTTCTTCCACGGGAAATCATTTCTTTCACAGTGACGCTGACAGTCATTATTTATTTTGGGTGTCTGACGTCCACCTATTAATTTCTACATCACAAAAAACCAAGTTACAAACCATTTTTTTACGACTGCCCAAAACTATTTCTTTTGTTTCACCAAAACGATCCAAACATTTATTTCTTTGACACAGAATCAAAATGGTCGCCCCCTCACATATAATGCAAATGCTGTTTACTGTCCAAATTTATTTTTCCTGTCTCTGACTCATTCTCCAGACTGCCACAATTGCCCACAAACCTGCCTGACTGCCATTTGTGTTATCCTTTTTCACGGGTAAATGCTAGTATATATAGGAATATATATCGAAAAGGCTGCTGTTGTGGGAGTTTCAGCAGTAAGACCAGCAGGTGGCATTGTGTGTGTAACCAGCAATCTTCAGTGTCCTCTGGTGTTCAATATGAATTTTATCCCAAAAAACATTGGCAAAAACAACTGGTTAAAGATAATGCACTAACAGACTGACACAGTTAATTAACAATTCATTTGGTTGAAATATTTATTTAGAGACTAACAATGTAGTACTGAAGTTATATATATTTATTTACAAAGTATCTACAGTAGTACAGCAGTCAACTTTTAAAATGGATCAAGCGTTCTATCACAACAATTTTGATATGATCCACATTCATGGTCCCACAACCATTCACTGTGTACCAACCAAGTGACCTAATTAAGGATTTTTTTGTTTACATTTTGCTAGTTCTCATATATAGAGCAAACAACAAACTTTGTATTGTACCCAGTCAGTGCGCGCAAAAATGGTCAGCCACGTCTGACATTACTGGCACTTTTTGCAAATGTCTGACCAGCCTCAAGTTTAGGTCAGACAAATTTACTGGCAGAAAATCTCAACAGAAAATAACCCAATTGAGTTCTAATCCTGTCTGAAATTGAAATGTATTGTAACATCTCCAGAAACTTAATTGTAATGTTGCAGAATTATCTTTAATTACTAAAGAACAATATTCCATTAAAATGCCTTTCAACCATTTGATAAATTAAAGATCAAATTTATTACATTGTCTGAAGAAGTGCTAATTTGTCTGACCAGAACTCTCTCCGTCAGACAAAATGTCTGGCCAAAGTCAATATGTTTTCCCATGCACTGTACCCAGTATGCTGTCTTATAGTACAAGTAATGCACTGTCTACAAGTGGACTGCTCTTGCATTGCCACAGATCAGAACTTATGCTGTCTTGTGTTGCCACCTAGTGACTTGTGTGCTATTCTGCGAGCTCCTGCGAACGTCCACATACTTTCAACCAGACGAACACACACAATTTTGTCTAGAAGACACTGGGGCTGTTTAAGAGTGTGCTGATGGCTTTGTCTACTTCCTTAGAGAATGTGATTGCCGAGTCTGACTCTGGTCTACATCAATGTTGAATAGAAATTTTGTGAATGTGCAATGAAATTGGAACTATTTCTTGGGACAGCAATGCTGTACATAGCATAGAAAATCAACTTTTGTGACAGGTGGCAGCAGCATCCAGTTCTCATTTTCACCAGACTGAGTAATGCACATAAAAATTTTGGAATCAATCAGTTACGTTTTCTGGGAGATTAGGCAGTTTTAGTAAATTTTAGTGCATTTTTTACTAGAATCACCAAATCTTTTGATTGTTAAATATTTAAAGCTTGAAATTTCACATTAAGATGTCTGATACATAAATACAGCATACTGGCTATGCTATATTGTAATTACATTGGTTTCTTGCCTAAAATTTAAGATTTTATGATTAACTAGGTCACTTCGCATGGAGCAAACGGTACACAGTGCATTTGGAATTCACAATTAAATTGGTTAACTCTACTGACCTGAGGTTCATAACAGGTGATTGCAACAAACAATAAAAGCCAAACAATGCTAACCAAGATTATCCTGCTTGCTATTTTGAAATAGGTCCCCTTCACACTGTGTACCGTTTGCTCTATGCGAAGCGACCTAATTAATAAAGGGTGTCATAACTGTCACTTCAAAGTGTTTTAACCTTCTTATTTTATAACCTGCAGAATACTTTCCAGAGGTTGCATTTGGCCAATTTTGAGACAATCATGGAAATGATTAATTTAACTGCACTTTAAAATTGAGGTATTTAATGAAATATAATTCAATATTCACTAATAAGTCAGAGATTTACGAATTGTCAATAAATCTTTCAAAATGTTTAATGGACCAACCAAAGGTGGGGACCCATATCAAAATTGCTGCAAACTGATAGAATGCCTTGATCCACTTCAAAAGTTGACTGATGTATAACATTATTTCTCACTTATATATATATATAACAACAGCACATCTAACAAATATTAACTGAATTAAATGACCAATTATGTTATGTTGTAGTTAAAACTTTACAAATACATACATGTGTTTCACAGATCTGTATATGTTTTTTAAATAAATAAATTATTATAAATGCAAAATAAAATTGCTGATTTGAAGACCAAATGATAATGGATTCTATTAAATTATTATGAATACATGTTTAAGATTAAAAAGCAAATTATTCCAAATAAAAGTTGTATTTATTTATGTAAAAGGTTCCTGCTTCCTTGTCTATCTTTTCCCTGATTTTTTAAAGGAAATGACAACCTTATGATACATTACTGGATGAATTATGTGTGGTGGAGAGCACATTTTTGTTCAGTGTCACCCATCAGAAGGGAATGTGACATCCAGTTTCATTGTCAGTCGAGATGGGCAGACAGTCGCTGATTGTATGACTTCATGAGACTGAATACAGGGTGCATGAAAGCCCAAATCTCCATCTATCCAGATTCAAGATTATGATTTAATTCTATCACTTAATCCATTCTGCAAGTAAAAGATCCCTCACATGGGGTTAAAGTGTAATATTTTGAGGACTTCCCTCTTTCACCATCTCATCAATCAACCTTCGTGAGTGCCCAGAAATGGGTTTAGAGGGCTGCACTCACCTTATCTATCTATCAATCTATCTGTCTATCTGTCTATCTATCTATCTATCTATCTGTCTATCTATCTGCTTTTACCAATTTGCTGGTTTTCCATATTTTCTTTAGTGAACCAGGACAAGTCTTCGATAGGGTACCACATGGTAAATCTACGCATGAATCTGAATTTCTCAACTAATACTTATAGATCATAACAAGTCTTTTGACCCAGTGTTCTGTAAACAATTACTTTTTCCTCTTTTGGTCTCTGTCCTATACACAATGACACCTCAAGAACTTTTCTTTGTTTTTCGTCTTGGAGTTTTTTTTATGCCGTCGGAGTTCCGCTAAAGACAATGAAACTCTCTTGCTCCATCTCTCCCACAGTGACACCTCTAGTGCCAGATACACCATCGCTATAATACTATATTAGCCTACATCTAAGAGTATTTCTCATATATTTATTATGCAACAATGACTATCAAGCAGTCCTGAGCCAAGTATAGTAGATCTTGATATAAATGTAGCCTCTAGCAGTTTTCTTTTAGTACATGCCAGCCTGATGCTCTATAGGATCCACTCTGGGTATGCTGATGATATGGTATGCTGATGATCCTGCCTCTGCCTTACCATAGTCAACACGTTTGTAGAAGATGTTACTTTGTGGTTGTGGATGAACTTTGTGCACTTGGTATGAGATATATGTGTATATACATCTACAGTTTCTGCACCACCACCTGTGGTCAGGCAATTAATTGAAGTCACCGTTAATTACCAGACATTTTTAATGACACAAAAATATTCCAGTTTTCGGTTTGGCACTACATGTACTGTCGCTACTGGATCCTCTGAGACTTCACTGTTGGTGACTGAGCTCAACTTTGATGGACTGTTTTATGATGATTTCATGACAGACAGGCCACTTGACACCTTATTCAATCATATTGATGGATATGTCGAGAGCTTTTGACACTGTGCAATATATCAATAACTTTTGGCAAGTGCTGTTACATGTATGTTTTGTTGTGATGGATTTATTGTGTAAATGCCAATGAGCTATGATGGATAATTGCATTGAATGAATATCAGGATTATTGTCTAAGTGGTTTATATTTGCTCAGTTGCTTGATGGTGATTCTTCAACAAAAAAAGTGATACGGGAATGTTTTAGAATGTTTGTTATGAACTTGTTATGTTAACAAATGTAGAACCTGTAATGTATTTAAATTTTCTAAAAAAAGTAATATAACTTAAGATGAACTACACTATTATCAGTAAAACAAACTACTTTTATAATCTATGGATTTCCAGTGAAATCGGAATTCTTAAATTGAATTTTAAAATGACAGATAATTTGATTGGGTGAGAATTTAATTGTCATTTCCTCTTTGCTTATAATGTGACTACTCCAAGTATATGATATCATAGTTCTGACTTCTGGTCCACCACAAAAATTCTCAAAATCAGCTTCATTCAGTGCATCATCACATGGTCAGAGATGGTGCCAATTTTACCTACACCCACGTGAGAATTATCATCATGGAAATATGAAGAAAACCACACAACATTTAGTTTGCTTATGACGTCTGAAAGTGTAATTTATTGGATTATTATTTAAGGAAGCTGACTGGGAAAGTAAAAATTATTGTTGTCTCTGACAATTTGTGACAATTTGTCAATCACAACAAAATTACACAATCTGTATTTTTCTTTAATTAGTCTTTATGAATATACATTGCAAAATATGTTTTTGTGAGAAATTTGTTAATCAATGATATATGTCAACATAGGCCTGCTAGTTAAATAGACTATACCACAAACCTTTGGCAAAAGTTCATCTTTCCGGGCTCATTTGCAAAACATATACATTATAGGTCTATGCATTGACAATTGAAGAAGACACTGACAAATCATTATAATAATCTTACTAATATAGGCCTACGACCTTTGACAAGTTCACACGTCATATATCAGTACAAGACTATAATGTGCATAGATGTACAATGAAGACAAAGGAATGTATTTTCTTAAGTGGCTACATTGACCTATATCTTGGAGGCAGAAGCTGGACAGTTCCATTGTGTAGAGGATGGTGCTAAGGAGCAGGATCTAAGATCTAAGGGACTACTGACTGTTATATGTTTATTCAGGCAATCCTGGATATGTTAAACAATTTACAAAGGATATCAAGATAGGATTACATGGAACAGTTTTGATTATGTGGATCCATATAGTTCATGTTTAAAATTTGATTGTTAAGATATTAGTTTGATTTCTTGACTCTCAGGAAGCATCTGATCCAGCTGGTCGAACGCATAACACAAACAGAAGATCTAGAATATAATAGAAATGTTGACCTTTGGATATGTTTTCTCATGTTTAGAACTAAATTGATTACCCCTTCCATTGGAAAGAATGTTGCTGAAAAGTGCGGATGATATTTTTGGATTCTACAAAGGCATCTGATGCAGGGGAATGTAAACATGGTTGTGGTATGCTGACAACCTCATCGTCTCTTGTTGACTGTGTACACTAGAATCAGGGATGCAGTTGCTGTGGCAGCATTGGATGAAGCTGAACTATGAAGTGTGAATTAATACCAATTTTTTAATCTCTTGGAATGAAATAGATCAATTTAACAGACAAATAGTTATGGTGATACCTTATATGGTAATTCTACACCAAGGAAAATATCTTCAACCTTTTATGGATATATTTAGTTGGGCGTATGTTTTAATCAAAGAAAAACTGGATTATTATGGATGATTTAAATGTACTGTATACTACAAGAACTGGACAGATGTGTAGGATCTTCATGAGAAAGGAAATACTTCATGAATATGCATAGATGATGAATATGTATGAGGACGTGGTCAGCCAACCAGAATGAGAAGAAGTGTGTCAAGTAAGAGGGTTACGTCACCCCAAAGAGTGTCTAGGTCACGGTCTGTTACAAGGTCAATGCCACAGAATGAGGCATATTTACCCCGAAGGAGGGCATTCTCACCCCCGGGCAGAACTAGTTCACCCCAAAGAGTCAGGTCTCCTTTTAACCAAGACTTATTTGCTGATACTAAAGTTGTATCTAACAATGCTCTGTTATTTTCTACTCCTTATCAACCAAGTACTTCCATGCCTGCAATAAATAGCTCAATGCCAAACATGATGGTTAGTGATATTGGACTTGGTGGTGTGAGCCAGTATTCAAATCCCCCTCAACAACCAGTGATGAGCAATGATTTTGGTGCTGCTTCTGCCATCAACCATTATTCCAACCCTTATCAGAAACCTACAGTACCTGGTGGCTATGACTTTGGTTTAGTTAGCCAATATTCAAATCCCCCAAAACAATTACACAGCACCAATTACAACTCAATCACAAGTGCACATAGTCATCTGCCCAGTGAGAGTCAACAACAATTTACTGGACCTTACATTGAGACTGGTAATGGACCTCAACTACTTCAAACAACTCATCAGAACCCGCAGAACCCTCAGAACCCTCAATACCTGTACTCTTATCCTCCAAACCTTCAGCCAGAAATCCAACAGGCTTCTCCATTTCCATATTATGCTAATTACAACCAGGAAGGAGGGATACCCTTGAATTACATTGTAAGTTACTTTATTTTGGATGCAATTATGATTGTATTTTATCATATTGTGGTAAATAACTTGTAATATATTAACCAAGAACTTTATGGAAGGCATATATAACCAATATATATATTTGTATAACCTTGCCAATCTGAAGGTTTCAACATTTGGATATTTTATTACAATAGTCACATTTGTCGATTGTTCAAGGTATTGTTGTAGTCTGGTGGCAGAATGAGATTTTTTGGTGGAACCTCGTTTTGAGATATAACAGATGTTTTATTGTTTGGGATGGTGGATAAGACCTCCCTGAAGGTATTTCAGCCGGGTGCCGTGACCGCACCCTTGGGCAATTTTTTTACCCTCGGCAATGTATACATTGCCGACGGGTATTGTAGTTACTTTGGGAAAATTTGTCCGTCCGGCGGGCGGGCGGGCGGGCGGGCGGGCGGGCGGGCGGGCGGGCGGACGGGCGGGCGGGCGTCCGGATAACGGGCGTCCCACTTGTGTATTGGGAGTAATGCCAAAACTATGGAATGTATACTTTTTATTTTTGGGCCATTATTATATCTTTTATACTAGTTGTGCCTTTTAGGGGTTTAATCCACATGAGATTAATACTTTTCTCACAATTATTGAAAAATGTGAAAAAATATTTTTTTGTGTATTGGGTGTCAAGCCAAAACTATGGCATGCATATTCATCATTTTTGGGTAAATAAGGTATCTTTTATCCCAGTTGAGCTTTTCATAGGTCCAATCCCCATGACATTAATACTTTTCTCACAATCATTGAAAAATGTGAAAAATTGTTTTTTTTTGTTTCTGGGACAGAACTAAAAAACTGCAGTACTTTTGACACTGAAATTTGCATATTGTATGTATTTAATACCCAAGATGTGTTTTTTGTGGGTCTAAATGCTCTGAGGAAGTTGAACGGACGACAATTTACCAAAAATATGAAAAAATACTATTATTTTAAACTTGTATGATTCAGTCAATTTTGAAGTTAAATCTATGAAATTTTCCAATTAGGTGTCTAACTTATGCCTCTTTAAACATCTCTAACCAGTTGGAATGTTGGTCCTATGAATTTTTATAAAAACCAAAAAAATTCGAAAAAATCCCAATTTTCCAACATTTCTGCATGAAAAGCCAAATGGTAATTGGCAAGTTAGTTAACTTTAGGTCTTATTGTAGTTAGACACACTATTGACTAATATTCACAGCCATTGTATGAGTTGTTGCAATTTTTTCCATTGAAATGTATGATTGAAAAAATGCAAAAAATCATTAAAATGTCTATTTACTCTCCATTTCCTTCTGATGTCATACCAGTTGTTGACTTTTTTTGTCAAAATAAACCTGACATGTTTCACATCATCATGATGCTGATTTTGAACAATATGAAAATTTTTATTCGCAGAATAGGTTAATGTTAACAAAATTAGATAAATATTAAGGATTTTCAGATAATCATATGTCAGTAAATATTGGCCCTGGTCAATCAAATTTGCCACAATAATGTCTAAACTTGACTTTTTCTACCTCTCCTCCTGAAATATTATCAATAGGAAATATATAAATTTCATATATAATTATGTGGACTTTCAAAGCATTAATTAAGTATATTCAAAAACATGCATTTGTGTGTTAATATTTTAAAATGTTGACTCTAAATCTTTAACTCCCAATTATTATAACTTTATGGTTAATATCTAAACTCGGTGATGTAAATTTTAGAAGATAAATTAATGTCAGCCCCTTTTATTTAGTTGTTTGCATGAAAATTAAATGTGAATGAATCAGACACAATGGCTTTTGTTGAATGGAGCACTGGAGAAGTCTTGATTATGTAATGTTATGTCACAGGGTAATTGTCTTCCTTGCTAATCCTTTGACAAGAAATCTTAAACTCTCAATTCTAACTTAATGGTTTAAATCTAACCTCAGTTATGTACATTTTAACATGTGAAGTATTGTCAGCTTACTTTTATTTTGGTCTTTAATGAAACTTAAATATGAACATATAAGACAGACTGGCAATAAAACCACAATGCATATATAGAGGGTTATTAAAGAAAATTACTTGGCATGCAAACCCCATTTCTGCTAATTTCAGTGTGTAATTTTACATTTTAAGACATTATTGGATAAATCAGTCTCTTAATTCATTTTAAAACTCACTCCAATTGTATTTTTAGCATTTTAAAGAAATACTGTTTAGGGGGTAAAAGTGTCATCATTGGAAGGGGTCCAGTTTTTGTTGAATGGGCCTGGAGCCATTGTGTCTGTGCTTCATTGTACCCCTCCCCTCCAGCCATTCATGTTATGTAACATTGTGTCACTAATCCTCTCCAGTCACCAAAGCTAGGAACAAAGGAGACCAAAAGCAGTGCACAGCACCCTCAACTTTTTAACAAATTTTCTTTCTTCTTAGAAATATGTCCAAACTGCATTGACACCAACTTTGTAATTTTATAGTGAACAAATAAAGAAATTTCCAATTTGAATAAAAAATTTAGGCCAAGTAGAAGCTGAGATATGACTTTTTGTAGCCCATACAGGCTGTACACAGAGTTGGGACATGCTTCTTTTGTTTTGTTTTTCTTTACAGCTATTGTTATTCTTCAAAGTTTGACCAGCATTTAACCTTTGTATTAACTGGCAACTTGCTTAGTCTTAAAAGATATATATGTATATATACTGGCATAAACCTTGTTTTAGTCTTACTATTTACAATGGTTTTGGTTGGAGACATCTTATCTATAATTTATGTTTTTAGACCCATATTCCATATTTGTAATTTATGATAAGAATAGCTAAGACTAGATAGATAGATAGATAGATAGATAGATAGATAGATAGATAGATAGATAGATAGATAGATAGATAGATAGATAGATAGAGATAGATAGATAGACAGATAGATAGACAGATAGATAGACAGATAGATATATAGATAGACAGATAGATATATAGATAGATAGATTGATAAACACATAGATAGATAGATAGATAGATAGATAGATAGATAGATAGATAGATAGATAGATAGATAGATAGATAGATCAACATGTCATCCAAGAGATTCAGACATGTTGTCTTAGTGTCAAAAATAGAGCCCGGAACCGCCGACCTTTTGCGCCACCGCGGGCTGATTTTACTCTCAGCTGAAGTGAGCTGAGGTTAGTCAGTCTAGCAGCTGATATTGCTTCAAGTCAGCTGAGCTGAAAAGCCAGCTTGAAGCCAATGAAAGCCCTATTCTCCATTGCAATTGAGGTCGATTTTTCAGGAGAATCGATAGGACTTCTATAATTGCAATTAGGGAAGAGAAGAAGGTCTGAGCTTTTATTTTTCATGATGGCAATTAGAGTTTGCTATCCAAATTGCAATTCAGTCCTTTGACTTCCAGAACAAGAAAAGGTCCATAACTTAGAAGTTTGATGTATGAGTTACTGTAATCATGAGTTTGGAAGAGTTCCACTTGAATAATTTACCAAAATGGTCCAAGGGACAATATGTGACATGTAGTTACAAGCCTGTCCAGGGGCTAAATTTTAAATAGATTTTTATCCTTTCTTTCCTTACAAACATTTCTTCTGTTTCTCTATCTACAGATATTTGATTTGAATAATATATTTGACACTTGGTTATTACATTGCATCCTGTTCATGAATTGGCATTGATATACTCTCAGTAGGCCATTATCACCCCCCCCCCCCTCCAAAGACCACAGGCCCAAGTACTGGGGTAACCAGATTCTTAACTTTATATGTAGTTGTAAGTGAGACTTCCAGCGTGGACTATCCAGCATGGACTTTAGCAAAGACTACTCGATGCTACAGTCACTGGTCTTATATATATCTGTGAAGATTTCAAGAAAATAACGCTTCAAGTCAGCGGACTTAAGTCAGCTAAAGTTGCAGCTAACAAAATGCTGCTAGCTGAAAAAGTCAGCCACTATTTCTTCAATCAGCTGACCAAAGGTGGCTGACTAAGTTCCGGGCTCTAGTCAAAAACAACTAAATTCAGCAAATGGGACTGAATGTGCCACTTTACGGAGCTTTTGGTCGTTTTTATTGTTATTCGGACCTATAATCTGACTGTCGTCTGGGCCTGGTTGTTTGTATTATTTATTTGTAAATGTGGTTAGCAAGGTTGTTCCAGCGTTTGATTGGAAGCTGCTTTATTAGAATTATTCTTCTAGTTTACATATAGGCCTATTTGAAATGAGACTAAATAAAGATAGCTAAAATTATATAATTTAGTGCACAGTAAGCTTTGGAGCAAATTCTCTGTGTTTTTCCGTGATTGTTCCTGCTTCACCAGACATATTTTCCCCGACATCAATTGCATATATTGCTGCGTTAATGGAATCCTTAAATAGAATCTACCATATTTTTTTAATTAAAAAAAGGTCTCTTTCCATGTGTTATCACTTATCACAGATTCAACCAAATTTCTCGTTTTTATCCGAAGTTAAAGGGTGGCAACCTGGTATAAAGCCAGGGTGGTTTGATTGACTGATCTGCTGATTGAGTGATTGCTTAATTAATTGTTTGACTGACTGATCAAATAATTAATTTCCTTGTGCAACTGGATTTTAATATTGCATTAATAACATACAGTATTTGTATATTACTATTAGAGCTGTAGATTTCATAGAATGGATGTAGACAAATTTCAGTCATATCCAATAAATTCTAATTTTAAAATTAATAAAATTTTAAAAATGAACTTCTGTATGCAATAAAAGAACAGTATTTTTTTAAGATGGATGGATGTTTGGGGCTTAACATCCTGTATTTGCGCACTTGGTAGGCTAATTAATTAGGACAGGAAAATGACACGCCAATGAGGCAAAGGATGATTGAAACAGCCATCCAACATAGGCCCAGGTGACCCGGCAAGAGCTGGATTCGAACCCTTGACCCAGCGATTGGCAGTCCAGCATGCTACCACTAGACCAACCCTCCCCCTCAAAACCCTGTCTTTGTTTACAAATCAAGTATTGCTTAAGTTTTTTTTAACTGTATTTAAGTGTCTGCTCTGCCGTTAGTCGTTACGGAAAGTCAAGGAAACTCATGAAAAACATTGTGGTGATGGAAATCCAACAAATTGCCAAAACAAATTTTGGCCTTGATTCTCGCTTAATTTTTACAGATTTTCATTATGGCACTTGCTGTGACCTGGTGGAAACGGACATCAATTTAAAGTTTTTAGGGACCTTGCCCCCTCAAAGCCCGCGCCTCCTGAGGGTCACTAGATTTCACTGCCTCCAGAATACCCACTGATTAGCCGAGGGTATGCTGCCGCGCAGCCTATGTTTTATGAGCAGAATTCAAAACGTCCGCCATCACCGAGATGAAATACCTTGAAATGGCTGTATCTTGCCTTCTAATTGACATAGGGACTTGCTTATTGTGTCAAAATGTATGTTTTTTGGGTAGAGGAAGACAACTAAACAGTCCCTAACATCAATTATCAGGTCCTTCATAGCTATTTAGCATATAAACAGGTCAAAATTAGGCGAAAATGCAATTATTCGTCACTTTTTTGGCTTAAAATTGTCATGTAGACCTATTTATCTTAAAGTTCCTTTTTTTTAAACATTTAAAATCTTGTATACCAATAAAAAATGATGTTTGTGCTGTGCTATGGAATGAAATCACCTTAAAAACAATTAAATTCAATTATTTCACTGAAAGCTCCCAAAAAAATGGTAGTTTAAACAAACTTACTTGTTTAGTGAAGTTTGACCAGAATTCCATTAATGATCTGAAGTTGTCCTAAAAATGAGCAAGAGATGCTTCTCTTGTCTATTGTCACCCTTTGCAGAGAGAGTGGAAATAGCTAAAATAAACTGACATCTCTTGCTAAATTTCTGCATGCATGCCTGCATCCTCGGTACTAACAGCAATTGATCAAAGAATGATCCACTAGTTCTGAGTGTAACAGGCTCAAATAAAGCTTTTTTGCCTCCCCCAGTCTCAGCTGACATAGTCTGAAAAAGGATGCAATGCATTGAAGTTCACCATTAGCACCCCCTCATATCTCATATAACTCCACTGACAACGAGATCTGAGATGGAATGGTGCTTTTCTACAAATTGTGATCATTAAAATTTGCTTTGGAGTTTGGAAATCCTTGTGGGAGAATGATGATAACTATTTTTAAGTAGATCTGACTGCAACCTAGCAGCTTATTGCATGAATAAAGATGAAACTTGAAAACTTGAACTTCAACCTTGAATTTATTAATTGTACTAGCTGGCTCATAATCTATCTGCTAAGCTTGGATTGACAAGCATTGTTCTGGCTGAACGTGCGTGTGTTCTCTTGTCAATTGGATATTCGTGCATGAGGCGCGCTCAATGTCAAAATAAATGATGTTGTAAGGTGCATTAATGCTTTATCAATGATGTGGGAGGCAGCAGAATGATGGCATTAATAAAATTTTCTGGAATTTGCTGAGGGGACTGACACCATTTTGGGCCCCAAAGCAAAAAAAGTCAATGGGCCTCGAAGTTCTTACTATCACTCGGTGTTATTTCAAAATACTATGGCAAATATAAGTGGGTAAATTATTATTAGGATGGGGCCCCCATGTGAGAGGATCCTGTCCTGTTAAATTTTTTTGACATCTTGCTCCCCTGAATGGATGGGCCTGTGGCAGCAGCCACTCTGCCACATAGGCCAGTCTGACCCAATAGGCACAAGCCACACGATATGCTATTTAACAAGATGCATCCATTGTATCTTGCAGAGGGAAACATAGCAAAGCTTTGTGCACCAGCTTCAACATTAGGTCTACTAAGCCTGTACTGAGGTTGCTGTCAGTGCTCTTTGTGACAAATACGAAGTGTGAAGTAAAAGTCGCTGGACTGTTTTGGAAATTAAGGGACTTTGTTAGTTACATTGAGGATGGCATGCATTACACAGAAACTTTTTTGACACTGAAGTTGCGAAATAAACTTCAATGAAGTCTCCTTGTTGCACCGGGTATCGGCAGAGGTCAATTTCTAATCTATGTCTTCATAAGCAGATAAGTTATTCAATACATGAAATAAGTCCAGTAGAAATTACATTGCCAAAGCCATAGCAAATGAAAGTGAAATATATTGTTATATTCATGAGGATATGAAACACGGTTATTTAAAGATGAAGCTTGGGCTTGTGGCCCTGGTATATTTAAGTGTTTTGAAGCTTAATTTAAAATGTGAAAGCTGCAGCAACACAGATTAACCCCGTATCAATGAGCTCCCTCTACTCCAGATTGCCTTTGTAAATGTAAATGTAAATGTCTACTTTTTTAAAGTCAATTACATAGACAGAGTCCATCTCAACAGACTGTACAATTACACCCTTGGCAGGCCTGTTCAAGCACGAGCCTTTCTCAACTCCCCGGGGAGTATGCAGCCAGGCAGCCATATAAGGCGCCACAATGCTAAGTGACTCTACAATCACCATCACTGCCTATAGCCAAGTACCCATTTACACCTGGGTGGAGTGAAGCAAAGAGTTATGGAGGATCTGCTCAGTTCCTCCATGCCATGGTTGGGAGTCGAACCTGCAACCTCTCAGTTACCAGGCGAACGCCTTATCCACTAGGCCACGGCACCTCTTGCACTGTCATTCAAGACAAAATTTCAGCAAGAGATCCTAACCCTTATGCTCTTTTTGTATAGCCGCATTCACCTGCCAATCAGCTGGAGCATTTTAGGAAGATGTCGTACCATCATCTGAGATCTGGTTCTAATTACTTTGATCAGCTCCAAACTCAGTCTCTTTTTGACAAGAGCATGGAATGACTTATATTGTTTCTGCAGTCACCATTGTGCTTGCCACAATCTCTGCAAGACTGATAGAGTGACGGAGCTATGCACAGCATTGCAGGCTATATATACTGAGTTAAATACTACAACGATGTACATGCAATTGAGCCAATTAGATACGGATTCCTCAATGTTTGAACCTATAGCTATTGGAGGCTATAAAATTATGTCTCTACAGGCTACAGCAGCACTGATGTCTTTACAGCAAATCTGTAATACCATATCTCGAACAACAAACATTCCCTTTATTCCAAATTAACATGAATGCTACTTTTTAGATGACTTTCAGCCACCTCACAGAAGGATTTGAGTTGTCATAACGTACTGTCAGTGCTTTGATGTCAGTGACTGAGACCAAAGGGGTTACAATTGTTGGAAACAGGATGAGCTCCTGTTGCGTGGATGGAGACATGCTTTTCAGTTTAATCAAGCATGTGTTACTGCCAGTGATTTAGATGTCTGCAAGATATAATGGATGCATCTTGTTAAATAGCATATTGTGTGGCTCGTGCCTATTGGGTCAGACTGGCCTATGTGGCAGAGTGGCTGCTGCCACAGGCCCATCCATTCAGGGGAGCAAGATGTCAAAAAAATTTAACAGGACAGGATCCTCTCACATGGGGGCCCCATCCTAATAATAATTTACCCACTTATATTTGCCATAGTATTTTGAAATAACACCGAGTGATGGTAAGAACTTCGAGGCCCATTGACTTTTTTTGCTTTGGGGCCCAAAATGGTGTCAGTCCCCTCAGCAAATTCCAGAAAATTTTATTAATGCCATCATTCTGCTGCCTCCCACATCATTGATAAAGCATTAATGCACCTTACAACATCATTTATTTTGACATTGAGCGCGCCTCATGCACGAATATCCAATTGACAAGAGAACACACGCACGTTCAGCCAGAACAATGCTTGTCAATCCAAGCTTAGCAGATAGATTATGAGCCAGCTAGTACAATTAATAAATTCAAGGTTGAAGTTCAAGTTTTCAAGTTTCATCTTTATTCATGCAATAAGCTGCTAGGTTGCAGTCAGATCTACTTAAAAATAGTTATCATCATTCTCCCACAAGGATTTCCAAACTCCAAAGCAAATTTTAATGATCACAATTTGTAGAAAAGCACCATTCCATCTCAGATCTCGTTGTCAGTGGAGTTATATGAGATATGAGGGGGTGCTAATGGTGAACTTCAATGCATTGCATCCTTTTTCAGACTATGTCAGCTGAGACTGGGGGAGGCAAAAAAGCTTTATTTGAGCCTGTTACACTCAGAACTAGTGGATCATTCTTTGATCAATTGCTGTTAGTACCGAGGATGCAGGCATGCATGCAGAAATTTAGCAAGAGATGTCAGTTTATTTTAGCTATTTCCACTCTCTCTGCAAAGGGTGACAATAGACAAGAGAAGCATCTCTTGCTCATTTTTAGGACAACTTCAGATCATTAATGGAATTCTGGTCAAACTTCACTAAACAAGTAAGTTTGTTGAACCTTCCATTTTTTTGGGAGCTTTCAGTGAAATAATTGAATTTAATTGTTTTTAAGGTGATTTCATTCCATAGCACAGCACAAACATCATTTTTTATTGGTATACAAGATTTTAAATGTTTAAAAAAAAAGAACTTTAAGATAAGTAGGTCTACATGACAATTTTAAGCCAAAAAAGTGACGAATAATTGCATTTTCGCCTAATTTTGACCTGTTTATATGCTAAATAGCTATGAAGGACCTGATATATGATGTTAGGGACTGTTTAGTTGTCTTCCTCTACCCAAAAAACATACATTTTGACACAATAAGCAAGTCCCTATGTCAATTAGAAGGCAAGATACAGCCATTTCAAGGTATTTCATCTCGGTGATGGCGGCCATTTTGAATTCTGCTCATAAAAAAAATTGCTCAAGGGTGCGGTCACGGCACCCGGCTGAAATACCTTCAGGGAGGTCTTATCCACCATCCCAAACAATAAAACATCTGTTATATCTCAAAACGAGGTTCTCCGGTTTTCCACCAGACTATTGCTGCAATTTTCTTAAACTTGTGGAATGTAGAATTACCTTTCTTTCTACAGATTTTAGGTGTTTGTTTTTTTTGTGTACATGCTTGAGCAGAATTTAGGTTCCTACAAGTTTTTGAAAATCTAAACTTGGCAACAAAAATAAATTATGTCATACCCTAAGGCTGTGGTAAATTTACTTACAACTATTTTTTTTGGAAATTTTGCCCAGAGGGATATTTATCCTGGTTGACAAATTTTTTAAAGTTGATAAAGCTACTATAATATCTATCACAATTTTCCCAGTGGCTCTATCTGATACATTATTTTATATGTCTTGAGAAACATTTCTCCTGTTTCAATTAGTATTACAATTGGTCTTTTTCTTCTGTTGGTTCAGCTCAAATATTATGAAAAAGTATGCCTGCCAAATGTTTGTCAGACCAATTAGGAGATCAGGTGAAGAAATTTATTGGTCTACCATTTTGATAAAAACATAGTCATGCAGATTTGGTATATTAGGAATTACATTGTCCTTGTGTAGTATGTTTTGCTGAGTGCTTGTAAATTTAGTGAAGTAAGAATATATGTATGATTTTGAAAAAAATAATGTTATTAATCTCTTTTGATATACTGGAATTTATCAATAATATAATTATTATGCATAAATAGAGGATGTAAAGCCCCAATTATCAATCCATCTGTTTATAATGTGATGCTAATATTTACCCGAAGGCTATATAAGTTTTCCTTGGGCAATCTGAAAAAAAGAGATTAAGCCAAAGGTCTCATTTGTTTTCTGTAATAATTAAGTTTTGTGGGGATTTCAATGTCTAGAAAGTGAATTCCATGGAAATCTGAAGTGGGAAGTTGAGCTTATATAACATTGAATTTTAAGCTTTTATGCAACCCCTAGAAACAGTGTACCCTTCTTTTAATTGGCCCAGGTCATTTTCAAAGCAATCAGATTCCTCAGGCAACTTTCAGTTCAGTAATGTCCCTATGTTGAACAGGCCTCTATAATGGGAAACAATCAGTTATGGAATCTTCAAACCCCTCCCATTTAAATGGGCATTGTTAACTTGATAGAACGTATTTCAGTACCAGCATTTGGTAATTAAACATTTAAGCAAAGTTTATGACTACAAGAACAGTTACATGCACAACTGCATATATACAGTGTTCTATCAATAAGTAATCAAAACAGAAGGCACTGTAAACCATTAGATATTCTCTTCAGTTATACAAGTATTTGTAGAGATCTCAATGCAGTAATTCAGAGAATATATGGCATTGAGTGGGCGCATGCCTATATGGTGTAGTTGTATGCACACACAAGTGAAATTGTATGTGCCTCCTGTACAGTGTGCACTCTCCATGTGCTTTGACAGTGTGCTCCTGCACTGTGTGTGTTACTGTGTGCCTGTGCTGTGTGCTACTCCTGTAATGCTAGGGTGAATCACTGGGTATGCCTGGGGGTTCAAGTTGGTTGTGGTTCGCCGGCTTCTATGTCACATACCAAACCGACAGTACTGCTATTGTGGAAGCAGTGTGCAGCCCACTAGCCTACTCAACACATTAACATCAACAACAACTGCATCAAAAGCACACTGCAAGTCAATAAGTAATTAGTGAAACGACTGTCATTGGGAGTACGACATGGATTTTAACATAGGAGGATTACGGTTGAAGTTTAGTGAAGCTGATCGCCAGAGATTTCAGGTTAGTAACACTTATTAAGACAGGTGTGTCCCCCGGATCCTACAGTGTAGAGCTATGCTTACATTGGTGTCAGGTATGCTGACGAGTTCCGATAACATTGCACCATCAAGGCTGTCAAACGCTTGATGATGATCTACAGTGTAATGAAATTTTTGTTGTTTTAGTGCATGTACATACACAAACAACAGTAATGTTTCAAATGATAAATGAAACTCGCAAACTTTATAGTGGAATGGCATGCAAGAATGCAGTTTACGCTTGACTGTCCTCATAGTGGAGTGAACATTTCGCTATAGTGAACATTTCAGCTCAGCTGGTCAACAAATGGAGTTTAGTTTACTGTGTGTCTGGAATATATATTTGTATTGTATACTATATAGTTATTGTCATTGCAACAAAATTGTGGGCTGAAGTAATGAAATGTTAAATTGAACCTCCAAAATAATTTAGAATGAGAAATACTATCAATAGGTCCTCTATATGTTGTAATGAAATAGAATGTATATCTAAGAATTAATTGATTTTGAAAAGGGTTTTTGTTAACCTTAATTGAATCATTAAGTGTGGGTGAAAAGTTAATTTAAATACCCTGATATGACAGAAACATTATTATTGCAGAATATATATGATGTGCAATAAAAGAGCGCATCTACCGATAATTAAATACATATGGGTAATTGTCAGTTATAACAACCTTATTTCCCTTTAAATCATGGTTTCACTATATTTTCAGTAGAGGGTATAGGATAGTGTAATTCAACTTATGTATTATGCTAAGCATGGTTGCTAGGACATACTTTTTTGACTCAGGTTTTGGATCAAAAGGAAATAGTTGTGTGTAATATGATCCTGCCTTCTGTAAGTCTATTGTATATGAAAATAGAATTTGGCTCAACTCCCATTTGAAATGTCCTCTGGTTTAATATACAATATATATCAGAATCTATACTATCATTAAATTCCTATCAAAATCTACTTCTGGTGAAACTAGGTCAACTTTAATGGCAAAGTTGACTTTTACACTAACTCAGTTGCCTATGGGACCATGAAGCAATTTATCATTGTGAATAGAAAGAGTACATTTGACAGAAATATCCCTTTTATAGAAATTCTGGAATTTACTAATGTACTGAACATCTAAAGGGCCCAAGTGCAAGACCTGGAATTCTAAATTAAAGACCCCAGTTAAAGGCTTGAGGTTATGGAATATAGTAGAGCCAGGTGTGTTCTTTACATGTAGTAGCTATTGGTTCAAGGTACCTGGATTTAAAGACCCTAGTTCAAGATAACTTTAGTCTTGGAATATATAGTTATGGCTCAAGACATCTGAATTAAGACCCTAGTTCTAGATGTATGGATCTACAATATAACATAGCCTATGCCCTCTTTATTTAGCGCAGGTTCGAGGCATCTGAATTATGACTCTAGCTCAAGATGTCAACTTTTGGAATGGGAGATATATATAATAGCAAAATAATGTATAAAGTATTGCTTCAAGATATCTGAATTAAGACCCAGTTCAAGATGTCTATATTCTACTATTCAACAGCTTGTGCCATCTCCAATGCCAGTTCAAAGCATTTGAATTAGCTACTCCGGCTCAAGATGTCTAGTTCTGGAATATAAGATTTCAAGATGTCTAGTTTAAAAAATGAAACTGAGCCTGTTGTATCCTCGCCATGTATTATGTTTAGTACTACATTCATGAATCAGTGTCTTAGTCCAGACAGCTTTAACTAGTACTACATGAAGAGGCAGGTTCTGTTATCATCTAAAACTAGATGTCTTGAACTATAGGTCTTAACTGAAATATCTTGCAAAAATTCTTCATTTGGTATATCCTACATTCAAAAACTAGATTCTTGAACTGCATGGAGTCTTAATCCTGACACCTTGAATCGGTTCTAGGATGTAGGATGCACCTGAAATACTGGTTCAAGACATCTCATTTAAGATCTGTCTGATTCCAGAATAGAATAGATTGGATATCCTGCAATCTGGTACTGGTTGATGAACCTAGTTCAAGACATATTGTTCACATATTCTGAAATGTAGTACTGGTTCAAGACAGCTTGAATTCTGAATTGAGACTCCCAATTCAAGACATCTGTATTACCCAAGTAACTGTTGTCAGGAGCTCCTTAGAATAATTTGGTTTGTTCAAGCTGCTAAGCAAATACTCCTAACAGAATAGCAAAGTAAGCAATTATTTGGTGCACCCAGAAGAGGTTGAATGACGACTGATGGAGACATTACTGATGGAGAAATTGTTAATGCACAACAAATATACTTAAGCCAGTTATGTTTTCAGCTCATTTCACAAATTAATGTAGTGTGTCATTGTGTCAGCCTGTCAGGAAATAATGTGGAGAAGAGTGGGGTGATAATGACTACCGAGTGGAATTTGTACTAGGTTTAAATTGAGTTTAGTCAGTCCCTTTTTCTGATATTATAAATATATCATTTAAAAGTTAAAGTGAAATCTAATACATCTTTTGTTATCTGATCTTGCCTTTTCCTGGCATCATGAATCAATCATATTTAAAAAAAAGTTCAAATGAAATCTAACAACATCTTTTGTTAACTGTATTTGCATTTAAGTTGATCGGCTAGCATTTTGCTAACGTTAAAAAAAGAGATAAGTTAATTTCAAAGCTATTTCTTTGGTAATATAATAGGTTCTTGATCTACCTTTCCTAATCATTTTATCTATATGCATCTATGAAATTAATCAAACCGAATACTGTACTTTTTGTTCAAAGGGTGTTCGTAAAATTAACACGAAGAAGGTGAGTAGTCGCAGTAATGACAACAATCAAAAATAAATGTCAAGTTGCTTGCTCATCTGATCATCCTATATAATAAATGCATCTTATGAGCAATTTATTCACCTTTGAAATTACAAGTGCATGCTTTCACATCATCTAATCATGAAGTCACATCAACAAAGTGAAAACAATTGTTGAATTCATTGTATTAATCAATTAATGTTAGATAAATACTGAAAAGTACTCTTGATAATCACAGAGTCACTACTATATATATTGTTTTGTCACACAATGGGGGTCCAGGTTCAATTTCTGCTCTAGCGGGGTCACATCGACTTATGTTGGACAGCAGCTTCAATTTTTCTCATAGAAATACATAGAAGGGACATGAGGCTCTGGCAGATGAAGCAACCAAATCCACCATCTTGGAACTGCCCTGAATACTGGCACAATGGACCATGACGTCACCAATAACTGTGATGTCACTTATAACAATGCCATGACGTCACGTCATAATTAGTCTATTGTGACGTCTTGTCTCAGGGCAGTTCCAATATGGCGGATTTTGTGACCTCATCTTGAGGTGGTATCATACAGCCTCATGTCCGTTCTATGTATTTCTATGATTTTCCTTCGCCCCATCGCTGTGTCCTCCTCATGTCCTAGTTAGCCTAGCATGTGCATAAATACTGGAAGTAAAACCCCAGTTATCCATTTGTCACACATAGCATCCCTGAACACTGTTAAAAACACTGTTTCACACCATTAGAAATGTTTAGGGCAGTGTGGGCAGTGTCCAAGGAGGAGAGAAATGCATTATGGAGGTTGTCACACTTCCATCATTTTTTTGGTACATGTATGTCTGAAAAAGTGATGTCTGATATATTATTATTAAAGTAACACCATTTATCATTATGAATAAAGGGCAATCCCGAGTTGTCAACAACTAAATTACAGCCCGTGAACTTGAAATGCAAAAGACTGGACTGTGGCGCTGTGAAAATGGCACTTTGTGACATACCGATGATTTGTCATGATGATACCCAAATTGTAACCCAATACTTTCAATGTTAATTTGATTTACGGAGACTGATCCCACCTGTTGGTGACAGGCAAACGAAGTGATCAAGCATCTGAATATTACTCTAAATCAGTTATGACAAAATCAATTACAATCAAATGGCCTTCTCTTGATCATGACTAATAAACAACCTCTATTTTTTTGCTATGTTTCCAATGTTGAATGTAGAGAAATGAAACCTCTTCAGCTTCTATGACGCTAAGAGTGCCAAAATCTGTATGAACCGACTCTCATTTTTTGCGCATCAAGTTTACAGGCTGTGAGGAAGTTCTTTGGTTCCAACTCCTAAATAACTGTACATCCAAATTTCTAGTTCTTAAATGAAGACATTCCTTTTTTCTAGGTTTCTACTTCAACCTACCTTGTTCCATTCACCCTGCAGTAATGTATTCAACTGGTGTATAGTGTACATTAGCCCATATTTAGATGATGCAGATACTAAACCACAAGTCTGATCCACTAGACTTAAAGCTAGTCACGTGTCAGTTAATATGGGATCAAATTTATGATCATCCCTTTAAACTTTGACATTTATTCATGTGCAGGACACTGTCCTCCTGGTATTATCCCATGGTCATTTGGATTTTGAAGTCATTTTGATATGAAACTGTGTGTTATCATTGATTTCAACAGATGGAATAAGATTTTGGATGTATATCTGTGACTGTAAATTATTGGATATAATGTGGACTTCTGGATTGTTATTACACCATTTATTATGTGTAAAAGTTAAAATGCAACTGGTGTAATTTACTTGTTGAACTTAAGACAGGTCATCAGTGCAACCTGAAGTTCATTTTCTGAGTTTACAAGAGAGGTTGTGTTTATGCATATTGAAAAGATTAGTTATTTACTCACCATAGGCCTTCTGTATGGATACTAAGGAATTTTGGAGTCTCTGTGGAGCAGGCAATGGGTCTAGAATCTCAGATGTACCTTTAAGAGCTTGTAAGAGCTTTTAAGTTAATTTAGGGATGTGCAAATATAAAGAAACTACCAACTGCATGTGGACGTTTAGTTGCATTTTGGATTAAAAAGATTGATGCTACTTAAATTTGTGATAAATAAATAAACTGGTTTAGTGGCAAGTTCAATGGAATCTGGGTGATCCAGATAACATTTTCGGGTCCAATGCTAACTTAACATGGATATAATTTATGAGGGGTACACATTTGAGAAAAGAAATAGCAAAATCATAAGATTAAAACATATTAAAACAGTCACAGCACAATTGTTGAGTTTAAGCCATTTATAACTCTGTTTTTAACTTATTTTAAGCTCATTAAATAATTTTGAAGGTATTCAACAAACTTCTAATGATCAAAACATAAACCTTCATCAGTGCAAACTTGGATCTTTATGTGAGACTAGGTCGACCATGACGGTTATGGTCGGGTGAATTCTGGAATAGACAAATCACTCAAGCATGCAAATGGCCAAATATTTTACTGACCAAAAAATTGGATGATATTTCAATAATTTGATGAGTGGTAGTCAGTACAGAGGCAAAATGTTACATGAAGCACACTGATATTTTGGATTTACCTGATTTATTAGATACAGATTAGATTATTAGGATTTATTTATTAGCATCAGCTACTGCACACATGGGGTGACAGCATGCTTCAATTTAGCATCATCCAGAAGTCTATAATTCAGTGAGGAAATGTAGACAAATTTGCATGCAGCGTCAAAGCACTGTGACAGTCAATGAATGACAATTAACAAAAGTTGGATAGCACATTGTCGAAATCTTCTGCTAGTCAAGGAAATTATTTGCACATTCTTTATGCATCAAGTCTGCATGTCTTTTCCAAATTATACAGGAAATGTATACACAAATTTGCATGCATTGTGAAAAGTTCTTTGACTGGAAATGAATGACAACTGAAAATATTTCTCACTGAACTGTACACTGTCAAACATTTGTGGATACCAAGATTGGTTTTAAAAGTGACTGGACTTCATGGAATCTGACATTATTATAAACCATCATAATTGACTGGCTAATCTGGATGCTGTCAAGTGCTTTGTGTTATTTTTAAGCGAACCACAGCTACTGAACTTTGTGACAACTGTGTCAAAATCTCTGTTCGAGTCAATGAAAAAGTCAAATTACAACATCTTACCAATCTAGCTTCAACTTGATTTGCATCACAACAACTGAACTTTCTAACAACTGCATCACAATCCCTGTGCAAGTCAACCAAAATACTTGGAATTTACCAAATTTCAGGATTTTACAAAAATGTCACTAAACTGGGCTTATAACCAGAGAAATGAAGCAGAAACTCTAGCTCAAGCTTTGTCTAATTTTCAGTTGGGAGATCTTACCAGTCAGAATGTGAAGGTTGAAGCCAGGTCTCCATCAGGAAGAGTGCAAGAACTGACAGTCAGTGAAACCCATGGAACGTACACTACAAATTTCACACCCTCAGAAGTTGGTGAGTAAAATTATTTCGTTTCTGACATTTTCTTTGTTCTCCTATTTCAAAAAGCAAATGTTTATATAATGCATTTTCTTTGTACTTTCTGATGGGTTATTGTGAAATAGATAATTGTCTTTGGTGATGTGATAATTTAAGAGTGATTTAATAATTGGAGTATTTTCTAACTGCAACTAAGTCTCAGTCAAATGCCAACTTGAAGAATTTTACAATGTCTTTATAATAAGAGGGGTAGGCCTACATATTTCCTGGTTATAGTTCATGAAAAGCCCATATTAAATTGCATTTCCCAGGTTTTAAACCCTTCTACAAACCTGTATTGTATTGATTAAGAATTGAATGGCCGAAAGAATGAATGGTTGTCCTCCAATGGAATTTACCTATTTAAGCTGACATGACTCACCAAGGTAAATTCAGCAAAATTTTGTCATCTAGTAACTACCACTTAGCCATGTTTGATATCTGAAGTACTTTGTTGTACTTTTGACATTGGTATGTCTCATGAGTGACATTTAAAGGTCCCAAGGTCATATAAAGCTTTCCTTGTTGGATAAAATATTTTTTAAAAGATTTTTTTAAAGTTTGTAAAATGTCCTCATACTAGTATAGCCACTTAATTGTTAGTTTTTATTGAGTGTGTATAATGATGTCATATTAAATCAGCTGTTTTTATTGGTTGTTTTTGTATTGTGCAGAATAGCAGTATAATTTGTTGTAATTGTTAGTTTTTAATGAATATTAAATTAAACATGCATCAGCTGTGCTCTGAATTTGTCACCCCTTGTCTAACTTCTACTAAAGTCAGGAAATTTGATATGCAAAAAGAGTGGACTGTTGCACTCTGAAAATGGCACTTTGTGACTCATGATTGCTGATGAAGTGTCATCTTCTCTGCATTCAACATGGGAAACATAGAGGCTGTTTGATTAGTCATGATCAAGAGAAGGCTATTTGACTTGTCGCAACTGATTTTAGAGTAAAATCGGGTGCATAATCCTTTCGTTTGCCTGTCACCAACAAGCTGGATTAGTCTCAGGCTTCAAATCCAGCTCTTTCCGGGTCACCTGGGCCTATGTTTGACTGTTCAATCATCCTTCGCCTCATTACTGTGTCTCCTCCTGTTCAAATTAGCCTACCAAGTGCATAAATACAGGATGTAAGGCCCAATCGTCCATCCATCCACCATTTGTTTATTGAAGTTCAGGCATTCAGGAATAATTTCAAATATGTATTTATGGAAACAAGAAAGTGGTTGCTGTATAGAGGTTTACTGTTGTCAGTATTGGTGTTATTGACAGCCCCTATCACCATTACAAAATAACTTCCTTAATGAGTGTGCTGTAAATGTAAATATTTGACAAAGAACACTTTGACAACATGACATTGTATCATTTAGTGGCTGGCTTTTCCTATTTGTTTTAATCTTCAGGTAAAATCTATGTTTCCTCCTGAGAATTCTCAAAAAAGAGAAAGATTAAATGTTTGTATAATGCTCCTTTAGACAACATTTTAGGCATCTTCACATTTTATGACTGGTGTACTAAATGTATGACTTTTTGGTACTGATAAGGCCTGTACTATTTAACAAATATCACAACTCTGTTTCTACTACCAGTGTTTCAATGTCAGACTTTTAAAATTCTTAAAATTCGAGTAAGAGCTAATAAGTCATTGAGAAGATATGACATTTTTGTGCATGTAATTTTCATGTATGACATTAAGCATCTGATAATCAACTGGTATTAAAGCAGATTAGCATTCAACTGACGTTCTATTTGTATGAGCTGGTAGTTATTACCATAAAACGGAACATTTTCTCACACAGTCAGATAGCAATGTCATTTTCTTGGAATGTTGATTGTGAAATAATCTGCATTGAACTGATGTTGAAAATTTCGATTTGAAATATTTAAATTGATTTAATCAGTATGAGAGATTTACACCAATTATAGTAACATAAAATAATTTATTGAAGGATTTCAGTACATTTAAATTTCTTGCAAGAAATTCTGCTGTTCTGCAGGAAGCTGCAGAATTCTGCATTTCTGAAGTTTCCAACAGAATTTGTGGTCCTCTGCCACTGTGCACCGCATTTCTGAAAAGTTTCTGCAGCAAAATCTTTTATTCTGTAGGAATTATGCTGAAATTTAAGCAGCTTATTTGGAGGTTTTAGGGGCCGACCAGATGATCTTTGGAGGGGGGCTATGGATATTTGGTGAAAAAAAAAGTTTGTTTCCCACTTGACACTGAAAAAAAAAGTTTGTTCACCACATGGAAATAAAAAAAAGTTTGTTTCCACCTGTAGCTAGGGCACCGTAATGTTAAAATTCCAATTAAAAAGTTTGTCGCGAGTCGCATACGAATTTTTTTTTTGTTGACGCGCCGCGAATGAAAAAAAAGTTCGTCCGGGGGCAAAGTCCATAGCCCCCCCCCCCCCAACTATCATCTGGTCGGCCCCTTATGAACTTCCTTGGGAAGTTCCAGAAATTATGCGGGACGCTGCACAACTGTGAAATTCTGTGGCTTCTTACAGTATGCTGCAATTCTGCAACTGTCTGCAGAAATCCTGAATATGATGTTTAACAGAGGTGCAGAAATCCTGCAAATAGCTGCTGAACTACAGAATTCTACAGCTTGCTGCAGAACTGTAAAACTGCAGAACTGAAGAAAGAAATTATACACCTCTCAGGATTTGCATTAAATTGCTTTATGTAGTAAAATTTTAGTTCTGAAGACAAGTCAATTTGAATCAATGATCAGATATAGATTATATATATATTTGATCAATTTATTGTGCTATTCATTTATAAATAGTCCTGGCTGGTAACTCTTTCAGTCTGTTATTTACATTTTCAAACATTTCACAGAAATTCATAAACGAAGTCTGACCTGAAGTTGTAAAATCTTTCAAATCACAAAAGATTAAAAGGATTAAATACGATTTGTATAATCAATTTGAAATTGATTTTTAATGCAAATATTTACCTTGATAGATAATTTTGCAACTCATGATTGAATTTGATTTTGAGGTTTCAGCGATTTTTAAAGGCGGTCCATGGTCATGTAGGCCTACTATCTAAGCTTGACTCTACTAGTGGTTTGTGGTATCTTTCCACTCAAGCTTGACCAGACTTTATCTTTACTGTAAAGAAAATTTAATTTTTTATATAGAACAGTTGTTTATAATTGTTTAAGGCCTAGATATTTCTTTTGACCAATTTTGTTTTAAAATCTACAAGAAAACCTATTTGAAGAATTGTCATCCCCTCCCCTCCCCAAATCATTAGAACCAATCTTGATAGTATATATTTTACCCTTGATTTGTATGACATACCATGCGGCATACACACAGTAGGCCTGTGTATGGGAATTCTATACAGTATCATTCTGTTAAATTTAATGGAATCCTAAGTATGTCATTGGAATTTGTATTGAATTATTCTGCGGGACAATTTTCAGCCCAGGTCAAATGATATCAAGGAGATATTATCATTAAATGGCATTGATAAACTTTAAATGGCAATTCATGCCCTTAAATTTAAGGATAAATAAACTGTTTTGAGGCTAATAGAGCTAACATTTATCTGTAGCAATTATTTTTACCAAATAAGGCTGCATCTCTTCAAACAAAACTTGTGTCTGTTTTTAAATACAACTTAGATAGACAGATAGCAGATATTTAGAATTTTGGATAGATAGATAAATAGCCAGATAAATAGTTAAGCCTATAATATACTATATTTAGATGGATAGATAGATTGATTGATAGATGGATAAATAGACAGATAGATAGATAGATAGTTAGATATATAGATTGATAGATAGATTCAGTGAGTCTCTACAGATTGCCATGTTGCATTGTTGCTGTGTGGGAATTTTACATGCGGAATTATGAGAGCTCACAATAAACCATTATACCCATAAAGGCCTACAAATTGCCTACATACAAAGAGTTGCCCATTCTAAAATTAAGACATGCCCACTGAATGACAATCACCAGACAGGAGGTAAAGTTTGCCAATAGTCATGAAAGTAAACATTGAGTTATCCTCTTGCAAAGAAATGCTGGCAGGTATTGAAGTCCCCATGCAGTATCATGCACAGGTTAACAGTAAATACAACATCCATGTCCTTTAGGTGCTTGCTAGGATTATATTAGATATCTATTTATCTATTTTATACAGCAGCTTCAAGTTTCAATATCCTTTGCCTCATTTCTATGTTCTCATCTCTTCCTAATAAGCCAGGGGTGGGGGGAGGGGGGGGAGGGTTTGTCTAGTGGTAGCGTGCTGGACATCCAAACGCTGGGTCCAGGGCTCGAATCCAGCTCTAGCCTAACAAGTGATAAATACAGGACATAAAGCCCCAATCATCCATCCATCCTTCCTAATTAGCCTACCAAGGTGCAAGAATGTAGGATATAAAGCCCTTATCATCCATCTAATCATCCATCTTTCTGTCTCATGATATATTATATGAATTGAAAACTGGCACTGGTGTGATTGTTGACATTGTACACAATATAACTGCTTTTGTGCAGTTAGTCATAGATGTGTAAACATTTCAGTAGTCTGCCAACTTGTCTGCAAACTTCAGAGCCATGATCATGAAAATGCCAAAGAAAATATTGTCTTGGGTGTGACTGGTTTGGGTGTGGTCACTGCCCTTTGCCTTGTTATATAAATAATATCAGAAGATAATATTCGGCAGTTACATAACTTTCGATTTTGAGAAGATGGTATTGTTATCGCGTCTGTCTGTCTGTCGTGTCACATGACATGTGTATGACTGTATGTGTGCGTGTTCTGCAAGAAATATTCACTGATAAGGGACCGTTCAGAATTTATGACTGGGGGGGGTGGGAGTTTTGGCCGAGGGGGTACTAACTTTTCACACGTGTTTCAAGGGGGGGGGTATTAATTTTTGACAACACTTCCAAGGGGGGGTAAGAAATTTTAACAAAGAAAAAATGTTAAAAAACACGCATAAACTAATTTTATTTGGACTTTTTTACATGCAAAAGTCCGCGAAATGACGCGAATCTGTACGCGTGGCCGTGTATAACAGTATACATGTGTGTATTGCTTTGTATGTCGAGGGGGGGGGGGTACTAAAAATACGCATGAAACCTAAGGGTGGGGTACTAAAAATCCACATGAAACTCAAGGGGGGGGTATCAATTTTTGACGGGAAGTTCCAGCAAAACTCCCACCCCCCCCCAGTCATAAATTCTGAACGGTCCCTAAGAAATGTATTATTGGACTGTTGTTTACAACCGATTCATTTGTAAGAAGTGGTCTGAGAATTGTGTCGGGTCTACCGTCTACAGGGACTAAAAATGTATTATATTTCTTGTAGAAAATTTGCCCTTGTGCTAAAAATCAAAGAGGTAACTTAGACTCAATTGCCTGAATCAATGCCTTGAACAAATCTTTTTACCCATATCTGTTAATGTGTTAATTGATGTCTTTTCTTTTTCTAGGTGACTGGGCAATTTCAATCTTGTACGATGGAGGCCACATCCAGGGAAGTCCTTTCAATGTCAGGGTGTATGACGCAGCTCAAGTCAAGGTTTTTGGACTGGAGGGAGGAGCAGTGGGAAAGGCATTCAGTTTCTCTGGTAAGTTGTCTGACACTACCATCCTCAATGTAATAAATACACTACCATCCTCAATGTAATAATACACTCTGACATCCCTCAAGTTTTATATCAAGAGCTTTTGTAAGTTATAAATAAGAGAAACAGTGCTTTCCCTGGAGATGATGTGCCTAATAAACACTAAATAAAACAAAATTTGCATGACAGCTCTCAAAGCAGATGCCAATGCCTTTCCGGGAACACTGTCTCAAAACAAGAAACTTTTAAGTGTAAATTGCTACAAACAACAAATTTAATTGACATTAAAATGTCCTAAATGGAATGATGCACTACCATCCTAACTGCAATAAATGCACTACCACCCTCAATGTAATAATACACTACCATCCTCTATATATATATAATAAATACAGTATCATCCTCAATGTAATTCATACAATGCCATCCTTAAGGTGGCTCGCTACTCATGTAATTGCGTCATTTACGCACATTTCCGCGCAGCCAGGCAGGCCCTATCTATCATAACGTCACCATTGCTGCTGAGCTCTGCTGTCACTGCTTTATCATGTTTTTTCAATTTTGAGAATTTCATGCGTTGCCCGGTTGGTTTGCCATTTGCACCACTTCTGGTAGGGTTAGAGACTTCTCGTTTGGAGCATTAGATGCGCTATGACAACTTCTATAATCAGCCGGACTTTCAGCTCTCTACTCCTAGTAGAAAATTTCTGCAGGCGATTTTCGGCAAGCATGTCGAATTTCTCAAAAATGACTTTGTGTCATAAATAAATTTTTATTTCAATTTCCAGGCCCGTAGGGCCGTATGTCATTATATTGTTCCTTACTTCATACGGAAGCAAATGACAAAGAAGTAAAAAATCCTATCTCGTCATTCTTTTTTAGCGCTATGGTTAAAAAAAAAACATAAAATTTTCAAAATCATAACTTTTGATCCGAACCCCCAGAAAAGTTCTTTAAACTAAATATATCTTTCTGGAATTTTAATCAGCTTTTCAATTAAACTGTCCTCTTTAATTCCATGCTTCATTTAATAACATAGGATGAATGGCCACTGAATGGCAGGGAAAACTTCGCAGTAAAAAAATTAAGAAAAAAATTGAGTTTTTCAGGTTTGCGTGAACGGACTTTCTTTTACAATATCTCAAATATTTTGAAAGAAAGGCTGGTAGCGACCACTTTGGTTTGTATATCCTTGCTATAAACTGTATTTTGGATCATTTTAAACTATTTTTAAGAAATCCTATCTTGGAAAGTTCACGAGTATCGAGGCACCTTAATGTAATTAATGCACTACTATCTTCAATTAATACACTACCATCCTCAATGCAATAAATACACTAATGTAATGAAATACACTACCATCCTCAATGTGATAAATATGCTAACATCCTCAATGTAATGAATACAATGCCATCCTCAATATAGTAATACACTACCATCCTCAATGTAATAATACACTACCATCCTCAATGTAAGAATACACTACCATCCTCAATGTTATAAATACACTACCATCCTCAATGCTCAGAAACCAATTTTGGAAAGATAGGAGCAGTTCCAACTGGGAAACATACAGAAAGATGAGAAATCTGGCAACCAAAATTAGACGCCAGAGTGAGATAAATTTTTTCAGAGAGAGAAGCTCTATTAAAGATTCTAAAGAATTTTGGAAATGCTTTAAACCTTATATTAGCAATAAATGTAAAGACAATTCACAAACCATAACTCTTAAAGAGGATAATAATGTTATTACAGAGCCATCTGAAATCTGTGAAGTTCTTAAGAACTATTATGAGACAATGGTTGACGGCATAGGTAGGCCCGACAAGTTTGTTGAAACTGATAAGAATTTCATCATGGATGCTATTAATGAGCATTCAATGCATCCAAGTGTGAAAACCATTGAAGGTTTGAATCTTACGTCGGAAAGCTTCAATTTCAGGCAGGTTAGGGAAGATGAAGTCCACAAACAACTTAAGAAGATAAATGTTAGAAAGGCCATAGGCCACGACAATATCTCGCCGTTCTTTCTCAAGACGGCAGCTGATGAACTAGCACTACCCTTGATGAAAATTATAAATACTTGCTTAGAGCAAAATTATTATCCAGAAGTCTACAAAAGAAATGAAATTACCCCAATCTTCAAAGCGAAAGATCATTTTAAGAAAACAAATTATAGACCTGTAGGATGCAGTATCGCAGTCTCAAAAATAGTAGAACAAGTTATAGCCAATCAAGTCAAACATTATTTCGAAAAAATTTTTCATGAAAAGCTCTCAGCTTATAGACAAGGCACAGGCTATGAAAATGTAATTGTAAATATTATTGAAGACTGGAAAAAAGCCCTTGATGAAGGAAAGATCATAGGAACGCTATTAATGGACCTAAGTAAGGCTTTTGATTGTCTTCCCCATAAACTATTAATTGCGAAGTTGAGTGCATATGGCTTCTCTGCTGAAGCATGTCAGCTCATTGCAACTTATCTGGCAAAGAGAAAATAGAGAGTGAAGTACTATGGAATGCAGAGCGATTGGTCAATAATTACCAAGGGCATCCCACAAGGGAGTGTGCTGGGCCCGATTATGTACAATGTATTTATTAACGATCTCTTATATACCATTGACGTGAACTTTTACAATTATGCGGATGATAACACCATTTCAGTAATTGGGGAAAAAGTAAATGATGTCCTTGCTCTTTTAACAACATCAGCAACAAACTGTATGAAGTGGTTTCAGGATAACATGCTTAAAGCAAATCCTGACAAATTTCAGCTGATCATCATGAATCGCAAGAAACACCCTTCTTACAGTGATTTAAGTATCAACATTGATGGAACTGCTATACATCCTGTTGAATCTGTCAAATTACTTGGAATTCAAATTGACGTAAATCTTGAACTTAGTTCTCATGTTGAAATTTTATGTAGAAAAGCGACAAGAAATCTGAAAATACTACTAAGGATGACAAAACGTATCAAGGAAAAGAAAGATAGAATGATATTAGTTGATAGTTTTGTCCTATCATGTTTCACATATTGCGCCATTGTATGGCACTTCTGTAATAAAACCCTGAGAACAAGGATTGAGAAAATTTTTGAAAGGAGTCTAAGATTTGTAAATTTAGACTATGAAAGCGACTATGAAAAATTATTGCTTATGAGTAAAAGAAACACAATGACCTTAACGAGATTGAAGAAGATAGCTTTATTTATGTTCAAATGTTACAAGAATGATCATGCAAGCCATCTGAATGCCCTAGTAGTTGAAAAATCTAACAAATATGGTACAAGAAATAGTCACACTCTTACATTAGAAAGATTTAATACAATTAAGTACGGTAAAAATAGCTTAAGATTTACTGGCGCGAAATTGTTAAATTCTATACCTATTAAGTACAAAGTAGATGATTTTGAAGAATTTATAACTTTTATTAATAGATGGAACTGTGATGAGGGTGTGAAATGTGACAAGTGCCTAGATATTAGATAATGTATGGCATGGAAATGTTAAGTCTTATTAAAGTACTGTACATAGACTTTTTAATGCATATTTTATTCATGGTTATTGTATGAAATTGCAATGTTTTTAAAGTTTTTAATCTCATTAAGAACTTGAGAAGTTAAGAAGATGATTTCTGTTAGTGTGATTTGATTTGTTGCATTGTAAAATTTTTTTTTTTAGTAGCATTAGAAACTAGTTGTAGTAACTTTGTAGTCTCGATCTTTTTCTTGTAGTAACTTCTATTATTTTTATAAAACTCTTGTATTAATATAAATATCTTGTTAATGTATTGTTTTTATTACGTTATATTTATGCTCGAATACTAGCTCATACGAGCTATTGTTTTTTGTAAATCATAATCGAGTTGAAATAAAATTTATTCTTATTCTTATTCTTATTCTTATTCTTGCAAGAAATGCACTACCATCCTCAATGCAATAAATACACTTCCATCCTCAATGTAATAAATACACTATCATCCTCAATGTAATAAATACACTACCATCCTCAATACAATAAATACACTACCATCCTCAATGTAATAATACACTACCATCCTCAATGTAATATAATCACTACCATCCTCAATGTAATAAATACACTATCATCCTCAATGTAATAAATACACTACCATCCTTAATATAATAAACACACTACCATCCACAATATAATAAATACACTACCATCCACAATGTAATACACGTAAATACACTACCATCCTTAATGTAATAAATAAACCCCCCCTCAATGTAATAAACACTACCATCCTCAATATAATAAACACACTACCATCCACAATATAATAAATACACTATCATCCACAGTGTAATACACGTAAATACACTACCATCCTTAATGTAATAAATAAACCCCCATCCTCAATGTAATAAATACACTACCATCCTCAATACAATAAATACACTACCATCCTCAATGCAATAAATACACTACCATCCTCAATGTAATAGATAAACCCCCATCCTCATATAATAAATACACTACCATCGTCAATGTAATAAACACACTACCATCCTCAATCTAATAACACACTACCATCCTCAATGTAATAAATACACTACCATCCTAAATGTAATAAATACACTACCATCCTCAATGTAATAAATGCACGACCATCCTCAATGTTATAAATACACTGCCATCCTCAATGTAATAAATGCACTACCATCTTCAATGTGATAAATTCACTACCATCCTCAATGTAATAAATACACTACCATCCTCAATGTAATAAATACACTACCATCCTCAATGTAATAAATACACTACCATCCTCAATGTAATAAATACACTACCATCCTCAATGTAATAAATACACTACCATCCTCAATGTTATAAATACACCACCATTCTCAATGTAATAAATACACTACCATCCTCAATGTAATAAATACACTACCATCCTCAATGTATAAATACACTACCATCTTCAATGTAATAAATACACTACCATCCTCAATGCAATAAATACACTAATGTAATGAAATACACTACCATCCTCAATGTAATAAATACACTACCATCCTCAATGCAATAAATATACTACCATCCTCAATGTAATAAATAAACTACCATCCTCAATGTAATTAATACACTACCATCCTCAATGTGATAAATACACTACCATCCTCACTACCATCCTCAATGTAATAAATACACTGCCATCCTCAATGTAATAAATACACTACCATCCTCAATGTAATAAATACACTACCATCCTCAATGTAATAAATACACTGCCATCCTCAATGTAATAAATACACTACCATCCTCAATGTAATAAATACACTGCCATCCTCAATGTAATAAATACACTACCATCCTCAATGTAATAAATACTCTACCATCCTCAATGTAATAAATACTCTACCATCCTCAATATAATAAATACACTGTTATCCTCAATGCAATAAATACACTGTTGTCCTCCATGTAATAAATACACTACCATCCTCAATGCAATAATACACTACCATCCTCAATGTAATAAATACACTACCATCCTCAATGCAATAATACACTACCATCCTCAATGCAATAATACACTACCATCCTCAATGCAATAATACACTACCATCCTCAATGTTATAAAAACATTTCCACCCCAATGTAATTTATTCACTACCATTGTCAATTTTATAGATACACTATTGTTATCAATAATGATTTCAAGAGATTCGACTTTGTAAGCTTAAGGCTGACCTCGACAAATTTCAACAGAATTTCATACCTTTGCAATTTTATTTCATTTTCAGCTGATGTATCAGGAGCCGGGCAAGGAGAATTAGCAGTAGACATCACTCATAATGGCAGAAGTGTCCCATGTTCCCTCCACGAAGACACGGGCAAAAGAGGACTCTACAGGGTCACGTTTACTCCCGATGGCCCAGGCATTTACACTATCAGGGTGTACTTTGCTGGACTGGAGATCACAGGTAAGAAATAAGGTCGAACTTTTTTAATTTTTATCTTCTCGGATCGACCAACCCAATAGCTTTTCTGCCTACAGATAAAAAAAATAGCATAACCAGAATTTTTATCAAATTGACATTATACAAAATTTAGATTTAACTTTTTTTTCGTTCTACCGACCGACCCCAGAAAAAGTGCCTCGAGAAGATCCGAGAAGCTAAAGATCAATTATGTCTGGCCTAAAGATTTTATGAGTGTTACTGTAATAGGCCTAATGTGTTCTAGGGAACCACTAATGCAGCTTTCTGTTTAAAAGGCAGATTCAGAGAATTGATTTGATGCTATCAAAATTTAGTACCAATTTGTAGCTTCTACGGCCAAAATGTCAATGCTCTTACATTGAATCTCCATGCACAGGAGGATGGTATAGCACCAAGTTTCAGTGTTCTGATCATGGTCTGTTGGCTCAAATCTCCAATGCCAAATAATTATTAATGATGCTTCAGCATTGATTCGCTGCTGAATCACCGATGCCAATATGTTTTTGCAGTATCACTGGTATCGGTATGTCTCAAAAATGTTTCTCAATGGTGAATGCTAGAGGATTAACTTAATGGTAGAAAGAGTTTATTCTCTGCATTCTCATTGAGTGTCTCCAGTAAGGAAATAAAGCCAAACACATGCATCCACCAATCCATTTCCCATTTTATATAGTATTATGAGTGAGTAAAATATAATATTACTAGGGCCTGTCAACGGCAATGTTTTGCTCGATGTTTTTGAACCTGTAAGGTCAGTGCACCAATTATAACCAGGGGCTATTTGAACCCAAACCCCCAGGGGGTATAGTGGATACTGACTCTTTCCAAAGGCACTAAATAGTCTTTATAGTTATTTCTGTCAGACTATTTTCATTGAGATTTATGTAATGATAACCAACATTTCTGTGATTTAAATAATAGAAAAGATAAGACAGATAGATGGACGTTCAAAACATAAAGATAGATGTAAGGGTAGAAAAGATAGATAGATAATATAATATGGTGTAAGTATAATTTTATATAGCGCCCATTCTAGATAAATCTGCTCACCATATTGAGTGACAATCATAACAATCATTACAGTGACAGCCTGTGGATGTTTGCTAGAGCAGGGTTTGAAACTACATCCATTGGGCATAGGGCAGATGTGCCAGCCATTATGCCATGGAGCCAAGAAGATGGTAGATAGATAGATAGATAGATAGATGGATAGATGGATAGATGGATAGATGGATAGATAGATAGACAATAAGTATGGTCCTCAACCACAAGTCAGATGCCACTCACTGGGACATGGCCAATTGAAGACAAAGCCTGAACATATTCAATGTAATGCTGACAATACAACCTATTTAAAGAAAGGTAAAAGAAACACACTTTCACAAATTGAATTAGTGAATATTTAACTAGCATGTTTAAAAAGCATATATTTTTATCTTCAATTGAAGTTTGTAAATTTGAGTGATGTGTAATTGGCTTCATAAATTTCGTAAAGTATATATTTTAAATCAAAATCAATAATTTATGAATCCAATTAGCTTGACCTATTTAGGATGAAAACAAAATGGATCAATAAACTTAAACTTGACACATTAAATTAAACTTGCTTTAAGTCTATGAATACTGCTTTTGAATATATATATATATATCAATATACAGGTTAAACTAATCTTACCATTGATGCAGTGTATGTCATGTCATCACTGGATATTTCATTTATTTGATATATGAGAAAAGTCATCTACATCTGAATGAAGGTAAATTTATTACAATTTAAAAAAATGACTTTTTTTCTGAACATTAGTAATAAAAGTGCTTAAATTTAAATCTGAAATGGAGATATACTATATTTATGATGAAATGTGGTAAAATTTATGAGGCTATGAAATGTGATATTATCTGTAGAATTAGAAATGCAATGATTTAGATGTATATATAGAAAACACGCTAAATTTGATATTAACAAATGAATAGTAGGTCTATATAAATTTATAGAATATTTGAAATAGGAATAAATTGAATAAGTGAAGAATGTTTCTAATAAAGCATTAGAAAGGGCCATTATGTGATTTGATAAGTATATTTAAATACGGAAATTAAAAAGATATTGCTAGCATATGATGTATTTGAGATTTGTCAATTATGTTATCTGGCTGAGTGCAGGTAAGATTTTACAGGATATGTGTTACTCAGGTAAAAAAATCTTCCTTGAAGGATCAGGGGGAGGTTGGTGTAGTGGTAATGTGCTGGATTGCCAATCGCTTGGTACAGTTTTCGAATCCAGCTCTTGCCGGGTCACCTAGCTGGGCCTATGTTGAACGGCTGTTTCAATCATCATTCAATACATTGTGGTGCTCTCCTTCTGTCCTAATTAGCCTACCACGTGCATAAAGTACAAGAAGTGAAGCCCCTGTCATCCATCCATCCATCCATCTTTGAAGGATGAGATAATTATATATTGATAATATCTACTGATAATATTTTCTTTTGAGTGTGTGTTTAGGGGAAGCTTGGGAGAGTTGGGCCGCAGGGAGGGTTGGGCCACCCTCATTTTTGAGGAAACTAAAAAATTTTTGAGAAAGCTACAGCCGCCAACATTTTATAAAAATATAAATCTTTCAATGGATGTAACATTTCTGGCTAATTTGCTTGTCACGATCTTTAGAGAGAAGAAAATTAAAATTTGGATGAAAAACGGAAAAACTGAGACATGTTACGAGTTTTTAATTATCTGTCAGACAACAAGGACTGAGAAAATTTTCTACGGCATGCTTGGTAGGCTTGACTATTCAGTTGTTATTAACATATTTTGGAAAATTATCAGACAACCGGTTTTGTCATAATTGGGATTTAGAGAAAAATGGTCGAATGGGGGAGAGTTGGGACAGTGCCAATACTCTCCCCACATGTATTGCATTTTCCCAGATTTATTTTTATTAAGACAGAAGAACTTGTCTAGAGCAATTTTCAACAGATATTGAATATTTTTAAGCCTTAATAATTATTCATGGTCAAATAAAAGTAGATATCAGGAAATCTTGATGGGGAGAGTTGGGCCATCAGGTCGAGGCTTAAGTCTGACAGCAAACTAGTGTTGCAAGAGGCCTCAATTCAGGATTAATGACTTCTATGACCACCACACTACAGGTTAAAAATATTATGGCCTCAAGTACAGCTTTACCAAACCTGATATATTGCAATGGCCCAAGTCTCCCCCCTGATTGGCCCAAGTCTCCCACTTGATAGGGAGAGTTGGGCCAAATTTTTTCCAATTTTCATTGGGCTGTAGCTCATATGTTCTTTTGAAAATATCAATGCAAACCTAAAGATATTTTTCTGAAATATTTCAAGATACAATACATGCATTAAGCATGTTTATATAATCATTACTGTTAGCAGGAGGTGCAAGAATGTAAAAAGTGGCCCAACTCTCCCAAGCTTCCCCTACTAAAAAAAAACTTTTAAAATCTAAATGTATGGGCAATTGGTTCCGTTTTTCTGTAATTTTATGATGGTGTCCAGGGTTCAATTCCAGGTTTGGCCAGGTTAGCTGGAAGCTGAACATGCACATGTGTTGAACAGCAGGTTCAAATTTCCAATCATCCTTTGCCTCTTTAAAGTGTCCTTCTTGTATCTAATATAGCCTTCAAGAGTGCATAAAATTAGCCAATGCATAAATAAAGAACATAAAGCCCCAATCATCCATTCATACATATTTAGCATTTCAGTGAAAATGTAAAACTTGATATTGGTTATTTATTGTTTCGACTCATTGAGCATTGTTCCCCCTTCTGTCCTAAATAGCATTCCTAGTGCATAAATGCAGGATGCAAAGCAACAAATCTCCCATCTATCTGTTGTTTATAATGGTTATAATTTACTGCAGAAGTAATCAAAGAGTTGACACGAAATAGAAAATTCTAATTCTGATTATGTAATCTGTCTGATGGAATGATGATGTCAACATCATGCACTGACTTCAGTGACTTCAGCTAAAATGGATAAAGTTACAGCCAATTCCCTTGAGAAGTTCAGTGTCAATTTCCAATCAGTGATCACATTTAGTCACATTTCAATCAATTGGAGGGTGGAGCTATGGAACATGCTGAATGATAGGGCATTTGGAGGACAATGACATTTGTATCAGTGATTTCAAACTGATTGGAGCTCAGTTGTCTATTGCTGAATATTGAGATGATTGTTTCATAATGTGGCATAGCGGCAAAGGAAGGATTACTAGGATTGTTAGGCATGGTCTGTATTAAAAGAAAACATTTTCATGCACCTTACTGTTGGTCAAATAGAGCTTAGATTGTTTGTTTCCAAATATTGAGAAGACTATTTCATAATGTGGCATAGAGGTAAAAGAAGAATTGCTAAAGATTGTTTGACCATGGTTTTTATAATATTTTTGGTTACCTTGAATTTTTGCGAAATTAAATTTTTGTGTGATAACTTCAATGTATTTGTTTGGCTTATGCTGCATGTGTTTGCTATTCCTGTTTGTAAATGGTGTTTGGTTACAGCATATGAAAAATGAGTGATTACTTTTGAGAGTGTCAGTGATGTCATTGCTTGGCCTATCTTTACAGATAATTTATTTGTCATGTGAACATGAAATTTATTTTACTGCTGTCATTCCATAAACAATTGAATATTTACTAGTCTTAACTGTTGGGCACAAAGAACCTTGCAAACCTTGAAGTTCTGGCTTGTTAGTTGTTATTTAAAAGATATGTGAATTTGTCACTCAGTGTTATACGAGTCATCCACCGTTGCTTTATTGGCTGTAATGCTAAGTAAAACTGAAAATGTTTGGTTTTATTTCTTTTGCAGGCTCTCCCTACACTCTGGAGATAGTCGACTCTTCCATGGTCACTGCGAGTGGAGATGGCCTAATGACCGCAGAAGTTAATCGCAAGGCTGGATTCATCATCAACACTCACGGAGCGTCAGGAGGAGACATCAAAGTCTCGATAACTTCTCCGAGGGGTCAACCGGTCAATAGTAACATCTTTAACCAAGGGGATGGTGTATACAGAGTAGAATACATGGTCATGGAAGCAGGAGAGTATATCGTGGATGTGGCGTACGCCGGAAGGTCTATTAATGGCAGTCCCTTCAAAGTTAGTGCCGTTGATGCGAATCGTATTGTCGTCAGCAACCTCCAGAGCTCCGGGCAAGTTGGACGCCTTGTGGAATTCGACAGTAAGTACCTACAAATTTTAATTCTTTTGAGATTGGACTTGCAGTAAACTATGAAAATAAATTCATTGTTGAAATTTACATAATTTAATGTGGCAATTTAATTATACCAATACCTCTGGTTATGTTCATAAGGTTATATTGTCTTATGTTTATTTCTAAGGAATTTAAAGATTAGTAATATGCAGGGTTCAATTTGTGACTTTTCTAATGAGACAAAAATAAATGGTTGTTATATTGATGGCCTTTACCTTTTGGAAAATTTTAAACTGGACTGTTAAAGTAAACAATTCTTGTGAAAATTTAAAGTAGTCATGAAACTTTTATAGAAATGTTATAAAACATAATTTTTTGTCACAATGGCCTTTGTTAGCTCATGAATTGACAGTTAGTCACTTGGTGCGCTCGTTTGTATCGCCCGGTGACGCCGACCGGTGTGGGCTGACCGCGTCAATCGAGGACAGTTGATCACCTGGTCAATGTGACAGACTGAGCAGTTTGTTTACATGTGGTAGCCGTCGTAACAAATATAAATAAGCAATTAAAACCCGATTTCGGAGGTTCCTAAAGCATGTATTTGTGTTATTTTGCCTTTTTCACTGCCCCCAACATTGGAACCTCTCAACAACAACAAGCAACAATATTGTCAAAAAGCGAACAGGCGGCTTTTAGTGTGTGCCAAAACCCGGAAGTTCACTTTGCCTCGTGTTGAATTGGTAGACCGTCATACATACGCTGAGCAAAATCGGTCATACTATATGGGATACCCTGGATTGATGTGCGCGCATAACTTCCGGCGCAAACGAGGACCGCCCGTCATAAACAGGTCGACCCACAGGCGGTGATTCGAGTGCACCCAGTGACTTAAGTCACTTATTAGTTAACATATTTACACCAATATATCTGATTGCCTTTTCAGTTGATGCAGCCCACGCTGGCTCAGGGAACCTGGAGATCATGGTGAATGATGGGACGATTCCTTGCAGTGTGCAAAACAGGGGGAACAGACAATTCCATGCATCCTTCAGTCCAAAAGAAGCCATCGCCCACAAGATACAGATGAAGTTCAATGGCAAGGAGGTCCCAGGTATGTAGGAAAAAGGTTTATGAAGTTGTTAAATGCATGTCAAATTTAAAGAGTGTGCAGTAGTCCCTGCATTATAAGACCACCCCTTCTGCGGTCAAGAAGTGGTCTCTCGTCGGGGTGCAACAGGGGGTCTTACAATGCAGGTACCGCCGTACTAATTCTGGATCCTATTGAATCTTTGAGACAAAGTCATGTTAAATGCTTTGATTGAACATGACAAAGATTAGGCCTATTTGATTTTTTGTTTTAAAGAAATTAATTGAACGCAGACCTGTATATGATCGCTCGCTTTGTCTCGTTCATACAGTTCATATATTTCATGTGCATATCATATTGAATTAATATATCTAACTGCTGGTGATAATTCCAAAATTCTCTTTTGTAGGGAGTCCATGGAGAGTGGACATTCGATCGCCAGTGTCAGTATCTGCAAGTGGCCAAGGATTGCAGATGGTAAACGTCCGACAACCAGCCAACGTAGACATCAAGACCAATGACCCTTACAACTCAGGAGTGTTGTCTTCCACTATCACTTGTGAGTAATGACTATCTTCCATAGAGGTTGTGAGAAAAACAGTGCAGCATATGAATTACTTACCTTTTTCATACAAAAAATTCTACATGTAAAAATCTCAAGAAAGAACTTTTAAAGGACTTTTTGTGTGTTCACACAAGTAGCACACAATTAACTTTGTATTGAATGTATTTATAATGTTTACGGTACTTTGCTGTCCATGACATTACAGGTGAGTAATATTTTCAAAATTTAACATGAGAAAGTTTATGAACATCTATTTTATTTCAGCCCCAACAGGAAGAATTGTTCCAAATCAAATCTTCAACAACTACAATGGCAGCTACAGAATGGAATACTCAGTTCAGGAAGTCGGTAAGTCTTTTGTATAAAATGTTTTCAAGAAATTTATGGTAATAGATGTGATGTATATACCTTCAATGGCAATTGAACTAGATTGTTTATGAATTTCATGATAAAGTTTAGTTGGTTTTAAAATTTTCTGAAGTTTAAAAAAAAATTAATTAATGACATTTTTTATGCATATTTTCCTTTTTCCAGGCAACCACAACATTGATATCATGTACGATGGTGCTCCAATTGCCGGCAGTCCTTTTGTAACAAAGGCATATGATCCTTCAGCGATTGTTATTGGTAATGTGCCTTCTGGGGTCGTCGGCAAGCCTGTGGAATTTACAAGTAAGTTGTTTTGAAATTTTTAATGTTATTTGAAGATGTGCCTCATAGTACGATTCAACAACTTTCAGTTGAAGTGAAAATTCAAGCTTTTAAAATGTTTGCTGTATAGCATGATTTCGCTCAGTCAAAATGAATTTGGCGTTACAAGGTTGCGCATTTTAATTTTCAATATTGTTGTCTTCAAAAACAATTTTTATTTTGCAAGCAGGGGAAGAAAAACTCTTGGTTAAAGTGTGCTAGATCTGATGCAGTCGTCTTCTCCAGACCTGTCTTAAAGATTTGTTTCTTAACTTTACTTAACATCCCTAAACTGCCTGAGATTTTTGTGAAAATATTTTTTATGTCTCAATCTCACATGTGCATTGATTTCTCAACTTTTTTTCTACCATTTTCAGTTGATGTCACCCAAGCTGGAGAAGGGCAATTAGAAATTATGGTCAACAGAGGATCGGTTCCTAATACTGTCAAAATGTTGAGGAAAGGGGTGTTCCTTGTCAGCTTCGTTCCCCGAGAACCGAGACAACACATCATCGAGATCAAATTCAATGGAGAACTCCTGCCTCGTAAGTTTGAGAATTATTGAGTTAATTTTGGTTTTGTATTAATTTTGGTTTTGCATCAAAATGGATTTCCATTAAGTTCTTCTAAGTGATAATTCCATAATTACATATAATAGAAACTGGAGAAAATTGTGTGGTATAATCATCTGTCAATTTGTAGAGTTGGGGATGTAGTTATTTTTGAGGTGAAAGGAAAAGCATGCATTTAGTTTAAGAGACATTTATTGTTGGTATCATCAAAGGCACTCAGTTAATCTTCACTCTCACATTGAAGCACATTTTTTGAGATTGTTACATGCATGTAGCATTTTTATAAGGTTGTGCACTGTACGTGAGACAGGGTAACCTGCATAAATAATAATAAATAGCAACATGAAAAAGTGTTTTGCTGGGAAATCTTCGGCCATTCATTTACATGTGGAATGAAAAATAACCCCAGGATGGAACACCCATGCACAGTTCATTTCTAATCATTCTGATATCATAAATTCTGGCAAGCACTGCATAGAGGTCTTTGTTAAGTCTTAAGGTTGTTACACTTGATTGACTCATTTTGGCGGAGCAGGTCACATATTTTCTCATAGGTCTTTGATACACTGGAAGGACATGCATGCATTTTTGGAGAATTTCAAATATAATCATTCAAAAAGATTAGCTTTCTTCTTTTCCAGAGTCACTTTGGAGCTTGTCAATTGTCTTCCTGACTCTCTTAATTATAGATAATATTACTCTTCGTAGCTGTTGCAATGTAAAATCTGTCTATTTTCACTATGTAGGATGCCCTATCAACGTACCCATCTTGGACGCAAGTCGTGTCACAGTCCAAGGAGATGGAATCCGCCAGGTGGCAGTAAATAAGCACTCCAGTTTCCGAGTTAACACTGCAGCAGCTGGAGAAGCTGAATTGGATGTTCGCGTTACAGGTTTGTTTTGTGTTAATATTGAGAATGAAATTTCATAAAGAGTGAAACAACTCTTTGTCTTTTACATTGTTTTTACTGGAACTCACTTTTTTATTGGTTATACAAACTTTCTCATGGTTTTCACTTAAAACTTTCACATATATTCTTGTTTTAAGATTAGTAAAGAAAATTCTTGCCTGAGTAAAGAATTGTTTTATGCCATTTATGAAAATTAAGCACTGTAGAATTTGCTGTACTTGTAATTGTGTTACTGTTCATTATCATTTTAGTCATTTTACTTCATATTTTCACAATATTATAGTCGACAAGTTATATTATTATTCAAAGAAGATTAGGTTCCTTCATCACATGTTTTGAATCATGCTGCATATCTCTTTTCATTCATTCACCATATTCACTTTCATCATTCACCTAAATACACCTTCATATCTCAATTTTCCTTTTACTTTATATTGCTACTGAAAACTTGTGCATCTTCTCTTGTCTTGCCATGTGGTACTACCAAATATGGGAACTGGAATTTGAATCTATATTTAATGTCATGCAAATTTATGCAATTTATGGTAATGTCTGGAATTTATATGGTTTATGTTTGGATGATTTTGATGTTTTTTATTTTGATTATTATGATTTTTCACACTGCATCTTTCTGGCATGTTTTAAAAATGAATGGTGTGGCACTGGAGTCTATTTTTAGCATCAAGGTCAGAGGTCATTGACCTTAAAAGGTCATTTGGAAGGTCAGAGGTCAAGGTCATGTAAGTGCATTTGCATATTTGGTGTGGTGGTGGTCAGATTTATTTATGTTCATTTAATTTTGGTATGTTGAGAACATAACAATGCCATCAATATGTTCTAATAATGTTATGTTTTCATTAAATGATATTCATGATATTGTCTAAAAGAAAAACGAGTATTCATAAAACCTTTATGACAACGCAATATTTGATTTTGTCTTTGCGATTTAGGAATTTTTCCGTAAGTAGGAGTACCATTTAGTTGACGGATATATAAGACTGCAGCAGCTATGTTATCACACTTATATAATTGTAATTGCTGAATGACTGGAAAGTGTCTGATTATTTAGAATAATCTTGTTATCTTGCATGTATGCATTTGGTGTAAGTTTGGTATGGTGTCAAAAATATAACCTCATAATCAGTAGATTAATAGCAATTCCGTACATAGTGTTAGTATGAAAGAAATGTTTGAAATTTCAGATGGTAGTGGAGAGAACATACCTGCTAAGATTTCCGGAGATCCCGCCAGGGGGTTTGAAGTGGACTATATGGTGCCATCTGTTGGTAAGTATTAAAAGATATACCGGGAGATGCCTATAACTTTCATTGGATGCAGCATGTTGAAATGAATTTGTCATAGAAATATAAGATAGCAGTTGCTCAAGCAGTGCCATAATAAAAGAGCACACAGTGCAGCAGCGAGAAATGTGAAAAGAAAAAAAACCTCCAAAACAGCTTTTGATTTGGTGTTGCCATTCTGATTTTATTTGTCGAATCTCTTACTTAATACTATGATATTCTATTGAAACGGTATGTTTGTACTTCAAATATTGCTTCTAATAACCCATACTGGTGCTGATGAGGCGTAAAACACTAACTCACTCTCTTACTGGTACTTCAAATAAAGAGAAAGAATAAAAAAGAAAATTTGATTTTCATGGTTATTCCAATAGAAAAGGTCTTTTGAAAATTTATTTTTAAGAAATTGTTTTGCTTTCAGGCTCACTCCAGGTGGACGTGGCTTATGCGGGTCAGCCAGTTGCAGAAAGTCCTTTTTCCGTAAAAAGTTTTGACCCCTCAAAGGTCAAAGTTCATGGGGTGGAGAACTCAGCAGTTGGAAAGAGATCACAGTTCTATGGTGAGTTGTATTTTCAAGATATTTACTAATTAAGATGTTTTCAGTAAATATCATATATGTTTGATATTACTCTCTGTCTTAACGGATTTGCTTTGGTGTTAAATATGCTCTTTAAAGAAGCCGTCAACTTAGCTCGACATGAAAAGGAGATTAATTCTTCACAGAATTGAATTTCCAGCCCTTATATAATGAAAACCACATGCTATATAATACTGTTATATTAAGAGTTACCAAATTAATATCACAACCACCAAACTCACTAAAATTCTTCTTCTATGTTTTTCCTGTGATTTACAATAGAATCAAATTGCTACTCTTAAAAAGGACTTGTCTGAACTTCTGAAGATGTTAAATGAGCAGTATTATTGGGCACATTAATGATATTTCCTTGTGTGTATGATGATTGACCTGATGCTCTTACCTGTTGTAAACTGTTATTACATGTTACATGATTTGCATTTGACCAATTAATCATGTTAATTAGCTGAGGCACAGTAGCTCCACCTTCTGGGAGTGCGCGTGTAGGTCTTTTAATAGCCATAGAATCTTTTATTGAAGAGGTAATTACTCTTAGCATACTTCATTGCATGATGATCACCAGGAAACTGTTAGATGACACGGAGTTAATGTCATAAAAATTATGGAATGAGGTTGGGCTTTCGACTTGTCAATAACATGTACTCACAATCGGTGTGGTCATTGAGCATGGAATGCCACAGTAAATGATGCACTGAGGAATTTTTACCTAAAATGGAATTTACATAATATTTTTTATATGGAAGGGATTAACAATTTATCATAGTGAATCAGTGATAGCTGCGTCAGCACTGTGTTTTCTGGATTATCTACAAGGATTTTGAATATGTGACTTTATACTAAGAGTCATTGAATATGATTGAAACTCAAGTATAAAAGACATTCAAATTTAAATTTGTGTACCACAAAAATTTCAGTCCTTCACCAGCATTAAGGTGATACCTCACAAGACTGTACAAAAACAGTAAGCCTGTACTGATTTTTGAACCATGTCAAATATGGTAAACAAATTGTGCTGCACTGTGAATGAGCATAAAATTGATATGGTCATAAATTTTGCGTCATCTGAATTTCTTTTTCGCAAAAGAGAAAAGCGTCAGTCATGATGGATAATCCTTCCTCTCATTGCTGTGTCCTGCCCCTGTCCTAATTAGCCTACCAAGCTGCATATGTGAAGCCCAAATTATCCAACCATCCTGTCATAATGGATAACTCCAAACCAAATGGATACATTACTGAGCAGAAGAAAGCTCTTTTTAAACATTTGAGACAATCTTTCAAGAAGTTATTCAAAGCTGATATTAACAAATTCAGCACTAACACTACCAATCCAACTTTTGAAGTTGATACAAGCAGTGATGATGTCTCTATTGGTGACTTCAATAACGACCCAGATTATGCTAACATCGATTGCTTGGATCCTGCTAAATATGCTGATGATATCATTGTGACATCGCAATTGAAATCTCCAAGATTGCGACACGTTTCGGAGTCATCGAGGGAAGCTTTTCTTGAAAAAGTCGAAAGTATCATCCAGTACTTGGATGGAGTGCTCGATAAACAATACAAGGAATTAGAAAATATACAACCTGGATATTTGAACAGATCTTGCAGCGAAGGACTATATGAAGATGTTGATGAATTGTGTATGAATGAAACAAGGAACTCACAATTGATCATTACTCAAGCTCAGATTCACAGTGAGCAAGACTCCCAGCAGGATAATGATAAATTCAGTAGCTCAACTTCAGAGTCATCCGATTCCACTAGGGGCGCTACCAGCACAGATGATGATTATGACGATGTCATCGTTCAGCCTCTTTACGCCAAGATGGCGCCAAAGTCTTCACGTCAAGGATCTGTTAAAGTCACCAAGGAGACTGTTACCCAGACTTCAAGCAATGGAAATTTAAATTCCAGTTTGAAGTTGTCGCACCATGAAGTATCAAAACTATTGCAAGAATCTTACAACCAACCTCCAAACTATGACAGAGATACATCAAATTTCTATTACGAACTGCCAAATGCTTCTCATAAAATCATCGTACCACATGCACAACAAAGTCAGCAAAGGCAACACAGTCAAAGTCCTCCTGCAAGTCAAAAACCTTATCAAATTCTCTCTGCTAGTCAAACAACTGATCTGTATGGAACAGTCAGGAAGCAGATGCCACTGTATTCTGAAATTAATTCAAGAAATTCTAACAGAAATGTCATCAGAATACCTGGATCAAATGATGATGCCAACAGAAGTGAAAATAAACTTTACTCCAGGGTCAATGTTGGCATGGGCAATTATTCCAGCTTTAGAGTTTCTAGGAATACTCATTCTGATGATAACAAAGCATCTGTATCTGTCATCTTGCCAAGAAAACAAACCATCTTGCGCCACAACATACCAGAATTTTCTCCAACTCCGTGTACTGCTCTTGTGAAAGCGAAGAATCTTAACAACCCCATACGGCGCAGTGCTTCGATAAACTATGGAAAATTCAGCATCGCCTCAGAAAGCAAGGCTGTTACCATCGACCTCAACTATCTGTTTTCTCTCAATTTTATGCCATCGAGAGCTGCTGAGGCAATATATCTTTGCAATAATTGCAATATGATATGCAGTAGTGAAAGACAGTTGCAATTGAGAAACAGATTTCACAACAATTTTGGATTTCACAACGCTTTTGGAAAGCAATCAGACTTCAGCATGACCTTGCCAGGTCGAATGAGGTCAATGAGAAGGCCATTCTCAAGGTCAAGTTTAGTCTCAATGTCATTTTCAAGAAGGATACCATTTTCTAGTAGATTTCCAGGTACAGTCTATAAATGCTTTAGAATGATTAGTAAATTATATAATTGATTTTGCAGTGATAACACAGGTTCAGTTTTCTTTTGTATACCTGAAAATTACTAAAAAAGTCTTCAATTTAGTGACATGCCTGTAACTGATAAGTGTAAATAAAATAATAATTTTGCTATGCATGTGTGATCGTTTGAAATTTGTACTACTTGTCTAGCCTATTGTTGACAGAAAGAATGGTATTTGTAAATGTAGGAGAAGTCATAGATTCCAACATGCACATGCAGGTAATACTTAGTAATACTTACAAGGTAGCTTCTGTGGTCAATGTATTGAATTCTGAATAAGAATGGCACGAAGTGAAATTAGTTATGGTGATTTTTTGGTTTTTAATCACCAAGAAATTACTTACTACTTATTGTTAGAAAACAAATTAAGTGGATTCTGTGTTTCTAAGAACAATGGTAAGTTTTTGCTGGCCAAATAAATCTAATTGTCGTTGTGTAGTAAAGTCAAAAGCATGAACTCATAAGCATGGACTTTCTGAGCACGTCATACTTTAACTGTTCTCAGTGTGTTTAGCGTTGTGACATATCGAACAGCTTCTGAGTCTATGCTTTGACTTAAACTGTAATGCCACAAATCTTGGTTTTGGCAAGTGCCATTGAATCAATGTCTGAACTGAAAGGACATCTGTATAAACAGTCTTAGGCCATTGAGTAACCTTAATTTAACTGGGAAGTTACTGTTTGTTGAAAGCAACTGATCAACACATCAATGTGTTCTGAGGCTATCCAGAACTCCAATCTAATTTCACACAATATGCAGATTGTTGAGGTTAGTTCATGGAGAAATTTAAAGTTAGTAATTTCAATGTGTCTTTTTCTATTTTCAGTGGATGTATACAATGCAGGGGAGGGAAACATGGAAATCAGCATCCTGACGAACAGTGGTCGCAACCTTGCAAACCACGTCCGTCAACTGGGACCAGGGAAATTTGAAGTTTCATACACTCCTATTGAAGGTCTTCCCCATGAGGCTCATATCACTTTTAATGGACATCATGTTCCAGGTAAAGTCATGACCATAGAAATACATAGAACGGACATGAGGCTGTATGAAGGCACCTCAAGATGAGGTCACCAAATCCGCCATATTGGAACTGCCCTGAGACATGACGTCACAATAGACTAATTATGATGTGACGTCATGCCATTGTTATAAGTGACATCACTGTTATTGGTGACGTCACAGTGACATTGTGTCAGAATACAGGGCAGTTCCAAGATGGTGGATTTGGTTGCTTCATCTGCCAGAGCCTCATGTCCGTTCTATGTATTTCTATGGTCATGACTTAGGATTGATTTGTTTCTGATATATAGAACTGGGTGAGTGATTGGCTGAGGTTTAGGCCTCTGCACTTACTACATCTATCTACCTATCTTCCTATCTACCTATCTTTCTATCTATCTATATGTCTATCTACCTAGTGACTCTTCAATTGGTGATAAACTGTTGTGTCTCTTCATGGTCTTCAATTGAAGCAAGATGTAGTGACTCTTCAATGCTTGATGAGAAGAAATTGTGACTCTTAATTGTTGATGATAAATTGTAGTGCCTCTTCAGTTGTGGTGAGACGTAATGACACTTCAATTATTGGTGGTGATTTGACATGACCTATTGCAACACTGGCTGTATAATTTGAATTATCAAATTTTGCCTCTTTCTTATCTTCAGGAAGCCCATTCCCTTTCAACGTAGTGGATGCAGGAAAGGTCCAAGCTGTTGGAGATGGCTTAACCATGGTGGCCCTCGGACAACCAACCTCCTTCACTGTGTCCGCCCCTGGAGCCAGCATGAGTGACTTGAAAGTGCTAATCACTGGTGAGTTGCTAAAAACTAATTTCAGTTTTGCGGCAATAGATACTCTATTTTACTTTACCGTGAGACTCTAATCTGAGCCACTTTTATTACAAATCACTTGAAGTTAAGGATGAATTTTCAGTGGATGTTTGTAAATATGTTGTCATCAGTATTGTCAAGAGTATGATATGAACGTGTTGAACGGATCATGGCAGTGTCATTGAGCTGGTTTAGCTTCATTATTTTACTCCTGGGTAAAATATTTTGGCTGATTTTGTAATGAATTAATGTTTAAATTATGTAGTTGTCATGACTTATGATTGAGATGTTGAAAAAATATTTTGGCTGATTTTGTTATGAATTAATGTTTGAATTATGTAGTTGTCCTTGCTTATAATTGAGATGTTGATAATTTGTTACAATTGGTTTTCTAAATTTGTAAGCGTTGCTGTTGACATGAGATGTTTTTATGAATTTTCTAATATGCCTAATTCCCATTGACTGCCACCAACTATACCGCAACCCTACCCAGCAAGCACCTGACATTTAAAAAACATTGAATCAATGTTATATAAACGTCTAGAAATGAAAAGTAACGTTTTTAAAAGGTTGTTTTAAGGATTAGTGCTTGCTGGGTGTAATGTCTATCCATTTTGTTTCATCTCTACGTTATATGTTGTTGTTGTACTTTCCCTAACATCAGTTTTAGCACATTTACTGTTTAACATTGTTTTGTCCTTGATTTAGAAAATGCAGAATGACTGTTTTGTGTGCATGAAAATTGTCTTGTCTCTTTGTGTCGTCCTGAATGTTATGTTAACTACTAATCAAATAGTAAATTGTTTGTCTTGAATGTAGAATACTAATCTGCAGATTCCTCACACATAGCTGATGAATTTATATCCAGGAGATTTGAATTTTTTTGAAGCATAATCGGAAATTCTGTTTCAGAAATTCAAATCCCCTGAAGTTAGATTTATTAAATGTAAATTGTTTGTATTAGATACCTTACTAACCTTTGAAAAAGCTTTTATGTAGTTGAAAGTTTACCATGGGAGCAAACTGGTTTATGAGTGTTGTTGGAGTCTACTAACAATTGACTGTGGAATGGTTATCTTGACGCTGTTGCTGAATCTAACATGCCAATAATTGTAAGTACTAATATTTGAAAGATACTCTATTCTTATGAGTATATATTACATCATTATGTGTTACCACTCGGAATTAACCACTGTGACAATGAAAATTTACTAACATATTGCATTTTAGCTAAGGTAAAGGAAGTAACATGAGTATCAAATAAGTCTTGCAAGTAATATTATTTGCATTTTGCTAGGTCCTTCTGGAAACCAAGTTCCGTACCAAATCAGACCCATCGGAGATGACATCTTCCTTGTGGAGTACACACCTCAAGAAATAGGTTTGTAAAAAAAGAATTTCAATATATGAGAATAATTTTAATTTGAGATGACTGAATATCAATACGTATGATGAGTTACTTTACTTTGAGATGTTAATAAAAACATTGTATATATTTAAGTTACAGTTTTTTAAGTTAGTAGGTTAGTTACATGGTTCCAGTAGAAAATAGTCAAAAATTCTAATTATTAAGAATGGTTCTACAATCATAGTTGGTCAGAATTTCTTTTTACTCTTGATCACTCTCACTGCATTTACTTATAACTTCCACAAAATGTGTATTATGGTATGAACCTGTTTACATTGATAATCTATTGATAGTCTATTGTTAATCTTATGGCTCATACCTGTATTTTCAGGTGACCACAGTGTGGATGTGCAATACCTTGGCATGAGTATTCCTGGAGCTCCCTTTACCCCAAAGACATGGGACCCTCGGGCTGTTCTGGTCTCCAACATCACTTCTGGAGTAGTCAACAAGGCCTACAACTTTCACAGTTAGTATTCAGAGATTGAGAAAAAAACTACAACTAAGAAATGTTTAAAATGTTAAAAAAGTACCATTATAGACTTGTAGACCTTTTTGAAACCATGAGGTTGTGACCTCTCTCGCTCCTATACAGAAGTGCAGTGGTTAGATGGCTCATGTTTTTGGGAAACTTGTTTTAACCACAACATTAATGTAATTTTGATTTGATAAAGAATATATTTAAAACATGTAACAAATTTTATTGAATCATTCTTTCCATTATCAGTTGATGCAAGCAGAGCTGGAGCTGGCAACTTGGAGATCATCGTGTCTGTTGCTGGAGAAAATGTCCCAAATTTTGTCAAATCACAAGGAAAGGGCAGATTTGATGTTTCATTCACTCCAAAAGCACCCGACACTCATATCATCAGTGTCAAGTTCAACGGAGAACCTGTTTCTGGTAAGTTTTCATTCCAAGTTTCAAAATAGTATAATTGAAATTTTCATAAAGTTCTATTTAAGTGAAGGAGCTTCACTCTTTTAGAAATGTCTTTTCCCTAGTGTTAACTGAGAGAACAATCCGTGAAATTGGTCTATTGAAGAAGCATATAGAGCACAATGAAATGGTGCTGACCTTCTTTTGTATAGTAGGATTTCATTCTTTTAATTCGTTCATTTCTTGTAGGAAGCCCTTTCATGGTAGAGATGATAGATGAAGGCAAGGTGCACCACTTGGAGAGAGGAATGGTGCGAGTGCCTATTGGTCGACCTGCGACTGTTAGTATTGACCCAAGGAGGGCTTCTTCTATTGCTGAACAGTCTATCATTGAGGTTGTTGGTGAGTGAATTCTCGATTTTTAACATCTTTTGATATTGCTTCTGATATCAGAAATAATTTATCCTACAATTTTACACCCATTGTGTCATTTTGCATGATTTAATAACTTCAAAATATTAGTACAGCTTGAATTTCTGCAATCCTGACAGGAATTCCTAAAACTTCAGAAATATTTTGTTTTACTCGTATACATGTATAAATTACTGAAGTTATCCTGTTCGATCTCAGCTCCCTCTGATGCTGTTCTTAGAGCCAGGGTGTATGCAGGAAAGTCTGGGAGACTCCGAGGAGAATTTGTACCTATTGAAGTTGGTAAGTAATTGCAAAACTGCTTAGAAAGGGCGCACAAACATCTTAAATGTCATCATACTTGAAACTTGATAAGATAAATAACATAAACTTTGGTAGTAAATTCATTTGTTGTTGATCAGCTCTGCTAGGATGATATTTGCACTACTGTTTGAGCGCACATTAAATGTACACATGGCAGATATGCATGCTGACAACTTTGCTTAGGAGTCACACTATATTACTCGCATATCATTTCATTATGTTCTTATTTCAGGACCGCACTGTATAACTGTGACAATCGGCAATGTGGAGATCCCAGGCAGTCCGTTTGCTTGTGAAGTCTATGACATAAAGAGCGTCCTTGTTACTCCCCTGAAGAAAGGCATCATTGGAAAGACTTATGAAGTCACAGGTTAGTACAATTTGATTTGCTTGGCGGGACTGCCCCAGATTACCTGAGCAGCATTGAGACCATGAGTCAGTATGGGACCATCCACATGATCAATTAAATGCTTGAAATTGAAACGTTGAACTTGGAAGTCTACTTCAATGATCAAATGGCAGTACATTGAGCCGGCTACTGTTGCCTACAGTGTATCCTCCTTTAATGATATCGTAAATGATCTACTACAATAAAGAAAAGGATATATGTGCAATAGTGCATTCAGACCGATAGAGAAATGTGTAAAATGTGAATTGGCAAGTTTGATTGGTGCACTTGTGTTGTGTATTCTAAAAAGAACTTCCCAGAAGAGTTATATCCTGAAACCAAAGAACACATTGGTCAACCGAAAGTTATTGTGATTGGTTCCTGGGATATCGTTCTCTCAACAGAAGCCTATTCATCTATTAGATATTTACACGACACAAGGTTGAAGTAACTGAATTTCCTTTCCTTACAGTTGATGCGAGCAGAGCAGGAGCAGGTCAACTAGAAGTGAACGTGAAAGCGGACAACAAGAAGATGCCAGTCCGCCTGGTGGATCAAGGGGGAGGGATGTACAAGGCATACTTCCTTCCGAGACAAGTTGGCAGACATCTTTGTTTTGTGACGTTCTCGCGAGAAACTGTGCCAGGTATGTGAAATATATTGATTATTAATAAAATATAAATTGAAAAATAAAGTAGATTTTTGCAAGAGACTAATACCGAGTACCATTTTCATTCAATTTGATTTATATTCAATTCAACTAACTTTGTTGATTTTTAAAATGTTATGATTAGAAATCAGTGCGCCTTTATTATTTTAATTCCCATCATATCATTTGGTTAATAATAATGGTGATATATCTCACAGATCTATCTTTTAAGAATAAAGTCTTATTTTTTGGCAATTTCATTTCCTGACTAAAACTCTTTTGGTGATATATAATTCTTGAGATACAAGAATTGAGCAAAATATAATAAAATTACAGATATTTTAAGTTCCTTTAATATAAATAATTATTCTGTATATTTGAATATCTTTTGTAGGTTCCCCGATGATATTCGAGGTAGAGGATGCCACCCAGGTCTATGCAGAAGGAAGATGCCTAGAAGCAAGTCCGGTTGGACAAGTGGCCGAGTTCATCATTGACCCTGAGAATGCTCCATTTAGGTCAAACGCTGCTGTCAAGATATTCTGTAAGTTCGTCATTCTTTGATGTTCTGTTAGGAAGTTCTCTTTATTCTGAAAAGAAAAAAATTAATAGGCCTATATTATAGCAATTTCCAGTGTATGCCAACAATATTTGTATCTGTTATTTCTGACCAACATGATCCAAAAGCGTATTTGTTGATGTTAAGTTTCTCTTAGCTGTACATTCCTTCCCATTTCAAATTAAAATGCTCTAATTTTGGAGTATGATTGTAATAAATTGATTATTTCAACACTTTCAGCTCCAATGCCTGAGAGACAAGCAGTTCCTTTCAACATGACAGGAAACTACATTGATGGATGGGTCGTGTCATGGGTGCCGAGAGTTTTGGGTAAGTCTATAAAACAACTCAAGTACTGTATCCAACAGAGAGTGACCTCCCCAGACTAACTGTGAATAAGCCAGTCCTGTGCCTTATTCAGTTAAGGGGGGGGGGGCACTCTCTGTTGGATTCACTCTTTGGGCCGCTCAGAGGCCCACAGCATATTTACATGTATATACTCTGGTGAATAATATATTTCATAAAATTGTGAGACCAGACAAGCATTGCGGTCTAAACTTTTATTCTTGCTCCAATATTCACCTCTTGGGTATTGCCAACTAGCCTACCCATACTATTTTAAATCTGTGAAATTCTAGAAATTTTATTTTTCCAGCCCACCATACCACCACCCATCTTAACTCTTTTATGTCGTACTAATGTTGAAGACTTATTCTAATGACTTTTAATTGTCTCTTTGTCAGGTGTGCACAGTATTGAAGTGCGTTACGGAGACCGTCACATTGTGGGCAGTCCTTTCAGATGTCGTGTCTACGATTTGTCAAAGATCAAGATCCTGAGAGACGAGTCGGAGCCAGGAGTGGATCTGGATGGGATTCCTGGAGAAGATATTGTCTTCTATGGTGGGTGATTACTACTGTCATCAGAAATTTTATAAATTGATGTTTTTATACCCCCTACAGAGTATGGGGAGATATTGTTTTGAGCTTGTCTGTGCTGGAGGTTCCGCAAGTTGGAGAATGTGGGTCATTGGCCACACTTGGCTTAATCAGGCCAGATCTGGGAAATTGTTTTTTCCAAAGTCCCCGCTTTTCAGCGCCAGCTACATCCATGTAAAGCAACACTGGGAGTGACAGTCATTTACATGAAGCAGGGGGGTAGGGGAATGGGGGGGGCATATTTGTCGTTCACGACAGTATTCTAGTTTGTTTCAAGAGTATCAACTTATCAACTTGATGGTTCTTTGGTGAGAACATCTTTGTTTTAGCATGAATTCTCAGAGGAGTTCACTCCCTGTTAGTTTCCAAACAAATGATAATCTTGCCTAATATAGTATTACCTAGACACTGCAAGAGGGCCTGGCATTTTAATCTAAAATGTAATTCAAAATGAGTGACTGCATGGCACACAGTTATGGAATGAACGCTATTCAAAATGGGAATTTTAAGAAACCTATATCAGGTATGAATTATGAATAAATTTGCATAAATTATCTTTTTCTACTTCAGTGGATGCTTCGGAGGGAGGAGCAGGAAACTTGGAGATCATCGTGCGATGTGCCAAGAATGGGAACAGAATCCCCAACTTCTTGGAAGCTGCTGACAGATCTGGGAAATTCAGGATTTTCTTCACTCCAAGGCCACACTGCTACCGGTACAAAGTGGATGTCACCTTCAATAATGAACAAGTTGCCGGTAGGTTTTTGTGTTTTTTGTTATCATAACTTAGTCTCAAGTTAATATAGGTATCGTTATCATCAAACACCCACTATGTGGACATTTTCAGATGATCTGTCTTTTATGATTTTAATCACAGGTAAAATTGCCAAAGTTTCAGTAATGTTGATTAGATTATTACACTGATATAATTGTGAGGTTTATATTTAAACTTTAGGTACAAGTTGTTTTCCATGTTGTTACATTCTGTCCTGACAAATATTAAAGAAGTTACAACTTTTTTCACACAGGCAGTCCATTCTACTGTGCTTTGGTGGATGGTTCGAAGGCCACAGCATCTGGACCCGGTCTTGGCCATGTCCCTGCAAATCAGATGACATATTTCGATGTTGACACAACTCATCTTGGGGAGGCCGAACTGGAAGTTGAAGTGCTGTGTAAGTTGCATAACATTTGTTAGCCTAAGAATATGACACGATGAGTAGGGGAATCTGAGCTCAATACATGATTCCCATTTTTTCAAAGGACTAGCATAGTACCCGTGATAATGGGTACATTGAGAGTAAGAATGGCTGAGGGAGACACCTGCAGGGAAAAGTAGTAAAGTTTCAAAATGTCAACTTCACTGCAGTGGGAAGAGAGTGAGGGGTGGGATTTGATGGAAAGGGGTCGAGTGGAAATGGAAGAGAAGGTTGAGAGGAGACATAGATATGGTTGTTGTAGATCAGCTTGATAAGTTTTTGAGAGTGTGGCTTGCATAGTTTGGGAGGAGTAGCATAAAGCATCCATGAATTTGTAATATAGCACAGTGCCCGTAAAAGGGGAATGAGAAAAGGATGATGGATAAATGGTGATTGAAAAAAAATATACATTTTGTGATGAGCCTTGGATATCAAGAGACAGAGGCCCATCCCTCCCTCTTCGGAGTCCAGGGGGAATCACCAACCACCACCATTGGAGAATAGCGTGATCAATAGTCGTGCATAAATGAGTAATAAGTGCACTGGTATAGGCCTAACATGAAAAGTTTGAGATGGCAGACCCACTTATGGTTGTTATAATGCATGAAATAATGTTGCTTGCAAATTTTTAGCTACGGAAAATGAGTAGTTTAAGAGGAGTAGCGTAAAGCATCCATGAATTAAGGGTATGATGATTCTGGGATCAATTGGAAAAAGATCTTCTTTGACTGCTGAGGTTCTTCATTTTGAATGGATATAAGAAATGTACATTTAGAAACTGATATACCGGTATAAATATATAGGCCTATCTTTTCTTGAGGGTACACATGGCATTGTTGTAATAAAACATTTGAAACCAATTCTAAAGTCCAGTGAAAACTGATTTATTTCCCTTGTAATTACATCATCTGCTGAGGAATGCCACTTCAATTCAGGAATATATATGGTGCGGCAATGATATAATTTGGCATGAAAATTTCATAAACAGCTGATTAACAATATTCCTCTTTACAGCCCCAGGGGGCTACCCAGTGGAGAGTTATGTGGAGGGAAGCCCACAACGAGGCTACAGAGTACAATACAAACCAGCAGAAGTAGGTAAGTAACAATGAGAACAATGGACTGTATGCATACAATCCACTAGGGGGCTGTGTAGGGCAAATGAAGTGCATTGTGCTGCCCCTTGTGGGAATGTAATCTGAGGTTTTAGTTTTTGTTGGTAATTGGTTAATATTGTCCACAGGTAATCAAATGTGGACTGGGGGGGGGGGATTGGGAGAAGGTTGTGTTTTTAAGAATTAACCTTGGGTTTTAAAGCAGTAACCTTGTCAAAAAGACATAAAAGGAAGGACAAGAATTTTGTGAATGCAGAGTTACTGTAGTTATGTCTCAATATCTTGACATACAGCATGAATGCTATTAATATTAGAAATACAAGGCCACATTTATTTTGCTAAAATGGAGAAAACGATTTGATCACACAGAAACATTTTTGATTTGGGAAAATATCTAATTTTTCAGCAGACAGAGACTTAAATGTTATTGAAGTGTTGATTTCTGCTTTTGCCATTCTTAAGTTTTTAGACTTCCTCATGTTTCCACAAACTTGATGCAATTGTTACTGTTTTCAGGACGTCACAGAATAAACTGCCTGTACGCTGATGTAGACATCCGAGACAGTCCTTTCTTCCCTCAAGTTTTCGACACGACCCTCGTCAGAGTGGGAGATGTGCCCCACGGAATGGTTGGCAAACCTGTTCACTTTGAAGGTAAAATGTCTCTTTTGTCATTTATCCATTAATTATTACTCTAACTTGAAGTGCATTTCAATATAAGACATCAAACATTTATGAAATGGAATTTCAACATTGAATTATTGTTCAAAAAGTACTTTGAAGTATGCGAGTGGCTTTAACGTTCTTTAAGTGCTGCATTGTTTTTAGAATCTACAGTTGCAGAACCTTAGTTTGTTAATGGTGACTTTTTTTAAATATTTGAATTTGACCAAATTGGGAAAAAAGGCTTCCAAATGAATTATTTTAGATAAGTCAATGACTACTCCTTTTAATTGATATGGCATTCTTTCTATTGGTTTCAAGAGCCTGTATATTTTGCAGCTTATTAAAAAATCTCAGCTCCTCACCTGCTTAAGTTTGGTTAAACCAATGCTTTTGACTTCTGCTGTAAAAGAAAAAGCCCTGTTTTTTTGTTGCACACATTTAAATCGTTGCACTATAGTGTTCTTACATGACCTTCTCTTTGTAATTCATGAAATGATACCCTCCCTCATTTACTGGGCACTTGATGGTACAATATGTTTCTTCTTTAGATGTGTTCTTCGATTTCCTCCACCTGCAAAAAGACTAAAAATGACATTATCTTTTACAGTTGATTGCAGCCTTGCAGGAGAAGGCACCCTAACAGTAGACGTCCATGGCCAGACCACTTCTCCCCAGCCGTACATCACCTCCAAAGGCAATGGCCTATTTGACGTCATGTTCACTCCCATTGAGAGTTCTCCACACACCATCAACATCACGTTCAATTCTGATCCAGTACCTGGTAAGTATTATGACAATTAAATACAATATTTGAACTCGCAGAGGTACGGTGTCTTATGGAGGCTTGTCTCTCCTCTGTGTATGGAAGGGAGGGTCGGTCTAGTGGTAGTGTCTAGGGTTCGAATCCAGCTCTTTCTGGGCATTGGCATACTGGATGGCTGTCTCGTGGCGGGCTGTGACTATTTTGCCCTGAAACTTTAACATAGCGTGAATGTGACCAGGGCATTGGTCAGGATTTGCCCTGATGAGCCATTTGCCCTGATGCCAGGGGGGCTGCAGCCCCCCCCCCCTGACCCCCCACGAGATACGCCAATGTTGCTGGGTCCCCTTGGCCTATGTTGGATGGCTGTTTCATCTTCTGCCTCATTGCCATGTCCTCAGCCTGTCCTAATTAGTCTACCAAGTGCATAAATACAGGATGTAAAGCCCCAATCATCCATCCATCCATCTCTCCTCTGCGTACAAAATGCACACAAAATACTGGTTAGTGCAGGAGATAAGTATTTAGTCTTGAAGACAAATCATTGTTTTAACAATGAGTCTCACAATGACTGGACCACTAGTCATGGTAAAAAGAAGGCAATTCCAATGAAAAAGTTGGTAAACCGACAACGCATTACTGTTGAGGAAAAAGATGTGTTTATCTCAATACTTTCGGTGATGTCATGTCCTAAGATTACCATACAATGTCATAAGTCATGTGTCGGTGATTTAGTCATATCACTCATCAGTGATGTCATAAATTTCTGTTTCAGATTCCCCTCTTATGTGTGAGATGCATGATATCAACAGTATGAACGTCAAATGTCTGCAGGTCGACAGTCTACCCGTACACCGACCTGCGTCTCTGGATTTGGCCATAGAGGGCGCTCCAGTGCACCTGTTCACTGTTAGGATTACTGGTGAGTAATATTAGTAAGAATGAGGTACTTGCATGCAATTTAGTAGTATGAGACTGTGAGTGTTGCACAACTGAAAAGAGAGCAGTACTATAAGATTTCTCAAGTTTTTCAATTACTGTTCTACCAGCATGTAGTAGTGGTTGGAGTACTCTCTGTAATGATACAAAGTGAAACTGATTCGAATAGATGCAGCATGCCATATGTACTTAGTTAAAATGGTACTTCTGCTAAATTCTGATTAGAAATGGCTGTAAAAACTGTACAAAGTGTTGCAATGCCCAAAATTGAACCATTGATTTGTCATAAGGATATATTGTGTAGTGTCATGCAATAATATATGTTGAAGCATAAGTATTTACAATAAGGCTCCCTTTCCCTTCCCACACTGAGTGTACATTCCACTACTTCAGAATCTAGTCTACCTTTATGGTATCTTTACTGTTTTCTGAATTGCTGAATTGCTGTTCCTTAATTAATTGCTAATTAACGCCCTCTTAACGACTTCATTTCTATGTCATTACGACCTTTATACCACTTCTTTACAACATTTTTACAACGTTAGCACAATGTTATAAATGTCATTACAGACCCCCTGGGTAATGACCTGCCCGCCCAGATCACCCACGAGGGAGCAAACCACAAATTGGAGTTCACGCCAATGATCGTTGGCTCCCACCTGATAACCGTCCTCTACAATGGCGTCCACGTCAAGGGGAGTCCCTTTCCCTGCAACGTTTTCGACGCTGGCAAGGTGAGTTTTCAATGTACAGATATTGAGGTTTTTCAGGTAAATTTGGAATGACTACTTTTGCTGGAGCTTGTGAAGAAAATTTGACTTGGAACTATTAAAATTTGGTTACGGTGGCGAATTTTCTTAGAAGAGAGATAGATTATTAGATAAGATATTATGTATGGTAAGAGCAGCCCTCCAATACCAGTTTGAGCTCCTATCGAGGGTTGATTAATGATGTGGGAGAGAGAGCAGAAGTCTTCAACATGTTACACGGGTGGAGGGTTGGTCTAGTGGTAGCATGCTGGACTGCCAATCGCTGGGTCCAGGGTTCGAATCCAGCTCTTAGTGGGTCACCTGGGCCTATGTTGGACAGTTGTTTCAATCATCCTTCGCCTCATTGCCATGTCCTCCTCCTCTCCTAATTAGCCTACCAAGTGCATAAATACAGGACGTAAAGCCCCAAACATCCACCCATCCATCAACTTGTTACACATTTACCCCGTGTGAGGGATTTTTTTCTTGCCAGTAGGCTATAAACTCTGATGCAGTAAATCTAGCTGTCTATTTATATTAGGTATGTTACAAAACACAGAATTAGGTGTGAAATTTTTTTCCCTTGTCACTTGTGTGAGCAGTTGTGCTACTCTTGGACGGTACCTCTACAAAAATATGATTTTATAGATATTTTCATGGATTTGACCTAATGTTTTGATTGTATAAGATAGATATAATCCCAGTCTGTTGATCTATTATATGTTTTTATTCACACCTCAGTGATTTCACATGCTAACACCTTCACAAAGTGGAGACTCAAGTTTAACACCTTTAGTTTCATTGAAAATTGTACCAGGATTTTTTGAAAAGTATCCAGGATTCGAGAAAAACATCTCAACTTCAATTTTGTGAAGTTTTAAGAAAATCTATAGATGCAGAAATGAGTTACAGGTTGCACCATTTCTGACATGAAGATAAAGGATGTCTTGAGAGTAAATTCACCACTTAATAAAACCATCCTCTGCGGGTGTTTTGTAAATATATTGCATTTCTAAGGATACTTGAGTTAGTATTACCAGTAAATGTCATAGTAGGGGCAGTGGGAGCCCATTGGGACATGGAGTGGATTGGGACAATGGCCAAATTTCAATTACTCTTTCACATAGGATTTCTGTCACACTTCCGCTTTAGTAAGGGTAAACCCATCCTATTTAATATTAGCTTGAGCAGACAATCTGTTGATTGACCGCAGAAGAAAGGTTTTATAAATGGGACATGAATATTTTTAGTCTGAAAAAGAAAATTAAGTTGTACATTTTGGAACTCCATTGAGTAGGTATGTTACAAAACACTGTAAGGTGTAACTTTTTTTTTCCCATGTCACTTGTATGAGTAGTTGTGCCACTGTTGGATGGAAGTAGTTGTGCCACTGCTGGATGGAACCTCCAGAAAAATATGATTTTGTTGATCTTAGAACTTCATTTATTTGACCTGATGTGATGATCATAATAGGATAGGGATAATCCCAAGCTGTTGATCTATTACATTTTTTTGTCCATGCCTCATTGGTTTCGTGACACTCTCACAAAGTGGAGACTCAAGTTCAACACCTTTAATTTCACATTTAATTACACAAGGATTCTTTGCAAAGTAACCAGGATTGGAGAGACACATTTCAACTTCAATTTTGTGTTTAAAGAAAAGCGTACATTGCAGAAAAAAAACTGTACATTGCAGTATTTCTGAAATGTAAATGGGAGATAGCATCAAATGAGAATTCATCTCGGATAAAACCATCCTAAGCAGCTGTTGTGTTTAAATGTGGTATTGTATCAGTTAGGTTATTATCTGAAATGATGTCTTATTTTGCCCCAATTCACAGATGCCCCACATTTTGGTGGGGATGGGGGGGGGGGAGTTAAGGGCCACCAAGATTGCAAATTGGCTAACAATGGTACTTCCACTCAAAATATTACAATGAAAGTTTCCACACATTTAGTAGTTGCCATCAGGTATATTGATTGAAAATTTCACATCTGTATATGCAAAACTTTGGTGTCTAATTAAATCGTCATGGCTACTGTCGAAAATGCAAGTTACAAAATTCAAGATTCTGTGATGATAAGTTTCAATGATCAGGCTGCTAATTCCACTTTTTTTATGAGCCTGGAAGGTTTACCATTTTACATGCTTAATTGGATGGAAGACAGGTATGTTTGACTCAACAACAATTAAAGAAGATGAAATTAATAAAATTTAAGTGCCCATGCTGACCTGCCCCCTACAGGTAGTTTTTATCAAAATCTTCAAAAAAGGTGTTTTCATTCAGATTTTTGAGAGTGTTGGTATTTAAAAAAGGTCTATGTTTGTTCATGGGACGTTTTTGGAAGCTATCAGCATGTTATGTAAAATTTTCATAAGACTATAATCCCATGTATATTATGTTACAAAACGAATATTTGCATTGGTGTGTTTTCTAGGGAAGTGCTGTCTGTAAATGGAAGTTTCAAAAATAACTAACTAAAATGAGCAACGGTTTAGTGGAAAGTGAATAATTTTGCAATTACTAATGTTTCTTCCAATATCATACATGAGGTCTATGCCAGACTTGATGATTATTGAATAATGAAGCTTGGAAATGTGTATTATTGGCAGTAAAACGACAAATACCAATATATCTGTCTTTTTTTTCCTAATATTACTTTAAAATGAATACAAAACATGAAGCAGGCCTTAAAATTTCCTTTCCTAATCATTCAGATTGATCCAGTGTGTTGTAGGAGGTCCAATTGCGGCTCAATGTTTAAAGAAATTGTGCTATATTTGCATAAAACCAGGGCACTTTGAAAGTTTGTGATAATTAAGATTTTAAAAGTAATCAACATATCAAGTGAAATGATCGTTTTAACATATTGTTTGGTTTTTCCACTTACTTGCAAGTCTCTATTACAATATATTCTAAAATCTGTCCACATTTCAAGCAGTTATCTCAGAAAATGAAGAAGTTATTCACATTTTTTTCAAGAAATGCGGTATCTCAGGTCACAACTTTTATGCATTTAGCATAGGAATCCAAGGGAAAATTGTATGTGTTTTTTGCAACACAAAATTTGCAATATCTCCCTTATTTCTCAATCGATTTTAGCAATCTTTGTACCATTGTCTTAGTTATGCTAAGATCTATCTGTTAAGTTGGGGCTCGGATTTTTAGCAAAATTTTAAAAAATTTTGTAACATACCTATTTATATCTATTTCTATCTATCTATCTATCTATCTATCTATCTATCTATCTATCTATCAATCTGTCCATATGACTTTTGTGTTTATTCATTGCAGGTCAAGATCACAGATATCACCGAAAATGGTGGAATTGGCCAACAAATGGGGTTCACAGTTGACACAACAGGAGCAGGGTCAGGGTCGTTAGATGCTGAAGTAACTTTTGATGGCCAACAGCTTCCGCTTTCAAAATCAAATGAATCAAACAATGCAACACGGTTCACTTTCACACCAAGGTCATACGGGACCCACGTGGCTAATGTGAAGTTCAGTAATGAAAAACTACCAGGTAAGGCATTATGAGATAAATTCATTATGAAATGGCAAAAATTATAGTAAAATGATGAGATATTTTTCAGTGAGTCATCAAAGTTGCTTTTGTTTTGCACCACATCTCAACAGATTTTCTATTTAAATTTATTCTTGCTTCTTGGATTGAATGGTACAGTATTAAATTAAAGCATTCTTACCAGGCCTATCCTCAGACCAAACTGAAATTGAAATTTGTTAATAATAGTCATGATATGAGTTTTGCAAGTGAAAAATATAAAATCAGTTAAGACATTTAGATATTGGTGACATCTAGTGATGCAGACCGGACCACTTTTTAGAGGGTGGTCCGGTATTTACAAAAGTGGTCCGGTCCTGGTCTGGTCCAGGGTGAGGTGGTCCGATTTTGTTACTGGACCGGTCCAGAAGCGGTCCATCAGCATTTAGAAAATTATGATAAAAATGAGGGTTTAAACAAGCTGTATGACATAAATTGTATTTTTAGATATCACAAAATTGATGCCACACCCTTCATGACATGAAAAATCACTGGACCGGTCTGGACCAGCACTTTACCGGTCCGGTCCAGCACTGGACCGGTTTTTTGTAGGCGGTCCGGTATTTTGGCGGTCCAGGGCTGGACCGCGGACCGGACCGGTCTAAGGCGGTCCGGTCTGCATCACTAGTGACATCTCAACTCATTGATGTAATATTAAGATGTTTACAGAAAGTTTACATGTCCCTAAAACATCATTTGTAGAAAATCTTGACAAAAGTTGTATGTTTATGATAATAATCCTTCCCATATTTGTTTATAATTGTACTATTTCAACCCTTAATTGTCATTTCAGAATGCCCAATCTCCATGACAGTCCAAGACCTTCTCAGTATGTTATCCATCAAGGCATCAGGAGACAGCCACCCTGTCAATTCTCTCGGCAGCAACATCGTCAGCACCCAAGGAGCAGTTTTAGACCTTTCGAAACTGACCGTTAACGTCACAGGTGCACCTTTTGTACGGTGCATGGGCGCATGCGGAGAATGAAAATGGGTTGGGAGGGGAGGAGGGAGGAGTCGGAGAAGAGGGCAGAAAGGGGGGAGGAGGAGAAAGGGGGAAGGGGTGAAGCGGGAGAGGGGGGGAGGGGGAGGAAGGGGACAGGAAGGGGACAGGAAGGGGACAGGAAGGGGACAGGAAGGGGACAGGAAGGGGTGAGGGGGAGAATGGAAAGGGGAAAGGGCAAAGGGGAGAAGGGGCAAAGGGGAGAAGGGGCAAAGGGGAGAAGGGGCAAAGGGGAGAAGGGGCAAAGGGGAGATGGGCAAAGGGGAGGAGGAGGCAGAGGATCGGGAGGGTAGATGGAGGGGAGGGGGAGAGGGAGAGGAGGGGGGAGGGAGAGAGGGACGGGAGGGACGGGAGGGGGAGAGGATGAATGGAGAGCTGAGAACAGATAAAAGAAGGGGTAGAGAGGGGAAAGGAGAAAGGAAAGGGAAGGAGAGGGAGAGGAAGAGGAAGAAAAGATAAGATGGAGAAAAGTGAAGAATATGGGGGGATGAGGGAGAAATATATTTCAGGAGATAGAGATGTTTGGGACGAAGGAAGAGAAATAGGGAAGGGATTAGGTCTAAGAAGGTTATCGGACACATTGAAATATCAATATATGGGTGCCATATGCTTACAGTTAAGTTGAACAGAATAATTGCATTGGACATAATCAATTTGTCTCCTTGCCTAATGTTTAATTCCAGATACAACTCATCAAAATATTTTCAAAATGATCTTAACAATCATCCAATGACATTATAATTCCAGTTCCCAAATTTGGTATTTACTTTGTAATTATCGTTGTTTGTTTTGTGTGTGAGTATTGGTGTTGTGTGTGTGTATGTGTTGATCATGAAATATTTAGTTGTTGTTTTCACAGATTTGATTGTTTTACCTCACGATCTGATTGTTGTACTACATGGTAATTCAAGATTTCATCTCTGTCATCATTGGCCTTCTATACTATTAAATCATAACATCGTCCCTGTGGTAGTGAGGTCTCTCTGTTTTCAATGCTGTTAGTCTCCATTAGTAAGGGGGTGGGGGCAGGTATGCTCAGTTGGTAACTTGGTGTCCTCTTGGCCTCCAATCACTGGATTCCAGGTTCAAATCCAGCTCTCACTGGAGTCCCTTGGACTTATGTTGGACAGCAGCTTCACTTGTCCTTCGCCTCATTGCTGTGCCCTCTTTTTTCAATCGGCCCACTGAGTGCTTGAATACAGGATATCGATATATAAAGCCCTTATCATCCATCCATCCTGTCAGTTCATGATGAATGCAGATGTAAATTTGACAGAAAACAAAAAAGGTTATTCTTTTGTCTGTTTGAAGGTCTGAATTTGGGAAATGTTAATTTCAGATTATGATGACAGATACCCTCACCAACCACTATCACATACCTGGGGTAGGCCTATGTTAATTTTGTCCTTCCTTGGTCAATTTCCCTTTTGACCTTGACACTTGACCTTTAAGGAAAATCCTTTGACACTCAAGGTCATTTGAGGTCGTTTGTTATCTTGTCAAACATCCCCCAGGGGTCAGGCATGTGCCACCACCTGCTGGGCAACCACACAATTAGTCATTTCATACTTATAGTCCAAATAATCCTTTATGCCCTGGGGGATACAAATGATATCCTGAGGGATTATGTTGGAAATTGAACATGACACACATGTCAGTGGATCATCTCAATTGGTGTCAAAATTGCCAGAGATTAGAATCTGGATAAGGTGTGCAATTAAATGTGATAATTAGAGTTGTTAGACAAAAGTATTCATAAGTAAGACATGTTTTATATTGATAGTGGATTGCTGAATAAGGAGCTCTTCCGAAATGAGCATTTTGGAAATTATAATTATATGAATGCCTTTTTAAGCAATGACAGACATGTGGTGTTTCCTTTAAACCAATGAGGGGGGGGGGCTTATGTCAGTTGGTAAGGTACTGGGCTGCCGACTGCTGGGTCCCAGGTTCGATTCCCGTTCTGGCCAGGTCATCTGGACTTATGTTGGAAAGCAGTTTCAATTATCCTTTGCCTCATTGCTGTGTCCTCCTCCTGTCCCATATACTTATTAGAATACCAAGTGAACAAAGGACCGTTTCAGCAAAGCGCAACGGTTTTGTGTGCAAGGACGGAAGACGACACGAGGTGGCGCCGCAAGCGCCACTCTCCTGCGCCCTGGCGGACAGTCATTCCGCTTGTGACGTTCGATGAAGAGTTTTTTTCTCTTTCTTAAATTTCTTGCCACCACTCCTTCGTGGCATTCTAATTTAACAAATTAAACTAAAACAATTAATGTTCTGCCCTACCTTTGTGGCTTTCATTTTTCTGCCACCACACCTTCGTGGCATTCTAATTTAACAAATAAAGATAAACCAATAATTAATTTTTCTGCCACTACACCATCGTGACATTCTATTTTCTGCCACCTCACCTTCGTGGCCATCCACTTTCTGCCACCACATATGTGCATTCTAATTTAACATATAAAACTAAAACAATAATCTATTCTCTTGCCACCCCTTCGGGGCAGTCAGTTTCTGCCACCACACCTTGGTGGCATTCTAATTTAACATATATAAAATAAAACAATAATTAATTCTCTTGCCACCACACCTTTGTGGCATTCTATTTTTGCCACCACACCTTCGTGGCAGTCAGGTCTTCTGCCACCACACCTTCGTGGCATTCTAATTTAACATATATAAAAATGAAACAATAATTTATTCTCTCGCCACCACACCTTGTGGCATTCTTTTTCTGACACACCACACCTTCGTGGCAGTCAGTTCTTCTGCCACCACACCTTCGTGGCATTCTAATTAAACATATATAAAAATAAAACAATAATTTATTCTCTTGCCACCACACCTTCGTGGCATTCTATTTCTGCCACCACACCTTCGTGGCATTCAGTTTCGGCCACCACACCTTCGTGGGGTGAAAGAAAAAAAAAATGTATTCTTGTCCCATATAACTATTAGAATACCAAGTGAACAAATACGGAATGTAGAACTCCAACCATCCATCAATCCATCCTCATTACATCATGGATCATCGTGCATCAATCATCAATCAATCAGTCTTCACCTTCATACTCTAATCAATCAATCATTTTCATTAACAATACAGGGATTACAATTATAAAGTATGCAAAATTTTTATTATGAGTCTTTGGTTTCAGCTCCCAATGGCCAAATGGTCCCAGCCAAGATGGTCCTCCAACCAGATGGGGACTACAAAGTGGAGTATTCCTCAAGATACACTGGTAAGTGAAATATCAACAAATTTATTGCTATTCTCAATATAACAAAATCTTGAAATACACTTTAAACACGGCAGACCTTAAAAGTCAAATGTAAAAAATATATGGTTTTTCATGGCATTGAAAAATATTTTGTATACATTTGACATGAAAGAATGGTCTTGTTCTTGTAGACCTACCAATAACGGAGCTTAAAAAATACAATTAGTCTGAAATGCCATTCAAAATACAATTCACTATGCATTTATTGAATACAATAGGCCTTCAAGCTACTAGTTGGCCAATAAAATGAAATTTAGATAACTGAAAAAATACAGGCCAAATATAGACAACTATTGTTTGGGTGAAAGCAGGTAAAAAACTGTTTACGAAAAGAAAAAAAAAGTAGATATATATTCTGGTGAAGAAGTAAGATATATGGTCTAGCGGCATACAAATAGGCCATAAAAGCCAAATTAATGCAATTCCCAAGTTGGTATATCATTCTTTATATTGAGGTGAATATCCTTTCAAGTGTTTAACCCTTTACACAGGGACGGTCTGTCTATATAAATACAAGTGCAGCCCTCCAATAAAGTACATTTTTCAGTTAAAAGCTCGTTACTGTGGTTGAGGTACATGTGACTACCGATATGCTGGTTGTGTGACCATATCCCTATGACTGTCATGTTATTGGTGGTGACTCACATACAATTGGTGAGGTCATATTCTGTTTTTTTTAAGTAATTAGCATATAGCCCACACAGGTGCTGATGAGACGTAAAACAATAATTCACTCACTCACTTATGTTAATAGCACAAATCAGTGAGATCACATGTTGGCCTACAAATTGACCACTAATTTCAATGTAAAGGACAGGACCTGTAGTGACATCATTGATTTGCTTCAAAATCTGAATCCCTCATTTTACCTGATTGTATTTAAGTCTAACCGAAACCTCTCAATAGACAGTTGATACGCTATTTTGTGAAACATGTATATAAACATAGATCATATCAATAGGGGCGTATCTAGAAATGGCCTGAGGGGGGGGCAATACATGGGGTGAATACGGGGCACTCCATGGCTTTTCATATCCCTTACAAGTTAATTTTGAGCCTGAGAGGGGGCCATGGCCCAATGGCCCCCCTAAATACGTCACTGAATATCAAGTATACCCCTCTAAGGCTAAGACTAAGACCAGTTCTTGATGCTCATTGGGGTTGATTGATGAGACAGGAAGGAGATTGGGAGTCTTCAACATGTTACACATTTATCTAATGTGAGGGATCTTTTACTTGCCCAGCACAGACTCTGATACAAGTGGCTGCCTATTTAATGTGTGCTCAATGGAGCTCTATTCACTTAAAATTGTATTTTCTGTGCATATTTCACACTTTCTGCTTTTTTCCTTTTCAGGACGTCACATGGTGGAGATTCTATGGGCCGGCCAGCCTATTATGGGAAGTCCATTTTACGTAGAAATTTACGACCCCAACAAGATCAGAGTTGATGGAGTGAAGGTTGGATCGGTTGGAGAGAGGATGACCTTTGATAGTAAGTTGTTGAAACAAAATTAAATCAGGGTTGATCTACATTCGGATTTGGACAATTGGCAACCATAAGCATTAAAGATGCGGGGAGAGGAAATTGGAATTAAAAAAAAAAAAAGATGTTTTACAGAGTTTTGGTGACAAAAATTTCTTGGCTCTCCTCTCCCTAGTATCTAATGGTTGCCCCAAGTTTATTGTCTTCATCTTTCGGAGGATGACACTTCTTCCAGGTTGCCCCTGAATCCTTCAATTCAGTCATTGATTGTCTCTTTCAATTATGTTCCAAATGAGCTTCCAATACATAGGGTGGCTGTGTAATATGTGTGGAATTCTTATCCAAATTGATAAAATTATTCAATAATGAAAGTCTATGGCTGGCTATTTGATATATTTAGACTCTTAAATTTTAAGAATCAGATTTTTTCTTCAAGACTTAGCCATGATAATCGATGCCAACTATAATTTTTATTATCATGGTTTGCACAAACAACTACAGTGTTTGAATTTACAATCATCTTCTTTTCATTTCCAGTCATCCGTCATGAAGCAGGCAAAGCAGAACTCGGCCTGACAATTGTTTCTCCAAGTGGAAAAGATGTCCCCTACGAGATTGCCCCCACCCCTCTCGGAGAGCGAGTCACTTATGTCGCCCATGAGTCCGGACCCCATCACATCTATATCACATATGGAGGTCTTGAAGTACCAGGTAGGTGTTTTAAATTAGTTACTTAAAAAAAGGGATTATTTCTATAAGGACACCAGACCTGGGGGCCTAGCTCTGTTGTACTTATGTTCTAAACTACCTTCTTAGTGTTTTATTACCTGAACCTGATATATTTTTGTATCATTTTGATGTTTTTAAGATCGAATCAATGCAAATATGACACAGCTTGAAAGATGATATTATGCTTTACATTTCATCTTCCAAGAGACCAAGACATAAAGAGAAAATTATTCTTTGTACTTAAATTAGGTGTTAAACTAATTGGCTTCCAAAATTAGGTTCAAGCTGACTGGGTGACTTATCACCAGAGCAATATGTCTGTATGGTCAAAAATAAAAGAATGAGCGTCATCATGTCGAGCTAATTTTTGAGATTAGGAAACCTTTTTGATGCTTGTCTTGACCTTGTTTTATCTGAAGATATATCCGGTAAACGAATTGAAAGCTAACCTTTGCAGATGCCCAATTTGAGTGGATTTGGAAAGAAAGGGAAAAAATTGCATAGATTGCACTCTTTTTATGAATACTGACTTATAGGTCGAAATTATTACAATTCAGTGAAAAGAAAGAAAAAGAAACCTCAAAATACTGCTCTAATCTGGTGATAAATTGCAAGGAAGGTTGTCCAAAATTATAGAAACATTCAATGTTTGTTTCTTTAATTTGAATCGGATAGCCTAGTGAATTAGCTCAGTTGGGCTTCCTACTTTGGGTCCCTGGTTCGAATTCAGCTCTGGCTGGGTCATCTGGATCTGTGTTGGACAGCAGTTTTAATCATCCTTCTGTCCTAAATTACCTGTCTAGAGTAGCCTACAGGCCCTACATAGATATTGACGTAAGGCCCAATCTTCTTTCCATCCTTTGGTTGGAACTGTAAATGATGTTTGTTGTTCCTCATGCAATCAGAAGTGCCAACTAATATGCTCATTAAAGAATTGAGTATTCGTCGAAGGAAAAAGAAGAAAAGTATTTTGAAGAATCGTAATGGTAATGATTTTTAAAACAGCAATATTTTATCACAGCATGAGAAATTGTCACAGCATGACATTGTTGAGTCACCATGCAGCCTCCATCTCAATTGAGTCAATGATGAATAGGAACTACTCAGTTAAATGAAGTTTCTCTTGCCTAAGTTGAAGGCCTCACAGGCTCACACTTTTGATCCACCATCACAAAATTGGTCCTCACAAAACCATGTTATTTTGACAGTTTAAAAATTACCTGCATGCATGTAAGACAATTTAATATTGGAGGTTTGCGCATTCTGGACAATGCATTCAGAAGATGGTTTTGATAGGGGAACAATGCTTCTACAGTCAGGGAGCCATATATATGCTGTTTGATGTTACGTAGAGCCAACAAGTCATTCCTTGGGTCTGGAGTTGCATGGATATCCTAAAACATTGATGGCACAGCAGCAAATCTTCGGCATCGTACAATCGAAGAAATGGAAATAAGGAAATGGCATCTGCTGTAATTATAGCATCTCTGCAGTATTTCAAACCACCTGTTTAGCCTACAAACCTGCAGACATTGTCATTATACATGTATTCAATCCAACGTAGCACACTTTTTCATGTATGAAACATTATTGTATGATTGTTGGGTTGCATATTCTTTAACAGCCATTTTGAAGATGGTCTTGATAAAGGGAAACAATGATTTCACAATCAGATTGCCATCTATATGCTGTTTGATGTTACATAGAGCCAACTTATTCTTCCTTTAGTCTAGAGTCATGTGGATGATCTTAAGAACTACAGGTTGTAAAGGAATATAGTGAATAGACATTAAAAAGTATAAGAAATTTCCTATGTAATTTTTTCATGCAGCACATGCAAACCTGCACCTCACTTGGCATGGTCACATGTGATTTGGTCACATGATTTGGTCTCTGACAGGTTCTTGCATCATGTGACCTTTGGATAATCACGTGATTACCTGAGTTGGCCACGTGGTTCCATGTTGTCCACCAAGTTGTATCTTGTCACATGCCATAGCAGCCAGACCTTCTGGTATTTTTGTTAGTTCCTTACACTTTATCCCACTAATCAGGAAAATATGCCTGAGAGAAACTTTAAGATTTACTTTTAATAGTAATCTCTGGTTAGGGGTGACCGTTCGATATTCTAGAGGGGGTTTGGATTTTCCTTGAGGGGAAATTATTTCTTTCACAGAAGTCTGGTCATAGTTATTACTATTTATTTTGAGCATGTGACGTTTTAAAATATCCGCTTCTAAATCAAACATTTAATGCAGTTGAAAGAAATATCCCTTAAAATTATTCACTTAAAGAATGGCAGGAAAGAACTTATTCATTCAAGTTGGGCAGGACATCATTTATTTCTGAAAAAGCTCCAAGGCCCCCCCCCCCCTGGATATCTAATGGCTGCCCCTCTTAGCAGTTAAACTGGCATTTCTGCAATCAGACCCCGGGACTTTCCTACCCAGGACCTGAAGACTTTTAAAAGAACTTTCTCTTACAGCATCAACACAACAATGTCAAATATAAGTCACTGCCACGAAGTCTCAATGGTTAAAACAATTATTGAATGGCGAGCAAATGGCGAAGTATTTGCATCGAACCTTTCGGACTCAAAACCAATCGAAGTATATCTGTCACCTCCGTCGCAGTGTCGCTACTTCCAGTAATTTATGACACTATGTTATTCGGATTGTTGTAGGGTCAGGTCTAGCTATAGAGACTGCAGCACAGGTCTGAAGGTGTAGTATTAAGATGTAGAAACTACACTAAAGTGCAGTGTGGCAGCTGGACTTGGCAAGCTGGTGCACTCTGCCTGGTAGACTGTCTGTGAGGGACTGGTGTTACTGATGGACACTGGTCATATACTGATGGTCAGATAGATATTCCTATGCTGCTTGGAGTCTATTCTGATTATATCTATGAGGTGACATAGTTTTCTTGTTTAATTGTGGACTTTTTCTGGAATTTGTACTTAAAAGTTGAATCCTCACTTTTACTTATCTTACTTCTGGAGTTTTGATATCCTGGGTACTTATCTTATTCCTGTGGACTGATTGAGCTGGGTTAAACTACAAGGCCTGCTTTGTATTGCAATGAAAGATGGATTTTACGGATCTTTTACTGTCACAAGATCTTTGGCATTGAAGTGTGTCTTAAATTGGTTGTCATTGCAAAGTGGTCTGAATGGAAAAAAGACTTTGGCAAATTGGTGACTTACTGACTGCCAAGTTGAGTGTACCTGCAGAATGCATGTTTAAACACAGACTTCTTAGATGGTCCAAGGATCAAGCTGCAAACATCAAAAGTACTAAGGAAATACTTGGTTTTTTGGGAATACCGCCAATTAGTTTCCAACCTTCTAAATATCATATTTTTGAAGGAAAAAACACCTGGAACAGCATATTAAAGGACAGTTTTAGCACCTGGAATGAATAGCTGATATTGATGAAGTGGAATGCATGGGTTTTACCCATTAGATGTTTGATTACCTGATCAGTGACTCATGTGATTGGATGTAATTGTTTGTGGTGATTTCAACATCCCAAATACCACCTAGGGTGCTTGGTCCTGAGATACCACCTACAGTGCTTGGTACTGTTCAAGGCTTTATGGATTGTTCAGAGGACCCCCTGCTGATCTTTGCCAGACTGATTTATGATCTGTCCTGCTGAACTGTCATGGTTGATTAGACTTGATTGGACACTGTCATGCTTCATTGAACTCACATGATGATTGGCTTTGATTGGATTATTATTGAATATGATGATGTGATTATGATGTGATTGAAAACTTCAGTCTCTCTTTTGAATCACTTGTTTATGCACATGATTCAAGACTTGGGTGGAAATTGTCACTTCACAGATGATAATTTATTATCTATAATTTTCCAGGCTTTTTGGATCTTTATTTGGATCAGATACAATAATATCTCTATTGGACTGACATCTATCTTATTGCACAAGTATTGTGCATTGATGACACAGTTATTGATGACACAATTGGTGTGATTTTGTATCTCCTTGCTCTGTAGTATGGCACTGCCCTCAGGCAATGTTTACTGACTGTCACTCATTTTGGATCTTACACTTGTTCCTACATCTAAATTGGGATCTAGACTTAGATCTAGACTTAGATCCAGTCACTTAGATCTAGACTGGATCTTTTGTTGGATATTTGAATTGACGTTTATCTAGAGAAAATTGACTATTTTACTTAAGGCGGTCAATTTGGAGTAAAAATTTGGATCAACATTTCAAGTTTTAATGTCATCATTATACTCTGTGCTTTCACTAAGACAGAAATTTACCTATATGGAGGAGGAAAAAATACAGGAATGTGATACATTCATGATAAAAAGGATTGTTGCTTGTGATCTTCTCACTGTTCAATAAACCATACTCTTCAGTTGTCTCCCGAAGATACTTATGGTAAAAATTCAATATTTGAACTTTCAAATACTTTAAAGTGGATTCTTGAGAAAACAGACCTGGTTCTCCTCAATTCTACATGAATTTATTAGGGAAACTATTTTCTTATTTAATTTATATTCAATAATCTGATCAGTTTGCTCATGGAACATTTGTACCAGATGAACTATTTTGATGGAATTTAAATTAGAATTTTCAACAGACTTTACTTGACTTTTGATTCTTCAACTATGTGTCAGACTCTAAAGTGTCAAAATGTCATGGCCGTAATTGATATTTTGAGTTGACTTTTTTTCGTTGCGCAACTGCGAAGTTGTGTGAAATTCTTGACGTCGTCACACATGTGGTGGTGCCAGGTGTTCGAAAGGAATGTCGGACGGTCATTCATCATGACTCCGGTCAGTCGCTGACTCCAGGAGAGCTACTCGACGGTCGTAAGGAAATGTGGCTGCCATTTGGGATATGTAGATGACTAGACATATGGCAAAAATGTATCAGTAGATGTTTGATAAAAAATGTACTTGTGCTTACCAACCCTGAGTACTTTGAATTAATAATTTGATGGTATCTCAAAAAATGGATGGACTGACATTATTATCAGACTCAAGAAATGATTGAGAAATTGGAGTTATCATCTTTAATACCATTAGTCAAATGGAATTACACCTGGCTGGTTAAGAAAAGTTCTTCACTTTTTAATTTTCAAGAATTTCAAGAATGAGCATGCACTCTATGACATTCCTCTATTGGATTCTTCAGTATGATCTGGACTTGCACACATTAAGAGAGAACATTTCAACAACTTCTGTTGTGAAAGATCACTAAAAGTGAAAACTATCTTTATTTGGGAAGTCCTCTGAATATGATTTCATATAAAATGGAACTTATTACTCTTCCTTTCTGCAGATTGTCCTGTGCAATAGGAATGCAGCCTTACATCACTAATGGATAATTAATATTGAGCTAATTATGAAATTTATGGACTTGATTGCCTGATTTCAACAGTTCAGTGCTGCAGTCATCAATATAACAGCCTAATTATTGTGATATTATAATGATTTTATGGTAATTATTGTGTGATTAAAAAATAATTACTGTAATTAACCTCAAGGTTGGCAAAGAGGAACTGATGCGAATCAATGATGGAACATTACCAAACATGTTGGGTATTGGATAATCACATGCCCTATTGGTTAGTCACATGACATGTTTGGTCACATTATCATTTAAAGAGTGATTTGATCTGGTTGAGCAGACAGTGATTCAAAATGTCGGAGATGTTACCAGGCACCGCAGGGGGTAAGGGAGAAGGAAGCGCTTTTCTAGCGGAGTTGAAAAGTGTGATTAAGAAGCTCCACACCGGGCAGACGGACTCCAGTTCCGCTAGCACGGATACCGGAACTGTACTCGGATCGCCGAAGATCCCACCTGCCCCACCTCCGCCTCCTCCTCCGAGTTTCTTAACGAGGAGCATCCACGCCAGTGCTCCGTCGTTACTCGCGGAGTCAGAGAACATGTGCGTCAACTGTAGAAGCAGCTTACGAGAAAACGGCCACGCTTCTATCCATGGGAGTAAGAGAAATAGTCTAGACAGCACCTTACCTCAGAGGACTGCTACCTTCCCTGCTAAAAGCCATGCTAGGTCAAAAAGCGATGAAAACTCCAAAGTATCGGATGGAAACTTTACCCTCTCTAAGCCTGATAGCTCCAAAACTATACCCATACGTCGTTCGAAGACCCCTCTGGATTTATTCGAAGGACCCGTGTCGAAATCGCACAGTTTTCGCATATCGCAACCAATGATCTTAGCAAAAAATCAGCTCTACAATGAACTGAATACGGTCTTGAGACAAAGAGTTGCTGATGTTGATCCCGATTCAGAGACAGAGGACTCCAGTCATGATGAGCTTGATGATCTACACGATCATTTCGATGGCGAACAGAGCACAAATAGCGCAAATGATACCATCGAAGTGTCAACAACGTTCACAAGGAGAAACTCTATGAAGGTCCGCAAGCCTTCGTTAAAGAGATCAAAGGATTTACCAGGATCTAAGGACAGTCTTACTAGCGATGAATACAAATTGAAGGAGGAGGACACTAATCTTGAAGGTCAAGGTCAAAATGGCCATGACCTTCAGAATGATCCAAGGTCATTTAATGGCCAGAAAGTCACAAACACTATTGCTCGATTAACAAGACAACATTCATTGAGGTCGATGGCATCTAAAGATGTGCACAGAACTGAAAATGGCAAGAATTCATTGCAAAATGTAGACCATGTAGATAGTGCATCAAATGCACCCATCAATGAAAGAGCTATAGATGTGAGAAATACATCTACGTTACATATGCCTGTGATTACAGAAAACCCAGACAGTGCGAACTCAAAACGGATTATCGATTCAAATCACAGTGCGAGTCAGGACACTAGAAGTACTGATGTTTCGCAGTCTTCTAATTTACCAAATGGGCATGCGAGACATTTGAAAAATGGGACACATGTTCATAGCCAAGACGGTGCAACAGCTTTTGACCATGTGCGGAATGAACCTATTCAAACATGTAATGGACTTGGCAAACATAATGTGGTTCAGTCGAATGATCTTTTGCATCGACAATCTTCATTAAAGCAAATGACATTATCAAATTCAATTCCAGGTGCAAGCAATGACTTAAGTGGTGATTTTAACCGCAAACAACCTGGTATTCCTCAACAGTATTCTAATAAACTTCCAGACGGTCAGTATTGTACAGACACTACCATAGCGAAACCGGATTTGTTACTAAACGGTCATGAAATGAACCAAATGGGTAGTGATATATCTGCGGCTAATGCAGACACAAAAAAGAAACCTGCTGATTTAAGAGTTGTTAGGCTATCAGGAAATCACAGTGAGTCTTTTAGCAGTGATAGTTTGTCTTCATACCAGGAAGGTATCATACTCGATCCGAAAAGGTACATGTTACCATCGCCTGTACACAAACCGAAAAAGTTATCAATCCATCAAGATTCTGATATCTTACTCCTTAATAGCCCAATGCCCGAATCGAACAATGACAATGGATATTCCTTTGCTGATTTGGGATTTAGCGGAATCTTGGATCCTAACAACCATCATGAAGTTCACAATAAGTTGAACGGACTAGCTGATGGGCCCTTGATTGTTACGGACAAACCGATTGATTTAAATGAATCATCGAGTGACATCGATGGCCCTTTTTATGATACGGAGATCTTAGATGATGATTCGGAGCTCCAAAGTTGTACCTTACCACCAATGGCAGAGGATTTAGAGTACGAATTGAGGACTTTAGATGAAGAGTATAACCCCGATGCTGTGCCTTATGATGATAGTGATACTGACACTGTTGTGCCTACTCTGCCTGATTCTCCAATATCATTACGACAGCACATTACTCGCAGCGAAGACTCCGATTCCACATGTTTAATGAAGACTAGTGTTGAGTATCTCAATTCTTATGACTCATTAGGATCCAGTCATGCCACTGCGATGATGAGTCAGCACTATGACACATGTAGCGAGGACGCTAAGCAATGTTCAGCGGTCTATCAAATTTATGATAAGGCTACGCTACCCTTGCCGAAAGACAGGTTACAACCCTGGCATGAGAAAGGGTTATGCAGCAGCCAGGAAACTGTAGCTAACCAAAGTAAATTGAGCACTCAAGCTACCATTGGTGGTCCTTCAGATGTGAACTCATTGACCTCTGTGACATCTTGTGAGAATTCGGTGTGTAAAGGATTTACCAACCTCGGCTTCCATTCCGATACAAGTAGTTCGAACGATGAATCGGAAGATCATAGTGACATTCCTACAACAGCTTCTGTTAATTCGAATGACAGCAGCTCAACGACCCATGTCAAAGCTGATTCGTGGCATCATGTGGCCTACGGATCAAACTTTAGCCAACGCGGAACTTTTAATCCTACGAAATCTTGTCCACCTGATCGAGGAGGCTCTCATACGAAGTATTTGAAATGGAGAAAGCCTGGATTCTCTAAAAGTTCTGATAGAATAAGAAACTGCAGGAGATTAGATGTTAAAAGCAGATCTCTGGATCGCAATAGTAACAGACGTAGGATGCAAAGTGCTCAAAATACAAGACAGTTCAGTAAATCTGCTGTGACGGTTGGAGGAGGGAACTTTTATGCGACGTATCCTCCGCCTAAGTCATTGCGCTCTCTTCAATCATGTGATGATGATGTAATAGAACATTTGATGATCACCCACTCCGGCGATCATATACCTCTCAGTCCCGTAGATTTAAAAACTTACAGTAAACACATCGGATCGACAGTGACAATTCCTGAGCCGACGTCTTTTCACTTACACGGAAATAACGTCGGCCAGCACCTGATCAATCCTAAACATAGGTACAATTACCATCACCATGACAACTCGGATGTCGTCAACACGACCGATAGTAACATGAGTGATTTCAATGCTCATCATAACGCAGGAGCGACGTGTAAGGACAGTGATGATGAGTTGATAAACAATGATGCTCTTGATCGAGAGGGTGTCCGGTCGGCTTTGTATCACACATGGACTGCCTCGGCTGCCTCGCAAGCGAGAGACAAAGCCTCGAAATACCAAAACTGGCGGAAATCTTTGCAAGGTTTCCGAAGACACGACGGCATGAGGCTGCACGGAAACATACGCAACCAGCTCACTCGGCGAGCGATGAGGAGCGGTCCGAGGAAAAGCAACAATCAGAAATTTGCTCGGGTGGACAGTATACAGAGTGCGTGTACTTACATATCGGACTCTTGCAATCACAGCTCTGACGCTGATGCGGAGTCTGTTTACGACACTTACGAGAGATCTCTAATTGAATATGTCAAGACAGAGAATCTCTCATGTATCAATGATGATATCCACTCCATGTACTGGCACCAATTTGACTCTATTAGCATGGCAGCTTTGCCTGTTCAGCCGCAAGGTTTTCTTCAAAAAGTCCTCAACTGCTTTATCTGTGATGCCCATCGGAAGCGGCCAAAACACCCGAAGAAGAAACGTAAGTCAAAAGTGAAAACAATTTTATTGAGCATTCTTTTTAGGTCCAACAGGTTCAGTGTGGAGATATTTCAATTTTGTTTCATATAAAGCAGGTTGAATATGTTGTTATGCTAAAATATCATTTCTGAAGGGAAACCACATACAGTACAACCCAAAATAAAGTGAGAAAATTTTCTGTCAGAAGTCCTCTGTTTACCTATTTCGCCCTCTTTTCTCCTCTCCACCCCAAATCTTCTTACAACTCCCTTTGACTCCTTACAACAACCTTAGCCCACATTAAGAACTCTATTTAGACAGCTACCAATGTAACCGCAATTGGCATAGGTGCAAAATATGATGTAAATCAAACATCTCTGCTTGAGATTCTGTATTGATCAATGACCATTCTTTACTCCGGTATCTGCTGTAAGGAGTTTATAGTCATGTGTGATATAGTTGGGTAGTCTGTATATTTACACTGAACCTTTCCTGTCTGGAACAAGGCACAAATGATGGTGAAAAAGAGTTCTGATAGCTAGACTATTCTTGTGCAATATATTCCAGCCATCATTTTGTGCACACTTCAAACTCTGTGTAATACAAAATGTTCACTAAACTTGCCAAACTGATTCAATCGGACTCCTTATACTGGCTATGGTAAATCACCCATGGAAGCCTTGATATTATATCTATACCGTCTTTTCATTCTACCAATGAGTTCCACATTCCACAGCCTCACATGTTTTCAGTATCATTATGACTTTGGGAAAATGTATGATGTGTCATCAACTCATCATACTTCTATTCTGTGTGAATGGTGGATAATCATGGGCCTATTATGGCTCCCAGCTATCTCCTAATGAGGCCTGTCATTTCCCAATGCTCTCAAAATGGATTTTGTTTTCCCCTCCTTTATTTTCTGGCAATTCAACCTTGCTAGAGAAGCTAGTGTGTCTGTTTTTGTCTTGCAATACCAGCCTGGCTCAGCAATTACCACATTTGAGCTAAGTGCAAATTTGCAAATTTGAACATTCAGGCAACATAGACAGTATCTGAGTATCATGCAGCTATGGGAAATTCAATTAAAGAAGGTGCCACACATATAAACTGTATAAGTCTGCATGGCTGTGTTTGAGCAAAAATGAATTTCAACAGCTGTCTTACATACTCATGCTTAAATTGCAAAGAAAAGCTGAGTGTTAAGGTTTTAAGGATGTACGTGATAGATAGATAGATAGATAGATAGATAGATAAAAATAAAGACGGATAGATGGATAGATAGGCGGATAGATAGATGGATAGATAGATGGATAGATAGATGGATAGATAGATAGACAGCTAGACAGACAGATAGACTGATAGATAGATAGATAGATAGATAGATAGATAGATAGATAGATAGATAGATAGATAGATAGATAGATGGTGAGATTCTCAGATAAACAGATATATAGATGGATAGATAGATAAAAAGATGGATAGAGGAATATATAGATAGATAGATAGATAGATAGATAGATAGACAGACTGATAGACTGATAGATAGATAGTAGATAGATAGATAGATAGATAGATAGATAGATAGATAGATAGATAGATAGATAGATAGATAGATAGATAGATGGTGAGATTCTCAGATATACTAGATAGATAGATGGATAGATAGACAGATACAAAGATGGATAGATAGATAGATAGATAGATAGATAGATAGATAGATAGATAGATAGATAGATAGATAGATAGACAGGTAGGTAGGTAGGTAGGTAGCCAGGTAGATAGGTTGGAAGATAAATAGTGATGTTAAGTTGTGGGTGTGCAGTGTGATATCAAGTTTGACTTACTTTGTACGTGTGACAATGCGTGGGTAATTCAGTTTTCTTTTGGGAAATTAAAATGTAGAAGCCAAAAACTACACATATTAAAATTTTAATTGGTCCCTTGACTGCTTGCTTGAGGAATGGGTTGTCAGGACTTGTTAGTTTATAAATTTAGCATTTTGCAGTTTTATTCTCCTGAGGAAAAAAGTGTTGCTCTTCATACAAGTAAGACATACGGTGTACATAATATCTATAAGTACATTTTAACTTTACATATTATGGCTCTGTTGCCTGTTGACCTAATTAGTTTAGATAAATGTAATATCTCTGTTCTCTCACATAGTAATTTAAGAAGACCAATTTCCAAAATTTGAACTGTTTCTGATATGCTTATATAGTAATTGATATACTTTTGCAATCTCTTTCTTGTTTATATTGTTACTACTTCTGAGATTCAGCTATAAATCGAAACGATTTGATTTGTGATGGCAAGAAGTGCACTATTCTGATATTTTAACCCCTGAATTAAACATGAAAACTTCTTTGCTCATGAGGAAGGCATTCCCAATATCTATAGAATTGTCATACATCCAAAAATTGAAATGATGATCATCATAAAAATGCATTTTTGAACAGATCTAGACCTCTCTTCGAGGTTTACATACCCAATTACCAATATAATTTCTGACCACCACATGGATGTCATCACTCATGCCACTTCAATCATTCCCTATTAGCATCTGCCCACCTCTCAAAATATTCTTACAGGCTAGTCTGTTGCTCTCTTCTGGGAGCATGCTGGGCTGCCAATCGCTGAGTCCAGGGTTCGAATGAAGCTCTTGCCGGGTCACCTGGGCCTATGTTGGACGGATGTTTCAATCATCCTTCACCTCATTGCCGTGTCCTCCTCCTGTCCTGATTAGCCTAGCAAGTGCATAAATACAGGACGTAAAGCCCAATCATCCATCCATCCATCTCTATTAGCATCTGCCCACCTCTCAAAATCTTCTTACAGGCTAGTCTGATGCTCTCTTCTGATGGAGATTAGTTCATTAATGCAAGCCAAGGCATGAAAGGAAAGATTAATTGATATCTGAGTGCCAACGACCTTCAGGTGGATCAGGAGAGTGGAACAGACTAAGTACTGAGACTAGGGTAGTTGAAATGACCCGGTTTCAAATATCTATCTGATCCTGTTTACTGAAATGTGATGCCTTTGCCCTGTGAAGTTGATATCAGCCTTAACTGTACTTAAATGTCTTTCCTGGATTATGGTATTGGGCAGAGTGGGTAGACTTGGGCAGATTTGTGTCTCTATAAATTTGTGAAATTTGATACTGCCTGATTTACAGTGTCGTTATTGATTAATGATGTGGCATTGTAGCTTAATCCAAATGGCTTTTGAACTGTATACAAAAAGAATTAAATGGCATTTACACAAGTTTGTTTTTTAATGATTGGTGTTACTCATTATATATATATTATATTGGAGATATGACAATTTGACAGAGACACGTCACTGCCTAAGAAATTGGCACTCAGTCTATTGGTCTACTTGAATTGTACCTGTATAATTTCAAATAAAATCCCAAAGTACCTTGAACATTCACTCAATTACAAGTGTATTTATATTTTGTCCTTGCATTGGTGCAGACTTTAGTGCACCATGTTTTATAATAACTAAGTGCATGTCCAGTAAGACCTATGGTCACTGGTCAATGGTCATGTGCAGACTTTTTTTTCCTCCACAAGAGAGTTTTCCTTAATTTCACTACTGATGATGCATGAACAAATTGTATGACTACCAATTTTATTGTTCCACATGTTTATTATTGATATCACTTCAATGAAAAGATTTTACCAATTTATACCACTATTTTATTGCTGTCATTGATTGATACTTGTCCGTTATTTTCTGAGACAAGATTTACCTGAAAAAAAAAATTGTTAGACTGTCATGAAAACTTACAGTCCTTGTCATACTTACGTGGAATCTCAAGTTTTTTTTCTATGGTGTTGAACTGTGATGCCAGAGATGACTATATTCTAGCTTTGCAATATATGTAAATTAACTACAAGCTGTGATGTCATTTCAAACTGGGTCAGATCCCCCAGCTTCTAACCAATGCGAATCCACCAAACTGAGCATCACAGTTTCAACTCAGTGTCAGAGTTAAAATTGGGTCTGGGAAAAACCCATGCAAGTTTGACATCACAGCCTCTCAGCCAATGGGCTGCCAGAACAAATATACATAACATAAGCCATGTGTTTACAAACAAATTGTCAAAGCCTTCTGTTTATACCAACTTCCATCAAAGTTTAAAGTTGTTTATACCACTGTTTGCTTTTTCTGGCCAATCAGAAGGCAGGATTTCGCTCTGATATAATGCATATCACAGCTCATACACCTGACCATGATATTGCATGCTTGGCTGACTACAAGTTGACAAAATTGAAGGAAACACTGAAACAAAATTGACCAACAAAGGATTAAAACTGAACAACACAGACAGTAAACAAGGAGGAAGATTGTATCAAGTGTAAATGGTCTCAATAAAAAGGCTATATTCACTCTTTTTTATAAATACCATTATCTGAAATAATGATCAAATTTAAGGTCACTTGATAAAATAGTACATTTGGGATATGTAAGCAGCAAAAAAAATAGCGGAGCAGCAGACCAACAATTTTGGCCCCATTTGGCAAGCTCAAAGAATTATTTTTTCTTCTTAATTCGGGGGCTGCCGCCCCCGAACCCCGGCATCTGCTTTCTGTTATTTTTCAAATATCTTTCATAATTTAAAAATAACATTTGCTAAGTGACTGTAATAATCAACCTCCCCAAAGTGACCTTGGCTGAGATGGCTGCACTATCGACCTACCTATCTATCTATATATCTATCTATCTATCTATCTATCTATCTATCCGTCTATCAATTTATCTGTCTATCCATATCTATCTATAAAATTAATCAATGAAATTAATGTATTGTGTTATTTCCATCTATCTATCAATCTTTCTATCTATCTTTCAATCTATATTTCTATCTACGAAATTAATGTATTGTATTATTTCCTGAGAACAAAGAATTCTGACCTGTTGCCTTCAGGGCTGCCAACCTTCAAATGAACTGAGGAACATGAATGTGCAACAAATACAATGAAATGTTGTCAAACAAGAAGGATTGAAGGCAAACAAAGGGATTTAAATTAATTTGTTTTGTACTTAGTGGTATAAGTTAGATAACACCCTTGTTTGTGACAATATGCAATAATCCTCGGGCTAAAGCCCTCGGATATATTGCATATTGTCACAAACGAGGGCGTTATCTATTACAAGTTAGCAAGTTTGTAGATTAATCAAACGACTCTGTGGGGATTATAACAGTTGTCTACTGTGAATGCTCACAAAGCTGCCATTTGGTAGGATTAGACCGGTGATTGCTGTGATAAATCATTGGGATCAAAAATGTAATGCTTCCTTCAATATATCATGTTTGAACTGTGATGACTTAGTTTACAGTCAGCCCATTGGCTATCAAGCTGTGATGATGTAGTAGTAGGGGCTATCCCTGATAAAACTCTTACTCTGACACTGTGTTGAAACTGTGACGATCAGTTCAGGAGGATCAACATTGGCTAGAAGCTGGGGAATCTGACCCGGTTTGAAATGACATCACAGCTTGTAGTTAATTTACATATATTGCAATGCTAGAATAGAGTCATCTCTGACATCACAGTTCAACACCATAGAAAAAAAACTTGATATTCCACGGAAGTATGACAAGGACTGTAATGTCCTTACAAATTTGTTTACAAAATTGATGTGTCTGAAAAAATTTAATTTTGTGAGTAAAATAATAATTTTTAGAAATATTTTTTCATTGAAAATTTGTCTGAAACATTTTTGAATAGAATAATAAACTATTCTACTGAAAAAATTTAATTGTGTCTGAAACATCAGTTTTACAACCAAGTTTTAAAATAATTGCAAGTCAGTCAAATTATCATTAATAATCTGACTTTACCTGGTATTACTCAATTGCTGAGTGATTTAAGTTTCTTTTATCACCTGATTTCACTTATAAATGATAACTGTCTTGTAGCTATACATTTTCCTTTTGTTGTTATTGAACATTATGAGTAAAAAAATTTCATAAAAAAGTTCCAAACAGATTAAATAAAATGAATTTCTTGATCTTTGCAGGTTGTCCTATGACCCAGAATGTGCAGGAGAGTGGCAGCATCAGGGCTTTCGGAGATGGTCTCTTCAAAGGAGAGGAAGACAAGCCGGCCACCTTCTATGTTGACACCCAGGGCAAGAGGGGAGACTTGTTCGTCCAGGTTGATGGTAAGTCCAATAGACCAATTTCACGGATGGTTCTCTCAGTTAACACCAGGGGAAAAGTGGTAAATACTTAAATCCCATTGGCTAAGAGATTTCCCGCCCTTGCCTCTGATTGGTCCAGCCAAGGTGACCCCAAACTGGAGTATTTTTAGTGCATTTTAATGTAACTTTAAGACTTCATAACTTGGTCATCCTTTCAGTTTAAATTTTGAAAGTTGCCTTTTTGGATTTAGGGTTTATACATCTCCTATGTGTGAAAAGCAAATGAAGAATCACCGAATTACAAAAAAGTTATTTGGGGTCAGATGTTCAGGTCATACAGTGAAATAGATGTTACTATGGAAAGAAAATAATCTGATAAATGTATACTTCAATTACAAGACTTACTATCCGTATGTAAGGGGTTACTATGCTGATTGCTGGTTGATGGTAGTAAAGTCAAGACATTTTATTTTGGCAGTAAGTTTTTGGCTGATAATTAAAAACATACCTTACTCTTGACAAAAATACTTGTCTCATCCTGTTCCTGACACCTTGACCAAACAGTTTCATAAACATTTGGAAGTATTGGCATGTTGTAGTCCTGGTTTTTGAGGTAGTCCCATTAGAATAACATTGCTGTCAAAACAGCTCAAGAAGCCATTTTCTTATACTGCTTCTATTGCTGCTGTTGTGACGTCACCATTGTTTCAGTGATGTCATAGAGCAAACAATGCTGATGATGTCACAACAGGAGGCTAAAAATAGCTCTAAATGTGCTGAAAAACAGCAGTAATTTAGAATTGTAAGTGCCTGCATGATCGAGCTGGGGTGTCAGAGGACATAATTTTAGTCCAAATCATGTTTGGTCGTGGTGTACTCACCCTGATAAACCAAAAATTAAACCTCAGACTTAATCATGTATTCTTTTATTGGCTAAAAACTTACTGCCAAAATAAAATGCCTTGACTTTAGGTCTAATTTAGCTGGGAAAAACTGTTTTTGTCTCCGGGGAAGCTCACTTGATGATATATTTGTTTGTACACAAAAAAGCTGTGAAACATTAGAAGTTCCCACACACAAAATCATTTTAATTCTCTGTTGCTGGTTAACCGGAATATAGCATTGAAACGAAATGAAACTTATTAAAACTTATGCTATATATACATGCGAATGACAAGTTCTTATATTCAGCTGCAATAGCGGACATCAATGACCTTGCCACAGGCCCTATCCAATGAGTATCCATTGCGTTGAAGTTTAAAACTGTCAATATGTCATTGAGTAACTTGTTACCTCATTGATACTCAATTGGTGACTTGTTTTGGCAGCATTGAAAGTATAGGATATAACCTCACAAATTGCTCATGAGTCAGAGAGAATAACATGGCATGGATAGGCAACTGACCTGACAAGGAACCTTTCAGTCCAATTCCGTAATAAGCACTTGGCATTAATTTTGTCGACTGTAACAAATACAGTACAACTTCCTTGGACTGTTGGCTCTCAAGCATTTCACCATCCTTTTGACAATATGCTTGCTTGGTTAAATGTTACACATAAATCGTGATATGAGTATTTATCTTATGCAGCCCATTGCTGTGCATAGCTTTCTCTTAAATATTCTGTTTATTCACAGCAGATGGGCAATCTGCACTGTGCTGTGTATTGTAGCATAGAACTGTATAGAAAGCTGTAAGGTCTTGGATCAATTTCCAACTGCAAAATATTTTCCCTATACAATAGAAATTTAGATAGCATATGGTATAATGTAATTTTTTGTCTTTGAATATGTCGGGGGAAGCAAAAAATCACATATACTCAGGCCTACAACATATCTGCTTGAAATTAAGTGAAACAGGTGATGTTTTGCCATATTGGGTCAATGCTAAACATCCTCAACCCAACTGCTTGTGGAGACATGGATTCTCATCCGATTAGATGGACACATCTTGGGACATTTGAGATAAATGGGATGCAAATTGCTGCCAATTTTCTATGTTCTACATACATTTACATATGGGTAAAAAAATCTTGAATACCATTGATAAGTAGGTGAACCCCAACTTCCCATTGAAATCACATTGACTCAGAATTATGTAACCCTGAGTACAACTAAGGAAATTGACAACTATTTGTCTCAGACATACCTAAAATGTCTGCCTTTTTAACTTTCATGTCAGCGATTGAGAATCCGTGCTCCCACAGGTAGTTCAGTTGAGAATGATTGACATTGACCTAATGGCAAAACATCACCTGTTCCATTGACTTTCAAGCAACAATGCTTGGTCTACTCAGCCTCAACATCCGTGCCTGCTTTAAAACCTCTGTTGCTGGCTTTGATATCTGTCTTGGCAACCCATGTTATACAGATGTACCTTCCTATGCCAAGAGTGGCTAATAGCCAAAATCCAACTGACATTAAATTGATGGCAATGGATGCCATATTAAGTCTTATCTGTGGAAAAATGCAGGACGTAAGGCTCTTGCCAATCCAGAATATGAAATTTGCCATACAGGCTCTCTAAATTTAAGAAGCCTTTTACTTGTCACACATTGTGTGTGTTTCAATGATAATCCATCCATTATGTGCCATCCTTGTCCAGCCTCTTCTGCACCTCATCTTTCAAAACCTGATCTAACATTTAGTAATACTTGCAGATAAGCATCTTCTGCTCCAAACCATTAATGCTACTACAGGCCTTGTGCAAATTATTGCTGGTTGTCATTAAAGATTTAACCTAACCAAACAACATTTAACGACCAAGGTGCTGTTGGGCAAATTGTGTCATTAAAACTTGCACCAACAACTGTCAGTGGCCTCCTTAAGGAATTGCATCTGCATGGCATTGGTTGTATGACCCGGATTGTTACAGCTGACAAATAACAAGTGGCTTACCGCTTACAGAATTGGACTGAAATGTTCCTTGTGAGGTCATATCTCTATCCATGCCATGTTATTCTCTAGGACTCATAAGCAATTTGTGAGGTCATGTCCTATACTTTCAATGCTATCAGAACAAGTCACCTACTGAGTCACACCACTGACGTTACTAGCTACTCAATGATAAATGGACAGTTCGTGTCAATGCGGCTATTGTTTTGAAGTCCACCAAGCAAGCCAAATGGTTTGGAGTCCAAAAAGTATGCTTGTTGTTTCTAAGTCCACAAAGTAAGCCTCATTAATGTTTTGAAGTCCACAAAGTATGCTTGTTGTTTCTAAGTCCACAAAGTAAGCCTAATTAATGTTTTGAAGTCCACAAAGTAAGCCTAATGTTTTCAAGTCCACAAAGTCAGCCGATGTTTCGAAGTCCGCAGAGTAAGCCTAATGATATGGGGTCCACAAAGTACCAAATTTTATAAACAGAGTAAGTAAAGTCCTCATGGTAAACTTTATTTTTTTAGATGGATAGGAAACATTGTGTAATTGGCACTTCAATTACTTTGAAAAAGGAGGATTTTACAGTAGCTTGTTGGCCTTAAAATTTGGCATCGAAAGGAGACATTTTCTGAAAATTTCAAATTGACATGACTCAGTCCTTTTAAGCAGCTTTGCAGCCCAAAAACACAGAAAGTAGCCTGTAGAGCATCACCCAGTATCCATTTTCACACTAAGTGTACAATTAATAAGCCAAATAAGTTTCTGACTCAGTTAATTAAACATGGCTGGGTAATGATTGGGAAATCTTCACAAATGCCAATAATTGACCTGGAATGCCTGCAGGTCGTGTTGGTAGTAACACTACTACATTTTGTACTGAATTCATCAATTAGTTTACAAAGAAACCTCTCAAGTAGTTGGCCTCTTGGAGATTAAAGTGGCTAACTGACCTCAACCTTAAGGTGCTGTGGTAAGTAGGTTAGGGTTAGGTTTTTATTGACCGTAGTCCACAAACATTATGCCAGCAAAGTATTGCATTTCCTAGTCTTCAAAAAGCATACTGGAAAAAAAATTAACTGAAATTGAATAGTCCTATATATTAAGTGAAATATCAGTAAAAAATCATGGAAATTCATTGATCCAGAAATTCAAAGAGTTGTAAGGATCAACCAAAAAGTTCAGATGAAAGAATATTTAGCCTTGCTTTACGGACATCATGTCATTAGGCTTACTTTGTTGGACTTCCAAAAATGAGGCTTACTTTTTGTACTCCAAAACTTTGGGCTTATTTTATGGACTTCAAATACTACCAGGCTTACATTTTATGGACTTTAAAATCTTAGGGTTACTTTGTGTACTTCAAAATGTTAGGCTTATTCTCCCCTTTCTGTCTGCAAATTCCTGAATTAGGTTTCCGGTATTGCCGCCATCTGAAGCACAATTGAAACGGCAAATAATAATTGCTTTGTCTCTCTTCTAGGTCCCAACAGCATCGCGAAATGCAACATTGAACCGGAGAGAAGTGGCAGATACGTGGTGACCTACGTTCCAGTGGAAGTGGGGCTCTTCAATGTGCAGATTAAATGGAACAACAGAGAGATTGAAGGTGAGCTGTATTACAACTTATAATATTTAATATTATGTTGTTTTAAAAATTGATTTATCATTTGTCCTCTGAAGGTCCTGAGATCAATGGTCTTTTAAAATTTTATATTAGGGTCCCAGGTTCAATTCCCACCTGGGTAACAAACATTTTAGTCAAAAGTTTCATCCTGTGGCAAGAGCATAGACGTACGGCAGATTGAATTTTTGTGGGGGCGAGCGACATTTGCCCGAACTTCATGATCCAAATTTCATACCGTGTAAAATGAAATTGCTTGGAAACCATCGATTTTCAATTATGTTTATTTTATCATCTGCCTGGATTTTTAGCCTCTTTGCCCGAATTTGGCCCTTTCTACAAAGTTTGGGGGGGGGGAGGGCGGATGCCCCCCCTGCCCCCATTCCAATATGCCTATGGCACAAGAGTAAACATGGCCTCATTAAGCAATCTCTGTCTTTTAGAAGCCTTGTCAGTGCAGAAATTAGAGCCCTGCGCGGTCACCCGAAAGCATGACCGCCCCGCAATGGACTACATTTGACCGCGACCGCCCCGCACTGCACTGGTAAAAGGCTGACCACGACCGCGACCGCCCCGGATGCTTAAGACCTGACCGCGACCGCCCCGCACAGCATGCAGTCATGGTATGCTTGACCGAGACCACCCCACTTGACCGCAATATGACCGCAGATGTCCGCAATTTAAATTAAGTAATATTGGCCCTTATTCTAAGAATATATGTACCAAATATAAAATTATGCGACTGTGTTTCAAGTAATTCATTTACAAGTGTAAAAGCTTTGAAGTGAAAATCACTTAAAACAGAAAATATACCATTTTGTTTATTTCTCAATCTAAAAATGGATCTTAATCAGTTCCATGGTACTTATAAGAGTAAGATTTTTACATGTATTTAATAGCTGGAGTCACTCATGAAATACAATTAAAATTAAATATATAGCCTATTCATCTTTTCTATTCTACAAGTTTTGAAAGTATTCCTAATTGCACTTGATTTTGCTGGTCATTATTACATTTTGGCCATTGTGGGGTAAAAGTGGAATGACCCTGTTTGAACAAGCACTGGGTAATAGCAGACACGCATGATTGGTTTCACTAGCTACAGGTGTATGTTAGAACCAACACTTTATTAACTTATTGTTAAAAAATCAAGTTTTAGTAACAAATGTTTTCTACATTTTGGTAAAGATCATTACTTTTCTTTACTTGATTGTACAGAAAAGCCATGGTATACAAAGCATGCATAATTTCAATTAGGCTGCATTATATATTGTGGGAATTCCATTTCATGTTGGGGTATTTCCCTAATTGCATTGATACAATAACTGTAGAAATAAAAGATTTTATTATGCATATGCCCATGAAATAATGGTTTAGTGTGACATTCTTATGTCATTGATAATATTTCTACCAGGTTACCAAAATACTATGTCTTGATTTCTCAAAATTTAGGTGAAATCCTACTTGTTATAGGGGCATTGACCCAATTGCATTGTCTTTGTCTTGAGACAACAATGGTGGTCCAACAATAGATACCCTTATGCAGCTATAATATTATACATTTCTAATCTATTAAGTAATGTTGGCCAATTAATATGATATTCTATTTTAATGTTATCAATGCAAGTCTCTTATACACCATTTCCACAATTCTACAAAAATGCTAAATGTTGATTTGTCTGACTTTGGTCTACGTAATTGTGACTTAATATATAATCTCACAGGTAATGGTCCAATATATGTTGACCTTAACTTTTAATTAGAAAAAGAATAAAATATAATTTGCAAGATAGAAATAGGCCTGAACATTAGTCTCATAAACTGATATACTCAAGTTTAGGAATTATGTAAGATATGGCAATGGCAATTACTGAATGTTACCTGTAAATCACTTTATTTTCCCAATACAAAAGATAGTTATGTAACACAAAATGCTACATCTGAGGTTTGCGGTCAATTGCGGTCATATTCTGACCGCATGGACTGTTTGACCGCCCCGCGACCGCATAGCCAAAAGTGTGACCACGACCGCACCGCCCCGCAAAGGTCTCAACCTGTCAACCGCGGGCTGCAGTCCCCGCGGGCGACCGCATTGCGGTCTGACCGCGCAGGGCTCTAGCAGAAATGCAGGATATAAAGTCCTATCGCCCACATCCCACCACATCCTTCAACAAAATCACTTATTCCAAAAATATTGCAATTAGACGTCTCGTTCAAACTTCAAACGAAATGCAATTGGCGCCATTCTTTAGAAAGCTGCACATATATGCGTTACTCTGTACACTCTGCAACTGCACCCACCATACTCTGTCATAATCATGAATACCATTATGAATACCATTACTACAAACATCTTGTTTGTTCGATGACCTTTTTGTGTTGTGAAGTTTGTTATATGAAGTGTGGGGACTTCTTATGTTCTTGTGAATTGTCTCAGTCCATGCATAGTGTAACACCCTGGGATAATGTGCAGCCCAATAAGCAATAGGAACAGGTGCAGGTGCTATTTCCTATTGTTTATTAATCACTACCTAATAGAATTGTGCATTCCTTTATGGGAGTGTGGATTTCCTTTATGCCGAATGTGTCTCTGTATGCTAAATGAAGCGGTGTTGTATAAACGGTGAACAGCCGCAGCCCGCAGAGAATGAACTTTGGATGTTTTCGCTGTTATGTTATGCTGGCTTGGGAGTTTCACTGTTTGGTTGATGCCCCTTTGTAACTAATAAGTAATTTTGGCTAATGAGCTAAACGAATGGTGATTACTTTTGTTCGAAAGCATCCATCAATTTTTCATGTCAATTTAAATTAAATATAAGTGTCATTTCATGAATGATGTTATTTTTTTGCAATATGGAAGACAGATGTGTATCACAAAGATACTTACTCATACTTATGACAATTAATTTTATCTACCGATAGATATAATATATACTGTACAAAATATAGAAGCTTCCCAGCTAGCTTGCTGGAGAATTTAAAGCAATGATCTTCCAATGAAGCAACATTTCGCTGCTCATCACATGGTGTTCCGCAAGGATTCATACTGTGCCTAAGATGAACTTGTTGAAAAATTCTATCATGTTGTGCTCCACAGTAATTAAGGCATTCCCATAAAGCATGTCAATCTGAGACTGCACTCTTCAATATGCTACTGTCTCATACTTTACTTCAGCCCAGTTAGCTCAGTCAGTAGAGCACTTGCCTCACAAGCGAGGGACCCAGGTTCATTCCCCAGGCAGGCCATCGTGTCATTCCACGGCATTGTCTTTCTATTCGCATCAGACATTTTTTGGAGGTGCCGTGGGCCCAGCTGTAAATAAGTCTCTGACTTATTCTGGTTACCCACGTTAAACAACGTCTACCTTTACCTACCTTCCTTCAGAGTTTCCAAAAAAATTAGTGTCATTATGACTGAATTGAATTGACCACCTCAATGAATGGAATTTAATTGATTTGATAGAATTGACCTCAATCCAAACAATACATGTACTTGGCTTGAATTGATGTCCAAATTGAATTAAATTGAATTAAATTGAACATAACATAGGTGAATTGTGTTAATCACTGGTGTCATGAATACGGGTGTGTTAATGAATTCTCTTTTGCTCTCCTTACAGCAGTGCAAGAAGGGGGGTTGGTGGCACTCTGTACTTACAGTCAGTGGGTCCCAGGTTTCAATTCCATCTTCTGGTCTGATCACCTGGAAAGAAGTTTCAATCGTTCCTGGCCTCATCCCTCTATTTTATGTGTCACCCTCTTGTTCTGATTAGCCAAATAAGTGAATAAATACGGGACATGTATAATGCCGCAATCATCCATCCTTTCGGTACTGCAGCCTAGGACATTCTCATAAACATATTGATCTCATATCTCAATCTTGTACAGTGCTACCCTATGTAGTACTTAGCTAACTTCAGAATGAGTCCTTGCGGTCCCATAGTCACCACAGCTGGAGTCACACTATATTTATATAAGAAAATATGAAGTATGCTTCGCATTGTTTGTTTTCATGGGTGTCGTAATGCTATTTTATGACTTAATCCTTTCATTGAATGTCGTAAACCTTCTCAACGTAACATTCTGTCCTTGCAGGAAGCCCATTCCGACCGAAAATCCTTGATACGAGAAAAGTCCACGTTATCGGCGGATGGCAGAGTTTCTTGGATGGGGGAGACCACATGCTGCTAAATGTTGGCGACACGAAGATCGTCAAGTTTGACTGCTCCAATGCAGGACCTGGTGAGCAATGATTTTTTGTTTTCTAAACCTCGAATAAGAACCTGAAATGACATGTACTTTTCTACTTTTCACATTGCTACAGTGTTGCTTGAAAGTAAGTGAAATGAGTGATGTTTTGCCATTGGGTCAATGCTAACTATCCTCAACCAAACTGCTTGTGGGAGCATAATATGGAATCTCATCCGATGAGGTGAAAATCTGTTGCAACATGATGGAGCATATTTCACATATGTCTCCTACTTTCTTTGTTGCACTCAAAAGTTGCATATTCAGTGGTACCTGTGTTATGAGCCCCTCTGTTGTAAGACCGACTTGCTTTATGTGACCGCCTTGCAGATGCACTATGTAGTATTTTTAGTGCATTTGCACCCTGACGAGAGACCGCATCCCCACAAGAGACTGCTTCATGACTGCAGAAGTGGGGTCTTATAACACAGGGACCACTGTATATGGGTCAAAATCTAATTACTAAACCTAAGGCCACTGTAATTTCAAGAGGGAAGAGGGGAGGGTTCACTTCCATTTTAAGATTTTGACCAACATATGTAACTGTTTCTAGGGGAAATCTTGAAAATTTGCCCTACTCTCCCAGCTGTCTGGTCTGGTCCTCTATACAAGCTCTTATATAGCTGGTCTGCTCTTCCCACTATGAATTGTACTCTATTGTAAACAAGTTGAAACGATCCACACAAAGTCTTCGTAAGTGTCCAAAATTACTAAGAATTGATCTGTTGCAGGAACTCTGTCGGCCGAGGTGAAGTGCCCTAATGGACAGGTGATTCCCGTGGATGTCTACAGTGAAGGGAAGGGCATCTACGTGGTCTCCTTTGTTGTGCGACAGCATGGTAAGTAATGTTTCGTGTCTTTTTTGTCACTTTTTTTTTCAGGGAACAATTTGTTTCGTGGCCTAGAGCTTCATGCCACATCCCAGTTGGATGTCTTTTGGATGATAGATATGGGAAGTGCACTAAGTGCAGCCCTCTGAGCCCAGTTCTTGCTGCTCATCAGGGTTAGGGTGGATTGTGTGATGTGAGAGGGAGAGTCCTCAACATGTTGCACATTTAACCCATGTTAGGGATCTTCTACTTCACCAGCACAGACACTGATACAAGGGGCTGCCAATTTAATGTCTCATTTAAGTGACATCCAGGTACTCATCTACAGTAGTCTGTGTGTTTGATAATATTGTCAGAGTGATAGTTCTACCAACAAAGTTGCCTTTATCGTCTGAAGTTCATGGGGTATGATTACATTGATTAGTTCATCTGATGTCCATCATCCCAATTCATTCGTGGGGAGGATGCTGATGTCTAAGGAATGGTGTTACTTTCAAGATTTCAATTCGGATTAAATTTCTTTCTTCAGTACCTTTATTTTATTTGATGTTCCAAATTGTCGCACTAATATTCCTATATGATTATATGCCTGTTCATTGCAGTTTGGACTAGTGAACCCTACCAGTAAATGTCTGTCAGTCTTTATGTCTCTTTTTCTCTATGACTGCACCATGTAATTGCATTTTTCCAGGCGACCACTACCTGTCGGTCAAATATGGCGAGATGCCCCTTCCGCGGTCTCCCTATTACGGAATCACAGGAGGTGGCAGCACCATGGGTCGTGGAGGTCCTATCAACATCGAAAAGGTCGTACTGACCGGACGCGGACTCCAAGAGGCACGAGTTGGTGAAGAGGCGGAATTTGTAATTGATGGCACTGATGCCGGACCAGGTATGTTGAAATTATTTTACAGTTTTGGTGTTGGTCTTGGTAAAATGTTTCTTAAATTCAGAGATTAAATAGTTTCATACAATCCCCTTGGATTGAAATGTTTCTTAAATGCAGAGGTAAATTGTTTTATGCAACCCCTTTTTTTTTAATGTTTTTTAAATGCTGAGATTAATTTCTTTATGCAACCTGTTTCATTTGATATGTTTCTCAGATGCAGAAATTAGATTGGTTCATAAAGTCCCCTTTGTTTGAAATGTTTTTCAAGTGCAGAGATTAAATTGTTTGTGCAACCTCTTTAATTTGAAATATTTCTAAAATGTAGAGGCAAATTGTCTTCTGCAACTCTCATTGCTTGAAATGTTTCTAAAATGCAGAGGTCAGATTGTTTCATACAATCCACTTTGTTCAAAATGTTTCTTAAATGCAGAGATTCAATTGTTTTATGGAAAGCCTGTTTGTGTAGACTTAAAATCATTAGTCATAGGATATAGTTTCTCATTAGACTATGTTATTTGCATCAATAAGTGCTTTAACTCCTATAATTGCAGGGATAGACTGTCTGTTTATTCTGAAATAACAGGAGATATAATTAAATGCCAATTTTAAGTTCTATGTGTAGGAGTGCATGATCTACAGTCTCTAAAGACAAACCAAAACTACTTGACTTTTCATGTAGGTGTGCCCTCAGAGCTGTATAAGAACTGCTCGTAGAAAGCAACAGAATTTCCATTTAGATTAAATTTAGTCTGGAGATCCAATATCTAAGGACAAGAGGTAATTTTTCAGACTGCATTAGGCTATGCATGTAATGTCATTGTAGCCTGATGGCCATGATTTTCTTTATACATTGTGTTTTGCTGAAAAGTATGCTTGTTTAGTAGAACTTTAATTATTTCAACATGCAAATTCTCCATTAGGTCCTGTTTCTCTGATCAGCACAGCTGGAGAAGGCATTCATTGGTTTACTGTATAAGCAGGAATTCAATGAAAATGCATACGGAGCTTGTTCGTGATTGAAACATCTTCATGCGGGGGTTATTTAATAAGAATATCGGTATGCATATTGATACTAAGAAGTTAAATGAATGATGAATTTAATGCATGATGTGTATGTGAGACTTTGTAAAAGTAAAATGTCATGCAATGTAAAAATGCATTAAAATGAAGTATTATAAATGCTTTTACTTGGTAATTCTGTTCTGAGTGACAAAGTTAAGATGATTCCACATAGGAGGGGGGCATCTCCTGTAACAGAAAAGAAGATACTTCCATAAGTTGAAGAGGCAAGACTGCTGATTCAGTTGTAGACCCCAAACAATCTTCATAGATTTTTGAAGATATCAAGCAAATTCTCATAATGAACTTTGCATATTTTCATAGCTATTAAAGATACAAACAATTCTATAAAAAAAATTTGTGCTATAGGTAGCAAGGAAATATTTGGGTCTCCTGATTATCTACAGGGTCCCCACCGGACAGGGAAAACAGGGAAAACAGGGAAAATGGTGAAAAAAAATTCCCTGCAGGGAAAACTCAGGGAATTTGAAATTTGACCTGAAATTCAGGGAAAAGGCAGGGAATTTGGTTTTACATGTGATAATACGTGAAAAAGCCCTCTATTTGAAGCAAAAATCCGTAAAAGACATTGTTTTTGGTTTCCGATTAGCGGCGATATTGCCGCGATAACACAACGCTAAGCCTGAATAAGGTCAGGGAAAATGTCCGTTGAAACAGGGAAAATTCAGGGAAAATACAGGGAATTTGCTCGCCAAATTTCAGTGGGTACCCTGATCTATGACCTAAAAATGTTCACTTAGATTTTTTTGTCAACAGGGTTGCACATTTTCTGGTATAAAGTTTACCTAATCTGGAAAGGTTCTACTTCAAAACAACACAGTCACAAACCAATCACTTGCCACTTAGCTGTCACATGACACTTCTAGAAGGTTGTCACTCACAGTTGTCAGTTACTGTTGTCGTGGTTGTCACCATGGCAACACAGTAACATATGGCAACGGTCACATCTTGCCAAAATGGCCAAATCACATACCGAGAGAAAACTATGCTGACTATGTTGGGCAGTGTTTATATGCGGTGTTAATAGGAAAACCTATGGACTTATACGATCACCTTAGACTCATGGGTGACTGAGGTCAGATCAGTAATGTACGTCTGCTGCCGACGGCTAAAAATGTGACCGCAACGTCGTAAATACAGGACGATACATGTCGTATGTATGTGGTATACCTGTGTGGACATAAATTAGATGTCACAGTGACCATAAACTGGCTGAGATATGACAGTTTTGTGGCAAAGTGTGAAAAACAAATCAATGCCAAATTATAGGCCTATTGGTCCAGGACTATAGTGTGTGTAGAGTGGCTGGGATTCCAACAGTGTCCAGACTGAAAGACTGACTGAACAGCTGAATGGGTATTCTATTGCCAATACAAATAATAGTGCATAAAATGTAAGTTTATGCTAGTACACAATGTACTACATATTCCTCACAACCTAAAAATGTTTTTATGTGTAGGAAAACAAGAAAATGTTAGACTAGATACAGTGTATTTGATATCTATATATCTACTCCCAAGTACCTTCTTTTTGGGTAAAGTTAGTCAATAACAGACATTTTGACTTGAAAGATAGGATTTACCTTGTTCAATGGAGAGAGTGCCCATTATTTGTTTAGCACAGGGTTCAATGGAAACTGTAATTGCTTCATTTTGATAGGGTGAATGATGAATTCTTGCCAAAACAGTGGCACCTAACATGGTGTGGCAGTTGATGTTAAGTGGAAACAACTTCAAATTGACAATTTGGCAGCCGCAGTCTCCGAATGAGTGTCAGGACCTTTTAATCACCTTTGTGTTCCTCTGAGCAAATAAATTGTACAGATTCATATAGATAGTGTTTGATTGAGTGTTTTACTTTTTTCGATTTTGTTAGAACCCGCTAAGAAAGAGTCTTAAGATATTGAATATACCTTCCGTTTCTTTCAGCAACGAGATATTGTAAGTGATGTATTTAGAGATGCATGAATATACTTATATACACTCACCAGCAAAAGAAACGCAGCACTTGATTTTGGCTTATTATTTTGCAAAGGAATTTGTTGAGAAGGTCACATTTTTCTACAAAAACTGAAATGTGATAAACAAATCAAAAAGGCAGACAGGAAATGGTCACAGATGAATGATTTTTGGCGCAAAGACACTAGTTGATCTAAGAGTCAACACCATATAATTCTTTTTGCCCAAAAAAATTTCTTTGCAAAATTATAAGCAAATATCAAGTGCTGCGTTTCTTTTGCTGGTGAGTGTATATATGATTTGAGTCATTTATGTGTACATCATAATTATCAGAGAAGGTTTTGAAGCTATATTACTATAAACGTTCAGGCTTTAATAGTATTTCATAATTCAAAATGGTCTCAACAACCATTTTGACTTTGTAAGCTGCAGTGATTGTTACTTATAATGTAGGTATCATTTCTTATGATTAAAACTAATATCAGTAGTTTTGGTCAAATGTAATCCAGTATTCTTAATTACCTGTGTATTTATTGAATAGGATAATGAGTGTAATTTCCATCATGTATTGTGGTTTTCTGCTAAGTTTATGTTCAAAATAAAGTTGTTTTTATCAATCAAAGCAAAATCTCCCTTAATGGAAATTTTGAGTAGAGATTTATTGCATCTATATGTATGTCTTAGAGCTTTCAAACTTTTAAATAGTTATTTACGCGTTTACTTCATAAATGAACTTTTAAAATCTTCATATTTGAATTAGGGCAAACAATTTTGCTTTTTTATATTGTTTGGGAATGCATTTGCAAAATGACGAAATGCATTTCCTGATATTAATCGACGCTGTCTCTCTTGAAGATGGAACTATTTTCTTTTTCATAGCCACAATGTGTAACACATACATTTCTGGGAATTACATAACTTGAGTTCAAGTCATTTTGCTATATATGGTTGTATCTTCTGTCATTGTAGAGTCCTCTGAATAGCTGTCAAATCTATTTCATGTTGATAACTAAACATTTGGGGTTAGAAACAGCTAATTTTATGATGGAACAAGACTTAATAATTTACCATTTCACCTAATAGCGCTGTCTAATCATTGTGTTGCTCTTCTTCATTTAAGGTACCCCTGAAGTCACCCTCAAAGGCGTCAAAGCTGACATCCCTGTGCAATTGCTGGACATTGGAATGAACAAATACAGATGTGTCTACAACCCTCAAATGCCTGGTGAGTGAAAATTACTTATCTCAGAGAGCTTGACAATTGAACGTAATTATTACATTTTGTGCTCCCCCACTCTTAAAGAACCTTCACAGAAATAGAATATCTGAGCTAGGCCTAGTAGATTTGGAAGGAAACCTCAATCTTATGATGCTGACATATTATGGCTTATCAGTTCAAAATACAGGGAGTAATGTCCTAGCTCCGACTGATCCTACTGTTCCTGGGCTATATTACACTTCGTTGATCCAGGGTGTTTGTATTGCCCGAATATAGAATGATAGTTGCTACCTACCTCAGTTTTGATCATGTTCGCTGCAAGTGAATGTCTACTTTGTTAATGAAGCTTCATTCTAATCAACTGATCGACCAATACCTAAGCATAATTAATTACAATTAATAATTATCAAGGGGGAGGGTTGGTCTAGTGGTAGCGTGCTGGGCTGCCAATCGCTGGGTCCAGGGTTCGAATCCAGCTCTTGCTGGTCACCTGGGCCTATGTTGGACAGCTGTTTCAATCATCCTTCACCTCATTGCCGTGTCCTCCATCTGTCCTAATTAGCCTACCAAGTCTATAAATATAGGACGTAAAGCCCCAATCATCCATCCATCCATGTAATTATGATTAATTATCTTGTTAATTTCAGGTGCTTACCTGATGACCATCTCGTGGTCTGGCAGGCAAGTCAGAGGATCTCCCTTCAAGGTGAATGTGTCTGCAGTTGGAGATGCCACGAAAGTCCAATGTGCCGGAGAAGGCCTCAAGATGGGAATCATGGGCCGCGAGATCAAGTCTGTCATCGACACCAGGAGAGCTGGTCCAGGTAATTATATTCTTTGAATTTAATGCAGTAAGTCAGTAAAAATTTTTTCATTAAAAAAATGGGGAGGGTTAGCTCAGTGGTAATGTGCTGGCCCGCCAATTGCCGGGTCTTGGGTTCGAATCCAGCTCTTGCAGGGTCACCTGGGCCCATGGTGGATGGCTGTTTCAATCATTCTTCGCTTATTGCCATGTTCACCTTGCACCCAGTAGTGGCTAATAATCCTCCTGTCCTGATCAGCTAATGATAGCTAATTGGTCTGCCAGGTGCATAAATACAAGACAAAAAGCCCCAATCATCCATCCATCCATGTAGCTATTTCTGCAGAATTTCATTTTGGACAGGTTGGTGTCTACCAGTAAAAAATATTGACACAGTTGCTGTTGAGCAGTGCAGCTGTGTTGTGCAAGTTCTTATGCAATGTTTATCTTTTTAAAACAATAATATCTCAATCCAAAGTTTTACAGCAAAATTACTGAATGCCATTGTCAGATTTCATCCATTCACAGAAATTCATAAATCCTAATTGCTATTTCCAGGTGAACTGACAGCGCAATGCAGAGGTCCAACCAAAGTTGCTTACTGCGAACTTTTCGACCACCAAGACGGAACTTTCACTCTTAACATCAAACCTCAAGAGGTTGGAAAACACACGCTGCAGATCAAATATGATGGGGAACATGTGCCAGGTTGGTATTTTGAATACTATTTTCAAATTAACAGGAATATTTCAGCACTAGATTTACCCATGATTTGGGGCAGGAATATAATGAGGAATAATTAACCCCCCCCCCCCCCCCTCTACCTGCATGGGCATGTGGCCCCGTGTTGCATGCTGACCATTTGAAATAGGATTTGAGTAAGAATTGTAATATAAGTAAAGATTGGTGGTAGAGGAATTGAAGTTACAAATGCACTGCCATATATGTATTGGTGTAAGGTACAGTTAAGTGTACTTACACATGAGCTTGTAATTGAGGGTATGGCTCGTAAGGAAAGGAAAAGATGTGTTGAAAGGAAATGTGGATTGATGGAAATGTATGGAATTAGGCAAATAGGTAAAAGTGTATGGGCATTGAGACATTGACAGATGGAATGGGCTTGAGAAAGGTGAGAGTGAAGTGTGTGGATGTTTTTTGCGGGAAGGCAGACAGTGGCGCCAGTCCTAAACGTGAGCAATAGCGGAACTACGATGGAGATGCATGCGCCCCTGGTGGGGAAAAACAGTAGAGGCAGAAAACGTAAATAAGGGAGCTGTTTCACTGTTATTTGCTGTTATCAGAAGGACAGGATAGATCAATAAGGATAGGTGGACAGTTTAGGTGAGTGGCATTGCTCGGGGAGGAGTTTTTAGCTGTCGCAGGTGTGAGCATGTCACCCATGAATTTTGCATTTTATACCCGGCAGGGATTTTGTGTTAGAGTTACATTGTTACATTGCCTTCAAGTATGCATATTTTCAAAAGGATTAAACCATCATTGTGCTGGACATGCTGGTTTTATTCTTTTGAAAAGATGCATAGTGTTGCCTTCAGTGAAGGCCCTTCACCTAGTTACACTTAGTAGCTTTGACTCTGACTGGTTTTCTGTTCAGACTTGAAGTTGCTGGAACAAGATTTGAACCTGCAACCTGTTAATTTCAAGACAGACATGCTAACCATTATGCTATTAAGTCATTTTTTGCATCAACAGTGACAGGGATGAGGGTTAGCCCAGTTGGTAGCACATTGGAATGCGAATCGTTGGGTTCCAGGTTCAATTCCTGCTGCAGGCAGGTCACATTGACTTATGTCGGACAGTAATTTAAATCATCCTTCACGTTATTTCTTTGTCATCCTCCTATCCTTATTAGCCTTCCAAGTGCACGCATACAGGCCATGGAAGTCCCATCATCCATCCATTTATCCATCTTTAACAGTGATGAAAGAACTTAAATGTCTGTATCTTAAAATTCTTTATCTCACTCTTATCAATTTCTACTTCCCAGGTTCTCCGTACACCCTGAGAGTCTCTGGTGCCCCAGATGCCAGCAAGGTCAAGTGCTATGGTCCAGGTATTGAAGATGGAGTCCTGCACAATTTCGCCAGTCACTTCATTGTTGAGACGCGAGGAGCTGGAGCTGGGCAGCTTACTGTGAGAGTCAGAGGACCTAAAGGTATATGATCAACTGGTTTTTTTTTTCAGAAATAGTTTTAATACCAATGTTTACTTAAAGTGTATTTGCATCATTATGGTAATAAAATGATATTGGAGATCTTAGTTATGTCCGATATGCCTCTATGAGTTGGCCAAGATGCTTTCTTTGAAAGTATATTCACTTGGTGAAATTGTAATGCTTTTAAATTTGGTTGCTTTTCAATTATAATTTTCAACAGTAGGACTGCTGGATTTGATTAAGCAATTTCCTGTACAGTTTGCTTGTTGATTTTCAAGAGCTCCTTACTATATTGCTGTGTCCTCCACCTCTCCTGATCTGCCTTCCATGTGCATTAATACAGGATGTAAAGCCCCAATCATCCATCCATTACTCAAGACAATGCTGCATATTGGGGAAATTGTTTAAAGTAGTACCATTGAGAGCTCTTATAAATTTGCTTCTGTTTATATAATCTTTTCTGGAATTCTGGTATTATCCAGCTTTTGTCTAATTGTACCATTCTCTCCCTTTTCCTCCGCAGGAGCCTTCAGAGTGGAGATGCGCCGCGAGAGCCAGAAGGACCGCACCATCAAGTGTCAATACGACCCGGTCGAAGTTGGAGATTACATAATCCACTGCAAGTGGTCAGGGGAACACGTACCGGGCTCTCCATTCCGTGTTCAAATCTTCGACACGAATGAAGAGCTCGACAGGGTGAAGCAACAGAAACATTTAGCGTACTAATGAGATCTGCCAACGAGATTTGTGCCTGAGAGATAAGGAAAGTTATGAAAGAGAGATAAAAAAGAATGATAAGAGAGAGAGAGATTAATATAGGAGACAGATAAAGAGAAAGATCAATGAATTTAATAACTTTAAGTGTACTTTTAGCATGGATTTGATTAGTACGGATTTAGTTGCGCTTAATTTGTTCAGATGATGGATTAAAAAAGTCGAACAGCTTATATAAGGGTGTCAGAAGTGAGATTATATTGCAAAGTGAACCAAAAAAAAAACTACAGCCGTATTAAGAAATATGTTCTTCCATGGTAAATTACTGTTGTCAGCACCACAAAAATGTGTTGGTTAAGAAACTCATCCCATTTGTGAAAAGAAGTGATTCTGCTTGTTTATGTATTGTGATTGTTTGTCCAGTGAAACTGAAAGTTATGATACTTAAATCTTTGGTTGGTTGCTTTTGTCTGTTGCGATGTCACATTCATCAAAATGTACTGTTATCTATTTTTCCAAGATTGGCTCATCGATTTAATATTTGTCAGAAATGACAGAACACTGGGTAGGGCACTTACTAATTGGCACTAATTAAAGGCCTGAATGCAAACTTTGGAAATTTAATTCCATTCAGAATGCTAATGTGTCTATCTGATAGTGTGTGTCAGGTTTAATGCACTAAATTGGCTGGAAAACATCATTTCATTAGAATTGGATTTTGTCAGAATTTAGATGGTTAAAAGGAGTTGAGTTCCAACAGAATGCTTCAGAGAAGGAAGGTTAAATAAGCTTTGTGACTTTTATGACCAATGTCAAGGCGATATTGTCAGATTAGGTATTGACATGCAATTGTGTAGATTTAAATGGTCCAGTGCTGTCTATTTGTACCCATTCTATATCTTGTGAGGCGATTACCTTTAAATGATACGAAAAATAAAAGTTCAAATCATTAGAAATTCAGGTTAAAGTAAAGGTTGAATATAGAAGAATCATGTTTATGATTAGTTAATCGATCTTTGCTTTAATTTATGATCCACATGTGTCAGATATTTCGGGTAATGTTGTGATTGTTCTTGAAACCTTGATCGATTGTAATTCTTCAACTGACTTGATTTTGACATTGAAATTTCAAGAATGACATTCTAAATGCTGTCATTTCCATTGAAGTCGTTGCTTGTTCTTGTTTATAAATTAGTTTGACACAAAATGAGGGATTTTCCTTTATTGAGTGTAAAACGCTTCTCTTAAAAGTGTTTAAGTTTGTTGTTGTATATTGGCTTGTGCAAACGGTTATGCTGATGTCGTTACCATATTGAATATGATTAATCAAAACTAATATAGCTTATTTTCGATGTGTTAAGTTTAATTGAAAACTAAATAAGAAGAAAATTAGCTCTGCTTCCAGCTTATATAAGCCTTATTACTGATATTATGTCAGCTTATGTTTTGTTTATGTGTTGTAAATGTTGAACAATTTGATATTAATTGATATTATGTATCTGGTATCACCTATATCATTATTTTATATCTGATATCAGGACGTCACTGATATTGAACTACAAATGTATACCTGTTATTATGTACATATCATAACTATTACATATCTAAAGTGTATTAAAATGTATCGACTTGTACATGCATTATATTTTTGTATTAAGATTGTACTAATGCAATAGTATTAAAATGCAATTGTTTATTATGATAATTAATAACAATTATTATTAGTTATTAAGTTGGAAATGAATCTCTATCTGGGAGTGAATGGGCAATTTAAATTGGGGTGCTCCTGCAGAAAAATGATATTAATTAACTGCATTATTAATTATTAATATTTAACAAAATTACTAACTCCAAATATCAAAATGATATTAAAATGTATGAAATCATGAAATAATTGTAAATGTATCCTATGCTACTAAAAAGTATTAAAACGTATAAATTGCTTTCGTATAAACAATTAAAGGACACATATTAGCTTGAATATTTCTATTCTCTCCATTTAATTTATTACTTATATTCCATAAGCTGTTATCAGCTGTTACTTCCACATATATAGTTTATAATGCTTTATACCTTGTTTTGTTCACATAATCTTGCTGGCATTTTTCTTCAAATGCCTGTAGGTTAGGGAAAATAAACTGTTACTTATAAAATGCTTGTTTTTGTGTTACTTTTACCAACCAAACTATTACAGTCTTGTTCAGATTGGGGCTTACTTGGTAATATAATAGAAATTTATATAGCGCCTCTTCAAGTAAACTGCTCAGAAGCAGTTGCTGGGTCCTGGGTTGATTCTTGGTTGTATCCAGTGTTCTGTGTTGGGGCAACTGTAAGACCCTGGGCTTCCCTGAATTAATAGGGTATGTGCCAGACTCCCAGTCTTCTCATCAATCATCATCACACGGCGGTCACCAACAATGGAAATGCTTCGGCATGGGAACATTGGGCTTGTCGCAGCCCATTGGCACCGTTCTACTCCTCTTCTCTGCCCATGGGCACTGTTCTTTGGCTGCCCTGAGATGTATCATTGTGGAAGGCTCACCAAGCATTGCAGTGCATGACTGAGAGTAATTACAATGTTTGACGGCAGTTTCAATCACCGTTCGCCTTGTTGCTGTGTTCTCCTGTCCTGGTTAGGCTTCTAAGTGAATAAATATAGGCCGTGAAGCCCCAATCATATCGATGTGATGCTTTCTTATCCAGTTGAACCATACCAGAGAGCTTGCTTGCTTGATTGACTTTTGTCTCTGAGATTATCATTTTTCCCTACATCTTGAAAAATGCTGGTTTCATGCTGTGCATCTGCATTTTCACACCAATGTCTTTTGCAATCTTTTACAAGCATTTTGTCTTGGTTTCTTGGCTGCACCTGCCCTTGAGTGGCATTTTAAATTCAGTCCCTTCAAAGTCTTATAAATGCTCATCTTGGGTTGCTGGACCAGAAGTGACAAAGGGTCTAGGCACATTTTAACTTTGACGAAATGCAGTATGCGGCTTTTTCATTGGTCGTGTCATCATTACATCTGTTTCTCAGTGCTCAAAAAGTCTGCAAGATCATCAGCCCAAATAGTTGTTTGCAAACAGGAGAAAATTCTAAATAACAGCAACAATAACAAACACATCTTGTACCATCTTTTATTCTGTTTTCGTAATCTGTTCTCAACTTCCCGAGCCATTTCAGAACTCTCCAATTTTGTGTCCCTCTGAGAATCTGGGAGAGAAATTCAGTTCGTGTTTAGGTTTTGATACACAATTCATCATTGTCTGGCTCTGGCCATATTAGATTTCTTTTGAATAGCAAGAAACTGTCAACATCTACTAAGATTTTACTTCTTATACAATGTGAGCTCACAAGATTTAGCAAAAAAGATTTGATGCGAGCTTACATGTTTTTGCAAAAGAAATGGTATGAAAAGAAATTATTTGTGGTTGAGTGGAGTGTCTGGTAATGTTGCAATTTTATGCAAGATTGTAACTTTACACTTTTGGTCATGCAAACAGAAGTCAAAAACACAATCTCATTAATCAAGGTATACTGTATATTGCATAAATGATAGATTGATATAGATAGATATAGATAGATCAAGACAGATCTAGATAGATAAGCTAGTTATATAACACAGGTAGATAAGTGGATGAATTATAAATGTCAGTACATTAGTTAAGCTGCTACATGTGACAATTAACATGACATTTATTAATTACGTAGCATTTCAAAATGTCATCATGTCTATTAATTAATGCTGTAAATAGACTTTGGCTCAATATATATAACTAATTATCATCCATGAATTAAGTTGCCTTTTCAAAATGCATCCATGTTGATGAGAGAAGCATTCTCATAGTCAGAATATATGTATAGCTGTTTCACTACAAATGGTAATTATAAAGTTTTATTCATTGACAAAGCTCCAGTAAAATCTTTCGGCTGGTGATAAAATAACAAAGCCGTGTGATTTTGGTGCTGACCAGGGGCGTAGCCAAGGGGGGGGATATGGGGGTCAGAACCCCCCCCTTTGGACCAAAACTAAAGTCACATTTGCCAGAATTTTAAAAGTAAGTCCTCACAAGTGCCAAAAGTATGGGTAACTTGATGCAAAAATACAATTCTAAAATTCTATTTTTCATCACAAAAGTTTGTTCCAGGGCTTTTCTCGACGCCAGACCCATATTTACGGCAAAATGAGCATTGACTTTACAAAAATTTGAACTATTTCCTTGACCCGTTCTTTTTAGATCTAACCTATCTTTAACATAAATTCTATCTGTTGCAATTTTAGTGCAATTAAGTGTATTTTGCCAGATGAGCCCCATATAACAGCTCTAGTGGGTCAAGAATATAAATCGAAGGAATGTCTACTGGTCGGCTTTGATGTAAATATATGGAAAATGACTTGCAGGCCTGAAAGTTGTTCTTCAGAAACGCCACTTTTATTTTTTTAAATTGTCTTTTAAATGTATGGTATTTTCTTGTGAGAGACACTTTTTACATTCCTTCACTTCACCGAAAGACCAACCAAAAACCATAACCGGTAGCATGTTTGCCAATGGGAGAATGTTGGTTATTTTAAACCCAGAAGTCTATGATAAAGTTTTAAAATCAACGGATTTAGATTCCAGAAAGTCACTCCCTTGCATATTGTACAAGAATTAAAATAGGGGCTGACATATCGAGGGCATAAATTTATGTTATTCGTACCCTAGGGCCTATAGGAGTCTCCAGTGCTGTCTCTGACTATGCTAACAACCCAAGGATGAAAGTTTATATTAACACACTCCCTTGTAACTTGAAAAATACTCCAATCCAAAGCACAAAACAAAATTTAAAAAAACATTGTTCGACACTTTTGCCATATCCTGATCATGGCGCTGAGTAAGGTGGGATTCTCAATTAGTTTGTATAATGATAACTTACAGAAAAGTTTAAAAAAAACAATCATTTCTAGCTTTTAATACCAGACTTTCCATGAAAGAATAATAGCTTCATAATAGCTCAGAATCAATATCCAGCAACATAAAATCCGTTGGCTTTTGGGGGCCTAAAGCGGCCCCCAAACCCTTCGCCGAATAGGCTTCGGCCCTACGGGCCTCGCCAAGGTCATCTGGAACAAAAACCCCCCCCTTACCTGGTTTCTGGCTACGCCCCTGAACTTGATGCAAAAATACAATTCGAAAATTCTATTTTTCATCACAAAAGTTTGTTCCAGGGCTTTTCTCGACGCCAGACCCATATTTACGGCAAAATGAGCATTGACTTTACAAAAATTTTAACTGTTTCCTTGACCCGTTCTTTTTAGATCTAACCTATCTTTAACATAAATTCTATCTGTTGCAATTTTAGTGCAATTAAGTGTATTTTGCCAGATGAGCCCCATATAACAGCTCTAGTGGGTCAAGAATATAAATCGAAGGAATGTCTACTGGTTGGCTTTGATGTAAATATATGGAAAATGACTTGCAGGCCTGAAAGTTGTTCTTCAGAAACGCCACTTTTATTTTTTTTAAATTATCTTTTAAATGTATGGTATTTTCTTGTGAGAGACACTTTTTACATTCCTTCACTTCACCGAAAGACCAACCAAAAACCATAACCGGTAGCATGTTTGCCAATGGGAGAATGTTGGTTATTTTAAACCCAGAAGTCTATGATAAAGTTTTAAAATCAACGGATTTAGATTCCAGAAAGTCACTCCCTTGCATATTGTACAAGAATTAAAATAGGGGCTGACATATCGAGGGCATAAATTTATGTTATTCGTACCCTAGGGCCTATAGGAGTCTCCAGTGCTGTCTCTGACTATGCTAACAACCCAAGGATGAAAGTTTATATTAACACACTCCCTTGTAACTTGAAAAATACTCCAATCCAAAGCACAAAACAAAATTTAAAAAAACATTGTTCGACACTTTTGCCATATCCTGATCATGGCGCTGAGTAAGGTGGGATTCTCAATTAGTTTGTATAATGATAACTTACAGAAAAGTTTAAAAAAAAAAATCATTTTTAGCTTTTAATACCAGACTTTCCATGAAAGAATAATAGCTTTATAATAGCTCAGAATCAATATCCAGCAACATAAAATCCGTTGGCTTTTGGGGGCCTACAGCGGCCCCCAAACCCTTCGCCGAATAGGCTTCGGCCCTACGGGCCTCGCCAAGGTCATCTGGAACAAACCCCCCCTTACCTGGTTTCTGGCTACGCCCCTGGTGCTGACCAATCCCAGGTGACAAATCTGTTTTGTCCAAGCACTTTGATGCTACTTGAAACTGAGACACTTCTTTAATTCTTGGCACTTTGTCATCTCATCGTTATGTCTTTGAGTAAAATGCTCAAAACTCTGCAAGATCGCCAAACAGTTGTTTACAAACTGAAGCAAGTCAAAAAATCCATTCTAACGACAACAAACAACATCTTGCAACACCTTCTATTCTGTTGTTGTAATATGCTCTCACCTTCCCAAGCCATTTCAGAACTCTCCAATTGTGCGTCCCTCTCAGCACCTGGGAGAGAAATTCAGTTCATGTTTAGGTTTTGATACTCAATTCATCATTGTCTGGCTCTGGTCATATTAGATTTCTTTTAGCTGCACCAGTACAGGAGGAAACTAATTGAATAGCATAGCAAGAAACTGTCAACATCTACTAAGGTTCTACTGAGTCTTCTTATCTTATACAATGTGAGCTCACAAGATTTAGCAAAAAAGATTTCATTTGAGCTAGCATGTTTTTGGAAAAGATATGATATAGAAGAAATTATTTGTGGTTGCGTCTGGTAATGTTGCAATTTTATGCATGATTGTAATTTTATACTTTTGGTCATGCAAACAGAAGTCAAACCCACAATCTCAATAATCAGGTATATTGCATAAATGATAGATAGATATAGATGGATCAAGACAGATCTAGCTAGATAAGCTAGTGAACGTAGGTAGATAAGTGGATGAGTTATGAATGTCAGTACGTTAGTTAAGCTGCTACATGTGACAACATGACATTTATTAATTACGTATCAAAATTTCGACATGTCAATTAATTAAGGCTGTATGAATCAAGATATATAACTAATTGTCATCCATGAATTAAGTTGCTTTTTTTAAAATGCATCCATGTTGATGAATGAAGCATTCCTACAGTCAAAATATGCATACTTGCTTGACTACAAATGGTAATTGTATTGCAATTCATTGGCACAGCTCCAGTTAAATCTTTCAGCATTGTGCTAAAATAGCAAAGCCACGTGATTTTAGTGCTGACCAATCCCAGGTGGCAAATCTGGGTTGTCCAGGCACTTTGATGCTACTTGAAAAGTGAGACGCTTCTTTGATTCTCAGCACTATGTCATCTCATTGTAACGTCTTTTTGTAAAATTCTCAAAACTCTGCAAGATCACCAAACAGTTGTTTACTAACCGGACAAAAAATCAAGAAATCCTTGGTACATTCTAACAACAAACAACATCTTGCGACATCTTTTATTTTGTTTTCATATTCTGTGCTCAACTTCCCGAGCCATTTCAGAACTCTCCAATTGTGTGTCCCTCTGAGAACCCGAGTGAGAAATTCTGTTCGTGTTTAGGTTTTGATACACAATTCATCATTGTCTGGCCTCGGCCATATTAGATTTCTTTCGGTTGCACCAGTACATGGGGAAAACTAATTGAATAGCAAGAAACTGTCAACATCTACTAAGATTCTACTTCTTATACAATGTGAGCTCACAAGATTTAGCAAAAAAGATTTGATGTAAGCTAACACGGTAACACCTTTTTGGAAAAGAAATGATATGAAAAGAAATTATTGGTGGTTGTGTCTGGTAATGTTGCAATTTTATGCAAGATCGTAACTTTACACTTTTAGTCCTGCAAACAGAAGTAAAAAATAATCTCATTAATCAAGGTATACTGCATAAATGATAGATAGATATAGATAGATCAAGACAGATCTAGATAGATAAGCTGGTTATATAACATAGGTAGAGAAGTGGGTGAATTATTTAAGCTGCTACATGTCACAATTAACATGACATTTATTAATTACTTAGCATTTCAAAATGTCAACATGTCTATTAATTAAGGCTATAAATTGACTTTGTCTCAATATATACAACTAATTGTCATCCATGGATTAAGTTTTGATAGTTTTGATGAATGAAGCATTCCTACAGTCAAAATATGTATACCTGCTTCACTACAAATGGTAATTGTATTGCAATTCATTGGCACAGCTCCAGTTAAATCTTTCAGCATTGTGCTAAAATAGCAAAGCCACGTGATTTTAGTGCTGACCAATCCCAGGTGGCAAATCTGGGTTGTCCAGGCACTTTGATGCTACTTGAAAAGTGAGACGCTTCTTCAATTTTCGGTACTTTGTCATCTCATCATTACGTCTTTTCTAAAAGTGTTTAAAAAGTCTGCAAGATCATTAGTCCATGCAGATACTGGTTTACTAACAGGAAAATATCAAGAAATCCTTAGTACATTGTAACAACAACAAACACATCTTGTACCATCTTATATTCTGTTTTCGTAATCTGTTCTCAACTTCCCAAGCCATTTCAGAACTCTCCAATTGTGTGTCCCTCTGAGAATCTGGGAGAGAAATTCAGTTCGTGTTTAGGTTTTGATACACAATTCATCATTGTCTGGCCCAGGCCATATTAGATTTCTTTTGGCTGCACCAGTACAGTTGGGAAACTAATTGAATAGCAAGAAACTGTAAATATACTGTAATATGGGGTGAATTGGCACAGAATTGGCCGTTTTTCTGTCATAGCATGGACAAAATCAATCTAGAAATCAAAATTTGGTGTCAAATTGTGTCTCGGCACAAGGTCTAAGTACCCCTAGAAGCTTGAAATGATATCTCTAATTGCCAATTCTCAAGGTCCAGAAAACCACTGTCCCAATTCACCCCTTACTTTGGGTTGAATCAGGACAGTCCATTATTTCCACTATCAATACTCCCTACCTACTTTGAATGATTGCTACTTGTGAATAGATATTAGAAAACATGTTCAACATGCCAGAAAAACATTTTGAGGAAAATCTGACATCAATTTCTTTGATAATATGCAGATTTTAAAAAATGTGATAAATGACTGAAAACTGTTATAATTTGCAGTTTTCTTCTAATTTTTCTAGTAATTGATAATTCTGGACTAACTTTATTTGAAATAATGCCACATTCAATAGTATTCATCAAAAAGCTACTCCACAACACTTGAATGAAAATTAGTATGGTTATTTTGGTTAATCCGGAAAATTTGCCATTCCCTGGATTTGCACCCAGGACCAAACATACACCATCCCATATCCAGTCTTTATTTATGCTCTCCTAAACACATATTAGGCAGATTTTAAAGTTTGCTGCTAGTTTGGTAGCTCTAGTATTTATACTTGAATTGGTATAAGCAAAGTTTTGACCACCTTGTAAAAAGACATTCCTGCAGCGCCAAGTTTAAGGTGCTGTAGCTCCTCACTGCCTGCAGTTAGAAATACAAAATTCTACCACATTATTCCTAATGCAAGTAGAAATTGGTGCTTTTGAGCAAATACAATGTCTCCCTGTTCTGCCCCGATTCACCCCAGTGTCTCAATTCACCCCATATTACGGTACTAAGATTCTACTTCTTATACAATATGAGCCCAAAGATTTGGCAAAAATGATTTTTATGCAAGACAACACATTTTTGGAAAAGAAATTATATGAAAGGAAATTATTTGTTGCTGTGTGGCAATATGGCAATTGTATATAAGATTGTAATTTGTACCTTTTGCCAAATGGAAGTTAAATTTCACAGATAGATAGTGGATGAAATATGAATATTAGTATGTAACAAGATGACATTTAATAATTACGTGCCATTTTAAAATGTCAACTTGCCAATTAATTAAGGCTGTAATTTGGCTCTATATATACCACTAATTGTCAAGTACATTACATTCAGATACAATAGGTGGATCTTGGATTATTGTTAAGGAATGGTTATTTTAACAGTCAAGTATTTTTATCTTTTAGTTTTTTTAAATATGGAATAGCCTACACTACCGGTAAGGGAGACCGGGGCGCCTTGGTCCACTTTTTTATTTCTTGGCTCTCAATCAAAACTTCTTTAAAATATATGACAATTAATTTACTGACTGACTTCTTAACATTTACACTACCCCAATGCCAATCCAAGTCTATCTACATAGTATAGTTTTAGAGAAAAATCAGATTAAAAATATGTCCCCCGGAAAAGACCCAATACTACACTCCTGCTCATAAATATGGAATACTCTTTTGGAAAAAAAGTGTCAAATAAATGTAAATATCAGAGTGTGAATAAAAGCAAGGTCCGTCGTAAAGGTCAAGACATCTTCTCTAATCTCTCCTTGAAAGCCTTAACTACATTTTTTGCAAGAATTTTTAGTTTTTGGTTTAATGCCCATCATCCTAAAAAAACCCCTGAATTTCCATATTATTTCGTGCTGCTGTAACTTTTCCTGTAGGGTTAACGCTGCAGCATGCATTTTAAACTACAGCATGTTCTTCTCTTTAGCTATCATTGGAAGTAGTTATCATTGAATCAGACCAACGTGTGCACCAGCAGAAGTTGCTAAAGTTGTCAATTTCAATGGAGAATGTTGAAGTATTTCATATTTATGAGCAACGGTGTAGTTTGATAGAAGGGAACCCAAAATTTTCATTGGACCTTCATGAGCAAAATCCCAGCTGGATGTCGTTCAAATGAGACATTAAATAGGTGGCCCCTTGTATCAATGTCTGTGCTGTGCTGGGCAAGTAAAAGATCCCTCACATGGGGTTAATGCGTAACCTGTTGAGGAATGTCGCTCTCTCTCACATCTCATCAATCAACGCTCGTGTACGGCCAGAACTGGGCTTAGAGGTTCCCAATTATCGACGCTACCATATCGCACCTAGCTATACTAAATCTAGGACTTCTGCTATGCTACTAAGTTTCAAAATTCAAGAAGAATGTGACCAAGTTAGAAATACAATATTTATTCTTTATTGTACAGCAAATGGGTGATATTTACAGTGAGTCAAGAAAAATAAATATTCCATGATTTTGATTTTAATGAATTCATGACTATTACCTACAAGAATATTAGAACGAAATTCTGCCATTTTAAATTCATAATTGTTCTTCATTTAGACAGTTCTTAAAAACAGAATTTGGAGAAAAGGATGTGACGCCACATAGAACCACGGACACGAGCGCTTAGGGCATGTCATCTTCCGTGTCGATGGCTTCTCGTTTTGTTCTGTAGCCGGGAGCTGAAAAGAGAAAGAAATGCATATAAATCACAAGTTGCAGGGAAAAAAACGGTGCAATGTTGTTTACAAGTTATTGCTTTGGTTAGAGGCCTATGGGAAGTTTGGGAATGTCAGTGATACCACCACCAATCCTATTTGTTGTTATTGTAACTGTAATTTCTCTCAGTCATGCACTGCAATGCAGGCACGGAATTCATGGTCGCCTTCCACAATGATACAGCTCAGGGCAGCCATAGTATGGTACCCATGGGCAGAGACGAGAGGAACATTGTCCAAGGTTCCCATGCCATATCATTCTCCAGTGTTGGTCATCGTCCTGTGATTTTGAAACAGGAGAAGACTTGGAGTCTGGCGTATACGCTATTCCCAATTGGGAATGATATTGATAGGACTCATTCACTGCCCTGCATCTTTTTACTCGAACGTCTGATCAATGAATGTAAAGTTTGGTGGTCTTGAATATTTCATCCTATCAAAAGATATAATTTTGAGTTTAATCATTGTAGGCCTAACTCATTTTTATGTTTCAAAAACACCATAACAGGTGCTCTGTTCAATCTTTCGATTTGAAATATTTATATTTTTTTGGTACTTTGAAGACATCTCTGTCTAATTGTGTCAACATTTTAAGTCCTTGTCATACTTACGTGGAATCTCAAGTTATTTTCTATGCTGTTGAACTGTGATGTCAGAGATGACACTATTCTAGCATTGCAATATATTTAAATTAACTTCAAGCTGTGATGTCATTTTAAACTAGGTCAGATTCCCCAGCTTCTAGCCAATGCGAATCCACCAAACTGAGCATCACAGTTTCAACTCAGTGTCAGAGTGAAAATTGGGTCTGGGAAAACCCATGCAAGTTTGACATCACAGCCTCTCAGCCAATGGGCTGCCAGAACAAATATACATAACATAAGCCATGTGTTTACAAACAAATTGTCAAAGCCTTCTGTTTATACCTATACCAACTTCCATCAAAGTTTAAAGTTGTAACTTAGCAAGTTTGTAGATTAATCAAACAACTCTGTGGGGATTATAACAGTTGTCTACTGTGAATGCTCACAAAGCTGCCATTTGGTAGGATTAGACTGGTGATTGCTGTGATAAATCATTGGGATCACAAATGTAATGCTTCCTTCAATATATCAATGTTTGAACTGTGATGCATAGTTTACTGTCAGCCCATTGGCTTCCAAACTGTGATGACATGGTTGCAGGGGCTATCCCTGATAAAATTCTTACTCTCACACTGTGTTGAAACTGTGACGCTCAGTTCAGGAGGATCAACATTGGCTAGAAGCTGGGGAATCTGACCCAATTTGAAATGACATCACAGCTTGTAGTTTTAAATTTACATATATTGCAATGCTAGAATATATTCATCTCTGACATCACAATGAACAGCATAGGAAAGAACTTGAGATTCCACATAGATATGACAAGGACTGTAATACATTTATATTGCTACACACTTCAAAAGAAAGGACATTGAAGAAAAACTTTACAAAGTATGGGGCACAAAACCCTATAATATCCAACCATGGACTTTTTCAAAAACCTACAGAGCCCGGATATGACCATGTCTGAGACTGTGAAGTAAGCTGTGAAACTTGCAAATTAAAATTGAAGGATTTTTATGGATCCACTGCTCAAAGTAGGCAATTTAGATTCATATTCTCTGCGATGGAAAATGAACAGCTGGAAAAAAATACACATGATTCCTTCAAGTGTCAAAAATACTGCTGGGTATATCTCTTTCTTGAATCGACAATTTTAATTCTGAAATTAATACGTGAACCGTCACAAAACTCCATAAGAGATAGAAGATGTTGCTATCTATCTATCTATCTATCTATCTATCTATCTATCTATCTATCTATCTATCTATCTATCTATCTATCTATCTATCTATCTATCTATCTATCTATCTATCTATCTATCTATCTACCTATCTACCAATCTACCTATCTATCCATCTATCTATCTATCTATCTATCTATCTATCTATCTATCTATCTATCTATCTATCTATCTATCTATCTATCTATCTATCTATCTATCTATATCTAGCACTCTATATCTTATATGTATCTTATCTATCTATATCTTATCTAACTCCCTTCCCATTTGTCTGTCTAAACAAAAATACAACCATATCCTCTTTCACATCTTTAAATATTCATTAGTGTATAGTTTAGTTATTTGTATATTTCTCATATATGTAGTTTCGGGTATGATATATTTAAAATCTACATACATGCATATTCCCAGGAAGTAATAGTAAACCATATGTAAGGTTTTAATCCGTGTAATCCATGTATGTATATGAAAATAAACCAGTTCTATGTCATGAACATCTGACAGAGAGTATGTGGTTATGGCATGGAATTAGTGCTGAACAGTTTTTAAAAGAAGTACCCCAAGGTCACATTAACTTAAAGACCTCTAATATCTCTGATTTGTAAGAATGTCTGTCTATAAAAGTCAAAGTGAAAAACCCTAATTTAAAATGGATAGAGGATGCAAAAACAATCCATATTATAATGTCTTTGTTCCATGACCATTGACCAAATTAAATATATATTTCTTGAATCTTGACTTTGAAAAACTAGAACCATCAAAAATATTTCAGCTTTATGAATGACTTTAGGATTTTTCACCATCTATCTAAAGTAAATTCCTCCTTGCTTTCAAAATTTTTCCCAATAAATGCAGTGGTGATACCATTAAAATGCTGTCTCTGTTCGGGACTGTCAAGTGGCAGCAGAATGCTGACAGTCCCTGGAAAATTGAATTGGGTCAAAAATAATTTGATCTTTTTTGGACAGATCACCAGATCAGGTCGCACAACAGCTGTCCATATTACTACGCCTAACTACTTTCATAAAGCATGGTTGCCGGCAAATATCCAGTTCACTGCTTTGAATGAAAATGTTTGGAAATCATGAGACAAAAGAAGTTTTGAAACTTTCGCATACACAGGGATGATTTTACTCATCAGAGGTTTGATGGTATGCAATCTACTTATGCCATATAGTGCATGTTAAATTGTGGTCAGAAAAGGGTCCAAAAAGAATGCACTCTCACATATTCATGTGTCCATACAAAGCCAATGCTTTTGCTTTGTGTAATCAATAATGCTCAATTGTATTTATTGTGTTACTTTATGGAGATTTATTAACTAGGGCAACAATATAATTCACAATTTCATAAAAGCCGTGTTACACTCAGCAAAATGTCATGTGCATGCCACAAGTGGCCCCCTCTATACTGGCAATATATGTGAACTACAATGTATACATCCTCCATGATAAAAAATAGTTCCAACTTATTTTGGTATTTACAAGCTGTCTGCTTAAAATTGAAGCCAACCAAAGTCAGATTAGACACTTGTAGTGATGCAGACCGGACCACCTTTTAGAGGGTGGTCCGGTATTTACGAAAGTGGTCCGGTCCTGGTCTGGTCCAGGGTTAGGTGTTCCGATTTTGTTACTGGACTGGTCCAGAAGCGGTCCATCGGCATTTCGAAAATTATGATAAAAATGAGGGTTTGAACAAGCTGTATGACATAAATTTTATTTTTAGATATGACAAAATTGATGCCACACCCTTCATGACATGAAAAATCACTGGACCGGTCCGGACCGGCACTTTACCGGTCCGGTCCGGACCGGCACTTTATGGGTCAGGTCCAGCACTGGACCGGTTTTTTGTGGGTGGTCCGGTATTTTAGTGGTCCAGGGCGGGACCGCGGACCAGACCGGTCAAAGGCGGTCCGGTCTGCATCACTAGACACTTGCAGAGTTTTTGGAAATAAACTAGACCATCACTAAATGATGAAACTGTCCTGGGTTTCTCCCACACTGTCCTGGTTTGTTCCAGATGATGAAATTCGTTTGACCGCTCACAGGAGCTCGCGAATTTTGCACCCTAGGTGGCAGCAAATAGCGGTAAACTTGTAGACAGTTTAAAATGACAAAAGCCAGCAAGTAAAGAAACACCTACTAATCCCCTTAGAAGGCAATTTTAAAAGTGCATTGATATTGTTTTGCTCACAGAACCATGCAGGCAGAGTGGCAGACATACACAAGCAAGCAGATTTGACCTAGAGGGAAAATATCAGGGATAACTGAAAAGCTGTGAAATAACACTTTGACCTAATTCAATGTTCAGGAGTCATCACCCTGGACAGTTTTGGTATTATAAGGGACAATACATGGCTGGTCATGGAATAAATAAAATTATGATATTTGTGATGCTTGCTTGAATTTGGAGCAGGATGCCTGACGAACAGGCTTGATGTCATGCTCTCAGCTTCATGTCTCAGCTTGGGCAGCTGACAAATCACTGGCCTATTTGATCTCATGCATGATGTCATTTTCTGAATGAAAACTTTATACATTCAAATTTGTATCACCTAGAATGAATATAACTTTCAACTAACAAGTTAAAGCCTTCCATTGAATTGTCATATCATGAACCTGCATGCTTGTCATGTTTATGTCAGAAAACATCATGTAACATATATGCTTATAATTCATCATAATATTTGAATCCCTTATAAATAAATTACTCATATAATTAGATTTGAACATACATGATTCGATCACCATAATTCTTTGTGGCATACCTCTAAATAATTGAAGACAATGCATCCGGAGGCATAGCACAAATAACACAACATGGCCAGATCTCCCTGGCCTCTCAATTATGATGGCTATATTTGCAATTCAGATTTTCTCTCTCTATAAATCATAACAGTGTCTGGCTGTCATTTAGATATACAAACCACACTGGTAGCTTTCTACATTGCATAAAATTGACAGAAAACAAAATGATAAATTGATGTGTTACCTGTTCTGACAGTGCTGGTTTAAAATTATGTGAAATTCGTGATGTGCTGCCATTGGGTCAGTGCTAAACAACCGCAACCAACATGCTTGTGGAAACATGGATTCTTATCCCATGAGATGAAAGCGAGGCCAATAAAATTTCAATTCACTTATCAACGATTTTGACCATATGTAGAGCTCAGTTTGCAGAGAAAAGAATATTGGCAGCCATTTGTTTCCTGCAAACCGTACATAATCCTCCTTTGTAATGCAATATGTTTTCATGTCATCAGATAAGTATTCTTGCATCCACCAGCAGTTTGGTTGGGATGTTTAGCAATGACCCAACGGCAAAATATAACCAATGCATTTATCTTACTTTCAATACTACCTCTAGCTATATTGCTATAGTGAAAGTGTATGTGGTGCAGATCTAGACTTGATATAAATATCAGTTGCTGAAGTGGTTAATATGAATTCATGGGGATATATACTTCTTCTCTGCAGTATTTTTGTGATTTATTGACACCTTGGCAGGGTCTAAGTGAATAAATTTGGAGTGTTCACTGCACAGTATTTTACCATCAAGCTCGCAGTAACTTCTGCTAGGCTGCTTGCTATATTTTGCCATGCTGTGTCAAAAAAGATGTGGTCGACTTCGTCGGGCCTTATTTTTTATATAATATGGGGATATTGATGAATTCTGGTACATGTAACAGAAACTGTGCAACTAATGTTTATTCACAACAATTGACCTGTCTGTATCACATCCGGTATCCAAAAGGTGCAATGTAAATTTGTGAACAAAATCCCATTTAATTCCATGCATGTTATTTCAAATTTGAGACCAATATCTTTCAAAATAAGCAATCTGAGACTGTTTTCATCAATATTCAGAAAAACACAATTCATATGGCAAGAATTGAAATAGACCTACATATTTAAATGCACTTCAAAAATATGTCAAAAATAAGTGGAGCTTAAATATCTTTTATGCTTCACTAAACAATAATTTCCATTTGAATCACAATCCATTTGCTTCTTCCTTCCTGGAATTCAAGCCGGAATATTTACCACCGAAATATAAATATTGTGGCTTTGAATTTAAATTTTAAAGTGCGGTATCAGCATTAACACTTTTACACTGTTACATCGTCAAACTGCTGATCTGTTCACTAAATGTTTACTGTAGCTGTTTACGTTTGACTTAAACGATCCATTTGCGAAAAATGTTTTTTCCATCTGCAATGTATGCAGATTATGTTTATGAAAGTTATTTTGAGCCAGATCATTTACAAATTTGAACTTGTCAATGCTGCTGTTTACTAAGTGTTTAGCTTCAAAGTACATGTATACAGAGTGGCTGTACTCATGAATTCATAGACTTTGCTATTTAAAAAAAATTAAATTCAAATGAGTTCTGCACACAAATACCTCCCCCGCCATGACTTTTTGTACCCCGAGTAGAAGCATTGAATAAACCCGGTAAATGTAAAATTATAAAAGCTAATCTACAATTTCTGTTTTCTCTGCAACAGTGTCTGGCCAGAGTGACCAGTGGCACAGGCTGCCTCATGTATATATATAAAAGCTTAACTGGAAGCTTTGCAATGTGCATAAAATTGTCAGAAAACTCAATGATAAATTGACATGTTACCTGAATATGTCATTTTGCCTCTTACCATACAGAAAAGAGATATTTATCTACAGCAGACTTCTTTATATTGTGCTGTACAGACTTCACTTCACTTTACTATTGAATCAATAACAATTATTGCTGAAAAGGTTTTACAGGATTTTACAGAATATATTATATTTCTTCACCAAAATATTCGTGTGATTTATTGACACTATGGCATGGCCTAGTTGGATAAATGCATAGCGCTCACTACTAAGTTATTTTACCATAAATCTTGCAGTTACTTCTGCTAGGCTGGTTGCTATCATGCTATGCTGTGTCTAAAAAGATGTGGTTCTCTTGGTTGGGCCTCATTTTTGCTTTTAAAATATCAGATATCCTCTCATATAAGCTCCTGCAATCACCCTATGCCTCGTTGTTGTATCCTCCTTCTGTCCTAATTAGCCTACTTATTATGTACTGAGGACTTCCATCCAATCACTTATCTTGTTATGGGACAGAGACTGTACTCCATGCTCCACATACATATATCATCAAATAAATTTATGTCAAAAAGTAAAGGTGTAGTAAAGATAAACCTGAAGATTTAAATGGGAAATGTTGACAAATTATGTCCCAATATTGAAATTTATTAAACATGTTTGTGAAAAAATTACTTTCTATTTTCAAAAAATTGATTATAGAAGGGAAAGCAATGTATTCTGATATATGTAACAAAACTTCTAGTTACACAGGGATGGGTAACTAATGTTTATTCACAAAAATTGACCTGTCTGTATGATGTCCGGCATCAGAAATGTACAATGTCAACTTTCTAACAAAATCAATTTAATTCAGTGCGCATAATTTAAAGTAAGAGTCATCCTTTACAATAAGAATTGTGACACCATGCTACATCAATATCAAGACAAGCACAATTCAAATTGTAAGAACTGATATAGACCTCCATAGGCATAATCTTATAAATGCAATTCAGAAATATGTCGAAAGAAGTGGAGCTTTAATATCTTTTCTGCATCACTTAACAATAATTTCCATTTGAATCACAATCCATTTGCTTCTTCCTTCCTGGAACATCAGCAAGTATATTTACCATCCAAATATAAATGTTGTGGCTTGGAATTTAAATTTTAAAGTGCGCTATCAGCATTGACACTTTTACACTGTTACATTGTGAAACTGCTGAGCTGTTCACTAGCTGTTTACTGTAGCTGTTTACGTTTGACTTAAAAACGATCCATTTGCGAAAAATGTTTTTTCCATCTACAATGTATGCAGATTATGTTTATGAAAGTTATTTTGAGCCAAATCATTTACAAATTTGAACTTGTCAATACTGCTGTTTAGCTTCATAGTACATATATGCAGAGTGGCTGTACTCATGAATTCATAGACCTGGCCACTTTTTTAATTATTCAAATGAGTTCTGCGCAAAATAAGTCCCCCGCAATTACTGTGCGTACACCATGTACAACAAATACTAAATAAACCCAGCAAATGTGTAATTATGAAAGCTATATTTGCAAGTTAGATTTTCTCTGTAATAGTGTCTGGTTGTATTTGCCTCCTTATATGCTAATATTATACAAGCCACATTGGAAGCTATGCAATGTGCATAAAATTGTCAGAAAACTCAACGATAAATTGACATGTTACCTGAATATGTCATTTTGCCTCTTACCATACAGAAAAGAGATATTTATCTACAGCAGACTTCTATATATTGTGCTGTACATACTTCACTTCACTTTACTATTGAATCAATAACAATTATTGCTAAAAAGTTTTTGCAGGATTTTACAGAATATAATCTACTTCTTCAACAAAGCATTCTTGTGATTTATTGACACCTTGGCATGGTCTAAGTGAATAAATGCCTAGTACTCACTGCCCAGTTATTTTACCATAAAGCTTGCAGTAACTTCTGCTGGGCTGGTTGCTATCTTGCTATGCTGTGTCTAAAAAGATGTGGTTCTCTTGGTTGGGCCTCATTTTTGTTTTTGATATATCAGATGTCCTCTCATATTCAAACTGCTATGTTGGACAGCACCTTCAATCATCCTATGCCTCATTGCTGTGTCCTCCTTCTGTCCTAATTAGCCCCACCATTACATACAAATCTAAGTACTGCATGTAAAGCTCAAATTAATCATCCATCCATCCTCATACAAACTGCATGACTTTACATACAATGTATTATGGACAGGCTGCTGGTGCCATTTTAAGACAGTGAACACAATCTGTTTAGGCCTACATGGAGTGAAGCTGAGGACTTCCAGTCGCTTCTCTTGTTGTAGGACAGAGTCCTTTCTCCATGTATCATCAAATAAATTTACGTAAAAACTAAAGATGCAGAAAAAATATTCCTGAAAAATGAATGGGAAATGCCGACAAATTATGTTCCAATATTGAATTTCATTACACGTTTTTGCAAAAAAAAAAAAATTTTTTGAAATTAATTATAAAAGGAAAAGAAAATGTATTCTTCTATGTAACAAAACTTCAAATTACATACACAGGGACAGGCAACTAATGTTTATTCACGACAACTGACGTCCAGAATCACAATGTCAATTTTCTCTCAAAATAAATTTAATTCAGTGCACATAATTTAAAGTAAGAGTCAGTCATCTTTTGCAATGAGAAATCTGACACCATGCCACATCATAATTCAGATAAGCACAATTCAAATTGTAAGAACTGATATAGACCTCCATAATGTTACATAAATGCAATTCAGAATATGTTTAAAGAAGTGGAGCTTAAACATCTTTTATGCCTCACTTAACAATAATTTTCATCTGAATTGCAATCCCATTTGCTTCTTCAAACCTGCCTGGAAATATAGCCGGCATATTTAAATGGTGTTGCTGTCAGCCTGTCAATTTAAATTTTAAGTGCTGTACCAGCATTAATATGTTTACATTGTTACAACGTGAAACAGCTGATCTGTTCACTAAATGTTTTTACTAAAGCCATTTGCAATCTGCATTAGTATTTGAGTGATCCTGTTGTTAAATCAGTTTTTTTTCTAGATATACAGATTACCTAAGTTATTCTGGGCCAAAAAACAAATGGCCTAAACAAATTTTCTATGTTGCTATTTTAGCCTTAGGACCACTCATAAGCCACTGTTTGTAATGTAAATTGCTGCTAAATTGAGAATAACACAAGTTCTCAAGTTCATGCGAGAATTTCTCTTCTTTGTCGTGATGTGTACTAACGCTGTAAAATTTGAAATCTTAAGTCAGCTTAACCCTTGTAGCCGCAACCGATTTTGGGTACACAAAGCCGCAATGGGGGCCTCTGAGGCCCCCTCCCTTTCTCAACTCTCAAATAAACAATGTTTTGAAAATTTTACACTAAAAGTAGTATTAGTATATTAAATCATGTCAAAATGGAGTATAGTGGCAGTGAAATTGGGAACAAATGTAATCGTATCGCTAAGAATATGAAATAACTTTCCATCAAATTTTTTTAGGTAAATTTATATACAAACTTTACTCAAAATGCAAATAAATGTCATTTTAATTATGTTGAAATGGACTGACAGGTAAATATCAGCCCTCCAAACATACAAAAGTGACTGCATTGATCATGATTTGATCTGTCATAAGTGGCAGCACAGGTGCAGTATTTATCAACAACACATATGACATGCACAAGGGTGGGGGCCTACGAGGCCCCCATTGCGGCTTTGTGTCCGAAAAACGTTCAAACTCTTGCCAGAGACCATGTTCAATATTGATAAATTCACAACTTTTTGATGTTGTTTGAGATTAGTTGCACTAGGATTACATGACATCTGCAATGTGATTGACCAAAAATTGTGCGAGATACTAAAGCGAAAAGTTCCGGGGGGGCCTCCGAGGCCCCCATTGCGGCTACAAGGGTTAAATGATTGAGTGAAATGGTTGGCTTGCACAATTCCTTTGAGTTGACATAGCTTGTGTCATCCTGTGTCAAAAGAATGAGATATTCTAATTGATGTTTAGCTTCTACGACGGACTGACCAAACAAATTTTCTTCTGACGAAAAAAAAAAGGCTCACTATATATTGCTGGTTGAGCTTGGAGGGACTGGTGGTTGGTGACGTTTATCATAACGACATGTCAACAAAACTCAGCAGAAGTTTTGCTACTGACTTCATGATCTAATTCGGGTCTTGCAACATGAAAGTGAGTTGTCGAAAGCAGTAAAGACTTTGTGAACGTTTACTGCTAACTTTTGTGACAAAAGCCTTAGCAACGAATGCCATTTTGAATTTTGAACGCCCAGGCTTATATTTTTCTCAAGACATGAACTTTCAAGCAGCCACACAGTAGAAAAAACAGCTGAAAACTATTGAAGCTCGTGGCGTAGGGTGACTCCTCACTATAATAAATTAAAAAAAGTCATGGTTCAATTGAACCGCGCCATGTTCTGAAAGGGACAGAAGAGTGTTACAGAAGAAGAAAAGATAAATCGGCAAAAAACCAGGACGTTGTGTTTTAATCACATTTGGAGCAACTATTCTAATGTCTCCGTTGTCACGTGATCAAGTCAACTTTTCATTCTAACTTCAAACTTTCTATGGCAACCTTTTTCAACTCAAATTGTGTTGCACAATTTCATGATGTCCCTCTCACACAATACTGTACAGAAACTCCATCATGGAACATCTTTAGATTAATTCTGAACATTCAATGGGCAAGGCTGGAGTGATCGGGTGTCAAAGACTTTAATCTGTGCGCTCACATCCTGCACAGAAATGGATTACAATGGATTATAATGGAATAGGCAAGTAGAATCTTAGAAGAATAGATTAGGGTAGATTAGTATAAGCCATTCTCTGGGAATATAGAATTGGATAGAATAGGATCGAATAGGTCATTCACTTAATTGAGAAACTTGAGATAAAGAATCGAAGTTCAAAGCATGTGATTAGTAGGAAGCGTGAGGATTTGGGCACTTTCCCCCCTAATATGCTATATATCTACCAGTACAGTCCAGGCAACCATGTACAGTACTTTGGTAGTGCACTGGTCAGTTTTGCACTGTTGCGGTCAGGTTTGTAGGTGACAGACTGTGAGCATGGGAGGGAAATGCTACAGTTGCAATCCACCAGTCACAAAGTGTGATATTGTATGTCCTTTTAGAGATGTTTGTCTGTTTATTTTCCAGTAAATCAGACTGTTTAACTTTCAAATTTATTGCTGATAATTGATTTAATACATTTACTTTACAAGTTAGTTTCCCAAATTATTGCAGTCACAATATTATAAAGAAATTTGAGTAAATTTAAAAGACTTTACGATAACGAATAAGTTTGTTACAATATAGTGTTGTGCATAATTCAGAGACACATTAATTGAAAGTAGTCAGATTAATCAAATAAATCATTGACACACTTGAAGAATATACAGCTGATAACTTAATTTTACTGAGTCACGATTTTATGTGAATTAATAATTGAAGATAGCCTTAATGACAGGAATTGTCAGCCTTGGTAATGAGGGTTTAGGCCTGATGAACTTCCTCCTAAATGTTTGATTTAGATAATCATCTCATTCATGTTTCAACATTAACTTAACCCCTATGGAACTATAGTGCTTCCTGAAACATTATACATGCTTGCAGATTAACTTATTAACAAGAGATCAAGGTACTTATAACATTCTATGAATTAAGGGCCAACAGAGAGGTAGGGAAGGCAGATTAAATATAGCACTAAAGATAGATCATGGATAAGGGAAGGGTAAAGGGAAGGTATTATGATTACAAAGACCGTTAAAGGCAGTAAAGGGGCAACTATTATATCAAGGGGGGGGGGGTGGAATTTATGAACATAAATAATTCCTTGGCCAGTTTTGGTAAATAAATTAATTCTTTTCAGGCAGTCCTGAAGTGAATCATTTCTGTGAACATGGTATGGTTTGATATCGGGTATACATTTCCTTGAAATAAATAAATTCCCATGCATGAAAACTCCAAGTTTATGCCATATGATATATTTCAATTTGTTTATTTAAGTGAGAGCAATTATGATTTACAAAAATTGACACCTGAAGCTAAATAATCGTTTACCGTCTGATATACATAAGGCTAATTCATGCACTGTAACCAGTGATGACGTAGAGATCACTGACTGTAACATTTGAATTTTAAGTTGGCTTTGATGATTGAGTGAGATGGTTGCACAATTCCTTTGAACTAACATAGATTGTTGTTTTAAGTTACAACAAGGGACAGATTATCAGAACTTAAAACAACAAGCCATGTTAGCTAAAACAAAGTGTGCAACCATCTCACACAATCATTTGAGCTGACTCAAAATTTCAAATTTACAGTGTGCCTTATCACTGCTCATGACCTATTTGAACCTTTCCAGCGGGCAATCAAAGAAATTGCAGAAAATAAAAAAGTTGTCAAGCCAATTACTCACTGACACTCATGCAAGGGGAAATGGCACAATGTCAAAAATATTGAAACACAAGTAATCACATTTCAAGGATATTGGGCTCAAGTTTTGTTTGTTAATTAATTGCCCTTGAAATTTAAACTGTTTGTTTTATAAAGAAGCAATAAAACAGACATCAATCAGAGAAAAGGAAACTTAAAGCAATTGAAAACTGCTTGCCAAGAAATTAAATACCCCTGTTGGGCTATTTGTTTTCTAGTTTTTCTGGCAGTATTTTTGCATGTTTCTGCCTTTCTTCAATGTTGGTGCTTTATTGGAAATAAGTCTAATACATGGGTTTACTCTTTTTGAAAGACACATCTTCTTATAAATTGTTAATGGTTTTGGGAATCTCTTTGAAATGGAACTGATTCACTGTATTAAAAATATCAACAATATTTAAACACAAACTGCATGCCACGTGACAAAATAATCTTAAATCTTGCAATAGCAACAGATGAATACGGCTCCGTGGTATAGTGGGTAGCATCCCCGCCTTGTACACATGAGGACGTGGGTTCGATCCCCGCTCTGGCCATGTCCAGAGGTTACACTATGATAACGATTGGTATGATTGCCGTTAAGTATGGTGAGCGCTGGTGAGCAGATTTATCTGGAATCGGCGCTATATAAAATCACACTGTATTATTATTATTATGAATTGCTAGAGGTGTCAGTAGTGGGATTGTTACTCTGGACTATGGAACAATGAATCAAGTAAGCTTCCCTGAACTAACATCTTTTGACTTTGACTTATGTTGTGCTGGTATTCCCCGGATCAGCCGGGCAGCTCAACCTCCATCTTTGTGGAGGAAGCTGCACTTCTTAGTATGTTGAGTGACCACAGTGTGGTGATGAGCTAGATGAGAGGACTAGGGGTCTGGCACAAGACTGTCTGATTCAGGGATGTCCAGGGTCTTTTAATTGTCCCACCATAGAATACTGCATGGATGCAACCATAGGCGTACGGCGCGCGATTTTTGGGGGGGGGGGGGGTGAGCGACATTTGCCCGAATATTAAGATCTAGATTTAATACCATTTTAAATGAAATAGCCTTGAAATCATTAATCTTCAATAGTGATTATTTAATCATCTGCCCCAATTTTTTAGCCTTTTTGCCCGAATCTTACTTTTTACAAAACTTTTGGGGGACGATCGCCCCCCTGGCCCCCCTCCGATACACCTATGGATACAAACCGCCTCCATTTGGTGTCCCATGGGCTCTGACTAAAGTACGTTCCCGGTTGAAATTTGAATCGATGTCCTCAGAGCCAGTGGACAAGTGCCGTTAGCCATTAGGGAGCCAATTTTTAGGCCACTCTGTTTTCACAAGTTCCATTGAATGCAATCTAACAGGAATGTCAGTCATCATTGACACAACAAATAAGAAATGACAATAGACCTGAAAACAAGCTGAAAGGATGGATTTAACAAAAGGAAGGACTGACAGAAAGACAGAACAACAGCAAGAATGGAACACTGATAGTGATAGACAAGGAAGAAAGAAGGGAAAAAATAAAGAAGAAAAAAGTAAGAATCGAAGAAAGATAGAAAGAAATGTAGAGAAAGGCAGACAAGAAATAAATTAAAGGCAAAAAACAAGTGTGAAGTAAGAAAATGGTACCATCAGGATTCAGGAGGATAAGCAACTGGAAAAAGGTCAACAAAAGAAATATAAAACCAGAAAGAAAAAGTGTCAAAGAAACCAAATAATAGAAAATCTAAGAAAACAATACCCACAAAAACAATATGCATCATTCTTGTAGAATTGTATAGCTATCCTGGGTTTAATAAAACCATTTTAGGAGCTGGGAAAAGGAATAATTTTCATGAACATTACTGTTATGTTTATGCGTGTTTATGGGTTTGTAAATGGGTTATGGAATGGTTATGGAAATCTTATAATGCATAAACTGAGGGAGGCATTGCATTTGCATTTTATTGCTGGGCTTATAGGCTTTTTGTATTCACTTTTATCAAGCTATTTTTCTTCATGTGAGCCACAGAAAGCAGGTGCAATTTGCTTATTTCCTTTTAAGAAATACACAGGGGACATTTCGCTCCTTGCAACCTTGGATTTTAGATGAATATTGTGGATTATCACAACTTGCAAGAGCCCCACAAAAATTTGATGATTCAGAAGTTCTCAACAACAAAAATAGTACTCATCTACTTTAAAGTCTTCAGAGAATCAAATATGATTAAGTGCAATATTTGTTGGTTAGCAGAGAACGTGCACAGAATAAATTGAATATAAAGCAAATAATTGCAGTATTTTGCCAGTGCATACCTTGAACCACTCAAGGTCATATACTCTTGTCATTTCATTCTTGAAATCTCAATGTTTGGACTTTGTTATACCTAGTTCACACAGCACATCTAAAAAAGGTATTTTGTTTCCTATCAAATGAAATATATCCCTTAAAAATGTTGCATATATATATATGTTTCAGAAACGTTGAGAGAAATAAGAAAATATCTCAAATTGACTTGCATCCTTAGTTGCTTCAGTGCATAAAAGACTCACTATATAGTTCATCCAGTTCATAAGTAATATCTAATATGAACATGACATTTTATAAGAAAAAATATCATAAATTTCAGAATGTAGCCTTTTTGATGAAATAGTAATATTCGAGGAGAGATTCAAGAAAATCTATTAAAAAACCTTTAGAAGGCATATGAAAGAAACATATTTTTCAGATTGATATGAAATGAAATCCCACAGAAAATGAAGAAATGTAAAACACATTTATAGGAACCTTGAAATCAATAGTGTTATATTCACTCTTTTTTCTAAAACATATTTTTGTTCTTTTTGTAGAACTACATGTGTGAGAAAATCACTTTCTAATGTTGTGTAGAGGAAAGTAAGGATCTTATGGCGTTCGAATTCCTTATTATGTACAATATGTATAGACTTTTTATTACCTTCAGCGAATGAAGTTCAAAGAAGGTATGGTTATCACTTTGGTCAAAAGTTGTCCGTCCGCCGGGCAGGCGGTCGGGCGTCCAGGCGGACATATAGTTTCCAGGCCAGTACTCAGACCCTATTGAATGTACATGGATAAAATTTGGTACACATGAAGCCTATACGGTCAAGTTGTGCCTTTTGATGGTCTCATGTATGGATATTTTGTAATTTTTGAAATATTGAGAAAAATACATATATATATTTTTTTTCGTTTACGGGCAAGGACTCAGCCTCCAATTGCCAGTACATGGATGAAATTTTGTACACATGTAGCCTATATTGTGTTGTTGTGCCTTTTAATGGTCTGATTGATTGATATTCTATACTTTTTGAAATATTGAGAAAAATTTACATTCCCTATATAATATTTTAGTGCCCTTTGTTGGTCTGCTTCATAGTTACTCTTAATGCTTTTTGAAACATTCTGACCCATACCTCACACCTTATTCCTTGTTTATGCATGAAACTGGTCCATATTATGCGTATATTGGTCTAGTAAGGTCTTTCCATCGTTCCACATACCCTGGCATGCAGGCGGGCATATGGCGGGGCATATAGATAATTTCAGACCAAGATGAGGCCACTATTGCAAATATTACATGCAATGTGGTTCACATCACTTTTATGGTGTAATGGTGTCCTTTTAAAATGTTGTTTTTTCGCTGAAGGTTGGCTGCTACGCTGCCTATGTTTATATAAATTTGACGTCGAACTCTCACGAGCAGCCAGGACTGGACAGAGAGGACTGCACTGACCATACAAATACATACTATATGATATAAGGATAGGATACATCAGCTAAATCAAACAGCTTGCACACTACCTTATACATCATATCAACATAATATTGATGGAGATGAACTCAGAAAACTAATACGATACCTTCAAGGCTCTTCATTTTGTTACCGGGACAGGTAAGCCACAATGGGCCTTTGTCGATTCTGTACAAAAGCAATTTTATAAGAATGCATCGCTATCTACAGACAACAATCATATTACAATCCTGCGCATGAGCATGATTATGAATTTTACAAAGAATCAATTCCGTTCTGAAAACCCTATTATAAGCAGGGGTGCCGGAAAGAAACAGGAGTGAAAGGGGCAGACGGGTAAAAAGGGAAAATCAAATTTTCACGACAACATTTCAGTAGAGTGCCAGGGATAGTGCTAAAGTGCATTTGAATGAAGAGTATATCATATGACATGGTTGCCAGAGTAATCAAGCCAACAATAAACCTTATACCATAAAATGTGTGACATTTGAAGAAAGACATCATATGATATGGCATCTTGCCACAGTAATTATGGATACAACAAAAGTCATTCCATAAAATGTGTTACATATAAACATATTTGGTATAAAGAAAGAACCTGGCAGCTCTTAGAGAATTTGTGACAATGACATACCAAACCAAGAATCTTACAAACAAATATAAATTTTGGCACATCCTCATACGCGCTGTAAACCACAGGGGCTTTTTATGTGTATATTATTATATGTATATTAAAATTGGTGTAGAAGCCCCTGTGCTGTAAACGTTCTTCCCTTTAGCCTGAAGGACCTGTGTTCAGTAAAGACTTGATACTTAAAAGATGATTAAGTACTACGAATGTAGATTCAAAATATATAATTTTTCTATGTATCGAGACAATATAGGATTAAAACACATTCATCTCTAATAGAGTATGTCAACCCGAAGGCGACATAAATTTACATTCATCAGAACCTAGGTTTAATTAAACTTGCACTTGAAAAACATATATGTCATATTTGAGAAAATAGGACATATCCATCTTAATCAACTTGGTGTTTTAATCTCGTTTGAGATTTCCCCTGAGAAAACACCTGGATGAGATGGATATTTTTTGCATCTCCTACTTCAAGGTTAATTTCTTGAACTACAGAAGTACCTTTTAGAGAAATTGAAGATCCAAAAATAAATGTAATTCAGCACAGGTACACTCTTAACAAAAGGTTTATATAGAACCCTTTAAGAGGATTCTTGTAAGGTTTCTATAAGTTGGTATAGAAAGGAACCCTAACTTTAAAAAAGGTCCCATCACAAAACAAAAACAACACTTAGATAATCCAGCTGCACTGAACTCTCACAATGGAACCCCCCATCTCTCAAGTTGGGAGCATAGAGCTCCATTAATTGGGCCTTCCCACCAGTATTGGACCTTTTCAATTCAGTTGAACCCTTAACAAGTTTTTCCGCAGTTGGTTCTTAGTATATACAGTCAAGAACCTTTTGTGTTAGGAGTGTAGATTGACAATTGCTCTGTACAATGTAAATGTATTGTTTATGTGCAGAGGAATACTTTTTACTTCATATGGACCGGACCTTTATAGGTGATTTCATAATTCTAACAAGTCCGCAAAATCAAAATGAGAATAACACAACACAAACTTCAGAATCTTCTTAAACTATATATGGGGAAGGTTGATCTAGCGGTAGCGTGCTGGACTGCCAATCGCTGTGTCCAGGGTTCGAATCCAGCTCTTGCCGGGTCATCTGGGCCTATGTTGGACGGCTGTTTCAATCATTCTTTGCTTCATTACTGTGTCCTCCTCCTGTCTTAATTAGCCTACCCAGTGCATAAATACCGGACACAAAGCCCCAATCATCCATCTTCGACAATAATTTCTACTATACTGCATTGAAAATTAAACAGAGATGTTACTAAATTTAAATCTTTGGCAGTATTCCACAAACATCATAGCATCATACATCACATCAGTGAAGAGATATCGTCGCCAAGATAATCACTGGGATAATGGCATATACAGTTTATACACCTTCCGGGCTATTTCTCAGTGTGGACACATGTATACAAAAACATCAATTGTTGCCTTTGTGTGAGAAATGAGCAGAAGAAACAAAAACAAAACACAAGAAGCACCGAAGTATTGACAACGACAATAACATTAGTTGATGAATTATGTGTATTGTGTTATATGATTTGTTTCACCATGGTGCCTAAATCCCATCCCTTATGCAGATTCAGTGTTTGTTTCATAGTTATAAGGCCTAACAACAATAAAGTATGCACTGGGTGTGATTAGGTAAGTGGGTTTTTCTTATTCTTAATAAATGAAGCATACATAATTCCGGGAAAGCCTCTGTTATTATGCATATGTTTATCTTTTTCTTTGTGCATGAGTAGATTGTCGGAGATTATTATTAGTCTGTATTATCACATGATCATATCCCAACAACATAATCAGCTATTTGTCGAGAGCAGAAAAAATTGCCAGCTTTAGAAATATAACTCCCCATTCACTGCAGCTATTCATACCGTTCTCAACAGAATGTTTTCTTCAAGAAAAATGAATATTTTCTGTTGCATAGATATGCATAAAAGAAAATGTTAAAGAAAATACTGTAACTTGGGATGGTAGACAATTGTAGCTTGCCAAAACATTAGGGTTATACGTATGTTATAGCCAAAAAATTCTGAAGGCTCAAAGTTTCATTATATCTTACAGCATTGAGCTATGAATCAAATTTATTGTCATTGTAATTACTGTGGCAAGATTCCATATCATATTATATAAAAGCAGGGACAGACACAAACATTTTCCTGGGGCCGAGGGCTATCAGGTTTGTCAGTGACAAAATTCTCACCCTGTCCATATTCGTAAGGTATCATCATATAAAAGAAAGACACCAAGAAAACATAAATATATCCAAATTCTGTGTGCATCATGTATTAAGAATGAGAAAACTCCATATACCTTATCATGCCTATTACCCAGTGCATTCTTTGTTGTCATCATTCTATATAATTATCATAAAACACACATAGACTGTGCATATATGATAGGATTCCGGCACCATGGTGAAACACATCGTATTACACAATACACATAATTCATCAGGTAATGTTATTGTTGTCGTCAATACTTCGATGTTTCTTGTGTTTCTTTTTTGTGTTTTTCTCAGTTCTTATTATTTCTTATACAAAAGAAAACAAATAGATTTGTGGTGAGGATGTATATCTGTGTCCTCACAGAGAAGTAGTTCCGAAGTTGTATATATGTCATTATCTCTGATGATATCTTCTTACTGATGTATTGTGTGATGTTATATCAATGTTCACAAGAAGTGTGCTGATATCCCATGCAGACTGCGTAGGTTTTTATTAGAGACTTTGTCAGATAGCAAAATCCATAGGAAGTCATTTTTAACTTTCAAAATGGATTCAAATCCTTTTGAGATAATTATTATAGTCTCTCAGGGTTAGGAAATATTTGCTTATTAAGCTTTCACTAATATCCCTTGGCTTTCTTTGGCGTTATGAAACTCCTTGATTATTAATGATTAATCCTGTCTGAGACATTACCATTATTATTTGAAGCTGTGAAAAGCTTGTCTTTAACTGACAGTTATAATATACAAACAACTTAGTAAATAAACATTCATAAATGAGTCAATGTTACTGCTGGAATATATTTTGCAATAACAACTGCTTAAAGATTGCTTAAAGATTACGATCTTGCACAGCATGTGTGTTCTGCAACACACAAAGATGGAAACACTCTGGACCTGGTTATTACAAGCCAAAATTCCACCCTGAAAGATTGTAAGGTCAGTGACCTGCTCTCTGATCATAACTGTGTTCTTTTCAATATGGCAATTAGCAAAGGAAAAAGCGTTCAAAAGAAAATATCTTTCAGAAAGACACGTGACATCAATCTGGCAAAATATAAGGAAGACATCGGCAAACATTTGTCAAAGAAAATGTATAAGGAAAAGACATCGGAATACTTGTCAAAACTTGTCTCACTCTACAATTCCTCAAAGCAGGTTCTCGACAAACATGCGCCTGTTATAACTAAGCAGGTGACATTACGCAAACCAACTCCATTCACCAACGCTAGCATCAAAAATCTTAAAACAGCCAAAAGAAAAGCAGAACGATCATGGAGGAGAACTGGACTGGAAAAAGATTGGCAAGACTTCCAGTTGAAACGAAATGCTTTGAATGACCAGCTGAATAAGCTTAAATCGGATGATCTGAGAGCAAAGATAGAAGGCACTAAGGGAAATTCCAAAGCCATGTTCAAGATACTGAATTCTAACCTCAACAGAAAACAAGAACTGCCTCTGCCCAATCATGAGAGCAGTCAGGACCTAGCAAATGATTTCAATGCATTCTTTAACGACAAAATCAAGCAAATAAGAGCAAAACTGGACTCTGGGAATGATAACACCACAAATGCTGAAAACTTTGCAGGCAACAAACTATGTCAGTTCAAAACACTGTCGAAATCAGCTATTGAAAAACTAATCAGAAATATGCCGGTCAAACACTGTCAACTAGACCCCATTCCTACATGGTTACTTCTAGAGTGTATTGACGAATTTCTCCCAATAATAACAGAAATTGTTAACACATCACTGACTCTTGGGGAGATGCCCCTGGATCTGAAACATGCACTAGTCAGGCCACTCTTGAAGAAAGGAGGCCTTGATCTCATGAAGAAGAACTACCGGCCAGTGTCAAATTTGTCTTTCCTGGGCAAAATAATTGAGAGTGCCGTTATCAAACAATATATGGATCACCTTATTCGTAACAAACTTGATGATGACAAGCAATCAGCCTATAAGCAATTTCATAGCACTGAAACTCTCCTCACAAAAATCCACAATGATATCATGTTGAATATGAGCAAGGGTGAACTGACCATGCTTGTATTGTTAGACCTATCAGCTGCGTTTGATACAATAGATCACAATATTCTATTGACAAGACTGGAAAACAGATATGGTGTGTGCAACTCAGCTCTCAACTGGTTCAAGTCATACATCTCTGAAAGAACGCAGTCTGTCTTGATTAATAACCAAACATCAGAAAAGCTGCCTCTCAAATATGGTGTCCCCCAAGGCTCAAAACTTGGCCCAGTCTTATTCAATTCTTACATTGCCCCAGTGAGTGAAGTCGCTTCTCAAAATCAAATTGAGGATCAAAAGTATGCTGATGATGAGCAGCTTATTTTATCATTCAAGCCAACCTTCACAGATCAAGAAAATGCAATCAAGAAAATGGAGAAATGCATAACTGAAATCAGAAGATTTCTTCATGAAAACAAACTGTGCAACATTGGCGACAAAACAGAACTTCTCATCATTGGCGCACCACACCAACTAAAGAAACTCCAAGTTTCATCAATCAATATTGAAAATGTCTCAATTAAAACAGCAGATAATGTCAGGAACTTAGGTGTAACCTTTGACAAAAAAATGACGATGGAGAAGCAAGTTAACAAAATGTGCCGCAACGCCTACTTTAATCTTCGAAACATCTCCAAACTTCGAAAATCCATGAAGAAAGACACAGTCAAAACTGCTGTAAATGCTCTGGTCACTCCTCACTTGGACTATGGAAATGGACTATTGTATGGCATTTCTCAACATTTAGTGAATAAACTTCAAGTGGCCCAAAACTCTGCAGTACGTCTCATAGAGAAATTGAAACAGCAAGATAGCGTGACATCACACAGACAGCAACTTCACTGGCTGCCTATTCCTGCAAGAATACAGTTTAAGCTAATGGCAACAACCTGGAAGGCTTTAAACAGCCAAGCACCTCTGTACATAAAGCAACTAATCCAGCTGAAACCAAGTCGGGACCATAACCTCAGAAGTAACAGCAAGCTCCTATTGACAGAACCAGCTTCAAATGGCCAAAATAACTTTGAAGACCGAGCTTTCGCCTTCGCAGCACCAAAACTTTGGAATAAGTTACCTGATGGTGTTCGCACCTCAAGGACAATTGAACGTTTTAAGAAAAACCTAAAAACTCACTTGTTTAAAACATTCTACAAATAACCCGCACATACACAAGCGCTTCTGAGCAGTTTACTGGAAGAGGCGCTATACAAATTACTATTATTATTATTATTATTATTATTAAGATTCAGTTAAAGACAGCTATAAGCTACTCAGCAGCTGCTCAGACACCTCCTTTTCAGATTCTAACATATTTAAATTATTGGAAAAAAAAAAAATATTTTGAGCACAGGTATTGGCCTTCAAATATGTTTGCTATCTGCACTAGTAAATATTTTAAGAAGGTACTGCACTTCTCACTTTGCCTGGTAATTTCAGAAATCCAACCTGACCTCTTTGGGTTGCTCTGATTGGATGAACATATTGGAGTCTTGTCCTCGAAGGCTTGAATTTCTCAAATGACGTATTTTGACAAAGCATTCTTTTTTAGGGCTATTTGGTGTAAATATTGTATTTCAAAAGTAGATTAGGTTAAATTATCCTACTAACAAGCTCAATCACACATAAATGATTCGTTATCCAATTCACGGTTAGAGAACACTCCCAGAACTGTGGTAATCAATATACACATGATTAAAAAAATTAAACAACTACTACGAATGCACCATAAAGGCGCTATATTAACCAAATTGGGGGAGACTTCAGATTTTAAGTAATATAATGGGTCGACGGGTTGACAGGTTGACTTGTTGACAGGTTGAAACGTACAAGCAGAAAACAAAAGCCCTTACATTAAAAATTTTAAAATATATGAGAATCAGTTCATTTCAGGCCTCTTCACTCACAATTTGTATAAATGCATTGGCGATAAAAAGGCACTTTCATACATGAAGGAAAAAATCTATAGCACTCATAAAAAAAACAATGAACCTTGAAAAGTAACAGGCAGGACATTCAAATATCTATCTTATCCAGGTTGTTTCTCCAGGGAAATCTCAAAACAAGATCAAAACCACAAAGTTGGTTGAAGATAGAAATGTCTTGTTTCTACAGTCTACACACTGACATACCTTCCACGTCCAGGGTTGTATAAAAAAAGAGACATGTAAAGAACACCATATTGTAATTATCCCTTGGAACATGGTAATCTTATTGATTAAGAGCATTGGAGCTGCACAATTAACAACATTAAATTTAAAATTCGTCATTCTTCAGAAAGTATTGCTGTAGAGTCAATTAGTAGATACATTTCGGTCAAAAGTTTTTAAAATTTTAGTACAGCTTTGTCCAGCCAGAGATTTTCCATGCCAGGTGCTACCGTTTTAACGACCTCGTAAAAGGTAATTATACACGTATTATGTATCCATCAAAATCACATTTGCACAATAACTCTCCATCTGGTTCTAAAGATAAGATGGCAGGCATACAAGCAGAAAATTCAACAATATGCAGAGAGATTCACAAGAAAATAGTTTTACCAGTCTTGGAGATCATTGAAATTATCACAGATATTGGATGCTGCTTCAATAGAAATGATGAAAAGAGTCTGGTTTCAATATACTGGATTATTGAAGGATCCTTTTAAATTTATTTTAGATGTCACTCATTGCAAAAATTTTGTAAAGCCTGTCTTCCCCAAATACATAAAGTTCTAACAACTCTTCTCTCTAGGTCTCTCTTTGTAGTCTGTACTATATAAAGCATATACTTCAAGTCTTCTACGAACTCTTTCTCTCGATATATATTCCAAACCAGTACGTAAGCGTATGAATATTCCTTAACAATAGTTTCTGGACAACAATTGCTTTTCTCTACACGGGAAAGATCTGCAAGTTCCTTCTAGAATTTCAGAAAACAAAAAAGTATCTGTTGGTATTGGAAATACTCAAACTCATAATCATCAATATATAACACATATTTGGTGTATACAGCAGCATATAATTGTACATTTTAAAGATATATCGAATTACTAAGACTGAGTTGCTCATCTCAACTCTTAAATACATGTAGATCAACATACCCTTCGTTGATGCTGTGACACGAATCATCCGCAGAAGTGGCAATTGGGTCATGTGCCCTGAAGTTGTCAAAGTTACCAATTGTTATGATCCTGACTATATATGTCAATGGTTTAGCACAGAGGTTTCAACTTCTAAGAAACTAATCATACCCTGTATGGTATATATGCATTGTATGCAAGACCTTTGGAAGGTTGCAGATCTTTTAGCAGATCAAGATATCTTGCTGTGAACATCCTTCCAGATGAAATTTGAAAAAGTTCTGCTGCATTATCAAACTTTAAAAAGACTGTCTGGAGACCGTTTTGTTTGGAAAAGTATGGAGATAAATGGGAAGGTACAACAGAGCCACTGTAACGCATCTTCTTGTATAAATCAACACATAATTTCAGTTTTAAGCAGAGTTAGAAGTTCTATGAAATAATATACTTCGGTGGTTTTTTGCTAGCCAGTGAATACTTTTCACGTTAATCCATGCTCACCAATGTCACCATGTCAAAACTTTTGCTGGATGACTCGTTTCAATGTAAGTTTTTATCCGTAAGAAGAAGGTTTTTTTACCAACATTGACCATTGACCATGGTATCAAGATTACTAAGACCATGTCTAAACCAAGCAGTTAGGAGACCCTTGCCCTTTACGTAGCCTCTCAAAGAAATTCCTCTATTTGTCCAGCTGCGTGATCTAAGGGGCCTAAGTGTTTGGGCATGTCTGAAAAGTGTAGAAAAATATGTTAAGAAAAATACGATAGGAAGGGTTTTATATTTGCGCTTTATCATTTTGTGGAGTAACAAAAATTTAAGTAACAAACGGTCGTTTAACCCTATACATCATATTTATGGACGCTTTATAAACTTTACTCAATGATTTAGATGAATCTTGTCACATCACTCATTTAAATCATGCTTTATATGGCTAGTGTATACCTCTGCAGGAGACTAGTTCTGGTGGCTAAAAGTTTATTGATAGCTGAGAGAGAGTGTGGGAGCCTTTATGTTACACATTTAGCCTCATCTTTTACTTGCCTGGCACAGACAGGCAGACACATTACAACGTCTCATTCAAACGACATCCAGCTGAGATTTTACTCGTGAAGATCTACCCGGTTTTCAATCCAGTATTCTATTTTATTAAAACTCATGCAGGCAAAGACCTTCAGCAGAAAAAACCTGCATGCCCAGGTATGAGGAGTAAGCAATCAGATTAATGAGATAAAGGTTCTTTTTTGCAAAAATAAACACATAAGGTGTAGTTAAATTAGCATCATTATTATGAAGTCAAATCCACTCAGCCCTCTGCTGTCATAGTTTACCAATTGATTGATCTAAACATAGAAGCTCAAGTTTGAAGACATTTAAGGGTCCTCAGAAACAACACAATTCTACTTGGAGTCTTAAGGTAGAGGAAACAGACTCCAGACTGTAATTGCAGCGTAATTCAATTTCTCTGTTAAAAGCACCTTCTGTTTCTTTCTTCAGTAATCCTGAATTCGATTGAACTCACACATTCTCAAGGACCCTCTAAATGGTGTCAGAAAAGTTTGTATTGTTTTTCTTGACACAAAATCTCCACACAGAATTGAATTGGGAGGAAGGTGGAGTGTGGGTGAATTGAACTATTAAGGTCTGGCATCTTATGGCTGTATGAGATCATGCTAATAAGCAGAATCAAAGATATTTCAGAACTCAATGTGATACTTTTACCATTGAAGAAGCCAGAACATAACTGACAATTCTGTGCCACCACCCTGTTGAGGATTTTAACAATAAAAAACAATCAGATGACTGTTTATTTAGCAAAAGTCATGACTTACCATGTATTTTAGTTAAAAAAGACCATGTATTTTAGTTAAAAAAGACCATGTATTTTAGTTAAAAAAGCGTATGAGATCTAAGACAGTTAGAACCCAAATATTATGTATAACTAATACCTTGAGGATATAATGTTTTCAGCATATCCTTAGCTGAGTATTAGCCCTTTAGTTTAATCCAAAAGCATTTGGACAACTCCGACGGTATAAGGTTCATAATGAAATTATTCACAATGAAGTGTACCAATACTTTTTACAGGCATTGTAAGAAAATGTTCTATAACTGTTCAATAATATCCGAGGCAAGCTTCATTTAAATTTAAAATAGACTTTTGAAATGTAATTTTATGCTACAATATTTAACAGGATTCCCAGAAAATCAAACAATGAGAGCCAAGATTTAATTCCAAGGATAAATCTGCAATGCAATAAATTACAATTTTACATATTCTCCTGACAAGAAGCACCAGAACATGATATGGATTGCATTCATGTTATATACTCAAATATATTCTCGCTGTTAATTTCCACATGTTGTATTTTACCTCTCTCCATTTTTAAGTTTCCTGCAGATTCTGAAATTGTCAAAGAGACAATTACACAGCACATTTCAAACAATTAAAACCGCGACACATCAATAAAATGTTGTGCGACAATTGGAAAGAAAAAATAATGTATACTACGGGTGCAAGGAAACAATTAAATGCAATTTAAAGCCTTTGAAACGTTTTTAGCTTTAAAACGTGTTTCCTTTGAGATGTGTGTTAATGGTTTTGATTTTAGGGATCAGGAGTTATCGGGGCTTATCCCGGAAATTGACACAGGAAGGATTTTAAAGGATTTAAAGGAATTTCTCTAAATTAATCCAGTACACCTAATAAAACCGAATCAAAGGCACCGTCTAGTGATTTTTACCATTTCTTTAGAAATATGCCTGAAATACTCCACTTTCTGAACCTGAAGGCAGAAAATATTTTACCTGTCAAGATCAACTACCTAATGGGATGGCAGGAAGAAAAATATTTTCTTTAAATGCTGGGAGACAATTTTGCAAATACTACAAGCATTAGCCCTAATCTAACACACACAAACATTGCACTTGTTGAACCAAGACTCCAAGAGCCATGCATATCAGAGAATGACCCATTTCAGAAATTGGTTATTTGGGTCTGAGGTTCTAAGGTTTAAATGTACATGTGTACATTGTACATGGTATATTGAATGAAATAAGGTGTTCATTCAACTGTTAAACTGGTTGATAATTTATGAACTAAGACAATATTAACTAGATCCAAAAAATAAAATGTGATAAACTGCCACACAAGGGGCTAGACAGCTGAACTGAATGAATATGGGCCTATTTGGTCAAAATAAATCAATCTCGAATTTTGAGGGAGTCACTCAATAAAAATGATAAAATTAAGTACACAAAAACATGCTCCAAGAAGGATTGAGTCAGCTTTATGATCCAGCATAATTATTTCATTTTTGTAATAAAATACCATCATCATCAAAATATGTTTTTCCAATGTGAATCAGCAAACAAAAACTAAGACTAATTGTAGGCGTGTTTATGTTGGAACAATGAATAAACACTGCATAAAATATTTCCTAAAATAACATACTTTAAAATTAACCGTATTTCAGAAACTCATCATTATTATTCAAACATTTTGTAATTATTTTTGTTGACAAAAACTAATTCAAACACAAGAACGAAGGAGACAGATTTGTCCAAGATTCAGCCTTGAAGAATTGATCCCTTAAATCTGATTGCTGTCTGTTATCTTAAGGGCAAACAAATTGTTTAAGGCTTAAAGCAAACACTTAATTTTGGATGCTGTGTTGAACATCTTGGGACAATTTAGATCACAGAAATTTGAAAAAATTAGCTGGTTGCTGGCCCATTTGGTAAAGATGCCATTGATGAACAATTTGGCCTTGGTTATCAGTTTGATTCCCGGTCCAGGAAAAATAAATTGGTGTATAAAAATACTTTGCAGCTTCATCAGTACAATTCAATTCAACTTACAAGCACCCAAAACTTATGTAGAAACACAATGACATCCCAACTGAATGTTATTCAGAAGAGACCTAAAATTAGCAGCCCCTCCACTGGTGTCAATCTTCATCTTTGACAACACAGTAAAACATATACATACATGGGGTTCATGTGTCACATAGCTCACATATATTCAGGTCGATCATGAGTTGTTCTGTCCATGAAGATTGTATATATAGGCCTATGACGTCCAATTTCTCCCATTTTTAATCATAAAATTTAACCCATTTTTCGAACTATTTGAAATTATTTACATGTTCATATGAACATTAAACTTGCTTTATACTCAATAGAAAAAACTCTTGCAGATACTGGCCAAAAAGACACCATCATCGGATTCTGCTTCTGAAACTTATAATTCACTGGCTCAAAACTTTTGAAACTTTTTTGTTTTAAAATCTATCAGAGCTATAAATGTAACATGTTACATGACATTGTACAATAAGTAGGCCTATATGAGAGATGTGGGAATATAGAACAAAGACATGGGATAAAGATTGAAAACTCAATTGAAAAATGTCATAAAAGATGATATACATGTAAAAGTTAAAATGGTGTCTATAAAATGAAAGAAAGATAAAAGAAAGATATCATCTGCAGCCAAAAACACATACAGCACAGGCTGTTTTATATACAAGTTGCAATTCAAAAAGTGTCAAATGTAAAAGAGAAGATGCGTGAAGTCATGTCAGATATGCATTTGACACTCATGTGAATACACTCCTTTTAGTGACAACAAAATATAATTTAATACAAGAATGTAATACATGAAGATTGTTGCCGGGGATCTGGGGGGACAAAGTAAGAAACATGGAGATACGGCAAATTACAACGCAAAAAATCATAATCATCTATAGTTAATGCATTGGAAGAATTACCCAGATATAATATCTTGGCCTGAGGGGGTTTTTTTTACCTGTTTTACCTCGAAGTTGTTTAGTCATAGTCTGATCAACTCATAATTTCTGCTTCCACGGTATTTGCACTCCCAACGTATCATTATTAGAGGATACCCTGATGATGGTGGCCCAGTTTCTTGAGGCGCTAATTAAGTGTTTATCATTTTCTGCCTTGTCAGTGCAAAAATGCTCTACCACCCCATCCATATTAGTAGAGCAAATCAAAGAAAAGAAAGGCACACATGGAAAACATAAATAAATCCAAATTCTGTGTGCATCATGTATTAAGAATGAGAAAACTCCATATACCTTATCATGCCTGTTATCACACCTATTACCCAGTGCATTCTTTGTTGTTATCATTATATAATAATTCATAAAACACACATAGAATGTGCATATATGATAGGATTCCGGCACCATGGTGAAACACATCATTTTACACAATACACATAATTCATCAGGTAATGTCATTGTTGTTGTCAATACTTTGGTGTTTCTTGTGTTTCTTTGTTTGTTCCTCTCATTTCTTATCATTTCTCATATGAAAGAAGACAATTGATGTTATTGTGATGTTGTATATCTGTGTCCTCACTGAGAAGTAGCCCCGAAGGTGTATATGTCATTATCTCTGATGATATCTTCTCGCTGATGTATTGATGTTCAAAAGAGATGTGCTAATGTCCCAGGCTCTGTGTACCACATTGCTGTAATGTTTTCGTTTTTAGACTGAGCCTTTTGCAGATAGACAGATGCTTAGGAAGTAATTTCCAACTTTTAAACTGAAATACTCCTGTCTTAGACCTCACAATAATCATTTAAAACAGTGAAAATTGTTGAATTATTACATACTACATGTTATCCTACTTTCTGATGTTAAGCTAATCAAAGACTTGGCTTACAATATTCTTGTCCGATATCATTGCAATATTGGACTACTCTTCACCAGACATGGGGTAATTGTTATTTTAATTGTAATTGAGTGTAATTGATTACATTTTCCAAAGTAATTGAATGTAATTTGTAATTGAGCTCAAAAAGTGGAAAGTAATTTGTAATTGCAGTAATTGCATTTGGAAAGTAATTGAAATTTCAATTACTTTTCAATTACATCTCAATTACTCTAAATAGTTGCATATCTGTCAATTTTATTTCTTAAATATATTAAAAATTATGCTATGTTCATGCTTACAGGTTTTCTTTAGATTCTATCACCAGGTATTAATGCGTTTTGATATGCTGCAACAATAGACTACAAGATAATATTCTCCCATTCAGATACAGGAATATATCTACATACTCGTTTTATTATTGATAGGTTGTGTCTTATCAATTCATAATATTATGCAATACGGGTATAATACTTGACCTGACAATACACAATGCCGTAACAATGGGGGTACATATAGATGGATAAAAGAGTCTTCACACACTATTTGTATGGAATTTATTGGTGATATAAAGAGGCACTTTTATGCATGAGGAAAAAGATATAGTTCTCATAATTAAAAATGAACCTTGAAAAGTAAGAGGCAGAGCTCAAAAATATCTATCTTCTCCAGGTAATTTCTCCAGGGAAATCTCAAACAACATTATAAAAGCACAAGGTTGATTAAACATAGAAATTTCTTGTTTTTCCACGTTGACACACATGCCACATCTTGAAGACTATATTAAAAGTCAACGCTAAGAATACCATATCATTACAATGCCTGGGAATGAAATCATTTTATTGTTATATAGAATTGAAGCTCTGTCATTAACAACACAGAATTTAAAAATCATTTTATTTCACCATGTTGTGATGAAGAGTCACTTAGTGAGAGATACTAAGAAATATTTGATCAAAAGTTTTACATTTTTTTCATCAACTAACTGTATACTGTTTTCCTCATTAGGTACTTCCCTTTCAACCACCTTGTAATTGCGGAACGTTCCACATAAAACATGATTATACCATATATATTACGTATACATCAATCAAAATCACATTAGCGCCATAACTCTTCATCTGGTTCTTAGATATTGACAGACAGAAGATGAAAATTCAACAATATCCAGAGACCTTAACAAGAAAATTGTTTTTCTAGTCTAGAAGATTATTGAAATCATCACAGATATTGGATACTGCTTCAAGTTGTATAAGTCTGATTTTGTCATACTGGATTTTAAAGGATATGTAGTTCATTTTTAATCAATTTTCGATGTCACTCATTGTGAAAGTTTATAAAGCCTGTCTTCTTCAAATATATGAAGTTCTACCAACTCTTCTCTTGGTCCCTGTTTGTATATATAGTATTTACCTACTTCTCTGAACTCTTTCTCTTGCTATATATATTCCAAACCAGTATGTAATAGGAGGCGTATGAATATTCCTTAACAATAGCCTTTGGCTAACAATTGCTTCCACTTTCTCCACATGGGAGATATCTGCAAGTTTCTTCCAGAATTTCAGAATAACAAAAAAAGTCTCTGTTGGTATTGATGGTACTCACATTCATGATCATGTATACATGTATATATCAAATTTCCGAGGCATACAGCAGCATTTAATTATATATAGAAGTTTCCATGCTGGCAAAATCCTGTTACTACTTGATTTCCAGGAACTTTTCCCATGTCTCATTTTGAAAGGCCACAATCTATATTTCCACAAGAGTTTGACTTAGGCTTACCTCAACTCTTTTATTCACGTAGTAGATACTATACATTGTGTTGATGCTGTAACACAAGTCATCTGCAGAAGTTACAATTGGGATATGTGCCCAGAAGTTGCAAAAGTTACCGATTGATATGATCCTGACTGTATATGTCAATGGTTTAGAACAGAGGTTTCAACTGCTATAGAAACTAGTCATACCTTCTATGGTATATAATTGTATGCATTGTATGCGAGACCTTTGCAAGGCAAAATATCTTTAAGCAGCCAGGGTATCTTGCTGTGAACATCCTTAATTCCAGATGAAATTTGAAAAAGTTCTGCTGCATTATCAAACTTCAAGAAGACTGTCTGGAGACCTTTTTGCTTGGAATAGTATGGAGATAAATACTAAGTTACGACAGAGCCACTGTAATGCATCTTCTTTAATAAATCATCGGTGGTTTTTTGCTAGCCAGTGAATACTTTTCACGTTGATCAATGCTCACCAATGTCACCATGTATATAAAAACCAAAACTTTTGCTGGATGACTCGTTTCAATGTAAGTTTTTATCCGTAAGAAGAAGGTTTTTTTACCAACATTGACCATTGACCATGGTATCAAGATAACTAAGACCATGTCTAAACCATGCAGTTAGAAGACCCTTGCCCTTTACGTAGCCTCTCAAAGAAATTCCTCTATTTGTCCAGCTGCGTGATCTAAGGGGCCTAAGTGTTTGGGCATGTCTGAAAAGTGTAGAAAAATATGTTAAGAAAATACGATAGGAAGGGTTTTATATTGGCGCTATATCATTATGTGGAGTAACAAAAATTTAAGTAACAAACGGTCGATTAACCCTATACATCATATTTATGGACAGTATAAACTTTACTCAATGATTTAGATGAATCTTGTCACATTATTCATTTAAATCATCCTTTATATGGCTAGTGTATACCTCTGTGGGAGACTAATTCTGGTGGCTAAAAGTTTATTGATAGCTGAGAGAGAGTGTGGGAGACTTCGTTACACATTTAGCCTCATCTTTTACTTGCCTGGCACAGACAGGCAGACACATTACAACGTCTCATTCAAACAACATCCAGCTGAGATTTTACTCATGAAGATCCACTCGGTTTTCAATCCAGTATTCTATTAACTCATGCAGGCAAAGACCTTTAGAAGAACAGACCCTAGCCACAACCACTCTCACCTCCTCTGCTGTCATAGTTTATTAATTGATTGATTTAAACAAAGATGCTCAATTGTGAAGACATTTAAGGTTCCTCAGAAGCAACAAAATTCTACTTGGAGTCTGAAGGTAGAGCAAACAGACTCAAGACTGTAATTGCAGCGTAATTCAATTTCAAAGACCTTCAGCAGAATAAACCTTCATGCCTAGGTATGAGGAGTAAGCAATCAGATTAATGAGATAAATGTTTATTTTCGAGAATTAAGACATAAAAGGAGTATAATTATTATGAAGTCGAAGCCACTCAGCCCTCTGTTGTCATAGTGTACTAGGGGTCTACACCGGTTTGATAAATATCGGCCATACCGGTACAGTCTGGCCGGTTCCCGAACTGGTTTTCAAAGCAGCACTTTCTGTTCGGTTCAATAACGCTAAACAAGTCATTTTATTGCCGAGATTTGACAGAAAATGTCCACAGAATCATCATAGTTTACCAATTGATTGATCTAAACAAAGAAGCTAAATATTTTCAAGACATTTAAGGGTCCTCAGAAACAACACAATTCTACTTGGAGTCTTAAGGTAGAGGAAACAGACTCCAGACTGTAATTGCAGCGTAATTCAATTTCTCTGTTAAAAGCACCTTCTGTTTCTTTCTTCCGTAATCCCGAATTCGATTGAACTTGCACATTCTCAAGAATCCTCTAAATGGTGCCAGAAAAGTTTGTATTGTTTTTTTCTTGACACAAAATCTCCACACAGAATTGAATTTGAAGGAAGTTGGAGTGTGGGGGAATTGAACTATTAAGGTCTGGAATCCTATGGCTGTATGAGATCATGCTAATAAGCAGAATCAAAGATATTTCAGACCTCACTGTGATACTTTTACCATTGAAAAAGCCAGAACATAACTGACAATTCTACATGCTAACACCCTGCTGAAGATTTTAGCAATAAAAACTATCAGATGATTGTTTATTTTGCAAAAGTCATGACTTAAATCTTTTAGCTGAGTATTAGCCCTTTAGTTCAATCCAAAAGCATCCAACTCTTATTATGGTAGAAGGTTCATAACGAAATTATTCACAATGAAATGTTCCAATACTTTTTACAGGCAATGTATGAAAATGTTCTAAAACTGTTCAATAATATCCGAGGCAATCTTTATTGAAATGTAATTTTATGCTACAATATTTAACAGGATTCCCAGAAAATCAGACAATGAGAGCCAAGATTTAATTCCAAATCTGCAATGCAATAAATTACAATTTTACATATTCTCCTCATATGAAACACCATAAAGTATGGATTATATTCATGGTATACTCAAATATGTTTCCCTATTCATTTTCAACATGTTGTATTTTACCTCTCTCCATTTTTAAGTTTCCTGCAGATTCTGAAATTGTCAAAGAGACAATTACACAGCACATTTCAACACTTAAAACCGCAACACGACAATAAAATGTTGTGCGACAATTGGAAAGAAAATAATGTATTCTACGAGTGCAAGGAAACAATTAAATGCAATTTAAAGCCTTTGAAATGTTTTTATCCTTAAAAAGGGTTTCCTTTGAGATGTGTTAATGGTTTTGATTTTAGGGATTAGGAGTTATCGGCTTATCCGGAAATTGACACAGGAAGGATTTAAAAGGATTTAAAGGAAATTATCTAAATTAATCCAGTACATCTTATGAAACCGATTTAAAACTGTCTACTGATTTTTGCCATTACTTAAGAAATAGGCATATACCACTCCACTTCTCTGAACCTGATTGTTGCAGATATTTCTACCTGTCAAGTCCAACTAACTAATGGGATGGCAGGAAGAAAAATATTTTCTTTAAATGCTAGGAGACAATTTTGCAAATACTACAACCATTAATCTAACACACACACATTGCATTTGTTGAACCAAGAGCCATGCATACCAGAGAATGACCCATTTCAGAAATTGGTTATTTGGGTCTGAGCTTTTGAGCTAGGTTTACATGTACAAATATTATATTGCACATGGGTATAGAATGAAATAAGTACTTCATATCAACTGCATTAACTATGTATAGATCCCAAAAATTTGATAAACTGTCACACTGAATGAATAATATATGGACCTGTTTGGTAAAAATAAGATCATGGATAAGGTGATTGTACTTTGAAATTCACTCAATAAAAATGATAAATTTTACTACACAAAAATATGCCCCAGAAGGATATGAGTCAGCTTTAACACCCAGCATATTTCATTTTTGCATTAAAATCATTATTATATTAATATATTTTTCTAATCAGAATCAGCAAACAAAAGCTAAGAATAATTGTAGGTGTGTTTATGTAGGCACAATGAATAAACACTGCATAAAAAGTTTCCTGAAATAACATACTTTAAAACTAACCGTGTTTAAGAAACTCATCATTATTATTCAAACGTCTTCTAATTATTTTTGTTGACAAAAACTAATTCAAACACAAGAACGAAGGAGACAGATTTGTCCAAGGTTCAGCCTTGAAGAATTGATCCCTTAAATCTGATTGCTGTCTGTTATCTTAAGGGCAAACAAATTGTTTAAGGCTTAAAGCAAACACTTTATTTTGGACACTGTGCTGGACTTGGGGGTCAATTCAGATCTACGAAATTTGCTAGCTGGTAGCTGGCAGCTGGCCCATTTGGTGAAGATACCATTGATGAACAATTTGGCCTTGGTTATTAGTTTGATTCCAGTCTCGAAAAATTGATTAGTATAAAAATACCTTACATCATCATCAGTAAAATTCAATTAAATTCAACTAACGAGCACCCAAAACTTATGTAGAAACACAATGACATCCCAAATGAATGCTATTCAGAAGAGATCTAAAACTAGCAGCCCCTCCACTGGTTGCAATCTTCATCTTTGACAACACAGTAAAACATATACATACATGGGGTTCATGTGTAGCATATGTATAAGCTCACATATTCAGGTCTATCAAGAGTTGTCCTGTCCATGAAGGTAGATTGTATATATAGGCCTATGACATCCATTTTCGCCCATTCTTAATCATAAAAGTTAACCCATTTTCAAACTATTTGAAATTATTTACATGTCCGTACGAACATTAAACTTGCTTTATACTCAATATAAAAAAACTTTTGCAGATACTTGCCAAAAAGACACCATCTTCGGATTCTGCTTCTGAAACTTATAGTTCACTGGCTTAAAACTTTTGAAACATTTTTGTTTTAAAATCTATCAGAGCTATAAATGTAACATGTTACATTAGATTGTACAATGAGTAGGCCTATATGATAGATATGGGAATTTAGAACAAAGGCATGGGACACAGGTTGCAAACCTCTGTTTAAAAATGTCGTAAAAGATGATATACATGTAAGAGTGAAAGAAGTGTCTGTAAAATGAAAGAAAGATAAAAGAAAGACATTACCTGAGATGCACAGCCACAAAAACATACAGCACAGGCTGCGAAGCTTGCAACAATTCAAAAGTGTCAAATGTAAACGAGAAGATGTGGGAAGTCATGTGAGATATGCATTTGAAACTGATGTGAATACACACCTTTTTGTGACAACGGAATAAGTAATACATGAATGTAGCACATGAATATTGCTGTCTAGGATTTGAGTGAACAAAGCAACAGATATGGAGATGCAGTTAGTTACAAAGCAACTGGCTCAAAACATTCTCACAGGTGTTGCCTCGTGAAATTATTTGAAGAATTACCTTGATGTAATATCTTGACCTGAAGGGTTTGCACCTTGTAGTCTCATCATGTAATAATTCGTTATGTATGCCAAAAATGTATTTGCACTACGAATGTAGCGAGGCTGATTGAGGACATCCTGATGACAGTGGCTAAGTTTCTTGATGTGTTTATTTAAAAGTAGTCATCGTTTTTCTGCCTTGTTAGGGCAGAAACACCCACCACAATAATATTAGCGAGGTAAATCAAAGGAAAGAAGATACAAGAGCACACTGGGAAAACATAAATAAATATATCCAAATTCTGTATTCATCATGTATTAAGAATGAGAAAACTCCATATATACCTGATCAGGCCTGTTATCACGCCTATTACCCCGTGCATTCTTTGTTGTCATCATTCTATAATAATCATAAAACCCACATAGACTGTGCATATATAATAGGATTCTGGCACCATGGCGAAACACATCGTATTACACAATACACATAATTCATCACAATGTACACATTGTTGTCATCAATACTTTGGTGTTTCTTGTGTTTCGTTGTTTGTGCATCACGTTTCTTTTCATTTTTTTACACAAAAGGAGAAAAACTGTTGTGGGGAAGCTGTATATCTGTGTCCTCACTGAGAAGTAGCCCCAAAGTTATATATATGTCATTATCTCTGATGATATCTTCTCACTGATGTATTGTGTAATGCCATATTAACATTCTCAAAAGGTGTGCGAATGTCCCAGGTGCTGTGTGCTCAATGTTTTTGTTTTTTTAGCCTTTCACAGAAAGACAGATACATAGGAAGTCATTTCCAATTTTTTTGTTGAAATACTGTCTTAGACCTCACTATAATCATTTAAAACATTGAAAATTGTTGAATTATTACATACTACATGTTGATCTATATCCTACTTTCTGATGTTAAGCTAATCAAAGACTTGGCTTACAATATTCTTGTCCGATATCATTGCAATATTGGACTAGTCTTCACACACTATTTGTATGGAATTTATTGGTGATACAAAAAGGCACTTTTATGCATGAGGAAAAAGATATAGTTCTCATAAAACAACAATGAACCTTGAAAAGTAAGAGGCAGGGCATGAAAATATTTATCTTATCCAGGTTGTTTCTCCAGGGAAATCTCAAAACAAGATTAAAAGCACATATTGACTAAACATAGACATTTCTTGTTTTTCCATGTTGACACACATGCCACATCTTGAAGACTATATTAAAAGTTAACTGCTTCAATCCCTGGGAATAAAATCATTTTATTGTTACAGGGTGGTCACAAAAAAACTTGACAGTAGATATGTCATTTTCCAGGCTGCCATGATTGAGTCAGCACCTGGGTACTTATTGTGTATACAGGCCAAGTATGTTAGATCTTTGGAAAATTGGTTTAAAATGATTAAAACAGGTCATTACTTTTTTGATAGTAGACAACATGGAAGCCAGGGATGTTCCTGTGTGTTTACTACTCTGGGTTGATCATTGCCCATCAGCAATTTTGAAGCAACTGAGCCTTACAAAACAAAATAAATACAACATAAAATGAAAATGAGAAGACAGAGGCAAAATCCAGCGCAAGCCAGAAGGTGCTAGACCAAATTGAGCTAGCACTATGGCCATTACAAGATTTAGAAACAATGCCGTCTGAAGGTTGATGATGCTAAAATCACATGAAAAGTACATATTAACATCTCAACAGAGCATCTGAATCCCTGGACAGATGAGCACCACAGTGCTACAGAAAATTTGATCTTCGCACAAGATGGGGCATCAGCCACACTCCCCTGGAAAGCCCAGAACTGGATCAAGGTTCGCTTTGTCAAGTTTCTCGGCAGGACAATATGGCCCCTATTATCACAAGATCTCAATCAATATGATTTTTCTGGGTGGGCAAATTAAGAGGCAGATCCCTGCAAGACACCACAGACCTTAGTTGCCCAATGAAGGCTTCCATTGAGTTTGTATGGGAAAAATGGTCACAAAGTTACATTTTTGACACCTCTGCATCATTTAGGCCCACTGTAGAAAAGGCATTAGTCAAAAAGGACCTCCGAATGAATCAATTATCTCTAGAAAGGTTGTTCTTTGCTATAAAAGTTGTTTTTGTATTGAAAAACAAGTAATTGTTACAATGAGCATTATCCAAAAAATTATTCATGAGTGTAAAGTTTTTTTTTGACCACCCTGTATATAGAATCAAGCTCTGTCATTAACTACACAGAATTTAAAAATAATCTTATTTCGCCATGTATAATGATGAAGAGTCACTTAGTGAGAAATACTAAGAAATATTTGATCAAAAGTTTGACATTTTTTTCATCAACTAACTGTATACTGTTTTCCTCGTTAGGTGCTTCCTTTTCAACCACCTTGAAACTGCGGAAAGTTCCACATAAAACATGATTATACAATATATACATGTATTACGTATGCATCAAAATCACATTTGCGCCATAACTCTTCATCATCTGGTTCTAAGATATTGACAGCCACAAAAGCAGAAAATTCAACAATATCCAGAGACCTTAACAAGAAAATTGTTTTTCTAGTCTAGAAGATCATTGAAATCATCACAGATATTGGATACTGCTTCAAGTTGTATAAGTCTGATTTTGTCATACTGGGATTTAGAAGGATATGTAATTCATTTTTAATCCATTTTCGATGTCACTCGTGAAAAGTATTCAAAGCCTTACTTCTTCAAGTATATGAAGTTCTAGCAAATCTTCTATCTTGGTCTCTCTTTGTAGACCTATATAGTATACTTCTCTGAACTCTTTCTCTTGCTATATATATTCCAAACCAGTATGTAATAGGAGGTGTATGAATATTCCTTAACAATAGCCTTTGGCTAACAATTGCTTCCTTTCTTCACATGGGAGATATCTGCAAGTATCTTCCAGAATTTCAGAATAACAAAAAAAGTATTCGCTCATATTGATTGTGCTCAAACTCCTAATCATGAATATATATCACTCATATTATTGAGTAATATCAGTAGGCCTATATGGCAGCATATACTTAATCAGGGCTTGGAGTCGGAGTCAAAATCTGGTAGTCAGTGGCTTTTTGAGTCAAAGTAAAAAAAGAAACAGGTCACCCGTGACTCGTAAAACAAATTCTATAATTGTCAAAAACACATGACATTGTATCTAAATTTTAATTTAAAGTAACGCTGAAAAGAGGAGCTGAGAATCATAGTCAAGATTCATGAGACCTAGAGAGTCGGAGTTGTTCTTCAGCAAGCCAAAGGAGTTAGGCTGAACTTAACCATTATAGATGTCCCCACTATTGTTCCCCATGTTAACTCTGTAACATGAATTTTAACAGTGACATAGGTTGCTCAAAAATGGTAGTCATCCCAAAGTTACAGTTTGGTCAGGCCGTGTTGTGCCAAGAACTTGTCACGGTAATCAATTGTTTAGGGAATTGTATCTAGAAGTATTCCATATCTGCAATGTCTATATGATCCTAATAGCATTGATTTTGGACATAAGAGACAATTCAATTCCTGCAGAAAGCTAGCCATTCCTTGTACCATATACTATAGGTCTATTCAAGACTTTTGCCATACCACGGCTCTTTCAGCACTCAAGATATCTTGCTGTGAACACTTCCAGATGAAATTTGAAAAAGTTCTGCTATAAGTGTATTGTATAGAATACCGCCTAGACATTCGTATTTTTAAAGAAGTGTATAAATATTACACTTACAACATGCACATAGGCCATAGTGGAGGCACTGTTCAACTGCATGTACAAATCAACAAATGATCAACATTCAACAATACCACATGTTTAAACAAAATTAATCTGTAAAATACTTTAGGTGGTTGTTGTCAGCTGATGAATAATTTCTGTTGACCTTCAAAAGGCAAATTATAATCAATGGGAATAACATCTTCGCATGGAACACTGGATACAACTCACTGACATTGACCATGGTATCAAGATTACTAAGACCAGATGTAAACCATGCAGTTAGGAGACCCTTGCCCTTTACGTAGCCTCTCTAAGAAATTCCTCTATTTGTCCAGCTGTGTGATCTAAGGGGCCTAAGTGTTTAGGCATGTCTGTCAAGTGTGGAAAAATACGCTTGGAAGAGATACTAAGACATATTTTATCAAAAGTTTGACAATTTTTCACAAGTGACAACTGTATACTGTTTTCCTCATTAGGTGCTTCCTTTTCAACCACCTTGAAACTGCGGAAAGTTCCACATAAAACATGATTATACCATATACATGTATTACATATCCATCGAAATCGCATTTGCGCCATAACTCTTCATCATCTGAGTCTAAGATATTGACAGACACAAAAGCAGAAAATTCTTAACAAAAAATAGTTTTTCCAGTCTAGAAGATCATTGAAATTATCACAGATATTGGATACTGCTTCAAGTTGTATAAGTCTGATTTCGTCATACTGGATTTTAGAAGGATATGTAATTCATTTTTAATCCATTTTCGATGTCACTCATTGTGAAGAGTTTACAAAGCCTTACTTCTTCAAATATATAAAGTTCTAACAACTCTTCTCTCTTGGCCTCTCTTTGTGGGCCTAAATAGTATACTTCTCCGAACTTCTCTCTGGATATATATTCCAAACCAGTATGTAATAGGAGGCATATGAATATTCCTTAACAATACACTGTAGCTTCTGGCTAACAATTGCTTCCTTTCTCCACATGGGAGATATCTGCAAGTATCTTCCAGAATTTCAGAATAACAAAAAAAGTATTTGCCAGTATTGATTGTGCTCAAACTATCATAAATATATCACACATATTATTGAATAATATCAGTAGGCCTATATGGCAGCATATACTTAATCAGGGCTTGGAGTCGGAGTCAAAATCTGGTAGTCAGATGGTGTTTGAGTCGAAGTCAAAAAATAAACAGGTGACTCCTGACTCGTAAAACAAATTCTATAATTGTCAAAAACGCATGTATCTAAAATTTAATTTAAAGCAATGCTGAGTCACTGATAAGAGGAGTTGAACGTCAGAGTCAGGATTCATGAGACCTAAGGAGTTGGAGTCGGAGTTGGAGTCGGAGTCGGAGTTGTTCTTCAGGAAGCCAAAGGAGTTAGGCTCAACTTAACCATTATGGATGTCCCACTATTGTTCCCCGTGTTAACTCTGTAACATGAATTTTAACAGTGACACATGCAGGTCGCCCAAAAATGGTAGTCATCCCAAAGTTACAGTTTGGTCAGGCCATGTTGTGCCAAGAACTTGTCACGGTAATCAATTGTTTAGGGAATTGTATCTAGAAGTATTCCATATCTGCAATGTCTATATGATCCTAATAGCATATATAATTGATTTTGGACATAAGAGACAATTCAATTCCTGCAGAAAGCTAGCCATTCCTTGTACCATATACTATAGGTCTATTCAAGACTTTTGCCATACCACGGCTCTTTCATGGCACTCAAGATATCTCGCTGTGAACACTTCCAGATGAAATTTGAAAAAGTTCTGCTATTTTGTCAAGAATACCGCCTAGACATTCTTCTTTTTAGAGAAGTATAGAGATAAATATTACACTTACAACATGCACATAGGCCATAGTGGAGGCACTGTTCAACTGCATGTACAAATTAACAAATGAGCAACATTCAACAATGCCACATGTTAAACAAAATTAATCCGTAAAAACTATAGGATACAACTCACTGACATTGACCATGGTATCAAGATTACTAAGACCAGGTGTAAACCATGCAGTTAGGAGACCCTTGCCCTTTACGTAGCCTCTCTAAGAAATTCCTCTATTTGTCCAGCTGTGTGATCTAAGGGGCTTAAGTGTTTAGGCATGTCTGTCAAGTGTGGAAAAATACGCTTGGAAGGGTTTTATATTGGAACTATGGACTGGTGACAAAAATTAAAGAAACACATGCTTGTTTAACCCTATGCATCATGTGTGAAAGATTTATGAATTGGTCTACACTTTCTCAATGACTTAGATGAGACTAGTTATATTGCTCATTTAAATAACGCTTTTTAGGTAATTGTATACTTCAAGAAAGAAACCTTTTACTCGACAAGACATCATATTCAGTGGTTCGGCACTTATAAGACCCCAAGTTATAGATTGATAGATAAATATATATAGATAGTAAGTGAAGCCCTCTAAGCTCAGTTCTAGGCATGAGCAGATGTTGATTGATGAGATGGGAGAGAGAGAGAGGGAGAGAGGAAGAGTCCTCAACATGTCACAGTCTATGCCCCATGTGAAGGATCTTTAATGTTTCCAGCACAGACACTGATACGAGTGGCCGCCAATTTAATGTCTGAACGACATCCAGCTGAGATTTTTGCTCTTGAAGATCCACTTGTGTTCTCCTCCCAGGGTTTCGAACCCATGAGGACAAAGACCTTCAGCGGAACAGTCCTCTATACCAAAACTACTCAGCCATGAAACTGGCTGCCATAGTCTACCAATTGATTAATCTAAACAATGAAACATAATTTTGAAGACATTTTAAAGGTCCTCAAAAGCAACAAAATTCTTAAGTCTTAAGGTAGAGCAAACAGACTCCGGACTGTAATTGCAGCGTAATTCAATTTCTATGTTAAAAGCACCTTCTGTTTCTTTCCTCAAAAATCCTGAATTCAATTGAACTCACACATTCTCAAGGACCCTCTAAATGGTGTCAGGAAAGTTTGTATTGTTTTTCTTGACACTAAATCTCTGCACAGAATCTGCACAGAATTGAATTTAGAGGAAGGTTGAGTGTGGGTGAATTGAACCATTTAGGTCTGGAACACTATGCTTACACTTGGGCTGCGTGAGATCAAGCTAATAAGTAGAATCTAAAGATGTTTTAGACCTCAACATGATACTTTTACCATTGGAAAAGCCGGGATCTGACCGAGAATTCTGCATTTTAACACCCAGCTAAGGATTAGCAGTAACAAATAAATGTGATTTAATATTGTTTATTTGGAAAAGAATGCATGTTTGAACCCAAAAATGAGATGTTTAACTAGTACCTTGAGGACATTAATGCTTTCAGCACATCCTTAGCTAAGTATTAGATCAGAAAGTCTTCATTTCCTGGTTGATTTACATTAAGAAAATGAGGTCTTTATTTTAGTGCAATGCAGTGGGTTGGGAATAATAGGCTGAACCTAGCACTTAGCTTTGTTTGGTAGCTGGCACTTTAGCCAAATGCCAAAGCATCAGACTCTTATGGAGAAGGTTTATCATAAAATTATTCACATTGAAGTGTACCAATACTTTTTAGAGGCATCGAAAGAAAACGTTCTAAAACCGTTCAATAATATCCATGGCAAGTTTCATTTCAACTTAAAATGAACTTTCAAATGTAATTTCATTCTACAATATAAAATGGATACATGGAAAATCTAACAATAAAGGCCATGAAAACCAAGATTTAATACCAAGGTTGAATCTGCGACACAATAAAAACAATTTTACATATTTCCGAAATGAGAAGCACCAGAAAATATGGTTGCATTCACGGTATACTCAAATATGTTTCCATGTCATTTCCAACATGTTGCACAATTTATTTCTCCCTCTGTTTTTTAAATTTCCTGCAAATTCTGAGATTGTCACCAAGACAATTACACAGCACATTTCATGAATTAAAACCGCAACACGACAATAAAATGTTGTGCGACAATTGGAAAGAAAGTAATGTATTCTACGAGTGCAAGGAAACAATTAAATGCAATTTAAAGCCTTTGAAATGTTTCTATTCCTAAAAAGGGTTTCCTTTGAGATGTGTGTTAATGGTTTTGATTTTAGGGATAAGGAGTTATCAGGGCGTATCTGGAAATTGACGCAGGAAGGATTTAAAAGAATTTAAAGGAAATTCTCTAAATTAATTCAGTGCATCTTATAAAACTGACTTAAAGGCACTCTCCACCGATTTTTACCATCACTTTAGAAATACGTCTGAACTACTCCACTTTCTGAACCTGAAAGCAGCAAATATTTTTACCTGTCAAGACCAACTACCTAATGGGATGGCAGGAAGGAAAATATTTTCTTAAATGCCAGGAGACAATTTTGCAAATACCACAAGCATCAATCTCACAAAAGACATATTGTATTTGTTTGACCAAGAACCATGCATTTTAGAGATTGGCCTATTTCTGAAATTGGTTACTGGGTCTGTGCATTTTGGGTTAATACATGGGCAAAAATGAAATAAGGACTTAAAATCAAGTGATTTGGTGTTGAACATATTATCCAAATCAGCAGAATAATACTAAAATAATGGTATGTCTGTTAAATCAGGCAAAATTAATTAATTAAAACTCCAATTAACACTAAAAACATTTTATAGCATAACATGCTTTATTAAAACTAAAAGTTTCAGAAACTAATTAAGTATTCAAACATTTTCCAATTATTTTTACTGAGAAAAACTCATTTTTAAAGCACAAGAATGAAGGAGACAGATTTGTTGACGTTTTTCACTTTAAAGAATTGATCCCTCAAATCTGATTGCTGTCTGTTATCTTAAGGGTGAACAAATTGTTGAAGGCTCAAAGTAAACACTTAATTTTGGATGAATTGTTGAACATCTTTTATCAATTCAGATGATAGAAAATACAGGCAGCTGCCGGGTCTCGTTGATAAAGATATGTGACCTGCTCCACCAAAGTGAGTTCAAAGTAGGCAATCCATATCTCCCAGAAATTACAAAAAAATGCGTCAAAGGTCATATTTTGATGTTTTTTTAGCTGTTGATACTACGTTTTAGCAAAAGTCAGTTTCTTTGAATAATTAAGACTATTTTTACCATCAATTGATTTTAAATTATCTGAATTGGGTGTCCTTCTTGATTTTCTTAAGTCTTTCATTGCAACAGCAGGAAATTCATATGTCATTTTCTCAAAGTTTGATGTTTCCTATTATCGATGTTTGAGGTGCCTTGTCTTCGGATTGGATGAAGATATAAAAACATATGAACCATTATTTGAAAGCTCATTTGGAGTAGAATAAAGAAATTGTCACCACTAAATATGATAGGAGGTCAACTTTAAACTCATTTTGGTGGGCAGGTCACATATATAGTTATTTAAAGATAAATCAGGGTCCTTGTTATGAGTTTAATTCCAAGTTTATGAAACATTAATCAGGTATTAGTTAGACATCGATATGGATTGTTCAAGGAAACATATTGACAGAAAATATCTTTCATTGCATCTTTGTGAAACTGACAATCCCTAAAAAAAAACAACGACAAAATCCAAAAACTGAATTCATGATATCGTGAGATGTTTCAGATATCTCGGCCCTGGCATGGACTGAACTGTTATTCCAGTTCAAGGTTGATACTTTGAAATTAATTTCTTAAATTACAGAGCATCAGTCTCATTCCAGAAATAACCTACAGGTGGTATTTCAGGCTTGGACCAACATTCATTGAACAATTGTGGCCACACTGCAGGTTGATTTCTTTGGACTGGAGTCGAGGACCATTTGTCGGAAGTTTCTGGAATGAAACTTTTATTCTGAAATAAAACGTTTATTTCAAAATATCGACCTTGAATATTTTTTACTGGAATATCAGTTCAGTCCATGTCAGGGCAGAGCTATCTGAAACATCTCGAGATATCATTTAAATTCAGTTCTTGGATTTCAAGGTTTTTTTTTGCAGTGATTGGTCATTTTCACTTTAACAATTTTGTGTTCAATACAGTGAAAGTTTTCTTCTTATCAATATTTTTTCTCACACATCTGAGACAAATTCAACACAGATTTAAAAAAAATAGCAAAATTCAAAAGGAATGAGACTAAATCATGCAAATTTTCAAAGTTCTGTGTAAAATCTAAAAATGAAGTTGCTGAAGTAAACGTTCTTTCTTTTATGGTCTATCAGGCAGGCCTCTCCCTTATAGTTGTAAGGTGTAGGGAAGGTGTGTTTTGGTGCAAAATCTCAAATTTGATAAAACGGTCCAAAGAAAGACAGGAAATGGTCGCAGTTGAATGATTTTTGGCACAGTTAAGCTTATTGATGATAGAATCAATTGCATCTACACAGTATTTGGTTTTGGCCATTAGAAATAATTTACAAAAAAAGAGCTAAAATCAAGTGTTATGTTTCCTTTGCTGAGTAAATGAAAATCTAAGCAATTCATCCAAAACATCACCTATGAGAATGTTTTTGGGCCCCTTGCTTTGTAACTAGACAAAGCTCCCTGTTTCTTGCTTTGTTCCCCAAGATCCCAGGCAGAAATATTCATGTGCTACATTCATGTATTACATATTCTGTTGTCACAAAAAGGTGTGTATTCACATGAGTGTCAAATGCATATCTGACATGACTTCACACATCTTCTCTTTTACATTTGACACTTTTTGAATTGTTACAAGTATATCATAGCCTGTGTTTTATGTACATGTATTTGCAGCAAATAAAGCTAATCAATCAAAAAAAAATCTACATCTCAGAAAATGCCTTTCTTTTATCTGTCTTCTTTGATTTTATAGACACTTCTTTTACTTTTACATGTGTATCATCTTTCTATTACATTTTTAGATTGGGTTTCCCATTGTGTTCTTTGTTTTAATTTCCCACATCTCTCATATACCTATTATGTTGTACAATGTGATTTTACATGTAGCAGATATATTTTAAAACAAAAAGTTTTAAAAAGTTCCAGGCAAAGAAGTAAATGTTTCAGAGGCAAAACAGGGTGTCTTTTGAGCCAATATTTAACAGAATCTAGTCTATTGCGTATAAGGCAAACTTGTTTATTGAATACGTTCAAATTGTAATTTATGGTTTTAAATAGTTAGGAGAAAATCATTATGTATCTCATGCTAGATTTTTCTTTCTGAAAGATCTAACAACCTATGACTTGTAAATGATAACTCAAGGTATATTACTTTAGAATAAGAGGATAAACACTGGCAGAGGGGCAGCTAATTTTTTAATCACATCTGAATAACATGCTGCCGGGATGTCATTATTTTTACATAATATTATGTTTTGGGCCCAGTTGTTCATGTTTCTTGACCAAATGGGCCAAGATTAAGTGTTTGCTTCAAGCCTTAAACAATTTGTTTGCCCTTAAGATAACAGACAGCAATCAGATTTAAGGGATCAAATCTTTAAGGTTAAAAACGTGAACAAATCTGTCTCTTTCGTTCTTGTGTTTAAATGAATTTTTGTCAACTAAAATAATTACAAAACTTTTGAATAATTGTGATGAGTTTCTGTAACATGGTTAGTTTCAAAGTAGCCCCTACATGTATGTTATTTTGAGAACACATTTCCTGGTGTTTCTTTTGGATCTAGGCTTAATTAATTTTGTTTAGCAGTAAAGTCTATATTTGTTCATAAATTAGATTTTTCTGCTGATTGGAAAAATGTATTAATATAGTAATGATGGATATACGAATGGAATATGCCATATGATAAAGCAGGCCTATAGTCTTCTGGGGGCATATTATTGTGGTGTTCATTTTATGCATCATTTACATGTACAATCATTCAGTTAAGCTGGATGCCAGTTTATCATATTTTTGGGATTTAGTTTTAAAATGTTGTTGTAATTTCTAAATTATTGATGTAGCTTACCACAACCAGTAGTGAGCAAAGTGTCCCAATACTTTATTAATGCCATGTTGTGTTTGCAAAATTGTCTCCTAGCATTTAAAGAAAATATTTTTCTTCCTGCCATCCCATTAGGTAGTTGGACTTGACAGGTAGAAATATCTGCAACAGTCAGGTTCATAAAGTGGAGTATTAAAAGCCGAAAGTAATGGTAAAAATCTGTAGGCAACACCTTTAAATCGCTTTATGAGGTGTACTTGTTTAATTCAGAGAAATTCTTTAAATCCTTTTAAATCCTTCCTGCGTCAATTTCCGGATAAGCCCCGATAACTCCTAATCCCTAAAATCAAAACCATTAACACACATCTCAAAGGAAACCCGTTTTAGGAATAAAAACATTTCAAAGGCTTTAAATTGCATTTAATTGTTTCCTTGCACTCGTAGAATACATTATTTTCTTTCCAATTGTCGCACAACATTTTATTGTCGTGTTGCGGTTTTAATTGTTGAAATGTGCTGTGTAATTGTCTCGGTGACAATCTCGGAATTTGCAGGAAATTTAAAAACAGAGGTAAAATACAACATGTGGAAATTTACAGGGAACATATTTGAGTATAACATGAATGCAATCCATATTTTCTGGGGCTTCTTGTTGGGAGAATATGTAAAATTGTAATTTATCGTGTGGCAGATTTAACCTTGGAATTAAATCTTGGTTTTCATTGTTTGATTGTCCATGAATCCGGTTATATTGTAGCATTAAATTATATTTAAAAAGTCCATTTTAAAATGAAATGAAGCAGGTAAACCTTGGATATTATGGAACTGTTTCTCACAGTGCCTCTAAAATTTACTGGCACACTTCCATGTGAATAATTTCATGATAAACCTTCTCCATAGAAGCTGGATGCTTTGGCATTGAGCAAAAGGGCTACCCCTAACCAAGCGCAAAAAGTGAAAGACGTGTCTGCAAAATGAACGAAAGATAAAAGAAAGAAATTATCTGAGATGCAGATCTTTGAAAGTAAAATATCTCAGATATGTAACACATTATACATGTCATGGATTGTTTGATCTGTATAAAAAGATAAATTGAAAAATGTATTTCTTCAAGTTTTTAATTACGAGGGGCGTTCAGAAAGGTCACGGCTTTTTTTTATATGGACACTTATTTTCAATCTAGAACTATGAATTTTTTACAGGATAAAATTGAGCAGTTTTGGAATGGATTTGCAAAATTTCGGACAATTTGGACACTTTTAAGTCATTCTGTGGTTGCCATGGAAACAGAAAGTTTGGCTAGGTGGAGCAGGTAGTACGAAGATCAAGAAAATCAATGAATTGCGGCTGAGAGAGACCTCACTCTGCCACTTGTATTAGTAAGATTGACAATAATTAACACAAGAAATATAATACTACCCTTTAAAAATACTGGCAAGTACTACAAAAGCATTAATTCATACACCTGACGCGTTGAAATAAATGTTCCTTGAAGCATTCCAGGAAAAGTTTATGTGAAAGCATTTCAGTCATCCAAAGCCTTTTCTCCTCCAGTTCCTGAAACTATACGCCCCCCCCCCCCCAGTGATTAAGGTAATGGAAAACCAGGTCTTATATAAAGCTATATGTCAAAGGAATAGCTGGGATGGATAATGCTGTCCCTTTAAGTCTCTTGCTCATACCAGTGAATCCATGCTTTGTCGTAAGTCCTGATGTAGTTAAGGACTCAAATTCTGGCGCCTGAATCGCTCTTGCCAAATCAGGCATGCAGGAGTGCTTTCCCACATTGGTTCGCTGTAAGAATACAAACATTTGGTATGCTTGAAAGCATATTTAGAAGCTAATATCATATTTCTTGTGTCAAATATTGTCAATCTTACTAATACAAGTGACAGAGAGAAGTCTTTCTTAGCCGCAATTCATTGATTTTCTAAAACTTTTTGGTTTTAGATTTTTGAAAATCTATCTGCTACATGTAACATGTAAAACATAGCCCAATAGATATGAGAGATGTGTGAAATTAGAACAAAGACATTTACAGGTGAAAAAACTCATTTAAAACATCATAGAAAGATGATACAAGCCTATACATGTGAAAGTGAAAGAAGACTTTTTAAAAGTGTCTATAAAATGAAAGAAGAAAGATAAAAGAAAAGCATTATCTGAGATGTAGAGCCAACACAGGGTGTGATATACTTGTAAAATTCAAAAAGTGTCAAATGTAAAAGAGAAGATTTATGAAGTCATGTCAGATATGCATTTGACACTCTTGTGAATACACACCTTTTTGTGACAACAGAATATGTAATACATGAATGTAGCACATGAATATTTTGTCTAGGATCTTGGGGAACAAAGCAAGTAACATGGAGAGTTGGCGAGTTACAAAGCTTTTAGCATAAAAAATCCTCATGGGTGATGCATTCGAAGAATTGCCTAGATGTGATATCTAGGGCCTCTGTACGCTTTGTATTTTAATATCAGATATAAGTCTGAATCAAAAAGGGTAGAATAAATTAGTCTTGCCTAAAATGGCTTAATTTTTGCATTATAAAATGTTGGATATATAGATGTATGTCTACCTTCTGATTCACTGAAGTTGTGAGAGGATAATGCTATGTTCTAATATAGTAAGTCACATGTTCAGATATTGCATTGAAGTTTCAATAAATCCACTGTTGATCCTGTAAAAGTAGGCCAATATAAGACTCAATTACCCTGGGAGTCAGGATGACAAAGCTGAGAAAATAGATTTAGATTAATTTGACGCACTTGATGCACTGATTGTCATAACTTATTCCTGTAGACACACAATAACATTTTAATTAATAAATCCACTGGTACACTTGTAATTGCCAAGGGACTATAATTTTTATGGGAGAAATTGCAATTATAGCTAACCAGTCTGTATGGAATTAAAGCATACTGCTGTCATAATAAAACCAATATTTGAGATGGTCATTTTTGCAATCGCACATAACGGTATGATAGACTAACATTATATTCTTTTTTTCATTGATCACAGAAAATAAGTTAATACATTTTATTTATTCATTTCACTTGGTATATCAGTTATGATTATTATGATATAGATTACATTCTAGTTGTGATAGAGTAAAAGGTGTGTACATGTACCGCTCCACTTTCTGAACCTGAATAAAGCAAATATTTCTACCTGTCAAGTCCAACTAAATAATGGGATGGCAGGAAGAAAAATATTTTCTTTAAATGCTGTGAGACAATTTTGCAAATACGACAGGCATCAATCAAACACAATCAGTACAGTGTATTTGTTGAGCTAAGATAAATGCTTTTCGGAGATTGGCCTAATTCTCAAATCTGTTATTTGACTATGAGTATTTTGTGTTAATACATGAGTATAAAATGCAGCAAGGATTATACATTAACTGCTAAACTTACCCTTGCATTTCTTTATAACCATATTTAAGGCCTGAAGACTTTTACTAGAATACTTATCAATCAAGAGAACCTTAAAATAAAGTTTCAGATAAAAGCAACCTTTTAATTAATCTTGTTCATTCTAAATTTACTGATCAGACTTGATATATCTTGCTATCACTAATTGTTTCCCAATAGGTGACACTGGTGACAGGTAAAATATGTTTCAACCATCTGTCTCTATAATGAGTAAGTTTTTCCATGAACTCAAAATATTTTATAATCAGTATATTTTTACATAGATTCTTGATTTGTCAGCAGTTGTCATGTTGTTTCAATCTTCTTCTTCTTTTCAAAGTTGTATACTCATTAAGTGTCACTGTTAACTCCAGACCAAAAATATTCTAAGCTAAATGAAATTTAACCTTAACAAATAACCTTTTAGCTATGGCAAATTGGGTATGCTAAAAGCATTTGAATTTATTCTTATTTTCGACAGATTGTATTTCAACACATGACTATTTCATTAATTTATATAGTCAATGGAAACTAATGCAAAGAAAAGAAGTCAACACTGCCAAGGTGAAGCCCAAGCATCTTTCTATTATCACATCAATGTTAAATGATAGGATACGATACATATTTATTGCCATAAATGGAATTTGTTTCGACAGAATTCATCAATCTATCATTCTTGAAATCATTCAATCAATTAATCAACCAATCTATCAATCAATCAATCTGTCTATCTTTATCTATATCAATCTCTAATCTTCATAATTTCTTTAACATATATATATTATTAATAATATTTACCAATTTGAAAGGTAATGATATACAAATTATAGCTTAAGGCAAAAACTGTTGTCTTTATTAATGGACAGATTTCATAACATTTTTACGAAACTAAAATCGCATGGTAGTGAGAAGAATTTCCAAAAAGTGCTATTTTTATTCTTTATTTTATTTTTTAAGACATATACATGAAATTTGACACTTGAAACATGCAAGGGTTTGCTTAAGGATATACTGTCAATGAAAGATGTAAAATTTAAGACAGGCCTTTCGTGTAAATCTGCTGACTATCTTTCCATCATCCTTGGAAATTGTAGATTATGACACATGGTTTTTCCTTTGTAAACCTTGAAGAAAAATGAAGTGTGTGATTTTTTTAGTGATTTTTATTTTCTGAAATTTGAACTGATGTTTCATCCCTTTACATGTAAATGTTGAGTAGACGGTTTCAGATTACAGCCAACACCAATACTCGTACATTAGAGAGGTTTTGCTACACGTTCACGTGTGACGTATACGTGTACAAGTGCTATCTAATTACATTGTTGTCATGGCAACTCCCACGTACACGTCACACGGAAACGTGTAGCAAAACCTCTCTATTGTATGAAGCTAACTATAGTGTAATACAGGCCTACAAACCAAGTTACGGACCGCTGATACAATTGGTCTTGGCACTTGGACGCACAAAAATAGAATTTTCACTTGCCAATATCTCGGTCCCTATCTAAGTTACAGCATTGTAATCGATATCACCGGAAATCTCTGCTTGTTAGCTCTCCAATGATGTATAGCGTTATACTGTGGGACTTTCGGCTTATACTCCATTTCACTTTTTTTTACCAAAGCATACAATGTCAAAACGTACAAGGAAATGTCGCGGGCCTATGCACTCTAAAGAGTGTTATTTAGAGTGTTACGACCTTATTTTTCCTTTAATTTGAACTCCGACCTAAATTGATCAGGAAAATTGCAATTGATATGTGGGTCTACGGTAAAGAACCCCTTCTCAAATAAAATGAGGTATTTTACCACTTCCTCTGTACTTAGATGTGGAAAAGGTGAACTACAAAGCATGTCACTTGAAAAAGAAATATATTACCGGTTATAAGCTTTAAGTTATCTTTAATCATTGCCATATGTTCATTTCCAATACAAAAGAATCTTATGGCTGAAGTGATTTCAGGGGAAGGTAGGCCTAAATAATTATGAACTGCAGGTAGCGGATATTATTGTTCCGAAAACCGCACGATTTTCAAATTACACAAGTTCACAAATTTCACCAGGAATATAGCTGTGTCAAAATATAATGAATATTCCCCTCTACACTGGGTTGTTGGTGGCTATTTATCTTCATAGGTGGGCAGACAGCAATATATCTTCTTGTTTATGGTAATAAGCAACTGTCAAGCTACTCTCTGGGGAGCCTTTACAGATTTTAAACTAATTTACACTAATTCTTTGCCATTCGCTTTTGATCCCTTAAGCCCGCAGATTATTGTGACAATGTGGGCACTCCTCACTGTGTGTTGGGAGGAAAAGGTTATGGGGAAAGGTATGTGGATATTGTAGAATATTGGAAATCATATACCATTATCAGAATATTATTCAACTTCAAAAACAGTTCTAAGGTGTTCCCCTTTTTTACGTCTACTCCATCTCCATCTTTGGACGTTAAGGACATTTTTCATCACTTGTACAGTTCTGGAGGCTCACGAGGGTTGATTGATGAGATGGGAGAGAAAGCAGGAGTCCTCAACATGTTACACAGTACACACTCACCCTATGTGAGGGATCTTTTACTTGCCCTGCACAGACATTGATACAAGGGCCCACCAATTTGACGTCTCATCTGAGTGACATCCAGCTGGGATTTATGCTCATGAAGTTCCACTGAACGTTTCAGGTTCCCCAACCGGGAGTCGAACCCATGCAGGCAAAGACCTTTCAGAGGAACAGGTGGGCATCTTACAATCCGAACAAAAAGGTTTTTATGGAACCTTTAAAGTTTCTGTAAGCTGGTATAGGTAAGGAACCTAATTCATTATTAAACCTTTAAAAAGGTTCCAACAGCAAACAAAAACAATATTTAGATTATCTAGCTGCGCTGAACTCCCGCAATGGAACCCCTATCTCTCAAGTTGGGAGGATAGGGTTCTATCACTGAGCCTTCTGACCAATATTGAACATACAAAGTTCTTCCCAGTTACAGGCCAGCGGTGGAGCACTGTAACTGGACCTCAGAACATCCTTTTCACTGAGAATTGTATTTTATCACCATATATAATTAGTTTATCATGAGTGCCACTTGTATAAATCGAATTACCACATCATGCTAGAACCCATTGTCATCACTTCCATAAAACTGTCATAATTGATTTTTAGGGTAATTGGTTATATTGCAATGTACAGCATATATGTAAATTCCATTCCGTACAACGTTTTTCTTCATTTTTTGATGATATTTGTTTTGTCATTTCGTATTGCCAAACAGAAACATTTAATTCAATTTCTATCCTTTAAAATAACTGTCAGGATTTTTCACAATGAATTATAACTGATGTCCAAATGAGTTGTATATTCTTGAGATTAAGTTGCTCACATTTCTAATACAATTGTCTTTGTATTTTTGTGACACAAGAGGTTTATCCTTTTTTCGTTCTTTTTTGCACAAATAGTATCAGGTTTTAAATTGAATATTAGTTTTATGGAACAACACTATTGTATTGTAATTTCATCTGGCAGCATGTTTTCTTGTTCTAAAATTATATGCTTCTATCTAAGAAAAAGGCATACTATAAAATAATACAGCAGTATTGCACATAGAACTATATTTGGTTTGGCTTCAAGATGTTACAAAATTTCACTACATTAATTCTTATTCACACAGAGTTCTGGTGCATTTCTTATCCACCACTGTATTAAACTTATCCCACTCAGTGCGTGTTCATAAACGCATTGAATGACCATTTGAGCTACAACTGCGGTCCTCAAAAAATAGCATTTTGGTAACGCACTTGTTCAAGCTGAGCTGCCATCTTGGTTATTATTCAACGTTCATGATGACACTATCTTGTTGAGCTATTCAATCAAATTCATACCTATTTCAACCATCATATATATAATATATTCATTTTTTTTAAAACTTCCTTAGCCTGCAATATGATTGTATACTTAATGTTGATATTGTACTTCGTAGGTTTACATTTGATTGTGTTTTGTCATCGACGTATAACAGGGCTAATCTAATCAAAGAAATAAGAAGAGCCTTTTTAAAGAATCATTTTCTTAAGATCAGATAGAATCTTTGATCCAAACTAACTTGCATTGACTAGCCATATTTTCTTAATTTTAATTTCATAATTTATTGTCTATTTTCCGATACCGCCAGTAAGAAATAAGTAGATCTACATACAGTACAATGCATGATAAATTCTAACATGCACCAAAAGTTTACTTTTCAACCCCAAGTTTAAAGAAAGAAACTTGAAGTCAATAGCGTGACATTAGAATATTTTTTTTTTCAGAAAAACTTTGTCTTCAAAAGTTTTTGTTTGGTTTCTTTTATACTTCCCGAGTTCTTCAGAACTTCAAGCAAAAATAGAGACCGTACAGCTCCATAGTGCAAGCACTAGTGGATTTGCATTGTCAACTATTTCTGCAACGCAGACTTTAGATTTGAAATTTTTACAAAATATAGTCCTTCAACTTTCAAAATAAAATGAAGTGCTCTATTTCAGGCCCAGACTACATGAGTCCCTGAAGTATTTTTTGCCGATGATACGCAGTGTATTTGTGTAGCTTAGTTTCATTATTCCTAGCTGAGCCAGCAGCCTTCGAGAAAGCCTACCCCTGTTTCAAAACTTTGTGGCTTTGCTAATGGATATGACCATTTTCACCAAGCGGGGGAGCCACCAGCTGGGGCATACTTCATCAAGACTCGAGAGACTGGAGAAAATTTGTTTTTCAATCATACAACTTCTTTTGTCTCATTTTCACAGTTAAGGTTCTTGGGTGACATTAGAAATAATTTAAGTAGAGTTTGAGAACCTTTTTGAAAAATTATATTTTGGAAAAGTCACTTCAAATTTTTGAAAAGAGGGGTACGTGTATGTGCACTCAGGGTATAAACAGGCACAATATCAATATGCTGGCCTACAAATTTGTCAACTTCAATAGGAATCAGAAAAGAGTTCTTTGAGATATCAAAGTTCTCGAAAGGGGGCTTATTTTTGTTGGACCGTTTATATCTATCACTAGTTCATCCTCAGTTGTAAGAGGATTATGCCATGTTACTTTTCTACAGTGTCTAACGCTCTCAAATTCTCTTTATTTAAAAAATGTAAATTGTATCCACTATTTGCCTAAAAATACACTGCATAGGCCAATAAATGTATGCATTGGAAATGGAGTACATGTATATTAAATTGTTAAGACTGCAGTTTATTTCCCTAGTTGCTTGCTTGCTTGCTTCTGTTGTGCTGGTATACCCCGGATCAGCCGGGGCAGCTCAACTTCCAACTTTTAGTGGAGGGAGCTGCACTTTTATTTTTTGGTGACCGCCGTATGATTATGAGATGAGAAGACTGGGAGTCTGGAACATGTATACCATATTAATTCAGGGATGCCCAGGGTCTTTCAGTTGCCCCAACCCGCCTCCATTTACTGTCCCATGGGCTCGGACTGAATTATGTTCCGGGGTGGGATTCGAACCCACGCCCTCAGAGCCAGTGGTAGCACAAACAAGCACCTTAAACCATTAGGCCATGGAGGAACAAAAAAAAAGTTGCAGTCTTACAAAATCAACTTCATGACTCTACTTGGATCCTTTTACAGATGATTTCATATTTGTAGACACAAGGACCAAATTTTAATTTTTTCTAGGACCATGTATTCCATAGGGAAAAGTGACATAAAAAAATTATGACATCACTTTTCCCTATACGATAACATTCACATTCAGTCCTTGTGTCTACAAATATGAAATCATCTGTAAAAAGTGAACTTTTCCTAGAGTCTTCTTCTCTTCTTTGTATCATATTCCCAAATGCAATAGGTAAGTTCATTTGTCTTTCTGGATTTCTTTTCTGTCACATTCAATTCTCAATTCATCATGCCTCTTCACCTTGATTTACACATTCTACTCAACAGAAACAACTCTCATTCTATTCTATTCTATTCTATTCTATTCTATTCTATTCTATTCTATTCTATCATATTCTACCCTTTCCTGCACTATTCTATACTATTCTATCTCAGCAATGAATTTATTTGCTTCTCTTGGTATAAATATATTATTTTCTTTTTAAACTTTTCTCCACACATATGCAGACATATCCAGACCTATTCTATTCTATTCTATTCTATTCTATTCTATTCTATTCTATTCTATTCTATTCTATTCTATCTCAGCAATGAATTATTTGCGATTCTTAGTATGCAGATATGGGCTAATATATTTTTCTTTTATATAAAATTTCCTCCAGACATATTCTATTCTATTCTATTCTATTTTATTCTATTTTAGTCTATTCTATTCTATTTCTATTCTATTCTATTTATTGCTCTCATCATCTCACACGGTACTTGGCTCACTTCCTCTGTTAACTCTCAATTCCATGAAACATTTAGAAATTAATATTTAAAAAAAACACACATACAATACAATTTAATCAAACAAATTCATTTTCCTTTTTCTTTTATCAAAATTGTAAAAGCAGTATAGATCCGACATGCATACTCTATTTAATTTGATGAAAAGACACTACTACCAATCGGGCAATCAAATAATTGTTGAAATAATTAAAATAGTTTACGTCTCAGTTTGATACACAAATTGATACTTTGTAAAACATATTTATGATTTTCCATACGATAGGATATAGTCGTTTTAAAATAGGTCTGTAGTTATTTTCACAAAAGAATGTCAAACCACACAATCATCAATCCAATCTCATTCCATTCAGTTGTAGGTTACCTGGATGTATTTTGTGAAACTATATCAGTTTTTTTTAGAAAACTTAAGATGCAAAAAAATCAACCTTAAAAGCAGGCGACATTGCATTCTTATTACTCTAACAAATTAAATTTTGGCAAAATAAGTACTTGTACTAGTTGTAGAACATATTTATGATTTTGCATGGGATACAGGCTAGGTATCTAGTAATTTTACAATAAGCCTATATAGTATATATACGCTGTAGTTAGACACTTTCACAAAGGAATGTCAAATCACACATCAATGGTCTATATTTTGTGAAACGTAATCATTCCTTTCCAGTTTTTTCAGAATAACATATGAAGTTTTTTGAAAAAATAGGGATGCAGAAAAAGTTGGAATCTTACCTTTGACGGCCTTATCTCCAACCATCCAGAGTCCAGAATCTTCATTCACAGCTTCTGCGTCTCTCTTGCCTCCAGTCTGAAGGAACCACAATGGAGCAGCTACAGGACTACCTCTCTTTCCGTCATGGGTTTTCAAAAACCACAATGGAGCAGCTATGGGACCCCCTCTGGCTTTTGCTGATCTTAAAAAGGCAGCATCGTCATCGTCCGCAACTTGCCAGTTCCACTGAGCAGGTGCTCGGGGGTAAGCTACTGCAACAGCTACTAAACAGAACCACACAGCCAGGCAGACGGCAATAAATTGATTGGCATTCATTTTTAGAGTGTTTTTAGTACGTTTCGGTCACTTTTCAGTGAAGTTCCTTAAATTTTCTGTAGATTTTTGTGAAATTCAGACGATTTTTTAGTGATTTCCCACACTTTTCAGTCAATTTCAGTGAAGTTTCTTCAAAGTTCTGTCGATTTATAACGATCCCAGACGATTTATGATGATTACTTGTCAGTTTTGTTAGTTTCGGCTGCTCTGTGCACTGTCCCTTTAATCTTCTGTCGACCTATTCTAGGGCGCCAGTGTCTTGTGTAGCTGTCCAACAACCAATCAGGAGGCTTGTAGCAAACGCCATCGCACGTGCTTTGACGTCATCAATGTTACACCACTCCTGGTTGGCCCAAATGTTTCCGAGAGCGCCTACACCTTCCATAATGGTCCACAAATGTTTAAAGAACTTTTGCCATCACTCCAAAATGATTACTTTGGTTTTCTGTGTTTCTTAATTCCGCCCAAAGACAATAATACAAACAGAACACACACGTTTAAGCTTTTTAGACCTCCTTTTAATTAATACGTAGGCAGACCTCTCAATATTTACAACGTGCTTGTTAATAAATTGCCACATTCCTCCAACATGGCTACTCACTGCCCAGACCTGCATGCAATATGTATGAATACTGCTACCTTTGATGCATCCAATTATCCTTTTGGAATAGGGTATCTTGTGGGGCTAATGAACCCTATTTCTTGTCCTTTTGCGCAGTGTATTTGATTCAGGATGACAATCAAGTTACATTGTACCTATACATTGTGTGATTAGGCCTACGTCCATGTCCATGCAAAATTAAATATACATGTATACAATGTACACATACCATAAAACTGGATATAGGCCAATAGGCCTATCATAATTTAAGATAGTATAGCTTTGACTTTTTACAATTATTTATATAAGTTTGTGATACAGAATACTTCTTGACCATTCAATAATTATCATAACGGCGGTCATCATCAATCAATCATTGGCTTCACAAACCAAATTCAACCAATCAATATATCAACCAACAAATTAATATTGATATCAATCAATCATTCAATCAGTCATACAATCAATCATCTGCATCCAATCTTTCTGTTTCATTACACTCACTTTAAGCCGTTATCTGGCGATTGTGCAATGCAATGTGCATGTGTTTGGCTCTGCATGGTTGCGGTCTCATGTGAAAGTGACTGCCGATGCTGTGCCAGGGAAAATGTTATGAGGATATGTAATAGGTCACATAGTAAGATATTGTAGGAACTTTTGCCATCTGTGTAATGTATGTTAAACTATGTATGTATGTATGTATGTATGTAATGTATGTATGTATGTATGTATGTATGTATGTATGTATGTATGTATGTATGTATGTATGTATGTATGTATGTATGTATGTATGTATGAATGTATGTATGTATTTATGTATTTATGTATTTATCTATCTATCTATCTATCTATCTATCTATCTATCTATCTATCTATCTATCTATCTATCTATCTATCTATCTATCTATCAATTTCCAAAGATTGTTTTCTTTTACAACTAATAATCCAGACAGGGGCCTGATTAGTGCTTCCTTTGGCACTTTTTAGGCCTCCTTCATGGCTTAGTGCAATTTAAGGGCATCTTAAGGGCCCTTCCCTTAATTTTGTTCCATTTGAAGAAAATCCCTATTAGGCCGTACTACCACAGGCAGTCACCAGAACTGACAGCTTGTACTGTCTGTATTAAGTTTTTTCTTACTGAACATCACCTAATACTGGAGAGTGCCTGTGGTACTACCTACAGTGCATACTGGGCTTGAGTGGGCCTCCCAACAGCAAACTTTCCACTTCACATTTTTTTAGAATCAAGAATGGCTTTTAGTGTACTGTACATTTTGTTTTGTGTAGTTTATAAATATATCCATCGAAGGTGGGTCATACTATAATAAAATATTTTGTAATGCTCCCATTCCAAAACGTAATATGTAAATGGCACTGCCATGAAATTCGCGCAGCACTTCGAAGTTTTAGGACTTACAGTGTTACCATAACTTTTATTTTTATTTCATATCCAATGTATAAACATGATAAAGGCAGTTATGTTTCAAAAAATTAAGAAGGTAGACATATAGAAAGACACATTAGTGTAAAATAATAGAGAGATAAAAATAAAATATACAACAGATAGGCCTACAATGTAGATAAATAGATAAATAGATAGATAGATAGATAGATAAATAGATAGATTTCAACATTAAATAGATAAATAGGCCTAATATTGGTAGACTGATCAATAATCATCTCAATGGTAAAAGGCAGACAATACTGAAGGCTGTCAAATTTAAGTCTAGGTTAGATTGTTGACATTTATTACATAATAGCATAATAGTAATAAAAAACAACATGATTTGCATGTAGATTAATTGCTCACTGTTACATAATCATCAGTTTCTAATTATTATGTAACTTTAATTTTGTTATGTTTTCTTGTTGTCTGTTTTGAAATTAAATGAATCACTTGTTAATAATTCAATTTAGCTTGTCAAGGCTAATAATTAACTATTCCATAAAAATTATAGGTACAGGGAATATTACTGGCAAATTGAATTTTTAAGACACTTTTGAAGATGAATTATGGTATTTTTTTAATATACAAAACTAAATCATTGATAAGAAGCTGGACCTGCTTGACCTAATTTCCAACTGTGGACTGTTGATGTTGAGACCATCACTGCACAGATTTTTGAGTCCTCTCCTGTGCTCAATTTCGCTTCGCGAAACGGCCTGCGGCCGTTTCGCAGCACGAATATAAGATAACTCAGCAATTTTCTACAGAATATGCAGAAACACCCAATGGAACCTGATGTAAAGTTTTTCGACTCATAGCTATTTCTCGGATATGGGTTTATATTTTTAAAATAGAATTCCCAGAAGAAACAATACATTTTGATACAATTTGGAAAAAAGATGGAATTTTCTCGTATGTTATGGTAATATGCTGCTTTTTTGCAACTGAAACATAATTTCACAGCATTTCAACAACCTTATTAACACAATGCAAGTTTAAATTGTACAACAATTATGGAGAAAAGTTGGCAATTAGAGCGATGTAAATATCTGCCTAAAATGTCACATTTCCGGTGAATTGACCTATCATATTTATACGTAAACCGTAATACAATTCTTATATAATGATATGTAAGTGGAGAAACTGCAAACCCAATACCATGAAAACCACTTGTTTTTTCTCTGTCGGTTGGGAAGGTGCTCTACAGGGGTTAAAAGCGACACGATTGACACAGTGACACGAGCCTTTAAAAAAAACACCATTGCAACATTGACCCTCTTATCTTCTGACCAACACAAACAGGATTTGCACATAAAAAGCGACAAACAACATTTTGAATATCCTTTATTGTTCGGGTTTATGAAAAAAGATATATGCCTAATTATTATGCTTTACCAGACACTCCACATCCCATATTTTATTTAGGACCTATATAAACCAGCAATGGAAGGGATTGGGTTGGAAATAGTTAAATGTAGGCCTACCTGGAATCAAATTAACTAGAAAATATCCTTCGGGACTTCTGACATATGCTGTTGATACACCGTTGCTCATAAATATGGAATACTTCAACATTCTCCATTGAAATTGATAACTTTAACAACCTCTGTTGGAGCCCATGATTGTCTGATTCAATGGTAACAAATTCCAATGACTGCTTAAGGAAAGAACATGCTCTTGTGTAAAACACATGCTGCACCATTAACTCCAGGAAAAGTTACAGCAGCACGAAATATGGAAATTCGGGGGAGGTTTTTAAGGTGAGATGCATTCAGCCAAAAAAAAAAAATCTTGCAAAAATGTAGTTGGGGCTTTTAAAGAGTGATTAGAGAAGATGACTTGACGTTCACAATGGACCTTGCTTACATTCACACTCTGAAATTTACTTTTATTTGACACTTTTTTTTCCAAAAAAGTATTCAATATCTATGAGCAGGAGTGTATATCATATGTAGCTATGTGTCTGTCCTATGTCAGGCTATATCTGACTGGTTTATCATTAAGTTTTAATTATGGTAGGTTTGGTATAATAGGTTGCTCCTATGCACTTGGCTGGCCCTTTAGCTCAACTGGTTAAATAGCAACCTTTAAGGGCTAAGTGTTAAATGGTGCATTGGTCAGCTACTCAGAGGTAGCCGGTTTGAATCTCGCTGGTGGTGGCAGGTGGCATTGAGGTGATATTGTTGACTGAAGTGTCAAAATCTCAGGAAAATTGGAAGATATATGGTAAAGTAGGTTGGGTAATGGGTATAATAGGTTGCTCCTAATCACTTGGCTGGCCCTTTAGTTCAACTGGTTAAATAGCGACATTTAAGGGCTAAGTGTTAAATGGGGCCTGCTACTCAGAGGTAGCCGGTTCGAATTCAGCTTGTGGTGGCAGGAGGCATTAATAAGGTGAGATTGTTGACTGGAGCGTCAAAATCTCAAGGAAATTAGAGGATATAATTATGGTATAGTGGGTTGGGTATAATAGGTTGCTCCTAAGCACTGGGCTTGGGGGATGGCCCTTTACCTCATCTGGTTAGATAGCAGGCTTAAAAGAAACAGTAATTTTCTATAAAGTAGATGTGTTGTCAACACAGTTATTTACAATATGTAAGCAAACATATTTTACCAAGTGGGAGTGCCTTCGGCACTTTCTTAGAGGGCAATCTTGTTGTAGTGATGTTGAGCTATACCATTCGGCTAGATAATGTGGGAAGAAGAAACGGTATCAAAACAGACCTTTCATCATGCAGTTAACAGTAAAATGGTTCACTTGAAAGCATTATATAAAGCTTCAGTTATCATTAACTTATCAAGTTTCCAAACTCGTCAGAACGTTATCGTAGTTTTATTTTTATAAACATTTCAACAAAATAAGTAGGGATGCACGGATATCCGGCAAGGTATCCAGTATCCGGCCGGATATTGGAATTTGCAGGATATCCGGTATCCGGCAGAATTAGGGTGTCTGAGCCGGATATCTGGGATGTTCAAAAATAAGTAAAAAGCTGAAAAAACTTTGAAAATAAATGAAAGAATGTTACAAGAACACAGTAAAAAACATGATGTAACCATCTTCAAAAATTTAATTCAGCTAAAGAACATAGCGAAAAATATTCCATCAGAGGAACAGTCCTCCTGACGGACATGATATCTCTCGGCTCTCAGAAAAAAAAAATTTAATATCAACCGTGAATGCATAAAAACTACCTTTTCGATTGTTTATTATCCGGTTCCAACTATCCGGTTACTATCCGGTATCCGGCAGTTGGTGTTGCCGGATTATCCGGTATCCGGTATCCTGTTATTTTCGGTATCCGTGCATCACTACAAATAAGTCCCCCTTTAAATACACTTGAATGTCTAAAAGACTGCTTCTGCAATCTCAATGAAAGTTGGCTGAATTAAAGGCCTGTATATCAACCCTAGGTGCATGTATTTGTAGCCTAGTGGCATTATTCCTACCTGAGCCAGTAGCCTTCGAGTGAGCCTACCCTTGTTTTCAAAAATATGTGGCTTTTCCAATGGGTATGACCAATTTCACTGATTGGGGGAACCACCAGCTGGGGCATACGTCATCAAGAGACTGGAGAAAATGCTTTTCATTATATTTAGGAAAATTTAGCAAATTTGTTCTAACATTTTCACAGTTTAGGTTCCTTGGGTGACATTAGAAATAATTTGAGTGGAGTTTGAGCACCTTTTTGAAAAATAATTTTTGGACAAGTCGAAACTTCACATTTTTTAAAAGAGGGGTATGTGCACTCAGGGTCTGCTGACTCAGACAAAAATGAACCGATCTAGCTACAAATACATGGGCACAATATCAATATGCAGGCCTACAAATTGGTCAACTTCAACAGTGTTCAGTTTGGTGTCACAGGCAAGATTAAGCATAATAACAGCTAGTTTTCTTCAGAAGAGTTTAATCTGTGTTGCTGCAATCTTCTGTCAAAAGGCTGGCAATTCTCATGGGACCTGTCATATATTTTTCTAGTCATTATTAGTGATTGCATAATTATCAGAGCATTTTTTAAGGATTTTCGATTGGGAGACCGATGGAACTTTGTAGCGCCATGACGCGCGACATCGATCAATCAGCTGAAGATCGATAAAGATATATTTGTGTAATGACATGCTTGCAAAAGGGACTTCGAACTGTTGAGCTGACTGCTAATTTACGATTTCGACTGATTTCCAGCAAAATAAATAAGACAAATTTTAAATTTATGAATATTTGATATAAGAAAGATGGCATCAGCAGAAGTATAATGGTAAAGACAGTAAAAGGATATGTTTTCATATGGAAAGAAGAAACCTCACTTTCTAATGCACCCAAGAATTACAAATCATGACAAAACTAATTGTGAAATTAATTAATAAGAGTTTCTGGAAAAATTGGTCTCCCAGTGATTCCTATTTGGCAATGACTGGGAGACCAAATCTGTCCACTGGTAGACCATTTGGTGTCCTAGTTGCTATATTACAAAATGCACTGATAGGCCTAATTACACTCATGATCAAAATGCTGGAATAATTTGGATTTTCAAGGTGTCAGGATTTCAAAGTTTTAAAATTGGTGATTAAATGTGTGGAATTGCAAAGATTTTTTCCTAAGACATTGCATTCATGTACAAATGATATCATAAACCATTTTTAGTTACTGAGAATTATTTGAAAACTTTCTTTGGGTGACCCGGAAAAATTGATAATTTTTAGTAAAAAATCATCAAAAATCGCATGGTGGCTAAACAACACAGACATAAAATTTCAACATATGCAAGAAATGCCAACTTAATCTTGATGTGTACAAACAATAAACATAACAATATCATGTTGAATGTCACATTCGTGACCTCAGCCTTCATTTAACTTGACATGGAGTCTGCCAACCTGTTTTTTGCTTCTTTTTGACCGATGTGGCCATCCTTCAGTGAAAGTCACTTACACCTGGTCCAGAGTAGTTGGCTGGACCTCCATCTTGTGTGCAGAATGGTCAAAGATGTCCCTATAATGTTATTTAGGTTCATATCAGGTGAAGTTGCCAGTAACGCCAAATTCTCAATTTTCTCAATTTTCAAGGTTTAGAAGGATTTGTGGTGCCCTACAAGCTTGAGTATTGCCATAAATGAATGAAATGTTTCAACTGAAGTGTTCTCTACACTGAGGTATCATTTCCTCTTCCTACAAGTGTACACTCTTAACAAAAACGCTGGAAAATTTTGCGAATTTTTCAAGTAAATTCCATCTCAGTCAATACATCCTAGCACATGTTTCACAGAGCTTATGGAGACATTTTTTTGTGATGGGAAGGTGGCCAGATACTGTCCGAAAACTGCCTCATGGCCACAAGGGCTCAGGGTGGCGGTTGAATACTTGTTTTGTTTGTGATCCATTATGACGGAAATTTGTGTCAGGTAGTGTGGTATAGAAACGTCCCGGCAGTCTTCTATCTAAGTTTGCTGGAAGAGGAAATGGTTCCTAAGTGTAGAAACACTTCAGTTGAAACATTTTATTCATTTATGGCAATGCTCAAACTTGTAGGGCATCACAAATCCTTCTAAACCTTGAAAATTGAGAAAATTGAGAATTTGGCGTTATTGGCAACTTCACCTGATATGAACCTAAATAACATTATAGGGACATCTTTGACCATTCTGCACACAAGTTGGTGGTCAAGCCAACTACTCTGGACCAGGTGCAGATGACTTTCACTGAAGAATGGCCATATTGGTCAAAAAGAAGCAAAAAACAGATTGGCGGTATCCATGTCAAGTCAAGTGGAGGCGGAGGTCAAGGAATGTGGCATTCAACATGATATTGTTATGTTTTTTGGTTTTACACATCAAGATCAAGTTGGCATTTTTTGCGTATTTTGAAATTTTATGTCTGTGTTGTTGAGCCACCTTGCGATTTTTGATGATTTTTACTAAAAATTATCAATTTTTCTGGGTCACCCAAAGAAAGTTTTCAAATAATTCTCAGCAACTAAAAATGGTTTATGATATCATTTATACATAAAACTAATATCTGAGGAAAAAATCTTTGCAATTCCAAACATTCAATCACCAATTTGAGAACTTTGAAATCCTGACACCTTGAAAATCCAAATTATTCCAGCATTTTGATCAAGAGTGTATGAGCGTAGAAAGCCCAGGAAAAAGATATTGAACCATTTTGATTCATTTTGCAAATACAAATTTGGTTAAATTTTTAATGATTTGGTTAAATACTGCAAACAAGCCCAATCCGATGCCATTTTAATTCAACAATCATAGAGAAAAGTAGGAAATTAAAGTGATGTTAATAACACCGAAAATATCATTATTCTAAGAAAATGACCTATCATATTACAAATTCTTAATTTATATAATTATTATCATGTTACCAGTCTTCAAATTTCACAGTAGGTGTTGTGTTTAAAACCGGTCAATTTGTTATGCACAAAAAGAGTGGGCTATTTACGAGCGGAAGTAGAGTAGGTCGGGGCATGCAGCCCCCCTTAAATTCGAGGTGCGATTTGACCTACTTTTTATGGTCGATTCTTTGAATGCTTATGCTGTCAGGAAGAGATCACTTGACTCTATTTATAACTAGTGAAACAAATGTCTACTAATTTTAATAAAGGAGTTACGGCAATTTTTGTAAAAAATTTAAAATGGCCTTCTTACCCCACCCATCGAGCAAGAAGCCCCTATTATAATCCTATTTTTTTGCGATTGCATTCAGCTTGAAAGTTATATCTTAGGGTTTTTCTATCATTTTTAAGGCATTCTATTCATTTTTTTCTGAATTTCAGAATTTTTCTGCTGATACATTTATTTTTTAATTATTTTTTGCCCTGTTTCAATCTAGGCCATTTTTTTTTTCTATTCTAATTAGCTATTCTATCAAGATTTAAGGTAAAACACACATTATTAAATGGTTCCTGAAGCAGCTTTGAGGCCCCAGTGTAGGGGGCCTCATGCCCCATGCCATGTGGGGCCTCTCGCCCCAAACCCACATATTTTAATTTGACCTCTATATTTCGAACTAAAATGCAAAAAACATGATCCAAATCATATTTATGTGATGGTCCTAAAGTGAAGCAATGCAGATATCCATTATACTTTTAAAAACGTCCAAGGTTATTTCTGACAACCGCTTTCAAAGAATTAGTCAAAGTTACAAAAACCATGCACATTTTTTTGTTTCTTTAATATCTACTATGGTTTGGTGCTGTTCGCCTTGAAAATTTGTGACGTCACCTAAAAAGCCTCTAGCTTCAATCCTAACAATAAGAAAATGCACCAAAAATGTAAGTTTAGATATAAACCTGGGGGGGGGGCCTCTCACCTAACCCGGGCTTCTTGCCCCGACCTACTCTACTTGCAATTGATAGACACGATATATCGGGCCTGTAAATCTATTCAGTGTATCCATATACTGGCATATGACAAACCAAAGAAATGACATGTGCGTATAGATATATTTGTCACAGATTCCGTCAAATGTGACAGTTAATTATGAACAACATTTTCTCAAAAATCACAGTTATTGTTGGGTGTTGTTGGTTCTATAAGGTGAAGATTCTTTTCTATTTTCATCTTGTGTCTAACTGCTGAAATCACACATAGTAATAAACAATGTACGTATAACACTTTATGAACTTAGCCATTGATGTATTTAATTGGAATTTGTCATGTGACTTTGGAATAGGCTCCTGCCAGTTATGTACTTCTTCAAAATATTCAAATACTGGTATAGGAAAAATTATTTTCATGCCACAACATTATCAAAATAAGTGAGATGAACAAGGTCAACTATTGCATTGCACCATATCTGTATGTGATTAGCAAAATGGCAAAGCTTCTGCAATCTCAAAAATCGAGTTGCACACGCTTGTACAGTTAGGGTGGGCTGAAAAAAACTTTTTTTGGAATTTCAATATGCCAGTGGTATAGAAAGTTGGCTGTGGCTAAAAAAGGAAAATTGGTGCAAAAAAAAATTTGTGGCATACAACTTGTGATGTCACTCCGGCTTTTATGAAAATGCATATTTTCAGCCGTTTTGCATGCTTTTTTAGACCATTTTTTTGCCTGAGTCAGCTTCCTTGGTTTCAGAAGGCTCAATGGCATACTTAAATCTTCTTTGAAGGCCATTTTGGATATATGAAGCACTATAAACAGGTCGCTTATATTTAAGATATAGCCATTTCTGGGTAAATGCTTTTTTGCTAAAAATTGCCCAAAAAAATTGAAAATATCAGAATTGACCTCACAAACAATGATTCCAAGGTAATTGTAATTACCCCGAGTCCTCCCTAACGCCCTAAAAACACTTCCAGTGCATTACTGCCTGCATCAATTTGTGGTTTCAGCTTCCGGTATAGGTGCAATTCCGTGAAGTCAGATTTACATATTTGACACTTTAGCAGCTTGTGTATCCTTACCATTACACCTCAGTTAGGGTAATGTTCTTTGAGTCGGACACTTAGAGAAGGTAACCTTGACTTGGACACTTTTTGTAGGGCTGTATTGGCCAATTTAGAGCTCCTATACCTATATATTTGGTACCAATCTTTAGCTTAAGACCTCCTCCAGCTGTTCAGAAAGTATCAGCATGATACTAACAAGTAAAGTGGGGTTTTCGTGGCTCTATAGATAGGGTAAAAAACCCGTTTTTCTCTAAAGTTAGTGTCAGAAATTGGGGAATTTTTGCACAATTTTGCTATGTTTCAGCTATCTTTTACTGGCCTATGGTACTGATATGACTTCAGTTTTTTTGTCATTTAGATAGGAGTAAGCTAAACCTACAATATGTATTCTGTGCTCTAATATGGGCTTTTTGAATTGAAGGGAAGACTTTAAAGCACCTGTATCTTTGATGTCATGTTTTTAGAACATAGGTGTCCGACTCAAAGATACCCTATGTCATTTTTTATTTCATAAAAATTTAGCCACTAATTCAGTTCTTGTGCTGCCCCAATTGTCACTTTTCTGTTAGATTTAGTAAAAACCTTTAATTTGAGGCCCAGGTTGACAATCAATAACCAGGGCCGTATTAACCTATGGGCAAACGGGGCATTTGCCCCGGCCCATGACCTCAGGGGGGCCTATGATGAAGCTGAAAAGAGTTGCGACAGTAAAGAAAGTGCGTCGGGTTACTGCCGCGAATGTACTTTTACGAATTTAGAGCGTTTTCTGGGCACAAGGGGGGGCCCATTAGAAACAGTTTGCCCCGGGCCCAGAAATGTGCTAATACGGCCCTGTCAATAACCCATAGGCCAAGCAATATATCACTTTTTTAAAATGTAAAGAATATAAGTGTCATACTCAAAGAACCTTACCCTATTGGGGTATTAGACAAGCAATCAACCAAAGCTCCAAGTGCAATAGGTACTGAGCTACAGGGCGAAATGTAATCTTGTCGGACGTGCTGACGTGCTGAACGTTCGACACGATGACATTTCACCTTGTAGCTCATCTCCTATTATACTTGGAGCTTTGGTTGATGGCTTGATGATACCCCTATTAACTGGCCTCATCCCTGTTTAACAATGAAATAACTGAGGTGTAATGGTAAGGCTACACAAGCTGCTAAAATGTAAAATCTGTAAATCTGACTTTACGGAATTGCCCCTATTCTGGGAACTAAAACCAAAAATTGATGCAGATAATATGCTGGAAATGCTTTTTAGGGCATCAGGGAGGACTCGGGGTAATTATAATTACCTTGGAATCATTCTTTTAGGGGTCAATTCCGATATTTTCAATTTTTTTGGGCAATTTTTGGCAAAAAAAGCCAAATTCTGATTCCCAATATTTACCCAGAAATGGCTATATCTTAAATATAAGCGACCTGTTTATGGTGTTTCATATCCAAAATGGTCTTTAAAGAAGATTTACAGGCGATTTCATTACCATGCCATTCTCATCATTCACACTTGGCTGTGTCGAATCTGTGCCAAACAGGCACTTGCCACGTCTGATATATCAACCGTATGACGTTCTGTTGTTTCTAAACCAATCAGATTAACTAAAAATAGCATGCATTTGGTGGTTCTAGAACCTAAGAATCACGTACTAATGAAATCACCTGTAAGTATGCCATTGAGCCTTCTGATGGTCTAAAAAGAATGCAAAATGGCTGAAAATATGCATTTTCATAAAAGCCTAAGTGACATCACAAGTCACAAGTCACAAAAATTTCTTTGCACCAATTATAATATTTGGCCATAATATTGAAATTCCAAAATAGTTTTTTCAGCCTATCCTTTTGTATTGTCTTATAGATTGTTACTGGTATTCATGCGCATGGGACTATTGCACTGTGAAAAGTGCATTTTGTGATTTACGACAGCTGATGAAGTACAAACTCTTCTGATGGGCACTTGATTCGTAATAAATAAGATTTGGCTTAACAGATTTTAGTGTAAGAATCAGATTAAAATTTGTGCAGAATTGAGCACAAAAAGCATCCAAAATCTGTGCAGTGATGGTCTCGTTAACACCAAGCCCAAGGGTCCAAGGCAAGAAATTAGGCAGAATGGATCCAGCTTCTTATCACAATTTTTCTTTTATCTAAATAACGTCCAAGAATAATCCTCAAAAATAACTAAAAATTCCAACATTTTCTACCAATAATAACTCTTTACGGTAAAACGGAGTAGATTTGGCAATCCAGGGGAAAGTTGGCTGGCTATTTGAACCAATTTTATGGCAGAAATGCCATCCGTCCTCACTGACATAGTTGGCAAATTTTCCATTAAAAACCAGCCAGCTTTACCCCGTTCTACTGTACCTACCAATTTGGTGTAATACTTTATTACAAACAATGAAAAACTAAATCAAATTATTAGCAAGGTTCTATTTTTCATTTTAAGAGGTTAGCAAGAAAAAAAAAAACAAAAACTGGAGTAGCATAATCTTCATTGAGTGTCAGTTAGCCTAATTAATGATTATGTAACTGTTTACAGGCACATCATCCATCCATCCATCTATCCATCCATCTATCTATCCATCTATCTATCCATCTATATATCCATCTATCTATCCATCTATCTATCCATCTATCTATCCATCTATCTAGCTAGCTATCTATCTATCTATCTATCTATTTATCTATCTATCTTTTGTTTTGTTTGTGTTTTACGCCTCTGCAGCACCTTAGTGGACTATATCAAGGCAGGCGATCGCCGTATGATGATGAGATGAGAAGACTGTGAGTCTGGCACATACCCTATTAATTCAGGCATGCCCAGGGTCTTTCAGTTGCCCCAGCATAGAATACTGGATACAACCCGCCTCCATTTAATGTCCCATGGGCTCGGACTAAAGTAAGTTCCCGGGGTGATATTTGAACCCACGCCCTCAAAGCCAGTTGACAAGCGCACTTACCAATTAGGCCACGGGAGAACTCTCTATCTATCTATCTATCTATCTATCAATCATTTAAGCAGTGCGACATACGGTCCACTATAAATATATTGTAAGATGAAATAGAGTGGCATCGGAACTTCCTGTAAGACACCATATAGCAGGTGTACAATATCTGCAGCAAAGTTAATTTGTATTCACACCTACAACAAAGAATAAAATACAACGTAAAAGAACCAACATAATACACATACGTCTGTGATTTAAAATGTATTCCCAAAATGCACATTTAATTGGCTGCCTTGGGTATTTGTTGCTGTTTTCATACATTTTGCAAAATTTTTCCAAATGCATTTATTCTTTAAATGTTTTCCCTTTGGATATGTGGGAGCTGTTTAAAGTATGTTAAAATCTTGAGACAATAAATTTCAATTTCTTCAAAGCAACACTACAACGTTTAATTTAGGAGGACGATTCTACACTTAAAAAAAGGTTTTATATGGAACTTTTAAGGGTTCTATAAGCTGGTATAGATAAGACACCTAAAAGGTTTATTATTCAACTTTTTAAAAGGTTCCAACAGCAAGCAAAAACAACAATTACATAGATAAACCTGCTGCACTGAACTCCCACAATGTAACCCCTTTCTCAAACTGGGAGCATAGAGCTCCATCATAGGGTCGTCCCACCAGTATTGAACCTTTTCAATTCAGTTGCACACTTAACAAAAAAACAGTATTGCTTGAATGATATAAAAATATTCCAAATACTTTTTGAGATATTGAAAAAAAAAGTCACTGCTTAATAACTCACTTGGTGCAATGCATTCAATTGTACATGTACATTTTCAAAATACGTTGGGTCAGGATTCGAACTCACGAAGTTCTGCATGTCAGTCTTATGTCTGATTTCTTATCCATCAGACCACTTTGTTTGTTCAAGCCTAAGATGTTTCATTGGAATTCATCTCAGGCAATGTTGGGTAAAAAGACATTTAAGGCAGTAAAATGTGGTATTTAATAGTTTTAAGGCTGTTTGTCACTGTTTCACTCAGATGCTGTGCCTAAAACAGTTTACGGTTACGTTTTTGCCAACAGAGATTTAAGTCTGAGTACTGCTCCTATGAGGAGTAAAATCAGTAAATGCCAACGAACACCAGTTGGGAACGTTTCATCAACACCACCTCCTCCGGAATTTCTGTGCAACACTAAGGGGAGACCATTTAATATCAAGGGAGGGGGGGGGGGGGGGTGGATTGGAGTTTTCTTTAGATAAATAATTTCTTGCCCGTTTTGGTGAAATAAATAAATTCTTTCTGTGCAGTCTTGAAATAAATTATTTCTGGTAGGTATTTTTCTTAAGAGAGCGATGCTTGAATTAGGAATTAATATTCGGTGATTCCGCATGCTTAAAACCAATAATTACGGCCACCGTTACCGTGAAATAAATAATTTCCCGCTGAGGAAACTCCAAGCCCACCCTGATTATTAAATGGTTGCCCCGTACATGTACGATTAAAAAATCTCGAGAAACTCCAGTTAGGAATATTACCTTGACAAGCGAAAATGCTCATAGTATTTCCTTGCTGGTGTTCATCAGGCAGTACAAATATTGATAAAGCAATGTGGCAGATTTCACGAAAATTTGCTCACAGAGTATCTTAAACAGTCCCACCTTTTTTATTATCCATCTGTTGCTTCCTGAAGCACATGAACCCATCATCAAGTAAATCAGTGGGATAAAGAATAAATATCGATAAAAAAAATTAACCAATGTGCCGCTTTTTGCTCTTAAAAAATATTTTTTTATGTCTCAGGAGGACAATAATGGACGGCAAAATTTACTGGTCGTCTGACATCCCAACTTTGGCACTCCATAGAATCAACAGAAAACAAAACATAATGATATGTGATTGATACAATACTCTTAAAATACTTGTCTGGCACCATCTGTATTTGCCTTCATAACTATAAACTATATTTAAAAAGGAAAAATAAGAGAGACTGCTAATGTAACTCCATTCTGTCTCACTGGACTCTGATGTTACATCAGCAACATTTACATCATAATTTTTCTGTGTTCTTGCTATGTAGGCAAATCTAAAATATGAAATTCTGAAATTTTATTGAAAAATGTGTATTATTTACCTATATAGATCACCGACAAAATAAACAACTTGGAGTGGTAGCTGTTTTTTTTTTTTCATTGCTAATGTAACTGCTAATGTAACTGCAAGATCAGCATTGTCGTCATTGTGCTAATGTAACTTGTGGACCAAGTTGTGGTAAGTCATTTTGCAGCATTTCGTGAAATCTGTCCTGTGTTCCATTAACTTTTCATTAGAAGTGATTAACCTCATCTTGACAATCAAGTACACATCTTTGCTTGTTCTTTGTTCTCCAATAATTAGCACAAGAAATAATTACAAGGGTTGTCTCATTGAGTCTTTGTAACTACAAAGGTATATGAGACTATCCTCTTAGTTATTGAATGAGAACCAAGAAGGTTCCAAAAACAATCTACACTCTTAATGCAAAAGGTTCTTTATGGTGCAGTTTATATATATAAAGAACCCATAGCCGGAAAAATGTTCTAAATTGTATTAGGGTTCAATCGAATTGAAAAGGTTCTATACTAGGTGGGAAGGCCCGATGATAGGACCATGTGCTCCCAAATTGAGAGAAAGGGGTTCTATTGTGGGAGTTAAGTGGAGCCGGATAATGTTGTTTACGTTTGCTGTTGGAACCTTTTTAAAGTTCAGTAATGAACCTCTCAGCATTCCTTATCTGTACCAGCTTATAGAACCCATAAAGGTTCCATATAGAACCCTTTTGTTAAGAGTGCATATGGGTACGTCCTTGCTCATAACTTTGAGCTCTTTTCTATGTGAAAGGAAGTTAATGAAAACATATGCTTCAATTCAGGAAATGAATTTACCATTTGAGGTTAAGGTTCAAAATATACATTGAAGGAAATGATGAGAGCTAGTATCGCATATAGCTGGATATTATCTGGTCCCTTTGAAAAGGGCACAAAGCAATGAAATCAGAATTAATTGCAAAAGAAACAATTTGTCTTTTAAACCTACAAATGATGTGCTGAATCATCCTTTCCTCTCACTCGTATCAGCTAAATCGTAAAGGCTTTAATCATTTATGGGTTTTGTGAACTTCAAGTCTTTGCGTCACTGATCTGAGGTAAAATGGGAGAAATTGGGAGATTTGACAAGTTCAGTGCTTGAGATTTCCAACATTGAACACTTGAAGGTGATAAAATTCTCCGTTGAGTGAATCCAAGAAGTTAATTAAATTGACCAACGAGGCATATATGGAAAAATACTGAGGTTCATGTTGCAGTTGGCGAAATCACACCAAATACGCTTTGTGAAATATTGAAACACAGCTTTGCTGTGATTAATATGATCCATAAAGAAATTTAAAAAATACAAAGACAAAAAAGGACAAATTTGTGTGAATATCCTTATATATATCGGTCGTCTCATTTTGAAAATTTTATTCAAATAAATACAATGCCATGCAGGCACACCTGCTGTTATTTAAATCAATTAATTTTACTTCAAAACTGACATTTGTATGTATGTAATATTTATTGTAAGTCGTATATAATCAGGTTACACAGTAAATGTATAAATTCAATCTGCATTCTGCACCTAAGTTTCTACCCATGTGCAGTGATACCATCACAGTCACAATGGAATTGACAGCCAATCACAGAACAAGAAGTGGGGATATATCTGTTTTGACATAGTCTGGCCAATGGCAATGAGTGCAGCAGCAACTTCAAGGGACATTATCACACACATCAGAGAATTTTAAACACCAGGGGCAATTTTAATTTTCATTCTTCACTAATTATCAAATACTGCGAAACTCAAACTGCAACCAGAGACCTGTGTTTTAGATAAGAATATAGAAAACAGTCTTGACATGACTGAAATGATTCATGTAAATTCAGTTACATGCAATTTTGTAACAGGACATGTGCAGCACTTTGTAACTGAGAATTAAAGTTGTTTTTTTAAACCACACCCTTAATTTCCTCTATGTAGCTTAAAAGGTATTTGCATGATGAGTAACTTGTAAACTGTTACGAGCAGCACTTTTTTGTTGTTGTTTCAAGCGTATTTTAAGTCAAAAAGTGATATTATCAACTTGCTAAGTGACAGTAATTTACTAATATCTTTATTTTACAATTTGATGACTTTCAAAAAACAATAATTCCAAAGAAGTTAAATTCCTTCAAAGATTTTTTTAACCCTATGAACTGATGATGGACTTGAAAGATGATTTCATATTTGTAGATTCAGATAAAACTAGACGTGCCCTAACCACAGAGTGGTGAGTGAAGCGCTGCGCTAATGAGTCACATTCATGAAGCGATTGTGAGCTTTTATACGTAGCACTGTAGTAAAATCATATATACGATATTCCTATTTTTAGAATTTTGTATTTCATGGCATGCGTAGATCTAATTAGATCATTAAATCATTAATGATGGTGTAACAAAAATGGCCCATATAATTGACATGGGGAAAGAGTAAAAAAAACGGGAATTTCATGAGATTTTCTGAGAATTACTACATTCTCCTACTTATATATTTATCTGGCTACCTAGTAGCTACCTAGCCAGGTATCCACCCGTCTACCTGCCTTCATACCTGTCTGTGTACCTGCAGCTTCCAAACATGCACCTGCCTGGGTGACTATGCATGTTATCTATCTATCTATCTATCTATCTATCTATCTATCTATCTATCTATCTATCTATCTATCTATCTATCTATCTATCTATCTATCTATCTATCTATATATCTATCTATCTATCTATCAATCTATCTATCTATCTATTATCTGTCTATCTATCTGTCCAGCAGTCTATCTATCTATCTACCTATCTAGCTATTTATCTATCTATCATCTATATATCGATCTATCTATCTATCTATCTTTCAGCCCATTCTCCACCCCAGAATGAAATACGTACTTTATGGACTTTTTGCACCTAAATATAAACACTGGTCTTCATTCTGAAGGAACAAAAAGGACGTCCTTCATTTTCACAAATAGATCATACCACTGTTGAGAATGAACACCGACCTTTATTTCTACACATTTCTACAAAATAAAAACCGGTTTTCATTCTCTGAATAACTGGATGAAAATGAAGGTTGGTCTTCATTGCAAAAGCATATTAAATACCGTATTTCATTATTAAACCTATTGAAGAAAATGAAGCACAGTCTTCATACCTGGGCAGTCAAATTGTTATTACTTCTGACCAGTGGCGTAACTAGGGGTCTTGAAGGGGGGGGCACTAGTGGTGGGGCACCTGGGGGGGGGGCACATGATTCTCAGGAGCACCCACTATAACTATATTTTAGCCTAAGTCGTCATGTGGGGGGGGGGCACCTGAGGGATACTGGTCCAATATGGGGGGGGGCATATGATGCCCCCTTATGCCCCCGAAGGGACACCACTGCTAATTTATTAATATGAAAGACATACCATATTTTTGTAAATGAAGATTTGGCTTTATTTTACAGTAAACATCAATATTTGATCCTACAGCCCTCATTTCCGAAATTGTGGTAGATTTGTCAGAATGTAGTCAATCCAGGGTGTTTGATCCAGGAATTTTTATTGGGACATGGCAGTATAGGCCTATTCATAATTGGGAATACTTTTTAATTACCACCTCCCTACTTTTTTGCACCTTTAATACTCCATCCATCCCTGCTTTTTCTGGCAGGGGGTATGAGAGGGGGAGGTTCACTTTATCCACAAATGCTATTAGTTATGATTGATGAACATTGTAGTTCTGAAAATATAATGCCTTTTTCACAATCTCAAAATAATACATCATGGCTTATAAAAAGTATGTATCATTAATATATCTTTTAACATAGTGACTTTTAGAAACTTTACAAGATAAGTTAACTATAACAGTGTTTCAATTACCCCTTTACTGATTGTGTAACCTTAGTGTCCATTGAATGCATCATTGCTCAGGTCATTATCAGATTATTATAGGGGTAGTGTCTTATCATTTCTTGCAACCCTTCCATTGTAATACATGTATAATAGCATTTATTAGATAAGTATAGCTGACCTATTTACATATTTGTAAGTTATATTCAATATTGATAGACTGTATTAATATATGAGAACAGCTTATTTTGTCATATTTGAATTATTATGAAAACTCTTTTGACTTTTTCCAATTGGTAATAATAAATCACCAAATTTGATTTCACTTTGTTAGGTGTTCAGACTAACCACACCATTTTGTTAGGAAACAATGCTTAATCATGTGACCTGTGTTATTAGTGCATACATAGATTTTAAATGTTCATGAAAATAATTGGGCCTATTCCCATTTTGGACATCATGGCATGGGGGATATTAATTTCCTCACTTGAATCTGCTAGGTCTGCCTATTCAAAAGTATTGTCTTTTGATAGCTTTCAGTCATGATTAACATGCTATATGTATTGAACGACTTAATTATATTCTGTATGCCATAGATACAGTATTTCTTCATAAAAATAAAAACAAATTGCGTTTCATGCCATCAAGAACCCGTGGTGTATTATTGTTTTGTTCCAACAATGCAAGCAATCCACACACTAGGTGGCAATCCATGGCTTCCCTAGAGTTATAAAATCAACCAAGCTCATTTACTTATTCCAAAAATACAACTCTGTTGATTGGAATGGAGGTGTATACTTCACTTTAAATGCATCAGTTCATATGCTATAATGTAAAAACAATAGAGGCCCACCTCGAATATAGACCCTCTTCCAAGAGAGGCCCCCCTCTCCCAATCCTCAATCCCCCCCTCCATCAGATAATGGCCCAAAAAGAAGGTCTTCTGAAAATATAAAGGGGAGGGGTTTCTAATTCAGTGAATTCAGTAGATATTTCTGTGGGGGGAGAGGAATATGAGCGAATGGTGGAAGGGAGGCAAGGAGAACGGAGAAAGGGGGGAAGGGAGAGGAGAGAAGAGAGGGAGAAGAGAGGGAGAAGAGAGGGAGAAGAGACGGGAGAAGAGAGGGGAGAAGAAAGGGGAGAAGAGAGGGGAGAAGAAAGGGGAGAAGAGAGGGAAGAAGAAAGGGGAGAACAGAGGGGAGAAGAGAGGGGAGAAGAAAGGGGAGAACAGAGGGGAGAAGAGAGGGGAGAAGAGAGGGGAGAAGAGAGGGGAGAAGAGAGGGGAGAAGAGAGGAGAATTAATACAATAAAATGTCCATTTAATTATGAGAAGTTCAACATAATCTGTCGATATTCCCACTTGAACCAGTATGAGCTCCAGGACCTCATCATAAATACAATGTTACATGATTGAAATGGTGGGCCAAAGAGGCCAATTCAGCAGAAAGCAGGTCCATTTTTGACAATTACCCGTAGTATAGGCATATCTATATCAGAAAATGAATGACATTCTTTATCTTGTACATGTTCCTTCAGAATTAAATACATAGTTCATTTCCAGGTGACAAAAGTCCATAAAGTACGTATTTCATTATGTGTGGAGAATGTGTTGCTATCTATCTATCTTTTATCTATCCGTTAGAGATCTATTATCTTTCTACCTGTCTAGCTGTCTATCTATCTATCTATCTACCTATATAGCTATTTATCTATCTTCCATCTATCAATCTATTATCTATCTAGTAACGATCTATTAATTATCTATTAAATATCTATTAAATATCTATTAGGCCTATCTATCTAATAATTGTCTATTAATTGTCTATTACCCTATTCTCTATCTATATGTTATTATATTATCTATCTATATCTGTGTATGATCTATATGAACTATTATATGATCTATACATGATCTATATATGATCTATCTATGATCTATCTATGATCTATCTATGATCTATCTATGATCTATATATGATCTATCTATGATCTATATATGATCTATCTATTATCTATTTTCTATCTATTATCTATTCTGTCAAAATATTCTATTAATCTTTTAATCTCTCTATCTTCTTTCACTCTCAGATTCTGTCCAGATGTGTATAACTTCGAATTTTATGTAAGAGCTTCTGGGTGACTGACAGAATTTGAGCAAGTCACCTTCACATGTATGCTCTCTATATAGCATGACGTTTTTCCCCTTCAGATATACATTCAATTGCTTATTTCTGCCAATTTCAAGCAATTTGGCCCCCCTCCTCTGTTTACTAGGGTGTTAGTTGACGAATTTTGACACAGACGAAAACAAGGACAAGGGCGCTGCTAGCCACCTAGCGGTGGGCTGGCGCAGCGCAATAAGAAAAAATTAGCAAAATATTTGGTCTGGCATCAGAATATCCTGCCAGATGATTGAGCTGCCCATTGTGTGTTACTTTTCAGTTGGTTTGAAGCAGGTGATGTTTGCTGGAAAAATGATTTCATAATTTCGACCCATGTTAGGGGCGGATCCAGGATTTTTTTAAAGGGGGGGGGGCGGCAATACTCATAACATTGGAGTCTCTTAAATTTTTTTTTTTTTCCAAATAGCAATATGAAGGATTTATCTGACAAAAGGGGGGGGGCGCACGCACCCCTTGTGCCCCCCCCCCTGGATCTGCCTATGCATGTGCTGCGAAGGCCAACTTGGCATCATGCTTAAATGTATACATACCATTGTCATAATAAGTTCCATAAGATTAGAAATTCAAGGAAGAGAAGAAGTACAACATTTTTGATTGATTTATTGATGTTTATTTGCATCAGAGTAAGTTGACAATATCATTTCACAAGTACATCAAAACAACACAATAAACTCTAATGCTGGACAAAGCCTCTAGGCCCAAGTTTGCATTTCTACCCAGGAATTGTTAGGTGACAGCACTGGGTATGTAATGTAAAAGCAAGAGACCTCTGGTGTTAGGATTTCTGGACAGCATGTTGTTTATTGTTTTTTTTTTGCTCACATTGATCTTCGCACATAGAACAAAGCAATGGTGAAAAAAAATCAGGTCTCTGGAGGAAAAAATCATTTTTTGGAGCTAGCCTTGTGTGCCACCTTCTGGATAAAAAAAAACGAATTTGGGTAGCAGGACAACGTTCTGTGGGATTTCTATGCTGGCCTGCATCTGGGAATCCACATTTTACTTGTAACCATGAAAGTCTCTGAGTGGCCAATTTTTCAAATGACTGATATCAGGCAGGGCAGGAAATGGACACCTCAAGAGAAAATTCCACCTTCTTCAGCTATTCTCAAATGTGCAAACTCAAGTTACTCTATGTGTGTCCATTCCCTGCCCTGCTCTTAAATCTTGATTAAAGATTCCATAATGTTATGATTCTCATGGGTGTGATGATTTTTTTTCACACAGTAAAGTCATGTGCCTCAGTCGCTGAGTGCATTGTATGCTGGCCTTGTAATTTTGAGGTTCGGGGTTCGATTCTACTGCATGGCGTACTTGAAAGCTAAATTTAGGTACTGTCATGGAGCCATCTGGTGATAGACATGCCCGAAAGTGGTCAAGCAAATGGAATTCAGTTAGAAATGAAACTCCCACCTCATTGTTCTATGTGCTTTGAGTGTTAAACTATCATTACAGACATGGTCAATATTCGAAAATGATAGGCCTGGTTAGTTATGACACATGGATATGATGTTTCTATCAGTAGGCCTATATTGATTGTAGAAAAGGGTTTCCAGGAGATCCGCATGGATCTTCGATGTTTGCTGTGCTAAGGCACACACATAGATAATTTAATAAACTGTATGATTACTTTGTAATATGATTACTGACAATCCATCAGACTCAAACTCAGATACAGTTTATTATACCCATCAAATTATTACAAAAGGTAAAATTTTGGTTTCCCCAAACGGAGTTTGAACCCATACAAACAAAGACCTTCAGCCAAGCAGACGGAACCATAACCACTCAGTCACTCAGCAGCATAAATTTTTGGAAATTCTGCACAGCGCATAATATTATTTACATTCAATTTAATATCAGTCAAGTTGCGAGTGTAAATTTTCTTTTAAAATCAGACTCATCGAATTAATACATGAAGGAAAACCACGTGGCCCAGAATTGGGTTTCCACTCAAGAAAATTTGCAAGGTGGCAGCACTGGATATGTATTGTAAACGCAAGAGACCTCTGGTGTTAGGATTTCTGGAGAGCAAGTACTCTGAGTTAATTGCAGACGTTTTCATTATACGTAAACAATAGGCCTTATACTAATAACTGCAGCGATGGGTAAATTGGGTATGATTTTTCTTTTTAATTACTTGCAAAAGCTGATTTCAAACTAGCTTCTAAATTTTAAGATTTAGGTATAGGGGGCCAGTGTTGGTAGAGTTAATTTTGATCCTGGGATGTGAAGTCATGGTCAAAAGTTAAATGTATGCACCAGTAACATACATCTATAGCAAATTGGCGGACACAGTGGCTAGCATGCTCTACAGAATCGACCGCAACTTAGCCAATCCTGCCAATAACTGTGCACAACTTTTAAAAATAAGAACAAATTAATGTTAATTAACTATTCATTTGGACACCCAGGGGCAGATACGGTGTTTTTACATATGTTATGATAAAATCATTCCAAGTCTATGCAATATAAGCAATGTCCATGAAATTTTCTACTGGGAAACCAAAGGCAACCACAGGCAGGCCACTCATCTCTCCTGTCTCCACTTTTTCCTTTGTCCCTAGTGACAAGTGACCACTGACCAACCACCGGCCTTTCTTAGAAATTCTTGATTATAGCGTTTATTTTGCAAAATAGATATCAAATAATGGTGTCTGAAATATATTATTACTATGATGCATTCATTCTTTTGTTGCATTCTTTTGTTATACTTATACTCTTATAGGCATTACTAAATTAAACCGTGACTGATGATTTCGTAATGGTTCGATAAGAGGAAATAATTTCTTCATGCCAGGGTTTTTTGATAAACCATCTTGAAAGAAAAAACAAATAGACAATATAGTCAGGCTGACTGATAAAAAACAATCCTCACGATCACCACATATAACAAATATGTAATATAGGCCTATATATTTGACAAAAAAAGGCGATCTAACTGAAATATGATCTCGAGACAGGCTGTTTATTTGTTTGTATTGATCGAATTGTTTTCAAATATTTGGAATTTAAGGAATTTCAAAGAAAACATTTCTATAGTCATCTTTTTGTGACAATAAATCAATATCAGGATTTCATGACAATGAATGCAAAAATAGTGTGGATGTCAAGATCTTATCTTACAGAAATCAAATTAAGACACAATTTTCAACAAAAGAATATACTGTAAATAAAGACGTCGACCGTGTCCTATTCAAGACTGTTTTGCTCAATTCCTTTAGCACATTAAATATTTTGGATAAGATTGCATTTGATGGGAAAAATAATTTCTGATTAATCGATCTATTCAATTAATCTATAAGAGCTTATTAATTTAAAAATGAATACTTTGTCAATATGTTGCACTATTTGGCTGATTTTAAAGTTGATTGAAAATGAAAAGTTCAGCCAATTGACAACAAAGTCTTGTTTTTCAGCCCTGTTGCCAAAATTCTGGGTATTGGTAGGAATATTCAGTCTACTGTTCATAACTTTTCAGATGACTCTGCATGGTAATGCTGTTGTAACTGCTTGAGGGTTGTCATTCACATTTTACAAATATTTGAGTTTATTTGGGGCCAAGTTTCATAAAAAGTCTTGATTTTTGGTTTATTTTGGTTTTATTAATACAGCTTGCCTTTTCCATGATGCACATGTGACTTCTGACTTTATGGTCTGAAGGACATCTATCTATCTATCTATCTATCTATCTATCTATCTATCTATCTATCTATCTATCTATCTATCTATCTATCTATCTATCTATCTATCCATCTATCTATCTATCTATCTGACGATTTCTAGAGAGTGTTGGCCAGTTGAATTAAGTAGAGTAGGTCGGGGCAAGAAGCCTGGGTTAGGTGAGAAGCCCCCCCAGGTTTATATCTAAACTTACATTTTTGGTGCGTTTTCTTATTGTTAGGGTTGAAGCTAGAGGCTTTTTAGGTGACGTCACAAATTTTCAAGGCGAACAGCACCAAACCATTGTAGAAATTAAAGAAACAAAAAATGTGCATGGTTTTTGTAACTTTGACTAATTCTTTGAAAGCGATTGTCAGAAATAACTTCGGAAATTTTTAGGACCATCACATAAATATGATTTTGATAATGTTTTTTGCCTTTTAGTTCGAAATATAGAGGTCAAATTAAAATATGTGGGTTTGGGGCGAGAGGCCCCACATGGCATGGGGCATGAGGCCCCCTACACTTGGGCCTCAAAGCTGCTTCAGGAACCATTTAGTAATGTGTATTTTACCTTAAATCTTGATAGAATAGCTAATTAAAATAGAAAAAAAAAATGGGCCGAAATTGAAACAGGGAAAAAAATATTTTAAAAATGAATATATATATGAACAGAAAAATTCTGAAATTCTGAAAAAGTGAATAGAATGCCTTAAAAATGATAGAAGAACCCCAAGAAATAACTTTCAAGCTGAATGCACTCGCAAAAAAATTGCCATAGGATTATAATAGGGGGGCTTCTTGCCCGATGGGTGGGGTAAGAAGGCCATTTTCAATTTTTTACAAAAATGGCCGTAACTCCTTATTAAAACTGGTTGACATTTGTTTCACTAGTTATAAATAGAGTCAAGTGATATCTCCCTGACCGCATATGCATTCAAAAAATCAACCATAAAAATGAGGTCAAATCGCACCTCGAAGTTAAGGGGGGCTGCATGCCCCGACCTACTCTATTGTTATGAATGGTGAGAATGTTACATGTATGTTATGTTTTTATTCATTATTTAATGATATCAAATATTTTATTGAGTGATTTTATTCCAGATTTCATGATACCAAAATGATATAGGTGATATCTGAATGCCCTATAGCATTGTATAAAACCAAACTATTGAAGTTACATTTTTGGCTCCCCAATCAACCAAGAACTGTGATTTGCTGTCTGGCCCAGCATGTATATATTTTTCATTATTTTACATATACACGAATTTGTGGAGGTGTAAAAACGAGCATGTACCTCGGCCAAGTTAATGCCAAAATGAAATATTGCCATTTTGTGACCTTATTCAGTATTTCAGGATGTCAAATATTATTATTTTGTGATTTTATTTAGTGTTTCATGTTAATAAAATGACATTGGTGATGTCAGAATGCTCTTTAATTCTGATTTTATATGATACCAAACTATTGAAGCTCCATTTTGCAAAATGTCCACCTTTTCTTGTTCCCTGAATCAAACAAGAAACCACACTCTAAACAAAAAGGTTTAACTATATGTTACCTTTAAGGGTTCTTTAAGCTGGTACGGATAAGGAACCCTAAAAGGTTCATTACTCAACTTTTAAAGATGTTCCAACAGCAAACAAAACAACATTTAGATAATCCAGCTGCACTGAACATCCACAATGGAACTCCTTTCTCTCAAGTTGGTGGCATAGGGTCCTATCATAGGGCCTTCCCGCCAAGTATTGAACCTTTTAAATTCAATTGAACACAAAAAACGAATAGAACCTTTTTTGGCTGTCGGTTCTTTATATATACCATCAAGAACCTTTTGCGTTAAGAGTGTGTTATATTTACAACGTCATGTACAAATTTATATCTGGCCCTGTCAAAGCCTAATGAAAAAATTATGATCCCCCTTCCATATTTATTGGTATTTACCACAACCAAATGAAATGTTTAATAATGAAAGAGACCCTGACATGACCTGAAACTGTTAAGGTTTGCATTGATGCCCAGTGCACATAACTGCTCATGCCAATTTCATACTTGGAATACCACACTTTTTTGGCGCTACATGAATAGTACAGATCCGACTTCCCAACTTTTACTCCTTATGTGATGTTTCAAACTCACTGACGTTTTTTTTTCTATGGCTTTGGAATGCCAAATTAACACTTTGGAAAAAGGAAAATGTTTGTTTGTCAGGGTAAACCTTGCCAAATTTCATGAAAATCAATTGATATTTTGACGATGCTCAATCGCGTCAAAGTCTGTTATGTAAATCAAATTGGGTTTGAAAGTAAATAATAATTTGAGGGTCCCATAATATGTAGAGATCAGATGAACTCATCTCAATTTTGTAGGTCCTAACAGTGTCCTTTTATCAAGCACCATGCGCTTTTCTTCGAAAATTTGTTCCATGGGTTTATTTTTATAGATTTTTGTCCGTAAGTTATGCTAAAATTGGCTTGGGATTATATCCTGAATGTAAATATATATGAATTTTCATATAATCATTAGGAAAACGATTGAATTAGCTGATGCTTCTTTCATGCACGTTTTCAAACTGCTATGTACAGCCTCCAAAAGTCTGCAACTTCAGTTCAATAAACATAATTCATGAACTTGGTCTTACATCTAGATCTACAATGCCTCAAACTCGAGTTTGATAATTATAATCTATGGATTTACATCTGCAACGGGATGTCCCAAAGCAAATGATTTAGTGACAAAAACGCGTCTAATTTTGTTTAGCAATGAAAACATAAATTGTGGTACTGGGACAATAGTAACTGCTTGAGTTCTGGAAATTGGTTTAGGTGTCATTTTTCAAAATGGCTGCCAAATGAAGCTTACAGAACACCAGCCACATAAAACGATGAGGTGGGAGTTTCAATGCTAACAGAGTTCCATGCGCTTGGCCACTTTTGGGCATGTTTATCACCAGATGGCTCCCTGTCAGTAAATAAATTTAGCTTTCAAGAATAACAAGACCGGCATGCAATGCACTCAGCTACCGAGGTACATGGCTTTGCAGTGTGAAAAAAAATCTTCACACCAATGGGGATCATAACATTATGGAATCTTTAATCAAGATTTAATAGAAGGGCAGGGAATGGACACATATTGAGTAACTTGATTATGCACATTAAAGAACAACTGAAGAAGATTAAATTTTCTCTCGAGGTGCCAGTTTCCTGATTTGCCTGATATCAGTCATTTAACAAAGTGGTCAATCAGAGACTTGCATGGTAACAAGTTAAACGTGGATTCCCAGATGCAGGCCAGCATAGAAATCTCACAGAATGCTGTTTTTTCATCCAGAAGGTGGCGCACAAGGCTAGCTCCAAAAAATCATTTTTTTTGCAACAGTGCAGTTATTTATGTGCCAGCATAGCTATGAGCAATGCTGTTTTGATAAACGGACACTATTGGGGTGCCAAAAGTGATTAAGCATAACTTTGAGCATGATTATATAATATTGAGACCGTTTTGAGAATTTGTAAAAGAATGCCAACTGAATACTATCTATCTGTTGATACCCTAACTCTCTGACAGTTACCTTATAATAACACCACTACAAGCTTTTAACATACACAAAGACAACAAAGTGACAAAGACAGAATTTTTGTCAGGCAAACTTTATTGGCAGTATGCTGAAATATGAAAAGGGAAAAGGGCACACAATCTTCATGAAGAGTGTGCGGGGGAACCAGCGAAAAAATCCTCAGAAAAAATCCACCGAGAGATGGCCCCAGATTTCTATTAGTGAAATCTCTTTGTAAGAGATAACCCTAGACTTGTCCAGGAGCAACTGTATCGAACTGATTTTCCTTTACAAGTGAGCTCTGTGATCTTTTTTCCTTCATCCAGATAGGGACCAACTTCTGCAGGGGATAGACGATAGTACGTTGCCGGGCCATTTTCCGTAATAATGCCGATAACCGTTTCTTGTTGTCGTTCCTGCGACCAACACGAGCGATGTTCTTGTTACTGTCGATAATCAGCGTTGGAGTGCGCCCCTTGTTGAGATTCGCTGATGCTAAATCTGAAAAAGAAACAAACATACTGTTATTATTGTTGACACAATAAACTAATCATCAATAATCATGAATTAAAACAACAGTGTCTACATTCCTGCAGACAAGGCAAATGTTAGTAGCTGGACATCACCACTGCGTACTAACCAAATGACCTAATTAAGGATTTTTTGTTTACAATTTGCTAGTTCTCTAGCCAGTATGCTGTCTTAAATAGTACAAGTAACACACATACAAAAATTAGGAACAAACAGTAAAGTTTTCTGGGAGATCACACAGTTTTAGTAAATTTTAGTGCATTTTTTACTAGAATTGCCAAATCTTTTGATTGCTAAACATTTACAGGAATTCGCGTTGCAATTGACTTGTGGAGATTGAAAGTTGGTGAAATTGTATTTTGATGGCTTTTGATGACTGTCCACGAACTAATCAGTTAAATTTGCATATTTGCTTAGAAATTGGTGGGCATTGTATCAGGAAATGATCCTGCAAAGTCTTAGTGCAGAAAAAATAATTCAAAGATGATTTATTTAGAAAAACACATTTAAAATCGTGATGTATGGTGCACAAATGACGTGTGGTAGATACAAAATGAGGCCTGCTCAGGCATGAAAGATTACTAACAGAAAAATGAAGAGAGAGAGAGAGCTGACCATGAATCATGTCAAAAACAAACAGAAACAGTGAAATACTGGAAATAAGCTGTTTACCATAATACCTGTCTTGTTGATGCCAATGTTTTATCAAGTGATCCCAATTGCCCACATTTCACAAGTCCAGATCGCATATTTTAAAGCATGCTGGTTCTGATCTACCACAAGACCTTCCTATCATTCAATCATTCGATCAATCAATCAATCAATCAATCAATTGATCAATCGATCAATCAATCAATCATTCAATCATATATCTATCTATCTATCTATCTATCCATCTATCCATCCATCTATCTATCTATCTATCTATCTATCTATCTATCTATCTATCTATCTATCTATCTATCTATCTATCTATCTATCTATCTATCTATCTATCTATCTATCTATCTATCTATCTATCTATCTATAGATCTATCTATATATCTATCTACCTTTCTATCTATCTATCTATCTATCTATCTATCTATCTATCTATCTATCTATCTATCTATCTATCTGTCTATCTATCTATCTCTCTATCTCTCTATCTATCTATCTATCTATCTAATACAATAAAGCATAAAAAAGCAGTCTATGCAACCTGTCTATACAATAAAGCATAATTATGCAGAGCTGATTGAACATTTACAAAATGCGATCTGGTTTGCTCAAGTGCAGTCTCAGTCAAGCCTTGTTCATAAATGTTGCCCTGCCCATCAGTGATTTCTGACCAATCAAACAAGCACGTGTACTTCATGATTGACAGGGATTACACAAATTATTCCAAATTTGTGATATACGAATTATCACAGTTTTGTTTTGTTTATACCTTTGCGATATACTGAAATAAACTGGAAAAACTGTCAGAAATGCTGTTTTCTTCTCAGCTCCAATATACACATAAAATTGAATGGACATTGGTCATACATGAGTAGCTTTCTACCATACGTCACCTACAGCTAATTTCATTGATTCCAGTGTATCACAAGTCAACTTCAAAACGAATTCCTGTAATGCCTGTAATTTCACAACAGCATGTCTAAAACATAAATATAGCATACTGGCTATGTTATATTGTCACTGAATTGGTTTCTAGTCCAAAATTTAAGATTTTATGATTAACTAGGTCACTTCGCATAGAGCAAACGGTACACAGTGTCACAGAGCATTAACACCTCAAAGATGTGATAAACGTAACATTTTATAGGAGCAAATGATAGCCATACAATTAACGTAGAAACAAAACAAGATTTGCAAAATGGTTCATTGGTTTTTTTAACTACAAAAAATGTTTGGCCAGTCGATCCGATAAGCTGAAAATCAGCAACATCTCAATGAAATGTCATAATCAAATGATTTGTCCTAACAGATTTGCAAGTAAGAATGAGACACATTATCCTTTCATTTATCACTGACCAGAAAGCAGTATTAGTCTCCTTAAATCAAAGTGCTACTACAGCCTATCTATTAGTTATGCAAAAAGAGAGACCAGTTCACTGTGAAAAATGCACTTTGTGACTCCTGATAGACGCTGAAGTGTCATCTTCTCTACATTCAACATGGCAAACATAGAGGCTGCTTGATTAGTCATGATCAAGAAAAGGTCATTATTTCATTTGTCATAACTGACTTTAGAGTAAAACTCAGTTGCAAAATCATTTTGTTTGCCTGTCACCAACAAGCGGGTTCGTCTCCTCAAATCAAATTAACATTGAAAGTATTGGTATGATCATGAAAAATCATCAGTATAATTATGATTCACTAAGTGCCATTTTCCCAGTGCAACACTCCACACTTTTTGCACATCACATTTACAGAGGGTAAACCTTATGGTATGATCATACAAGTCATGAGCATTATGACTCTCAGACTGCTAATTTCACAGTCAAGTATTCCTCTCCTTCATTATGACAAGGATGGATGAATGGGGCTTTACGTCCTGAATTTATGCACTTGGTAGGCTAATTAGGACAGGAGGATGACACAGCAATGAGTCGAAGGATGGATGAAACAGCCGTCCTAAATAGACCCAGCTTAATATACCCGGGAAGAGCTAGATTAGAACCCTGGACTCAGCGATTGGCAGCCCAGCACGCTAGCAATAGACAAACCCATCATCTTTTCATTATAAAAAGTAGAGCCTTCAGTCGCATTATAAACAGTTCGATAAAAACAAGGCTCCCCTTACAAAAACTTAAATAATTATGATTCGACCTATCGGGAGAATCATCTTGTTTTCTTTGATTTTATTATTATTATGATTCGACATAAATGGAGAATCATCTTATTTTCTTTTATTTTATTATTATTATTATTTTTCTTGTCCAGTTAACTTTGAAGCTAGAGCCTTGAAACTTTGTACATATATAGTCCATGGTTAGTACTTCATTCTGGTAGAAAAGATTTGACCTTGACCTTGAACTCAAGGTCACAGGTCATCTCAAAGTCAAAATTTTCAAATTTTCAAAGTTGATTAATTCATTAAATTGTATAGTTACAGACATGAGATTGAAATATATGTGTACAAAAGTGGTTCTCTACAAATGTGGGTAGAATTTTTTTTTCTGATGTGACGAAAAAGGGGTATTTACCCCATTTTGATAAAAACCAGTTGCTCCTGTTTTTAGAGAAAACTACTTCACTTAGAGACCCAGTTGTTGCTGTGATTGGTAGCCTGACTAAATATCCATGGTAAGAAACCTTTTATATTTTGATTGAATAAGGGGTTGTTGAGAAACAGGACTTTCAAAAATGGGTGTTTTGACCAAAAAGTTAAAACATTTTTAAACTTTGGTTTGAATGGAGGGAATTTGATGAAACTTGGAGTGTGTATGGTATTTATGAATTAGAGTCATATCATAAGATAAAAATGACGTTTTGGGGTAGTTACCCCAAAAAGGGGTACATGATTATAATTTGTGATTGACATTGACGATTTACTTCAAATTTTGCAAGAGCTTACTCTTTTGACTTGAGGACCTAATGAAAGTGCAAATTTGAAGTCATGGGGTAATTTACCCTCATAACCAAGGTCGAAAGGGGTAAATATGTATTTTGAACAGTTCTTAAGTTTTCATTGGTGTATAAGACATCGATTGGGTTTTGCCTTTTCATCACTGATGCTACTGGATAAAATTTGTCAGTTTTAAGTAATTACCCCCAAAAAGGGGTAAATAGCTGTAACTTGTGATTGACATTGACGATTTTCTTCAAATTTTGCACAGGTTTACCATTTGGACATAGGGACATGATGAAAGTGTAAATTTGATTTCACGGGGTAATTTACCCTCGTAATCAGGGTCGAAAGGGGTGAATGCGTATTTTGAACAGTTCTTATGTTTTTAATGGTGTATTTCACATTGATTGGTATTTTCCTTTTCATTACTGATGTTTGAGGATAAAATTTGTCAGTTTTAAGTAATAACCCCAAAAAGGGGTAAATAGCTATAACTTTTTATTGTTTTGAATGATTTTCTTCATTTCTTGCAAATGCTTAATATCATGGTTTGGAGACATAATGAAAGAGTATATTTGATTTAATGGGGCAATTTACCCTTATAATCAGGAACGAAGGGGGTAATTATTTGTTTTTGAGCAATACTTGTTTTTAAAAGGTGCATTTGGCATCGGTTACTTCTTGCCTCTACACTTGGGTTGTTAGGGATGAAAATATGCGTATTTAGGTAATCACCCCAAAAAGGGGTAAATGTCTATAACTGCTGATTGACTTGGACGATTGTCTTCTAATTTTACATAAGTTTATTATGTGGTCCTGCGGACATGATGTAAGTAAATTTTTGATGTTAGAGGACAATTTACACCATAAATCCTAGTCGGAAGGCGTTAATATAACATTGTGTTGATAATGGAGTATTAGGTTTTCCACCTTGTTCTACGCATATTATCGAATGTTTTAATGTCGAATCATCCCTTTGACCTTTTAAGGTTGAAGTCCCCTGGGACCCTAGTTAAGAATTTACCATACCTATGGTAAATTCTTATTGTTTTTGCTATTATTCTTATTATTATTATTATTTCCGAAAAAGTTGTTTCGATTTTCTTCATTATTTTCTTGAAGGTACCTGTATACTTGTAGACTACTGTATTCCGGTCCTGAGTTTGAATTTTTATTTTTGGCGTATATAGGACCTTTTTAGTGTGAATTTTGGTATATTTTGATGTACTATATCTAAATAAGCTATTAAACTAGAGTAATTTGCTTTAGTTTCTGTCCATAAACTATAAAATTCTATACTTTGGTGCAAAAATAATCAAAATCACTCAAGCGGAACATGCTGCACAGACAATTTACGTAATTTTCGAGTTGTTTCGGGTTTAGCAAAATCCATAAATGATAGAAGTATGCTGATGGTGTCGAAAGTTGCTCTATAGTACGGGACATGGAAAGACATATTTTTAATTTTGATATTTTAAGTATTTATGGAATGGCGGCCATTTGTGTACAGTGTATTTGCTCAATTTGAGTTGCATGAGACAGAAATCCATGAAAGAGTCACTTTAGGTAATGTAAATGTATAATGAACCCCCCCAAACATACCCATAAAACCCCCATTGCCACCTTCAAATTTGACCTTGACCTCATTTTTCAAGGTCATATGACCCGTCAAAGTTTCAATTCCAACAATTATGTTTTTTCAAAGATATCGAGATCATATTATAGATTCATATAGCCAGCAGCTGGATTGTTTAAACCCTGAAATCGGAATTGATCTATCTCTTCATGCTGATTTATAAAAAAATTCCAAATATTGCATACCGCGCAACGTGTAAAATCAGCCTATTTTTGCCCTCTTGAGCAATAAATATTGATCCTACACAGTTCAAATAATAAAATGACCCCCCTTTTGTCACATATTTCCAATCTGGGTAAAATATTGGTTTTGACCTAGAAAGGTATTTTCAAGGTCAAACTCAAGGTCAAAATATTTGGCAAAATTGGATATTTGAGATACCTAATTTTTTTAACTAGGAAATAATTGAGGAATTTCCACAATCTCTTCAGTGTTTGGTGCCACAGTACCCTAGAGGACCCTTGCAAAGTTTTAAGTTCCTCGGATTGATGTAAATTGCATAATAAAGGTCATAAGGTCAAAAAATGACAGCTAAATTGACCTACTCATTTTCCAATTTTGCACTTGTACCCAAACTTTGATGGCCATTATCTCCGGTTCTAATTAAGCTAGAGAAAAACTAAAAACATATTCGGAAAGGTCATAATCTCTTCTAGTATTTGTTTTCTATGCATTTTAACGTATCTCTACTAGTTAAAAAGATCGCCGGACCCTGAAAAATTCATGTTTTTGGTCATGATTTTACACTTTAACATTTTTTTCGCAAAGAAGGCAATCTTCAAAAAAATTAATACTCTTTGAACATGTAATCCTAACACTTTTACAGTAGTGTGTGCAATTTCAAGTCTCTACTGTAAACCGTTTGCCTTTGAGATCAAAACTATGTTCAAAACTTGACATTTTCAGAGTCAATTTTTTGGTGATATTTCTCATTTTTGTCATTAATTCAATCGGTTCTATCTTCGGTTCTAATTAAGGTATATGAATGATGAAAGCAGTTCTGAATACCTCAGATTCTCATCTTTATTTTATTTAATGTTCATTTTGGTGTACCATCAATAGTTAAAAAGATCGGTCAACCCTGAAAAATTCAACTTTACCTATTATAACAAAATCAGTGCCCTGAGCTAAAAGAAGTCAATTTTGCAGTGAAAGATACAAAATCAGTATAAAAGTTGCATGGACCTATTGTGTTAATGTGATACATTATACTGATCTTACTATATCTATGATGCTAAGTATGTGAATGTTCATATTTGTTTTTTTCTTGTCAAGTGGTCAATAAAACTAAATTAAATGTACTTAACTAAATAACCAAACTGAGTAAACTATACAAATAAACTAAACTAAATTAATTAAACTAAATAAGCTAAACTGAACTAAATAAACTTAACTGAATAAATTATATTAAGCATGAGCATTCACACAATAGTCTGGACTCATAAACATATACAATATACCTTTAAATAATAAATATATTGGTAAATTCTTCATCACTGACCATGGTCAGTTATAGCCATCTAGTTATAAATCGACTCTAAGGAGATTTATATTGTTTTCTTTGATATTATTATTATTATTATTATTATTATTATTATTTGGCCACTTTTTGCCAGTTAGTTTTTGGGCTAGAGACTTGAAATTTTGTACATAGGTAGTCCTTGGTCAGTACTTTCATTTTTTGTGAAAATGGTTGACCTTGACCTTGAACTCAAGGTCACAGGTCATCTCAAAGTCAAATTTTCCAAAATTTCAAAGTGGATTATCTCTTTTAATATCATTGTTAGATTATTAGGACTTAGGAACCTTTATATAAACATGTGTTGCTACAATTTTGGCCTATATCGTTTATTGGGAGATGAGGGTAAAGGGGTATTTACCCCCTTTTGACAAAAACCAGTTGCTCATGTTTTCAGAGAAAACTATAATGGCTAGAGGCTCAGTTTTTGCTGTAATTGATAGCCTGACTGCTCATCCGTAGTAAGACACTTTTTATATTTTGATCAAACTTGGGGTTTCTGAGTTATTGGACTTTCAAAAATGGGTGTTTTGTCCAAAAAGTGAAAACATTTTTTAACTTTGGTTTGAATGGAGGGAAATTAATGAAACTTGGTGTGTATATAGTATTCATGAATTACAGTCACATTATAAAATAAAAATAACGTTTTGGGGGTAATTACCCCAAAAGGGGTAATTGACTCTAACTTTTGATTAACATGGACGATTTTCTCCAAATTTTGCACAAGTCCAGTATATTGACATGGGGAGATAATGCAAGTATGATTTTGATGTCAAGGGGAAATTTACCCCCTTATTCTGGATCGAAAGGGGTGAATATGTGTTTTGAGCAGTTATTGTGTATTGAATGATACAATAGGCATCGTTTGAGACTTACCTTTGTGCTGTGGATGTTCCTGGATAAAAATTGTCGTTTTTAGGTAATTACCCCAAAAAGGGGTAAAAAGTCATAACTTTTGATTGACTTGGACGATTTTCTCCAAATTTTGCACATGTTTAGTATCTTGACATGTGGACATAATGCAAGTACGATTTTGATGTAATGGGGTAATTTACCCCCATATTCAAGATCGAAAGGGGTGAATATGTATTTTGAGCAGTTATTGTCTTTCCAATGGTACAATTGGCATCGGTTGGGACTTTACTTCACACCATTGATGTTTTTTGGTTAAAATTGCCATTTTTAGGTAATTACCCCCAAAAAGGGGTAAATATTCATATCTTTTGACTGACTTGGACGATTTCCTTCAAGTTTTGCACAAGTTTAGTATCTTGACATGGGCACATAATGCAAGTATGATTTTGATGTCATGGGTTAATTTACCCCCATATTCAGGATCGAAAGGGGCGAATATGTGTTTTGAGCAGTTCTTAGCTTTGCAATGATATAACAGGCATCGGTTGGGACTTTACTTCACACCATTGATGTTTTTGTGTTAAAATTGCCGTTTTTAGGTAATTACCCCAAAAAAGGGGTAAATATTCATAACTTTTGATTGACTTGGACGATTTTGTTCAAATTTTGCACAAGTTTAGTATCTTGACATGGGGGCATAATGCAAGTATGATTTTGATGTCAAGGGGTAATTTACCCCCTTATTCTGGATCGAAAGGGGTGAATATGTGTTTTGACCAGTTATTGTGTATTGAATGATACAATAGGCATCGTTTGAGACTTTCCTTCGTGCTGTGGATGTTCCTGGATAAAAATTGTCGTTTTTAGGTAATTACCCCAAAAAGGGGTAAAAAGTCATAACTTTTGACTGGCTTGGACGATTTCCTTCAAATTTTGCACAAGTTTAGTATCTTGACATGGGCACATAATGCAAGTACGATATGGATGTCATGGGGTTATTTACCCCCATATTCCAGATCGAAGGGGGTGAATATGTGTTTTGAGCAGTTCTTATCTTTGCAATGGTATAACAGGCATCGGTTGGGACTTTACTTCACACCATTGATGTTTTTGAGTTAAAATGGCCGTTTTTAGTTAATTACCCCAAAAAAGGGGTAAATATTCATAACTTTTGATTGACTTGGATGATTTTCTTCAAATTTTGCACACGTTTAGTATCTTGACATGGGGACATAATCCAAGTACGATATGGATGTCATGGGGTTATTTACCCCCATATTCCAGATCGAAGGGGGTGAATATGTGTTTTGAGCAGTTCTTATCTTTGCAATGGTATAACAGGCATCGGTTGGGACTTTACTTCACACCATTGATGTTTTTGAGTTAAAATGGCCGTTTTTAGTTAATTACCCCAAAAAAGGGGTAAATATTCATAACTTTTGATTGACTTGGATGATTTTCTTCAAATTTTGCACAGGTTTAGTATCTTGACATGGGGACATAATTCAAGTTTGACTTTGATGTCACCGGGTAATTTACCCTGAAAATCAATGCCAAAAGGGATGAACAAGTATTTTGAGCAGTTTTTGTGTTTTCAATGGTATATTTGGTTACGTGTTTCCATTGATTTTTCGTATGAATTGTTCAATCTTTTGCCTGCAAGCCCACGTATTCCATGTCGATTTATATCCTACCTTTTCAAAGGTTGACTGCTAGTTATTATTATTTTTTTCTTGGCCAGTAGGTTTTTGTGCTAGAGACTTGAAACTTGGTACATATATAGTCCATGGTTAGTACTTCATTTTGGGAGAAGATGGTTGACCTTGACCTTGAACTCAAGGTCACAGGTCATCTCAAAGTCGAAAATTGGAAAACTTAAAAGTGGAATAACTTTTTTAATATTACAAGAATCAATTTGAAACTTTGGAATATATATATAAACATGTATCCCAACATTTGTAACCCATAATTGTTTTTGTGCAATGAGGGTAAGGGGGTAATTACCCCAATTTGACTAAAACAGGTTTGCACAGGTTTCCAGAAAAACTAAGCAAGCTAGAAACTCAGTTCTTTCACTGATAGGTAGCCTGACTAACCATTCAAGGTAAGTGATATTTTATATTTTGATTATGTGAAGGGGTAACTATGTAATGGGGTGTTGAAAATAGGGTGTTTTGCCCCAAGAGTCAAAACATTGTAAAACTTTGGTTTTAATGAAAGGATTTCAATGATAGTCTGGTAATATATTAATGGTTTCTGTATTATGTAATCCTTGTTGCCCGAAGCTTGGTAATTACCCCCAAAAAAGGGGTAAATGTCTATAACTTGTGATTGACCTGGACGATTTTCTTCAAATTTTGCACACATTTGGGATATTGACACAGGCACATATTAAACAAATAATTTTAACAGTATTGCCAACATAGGGTATTTACCCTCGTAATCAATGCCAAAAGGGGTGAATATATATTTTGAGGAGTTATGTTGTTCAAAATGAAATATCAGCTGTATGTTTGGTCTACGGGTATCCGGTTGGATTTTACTGGATGAAAAGTTTCTGTTTTGGGTAATTACCCCCAAAAGGGGTAAATGTCTATAACTTGTGATTGACATGGACGATTTACTTCAAATTTTGCACACGTTTGGGATATTGACTCAGGCACATATTAAACAAATAATTTTAACAGTATTGCCAACATAGGGTATTTACCCTCGTAATCAATGCCAAAAGGGGTGAATATATATTTTGAGGAGTTATGTTGTTCAAAATGGAATATCAGCTGTATGTTTGGTCTACTGCTATCCGGTTGGATTTTACTGGATGAAAACTTTCTGTTTTGGGTAATTACCCCCAAAAGGGGTAAATGACTATAACTTGTGATTGACATGGACGATTTACTTCAAATTTTGCACACGTTTGTGACATTGACTCAGACACATGCTAAAAGGAAAAAATTCACAGAATAGGGTGATTTACCCTCGTAATCAAGTTCTAAGGGGGTAAATACATATTTTGAAGAACTTGGTTGTTTAAAATGGAATATTAGTTGCACGTTTGGTCTAGGTTATTCGTATGGATGTTACTGGATGAAAAGTTTCGGTTTTTAATAATTACCCCCAAAAGGGGTAAATGACTATAACTTGTGACTGACATGGACGATTTACTTCAAATTTTGCACACGTATGGGATATTGACTCAGGCACATGTTAAAAGAGAAAACGTTACAGTATAGGATAATTTACCCTCGTAATCAAGGTCAAAGGGGGGTAAATACGTATTTTGAGGAATTTGGTTGTTTAAAATGGAATGTCAAGTTTATGTTGGATCTAGGCTTGTACTTAATGGATGTTACTGGATGAACAGTTTCGGTTTTAGGTAGTAACCCCCAAAAGGGGTAAATGGCTATATCTTGTGATTGACATGGACAATTTTCTTCAAATTTTGCATGGGCTAAGTGTGTCTACTTTACGACATAATATAAGTAGAAACTTCAGCTTACAGGGTCTCTACCATAATAGTCCGACATAGTCTCATATAATTTGTTTTACTCATATATTTGAGGTCGAATCATTGCCTAACCTTTTTAAAGGTTGAATACTAGTTATCTCTAAGATCTCTTCTCTGATATAAAATGTATGTAGGTTCATTAGTTTATAGGCCGGCATGTTGAAAATGTGGTTGCGTATTTGTGGCTTGATTGCTTATTTTTGCCTTAGCCAGCAGACCGAGTGCATAAATTATACACCTCTTTAAAAAAATTTAGTTGAGGTTTGTCAAATAAAGCAGTTTACCAAAAGGAGCTCAAACTCAACTCAAATTATTTCTAATATCACCCAAGGAAGCCAAATAGTAATAATCTTACAAAACCGGTCCTCCATTGTCAACCAAATTTGATTGAGAAACTAATTTTCTCTTGCCACTAGATGAACGTGGAAGAGCCTCAGATTTTTTGAAAACAGGTATAGGCTGTCTTGAATGTTGAAGCCAAAGGCTCTGCCAGAAATAATGCAAATGAGCTATAAATGCACATATAAGTATTTATGTAGGGTCAATATGCAGGCCTATAATTCAGTCAATAGTCATAAAAATCAGAGGTGTAATCTTTGAGATATTCAAGTTTATACAAGGGGTGACTAATTTTTGTTGAACTGTCCATAACATTTTGAGTTCCTTTCCGACGGGTTATTGTTAATTTGATCTGAGAAAATTTGTAGTATGTACCCTGACAATGGCTGTCATTCTATGGGGTCAACTGTTCACTATTAAAAGCTGTCATTGATATTATGGTAACAAGGATGAGCTATTAGGTTAATGGGTAAGGATTGCATAATTACAACATTGCATAATGTGAAGACATTTTGGATGCAATTAATTGCTGTTTTCCTCTTCTAACCTGCCAATTTAGCCTGAACCACAAGGTTGAGGCAAGGTTACTGTGGCACAGCAAAATCATTGAGAGAAACAATGAGCATGTGAACTGTGGAGACTCCATACACTCTAAAAAAATTCAGACAAAATAGGTTTTTTAGATTCAAAATGGTTTTTTGAAAAACCAAATTTCAATGCAAAACCATTTTGAATCTAAAAAACCAATTTTGTCCCCACATTTTTTAGAGTGTAGAGTGCACATGTAGAGGAGAATGGGGTAAGTTGTGCCATTTTTTGCTTCAGAGTGATTTTCTGACATGCTGAAGCTTAATCGTGTAATCTGATAATCCGATATCAAAATATAATACGTAAGTCAGAATTGAGCCAAGTTTCAGAGCAACTAGACCATTATATTAGGAAGATCATGGTAGGAAAAAAGAAGGTCAAGTTGCACAACTTGCCCTGGTGCCGGGGTAGATTGTGCCACATTACTCACGCGCATGCATACCAATAATACCCTATAAGACAATACAAGCGAATGCAATTCGAATTTGGACATTGCAGAAGCAGGGTCATTTTGCAAATAGCATACAGATATGATGGAAATGCAATAGTTGACCTTGTACATCTCACTTACTTTGATAATGTTGTGGCATGCAAATCATTTTTTCGTTTATAGTATATGCATATTTTTAAGAAATGCATAACTAGTGGGAGCCTATTCCAAAATCACATGACAAATTCTAATTAACATACATCAACAGTAGTGATCACAAACTGTTATACTTTATTTGTTACTATTTGTGCTTCTAGCAGTTAGACACAAGATAGAATTATATAAGAATCTACAACTTGTAGAACTGACAACACCCAACAGTAACTGTGAATTTTTAGAAAATGTTTTTCATAATCAACTGTAAAATTGGATGGAATCTGTGACAAATATATCAAAATACACATGTCTTGGGCATTTCTTTGATTTGTCATAATATTATGCTAGTATATACATGTAGGCGGACTGAAGCCATTTGCATGCCCTGATACCTTTTGTCTCTCAATGATTAGTATGGCTGCCCATGACATAGGTTGCTCCTAAGCACTTGGCTTGGACACCGGCCCTTTAGCTCAACTGGTTTGATAGCGGACCTTTAAGGGGACAGTGTAATATGGTGAATCGGCCGGGAACTACTCAGAGGTAGCTGGTTCGAATCCTGGTCGTGATGGCAGGTGGCAGCGAGGTGAAATTGTTGACTGGAGCGTGTCAAAATCTCAGGGAAGTTGGGGGATATAGTATAGTGGGTTGGGTATAATAGGTTGCTCCTAAGCACTCGGCTTAGGGACTGGCCCTTTAGCTCAACTGGTTTGTAGCGGACCTTTAACGGGAATGTATTATATACATAATACAACAGCAAGTAATATATGTACATCCTCCCACACAATTGTTGTTAAACCCCGAACAGATTCTGTAAACAAAGCTAATCTGTATATATACTAGAGTTGATAAAGAATAAGATCAATCCAATATTTTCAGAAATGCTTAGGATGTAACATTACCGCAGTAGTCGCCAGGCAATACAGTAAGTTCATAACACAAACAGATTAGCCAAACCTTATAGATATTCATTACATAAGTACCCAACTACTGGCATGCTAATCACACCTAAATTGGTATCAAGTTTAGACTGTATTGACATGAGGCTCAAGACAGGAGATCATAGCCAGCAATCAAACTGAACAGTGTAGGGGGAACCGGGGCACATTGGGACGCTTTTCATATCTGCTAATTTTGCTCAATGCTGAAAGCACTGAGCAACTCAGAAGTTTGCATGAATATCACCAATACCATTGAGCTTATAGCCAAGGCATAATAAATTAGACTGCACCTACCCTTTTCAGCCAGACAGCAAAATGTGAGTCGTGATCATTTCTGTCCCAATGTGCCCCGATATTTTAACACTTCATGTGCACTAGATATTACATATAAGAAGTGCGTAATATGTATATACAGTGCACAGGTAATTCAGTTGAAATGGACACTAACATTCTGCCATATAAATTGAGTCTCAATGCGCTCCATGTTCAGTGTCCCAATGAGCCCCGATATGACTTTTACACCAAAATGCTAATTTCTCAGGCACCAGTGTCGTTTAGTGTGTTTATCAGGATAGCAATTCATAACTGTTCGTTACTAAGATGTATCAAATTCATACAAGCATTGAGAAAGCCTCATTGTTCATGGTTTGTCCAGAGAATGGTTTGAATTTAACCCCTCTGAATTTAGTTGAGTAGTAGGAAAACAAACTTTTTCTCACCATACTTCTGCATGTGGCTGTAATTTGCCGATAAAAGGATAGAAACATCAGGATGGGAATTTACAAGATTTGATGGCACTACCATATCATAAACCTTATCAGGAACCAAGAAAACCCCACTGTCCCATTGTGCCCCGTGTCCCAATGTGCCTCGGTTCCTCCTAAGCTCAGTTTTTTTCGTAGGGCAGAAAATCAATCCGAAACGCTAAAAAATGATTACGTCTGGCCTTAGGGTAATGCTCTTTGAGTCGGACACTTCAGAAATGTCTCCTTGAGTCGGACAACTAGGACATTTTAGAAAGCTTTGAATTACCCAATTGAGTGCCTTTCTATCCAGGTATTTGGTACCAATCTTTAGCTTAATACTTCCTCTGTCCGTTCAAAAAGATTTGGGCTAAAAACTCCGTTTTTCTCTTAAATTGTTTTGTAATAAACTGCTATTTTTGTAAACTTATGTCAAAGGAGAGCCATTCACAGGCCTAAGGTATTGGCTAGACATCAGTACATTTAACAACTCGTTAGAACTGAGTTTAGACTGCTCTGTATTCTAATATGGGACATTTCAATAGATTGAAAGATTCTTAAACAGCAGTACTACCATTCATGCCTTGTTTAGAAAGATAACTGTCCGACTCAAGGCAACCCCTCTCAATTTTTTATTTTGGAAAATTATTTACCCTGCAATAAATTTTTTTGTTTTGTCAATTGACAATTATCTGCTTGAGATAGTTTAAAAGTTTAATTTGAGACCCTAGTTGTCAATCTATATATCCCATAGGCCAAGAAAGATGACATTTTCTAAAATGGCCACCTCCCAGTTGTCAGACTCAAGGAAACATATACGCTATGGAGGAAGCTATCATAATTACACCATACAAAATGCTTTGTCATATATCACAGAAGATCCCACATAGTATGTTAGTATACAGATGCAAATGATGCTATTAAATATCAGAAAAAAGCATATTTGACAGTTGCACACATATCCTAGTTGACATGAAGCCATGGATTCAATGCTTGACACAGAAAAGACATAGGTCCATAATCCATATGTAATGTATCTTACATTTTTTGCTTTCGTGTAAGCCACTTGGATAAGTTTCATTTCACTGCTGATGTTAAGTGTCACACCAAAGAAGGTTACTTGTCAGATTAGCATTCTGGATAAATACATATGAGTCTGATTTCAAAAATATATGCTATGGCCAGAAATAATTTATCTTCAGCTTCTCACATCTCGTCGAAGCACTTTTTCTGGCGTTGGTTGATAGCAGGGTTTGGAGTTGGGTAATAAGTGAACCGACTCAGACTCCGGACCTCTATTACTTTCTGAAAAGCGACTCCGACTCCTTAGGTCTCATGAATTACGACTCCGACTCTGACTGCCGACTCTGCTTATCAGCATTATTGCACAAAAATATTACTTGGTTTTGAAAGAGGGAAGAAAAATGAATTCAACAAAGTTTTCACAGGATTCTGTACATGAAAATTTGCTTAGGAAGTTTTGTGTAAAATTTGGGACACATTTAAAATTTTTATAACTTTTTTGTTGTTGTTCTTCCTTAATATTATGGGAGTCAGGAGTTACCTATTTCATTTTCGACTCTGACTCAATCTGGAAATAAAAGTGCGACTCTGACTCCGACTCCACCCAAAAACTTTTGACTCCTGACTCTGACTCCAAAGCCCTGGAACTTGGTAAGATGAAAAAAAAAATCAAATTTTCTATCTTTTATTATGTCGATTTAATGATTTTTAATAATAATTGTCCGTAAGCTAATTTTTTCCGTGAGCTGGAAAGGTGTATAGTCGTTCAATCCGAGAAGCTTAACATTAATTATGACTGGCCTTAGTTGTCAGTTCAGCTATGCACATTAAAACATGTAAGACATCACTAAGATACTTATAAATAACATTAGAAAAGACCGTATATAAGTTCTAACTGACAATTTTGCATGTTAGCGCCCTAATAAGGATTAACAGCAAGCAAACAATCAGATTATAGTTTATTTTGCAAAAATTATAAGTTAAAGTGTATAAAAGAAGATGCTTATCATCCTCAGGTCATTATCTAACTGATAAAAATGCATGTTAGAACCCTCCAAATCGGTGTCTAACTGATATTGTGTATGACTTTAAAAATACCCAATAGTGATAAAACAATTTGAGAAGTGAACTGGAGATTGTCACACGCACTTAAATAAAATGATCAATGGAAAGATTAAGGTTGCTTGTCCTATAAGAAAGATTAAAACTACCACGTGGTTTTGACAGACACACAAATATTTTAAGAAAATTATGAGAAAAAACAAACAAACAAATGTTGCATTTCTCTCCTACTTAGTTTCTAAGGCGTAGGCCTATGTCATTAGGGCCTCACAAGCTGACAAGCAGAATTAAGTGCAAATACAAATTATATGTTTGCAGTTGCTGATATTCTTATAACTTGACACCTTACATGTGTTCAGAGATTATATGGAAAGACAGAACTCATAGGATGTTAAGATTTTTTTTTTTCTCCTGCTTGCAAAGTGGCTTTGCCACTCTATCAACTGTTGCTGATCATGTCTGAAGAACTTCGCTAATCCTCTTTTGAGCTGCATCTTTACTTACATTGGATAAAAATTTTGCAAATGAAACGAAGAGTCAATGAAGATTAAACATTTCATCTTTTGATTCTTGTCTTTAAACAAACCGCAATGTAAATGAAGGGAACGGTACATGTATGGCGTCAACCAAGTGATCCTTGGTAAAATCATGCTTGTTTGTCCTAAGCTCAATAGTCCCACGTCATAAGCGGTCATTTATAAGCGGTTTTGTCATAAAAGCAATATGCTAGTGGGAATATGGGCCTTCTCAAATACGCACAAAAAAGTCCTTTCTTTAGTTTTTTGAGTGTAATATACATGTATATACCAAAGTGCCTACTGATCACGTCCGAAGCTTCACTAATCCTATTATAAGCTGCATCTTTATATCTGCTCTACTATTTTGTTAAGTTTGATAAATGTGGTGATGGATGAATATTTTGAAGAAAGCAAAACCGTAAAAAAACAGATGTGTGTCATCATCACTAGGACAAAAAAAAACGTCGAAAGACCTTGCTGCATATTGGACCGTTATCACATTTAATAACTAGAGTCAGGAAATTTTATTGCTCAAAACTTAAATTGTTTTTAGTAGTAAATTTATGCAATGTGAATTTGGGGGTAAATAACTATTCACAAAAACTACTTTATATCATATCATTCCATGCGCACACAAAGTGTAAGTAATAATAATATAATATACAGTTGTCATAGAATACATAAAATTAACTAATTGGAAGCCAAAGTTAAGGTGGAGGCACTGCCTCTGGTTGCCCACATTTGAGACTGCCGAATCACGTTTACCACCCCTCAGGGTGGATGGGGAAATCTGACCTGACAGCCCCGCAAAGGCATCCTCCCATTAAGTTTAATCGTAGTAACCATTACGGTAATCGGTTTCATGACCAAATGACTAAATAATTAATTTGAAGGAAATTTAATTACTTAATAACCACCCCAGCGTGGTCAAAATATGTCTTCTAAATTTCTCTGATTTGAATCTTGCATTGTGATCTTATATGGATAGAAGGTATTGTGTAAAACATTCAGCAAAACAAATTAACATCCAGAGGTTGCACAAACCTGTTGAAGTTTGACATGACAGGCAGACAGACAACTTTATTCGACTATAAGTTCGACACAATATACAGTAAATTAATAAACACAATAGCTATAGACGTCAGGAGACCCAAGTTAAGCAATTGCCAATCATCAGACCTCAAATCATCAGTATTTGCAAATGTTGCAATAACGGCCAATTATTTTGATCAAATAACCTTATTTTTAGTATATCCGGGATGCCCAATCCATTCCTGATATTCGTTTTGACTAACAAAGTTTTGCAGCAGGTCAGAATATATATTACATAGGTCAATTATGAAGCATTTTTTCGTAATAACAGGCAAAAATATCACTCACTGTGAGTAATAAATCAAAAATAACCCCAGGGTATTACTTTGCCATGCCAAGTTTATTATATATACTAAAAAGGCAAAGAACTATTCACTTCTGACAAAGATCTGGAAATTGAGTAATTTTTCATTTGCGCGAATGAGGAATCACATTATAAACTTCAAAGGCTTTGTGCAACCTCTAAATATTAACCGATTTGCCTGAAATTTTGTATATATTTGTTTTACTTTTGTGGTCATCAATTTCTACTTTCAAATTTGGGTACTTAGGTGATTTGATTATTCTCATTAAGAAATGTGGGCCACCCTAAAGCACCCTAGCATTAGGGCAGATTTCACGAAAAGCTGCAAAATTACTTACCACAACTTGTCCACAAGTTACATTAGCACAATAGTTGGTGTCTAACTAATACATAATTACACTGAGACAATACACTTCTTATAAAAGTAGAGCAATGAAAACATTGGCAGGGCTCAAATTCATTGATGGAATTGTTCTCAGACCCTTTGAAGTGAGACAGATTGCCAAGCTTCAAATTATCATTGTCTTCCTGTTTGGCTGAACATTTGTTACAAATTGCTGAATTGGCATAATTTTCTTTCCTTATGTACTATAGATTGGGACTGTTAGAAGATGCACTTGAACTTGAAGAAGTCATACAGTTTAGATGTGGGAAAAATTATTGATGTGTATATTGATATGCGTGGGTGGCCGTTTGATTTGGGTTAGCAGTACAATGCCCATTTGAAATGGCACTATAAAGGTTATGATTGGACTCAGCGAACGAAGATGCTTTGACAGAACTTTGTCTGGAGGACTTCAAGGAACATTTTCTTCAATGGGTCAGGTGTATGAATTAATGCTTTTGGTGTGCTTGGGAGTATTTTTAAAAGCTACTATCATATTTCTTGTGTCAAATATTATCAATCACACTAATACAAGTGAAAGACAGAAGTCTCTCAGAGCCACAATTCATTGGCTTTCTTGGTCTCAATATTATCTGCGCCGCCTAGTTGAACTTTCTGTTTCCATAGCAACCACAGAATGACTTAAGAATGTCAAAATTGTCTAAAATTTTAGAAATCTATTCTAAAACTGTTGAATTTTGTCCTGTGAAACATTCATAGTTCAACACTAAGAATAAGTGTCCATATAAAAAAAGGCTGTGAACTTTCTGAACGTCCCTCGTTAATGTGTGGGCGATTTGTCATTTGACACTACTGTCAAACATTACCTGTATCTCTTTAAACATATGCCACACTCTAAAAAATATCGGGACAAAATTGGTTTTTTAGATTCAAAATGGTTTTTTGAAAAACCAAATTTCAATGCAAAAAACCAACATGGATTTTTTTAAAAATCCATGTTGGTTTTGCATTGAAATTTGGTTTTTCAAAAAACCATTTTGAATCTAAAAAACCAATTTTGTCTGAAATTTTTTAGAGTGTACACAAGACTTGTCACACCAATGCGTCCATTTTCCAACATGTGTTTTAACGGCTACAATGTACATTTGTTCACTGTACATCGATATGCAGATAATTATTCCATTTTCAGCGCAGTGATCACCACAAATAAGCATATGGCTACCTGTCTTCTTGAATATAATTTCTCAGGACCCCGCTGGAAATAAGCTATGATGCTTTTGTTGACTGTCCTAATATTTTCATCACAGTATTATAATAAGACCAAATGGGTATGGTATTTTGAGATGAACTCCACGAGTTGAAGATATCCTGAGTCCTCTGAAGCCAAGAGTGCATCAGCAGGAGTGCGTACAAAGGACTCACATTATCTTCACGAGTGGGAGTACATCTCAAAATACCACCATACAACCATTTGGTCTTATTTATACCCAATTATTGTAATACAAAAGAGAGCTGCACTTCACTCAAAGAATCTGTAGTCAACAGTTGCATCAGCCGATCAGAGCACAGACAGCAGTTCAACTGATGATGTCTCCAGTCTGCTCACAGACTCTAAACGAACAGCACAGCTGGAGAGTCTGCCAGAAATCGGATGACCTCAAGCTGACACATTTATCAATATGCAAGTAGGTCAGGTCATGTCCAGGTAGAGGGACCTCATCACTTGTGCTCATATGCACACCTGAGCTGCCAGCAAGATATAAACAAATCGTAATCAACAATGTTAAACGATCAATGAGTGCACATGCACTGCCAATGAGTACCATAAAATTCTGAAGTTTTCAAAATCTTTTAACAGCTTTTCCAGCATGGTTTAAATGATATTTTCTGGTTTTCTCCAAAGAAACTACCTGAAACAACAAACGGACAACAATGAAACACTAAAGCATTCATTCAGTTGCTTTGAGAGATCTGAAACAGGTAATTATGTCTGTCACACCGGAGGAGAGTTAATCTTTTTGTTACAACTTCACAAATAATGTATATTGTGGTCAGGGCAAGCTTAATAAGCTTATACTGAGAAGTGAGGGTCTTCATGCTTGGCTGTCTGGCTGCCAAACAGGGACGACTCACAATTCCCTGGGTAGGAAAATAATGATTGCGCCAAAAGAAAGTTCCACAACAAGTACCACTTTGCAGCAATAGCAGCATTCTAACAATAAACTGGCCGATTAAAAGTTATTGAATATTCAATTCTACACCTAATTCAACAGACCAAATCGTTACTCCACTTCACTTAAAAAAAGTGATAGTTGCTGAATCCGAAATCTCTTAGAGCTCACTGACAAGAGTCAGCTCGATTGTAGTTTCTATTATGGATTCAAGATGGCAGCACATACACAATTTTGTGAACCTGTTGAGCTCCAAGTTTAGAGTGTGATGTCTCAATGTTGGTAAACTTACTAAACAATGCAAATGACATCATCGACAATCATCAAAACTTGAGTATACAAAAACAATTAAGTATACAACGCAATACCACATGAGTTATATCCACTGGTTTTTCATGTGGTAATGTAAACATTATGGGGTATATATAATATATACTTCATTCCCATTCTATTGTGTCTGGTTATTTCATGACATGTCGTACATATGTTGCATATGCGCTGATGAAATTGTTGAATAAATCAAATCAAATCGAAGACCTCAAGAGGGCCTCATCATACTAACATTTAATTAGGCCTAATCTATATTATCCCAAGGTAAATAGCTTTTCTTATTTGAAATAATGCAGGTGGTAGGAACTTAGAGGCCAATTGACTTATTTTTCCATGGGGCCCAAAGCGCTCCCAGTCCGCCCCTGTATTGGACTACATTAAATGAATGACGCTATATATGTATATTATGTAAAAATTGATGCAAAAGAATGTGCGACTGACATTTTATAATGTGGTCACCGAATTATTCAAACAATACTGAGAAATGACATACATTTTAAAAAGAGATTTGATAAAATGTTCAAGATAAAACAGCTGCATAAAATCTCAGACATCAGAACTTATATTTCAATAGTGCAGGCGCTGTGGTTATTACATACCTTGCTTCTTTTCATCTTCACCAATGTACGAAAACATTCAGTGAGCATAACACTTTTTCAAAGTTCAAGTGGAGGTTGAATCTTCTTCGTTTTTAATTTTTTTGAAACGTTTGTTTATTTGAAGTCATAAGTAGGCATATACGGTGTGGTGTAGCAATTTAATTTCCACCCGAAAGGTTTGCCTCTAAATAGCCCACACTGGTGCTGATGGCGCGTAAAACACAAACTCACTCACTCACTCCACCCGAAAGGCGGCTATCAGACATGATGAAGCTGTTGGTCTCGGGAATTGGTCGCAAACACACCTTTGGTCGAATTATGTATTAGCTAGACACCGATTTGGAGTGTTCTAACTGACTTAGACATCATACGCTTCTTCTATTATATATTTTAACTTATAATTCTTGCAAAATAAACAATAATCTGATTGTTTGTTTGCTGTTGTTAACAGTGCTAATCCTTAGCAGGGCGCTAACATGCAAAATTGTCTGTTAGATACCAGCTTTTCCAATGGTATAAGTATCTTGGTGATGTCTAATACAGATTTAATTTAAAAAATGCCCTTGCAATCAGTTTATAGTTGTATAAAATGACCTATTCAATTAAAACATCCCTTATCATTGTATCAGTTCAAAATTCAGTATATATGGCCTTGTAATGTTATTTGTGCTTGTGAAAATCTCACTTTTTCATCTGCGTTTGAAAGTTCCATTTCATTCGCAAAATTCTTATCTGCAATGTCATCACTTGTTTTGAAGCATAAAGGAATGTAAAGATGCAGCTTATGAGAGGATTAGCGAAGTTCTTCAGACATGATCAGCAACAGTTGATTATGTGGCAAAGCCACTTTGCAAGCTGGAAATTTAAAAAATCTTAATTTCCTATGAGTTCTGTCTTTCCATATAATCTCTTGCTCTCTCTCCCATCTCATAAAATCACCCGCGGGAGCATCCAGAACTGGTCTTAAAGGGCCGCACTTACCATACAGTCCCAGACAAAAATATTCATACAGCTGAGTGTTCTGCACATAACCGGTATTTGCAGGGATGCGATATAGATACAGTTGCGGACAAAAGTATTCATACACCTGAGTATTCTGCACATCCCTGGTATTCAGTCTTGATTCAGGGATGCGAGGAGAAAAATTTCACTTTTAAGTCATTGCCCAAATCAATTATCATTGTCAAGCACTGCAAACTTAGGCATATCTCTGTTTTCAAGCTCAGGGGGCACACAAACGTAAAATTTCAGCATGACAAAAGTATTCATACAGCTCGAACACGCTGGGTATAAAGTGCATCAAAAGCTTGAATTACTGTTCCAAATAATTTGTAACTTTCTGTGGCTTCTTTGGATAACCTCCTTAGAAGTTCCAAATGCTTTTTCGGATGTTTTTAGGGACCGTTCAGAATTTATGACTGAGGGGGGGTGGGAGTTTTGCTGGAACTTCCCGTCAAAAATTGATACCCCCCCTTGAGTTTCATGCGGATTTTTAGTACCCCACCCTTAGGTTTCACGCATATTTTTAGTACCCCCCCCTCGACATACAAAGCAATACACACATATATAATGTCATGCATGGCCACGCGTACAGATTCGCGTCATTTCGCGGACTTTTGCGCGAGTTTATGCGTGTTTCTTAAAATTTTTTCTTTGTTAAAATTTCTTACCCCCCCTTGGAAGTGTTGCCAAAAATTAATACCCCCCCTTGAAACACGTGTGAAAAGTTAGTACCCCCTCAGCCAAAACTCCCACCCCCCCCCAGTCATAAATTCTGAACGGTCCCTTATCTGTGTTGGTTGACCCATAACACCCTATATCACTGGTATCATTTTACCATTAAATGTATATGACATTTCTCAAAAGATGACAATAAGTACAGGAAGAATAACCTCATTTCTTCAAATTGTTCATAATAATTTTCTTTATGTAATAGGTTGTGCCTAATGCAAACTACAAGAAGTTGCATCTGGTTTTACAAGATTTAGACATGGGTACCAATGTGTAGCGAAGTCTTGAAAGTTTTGCCCATTGAAATAGCATTGGGTCTTGGCCAATTTTTACCCTAGGGCAGATTTCACAAAAAGCTGGAAAATGACTTACCACAAGTTACATTAGCACAAGTCTGATAAGGCCAGACATAAATGATTCGTAGCTTCTCAGATTTTCTCAGGGTGCTTTTTCTAAGGATAGTTGGCAGGCAAAAAAAAAAGCTGAAATCTAGTACATCCTTTATTGTGTCAATCCATTAAATAAAATCACGGGTAAAAACAGTTTTCTGTTGGATTGGTAGATCAGAGTAAATTAAAAAAATGGCCTTGTGCTAATGTAACAACGATAAATGATGGAGGACGGAATTTTTTATGCGGATCCTACTGCAATATAAATGAAATCACCAGCATGGTTCCACTCCTGGCCTGCTCCTGGGAGACCAGGCTTTCAGTTCAGAAGAAATTCGGGATCTAATCATCTGTTCGTTAATGTAATTTATATAATTTTGCTAGTGTAACACTATGAAGTGGACAGATGCGGAATTGCAGTTACATTAGCAATGAAAAAAACAGCTGCCACACCCAGTCATTTATGATTTTGGTGATGCATATAAGCAAATAAGACACGTTTTTCAATAAAGTTTTTGAATTTCATGTTTGAAATTGGCATAAGTAGCAATAACACAGAAAATCCCCATGTAAAAGTTGCTAATGTAACGTCAGTGTCCTGTGACGGAATCGAGTTACATTAGCAGTCTTTTTTTATTTTTCATTTTTTTCAAGTTTTATGATGACCAATACAATTAAAAATGGTTCCAAAATAATTTTCAAGATGTGTTTTATCAATCACATATCACTACATTTTCCTGAATTGGTTTTAGCAGATTCCACAGAGTGCCAAAGTGAGCACGTCTGATCACCAGTAAGTTTGGTCATCCAAAATTGTCCTCATGAGGGATAAAAAAAAAAAATTTTTATGAACAAAAAGCAACATATTTGAGGATTATTTTTTATTTATTTATTCATTAGATCAAAGATGTACTTAGTAATAGGTTTACTTGCTTCAGGAAGCAACAGAGAGATAACAAAAGGGTTGGAAAGTTTAAGGTACTCTCTGAGAGCACTTTTCGTGAAATCTGCCCTAGGTCTTTTGCATGATGTGCAAATCATTACCTGCATGCCACAAGTTAATTTTAGTCCAAATGAGAGTTTGCACTAATGATTAAAACAAGCCATGAAACCAAATTTTACTGTGTGTGAGCATTTAGCTAGGCTTAGTGAGCATCTTTGCAGAAGTTTCATATACATTTAATGGTAAAATGATACCAGCGCTATAGGGTGGTATGGGTCAACCAAAACAGATAAAAACACCCAAAAAAGCACTCAGGACTTCTAAGGAAGTTATCCAAAGAAGCCACAGAAAGTTACAAATTATTTGGAATAGAAATTCAAGCTTTTGATGAACTTTATACCCAGCGTGTTCGAGCTGTATGAATACTTTTGTCATGTTGAAATTTAACGTTTGTGTGCCCCCAGAGCTTGAAAACAGAGATATCCTCAAGTTTGCAGTACTTGACAATGACAACTGATTAGGGCAATGACTTAAAGTGAAATTTTTCTCCTCGCATCCCTGAATCAAGACTAAATACCAGGTATGTGCATTGTGCAGAATACTCAGGTGTATGAATACTTTAGTCCGCAACTGTATCTATATCTATCTATCTTCCCTTCAGTCAAAGTAGGCTTTATACCAACAATTGTGGAAAGGGTGTTGGTATTATCTGATTTTCGCTCCAATGTTGAGGCCTATGTAGCCTACCTTATACTACACACAAAACTCAATTTGGGAGACATCTGATCTCATGAGTGGTATGGATGGTTCCTGATATCTTGGCAAGTATAGGTTTTGGTACCAATTGGATTATGTATCTGCATATGATATGAGTAATCAATTATAATTATGGCAAGTACAGAGCTATTACCTTGAATTTGTAATTGCTTGTCATTCCTGGGCGGTACATACACGAGCGGAAGTAATAGTCATTGACAGACATGGTATATCAGGGCTTGTTAATCGATTTAATCCATCCACATATTAGCATATGACAAGTTCAAGAAATGCCCTGGACATGTCATTTTCTCATTAATTGTCAAAGCCTCTTGTGCGAGCTGGCACAGCGAGGCTTTGACTCTGTTGATAGTTTTTCCAGTGGTTTTACTCACATTCAGATCAGCCATGCCCCAGTAATTCCAGCCAACCAGAAAGCAACTTACATATCAAGACAGAACACACTTGCAATCATTGCAAGTAATCCATGAATGTTAAACAATGAAACAAAATACAAACTGAAAACAAGAAACTGTCACCTGGAAAATACATAAACTGTGAAATAACTGATGAGTACTAAAACTGAACAATAAAACTGTGAACAATTCAGATGTCAATCATCATCAGCTTGTGCATTTAATTCTAATCTGATTGGTTGTGTTGTTGCTTCTCAAGCCAGCTTCATTGGCAGTGATTGACTTGGTCCTAGTTCTGCATGATCAGAACGCATTTCTGAGCAAACCTGTAGCATTTCAGGATTCTTAGCCTGCCTGTTGACCTGTTGTCAATCACGAATTTCAATCAGAGGGCAAATATTATAGGGTAAGGTGGGGGAAATCTGCCCCCCTTTTCACATATATTCCTTGCTCAGTCCCTCACATCTATGAAAAACGCAGCTTCTATTTCAGGGAATGATGGAATATATACATCTGAACATATCTGGAAACTTACATGCTTTAATTTGACAGCTTTGAGCCAACATCACCTTATGAATGTTCAATCTCAGGGGGAGGATTTACCCCAGAAGTGTGGGGCAAATCCGCCCCCCTTGAGTTTTGGCTACAAATGACAAGAAATATTTAGCTTCTGAAGTAATTTCTATTCTTAAATTAAGCCCTGGTTCTTCTGGGTGTAATTACCAACATGTTAAGATCCTTTCATCAATTTATGTGTGAAAATAAAAAAGTTTGCATATGGCATATTCAACACACACTAAAACATAGCAAAAATTCTTAACTTCATCTCAATTAAAATCATAATCACCATTAGTGGAGCTTTATGACAAAATGGAGTGACTTACAAGGCATATCTCGTGTTTATATGTTTTTAACATGAGAATCAGAGGGGGCGGATTTGCCCCATGGACAAGGGGCGGAATTGCCCCAACCACTAGAAATTATGTGGGTGTTATTTTCTTAATAAGTCTTTTATTGATTGATGAGATCTCTTGCACATGTAAAGTCGTTGAATAAGCATTGTTATTAATGACAATAAGTAATGTGTTTATACAACATGTGTGTGTACCTATAAAACACCTCAGTTTTGAAAGTTTCCATTGGACATTGAAATTGCTCAGTGAGGACTGAGGAGATGTATGTCTTCTTTCTCAGTTGTAGTCCAAACAAAACTATGTAGCAGCCTAATCTCTGTGTTTCAGTAGTCTCTAGACACAGTAGCACTAATCTGCATGAAAATTATTTATTGTCATTTATATTTTGGGTCATGAGGGAACTTTTTCTCCTCAAGGGGGTGGATTTGCCCGGGAGCGGATTTCCCCCACCTTACCCTATCTCCAGAGGGTAGTGGGGTCGGATCTTTTTTGGTGTGCATAACATATATATATATGTGTGTAAATTCCTTCATGAAATAAATTCTTTCTCTGGGCAGTCTTGAGATAATAAGGCCTAATTTCTGTAGGGGCTATTTCTGAACAATGGTATTGCTTTATTAAGAAACAACATTTGAGGACTCCCTCCCTCCGAATATTTAATGAAAACATTCATAAATAAGCCAATGCACACAATTTAAAGTGGTGCAATGTCCTGGAAATGTTTAGGGCTGACATGTAATAGATAACGCCCTCGTTTGTGACGATATGCAATATATCCGAGGGCTTTAGCTTGAGGATTATTGCATATCGTCACAAACAAGGGTATTATCGAACTGATACCACTAAGTACAAAACAAATTAATTTAAATCCCTTTGTTTGCCTTCAATCCTTCTTGTTTGACAACATTTCATTTGTATTTGTCGCACATTCATGTTCCTCAGTTCATTTGAAGGTTGGCAGCCCTGAAGGCAACAGGTCAGAATTCTTTGTTCTCAGGAAATAATACAATACATTAATTTTGTAGATAGAAAGATAGATAGAAATATTGATAGATAGATAGAAATAACACAATACATTAATTTCATAGATAAATTTTATAGATAGATAGATAGATAGACAGATAGATTGATAGATGGATAGATAGATAGGTAGGTCGATAGTGCAGCCCTCTCAGCCAAGGTCTTTTTGGTGAGGCTGATTATTATAATCGCTGAGCAAATTTTATTTTGAAGTTAAGAAATACATTTGAAAAATAATAGGAAGCAAGGAGCAGGGGTTCGGGGGCGGCAGCCCCCTAATTAAGAAGAAAAAATAATTCTTTGAGCTTGCCAAATGGGGCCAAAATTGCTGGTCTGCTGCTCCGCTATTTTTTTTGCAGTTTTTTGCCAATCCAAAATGAACTGTTTTATCAAGTGACCTTAAATTTTATCATTCATTTAGATATTGGCATAAAAAAGAGTGAATACAGCCTTTTTATTGAGACGAGTTACACTTGATAGAATCTTCCTCCTTCTTTACTGTCTGTGTTGTTCAGTTTTAATCCTTTGTTGGTCAATTTTGTTTCAGTGTTTCCTTCAATTTTGTCAACTTGTAGTCAGCCAAGCATGCAATATCATGGTCAGGTGTATGAGCTGTGATATGCATTATATTAGAGCAAAATCCTGCCTTCTGATTGGCCAGAAAAAGCAAACAGTGGTATAAATCCAGTTATTCTATATTCTATATTTATATACTTTTCATTTTTATGAAACACATGACTTACAAGTCAAAAGTGCACTTGAATCAGAAAGATGAATGTCAAACATGGGGAAACTTAAAACAACAAATGGATCAGCAGACAACAGTTATCAACAGTATGCAGTCTGGAATGACATAACCTTGCTTGGGCTATAACAGCCTCTCTGATTGTGCGATCACTTTCCTTCGCAACCAATCAGCTTGAACCTCAAAAACCACACTTTTTGTGGCCCACCAGGTCAGAGGCTCACTGGCAGAGCCAGCTCGAGAAGTGAGCCGATGACTACGGGAGAATGTGGACATGTGTGTTTTGATATATTTGTCACAGATTCTACAACATTTGACCGTTGACTATGAAAAACATTTTCTCAAAATTCACAGTTATTAACTTATTGTTAGTTTTATAAGTTGCAGATTTCTTATATATTTTTATCTCATGTCTAACTGCTAAAAGCACATATGTATGGTAACAGACAATGTATATCACTTTGTCATCACTGCTGTGGCTGTATTCTAATTGGGATTTGTCGTGTGACTTTGGAATAGGCTCCCACTAGTTTAGTATTTCTTCAAAATATTCAAATACTATAAAAGAAAAAACGCTTTGCATGCCAGAACATTATCAAGATAAGTGAGATGTACAAGGTCAACTATTGCTTTTGCACCTTAACTGTGTGTTATTTGCAAAATGGAACTGCTCCTGCAATCTCCAAATTCGAATCGCATTCGCTTGTATTGACTTGTTATAGGGTATTATTGGTATTCATACGCATGTGTAAATACAGTGATGTAGTCAAGGCCGGAACATCCGAGGCCAAGACCAAGACCGAGGCACTTTTAATACTATTTATAATTTTGATAATGACGGCAAGCCACCTGTGCTAACTGAAAAATGACCAAACAATTTGACCCCAGCAAGGCTTGAACATCAAACCAAAACTCTCTGCGCTGCATGCTTATGGTTACAGACATTTTACATTGCCGCTGGTAAGTTGGTGAAACGGGTGATATTTTGCCATTGCCGCAATGCTAAACATCCTCGACCAAACTACTTGCAGAAGCATGAATTCTCATCCGATAAAAGTAAAACATATATATATATATTGGGTCATACAGGCCATTATTTGAGGCATGTGGGATAACAATGGCTGCCAATTCCTTTTGCAGTACTCATAGTTAGGTAAAAGTCTTTGATAAGAAAGTGAAACACAAGCCAATGGTTATTTCAATTGGAGGGGTGGTTCACTTGCTTATCAAAGACTTTGACCCTTACCTAACTCCGAGCACGGCTAAGAAAGTTTGCAGCCATAGTTATTCCACATGTCTCAAGTATTGGCCTTTCGGACCTGATATGATTTCCTCTCATCGGACAAGAATTCATGCTACTACAGGCAGTCTGGTGGAGGATGTTTAGCATTGCGTCAATGGCAAAATATCAGCCGTTTCACTAACTTACAGGCGGCACTCTATCTGTTTGGTGAATTTTAAGTTCTCCAGTTGTTTGAATGCTTGTAATATACACTGTATAACTCAAAACGCTTTCCATGGGTGTTTTTCTGAATGTTTTCTGGAAGGCTGTTTTTGATTAATTTAAGAAAACTTAATTGGTATCAGATTAAAGAACAATGCTTGAGCCAGCAGTGGCCTTGTTGAAGCTGGCATGTGTTGGACAGAATTTTTGGCACTGAGCATTATTTTCATAACTTGCATCTGTTCTGATTTGTACTGAGAAGTATTATTTTGACAAAAGTCGGATACATATAAAAATCTAAATGAAGTGAATGTACAGTGAATGTACAAAGAACTCTTTAAGTCTGTCCTATTGTCTCTGATACTGACATGACTTTATATATTGTTGCTTCAACCACAGCTGGCAGGTTGAAATGCAGCAATACAGCAGACATTGAGAACTCAGGTGTCCCAAGAATGCCTCTGGCTTCTTAACCACATGGATTCATGATGAAGAAAGGCTTGTCCAGAAAGGTAACAAAAAGTTTTTAAGTGCAAATAAAACAACAGTAGGTGGGTTCAGAAAATTGCAATATCATCCAAAAGTAGAGGGAACCGGGGCACTATGGGATGGTGGGGTTTTCTTGGTTCCTGGCAAGGTTTATGATATGGTAGTGCCATCATATCTTCTAATTTCACATCCTGATGTTTCTATCGTTTTATTGACAAATTACAGCCACATGCAGAAGTATGTCGAGGAAAAGTTTGTTTTGTTACTACTAAAGTAAATATAGAGGGGTTCAGTTCTAACCATTCTTTGAAAAAACCATGAACAATGAGGCTTTTTCAGTGCTTGTATGAATTTGATATATTGTAACGGACAGTTATGAATTGCTATCCTGATAAACACACTGGTGCCTGAAAAATTAGCATTTTGGCGTAAAAGTAAAATCGGGTCTCATTGGGACAATGAATTCGGGGCACATTGGGATGCACTTAATATGGCAAAATGTCAGTGTCCAAGTCAACTGATCGACCTGGGACAGCACGCAATAGGCATTCAGGCCACAGTAAATAGAGAATAGTAGATTACCATGCTCTGTGAACAAATTTATTGCAAAGCACTGTGTGTTACTTACATAGATGACCGCACCCAGGACAGTTTATGTTTAAAAATGTTTGAAACCGTTTAAAGTTATTAACTATTGGCACTACAAGGTGTTAATGCAATGTATATTGTCTTACACACTACTTATATGTAATATCTATTGCACATGGAGTGTTAAAATGATATTTTTAATTGATTCCCCAGTGTGCCCCGATCATTTTTTGTGGGGTCAATTCCGATATTTTAATTTTTTTCAGACAATTTTTAGCAAAAAAAGCCAAATTCTGATTCCCAACATTTACCAGAAATGGCTACATTTTCAGTATAAGAAACCTGTTTCTGGTGTTTCATGTTCAAAATGGCCTTCAAAGAAGATTTAAGTATGCCATTGAGCCTTCTGAAACCAAGGAAGCTGACTCAGGCCAAAAAATGGTCTAAAAAAAGCATGCGAAACGGCTTAAAATATGCATTTTCATAAAAGCTGGAGTGACCCAGCGCAAGTCGCATGTCACAAATTCTTTTTTGCACCAATTTTCATTTTTCTGCCATAACCAAATTTCTATACCACTGACATATTAAAATTCCTAAAAAAAGTTTTCTTTAGCCCGCAATATTCTGCATCACGGCGCCAATCTAATTGAATGGCAATCATACGAACTGCAAGAGTGAAGGACATACAATACTGTAAGAAACTACTATTGACATACTGAGCCTTTGACATGAGCCTGACATAATGATAGGCCAGTGATTGGCCAGTTGCAGCTGAACAGCTCGGATGGCATCTACAAACAGGACAGGTGATTATAATAAACAGTCAATGCCAAACAATGCTAAACAAGATGATCTAGTCTGATATAATTTTCTTAAGAGGGTCCCTAAAACACAGTCAGAACGCGAGAATAGAATGCTCAGTGTTGTGCAGCCAGGGCTAAATGCCTAAGATTTATTTATCAGAACCTTCATCCTCATTCATGGTGCAACAACGTGGCAGCACTGTACATGTTGTACATGACTTCCTGTTTGATCAAAACATTAGCTTGGAGAAAGCACATGTTTCAGAAAAAGTCAATTCATATAAAATCAAATTGCTGTCAGCTGCAGAAAACACATAGAACTGGTGTTATTAGTCACTGTGGACAAAGCCTATGCAAAGTGTAAACTTGAATCACCTTTGATATTTGATTAACAGCCTTTAAAATTTCAATGTGAGTTGGCAAAAAATTCTGTGTTGACATGGCCATAGGGGAATTTATATCTTACCTTTTCTATGAATCTGTATCCTACAACTTGTCCTGTTAGCAATTCCACATATAGATATCCCATGCAATATAAATATAGTCCATGAACAATTCCATGTAGATAAATGGATTCACAAATGCTCAAATTAGAACTTCCTTGGCAATAATTCCCTGGTTCTGTGAGCCTCTAATACATTTTCTTATGCTCTGACAATGTTTAAAGGGGCCCTGTTACAAAATAGCAAGCTGGATTATCTTGTTTAGCATTGTTTGGCATTGGCTGTTTTTTGTAATCACCTGTTTCGAACCTCAGTTCAGTGGAGTGCAACAATGTTTCTGTGAATTCCATATGTGTGGTTGTGGGACCATGCTCATTCATGGTCCCACAACCATACATATGGAATTCACAGTCACAATGGCGCCCTCCACTGAACTGAGGTTCGAAACAGGTGATTACAACAAACTGTCAATGCCAAACAATGCTAAACAAGATAATCCAGCTTGCTATTTTGTAACAGGGCCCCTTAAAACACTGTCAGATCATAAGAATATGTGACAGTGCCAGGGAGTATTTGCCCAAGAATTTATGATTGGAACATTTGAGCATCCATTTATCCACATGGAATTGTTCATGGACTATATCTATATTGCACGGGATATCTATTATTTGGAATGGCTAACAGAATAAATCGTAGGATACTAATTTACAAAGGAAGGTAAGAGAAATTCTCCTATGGCCATGTCTACACAGAAATTTTGCCAACTCACAATGAAACTTTGGAGGCTGTTACTAAATATCAAAGTTGTTACATGGTTACGCTTTGCGTAGCTTTTGTCCACAGTTACTACATACACAGTTCTTAGTGGTTTTCTATAGCTGACAGCAATTTGATTTTATATGTATTGACTTTTTCTGAAACATGCGCGTTCTCCAAGCCAATGTTTTGATCAGACAGGAAGTCATGTACAGCATGTACAGTGCTGCCACATTGTTGCACCCTGTCATTGCATGGGATAATTGGGATATTATTATCATCATCATATTTATTCGCACTTGTGGCAGAAGTCATGGTCATGCACGAGGAAATGCATTTCTTTAAATTAATTCATTTTAATCTTTTAAGTTCCTACTTTGAGCCTCTTTTTCTGGTATTAATACCAATGATATTCGAAAACAAATTATACCATGAGACAATAGAGGCTTGAATAGTCAGCCCAGATAGCTCAGTCAGTCGAGGGCTCGCCTCACAAGCGAGGGCCCAGGGTTGAATCCCCAGGGTGGCCATCATGTCATTCAACGACATCATCGTTCGCATCAGACATAAATTGGAAGCGCCGTGGGCCCAATTGGAAACAAGTCATTGACTTAGCTTGACTACCCACGTTAAATAAAAGTACCTGTACCTTTTAATGTGTCAGTTTCAACTTTCAGGGCAGTGGTTCCGCCACAGGGGCAGTCAGGGTATAAAATAAGAAAATTTTATCACTGCGCATATTGTCTTGCGCAAAGTATCTCCATTAACATGGATAACCAATAGGTGTTCTTTAGGGCTAGCTGTTATTTCGATATCAAGCATTAAAATTTCCAAAAGATGACCAATTGACCATCATCAGACAGACAAAAGTATCAAATTTTTGAAATACAAAGTATATTGTGGGGATTTTATGGTTTAGCACAAAAGGGGTGAATTTGATCACTGCACAAATTCAGATTGATCACTGCACATTTCAGATTGATCACTGCACACTTTGGGATCGTTGCACACTTATTTTATACCCTATGGGCAGTTGCCTGTCAGTTACTGCACGTGAATTCTGGCAGAATTCACTGTCTGTTGCAGCTTACTGCTGTTTCCTCTTGCGCATGTATAGAGAGTACAAGCTCTTAATAAATTTTAAGTAGGAACTCTGTGAGCAATCAGAATTTATGATAAGAACTTCACGAAAACACAAATATTCACCTTTTATATGGTTATCCAAACTTGTGATGATGTCATTACGTTGCTTTGTGATTCCATTGTCATCTATTGTGATGTCATATGACATTGCTTTATTGTTTCTTGGGACATTTTGCTTGCTTGGTGACACTTGGCTATATCTTGTTGGTCTGTTCATTAAATAAAATGTCTTGACAAGCCCTGAATAGGCCCAAGGGCCTGTTTTCCATGACGCTTTGGTTGTACGAAACACACATGCTGTCATCAACGTTATGCAAATTAGGTAACGCATTGTCCAATCGAAAGTCATCTTTACACAAATTTAGGCACTGGAGGTATTGATATTTATATGCAACTGTCAATCCTGTAATTTTTGTTCAAACTGTTTCTCCAATCAGACAACAAACAAATCCACCAAACAAGAAAAAAAAGTTGGTCCGGTTAACTTTGAAACTGTAACTTGTTTCTGGTCGCAAATTTAGTCTTGGTAAAGGCAACTTCCAAGGCCAATGTGGCCTATGATAAATCTCTTTTCAGTGTTCCACAGTTGAGAAATCCTTAATTCAACAAAATGTTCACTTGCAATTAAGTTTCCCTGTGCAATTTAACAACAGTCTCTGAATCTAAGAGTCTCCACTTGTAGCAGTAATTTTCTTATGCACCTTAAATCCTGTTTTCTCCCTTACAGGCCATATTCCAGTGAACACATTATTCTTTCGTTGTAGTTTTAACCAAAGCATATTCCTGCTGCTCAGCTAAATACTTAAGCTAAGGGGGGGGGGAGTTTTTCTGGAGGGGGAGGCTGAGGGAGGAGCCTCAGGAATGGCCATGCTGCTGCCTGAGCCTTTAAGATGCAAAATTGCAAGCTTGCAAACAGTGGAGGTTGTACTGTTGTATACTGCAGCTGTCAAAGAGTACAGCCAATATCATTGTGAGATGCATTTGATGAAGGTATTTAGCAGTGGGTGAGAGATCTATATCTTTTGCTCCATTTTGATGGGTTACGTGATATGTAAGAAGTTGAGTAGGTGGGATCGTGAACTAATTCGCACGAATATATTGCATTGGATCGTGGGTAGTAAGCCTACGCCATTAAAAGTGTTTATGTAGGTGGGATGTAGGGTGGTCCAAAAACACTTTCTTTTAAATTTCTTGTTAGCAAGTCAGTTGTCCTATCTCAATTTGTCATTAGCAAACGCCTAGCTACTCTATTTTGACTGCGTGTATATCCAAAATCACTGTGAACATGTTTCTGGTGTTCATAAGGTCATTGCATGCACATATTGCCAGACTGCCAGTTTTGCACTGGTTACTATAAGATTTTTACCTTAATTATCATTAGCATCAAGCTGTCATTAGCATCACGTAAAAAGTGGCTTATTGCCTTTTCCTCACTAAAATTTTGTTGCAGGTGACTGGAGTTGAAATCAGTTGAATAATATTTAACAATAAATGTCTCAACAGAATATTACATTAACATTTTTACATTTTCGCAGTATCTGACAAGCTTAGTATGAAGTTTGATGCTTCTCTGAAACTGCTAATCAAATATGGGGTGCCAGTAACATTTTACGATTGTCTAGCATCTGAAATACCCTTTAGCAAAGACATTGGTGCTGGAGGGAGTAGTGGAGATCATATTTATTATTCAGAATCCAAACCATTGATGAAGAGAGTATTTTTGTTTGTGTTTGTAAATTTCTGGTGCAAGGACATGTTCTGTCTCAATAGCCATTGGTCATAGAGACCTGAAATATAGCTCAATGTGTGCAGAATCGCCCCTTTCCCATACATTGGTAAAACATTCTTCAGCTCTAAGTGATACGGTTTTCAAGTTATAGGCATGATGCTTATGACACACATATTTGGATTTTTAATTGATCAAAATGCAAAAATAATTGGCACTAGAGACCTGGAATTTGGGCCAAAATGTGCCAGCCACTTGCCTCATCATTGGCAATAGATTGTTTAAAGGGGCTATAAGCCCAAAAACTCAAACTAGGATATTTACCTTAAAATGTTTCTATGTGACAAATAAGGGGACCTGAAATGATATTACTTGATTTTTGGCTTATTTGCCTTGGCATTGCAATGCTACAGCACGTTTTTGGTGAGAAAACGACAGAAAACCGAATGAACCCCTAATTATTACACAATGGACCGTGGCTTCCGAGAAATGACTTCTAGTAATGCTTTACTTTAAGAAGCTGCAAGCAGATATTGTCAGGATGAAGTTCTCAAAATTTTGTGGCATTCCCTTTACTCTGGACTTGGCTATAACACCTTGAATCCCCAAAAACATGCAATTTAAAATAACTAGGCCGCGGCCAAGTTATTTTTAAAGGCTAATTACTCACTAATTAAAATATTTGTTTAACTTGATGTTTGTGATTTTGTACTCAGGTAGGCATGTACGATCAAAAAAGTCAATAAAAAACAATGTTAGAAAAAAAGTGAATTGAGGGCTTATAGCCCCTTTAACCCCAAGTGGTCGGGCTTTTTTAGTTATAAATGTGAATTTAGTGACAGTCAAAAAACATTACAGCTATGTTTATCACCTCAGTACATATCAACAGGGCATTGGGACCCTTGGACATGAAAGTGCAGTGATAGCTGATTGTTTGACCTACCAATCGCAAACTTAAAAAGGCATTTCTGGAGCGAAAAATGTTCTTTTTCTTTTTTTTCAGCTGAAATTTCAAGGTTTTCAAATTTTGACCCATTATACAATTGCTCATCAGCAGACCTCAAAGTCATCGGTGCTACTTGCAAATTTTCGCAACAACAGCAAATTATTTTGATAAGATTATTACTTTGCCATACCAAGTTTATGCTAAAAGAATGGAAAAAAAATATTAACTTCACAGAAAGATCTGGGAAATGACCTGTTTTTCAGTACATTATAGACGTTAAAGGCTTCATGCAACCTGTAAATATTAACAGATATGGCTGAAATTCTGTATGTGGTTGTTTTACTTGAGTGGCTATCAATATCTAATTTCAAATTTGGGAGTTTTTGGAGATTTGATTTTTCCTATACAAATTTGGACCATTAGCTAATCAGGGTGGAGCCGGGTAGGCTTGTAGCTTTCTTGTTATTTCACTGCAACACTGGACCAGATTATTTATTTCTAGTTATAAATCAAATAACACCATATTGAGTTGGATTTCATCACCGTCACATATTAAATTTTTTGAGGAGATCTCTGAAACAAAAAATTGTACAGGAGACAGGCCATTTTCATTGAGATATTCTAATCAGTTCATACATTATCAGTACATAATTTGCTGTGGTATAATACACTGAGCAAAAAAAGAAACGTCCCCTTTTCAACACACCTTTAACTTCTGGAATATAAGGATTACCCCTGTAAAACTGACATCAGAATTTTTGTATTTGTCCAGGGAGTCAATAAAAATTTCGTTTGCATAAAATCATTCAAGCGGAACATGAGCAGTGGTCAAAATGTCTCAAGCAATAATTTGGCCTATGGAGACCAAACAAATTGTTAGAAAAAACTTAAAACTGGAGGCCTGTCTCTTTTAATGCTCTGAAGGAAGAAAAACAAGCTTAAATGATCAGAGCATCTCCATTTATTGAAGAAACACCATGCCAAGACTGCCATCTGAGCATCAAAAATGAGCCATAGGTGTGCTGCAACCTGCATGACCAGTGAGCAAGTTGCAGGGCTCACTCTTGATTGCAAACGGGATTGCTTAGGACCAGTAACACTACCCCTTCAGTACCGGACCACCCCAGTTCCAAAAAACCGGTCCATAGGTTGTCTGTACCGGTACAGACAGGGTCAATAAAAAGTGGTAAAAATGCAAAAAAGAAGAAGAAAAAAAATTTTTTCATTTCTCACACCTTTTCTGATGACGTTTGGTGAAAATTGTGTGTGAATCTGAAACCAATAGGTAACAGTATACCGGACCGTTATCCCCCTGGACTGGTCCAACTTACCCCTGGTTCTGGACTGGAGGTGGGCGGTTGGGTCCAGACTGCAACACTAGGTCACTCAGGGGTTTTTTCAGACCAATGGGGTGGATATTATGCCATTGCCAGCCGTAAGTCCAAACATAAATCCCACACATGTCTCGATGCCCTTGACAGAAAAGCCAGGCATAGAGATCCCCCCTCCTGGAAATGTCCAAGAAATGACCGATGCATTGGTGAAATAATGAACCAACATGCTCCATAGAAGTTCTGAAGCAGCTGGTGAAGTCAACATGCAGCCGCTGTCAAGCTGTAGTGCATGCAAAGGGTGGCCACACTCAGCACTGACATGTTGTGATTTTTCAAATGCATCCCTTGTTTACTTTCACTGTTACTGTGAAATTACTGTGAAGTCCATATTAATGAAAGTCATTCATGTTGTTGCAATGATATTCCTCTATACATTCATTAAGTTTTCAAAAATTAAAAAGCACAATTTGGACCTTTGTAATCCTGTTGAATTAGGAGGACGTTTCTTTTTTTGTTTAGTGTATGAATAACTTGCATAGGCCTATACATATAAATTGAATGCCAAAACTTTTTTCTCTCTGTTTATTATCGTTTTCATAGCTATGTGTTTTTTTGAAAACTTCGTTTTGCAGTTAAACCGTGACATCATCCGCAATCTGTCAATGTGATTGGTCTAATCTTCAATCTGTGACATATCAGTTCAGAGTTTGACATCACAGTTAATGACAAAGGAATTTAAAACTGTCAGGCAATGTTAACTATTTGTGTACAACCACCACAAACAACGCATGTCTAAGCTGAGTGTTGCACCTCATTATTTGTTTTTCAAACAAAATGTGTAACTGTTTTTCACAGGACACCAGTCATCACAATTTCAAACAACATTTTTTGTCAGTAGTTGCAACTGTCCTTTGAGACTAAGTAGTCTGTTTGGTTCAGTTACAGTACATAGTGAAACATACATCATCCATGTGTGACTGTACTATGTCAGTTTGCTGAAATCTGTGCTTGTAATAAACAAAATTATTAAACTTAATCTCTGACATCACAGTTTTGGAATGAAGCAATTTGCAAACTTGAAAAACACGTAGCTATGAAAATGATAATAATGAACTACATATCTCCTTCGAAGATACCAGTTTGGCCAAAATAAAACTAATAGCAATCATCACTTGAACATCTTGGGAGGTTTCTACTGTTGGTCTTTTATGTGCACAAATACTAACTGGTAGTTTTGTCAGAGTAACATAAATAATGCTTCCAGAAAGTCACGTGACCAGCTATTTCCTGTCAGCTGGTGGCGTTGAAGAAATGAGCTAATAAGTGGGATTACAAAGAAGAGCAATATTTTATTGTTGTTGTTTTTTTGTGTGTGTATTCACGGAGAGTAACATAAATATGTTTTGTTTTGCTTGAGTCGCAATAAGTTACATAACGGGTAGGTCTGCTTATCGATCATACGAAATAATCTGGGAGAATCTGACAATGCTACTCTTTAAACATAACCTGCAAAGGGCACTTTAAACTGGCACTCCCCACTTCCTCTGTTTGTGCCATTTAGATGCACTTTAATCACGCAAACAGCTGACATTAAACTGGTGATTGCTGATCATTGATGTCTGATTAAAGATTGACTAATCGAAGTTTGATTGACTGCTTGAAGCTTAATTGCATGGTGAGCAGCAAACACATTGATGAGGAAACAGAATTGAACAACTCAATGAAACAACACAATGAAACACAGCAAACACATCATCCAGGGTTTGAATCCTGAGATTCTTGTTGACGTTGATATAGGCCTATATAATAAATAAACATGGGGGCCTAATCATCTTTGACTGAGTTGTTTTTACTTTTTCTCTACAGTTCATGAGCTAGTTGGTCTAGTAAGAGTCATCAAATATTTTTTTCAACTGCTTGTTGTGTCAATAAGATGTGAATCTTTTTTCCGAGCACGTAATTGACCATTAAAACAGCACACACAGCTTCTAATTTGCCATGTGAGCAGTTTCAGATAGGTAAAGTTGGCTACCCGAGCCTGGCTACCCGACAGCTACCCGATAGCTACCCGAAATTTTTGTAAAATTGGCTACCCGAACTGGCTACCTGGCAGTTACCCGGCAGCTACCTGAAATGTGGTAAAGTTAGCTACCTGACCTGGCTACCTGGCAGCTACCTGAATATGCTCAAGCAATGAAAAATATTAAAGAAAGGGAAATCAATAGGCTATTACTACAATAAAAAAATGAAAATGTGTGACATCCTGTGGTGGCATTGGGGAGCATGTATCTCCCCCATAAATCTCTGTCCACCGGGATACCGGGAAAGCCCCTATTCCGGTCATGCAAAAAAAATTATTTAAATGTACCGGTTTTCTTTCCGGAACGAAACAGAAGCAATAATTCTACGTTTATTGGGTGAAATTAAGCAATAGATTCGGGTAACTGCCGGGTAGCCAGCTTCATTTTCACCGGTCCCGGAAAAACCGGAGTACCGGGCAAGCCCTTTTTTGTGCAAAAACCTCTCTAGGTCAAATTTGTTCCTTCCTAGGTAGCTTTCAGAGCTTATCTAAGTGATTTTATAGCAAAACGAGCTAATTAATGGTTACTGCAAGCTGTCAAAATTGACTTTTTCACTTCACCGGAAAACTAGGCAACCGGGAAGACCGGTCTTGCTACAACTGATTATTTACCCAGTGGCCTTTTAAAACATATTTTTTTCGGAAATCCAAACAATTTATTTTTCGAGCAATTATCAAAAAACACATTCTACTGGTGACTCCTGCCATATCTATTCTAGCGAAATAACGGAAAGGTGCATCTGTACCGGTCAGGTAAGAAATGAAATTTCATTCCACAAGGTTTTAACTAAAATTGATTAAAATGTCATAAACAGCAGTTAAATTGGTGTAAATAAGCAAAAGATTCAGGTAACTGCCGGGTAGCCAGCTTTTGTCAGAAATTTCTTTTCTGTTTTCCCGGATGAATGTAGTACCGGGACATCGCGTTTTGGTGAAAATACGTCCGATTGCCAAAGACTCGGATGTGAATGTCTTTTTCGGAACCGAAATATGTGGAATAGCTGCAAAACTAGAAAAAAACTGAAAAATGAGTACTTTTACCGGTCTGGGGGTTGAAAAATAATGGAGCATCACACCTATTCCGGTCATGCAAAAAAAATAATTTAAATGTACCGGTTTTCTTTCCGGAACGAAACAGAAGCAATATTTCTACGTTTATTGGGTGAAATTAAGCAATAGATTCGGGTAACTGACCACGAGTGGAGTCACCTTTTGTTTGTGATGAGCTTGTGATGAGTAGATATACAGAGTATGAAACTAGCATTTCACCTACTTTCATGGGCTAGTTTATCCTCAAATTGACACATTTTAAAGAATTGACAAAGTCTTACCTGATGTTTTTCTTGCTCCGTGCAACTGTCTTGTTGTATGGGACAGGCCAAAGGTTGTTGTCACCTCTGTATTTTAATGAAAACCACCTCTTTCCAAAGCTTACACAGCTATATAGGGTCTTTAGCCTCAGCCAACAATGGCTGCCAGTGATAATCAAAACAACAGCCAAGGACAAAATTTAATTCTGAGATTTAGCAACAGGGGGTCAATCACTTCTAGACATGACAGCACCTGGTGAGAAAAGTAATTACAATCCACAGCTGCATTGCAATGGATCAATTGCTTTAATGTGACTAGATATGTGATAAAGAGAAATTGCTATTACGATGTCTTGTAAATGTGAATTAATACAAATAAAGAAAATCATGACAGACGGAAAAGCTCCATTTAGAAATTTAAAAAACCTCCTCTTCCAAACTTTTAGAGACCATGACATTTTTCTAAGACTCAGCTGACAGTAAGTAAAGACTGTAATGTGGTCCAGGAGAAAGTTAAAAGCTTCCCATTCATTTACAAATGTCATGTGCATTCAAGTACAAGAAGTTTCAGGGGAAAACAGATCTAGACCTATCACTCTGAAAATGTAAAATGTTACTGTGAGGTGCTGCCTCTGGTGGAAATATGTGTGTTGTGTCACTCCATTTGTATGTCTAGCATATTGACTGCATGCCTTCCTGCAATAGAGTGACCACCAAAAACTACAATTCCGACACTCCAACCCTGGTAGGTTTCCATGTTGGTTAAATTTCTGTGACAGAAGAATGAATTATGTAATGTGACTTATCTGAGTGATCGTTTGTGATTTTACAAAACACGCCAGATATACAATAACACATGCCTGCACATTATCAAGGGTTAATTATCTGATCACGCTGGGAAACTCTAAAAAAGTCAAAAGTATCTATTCTTTGCTAACTCAGGAGCAAAAATGAAAAAAAAAAAGGCCCATCGTCTCACAATCATTCAGAGTAATGAAATAAAAATTAAGAGGAGACTTTCAGTATGCTGACCTAAAAGTAATGTCATAAATATTATCATTGACCAAAAGAAGCACTCATGAACCTGTTTTTTAGAAACATCTTCAAGCAACTACACAGGTCTTCAGGCTACCAGGACCATATTTCAGTGCAGTGCATGAAGTGAAGCCATGGAATGTCAGCTGTCATTATGTTGTAGAAAATCAGTGTTGTGTGTTATCTAATCCTTTTTTCCAAGTGTAATATTATTCTAATTAATGATTTTGTTGATGACAGTGATCACTTGGTTTGGAAGTGATCATCAGGTTTGGCCTTTTTTGTCATTTGACAGGTGTGTTGCTTAAATTTTGCTTAAAATTAGGCAGACAATTATAACAAAAATATCACCAGGCATGAAATAATTTTACAACAATTCCTGAATGATTTGCAACCAAGTAATTGGTTATTTTGGACAAATCATTTATCATCCAATCACAGCATTTGTTTATTTTGCTGCAAAAATCATTGATGCATGGAGTGGTTCATTGAGTCTAATGGCCCTAAATATTATGGTAAATGAGTTGACTGTCTCCTTCAACAGCAGGATATCTGTTTATAACAATGAAGCTGGCACCCATAAGTGGATGAAATCATTGCAGAAATACACAAGGATGGTGTTCAATTCGTTTTCCAGGTGGGTCATGCCTTATATAGATAATAATCAGCACACTAAATTTTATAAACAAATCTTTCAATATGGCCTATCATTCATACCCTTGTTAATAATATAGACACACATCACAAGCTCACAACTTTTTTTGAAAACACTCGTGTAACTGACGGGTAGCCAGCTTCATTTTCACCGGTCCTGGAAAAACCGGAATACGGGGAAAGCCCCTTTTTGTGCAAAAACCTCTCTAGGTCAAATTTGTTCCTTCCTAGGTAGCTTTCAGAGCTTATCTAAGTGATTTTATAGCAAAACGAGCTAATTAATGGTTACTGCAAGCTGTCAAAATTGACTTTTTCACTTCACCGGAAAACTAGGCAACCGGGAAAACCGGTTTTGCTACAACTGATTATTTACCCAGTGGCCTTTTAAAACATATTTTTTTTCGGAAATCCAAACAATTTATTTTTCGAGCAATTATCAAAAAACACATTCTACTGGTGACTCCTGCCATATCTATTCTAGCGAAATAACGGAAAGGTGCATCTGTACCGGTCAGGTAAGAAATGAAATTTCATTCCACAAGGTTTTAACTAAAATTGATTAAAATGTCATAAACAGCAGTTAAATTGGTGTAAATAAGCAAAAGATTCAGGTAACTGCCGGGTAGCCAGCTTTTGTCAGAAATTTCTTTTCTGTTTTCCCGGATGAATGTAGTACCGGGACATCGCGTTTTGGTGAAAATACGTCCGATTGCCAAAGACTCGGATGTGAATGTCTTTTTCGGAACCGAAATATGTGGAATAGCTGCAAAACTAAAAAAAAACTGAAAAATGAGTACTTTTACCGGTCTGGGGGTTGAAAAATAATGGAGCATCACACCTATTCCGGTCATGTAAAAAAAATTATTTAAATGTGCCGGTTTTCTTTCCGGAACGAAACAGAAGCAATAATTCTACGTTTATTGGGTGAAATTAAGCAATAGATTCGGGTAACTGACGGGTAGCCAGCTTAATTTTCACCGGTCCCGGAAAAACCGGAGTACCGGGAAAGCCCCTTTTTGTGCAAAAACCTCTCTAGGTCAAATTTGTTCCTTCCTAGGTAGCTTTCAGAGCTTATCTAAGTGATTTTATAGCAAAACGAGCTAATTAATGGTTACTGCAAGGTGTCAAAATTGACTTTTTCACTTCACCGGAAAACTAGGCAACCGGGAAAACCGGTTTTGCTACAACTGATTATTTACCCGGTGGCCTTTTAAAACATTTTTTTTCGGAAATCCAAAAAATTTATTTTTCGAGCAATTATCAAAAAACACATTCTACTGGTCCCGCAAAAACCTGAGTACCGGGAGAGCCCCTTTTGTGCAAAAACCTCTCTAGTGTTAATAAGTTATTATGCAATTCGAGGAAGAAGGCGTCCAGAAAGGCATGAAACTACCACTGGCACCCGCAAAATGCTGTTTTAGCTTTTCCCACTAAAAATCTGCTCTTTTTTGGCAATGATCTGTCACCAACGCAATCTTAGCCCATGGCATGGCCATAGTAATGTTGATCTACTCCATTTTAACCAATTTCCATGGTAGTTACTGGCCTACTGCCTGTATTTCGAAGTTCACCTGCATTAAGTCAACCAATCAGAGCACAGCTTTCTATTTTCTCCCTACCTTAATCCTATAAAACCCATGTCGTCTGCTAGATATGAGCTTTCTGCTAGATAAGCTTGCAGGCTGCAAATGTAGCATGGAAATTACAAGAATTAGGAAAATTAATGCCTTTAACAACCACTGAGCCACTGAAACGTATTTGCATGTTCTAAATGACTGAAAATCAAGCAAAAAACCAAGAAAAGGTTATTTTTTAGCTTTAGTTTTGTGTTACTGGTAAGTATTTATTAATTTAGAAGGCTTAAATTCTTGTCTTTGAATAAAATGAGGAAAATTTTTTTTTTCAACCCGATCGGGAATTGAATTTAGTTTGTGAAGCAAGTGCTCTACCGCTACGCCACGGACGTGAAATATGATATTGGGGGGGGGGGTGCTAGCGTGGAGGGGGGGATGTATTTGAAAGAGGGGGTGTGAACCCCCCCTCCGATGAATTTTTTTAATTGATTTTTCAGACTTAACTATAGCCATTTTATGACATCATGACAGGATACACCCTGGGGGAAAGGAGGAGGTTATTCGGGGAAAGTGGGGGCAAGTGGGGGGAAGTGGGGTGTAAGATGGGGTAAGTTGGGGCAACCGGGGCTAGCGGGAGGCAACTTGGGGGAGTGGGGGGAAAGCGGGGGCTAGTTGAGGGTAAGCGGGGGGGGGGGCAGTGGGGGGAAGTGAGGGGAAGTGGGGAGTAAGCAGGGGGTAGCGGGGTGTTAGTGGGGGCAAATGGGGGATAAGCGAGGGCAAGTTGAGGGTAAGCCAGGGGTTAGTGGGGGGAAAAGGGGGGGAAGCAGGGGGCAAAACGGGGGTAAAATGGGGGTTAGCAGATATTACGGGAATAACAAAAGGGAGCGGGGGTGGATCCTGTCATGAGGCCTAGGTAGGGGGTGTATCCTGTCATGAGGCCTTTGAAATCATAAAAAAGACTTAAGTTCAAGTCTGACAACAACAAAAAATTGTTTGGGGGAGGGGGAGTCCAGGCCTTCTCACTCACCCCTTCCCTCAGGTTTCGCCATAAATTTCATAAATTTTCAAAATCAATTCCTGAAAGTAGAAATTCTGGGGAAAATTTTGGTGTATGACACTTTGTGTTCTACTCCGGTGATCACTTGACTCAAAGAATACTCTCCTCTGCTGCTCCACTAAAGGCTTTTCCGATCCCACCCCAAACCCCCCCCCCTCTCATAATACTACAAAGTAGGGGAGAGGCAGCTAGGTTAGTTGAGACGTTTTTCAGAAAAGCTTGCCTCCAACCTAAATGGATGATGATATTGGAATGATGTTAAGCCATGTGCATGGGGAAATACATTGTAAAAAATATTATATTACGGGGAAACTTGACTTTCCCAGTCTTACATTCATCCGGGAAAACGGAAAAGAAATTTCTTACAAAAGCTGGCTAACCAGCAGTTACCTGGATCTTTTGTTTAATTTCACCAATTTAACTGTTATTTCTGACATTTTAATAAATTTTAGTTAAAACCTTGTGGAATGAAATTTAATTTCTTACCTGACCGGTATAGATGCACCTTTCCGTTATTTCGCAAGAATAGATATGGCAGGAGTCACCAGTAGAATGTGTTTTTTGATAATTGCTCGAAAAATAAATTTTTTGGATTTCCGAAAAAAATATGTTTTAAAAGGCCACCGGATAAATAATCAGTTGTAGCAAAACCGGTATTTCCTGGTTGCCTAGTTTTCCGGTGAGGTGAAAAAGTCAATTTTGACACCTTGCAGTAACCATTAATTAGCTCGTTTTGCTATAAATCACTTAGATAAGCTCTGAAAGCTACGTAGGAAGGAACAAATTTGACCTTGAGAGGTTTTTGCACAAAAAGGGGCTTTCCCGATATTCCGGTGGACAGAGATTTATGGGGGGGGGGGATACATGCTCCCCAATGCCACCACAGGATGTCACATATTTTCATTTTTTTATTGTAGTATAGCCTATTGATTTCCCTTTCTTTAATATTTTTCATTGCTTGAGCATATTCAGGTAGCTGGCAGGTAGCTGCCAGGTAGCCAGGTCAGGTAGCTAACTTTACCACATTTCAGGTAGCTGCCGGGTAACTGCCAGGTAGCCAGTTCGGGTAGCCAATTTTACAAAAATTTCGGGTAGCTATCGGGTAGCTGTCGGGTAGCCAGGCTCGGGTAGCCAACTTTACCTATCTAGCAGTTTCTTAGGTTTCAGAAATGGGGTTTACCGTTTCTGTAACTCAAAGGGCCGATTTCACCAACATGGCTAAGACCAGGCTTAAATTTAAACCTGGTATTAAGTAATTTGCATACTAGGAGGTGCTGCCCTTTTATCACTGAAATTGACTCTATAGTTTTAACTTGGAACTACTAAGTCCAGGTCTAAGGCTTACACCTGGCTTAACTTTGTTCTTGAAATCGGGCCAAATAGTTTTGTTACTGTGGGCGTTTATGCTCCCCATGGTGGTATTCCGAGTCGCCTTACCTGTTAAGTTCACCATTCAGGATGCTTCATGCTTTAACAGGACTGGTACGAAGTCTGAGATGTACTGACAGATTAGTTTGGCTCACATAGTTTTTTGTATCTTGATAACAGGGTGCTAATCGCGGACTTTTGCATAGGGATGCGCCACGGAGATTTTGAAAACAGAAACCATTTTAATCCGAGACCAGCACCAAAACCACAAACCATTTTAATCTTTTAGTAAAAATATCCAAAACCAATTTAATCTTTATGATTTTTATACCATTTTAATCGTCTTTTGAAGCCGATTCTAACGGTACCAAACATGTTGGGGTGAAAAAAGGGCAACCAAATTAATCTTAATTCATAAAAAACCAATACCATTTTAATCCCAGAAGGCCAAAAAACCTAAACCATCCAGCGGAGCCTCTATATACATCCTCTCATAGTGAGTACCCCCCCCGGGTGTTTTGGGATCAGAAGATGCACTGGAAGTGGCATTAGAAATGAAGAAGGTAGGCAGCAGAAACTTAGCCCACAAGATATCCCAGGATTGCAGTAACAATACTGGCCACTCTTTAGAGTGCCAGTAAGAACTGATGCCAAAAACCAGAAATGCAGATAATCATCATAATATAAATAGCAATTTCTAAGCGAGTCTGAACCATCTCCCATCCCCTCTGGGCATTTCTATACAAACAAGAAAAAGGAACGCAACATTTGCTTTTAAGCTCATATTTTTCCCAAATATGAGTTTCATGCATGCCTTTCGAATTGTGCTATTTTTGTGAAATTTTCCCAAGATGTGTGTCAGACATCTCTCAAAGGTGTGAAAAAACTTCAAAGCAAAATATTGAAGAAAAATCGTTCATTGCATTGCACACAAAATTATATAAGTGAAAACTGACAATCATACAAAAACACTGAAGTCCAACAACAGATTTCATGATATCTCGAGATGTCTCTGGATCCGCAAAAAATTTTGAAAGTAGATTTTTCATGCAGTTTTGGGCAGAACATTTTTGGAGTTTTTATTTTTTGGGGTAATTTGGGCAACATTTTTCTGGCAGCCCCCCAAAATTAATTGACCTCCTACGCCTATGAAATACAGGAAATAGTTGCACTTGAATGAATTTTGGTACGGTAATGATTGTCGACAATAGAATCAGTTCCATTAATTTAGTTCCGGCCAAAAAAATTATCTGCAAATATATGACCTAAAAGCAAGTGTTGCGTTTCTTTTGCTGGTGTGTGTATTATACATATATCGATATATATTATAGGTCAAAGAGTTGAAGCTTTGCCTAAAAACAAATGCACTTACATACACTGAGCGCTATTAAAAACGCAACATCGTTACACAACAAAATTTTCTAGGTTCTTGTTGCTCAATAATTATCAAATTTGGCATAGACCTCAAGTATGACCTTAATTGTGGAAAAAATCGTTAAAAACGGTTGACTTTTCACTACACGCTACTCATTTTAGTGAGGTCCGTCACCGACAGTGATTCACTGGAAAATGAAGCACTGGAAATATCGGTTTTCGGCTTGTTGGATGGGAATAATCCTATAACATTTTCACATAACATGCACAAGATTTCAAAAAGCTGTCCCACAAACGTTTTAAAAAATATTGAGGACAAAGCAGGTCTTGAATGAAAAACTCAAAATATAGGCTTGAGTATGTGGAAATGAAGCATATGTACCCCAACGAACAAACAAGGGGGTTTTTGTTCATACCCCGGATAGGAAAAAAGACGCAGACAATCATTCCATAACAAAACTCTAAAACATCAGAATAAAACATCTTTTTGAGGATTTTGACAAAAAGCTCCTGTAGGGGGCAGACTAGCAAAGGCACTGAATTTTTTTAATTTCATCATCTTGAATTGTCGTTGGGTCAAATATCACTTTTTTCCGCCACATCAAGGAACTAAAATTGTTAACTATCCTGACTAATGGAACAATATGTGGAAATAACAGCAAAGTTATTGAAATTAATGATGACGGGATCTTGAAATTTTGTGAGTTGCATAGCCACGACGATTTAATTTGACACAAGAGTTTTGCTATCAGAAATCTGTATTTTTGTGAATATACCTGATGGCAACAGCTAAGTGTGCGCAGAATTTCATCGTGATATTTTGAGAGGAAGTACCATTTTTTAGCCATTTTGCGACGTTGCGTTTTTAATGGCGCTCGGTGCAAGTTGTTAGGGTATACAGCTAAATTTGACTGACATAAATATCTATATCAGTGACTGTTCTGATTCTCTAAAATGAAACATAAAACCATTGCATAATTCTTCTGTTCTTTTGACAAATGACAAGATGATGACAGGGGAATAACAACTTGGAAATAGAGCACACCAGTTTTCTCCTTTAGTTGGCTTCTTCTTGAAATAAATACATTGCATAGAAAGGGAAGTACAAACTTTTATACACGCTGTTTACAGAAATAAAACAGATACGATAGATATCAGCAGCTAAATCAGGTAAGAACTGTTTTTGTTTTTGATATTTCCTTAGGAGGCGTAGTTATCAAGCGCTTCCTGAGCATGAGACATAGCATTCCACATATTACATTTGAGAGCTGGGCAGATCATCCATTACTCGTTGCCCAACTCCACCCAGATGTAAATGTACACTTGGCTAATCACAGACAATGACGAATTTGTTTCAACCATTCAAATTTCTAAAATGGATTAAGGTAATAATAGAATATTGAGTATAAATGGAGCTGTTGGCAGAAAGATACTGAACAAAGACTGTCTCTGTTCGGGACTGACAAGTGGCAGCAGAATGCTGACAGTCCCTGGAAAATTGAATTGGGTCAACAATAATTTGATCTGTTTTGGACAGATCACAAGATCAGGTTGCACAACAGCTGTCCATATTACTACGCCAAACTACTTTCACAAAGCATGGTTGCCGGCAAATATCCAGTCCACTGCTTTGAATGAAAATGTTTGGAAATCATGAGACAGAAAAAAAAGTTTTGAAACTTAAGCATACACTTTGCCTGTGAAAGGGATGATTTTACTCATCAGAAGTTTGCACATGATGGTATTCAATCTACTTATGCCATTTATGCATGTTAGATTGTGGTCAGAGAAGTCTCCAAAAAGAATTCTCTCTCACTTATTCACATGTCCATACAAAGCCAATGTTTTTGCTTTGTGATATCAAAAATGCTCCTTTGTATTTATTATGTTACTTTTTGGAGATCTATTAACTAAGGCAAAAATATAATTTACAATTTCATAAAAGTTGTTTAACACTCAACAAAATGTCTTGTCCATACCACAAGTGGCCCCCTCTCTACTGGCACTATATGTGAACTACTATGTATACATCCTCCATGATAAAAAATAGTTCCAACTTATTTTGGAATTTACAAGCTGTCTGCTCAAAATTGAAGCCAGCCAAAGTCAGATTAGACACTTACAGAGTTCTTGGGAATAAACTAGACCATCACTAAATGATGTAACTGTCCTGGTTCTTCCAGACACTTTCCTGGTTTCTTCCAGAGATTTAAATTCTGTTGACCGCTCACAGGAGCTCGCGGATTTTGCACCCTAGGTGGCAGCAAATAGCGGTCAACTTATAGACAGGAACAAAGATGGACAATTCTTCCCAAGTGAGTCGCAATCTTCACAGTTTTAGACGAAGTCATACTTATTCAAGAGTAACTTAAGCTTAGCCTTTTTTGTTTTTGTTGATATTTTACTCTCTCTCTCTCTGCTCTTTGCAAAGCAAACGAGTAGGCCTACAAATGTTTAAATATGCCTTAAAAATCACTTGTATCTAGAAAGAGAAAGTGGCGGACAGAAAAGGCAGACGAGTCACGAAAAAACAGTAGGTGACAAACAGTCCCCCTGGTTTATTCCGTGCTGCAAAATACACCCATGCACCTAAATTTGGAACACAGACACCCCCATACCTCTTTATCCATGAGAATTTGATAAATTTTGTGATGCACAATATGCGAGGGATGCAGCCAATTTTCACTCGGCTACAAATGTGAATGATGTTGTTGAGAGACAAAGAAAATAAACAGTACAACAAAGATATACCCCCCTCCCCTTTCTTCCCCAAAGATATATAGGAACACGAAATCAAAAGATCTATTAAACTTTTGGAGTGCTTGTATTATGACCCCAATTTGTTGAGGATCCACCAGTTGTTGTTTTTTAACCCTCGGCAATATATACATTGCCGACGGGTATTGTAGTTACTTTTGTTCGTCTGGCTCAGACGGGCAGGCGGGCGTCTGGATAACGGGTGTCCCACTTGTGTATTGGGAGTAATGCCAAAACTATGAGATATATACTTTTTATTTTTCAGACATTATTGTATCTTTGATCCTAATTGTGCCTTTTGGTGGTTTAATCCACATGAGATAAATACTTTTCTCACAATTATCGAAAAATATTAAAAAATATTTTTTTGTGTATTGGGCGTCAAGCCAAAACTATGGCATGTATATTTATCATTTTGGGGCAAATGTAGTAGGCCTATATTTGATCTCAGTTGAGCCTTTTACAGGTCTAATCCCCTTGACATTAATACTTTTCTTATAATCATTGAAAAATGTCAAAAAATTTTTGTTTTTGTTTCTGGAACACAACTAAAAAACTGCTGGACTTTCAAGACTGAAATTTGCACATTATATGCATCAAATATCCAATATGTGTTTTTCGGGGTCTAAATGTAGACCGAGGTCACAGTCTTCACGTTGCTGTAGGCAACGTAGACTGAGTGAGGACATATCATTTGCTGAGCACTCTTGTAAACATTGGAAGCAATAAGTTATAATAACAAACAATGAAACACGAACACAAACAGAAAACTGCAATCTGCAAACAGAAAGCAACATAAGCATTTATTTTGTTTTGTCTCCATCCTGAGGTGTTTTCAACATGGAGAGCTGTCAAGATTTTCAAAAAGTGGGAGGGAACATTTATTTCTGAATGTCCCTTTTAAAAATATCAGACTAGATGTGGTAGTTCGCATCACTTGTGAAAAAATATATAACATAAATTAAAGTAAAAAATATCTATCTGTCTGTATGGGCCTATCCATTGATTGTTTTTTTTTTGTGTATGTATCGCTCAGGAGTTATGATTGTGATGTATTTCGGGGAAGTTCATTTCTAAAACTATCTTAAATATAACATAACATATATAGGTTTATAACATCATTGTGCAACTATGAGGGCATGCATTTAGAAATATACCTTGACTACAATAAAAGAGGCCTGCAAACTTTAGTCAATAAATGCGATCTGAATTTGTTAAATTTTGTCTGAATTACTAATCACTGTTCACCAAAGTGTGTTTGGAACCAACCAATCAAATCATAATGAAATGCTTGACTGAGTGTGATTGACAACTAAATGTAATTGTCCAATGCCATTATTTGGAAAACAATAGACATAGAAACTGAAATAGCAAATTATGAACAACAAAATGATTTTACAGCTATCAGTTTTGCAAAGCCTCCCTCTCTTCAGTCTGAAACTCCCCTGATTTTTTGGTGGTAAATTGTTGAAAATCGGCCGATTTTGACACTTTAAAGTACAGGAAAGTTCTGAAAATCACACACAATACATTTTAAACCATTTCCTATCCATCCAAGCCTTTAATTTTGATTAGAATAGGCCAAAAACAGCTGCGACACGACCTGTGTCGCAGATGTAGTTCTCAACCTATGTATTGTCTCCCATCCTTCTCAGCTACACTGAGAAGGTGGGTCTTCCTATCTAGTCTAAATGCTCTGAGAAAAGTTGAACTGACGAACAGTTACCAAGAATATGAAAAAATGCTATTATTTTAAACCTGCATGATTCAGTCAATTTTGGAGCTAAATCTATGAAATTGCCCAATTAGGTGTCTAAATTATGTCTCTTTAAAGATCTCAACTCAGTTTGAATGTTGGTCCTATGAATTTTTATAAAAACCAAAAATTCGAAAAAAATCCCAATTTTCCAACATGGTTAAATTATTTAATTTTAAAGCTTATTGTAGCTATTCACACTATGAACTAATATTCACAGCCATTACATGAGTTACGGCAAATTTTTCCATTGAAATTTATGATTTAAAATGCAAAAAATTGTTAAATGTTTATTCACTGCAGAGGTCAATATTGGCAAAATTAAACAAATATTAAGGATTTTCAGATAATCATATATCAGTCAACATTTGGCCCTGGTCAATCAAATTTGTCTAAATTTTACTTCTTTTTACCATTCCCCATCAAATATATTTGTTTGTTAATATTTTAAAATGTTGACACTAAATCTTGAAGTCCCAGTTATTATAACTTTATGGCTATTATTGGCTAATATCTAACCTCGGTGATGTAAATTTTAGAAGATAAAGTAATGTCAGCCCCTTTTATTTAGTTATTTGCATGAAAATTAAATCAGACAGACTGGCTTTTGTTAAATGGAGCACAGGAGAGGTCTTGGTTATGGGTTGTATTTCAATCAGGTTATGCTCTGGAAAGTCACACGATATCCAAAATACCAGAAATACCATGCAGATATATGTGGAAAAAACGTTACACAGAATTATTAAACATACTGAGACGGACCTACAGTAGCGAAAAAAATTATTCAAATCGGTTGATAACTGCCTAACAGTAAGTTTTAACCAATGTGAATTCTTTCAACATGGTCCCAAGAGTTCAACATTAGAATTACATGCAACAACTATGATTAGTTTCTTCAGAATCCTGCATTGAACATATGAAGGTCAATTCCGTCAAATATTGGCTAATATGCAGAACACATCAAAAGCAGCAGTCATGAAATTATGGAGATGATTTTCCAAAATCTCCTTTTATTAGTTAAAATCTACCTTATCCTGCAAATTGTCATTTTCTTTTACCTCACTTTCTTCCCTAATGGCTATACACTCAATACTATAATGATTATTGTGAGTTTTTAAAGTATATTTTATGAAAATAAACATACAATGTGTATCAGTTGTGAAAATCATGGCAAAATGGAAATTGCTTTCTAAACATCTTATTATTGTAAGACATCTGCATGGTATGATTGACTTATAGTCTGAATCATACAGGCCAAAAGAAAAGGTTGATAGAGCAAAAACTCAAATGATAATAGATTCAGATAAAAATTGGTTCCAATTGGGATTAGTGGCTGAAATACCATAAGCTGTCAAGTCAATCTGACTTCTAAAATTGCTAATGACGTTATTTTTCAAAACCTCATTTATTGTCTGTGCCCATGTTTTAACTGTTGTCCAATTTTTTTTTGGGGGGGGGGGCTGTCCTGCTACCTCCCCCCTCCACCCTGCGCAGCCTATGTTTTTTAAAGCACATTCAGCTTCAAAACTCCTTTTTGTGCTTTGATCAGACTTTAAAAAAATTGTGGAAAGGAAAAACACCAGAAATGTAAGTTATCAATTAACGCTTGGCGCTTTTCACTTCACAGGGGGGATCTTGTCTCAATCTGCTCTAGATATTTCCAAATGTTCACAAGACATCAAATGGTAGAGGGCCAAAACTAAGCATCGCCGCAGGTTCCTGTGACCATATACATGTATTTTCAACTTCTGTTGCAGATATTGAACCGAAACTTTTTCTAGGTTGTATCAGAGTGTGTCCCTGCATGTCCAGCCCTTTTCTTACTTTTTGGGGGCTTCCCAAGGAAGGAGTATCCCAACTCCTTTTGTCAGATTCAAATGTCAGTTCATTCTGACACTGATGAGGGGGATGCTGATGTGTAATTGGGGCTCAAAATCTTTTTGTTTCCCCATTCAACCTCCAAACTTCTCAAACGCAGCTTATCAACATCATTAGATATCTGTTTTTTTTTTCATATTGAATTGTTTACAATTTTTATTTACAGTAGGTTGATTTTGTGATATTGTCCATCCACAGTCGACCACAGAAGTTAGAGAAATTGGGTAAAACAATCCAAAATAATAGAAACCAATCAGAGATCAACTCTTCATATCATGATTTTACTTTTTCAGGTCAAAAAAACATTATTATCACTGAAAAAACATCAACAACTTACAAGGGGTGTATACTTTCACAACACTAATTTTTGCTAGTTTAATTTTTTCTACTCGTCCATGACTTACCACCCAGAATTTAGGGTGAATATAGGTTGCAAGAGAGGTTAGTATGAGCATGCAGAAGTATGGGATAGATGATGCATTTCTGAAGGAAGATATGACAGAAAAAATGAAGACCACTCCAGGGGGGTGTATATTTCTGCAACCCACTGTAATGGTAGGTACTTTCATTGCTGATCTTATCATAGGGCACTGTGCCCCTGAACAGAGTTGATGGTTTAAAAACATCTACAAAGTACAGGCAATGCAGTGTTGTAATTATGTTGTATCTGATTCGATTTGGTGGTAAGATTAAACAGATGGGTTGGGAAAATTTCGACAGAATTTAAATTAAATATGTATTTTTCAAATGACATCTTCCTTTTGGTTGTAAGTTGTAAGGATGGTCTTTTTTGTGCAAAATCTCAGATTTGATGAAAACGGTCCTAAGAAAGACATGAAATGGTTGCAGCTGACTTATTTTTGGTATAGCGACGCTTGTGTTGAGTAATTATTCAGTAAATTTCAAAGCCATCTTTTGGAGTGGCTTTCCATGTTCATTGAGGCATGTAGGGCTGTAGGCGTGAATGCTTTGGCAAATTGTCTTTTGCAAAGAAATTAGGTCACTGCATGCACCTGACCTTGTACACAGATGTGAGAATTGCCCTCTTTACCAGTCTGGTGAAAATGAGAACTGCATGCTGCTGCCACCTGGCACAAAAGTCGAAGAAATAGTTCCAATTTCATTGCACATTCACAAAATTTCTATTCAACATCGATGTATACCAGAGTCAGACTTGGCAATCACATTCTCTAAGGAAGTAGACAAGGCCATCAGCACACTCAGAAACAGCCCTGGTGTCTTCCAGACAAAATTGTGTGTGTTCCTCTGGTTGAAAATATGTGGACGCTCGCAGGAGCTCGCGGAATAGCACACTATAGTCACTAGGTGGCAACACAAGACAGCATATGTTCTGATCTGTGGCAATGCAAGAGCAGTCCACTTGTAGACAGCCTCTTTATTATTGGACGAGGAAATTTCCAATAGAATATCAATTTTCATCCATTGCTTACGTAAACATAATCTGAGTCAATTGAATATCAATTTTTCAAAACTGATTGGATCAATAATAATGAATATTTTTTTCATCAAAACAAGATAAATATTTACAGGAAAATAAAAACAATGTTTATGACAGTGATTATAGTATAATCACTGTCATAATCCACATACACAGAGACATACCTATTGTATTAAGTTTTAAAATAAGAAATTTCCTGTCCGCAAAAGAAACTTGTTAAAATCTGATTTGTCAGCAAGAACAAGGCTTATACAATAGGTGACATTCTTAAGGAACATTTTGTGTTTCTCTTTTTTTTTGTGTTTGAAGTTTCAGTTATTGGTCATTTCTGTGCTCATGCACAATGAGTGGCAGGTAGTTCTGTCGCAGTTATTAATAGAATGGAGTCATGTGACCAGTTACTTCCTGTCAGCAGGCGTACTTCCAGTATGCATTGAAGAAATGAGCTAATTACTTATGACTACCAAGAAGGTTCCTTCATATTTATAGCTGGTAGCTATAGATGTCTCATGGCTTGGGCAGTATTTCCCTGATATTTTCACCACAGGTGCAGTAGCTGATGTGAAAACTGAGGGAAAATATTGGATGAAGCGAAAATATTCTGACATTCTATATACATTTTCAAAAGTGTCTCAACCCAACCATCTTCCTCCATAGGCCTACATAGCTCTCAATAATATTCCTAGAAACTATTCAGCGTTCACCTGCCTTCTAGCAGTCTTTGTATAATCCTGCTATCTTTCAAAAGGGAGAATTGAACCTCACTTTGAACATAGGACCAGCTCCATTTATTGCAATGAAATACTGGCATGTCAGATGGTGTAACTTGAAAAACATCCATTCATTGTGACTACAAAATAGTCTCTGATATATTTCAGAGATTGGAGCAGGATGTTTTTCAGCATTTTGTGTTTGTCAATAGTTTTTGAGCACTGACTGCTTCCTAAGCCATTTCCATCTTTTCTATTCTCGTCCTGAATATTGACAGAGGGACAGAGGCAAAGGTACACTTTTGACATGTCGATGATGTCATGTTTGTACAAAATTGTTTGAAGCACTCTTTTGGGCTGAGGGCGGATTCAGGAACTTGGGAGGATAAACATTGAAGTAATTTAACACCAGACAGTGAAAATTCATGAAAAGTCAAGGGGGCTAGGGTGCGATGGCAGTTGATAAGACAAATAGATAGATAGACATGGGAAGTGCAGCTCACAAGGGTTGATTGAGGAAATGGGAGAGAGAGCGGGAGTCCTCAACATGTTACACATTTACGCCATGTGAGGGATCTTTTACTTGCCCAGCCTAGACACTTATACAAGGGGCTTCCAATATAACGTCTCATCCGAATGACATCCTGCTGGGATTTTGCTCATGAAGATTCACTGAAAATTTTGGGTTCCCCACCCAGGGATCGAACCCATGCAGGCAAATACCTTCAGCGGAGCAGGCAGGCACCTACAATGTAAGCCACTTGGCCACCCAGGTTTCACATCCTATATTTTGCACTGATCTGGCTCAGGATGACAGGGAAGGACCCCAGTAATGAGAGAAAGTGCACCTTTGTCACTGTCTGAAACTTCCATGTTACACAAGCTGCTCATCCAAATTTCATAAGTTAACTTCTGACGCTATAAATATCAAGAAACAAAGATGTTCTCTTTTCAGACTTTTCTGTCTGACTATTTTTCTAATGTTTGCCCGTATTTAATACAAAAATTACTGATATAAAGATAATCTTCCTAAAAATTTAACCGTATTTGAGAGATTTAGAAAAAGGTACTGAAGTTTGGGAAATCAAAGAAGATAAACAAAAGGAAAGTGGCAACTCCACAAATAAACCTCTCCGCACATTTTCTGCTCTTTTTAGACTTTAAATTTCTATATTTAGACATTGACATGGATTATGTCACTTTTATACATTGCATAAAGGAAAATTTAAAAACAAAACTAAAGAGTCTCACAAAAGAGTGATATATGCTCTACCTCACACCTTAAGAATAACTTAAGCCTTTTACGCAATGGCCGCACACAGCTATATCCGTTCTATCTTCTATATCAAGTGTATATTTGTACTGTTCAATCTATATGTGTTTTCTTGTAAGACAATACTTCCAGATGAGACTCTGGAAGCCAAATAAAAGACAAGAACTGTTTGCCCTATATTTCCAAGCTGGTAGTTGATATCACACACATCATCATAGTGTCAATGTGTAAAAGAAAATCTACATGGTTTACGTAATGGCCAGCGGTTTCACTTTTCATCAGCTGGTGGCTGAGCGGCGCGCTTAATGCACACTGAAATTTGGTGAGCAAATTCCCTGCATTTTCCCTGATTTTTCCCTGCTTCACCAGGCATTTTCCCTGACCTTATTCGGGCTAAGCGTTGTGTTATCGCGGCAATATCGTTGCTAATCGGAAACCAAAAACTAAGACTTTTACAGATTTTCCTTAAAATAGAGGGCTTTTTCTCACCCATTAGCACATGTCAAACCAAATTCCCTGTGGTGTCCCTGAATTTGAGGTCAAATTTCAAATTCCCTGATTTTTCCCTGCAGGGATTTTTTTCTCACCATTTTTCCTGTTTTTACCTGTTTTCCCTGTCCGGTGGGGATCCGGATGGTTTGTACCCCAGGTGGAGAACCCAAAATATATTTGGGTCATGACAAAATTAGTTCAAGACTTCCATTAGTTTTTCATATGACAAGTGAAAATCGCACACAATACATCTTTTAGTGCCTCTATTCTTCTGAATTCGCGGTTCGACCAATTTTCTGAGTAGCTGTAGTTCTGACTGAAATTTTATACTTTCTATGTGTGTATATTGCATGTGGATGCCGCTGTATGGTGTATAGGTAGATATTATGAAGATAATCAAATTGACTCGCAGGAAGTGCTGTGAGAGATAATCCGTGTAGTCTGTAGAGAGTGGGTGGCAAAAAGGTGCATTCAGGTTGGGAGTATAAATTTTGTATTGGTTTAGCCAGAGATATTCTCTTGATCCTCTTAAAGCAAATTTTAATATTGTCAGCAAAAAGTGCTCTTTAGTCGCAGCCTGAAACTTCTATTTTGTACAAGTTGCCTTGGCAATGAAGCAAGCCTACTCACCCTAGGTCCCAGAGGTTCAGAATAGTCCAGTATTACTTCCTCTATACAAGAAGATTGGGGTTATAGATTTCTGGTAACGCATTACCGCACTGGTATGCCAATCTGGCTGCGTCACAGTAATGCCTAGATCACACGAGAGTGGTTAAGCGACGGTGAAGTTGTAGAGTTGCCAGGAACTTCAGTTTCGCCAACTTTCAGCGTTTCAAGCCATTTTTGGACAATTATATAATCAATTAGAGGTTCTAAATCGTCGTGGATGGATCCTAGGACGACGAGGCACTCGTTTTCTACGCCGAATCGCTCGCAATTGGAGCCGTAGCAACCCCCGGCGAGTTGGCAGGAGCTTCGGTGAAGTTCCATTGCTTCCATGTTAAAGTAGCATCGCCCAAGCAAGCTCTAGCATCGCCCAAGCAGGCTCTAACATCGCCCAAGCACCTGACAAATACTCTATTACGCCCAAGCAAATACCTGTTACGGTGAAGTAAGTAGCTGTTTCGGCGTTTCAACAGCTTGTTTGCGTCGGCGAGTTGTTCTCTTTTTTCGCCGAAGTTCCATTGACTCAATGATAAGTAGCCTCGCCCAAGCACTCTCTAGATTCGCCCAATCTGCCTCTAACTTCGCCCAAGCTGTCTCTACCTTCGCCCAATCATTTTGGGGGTCTTTCTGGTCTTTTGCATCGTGGCTTCTTCCTTCGTAAAGATTCAACCGGTTGAATCTTTCGTGAAGCAAGTTCTTGCCTCACCATAAGGTCAGGTGACTTCTAGGAACTTTTGGCGAGGAAGTTTAAGATGCGCCGTAGACAACAACCCTCTGTTACGTCTCCGTGTGATAGGGGCATAACTTATGTTGGACAGCACTTTCAATCATCCTTTGCCTCATTGCTTTAACCTTCTCTGTCCTAATCAACCTGCCAAGTGTATGAATAAATCGACTGCTCAGCGCAAAAAGGGACTTAGTGCCATATTATCAATTATCTTATTTGATAGAAATATTTTCTCCCTGTGAAGTATTTGATTTTTCCACTTAACTGGCCAATTATGAAACCTAATTTTTGTACCATTTCCTATTTCTCCAGATAGGTATCTTGTACACTGTAATTTATGTATTGCATAAGACTAGATAGGGGCTCTGCCATCACTTGCCCATTGTGCTTCAGTAATATTGTCTCTGTCTGTTCCATCCAGTTTTGTGAGATAAGGGTACATAACCATGGAACTGATAGCAGCCTACTAATTGGTAAAGATGCATATGCGTAAGATGGAAGTTTCATACTGTCCTTTAATCCTATTGACTCAAATCAGTGCCAAAGTTCGAGACCTAAAAATCCTATCACCTATCATCCATCCTACCCCACACCACCCCCCAGGATTTAGAATATGCACTCCTAGGATCCCCCTTGACTATTCATGAAGTTTCACTGTCTGGTCTTAAATTACTTCAATTGGCCACCTAACCCACAACAAATTGATACAAAAGGTTTTTCAGTGGATTTTGGTACTAATTGCCTTGCTCAATAACATATTGAAAATCTAGGATTTTCTGACTATGCTAAGTGGGTCAAAATCAAGATGGCGTCCAAGATGGCCGCCGGAATCTTTAAAGTGTTGTATCTCAGTTAATATTCAACTTAGAAAGATAATTTTTGGGTCCAAACCTAGGTTTTCATACCCAAGGAATCTGTTACTGCCCTTGAAATTGTAATAAGATGAGATTTTGAGCTGAAACTCTCATTTCTAGTTCTAGATCACGCCCAAGATAACGTCCTAGTGGTTTAAGATGCAATAACTTAGTGACTCTTTTGACTTATGAAAGTGATGTTGGTGTCTATACCTATGTTTGTGGCCTGAAGGAAACCAATGAGATCAACAAAAATGTATTTGCTGCAATATCTGAGGGAGGACATGAATAATGAGGCATATTTTCATATGTAGTGTTCTCTTTTGATGAGATCCGAATAGCTGAAGCTGAGCAGAGGAAGGTGAAATGTTCATGTCAGCACAAGCAATAACATCATCATTTGCCTAATTTGCTTGTGTAGAAATGAAATGACTTTCAATTTTTTTGTCTCATCATAATAATTAAATACAATTGAAATTATGACAAGGGAATTTTTGCTATGAAAGCGAAAAAGAAGTGATATCGTACGGTCATACTATTATGCATGAAAGGCGAAGATGACGAAGATGCAAAAAATGGTCATTTTTGTGACAGCAGTGAGAATAATAAGGAATAACAGTTCAAATAAGAGACAATTACCCATCCTCAGAAGTGGCTCTTCTTTATATCCTCGGTATGGCCAAAATCAATATGTCTTGCTCTAAAAACAATTAATTGGCAAGTGTGCTGAGCAGAATGAAGCAAGCGCATTGGACGTGCAATCATACAGACTGCATGCCCGAGAGCTGTACTTCTCCACTACAAATATCGCTTGCAGTGAAAACACATTTATTTCTGCAGAATTTCTTATTGATTGTTTTTAATATTAGATGGGGTTTGTGTTGTAGTGACTACACTTGACACAGATATTTACATTATACATGGTTTCCACACAGCTTGTAGTTTGCAGTGCACAGTGTTTACCATAGCACAAAATTGATGGGAAAGGTACATTTCCTGGAATGGGCATACTTGTGGCATCGGCACCAGGGCAAAGGAATGCCCGGTAAGTTCCATGACAGAAATGTACAGATCTAATGATCACAAATGAGTTGTCAATTTCTTACATTGTGTAGTCATCCCTGAATTCAAGAATATGTGTATTTCGGTTGATTTTTCTGTGGGATTTCTTTTAACTATAGTCTAGTCCAGGAAGGCAAGAGGTGATGCACTTGATTAATCAATCAAATGACCATCCAGGCCAATTATAAGTCTATGGTGAACATGTATGCTATATATTGTAAAGTATTCCAATTACATACAAACAGCTATATTTACCTCCATTGGAAGCTTTCAGGTTGTTGCACTAGCCCTTGTTCACCCAAAAGTGATCACTGTATATTTTGTAAACTGTAGAGTTTCTGCATTATCTTGCATACATTTGATGAATCACTGTACTGGAAAGCTGAGTTGTGTGCGTAGGTAGTATGAAGAGAACTGAGATAATCCAGGAGTCATGACAATAATTTTGGTCACTTGGAAGTCTGCTTTATTGCTTGGTTGCTTCCACACATTTGTCGTAAATGACGAAGTTATTTGCATAGGTATGAAGAGAACTGAGAACTCAGTCAACTATGTTGACAGGCAAATCAGTGCAGAAAGCATTCCATGGCCATCTTCTCAGGACAAACAACACTGTGGTGTCTGATTTGTTAATTGAGATTCCTGACTTTTTAGCTGTTACTCTGGTCTCTGGAGAATGAAAAGTTTGGAAAACCTGTAAACATTGATAACCGATGAAGATGCATAATATCAAGAATCTGCATTATATTTTTCTGCCAAATAAACAAAGCACTAACTAAAAGAAACAAGGAATTGGGCAGAAAGACCAAGACCAGTCAATTGTTGCTGAATTACCAAAGTACGAGTATACTCCATATTAATAGATGAAGACAGAAGTGGCTTCAGGTCAATGCAAATCAAACTGTTACCAACTGCTTTCCTGTATTTGCAACAGTACGGCATACTACTTGAAATAAGCATACCAGTACCCTTCAAGATATGGTCACACGAAAAAGCAGAGGTCTTGCCATAAAAAACCACTGGACCCTGAGAACACTGTTGAGACCAGTTTCATACAGCATATCAATGCAGGAATTTACAAATGTGTTCATCAGGAAAATGCAAAGACCTGACAGCCTCAATGCCTCAGTGATTAAAAGAGACCACACTGGCCTTAAAACACTCAAGAAGATCATTGCAAAATTAGCAGGATGCTCACCATACACTCTGGACCCTTTCTTGAGGAATATTGTCATTGGTTTTTACAGTCTAGAATGATATGAATGTCCATGAATATAGCTTAGTCAGATGCAAGATTTTACAAAAATAATTACAGGAAACCTAGTATTTTGGTACTATTAAGCAGAAAAGACAAAGCCATCACATATAAGATGCTTCATGATGAAAAGCAGTTCCTCTGCACATTCATAATAGGTCTAAAAATCTTTTATATCCACAGCTAGACGCTCTGAGAATGAACAGCAGCACCAGCAAAAATGTGATAACTTATAATATAACTATGTAATATCTAACTAGCTGCTGACTGCTGTCCGGACTTGTCACAAACATCATCCATTAGCAACATCTTAGTAGACATTTCATGGCTCCATACATGCTACTATTAAACTGCCAGGTGCTAGTTGAAGCCAGTATCTGTTCCCCTGTGAAGAAAAAACACAATTAGCCAATATAATTGCTGTATCACTCAGTGTTATTACTGCTGGAAAAACTGACTACAGTGCATACACTTGTCCTGCTTGTAGACCATTCCAACTTCAAACCTGCAAAAGTCCATAGAACAGGACTGTTGCTAGTTATGAGGATTAGTCTATTGTTTATGAAAACAATTCTTTAATATTTGTAGCATACATTTTTACCAGTTGCTTTTGTAATGTATCAATTTTTCTTTCTCTGTGCATTATTGGCATTTATAGGCCTGATAACTAAAACTTTGACAGTATTTGTTACTCAAACACTACCATTGTTTACAGATATACATACGGAATCACAGATTGATCAGATATTTTATTTTTTCATATTGGATTTATGGATATAAATAAGACTTTTGCATAAAATCTCATCTTATTGTAATTTATTTTTTTCCTTTGCCTGAAAAACTTTGGACATTTCACCTTCCTCTGCTCAACTTCGTCTATTCGGATCATTTCAAAAGGGAATACTACGTATGGAAATATGCCTCACTATCCATGTCCTCCCTCAAATATTGCAGCAAATACATTTTTGTTGATCTCATTGGTTTCCTTCAGGCCACAAACGTAGGTATAGACACCAACATCACTTTCATAAGTCAAAGAGTCACCAAGTTTTTACATCAACCATTAGGATGTTATCTTAGACGTGATCTAGAACTAGAAATGAGAGTTTCAGCTCAAAATCTCACCTTATCACAATTTCAAGGGCAGTAACAGATTCCTTGGGTATGAAAACCTAGGTTTGGACCCAAAAATTATCTTTCTAAGTTGAATATTAACTGAGATACAACACTTTAAAGATTCCGGCGGCCATCTTGGACGCCATCTTGATTTTGACCCACTTAGCATAGTCAGAAAATCCTAGATTTTCAATATGTTATTGAGCAAGGCAATTAGTACCAAAATCCACTGAAAAACCTTTTGTATCAATTTGTTGTGGGTTATACTACAGATTGACCCGTCTAAATGTTTATCTGCCCAAGTTCCTAAAATCCGCCCAAGTGCTCAAAAACTATTGACACAAACACAAAGGCTGATATAAAACATCCTGACCCTACTCTCTGAAATATACCAGAGACTATTTTGTGGTAATTGTGAATGGATGTTTTTCAAGTTACACCATCTGACATGCCAGTATTTCATTGCAATAAATGGAGCTGGTCCTATGTTCAAAGTGAGGTTCAATTGTCACTGTTTGAAAGAGAGCAGGATTATCCAAAGACTGCCAGAAGGCAGGTGAAGGCTGGATAGTTTTTAGGAAAATTGTTGAGAGCTATGTATAGAGGAAGATATTGTAGTTGGGTTGAGACAGTTTTGAAAATTTATATAGAATGTTAGAATATTTTCGCTTCGTCCAATATTTTCCCTCAGTTTTCACATCAGCTACTGCACCTGTGGTGAAAATATCAGGGAAATACTGCCCAAGCCATGAGACATCTATAGCTACCAGCTGTAAATATGAAGGAACCTTCTTGGTTGTCATAAGTAATTAGCTCATTTTTTCAATGCATACTGGAAGTACGCCTGCTGACAGGAAGTAACTGGTCACATGACTCCATTCTATTAATAACTGCGACAGAACTACCTGCCACTCATTGTGCATGAGCACAGAAATGACCAATAACTGAAACTTCAAACACAAAAAAAAGAGAAACACAAAATTTTCCTAAATAATGTCACCTATTATATAAGCATTGCTCTTGAAGACAAATCAGATTTTAACAACTTTGTTTTTCCTTCAGAAAGTTTCTAACTTGAAAACTTAATACAATAGGTCTGTCTCCGCATGTGGATTGTAAACGATTATAGATAAGTGGCAGCAAAATAAGGGGATAGGGCTATTTTTGTCTACAAGTTTACAAGTTTATTCAGCAGTAGCATTTCAGTATACACTGTTCTTTTCAGTTATGTTATATTTATTGCAGTAGTCGAAATAGACCCATTTATTCAAGGGGGTCACTCAGTTGCAAGGCCCAAAGGGTTAGGTTGAAGCCAGGCCAAACCGCGGACAGCCAGACACGCCCTGAACCCGAAGAGTTTTCGAGGCATTAAAAAAAAATTCTGGGCATTTAAAGCATGTTTTGCTCAGAAAATTAGCTTTGAACACAATCTTGCTGATATGTGTATAAATAAAGAGGTTGTTGTATGCTGATTAGACTTTACTTGCTACCTCATGCTTATGCCTCCAAACCATAGGCGTACGGGACCGGCGTTTCGCGGGGGGGCTGCCGCTATTTCGCCCATAAATTTTAACATGTTGCGGATTTTAACATGTTGCGGATTTGCCCTGATATATGCCATTTGCCCTGATGCAAGGGGGGGCTGCAGTCCCCCCTGACGCCCCACGAAATACGCCTATGTGCTCCAAACACATGTATATTGGGGGGTTCTTCAGGACCACCTTTGGGTCCTTCTGAAAAATGTATTTGAGGGGGACACAGGGGCATTTGGGGGGATTTAACCCCCTTGACCCCTCCTCATTTCGAACACTGTGCTATAACATGAAATATAAATGATAACAAAAAACTAACTAAGGAACATCAGAAATGATAAAATGCAAGAGTCCATAAAATCGATTAGAGGTAAAAACAGTCTTTGGAGATTTGAAATTGATTTTTGCAAGAGTTTTGAAATTTAAAGTCAGAATAACACAAATTGTCTTTGGGAGAGCCCACCAGATGACATATTATCTGCTTTGTTTGCAGATTGAATGAAATCCTGTGACCAACAATTAATGATAATCTAGTTGTTAACACATTATAATCTCCATATCTATATGATTCTAACCAACAACACACTTTTCTATTGAATGCTGTCTTGAGAACGTAATCACTAGCAGACCTAAACAATCAAACATTCAACAAACACACTCATTAAGTCAAACTCCTTGGCTTGGTCAATACCAATCACCTTGTTGCAAGGCAAAGGGGATTCCAACAGAGCTACCGTTGCTTTGAGATGCCACCTATACATAAATTCAGAACTACAAATGGAGACAGACCTATTACTAGCTAAAGAAATGCAAGTAAGTTTTTTTTGGCAAAAACCAAATAGATGCAATTGATTCTATCATAATAATTGTACCAAAATCATTCAACTGCAACCATTTCCTTGTTTCTTTGGACCGTTTTATCAAATTTGAGATTTTGAACAAAAAAGACCTTCCAAATTTTCGAACACAGTGACAAAAATTATTTAGTTATTTCTGTGAAATTTTGCCAAGATGTGCAATATGAGGTGTGGGACAAAATTCAAAAAAATTAATTAGTAATTGTTTTTTGTTGCATTGAAGGCCAAATTTTAAAAGTAAAAGTGACAATTAATACATAAAACATTAAAATCCCAAAACTTAATTTAATTATGATATTACCAGATGCTTTCAGATACCGTAAAACGGGGTAAAGTTGGCAGTCCAGGGGGAAAGTTGGTCGGCTATTTTAACCCACTTAATGGCAGAAATGCCAACTTTCCTCACTGACACAGGTGGCAAATTTGCGGAAGAAACCTGTGTCCGCCCCCCTCAGAAAAGTAGGCATTGCTTCCAATGAGTGGGTTAAAATAGCCGGCCAACTTGCCCCCGGATTGCAAACTTTACCCCCCTTTATGGTAGCTAAATGTACATCTTCAAATGTTACATCACAGGTTTACTTGATGCCAGACTGTCTTTTTCACCTGAAGCCGAACAAATGAGTCGAGGGTCATTTATGCATTGATCTGTGTTGGCTTCTTTCCTAATAAAACTGCAGTTATCTATATTTGCTTTGTTTTTTGTATCACAGAAGTATATTTCCATACTGATTCTATTTCTGCCATCAAAAAGTGGAACTGAGACAAAAGAAGCCAAATGAAAGAGAGAAGTAAATCTTTCGATGGCTTCCTTTTGAGTCATCTTCAGATCTTCACAAGTTGTCATTAACACATCATGTCATTGTGTCAAACAGACAGATTTAGGTTTTAAAATATATCATTATTCGATATTTAATACGCAATACATAATTTTAGCTCATATTAAAAAAATAGATAGGTAAAGTTGGCTACCCGAGCCTGGCTACCCAACAGCTACCCGAGAGCTACCCGAAATTTTTGTAAAATTGGCTACCCGAACTGGCTACCTGGCAGTTACCCGGCAGCTACCTGAAATGTGGTAAAGTTAGCTACCTGACCTGGCTACCTGGCAGCTACCTGTCAGCCACCTGAATATGCTCAAGCAATGAACAAGAAAATTTTTTCAAAAAAAAATAGAGGCGATTTTTAAAGCTAATTCAGCTTGTTCAGCAAATTAGACCACATCTGCATGTTTTTTACGCCGATCCCGCAAAAAGCGGTCCGTTCCGCAACTGCGCATCCGCATTTTATTACGAAATCCCGCCGTCCCGCAAATTAGGTCCGTCCGCATTTTACTACGACGCTGGCCACCCGTTCTGATGACGAAGTTTCACAGCCTGAATTTCTAGATTTGGCCTCTGGCCTCCTGTCGGGAGGTCTGTGGCCATCTAATCAGAGGCGGATGGCTCCAAATAGAATCACTAAGAATATATCAGCGCATGGCTGATGCATCGCCTCTAAAAATATTAAAGAAAGGGAAATCAATAGGCTATACTACAATAAAAAAATGAAAATATGTGACATCCTGTGGTGGCATTGGGGAGCATGTATCCCCCCCCCCCATAAATCTCTGTCCACCGGAATACCGGGAAAGCCCCTTTTTGTGCAAAAACCTCTCTAGGTCAAATTTGTTCCTTCCTACGTAGCTTTCAGAGCTTATCTATCCGAAAAATTTATTTTTCGAGCAATTATCAAAAAACACATTCTACTGGTGACTCCTGCCATATCTATTCTAGCGAAATAACGCAAAGGTGCATCTGTACCGGTCAGGTAAGAAATGAAATTTCATTCCACAAGGTTTTAACTAAAATTGATTAAAATGTCATAAAAAGCAGTTAAATTGGTTTAGATAAGCAAAAGATTCAGGTAACTGCCGGGTAGCCAGCTTTTGTCAGAAATTTCTTTTCCGTTTTCCCGGATGAATGTAGTACCGGGACATCGCGTTTTGGTGAAAATACGTCCCATTGCCAAAGACTCGGATGTGAATGTCTTTTTCGGAACCGAAATATGTGGAATAGCTGCAAAACTAGCAAAAAACTGAAAAATGAGTACTCTTACCGGTCTGGGGGTTGAAAAATAACGGAGCATCACACCTATTCCGGTCATGCAAAAAAAATTATTTAAATGTACCGGTTTTCTTTTCGGAATGAAACAGAAGCAATAATTCTACGTTTATTGGGTGAAATTAAGCAATAGATTCGGGTAACTGCCGGGTAGCCAGCTTCATTTTCACCGGTCCCGCAAAAACCGGAGTACCGGGAAAACCCCATTTATGCAAGAACCTCTCTAGGTCAAATTTGTTCCTTCCTATGTAGCTTTCAGAGCTTATCTAAGTGATTTTTTAGCAAAACGAGCTAATTTATGGTTACTGCAAGGTGTCAAAATGGACTTTTTCACTTCACCGGAAAACTAGGCAACCGGGAAAACCAGTTTTGCTACAACTGATTATTTACCCAGTGGCCTTTTAAAACATATTTTTTTTGGAAATCCAAACAATTTATTTTTCGAGCAATTATCAAAAAACACATTCTACTGGTGACTCCTGCCATATCTATTCTAGTGAAATAACGCAAAGGTGCATCTGTACCGGTCAGGTAAGAAATGAAATTTCATTCCACAAGGTTTTAACTAAAATTGATTAAAATGTCATAAACAGCAGTTAAATTTGTGTAGATAAGCAAAAGATTCAGGTAACTGCCGGGTAGCCAGCTTTTGTCAGAAATTTCTTTTCCGTTTTCCCGGATGAATGTAGTACCGGGACATCGCGTTTTGGTGAAAATACGTCCCATTGCCAAAGACTCGGATGTGAATGTCTTTTTCGGAACCGAAATATGTGGAATAGCTGCAAAACTAGCAAAAAACTGAAAAATGAGTACTTTTACCGGTCTGGGGGTTGAAAAATAACGGAGCATCACACCTATTCCGGTCATGCAAAAAAAATTATTTAAATGTACCGGTTTTCTTTCCGGAACGAAACAGAAGCAATAATTCTACGTTTATTGGGTGAAATTAAGCAATAGATTCGGGTAACTGCCGGGTAGCCAGCTTCATTTTCACCGGTCCCGGAAAAACCGGAGTACCGGGAAAGCCCCTTTTTGTGCAAAAACCTCTCTAGGTCAAATTTGTTCCTTCCTACGTAGCTTTCAGAGCTTATCTAAGTGATTTTATAGCAAAACGAGCTAATTAATGGTTACTGCAAGGTGTCAAAATTGACTTTTTCACTTCACCGGAAAACTAGGCAACCGGGAAAACCGGTTTTGCTACAACTGATTATTTACCCAGTGGCCTTTTAAAACATATTTTTTTCGGAAATCCAAACAATTTATTTTTCGAGCAATTATCAAAAAACACATTCTACTGGTGACTCCTGCCATATCTATTCTAGCGAAATAACGCAAAGGTGCATCTGTACAGGTCAGGTAAGAAATGAAATTTCATTCCACAAGGTTTTAACTAAAATTGATTAAAATGTCATAAACAGCAGTTAAATTGGTGTAAATAAGCAAAAGATTCAGGTAACTGCCGGGTAGCCAGCTTTTGTCAGAAATTTCTTTTCCGTTTTCCCGGATGAATGTAGTACCGGGACATCGCGTTTTGGTGAAAATACGTCCCACTGCCAAAGACTCCGATGTGAATGTCTTTTTCGGAATCGAAATATGTGGAATAGCTGCAAAACTAGCAAAAAACTGAAAAATGAGTACTTTTACCGGTCTGGGGGTTGAAAAATAACGGAGCATCACACCTAATCCGGTCATGCAAAAAAAATTATTTAAATGTATCGGTTTTCTTTCCGGAACAAAACAGAAGCAATAATTCTACGTTTATTGGGTGAAATTAAGCAATAGATTCGGGTAACTGCCGGGTAGCCAGCTTCATTTTCACCGGTCCCGGAAAAACCGGAGTACCGGGAAAGCCCCTTTTTGTGCAAAAACCTCTCTAGGTCAAATTTGTTCCTTCCTACGTAGCTTTCAGAGCTTATCTAAGTGATTTTATAGCAAAACGAGCTAATTAATGGTTACTGCAAGGTGTCAAAATTGACTTTTTCACTTCACCGGAAAACTAGGCAACCGGGAAAACCGGTTTTGCTACAACTGATTATTTACCCAGTGGCCTTTTAAAACATATTTTTTTCGGAAATCCAAACAATTTATTTTTCGAGCAATTATCAAAAAACACATTCTACTGGTGACTCCTGCCATATCTATTCTAGCGAAATAACGCAAAGGTGCATCTGTACAGGTCAGGTAAGAAATGAAATTTCATTCCACAAGGTTTTAACTAAAATTGATTAAAATGTCATAAACAGCAGTTAAATTGGTGTAAATAAGCAAAAGATTCAGGTAACTGCCGGGTAGCCAGCTTTTGTCAGAAATTTCTTTTCCGTTTTCCCGGATGAATGTAGTACCGGGACATCGCGTTTTGGTGAAAATACGTCCCATTGCCAAAGACTCCGATGTGAATGTCTTTTTCGGAACCGAAATATGTGGAATAGCTGCAAAACTAGCAAAAAACTGAAAAATGAGTACTTTTACCGGTCTGGGGGTTGAAAAATAACGGAGCATCACACCTAATCCGGTCATGCAAAAAAAATTATTTAAATGTATCGGTTTTCTTTCCGGAACAAAACAGAAGCAATAATTCTACGTTTATTGGGTGAAATTAAGCAATAGATTCGGGTAACTGCCGGGTAGCCAGCTTCATTTTCACCGGTCCCGGAAAAACCGGAGTACCGGGAAAGCCCCTTTTTGTGCAAAAACCTCTCTAGGTCAAATTTGTTCCTTCCTACGTAGCTTTCAGAGCTTATCTAAGTGATTTTATAGCAAAACGAGCTAATTAATGGTTACTGCAAGGTGTCAAAATTGACTTTTTCACTTCACCGGAAAACTAGGCAACCGGGAAAACCGGTTTTGCTACAACTGATTATTTACCCAGTGGCCTTTTAAAACATATTTTTTTCGGAAATCCAAACAATTTATTTTTCGAGCAATTATCAAAAAACACATTCTACTGGTCCCGGAAAAACCGGAGTACCGGGAGAGCCCCTTTTGTGCAAAAACCTCTCTAGTGTTAATAAGTAATTATGCAATTTGAGGAAGAAGGCGTCCAGAAAGGCATGAAACTGCCACTGGCACCAGCAAAATGCAGTTTTAGCTTTTCCCACCAAAAATCTGCTGTTTTTCGGCAATGATCTGTCACCGACGCAATCTTAGCCCATGGCATGGCCATAGTAATGTTGATCTACTCCATTTTAACCAATTTCCATGGTAGTTACTGGCCTACTGCCTGCATTTCGAAGTTCACCTGCATTAAGTCAACCAATCAGAGCACAGCTTTCTATTTTCTCCCTGCCTTAATCCTATAAAACCCATGTCTTCTGCTAGATATGAGCTTTCTGCTAGATATGAGCTTTCTGCTAGATATGAGCTTTCTGCATGCAATAAAGCTTGCAGGCTGCAAATGTAGCATGAAAATTACAAGAATTAGGAAAATTATTGCCTTTAACAACCACTGAGCCACTAAAACGTTTTTGCATCTTTGCATGTTTTAGATGACTGAAAATTAAGCAAGAAACCAACAAAAGGCTATTTTTTAGCTTTAGTTTTGTGTAACTGGTAAGTAAAAATGTGTTTATTTAATTTAGAAGGCTTTAATTCTTGTCTTTCAATAAAATGAGGAAAAACAAAATTTTCAACCCGACCGGGAATTGAATTTAGTTTGTGAAGCAAGTGCTCTACCACTACACCACGGACGTTGCAGTCACCAAGCTTCTCGGATTCGATGTGTTTCCACACTTAGATTTTGATGAAAGTGAAATATGATATTGGGGGGGGGGGGGGTGTTAGCCTGGAGGGGGGGGATGCATTAGAAAGAGGGGGTGTGTGAACCCCCCCCTCCGATGAATTTATTTAAATTGATTTTTCAGACTTAACTATAGCCATTTTATGACCTCATGACAGGATACACCCCCCCCAACCCTAAGGGGTAACTAGGGGGAATTGGGGGGAAAGTAGGAGGTTATTCAGGGAAAGTGGGGGCAAGTGGGGGGAAGTGGGGTGTAAGATGGGGTGAGTTGGGGCAACCGGGGGCTAGCGGGAGGCAACTTGGAGGAGTGGGGGGAAAGCGGGGGCTAGTGGAGGGTAAGCGGGGGGGCAGCAGGGGGAAGTGAGAGGAAGTTTGGGGTAAGCAGGGGGAAGCTGGGTGTTAGTGGGGGCAAATGGGGGATAAGCGAGGGCAAGTTGAGGGTAAGCCAGGGGTTAGTTGGGGGAAGAGGGGGGGAAGCAGGGGGGAAAACGGGGGTAAAATGGGAGGTAGCAGATATTACGGGAATAACAAAAGGGAGCGGGGGATGGATCCTGTCATGAGGCCTAGGTAGGGGGTGTATCCTGTCATGAGGCCTTTGAAATCATAAAAAAGACTTAAGTTCAAGTCTGACTACAACAAAAAATTGTTTGGGGGGGAGTCCAGGTCTTGTCACTCACCCCCTCCCTCAGGTTTCGCCATAAATTTCATAAATTTTCAAAATCAATTCCTGAAAGTAGAAATTCTGGGGAAAATTTTGGTGTATGACACTTTGTGTTCTACTCCGGTGATCACTTGCCTCAAAGAATACTCTCCTCTGCTGCTCCACTCCCTCTCATAATACTACAAAGTAGGGGAGAGGCAGCTAGGTTAGTTGAGAAGTTTTTCAGAAAAGCTTGCCTCCAACCTAAATGGATGATGATATTGGAATGATGTTAAGCCATGTGCATGGGGAAATACATTGTTAAAATATTACATTACGGGGAATCAGTTACCCGAATCTATTGCTTAATTTCACCCAATAAACGTAGAATTATTGCTTCTGTTTCGTTCCGGAAAGAAAACCGGTACATTTAAATAATTTTTTTTGCATGACCGGAATAGGTATGATGCTCCGTTATTTTTCAACCCCCAGACCGGTAAAAGTACTCATTTTTCAGTTTTTTGCTAGTTTTGCAGCTATTCCACATATTTCGGTTCCGAAAAAGACATTCACATCCGAGTCTTTGACAATCGGACGTATTTTCACCAAAATGCGATGTCCCGGTACTACATTCATCCGGGAAAACGGAAAAGAAATTTCTGACAAAAGCTGGCTACCCGGCAGTTACCTGAATCTTTTGCTTATTTACACCAATTTAACTGCTTTTTATGACATCTTAATCAATTTAAGTTAAAACCTTGTGGAATGAAATTTCATTTCTTACCTGACCTGTACAGATGCACCTTTCCGTTATTTCGCTAGAATAGATATGGCAGGAGTCACCAGTAGAATGTGTTTTTTGATAATTGCTCGAAAAATAAATTTTTTGGATTTCCGAAAAAGATATGTTTTAAAAGGCCACTGGGTAAATAATCAGTTTTAGCAAAACCGGTTTTCCCGGTTGCCTAGTTTTCCGGTGAAGTGAAAAAGTCAATTTTGACACCTTGCAGTAACCATTAATTAGCTCGTTTTGCTATAAAATCACTTAGATAAGCTCTGAAAGCTACGTAGGAAGGAACAAATTTGACCTAGAGAGGTTTTTGCACAAAAAGGGGCTTTCCCGGTACTTCGGTTTTTCCGGGACCGGTGAAAATGAAGCTGGCTACCCGGCAGTTACCCGAATCTATTGCTTAATTTCACCCAATCGTTCCAGAAAGAAAACCGGTACATTTAAATAATTTTTTTTGCATGACCGGAATAGGTGTGATGCTCCGTTATTTTTCAACCCCCAGACCGGGAAAAGTACTCATTTTTCAGTTTTTTGCTAGTTTTGCAGCTATTCCACATATTCCGGTTCCGAAAAAGACATTCACATCCGAGTCTTTGGCAATCGGACGTATTTTCACCAAAATGCGATGTCCCGGTACTACATTCATCCGAGAAAACAGAAAAGAAATTTCTGACAAAAGCTGGCTACCCGGCAGTTACCTGAATCTTTTGCTTATTTACACCAATTTAACTGCTTTTTATGACATATTAATCAATTTTAGTTAAAACCTTGTGGAATGAAATTTCATTTCTTACCTGACCGGTACAGATGCACCTTTCCGTTATTTCGCTAGAATAGATATGGCAGGAGTCACCAGTAGAATGTGTTTTTTGATAATTGCTCGAAAAATAATTTTTTTGGATTTCCGAAAAAAATATGTTTTAAAAGGCCACTGGGTAAATAATCAGTTGTAGCAAAACCGGTTTTCCCGGTTGCCTAGTTTTCCGGTGAAGTGAAAAAGTCAATTTTGACACCTTGCAGTAACCATTAATTAGCTCGTTTTGCTATAAAATCACTTAGATAAGCTCTGAAAGCTACGTAGGAAGGAACAAATTTGACCTAGAGAGGTTTTTGCACAAAAAGGGGCTTTCCCGGTAGGGGAGACCGGGGCTGGTTGTCACAGGGGCAGGTTGTCACACTTTCGGGGCAGGTTGTCACACTTTCGGGGCAGGTTGTCACGCTTTTGGGGCAGGTTGTCACACTTTCGGGGCAGGTTGTCACGCTTTCGGGGCAGGTTGTCACATTTTCGGGGCAGGTTGTCACACTTTCGGGGAAGGTTGTCCCACTTTCGGGGCAGGTAGTCACACTTTCGGGGCAGGTTGTCACGCTCTAATGAAATTAAATTGTCATATCCTTAGTACATTCTACTGATGATTGATGATGTAAGCAGAAAAGGCATAGCGTCTAAATAGATCTATTTCAAATTTTCAAAAGGAATTTGCAGAAAAATTCTACAGTCTGCACTCACCCTCTTCCTTTAATCAAAATGCATTTCTGTTGCCTTGATTAGTCAAAATTTGTAGCACCCTTGTACAGAGTCACATGATTGTTAAGGTCTGCACTGGGCAAGTAGGGGATTCTTGACATGTCCAAAATAACTTGTCTCATTCTGGATTTGACTTACAGAGTCTCACTACCTGCATTCAAACTCTTAACCAAAAGTGTGACAACCTGCCCCGAAAGTGTGACAACCTGCCCCGAGTGCTGAATTTTAAAAAAATGTCCAATATGACATCAAGATTGTGAATGACATAGGTATATATTCACCAGATAGATTTAAGGTACTCCTGTACTGACTTTCATATTCAATGGATGTGCCCCTACTTGCTTTATATAGAAATAGAGCATGTTTAAATTCTACACTGTGTGACAACCTGCCCCTGTGACAACCAGCCCCGGTCTCCCCTACTCCGGTTTTTCCGGGACCGGTGAAAATGAAGCTGGCTACCCGGCAGTTACCCGAATCTATTGCTTAATTTCACCCAATAAACGTAGAATTATTGCTTCTGTTTCGTTCCGGAAAGAAAACTGGTACATTTAAATAATTTTTTTTGCATGACCGGAATAGGTGTGATGCTCCGTTATTTTTCAACCCCCAGACCGGTAAAAGTACTCATTTTTTCAGTTTTTTGCTAGTTTTGCAGCTATTCCACATATTTCGGTTCCGAAAAAGACATTCACATCAGAGTCTTTGGCAATCGGACGTATTTTCACCAAAATGCGATGTCCCGGTACTACATTCATCCGGGAAAACGGAAAAGAAATTTCTGACAAAAGCTGGCTACCCGGCAGTTACCTGAATCCTTTGCTCATTTACACCAATTTAACTGCTGTTTATGACATTTTAATCAATTTTAGTTAAAACCTTGTGGAATGAAATTTCATTTCTTACCTGACCGGTACAGATGCACCTTTCCGTTATTTCGCTAGAATAGATATGGCAGGAGTCACCAGTAGAATGTGTTTTTTTTTTTATATGTTTTAAAAGGCCACTGGGTAAATAATCAGTTGTAGCAAAACCGGTTTTCCCGGTTGCCTAGTTTTCCGGTGAAGTGAAAAAGTCAATTTTGACACCTTGCAGTAACCATTAATTAGCTCGTTTTGCTATAAAATCACTTAGATAAGCTCTGAAAGCCATGTAGGAAAGAGCAAATTTGACCTAGAGAGGTTTTTGCACAAAAAGGGGCTTTCCCGGTATTCCGGTGGAGAGAGTTTTATGGGGGGGGGATACATGCTCCCCAATGCCACCACAGGATGTCACATATTTTAATTTTTTTATTGTAGTATAGCCTATTGATTTCCCTTTCTTTAATATTTTTCATTGCTTGAGCATATTCAGGTAGCTGACAGGTAGCTGCCAGGTAGCCAGGTCAGGTAGCTAACTTTACCACATTTCAGGTAGCTGCCGGGTAACTGCCAGGTAGCCAGTTCGGGTAGCCAATTTTACAAACATTTCGGGTAGCTATCGGGTAGCTGTCGGGTAGCCAGGCTCGGGTAGCCAACTTTACCTATCTTTAAAAAATAGGCCTACTATTTGTTTGGTCAAAACCAAATTGATAGCATTGAATCTCGAGCCGACAATCATCATAGTACCAACAGTCAAGCAACTGCGACCATTTCCTGTCTTTCGGTGTTCCGTTTATTAAAATTTCATGTGAGATTTTTAAAAAAAACCTTCCCTACACTTACAACCAAAAGGAAGACCTGTGCCATTTCAATGCCTGCCTCATATGTGATCAAAAGCTGATTTTGCAGCCACCAGGCATGAAAGCAGACAATAAATCTCAACTTTACCTGAAAAACCACCAAAGATCAGAAAAGGGCCTCAATTTCAAATTATTGGGATGTCAAAAATGAATTCGGCCTGGTAGCCTATTCGGCAACCCAATATAGTTTACCATGTTTATTAGTACTACCAAAGAAAATATTCTTTGTTCACTGCCAAGTTCTGTTGTAGTAACAGTGGCAAAACAGCACTGACTCAAAAACCAAACTGTTAAAGAGTTTTAATTATCAATTTAGTTTGAAATAAAAAAAAGATGTTAATTTCTCATTATCCATGATAAAACTTTTCTTAGAGGGAAGTATCGATGATTTACAATACCTTAAATTTGTCATTTATAGTTGACAAAATCTGACTAAAATGCTGCTTAAATCAAATGTTTCGTGGAAGTTTCATTCATATATTTTTGGCAGACTTACAATGATGTGACAGAACAATCAAAATATATGATTATCATAGTACGATAATCATACTCATTTTTTATTCCATCAAAGATATCACACTGGAAGGTGTCTTTGGTCATATCAGGGTGTAAGCCTGCACTTGTTCACAGTGTTGAGTTCATTTCATGGATATTTTCTAAAAATAAAGTACGGCTACCCTAGAGGGGCTCAACTAGAGGTTGTGGGGCCCCTAGGATCAGGAAGGCTGGGGGCCCCTACCCGCGCCATCGGACGTCATTTAGTAGGGCTGATCATCGGTTGAAAATTTATGTTGGTTTATTGGACAAATCGTGTATTCTTGTTTCAGTTAAATAAATCATTGGCTGTTGCCTGTCTGATTTATGCAAAATTAGGTACGAGGGTAGATTGAGAAGTACAGTACAACCCAAAATAAAGTACGGCTTGTATTGATAACATGAAGCGTGCGTGCGTTTAGTTCTCCATTTTATTCCAGAATGACGTCACGTCAGATCATTCGGATGACGTCACAACAATCATTAATACATAGGTGACGTCACGAGGTGATCATTGCAAGGTTAAATTGAGCATATCAACACATCTTCCCTTTTAAGAGAGAATAAAGTATTTTACAGTAATTACACATTAAATTCAAAATTTAATAATTACTTCAATCATATCTGGAGAATCTAAATTCAACTTACTTAACGTCTGACTAAGAAACCTTTGAACAGATCATCAAACTCCTGTTATCACAACTTATTATTATAATTGCATAAAAACAGCAATTTAACTATCAACTGCACTGGTTCACAACACCACCAGTGAGCAAAATGCTTAACATTCTTCAATTAATATTTTAGGCTTATTTCTAACTTTTGCACTCACTCTGACATTCACATCATTTCCAACAACATTTGGATCAACATTCACATTTCTTGATTTATGTGCATGTTTCTCTGAACGATCTGGCAAATTCTGAGATGAACAATCAACAATTGGATCACGATCTGGCACAATCGCTTGGAATGTTTCAGGTGTTAACATAATATCATCTGTTCCTTCTAAGAGTAGCACCTCTTTCAGTTCTGACAACATAGGATCTAGGTCCCTCTGGCTGTACAATTTGTGCTTTATCAGACCAACCTGGTTTTCCACCTTTGTTGCGGATTCTCACAATTTGACCTGACACAAGTGGTTTAAGACTTCTTGTGCCCTTGTTGTAACTAACCAACTGACTTTCAGATGGTCTACTTCCATCAACAGAATAATCAACAGCATTGTGCACAATTTTCACACTTGGTAACCTAGTGCGTAGTTTCCTACCCATAATCAATTCCGCTGGACTTCTTCCAGACTCTAGGGGAGTCTCACGATACGCTAACAGAGATAAATATGGATCTTGATTATCCTTCAGAGCTTTCTCTAACAAGCGTTTCACAACTTTGACACTGTTCTCTACAAGTCCGTTTGACCTAGGATAGTGGGGACTGCTAGTTACATGATTGAATTCCCACAGTTGTGCAAATTGACGAAATTCTGAACTTGCAAATTGAGGACCATTGTCACTCATCACCGTACCTGGAATACCCCATCTGGCAAATATTGATTTCAACCTGAGAATAACTTGAGAACTACTCTCGCTTGACAACAATGCAATTTCAGGGTAATGCGAATGATAATCAGTAACAATCAAATATGTTTTGTTGTGAAAATAAAACAAATCACATCCAACCTTTTCATAAGGCGCTTCACCCTTATCATGTGGTGAAAGAGGTTCACGGGGTTGAGCATATCTCATGCTCTGACAAGTACCACACTTCTCAACAAGATTGTCTATATCTTGATTCATGTTAGGCCAATACACGTGATCTCTGGCTCTTCTTTTACACTTTTCTCTACCCATGTGACCTTCATGAATTCTGTCTAACATTTCTGCTCTAAGTGATCTTGGTACAATAACTCTCTTCCCTTTTAGGAGTACCCCGTCAAATACATCTAACTCATCAAGAAAGTTTACATAAGGCTTTGGAATGATACCATCTCCTGATGAGAGTACATCAATCACATTCTGTAACTCACGATCTTTCAAAGTCTCATGAGCAAAAGATTTCCATTTTTCCTCTGACAAGGAAACTTCTGCCTTAATAGCACATACGTGAATGGCTATGTCTTCGTCCAATTCACTAACAAATGAGTCATCCTTACACTTGGGAAAGGCCCTGGATAGAGCATCTGCAACGGCTAACTGTTTGCCGGGTGTGAACTCTAACTTCAGATTGTACTTCTGCAATCTCAGACGCAACCTTTGCAGTCTGGCTGGTGTGTCATACAATGACTTCTTAAAGATAGAAATGAGTGGTCTGTGGTCAGTTTCCACTAGAACATCGAGGCCATACACATAGTTATGAAACCTTTCACATGCGAAAGCTATCGCTAGTAACTCTTTTTCTATCTGCGCATAATTTCTTTCGGCTCTAGTCATTCCTCTAGAGGCATACGCTACAGGTTTCCAGACATTCTCGCTGAAAATCAACAAACAAGCACCTAAACCATCTTTGCTAGCGTCATTCGAAAGCTTGATTGGCTTACTCGGATCAAAGAAAGCTAAACTATTCTCCTGCGAGATACCAGCTTTAAGAGCTTCAAATTCACTCTCATGTTCATGTGACCAATTCCACTCCACATCATTCTGCAGTAATGATCGGATGTGCTTGGTATGGGGGGATAAGTTCGGAATGAACCGGTTGAGAAAATTCACCATGCCTAACAACCTCTGGATGTCATGCTTATCCTTGGGAGTAGGGAAGTCTCTAATTGCTTGAATTTTGCTGGGATCAGGCTTACATCCGTGTTCTGAAATAACTTCACCTAAATAGGTCAACTCTCCAACCTTGAACTCACATTTCTCAAAATTTAAGACTAGACCTGCCTGTGTAAGTCTATCTAGTAGAGCAAATAAATTTCTGTCATGCTCTTGCACTGTAGCACCCCAGACAATAATGTCATCAATATAGACTCGAATGCCTTGAAGGCCTTGTACGATCTCTTCTAACTTCTTGTGGAATACCTCGCTTGCTGACGAAATACCCATAGGTAACCTTAGATACCTGTAACGACCATAGGGTGTATTGAACGTTGTGAGCAACGAACTGCTGTGATCTAGCTTCACTTGATGAAACCCTGATGATGCGTCTAGCTTGGAAAACACTTTACCATTAGTCAAATCTGCTAAAATATCATCCTTTCTAGGAATTGGGTAGTGCTCTCTCATAATTGCTTCATTTAGATTTTTGGGATCGATACACAGTCTATAACTGCCATTTTTCTTTTCTGCCATCACAAACTGATTAACCCAGGCTGTCGGCTCATCTACTGGCTGAATGAACCCTGCACTAACTTGCTCATCTAACAGTTTCTTAAGAGGTTTCAAACGAGATTGTGGCACCCTTCTCATAGGCTGAATCACTGGAATAGCGTCTGGCTTCAAGGTAATTTTGTGTTCACCTTGCAAACAACCTGTTCCTACAAACAATTTAGGAAATTTCTGTTTGACCAACTGAGCCACTGTGGCATCATTTTTACGCTTTACACTTGCCACACGTTTGACTAATCCTAGCCTCACACAATCACGATCTCCTAAGAGAGTCTGTCCCGTAGGCACGACATAGAACAAACAGTGATACACTGAGCTACCAACTTTGACACTGAGTCTGCATTTTCCCTCAATTTCAATCTTTGTATCATTGACTGCATTAAGATTCGCTTTGCTCTCAGACAACTTTGGCCTAGACTTCAAAGATCTAAAGTCAGCTTTAGTCATAAGATTCACATTGACAGCACCTGTGTCTAACTTGAACGGAATCACTTTCTCATCATTGACAAGTAATGGAGCTACAAACATCGAATCAAATTTCTGACTATCATCAATGGAGCACACACAGTTTTGATCTACACAATCATCATGACCATCGTCCAACATTGCAACATCACAATAGACATCATTCAACATTGCATTTTCATCAACATTGTCATTGGACATGTTAGAGTCATTTCTCACATCAACATAGTCATTGGTCTCATTAGAGTCATCACATAAAGAGTCATTTCTCAAATCATCACACAAAGAGTCATTTCTCAAATAATCACACAAAGAGTCATTTCTCAAATCATCACAAAAAGAGTCATTTCTCAAATCATCACACACAGAGTCATTTCTCAAGTCGACTGTCACCGAACCACAGAAGAACGTTTCCGAATCGCTGTCGGTGTCGCTGAAGTCTTGCTTGTCCACTGCGCGAACAGATTTCTTTTTCCAGCTCGAGTGTCTTTTCTTGTACTTGTTCTTCGCGGTACGACACATCGCTGCATAGTGATCTTTTCTTCCGCATTTCGAGCAAATCCTTCCGATCGCCGGACATCGTTCCGTTCCGTGGTCTTCGCCGCATCGACTACAGCTGCCTTGTTCACTCGTTTTACTAGCACTGTGACTACCGTCTGATCTGCTGTCTTTCTGATGACTAGCATTACGACTGGAGTAACTTCGGTTTTGATACTTCGTCTTGTGCTTAGCGCACGCAACTGAACTTGACTCACCACCTTGAGATGACTTGAATTGTTTACTGTACTCATCACTGGTTTCATAAGATCGACACGTAGCAATGACATCTGTTAATGACGGGTTTTTGAGCCGCCACAATTTGTCTCTCAAATTTTCTTTCTGACAAGTGTGAATAATGTGGTCACAAATACCTTCATCTTCGTCCTTGAATTTACAGTCCTTGGCTTTTACTCGGAGTCTGGCAACATACGCATCGATTTTTTCACCATCTGACTGCCGCATGTTCTTGAGTTGCCATCTCTCCCACCGAGGGTCAGAACTTGGTTTGCAGTGCGCTTCCATCTTTTTTAAGACAGTTTCCAGGTCGTTCTTGTCTTCTCCATCAGCATACACAAACGAATTGTATATTTCCTTCATTGCATCTGGTCCCATACAATGAGTGAGGAGCTGCACCAACTGTCCTGCTTCTTTTAGCTTCGTTTTCGCTCCAGACAGAGACACATAAAGCTCAAATCTTTGGCGAAAAATCCTCCAGTTTTCGGCCATATCGCCTTCCATTTTTAAATGCTCAGGCTGCTTTAGGTTATCCATGTCTGTTTTTCACTGAGATCAGACTAAAAAGATAATCCTTGGCGTGATATTCAACCGCTACCTGACACCATGTATTGATAACATGAAGCGTGCGTGCGTTTAGTTCTCCATTTTATTCCAGAATGACGTCACGTCAGATCATTCGGATGACGTCACAACAATCATTAATACATAGGTGACGTCACGAGGTGATCATTGCAAGGTTAAATTGAGCATATCAACACACGGCTACCCTAGCAGGAAGGAAGAATCAGGCACTACTTTACCCCTTCACACCTTTTGGCTACCTGTGAATCACCTCCTACCTTTACCTACTTGTAGCTACATTTTACAATTTCATTAAAATTACATTTAAACAGAACCAATTTAAACTCCACCACCCTCATTGTCTTTGATTAATTTGATATTGTGCCCTTTGCTAATTGCAATTACATTGGTAGCAGTCTTAATAGAGTTCTTAGTATCATAATGGGCTAAGGTTGTTGTGAGGAGCCAAAGGCAGTTGAGCAGAGATTTGGGGTGGAGAGGAGAAAGGAGAGCAAAATAGGTAAACAGAGGACTTCTGAAAGAAAATGTTCTTACTTTATTTTGGGTTGTACTGTACATACTCAATTAAAGCCCCAAGATTTTACTAATGTGCCTGCACTTGGAAAAGTATACAAGACTCAGTCAGACTCAGACACAGTTTATTATGCCAATTTAATATTACATTATTTATTAAAAATTAATATGTTATCAATCTCAAGTTACTTTAGTCCACCATTGAGGGGCCTTGCATAGCAGTCAGATGTACACAACATAAATAAATAATTGAGAACAGCCACGGGAAAACCCACCTTAGGGTATATTTTGCAGAAAATTAGTTTTTGTCAGTTTTGTATCCGACATAGTCCAAATAATCAGTCCTTAAAATTTGAGGCAATTCCTTCAAGCCAAACTCGAGAAAAATGGACTGGAACATGATGGTGTCATAACCATTGGCTGGCCAAAAAAGTGCTAAAAATGGTGACGTCACCAAATTTTGCACTCAATGCTTTACTTTGTATGTATGTTTCCTGCTTTGTTTTGGTGTGCTTGTATACATTTTTTTCAATCCCTGATAATAAGATCCTTATTTTCTTTTGCCGCAACAAAAAAATTCGATAATTATAAATGCAAATGGTAACCATGACAACACAGTTGATTTTTGACTGAAAAGGATTCTTATAAAAAATGTCTCTGAAAGAAAAAAGCCTATTCAGATATCTTAAACATTTTATGGGATGGGGTTCCTCTATTTTTATTCTTGTTTTTCTTTTTTGAGGGGGGGGGGGCATGTTATTTTAAAGGCTTAATTTGGAAGGTGCCGTCATCTTAGGTACACAGTGTTCTTTTGCTAACTGAAACGTTCCAGACATGTTTGAGTCCCTGTCTTATAGCACTGAGACACTAATTAAACCAGATTATCCAATCGCCATGACTTACCCATGTACAGGGACAGATGCAGGGGGAGGGGGGAGGGGGTTGCATACGTTTTAAATATTTTATATATCAGTTGGGAGACGAGTTCTGTACAGGGGTTATGTCTAGTTCGGTGACGGACCTATCAGGTTATTGCATCGCGTAACTCGCTCCCTCGACATTGCATGACTCAAAACTGATAAAATTAGAACTATTATGTAAAGATATTTTAAATCACATGAGATGCATCGCCCCCTCAGTACATCCTTTGTACTAACCAATATTTAGACCCACCAGAAAATTCCGGTGGGGGGGTCTATCGAGCTATCGCGCCGCGGAACGCATAGCTCGCGACATAACACGACTGCGCGCTGTTAAAATGAGCATGTGAAAATATATAAATTTTGGGCTGGTGGGGGGGGGATGCATCCCCCCATCCCCCCCCTGCGTCCATCCCAGTCCCCCTTCCAGCAGCCACATTTAAGAGGGTGGGCTTACACTGAGCACCATTGTTTGTAAAACAGCAAAATAGACATGTGACCTGCTCCACCAAAATGAGTTCAAAGTAGGCAATTTAGGCCTATATTTCTCAGAAATTAGCAAGATGTGTCAAAAGGTCACATTTTGATGATTTTTAGCTATTGGTATCATGTTTTAGTAAAAGTAATTTCTTTAATAAGATACGCCATTTTTACCAGAAATTGATATTTAAATAGTCTAAATTGAGTGTCTTTCTTGATTTTCTGTTCTTTCATTGTCATGGCAGGAAATTCAAATGCCATTTTTTCTCAAAGTTTGAAGTTCCGTATCATCAATGTTTGAGGTGCCATATCTTGGATTGGATGGAGATATCAAAACATATGAACCATCATTTTAAAGCCCATTTCCAGGAGAATAAAGTAGTTTTCACAACTGAATATGATAAGAGGCCGACTTTGAACTAATTTTGGTAGAGCAGTCACAAATGTTCTTATTGTCCAATAATTATACAATTTGGCACAGACTTCATGTATGGTCTTAAAAGGCATATTGGAAAAGGGTTGACTTTTCAACACACAGTGCTATTTTAGTAGGTTCAGATTGAAACATCAGTTTACAGACTGCACTTCACCAGAAAATGCAGCAACCCTATCAGCGTGCCGCGGCGGCCCAACGTCGGCCCAACGTCGGCCCAAAGCCGGTCCGATGCTGCTGACATAGGACCGACGCCAGGCCGATGCTGGACCGCCGAGGCACGCTGACAGGGAATGGAAATATTAGTTTGATGGCATATTGGATAGGATCAGTTCTCGAGCGGGGGGGGGGGGGGCACCTGGGGGGCACACGATTCCCTGGGGGGGCACCCATAATACTAATTGTATATTTTAGCCAAGGTTGAAAAGTTCATATGGGGGGGCACCTGGGGGGGCACAGATCCAATATGGGGGCAAAGTGCCCCCTGTGCCCCCCCATAGGGACGCCACTGGATAGGATTAAGCTTATGGAATTTTCACATAACTGGCACAAGACTTCAAGAAGCTGTCTCACGAAAGTTTTAAAAATAGTATTGAGGTTAAACCAGATTTTGAACGAAAATCTCAAAATTTAGGAGTTAGCTTCTGGAAATGAAACGTGTGAACCGAAGCATGTGAACTTTAGCATGTGAACTGAAGCATGTGAACCTGTCTGCAAGTGGACCGCTGTTACATTGGAACTTCTTTTTCCAGCCTTAGCAGATCAGAATATATGCTGTCATGTGTTGCCACCTAGTGACCAGTGTGCTATTCCGCGAGCTCCTGTGAGCGGTCCACATCATTTCAGTCTGAGGAACTCACACAATTTTTTCTGGAAGAAACCGGGGCTGTTTCTGAGTGTGCTGATGGCCTTGTCTACTTCCTAAGAGAATGTGATTTGCCGAGACTTACTCTGGTATACATCAATGTTGAATAGAAATTTTGTGAATGTGCAATAAAATTGCAACTATTTCTTGGGACAGCAATGCTGTGGTGTACAAAATCAACTTTTGTGCAAGGTGGCAGCAGCATGCAGTTCTCATTTTCACCGGATTGCATGTGAACCCAAACTGCTAGACAGTGGCGTTTTTATTCATGCCAAGGAAAGAAACAAAATTACAGACGATCAATCCACGTCAATACACTGATAAATCTGAAAAAAACATCTTTTTTTAAAGATTTTGACGAAAAGGGTCAAAATTAATTTCCCCTTTTCCCGTTCTATCATTCAAGTAAAATGGTTAACTTTCCTGTCTTAAAAAAAATTTTGGAATTAATAGCCAGGTTATTGAAAGATCATAGGATCTTGAATTTTTGTGAATCGCATTTTTAACGAAAGCCATGACAATCCAATTCTAAACCTAGTCACTTGACAAATTCCAATTAGAATACAACCATAGCAGTCTCCACAAACTGTTATACATTGTTTGTTACTAAGTGTGCTTTTAGCAGTTAGACATCAGATAAAAATCTATATGAATCTGCAACTTGTAGAACAAACAACACCCAACAATAACTGTGAATTTTGAGAAAATGTTTTTCAACTGTCAAATTTGATAGAATCTGTGACAAATATATCAAAACACACATGTCCAGTGCATTTCTTGGACTTGTCATATGCTGGTATATGGATGGATTAAATCGATTTGCAAGCCCTGATATACTATGTCTAACAATGACTGATACTTCCGCTCGTGGTGTCAGTGCAAAACCCGTCGGACAATCTGCTTTTGTCGATCGTTTTTGCGATTGTCCGACCTGTCTCAGGACCAGGTGAGACAAAAAATCTGACAGCAAACTGTTGTACATGTTACAAAGACTCAGCTGAACAATTTGCTGGCCTTTCACCAGTTGTTTCAAGTTAGCCAATCTGAAGTTTAGTGGATTGCAATTATGTTTTTGAAGCTTCCTTTGCATTGACCTCCGTTGACTAAATTGCAATTGTGGATCATTAGCAGAACAAAGAGTGACTGACACAAGCACTTTCTGACGACCAACCGCATGACTGTACTAATTACAATTTACAAAGGAAGAAAATTTTGCCACAGAAATTGAGCTTTCGCTGAAGGGAGTGACCCCAACAAAATGCGCCTATAGGCCTATGCCACTACCCCCTAGGACTTCACAAATTTTTAACAATAGGCCAACTTTCTTCTTTGCATTGGATAATAAATTATAGCAATGTTAACTAATTTTACAAGATGTACATTGGTTGAAACAATGGACTGGTCATATAGCTGCGTGTAGCAATAGGTAGGCCTACAAGCAATTATCAATAACAGTGAACTTGTTGGCCTATTTAAAAAGAAGAAAAGTGGGAAAAAAAGAAACACAAATGCCGGTTTCTTTAAGATCTGGGGACTATACGCCTAATTATATTTATGGGTATACAATGGCTACTTGTTATTAGTATTGTTGATGTTTTTATCCATGAATTCAGGCCTATTTCCTCGCATAAAATCGGGCCTAATAGGCTATTAGGCCTAGTTTAATGGGCCTCACTAACATGACCAACAATCAAAGCCTCAGGCTCAGCTCAGCCTTCATTAGACCTGTATATAGTCCATTCTGCCCAACTGCCTTTAAAATGTGAGTCTCGGCCAGTTGTGGTTTCAATGTAGGCCTACATAAAACAGCAAACTTGTAATCACTCAATTAAACCATTAGAAAGGTAGGGGTACTACCTACAAAAAAGAGAAGGGAAGGGTGTGGGTTTAGTGTCATAATCTAATAAATTGTAACATCATATTTTGCTTCAGTAAAACTCTGGTCCATATAGACAGGACGATAGGCATGAATGTAAGCCTACCTGACTAAAGTCACAAGATCTATATAGACCACGGGCCAGAAAGTGAAACCCTCCCCCCCGAGGGAATTTTCGGGACTCCCCTAGTTTTTTTCCTGGATGTGTTAGGAGTTCATTTCAGGTTGTTTCCGCAATTTAAAAGCGTGTAAACTCCAGAAAAAATCACTTTTTCTGAATACCGCGTGACGAATTTCGATATTTTTAGCATGACGCACTTTCCTTCACCAAATTGGCAATAACTCCCTCAATAATCGTCTTTATGACACAACAAAGGTGTCATTGGAACCACAAATAAGCAGGCTACATGATACAATGTTGTTTTACTCAAAAATAGGGACTGAAATTTGTTAGGAAGCCATTTTCCTACCCCTACCCCTACATTTTATTTAATAAAATGATTTCCGCCCATATATAATCACCATTTGAGGCTAAATACTATGCAAAATAATCATAAATTCAGCCTAGGTGAATTTAATCAATCAGTTTTAAAACAATTATCAATGCTAGAAACACACAGTAACAAATAAATCCATAAAAATCTATTTATCTGAGCACCGACCCGGGAATTTAGTTGTTTTTAAGATAACAGACTTTCTTTCACAAAATTAGCCATAACTCCCTCAATAATAATTTTTATCACACAATGTAGGTGTCATTGGAACCACAAATAAGAAGGCTACATGATAAAATGTTGCTTTAGTTGAGGAGAGGGACTGAAGTTTAACAGAAGGCCATTTTCTTACTCCTACCCCTAACATGTTATTAAAAAAAAAAAGATTTCTGAACACTCAAATCATCACTTTCAGTTAAATTCTAAAAAAACAAAAGACAAATTAAGAGTAGTCTTTCCATCAGTTTTATGGTAATTCAGTATATCTACTAGGCTATCTGGTGCATATAGTATATATATTTTGGAAAAGGGGTCTGGACACCCCAGCCCCACCTTTGTTAAATTTGGACTATCGTAGATTTCTGCTCAAATTTGAACACTTCCGCACATTGAATTGGTTGTAAAATAGTCATAGAAATGGCCAGGCATATTATGTTTTATATGGTGATTTAGTATATTTGCTAGGCTATCTGATGCATATAGTTTAATTTTGGACAACGGGTCTGGACACCCTGGCCACACCTTTGTAAAATTTGGACTATCGCAGATTTCTGCTAAAATTTGAACACTTCCACTCATTGAATTGGCTGTAAAGTGGTAACAAAAATGATAAAGCATATTAAGTTTTATATGGTGATTTAGTATATTTACCAGGCTATCTGATGCATATTGTTTAATTTTGGACAACGGGTCTGGACACCCTAGCCACACCTTTGTTAAATTTGGACTATCGCAGATTTCTGCTAAAATTTGAACACTTCCACTCATTGAATTGGCTGTAAAGTGGTAACAAAAATGATAAAGCATATTAAGTTTTATATGGTGATTTAGTATATTTACCAGGCTATCTGATGCATATTGTTTCATTTTGGACAAAGGGTCTGGACACCCTAGCCACACCTTCCGAAATATGGAATGTCGCAGATTTTTGCTAAAATTTGAACACTTCCACACATTGAATTGGCCGTGAAGGGGTAATAAAAATGATAAAGCTTATTAAGTTTTATATGGTTATCTAGTATATTAGTATATTTACCAGGCTATCTGGTGCATATAGTTTAATTTTGTAAAAAGGGTGTGGACACCCTGGCCACACCTTTGTTAAATTTGGACTATCGCAGATTTCTGCTAAAATTTGAACACTTCCACTCATTGAATTGGCTGTAAAGTGGTAATAAGAATGATAAAGCATATTAAGTTTTATATGGTAATTTAGTATATTTACCAGGCTATCTGGTGCATATAGTTTCATTTTGGACAAAGGGTCTGGACACCCTAGCCATGCCTTTGTAAAATTTGGAATGTTGCAGATTAAATTTTGCTTACATTGAAAACTTCACATTGAAATGGCTATAAAGTGGTTGTAGAAATGGCCAGGCATATTAAGTTGTATATGGTAACTTAGTATATTTACCAGGCAATCTGGCATATAGTTGGACACCCCAGCCATAAGTGAAAGTATTCAAATTTTTAGCAAGAATTTGCGACAGTCCAAATTTCATAAAGGTGTGGCTAGGGTGTCCAGACCCTTTGTCCAAAATGAGACTACATGTACTAGATAGCCCTGGAAAAAATACTTAATTACCATTTTAAACTTGATATGCTTTATCATTTTTATTACCACTTCATGGCCAATTCAATGTGTGGAAGTGTTCAAATTTCAGTAAAAAATCTGCGATAGTCCAAATTTCACAAAGGTATGGCTGGGGTGTCCACAGTCTCCACACCCTTTGTCAAAAAAGAAACTATATGCACCAGATAGCCTGGTAAATATACTAAAAAACCATATTAAACTTAATATGCTTTATCATTTTTACCACCGCTTCGCAGCCAATTCAATGTGTGGAAGTGTTCAAATTTTAGCAAAAATCTACGCCAGTCCAAATTTCACAATGGTGTGGCTGTGGTGTCCAGACCATTTTTCCAAAATGAAACTATATGCATCAGATAACCTGGTAAATATACTAAACTACTGTATAAAACTTAATAAGCTTTATCATTTTAATTACCACTTTACAGCCAATTCAATGAGTGGAAGTGTTCAAATTTGAGCAGAAATCTGCAATAGTCCAAATTTAGCAAAGGTGTGGCTAGGGTGTCCACACCCTTTTTCCAAAATTAAACTATATGCATCAGATAGCCTGGCAAATATACTAAATCACCATATAAAACTTGATGTGCCTGGCCATTTCTATGACCAGTTTACAGCCAATTCAATGTGTGGAAGTGTTCAAATTTTAGATAATATCTGCGACAGTCCATATTTCACAAAGTTGTGGCTAGGCTGTCCACACCCTTTTTCCAAAATTAAACTATATGCATCAGATAGCCTGGCAAATATATACTAAATCACCATATAAATCATAATATGCCTGGCCATTCCTATGAACACTTTACAGCCAATTCAATGTGTGGAAGTGTTCAAATTTTAGCAAAAATCTGCGACAGTCCATATTTCACTAAGGTGTGGCTAGGGTGTCCACACCCTTTGTCCAGAATTAAACTATATGCATCAGATAGCCTGGCAAATATACTAAATCACCATATAAAACTTGATGTGCCTGGCCATTTCTATGACCAGTTTACAGCCAATTCAATGTGTGGAAGTGTTCAAATTTTAGCAAAAATCTGCGACAGTCCATATTTCACAAAGGTGTGGCTAGGGTGTCCACACCCTTTTTCCAAAATTAAAGTATATGCATCAGATAGCCTGGCAAATATACTAAATTACCATATAAAACTTAATATGCTTTATCATTTTTATTACCACTTTACAGCCAATTCAATGAGTGGAAGTGTTCAAATTTGAGCAAAAATCTGCGATAGTCCAAATTTAACAAAGGTGTGGCCAGGGTGTCCACACCCTTTTTCCAAAATTAAACTATATGCATCAGATAGCCTGGCAAATATACTAAATCACCATATAAAACTTAATATGCCTGGCCATTTCTATGACCACTTTACAGCCTATTCAATGTGTGGAAGTGTTCAAATTTTAGCAGAAATCTGCGATAGTCCAAATTTAACAAAGGTGGGGCTGGGGTGTCCAGACCCCTTTTCCAAAATATTTATACTATATGCACCAGATAGGCTAGTAATTATACTGAATTACCATAAAACTGATGGGAGAGAATTAACCTAGCCTTAATTTGCTTTTTGTTTTTTTTAGAATTTAACTGAAATTGATGATTATAAGTGTTCAGAAATCTTTTTTTTTAATAACATGTTAGGGGTAGGGGTAAGAAAATGGCCTTCTGTTAAACTTCAGTCCCTCTCCTCAACTAAAGCAACATTTTATCATGTAGCCTTCTTATTTGTGGTTCCAATGACACCTAAATGGTGTAATAAAAATTATTATTGAGGGAGTTATGGCTAATTTTGTGACAGAAAGTCTGTTATGCTAAAAACAACTAAATTTCCGATGCGGTGCTCAGATAAATAGATTTTTATGGATTTATTTTTGACTGTGTGTTTCTAGTGTTGATAGTTGTTTTAAAACTGATTGATTAAATTCACCCAGGCTGAATTTATGATTATTTTGCATAGTATTTAGCCTCAAATGGTGATTATATATGGGCGGAAATCATTTTATTAAATAAAATGTAGGGGTAGGGGTAGGAAAATGGCTTCCTAACAAATTTCAGTCCCTATTTTTGAGTAAAACAACATTGTATCATGTAGCCTGCTTATTTGTGGTTCCAATGACACCTTTGTTGTGTCATAAAGATGATTATTGAGGGAGTTATTGCCAATTTGGTGAAGGAAAGTGCGTCACGCTAAAAATATCGAAATTCGTCACGCGGTATTCAGAAAAAGTGATTTTTTCTGGAGTTTACACGCTTTTAAATTGCGGAAACAACCTGAAATGAACTCCAAACACATCCAGGAAGAAAACTAGGGGGGTCCCGAAAATTCCCTCCGGGGGGGAGGGTTTCACTTTCTGGCCCGTGGTCTAATAGGCCTAAACACACCGACTCCCTTTCATGTATGTTGTAGGCCCATTGATGCCATAAATGGTGCAATTTTAAATGCATGCATGTTTAGCATTGCACATTCATAGCCCAAGCCAATCAGTCTCAGTGCTGTCACATCAGCAGCCACGCAACAGTGTTCTGTTCTGGTTGAGCGCACCTGCAAGGCAGCAATATTTTCGCGCCACCCAGGCCAGCTCTGCAGGCTGATCTTTGTGACGTCATTGCTCACTAACTAGCAAAATACCGTAAGGTGGGTTTTCGCGTGACGGTACTCATATAGATATTGTCTAAACACTACCACATTTTCTTGTTTCATTGACAACTTGACATACTGAAATGGCTGGGTTTTTTTTCAACCTCCCTTAGCATATACTAAGATTATTAAACATTTCATCTTAATAAATTCACCACCATCTATACACTAAACATTCCAGCCACTGACACCATACAGATAATAGGCAGGCCCTTAACTACACTATTCCAGATTCCACAGGATGTTACCAAAAAAAAATTATAAGTCTTTCTATTCAAAATGGTCAACCGATTCCATTACTAATGTTTCTTGTTTTTACTGTCAATTTAAAATAAATGTATCTATCTATCTATCTATCTATCTATCTATCTATCTATCTATCTATCTATCTATCTATCTATCTATCTATCTATCTATCTATCTATCTATCTACTTCCATACTAATATAGTAAACCAACAATGTCCAACATCACTGAAATATCTTAGAAACAGTTATTAGTAGGGCCAAAATCAACATCAAGACTGATACGCTAAGGGCTTATTCATTATGTCCCAAGACTCCAAGGGCCCCTTGAACTATTCCAAAGTTTTTCTGATGTATTAATGTATGTCTGATCAAGGCCACACTTCAAATTTTATTCATGTAATAACAGCTTACAAAGCAGTAACAGACCAAATTGACATAGACTGATAATTTATATATTGCCTCATTCATTTCACGAACTTCTCGGGCCCCTGAAATACATTTTTCTGAGATACTAATTTTGCCTACTTGAATTTGACGCACCTCATAAAGGAATTCAACATTTTTTGGACCAATAACGTATTATATTCTGTAATTGTATCAAACTGACGTTAGAGAATTTAAAGGGCCCCAGGCCCCACTTCAGAGTTTTTGGTTACCTAGTTGTCTTATATTTGACGTGTCAGTTCTTTAGAAATTTATGCAGATACAATGCTAATTCATCCATGATTGACCCCCAATGGAATTTAATATTTTTTTTACCCCACTTTGGGAGTGGGGGCCTCCCTTGAGGGGTGGGGGCCCCCTGAGGGGTGGGGGCCCGTAGGGCAGCCCTAGCCAGCCCCCATGGTAGTTGAGCCACTGTTTTCTCATTCATCCAAGAAGCTGGTTCTAAATTTGTCAAGCAGACGAAAACAGTGTTACTTGTTACGAAGTAATCAGACTACGTAATTGGATTTCATATTGGGGTAACTAAGTAATCTATTCAATTACTTGCAAAAACTGTCATACTTGCATTACAGTTACTTTTCTTTTTTTAATTTTTAGTTACTTTTTAAAAAATTGTGTTGTTCGCAACATAAGGATCTATCAATCATCAATAATCAAACAGGGTGATCTTTGTTATATATGTGTTGCTCGGTGACGTCAAACTGCAGTTGTGGTTAAAATGTTTGTGCTCTTTATCTTCCACAAAATTATTTATTTAAAATGTGTTTTTTAATTCAATCAATCATAAAGAAATCCTCGAAATACTTCACTCTAAAATATTTGGCACAAAACTGGTTTTTTAATGGAATTTTTTTTTTTTGAAAAACCAAACTTCCATGCAAAAACCAAAATAGATTTTTTAAGAAACCATTTTGGATTTTAAAAATCAAGTTTTGTCCCGAGTGTTTGGCTGTTGGTTTAAATTCACGACAGTTTTGTTCAGAAGATAAAAGTAATCTAACATGTAATCAATTAGTTACCTTGCCCTCACACAGGGCCGGATTAACCCTTGATGGTGCCCTAAGCTGCCGGCCAAGTTGGTGCCCCCCCCCCCCCACCACCCAAGCTACAGTGACAAATTTCCAGATTTGACCTGATTTTCGCAGGCGCTCAACTTGAGTTGGAGGGGCCTCAGGATCAGGGCGGTTTTTTCCCATTGGCGACTGTACCCATCCTTTACAACAGAGTTTTTTTATATCTAATTTACTCATTTTGCATTTTCAAGGGTCGGGGCACCTCGAGGAGTTTGGGGCATTTTTTTTCGTGTTTTGTTTCTGTCATTTTAATAATTTTAATTTTTGAGGGCTTGGAGTTGGGTGGCCCACCCCCCTGAGCAATGGGCACCCTGAGGAGAGGGGGCACCCTGAGGGGGGCAACCTGAGGGGGGCACACTGAGTGCCCCCCTCCAATGAGTGGGGCCCCCTGAGGGGTGCGGTATGTGGGGAATTTTTTCACGTTTTATTTCTGTTTTTTTTGCCGGGGCCCCCTGGGGGTGCCCCCCCCCTGAGGAATGGGCACCCTGAGGAGTTGGGGCACCCTGAGGAGTTGGGCACCCCGAGGGGGCACCTTTAGGGGCACACTGAGGGGGCACCCTTAGGGGTGTTGGGCAATTTTTTTTAAATGTTTTATTTTGAACAGTCATTATATGATGTTTTTGTTTTTTCGGAGGGCTCATGGTGCCCCCTGCTAGCATGGTGCCCTAAGCTGCAGCTTTTTCAGCCTATTTAGTAATCCGGCCCTGCCGGGCCTCACAAGTAATTTAATTGTAATGTTACTAGACTACTTTATTCTACAGTAATCTCTAATCAGTATATATAACTAGTTACTTTTTCAAAGTAACTTGAACAACATTTGGCGAAAATGGCACCTGCATGCAATGCAATTTTTAAAACAGCACTATAACCACTGCTTAAGCAATATAGATATTCATGCACGTAATGCTCACTTGGAATTTTAGAAGCTGGAAACTTTTTATAGCTACAGTCACACAACATGCAGTACAGGGGTGTACTTATGCAACTAATTTTCACTGATTGAATTTGTTCTACTCTTCCTTAACTTCCCACCCAGCATTTTGGTTGAAAGAGAGGACAGCTTATATAAGAGCATACATGTAGAAGTATGGGATTGAAGACGCAGTTCTGAAAGAAGATAAGAGTAGCGCTGGGCATGCAGCCCCCCTTAACTTCCAGGTGTGATTTGACCTACTTTTTATGGTCGATTATTTAAATTCTTATGCTGCCAGGAAGGGATCACTTGACTCTACTTATAGCTAGTGAAACAAACTTCTACCGATTTAATAAAGGAGTTATGGCCACTTTTCTAAAAAAAAAAAAATGAAAATGGCCTTTTTACCCCATCCATCGGGCAATAAGCCCCCCTATTATAATCAATTTTTTGCCAGCGCATTCAGCTTGAAAGTTATTTTTTGGGGTTCTTGTGTCATTTTTAAGACATTCTATTTACTTTTTCTGATTTTCAGAAGTTTTCTGTTCATATTTTTATTTTTTAATATTTTTTGCCCTGTTTCAGTTTCGGCCAAGTTTTATTTCTATTTTGCATTATTAACTGGTTTCCATAAGCAGTTTCGAGGCCCCAGTGAAGGGGGCCTCATGTCCCATACCATGTGGGCCTCTCACCCCACACACACATATTTTAATTTGACCTCTATATTTTGAACTAAAATGCAAAAAACATAATCCAAATCATATTTATGTGATGGTCATAAAGTGAAGCAATGCAGATATCCATTATACTTTTAAAAATTTCCAAAGTTATTTCTGACAACCCCATTCAAAGAATTAATCAAAGTTACAAAAACCGTGCAAATATTTTTGAGTTTCTTTAATTTCTGCTATGGTTTGGTGCTGTTTGCCCTGAAAATTGGGGAAGTCACCCAAAAAGCCTCTAGCTTCAATCCTATCAATAAGGAAACGCACCAAAAATGAAAGTTAAGATATAACCCTGGGGGGGGGGCCTCTCACCTAACCTGGGCATCTTGCCCCGCCCTACTCTATGATGACAGAAAACAAGAAAACTGCAGACTGCTTCAGGAGGATGTATACTTCTGCAACCCACTGCACAACACACACAAACCTAGACTAACTTTCCAATTGTTGTGTTTGGCAAATTTTGAAAAAGTCGATGGAAATAATTTCATTTTACTGCACTTTCAATCAAGGTATTTTAATGAAACATTTACATTTTGGGGGTTTCATGTATATGCAAAAACGCGAAGGGCAAAGTCTCAATGTATAAACAAATTTAAATTTGCTTGTTAATGATAATGGATAAGCAGGCGATAATTGGTCTCACCGTTTTTCCAAGAAGCTCATCTCACATGATACGTCATTTTGATACGGCTTACAACATATAAATATGTTCAGAATTTCAGATTGACCTTGTGGTCCTTGCCCAACTATCTCACCACATGTTCAAGGCAAAGCCACAAAGGTGTCATTCCGCCTGATGTTGAGGATATCTCCAGCTATCATCCCAGTACACCCACCCAATGCAACACATCAAAGAAAAACTTGTAATGGACACATCATGCTCATCATGACACCTGCTTTGTTCACAACTTTCTCCCTTTTCTTTCAAATCCTTGGCTTACATTATATAGGCCTACACTGTCTCCCAAAAGTTCGTTCTCCAACTTCCCCTCACAGCGTCTCATAATTTTGCCTATATCTTCTAAACTGGATGTCTCTGAAGGGTAATACACCTGTTTTTGAATTCTGTGGCTCTGGCAACAGAAGTGCATAAAACCTCCCAAGCTGCAAAACTCCTGCAGAATGACAGATTTTGCTGCAGAAACTTTTCAGAAACGCTGCAGGACCGGAAGAGCACCGAAAACCCCGACCCCTTAAGACCCTTGTCAAAGAGTTCTGAACTTTGCAGATGCATTGCAACAAGCTGGATGAAGTAACAGAGGTTCAAAAATCCTGCAGGGAGCTGCAGAATTCTGCAGCTTCTTGCAGATTTTTTCAGACACTGCAGAATTCTGCAGGCAGCTGCAGAATTAGTGAAATTCTGCAGGCACCTGCAAAATTCTGCAGCTTCTTACAGAATTCTGCAGGTAGCTGCCGAATTCTGCAGGCAGCTTCAGAATTTGTAAAATTCTGCAGCTTCTTACAGAATTCTGCAGAAGTGCATAAAACCTCCCAAGCTGCATAACTTCTGCAGAATTACAGATTTTGCTGCAGAAATTTTTTAGAAATGCTGCGGTGACAGAGGAGCACCAAAAGCCCCATACCCCCCTGCCGATCCCTAAACCGCTACACCCCAAAACCAACGTTTCCTGGGTAGTGGCAAGACCCTTTTCCAAGAGTCTGAACTTCGCAGATGCCTTGCAATAAGCTGGAGCAAGTGACAGAGCTTCAGAAATCCTACAGGGAGCTGCAGAACTGCAGAATTCTGCAGCTTCCTGTAACATTTTTTAGGAAACTGCAGAATTCTGCAGGCAACTGCAGAATTTCAAAAATTCTGCAGCTTCTAATAGAATTCTGCAGCTCTAGCAACAGAAGTGCATAAAACCTCCCAAGCTGCATAACTCCTACAGAACTACAGATTCTGCTGCAGAAACTTTTCAGAAATGCTGCAGTGACAGAGAACCACCAAGACCCCCAACCCCACTGCCCTGACCCCTAAACCGCTACACTACCAAACCAACATTTCCTGGGTAGCGGCAATGTACTTGTCAAAGAGGTCTGAACTTTGCAGATGCATTGCAGCAGGCTGGAGGAAGTAACAGAGATACAGAAATCCTGCAGGGAGCTGCAGAATTCTGCAGCTTCCTGCATAATTCTTACAGAACTGCAGGGTCTGCTGTAGAAATTTTCAGAAATGCTGCAGTGACGGCTGTGCGCAGAACTGCAGAATTCTTCCGCATCCTACAGAATTTTGTAGGAAACTGCAGAATTCTGCAGACAGCTGCAGAATTCGTGAACTTCTGAAGCTTCCTACTGAATTCTGCAGCTTCCTGCACAATTGCTTCAGAACTGCAGAATTCTGCAGCTTCCTCAACTAGGCAGGCTTTCAAATTACATCTTCTTTTTTTTTGGTTGAAAGGTACAGGGAAGGTCTTTCTTGTGCAACATCTCAAATTTGATAAAACGGACTGGCAAAGAAAGACAGGAAAAGGTAGCAGTTGGTTTTGGCCAAAAAATTGTAAACATGGTGTGAAACTATCATCCAATGGATATTTCAAGATGCGCGTTATGCCTTATTAAACTGGATATATATGTATAAATCTATTATCATAATTTGTTTATATAAGCCCTAATAATATGTTGACTGTTGAGCTTGTCTTGTCAATTTTCCTCCCTTCTTTCAGGAGCACCCCTAGTTGAAGGGCATGTTCATACAAATGTCATTAGCTTATATATATGCTTTTTTCCCATGCGCAAAGCAGTTGGAAGATCAAAAGATTTAAGATCATTTAAAAGCATTTAGAAACCTAAAACATTAAAGTCAGTAAAAACTGGGCCTATATTAAACAGTAAACAGTGTCCTAGAACTACAGCAATGTCTACAGTCTATAGATACGAATTTCGGACACTTTCTTGGCTAGCAAGTATAATTATCAGTGATTAGAAATCTTAGAATACAAAAACGGAAGAAGTCAGAATATGAATGATGTTATCAGATCATAAATGCAAAATTAATGTCATTCAAAAGAGTCACGTGTGACATGGTTTAGTACAACTGTCACACGTGAGCCTATGAGGTGTAGACATCACCTATTTTAGCGCCGCACCTATCACCTGTAGCACAACAGGACAGGTGTCAGGTTCCAGAAGCTTCCATGAGAGATGGTTGTATTTCGCTTTCACAATATAAGCGAGGATGAGGCCCTAATTATTTACTTATTTCACACCTTAATTTATGTTGCTTAAACTATGTCAACGTCTACAGGATAATAGAGTTCTTTTGTATCTATTATTACAAATGAAATTTCAGGACTACTGTGCACCAACATTATCATCACACTTTGTCCCACAACATGCAGACTGATGTTTGGCCTAATATCTGAGTTATAAACTGAGCATCCACAAGTTGCACAGTAAATATACACACTTACATGAAGATGAGCATTTTTGCAATTTATAAGTCACATTTTCGCAATGTTTTGGTGCCATTTTCGACCGATTTTCTACGACAGTATCCCACCAATAAAAAGGGACAAAGTGTGAAGTTCAGATGTCTACAATCCTGTCAATCCTACAATTCTATAGCATAAGCAGGCCAAAGAAAGCATCAGTCAAATAGGCCTATATATTGTCTAAATCTGCTTTCCTCAAAGTTTCACAGGGCCTAATTTCTTTCGCAATACATTAAATGTAAATGTCTATTTTTTCGAAGTCCATTACAGAATCCATCTCAACAGACTGTACAATTACACCCTTGGCAGGCCCCTTCAAGCATGAGCCTTTCTCAAATCCCGGGGCGGAGAGTATGCAGACAGGCAGCCGTATAAGGCACCACAATGCTAAGTCACTCTACAATCGCCATCCTTGCCTATAGCTAAGTACCCATTTGCACCTAGGTGGAGAGAAGCAAAGAGTTATGGAGGATCTGTTCAGTTCCTCCATGCCATGGTTTAAACCCAAACTCTCAGATCGGTCAATTATGACCCCTTCAAATCAATTTTATAAGAATTTGTTTCATAATGCTTAAGTAACAACAAACCAGAAAGTAACATAAATCATTTTATTTTGCAGAAACTTCAAGCTATAAATGTATTGAAGCAACAATCATCAGTTTTGGCTGTTTTGCACCATGACATAGAAAGTTTGCGCCCAGCAAAATGTATAATAATATAACAACATCATCAATAATCAATAATATAAACATAATTGCTTTGAAATTCTAATCAACTCAATTTTAGTCCATTGACAATTACAAAATAATTCAAATAATTCATCAGTAACAACTTTTAACATTCATACAGTATTGCCGTATGATACAGTTTAAATCTAACTCTTTTCCAGGTTTAAAATAAATGGGGCAGACAGTGGTAAGTTGATCCATGCAGTTATTCAGTATTAATGTCTCAATAGCTACCCCACAGAACCCTAGTGATCCTAATTTGAATACAGTGTATTTGAATATGGTAAGTTTGTTAGGAAAATACCCAGGGTTATACCAGTACTGCCTAAGTATTGACTTACCCCAGTTGACCCTGCCAGAAAAACAATATAATACATCTTTTCATAATATTATCCCTTCACTTGTAACCAATTTATAACTTCCACATGCATGCAAACACCTTCCATATCATAATTATTTTAAAACATTTATCAACAGTGAATTTTACATAATAAATTATACCTTTTTTTCCATCAGCATAGCAAAATTCCCTCATCGAACAACGAATATATATAGTAATATATTTTTCAGTCAAATAAAACACAATCAATATAATACTATTCTAATATTGCTTCCATTTGTTTTTAAAGAAGGAAAATGTTATTATAAAAAAATTATTGATACAGAAAAACCAATCCAAAGATGTTGGCTTAATTATTTGTAAAAAAAAAGAAGATAATAATTAATTTGCATGTATACATAACTATTTCTTTTGAGAAGCTAAGGCAAAGGACTTTACAAATAATCATCGCTACACAAAGCCCCTCCCCCAAAGCCACCAACTTATCAAATAGGCCTAGCGAAAAAAAAATTACAGAAAACCTTTGAGCACATTTTTGTGACTGAATATCAGCCACAAGTAAATATAACCAAATGGCATACAATTACATCATTTCAAAATTAATACCTTTATAATACACATTGCATCAATGAGGTAACAAGCTTGAGATTTAATTGATGTCTGACATTCACTAGTACGATTTGATAGTAAATATGATTTTACAATTGTTAAATAATATATAATAATACACTAATTTAACAATCACATTGAATATAACATTAATCTAAGTCACATTGAACACTAATCAAACTAAAAAAGTACTTAAATTAACTTGATTTACTAAAGAAAGTTGAGCTTCAAACACATTATAATGGCTGAATTTAACAATGTATTTGACATACTCATAATTGTATTCTTATTAATTCAACATCCTTCACAATTTGGCTAATTAGGGCAGCACATTCAGACGTGTGACCATTAGCACCTCAAATCTATAAATGTAATGTGCCACTTCCTAATTTTCCAAAAAGACATCGCAGAAAATGCACATTATGCAGAATCTGCATTAATTTGCATTCCATAGGAATTGTTGGATAGGCCTATGATCACCGTTGTTTGTAAAATAATTTTTATTTCTAAACAACAAACAACACAAAATGATCCCTTTCAAAACATAGAACTGTTCACCGTTGGGAAACACAATAAAAAGAAAAACATTACCAATAGAGCGTTTACCGTAAAACGGGATAAAGTTGGCAATCCAGGGGAAAGTTGGCCGGCTATTTTAACACACTGAATGGAAATTTGCCGCCTGTGTCAGTGAGTAAAGTTGGCATTTTTGCCATTAAGTTGGTTAAAATAGCCGGCCAACTTTCCCCCGGATTGCCAACTTTACGGTACTGCACTGATTGACAAATAGTAGTCATCCCCATGGATTAAACAATTGGTAGTTCCTCTGCATAAATTAAATTTTGTGTCAAATCCAATAGCATTATTTCATTTAACAAGTAAGTCTCAAATAAATTGCAGAAAAGCACTGAAAGTTACACTACAAAATGTTATACTACCAAAGCGCAAACCTATGTACAATTTGTGGTTATACACATTTTAGCTAATTTATTTTATAGTCATCATAACATAAGTAATGCAATTAAATTGAAACAAATTACCTAATAATGGCACACAACCTTGTATCTCAATACATTGAGACTTTCATAAGGACTTAGAATAATACTGACATAGTAAGAAATGAACTCACTCATAACATTTTAAGGGTCACTGACTTAGACATGTGACCTAGATACATATTAAACAGATTCTTAACCTTTGACCTATATACAATAAACCAATGAGAATCTTCCATTGAACTCATTTATTGTAAGTATGTCAACAAATGACTGATTGCCATTTTAATACATTAATAAAGATTTGTCACAGTTGCAACAAACAACATTTACATAAACACTGGTAATAAGTTCATAATTTAACTGCTTATCTCATAATATATACTCAATAACAGATTCTGGTTACTACACATTGAGAAGAATCGTAGAACATAGGGATGCAACAACCAACATTGAAATTGTAACAAGGCAATTCCGTAAAGTACGATTAACAGATTTGACACTTTAGCAACTTGTGTTGCCCTACCATTACACCTCAGCTATTTCATTGTTAAAAAGGCATTAGGTCAGATAATAGGGGTGTCAGACAAGCCAACGAACAAAGCTCCAAGTGCAGCAGGAGCTGAGCTATGTCAAAATGTCATTGTGTCGGACGTACATTGTGTGAGTACGTCCGACACGACGACATTTTGCCTTGTAGCTCAGCTCCTGTTGCACTTGGAGCTTTGGTAAATGGCTTGCATGATACCCCTATTACCTTGCCTTATGCCTGTTTAACATGAAATAGCTGAGGTGTTAGTGGTAGGGCTACACAAGCTGTTTAGGTTTCCAATCTGTAAATTGGACTATACATAATTGCACAAAAACAAGTTTTTTTTTTTTTCTTTGAGCAAGAAAACACATTATACTGTACCCAATAATACATTTGTGACAAGTTGAGGAAGCACAGTAGCTGAAGCAAGTAATTGGCTCACATACTGAATATCATTCTCTAATTTCTCATTTTTACAGCAAAATGTGTTCGCATTAAATCTATCTAGAAGATTTAAAACGTTTTACTCACAACAAATATATAAACAGCTTACAAAGCTGCTCTGAACACCTTCATCAATTCTAGTGTTTGAATTTTGAGTGGTCACATGACATTGGTCATGAGTACTGTCACTGTCACATGGCACCAGGAGTCTAGGACCTCCCAGTATATTATTAATCGCCAAAATTCTCGTCAACTTTATGTGGAAGTCAGAAATTTCTAATTGAAAATGATTTTGTTTCTACTCTAGCTTTTGATTTCTGATTGAAAATTATGTCTTTATTTGTTGAAGTAACAGATTTCTGATTGAACACATTATTCCGTTTATACTCAAGTCACAAATTTGGATGCATCTCCAAATGAATATCAATGAATATCTTCTAATATCTGCTTTTTCAAGCACTCAATCCCTCTTCTAACTTAGCATCAAGGATACTGTTGATCAACCCACTAGCTCCGATACTGGATGACATCCCGGATGACATCCCAGTGTTTGTACTGGAAAGACTTATCCCGGATGAGGTCATCCCGGATGCTGCAGCAGCTATTGGTTGATGTTGTTGAGATGCTCGCGAAGCTATCGTGAATTTCTTAAACATTTTTTCCAGGATTTTACGAGCCCTGCGTTCCTCTTCTAAGGCATGACTTAGTTTTTTCATTTCCTGAAAGATGGATACATCCTGTAAGTCTGTTTGTTCGACTTCTCTTACATGATAAATAAATTATGTAGAAAATATGCCTGTAAATGAGTTAATCCACTGACTGCCGAAAACCAGTCTCAAATGCACTTGCTGCACTTTAACTCTAAGCAAAGTAATATACAGAACACTAAAGAGACTTAGCAAACTCCCATTGAATATTTTAAGTTCTTGTAACTTTCTTTGGCTGTTCAGTGTTCACTTACTAAATTCAGCATCAAAGGTTGCAATTTAGGCCAGTATAATTTATTTCAGTAAGCTACAAATGCAACATACAGAATATTATAGAAGTTTATTTTAAGTGCAGCCCTCTAAGACCAGTTTGATGAGACAGACCTGGAGTCCTCTACATTTTACACATTCACTTTTAACTTGCTCAGCAATCATGAGACTACCATAATTAAACACGTAAAAGAAAAGAAAAGTACTTACAGATTTTACATCCTTAATCTCCTCTCTTAAAGAATACACTGTGTCGACTAGGCTCCTGTAAGAGAAAAACAAATAACTTAAAAGAATCTTATCTATTCATGATTAACAGATTCAAGGAAAATGCTTAAAATAACAGAACAGGTGAGTGATGGATAATAGAAATCTAAATTTCTACCAAATCTTGCTCTCATGAGACCACAACATTCTAGGTTTGGAAATAGAATTGTAATTTTATTTCTGATCCTGTTGTTTTTATGGATATATTTAGTTTCATGCATTAAATTGAGCCAAAAATATCAGTAACATCATAAATGAATATCCCAGATAGTTCTTAATAGTTGTTTCTTAAAATGACAGTGTGTTATGGTAGATATTGTCTTCAGTCTCGAAAAGGAAAACTCATCTTTTGGCAAATCACCCACAACATAATCGTTTACTACTGTATTAGATTGAAAGAACACAATGGGCATAGCACTTCTTCTGGATTTATCCAAACGGCCACATACACCTTCTGACTGACAAAAATTCCACAAAATACTGTGAATATCTACTATTTTTATTCAATAAGATTGTGATTACAGAGACGTGGTTACTAACATTTTTTACAGGCATTTAACCCAAAGTTACAGGGGATAAAACAAATCCCTTAGCAAAGAAAATGTTTACACTACATTGCACTTTTATTATTATTAAACACTGACAAAGGAAAAATACCATTTCTAAGTCACTATCACTCGTATCAGATTACATGAAAAGTAGAAACGTTTTGGTCAACCAAATATGCCTCGTTGCCCCTGTAAATCATAGCTTATTCTAAAAATTATGTTCACAATGTATTAGGAAAACGTGAGCTTCACAGAGTGTAAACATGTGGGCTTCCTAGAGCTTATTATGCTCTGCAGGGGTTCATCATTATAATATACACCAAACAATTGATATTCCACAAACCAAATAAAACACATAATTGAACTAATATCACAAAATTCCACAAATGATTTTTTTTCTAAATTTCTACTTACTTCTCTTCAACCACGATTTCATTTCCTCTTTGACTCTCGATTATAATCTTCTCATCTTCGGCGATAATTACGTGGGGGGCGTCAGGTTTGAACTTGAAGGCAGCTGTAAAGAAAATAATTGTATGTTGTAGAGCAGGACTTGAAATATGCTGTAGGTCGCATATAGGAGAAAATGGACAGTCTCAGCGCTTTTCCCAGCCATTAGGATGAATTGATGATAGGGGCTTTATGTCCTGCATTTATGCACTTGGTAGGCTAATTAGGACAGGAGGATGACAGGGCAATGAGGCAACGGGTCCCAGCCATTAGTCATACTTGTGTTTGTTTGTGCATCATGCATGTGCCTAATGACAATTGCATATTTTAGCTGCAAATTAGCAGCTGATGTACGGATCTCACTCAACATTTTCCAATGTGGCTAATGGCATTTTGGTGCTAGGAAAAGCACTGATTATTGGTGAGGAGGTACTACAACAGTACAACACAAAACACATGGAAAAAATAAAATATTGAAGAGATTCAAGTTGTTAAGTGCTGTCATTGAAAAGATAGTCAACAATACGCTCTTAAAATAAATTTGGACGATAAAATGTTCATGAAAGATATCAATACAATGAACAGGTATCACCCCATGGGAAAAAATGAACTGATGACAGGCCTATAGAATATAGACAATTTGAATTTCCCGTGAGGTAACAAGATATTAGTCCTTTAGAACATAATTTCAGATTGTAAAGAGTCAATACCCTGCCTTTCTCATATTGAGTATCCTGAAATTAGTATTGAATAGATGATAGAGACCTACATTTCAGCCCCAAAATTTATTGATTTTTATCATTTTAGTGATATCAGCTTTTCAATGACAACACTCAAGACTACCACCACCATTGTCCACTGAGATAACCACGGATCATCGTGATCTGAAGAATATTTGTCAACATCTGACAACCAAACAATGAAATAATATTCATAAATACATTTGAAAAACAAAATAAAAGCACAAAGACACAAAAAGACACTACTTAAGAAAAGCTCTTGTAAACCCTAATAAGCAATGCTGAAACAAAAAAATCAAATAAGTTGAGAAAAGATTGACAAAAACAAACAAAAGCAAAATTCTCAGCTCTATTAGACAAAACTCAAAATTGGAACTGACTACTAATAACTAGTAATAAGACTTCAAATGACTGATAACTAGTACCATAGTTTCAAATATGAATAGCACCACATAAAGTAAATCATCTGTTAAATGTAGGGCTACAAATAAAAAGTAACAAATATATATGCAACTTCTATCTTTGGAGAAAGGAAGTCAGTCGGCGACCAACGCTGCCATTTAAAAATAGATCATTTTAAGCCTACACAACACAAAGAAACAGAATGCGTCCACTTGAAACTTGCAGACATTGTGTACGTATAAACAAAAATATGTAGACATTAAAAATTGAAAGGTAAAACCAGCAATTTTACTCTGTCTGCAACCTTTATAAACGGCAAAAAGAAATTACTTAGAACACAAAAATCTAAAGCAAAAAAATAACCAAAATGGAAGTGTTTTCAAAAACAGCACAGCACTCTCTACACAACATAAGAAGTGAAATTAATAATTTTTAAGAAGGAGACGTACCTTTATCCTCAACGTTAGTTTGCTAATTACATTCGAAAACACAAACAGCAAGAACGCAAGACCACTATTTTGGGGTTACAGACGATAGTTGGGGGAAGGCTATGGCTTTTACCCCCCGAGACAAACTTTTTTTCATGCCCAAAGCGTCGATGAACAATTTTGCGGTACCCTAGCTGCAGGCAGAAAAAAACTTTATTTTCATGTGCTGAACAAACCTTTTTTTTCAGTGTCAAGTGAGCAACAAACTTCTTTTTCCACCGAAAAGCCATAGCCCCCCTCCCAAAGATCATCTGGTCGGCCCTTAATCATGCTTTCATTACTGATATGATTAGTAAAATACATTTACTTTTCATCATCATAGGGTTGAATCATTCTTGTCTAAGCTTAAGAGATTGCCAAAAACTCTATGTTTGACAAAAATATTAGTAAAGATCAAACAACAAATGTAATATAATTTCATACTTTGTCGTTTATTATCAATATATTATTGGTCAGTTGTATTACAAAGGGATAGTAATGGCGAATGTTGTTTTATGAGATTCAATACTACTCCTCAAAATACATAAACGGCATTAAAACAATTTGAGGACAAGATACATAGACATTTTTTTGTCTTTTGCTTACAAGAATTTACAAAAGAACTGTAACAATATCCTACATCGCCATTGCAAACATGTCTTGAAAAAAAAAATTAAATAAAAATGAATCGTATACATGTATATCAATTTGATGCACAATCCACAAAAAATCATGTATTTCAAAGTTGTTTGTGGTATACATAATACATACAGCGTATTTGTTATATGGTGTACATTTTCGTTACTATGGCAACCATTAATCACAAATATATTGCATATAATACGTTGCCTAGCAACCTATTTTAAAAATACATGGAAGTATACATTGTTTAGTTGAATTTCTTACAAATTACAGATGGAATCGTTTATAAGCATAACAATCATAGTATACGGGACTAGAATAAACATTTGTACATATATGACAATAAACCTATACACAATTTACACACCCACCCCTATGTCAAAGACAATTTTCATCAAGATTTTATTCTCTACATAGCTTTTATATATATGTGTTAATCGTAGTTTAATACAAAATATTATGACTAAAAGTTAATTTTTCGTTACTTATTTAAAGTTTTATTACAAAAGAGATGCGAAAAATTATATATTCAGTGGGACAGACTTAAACTTTGGTCTGAATGGGTATTTTCAACATTGTTCAGACATTGTTAAGGAAATATAACAAAGTAACATTATTTCTGACATCCATTAGGGCAACATATAATTGATTCTTAGCTTCGCGGACCCGCTGACACAATAGATTTCCTGCCGATGGAAAAAAAATAATTTTTTTTTTGACATTATAAAAAATTTTTTTTAAACCTTTTTTTTTGTCCTACCGACCGACCCTAGAAATAGTACCTTGAGAGAATCCGAGAAGCTGAAGATCAATTATGTGCGGCCTTAGCAGCTGTTCATATTAGCGACAAAAACAAGAAAGGATTATTTAATCAATGTGATTATGATTGATAACAATGAAATAAAGCTATATTAAATATAAAGTTGTATTATGTTATAAAAAGCCCCAAGAGCCTTCAGTAAATACATCTAATCTGTTAAAAGTGCAAAATTAGATAAATTGCTAATTTACGCACCTCTACAGAAAATGAAGTAATTTATTAGAGAAATTATTTAAATTTTCACTTCTAAAAGTCAGAAGGGCATAAATGACAAAACTCTTTTAAATTGATTTTTAATATGAAATTCATATTATGGAAACGGTTCTGAGTGCAAAATCAGTTCTCTATAATATATCGAATAAGCTATGCTATCATTTTAAAAAACAAATATTTTTATAAATTGATAGCTCACTGGTAACTTTGAAAATACAAAAAGGCAAGCAATGAAATTTCGGGCAAGAATTAAAGTAGGACGGTAAAGGAAGCATTAAAATGGGAGCACTTATAAAAATTCTAATTAAATTTTAAATTGGTCACAGATACAGCAGGAATGTGTATGAAATGTTCATCATAATCAGTAAATTACACTTCTAAGTAATAGATTACTTAATATTAGCAACACCTTAATAAATCTAAGGTTATAATGCAAACATCTTGTGTCTCATAACTGGCTATGCTTTGGTATATATCTGATTAGCATTTAATAAACTCTCAGGATTATTATAGAGATTTAAAGATTATATCGGGATAACAAGGTACGCTGATGGTCTCAAATTTAAACTAAGGAATTAAGTTGGGTCGATACGACTCGTTAGAAATGAATACGAAATATCGCAGAACCTTGATTTCCATCGACGCCATTAAATCATAATATATTTTAGATTTGATCAATCATCTATTAAAATTTAAAATGTATTAATAATTATGCATCGTGAACCAAATACCCATAATTACATGTAATTAATATAAATATAAATTATTATAGTTATCTTAATTTAATATCAATTTAATATGAATTTATGTAAACTTTAGGTATTTCATGATTAATACAGTATACCAATACCCAAAGGACAGTTTCACCACACCCAGGTATTGCCATAAAACCCCAATAATACGGTCATAGGACAAATATATCACATACTGACATACATAACATACAACGATTCTCGCATCTCATTCATATATATACAAAACTAATGACTAGCGGTCAGTAGCGGACACTACGGAAAAACTGATGCTAATGCAGCGGACTAACGAAGCTAATAAACAGCCTATGTAGCGCAAGCAGTTTGTTGTGGGAGGGGTGAATACATCTCTAGATGTATTTACTTTGATATCGTGAGGATGCTGGAAACTGGCGAACATTATTTGATAACAAGACATTCATGTTAATAATACAGCAATTTCTGAAAAAGCTTCACAGTTTTAATGCCTTTACCAAAATCTGTCATAAAGAAAAGTAAGAAACAATATAAGGAGGGTAAAAGAGCCCCAAAGCTATTGAAAGAATTGACGAACCCATGACCTCAACATTTATTTCCTTGGCTATCTTACTATGACTTAGAAACGAAGATTATCAAAACATAATTAAAATGGTTCTGCGACGAATCTGCGTTAAATGTGCACACAAGCTGATTTTTCAAAAGTTGGTTTCAGGAATCAATTAAATAATTTTATATGGTTGTTTAACATTCATTTGGGATATCTGAGACTTGCCAAAGGTTTTCAGAACAATTGCAGTTATTCTGAATTGTTCTGGTAGACACAGAATTTACATATATATCGTCACCAAGATTTTCTCAAATCATCATTGAAAAAACTTCTTCTATTTAAACAAATATCATTTAATCATTTGTTTCGTCTATTATTACCCAAAAGCACAATATCCTCAAAAACTGTCAAAAAATTGTTAAATAAAGATCTAACACCTGAACCCAGTGATTCTCACAGATGAAAGAAATTCATGGCATGGTTTAGTTCAAAATGCCATTGTCCGTATTTTAGAAAAGATATAATTTTATCATTCTGAATAAGCCTTTTATTGAATCTTATATCATAGAATAACTAATCTTTTGTTGGCTTTATGCAACATTAAATGAAAAGACATGAGAAAATTGGTTGAAGGGCGTGACTTGGTGATAAATGAGACAAAATTCAAAGAAATTCATATTAAATAATACATGGATAAAATAACCGCTGAATCAAAGGAATGACGAAATTTAAATTGAACAAAGCATAAAAAAAGTTTTTATCCTCCAGATAATTCGATCATATTTCCAATAATCGTGATTTGAAAGGATACGTCGAACAAAATCTACCTCAAGGTAAACATAGGTCACTTTCGTGCCAAAGGTTCAATTCTGGTTGTGTCCTAACGATGAAGTGTTTCTTTGTTGTAATATATATTTTTAAATAAAAGAAACTTATTCATCTTTGAAGTTTTAATTTCAAGTACTCTAAATGCTACAGGGATGATATTTCTTTGATTGTTAAACAAAATCGTGCAAATAAATGGTACTTCTCAAATGCAGCTCACCTATATGCTTTCAATATCCTCACTTTTTAAATATATATCATATATTTTTTAAATAAATTGAGGCAAAGGCATTTTCAAAAGCTTATCTTCTTTTAGAATCTAAACTTTTCAGATTGATTGAATAGAATAAAAAAAAGAAGAAGAATTTTTGACTTAGTATCTTTAGCTGCTATCAGTGGCACTATTATAGTGGATATATCATTCTATTTCTACGAGAATCAGGAGATTGTGAATCCACAGAAGTACAGAATCTACACTTTTATATTAACTTATTTATTTTGCATAATCATTTTGAACTGACACTATTGGACCAATAAATGCACGGACAAGAAGTTATACTGAAACACATTGCAACATACAAACTCAATCTATTTACAGACATTTCCAGATACAAGTTAGCATAGAATATATTATATAGGCACCGCCCAATACAATGTCTTACAGTGTCATTCAGCTATTATCAGTTATAGATGCGAGAAATGTAAAGACAGACTTTAATTCAGGTAATAGTAGCAGGACACAAAAAGTTATCCGACATCAAATTTCATAAATTTTCTGATTAAAACAAAAAACATAGTATTTTAGAAAGCATATACTGGATTTTGAAAAAATATCAGAATTACACATACATATAAACTGTAGGATTGCATGCTCAATCAAAGAACAGAAGTTATACATTTAATTTTAAAGAAGAGAAACACAGTACCCGTAATAATTATATCATGAGGAAATTTTTAATCGTATTTGACTTCTAATATTTAAACACGATGTATTGAGAAATAAAATTCTTAATTCTGAAGTGGAATGGTTCATTAAGGTCAACATTTAATCAAAGGCAAAAAAATGTTCGCTGAAAAGTTCAAAACCTTTGTCTTCTAATAATGCCAGATCAAAATATGCATTCTCAATAAAATTTCAATGAAATGATTCTTTTATCAGCGATTTATAAATGACACCATTCTCGCTAATTAAAGAGACAGAGAATTAAAGACCGTCATAAACATTCACGCATCTTTTAGCATCATCATATTTCATTTATTCAATCGTAAACATCAATTCAACTTGAGGCATAGCAGTCATTTTGCATTTTAAAAGGTTGAACAGTTCAGTATAAAGGGTATTGCAATGACCAAAATTTGACCAACACTACTATTATGTAAAGCATAGTGTTTGGCTATTAGCATACAAACCATGCTGCTATGTGGTGCTATAAAGCGGATGAAAGCTTCTTCATACAAAAACAGTCAAATGCATGTACACCAGCAGTCAAAAAGATTTGCACAGTACTCAGTGATGGAAATGCACTATCAACCATTGCAAAGCCACTAAGTCTTAATGAACGGATAGTCAGAGTATTATGAGAAAATAAAGACTTTTAGAATGTTCAGCGGAAACCTTTTCATTTTGTCGCCATGTATGAGAATTTTAAGTACTTACTAAAACTTTACTTTCTTCAGAAGACTTTTGAAAACTTCGTACAGAAATTCCACGAAACATTTTTGATTTTAGAGAATTTTTCTGGGATAGTCAACGTAACACAGAGAAACACTTGAAAAAATTCTGGATTTTCAGTTTTTTTATAACTCTGAAAACTGTGCAAATCCCTTGACGGCCAGCCAGCCATGACAACAAGCTTCAGAGTTCCAGTTTATCACAAAGAGGTATATATAGTTCAGTCAATGATAACAAAAATACTAATTATATAAATGTAAGTAGGTCAGCATTGAGGGTACAGTGCACTACAATTGTAATACAATGTACCTATTTTGCTGAATAGTGTAAGCTCCTAGACAGCCCATGAACACCGAAATAGACAATCGAATATAAAAGACAAAAGAAAATATAAGGCAAGCCGTGTGCAGATTACGGACTACTAAGTGTCGTCTCACAATGGTTTGTATTATGACTGTATCTCGTTTTCAATTTCAATGTCGTCAATTGGATATGGACAACAGTTATTGCCAGATATTTGGCCCGTCTCGGTGATTGCTTTGAGAAATGAATTATTTTGCGATGCACATCGTTTAAGAGGTCTTTGCAAGAAATCATTATCATTTTAATATTGTATGTTAGAATTTCGTAAGTTGTGTTGTCATCTTCAGTTTCAGCAAAAAAATAATTTTAGGTTGTTGTCATTAAAAAATGTGCTAGGTTTTCATGTTATCATATTCATTTTTTACCCACATTTCTCATAACTAAATTTTTCTTTGTAATGTTTGAGATTGTGGTTAGAAACTACATTTTGCTGTGGTGGTTCTAATAATAATATGGCATAGATTCTTTGGATTGACATGAAATACTTATATAATCTATAAATATATATAAACCACATAAAACATCTTTTTTTCTTCACAAAATTACCTCGAGTAAATTCAGTTATAATGTATATGAAACATTGCATCCACTGCATTTCATACAGATGGGAATACTGTTATAAATATACTGGCTAATCTTGCATACCAATACAAGTATGAGCCTTGTTGGAGATTTAAATGTACGCATGTCAACTAATTTGGCTGAAACATATATGTGTTCTCACAAACAGACAAGACAAATTGTATATATTTTGGAAGATTGCTACATTCAAAGTACATTTAAAGTTATATTATGCATGTCTTGAAATATTGTTATACAATTTAAATGCATGACTGGAACATTTATGGATGGTACATAAAAAGGACACCATTGGACAGGATGATAATAGGATGGATTAATCCGAAAACTATGGAAAGACTTTGAAATGATGGAAAATTTGTCATTTTTACTCAGTTGTTTTGAAAATTTCTGGTAAAACCAAAATAAATAATTTTACAGGCCATTAAGAATGAAATACAGAGTGGCTCAAAGGTTAAGTTTCCTTATAATCCTTTGCAATTTTACAATTTGGAAACTCCTGTCATTCAAGAATGCTATTTATCACAGTTTCTGTGACTCTTTTAACTTCTGACCAAAATATTACGTATCTGAACTGTTTTGAAAATTTTAGATTATAACAGAGCCTAACAGATTATTCAATTGAAATAAAACACTAAAACTTCTGGGACAAATAAATAGCAGTTTCTGAAACTAAAATCTTAAGTTCACCAGGAGTTTATATAATTTTTGTAGTGAATTATGAAATTAAACAGCTTTAAAATACTGGATTGCAAGATATTACGAATCGAAATTATGTCTTTAGTTAACCAGCCGCTAATGGGTATGATGGACCACTTTGAGACGGGCACAACAAAAACCAGTAGCGAGACAATCGGGCGACAAATTAGCCGCCCCACGGAGTAGTCCGGCATCTGCCACGCCCCTTCCAACTCCCCTCAGCTTACGCAGGTCCACTGCAGCGGGTACGGGAGAAAAACAAAGCAGCGCAAGTTAGTATAACTATTATTTAACTATTTTAGCATGACACTGTGTCTGATTAGTACAAGCGTTATCCAGCACCATTCACATTTCACATATATATCACTCTTTTATTCAGTTTTCCACTTGCACACTCATCACATTCATTCCACATGTTTCAGATACTTCAAGAACGTTCAATTACATGAGAGTATGTTCATTTTTTGCAGAAAATTGTCATAATATCCCTATTGTCTCCTGTAATCAAAGCTTCATTAGCTTCACACAATTGTAAGTACAAAATCTTTCACTTTGCCAGCCAGTTTCATGAATTTTCTGTTTATTGGCTTTCAAAATCACTGTCTTTAGCAGCTGCTGTATAGTTTTCAAAACAATCAAATATATCACAAATATTTTGAACCAGTTCTATTGCATGGGTGAAAGGACCGTTCAATCAGAGATTATTGAAAGATCTCCAGGTTATTGAAATGGCCCTTCGACATATTTATTATTAGTAATATGTTATTATGCATTCACACAAGAGTACCATACCATAGTACATATAAATATGCAGAACAATTTCACCATTTTTGCAAGTCTAATTGATCAATATGTGAAGACAGGTACTGTCTTAATTTTGCCCAAAATTTGTTATGAATTTGTCATTCATTTAAGAATTTTTCAAAGGATGTTTTAAAGAACTTGGAGAATTTGACTTACAGAATTTTGTGAGAAAACAATGCCATAATAGCATTGGCTATTAAAATTAATAGTGAATGAAAATTAGAATAAAAGAAAAAAATTAACATTTTATTTATTTCACATTTCTTGAATTATTGGCACTTTTTATAAGTTTATGAAACTCCACTACCCAAAATCATGACATCTCATTTTGACTAGTCATCAACAAACCAATCAATTAGATTTGCTTTTTTAACGGCTATCCTGGAATATGGCATACACAATTCACAATTCATACAGAGTGGCAACATTTACAATCCACGATTCCACATCAATCCAAGGCGGACAGGCAGAGGCCTAACCAATCTAAGACACATTCATGAAGCTGTAGACAGACAGTCAGACCCTAGACAGTCTAATAAACAATCAGACAGCCTCAACAGTTCAAGACATACATGGCTATACACAGATGTAGTGCAGTGAGGGACCGTTCAGAATTTATGACAAGGGTGGGGTGGGAGTGTTGTCCACTGTAGGGGTAAAATTGATAACTACTTTTTTCTTGCAGTTATTATACCTCCCAACTTCACAACAGATAGCACAATTTCCTTAAGATGAAATTGATTTATGATGAAATTAAAAAAGAAAAAAAAATTCCCAAAAATATTTTTTTTTCAAATTTCACGTATTTCAACCCACTAAACTTAAAAGGTAATAATAAGTTTCTACTGGTTCAGCAAAACACTCAACCATTAAAAAAAATTTGGAGGAATTGAAGAAAATACATCGTACCACCACCCATACCCTTCCCTACGACATAAATTCTGAACAGTCCCAAATGTGACATAGCATTGTTTACATGGCATAATAATAATTCACATAGCATTATCATAGATCGTGCTGTTACTTAATTTTGAAGCTGTTTGTTATGGGTATGCTGTTCATCCTTAGTTTCCTAAGATCCACTGAGAAGCATTAAAAGAAACAGGGAAAACTACATTAGTCATAGAACATACAAGAACACACGTCACACAAGCATTTAGTCAAGCATTTGAGTCAACAGTCAAGCAATATCAAGCATACGAGTCGAGAATAGTCAGAACGAGTCCAGACTCAAACATTCAAAACAGACAAACATATTAACATTCCGAATTAATCGGTCCAAGTGCCACAAGGTTGTGCAAAGGATAAAAGATATTGGAGGAACTTGAGGGATATATCTGGAATTTTTTTTGGAAAGATTGCAATAGTTTGGAGGGTTACTGGAGTCCTGAGTTACATGTCATCAAAATAGAGTCCACATTATTTTGTAAATAAGTTAATTCCAAGTTATTTCTAAAAAAAAAGTTGGCGACCATACTGGCCAACTGACTTGGTTGTAACTTGTAATTTAGCTGTATGTTGCTAAAATAATTGGTAAAATAAAACTTATCAGAAGGGTAGAACTGATGGTTTTTGATTTGTTTTGGGGAAAATAGCCAAACCAAACTGTTGAACTTGTATCAAGACTCGAAAAAGAGTACTTTATATTGAAGGTGGCACTGGACCGGGTCAGACATTCAGTAGTGTAGCCAATGGATTATAAATACACATATGAGGGATAAGGAAAAATGTTGTGAGTCCAGGAGAAAGAATGGGTCAAGGGTGGACATCACCTACCTTGGTTAAGGGGTCGACCGGATACTTGGGGGGGGGGGTTGTGGATTATCCAAGATCACGCAACAGGGCCAAGTGAAGGACTCAACCTAACGGGGTTAAGATTCAACTGGTTGGATACTGTCTCTTGAGACAGAAGGAAATAATTGCAAGGAGGAGTGGGCAGAAATGTAAAATGGGCCAGTTGGCTGATGGCTACACCACTGGGAACATTCATGCAGGAATAAATTATACATTTTCCATTAGCATACTTGTTGCATCCTATGCATATGCACATAACGTGAAGTCGCACACAAGTTATGTATTAATGGCATACAATTAACATTTAACAGCAATCTACCCATAAATATTTGGACAGACTCACACACACAGCAAACAGACAAACACACAATGCAATTACAAACACACCCAGAAGTGATTAAAGATAGCCAAAAGCCATTGACAATAAAATGGATACAGAGAGAACGAACAATTTACCTGTTAGCATGCTTTAGTGTCAGGGTGCATTCCAAACTATGCTAATGTTCACTAACAATATTACGTTAAAGCTACATCAATATCATCATGAGAAGACCTTGTATGTTATGTGTAAAGTTGTAAATATTTTGATAATGTGTTTAGTAATTGATAAAGGAAACATAGTTTGATATGTCAGCAGTGGTTCAAAGAAATTTCTAAATTGTGTTCACAGTAAGACGAACATTGAAATTACTCAATAGCCTATAGCCACCGAGAAACATATATTTATATCTATGGGACAAGAGGATTGCATAAATTTCTTGCTACTCTTTGAATGGCTTGTACATATCAACTTCGTATTGTTGAGTAGTAAAATGGCACTTCAATTGTCAATGTGTTGGCATTTTCAATATATCAGGTTCCACACATTCACGCCCAAAAATTGATATGCTCACGTGAGCTTTCATTCTTGTACCTGCTCATAGGAACTTTTTGTCCTTCTGTCCGCTAACAGGAGCTTTTCATCCTAATATTGGCGAAAAGGAGCTTTTCGTCCTTGTATCTGCTCACAAGAGCTTTCATTCTTGTAAAATATGCTCATTGGAGCCTTGAAGTCTTGTATCTGCTCCCAAGAGAATTTTGTCATTCCTTCTGCTCGCACAAGCCTTGAACCTGCTAACAAGAGCTTTTCGTATATTTTTCGTTTTATCTGTTCATAGGAGCTTTTCATTCTTGTATCTGCTCACAAGAGCTTTCATCCCAGTAAAAAATGCTCATTGGAGCATATTTTACAAGGAGTCTTGTATCTGCTCCCAAGAGGATTTTGTCGTTCCATCTGCTCGCACAAGCCTTGAACCTGCTCACCAGAGCTTTTCGTATATTTTTCGTATATGCCCAAAGGAGCTTATCATCCTCCGATCGGCTCATATTCTTTCGTTCTTGAATCTGCTAAAAGAAGCTTTACATCCTCGTATCTGCCCACAAGAGCTTTTCGTCTTGGTATCTAATCAAAGTTGCTTTTAGTCTTTGCATCCAGGTATTGGTCAAATCTTATGAAGACCCATGGCAATGCTTAACACACTTAACTGATAATGCATTTCAGTATTTGTTTCTGATAAATACATCATTGCTGCAAACTTTCAGGTAGACGTGTAAAGAGACGAATGTAGACATCTTCTGGAGTCTAAAAGTCGCTTATTGTAACTTAATTAATTTGCAGCCACGCATAATTGTGTATTTTCTCCCTGGATTTTCTCGAGAGTAAATAAATTAAGTACACAAAGGATGTAAGCCACAGCACAGGTAATTCTTCTTGCATAAGGAGCAAAAGGCCACATTAGACAAGGCATTATAGATGACTTTGCATTTGTAATTGCTACGAGAAAAACTTTTACGGAGTTCGGTCAGGTTGCAGGTGTACTGTTGCTGATGCTCTCCAAATTTGATGATGGCATTATAAATAAATATATAAATATAAACTTGTTACGTAGGCAATTCTGAAAGTTGTTAAAAGTCACCGAAGACTCGAGATTTTCGATGACCTTTGAGTAAATACGCCCATGTTAATTGCAAGAGTTGTCATATATACTATAAATATTTTATAAATGCATTGCAAGAATATTGCAAAGTTTGTCAAATTGGCATAACACCAAAAAGGTGTTGAACACATTGAAAAACACACACACACACACACACATCATAAGCCAATAAACATTATATACATACAATAAGCCAGTAACAAATACACAATCTTCTGCTAGACTATGGACAAATAAACAACATTTATACTCACATGAATTGATGGTTTGCCGGGCTTTCGTACTTGAACAATATGCTTCTATTACTTTCAATAAATCTGAATCGTCTTCTAAGTACCGCGTATCATCTGAGAATGGAAAAGCAAGTAAATAAAGTGTTAAAGGTAACAAAAGATGCAATGGATGGATGAAAGATTGGGGATTTACATCCTGTATTTGTGCATGAGGAGGCCAATTAGGAAAGAAGGAGGACAAGGCAATGAGGCGAAAAGTTCTGTCATCCATCATAGGTACCAGTGAGTTGAGAGTGGCTGGATTCACAGGTACTTGAATTGTTTACAACATACCTGCAATAGACCCTGCCACTGGTGCTCTGCTCGCTACTACAGACATGTTCTGTTTAAAGAGGTCAGCTTGTGTACTCCAGAGAGCAGGAGGACTTCCAAATGATTGAAATGCCTGTGGCTGGATTCAAACCTGGTACACAGCAGTTGGAAGCTGAGCATACAACCACTGAACTAACCCCCTTTGCCTCTACTAATAGATGGACATTTTAACAATAATTTTAAAAATAAGTTTCATTCAAATATATTGGGCTGACAGAACTTCAGATCATAACCCATACAATCCATCCAAAATTATATAAAGACAATTATCAAATTGGACTAACTTTGAGCATATTGAGTTTGTTTTAAACTACACACAAAACTACTAAAGAGCGATGGAAGATATCATAATTATGTCAGTAGTGCTTTACTTTTAAAATACTTCGCACTACATCATGTGATGTTAAATATTTTCATTAAAACTATTGTCTTATACACAAGAAAATATTATTACTTATTATCAATGACCAACAGAGAATGAGAGATTATATTTTTACTATTATTCAGTTAGTGCAGGGTTAGTTAACTTCAATAACTTGACATGGAAAGAAAACAAGAGGACAAGTATGAAATCGCAATGCAGCATTAAATTAAGGCCACACATAATTGATCTTTAGCTTCTCGGATCCTCTCAAGGCACTTTTTCTAGGGTCGGTCGGTAGGACAAAAAAAAAGGTGAGAAATTTTTTTTTTATAATGTCACTTTTTTCCGTCGGCAGGAAATCTATTGTGTCGGCGGGTCCGCGAAGCTAAGAATCAATTATGTGTGGCCTAATTAATAGTGATAGTTATTAACGGTTAATCATATTAATTGTTGATGTATGTATGCTATCATATGTAAATAAATGAAAGTCCGTGTTTTAAATATCATTTATGTGAATTGATTAAAGGCAAGGTTTTACAACTAGAAGCGTTCTAGTCTGGAAGTTGAAACTTCTTGGAACTCCAGTGTTTCCTAAATTTCTTTGATCATTAGGAGGAAATATTTTACAATTCATATCAGAAAGCATCTGAAATATTTTTATCAACACAATGAAATAAAACACATTTTCTGAGAATAACATAAACGTGACTACAGTGCCAAAAAAAATTGCAAAATTTCTTTTATGAATATACAGAAAGGAAAACGATATTAGGAATTTGAATTTTTGCAGATTTATCTGTAATTGAGACAGCCTGTCTGATGTTTGAATTCTGAAAATTTGAAGCAATTCTTTAATTTAATCTGGTTTCATCTCTTTTTTCACCATTATGACCAATCCAAAATTAGTAACCACGAAACATTTTTCTTGTCTGCCTGCACAAAGACAGATGCAGACAATGGCATCATATTGTTGCCTGAGCTGCAAACAATTAAAATAAAATGAGGTGTGTACTCTGACAGTCTCTAAAGCTTTACGTCAACATAAACACCATTGTTTGCTATGAATTGATTCATGATTAAACGTCTCGTCTGTTAAACAACACAATGGTCTTTGTTGAGCCCATTGCGCCTACAAAATTACGAAGAACGAAAGAACACGTTTTTTGTCAAGAATAACTCCACACATGTTTTTATTGTGCACAGTACCCACTGATAGTGGCATCTGTAAAATAGAGAGCTTGTGATTGGAGGTGAGAAGATTTTTTTTTCACTTTTACAATTTGGTCTTCGATGCAATAAAACATTTTTTCTAATTGATATTTTGCCCTGAGTTCTGCTCTCGTACCTCTGAGACATGTTGGAACCATCTTAAGGCATGGAACTAAATAATTTTCTTCACTGTGTTTCAAAATTGATGAAGTGCAAATTAAAGTTTTGTGTAAAATCTAAAAATAAGTTGGTGAAGTAATTCTTCGGCTTTTGGTCATATGTGAGGCAGGCAAATGACATCTTACTCTTGGTTGTTAGTAGATTTTTCGTGCAAAATCTCAAATTTGATAAAATGGACTAGACCGAAATATGCCGGCGAGATCAAGACCGCCGAAACTTCGTTTTGAGTCAGCCTTTGTCGGACTAAAAACGGACCACAGATATGGTCAAATTTGAATGAATTTCGTATTGCAATGCTCGTCGACCCAGATTCAATGCCATCAATTCGGTTTTGGGCAAAAAATGTATTTGCAAAAATATGAGCTCAAATCAAGTATTGCGTTTATTTTGCTGGCGAGTGTATTTGAATATGGATTATCAATAAAACAAGACTTTCTGGTTGGGATATGTTAGATATAATGGGAATCAACATATTTTTATTGTAAAACCTGTGGACATTTCAATTTTAATTAAAGTCTGTTCTGTTTGCTTTTACTAAATGACACACACATCTCAAATCCATCCACCAACTTCTAACCAATTGTTCCTAATAGAAATAATAACAAGGAAATCACACAATTGTTAAATACCACAAAGAGCATATCTGGGATCTCAATTTCTAATACCACACATTGTGGTGGCCACAGACAGCAAAAACGTGGACATTTCTTTACTGGTGAGTATAGAATGATACCTAAATAGGATATCAATTTCATTGTGATTATTGAGAATGTAACACAAGACCATGAGTGAAAAATGGCCACCCTAATTCAGAACCTCTCTCATAAATTGAATTTTGAAACACAAATTAAACACAAGATTGTTGTGGGACACCCAAATATAATACTTGTGCTTTACACATTAAAGGAGAATCAAATATCGAGATTCTATCAAAATTTTTGAAACTTTCTTTTTATTATATCCAGTTATTTCTCATATATCTAGTATAGAGTAGAATAGAATATCTTTGTTTTCAAACTAGAAATACACTGATCAATAACAACGTATCCCAACCAGAGAGACAATTTTATTAATAATACAGATACAATAATTAACACGGTATCAAGTCAACTAGTAACCATGCCAACTGGTAACCAAACCAACTGGTAACCAACCAACTAGTAACCAACCAACTGGTAACCAAAAACCCTACAAACTGGTAACCATCCATTTTTGTGGGTTACCAAGTCGTAACCATGGATTTCAATTAATTTCATGGCCATACCAACTAGTAACCACCAAATTCTTGCAAACTACCAAGTCGTAACCAAAACTAAATAAGATTTGAAACCAAGAAATCTCTGTAAATTTAATGATTAAATAATAACATGTGCTTGTTCTGAGATAAACTATCAAAATAAAACTTATATAAATCTAAATATTTATAATTACAATGATAAAATAAAATATTGGAGATTATAAGTTGGTTACTAGTTGGTTCACTCTGAATTTCCCTGGTTACCAGTTGGCAACAGCCATTGGTTACGAGTTGGTAAAAAATTTTCTTTTTTTGGTTACTACTTGGCGATGGCCTGTTCATTACTGAGTGTCATGGTTACTACTTGGTCAGTAAAAATCAAAAGTGGTTACGAGTTGGTTTGGTTACCACTTGGCATGGTTACTAGTTGACCTGTATTCATTAACACAATTCACACTTGTGCAGCAAGCCCTGGGATCCACAAATTGTTTAAAAAAAAAGAAGAATTTTTCAATGCATTAAATATGGTTCTTCGTTCACATTTTTTTCTGTGGGATAAACCAGACTATATTACATTGCCAAAAACATTATTTTGCAATTTCAGCAATTTAGCAATGTCCACTTTTGCAGATGAATACCCCTACTTATCATGCTTATTAGCACAAGGTAGCACCTGCTGTATTTCGAATAAGCCTGGTCAATTTAGATGGATAAAGTACATAATTAACTTAATGGTACCTCAGGATGCACTGTCAACATTTTTGTATGTATTCATTATGTTGGACGGTAAATATAGCGAACATGGTTGTCAGTCAATTAAGTCATTAAAAGTCATTAAGAGTGGCTTTGTGTGTTTTAGTGTGTCTTATTACATTATAGACTTCAGGTGTAGGTTTAGTGTACGGAATAGGCAAGAAATTCTGTCTGATAGATAAATGATAGGGATTGATGGATAGATGATTGGGGCTTTAAGTCCAGCATTTATGCACTTGGCAGGCTAATTAGGATAGGAGGAGGCCACGGCAATGAGGTAAAGGATGATTGAAACTGCCATCCAACATGGGCCCAGGTGATCTGGCAAGAGCTGGATTCAAACCCTGGACCCAGAAATTGGCAGCCAAGCATGCTACCACTAAGGTAACTCTCTCCCCCGATGGATGATTGGGACTTAATGTCCAGTATCCACTATCCATACACTAGGCACTAGGCGAATTAGGACATGTATAAGAAGGACAAAGAAATGAGGTGAAGGATAATTGAAACAGCTGACCAACATAAGTCCAAAACCCGGTGACCTGGTGACCACAGGATCGAACCTGGGACCCAGCAATTGGCAGTCCAGCGTGCTACCAACTGAGCTCACCCTTCCCCCAGTTCTAGTGAATGGAAAGTAAGAATTCAGTGGTGCACGGCATGCGAACCAACGATTTCAGTATCCTGTATATTAATATTAGAGAGGTTTTGCTACACGTTCACGTGTGACGTATACGTGTACAAGTGCTATCTAATTACATTGTTGTCATGGAATCTCCCACGTACACGTCACACGGAAACGTGTAGCAAAACCTCTCTATTATGTACAAAAGTGCACACCGGCACAACCTTCAAACACCATACTCATGAACCTTCTAAATCAGTAAGATGGATAGTCAATTGGGGTTTTAGGTCCTTTTTTTATGCGCTAGGCAGACTAATTAGGACAAGAGGACATGGCAATTAGGCGAAAGATGATTGAAACAGGTGACTTGGCAAGAGCTGGATTAGAACACGGGACCCAGCGATAGGCAGCTCAGTAGGCTACCATTGAGCTTACCACAACTCCCTATTCTGAATCAGTAAATTCACATTGTCAAACATGTGTTAAACACTTAAAATCTTTACATTGTACCATGCTTATACAGTTTGTACAACATCACTGTCACAGTAGAAAGTTTCTACGAGTCAAGAATTAGTCAATTAAATCATTAACCAGAAAACTAGGAGTCCATGGACTTGTAGTTATTTAGTAGAGAGAATTGACGCACTGATAGCATATTAGATTACAGTTGATACCAAGAAATATACACAGTTAATCACGAAACACCAGCAGAACAAGATAGATTTGAAAAGCCAACAGAATTATAAATTCTAACAGTCCGTGCAACGTTTTATTATTTCTCAGAGATCAGGACTTAGTCAGAAAATTTATCAGAAATAATAAAAGCATCAGAACGAAGGAAAATGAACTAAGATAAAGTTTCTATCAAGTAACGTATCATGAAAATTTTACAAAATTCAAAATTGTAAAAAAGGTGACAGTAAATGGCACTTCAAAGCCAAAATTGTGGAGAAATGGGAAAAAATTGCTATATAACATTGATCTATCTATGGGGTTATAGGATAAATGATAATATTATTGTGTACCAGCATTACCACATCATATGAGAGGCAACCTGTGCAAATTAAGTTCTGTAAACCTAATTGAATAGAAATGCCAAGGTGACGAAGGACATAAGTGTCAGAATCAAATCCCCATTTAATAAAAAAAAAAGTTTTTTGTGGTTTTATTTTTTTGTGGCAACTATCGTTTTGTCTATGAACATCTGAATTGGTCAGTCTCTTGGTATATATGATACCTTCATAAACTTGTGCGTATAGAAATTTTAGAAAAAAAAGCATAAAAACAGTAGATTCTTGTTTGCTTAAACAAATTCTGTCTGATTATAGAACCTAAATATTGTGTTTTCCACAATACAGACATCACAAAATATGCGAAGGTGACATAGTCATACGATAATATGTTGATATTTGTCAATCATCACCTTAGCAACCCTAAACAAACAGGATTCACAGAACTTATTCAGCGATGTTTTAATTACTAGTTAATTAATAATTAATTACAAAAAAATTAACCTTGTTAACACCATCACAACTCCTATAGGGGGTTAAACACTGTTAATCTATCTATTAAGAGGATAGTAAGATAGGTGGTTGTTGTTTCAGTAGGCTGACAAAACAACACAAAGAGATGATGATAATAAAATAAAACAAAAATATACTAACGGCGCTTGTAATAATAATAATCATCTTCAGAATGGGCACGTTCTGTCATGGCAAAAAATGCAGTTCAAAATTAAAACAAATCAATTGCAAAATGAAAATCATAGCTATAGACCAATATGTGCAGCTGCCCTATTTACGGATGAACAATTTAAGTAATATTTCCAGATGGATACTGATGACTTAGGAAATATTTCCAGATGGATACCTAACACTGATGACAGTTTACCAATCAAAATATAAGTAGACTGAGCCAAATATACAGGTTTAAATACACAAATACCTCAGTCTGAATTGTTGAAAATACACAGAAATAATGATTTAAAATTTGACAACTTCTATAAATTTACAAAAGATGCAGTCCCATGCATTATTGGCCTATGCCTAAAAAATAATCTAAGAAGTCAAAATCATAAATTTAAGAATTTAGAATAACATTTTTTTCAATGCATACAAAGGATGCAGACGTCTAAGATGAAGACGAAACATTAAATCCTTTCTATACTAGGACTAAAGATATAACTCTCTGTGTAAATATCAAAAGAAAAATTTTGACAGGTGACAGATGCACATCCATATATAAACTAGAACCCTATTTAAAGACAAGTATAACAACAGACGCTTCTTTGTTGTCACTACATTTTATCTGTACAATTCCAAGTGACTAATCCCCCAAACTAACTCAGACAAGAATAGAATTATATAAGAAACAAAATCTCAACATACCTGGCTTTTTGCGGAAACTCGTTTTCCGGCTGACTTTGGGACTTTTTGCGAGGTCTTCTCTGGCCGTTAAGTTCGGTCGGATAGGGGGTGACGGTCGTAAACAGGAGAGACTCCACGTCATTTTTTGTGCGGGACTACTGTGCATGGTGTCGTTATATACCCGAGCTGTCTTGGCTTTGGATAACGTACTGACACTCGGTTGTGAAGAACATGATATCTGGAATGATAAAACACACTCAAAACAATGAAGATTGTACAAAATATTGCATGTAAGTATAGGCCAAACATATAGAAGAAAAAGAAATATTTATTGCACAAATAAGAACACAAAGGTTACAAAAATTGGTGAATTTGAAAGTCTTTGGTCCATATTCATATCTAGGGATGCATGGATATCCGGCACAGTGTCTGGTATCCGGCTGGATTTTGAAACTTGCAGGATATCCGGTATCCGGCAGAATTAGGTATTTGAACCGGATATCAGAACCGGATATTCGTCTTGGTCAAAACTTAGTGAAAGGCTAAAATTTCTATAATAAATTAAAGAGTGTTATTTGAACAGAGTAAAAACATGATTCAATCATCTCCAAAATCAAATTATTCCATCACAGAACATTATAAAAACATTCCACCAGAGGAACAGTCCTCCTGTCGAACATGGTATCTTTTGGCTATGAGAAAAAAAATTTATTATCAGCCGCAAATGCCGAAAAGCTCCTTTTTCATATGTTTATTATCCGGTTCCTACTATCCGGTTGCTATCCGGTATCCGGCAGTGTGTCTGGCCGGATTATCCGGTATCCGGCTATTTTCACTATCCGTGCATCACTATTCATATCTAACTCAAAACTTATGCAGTTCAGTAGCAAGAAAGGAAATGACAGAGAAAATTGGTGATAGAAATAACAATGGTGAGCGATGTGACAATGAATACTATCAAGAGAAATACACGTAACAGGAAAATATTTTCGATGACAAGAGAACTTTCAAATTTCAAATCCAAATGTTCATGGTTTTCAATACCTTTAACACATCGTGTGGGACTGAGCTGCAGTCTCTTCTTTCGGCAAACAAGATTATGAGATTGAGATACAGAAAAGCAGGTGCAAAGTTTGTTCAGAAGCATGTCAACCGACAGAAGTCCTTTAACCATCTGTGACAGTGACTGACTAAGGGAGTTTAAGTGCTTTACACCCCATCAGCACCAGTGTGGGCTATTTAGAGACACTATATTTGGGAAATTTATGGGAGAAGAATTTACCAAATCTCGCTATTCTCAGGAACATCATTACAGTTTGGTGATCAAGTAGTGTATCCAACAGAGAGTTCCCTCCCCAGACTGAATGAAGGGCATGATTGGTTGAAAAGGTGTGAACAACTGTGAATAAGCCAATCATGTGTCTAAGACTCTTACTCAGTTAGGAAATGCCACTTCGGTGGCATTCACTATTTCGGCTGAAACGGTAGTGTATCATCTAGAATCCTTAACAAAATAACCATCTGAAGTTCTCACCAGTCAAATAGCAGGAGCATAAATCAGTGTTTCTATTTCTAACATGTCCAGCTACAAATATCATTAATGAGGGCCAGTAAATCATATTCTATGAGCAAGGAGGATCTCCAAGATGCCAAAAATTTGTAACGCTAGAAGCCCGGCTCAAAACTGAGAAGAAAATAGCTGTAATACTTGACATGACAAATATGTTGTCTCTGCAAATGGTCATAAATTGACAGTGGACTTGAAGGAGGCATGGATCCTATTCGTCGTTAAGCAAAAACAGACATGAAAGTTGTATGAGAACTACAGAAAAGAACAGCTTATTAGCTTTGCTTCTTGCATATCTTGACAGCTCAGTAAAATGATTTATTTAGTTCAGAACGACCTGTACTGGACCTAAACCATTTTGACAGGTCGACGAAGCTTAGTCAGCACTTTCTGACCAAAATAACCATGTCCAGCATGTCAGTGAGCTAGGGTTACGTTTCAAAAGACTGACTACGGATATAATACTGTATTCATTTTTACTTAGAGATTAAGACATGGGATGGCAAATCGAGACACCGATGATCGATCCAACATTTCTGGAAGGGCTTGATCTATCATATAAGAGTTATGGAGAATAAGTTGTTCTTGGTCCAAGGTATACGATATCCATGTATAATGATTAATTGTTCACTGGAACTTACTTTTTTGACATAACATTTCAGCGTACAATCAACTCCTGAGTGTTAACAACACCAAACACAACAAGCCATCCTGTGGTTCCATTCACATGTGAACAAGGCCTCTAGCCAAAAGGCTGAAACGTTATGTCAAAAAAGTAAGTTCCAGTGAACAATTAATCATTATACATATAAGAGTGTATTCACTGGCTCTGAGGTCATATTAATCCGGTCATAGATTTGAATCCCACTCTTGAACTTAATTCTAGTCTGTCAATTACATGTGATTCAAAGCGGGAGGGTACCTTGGAAATAGTACTCTCTCTCAAGTAAAACATCAGATCCCTGGGAACACAGGATTACCAGGGTGTGATCCAATGTTTCTTGAAGCCTTTGACATCTATCCATTTATCAGATTCAAAGCAACAAAATAGATTTGTTTTACACCATTTTGTTCTGCTCCTGTGAAGGGCCTGGATTTGATTCTAGTCAGTGTATATTTTACCATGCATCGGCGCAAAAAATGTCTTAAAAAATAAAAAAAATACAGGAATCAGTATGATTTTTTCCGAAAAATGGGAAATTATAGCAGGACAAACAAATACGGAAATTACAGGAAATATAGGAAGAGTGGGCAACCTGGCACTATAGAAAGCATAGATACACTTCGAAGGCCGCAGACCGCACAAAACATTATGGCAATCATAACTACCTTCATGCATACCATACAAAAAGTACAGAATAATGCACAATGATCACCAGAAATAAGAAACTTATAACACTTAATTATTTGGCAAATACCCAGTTCAGTTACAAAACAATAGTCAAGTGATTACCCCTATCAAGTTAGCACACCTATGTTATTAATTGACTTAATAAGCGATAACATAGGCTTACAACTCATCAATGGAAATTTGAGAATGACACAACCATGGATGGAGTGTAACACAACCTCTGCAATTAAGTTCTCCATTACAGTAGACGTATGAGCTGCTAGTGGCCATCAGTGAACTCACAGCAAGCACTATCAAATATTATGTCATTGAAATGAGGTGTGAATTGGTCATTGGGTAACTTGTGACCTCGTTGGTGAGTAGTTTGACTTGGTCAGTGACTCTGGTTAATAACATAGAAAGTATAGGATATTCCTCACTGGCTGCTTACACGTCATAGAGTTTACATTCTGTAAGCACTCGTTCATCTTCTACTGTAACTACAATAAGAATCAGCAGTTACAGAACACTAAGTCACCTTCTAAAAATCATGGTATCGCACATCACAGATTAGAAGTCCTCAACAGAATTACACAAATCCTTCCACCTGAGATGAATGGATTGATGATTGGGGATGCACATCCTGTATTGACATGATTAATCTTATGCACTTGGTAGGCTAATTAGGACACGAGAACGACAAATTTGTCAATTAGGCAAAGGATGATTGAAACTGCCATCCAACAAAGGCCTAGGTGACCCAGCAAGAGCCGGATTTGAACCCTGGACCTAGTGACCCCTCGGAATTCCGTGAACTATTGCGCTAAGTAGTGGGCCTGAGGCCCTGAGAAGATGGGTGAAATGCAATATCTTAATGATTAACAAACAATCCAAAAGGACAACAATGAAACAAGAAAAGAAACACAACACCAGCCAATTTAGAAGTAAAATAGTAAAATTCACGTACCTGTAAGGTTTGAGGTTTTGTGGGAGGGTGAGACGGGCCATGTTTCGCTTCTTGTCGAATAGCCTCAATCCAGGCAAGTTGCTGGCTACTTGAGTTACAACACACTATTCGCTTGTCTATTAGAGACCCTGTGGACAAAAGCAAGTATACTGTGGTTAGATACACCTACAATATTTCTTCATGGATCAACAGACAGGCAGAATAAATGTTTCGATCATTAAATACTGACAATGTAAGACATACTATTAGCATCTTACGAACAAACTAGAACCAGAGCCGTAAGCGATTTGTCAGTTTATGTGAAATTATCAATGTGTGCATGTTGGTATTGACAGCCTGCTTTATAGGTTTGATCTTTACTGGCAGACATCACAAATGAATTTGTGGCAACCATTTTGGCAGCCTTTTTGGATTTCTCCAAATGTTCCCGATCCATACCATGAAGCGAATCCAAACACCAAATTTCATAATGAACTCATTTAAATTCCCAGGTTACAGAAAGAGTAGTATAATGGTGCTTACCTGATATTTGGAAGGCATACGTTATATGGTCAACCTCAGAATCTTCTATACTTTCTACAATCATTCCACTGACTGGAAATTTACCCTGAAATCACAAAATCAAAGACTGTTATAGATTGTCCTCAAATTAGAATCCGAAAAAGCACAAATTTTACCTTGAAGGGGGCCGTTTGCAGATTTTATCTAACATTAAAAAACTGTTACAAAACAATTATTTTAAAATCCTATGTATATCTAACAAATCTGCCAAGGAAATCAATTTCATTGCAATAATTTATATGCAATTTTTTCATCTTAAACTTGAAAAGAAGAGTCCTGCAATGCATATAATGGTTTTCGCAGCATCAAATGTGGTTTCTTTACACATTAAAAAGAAACAAATGTCTTGTTATTTCGAATTCTACAAAAATCCAGGTACAAAAATATTACAACTGGCTAGAAAAAAAAATTAATTAAGATTACCATATAACCTCACTTTAACAATTTCAAGTTTGAGACAACTAGATGCAGCATAGGATAAGGGATCATCTGGCGCATGGAATGCTGTCCCACAGGGACGAAAAGTCGGCCCAATACGGAAGCCACAAGGCAAAAACGTTTAAATGAAAGATTAGATGAGTTTAAGTCCCCATGTCCGAGGGGGTAAGTCCCCATGTCGGAGGGGGTAAGTCCCCATGTCGGAGGGGGTAAGTCCCCATGTCGGAGGGGGTAAGTCCCCATGTCGGAGGGGGTAAGTCCCCATGTCCGCGGGGGTAAGTACCCATGTCCGCGGGGGTAAGTACCTAATGTCCGAGGGGGTAAGTCCCCATGTCCGAGGGGGTAAGTCCCCATGTCCGGGGGGGTAAGTCCCCATGTCCGAGGGGGTAAGTCCCCATGTCCGAGGGGGTAAGTCCCCATGTCCGAGGGGGTAAGTCCCCATGTCCGAGGGGGTAAGTCCCCATGTCCGAGGGGGTAAGTCCCCATGTCCGAGGGGGTAAGTCCCCATGTCCGAGGGGGTAAGTCCCCATGTCCGCGGGGGTAAGTCCCCATGTCCGAGGGGGTAAGTCCCCATGTCCGAGGGGGTAAGTCCCCATGTCCGAGGGGGTAAGTCCCCATGTCCGAGGGGGTAAGTCCCCATGTCCGCGGGGGTAAGTCCCCATGTCCGAGGGGGTAAGTCCCCATATCCGAGGGGGTAAGTCCCCATGTCCGAGGGGGTAAGTCCCCATGTCCGAGGGGGTAAGTCCCCATGTCCGAGGGGGTAAGTCCCCATGTCCGCGGGGGTAAGTCCCCATGTCCGAGGGGGTAAGTCCCCATGTCCGCGGGGGTAAGTCCCCATGTCCGAGGGGGTAAGTCCCAATGTCCGCGGGGGTAAGTCCCCTTGTCCGAGGGGGTTAGTCCCCATATCCGCGGGGGTAAGTCCCCATGTCCGAGGGGGTAAGTCCCCATGTCCGCGGGGGTAAGTCCCCATGTCCGCGGGGGTAAGTCCCAATGTCCGCGGGGGTAAGTCCCCTTGTCCGAGGGGGTTAGTCCCCATATCCGAGGGGGTTAGTCCCCATATCCGCGGGGGTAAGTCCCAATGTCCGCGGGGGTAAGTCCCCATGTCCGAGGGGGTAAGTCCCCATGTCCGCGGGGGTGTCCGAGTGGGTAAGTCCCCATGTCCGAGGGGGTAAGTCCCCATGTCCGCGGGGGTAAGTCCCCATGTCCGAGGGGGTAAGTCCCCATGTCCGAGGGGGTAAGTCCCCATGTCCGAGGGGGTAAGTCCCATGTCTGAGGGGGTAAGTCCCCATGTCCGAGGGGGTAAGTCCCCATGTCCGCGGGGGTAAGTCCCCATGTCCGCGGGGGTAAGTCCCAATGTCCGAGGGGGTAAGTCCCCATGTCCGAGGGGGTAAGTCCCCATGTCCGCGGGGGTAAGTCCCAATGTCCGCGGGGGTAAGTCCCCATGTCCGCGGGGGTTAGTCCCCATGTCCGAGGGGGTAAGTCCCCATGTCGGAGGGGGTAATCCCCATGTCCGCGGGGGTAAGTCCCCATGTCCGAGGGGGTAAGTCCCCATGTCCGCGGGGGTAAGTCCCCATGTCCGCGGGGTAAGTCCCCATGTCTATCTACGTATCTATCTATGTATCTTTGTATCTATGTATCTATTCCTTAGTAGATATTAAATGGTCACCCCCTTATCCTATCTATCTATCTATGTATCTATCTATCTGTGTATCTATGTATCTATGTATCTATCATCATTGCTTAGTAGATATTAAATGGTTGCCCCCTTATTCTTACTGGATCATTGGCTGTATCATATTGAGTATTGAACACACCCTTTTAGTCCGAGGGGGTAAGTCCCCATGTCCGAGGGGGTAAGTCCCCATGTCTATCTACGTATCTATCTATGTATCTTTGTATCTATGTATCTATTCCTTAGTAGATATTAAATGGTCACCCCCTTATCCTATCTATCTATCTATGTATCTATCTATCTGTGTATCTATGTATCTATGTATCTATCATCATTGCTTAGTAGATATTAAATGGTTGCCCCCTTATTCTTACTGGATCATTGGCTGTATCATATTGAGTATTGAACACACCCTTTTACCGGGTGGTTCGCCTACAAGAGGCGGTACATACAGGAGGAAGAAGAAGAAGTCGTTTGGCTACCCTAGCGGAAATCGCCGTAACTACTCGCTTTTAGCGGCCCCTAGCGGATTTTGCCCGAACCATTTGAGCGATGTGTCAGGCAGGCTTCACAACGCATGCATATTTTGTGTCGAAATTGATGTTTTTTCCAAGGAAAATGCCGTGCTAACGTATGCAAATAGGTGTATATGCCTAAGTTAACATGCATATAACAACCTGAGATGACATTTAAGGGAATATACAATGTCATCTTGACGAAGATGGCGTTACAAAAAAAACCCCTTCCACGACGATCACAGTGAAAACAGAGTCGGTCCTATATATACATATAGGCCGACAATTCAGCAGACATTCCACCTTTAAATGAAATTCATAATGATCATGACAATTACTGAAGATAAAACTCACCTCAAACTGGTAGCCACTCATCCTGGGACTAATTGAGAGCATAACTAATAAACCGGGAAACAATAGCAAAAGCCTCTCTTTAGTTTCGCCATTTTCAGAGTGAATACGAACAAAGCTCATATGTAGCACCTGTCCGAGGTCACGGACATCCTGGAAATTAACAAACATGACACATTGAATATAACATTTCTTCTTCACAATCATTTTAAAATCAGTGAAAAACAATCTCATTCTTACTGAGTTTGTCTCGAAGAAATAGGGGGGTACCTGTAGGTCATTGAGTCGAGTCAATCAGTTATCAGTTTCACAATATTGCGCAATTATTCGAAGGCTCATTGCCAACAGATTTTTATGAAACATTTGGAAAATGTATCACTATTCTATAGGCCATAGATATATGTCTTAAAAGCAAGAAGGACTATATCAGACCAATTAATTCTTGCATTCTAATTAAAGTTCTTCTGCTGCAACTAATACCGTATTTTCTGAATTAAAAGCACACTCCTTAATAAAAGCCCACCCCCCTCCACGAAGAACCAATTTTAATTAAAATATGACTTTATCCAAATGTTTTAATCCAAACTTTTGATGGCTCATCTCATCATTAAATCGCCCACCGGGCGCCTAACACAAACAATAAGGGTAACAATGCAACATTTAACCACCTCAAAAAAAAAATCAATGAAACAAGAATCTCGGGATTCAAAAGTGACCTAAGCTTCGATGAGTTGGCCCAGGTTCTGCATTGCTTAAATAACACAAAAATAAAATAATGTGCTCACCTGTCCTTCCCATCCTTCAATGGGACTACTCAGAATTTCAAATTCCATTTGTTTCTGTTTTCGGACTTCATTACAATGTAACTAAAAAGAGAAATTCCATATTTTCATAGCAGCATAATATCATATAGCAAAGAAACATGATTCACCAACAAATTACAGCAAAGATTGTGCAAATTTATGGCCAATCAAAACAGTAGTACTGAAATTTCTAACTTAATAATGCAAATTCTACTTACGGCTATGTCTCTGTAGACTGAAATGGCACGCTGTGTATCCCCTCTATCAACATGGCCTTCCTGAAATTAGAAATATTGTATTAATTTACTATTAATTCAAAATAAAACATGAAAGATGGTAAACCAGTTTATAAATTTTACATCATTTTCAATAAATAATGAGCAGACATAAAGACGCCACATTTCAGTTTTACTGGTTGGTAGTGCTGACAAAAAACCTAAAGTTCAGAACTTACCAAAAAATCTATGTTAATGAGAAAATTACAACAACGATCAACCACATGAAACACTTATTAATATATTCAACAAAATAACAAGAAACATATGTGCATAATCAGGAAGTAACAACAAAATTAAAAATTTTAAACATAGAAACATGAATTAAAAACTCACATCCGTATGCCGATGAAGCTCCTTCAGTAAATTGGGGTATTTGTCGAGCCTCGTGAAAGGCTTAGAGAGACTACTTGTAAATTTCATCACAGTGGTTCCATTTGACTCCATAAACTCTTGCAAGTCATCTCTGCAAAAAGAAAAGAAGAAAATAAAACATACAGTCTGTCTCATTTTTTGAACACAGTCCCCATAAAAAATCTGACAGTAAAAGCACCAAAACATCACAAATATGTGATAAACAAATTACAAAATGGCTCATCTGTCTGTGAATAGGCATATTTCTACTGTGTGACTTGTAGATGAGGAGGAATAAGACCTAACACCAGCTTGCATGTTGTGAGACAAACTGTAGTTGCTATGCTATGGCATAACTTGGGGGTCTCAAAAAGGGGGGGGGGGAGCACGCGATTCTCTTTTAGCTTGATCTGCTTGGTACAGGAGCTGCTATCAATCCAATTAGATTAAGCTGAAATACCACACACAAGTAGCAAGAAACTCATGTTAATAAAACTGCTGTAATAGACACCATCATAGACAGAAAGAATTCCTGATAGATAACTAGACCGAAATATGCTGTCGTATCTCAAGCAGTCGTTTTGAGTCAGATTTTGTCGGACTAATAGATAACATGAGATGCTCCCAGAGCCTAACAGTGAATAGTATCAAGTATAAGAAATATGAGCTTGCTCTTTCTTGCGAACATATTTTTAAACAAATTTTGTAACTTCCCACTCGCAGTGTGCCCTGGTTACAGAGAAATATGATTATTGAACAAATTAAATACATGTAATGCAAAATATGACACTCAGCTTCACCTTGCGCCAGAAATCTGAGTAGACACTTGTGTAACGGGATTATTTTTTGTGCAGAAAATTGTGCAACAGTACTTTTTCACTATATTTATCAGAGAACAGGACAAAAAGGTCAAAGAAATTTTGAACAATGGAAATACGCAACTCAGCCAGACGTATGCTGACCAGAATATATAGGATCCTACCCATGGGTATGCAAACATAGTACATACTCGTTTGTCTGAGAGTGTAACAACAGTACTTCCTACATTGTTTATTCCCAAGTGGCAAAGTCAATTAGAAGTACAGAAGACTGTTCCTCAAGCAAAAGTTTGACCATTGCCAGCATAAGCATACAATAAGCATACTATAGTTTGATTACAAATTACAGGAATAGACCTATTTGACTGAATGGCCTGAACATGGACTCCAAATAACTTTTTTGTAATTCAACAATTCTTAATTTGCTTTTCACGCATAGGAGATGTATACACTCTAAATCAGAAAAGACAACTTTCCAAATTTTAACTGAAAAAATGACCAAGTTGTAAAGCCTTGAAGTTACATTAAAAAGCACTAAAAATACTCCAGCTTGGAGACGCCTTGGCTGGACCAATCAGAGGAAATGGTGGGAAATCTATTAGCCAATGAAATTTGATGGTAAAACCTTTGTAGGTATGATCTCAGATTGTTATCATTTTTTTCCAAAATTTTAGTAGTATCTGTCTATTTTTTTTATATGTCATTTATATAGCGCGATTTATTTATATTTCAATGCACCATGGAGTCTGGATGAGGCCTTTTTTTTGTGTTCACACCAGACATTGATTGACTTTATCCAGATAGTTTTCACAGGGGCCGCGGCTTTTCCTATCTCTCTCATATTAATTTTTGGCCTGAGGGGGGCACAACTACCAACTCACTCCAATGAAGTTCCAGGACCGGGAGTCGGACCTACGTCCTCACTGCTCACAGGCCAGTTGATTCAGAGTCAAGCACTCTAACTATCAGCGTTGCATCAGGCCACAGGGGATAGGAACCACCACACCTTTAGGCAGTCAGCACACTATGAAACTTCCATCTCACATCGGTTGTCAGGGCCAGGAATCAAACCCGGCGTCCTGAAGATAAGAAGCCAAGCGCACTACAAGCTCTACAGTTCGCCTGTGGCCTAATGGTCACGACTGCTTGTCCACTGGCTTTGAGGGCGTGGGTTCAAATCTCAACCCGGGAATTCGCTTTAGTCCGAGCCCATGGGACATGAAATGGAGGCGGGGTGTATCCAGTATTCTATGCTGGGGCAACTGAAAGACCCTGGGTATCCCTGAATTAATAGGGTATGTTCCAGACTCACAGCCTTCTCATCTCATCATCAAACAAAGATCACCACAAAATAAAAGTGAAGCTCCCTCCACAAAAGATTGTGGTTGAGCTGCCCCGGCTGATCCGGGGTACACCAGCACAAGCCAAGGTCCCAACCGTTGAGCTAGTCCCCAGACCCACCTCCAGAGGGAACAAAACCATCTCATATAAGAGTGGGAGGCTGGGATCCTGTAGATTCATAGCCTAGCTGCCAGAGCAGTTCTTTTAGGTGTCATAATCATGATAACCGAGTGAGTTTCAGAGACCACTTTACTTAATGCACCCACCATTGCATTTTATTTCCTTTTGACAATTGTTACTGTTTCAGACAAAACACAATCTATAGACATTCTGCAGACAGTGTAACCACAAACAACACAAGTCTAAGTAACTGGCCACTTCCCAGTGGAACTGCAATTACCCCTGGGATCAAACTGGCATAGTGAAATTCATAAATTGAAATTCTATCGTCTCACCACATGGCATATGTGTATATGTTGTTACTCCTCGTTAACACACTTTAAAACACCTACACATTATTGCACTCTGCAAAGTGTTGCTTCTTCTTTAGAGAGAGCAAAAATCTACTTGTTCAAAGCAAATTGCTGCAATGTTGCACAAGCAGCTGGCCTGGATAGTCGGGGGGGGGGGGGAGGGTACCTGGGGGAATGCGATAATCTGAAGGGTTCCCCACTATATTAATTGTAAATTTTAGCAAAGCCAAAAAGTTCTCATCACAATGCTTAAAACATGACTGCTTAATTGTGACGATTTAATTTCCAGGGAGGGCTTGAGGTTTTCCTCGGCAGGAAATAATTTTATTTCACGGCAACGGCAACAGTATCTATTTATTTCAAGCATGCAAAGTCACCAAATTATTTTTCATTCCTAAATCAAGCAACGCCTTATTAGGAAATGCCCCTGGCAGAAATTATTTAATTGAAGATGGCCCAGAAAGAATTTATTTATTTCAATGAAACTGAGCGATATTAAATGGTCATCCCCTTAGTGCCTTTTGGGAGATAAATCAGCCAACAATGCATCAATCTCCCTTACAAACTAGAGAAACTTTATACTGCAACTTTGTATGCTGCGTGAAAGAGCTCTATGACATTTAAGTCTTAGTTCACAGCTGACTCATCATACCCTGATGTCAGAGAGAATATGAGAATTTATAGCGAAAGAAATATGAGAAATTGAATTTTCAGAGGGGCAAATTCGATTATAAATTGAACACGCAACTGAAAAACAACACGAAACATCTAAAATTGTGTCATGATATTATCATGTATGTTCTTTCAAATATCCGAACACTACACAATATCAAATTAAAATCTTAGTCTTAATTAAAGGTACACTAGGGGAGACTGGGTAAGTTGATCCCAGGGTATGTTGATCAATACTAATTCTCAAAGAGAGTTCTGAAGTCCACTAAATCAGTTTTACAGCAAGGCATGCCCAAAAGATTTCAGTCCACAGCAGGTCTGGCTGCTCTCGCCATAATTTGAATATTCAAATCAACAAATGTTGTGAGGTGCCTCAGAAAACTGGCATTTAATATCAGCAGTGGTGGGCAAGTTACCAAAAATTTTTAACTAAGTTAACAGTTAATAAGTTAATCAAATTCTTAACAAAGTTACAGTTAAAATTATGGCTAAAGTAACTGAAGTTAAAAAGTTAAATTATTATTTTTTTTACTTCGATACAAATAGCAGACAATATCTGTGAAAATATTTACTGCAAGTACCAGAATGAGGCTCATCTGTCTCAAAACGAGGCACAGGTAGAATTTTCAGACAGAGGCATTCAGACAATGGCTGTCTGAGTTTAACTATTTTGCAATCTTTTATTAACTCCAGTCTTTTTCAAGCAATATTTTTGCAGCTTTTTTACTAACATCAACGGAAACTTATTAACTTAACTGACATGAATTTATTAACCTAACTGACATGTAATTAAGTAACAGAAGTTATTAACTTACGTTGATGCATTGATGCGAAAAAAAAAACTATGTTCACTTAGTTAATAGTTAGGCCACACATAATTGATTGGTAGCTTCGCGGACCGACACAATAGATACACTGCCGATGGAAAAAAAAAAATGAAAAAAAATTAATTAATTTTTTTTTGACATTATAAAAAATTTTTTTTTTACCTTTTTTTTTTTTGTCCTACCGACCGACCCTAGAAAAAGTGCCTTGAGAGGATCCGAGAAGCTAAAGATCAATTATGTGTGGCCTTACTTTATTTGTTAACTTTGTTATCGCCAGATTAACGATTAACGAGTTAACACCCACCACTGAATATCATATTGCCAAGGATTCAACTTACCCCCCAGAATCAACTTGCCCCGGTCTCCCCCACACAGTAAGGAAAGTTTGTCGAGATAGAAGTTTGGAAGTTTGCTTGTAATTTGTATTCATATGGGAATATGACCTAGTGCCAAACTTTAATTGAGAATATCTAATTAACAGGATATTGTATTATCACACTCGATAAAAAAAAAACATGATTTCTTGGGTTTCTTAAAAACCACAATACCGTTCATATAGTACAGTGTTAGAAATCAGAGCAGATCACAAAAAAAAACATTGACGTAAAAAAACAAGATTCAGTCATATTCTAAGGCAGTGGTGTGATTTTATTGGTTTAAAGCAAGACATTTTTAATATATTGTGGCAAAACACCCTTTATCTGACATATCCATCAAAACCCAAACATATTCGTAAGTACTGCAGTTTGTGAACAATTTCTTGACACTTCAAGGGCACGGAAGTTGTGATGTCTTTGACAGACATCCATGGATGAAATTTTAATATGAAGCTCGTATCTTCAAGACTTTTGGCCAACAGATGTCTTCTTGTCATCATGTTGTCTTCCGATGATTTCCCTATATTTTCTGTATTAAAAGCACATCGCTTAATGACAGCCCACCTCCTCCATAAAGTACCAATTTCAATCAAAATTCCATCAAAATATGACTTTAAAATCGCTCTTCTTATAATTACATCTGCCTGATATGAACAATACAGTATATGCTAATCAGGACAGAAGGAGGAGCAATGAGGTGAAGGATGATAGAAACTGCTGTTCAACATTGGTCTTCACGAAATGGCAAGAGCAGGAATCGAACTCGAGATCCACAATTAGAAGTCCAGAGCGCCAGCAACTGAGCTAACATCCCTCCCAGTTGCTCACACATGTAGATCAACCTGCCCACCTATTCAAAACCTATGCATACATTCTGAAGTTTAGTTAGCCTCAGCAAAATCACCGAATATTCTGCGTAGGCGTTAATAGCCTGACACTTTATTATTCAACATACATAACATGAGAAGCCACATTAGGTGATCTTAGTGAAACAAAGAGACTTCATAACGCAGACATCAAAGGATGCCCAGCACAGGTACACCTGCTTGGGACACCTCTTAACAGAAGAACAATACGTTACCCCGAAAAGTGGCTATAACTGGCCAAAAAGCCATTATGATTAATATTTAATTAACAATGATCGTGATTATATATAGGATGTAACTAACTTCAAATGCTTGTAACATCATAGAAATTTCATAAGTTCTCATAATAGCCGTCAACATTGACCCGACAAACATCAACAATGTTGAACAGGGAAAATATTCTGCTGACTAGGCAAAAAATTTGTGGTTGTAAACTTATAAGGCGAAAACTTTCGCGAAATTGCTTAGCAAAGTTTTTCAAGACAGCTTTGTAAAAAAAGATTAGCACATAATCAGAAGTTTTACCTTCATATTCAGAAAGCACTTAATAGTTATTCCTTGCTTATCAGCTTGCTACTACAGAGACCTTAAAAATAGAGTAATAGTTAATACAGATGTTGTTTTCAAAATTAATAATTTATAAGTCATTTTTATAAACTTTACTTCATACCAAATTAAAAATTCAATTTTTGGTTTGAATTCATGGCACAAAAGGTCTATCTTTTTGGACTCACCAGGAGCTTTCGAACATCTCCTATGGGCTTCTTCAGCTGTCTTAAATATTAAAGTTTAACAATTATTTTGCCAATTTATACTGGTATTTTGGTAATTTTTTTATCATTGATCGATTCAAACTCAGCATCCTAAACAGTGTCTAAGATACAGTATGTAAATATGACTACGAGAGCCAAAATTCAAAATAAAAACTTTATTGTTAAAAGGCAGACTAAGTTAAGAAAATTTCTACAGCACAGTTATCACCATTTGCAGTTTCAGACCAATTGTCTTTCTTTTTGAAGAGGATACTGAAGTGCCAAAGCATTAATTTTAATCTTAATTTAACAGCAGAAAGATCAGCGCATAATTTGAAGAATGGCAAACTTATTTTTAAAAGTTTGAGATTAATTTTAATGTCATACAGACCTCCTTTTGAATCTAAAACAGTAGAAAACTCGATATTGTTTAATCAATTTGCGAAAGACAGGTTAAAAAATTACCGTGCAAAGCACTGGAAGGTTCGAATCTCGAATTTGAAAACGAGAAGGCACATAAAGATAATGTGCAAAGATCGGTGGAAGTATAATTCTTACTGAAAACTAAATGCATGAGATGCACAAACATATATATCTGCTTGCAGGGCAAGCATAAACTGAGGGTCTCCAGGTAGGGAAATTTGATTCACCCAAATTCTATCCACCAAATTCAATCCGCCTCACTTCTATGCACCTAATTCGATCCATCTCACTTCTAGGCCTATTCACCACATTCGATCCACCTCACTTCTATCCACCAAATTGGATCCACCCAACTTCTATCCATCAAATTCAATCCAACAAATGTCATCCACCCACTTCTATCCACCTACTTTCCCACTCATTTGAAATGATTCATTTCTATACACCCACATTATCTCTCCACCCAATTGCTTCAACCAAATGTTCTCCACCCACTACTATCCATCAAATTCTATTTTCCCTATTCTATCTATGAAATTCTATGCACACACTTCATCCTATAATAATAACTGACAGAAAAGTTTGAAAAAAAAACCCAGCATTTTTAGCTTTTTAATATAAAATAATAGAATTATAACTGCTCAGAATCAATATCAAGCTACATAAAAACCCCCTGCAAAATTGGCTTTGGCCCTGCGGGCCTCATCAAGTCATCTGGAACCCCCCTCCTTTCCTGGATCATTTTTTCTAACTTGGGACTTTCAAGAAATGTGCTGGTATTGTCCATGCAATACACTAGGTGGCTGCCATGCAGTGCCATGTTGTGGCAAGCGGTGGGCTTGCTGTGTGGACATGGAATAAGGAGGCAAGTGAATTTTGGAAATAAAAGCATAAATATAAGGAGGATAGACCTGTGAAGCTGCCTTTCTGGAGTTCATTCATAGATATGCAAACTGGCACAGGCAGAAAGTCAGAATTGGGCATAGAAATTGAGTAATTGAGCGGCAAACGTCCTGTCTTCAGCCAGTCGTCAATCCAGCACAACACCGATCGCAATAGGTGAGAGATTCTCACCTACAAACAACATCATTTACATCCTGGTCTAGAAATCTTTTGTTTTAAGACAAGAGTCACAATAATTGGATTTCACAAACAGGTATTTACTGTAGAAGTGTAAATTACTGCATAGGCCCTATCATAATGTCCTATAGAGATTAGAAGCCTGAAAATTTATGGATGGGTTCCCAAAAAATCATGTTAATCATATATATGTTACAGTCCTTGTCATACTTACATGGAATCTAAAGTTTTTTTTCTATGCTGTTGAACTGTGATGTCAGCAGTCAGGGAAATTATCACCAGCTGATGACAAGCAATGTCGTCAGCCCCACATGACACTCTCACAGTGTCATGGCCTAGCCATGACTTTGGCAGTGCTCAAAATCATCTTTGACTGGCTATTTAAAAATAACTACTGCAACTATCACTTCCAAACTTGGTATAAAGTTGCATCACAGTGTCAACTAACTCTATGAATTTTGGCAGACCTATCCATTACATAATGAGGAAAAGAACCCGAAGGCTCCAGAGAAATTAGGAAATTGTCATCAGCTGCTGATGACTTAGCAGTATTTTGTGAAATTGGATAGAATTAAAGTTACTCAGAATGATAGTCAGGATTGGGCCAAAAGTTTCTCTGATTTTTACATAATCTTGTCCATCATACTGGTGTTACTGAGTGTGCCAAATATCTTGGCTGTAGGATTATTTTTCGTCATTGAAATGACCCAATATATGCTCTAAATGACCCCTGGATTTATTTCGGGTACGCACGGAAAAAATCACCAATTTGGCTTGCTTTCTGTTTGTGACGTCATCACTATTGTAAGAATTTGTTAACTTATAACAATATATTTTTAACAATGGATATTGTGACGTCATCTTTAATGACGTGGTGGAGGTGGGAGGCACTATCCAGAAAAAGTAAAGGAAATAACTAAATAATTTGTATAGCCAAAGAAATACTTTAAAAAAATAGGTATACATGTTAAAGATCACATGTTTAGGTTATAATACAAAGGAAATAGCCCACATTCAGCCAAGGATTTTATCATTCAGGGCAACTTTAAGTCCCGCAACTGACATGCTGCTGTGTGGTGAGGATGGCTGCAAAGAGATCAGACTTTCTTCTGAGATCCAAATGATCAACCCCACACACTAAATCATCCTGTCAGGGCCAGGACTTGCAATTGTCCTCATATGCTGGTAATTTCCCTGACTGGTCAGAGATGACTCTATTCTAGCATTGCAATATATGTAAATTAACTACAAGCTGTGATGTCATTTCAAACTGGGTCAGATTTCCCAACTTCTAACTAATGCGAATCCACCAAACTGAGCATCACAGTTTCAACTCAGTGTCAGAATTAAAATTGGGTCTGGGAAAACCAATGCAAGTTTGACATCACAGCCTCTCAGCCAATGGGCTGCCAGAACAAATATACATAACATAAGCCATGTGTTTACAAACAAATTGTCAAAGCCTTCTGTTTATACCAACTTCCATCAAAGTTTAAAGTTGTAAATTAATTAGCAAGTTTGTAGATTTATCAAACAACTCCGTTGGGATTATCACAGTTGTCTACTGTGAATGCTCATAAAGCTGCCATTAAATTTTGGTTGGATTAGACTGGTGATTGCTGTGACAAATCATTAGTATCAACAAGAACCCAGGGGTTCAAAATGGAGGTGGTATAGTATCTTACTTCATATCCCCCGAAAAAGACTTTCCCCGAGTGGCCAGAACCAGGTGTTGTTTATATTGTGTGCTAAATTTCAGAATTTTCAAAATGATCCATTTAAAGAAAATTTTACACTAAAATATATAGATATATGGCTACAAAAGTAACTTCCTAATATGATAAGGTAAATATTTGTTGAAGTTTAGCATTAATTTTTGAGAAACCAAAATTTGAGGAAAATATCAGAAATCCTCATTTTCCCCAGTTTTTTATGAAAATTTCGTAACATTGGCCCTCCAAATGAGTTTAGTCATTTAAAGAGGTATAATTTAGACATCTAAATGCAAAATTTCCGCAGTGTAACTCCAAAATTGACGGAATCATGGAGCATTGGAAAAAAACAACAACATTTTTTCACATTTTTGCTGAATTTACTGTTACGAATTTTTGTAAGAGCATTTAGACCCCCAAAAGAAACATTAAGGGTATTTAATGCATATGATGGTAGAATTTCATGCCCTCAGGTATAGCGGTCTCAGAGTTCTGCTCTGGAAACGAAAAAGAAAGTTTTTTTCTAATTTTCAATATTTTACAAAAACTCGACCAATTGCTTGAATACGAACACCTAACTGAACATATATGCTGTAAGACCCATTCATGTGCCAAATATCATATATACAAGTGCAATAGTTTAGGCACAGCGGCTAATACACAATTTGTGCAGCCGCCCCTAGTGGATCCAAGCAAAATATAAAAGGAAGTCACGTCCTAATTTCAACATGCCTGGCATTCATTCCTATGCCAGATGCATGCTCTATAATCAAGTTATCCACATCTCTTGACCCACACATCTCCAAACAAAATAGCCAAGACAGGGCCCAAAAGACATTCTGAAAATGCTCAAATTTCAAATTTCCCGCCAAAACTGTCCATTTTGTCACTGTGACTGCATAAATGGAGATGTGTACACACCTCCATTAAAAATGTAGTGCTTCCTTCAATATATCAATGTTTGATCTGTGATGTGTAGTTTACGGTCAGCCCATTGGCTATCAAGCTGTGATGATGTAGTTGTAGGGGCTATCCCTGATAAAACTCTTACTCTGACACTGTGTTGAAACTATGACGCTCAGTTCAGGAGGATCAACATTGGCTAGAAGCTGGGGAATCTGACCCAGTTTGAAATGACATCACAGCTTGTAGTTAATTTACATATATTGCAATGCTAGAATAGAGTCATCTCTGACATCACAGTTCAGCAGCATAGAAAAAAACTTGAGATTCCACGTAAGTATGACAAGGACTGTAATATATGATTTGGGCAAGTATGATCCCCAGCCCGTTTCAAAAGTTTCAATTGATGTAGTTACATCATTAATGGTGGTGTGCAATGCAGATCATTACTGCAGTCCACCTCTTTGTTAAGACTGTTCAAAGTAACTATCAGTTTGTAACCACTTGGCAATTTCCTCATGTAGTCCAGAAGTCAAACCTAGAAATGTAACATGCAATAATTTTTATACACATATCTCTGAACTAATTTCAGTTTGATCCAGTCAATATTAGGCCCTCAAACTCAATATTTAGAATTTTCAGTAAATTTTGTCATAAACGCACAAATGGCCACATTACCGGGTTATGCGCCACAGTAGATGAGTAAATCCACCCTGGCCATATAGTTATACAGGCTGGGGTACCCTAGTTAACATCAAGTGTCAAACTAAATCTACTCAGGGGTGTTTACTGAAACTTTTTCTAAGCCTCTTTTGAGAATTGGCTTCTGGACTAATGCAGTTTTCCTTAATCTTCCTAAGATGCTTAGTAAGCAAGTGCAATATACTGGCTACTGATTTCCCGCACTTCTGATCAATTTCTAGGGCATTAGAGTGTGAGCTTATACAACGTCCAACGTCAATGTCCAATGTCCATCCTACGCCACTTGGCCTGCAAATTCCCAATTTCTAGATTTCTTGGAAAGTTCACCTCATTCATAGAAAGAAAAACATAATTGTATTTACCAATCGACAGCAACACACTTTTTTAAGAGCACAGGAAGTTCCGCCCCCACATTTCTCAACAGACATACAGACAGGATATGACATTGTCAGAGGACCCTTTCATAATTTTTGGAGTAACAAGCAGCGTAATGTCAATAAGATAGCGACATATTAGGCCTGCCAACTACGCACACTTGCGTGCTACTCACCACGCAGTATTCATGCTCCTAGGGTTTGTTAACAGAATCTGAGCCAAATATTGAATTAGTGTCAGGGGTTCAAATTAACAATACAATAATTATTATCATACAGGTTCCAAAGCAAGATGGCTAGGAAATTGATGATATGATAAAGATTGGAAAGTTTTCCAAAACTTTTATATTACGTTGAGTTTCATGTAAGAACGAAGGGCGTCATTGGGGCTTTACCTCCTGTACTTATGCACTTCATATGTTAGGCTACATTAGTTAGGAAAGGAGGAGGAAACAGCAATGAGGTAAAGGACTCCAGGTGACCCCGCCACAGCAGGAATCGTACCCCGGACCCAGCAAATGGCAGCCCGGTGAGCTACCAAGTGAGCTCAAGATAATCCTCAAACAAGTGTAACATTTCTGAGGAGGAGCTGTTGTCTGTTCTGCGTCTGGGATCTTAGAGAGAGCAGGGATCAAATAGGCCCCCACAATGCAATGGTGACTTTTCCCTGTGGCCTAATGGTCAAGACTGCTTGTCCACTGGCTTTGAGGGTGTGGGTTCAAATCTCACCCTGGGAACTCACTTTAGTCCGAGCCCATGGGACATTAAATGGAGGCGGGTTGTATCCAGTATTCTATGCTGGGGCAACTGAAAGACCCTGGGCATCCCTGAATTAATAGGGTATGTTCCAGACTCCAAATCTTCTCATCTCATCATCATACGGCGATCACCACAAAATAAAAGTGCAGCTCCCTCCACAAAGATGGTGGTTGAGCTGCCCCAGCTGATCCGGGGTACACCAGCACAACACAAGCCAAGTCAAGTCAAGTCAAGTCAAGGGGAGTCCATAGAGCCACCACAGGTGGCTCTGTGAACTAGCCATTGCCTTGTGCTGATACCTGATATTTGCTACACTCCTCCCTTCTTTATTTAAAGGCACTGGAACATGTAGTGAAAATATACATTTATGTTTAGTGGTTATTTTCCTCTGAATCCAACCCATGCAGCCCTGGACTGACCTACAGGCGAACAGAAAACCACAGTGGCACCAATTTGAGTAAAACAGCAATTGAATTTTTTTCCGGACCATGCCAAGTAGTATGAAGTAAACGAGACTTACTTTTTATTGGCTAATATGTTAGCAGCATAAGGATGGTTGGCGCAGTAACTTTCGTACATATTTTTCAACGGTGAAGCAGTTTCTAGAAAAAGGCCTCCTATCCTCTGCTGGTCCATAGGCAATCTGAAACAAAATATTGTGAGCATTACAAAATTAAGTTATTGAGTAATGACAAACTGTTCAGTTTTCCAGATTACTACAGCTTTTTCTCATCCATCTATCGTGAAATTAGGTCATTGACTTTCACTGATAAGATGACAGGCAAAGGATAATATTATATGACCTTACTAATACTAACCAGCTAACTAGAATTGAGTCATTAAATTAAGAAAAACATGGCAAGCTTGGAGACATGACGCTACAGCTAACATTCAGATGACATTCAGAGGCATATTTACAATCAGAGAACTAATTAACATACGTGATGGTCATTTTGTCTGTGATATGCTTAATTGTGATGAAGTGAATTGTATTTTAAAATGCCTGTGTATAAATTGATAATGGTGCTATATAGATGTGGCACAGGCTGCCTGGTTTTTATCCTTGTTAATTATTATTTTTAATCTTTTTTTTAAACTTGTTTTTAAACACTGTAGATTGTAAATGTTCAATCTGAATAAAGATATTATATATATTTCTGTGACAAATCACAATTCCTCGGTTGAAAAAATATGAATATGCGACTTACTTTGAACATTCGTCTAAGGAGGTCAGCAAAGTGTTGTGGAGCGCTGCAATGTCTTCTAGGTTGCCAACCAGGCAGTTGTATTCGTTTGCTTGCAGCCTGAAAAATAAAATAGAAGATCATAAAGTTAAAAGGTAGACAGGTAGGCACTTGAGTGCAGCCCTCTAAGGTTAGTACCTGTTCTTGAAGCCTAACAGGGCTGGCTGATGAGATGACAAGGGAGGAAGAGGAGTCTACAACATTCTTATTCTTTATGCTGCTAACAGGGATGTTCATTTTATAGTAAAGATGGAGCCACAAGTAGCTATCATTGGATGTATAGAACTATAGATGGAGCCACAAGTAGCACAAACATTTTCACGCCATTGACTTTATAGATGGAGCTACGACAACGAGAAACTAGCATTCACCTTGGAATATATATATATTAGTAACAAGTAAGACTAAACTTTAGGTTTGGACCTGTGGATGCAGCAAAAACTTAAGCTGCTGACATTTTAGTGATATGTACAGCGCCGCCTGTAAGTTTGTGAAATGGGAAATTTTTGCCATTCCTGCAATGCTAAACATCCTCCACCAAATTGCTTGTGGAAGCATGAATTCTCGTCCGATTGCAGCAAAAGCTCTTGGGTCATAAAGGCTGACATTTGAGGCATGTGGGATTACAATGGCTGCCAATTTTCTTTGCTCTACTTTGAGTTAGGTATGGGTCAAAGTCCTTGATAAGTAAGTGAAACACACGCCCAATGTTATTTCAATGGGAAGGGTGGTTCACTTACTTATCAAAGACTTTGACCCATACCTAACTCCGAGAGCACCAAAGAAAATTGGGAGCCATTGTAAACCCGCATGCCTCAAATATGACCCAATTTTTTTTCCTCTAATCGGACTAAAATTCATGCCTCTACAAGCAGTTACTAGGTTGAGGATTTTTAGCATTGTGGCAATGGCAAAAATCACCCATTTCACAAACTTCCTGGCGGCACTGTATTGTGTATTGCACACTATGATTGCAATCCAGGACAAGCTGGTTCCAAACAGGAGTACTTCATAGTGCATTCTAATCTAATTTTCAGCTGAATCATGTTCACACAACACAATACGCGCATTACATTTTGTTTGTTTGTTTGCTTGTAAATTTATTAATAGGCTCCTTTTGATATGTAATATTCAATTCAAGCTTGTTTAGAGAAGTATTTGCAGATTTCTATTGTATTTTTGTCCTATGAGTCATAATCACATTAGAAATCATGGATCATGGTTGATTAGGAATGTATAGAATGGTTCTACTTACACCATGGCGACGTGCAGCGGCCGTAAGTAAGTTTGAATGAGGTTCTGCAGCTCGGAGACTAACGTCCTTTCGCTGTCTATCAGACTTTGTAATACCTGAAAGAGAAGAAAGGAAATTTGTGACAAATGCGGAGATCAAAGTGATTCTGAGACGTTAAGACCATCATACCTTTGAAGAAAGTAGGCTGACATATAACGGCATTGTGTCAATCTGATGTGACATGGATGAAATATTCTGATAAGCGATAAGTTAGAATCAAACATATTTGAGAAATGATATCTGGAACATGGCAAAAGATGACAACCAGTTTCTAGGTTCATTACAGGATTTATCATGTTTATAGTGATGGCAAAATTCATCATTGCAAATAAATGGCACTTTAAACCTGCCGGCACCAGGAAATACTAAATCAGGTTTTAGGCAAAGACGCATATAACTTGTTTTATTACATTACATTACGAATGAAGGCCACACACATTTGATTTTATTTTCAAGGATCGACTGACCCAACACATTTTCTACCTGTGAAAAAAAAAGCCCTTACCCATAATTTGTATCTACTTGGCAAAGTTATAAAAAGTTGAGATTACAGTTCTTTTTTCGTCCTCCCGACCGACCTCAGAAAAAATGCTTCGAGAAGATCCGAGAAGCTAAAGATCAATAATGTCTGGCCTAACTTGAAACTGTACATGTACATACTACATAACAGTCAGTGGTCACTCATGTTAAATAGGTATAGAAAGCCAAAGAGCTACTCACCACATTATGATAGAAGACGCTTTCTCGTTTGTTGACTGATACGTCATTCGTGAGGGCAAGAGGACTCGTGGCCCCAGCTCGGTTGTCTGAAAAATAAAATGTTAATCACCAATCAACTATCAGATGTATGTGGATAATCTTTATTTACTGAGGCAAAAACCAGAATTTACACTGACCACACAACTAAAATCAAAGGCAAGACAAGCATTGACATTTTGATTACCATCCCAAATGTTAACATGTTACACCTGTCTCTAATAAGGGTACCTAATGACATTTTGCATGCAAATTCCAGGTATTTTCCCTTATTTTTTTCTGCCTCACTGGACGTTTTCCCTAACGTTATTCAAATTTATTGTTGTGTTATCGCAGCTAATCGGAAACCAAAAACTATAATTTTTATGGATTTTTGCTTAAAAAAGATCGCTTCTTTCACACATCAGGACATGTATGTAAAACGGCTGAATTAATACTACAGACCCACATTAGGCAGGTATAATTGGACAAAATTGAAATATTGAGACACTTTTGAAGGCGAATAAAATATGTTTTTTCAAATATGAAACCAAATCATTGATAAGAAGCTGGGTGAATTTGACCCAGTTTTTTCCTTCTTCATAGGTACTCTTCAAGTTCAGGCACTTGCTGTTGAGACCATCACTGTAGAGAATGTAGGTGTTCAATTACCACATCTTGTGCTAAGTTTGCTTGTGAAAGGTTTTTGGCGGCTTTGTATGAATATAATTACTCATATCCGTCATAAAAATAATACTGATAGGCATTTCTATAGCTCTATTTCCTGTAAGCTGCTCATTAAAGCTTGTGCATGACGGATTTATTTGTAGAACCTCTTAAACAGGTAAGCTTTGAGATTTCTCTCGAAGCCTTCAAATGTGTTTTAGAGGCCTTGACAATCTCTGGGAGTTGGTTCCACAGTTTTGGAGCAGCATGTGAAAAGGCTATGTCTTCATATTAGTTTTTATTCATTATCATTATCACCTGCTTCAGATTATTTCAATATTTAACAGTGTATGTTAGACCTCCGTCCTTTGGAAATTCATGGAGTATATAAGGCCACACTAATTGATTCTTAGCTTCGCGGACCTGCCGACACAATAGATTTCCTGTCGATTGGAAAAAAAAAATTGAAAAAAAAAAAATTTTTTTTTTTTGACATTATAAAAAATTTTTTCACCTTTTTTTTTGTCCTACCGACCGACCCTAGAAAAAGTGCCTTGAGAGGATCCGAGAAGGTAAAGATCAATTATGTGTGGCCTAATCATGATGATATTCCAAAGGTCTATTTTTTAGCTTTCACTGGAAGATTCATTCTTGGAAGAAAGCTCTCAATGAGCATGGTGAGCAAAAAAAACAGACATAACTTAGAATATAATTTTATATACTTTATATTTTTAATTTTCGATATCGTTTATTATCGCCTTTCAAAAATAAAGCTTTAAAATCAAGTAGATAAGCTATCCGTATTTATGTAGGCTTAAAGGTCCATAGAATTCTGTTCAAGTTGAGATGAAATTCAGAATAAGGAATTCGGAAAAAGCGGAATTTGTTTGATGAAAACGTGAGAGAACAGAGATTTTTTGCAGTCAATTTGAAAAAACAACCTATTAAGAAGATACAGCTGCTTTTTTAGAGTCGTGTAGATCAAACAATAAAGAAATACAGACATAGCTGCATGGTGCAGACCTATCACATTATATGAAATCCTTAGTTTTTTATTTTTTGATAGAAAAATTTCAACAATGACTCATACACTGTACAAAAATTATGCAAAGACTGATGTTCTGAAGGGACAAAAACTTAGGCCACACATAATTGATCTTTAGCTTCTCGGATCCTCTCAAGGCACTTTTTCTAGGGTCGGTCGGTAGGACAAAAAAAAAAATTTTTTCTTTTTCAATTTTTCTTCTTCTATCGGCAGGAAATCTATTATGTCGGCGGGTCCGCGAAGCTAAGAATCAATTATGTGTGGCCTTAATTTTGCAAATACATTTCTGCAAGGACAAAAAATAGCACTTAAACAGACAAAGGTGTCTCGTGCAAGTGTATCACACCTTGCTGACTAGGCTATGTCAACTAATCAGATTAAAAGGCCCATTATTTTCAAAATTTCTAACTGCAAAGAGTTCATGATTATTCTGAAAATGAATATTCATCCACCACTTAAAATGTGATTTATTTTCCAAAAAACACTAATTCTTGTGCAAGAAATTCACTAAACAACAAAACTATCAAAGACAGATAGACAGATTGATATTAGATAGACAGATAAATAAATAGATAGATAGATCTATAGATCTATAGATAGATAGATAGATAGATAAATAGATAGAGCATGTAGAGATATAGAAAGATTAAAATATGGAAAATTCACTCAACAACAAAACTTTCAAAGATAGATAGACAGATAGATATTAGATGAATAGATAGACAGACAGACAGATAGATAGATAGATAGATAGATAGATAGATAGACAGAAGACAACACAACAGATAAAACAGAAACGAACTGATGAACTCCATGTGTTTGCATTATCTATCAATGTTTATTGCCTGTTCAGCACAAAGAATTTTCAAAATGCACTCCAAGTTCAGAGCGGTCACAAATTTCAATATTGTATGTATCACATGAATGTAACATAATATCTGTTTATGAAGCATCGGCATGCCAATTATCATATGAGCAAAAGTTTATCTAAAGGCAGGTATCTAAGAGGGATGGATGGTTGGGGCTTTATGTCCTGTATTTATGCACTTGGCAGCCTAGTTGGAAGGCTAATTAGGACAGGAGGAGAACACAGCAATGAGGCTAAGGATGATTGAAACTGTATTCTAAGAATTAATCAGCAGTTCACTTCAGGTGTCCAGGGAACTGGAAGTTCCTTCGACATCATGTGAGCAGCAGTGGCGTCATTAGGGGTAGCTAGGGGGTTTGTTTGTTTGTTTGTGTTTTACGCCTCTGTAGCGCCTTAGTGGGCTATATCGAGGCAGGCGATCGCCGTATGATGATGAGATGAGAAGACTGTGAGTCTTGTACATACCCTATTAATTCAGGGATGCCCAAGGTCTTTCAGTTGCCCCAGCATAGAACATTGGATACAACCCGCCTCCATTTAATGTCCCATGGGCTCAGACTAAATTGAGTTCCGGGTTGGGATTCGAACTCACGCCCTCAGAGCCAGGGGTTGCACAAACAAGCACTCTTAACCATTAGGTCACAGGGAACTCTTAGCTAGGGGGTAGTGGGGGCTGAGCCCCCCAAATGGAGCATTCAGCTTCCCAAAAAAATCTTGGGGAGAAAAAAAGATATTTTCCTAGTATGATACTGAATAAACAGAGCCCATGAAAGGACACTCTAGATACACAGAATGTTGTGCACTTTGTGCTGTTATTGGGAGAGCGATAGCTTTCCCCTAATGATTGCAGCTGAAATTGACAGGTTGTTTTCTAGTCAAGTAAACACGCACTACATGCCTATTTGGATTATTGAACTGCTGTCAATTTAGGCACAAGGATCTTGCCTAACCAATGGTTGCATTTGTAAGTGGTTGTTGTTAATGTGGCATGTGAAATGACAGCCTGACCAATGGTCACTCCTCTTGTCCAAGAAAAGTTTCTCCGACATTGCAAATAATGGGCAGAGTGGGCTTAGGACAGGGGGGGGGGACTGCACATTGAAAACAAAACTAGAATTTGTGTCGCAAGCGGAACACATGCGAGTTCTATGTGTATGTTGTTTTGCCAGATAGATAGATAAGGGGGCGACCATTTAATGAGGCGACCATTTAATATCTCCTAAGAATAAGGGGGCAACCATTTAATATCTACTAAGGTGCTAAGATAACAAGATAGATAGATACATAGATACATAGATAGATACATAGATAGATAGATAGGATAAGGGGGCGACCATTTAATATATACTAAGGAGGGGGCGACCATTTACCCCCGGGGACATGGTGACATACCCCCGGGGACATACTCCCGGGGACATACCCCCCGGGACATACCCCCGGGGACATACCCCCGGGGACATACCCCCGGGGACATACCCCCGGGGACATACCCCCGGGGACATACCCCCGGGGACATGGGGACACACCCCCGGGGACATGGGGACGTAACCCCCGGGGACATGGGGACGTAACCCCCGGGGACATGGGGACGTAACCCCGGGGACATGGGGACGTAACCTCCGGGGACATGGGGACGTAATCCCCGGGGACATGGGGACGTAATCCCCGGGGACATGGGGACGTAACCCCCGGGGACATGGGGAAGTAACCCATGGGGACGTAACCCCGGGACATGGGGACGTAACCCCCGGGGACATGGGGACGTAACCCCCGGGGACATGGGGACATAACCTCCGGGGACATGGGGACGTAATCCCCGGGGACATGGGGACGTAACCCCCCGGGGACATGGAGACGTAACCCCCGGGGACATGGGGACGTAACCCCCGGGACATGGGGACGTAACCCCCGGGGACATGGGGAAGTAACCCTGGGGACATGGGGACGTAACCCCCGGGGACATGGGGACGTAACCCCCGGGGACATGGGGACGTAACCCCAGGGGACATGGGGTCGTAACTCCCGGGGACGTAACCCCAGGGGACATGGGGATGTAACACTCGAGGACATGGGGACGTAACCCCGGGGACATGGGGACGTAACCCCCGGGGACATGGGGACGTAACCCCGGGGACATGGGACGTAACCCCCGGGACATGGGGCCGTAACTCTCGAGGACATGGGGACATAACCCCCGGGACATGGGGACGTAACCCCGGGGACGTAACCCCGGGGACATGGGGACTTAACCCCGGGGACATGGGACGTAACCCGGGGACATAGGACGTACCCCCGGGACATGGGGCCGTAACCCTCGGGGACATGGGGACGTAACCCCCGGGGACATGGGGCCGTAACCCCCGGGGACATGGGGCCGTAACCCCCGGGGACATGGGGACGTAACCCTCGGGGACATGGGGACGTAACCCCTTGGGACATGGGGACGTAACCCCAGGGGACATGGGGACGTAACCCCGGGGTCATGGGGACGTAACCCCCGGGGTCATGGGGACGTAACCCGGGGACATGGGGACGTAACCCCCGGGGACATGGGGACGTAACCCCCGGGGACTTGGGGACGTAACCCCGGGGACTTGGGGACGTAACCCCCGGGGACATGGGGACGTAACCCCCGGGGACATGGGGACGTAACCCCGGGGACATGGGGACTTAACCCCGGGGACATGGGGACGTAACACCCGGGGACATGGGGACAGTTATGACTGAATATCAGGACTTTATTTTTCTTCAAAATGATAGATTGCAAAAAAACAACAATTTATTAGAATTTTTTATTATAGGCCTATATAGGCCTACAAGAAATCGAAATAAAAAATATGGAAACTTGTTTTATTCAACTCAGAAAAGTGGAAAAACATAACTGTCTAATTGTAATTGAGTGGATTAGTTCACTTGAAGATGACACCTGACCTATTGCTGTTGAGGAAGTTCAATAATCAATGGCAATTAACAATCGACATGGGGACACTGCCCTTCTTAAAAAGTGACACAGGGACACTGGCCCTCTTAAAAATCGAGAGACACTGACAGATTGACTAATAAAAAGTGACAAACATTTGATACATTTCTTTATCATTTATGCTTCGATAAAATGGGACATGAGACATTCATTTTTCCTTTAAATTCCAACATTTGACACCCCATCTGTTTTTGAGACCTATGTATACCCCTATCAACAAAGTTTATTTCAAGAAGGCTATACAAATTTTGTTTTGCAGGCTGTATAATCTAGAATTTCATCCAATCGAGGTTGTTTCTATTAATTGCATTTAAGCCATCATCAATGATTTCCACTCTCTGTAATCCACAGTTGATTACAAGACCCTGTCTTAAAATAATAAAATCCAGTCTTTTAAGTGGTAGTTTAAAAAAAAGGTAATGAGCATAAATAACCAAGAATTTTTCTAGGAGATTAGGAGAATGCAGACCAAAATTCTCATCATGCAGGCCAAATGCTGACCAAATGCTGACCAAATGCAGACCATTCTATATATATACTTTCGGAAAAATGCCAAATACAGTGCAAAAACTAGTCCGGGTGCTTTGTTACTGATGCTGCATATATGCAACAGAGTCACAGTTCGCTACATTGAAATATATCTAATGAAAGATACACACTATTTCTTTTAATACTCATTCCCAGTGACGAAAAGGTGACATCAACCTAACTACACCACGCCCACTCGACATGCGAGAGCTCTCCCTTCGCATCGGTCCCGATCGAAACTCTAGTTTTTGCAGTTTATCTATTCGTGATGTCCCAAACACCTTAAATCTTTGGATTTTGGGGCGGTTCTCGCTTTGAACCTTCAGACCTCGGACAATGCTCTTAAACTTCAGGGCTTCAGCCCCCAAATTTGCATTTCTGGTGACTCCACAACAGAGCTACCTCACTAATTCCGGCGAAAAACTTGGGAGTAGTCGTGCATTTCTCGAGCATTAAAAATATAGAATGCCAAGCCATATTCATGCAGATACAATATTTCCTTGCATCACATCAAATAAATAATCAAAACTTAGTGACTCACCTGGGGCACTTTCCTTGACATAGTTACTGGGGAACCAGCCCGTCAACCCGCGCAGGGTCCCCTCCCACCATCCTCCATCCAATACCTGCGTTACCGTGATGAGATCACCTTTTGAGAAGCACAACTGAAAAATAAGATGATTATATTTTAAATTTACTCTGAAATTACACCAGTGCAATAATTCTTTGGAAGGTCCGGGCCCAAATGGCAATAATAAAGGGCAAAAGTAGCAATAGCTACTTGAGCCAAGGTCGGCCACAGGAAAAACAATTAAACAAGATGAAGGATGCAACAGGGGTGTCTTCCATTACCTTACATGGATGGTTGGGGCTTTATGTCCTGCATTTATTAACTTAGTAGGCTAATCAGCACTGGAGGAAGACTTGGCAATGAGGCATCATATATATCTTAGACCTTTCCTCAAAGAAACACTAAGCAAATTGACTTTATTTGCAGTTAATCGTATCATTTGCAAACCTTTGTAACAGGGATGCAGGTTGACTGCAGATTTATGTCCTTTATTTATGCACTTCCTAGACATTAGGAAAGACCAAGGACACAGCAATGAGGCGAAGGAGACCAAAGGTGCGACTGAAACTGCACTCAAACTGAGACTTATGAGACCCAGCCAGAGCGGGAATCAAACCAGGATCCAGCCCTACCAACTGAGCTAACCCAGGTAACCTTACAACTAAAATTTGGCAAATCAAAAATATTTTTTAACATTACATCCCTTAGATCTTTCCGAAAAATATCAGACTCATTTCATTCACAGTCTTCCTTCCTGCAAATTGTCTCTACTATGACATCTATAGAATTTTATCAACAATGCTTTGATGATAATGATTCCCTAACGGGTTAATGATTTCATAACAAACTGAGAGCTGAATTACATGGAACAGTCTGCGCACGCCTCAGTTTCTGTATTGGACACAAGGGGCTATCGTCAAATACAGCTGGAGGTGACTCGAGTCTCCCTCTAGTGTTCTTTATTTCTTAAGCTCCAGAGTCTGGACAGATCGACTTGGTGAATCGTACAGACAGAACATTGACAAAGCCTAGCCTAAACCACCTGTTAAATTCCATACACTAATGCACTGGGTAATATTGAACGATTATTTTTACATGGGATATCTCTATGATTTTGTGCCAGTGGTCAACTTTAAATTTCTAATAAATTTGTGATGTCAGAAAATTAAGAGATTATCTATAGATCTGTCTATATGTGGTCTACATGTGGTCAGCAAATCAGTTCATGATGGTGGTCATTCAAATTGCAACATTAGCCTTTGGATCTCCTCAGAGACCTTGTCATATCTGGGCTAAAACAGTGGAATGCATATCCACAAATTTACCTACTAGAAGATTAAGAAACATTCAACAATTTTAAAATAATTAAATCTTATACTGAGTTTAACTAACATCCATACATACTTCCAAATGTAGTATTTCGGTACAAATTAATAATTTCAATAAATAAGAAATTGATAATTATAAAGAACTGAAACTCACCTCATCATTGTTTGTGCCTTTAAACTGGTAAATAGCTTTGACAAGCTTAGGCTGTCCTGTATCAGCCATGGCGAACCAGGTTTTACTAGGTCATTATGACACCTGAAAAAAAGAAGCATTCATAAATAAATTGTTTTATTAATACAAAGGAATCATCTTTAGATTTCTGTTGCAAGGGCCAAGGGAAGTCATTGTAATGCTGTCTTGAAGAGCTATCTTTTTGGGCTGTCTCTGTTTCTCACTGCTGGTGGAGATCCCTGTGAGGTTTTTGGTCAAAAGGTGGCACCAGGAGCTATTACGACTATCTACTAGACCTCTGGTGGATTACGAAGAAATAAAAACTAGCAAAAAATATGTCAGCTATGCATCATCATGTTAATAGACAAATTAGGTGTATATAACTTGAAAATAATTTGGCATCAACACTAACATCTTATTCCTACATACACGTCACATGGAAACGTGTAGCAAAACCTCTCTAAAATTTATTAATGCAGTGTAGTACGCAAGGAAACTAAGACAGGAGGAGGACATGGCAGTTAAGTGACAATTTTTTTGCCATCAAACTTAAGCCCAGATTATCCAACGA